>CM042686.1:188348243-190848243 GCA_023614405.1 Avena insularis
ATGATTTTAGATCTGAACATGTTATTGATTCATTATGATAGTATTGTTTATGGTCTTACCTGCAAGTTGTATACACACGTTTTTGTCCGGAACCAAAGGCCCCAAAGTGACCGAAATCGGGATAACCGGAGGGAATGGCTTTGATGTGAGGATCACATGTGTTCACGGAGTGTTAATGCTTTGCTCCGGTGCTCTATTAAAAGGAGCACCTTAATTGCATGTAGTTCCCTTGAGGCCCCGCTGTAAACGGGCTGGCAGGACAAAAGATGTTGTGCAAGTTCTCATTGCGAGCACGTATGACTATATATGGAACACATGCCTAGGATTATTTAGTACTTGGATGCTTTATCTTATTTATCTGCAAATGCCCTATGTTCTGATTGCTATATGAATTGTTTTGTCCATGCAACGCCCGTCCATCCATCCCTATGCCTACCACGCTCCAATCCTATTGTTTACTGCAATTGTTACTATCGTCTTTACCTTTACTACTGCTATTGCTTTACTATTGTTACTACAAAATTGTTGCTACTGATAAACTGCTGTGAGCAAGATTGTTTCCAGGTGCAGCTGAATTGACAACTTAGTTGTTAAGTCTTATAAATATTCTTTGGCTCCCCTTGTGTCGAATCAATAAATTGGGTTTCACTTCCCCCAAAAATACTGTGATACACCTCCTATACTTGTGGGTCATCATGAATGAAACGTCAAATCTTATGTACAAACAAGTTATGTTCAACAACAAGTTTATTACGATCAAATAAAGCCTTCACAAATTCAATGTGCGATAGACCAATATTTTGGTACCTCTGTGTAAACATTGAAATTTTATATGAAATAAGTCTCTTACATCCTAGCTATATGCATCCAAAAAGTATTGTGGGTGATAAATATCGTTAGTATCTAGTTTTTAGCATCATTCAATCTTTGTGTGTGAATGGGAGCAATGACATTCGGGGACCACTTGTTAGTATTACTATAAATGAGGTTAAATCAGTCATTACAGGACTAATAGGCCAAATTTATACATGTTAGGCCAAAAACTGTTAAAATGTGCAAAAATGACATCCACCAAGTGTCTTGTGCAAAAGTGCGATGAAAAGATGGTGGATCATGCAATTTATTGTATCTGAAAAAATGTTTTATACTACCATGGACGGTATACAAAGTATTGTACTATATTTACTAGTAGCAAAACATGTACCAGATGGAAGCTTGAAACCTAAATGGTACCCACTATTTTAGTCGGTTCAAAGAAATGAACTAGTTTGACAAAAAGTGATGATATGTGAAATGTAGTTTTTTTTGTAGTATGGTACTACTAAAGTGGATAGAGGGTTACCCACTCCTCCCCCACCATTCCTTCTCTTGCTATCACATTCCCACACTCACCTCTCAACTCTCAGTCGTTAACCCAAGCCGTTGCTTAACCAATGCCAAAACCTTTGTCTATGGTTGAACTGGGGTCCTCATCAAGCTTAGCTTTAGAGCTACAGGTGGCTTGTTCGATTCTGCCGGCCATAGCGCCTTTTCTGAAGCTTCCTTTTCCTTTCGCGTGCGTGTGGGTCGCGCCCAAGGTGAGGTGTTCATCGCCCTTAGTGTTTTGGTCGGCCGTGTCGAAACCCTTATCGCCCGCCGAGAGGTCGTCTAAGCCTACGGCGTCGCGTGCGTTGGGACCGAATGTGTAACATCCCAATTTCAGCAACCCTGATTAGTTGTCCACAATGCAAAAATCAGGGGGAACAAAAACTTTTTCTTGTGCTTTGGTGCAGTGCTTGCTTGTTGTTTGTTTGCACTTGTGCTCATGAGAGTATATCTCATGCTACTCCTTACCTCACCATCAGCAGACAAAAGCTATTTACCAAAACTATCTTGGCTCACTTTACATATTCTCAAACGTTCTGGCATTCCAAAACATGAGCCAAGATGCCTATGCAACCAAAACTATTTTGGTAGCTTCTATTGACAAAACTATGGAGAGATATGTAATACAATCTCCTAGTGTTTTCAAGACAGAACACCCAACTACTATCTCTAGTTTCCCCAAAACACCTTTTCCAAGCATTGAATTCTACTCTTGGTAGAGATACCAAGGACTCTCATCTTATTCAAAACTCAACCTCTTCAAAATGTCCCAACCTTACCTCAAGCAAGCTTGATGGTAACCCTAGTAGTAGTTGGATAGTTATAAGATGAGTTGCCTTGATATGCTGTCTAATGAGTTGCTTTGATCTGCTGTTTGATTTGTTTTCTTAGGAAGTAGTATGAGCTACTCTAGGAGCTCATCACTCAGGTAAAGGTGTTCCCAAATCATCAACCCCTAAGCAAGAATGCAAACCTAGTTATGATCCCCAGCCACCATATGATCATCTAAAACCTTAAATAGATCAATTCTGAGGATTTCCATTCTAGATGTTTCCAAGTCCTTGAAGACCAATATTCAGTTTGGATCTCCTCTACTCACTCTACACTTCAATATCATCCACTTGACAAATGCTTTGACACCTTGCAACCCTCCAAGAACACTCCCTCTCCTACTCTAGTCAAAATCCTCAAAACTGGCAATTTTGACTAAGTCTGGAAACAGTCTCAACATCACCTTTTTGAATGCCTCCTTTTCTCAAACCATGTGAATTTTTGGAAATGCACTTGAACCATCTTGTTAGACATCCTAAGGACTACCAAGGCCCACCTTGGCCCCTGGTTAGATCCTCCTCCAACCCACTTGTCCATGATGAGTTTGCAGGTAAGAAAATAACATTTCCTGCAAAACTAGTCATCATGCCTAGTTTGGTAGAAGCTCACATCCTCATATAACTTCCTATAAACCAACTCTCTGCATGGTTGTGATCTACTCCGTAAGGTATATCAGAACCTACTTCACTTGCCCCAAATGGATCTCTGTGCTACCTAAACCCACATGGTTTATAAGGCATCATGACTCATTTTGCCTGGCAGCCTTAATTTCAACAAAGTTGGCCATCACTTTTAGATCACCCCAAATGCCATCAATTCAAACTCCTCCTGCCATGATAATCTATATGACCTGGTCTACTCACCCATCTATTCCTTGCACCAAGGTGAGCTCTGAGCTCCACGAAGGAAGCATGTTTTGGTGATATAAAAATACCATCACCCTAGATCATCGACTCCCTATTTTACATCCTTTTCAAGTTGGAATTTCATTCCACAAAGTTGCAACTTATTTCTACACCTTGTCGATCTCATCTAAATTGATCCTCAATATTTATCCATAATTATCCATATTTATTTTGGCCCCAAAACTATTTAATTGCTTTACTAGTCAAAATCTCCAAAACTCCCTCCATAAAGGCAAGTTTGGTTTCTGCCAAAACACCTCTCCAACTTTTGACTCATGTGAGTTCCATATATCATACCCCATCTTTCCATCTCAAAAATAAATATTTTTGAGAAGCTTTATTATTTCTTTTTGGCCATTTTCTTAAATGGCTGAATTGGAATAATAATTGTTTTAAATACTTTTATGCCCCAATAAATCATGGGAAAATTCCCCTAAGTGTGTATTCACATTTGGGACACTCTCTAATCAATATCCACCCTTGTCCAATGTAAATTTATCAAATGATCTTCTAAAATCCACTTCTGCCCCTTTTGAGTAATTGGATTTAGGAGGACTAAAACTCCTCTGAACAATCTCAAATAAATCCTAGGAGTCTACCATTACCTTATCTACTCACCAGTACCATTTCCTCCTCTAGTCCAATGCAAAATTTTGGACTTCCTTCACAACCCTCTAGTTTGATCAAATTTGCGAATTAAACAAACAACTACTCTAACCACTTCCAAATTTCATCAAATCTTGTGATGTGTTTATCCTCACCACCAGGACACACCCCTGGTCAACTAGCACTATAGATCCACCCCAACAAATCCACATTTTGCCCTTGTACTAGTAGAAAGAGAGAGGCAACCCAATCTTACACAGATCCTGTACATTTAATCACCATAGCTTCCCTCACTGCCCCTGCATGACCCAAATACCCTTCTCTCCCCTCCCCACCTCTATCTAGGTTAGTAACTGGCCAACACTGCCCCTCTCCCATGTCCAAATTGGACTTTTACTCCATCCACTCCTCCTCCTTGGTATAAAGCCAGCATGCCACCCCAGCCAACCCTCTGCCCCTCATTTGATCCCACACCCTTCCACTCAATCTCCCCCAGCTCCACTCCCACTCCCCTGCCCTGTGCTGACTAGAGGAAGAAGAAGGAGAGGCTTCGGTCCTCAACAAAAATCCAGCAAGGCTCTCTCCCCTCTGCTCCCCTTCCTCTGCATGTTGGCACTAGAGTTCCTCTTGCTCTCCCGCATCTAACCCTAGTCTTGTTTTTGTCTAGGACCAGCTCCTACGTCATCGGCGTTGAGCTTCGACGAGGTCGCTCTCGGCCGTCGTCGCGCGAGCTCCTTCCAGTGGTCCTCCGCCGCCGTGCCGCCCACCGATCTCCTCAGCATCATCGACCGCATCACCCTGCAGCCTCCCCGACCCTTCGCGAGCCCTCTGGTGAGCTCCACGCCTCCCTCTCTGGCATGCTAGGGTTCTATCCCCGGCGCTCTGTCGCTGCGACGACGCCGAGCGCGGGCCGTCCATCGCCACTTAAACGGACGGCCGAGATCCACCTATACCCCTTCGGCCACCCCCTCTCGCTGACCGCTGGGCCCCGCTTGCCAGGTTCAAGCGCTGGCTCCCGCGCGCCACGTCGCCCCGCCGTGGGCCGAATCCACCTCCCGCGTCCCACCTCCTCTCAGATCCAGCCCAGCTGCTTTTTTTATTTTATTTTATTTTCAGATCCAGAGTTATGCCAGTAGGATTAATTCCTTTTAAAAATGTAAATGAAGTCCAAATGACTTTATCTAAATTTCTGATTGTACTCTGACATTTTCTCAAACATGCAGAGGCAACCCCAAGTTCAAATTAATTTTCATAAATTGCTGGTAATTATTCTGCTGCTAAGTATACTTTACACTAACTATTTTCCCCAAAGAGTTTCACATCTCCATTTGAGATAAACCAAGGTTCTACTGAGAGATATTTGACATACCTATAGTCCAGCACAGGTCCTAGGCCTAGGTGACCAGTATGCTGCCTAGATAAATTCCCCAGGTCAAACTAAATGTGGTATGGACCTGATTCCAACTCCCAGTACCCCCTAGAACCAGTACCTACCAAATCCTAGCAGGTCAGAATTTATTGAATTCTGAATATATTTTAGTGATTTAAATACTTCTGTGATGGGTATTTTCACTAAATAAATCACTCCAGGAGTTTGAACACTCCAAATAGAGTTAATCAAATTTATACAGAAAGGTATTTTAAATTCCTATCACATGCCCTTGGAACCAACTCAATATCGCCTGTAGAATTAATATGGTGAAAAAGAGAAAAACCAGACAGAACTGCCTTTAGGAATTTCCTGAGGGCATTCTGGTAATTCTTTTGACTTAATTCCAAAAATAGGTGGTTCAGTACATCAAACACTACCAAACCGTCCAAGGAAATAATTTTTGAAGCTCCAGAACTCTCCTGGTGAATTATTTCCTCAAACTAGAGTTTAATCCGCTATAAAAAGCATAACTAAATCTAGGAAATTGATAATCAAGTGAAACCACTTGTGATGGTTTTGTCTTGTCAAAACCCATATGAGGATACCATGGTTATCCATTTTATAGCCTACTGACCTCAGAACCCTAATCCAAATGCATTGTATCTAGCCTTGTGTCAACACCCGGATTTTTAATCCCAGATGCCCGTTATGCCATACCTCGCAATACCAGGATTACCATTTTTGTGAGACATAACAGATTGGATATCACATTACATCCTCAAGTACAAACCATACATAAGGTATTACACCAATAAGGATCTCATGATCCAGTCTTAATACAACAAGCAGCGGAAATAAATATAAAGCATAGCGGTGGGGTCCATCTTCAGGGGCACAGGCAATCTTGTGAAGAATAGTCCTAGTTATCATAGCCGTCCTGCTGGCCATCATCTTGATAGTCTCCTTCATAGTCTGGCCATGAGAATAGCCAGGGACAAAATCCATGAGTACTCTTTAAGTACTCGCAAACTACCACTAACAAAAAGTATAGTGCTATGTTAAAGTGCTAAATCTAAGTTTAATTATAAAGTTAAGTTTGAAACCTAAGCTGAGTTCTGAAGCAAAGAAAGATAAAAAAAAGTTCTAGAATCTCTTAAGTTGGGAAACTATTGTCATAAACACAACCCTGTTGTGGTCAAGTCAAGATTCATCATTTCTTTCATAAGTCATTTTTAAAACATCTGACAACTAAACAGTATGGCCATTCCAACTGTCCATAACCGCGGACGCGGCTATTCGAATAGTTTGACACTCTGTAGAGGTGGTACACTTTCACTACAAGATTCGATACATCTGTCAGGGATAACCCTGAATACTCATATTTAGTATGCATATAATCAAACATAACCTTTCCTTTACACACCCTAGTATAAGCACCTCTCCTATGAGCATGGCCTCCCAACCATGACCATCTGTCATCTTGGGCACTGGATAGGTGGACAACATTGAGAGGTAGCCTCAACTCAAACCTCTCCTGCGAGGGAACTAATACTAATGCATATAAATTTCCAGCTAAGCCTTACCCAATTCAGGTAGTGTGGTTGTACGGTAAATTTGGAATGGTATCGCATCCAAATCCAACCATCAGTTTTATTAAAGGGCGAAGGCACATGCCTCAACATTTTCATCATCATAAACCATTTGTGATTCTCAACACATGTCAAAACATCTCAATAGAATGACTCATCATCCCAAGGTTTTCATAATTCATTTTCACCAAGTGTTCCCATCTAAGTGACTCAAGTTTTTGATCTACTCTAAACTACTAAGTTAAGAGTGTTCACTAAGGTGGAAAATGGTGGGATCAATCTCATGCCATAGAATGACATCTAAAGGGTTCTAAATAGGTCAAGTTTTATAATTTTTATGCTACCTTCAAAACAAGTAAAGAACTTTAGGTAGAGTAAAGGAAGTAAAGCTTGAAACTAAGACTTGGATGAAATACTAGTCAAGGTAGTATAACTCAATCATGCCTAAATCATCTTTGCTAAACCATATAGTTCAATCCTAGCTTGGTAAGCATTATACTTGCAAGTGCTAGCTTGCCTTGGTTGGTGTAGTGGTTGAAGTTCTCTTCTTCTTCTTCTTGGTAGAACTCCTCCTCCTCGTAGACTTGGTCGGTACTATCGTATATAAATACATAAGGAGTACACAATCACCAAACAATACTTAACTAGTCTAATTAGCATTCTAAGACACACATTTGATGATCTATTATCATCTCAAGCATCACAAGTTTAATTCAATAGTTTCATCCTTTTTATTTTAGAAAAGTAATTTCTACTCATTGAGAAATTAACTGAGATTTAATATTCACCACTTAAATTATGGGATCATGTGGACACATGTCATCACCACACATTATAACATGTGGGAATGTAATTTAAGGGTTAGATCATAATTACTTTGGTTTAAGTTCATTATTTAGTGATTTAAAGTGACTAGAAATGCCCATATAGCATTATTTTGGTACTAGTCCAAAGTCACTGCATGTAAACCTTAATATTATTACATATTCAAATAGGTATGATGAAATGTGAATTTTGAGAGTTGGAATCAACTCAAAATCTATCTTGGTTGATTTTATAAAAATGTTGCAAGGGGTAACAAGGGGACCAAGTTAGGCCCAAATGGAGACCAAAGCTACTGCTCACTATAGTGTTTTTGGTTTTGTGAGATTTGTGTCTGCCACCTGTTTGATGAAATGGCCGCAAGAAGCAAAGCTTTGAATTTTAGTTTCAAATTTTTTGAGTGATCTCCACTAGTACTAGGTAGCCTCTGGTTGTAAGGGTTTTGAAAATGGAGTTCAAAAGGATGGTTTTTGAAATAGGGGTGATCTAGGCATATGCATTGAATTCAATTTTCACATGCCATTTAAAATAAGTATTTGAATGTTTTTAGTAGATCAAAAGGTGGGCCTTGGTACCTCATTATGTGTACTAGCAAGGGGTGTAAAGATCTAGAATTATTTCTGTTAAGAAATGAGTGCTAGGAACACTCAAAGTAGTGTAGTGGATTAAAATGACTAAAATGACCATTCCTCATTTTTAATTGTTTTTGATTTGATTTTCTTTAGGATTTTCTTGGGAAAGGTTTAGATGATGTTTAATTTACCAAACAAACATTTTACAACCAAAGAATCACAGAACCATGGCAATTCAAATCAATTCCTAAATTAAATGCACATACACATGAATGCTTTCATTTTTAATTTGAGAAAGTTTTTGTTAACCCTAAAGTTGATGATTTGGATCTTGATAAGCTTGGATTAAAGTTTTGGGATGTTACAAACCTTCCCCCCTTAAAAAAATCTCGTCCCGAGATTTACAAAGAAAACTAGGAACTAAAGAGATCTGGGAACTCTGTCCTAATGTAATCTTCGCGCTCCCAAGTGGCTTCCTCCTCGGTATGGTTGCTCCACTGAATCTTGAGAAACTTGATACTCCTGGTCCTGGTGGTTCTGTAAGCTTCTTCCAAGATACGGATAGGCAATTCACAATATGTCAGGTCATTGTTGATCTCCACAGCTCTGTGATCTATATTCTTGAAAACTTTAGTCTTCTCTGGCACATCTAGGCATTTGCGAAGTAACAAGATATGGAACACATTATGGATGGCTGACATCTCTTCAGGTAGTTCCAGTTGATACGATACTTCTCCTCGACGGTTCAGAATTTGGAATGGGCTGATGTATCTGGGGGCTAACTTTCCTTTCAGACTAAAGCGTTGGGTTCCCTTCAATGGCGACACTTTGAGATATACAAAATCTCTGACATTGAAAGTCAGGTCTCTCCTTTTGTCAGCATAACTCTTCTGTCTGGATTGGGCGGTCTTGAGGTGCTCACGGACTTTGTGAACCTTCTCTTCGGCTTCTCGGAGAATGTCGGGTCCAAAGATCTGACTCTCTCCTACTTGCGACCAATTCAAAGGGGTACGACACTTCCTTCCGTATAGGAACTCAAATGGTGCCATTTGCAAACTAGCTTGATAATTGTTGTTATATGAGAATTCTACAAAAGGCAGGCAGTCTTCCCATTTTGATCCATATTCCAACACACAAGCTCTAAGCATATCCTCCAGGATCTGGTTGACTCTCTCAGTCTGTCCATCGGTTTGCAGGTGATACGCGGTGCTGAAGTTCAACTTGGTTCCCAATCCTTCGTGAACTTTCTGCCAAAATCTCGAGGTAAACTGGGTCCCTCGATCTGATACTATGGTCTTGGGGGTTCCATGCAGACTAACAATCCTAGCAATGTACAGCGCTGCTAGCTTCACACTCTGGTAGGTAGTCTTGACAGGTATGAAGTGGGCTACCTTGGCTTTCTGCCAAAATCTCGAGGTAAACTGGGTCCCTCGATCTGATACTATGGTCTTGGGGGTTCCATGCAGACTAACAATCCTAGCAATGTACAGCTCTTGTAGCTTCGCACTCTGGTAGGTAGTCTTGACAGGTATGAACTGGGCTACCTTGGACAGTCTATCAACTATGACCCAGATTGAGTCATTTCCCCAATAGAAGTAGGCAAACCGGTGATAAAGACCATTCTGACGGAATCCCATTTCCATTCCGGAATCTGCAATGGTTGCAACAGTCCTTCAAGTCTCTGATGCTCTGCTTTGACTCTTTGACAGATGTCACATTTGGTGATGTAGCTTCCGATTTCTCTCTTCATCTTGTGCCACCAAAATTGCTCTTTCAAATCCTGATACATCTTCGTTCCTCCGGGGTGAATAGAATAAAGATCATGAGCTTCCTTCATGATAACTTGCTTTAGCTCCGAATCTGCTGGCACATAGATACGTCCTTTGTACCACAGTGCTCCTTCTTCGTCTTCCGTGAATCCAGGTACCTTTCTTGTACCAATACGATGTTTGATTCCGTCGATACTTTCATTTCCCTTTTGGGCTTCCTTGATTTGGCTAATCAAAGTGGGTTGAAGTTCAATGCTAGCTAAGAATCCTTTGCTAACCAATTTAGTCCTGAACTGCTCCAACTCCTCATACAAACTTGGCTGCTTCTCCTTGATCATGGTGTTTAGCCTACACGACAATCTTCTAAGAGCATTCGCTACCACATTGGCTTTTCCGGGGTGATAGTGAATGCCAAGGTCATAATCCTTGATTAACTCTATCCATCTCCTTTGCCTCATATTCAGCTCCTTCTGAGTGAAGATATACTTTAAACTCTTGTGGTCTAAGTAAATCTCACAGTGATTACCCATCAAATAATGACGCCATGTCTTCAATGCTAGAACCACAGATGCTAGCTCAAGATCATGGGTCAGATAGTTCTGCTCATGCTGCTTCAGTTGTTGAGACAGATACGCGATGACTTTGCCTTCTTGCATCAACACACATCCCAGAACAATCTTGGATGCATCATAATACACATCAAATGGCTTCTTGATGTCTGGCATGATCAATATTGGGGCTGATATCAATCTCTTCTTCAGCTCCTGAAAACTGGCTTCACATTTGTCTGTCCATTCAAACTTCTTGTCCTTCTTCAACAATTGAGTCATGGGTCTGGTGATGCTCGAGAATCCTTCTACGAACTTGCGGTAGTATCCCGCTAATCCGAGAAATGCACGGACTTGGGTTTGAGTGGTTGGGGCTTCCCATTCTTCGACATCTTTGATCTTGGCAGGATCAATAGAGACTCCTCCGGCAGACACAATATGTCCTAGGAATCCTACTTCTTTTAGCCAAAACTCACACTTGCTGAACTTGGCATATAACCGATGCTCTCTCAGGGTTTCTAGGATGATTCTCAGATGTTTCCCATGCTCTTCTTCTGACTTGGAGTAGATAAGGATGTCGTCGATAAACACAACTACAAACTTATCTAGGAAATTCATAAATATCTTATTCATGAGATTTATGAAATAAGTAGGGGCATTGGTTAATCCAAAAGACATAACCGTATACTCGTATAAACCATAGCGAGTAGTAAAGGCGGTCTTCGGAATTTCCGTTGCACGAATCTTAAGATGGTGATAACCAGTCCTAAGATCAATCTTTGAGAATACCTGGGCTCCAGTCAATTGATCAAATAGATCCTCTATCTTTGGCAAGGGGTACTTGTTCTTGATGGTGACATCATTCAACTTTTTGTACTCTGTACACAGACGGTTGCCTCCATCTTTCTTGTCGATGAATAACACTGGTGATCTCCATGGCGATGCGCTTGGCTGAATCAAGCCGGTTGCTAACATGGCATCTAACTGCTTCTTCAACTCAACTAACTCTGAGGGGTTCATGCTATAGGGCCTCTGGGCTATGGGTCCGGTTCCGGGGATTAGTTCGATAATGAACTCAATATCCCTATCTGGGGCATACCTAGCAATTCATCTGGGAATACGTCGGGGTATACACAGACTACTCTGACTTGGTCTATGGTGGGTAGGGCTAGACTCTTATTGCACTTGAATTGACGAGGTAAGGTTTCAGATATATGCTCTATTGTTACTCCAGAACTACTGGTCATGGCGATGGCTTTCTTAGCACAGTCTATCAGTCCTTTATGCCTTGACATCCAGTCCATACGTAGTACTAATTCCAATCCTTTGGTTCCATGTACTATTAGGTTGGCATAAAAATCTATCCCATGTATTCTGATAGGCACAGCTTTGCAAATTTTTCTAGCTTTTGTAGTTGAACTGGGGATTTGAACTATCATGACATGCTTCAAGTTGGTTGGGTGAATCTTACTAGTGCATGCAAATTCTTCGGTGACAAATGAATGCGATGCTCCCGAATCAAACAATACTCTTGCTAAAACTGAGTTGACAAAAAACATACCCAGCACTACATCTGGCGCTTCTTGCGCTTCTTCGGCGTTCATGTGGAAGAGACGACCGTTGCGGTTGTGAGGGTTCCCTGGGGAAAACCTTCTTCCTGGTTGAACACGACGCTGTTGTTGAGCTAGGGCATTCACAGTGGCATTGGCGGCGGTCTTCTTGGGACACTCATTGGAGTAGTGACCCTTCACTCCACATTCAAAACAAGTGATCTGGGACTTGTCCTTTGCTGCGACAGGAACATCATTGCTGCTAGTTTTGGGTGCAGTGTTGTTGTTGTTGCTCTTGGGAGGTGCACGGTTGAAGTTGTTGGCATTGCCAGAGTTGTGATGGTTTCCTCCGGACTTCACATTGCCTCCGCTACGGTTGGGGTAACTTGGGCGAGACATTGGGGGTCGGTTGTTCCTTGGTGCATATCCTGGTGAGGGGTTGGGACGGTACTTCTGGTGACTGCTGGATGATGATTTCTACATCATACGACGTTTGCGGTTGTCGTTTGCCTGATTAATCTTCCCTTCCATCTGAATGGCAGAGTCGACTAGCTCTTCGAGATCCTGAAAACGGATGTTGACGAGGATAGTCTGCATCTCATCATGCAGTCCGCTCAAGAATCTCTCCTTCTTTTTGGCCTTCGTGTTGATCTCATCAGGTGCATATCTGGCAAGTGTCAATAATCTATCACGGTATTCTACCACCGTCATTCTTCCTTGCTTCAATTCGCGGAACTCATCTCTCATGCTGTTGACTAGACCCTGCGGCACGTGGGTGCGGCTGAACTTGACTTTGAATGCTTCCCATGTCATAACCTGACCATGGTTCATATTGCGGATACTATTCCACCAAGCTCTTGCATCTCCCGCCATATAGTGGGTGGCAAAGAGAACTTTCTCGTTTTCATCAACTCCTGCAACTTCGAGGTTGTTTTCCATCGTCTGCAACTAGTCATCCGCATCTAATGGGTTTTTCGATTGGTTGAAGATTGGGGGATTGGTATTCTGAAATTTTTTGAGTTTCGATCCATGGTGATCCTGATTTCCATGCCCTTGGTTGTTGAGAGCCATCTGGGCGATCTGCTGCAATGTTGCTAAGTTGGCTTGATGTTCTGCCCTGCTTGCTTCACGGTTTGCGATGAGATTTTGCAAGATCTGCAGCATCGGGTCCTGCGATGAGCTGCTCCCTCCTTGGTATCCGTGAGTCACCTGAAGATTGAGGTAGATAAAGGGGTAAGAGGGAAATTCTAAGGTTCATGGTTTTGGTTTCAAAGCTAAAACTTTGAGTTAGACCCAGGTTTTTCAACTAACTCCATTTCATTCATGCAACCAAACACACGATACAACACACACCACAACAAACAAAGGAACACAGATGGTTTGAAGAACCATTCTGCAAGCTACGATACAGTGGGACCGATACATCTCATGTTACAATAGTGCTCTAGTGCATCTACTCATTGTTGATGAAGTCGGAGTCCTCATCGTCAGTGTAGAAGTCCACAGCATCCTCCTCCAGAAAGTCATCATCACTGCCGAGGTAAGAATCCATGTCTCCCTAGATGTCTTCACCCTCATCTTCTTCTTCCTTGGCGGCAAGCTGAGTTTCCTGCTCCTTGACGGTCTTCTCGAGGTCGGCCACCTTCTTGCAAAGACGGGCGATGGTGCGATCCTTCTTGGCACGCTGGCAGCAAAGAGACTGGCGATCCTGGACGAGCAGTGCGAAAGTCTGGGCCTTCTGGTTAGCAATGGCACGGTTCTGGTTGGCTAGCTCCCTGGCATTATCCAGTTCCTGCTGTCTGTAATGCAGCAAGAAGTCAAGATTCTCCACTTGACGCCTCAACTCTGGGTGACTTGGCATCTCCATCGGAATTCCCATGAAGTCACGTCTTGCATAGTGAGAAAAACAGGTTCCTTGGATTTTGTTGATGTTGAGGGCACATAGACGTGCGAGAGCTTCATGCATTGCCCTGGCTAATCCATCTAGCCAGTTGTTCTCCCTTACGGAGAACTGAATTCTCCCAAAAGTTGGTGCTTCAATGTTTCCTCTAATATCCACGGTGACTAGCCACTATAGGTCTCCTCCTGGGGGTCTTGGAAGTTGAGCTCCAAGAAACTCCGGATGTGGGTGTCCCAAGAACTCCGACAGTGAATCCAGATCCCTCTCGAAGATCAGCTGACCTCCGTTTCCCAACTGGTAAAACTTGCTGAACTGAGTCTCCATCTACAAGAATTAAGGATGAGGAAATTAGTGAAGTGATCAAGTGTGTCAAATTTTAAGTAGTAATGTAAGAATTTGAGGAACATGAATTTTTGAGAAAGAAAGAATTCCCAAGGATAAGTGAGGAGATAGTTTTTTGTAAATACTCACTTTGGTTTTGAAACTAAGTTTTTGTTCAGACGTCCATTCTAACTAGGGTGTCCTATGGTCAGGATGGCTCTGATACCAACTTGTCAACACCCGGATTTTTAATCCCAGATGCCCGTTATGCCATACCTCGCAATCCCAAGATTACCATTTTTGCGAGACATAACGAATTGGATATCACAGTACATCCTCTAGTACAAACCATACATAAGGTCTTACACCAATAAGGATCTCATGATCCAGTATTAATACAACAAGCAGCGGAAATAAATATAAAGCATAGCGGTGGGGTCCATCTTCAGGGGCACAAGCAATGCTGATGAAGGCAAATAGTCCTAGTTATCATAGCCGTCCTGCTGGCCATCATCTTGATAGTCTCCTTCATAGTCTGGCCATGAGAATAGCCAGGGACAAAAGCCATGAGTACTCTTTAAGTACTCACAAACTACCACTAATGAAAAGTATAGTGTTAAGTTAAAGTGCTAAATCTAAGTTTAACTATAAAGTTAAGTTTGAAACCTAAGCTGAGTTCTGAAGCAAAGAAAGATAAAACAAAGTTCTAGAATCACTTAAGTTGGGAAACTATTGTCATAAACACGACCCTGTTGTGGTCAAGTCAAGATTCATCATTTCTTTCATAAGTCATTTTTAAAACATCTGACAACGAAACAGTATGGCCATTCCAATTGTCCATAACCGCAGACGCGGCTTTTCGAATAGTTTGACACTCTGTAGAGGTGGTACACTTTCACCACAAGATTCGATACATCTGTCAGGGATAACCCTGAATCATCATACTTAGTATGCAGATAATCAAAAATAACCTTTCCTTTACACACCCTAGTATAAGCACGTCTCCTATGAGCATGGCCTCCCAACCATGACCATCTGTCATCTTGGGCACTGCATAGGTGGACAACATTGAGAGGTAGCCTCAGCTCAAACCTCTCCCGTGACAGAACTAATACTAATGCATATAAATTTCTAGCTAAGCCTTACCCAATTCAGGTAGTGTGGTTGTACGGTAAATTTGGAATGGTATCGCATCCGAATCCAACCATCACTTTTATAAAAGGGATAAGGCTCATGCCTCAATATTTTCATCATCATAAACCATTTGTGTTCCTCAACACATGTCAAAACATCTCAATAGAATGACTCATCATTCCAAGGTTTTCATAATTCATTTTCACCAAGTGTTCCCATCTAAGTGACTCAAGTTTTTGATCTAATCTAAACTACTAAGTTAAGAGTGTTCACTAAGGTGGAAAATGGTGGGATCAATCTCATGCCATAGAATGACATCTAAAGGGTTCTAAATAGGTCAAGTTTTATACTTTTTATGCTACCTTCAAAACAAGTAAAGAACTTTAGGTAGAGTAAAGGAAGTAAAGCTTGAAACTAAGACTTGGATGAAATACTAGTCAAGGTAGTATAACTCAATCATGCCTAAAGCATCTTTGCTAAACCATCTAGTTCAATCCTACCTTGCTAAGCATTATACTTGCAAGTGTTAGCTTGCCTTGGTTGGTGCAGTGGTTGAAGTTCTCTTCTTCTTCTTCTTGGTAGAACTCCTCCTCCTCGTAAACTTGGTCAGTACTATCGTCTATAAATACATACGGAGTACACAATCACCAAACAATACTTAACTAGTCTAATTAGCATTCTAAGACACACATTTGATGATCTATTATCATCTCAAGCATCACAAGTTTAATTCAATAGTTTCATCCTTTTTATTTTAGAAAAGTAATTTCTACTCATTAAGAAATTAACTGAGATTTAATATTCACCACTTAAAATATGGGATCATGTGGACACATGTCATCACCACACATTCTAACATGTGGGAATGTAATTTAAGGGTTGGATCATAAGTACTTTGGTTTAAGTTCATTATTTAATGATTTAAAGTGACTAGAAATGCCTATATAGCATTATTTTGGTACTAGTCCAAAGTCACTGCATGTAAACCTTTATATTATTACATATTCAGATAGGTATGATGAAATGTGAATTTTGAGAGTTGGAATCAACTCAAAATCTATCTTGGTTGATTTTATAAAAATGTTGCAAGGTGCAAATGCTTATGTTTTGTTATTTTTACTAGGAGAGATCTATAATACCTTTCAGACAAAATTGGTTTCATGCAATTTGGATTTGTCAAACTCCCAGAATTGATTTCTAAACTAGTGGACAGAAACTAGAGTAACTCTAAATAGAAAAAACTAAATTTGAATTTTTAACACGCGCGGGAACTAACTAGGCTGGCCCATCTACGCATAGTGCATGCAACGGGTTGCCTGACATGCGGGCTCCACCAGTCAGCGGCACAAAATCACCGAAACGGTATCTAGCACCCTGGGCCACACGATCAAAAGGGGATCCAATGGTGGGAGGTCATCATCGACGACGGATTACTCCGGCGAGAACCTGACCTAGACGCGGTGGTGGGGGTCGATTGGGGGCATACCAGGGCTCCAACAAGGTTGGTGAGGCGGGCAAACGGGCTGGTAGACAGAGCTCGAGCTCCAATTTCGGTGAGACAGAGCTCGAGCAGCTTCGGCTAGAGGTGGGTAAGGTTCAGAGAGAGGTGGGGAGTGAGTGAGTGTGGAGAAAAGAGGCTGGGGTGGCCACTTTATATAGGGTCGACGAGAGGGCAGAGAGGGCGCCAGTGAGGTCATCGGTGATGACGATGCGGGGCTCTCCCGGCATGGGCGAGGGCGGCAATGGATGCTCTGTCCTCCTGTGATCCTCTGAGGCTTAAAGGTGCGGCAAGGCGGGGTCTCTACTGGTCGGGAGCATGCGGTGAGCTGCGCACGGACAACGGTGTTCGACGCGGTTCCTCTAGGCTACTGGTCACTAGGCGGCGAACGATGATGTCTGGGCGGTTGCTGGGCCTGCTGCGGGTGCTACCACGCAAGGCTAGGGCTAGGCAAGGTCGGTGCTGCTCTGGCGGGCGCGGCGCTCTCGGGTGATCGGCATGGCGGACAGAGGCATGAGCGCGAGCAAATCGGGCTTGTCCTCCGCTCGATTTTGGTCGGGGACTGGTCGAGGCGAAGCAATATGATGGCGTCTGTCTGCCAGCGGGTGAAGGAGAGCGCGCGACAGGCTGAGGCGAGCTGTTCGTGGTCGACCTGGCGCATGGCGTTGGGCGGCTTGCTACTAGAGCAGACAGGGGAGAGGGAGAGAGAGTTAGGGCCGGGGTTTTAGCTGGGGGAACAAGGGGACCAAGTTAGGCCCAAATGGAGACCAAAGCTACTGCTCACTATAGTGTTTTAGGTTTTGTGAGATTTGTGTCTGCCACCTGTTTGATGAAATGGCCACAAGAAGCAAAGGTTTGAATTTTAGTTTCAAATTTTTCGAGTGATCTCCACTAGTACTAGGTAGCCTCTGGTTGCAAGGGTTTTCAAAATGGAGTTCAAAAGGATGGTTTTTGAAATAGGGTTGATCTAGGCATATGCATTGAATTCAATTTTCACATTCCATTTAAAATAAGTATTTGAATGTTTTTAGCAGATCAAAAGGTGGGCCTTGGTACCTCATTATGTGTACTAGCAAGGGGTGTAAAGATCTAGAATTATTTCTATTAATAAATGAGTGCTAGGAACACTCAAAGTAGTGTAGTGGATTAAAATGACTAAAATGACCATTCCTCATTTTTAATTGTTTTTATTTGATTTTCTTTGGGATTTGCTTGGGAAAGGTTTAGATGATGTTTAATTTACCAAACAAACATTTTACAACCAAAGAATCACAGAACCATGGCAATTCAAATCAATTCCTAAATTAAATGCACATACACATGAATGCTTTCATATTTAATTTGGGAAAGTTTTTGTTAACCCTAAAGTTGATGATTTGGATCTTGATAAGATTGGATTAAAGTTTTGGGATGTCACACCTTGACACCTATCTTCCAAATGGGTGAACCTGTGCTAATGTACCGCCCCATCCAAGACTAATACATACTTGTGATTAAACCCCTTGCAAACATCCGTAAGTACAAGAAAGTATTTAAGGTACAAACCTAACCACATCTTTAAACTCTAAGACCCTTACGTCCCTTGTGCAATGGTTTCCTAACGGGGGTTCATGTTTCTGTCACTCCGGCAACCCCTACGATTAGTAGCCAAATACACAATGCATTCCCCTAGGCCCATATAGGTGAAGTGTCATGTAGTCGACGTTCACATGACACCACTAGAAGAAGTACACCACAACTTAAATAACAATCTATTGAATCTTTCTCAACACAACTCCACTACTAACAACAAGACTTCACCCATGTCCTCAAGAACAAAACGAACTACTCACAAGACATCATATGGATCATGATCAGAGATGGAATAATGATGTATAGCAATCTGAACATAAACAATAACTCAATGGTTCACTCAATAGCATCAACTACAAAGAGTAATCAACACCGGGAAAGTTTCCCCTATGAACTATGCAAGATTCAACGCAATTGTTACAGCAATATGGAGATGGTGATGGGGGTGCTGATGGTGATGATGGTGGTGATGATGATGATGATCCCGATGAAGTCCAGCTTGATGGTGGTGTTGATGGCGATGATCTCCCCTCTCCGGGAAGGAATTCCCTCAGCAGAAATCTGTCTGCCAGAGAGATCTTTCTCTCTCAGTGTTTTCCACCCCGCAGAGGCGGCAGTATCTTTCTGTGGTCGCTCCCCGAGTCTTAGGGTTTCGGGAGGTTGATATACGCCAGAGGGGAGAGGCTGGAGTGGGCCAGGGTGGCCACACCACCTCCAGGCGTGGCCTAGGCCTGCCCGCGCCATGGGGTGGTGTGGGCCCCCTGTGGCCCACCTCCACTCCATCTTATGGCATCCTTAGTCTTCTGGAAAAATAGGATTTTCCATATATTTTCCCGGATTTTCTGATCTTTGCGAATTTTCCTCCAAATAGCACATTTTCCATCAGAATCCTGACTGTAGCGGTCCATGCTCTAAAAGTCATCAACCATGCAAAAATAGATGAAATAACATAAGTATCACCTCTCAATACGAAATATATCAATGAATAATAGTGAATTATGACATAGAATAGTGATGCAAAATGGACGTATCAACCTGCATGTTTTGTTTTACAAATACTGCGATAATAACTTGGCTCCTCCAAGTTATGACTTCGTGTCCTTCGAGGCACCACCCTGATGTACCTACCATTTTATCCCCTTTTTATCGAGAGTATGATGGTTAGCATCCTACCTTGTTGGAAAACCCGGTTTTGAGAAAATAAACTGTTTTCGGATTTATCCCACTACAAAGGTTTTAAAACTGTTTTGGTAAAACCCTTGGGAAGAGGCATCATTCCAAGTGGATGATTTAAAGAAAGAAATGGTGATTATGAGAAATGAGAAGGTGATGGGATGTTCTACGCCTTTACCGAAACAATTTTTATCCGCGCAACCACATTACCCTAGGTGCTGGGGATTAGCTCGTAGCTTGTCCGCATTAGCCGAGGCAGCTTCTACCATGCTTATAGGGAGAGATCCCTGGAAGTCCGGGCAGGCGCCACCAGATCACGGAACTGAAGCCTGTCGCTTGCTTAGGCAAGAGTGAGCCTGAACTCGTAGGAGGACGGTGCAACAATTGGGTCACCCGCGGACGGTATGACTTGGAGTACGGAAGGAAGTGGAGTCAACAGATTTAAGGTATACGCCAAGTTGCGGCTTGGGTATGCGCGTGTACGGAAGGCAGGACTATGGCTGGGAGCCACATACTCGTTGCCGGGGAGAACAAACCCAAGAGGAAAAGCATGCCTTTGCTAGGGTCGACAAGCGAAAGGTTAGGTTTGATTATCCGGACCCCCATCTATAGTGGTAGTGGGCCGTGGATATATCCCGGCGGATGTATTAATTCTTGTGGGGAAAGTGCACAAACTCTGCAGAGTATAACCTATTCGAATAGCCGTGTCGACGGTCAAGGATGGTTGGAAAGATGTTGGCTAGGAGTACCCAAACTGTGCTTGTGTGGGACACAAACACGAAGTGGACGAAGGTTCCGGGGGAACCCGAGTCCGAAATCTTTGTTTTGGACCAAGGTGGTCGAAGAGGTTTAAAAAGGGTTTTTACTACAAAACTGTTTTCAAAACTCTTTTTCAACAAAGATATGGAGATGTCTTGACTTATAAAACAAAGGCATGTTTTCAAACTCTTTTTCAACAAAGATAGGGAGATGCCATAACTACAAGAGGTAGACTAGGCTTTTCAAAAACAACCCCAGATAAAGCTATCTCGCCACAACCAGACTTGCATTTCCTCATTCCCTTTTTACCTGGTGGTCTGCGAGTACATTCAAAAGTACTCACGGCTATGTCCCTGGATATTTACTTGGCCAAACTTTCAGAGGTTCCACTTTGGAAGATTCAGGTGACGTCCAGCGAGCTAGGCCACCTTCCCAGTCAGTTGCCTGTAGGTTAAGGCATGATTGGGATCTGCGCTTGAGATTGTTCTGCTGCTAAAGATGTTGTAGCCATGATGGCATTTATGTAAGTCTTGTAAATTCGTTACGTTTCGGATGTTGTAATGATACCTGTCGGTTATGTTCCACGGCTCACTGATCATGGGAACATGAGTGTATGCATAACAGGGATTTCTCGGATGAATTCGTTACGTTTCGGATGTTGTAATGATACCTGTCGGTTATGTCCCACATACTTGGTATCAGAGCCATCCTGACTGTAGGAGACCTTAGTTAGCATGGACGTTAGGCAGGAAAACGACAAACCTATTTTCTAAAAGACAAGGGAGAAAAGATGACTATTTGCAAAAGTTCTTATGTCTCTCCCCCTCTATTTCGAAAAACTACTTGCATTAATGTGATTTCATAATCTTAAAAATCCTGCACCCTGTCACTAACCCAACCTGAACCTAAAAGCTTATGTAGATGGAGCCTATTAATGAAGAGTGGCTGAAGATTGGATTTCCCCAAATCCTATGGGACTCGATGCAACTGTGTGGTTACCAGCAGAAACCTGCCTACACGCTCCACAAGGGACTGGAATCAAGAGATTATGTGGGACAGATTGTCATACTAGCCAAGCAGGAATTAATGGAAGCCCTATCTACTCCACAGGACGTCGGATGCCCAGCCCCGTGCTCGCTATTGACTTGGTTGCCAGAGAAGCTTTGCGCATCCGTAGTTCCCTCTGAGAGATGAGGCAGCCCATAACCTACTACCTCCCCATGAAGGGAAACATCGACTGCACCGGAGGAACTCAAGACCCCAGCCGGGCATATCCTGCTCTCTCCTTTCAGACCCATTATAGCTACTCTAGCAATGAGGTGTTAACAGCAGTCATTGACGAATACCGCCACTCCCAGATGGAGCTCTATCGCCTGCAAGCCATTCTCAACCGTAAGGAAGCCCTGGAAACCCTGCAAAGGAATCAAGCATGCACAACTGCAACTGAAGGAACCTCGAGGGAAGCCGCCCCTAGGAAAATCAGGAAGTGCACCACCGCCAGTCAATACCTCCGTAGGTTCGAGCCCCTCAAGAAGGCGCAGGAAACCTCCACTGCTCTGCCAGAAGCCAGCCACGACTTCACAGATGCACCCTCCGAGTAATCACCCGTGTTGTGGTACTCGCCCGTTTAGCAATAGGGTAGAGTCACGTATCATCCCTGAACGCGTTTTGTAATACTTAAGTACTATTGGCACCCTCGGGTGCAGATTGGTTGTTTGTGTAATAACCTCCTTGAATGGCTATGCTTGCTTGAATTGTTCCTTTTTGCGTGTTTTACCCAAGTCGTTGCATCAGACCCAAACCCGAAACGCGTACCCTCAACCGGAGATTTCCCCAGGATGGCCATGGAGTCCGGAAGCTCGAAGAAGGCATGTAGCCACTGCGGAGATGAAGGGCACCAAGCCAACAGATGCTCCGGCCGCTGCCCAAACTACGGAGAACCCCATTCGCCCAAAGTTTGCCCAACTCGACTTATCACTTGTTTCCTCTGCGAAGGCCAAGACCATGTCCCCATCAAATACCCAATATATCCCCTCATTGGCAAGGCCCGTCAACCTCCCAATATATCCACTCAGCCACGATGGAAGAAGAGCCCCTGGTTCACGTGTGGTCTACCCGGTCACTTCAGCCGAGAATTCCTCGAGAGAAAATCCGTCAAGACTTCCTCGGCAGAGAAGCTCGAAGACACCCAAGGTCTCCTCCTTCAGAAAAGATGGTCACCTTACCGCTCGCTGCCCCGCAGCTCAAGACTGAAGATGTCCCGCGCTTCGATAGGCGACAACACCCCGTGGAAGTAAAGATCAAGAGAGAAACTCCTTAACTCCCTCTAGGACTCTCTGAACGTCATCAAGTGCAGCTTGTAATAAACCTAGACCATGTTCCCTAGGAACGCCACCTATGGTGCTACCCTCCCTCAAGTCGATGTCCGCTACCTTGAGAACTATATTTTGCCACCCTCTTAAGTAAGTCCCTGACTAGTAACTCTCCGCTCTACCCAAGTCCAATCCTAAGGGGGAAAGACCGCGTCTTTCCCGCAAGAATAGATTACCTCCCCAACCGTGGGACCCGAAGACACAGATTATTGGACACAGTATTGGATGCAACAACCCACTTATGAGAAAGGGTCGTAGACCCCCCTTACAGAAGGACGATTCCTCCCCCGCAATCATGGTTGAAGCCAGCTCAACCCTCGAGTTTCAAGAAGATTGAAGTTCAATCTCACCGTCGAAGTGACCCTGTCCCCAAGACCAAGTAGACAAGCTAGTACGCAAGAAACCCCTAGTACTAACTCCGAGATAAATCCCCTAACCTTACTATCCCGAATCTCGGGACGAGATTCTTTTAAGGGGGAAAGGTCTGTAACATCCCAATTTCAGCAACCCTGATTAGTTGTCCAGAATGCAAAAATCAGGGGGAACAAAAACTTTTTCTTTTGCTTTGGTGCAGTGCTTGCTTGTTGTTTGTTTGCACTTGTGATCATGAGAGTATATCTCATGCTACTCCTTACCTCACCATCAGCTGACAAAAGCTATTTACCAAAACTATCTTGGCTCACTTTACATATTCTCAAACGTTCTGGCATTCCAAAACATGAGCCAAGATGCCTATGTAACCAAAACAATTTTGGTAGCTTCTATTGACAAAACTATGGAGAGATATGTAATACAATCTCCTTATGTTTTCAAGATAGAACACCCAACTACTCCTATCTCTAGTTTCCCCAAAACACCTTTTCCAAGCATTGAATTCTACTATTGGTAGAGATACCAAGGACTCTCATATTATTCAAAACTCAACCTATTCAAAATGCCCCAACCTTACCTCAAGCAAGCTTGATGGTAACCCTAGTAGTAGTTGGATAATTATAAGATGAGTTGCCTTGATCTGCTGTCTGATGAGTTGCTTTGATCTGATGTTTGATTTGTTTGCTTAGGAAGTAGTATGAGATACTCTAGGAGCTCATCACTCGGGTCAAGGTGTTCCCAAATCATTAACCCCTAAGAAAGAATGCAAACCAAGTTATGATCCCCAGCCACCATATGATCATCTAAAACCCTTAAATAGATCAATTCTAAGGATTTCCATTCTAGATGTTTCCAAGTCCTTGAAGACCAATATTCAGTTTGGATCTCCTCTACTCACTCTACACTTCAATATCATCCACTTGACAAATGCTTTGACACCTTGCAACCCTCCAAGAACACTCCCTCTCCTACTCTAGTCAAAATCCTCAAAACTGGCAATTGACTAAGTCTAGAAACAGTCTCAACATCACCTTTTTGAATGCCTCCTTTTCTCAAACCATGTGCATTATTGGAAATGCACTTACACCATCTTGTTAGCCATCCTAAGGACTACCAAGGTCCACCTTGGCCCCTGGTTAGATCCTCCTCCAATCCACATGTCCATGATGAGTTTGCAGGCAAGAAAATAACATTTCCTGCAAAACTAGTCATCATGCCTACTTTGGTAGAAGCTCACATCCTCATACAACCTCCTATAAACCAACTCTCTGCATGGTTGTGATCTACTCTGTAAGGTCTATCAGAACCTACTTCACTTGCCCCAAATGGATCTCTGTGCTGCCTAAACCCACATGGTCTATAAGGCATCATGACTCATTTTGCCCGGCAACCTTAATTTCAACAAAGTTGGCCATCACTTCTAGATCACCCCAAATGCTATCAATTCAAACTCCTCCTGCCATGATAATCTAGATGATCTGGTCTACTCACCCATCTATTCCTTGCACCAAGGTGAACTCTGAGCTCCACGAAGCAAGCATGTTTTGGTGATATAAAAATACCATCACCCTAGATCATCAACTCCCTATTTTCCATCCTTTTCAAGTTGGAATTTCATTCCACAAAGTTGCAACTACTTGCTACACCTTGTCCATCTTATCTACATTGATCCTCAATATTTATCCATAATTATGCATATTTTATTTTGCCCCCAAAACTATTTAATTGCTTTACTAGTCAAAATCTCCAAAACTCCCTCCATAAAGGCAAGTTTGGTTTCTGCAAAAACACCTCTCCATCTTTTGACTCATGTGAGTTCCATATTGAAGGAAATATGCCCTGAGAGGCAATAATAAAGTTGTTATTATATATTCCTTATACATGACAGATGTTTATTTTACATGCTAGAAATGTATTGATTCGGAAACATCAATACATGTGTGTTTAATAAACAAAAAGGGTTCCTAGTCATGCCTCTCTTATAGATTAGCTTGTTGATTAACAGGATGATCAAGGTTTCCTGATCATGGACATTGGATGTTGTTAATAACAAGGTCACACCATTGGTGGAATGATGTGATGAACATTCATCTGAAGTATAGCATTACGATCAAGTCATTATGTTTATATTGCTATAACATCATACGAAGTAATATTTATCCTTAGACCATGGTATCATGTTAATTGCTAACACCGGAAGAGTATCTTGATAACATCAAACGTCACACCGTAACAGGGTGACTATAAAGATGGGTTCAGTACTACGAAGGTGTTATGTTGAGGCTCATGGATCAAGAGTGGAATTTGTCAATCCAGATGACGGATAGATATACTCTGGGCCCTCTCGGTGATATCACATTAGGATAGCTTGCGAGCAAGTGATGTGATCACTAGAATGTTATATCACGGGAACGAGAAAAGAGTGCATGTCGAATTAGATCAAACTAGGTATGGAGATACCGATGATCGAATCTCGGACATGTAATATATCGAGAGACAAAGGGATTTAGTTATAAGCGTTAAAGGTTCTCACGATCACAGGAGTCATCGTTGAATGTGTAGGAGTCAGTACGGATCTCCAGGTCCTGCTGCTGATTATTGATCGGAGAAGGGTCTCGATCATGTCTGCATTATTCGCGAACCGTAGGTTGGCACACTTAAGAGTTACCGGACAACATTTTGGAGCACATATGTTTCAGACGAAAGAATTGCAAAGCGCAGGAATTGTTTCAATAGAAACCGGAAATTGTTTCGGGTGAAATTGCAGAAGGTGGTTCTGCATGTGATATTGAAATATTGCAAGGGGTTATATGTGAATGTTTGTTAATTAAAGTAATTAACAAAATTCTGATTAAATTTAATATGCCGTCTAGCTATTTAGATTATTTCAATGACCCATCAGTTTAGGTAATTTTTATTATGCAGACACTGTTTATTAAATTTAATTAGATGATACCTTGTGTTGTTTTGGTATTTTTGATGATGCACTACATATATGCTATTTTGTCTATCCAGATAATACATTGTGCTATTTTATCCATTCAGATTATGCATTGTGCTATTTAATGCATTGATGCACTACATATATTTTTTTTGTCTATCTAGATAATTGATGTTGCTTCTCCTCACATCGCTGCTCCTACTATCGCCATTGCCATCATTACATCATCACATCTTTGCTAGTCCCATCATATCGCTACTACTACTACTACTAATGTTGTTGCATCGCTATCACATGTTGCTACGCTGCATTACTACTACTACTGCTACTACTACTTCTACTACTACTACTACTATCACATTACTACTACGGTCGTCACATTACTATTACTGCTATCTTGCTTTACTATCGTCTGCTGCTAGTCCGTCTGCTACATTATCATTGCCATCGCTTCCTACCATCGCATTACTCACATTCTGCTATCACATCACTGCTACATTACTATCACATTACTGTTATCACATTACTATCTACTCTTGCTACTACTACAAAAACAAAAAAATATCATCTAAAAAAATCAAAAATAGTTGTGAGTGTTCACATAATGTGTGTTAATAGACTCTAAAATTTTTAGAACTAAATATGAAACACATATAGAGAAATAAAAATGACAAATCAATATAAATAGTATCACAAAAAGACAATACCACAAAAATACACCACAAATGACACTATTCACCTGTCAGTTTGTCTTACTTCTTCATCCAGCGATGTCATAAAATAACCTGTCTCATAGGAAGAAAAAAAAGGTAGCGGTGGTTAGAGCCATGGAGAAATCCTGCCGGTAGGGTGACCTAGAGCGTCGGACCAAGAAAGGAGACCAACCATGGGGCGAGGGCTCGTCTTCGCGCATGTATCCGAAGAGCGGCTATCATGGGGACCAAGAGTCTGGGTAGGTTTGTACTTTCGTCGATTACTGGGATATCTTCTCCTACTATTGAAGCGTCTCTGTACATCTTACAAGGCAGGCGGCTCGAGCGTCGAAAATTTCACCCCACGGGTCGATACCACTATGGATATCTCTGACGCGTACGGTGCCATCATGCCTGCTCTCGGTCGAAGAAAAGATGTACTATAGTCACTATACATGTATTGGCATTTTATGTTCTTCTCTGCATGCTCTGCATGATCTCGTACTGATGATGCATTTTCCATGGAGGAAGTCAGGGCGAGAATCTCGGCAAAAGTAGATGAAATCAACAGCCATAACATCAACATTCTTTAGAAAAACTTCAAGCTCAACCTAGAGAGTGATCGTCTCCGAGCAAATTTGGCTTTTCAAATGAAGCTCGCACGATATTACGAGCGTGACTCCTTGAAGCTTCGTGCTGAGTGCAAAAATTTGAAGAAGGAAGTCACGGAGCTCCGCAACCAGCAGCTACCATTGCGGAGATCGTCCAGGTCATGCCCCGCTAAGTAGGAAGAGAGAAGCCATCTCATGTTGGTCGTCGAGGTCGTGACCATTGTGGAGGTTGTCGAGGTCGTGCCTCCACAAGGCGGCCATAGTGTTGCAATCGCCGAATCTGAGACAGGGAAAGATTTTGCATTGGAGTAGGAACTAGGATGGGAGAAGACTTCCCGTGGCCCTCTTTTTTTATTTTTCTTTTGGGTGCACAGATTGTTTTTTTCTCATCGTATTTGTATAATTATATTTCACCCTTAACAATGAAATGCGCTTTGTAGAGCTTTTGTAACGATATACTTGATGTATAGTAGTCACTGTTTAGTGTACATATACATTCAAATTTAGTCAAATATGTAACATCCTTTTTAATTAGGTTGGATGGCATTTTCAGAAAAATTAGGGTGGAGGGAGAGTATGTCTGATAAATCAAAATAATTAAATCGTCAATGAGTGATCTTTAAATTTGGTCATACTTTCTAGTTGGTCAGATGTGTAGGGATCTAGTGTCTAGTAAAACTATCAACTATTCTGCCCCCCCTATATGTGGCCCCTACGTCGATCACTATAAGAAAAGTTTCCATCCGCAACGAATTGGCCTGACGGTCGTCGTACAAGGCGTGTCTTCCGTGACGAAATTCTCGACTTGGCCGTGGCCGATGGAAAACTTTTTTTTTGGTTTCGCGACCCTCTACTACGACAGATCTACTAAAAACATGGAGGAATCTCGGCCAGTGCGTGGCAGAAGCAAGATTTTCGTTTCCTCATGCAATGTTGACTCACCGAAGTCTTTTGATGCGTGTGGGTCCCGGGCGTCAGTGTCTCTAGCGGACCATACTTTTAGGTCGCGCCTCCCTGATTTGAACTCGATAACGTAGCTCAAGGCCTCTACCGTTTAGTCAGGCTGCTATGTCCCACATGTCAGCCTCTCATTAGAAGGATCGTGTGTATGATGGAATTTTCTCCTTCGCTCGCGCTACCATGTTCCAAAGTTGATAGCGCTGCTCGATGCATCTACCGTCTAATCAACCTCCTAGGACCCACATGTCATCCTCTCATTAGAAGAAACGTGTGTATGATCGAATTTTTTCCTTCGCTAGCGCTACCCCGTTTCGAGTTGATAGCGCTGCTCGATGCATCCACCATTTAACCAACCTCCTGAGCCCCACATGTCATCCTCTCATTAGAAGAAACGTGTTTATGAAGGATTTATTTTCCTTGGCTTGTGCTACCCTATTCTGAACTTGATAGTTGTTCGATGTATCTATGATACATTGCAAATGTATCTATAATTTTTGATGTTCCATGCTTGGTTTTATCCACTTTCTTGTGTTTTGTTCCAACTTTGGAGTACTTTTCATATGATTTCTTGGACTAACCTATTAACAAGAGCCACAGTACCAGCTGCCTGTTTTCTGTTGTTTTTGTTCCAGTAAAGTCAGAAAATGAATATTCTCGAAATTGGACGGGACAAAAGCCAAAGTGCCTATTTTTCCGGAAGGGATCAAGTGCCAGAATACGAGACGGAGAAGGGCCAGGGAGCCACCACACCACCTGGCCGCGCGGCCAGGCCTAGCCCATGCCAGGGGGTGGTGTTGCCGCTCCCGGCACCCCCTCGGCCTCTCCTTCCGCCTATATATTGCCCTCGGGACAAAAACCCTAGGTACCCGGTCAAAAATCCACGAAAGAGTCTATAGCCGCCGTCATCTCCATCCCTAGATCGAGGGATTCAAGCTCTTCCCGACACCTGCCCGGAGAGGGGAATTCACCCTCGAGGCCTTCTTCATCACCATGCAAGCCTACGGTGTGATGCGTGAGTAGTTCATCCTTGGACTACGGATCCATGTAGTAGCTAGATGGCTGGTTCTCCTCCTTTGTGCTTTCATGTTTAGATCTTGTGAGATTCGTTCATGATCAAGATCATCTATTTGTAATTCATACATGTTGTGTTTGCGGGGATCCGATGGATATTGAGATGCTATTTGAGATTGATTATTGATCCTATCATGTCTTTGTTATTTGTGATCTTGCATGCTTTCTGTTGTTAGTAGCTATCTTGGCCAAGTAGATGCTAGCAACTCCAAGAGTTAGTACTTATGCTCGATAGTGGGTTCATGCCTCCGTAACTGGGAAGTGATGTAAAATCTCTAAGGTATTAGATGTGCTGTTGCTACTAGGGAGAAATCAACAATCCTTTCTTCATAGAACAATCGTATTGTTTACTTTACACGCAGTTCATAAAGCAATAATCTGTTGCTTGCAACTTAATACTGGAGGTGGTTCGGATGATAACCTGAAGGTGGATTATTAGTCATAGATGCAGTTGGATGTCGGTCTATGTATTATGTTGTAATGCCCAATCAAGTCTCAAAGGAGTAAATATGATTAGTATATGCATGTATTGCTTTCTCGGTGTTTGTCAATTGCCCCGCTGTAATTTGTTTACCCAGCATGTTATCTATCTAAGGAGAGCCACCTCTAGTGAACTATGGATCCTGGTCCTTTCTCTTTACATACAATCTACAATCTTTTACTGCTTTGTGTTTACTTTCTGCAAACTTTTACTTCTTTCCATTCGATACGTTTAATCCTTTGTTTTCCGCAAAACACGGTGAGATTGACAACCTCATCGCAAGTTGGGGACAAAGTTCTGTGGTTGTGTTATGCAGGTCTCCACGTTGCTACTAGCACCGGTAGTGCGCCCTACCAAAGCTCAGCGAGTAACACCTTTGGGGTGTTTCCTTGCTCCTACTGGTTCGATTAAACCTTGGTTTCATAACTGAGGAAAAACTTGCTGCTGTGCTCATCATACCTTCCTCTTGGGGTTCCCAACGAGCTCTATGTCGAACGACGAGCACATCAAGATCTTTTCTGGCGCCATTGTCGGGGAGTCAAGGACATCTTCACAAGGGGAGTCCCTCATAACCAATCTCTTTACTTTGTTGCTTTTGTTTTGCTTAGTTTCTTTTTGCTTTGGTTGCTTGTTTCTTTATCGAAAACACAAAAAAAATAGTTTTACTAGTTTGCTTTCTTATTTGAAAACCCAAAAAAAGGATTACTCTTGAAAACACTAAGTTGTGTGACTTCACTAGCACCAACAACAATGATTTTATGAGCACACCTATTGCTCCACCTGTGGCTGAAAATACTTTCTTTGAGATAAAACCTGCTTTGCACAATCTTGTTATGAGAGAACAATTTTCTGGTATTGGTAATGAAGATGCTGCTTCCCATCTAAATAACTTTGTTGAACTTTGTGAGATGCAAAAGCATAGGGATATAGTTGGTGATATTATTAAGCTGAAATTGTTTCCTTTCTCTTTGAGAGGAAAAGCTAAAGAGTGGTTGAATTCCTTAACTAGGAATAGTATTGTTTCTTGGACTAAGTGCAAAGATGCTTTTATTGGAAAATACTATCCTCCTGCTAAGATTATATCTATGAGAAGTGAAATAATGAAGTTTAAACAACTTGATAATGAGCATGTTGCTCAAGCTTGGGAAAGAATGAAATCTTTGGTAAAGAATTGTCCCACTCATGGATTGACTGCTTGGATGATCATCCAAACTTTTTATGCAGGATTGAACTATTCTTCAAGGAACCTATTGGATTCAGTTGCTAGAGGTACCTTTATGACAATCACTTTGGGTGCTGCAACAAAACTTCTGGACAATATGATGGTTAATTATTTCGAATGGCATACTGAGAGAGCTCCACAAGGTAAGAAGGTAAATTCTGTTGAGGAAACTTCCTCTTTGAGTGATAAGATTGATATAATTATGTCTATGCTTGTTAATGGGAAAGCCCATATTGATCCAAATAAAGTTCCTTTAGCCTCTTTGGTTGATCAAGAAGAGCAAGTTGATGTGAACTTCATAAGAAATAACAACTTTGGCAATAATGCTTATGGTAATAATGCTTATAGGAACAATTTTGTTAACAACAATTATAGGCCCTACCCTCCTAGTAATACTTATGGCTATAATGGTAAATCTGGATTACCTAGTGAAGGAAGAATTTTAGAAGTTGAAAGAGCCACTAAAAACTTCATGCAAATGCAATATGAGCTAAATAAGCTATTCACTAAAACTATGGAGGAACAATCTACCATTTTGAAAAATATTAGCCATCAACATGAGAGTCTAAATAGGGAAATTACTAGTTTACAATTGAAACTCTCTAATGCTGAAAGGAATATATCATCTCTATCTGAAGCTCAATCTTCATTGATTAATAAAATGGCTGCTAAACCTGAAACTAATGATAATCCCTTTGCAGCTACCAATGCTATGCAAGTAAGAATTGATGAAAATGTTAGACTATTAGCTGAATTACATGCTAAGTGGGAATGAGAAGATGAAATTGCTAGAAACATTAGTGTTTCTACTATCACCACCACTAGTGTTGAGGCTAGTAATAGTTTTACTACTTTAGATGATAAAGTTGATTTTGATCTTGATGGTTGCAATATCTCTGAAGTTATTAAGTTCCTACAAAAGCTTGCTAAAAGTTCTAATGCTAGTTCTATGAACATGGCCTTTACAAAACACATTACCGATGCTCTCATAAAGATTAAGGAAGAAAAGATGAAACATAAATCTTCTATTCCTATAAAATAAGAGGATGGTTGGGAACCCATCATTAATATGAAAGTGAATGACTTTGATTTCAAAGCTTTATGTGATCTTGATAGTAGTGTTTCCATTATGCCTAGAAGGATTTATGATATGCTTGATTTGGCTCCTCTTGAAGATTGTTATTTGAATGTCCCACTTGATGATAATGCTAAAAAGAAACTTATGGAGAGTCTTAATGATGTTCTTATTATGGTTAACGATTCCTATGTTCCTATTGATTTCTATGTTTTGGATGTTGAATACAATGCTACTTGTCCTATTACTTTGGGAAGACCTTTTCTTAGAACTGTTGGTGCCATCATTGATATGAAAGAAGGCACCATGAAATATCAACTCCCACTCAAGAAAGATATAGAACACTTCCCTAAAAAGAGAGAAAAGATTTATTTTGATTCTCCTATGAAAACAAAATTTGGTTTTAATGCTTCTTCATTTGAGAACACTTGATTCTTTCTTTGCTTCTTATGCCTAACTTAAAGGCGTTAAACAAAAGTACTTATTAGGAGATAACCCAAAAAATTTAGATGAGTCTTGGAAGTTATTACCTCAGTAATAACCTCTCCTTATCCTTTTTATTTTCTTTTTGTGCCAAGAGTAACCTCTAATGAGAGTGAAGTAATGATTGGGAAAGTTGCTGTCCCGAAACAGATTTTTGTGCTTCACCGTAATTATTCGTGAGAGAGCTCTGTCTGTCGGATTGAGCTGTAATTTTTTGTGATTCTGACCCAGATTGTTATCTAACTTTCGTTAGTTCAACAAGTTTTGATTTGAGCAACAGAAGATCTTCTAAAAAATTCGTCTTTACCTGCTGGTCTGTTTTGACAGATTTCTGCCATTTTCTGCATTTGCTTCTAGTGGATTCCTTTTTGAGTTCTTTTGGGGAATTGAGCTTTTTTAAGGAAGTACTACAGTAGCTAGTGTTCTAATGGAAGTTTATTTGGTTATAGAACTGAACCTTAAGACTTATTTATCTTGAGTGCACTAATGTTGCTAATAAAGATTGTGTAAAGTTTTGTATGAAGGAAAATTTTCAGGTGTATGGAAGGAATGAGTAATGAGATGAAGGATGGACTAAAGCTCAAGCTTGGGGATGCCACGCGTGTCACCCCAAGAAATATCCAAGAAGTACAAGCTTCAAATCTTGGGGATGCCCAAGGCATCCCCTTCTTCATCAATAAAAATCCCAGGTTTCTTCCAAACGCTTCATTTTTATTGTTTCATGCACAGTTGTGTTGTTCTTGGAGCGTCTTCTTTTTCGTTTTTGTTTTGGTTTTTAGTTTGCTTGGTTTTCTTAGTTTTCTGAATAAATTGGTTGGACCCCCTCTTTCATACATTGGTTTGCAAATGGTTTGGTTTGGTTTGGAAAAGAGTAGGAAAGTTCATACTTATGTGGTAAAAAGAGCTTGTTTTTGACTGTGGCCTGTGCTTTGTCATGCCATGCTTGATATTGTTTTGGCTTTATGCTTAGTGTTCTTTGCTGTAGCATGACTTGTTATAAACAATGGAGATTGCTTAATGTGCCTTGGATGAATCATGCATTGTTTTAGCATATTAAAGCATAGTATAGTGGTATTCTCCTTTGACGCTTTATTTGGGTTGACTTGGCACATGCTCACACCATGTTATGACTGTCTCAAGTCACCATAGCCTTTATGATCCTTTAGTTTTCAACTCGTAGTATCACTTTATGCTTTGATCAATGATGTTTTGTCGCTCTGCATGATTATGGCCATTATTGCTCTCTTAGTTTGTCGCTCCCAGTCTTTTGCTAGCCTCCACAACCAAGTATGAGTTCCACTCATGCATCCAACTCCCTAAACCAAGTTATTCCAAAGAGTCCACCATACCTACCTACTAGCTTATGCTACTCCAAGTATATTCATGCTTTTGTTTACCTTCCAAATTAAACTTGTTATGAGAAAACTAGTGATTAAAGCTCTCACGAACTTGATGGCACACTTTACTTTTTGCCTCTAATAAACTTGAACCATTGGGTCCTTCTTTGTTGCGTATATGCTTGCGCTTTATAAGTTGAAATTAGCAGAACCATGTTTCATGGGGAACGCTTTCAACATTGCACTTATACTTTGTACCCTGTTGATATCATGTTCTTTTGCTTACGGATCCAGGCGGTGTGAAATAAAAGTGGAACTTGTAAGATCATGGAGTTTGTATGTGTGTTAGAGAAACACCTGGGCCGCTAGCCTAATCCATGCCTAATCATGGTGGAAACTTGCAACATCACCATAATGAGCACCCTATGAAGCATCCTCAATAAAAACCTATGCAAATAGCAAATAAAAAGATCGCTGAGATGCTCATTGTCTGCTTGCCTTGTCATTTTGATTATGGGAAAGCTCCCATATCATGTGCAAGGGGTACCCCGTTGGCGGTTCTTAATGATACACATATACTTACAATGACAAGAGCTTACTCGTGACTGAAGTTGAGTAGCATGAGGATCGGTCTTGTAAGTAAGGGCATGAGATTTCGGTTTATAACTTGTCAAGCATATCCTCTTAGTTGTGTCACTTTAACCTTAATCACCTTCAAGATGCTTATGATAGGGGCAATGAGAGCTGAAAGCTATAAGTACCATAATTTTTGGAAGCTCTTTATGAGACTTGAATCCCTACTTCCTTTTACAAAGGCCTTTCTTCCACCATTATATTGAGTCTCCACCTTCTACCTTTATGCACCTACTTTGAAAGCATAGTGGCCATTCTTAGTTCTATGTGCATTGTTCCAAGACTAGTTGATTGATGCATAACTTGATATTGCTTGTTTTAAACTATTGTATCTAGTCACTCTTATGAACTTTGAAGGTGTCCTATACATTTATATTTGCTACTCTATAGAGGGACAAGCTGAATACTATTATGCCATGCTTTCTTTATGTGAAACAAACAAACATCTTGCAAAGCATGTTATTCATGAATCTTTTGTTTGTGCCTTTTCATGTTGCATCATAGTTTCTTTGCTTATTGCTAGAACTTTGTCTTTCATGTTATGATTGAAGTACTATGATCCCAGCGTTGAATGTTTTACAAATACTTTGATCAAGTCTTTGATGGTGCGTGCCACCTCAAAAATTATTCTTTTTTTATCACTTACCTACTCGAGGACAATCAGGAGTTAATCTTGGGGATGTTGATACATTGCAAATGTATATATAATTTTTGATGTTCCATTCTTGGTTTTATCCACTTTCTTGTGTTTTGTTCCAACTTTGGAGTACTTTTCATATGATTTCTTGGACTAACCTATTAACAAGAGCCATAGTGTCAGCTGCCTGTTTTCTGCTGTTTTTGGTTCCAGGAAAGTCAGAAAATGAATATTCTCGGAATTGGACGGGACAAAAGCCAAAGTGCCTATTTTCCAGAAGGCATCAAGTGCCAGAATACAAGACGGAGAAGGGCCAGGGGGCCACCACACCACCTGGCCGCGCGGCCAGGCCTGGCCCGCGCCAGGGGATGGTGTGGTCACTCCCGGCACCCCCTCAGCCTCTCCTTCCGCCTATATATTGCCCTCGGGATGAAAACCCTAGGTACCTGATCAAAAATCCACGAAAGAGTCTGTATCCGCTGTCATCTCCATCCCTAGATCGGGAGGGATCTGAAGCTCTTCCTAGCACCCTGCCAGAGAGGGGAATTCACCCTGGAGGCCTTCTTCATCACCATGCAAGCCTCCGGTGTGATGCGTGAGTAGTTCATCCTTGGACTACGGATCCATGTAGTAGCTAGATGGCTGGTTCTCCTCCTTTGTGCTTTCATGTTTAGATCTTGTGAGCTCCGTTCATGATCAAGATCATCTATTTGTAATTCATACATGTTGTGTTTGAGGGGATCCGATGGATATTGAGATGCTATTTTAGATTGATTATTGATTCTATCATGTGTTTGTTATTTGTGATCTTGCATGCTTTCCGTTGTTAGTAGCTATCTTGGCCAAGTAGATGCTAGCAACTCCAAGAGTTAGTATTTATGCTCGATAGTGTGTTCATGCCTCTGGTAATCTGGGGAAGTGATAGAAATCTCTAAGGTACTAGATGTGCTATTGCTACTAGGGAGAAAACAACAATCCTTTGTTCATAGAACAATCATATTGTTTACTTTACACGCAGTTCGTAAAGCAATAATCGGTTGCTTGCAACTTAATACTAGAGGGGGTTCGGATGATAACCTGAAGGTGGATTATTAGTCATAGATGTAGTTGGATGGCGGTTTATGTATTATGTTGTAATGCCCAATCAAGTCTCAAAGGAGTCAAGATGATTAGTATATGCATGTATTGCTTTCTCGGTGTTTGTCAATTGCCCCGCTTTAATTTGTTCACCCAGCATGTTATCTATCTAAGGAGAGTCACCTCTAGTGAACTATGGATCCCGATCCTTTCTCTTTACATACAATCTACAATCTTTTACTGCTTTGTGTTTACTTTCTGCAAACTTTTACTTCTTTCCATTCGATACGTTTAATCTTTTGTTTTTCGCAAAACACGGTGAGATTGACAACCTCATCGCAAGTTGGGGACAAAGTTCTGTGGTTGTGTTGTGCAGGTCTCCATGTTGCTACTAGCACCGGTAGTGCGCCCTGCCAAAGCTCAGTTAGTAACACCTTTGGGGTGTTTCCTTGCTCCTACTGGTTCGATTAAACCTTGGTTTCATAACTGAGGGAAAACTTGCTGTTGTGCTCATCATACCTTCCTCTTGGGGTTCCCAACAAGCTCTACGACGAACGACGAGCACATCAATCTACCGTTTAATCACGATGCTAGGCCCCACACGTCATCCTCTCATTAGAAGAAACGTGTGTATGATGGATTTTTTACCCTCTGTCGTGCCTTCGTGTTTCGAACTTGATAGCGTTGCTCGCTGCATCAGTCGTTTATTCAGGATGGTGGGTCCCTTATGTCAGCCTCACATTAGAAGAATCGTCAGTATGATGGAATTTTTTTCTTCTCTAGCGCTACCCTGTTCCGAACTTGATAGCGTTGCTCGACGAATCTGCCGGTTGCTCATGCTGCTGGGTCCCCCATTTCAGCCTCTCATTACAAGAAACGTATGCATGCTGAACTTTTTTCTCACTCACGCCTCCCTGTTTCGAACTAGCAATGTTGCTTGATGCAGCATTTATATAAGGTCGCGCTGCTAGGTCCCACATATCATCCTCTCTGTAAATGAAACATTGATTGCTGGATGCAACATCTGTATAAGGTCTCTGTTGGGTCCAACATGTCAGTATCTCTGCAAATGCAAAGTGTGTATGATGCACTCCGCTGTTTTGACATTGGCAACGTTGCTGGGTCCCAGATGTCAGCCTTCTCTGTGTAAGAAACGTGTGTATGCTAGAAAAAAATGTAAAAGAACGACAGAGATTATACTATATATTATATATTCATATTGGAAAAACTAGGAATCAAACTCAAGACTTCAACAAATGGGAACCGCGTGTGCTTCCACTACGCCAGAATCATCTATGCCACTACTGGAAAAGATTACATTTAGAAATGTTGAAATCACTTAAAATAAAATGGCAGCAACCCTGACGACTTGCCATAAAAAAATCCTAAATCTCTGTACAAATACAACATGGGTAGGAGAAGGTTGTCCTATACTTTATCAGAATAGCACAGAAATACTACATTAAGAAGATTTTGGGCGATAAAAAATAACTTGGGTCCAATCTTGTGAACCAATGGGCTTCTTATCGTGGGATCCTTACCGAAACTTCTTCAGTGTGATTCAAGCTTAAAAAACCAAGTAATAGTGTGTTAAGGGTTGGCGGCCCACATCCAATCTGAACCCAGAAGGATAAATTAGCGAGGTTTTGGGCCACAGTTGGGTAGAATGTAGTACTATTTTCTAATAACCTCCTCACTGAAAATTCAATGTACTCAAGGGTCGGCAGTCCACCTAACCCGGCAGGCTAAATTTGCAAGGTTTTGGGCCAGTGTTGGGTCGAATGTGCAATCTTTTCGCTAGGTCCTTAGTGAATATTCAATGTAGTTCGTACCCCATCCTCCAAAAAAATGCAGTTGGTAACCTAAAAAATATATACTGTGCTCACCACGAAAGGCTAATTAAGGGTTTTTCTTTTGAAACAAGAGTATGGGAAGTTTTTTCTCCGAAGTGGGGTTGAAATATTCGTTTCATAGGCTGAGTAGTAAAAGTATATTGTACTGAAGGTCGATGGTCCACCTGACCTGGCTGTACCTACGCCGAATCCGAAAGAATGAAGTTGGAAATGGAGAAAAGTGACCGATATTGCACATTATTATACATAGCAAACATAGCGAGGAACTTGGGCAGCGCAGGATTCGAACATGGAAAGTACTGGAGGGAGTTTGACTGATTGACATAAAATCGTGCCATATCAAGTCTTACAGCGTGCAATCATCTTTTCAGCAAAGGATATATTTCGAGATGGTTTGATTGGCTTTGAATCAGCCTAAGTGCCCAATCGATTTGATGTACTCAAAACCTTGTAATCATGCCATATAAACTGTTGGCGATAGACACACGATGGCCTTGACTTGCCCAGCCGCAGACAGCTCGGGTAAGCACCAGCTTAAACTGATCACTCGAAGTTGTATGCTTCCGTATGATGAAATTAGTACATGCCGCAATTAGCACCAACATGTGGCATTGTCATCATGCAAAAAGGCTCAAAATTCGCACATTTAGTTCACAGTTTCGAACACAATAATACAACCAGTTTGTATACTAGAACAGACAGTACAATGTCAGCACATCAGAGCTTCACTTGTTCATGTCACGTCAGAGCTTGAGTTGTTCATTTCACATACAGAAGAATGAGAAAGGATACATACTATATTGAACAAGTAATTTCATGGTAGCGCCAAAAGTATGTCATGTATCAGAGACAATGTGGGGTCTACGTAAACAATTTTTCTTTTTTGGAAGGGTGTGCATTAACTTTTTTTTTAGAATATCGGCATAAACATTTGCGGCTATCATCCTAGGGTGTCTCGGCCTTCTTTGGCGTACCGAGCCAAGATCAATTACGGCCCAGTTAAGGCCTGTTTCGTGGCCCTATAACCAGAAGTGACCTACTTTTCCTTGTTCGCTAAGAGGAAAGAAGGAATATTCCTCTCAAAACACAAAGCTGCACGAGGTGCGATGGTTCAAAAAAATGCACGAGTCACGTATATACTACAAGCCAGTAATAGTACTGAAAACTATAGTATAGAAATCACGCTACGAAATAAGCACGGCTACATAGATTATACCGTGGAAGGCAATACTAAATACAAAAGCATGGCAGGCATCATATAAACTGATTCAAGCTGGCCACTAAAACCAGTGTACTAATAGTCAACTGTTGAACCACGATTCAAAAAAAGATGACACAATGATACACCAGAAAGATCCACAACTTAGTCTAGGGACGGCACAACGAGCATACCAAACCTAAACTAGGCCTAAACCAAATTGCCGCCTGTCGCATAGAGTTCCAACCATCTTTGGGAAGGCTGATAACTGCTATAGGCTCACCTTCAGTTGGCTGCAGGTTGCAGCGTTTAATCTGAGGGAATTGTATTTCATGAAATCTGTTGTATGTTGTGTACACACAGTTTTTCCTCAAGAATGGGAACAATGTGCCATCGGCAGCCTTGCATCTACGTTTCTTCATCATCTTCTCAATGATTGGATAACTGAGACCAAGAAACATAGAGTTGTCCCCCAGGTTGTTAACCTGCCTCCAAACAATGACCCCTGGAGGTCCAGCAGAGCTAGGATCCTCTTCAAAAATGTAGACACGAGAGGCAGGATATAGGCGTAGGTTAGTCCTATTTTGAGCATGATGAATGATTTCACCATCTTCTCCATGGGCAACCCCCATGCCAACCGTTGTAAGTATGATCATCAAGCGTTCACCATCAGTCGATCGAGTGAGGAACCACATGCCTGGCCGGTCATTCAGAATAGGTGCTGAGATTACAAATGGAAGCTCCTTGTTTCCTGCAACATCTGAATTCGAGACAAAAAGTGCATTACTGGCATACATATTCTAACACCAGCATTCTTCATTGTTCATGCTAATAGTGTGAATAGGCAAATCCTGACAATAATATTACTCAATAAATTAACAACATTAGGAATTGCATTTCTTACTCTGCTATTCCGGACATTTGGATTTCTTGCTTATCTTAGTTTCCTAGTTGTTGTAAGTTTCAAAAGAGGAAGCGCCACTTTTTTATATAGAGGCATGTCCACTTGAATCCTATAGGATTAGATGCTTGCAGTATTTTGGATCAAGTGGTGTTTGATTGCACAAGAAGATCAAAGGAATTGTGTGCAAAGGAGTCCTTTGAAGGAATTCCTAAGGATTATACTCTTTCGAATCAAACAACATTTTATAGAATTTTTTTCTAAGGATCCAAATCCTACAAAAATCCTACACAATTCCTCGGAATCCCAAGGCAAAATCCAAAAAGGAAAGACTGGTGTCCTACAAATATCCTATGTGAGTCCTACAATCCGAGGAGGGCCTAAAAGTATAAACAGATAAAGAAACCTGGGTTCATTGTGTTGCGCTCACAATTGAGATGCTGGTTAATAACACCTTTCATATTTTGACAGTGAACAAACTTAGTAGTGCAGGGACGCCGTCATACACTATATTTTTGGAAGGCATATTACTGGTACTAATTCATTACTGGCAATGGTTCATTCATTTTTTTAGGACATAAAGTGTGTGCTCATTCAATCATACGAAAGGTAAAACATAAAAAGGTAGTTAAAGAACAACTTCACTGAATCGCTCGCAATGTATCATCATGGAACTAGAATTACCTTCCGATGTGGGATCCCAGCAGTAGGTGCAGCCTTGACTTGTGACCGCAAAAATGAGGCCACCGTGTTCAATGGCATCATAGTATTGTCGTCTTCCAAGACCTGAATGCTCCAGACATCTCCAAACTTGCCTACCGCCTTCCAGGTAGGTGATTTCACTGTCGAACAATGCGAGGAGCTTATAGTCTGTGTAACCCCCATCTTCTGTCGGCACTCTGCAGATTACGATCTTCAACATCTCAAAAGATCCATCCCACGACTTATTGAACTTTTCTCCATACCTGCCGATTCGCCAAAAAAACTTTTCAAATGTGAATTAGTTCAGAAATGACTACATGTAACTGGGGGAACCCTAGCTGTCTAGTAGCATTACAGGTTATATTGTGGACGTGAGGCGGCCGCAATGTCACAAGTATCCGTCGATGGAAGGTCGATTACTCGATAGGTGTAGATGTTCGCTAGGCACCAGGCCCCGCGCTGGTCCACCGCGGCGAGCCAGTCGCCGTTCGTGCCAACCCAGAATTTTTAGTGCATGAAGGGCAGGATGGCGGTGCACCAAGGATGGTCGAGGGGCACCACATCGTACACCGTGTCGTGCAGATGATGTACCCTCGTATTGTCATAGTTCTCGTCGAACCAATAAGCAGGCTGAGGCATCAGTAGGCAGGGTTCATTCCAATGGTGAATAGTCCATTTCGTACCTTCGTTGTTGGCGATACAATCGTACAGCAGATTGCAGCATGCGGCTATCCTGACGGTGCTGGAAATGTCCAGACGCTGAACGATGAGGTCGACATCGTCCGCGCTGAGTTGATACCACTTACATCGCCCGCTGAGCTTCGAATCGGCCATCACAGCCGGATGGATTTAGGTGGATGCTAAGTGCGGCTGGGGTTTTCTGCAGGAGGAGGGGAGCGTTAGAAGAGAGAGCGTGGGGGAGATCGTGGGCGGAGTGGGGACTAGGGAAGAAGATGGAGAGGCAAAGAAAAAAACAAGGGAGGAGATTTTACTTGCTTGCTCTGTCTAGTTAACAGCAGCATTGAGGACACCGCCGCCTAGACTTTACTGTATGTTAGACTAGCACGCCACGCAGCTAGTAATTTGACAATACTCCTACTTACTACGTATTAGAGATGCAGTATTGTCTAGTCACATCAGTTTGACCAAATGGTTTTCTTTTTACAGCTTTCATTTCAACATAGTGTACTAGTATTTTCAACGAAAAATAGGAGGATGAACTACTACAAGTAGTAGTAGCCACGACATGGACACATGTACTTTCATCTTGTTCCCCTACATGGAGAACTCGTAGCACAGAACCGAAAATATATACACCGGATATAATGCATAGTACGGATGTGTCCGTGGTATTTTTGGCATGTTGCATGTGTTCATATATGTTCTTATATAAGGTACATGGAATTACACGTGTACAGCATGCAACCGCGCATCAAAATGAGAGACGTGCAAGGACACCAGATTTCGCTCAAGTCAGGCAACGTGTATGACTTTGTGTGGCTCTCATTCACTGACATTTGGGCCCTGTTAAGATTGGATCCACCTACCAGTGAGAATCTGCATGTACCATGCGCTTGGAGCCACTAGGTACGTCCACGACGGAAATTATAATTTGCAACTAGCTGCACCGGCAACAAGTTGTTGCATGTGGCACTTCCAAGTTTTCAGAAAATGTGAAATAAATCATGAACATAGATCCTATTTATATAGTTCATCTATAAATTTCCATCCCAAAAATATTACTAGTACATGGCCTCGTCACCACAAAATGAACAAATGAACACAAGAGATTGTTCGCTTAGGTTTTTTCTTTTTCATTGCCACAAGTCACATAAGATATTATTGTGGGACCGAATATTGTAGATGCACAAGATACAACATAGCCAATGTTCTGTATTTATTTCACATTTTTTGAGAACTCGAAAGTGCAACAAATAATAAAGGGGTGCGGGTGCAACGAGTTGCAGAATATTCAACCCGTACTGACTAAAACTATGGCTTGCATACAGAAGGAGTTTGATCAAATCGCAAGCCTTGCACTACATTGCGGTGAAATGAGTGTTAGAGTACAACAAGTTAACGGCTGAGGCCATACGATACAATAAGACGAAGGAAATAATTCAAGATACACAAATCCCTATGATCTCCCTTGAACCGTTAATTATGCCGGTTCCAATCCTTCACATTGGCCAAGCTTGGGATGAACCACAACGGAGTATGTCGCCAATTCCAGCCAATGTTTTTTTGGAGGGAAATTTCAACCAATATTGGTTGAGAAACCAATAGCAACGTCTTGAGCATTCATACTGATGCGGCATATTTCAGGAAAAATATTAAATCCACCAAGACTAACTGCATGCGGCGAGGTGTATACACAATTGCTTCTCGTTAGATCTCCAGGGCCAAGTCCTGCCACGCCAACTGGAATGATAATTGGATAATTCAATCCAAGGAAGATAGAAAATGCTCCAAGGTCTAAAACCCTCCGACATTGCCTCGGTGGAAATAACCTACTAGTGTCAATCGAGAACACATGGGAGCAAAACCCAGTAGAATAGATGTGAATATTGCGGCCGTGATGATAACCAACATTTTTAGCCACAGGATAACTAGTGTCATATGGCCTAGCACTAACACCCAAAATATTGATCAGAATAAGGTTACCACCATCAGGAGATCTTGCTAACCACCACAGATCAGGACTATACTCATGATTACCATCTAATTCAGGTGGCCCCGGAAGACACACATGACCTTGCAAGGAAAGCACATTCAGAGGTCAGCTGAGAAATATTTGAATAATGAAGCTTGAAAATTTAAGGATGGAAATTTTACCCCATGCCCGAGGATCCCATGCATAAACATTGCCAATATGAGTTACAGCATAGACAACTCCATTGTGGATATTGCATCGCGGTAGCTGAACATGCTGAACTGGTTCTCAAGAACCATCCACATACCATGAGAACCATCAAGGAAGGCAATTACCATGTCGAAGATGGCCAGGACAGAGAGATCCTTATAGTTCCCAGCAGGTGTGGGAACTCGGCAAATGGCTATCTTCATTAGATTAATATGCTGACCAGCCGCGATAAACTTAAGTACCTTGGGTGTGGCCTCAAAATTGAAGATCGCTGGTAGAGGAATCCGGCGACGAGTGAACACATTCACAAGCTCCCAGTTCCAGGCGAGGACAATAGTGGAGATCCAATCTCCATGGGCGCCTGCCCACTTCTTACCCTCACAATCTGGCATCACAACATTGGAGGAGGACCTGTCCAGCGGCGTCAGCTCGCACAAGGTCCACCCGAACTTCTTATGTGGCTTTTGCTTGCCCCTGCTGCATTAGTAGCTGCCCCTGTAGAACTGCTTCATGCGATTGTCGTGGTAGAAGACAGTGTACTCACGCGGTACCTCAGTTGAGTGAGAGTGAAGAACACAGGGGAGACCAAACGGATGATATTTCGATAGGGATGCACTATGTGTTGCTGAGTAAAGATAACGTTTGCAGCAGGCGGCGAGGCTCGCGGTGGTGATGATGTCGCATCTAGCAGAGATTTATTCAAGGGGGCCATCAGAAAACACCCTAAAAGTTTCACTATCATTGATCAATTGGGCCATCTCGAGGAAGGGCTCGAGCAGGTGGGGGCGATGGCGTTTGGTTTTGATTGGGGATTTTGGAGGAGAGAGTGAGCGGCAGCTGGCAGGGTGATATGGAAAACAGTCTATCAAACTGGGCACTGGAGCTGATCCTAAAGCGGCATGGCGGCATTGGCGCGTGCCTGTATTGGTGTGCGAGTGGTAATGGCCGTCGCCGAGATGCTAGAGGTGAAGTGAGGATGGAGATCGATCCAAATAGAAGTACGGAATAAAATCAAACAAAGTGTGCCTTCTTTCTCTCTGCTAAATCTATAGTGCCTATCGAACTGGGCTACGGAGATGCTTGAAAAGCGGCATGGCAGCGTTGGCGTGTGCTAAAGGTGGGCGAGTGGGGATCAACAAGAAGATGGAGAGGAAGAGGACGAAGAGCAAAGGAAAATAGAATAAATCGATTGAAATCGTACCGCCTACCGAGCGTGGTTTTTCTCTCTTCTTTGCGTTTCCTCGTGCCTATCGAGTAAATAGGTCAGGCCTAGCCTAGCACGGGATGGAGTTGTACTGTCCTCTCAAATAAATGGTCATGGCAGAGAGACGGTATGGAGTATAATCGGAGCTTCTCTTGCCGAACGTAATTATCCTTTGATCTTCTACATTCATCATCTTGTGCAGTCACATTTGGAACAAGTAATACTGTACTAATACTATACTGTAACTAATAAACACATAAAGGTTCCACCGGTAATTAAGGAACCAAAACTGGAATACTACTACGCTCGAACTCTTGTGTAGTACAACAACAAAATGCTCACAAAATGGGCTACCAGTATGGCAGTACCATCTGTACACCCACACGTTGCCACCTCAAATAAGCTTGCCTGCCACACCGCCAATTTCCTCTCGCCTATCGGCCTTACCAGACCCAAAATCGAACATCTCTCAGTTCAATAAAGAAAAAAAGTTGACAATCTCTCAAAAAATCAACCATCCACCAAAAAAAATCCATTGTCTAATGCTTCCCGTCCATTATGAATGGACGGTCGCAATTGCTCAAGCGCCACGCGGGAGTAGTAGTCATCTGAGCTACTGGTTTTAGATCCACGAAAGCACACGCCTGGAAGCGGTAGAAGAATTTATTCTCTGTCAGTGATGGAAGAAGATCGATTATATACAGTACCAAATCAACAAGTCAGTGGCTTTATCCGTCTGACTAGTAAGAGCCGACACGAGTGGTGAACAGCTTGAAGCGCAGCGGAACAGGTGCCTTTAAGGCATACAGTACGTACACCTCCGTTCTAATTTAGGATGGTCACATAGTGCTAAATAACTTAGACTACTCTAGTAACTTGCACATGTACCTTCATCATAGTGGGTAACAACATGTGTGTAGTGTCACACAAAGGCCTAATTAATTAGGTTGTACTCCCTCCGTTTAGAAATATAAGACGTTTTAGCTTTGTGAATCGAATGTATCTAGATGTCTTTTAGTGTATGGGTTCGTAGAGGTTAAGAGTGAACCTATACACTAAAAGGCGTCTAGATACATTCATCTCACAAAGCTAAAGCGCCTTATGTTTCTGAACAGAGGGAGTAGAATCATATACTACTAGTCTTGGTATGTGTGATGTTATGGTAACTAGCTAAGTCATTATGTCATTTTCTTTTTCATTAATTAACTCTGAAAAGACATTTAATTTGAGACAAGTATCTACGCATACTTGTAGTTCAAGTTTGTCAAGATGCAAAATTAGGAAGAAGTTGAACCTCTTGTCAAAACTCTATGTGGTTTCTGATACGGAGTATATTAATTCACTGTCCGATGGGTGCCTCCAAAAGCTTTTTCTTAAAACTTTCAAAGCAACCTACAATTTACTTATAGTTCAAATTTGACATAATTTTGATGAATCTACATAGAGTCATTCAAGTGGCGGAGTTAGCTAGGAAGTTTGAGAACTCATAAAACATAGGAATCGTTAGTACAACATGTTGGTCCACTATATATACTAGTAAGTTGCATGTTCCTTGCACGTGAGACTCAGATAGTGGACGTATCATCACAATATACAATTATAATTGATAAAGCACAAAAAATTATAAATTCGATCAACATCTAAAAAGTATGGGTGTATATTTGGTCCTTGTACTTTGTATCATCATGTATAAGTCAAAGATTATTAGCTACCTAACACTAAATTTTTTGATAACATGGTCTAGAGAAACAATGGAGAATATTCTAGTATGATGGAGAAGTGTGTTTTGAGGTTTGTGCATAGCATTCATTATGTCAAATACTATCAATAGAATCTTCTAGATGCTAGAATGTAAAAGAAGATCCAACAGCCAGAAAAGCTGGGATTCACGAGTCTTGATCCAACAGTCAACATTCAAAGTTATTCGTACACTATATAGTGGTTTGTAATGAAGACTATCAATAGAATTTTTCAAGATGCTAGAATGGAAAAGAAGATCCAATGACTAGAAATGTTTGGATTTGTGAGACTTGATCCAACGGTCAATATTCAAAGTTATTTGTACACTATATAGTGGTAAGATCATGTAGACGTCAACGATTATTACCTACTAGTAAGTTGCAGATGGGACTCAGATAGTAGACGTATGACATATCATCACTATATAAAATTATAATTTGTAAAGCACAAAAAATTATAAAATTGATCAACATCTATAAAGTATGGGTGTATATTTGGTCCTTGTACTTTGTATCATCATGTGTAAAGTCAAAGATTATTAGCTGCCTGCTAACACAAATTTTTTTGATAATATGGTGTAGAGAAACAAGGGAGAAGATTCAAGTATGATGGAGAAGTGTGTTTTGAGGTTTGTGCATAGCATTCATTATGCCGAAGACTATCAATAGAATCTTCTAGATGTTAGAATGGAGAAGAAGATCCAACAGCTAGAAATGCTGGGATTCATGAGTCTTGATCCAACGGTCAACATTCAAAGTTATTCATACACTATATAGTGGTTTGTAATGAAGACTATCAATAGAATCTTCAAGATGCTAGAATGGAAAAGAAGATCCAATGACTGGAAATGTTGGGATTCGCAACTCTTGATCCAATGGTCAATATTCAGTAAGTTGTTTGTACACTATATAGTGGTAATGTTAACGATTATTAGCTACTAGTGAGTCGCACATGATACTCAGATAGTATACATGTGACATATCATCACTAGATAAAATTATAATTGGTAAACACAAAACATTATAAATTTGATCAGCATCTATAAAGTATATGGGTGTATATTTGATCCTTGTACTTTGTATCATCATGTAGAAGTCAAAGATTATGAGCTACCTAACACATAAATTTTTTGATAACATGGTCTAGAGAAACAAGGGAGAACATTCTAGTATGGTGGAGAAGTGTATTTTGAGGTTTGTGCGTAGCATTGATTATGCCGAAGATTATCAATAGAATCTTCTAGATGCTAGAATGTAAAAGAAGATCCAACGGATAGAAATGCTGCTATTCGCGAGTCTTAGTCCAACGGTCAAAATTCAAAGTTATCAGTACACTATATAGTGGTTTGTAAAGAAGACTATCAATAGAATATTCAAGATGCTAGAATGGAAAAGAAGATCCAACGACAGGAAATGTTGGGATTCGCGAGTCTTGATCCAACGGTCAATATTCAAAGTTGTTTATACACTATATAGTGGTAGAATCATGTAGAAGTCAACGATTATTAGCTACTAGTAAGTTGCACATGAGACTCAGATAATAGACGTATGACATATCATCACTATATAAAATTATAATTTATAAAGCACACAAAATTATAAATTTGATCAACATCTATAAAGTATAGGTGTATATTTGGTTCCTGTACTTTGTATCATCATGTGTAGAAGTCAAAGATTATTAGCTACCTGCTAACACATGAAATTTTTGATAAGATGGTGTAGAGAAACAAGGGAGAAGATTCTAGTATGATGGAGAAGTGTGTTTTGAGGTTTGTGCATAGTATTCATTATGCCGAAGACTATCAATAGAATCTTCTAGATGCTAGAATGTAAAAGAAGATCCAACGGCTAGAAATGCAGGATACATGAGTCTTGATCCAACGGTCAACATTCAAAGTTATTCGTACACTATATAATAGTAAGATAAGATAAGGTAAGATAATAAGATAAGGTAAGATAATAAGATAAGATAAGATAAGATAAGATAAGATAAGATACTAGTAGGTTGCACGTATCCTACAGGTGAGGCTCAGATAATAGACGTTTGGCATATCATCACTATATAAAATTATAATAGGTAAAGTGGAAAAAATATAAATTTGATCAACATCTATAAAGTATGGGTGTATATTTGGTTCTTCTACTTTGTATCATCATGTGTAGAAGTCAAAGATTATTAGCTACCTAACACTTGAAATATTTGGTAACATGGTCTAGAGAAACGAGGGAGAAGATTCTAGTATGATGGAGACGTGTGTTTTGAGAGATTTATGCATAGTGCATTCATTGTGTTCAAGACTATCAATAGAATCTTCTAGATGCTAGAATGGAAAAGAAGATCTAATGGCTGGAAATGTTCGGATTCACGAGTCTCGATCCAACGACCAATATTCAAAGTTATTCGTACATATATAGTGGTAAGATAAGTTGTCTAAAAACATGGCTTGTGGTATTCAGATCCATACTCTTCAGACTGTCTTTACAGAAAGGAATAATCTCGTCGTCACTCGGAAAATTAAGAATGATATTTCCTGATATTTGGAAACTCACATCGATGACATTGTTTACTACAAGAAGATGCACCCTTCTACCTCCAAAAAGACAATTAACTCAAGAGCAATCTATCGCATTTACTTGTAGCTCAAGTTTGATATAATTTCGTTAAATTGTCAAGATGCAAAATCTTAGCAAGAAGTTGAACTTGTTGTAAAAACTATCGGTGGTGGTTTGTGATATATTAAATCAGCTCCCAGTGGTTACCTCCAAAAATGTAAATCTTTCAATGCAACCTACAATTTACTTGTAGTTCAAAATTGAACTAATTTCAATAAATCGACATAAAATCAATTTCAAGTGGGAAAAGTTAGCTATAGAATAAGTTTGAAAACTCATAAAGCACGAGAATCATAAGTACAACTTGAGGGTCCACTATATATGTCTGAAATCTTGGCTTGTGGCATTCAGGTCCATATTCTTCGGACTTTGTTTCCGAAAATGAACAATAATCTCATCATCACTTAGAAAATTGAGAATGTTCTTTCCTGATAGTTCGAAACTCACGCCGGCAGTACTGATTACTACAAGAAGATGCATCCATCTACCTCTAAAGTGACATTTAATTAAAGAAAAATCTATCGCGCATACTTGTAGCTCAAGTTTGATATATTTTTTCCTTAAATTGTCAAGATGCAAAATCTTAATTAGAAAGGAGTTAAAAACATATTGTCAAAACTCTCGGTTGTTTTCTGATATATTAACTGAGCCCCTAATGGGTACACCTCCAAAAGTTTTTTGTAATTCTTTAGAAGCAACCTACAATAATTTAGTTGTTGTAGTTCAAGTTTGACCAAATTTCGATAAATATAGGCATGAAGTCATTCGGGCAAAGTTAATTAGCTATATAGGGAGTTTGAAAACTCATAAAACATGGGAATCGTAAGTAAAACACGTTGGTCCACTTAATATGTCTAAAAGCTTGGCTTATGGCATTGAGATCCATATTCTTCAGACTTTCTTTACATAAAAGAACCATCTCGTCATCACTCGAAAAACTGAGGATTTTCTTACCTCATAGTTAGAAACTCACACCGACAACATTGTTTACTAGAAGAAGATGCCTCCATCTACCTACGAAAATACATTTAATTCAAGAGAATCTATCGTGCTTACTTGTAGCTCAAGTTTGATCTAATTTCGTTAAATCGACAAGAAGTCACTAAAGTGTGCAAAGTTTGCTAGGACGAATCTTGAAAAATCCTAGTACTAAAAACTTGGGCATTACGTATAAGAAACCGTTGGTCCAGTTTGTGTGATAATTGGGGTGGTTGCATTTTCTTTTAACTATGGTAGGTCTCGTAGGAGAGAGGTGCTTGAGAGTTAACACGATCGATGGAAGTACAACTTACATAAAGGACCTCATAAAAAATGAAAATTGCATCCAAGTTCATCCATTTAACACAATGACCCTAAAACTGAATAATGAAGTGTGTGTGTTTTGTGGTTTGCTTATACTAGCGTTCATCGTGCTACAGACTATCAATAGAATCTTTCTTGATGCTAAGGGAAAATAGAAGATCTAACGGTTAGCAATGTTTAGATTTGGCAGTCTTGATCCAATAGTCAATGTCTGAAGTTAATTTGTATAGTATACAATGGTGGTATGGTATTGTAAGAGATAAGACAAGATAAAGATAAGATAAGAAGTACCACGAATGGTTGATCTAATGGTTGGCCTCGTAGGAGCGAGGTGCTTGAGAGTTAAGACGGTCAGTGGAAGTACAAGTTACATCAAGGACCTCATAAAAATGAAAATTGCATCCAAGTCCATGCATGCATTTAGCACAAGGACCCTGAAACTGAGCAATGAAGTGTGTGTTTTGAGGTATGCGCATAGTAGCATCCATTGTGCTAAAGACTATCGATAGAATATTTCTAGATGCTAATAATGGAAAGGAAGATCTAATGGTTAGCAAAGTTTGGACTTGCCAGTCTTGATCCAACGGTCAATGTTCAAAGTTTGGATTTGCGAGTCTTGATCCAACGGTCAATGTTCAAAACTGGTTCAAAATTGCCTTCCCTCCCGATGTTTGGCCGATCTTTTGGATAACCTTCCCTCCCGATGTTTGGGAAGCAAGTGAAAATTTCGAAAACCGGAAAAGTTTGAATTTTTTTGCCGCCAAAGACCAAAGTAGTTTCCTTCCTATGTAGTCCTCGTCCCTACTCCACACCAACGCGCGGCTGCCGAACACACCAGAGACACAGAGCCACCGTACCAAGGCACACGTGCGCAGCGTCAGGCTGTGGACGAGGGAGAGAGATCAGCCGGACATGTGCGCGAGGGGAAAGGGGAGGAGAGATGGAGCATAGGGAAGGAGAGAGAAAACACACGATTTGTTTTGCGTGCATAGGTCCTGAAATTTACTACTAGTAGAGTGTACACTGTAAGGCCGCAGGAGTACCTCGTGTCAGAAACCCATCTTAACTTTGCTCTGACATGGAACCGCCTTCAACTGCTCTTCGCTATTGCCCTCTTCCCCTGCCAACGTTTTATTCTCTCAGCATGTACAGCGCGTGGACAGAGATGACCATATGTCTAAGCAAAGAAATATACTACTCCCGCATTGTGTAAAAAAGCACACGTTAATAAGGCTCAGATAGTAAACGTATGACATATCATCACTATATAAAATTATAATTGGTAAAGCACAAAAAATTATAAATTTGATCAACATCTATACTACTATAGTGGAGCAGCTTTGAATTGGATCCATAGCACCAATCCTAACCGTTGGGTTGTTGGATCCAATGGTTCATAGAAGCTGGATTCGTGTTGAATAGTACCTAGAGCAAACTCCACCATGCATGTTCTACAACCATCATGTCACCACCCCCAAAATTTCATAGCACAGTAGACTGTATTCGCTCTACTTATATACTACTATAGTGGAGCAGTTTTGAATTGGATCCACAACACTAATCATGACAGTTGGGCTGTTAGATCCAATGGTTCAGAGCAACTGGATTCATGTTGAATAGTACTCCCTCCGCCAAAATATAAGGCGCCTAAGGATTAGTCAAAAGTCAACATTTTTTAAGTTTGACCATGATTATACACAAAAATATAAAAAATTAGAATACTAAATTAATATCAATAGATTCACCATTAAGTATATTTTCTTAATATGTCCATTCAATATTGTAGATGTCGATATTTTTTTTAAAATATTTGGTCAAAGTTAGTAATGTTTGACTTTTGACCAATCCTTAGGCGCCTTATATTTTGGCACGGAGCAAGGGAGTACAGACCTAGATGCTAGAATGGAAAAGAAGATCCAACGGTTAGCAATGTTGGGATTTGCCAGTCTTGATCCAACTGTTAATGTTCAAAGTTAATCTCTACACTATATGTAGTGGTATGGTATATATTGTAAGAGATAATAGACAAGATAAAGATAAGATAGAAGTACTGCGAATGGCCGATCTAATGGTAGGTATCGTAAGAGCGAGGTGCTTGAGAGTTAACACGATCGGTGTAAGTACAAGTTACATTAATGACCTCACAAAAAATGAAAATTGCATCGAACAAGTTCGTGCATTTAGCACAAGGACCCTTAAACCGAGTAATGAAATACTATGTGTTTTGAGGTTTGCGCATACTAGTGTTCATCGTGCTAAAGACTATCAGTAGAATGTTTCTAGATGCTAAGAATGGAAAATAAGATCCAACGGTTAGCAATGTTTGGATTTGTCAGTGTTGATCCAATGGTCAATGTTCAAATAAGTTAATCCCTACACTATTTATTGGTGGTATGCATGGTATTGTCAGAGATAAGAGACAAGATAAAGGTAAGATAAGAAGTACTGTGAATGGCCGATCTAATGGTAGGTCTCGTAGGAGCGAGGTGATTGAGAGTTAACAAGGTCGGTGGAAGTACAAGTTACATCAAGAACCTCGTAAAAAATGAAAATTGCATCCAAGTCCATGCATTATAGCACAAGGATCCTGACACTGAGCAATGAAGTACTGTGTGTTTTTAGGTTTGCCCATACTAGCGTTCATCATGCTAAAGAATATCAATAGATCGAATCTTTCTCGATGCTAAGAATGCAAAAAAGATTCATCGGTTAGCAATGTTTGGATTTGCTAGTCTTGATCCAACGGTTAATATGTTCAAAAGTTAATCCCTACACTATGTAGTGGTATGGTATTGTGAGAGATATGAGACAAGATAAAAGATAAGATAAGAAGTACTGCGAATGGCCGATCTAATGGTAGGTCTCGTAAGTGTGAGGTGCTTGAGAGTTAACACGATCGCTGTAAGTACAAGTTACATTAAGGACCTCACAAAAAATGAAAATTGCATCCAACAAGTCCGTGCATTTAGCACAAGGACCCTTAAACCGAGTAATGAAATACTATGTGTTTTGAGGTTTGCGCATACTAGTGTTCATCGTGCTAAAGACTATCAGTAGAATGTTTCTAGATGCTAAGAATGGAAAAGAAGATCCAACGGTTAGCAATGTTTGGATTTGTTAGTGTTGATACAATGGTAAATGTTCAAATAAGTTAATCCCTACACTATTTATTGGTGGTATGCATGGTATTGTAAGACATAAGAGACAAGATAAAGGTAAGATAAGAAGTACTGCAAATGGCCGATCTAATGGTACGTCTCGTAGGAGCGAGGTTATTGAGAGTTAACACGGTCGATGGAAGTACAAGTTACAGCAAGAACCTCGTAAATAATGAAAATTGCATCCAAGTCCATGCATTTTAGCACTAGGATCCTGACACTGAGCAATAAAGTACTGTGTGTTTTTAGGTTTGCGCATACTAGCGTTCATCATGCTAAAGAATATCAATAGATCGAATCTTTCTTGATGCTAAGAATGGAAAAAAGATTCACCGGTTAGCAATGTTTGGATTTGCTAGTCTTGATCCAACGGTTAATATGTTCAAAGTTAATGCCTACACTATGTAGTGGTATGGTATTGTAAGAGATATGAGACAAGATAAAAGATAAGATAAGAAGTATTGCGAATGGCCGATCTAATGGTAGGTCTCGTAACATCGAGGTGTTTGAGAGTTAAAACGATGGTTAGAATTACAATTTACATCAAGGATCTCATAAAAAATGAGAATTGCATCCAAGTCCATGCATTTATCACAAGGATCCTGAAACCGAGTAATGAAGTATTGTGTGTTTTGAGGTTTGTCGATACTAGTGTTCATCATGCTAAAGAGTATCAATAGAATCTTTATAGATGCTAAGAATGGTAAAGAATATCCAACGGTCAGCAATGTTTGGATTTGCCAGTCTTGAGATCCAACGGTCAATGTTCAAAATAAGTTAATCCCTACACTATGTAGTGGTGGTATATATGGTATTGTAAGAGATAAGAGACAAGATAAAGATAAGAAGTACTACAATGGCCGATCTAATGGTAGGTCTCGTAAGAGCGAGGTGCTCGAGTGGTCGGTGGAAGTACAAGTTACATCAAGGACCTCATAAAAAAATGAAAATTCCATCCAAGTCCGTGCATTTGGCACAAGGACCCTGAAACCGAGTAATAATGATGTACTATGTGTTTTGAGGTTTGCGCATACTAGTGTTCATCGTGCTAAAGACTATCAGTAGAATGTTTCTAGATGCTAAGAATGGAAAAGAATATCCATCGGTTAGCAATGTTTGGATTTGCCAGTCTTGATCCAACGGTCAATGTTCAAAGTTAATCGGTTAGCAAAGTTTGACCTAATTTCATGAAATAGTGAGCAAAGTTTGACCTAATTTCATTAAATAGTTAGTATAAAAAATCTTAGCAAGAAGATGAACCTGTCGTCAAAACTCTCGATGGTTTCTGATATATATTAATTGACCCTTCCCCCTGATGGGTACCTCTAAGATATTTTTCGTAAAACTTTAAAAGCAACCTAAAATTTACCTGTATTAGTCCAAATTTTACCTAATTTCGTTAAATCGACATAAAATCATTCAAGTGGGTGAAGTTAGCTAGGAAATTTGAGAACTGATAAAACATGGGAAATTGTAAGTGCATCGTGTTGGTCCACTATATATGTGTGAAAGCTTGTCTTGTGGCATTCAGATCCATAGTCTCTGGACTTTCTTTAGGGGAAAGAACAATCTAGTCATCACTCAAAAAATTAAGAATGTTCTTTCCTAAGATAGTTGGAAACTCACACTGGCGGCATTCTCTACTATAAGAAGATGCACCTATATCTACCTCCGAAATGAATTTTAAATAAAGAGGAATCTATTGCACTTACTTGTAGCTAAAGTTTGGCCTAGTTTTCTTAAACTGGCAAGATGCAAAATCTTAGCAAGAATTTCAATTTGTCGTCAAAAATATTGTTGGATGGTTTCTCATATATTAATTGTGACCCCCCGATGGGTACCTTCAAAAGCTTTTTCGTAAAACTTTCATAGTAACCTACAACTTGCTTGTAGTAGTTCAAATTTTACCTAATTTTGACGAATCGACATAAGGTCATTCAAGTGGGCGAAGTTAGGTAGCGAGTTTGAGAATTCATAAAACACAGGAAATCATAAGTACAATATGTTGGTCCACTATATATATATGTGTGTGTGAAAACTTGGCTTCTGGCATTTAGATCGATATTCTTCAAACTTCCTTTACGAGAGAGAATAATCTTGAGATCACTCAGAAAATTGAGAATGGTCTTTCCTAATAATTGGAAACTCACACCGACGACATTGTTTACTACAAGAAGATGCACCCATCTACCTCCGAAAAGAAATTTAATTCAAGAGCAATCTATCGCGCTTACATGTAGCTCAATTCTGACTTAATTTTGTTAAATTGTCAAGATACAAAATCTTAGAAAGAAGTTGAACCTATCATCAAATCTCATAGTGGTTTCTGATATATTAATTCACCCCTCCCCCGAAGGGTACCTCCAAAAGATTTTTCATGAAACTTTCAAAGCAACCTACAATTTACTTGTAGTTCAAATTCGACCTAATATAATTTAGATAAATCGGGATAAAGTCATTCAAGTTGGTAGAGATAGATAGGAAGTTTGAAAGCACATAAAACATGGGTATCATCAGTATAACATGTCGGTCCACAATATATATATGTCTGAAAACCTCGATTGTGGCATTGAGATCCATATTCTTCGGACTTTCTTGATGAAAAATAACAACCTTGCTTGTCATCTCTCGGAAAATTTAGAATTGAATGTTCTTTCCTGATAGTTCGAAACTCACACCGACGACATTGTTTACTGTATATTGATTTTTTTCAATGAGTATACTATTTAATACTGTATATAGTTTGGTCAAATTTTCTAACGGTTGACTTTGACTAAACCTAATATGTTGAGTAATACTCCCGCCGTGTAGAAATATAAGACGTTTTAGGTTTTTGAAATGAATGTATCTAGAAGCCTTTTAGTGTATGGGCGTCTAGATACATTCGATTCACAAAGCTAAAACGTCTTATATTTCTGAACAGAGGGACTATTAAATAAATGGAGGATAGGATAAGATTAGGAAAACATCATTTTTTTAGAACCCTCACAAGCTTTTTCTTAGCATCACAGATCTGAATATTACATTGACACTGATGATTAACCAAACTGCAAACAGAGCAAACCCAAACACATACAGAGTAGTAGTAGTACAACTTAACGACTTCTAGGGGGACTTCGCTGTCTTCTCAGGCGACTTGGCAGCATCCTCCGTGGGCAACTTGGCTGCATCCTCCGCGGTACCATCGCCAAGCAAGGACTCGTGGATGCTAGATAGCACGCCGCTGTGTGTGATGGTAACACCGGCTAGCAACTTGTTGATCTCCTCGTCATGCATGACGCCGAGCATCATGTTCCTCCGGATGATGCGGATCTTCTTGTTGTCCTTCGTGGCTTGCCCGGCGAGCTCCAGCACCTCGGCGGTGAGGTACTCAAGAACGTCCGCGAGGTAGATGGGAGCCCCGAAGCCTATGCGCTGGGAGTACCGACCCTCCTTGAGTTAGCGCCCGATCCGGCCGACGGGGAAATGCAGCCCGGCCATGACGGACCTCGACACCTGCTTCTTCCTACGGCTGCCTAGTGCGAGACTGCGACTTGGAGTGGCCAGAGTAGGATTCGGATGCCGGCGACATGGCTTCTTTTTCTCCACGGCCTTTATCGCCGCCACCTCGGTCTTCTTCTTCCCACGGGGAGCTCCGGTCTTTGGAGCCATAGCTGCAAAGTCTAAGAGGAAGAAAGGTTAATTATGGAGGGCCGGTGAAGGTGCCCAGGTCCCTTGTATTGAAACTTTAACAACACCGTCTTTACTGTTTTACAAGTATGAATTTTTAATAGGAGTACTATTAAAAGGTTGTGTGCATGTTTCCTTATTTTCTTTCACTTTTTTGAAACATGGTCAGCTGTTTCAGCATGAAAATTCATACAAAGAAGTTGTATCTTTCAAAAGAATAGTCGGTTTTCAGTATGACTGCGTGGGTACAATAATTAGTACTATATGAATTTCTTACAAATTTACATGCAATCTATCACGCAATTGTAGTTCAAAATTTACCTACATTGGTTTTATTGACAAAATGTCATTTAATTATGCGAAATTAGCTAGAAGGCCTGAAACTTCATGAAACTTGTTAACCATGAAACACACTCTATTTTGTGTGTTGTGGCATTCGGAGCCATACTCTTTGCCTTTTCTTTAAAAAGTAATTATATGTGGCACTTCTATAACAAAATTCTATACATAAAAGTTGAAAAGTCCAATTAACAACATTAGTATGCCATGCCAAGGTGCACCCCCTCTACCCGAAATGGACATGACCTTTGTCATTATTTAACTTGAAACCCAAGTATATGTTAACACATCGCTGGTCATATTGGGAAGAAGTGTTTTTAAACCTTATCAAAATTCATGTTTATCATTTATGGAAGAGGACACCATACATAAGTGCTTAACATTTTTTTATTGTTTTCTTTACTTTTCTTTAATTTAACCCAATAACTGGGACGAGTGATGCAGATATGATCTTGGCATTGGTAACTTGGCTTAATATATGAACAATGTTCATACATGGTTATTCTACTATTGTGTAGCAAGTTTTTCGAAAGTTGTCCAAATCCATGTTTGTAGTTTTCGTCCAAACAAGCACAAATATAAGAGGACACCATTTAAGTTTCAACTTTGTATCATTACCACCCCCCCTCCCGCAAAAAAAACTATGTATCATGACACACACTGAAATAAGTATTTTCATATAGTACTAACATGCGGTGGAAATTATCTATATTTTACTAGAATACAGTGAGTGCCCTCTTAACCTAATTATCCGGACATACTTAATTACTAAAAAAGTCCTATCACTTGGAAATTGAAAAGCATTTTCCTAAAAGTTCGGAACTCTTATTGACAATATTATTTACCAAAGCCAATATGCTTCATAGAACGAGATATAGTACACTGCCCACCTCTTCTCTGGACGCCATTTAATTTTGCACTCGGGCACACTTCTTCGGTGGGGGGCAGGAAGAGACCTCCTCGTCGTCGTCCTCAGCCTCCTCCCCGTCATCATCCTCGGCCTCCTCCCTGTTGTCGTCTTCGGCCTCCTCCTCAAGGTCGACCTCAGACTCCTCCTCTTCCTCAGTCTCATCTTCCGTCTTATTGGAGTCGCTCAACGTTGGTAGTAGTGTCCCTTCAAAAAAGCGCTGCTAGTGGCTATCTTCTTCATCAGAGGAGTCAGACAGCGGTGGCAGCCATGGCCCGTCGACTAACTCTAGGCTTCCAGGTGGAGTTCCAGGGCCTTTCCCATTTGCCAGGTCAATCGACGTGTTCTAGAGAGAGTTGTCATACGACATTTTGGAAGGAAATAGAGAGAGATCGAGTTCTAAGCAACGGTGGGTTGGGTGTTTTGGGTGAAAGTAGGGGTGCGTACTGTTGCAATTTATAATGTCTATTTATAGTCGTGCTTGTGTTAATACCCTGAAAACTATCCCAAAATATCATAAATAGATTGTACCAGACTTGTCCTGTAAAAAAAGGATTATACCAGACTTGTCGGTTCTTGATTTTTCTCGTCCCATCTGTATCTTGGAAGAAGCTTTCATAACTACCAGGACCCGGAGTATCAAATTTCTCAAGATCCAATGGAGCAATTATACCGAAGAAGCTACCTAGGAGCGAGAAGATTACATTAGGACTGAGTTTCCAGATCTATTTAGTTCCTAGTTTTTCTTAAATCTCGGGACGAGGTTTTGTTTAAGGAGGGAAGGTTTGTAACATCCCAAATCTTATAATCAAGATTACCAAGTTCTAATCACCCAATTTAGGGTTAACAAAAACTTTTATTAATAAAATGATTATGAATGCATGTGTGTTTGCATTAGTATAGAATTGTGTGTATATGCCATGCTTGATTGTTCTAAATGTTGTGAAATGGTTTAAAGGTGAATGCCACATCATCTAGACCATTTACAAACAAAATCCAAAGAAAAAGAAATCAAATAAGAATAAATAAAGCAAATGGTCATTTTGACCAAAGTTAACCACTAGGCCACTTTGAGTGTTCCTAGAAGAAAATTTCTAAAAGAAACATTTCTACTTCTTTTCAACCCTTGCTACAACAAGTAAAAGTGAACCAAGGCCCACTTTACAAACTCACCAAAACTATTTTCAAATCTATTTAAAGGATAGTTCAAATTTGAATCAAGTGTATGTGTTAAGATCCTCATTTTTGAAAAACCCATCAAATCAATTCCCCTTGCCAATCCCAAGCAACCATATATAACCAAGCATAAGTGTAGATCACTCACCAAAATTGAGCCAAAAATTCAAATTTAAATTTCTTTTGGCCATTCAAACAAACACCTGGCCGACACAGATCAAACTCCTGCCTAACTTCACTGTTCTGTGAAGTGATCCTCGACCACTTGCCCCCATTCTAGTCCCCTATATCCCCTAGTGTCGAGCCGTGCCCAGATAGCCACCCCTCTTTGCCGCTGCACCAGTGGAGCGCCGCCCAATTTTGGTCACCTCCAGTCGACGACGACCAAGCCGCATCAGACCACCCCGCGCCTATCTAGGATGCCTAGGAGGACCACCGCAGTATACTGATGTCTACGCACTTCTATTCTTGTAGACAGTTGTTGGGCCTCCAAGTGCAGAGGTTTGTAGAACAGCAGCAAGTTTTCCCTTAACTGGATCACCCAAGGTTTATCGAACTCAGGAAGGAAGTGGTCAAAGGTATCCCCTCTCAAGCAATCCTGCAATCAAGATACAAGAAGTCTCTTGTGTCCCCAACACACCCAATACACTTGTCAGGTGTATAGGTGCACTAGTTCGGCGAAGAGATAGTGAAATACAAGTGGTATGGATAATTATAAGTGGAAACGGTGCTAGAAGATAGCTTGATGGCGTGGGAAAGACTAAAGTAAAACTGAAATAAAGATGGTAGCAAGCAAACATGTAACAGATCTAATAGCAAATGGTGTTTCAATGCTAAGAAACAAGGCCTAGGGATCATACTTTCACTAGTGAACACTCTCTCATATAAATATCTTCTCTTTATGATACTACTCTTAACTACTCTCTGGTTGAACACTCTAATCGATGGTAGGGCTATAACAGCACACCTCAAAGTAAGTCTTTCCCATCTAGAAAACCCCACACTGTCACCTTGAGTACTAGATGAGTCCAACAAACACCACAATTTCATAGAAAGATCCAACTCCAAATATAACTCATAACAAGTATTTGTAATCTCTAGCCTAAGTGTCACCATGGTGTGCACGCTGTCACTTTCACACACATGGGGAGAGCAGAGATCTAATAAGCACTTGAGTAGCAAGGTAGATCTATAGATTACAAGCTCATGATCACAATGAGATCATGCATAGAGAGAGAGATGAACACATAGCTACCGGTAGAACCCTTAGCCTCGAGAGAGAACTACTCCTTCCTCATCATGGGAATCAGCAATGCTGATGGAGATGGTGGTGGAGATCGATGGAGATGGCTCCAGGGGCACTTCCCTGTCCCGGCAGGGTGCCGGAACAGAGACTTTCTGTCCCCCGAATCTCCCCTTCGGTGGCGGCATTCTTGAACTTTTCGTGGATTTCTGATTGACTATTTAGGGTTTTGGTATCAGGAGGCTCTTATAGGCGAAGGAGGCAAGGTTAGTGGCCGGCTAGGGGGCCCACACCATGCCCTGGCGCGGCCTAGGGTTGCCCGTGCCAAGGGGGGTGTGGCCACCCTGTGGCCCCTCTCCGACTCTCCTTCAGGCTCCGCGAGTCTTCCAGGAAAATAGTAACTTTGGCTTTTGTCCCATCCAATTCCGAGAATATTCATTTTCTGACTTCCTGGAACCAAAAACAGCAAAAAACAGGCAACTGGCACTATGGCTCTTGTTAATAGGTTAGTCCAAGAAATCATATGAAAAGTACTCCAAAGTGTGGACAAAACATAAGAAAGTAGATAAAACCAAGCATGGAGCATCAAAAATTATAGATACATTTGCAATGTATCAACATCCCCAAGCTTAACTCTGCTCATTCCTAGTAGGTAAGTGATAAAAAGAAAGAACAATTTTTGAGGTGACATGCACCATCAAAGACTTAATCAAAGTATTTGTAAAACATTCAATGCTGGGATCATAGTACTTCAAAGACAAAGTTCTAGCAATAAGACAAAGAAACTATGATGCAACATGAAAAGGCACAAACAAAAGATTCATGAATAACAATGCTTTGCAAGACGTTTGTTTGTTTCACATAAAGAAAACATAGCAAACTAGTATTCAGCTTGTCCCTCAATAGAGTAGCAAATATAAATGCATAGGACACATTCAAAGTTCATAAGAGTGACTAGATACAATAGTTTAAAACAAGCAATATCAAAGTATGCATCAATCAACTTGTCTTGGGACAATGCACAAAGAACTAAGAATGGCCACTATGCTCTCAAAGTAGGTGCATAAAGATAGAAGGTGGAGACTCAATATAATGGTGGAAGAAAGACCTTTAAAAGGAAGTAGGGATTCAAGTCTCATAAAGATCTCCCAAAAATTATGGTACTTATAGCTTTCAGCTCTCATTGCCCCTATCATAAGCATCTTGAAGGTGATTAAGGTTAAAGTGAACAAACTATGGTGTACATGCTTGACGAAGTATAAGTTAGAAATCTCATGTCCCTTGAATACGAGGGTCGCTCCTCATGCTACTCAAGTTTAGTCACCGGTAAGTTCTTGTCATTGTAAGTACATGCGTATCATAGAGAACCGCCAACGGGGTACCCCTTGCCCGATGATACGGAAGAATCCCCATATCAAAATGACAAGGCAAGCAGACAACGAGCATCTCAACAATCTTCTTATTTACCATGGGAATATGGTGCTTTTTTCTCTCTTTCCTCTTTTCATAATCTCTTTTTTTTCTTTTTTTTCTCAATATATGACTATTTTTTTTATAAGAAGAATGCTTCATAGACAGCTCATTATGGTTACGCTGCAGGTTTCCACCATGTCAGCATGGATAAGACCAGCGGCCCAGGCGTTTCTCTAACACATATACATAACTCCATGGACTTACAAGCTCTCCTTTCATTTCACACCGACGACATCCATATACAAAAGAGCATGATATCAACTAGGTACAAGTACGAAGTGCAATGTTGAAAGCGTTCCCCATGAAAGCATGGTTCTGCTAATCCCCAACAAATAATTGCAAGCATATACAACATAGATGACACAATGGTTCAAGTTTATTAAGGGCAAGAATAGTAAAGTGTGCCATCAAATTCGTGAGAGCTTTAATCACTAGTTTTCTCATAACAAGTTTAATTTGGAAGGTAAACAAAAACATGAAAATACTTGGAATAACATAAGCTAGTAGGTAGGTATGGTGGAATCTTTGGAATAACTTGGTTTAGGGAGTTGGATGCATGAGTGGAACTCATACTTGGTTGTGGAGGCTAGCAAAAGACTAGGAGAGACAAACTAAGAGAGCAATAATGGCCAAAATCATGAAAAGCGACAAAACATCATTGATCAAAGCATAAAGCGATACTACAAGTTGAAGACTAAAGGATCATAAAGGCTATGGTGACTTGAGAGAGTCATAACATGGTGTGAGCATGCGCCAAGTCAACCCAAATAAAGCATCAAATTAGAATACCACTATACTATGCTTTAATATGCTAAAACAACACATGATTCATCCAAGGCACATTAAGCAATCTCAATTATTTATAACATGTCATGCTACAGAAAAGAATACTAAGCATAAAGCCAAAACAATATCAAGCATGGCATGACGAAGCATAGGCCACAGTCAAAAACAAGCTCTCTTTAACACTTAAGCATGAACTTTCCTACTCTTTTCCAATCCAAACCAAACTATTTGAAAACCAATGTATGAAAGAGGGGGTCCAACCAATTTATTCACCAAACTAAGCAAACGAAGCAAACGAAAAACCAAAACGAAAACGAAAAAGAAGACGCTCCAAGAAAAACACAACTGTGCATGAAACAATAAAAATGCAGTGTTTGGAAGAAACCTGGGATTTTTATTGATGAAGAAGGGATGCCTTGGGCATCCCCAAGCTTTAAAGCTTGTACTTCTTGGATATTTCTTGGGGTGACATGCGTGGCATCCCCAAGCTTGAGCTTTATTCCATCCTTCTTCTCATTACCCATTCCTTCCATACACCTGAAATTTTTCCTTCATACAAAACTTCACACAATCTTTATTAGCAACATTAGTGCACTCAAGATAATAGGTTTTTAGGTTCAGTTCCAACACCAATAAAACTTTCATTAAAACACAAGCTACTGTAGCACTTCCCTCAAAAAGCTCAATTCCCCAAAAGAACTGAAAAAAGGAACCAACAAGAAGCAAATGCAAATAATGGCAGAAATCTGTCAAAACAGACCAGCAGGTAAAGACGAATTTTTTCCAAGATCTTATGTTGCTCAAATCGAAAAGTGTTGAACTAAAGAAAGTTAGGTAACAACCTGGGGCAGAAGCACAAAAATTCACGACTCAGAAGGACGTACAGATATTTTACACGAATGTTTATGGTGAAGCACAGAAATCTGTTTTGGGACAGCAACTTTCCCAATCATTACTTCTCTCTCATTAGAGGTTACTCTTGGCACAAAAAGCAAATAAAAAGTAAAAGGAGCGGTTATTACTGAAGTAATAACTTCCAAGACTCATCTAAAACTTTTGGGTTATCTCCCAATAAGTACTTCTCTTTAACACCTTTAAGTTAGGCATGATAGTTTGAGAAGATGCTCACATAGGAAATATGAATTAAAGTAAAAGAGAGCATCAAGAAGCAATTTCAAAGCACATTTAAGTCTAACCCACTTCCTATGCATAGGAATCTTGTAAAGAAACAAGTCATGAAAGCACAAAGCAACAAGCATAGGAAAGCAAAACAATTGCAACTTCAAGACTTTCAACATAAAGAGGGGAAACTTAATATTATTGAGATGCATAAAACCATGTTTCCCTCTCTCATAATAACTTTCAGTAGCATCATCAATAAAATCAACAATATAACTATCACAAGAAACATTCTTATCATGAGCCACATGCATAAAAGAATTAATACTCCCCACATAAACATAGTCATTCTTATTGATTATAGTGGGAGCAAATTCAACAAAATAGCTATCATTATTATTCTCATCACCATAATCATCAAATATAGGAGGCATATTGTAGTCATAATTAATTTCCTCCTCAATAGTAGGTGGACTGAAAATATCATACTCATCATTATAATCATCGTATATTGGAGGTATAGTATCATCAAAGTAAATTTTCTCCTCCGTGCTTGGGGGACTAAAAATATCATTTTCATAAAAACTAGATTCCCCAAGCTTAGACTTTTCCATAGCATTAGCAATAATGGTGTTCAAAGAATTCATACTAATAACATTGATATTAGCATGCAAATAAAGTTCCATGGGTTTTTTAATTTTCTCTTCAAACACTTCATGTCCTAACTCAAGATAAATACTATAAAGCTCTCTAATTTTGTTGTTGTTTTCCATTAAACCTAACTAGTGAAAACAAGAAACAAAAAGAAAAAATTGCAGAATCTAAAGGAAATAACTTCGAGCACTCACACCAGAGGATATGAGTACCTTTTCCCTTACCTCCCCGGCAACGGTGCCAGAAAATAGGCGTTTGTCGTGGGAGGTTCTTCTTCTTTAATCCTCCGGTGTGAATACCTTTTACCTTTCCTCCCCGGCAACGGCGCCAGAAAATAGCTTGATGTCTATGCACTTCTATTGTTGTAGAAAGTTGTTGGGCCTCCAAGTGCATAGGTTTGTAGAACAGCAGTAAGTTTTCCCTTAAGTGGATCACCCAAGGTTTATCGAACTCAAGGAGGAAGTGGTCAAAGGTATCCCCTCTCAAGCAATCCTGCAATCAAGATACAAGAAGTCTCTTGTGTCCCCAACACACCCAATACACTTGCCAGGTGTATAGGTGCACTAGTTCGGCGAAGAGATAGTGAAATACAAGTGGTATGGATAATTATAAGTGGAAACGGTGATAGAAGATAGCTTGATGGCGTGGAAAAGACTAAAGTAAAACTGAAATAAAGATGGCAGCAAGCAAACATGTAACAGATGTAATAGCAAACGGTGTTTTAATGCTAAGAAAGAAGGCCTAGGGATCATACTTTCACTAGTGAACACTCTCTCATATAAATATCTTCTCTTTATGATACTACTCTTAACTACTCTCTGGTTGAACACTCTAATCGATGGTAGGGCTATAACAGCACACCTCAAAGTAAGTCTTTCCCATCTAGAAAACCCCACACTGTCACCTTGAGCACTAGATGAGTCCAACAAACACCACAATTTCATAAAGACATCCAACTCCAAATATAACTCGTAACAAGTATTTGTAATCTCTAGCCTAAGTGCCAGCATGGTGTGCATGCTGTCACTTTCACACACATGGGGAGAGCAGAGATCTATTAAGCACTTGAGTAGCAAGGTAGATCTATAGATTACAAGCTCATGATCACAATATGATCATGCATAAATAGAGAGATGAACACATAGCTACCGGTAGAACCTTTGGCCTCGAGAGAGAACTACTCCCTCCTCATCATGGGAATCAGCAATGGTGATGGAGATGGTGGTGGAGATCGATAGAGATGGATCCGGGGGCACTTCCTCGTGCCGTCAGGGTGCCGAAACAGAGACTTTCTGTCCCCTGAATCTCCCCTTCGGTGGCGGTGGCGCTGTGGAACTTTTCATGGATTTCTCATTGACTATTTAGGGTTTTGGTATCGGGAGGCTCTTATAGGCGAAGGAGGCACGGTCGGTGGCCGGCTAGGGGGCCCACACCATGCCCTGGCGCGACCTAGGGTTGCCCGCGCCAAGGGGGGGTGTGGCCATCCTGTGGCCCCTCTCCGACTCTCCTTCTGGCTCCGTGAGTCTTCCGGGAAAATAGTAACTTTGGCTTTTGTCCCGTCCGATTCCGAGAATATTCATTCTCTGACTTCCTGGAACCAAAAACAGCAGAAAACAGGCAACTGACACTATGGCTCTTGTTAATAGGTTAGTCCATCATATGAAAAGTACTCCAAAGTGTGGACAAAACATAAGAAAGTAGATAAAACCAAGCATGGAGCATCAAAAATTATAGATACATTTGCAATGTATCATATACCACCACTCCCTGACCATCTCTCGACCACAGCCAGGCCCTGGACCACCCCAGCAGTGCTGCACACAGTGTCTCTATGCCGTGACGAGAGCGCGCCAGCGCGCCGTAGCCCACCAACTCCGCCAGCTCGCGCCTCGCTCTCTCTGCGCGTGCACTAACTTGCCATGATCACAGCTAGCCCCCAGACACCCCTGTTCGCCGCCTCTCGACCCGTAGCTCCTGTGCACCGTGTCGAATACCGCTAGTTCCACGCAGAGCGTCGCATGCGCCCGACCAACCTCGACCGCCCCATGCCGCACCATTACGCCCGTGACGACTGCCAGGAGACACCACACCGTCCTATGCCCTCAGCCATGCCTTTAGCCCTCTGTATCATCGTCACTGACGCACCCGCACCACCCTGCTATGTCCCTATCGCTGGTGTAGAAATAGAAGCCACCCTAGCCTCTATTCGTCACACCATCTCACTCCCCACCCCTCATAGAACCTCCCACACCTCTCCCCGGAGCAAGGCGAGCACCAGTCGGCCAGAATTTTACCGGAGTTTGCCACTGCAGAGGAGAAGAGGAGCTGTTGATTGCGACCACCCAGGAGCCGCCACGACCACCATTCGAACCGTCGTCGTCTCCAACGTCGTTCGCCCCCATCGCTGACCCTAGCTGGAGCCCAGGTGAGCCACCACGTACCCCCACCGTTGTTGTTAGGGTTCGGTCTCGCCGGAGCTATCCGACGAAGACGACGAACGTCAGCCGCATGATCTAGTCTAATCGCACGGCTTAGATTGAAACATACCGATTCGGGTTTTAGGAGTCGCTGACAAGCGGGACCCCCTGTCAACAGCCTGCTATGCCAGCGCAGTGCAGCTGGGCCGGCCCATTTCCTTTCCCGCGCATAGCCTAACGATTCAAATAATCTTTTTCTAATTTAATTAAAACTAGATTCTGTCAGTAGATTCAAAAATCAATTCAAAGAGTTTCAGTTAACCAAATTGCATGATTCAAATTTTGCTAGAAAGGAAATTAAATTATCTATCGAAGCCCATTTGATTTAAATCAATTGGAGTTAGAGATAATCTATAGCAAAAATAACAAGACAGAGACTTTTCCAACTTCAAACATTTTTCAAAAATCAACCATAATAGTTTTTGAGTTGATTCCAACTCTCAAAAATCACATTTGATGATACCTATCTGAATATGTAAAAATATTTATGTTTGCATGCAGTGACATTGGACTAGTACCAAAAGAATGCTATTAGGGCATTTCTAAATCACATTCTTAAACTTTATAAAATGTGATCAACCCTTTAAATCACATTCCCATGTATTAGAATATGTGGTGATGAAATGTGTCCACATGATCCCATATTTGAATTCGAGAAAATTAAATCTTAATTAATTTCAATGAGTAGATATTACTTTTCTCAATTAAACTAAAACTAGTTCTTTAATTCATGTGATGATTGTGATGATGCTAGATCATCAAGAGTGTGCCTTAGTGTGCTAAATAGACTTAGTTAAGTATTGTTTGGTGATTGTGTACCCCGTATTTACTTATAGACGATAGTACCGACCAAGTCTATGAGGAGGAGGAGTTCTACCCCGAGGAAGACGAAGCGAACTTCAATCACTGTACTGATCAAGCCAAGCTAACACTTGCAAGTTTCTTAGCTATGCAAGCTATTATTAGCAAGCTAGAATTAAGCAAGTTAACACTTTCCCCCTTTGTTAACTTAAGCAGATGCATTAGGCATGCTTTGGTTATATACTTTGATTATACCAATCTTGAGTTTTATTTGCAAGCTTTACTTTTTACTTCCCCAAAGTTTCTTTACTTTTAGTAGTGCTTTGTGAGATTTTGCAAGGTAGTATAGATAGCATAAAGAGTATAAAACTAGGCCTATACTAGATGTCATTCTATGGCATGAGATTGAGATTAGCATTCCTCATTAGTGAACACTCTTAACCTTAGTGGCTAGTGCTAAGCATAAAACTTGATCACTTTAGATGGGAATACTTGGTGAAAATGATTATGAAAACCTTGGGATGATGAGTCATCCTATTGAGATGTTTTGATATGTGTTGTGAAACACAAATGATTTGATGATGAAAATGTTGAGGCATGAGCCTTAGCCCTTTTAAAAAACTGATGGTTGGGTTCGGATGCGATACCATTCGAATATTACCGTACATCCACAATACCTGAACTGGGTAAGGCTTAGCCGGAAGTTTATATGCATTAGCTGAGGCTACCTCTTGATGATGTCCACCTATGCAGTGCCCAGGATGGCAGATGGCCATGGCTGGGAGGCCAAGCTCATAGGAGAGGTGCTTATACTAGAGTGTGTAAAGGAAAGGTTATGATTGATTATCCGCATACTAAGTATGATGATTCAGGGTTATCCCTAATGGTTGTATCGAATTTTGTGGTGAAAGTGTACCACCTCTGCAGAGTGTCAAACTATTCGAATAGCCGCGTATGTGGTCATGGACAGTTGGAGTGGCCATACTGTTCCGTTGTCATATGTTTTCAAAATGACTTGTGAAGTGATCTATGATTTTGACGTGACCACAACAGGGTTGTGACTATGAAAACTAGGTTCCCAACTTAAAGTGATTTATAACATTTAATTTAGCTTTCTTTGCTTCTAAACTCAGTTTAGATAAAGCTGGATTTTTGCAAATAAACTTAGAGCTTAGAATTCCTACTAGAACTACCTTACTTGTTAGTGATAGTTTGCGAGTACTTAAAGAGTACTCATGGCTTTGTCCCTAGATATTACCGTGGCTAGACTATTAGGATGACTATCAGGAAGATGGACAATAGGACAACTATGACAACTAGGATCATCTCCCATCGTCAGCATTGCCTATGACACTGAAGATGGAACCCACCGATACGCTTATTATTCTGCTGCTTGTTTTTATTAAGACTGGATCATGAGATCCTTTATTCGTGTAAGACCTTATTATGGTTTGTAATGGATGATGGACTGTGATATCCAATCTGTTATGTCTCACAAAAATGATAATCCTAGGATTGTGATGTATGGCATAACAGGCATCTGGGATTAAAAATCTGGGTATTGACAAGTTGGTATCAGAGCCATCCTGACCATATGAGACCCTAGTTAGAATGGATGTCCGGAAAAAAACTTAGTTTCAAAAAAAATGAAGTGAGTATTTATGAAAACATATTCCCACTCTTATCCTTGATTCTTTCAAAAAAATTCATGTTCCTCAAAAATTCTTACATTACTACATAAAATTTGACACACTTGATCACCTCACTAACTTACTCATCCTAAATTCTTATAGATGGAAGTTCAGTATTGCAAGTTCTACCAGTTGGGAAACGGAGGCCAACTTATCTTTGAGAGGGATCTTGATGCACTGTCTGAGTACCTTGAGCATCCGCATCCGGAATTCTTTAGAGCTCAACTCAAGGACTTCCCAGGAGGAGATCTACAATGGCTAATAGTTCCAGATCTTTGAGGCAAGATGGAAGCACCCCTTTCCGAGAAGATTCAATTCGCCATGAGAGAGAACAACTGGCTAGATGGATTAGCCAGGGCTATGCATGAAGCTCTTGCCCGTTCGTGTGGGCAAAACGTCAAGTTGATCCAGGGAACTCACTTTGCTCACTACGCAAGGCGTGATTCTATGGGAATGCCATTGGAGATGCCAAGTCACCCAGAGTAGATGCACTTGATCACTACCGTAGGAATGAGTTGTATCGGTCCCACTGTATCTTAGTTCACGGAATGGTTCTTAAAACCATTTGTTTTCCTTTTATGTTGTGGTGTGTGTGTTTGTATTGTGTGCTTGAATGAATGAATGAATGAGAAGGAGTTAGTTTGCAAAACCTGAGTTCAAACCCAAAATCTAAAGGCTTTTGAAAACAAAACCATGAACCTTAGAACTTTCCCTCTTATCTCTTTATCTATCTCAATCTTCAGATGACTCGTGGAAACCCCGGAGGAAGCAGCTCATCGTAGGACCCGATGGTGCAGATTCTGCAGATGCTAGTTTCCGACCATGCAGCTAGTAGAGCAGAGCGCCAAGCCAACCTAGCTACCCTACAACAGATAGCTCAGATGGCCCACAATAATCAAGGCCATGGAAATCAGGATCATCATGGATCCAAGCTTAAGAACTTTCAGAATACCAATCCCCCTATCTTTAGCAAGTCTGAAGATCCGTTGGATGCGGATGATTGGTTGCAAACCATGGAGAATAACCTGGAAGTCGCAGGAGTTGACACCAACGAGAAGGTACTGTTTGCCATCCACTATCTGGCAGGAGATGCAAGAGCCTGGTGGAATAACACCCGTACTATGAACCACGGTCAAGTGATGACGTGGGAAGCTTTCAAGATCAAGTTCAGCCGCACCCATGTGCCACAAGGATTAGTCACCAGAATGAGAGATGAGTTCAGAGAACTGAAGCAAGGAAGGATGACGGTAGTGGAGTACCGTGACAAATTTCTATCCCTCCCTAGGTATGCACCTGATGAGATCAACACTGAAGCCAAGAAGAAGGAAAGGTTCCTGAACGGACTGCATGATGAGATGCAGACTGTTTTAGTCAACATCCATTTTGAAGACCTAGAAGAGCTCGTAGATTCCGCCATCTAGATGGAAGGGAAGATCAACCAAGCCAATGATAACCGCAAGCGCCGAATGATGCATCAGACTGGGTCTCACAATACCCAGATGTATCACCCCAACCCGTCTGTAGGATATGCCCGAAGAAACAATAGACCCCCAATGTCACGCCCAAGCTACCCCAATCGTAGCGGAGGAAACGTGAGGTCCGGAGGAAACCACAACAACAACCCTAGCAACTCCAACAACTTCAACCGTGCACCGCCCAAGTCTAACAACAACAACAACAAAAATACTGCCCCAAGGGCTGGAAGCAATGTCGTGCATGTTGCAGCCAAAGACAAGTCCTAGATTACTTGTTTTGAATGTGGAGTGAAGGGTCACTACTAGAATGAGTGTCCCAAGAAGCTTGCAGCCACCACCAATGTGAATGCCCCAGCTCAGCAGCAACGCCATGTTCAGCCTAGAAGGAGATTTTCCCCAGGCAATTTGCTCAACCGCAACGGCCGTCTGTTCCACATGAATGCTGAAGAAGCCCAGGAAGCGCCAGATGTCGTGCTGGGTATGTTTTTTGTTAACTCAGTATTAGCAAGAGTGTTGTTTGATTCTAGAGCATCACACTCGTTTGTTATAGAAGAATTTGCATGCACTAGTAAGATTCAACCAACAAAATTGAAGCATGTTATGATAGTTCAAATATCTGGTTCAACCACCAAAGCTAGAAAGATTTGCAAGGCTGTACCTATCAGAATCCATGGGATAGATTTTTATGCCAATCTAATAGTACTTGGAACCAAAGGTTTGGAAGTAGTACTAGGAATGGATTGGATGTTGAAACATAAAGGATTGATCGACTATGCCAAGAAAGCCATAACCATGACCAGTAGCTCTGGAGTATCAGTAGAGCATGTATCTGAAACCTTGCCCCGCCAATTCAAATGCAACAAGAGTCTAGCCCAACCAACCATTGACCAAGTCAGACTAGTCTGTGAATACCCCGACGTATTCCTAGATGAATTGCCCGGTATGCCCCCAGATCGGGATATCGAGTTCATTATTGAACTAATTCCTGGAACTGGACCCATAGCTCAAAGACCTTATAGTATGAACCCATCTGAATTAGTGGAGCTGAAGAAGCAACTTGATGCTATGCTGGAAAAAGGTTTGATTCAACCAAGTGCATCGCTATGGAGATTACCTGTGCTGTTTGTGAATAAGAAAGACGGAGGTAACAGTTTGTGCACAGATTACCAAAAGCTGAACGATGTCACCATCAAGAACAACTACCCGCTGCCCAAGATTGAGGATCTGTTTGATCTGTTGACTGGTGCCAGAGTGTTTTGCAAGATTGATCTTAGAATTGGTTATCATCAACTCAAGATTCGTGCAACGGATATTCCAAAGACCGCCTTTACCACCAGATATGGATTGTATGAGTATACGGTCATGTCTTTTGGATTAACCAATGCCCCCGCTTATTTCATGAATCTCATGAATAAGATTTTTATGAATTTTCTGGATAAGTTTGTCATTGTGTTTATCGACGATATTCTAATCTATTCCAAGTCAGAAGAAGACCATGAGTAACACCTGAGAACCATCCACGAAACCCTTAGAGAGCATCAGTTGTATGCCAAGTTCAGCAAATGTGAGTTTTGGTTGAAGGAGGTAGGATTCCTCGGACATATTGTGTCGGCAGGAGGAGTCGATGTTGATCCCGCCAAGATCAAAGATGTTGAAGAATGGAAAGCCCCAACCTCTCAAACCCAAGTCCGTGCATTCCTCGGATTAGCGGGATATTACCGCAAGTTTGTTGAAGGATTTTCAAGCATCGCCAGACCAATGACCCAACTGTTGAAGAAAGACAAGAAGTTTGAATGGACCGACAAATGTGAAGCAAGTTTTCAAGAGCTCAAGAAGAGATTGATTTCATCCCCAATCTTGATTATGCCTGATATCAGGAAGCCTTTTGATGTGTATTGTGATGCATCCAAGATTGGTCTCAGATGTGTGTTAATGCAAGAAGGCAAAGTCATAGTATATCTGTCTCGACAACTGAAACAACATGAGCAAAACTACCCTACCCATGACCTTGAACTAGCAGTCGTAGTTTTAGCATTGAAGACATGGCATCATTACCTTATGGGTAACTGCTGTGAGATTTATTCGGATCACAAGAGTCTGAAGTATATTTTCACCCAGAAGGAGCTCAATATGAGGCAAAGGAGATAGATAGAGTTAATCAAGGATTATGAACTTGACATTCACTATCACCCCGGCAAAGCCAATGTGGTAGCGAATGCTCCTAGCAGACTGTCGTGTAGGTTAAACACCATGATCAAAGAAACCCAGCCAAGTTTGCATGAAGAGTTGGAGCAGTTTAGAACAGAGATAGTTAGCAAAGGATTTTTAGCTAGCATTGAACTTCAACCTACTTTGATCAGTCAGATCAAGGGAGCCTAGAAGGGAAATGCATGTATTAACGGAATCAAACACCGTATTGGTACAGGAAAGGTACCTGGATTCACCGAGGATGAAGAAGGAGTTTTGTGGTACAAAGGACGTATCTGTGTGCCAGCAGATTCGGAGTTGAAGCAAGTTATCATGCAAGAAGCTCATGATACTCTTTATTCTATCCACCCTGGAGGAACGAAGATGTATCAAGATTTGCAGGAGCAATTTTGGTGGCACAAGATGAAGAGAGAAATCAGAAGCTACATAGCCAAGTGTGATATCTGTCAGAGAGTCAAAGCGGAACATCATGGACCCGCAGGACTTTTGCAACCATTGCAGATTCCAGAATGGAAATGGGATTCCATCGGAATGGACTTTATCACCGGTTTTCCTACATTTAGTAGGGGAAATGACTCTATTTGGGTCATAGTTGATAGACTGTCCAAGGTAGCCCATTTTATACCCGTCAAGACAACCTACCAGAGTTCGAAGCTAGCAGAGTTGTACATTGCTAGAATAGTCAGTTTGCATGGAACCCCCAAGACCATAGTGTCGGATCGAGGAACCCAATTTACCTTGCGATTTTGGTAGAAAGTCCAAGAAGGATTAGGGACCAAGTTGAATTTCAGCACAACTTATCACTCGCAGACCGATGGACAGACTGAACGAGTCATCCAGATCTTAGAAAATATGTTGAGAGCTTGTGTGCTAGAGTATGGATCAAAATGGGAAGATTGTCTGCCTTTCACATAATTCTCATACAACAACAGTTATCAAGCCAGCTTACAAATTGCCCCATTTGAATTTCTGTAAGGAAGAAAGTATCGTACCCCTTTGAATTGGTCGCAAGTAGGAGAGAGTCAGATTTTCGGACCCACCATCCTACGAGAAGCTGAAGAGAAGGTTCACAAAGTCCGTGAGCACCTCAAGACCGCCCAATCTAGATAGAAGAGTTATGCTGACAAGAGACGTAGAGACCTGACTTTCAATGTTGGAGATTTTGTGTATCTCAAAGTTTCGCCGTTGAAAGAAATGCAGCATTTTCAACTGAATGGAAAGTTAGACCCTAGATATATTGGACCCTTCAAGATTCTGAATCGCCGAGGAGAAGTATCGTATCAACTAGAACTGCCAGAGGAGATGCCAGCCATCCATAATGTGTTCCATATCTCATTACTTCGCAAATGCCTAGAAGTTCCGGAGAAGACTGAAGTTTTCAAGAACATCGAGCACCAAGCCATTGATATCAACCAGGATTTCACGTATCGTGAAGTGCCCATCTATATCTTGGAAGAACCTTTCAGAACTACCAGGACCCAGAGTATCAAATTTCTCAAGATCGAATGGAGCGATTATACCAAAGAAGAAGCTACCTGGGAGCGAGAAGATTACATTAGGACTGAGTTTCCAGATCTCTTTAGTTCCTAGTTTTTCTTAAATCTCGGGATGACATTTTGTTTAAGGAGGGAAGGTTTGTAACATCCCAAATCTTATAATCAAGATTACCAAGTTCTAATCACCCAATTTAGGGTTAACAGAAACTTTTATTAATAAAATGATTATGAATGCATGTGTGTTTGCATTAGTATAGAATTGTGTGTATATGCCATGCTTGATTATTCTAAATGTTGTGAAATGGTTTAAAGGTGAATGCCACATCATCTAGACCATTTACAAATAAAATCCAAAGAAAAAGAAATCAAATAAGAATAAATAAAGCAAATGGTCATTTTGACCAAAGTTAACCACTAGGCCACTTTGAGTATTCCTAGAAGAAAATTTCTACTTCTTTTCACCCCTTGCTACACCAAGTAAAAGTGAACCAAGTCCCACTTTAAAAACTCACCAAAACTATTTTCAAATCTATTTAAAGGATAGTTCAAATTTGAATCAAGTGTATGTGTTAAGATCCTCATTTTTGAAAAACCCATCAAATCAATTCCCCTTGCCAATCCCAAGCAACCATAGATAACCAAGCATAAGTGTAGATCACTCACCAAAATTGAGCCAAAAATTCAAATTTCAATTTCTTTCGGCCATTTAAATAAACACATAGCCGACACAGATCAAACTCCTTCCTAACTTCACTGTTCTGTGCAGTGATCCTCGACCACTTGCCCCCATTATAGTCCCCTGTATCCCCTAGTGTCGAGCCGTGCCCAGACAGCCACCCCTTTTCGTCATTGCACTGGGTGAGCGCCCTAATTTTGGTCACCGCCGTCGACCACGTACAAGAAAGATACATCGATACGTTGCTAACGTATCCATAATTTTTGATGTTCCATGCTTGGTTTTATCTACTTTCTTATGTTTTGTCCACACTTTGCAGTACTTTCTATACACTTTCTTGGACTAACCTATTAACAAGAGACACAGTGCCAGCTGCCTGTTTTCAGCTGTTTTTGGTTCCAGGAAAGTCAAAAAATGAATATTCTTGGAATTGGACGGGACAAAAGCCAAAGTCAGTTTTTCACCAAAGGACACAAGGAGCCAGAGTATGAGACAGAGAGGGGCCAGGGGCTGCCACACCACCTTTCCGCGCGGCCAGGCCTGTCCCGCGCTAGGAGGTGGTGTGGCCAGCCCAGGCACCCTCTCGGCCTCCCCTTTCGCCTATAAGATGCCTCCGATACAGAAACCGTAAGTACCCGATAAAAATTCCACGAAAGAGTCTATAGTCGCCGTCATCTCCATCCCTAGATCGGGAGGGATCTGAAGCTCTTCCCAGCACCCTGCTGGAGGGGAGAATTCACCCTAGAGGCCTTCTTCATCATCATGTAAGCCTCCAGTGTGATGCATGAGTAGTTCATCTCTGGACTACGAGTCCATGTAGTAGCTGGATGGCTGGTTCTCCTCCTTTGTGCTATCATGTTTAGATCTTGTGAGCTCCGTTCATGATCAAGATCACCTATTTGTAATTCTTACATGTTGTGTTTGCGGGGATCCGATGGATATTGAGGTGCTATTTCAGATTGATTATTGATTCTATCATGTCTTTGTTATTTGTGATCTTGCATGCTTTCCGTTGTTAGTAGCTATCTTGGCCAAGTAGATGCTAGCAACTCCAAGAGTTAGTATTTATGCTCGATAGTGGGTTCATGCCTCTAGTAATCTGGGGAAGTGATAGAAATCTCTAAGGTACTAGATGTGTTGTTTCTACTACGGAGAAAACAACAATTCTTTGTTCATAGAACAATCATATTGTTTACTTTACACGCAATGCGTAATGCAATTATCTATTGCTTGCAACTTAATACTGGAGGGGGTTCGGATGATACCTGAAGGTGGATTATTAGTCATAGATGTAGTTGGATTACGGTCTATGTATAATGTTGTAATTCCCAATCAAATCTCAAAGGAGTCAAGATGAGTAGTATATGCTTGTATTGCTTTCTCGATGTTTGTCAATTGCCCTACTGTAATTTGTTCACCCAACATGTCATCTATCTTATGGAGAGCCACCACTAGTGAATTATGGACCCTAGTCCTTTCTTTTATCATCAATCTACAACTGTTTACTGCTTTCTGTTTACTTTCTGCAATCTATTACTTTCTTCCACACAATACGTTTAATCCTTTGTTTTCAGCAAAACCGGTGAGATTGACAACCTCACTGTAAGTTGGGGGCAAAGTTCTGTGGTTGTGTTGTGCAGGTTTCCATGTTGCTGCTGGTGCCGGTAGTGCGCCCTGCCAAAGTCCAGCTAGCAACACCTTTGATGTGTTTCCTTGCTCCCACTGGATTGATAACCTTGGTTTCATAACTGAGGGAAACTTACTGTTGTGCTCATCATACCTTCCTCTTGGGGTTCCCCAACAAGCTCGTTATTACACGAGTCAGCAAGTACTTTTCCGGTGCCGTTGCCGGGGAGTCAAGGACATCTTAACAAGGGGAGTCCCTCATAACCAATCTCTTTACTTTGTTATTTTTGTTTTGCTTAGTTTATTTTTGCTTTGTTTGCTTGTTTCTTTATCAAAAACACAAAAAAATTAGTTTTACTACTTTGCTTTCTTTATTAAAAACACAAAAAATGACTACTCTTGAAAATACTAAGTTGTGTGACTTCACTAGCACCAACAACAATGATTTCATGAGCACACCTATTGCTCCACCTATTCCTAAAGCTACTTTCTTTGAAATAAAACCTGCTTTACTCAATCTTGTTATGTGAGAACAATTTTCTGGTATTGGTAATGAAGATGTTGATGCTCATCTAAATAACTTTGTTGAACTTTGTGAGATGCAAAAGCATAGGGATATAGATGGAGATATTATTAAGCTCAAATTGTTTCCTTTCTCTTTGAGAGGAAAAGCTAAAGAATGGTTGAATTCCTTATCTAGGAATAGTATCGATTCTTGGACTAAATGCAAAGATGCTTTTATTGGAAAATACTATCCTCCTGCTAAGATTATATCTATGAGAAGTGAAATAATGAAGTTTAAACAATCTGATAATGAACATGTTGCTCAAGCTTGGGAAAGAATGAAATCTTTGGTAAAGAATTGTCCCACTCATGGACTGACTGCTTGGATGATTATCCAAACCTTTTATGCAGGATTGAACTATTCTTCAAGAAATCTATTGGATTCTGCTGCTAGAGGTACCTTTATGACCATTACTTTGGGTGCTCCAACAAAGCTTCTGGATAATATGATGGTTAACTATTCTGAATGGCACACTGAAAGAGCTCCACAAGGTAAGAAGGTAAATTCTGTTGAGGAAACCACCTCCTTGAGTGATAAAATTGTTGTTATTATGTCTATTCTTGTTAATGGGAAAGCCCATATTGATCCAAATCATGTTCCCTTAGCCTCTTTGGTGGCTCAAGAAGAGCAAGTTGATGTGAACTTTATAAGAAATAACAATTTTAGCAATAATGCCTACAAGAATAATTTTGGTAACAACAATTATAGGCCATATCCTCCCAAAAATGGTAATGCTTATGGAAATTCCTACAACAATAATAGGAGTGCTCCCTTTGAACTTGAAGTTATGCTTAAAGACTTTTTTAGTAAACAAACTGCTTTCAATAAAACTATTGAGGAGAAACTCTCTAATGCTGAAAGAAATATAGCATCTTTGGCTGAAGCTCAATCTTCTTTGAATAAAATCGCTGCTAAAACCTGAAACTAATGAGAATCCCTTTGCTGCTACTAATGCGATACAAGTTAGAACTAATGAAAATGTTAGACTATTAGCTGAATTGCATGCTAAGTGGGAAAGAGAAGATGAAATTGCTAAAAACATTAGTGTTTCTACTATCACTACCACTAGTGTTGAGGCTAGCAATAGCTCTACTACTTTAGACGATAATTATGATTTTGATCTTGATGGTTGTAACATCTTTGAAGTTATTAAGTTCCTACAAAAGCTTGCTAAAAGTCCTAATGCTAGTGTTATGAATATGGCCTTTACAAAACACATTACTGATGCTCTCATAAAGATTAAGGAAGAAAAGATGAAACATAAAGCTTCTATTCCTATAAAACAAGAAGATGGTTGGGAACCCATCATCAAAATGAAAGTGAATGATTTTGATTTTAAAGCATTATGTGATCTTGATAGTAGTGTTTCTATTATGCCTAGAAGGATTTATGATATGCTTGATTTTCCACCATTAGAAGATTGTTATTTGAATGTCCCACTTGATGATAATGCTAAAAAGAAACTCATGGGGAGTATTAATGATGTTCTTATTATGGTTAACAATGCCTATGTCCCCATTGATTTCTATGTTTTGGATGTTGAATGCAATGCTTCTTATCCTATTACTTTGGGAAGACCTTTTCTTAGAACTGTTGGTGCCATTATTGATATGAAAGAAGGCACCATTAAATATCAACTCCCACTCAAGAAAGGTATAGAACACTTCCCTAATTAGAGAGAGAATATTTCTTTTGCCTCTCCGATGAAAACAAAATTTTCTCTTGATGCTTCTTCATTTGAGAACACTTGATTATTTTTCTTGCTTCTTATGCCTAACTTAAAGGCTTTAAAGAAAAGTACTTATTGGGAGATAACCCAAAAGTTTTAGATGAGTCTTGGAAGTTATTACTTCAGTAATAACCGCTCCTTATCCTTTGTATTTGCTTTTTGTGCCAAGAGTAACCTCTAATGAGGGAGAAGTAATGATTGAGAAAGTTGTTGTCCCGAAACAGATTTCTGTGCTTCGCCGTAAAAATTCGTGTCAAATCTCTGTATGTCTTTTTGAGGCGTGAATTTTTGTGCTTCTGCCCCAGGTTGTTATCTAACTTTCGTTAGTTCAACACTTTTCGATTTGAGAAACAGAAGGACTTCGAAAAAATTGGTTTTTACCTGCTGGTCTGTTTTGATAGATTTCTGCCATTATTTGCATTTGCTTCCTGTTGGTTCCTTTTTGAGTTCTTTTGGGGAATTGAGATTTTTGAGGGAAGTGATACAATAGCTTGTGTTTTAATGGAAGTTTTATTGGTGTTGGAACTGAACCTAAAGACTTATTATCTTGAGTATACTAATGTTGCTAATAAAGATTGTGTGAAGTTTTGTATGCAGGGAAAATTTCAGGTGTATGGAAGGAATGAGTAATGAGATGAAGGATGGACTAAAGCTCGAGCTTGGGGATGCCACGTGTGTCACCCCAAGAAATATCCAAGAAGTACAAGCGTCAAAGCTTGGGGATGCCCAAGGCATCCCCTTCTTCATCAATAAAAATTCTAGGTTTCTTACAAACAGTTCATTTTTATTGTTTCATGCACAGTTGTCTTGTTCTTGGAGCGTCTTTTTTTTGTTTTCGTTTTGGTTTTTCGTTTGCTTGGTTTTCTTAGTTTGCTAAATAAATTGGTTGGACCATGATGACCCACAAGTATAGGGGGTGTATCGCAGTATTTTCGAGGGAAGTGAAACCCAATTTATTGATTCGACACAAGGGGAGCCAAATAATGTTTATAAGCCTTAACAACTGAGTTGTCAATTCAGCTGCACCTAGAAACAACCTTTCTCACAGCAGTTTATCAGTAGCAATAGTTTTGCAGTAGGAATAGTAAAGTAACAGCAGTAGTAAAGTAAAGACAATAGTAACAATAGCAGTAAACAGTAGGATTCGAGTGCGGTAGGCATAGGGATGGATGGACGGGCGTTGCATGGACAAGATAATTCACATGGCAATCTGAACATAGAGCAATTGCAGATAAATAATATAAAGCATCCAAGTACTAGATAATCCTAGGCATGTGTCCCATATATAGTCATCCGTGATCGCAATGAGAACTTGCACAACATATTTTGTCCTGACAGCCCGTTTGCAGCAGGGCCTCAAGGGAACTACTGGCAATTAAGGTGCTCCTTTTAATAGAGCACCGGAGAAAAGCATTAACACTCCGTGAACACATGTGATCCTCATATCAAAGTCATTCCCTCCGGTTATCCCGATTTCTATCACTTTGGGGCCTTTGGTTCCGGGCAACAACGTGTGTATACAACTTGCAGGTAAGACCATAAGAAATACTATCATAATGAATCAATAACATGTTCAGATCTAAAATCATGGCACTCGGGCCCTAGTGACAAGCATTAAGCATAACAAGTGGCAACAAAGTCAAAAAGCACTAATATAAGATACTAGGCACCATGCCCTAAAAATCTGATGTCATTACATGAACGATCTCATCCAATCCCTACCATCCACATAGCCTACAGCGGGGGATTACGCACTCATAGATGGGGGAAACATGGATGGTCGATGGAGAAGCGATGGTGATGATGATGGCGATGATCTCCTCCAATTGCCCATCCCGGTAGGGTGCCAAAATGGAGTTTCTGGTTCCGAATCGTGGAATCTGGTGGTGGCAGTGGAGCGGAACTCTTTCTAGAAAAACATCGACCCCGCCTGAGTTTTTAGGTCGGAAGGCATCTTATAGGCGAAGAGGGAGACCGAGGGGGTGTCTGGGGCGGCCAGAGCACCACCTGGCGCGGCCAGGCCCAGCACACGTGGCCAGGTGGTGTGGCTAGGCCCCAGCCCCACTCCGCCTCGTATTCTGTCTCCGAGAGTCTTCTAGTGAAGTAGGATTTTTGGCATATTTTCCGGGATTTTTCCTGATAGTTGATTTTCTGCACAAAAACTAGACACCAAGGCAATTCTGCTGAAAACAGCGTCAGTCCGTGTTAGTTGCATCCAAATCACACAAGTTTAGAGGAGAAACAATAGCAAAAGTGTTCAGGAAATTAGATACGTTTTGGATGTATCAACTCCCCCCAAGCTTAGCTTATTGCTCAGGATAATAGCCCCAGTCTCGCGAAGCGCTTGTCCTCAAGCAATTCAGTTGAAAACTGAGTGCGATAAAAGAAACTTTCACGAACACATTTGCTTCATATGATGTATATATTCTCAACATATGATCAACTACTTAGACAATTCATAATAAGGAGTATGCAATGAAGTTTACTTAATAGGCATTGAAAGCTATGAAGATATTCCAACTCAAAAATAATAAGTAGCATGAAACATAAACATAAGCAACATTACAATGCTCATAACAAGGTATGATAGAGTGGTATCTTGGTTGCCTTTTTATTGTGAATGCCAAGGCACCTCTGAAGTTCAGGTGAAGACTATAAGTAAAGATATCAAAGATACAAGCATCAAAGTCATAACACAAATAATACGGTTTTGAGACAAGCACATTACACTAAGAATGACAACTATGCTCTCAAGAAGGTGCTCATAAAATAGGTGGAGACTCAACAAAGAAATGAAAAGGTTTTGAATAGTGTGAAAGGTTTCCAAATGCTGAAAGTATGGTAGTCATTAGCTTTGAGCTCTCATTGCCCCTATCATAAGCATGTTTAATATGGTTAAGGTGAAAGTGAGGTCCAATCTGAGTTATATGCTTGACAGACTATAAACTAGAAATCCCATGTCCCTTGAATACGAGGGCCACTCCTCATGCTACTCAACTTTAGTTACCGGTAAGTTCTTGTCATCGTAAATACGTGCGTATCATAGAGAAACGCCAACAGGGTACCCCTTGTCCGATGATACGGAAGAATCCCCATATCAAAATGACAAGGCAAGCAGACAATGAGTATCTCAGCAATCTTCTTATTTACCATGGGAAAATGGTGCTTTTTTTCTCTCTTTCCTCTTTTCTCAAATCTCTCTTTTTCTTTTTCTCAATAGCTATCTCTCTCTTTTTTATAAGAAGAATGCTTCATAGATACTTATTATGGTTACGCCGCAGGTTTCCAGATGACAGCATGGATTAGACCAGCGGCCCAGGCGTTTCTCTAACACACATACATAACTCCATGGACTTACAAGCTCCCCTTTTATTTCACAGCGACGACATCCGCAAAAAAAGAGCATGGTATCATCTGGGTATATATTTACAGGTGTTGAAAGCGTTCCCCGTAACAGCATAGTTCTGCTAATCCCCAGCCTATAATTTGCAAGCATATAACTTTCATGGACAATCACAATGGTTCAGGTTTATTAAGTGCAGGAAATAAAGTGTGCCATCAAGTTCGTGAGAGCTTTACTAACTAACTTTCTCATAACAAGCAAACATTTTATTCGGAAGAAAACAAAGCATATTGAATATGCACTGAACAGCAAATGATGCTAATAGGTAGGTATGGTGGACACTTTTGGTAATATTTGGTTTTAGGGAGTTAGAAACATGAGTAAAACATACTCAGTGTAAGTGAAGGCTAGCAATAGTAAGGGAGCGACAAACGAGAGAGCAATAGCTGTCATAATCATGCTTGCAACAAAACTGGACTAATCATGGCATGAAAGTGATTCAAGACCCTCAAGGCAAAATAATTCATCGAGGCTTAACTGATTATTTCAGTCATATGCATGCGTGAGCATGTGCCAAGTTAATTCAAATGAAACATTCAGAGGAGGATACCACGGTGTCATACCAAGTTATGAATAGAGTAATGCAAGCAAACATTCATATGAAATGCTACAAACTATTAGCCAACTAGAACTAATCATATGATAGCAAGAACTACTAAGCATCCATGAATAACATACACCCTACATGAACAGGCTAAGCATGCCCACTATGATGAGTATATATACAAAAATGAAAACAAATAGAGTTCATTACGAGCCTCTTACCACACCTCAAGTTGTCAATAATCCTCATTATTGCCCTTCACTTGTGTGGCTTGAATAATAATAATATAAAACCAAATCCCACTAAGGACTGTTGAACCCTGCAACAAAACTCACAAAACCAAAGAAGAACAACAAATATTTTTGGTGTTTTTGATTTTTAAAACAAGAACCAAAAAGGAAAGAACAAGCAAAGCAAAATCTTTTTGGGTTTTTCTAATAGTTCAAACAAAGCAAGCAAACCAAGGTAAAAAGGAAGAAGCAAACCAAAGAGAAACAACAGAAATATTTTTGGTCTTTTTGTATTTTAGAAAGCAAAAGCAAAGAGAGAATGAAAACTAAAAAGAGAACGAAACATGAATATACAAAGTACCAACGCAAAATGATATGGAGATGAGTGCGATGTCGGCGTACCTCCCGCCAAGCTTAGGCTTTTGGCCTAAGTGGGTGTCAATCCAGATACGAGTAAGGGTTCCAAGCAAGCGGGTCATTGTAAGCATGATCGTAGTTGGGCCCTTGGGAAGAAGAAGCTCCCCAATCATAGGTAGGCTGCTGATATGAAGACCCCCCCTCATTCGAGGGCTAGACCGAATCATCCGTGACCTCCCTTCTAGTATCCTGCTCCTGTTGAGAGAGCTCTCCCAAGTACGTACCAAACTCCTCCTCCGTGAGGGACCATCCTACCCTGTTATCAAGGTTAAACAAAACAGGTGCAGGCAAAAGAACAACACGCTCAGACTTGCTCCTTCTCCAACCATCTTTGAGAAAGGTTATTTCATAAGACAACTCACTCAAACTAGCCCACGAGGAAACAAATTTATGTTGTATCATGGAATTAAGATCAAGCCTTTCTATGGGAAATTGTAGGTCTAGATGATGAGGCACTAAACCATGCAATGCTAGTAAACGAAAAGCAATGAGGCCCCCACAAATTCCACCTTTCTCGCGGTTAGCAGCAAGATGGAAAGCTATCAAAGCACCCAAGTTGTAAGACCTATCTCGTTTAAGAGCAGCAGAGATGAATGCTAGATCATATGAAGATAACTTATTGGCAGTTTTCCTAGCAAGAACACACTTGGAAATAAAGTAGGCAAAGTAGCGAATGGAGGGGAGATGAATGTTACGGATTTTCCCACTCTCCTTCGAGAAGCTACTCCCTTGGCAAATTTCTGCGTACAAATCCATGAGTGGTGCAGGTCGCTCCTTAATCCTTCCACATGATCCCCACTGAGGTACCTTAATAGCTGCACAAAAGTCATCAAGAGAGAGGTCAACAGCTATATTGTAAATTTTGTAATGGACCATAGGGTTAGGCAAAGAGTGACTAAATTGAAAGTCCTGCACTACAGACATGGTTACTTTCACAAATTGACAGGGTTCATCCTCCAGAAAGTGCTCCAATCCTGCATTAGCAACCAAAGTATGGAAGTCCTGGGATATTCCTGCAGCCCCCATGAATTCATAACATGGATAGATGAAAGGAAAAACTTCCTCTTCTCGATGAACCTTCATAACCTCAGGCACCCTCAGTTCATGTTGGTTTAGTTGATGCTCATTCATCTTTTATTCAGAAATTTAAACATCCATTACACAAGTGATTGCGAAGTGAATATAATGAAGGGCACTACTCATAGGGACTTGTAAGAGGCCTAAACATGCATCAAAACTATATCTCTAAGCATCAAACAAGCTTACAAGCTCTCATAACTTGTCACCTACAGCAGAAAAATACTCAAGATATAAACCACTAAACACAAATCTACTTGGACAAGCGGAAGAGTCACATACCGGAGAACAAATGCTCCAAATTTCAGCAGCAAAGATGGGCTGAGCAAGGAGATCGACAAATTGAGGGCAAGCATAGCAAGAACTCGATTTCGAGCAATGAACTATTGTTTAATCGGGAGAGAGAAGAAAGTGGCAAGTGAGAGAGTGAGTGGAGGGCCAGGGGTGGCCCACACCATAGGCAGGCGCCCCCAGGGCTGGCCGCGCCACCAGGTGGTGTGCCTTCCTGGTGGTCCCCCCTGGTACCTTCTAGGCACTCCTCTGCCCCTTTTTTCACGTAAAAATTTAATATGAATTTTCTAGAATTTTTCGAGACACTTTATTTTTGGGCAATTTTCAGGCATAACAGAATGATTTTCTGACAGAAAAAGGTTTTTGGAATGATGCAAAGACAAAACCAGGCTAGAACTTTAGAAGTTCTAAGACACTCTAACATGCAAGCAACTAACAACAGAAAAGAAAACTAAACAAAAGCAAACACTAAATGGAAAGAATAGAAGTAAGCAGAGATAATCATAGTGAAAACATTGTTTTTTTCAATGAAATCCTTTTGTTAACAAGGTTGATCAGGTCTTGTTACCAAAATAATTTCATATGAGACAAAACTTTGTATTCCACTAATGATTATGTTACCTCAACTTTGATAGCAATGGTCCCAATCATAATAGTTTCAAAATTTTCTCTTGGTATGGGACAATATATTTCTCCAACTTGAATGCCCTCAACATGTTCAATTGAATTCAAACCATAAGTCCTATCAATCTTCTTGGGGAAATAGACAGTATGTTCCTTGTCATTAACATTGAAAGTCACCTTTCCTTGATTAAAATTAATAACAGCTCCTGCAGTATTAAGAAAAGGTCTCCCAAGAATAATAGACATATTATCATCTTTAGGCATTTCAAGCACAACAAAATCATATAATATCAAGCAATTATGAGCCACTTGAACAGGTACATCCTCACATATACCAACAAGAATAGTTGTAGATTTATCATCCATTTGCAAAGATATATCAGTTGGTATTAATTTTTCCAGTTGAAGTCTCTTATAGAGAGAAAAAGGCATAACACTAACTCCAGCTCCCAAATCACACAAAGCAGTTCTAACATAACTATTCTTAATAGAGCAAGGGATAGTTGGAATCCCTGGGTCTCCAAGTTTCTTTGGAACCTTACCATTAAAGGAATAATTAGCAAGCAAAGTAGAGATTTCTTTATTAGGGATCTTCCTTTTATTCGAGACAATATCCTTCATATAATTTTAGTAAGGAGGCAATTTAATAGCATTAGTCAAAGGAATTTGCAGGAATAAAGGTTTCATCCACTCACAAAACTTATTATAGTGTTCATCTTCCTTTGACTTGTGTTTCTTATCAGGGAAAGGCATTGGTTTTTGGACCCAATGCTCTCTTTCACTACCATGTTTCTTAGCAATAAAATCTTCTTTAGTGTATTTAGTATTCTTAGTGTGCTTTTCAAGTTCTTCTTCAACTTTTTCTTTATCAGGAACATCATTTTCTTCATTACCACTTTCAGTTTGAGCATCAGAGATAGATATACTATTAGGATCTTTAGCAGGTTCAGAGGGTTCTACAATAGTTTCATGTTTCTTTTTTCTTTTCTTACGAGTAGTACCACTATTTTCAGCTTGTTGAGAATCCTGCTCGATTCTTTTAGGATGCCCCTCAGGATATAGAGGATCCTGGGTAGCAGCACCACTTCTAGTTCTAATTTCATAAGCATGTTTTTCTTTAGCAGCATTAACTAGCAAGTCTTTTTGTACCTTAATAAGTTGATTAATTTGAGTTTGAACCATTTGAAAAAATTTAACAAGCATTTTAACATCATTAGAGGTTCTTTCCACAATATATTTCACCTCAACAATAGCTCTAGAGTTTTCTATTAGATGATTTTGCACCCTTTTATTAAAATTATCTTTCTTAACAATAAAAATAAAGAAATCTTCTAAGCATTGATCAGGAGGTTTAGACTAAGGGATATCACCTTCATCAAAGTGTTGGTGAGAGTGTACCTCAATACTGGATGAGTGGGGAATTGGCTTACATAATTCTTCTATAGGAGGTAAATTCTTGACATCTGCAGCTTTAATTCCCTTCTCCTTAAGACATTTCTTAGCTTCCTTCATCACTTCATCATTTAATTCAATAACCCCCCTCTTCTTAGATGATGGTATAGGCGCCGGTATAGCTGGTTCATGTATAATTGTTTCAGGTATAGCTGGTTCAGGAGGAGTACAATCTTCATAATTCTTGCTTATTTTAGCCATTAATTCCTCAGTTTCCTTGGGAGTCATGTTCCTAAAAACACAATCAGCACAACTATCTAGGTATGTCTTAGATTCTTCGGTTAGTCCATTATAAAATATATCAAAAATCTCATTCTTAGGTAATGGACTTCCAGCCTGTGCATGAATCAAAGCACAAAACCTTGCCCATGATTCAGGCAATATCTAATTTTCTCCCTGTTTAAAGTCAAAAAGTTCCTGCAAAATAGCATATCTGGCACTAGGAGGAAAATATTTCTGCAGGAAAGTACTAATCAAGCAATCAGGGCTATCAATAGATCCGGGAGGTAAATTACTAAACCAAGTTTTAGCTTCCCCTTTCAGTGAAAAAGGGATAATCTTAGCAACAAAGTAGGTGTGCAACTTAATATCATCAGAAAACTGGCCACTCGTGGTAGAAAGCTCAGTCATATGTGCTACCGCACATTCATTCTTAGTCCCACAAAAAGGTTCTTTCTCAACAATAGATATGTAAGATAGATCAAGAGAGAAATCATAATCTTTATCTTTAATGTTTATGGGAGATGCAACAAAATTAGCAATAGGAGACAATTTGGGTCTAATAGTACGCCTCTCAAGGAGACTCTTAACAACGCTCCTATCATGGGTGTTTTTACATTCTTTAATAAATTCATCGGTCATCTCAACATAACCGTCTTCAATATCATAGCTCTCACTAGGCTCGGGTGAACTAACAGGTGTAGTAGTGTCTTCATTAGGAGTTTCAGTATTTCCAGCTATAGTTCTAGTAATCGTAGCATCTAGGAAATGACCTAATGAACCACTCGTATCAAGCACAGTAGAAGCAGCATCATAAGTATCAGAATTTCAGATTCAGCAGTAGTAGCAGTGTGTGTAGCATGTGTGTGTGTGGTGTAACGAGCTTACTCATAACAGATGGTGAATCAAGAGCAACAAAGGTGTTCAGAACCGTACCTCTTCTTGTAGTGGATGGTAAAATAGGGACCTTGCCATCACGAGACTTACCCATGATGGATGGATGGCATCAAACAATAATGAAACCAAGTGAACTTGATAAATAAAGCTATGCTCCCCGGCAACAGCGCCAGAAAATAGTCTTGATGACCCACAAGTATAGGGGGTGTATCGCAGTATTTTCGAGGGAAGTGAAACCCAATTTATTGATTCGACACAAGGGGAGCCAAAGAATATTTATAAGCCTTAACAACTGAGTTGTCAATTCAGCTGCACTTGGAAACAATCTTGCTCACAACAGTTTATCAGTACCAACAGTTTTGCAATAGGAATAGTAAAGTAACAGCAGTAGTAAAGTAAAGACAGTAGTAACAATAGCAGTAAACAGTAGGATTCGAGTGCAGTAGGCATAGGGATGGATGGACGGGTGTTGCATGGACAAGATAATTCACATGGCAATCAGAACATAGAGCAATTGCAGATAAATAAGATAAAGCATCCAAGTACTAGATAATCCTAGGCATGTGTCCCATATATAGTCATACATGCTCGCAATGAGAACTTGCACAACATCTTTTGTCCTGCCAGCCCGTTTGCAGCGGGACCTCAAGGGAACTACTGGCAATTAAGGTGCTCCTTTTAATAGAGCATCGGAGCAAAGCATTAACACTCCGTGAACACATGTGATCCTCACATCAAAGCCATTCCCTCCGGTTATCCGGATTTCTGTCACTTCGGGGCCTTTGGTTCCGGACAACAATGTGTGTATACAACTTGTAGGTAAGACCATAAACAATACTATCGTAATGAATCAATAACATGTTCAGATCTGAAATCATGGCACTCGGGCCCTAGTGACAAGAATTAAGCACAACAAGTCGCAACAAAGTCAAAAAACACTAATAGAAGATACTAGGCACCATGCCTTAACAATCTGATGCCATTACATGAAAGATCTCATCCAATCCCTACCATCCCCATAGCCTACATCGGGGGATTACTCACTCATAGATGGGGAAACATGGATGGTCGATGGAGAAGCGATGGTGATGATGATGGCGATGATCTCCTCCAATTCCTCGTCCCGGAAGGGTGCCAGAATGGAGTTTCTGGTTCCGAATCGTGGAATCTGGTGATGGCGGCGGAGTGGAACTCTTTCTGGAAAAACGTCGAACCCCCCTGAGTTTTTAGGTCAGAAGGCATGTTATAGGCGAAGAGGGAGACCGAGGAGGTGTCTGGGGCGGCCAGACCACCCCCTGGCGCGACCAGGTGGTGTGGCTAGGCCCCAGCCCCACTCCGTCTCGTATTCTGGCTCCAGGAGTCTTCTGGTGAAATAGGATTTTTGGCATATTTTCTGGGATTTTTCCTGATAGTTGATTTTCTGCACAAAAATAGACACCAAGGCAATTCTGCTGAAAATAGCGTCAGTCCATGTTAGTTGCATCCAAATCTCACAAGTTTAGAGGAGAAACAATAGCAAAAGTGTTCAGGAAAGTAGATACGTTTTGGACGTATCATACCCCTTCTTTCATACATTGGTTTTCAAATAGTTTGGTTTGGATTGGAAAAGAGTAGGAAAGTTCATGCTTAAGTGGTAAAGTGAGCTTGTTTTTGTCTGTGGCCTATGCTTTGTCATGCCATGCTTGATATTGTTTTGGCTTTATGCTTAGTATTCTTTGTTGTAGCATGACTTGTTATAAACAATTGAGATTGCTTAATGTGCCTTAGAAGAATCATCTGTTGTTTTAGCATATTAAAGCATAGTATTGTGGTATTCTCCTTTGATGCTTTATTTGGGTTGACTTGGCACGTGCTCACACCATGTTATGACTATCCCAAGTCACCATAAGCCTTTATGATCCTTTAGTTTTCAACTTGTAGTATCACTTTATGCTTTGATTAATGATGTTTTGTCGCTCTGCATGATTATGGCCATTATTGCTCTCTTAGTTGGTCGCTCCCAGTCTTTTGCTAGCCTCCATAACCAAGTTTGAGTTCCACTCATGCATCCAACTCCTAAAACCAAGTTATTCCAAAGAGTCCACCATACCTACCTATTAGCATATGCTATTCCAAGTATATTCATGTTTTTATCTACCTTCCGAATTAAACTTGTTATGTGAAAATTAGGGATTAAAGCTCTCACGAACTTGATGGTACACTTTACTTTCTTGCATTTAATAAACTTGAAACCATTGCGTCCATCTTTGTTGCGTATATGCTTGTGCTTTATAAGTTGAAGTTAGCAGAACCATGTATCATGGGGAACGCTTTCAGCATTGAACTTGTACTTTGTACCCCGTTGATATCATGTTCTTTTGCTTATGGATCTAGGCGGTGTGAAATAAAAGGGGAACTTGTAAGATCATGGAGTTTGTATTTGTGTAAGAGAAACACCTAGGCCGCTAGCCTAAGCCATGCCTAATCATGGTGGAAACTTGCAGCATACCATAATGAGCACTCTATGAAGCATCCTCAATAAAAACCTATGCAAATAGCAAATAAAAAGATCGATGAGATGCTCATTGTCTGCTTGCCTTGTCATTTTGATTATGGGATAGCTCCTGTATCATGTGCAAGGGGTACCCCGTTGGCAGTTCTCTATGATACATATGTACTTACAATGACAAGAGCTTACTTGTGACTAAAGTTGAGTAGCATGAGGTTCGGTCTTCGTAAGTAAAGGGCATGAGATTTCAGCTTATAACTTGTCAAGCATATCCTCTTAGTTGTGTCACTTTAACCTTAATCACCTAAATATGCTTATGATAGGGGCAATGAGAGCTGAAAGCTAATAAGTACCATAATTTTTGGAAGCTCTTTATGAAACTTGAATCCCTACTTCCTTCTACGAAGGCCTTTCTTTTACTTTTATGTTGAGTCTCCACCTTCTATCTTTATGCACCTACTTTGAGAGCATAGTCGCCATTCTTAGTTCTATGTGCATTGTCCCAAGACTTGTTGATTGATGCATAGCTTTGATATTGCTTGTTTTAAACTATTTGTATCTAGTTACTCTTATGAACTTTGAAGGTGTCCTATGCATTTATGTTTGCTACTCTATGAGGGACAAGTTGAATGCCACTATGCTATGTTTTCTTTATGTGAAACAAACAAACGTCTTGCAAAGCATTGTTATTCATGAATCTTTTGTTTATACGTTTTCATGTTGCAACAATAGTTGCTTTGTCTTATTGTTAGAACGTTGTCTTTCATACTATGTTGAAGTACTATGATCCCAACTATCAATGTTTTACAAATACTCTGATCAAGTTTATGATGGTGCATGTCACCTCAAAAATTATTCTTTCTTTTTATCACTTACCTACTCGAGGACGAGCAGGAGTTAAGCTTGGGGATGCTGATACGTTGCTAACGTATCCATAATTTTTGATGTTCCATGCTTGGTTTTATCTACTTTCTTATGTTTTGTCCACACTTTGCAGTACTTTCTATACACTTTCTTGGACTAACCTATTAACAAGAGCCACAGTGCCAGCTGCCTATTTTCTGCTGTTTTTGGTTCCAGGAAAGTCAAAAAATGAATATTCTCCACACCAAAGTCAAAGTCAGTTTTTCACCGAAGGACACAAGGAGCCAGAGTACGAGACGGAGATGGGCCAGGGGGTCGCCACACCACCTGGCCATGCGGCCCAGCCTGGCCCGCGCCAGGGGGTGGTCTGGCCGCCTCCGACACCCCCTCGGCCTCCCCTTTCGCCTATAAGATGCCTCCGATACATAAACCCTAAGTACCCGATCAAAATTCCACGAAAGAGTCTGTAGCCGCCGTCATCTCCATCCCTAGATCAGGAGGGATCTGAAGCTCTTCCCGGCACCCTGCCGGAGGGGAGAATTCACCCTAGAGGCCTTCTTCATCATCATGCAAGCCTCCTGTGTGATGCGTGAGTAGTTCATCTTTGGACTACAGGTCCATGTATTAGCTAGATGGCTGGTTCTCCTCCTTTGTGTTATCATGTTTAGATCTTGTGACCTCCATTCATGATCAAGATCATCTATTTGTAATTCTTACATGTTGTGTTTGCGGGGATCCAATGGATTTTGAGATGTTATTTCAGATTGATTATTGATTCTATCATGTCTTTGTTATTTGTGATCTTGCATGCTTTCCGTTGTTAGTAGCTATCTTGGACAAGTAGATGCTAGCAACTCCAAGAGTTAGTATTTATGCTCGATGGTGGGTTAATGCCTCTAGTAATCTGGGGAAGTGACAGAAATCTCTAAGGTACTAGATGTGCTGTTGCTACTAGGGAGAAAACAGCAATCCTTTGTTCATAGAACAATCGTATTGTTTACTTTACACGTAATGCGTAATGCAATTATCTATTGCTTTTAACTTAATACTGGAGGGGGTTCGGATGATACCTGAAGGTGGATTATTAGTCATAGATGTAGTTGGATTACGGTCTATGTATAATGTTGTAATGCCCAATCGAATCTCAAAGTAGTCAAGATGAGTAGTATATGCTTGTATTGCTTTCTCGATGTTTGTCAATTGCCCCACTGTAATTTGTTCACCCAACATGCCATCTATCTTAAGGAGAGCTGATGGCCCAAAATAAATCGAGCTCGTTGGGGAACCCCAAGAGGAAGGTATGATGAGCACAGCAGCAAGTTTTCCCTCAGTTATGAAACCAAGGTTATCAATCCAGTATGAGCAAGGAAACACCCCGAAGGTGGTTCTAGCTGAACTTTGGCAGGGCGCACTACCGGTGCCAGCAGCAACGTGGAGACCTACACAAGACAACCACAGAACTCTGCCCCCAACTTGCGATGAGGTTGTCAATCTCACCGGTTTTGTTGAAAACAAAGGATTAAACGTATCGAGTAGAAGAAAGTAATAGTTTGCAGAAAGTAAACACAAAGCAGTAAATAGTTGATTGTAGATTGATGGTAAAAGAAAGGACAGGGGTCCATAGTTCACTAGTGGTGGCTCTCCTTAAGATAGACGACATGATGGGTGAACAAATTACAACGGGGCAATGGACAAACATCGAGAAAACATACAAGCATATACGACTCATCTTGACTACTTTAAGACTTGATTGGCATTACAACATTATACATAGACCGCCATCCAACTGCATTTATGACTAATAATCCACCTTCATGTTATCATCCGAACCCCCTCCAGCATTAAGTTGCAAGCAAGGGATAATTGCATTACGAATTGCATGTAAAGTAAACAATACGATTGTTCTATGAACAAAGGATTGTTGTTTTCTCCCTAGTAGCAACAGCACATCTAGTACCTTAGAGATTTCTGTCACTTCCCCAGATTACCAGAGGCATGAACCCACTATCGAGCATAAATACTAACTCTTTTAGTTGTTAGCATCTACTTGGCCAAGATAGCTATTAACAACCGAAAGCATGCAAGATCACAAATAACAAAGACATGATAGAATCAATAATCAATCTGAAATAGCATCTCAATATCCATCGGATCCTCGCAAACACAACATGTAGGAATTACAAATAGATGATCTTGATCATGAACGGAGCTCACAAGATCTAAGCATGATAGCACAAAGGAGTAGAACCAACCATCTAGCTACTACATGGACCCGTAGTCCAGAGATGAACTACACACGCATCACACCGGAGGCTTGCATGATGATGAAGAAGGCCTCCAGGGTGAATTCCCCTCTCTGGTAGGGTGCCGGAAAGAGCTTCAGATCCCTCTCGATCTAGGGATGGAGATGACGGCGGCTACAGACTCTTTCGTGGATTTTTGATCGGGTACTTAGGGTTTCTGTATCGGAGGCAATATATAGGCGAAAGGAGAGGCCGAGGGGGTGCCTAGGGCGGCCAGACTACCCCTGGCGTGGGTCAGGCCTGGCCAGGCGGCCAGGTGGTGTGGCTCCGGCCTGTGTCCCTCGGTGAAAAACTGACTAGCAACTCCAAGAGTTAGTATTTATGCTCGATAGTGGGTTCATGCCTCTAGTAATCTGGGGAAGTGACAGAAATCTCTAAGGTACTAGATATGCTATTGCTACTAGGGATAAAACAACAATCCTTTGTTCATAGAACAATCGTATTGTTTACTTTACATGCAATGCATAATGCAATTATCTGTTGCTTGCAACTTAATACTAGAGGGGGTTTGGATGATAACCTGAAGGTGGATTATTAGTCATAGATGCAGTTGGATTACGGTCTATGTATAATGTTGTAATGCCCAATCGAATCTCAAAGGAGGCAAGATGAGTAGTATATGCTTGTATTGCTTTCTCGATGTTTGTCAATTGCCCCGTTGTAATTTGTTCACCCAACATGTCATCTATTTTAAGGAGAGCCACCACTACTGAACTATGGACCCGGTCCTTTCTTTTATCATCAATCTACAACTTTTACTGTTTACTTTCTGCAAACTATTACTTTCTTCTACACAATACGTTTAATCCTTTGTTTTTAGCAAAACTGGTGAGATTGACAACCTCACTGTAAGTTGGGGGCAGAGTTATGTGGTTGTGTTGTGCAGGTTTCCACGTTGCTGTTGGCGCCGGTAGTGCGCCCTGCCAAAGTCTAGCTAGCAACACCTTGGAGGTGTTTCCTTGCTCCTACTAGATTGATAACCTTGGTTTCATAAGTGAGTAAAAACTTGCTGCTGTGCTCATCATACCTTCTCTTGGGGTTCCCCAACGAGCTCGATAAATTTTGGGCCATCAAGCTTATTTTCTGGCGCCGTTGCCAGGGAGTCAAGGACATCTTCACAAGGGGAGTCCCTCATAACCAATTTCTTTACTCTGTTGTTTTTTTTCTTAGTTTATTTCTACTTTGTTTGCTTGTTTCTTTATCAAAAACATAAAAAATTAGTTATACTAGTTTGCTTTCTTTATTAAAAACAAAAAAATATTATTATTAGTTCCTACCTTAAGTTGCCTTTATGTCTAGCATTGCTCCAATCACTATGTCACCTGAGGAAATGATTTTCACTTTTAAACAAGGAATTGAAGAGATTTTCAAAGAAGCTTGGTCTAGAATCTCTGATCTACATGAAAAAACTAAACCTAAAATGACTCAAAGCTTGTTCCTTAGTAGTTTTTACCTTGGAATTGCTCTTTGCTATAGTTATGATTTGGATGCTGTAGTAGGAGGAGATTTCCTCCAATGCAATGACGATGATGCTTGTAATGCCATAAAGACGTTGGTATTTACTTACAACTTGCCTAGCAAATCTGATTCATCCTTCATAAACATATTTGCTAGATTGAATACTCTTGAGACCAAAACTGCTAGTTTAAAAGATTGCTATAATACACTTAGAGAGCATCATGACTACGTTCCAATAAATTCTAAACCCTCAAAATGGCTTCCCACAGTAAAGATTGCTATAAATAATGAAACTTTTCATGCTCGTTGTGATATCATGCCTGAATTCTGTCTTATGCCTAAAGATATCTATGAATCTTAGAATCTTTCTTAGGGAGGAGAAGAAATATTTCTTGCTAATAATGCCAAAATATCACCAATTGGAATAGCTAAAGGAGTGTTCACAAAGATCCTAGGGAAAATGGTTTCTACTGATTATCTTGTTATTGAATGTGTAGGAAAAGGACAAATCACACTTGGAAGATCCCTATTGAAACTCCTTGAAGCAATAATAGATGTGTAAAAGGGCATCATGCACTTTGCTTCTCCACCAAACAATCATATGTTCCCCAAGGTTAAGATTAAAAGTAAGAGAGGTAAGGGTAGGAATTTTGGTTTTAATGCTTCTTCATTTGAGAACACTTGATTCTTTTTCTTGCTTCTTATGCCTAACTTAAAGGCGTTAAAGAAAAGTACTTATTGGGAGATAACCCAAAAGTTTTAGATGAGTCTTGGAAGTTATTGCTTCAGTAATAACCTCTCCTTATCCTTTTAATTTGCTTTTTGTGCCAAGAGTAACCTCTAATGAGAGAGAAGTAATGCTTGGAGAGTTGTTGTCCCGAAACAGATTTCTGTGCTTCACCGTACAAATGCGTGTAAAATCTCTGTACATTGTTTTAAAGCGTTAATTTTTGTGCTTTTGCCCCAGGTTGTTATTTAACTTTCGTTAGCTCAACACTTTTTGATTTGAGCAACAGAAGGTCTTCGAAAAAATTGGTTTTTACCTGCTGGTCTGTTTTGACAGATTTCTGCCATTATTTGCATTTGCTTCTTGTTGGTTCCTTTTTGGGGAATTGAGCTTTTTGAGGGAAGTGCTACAGTAGCTTGTGTTTTAATGGAATTTTTATTGGTGTTGAAACTGAACCTAAAGACTTATTATCTTGACTGCACTAATGTTGCTAATAAAGATTTGTGAAGTTTTGTATGAAGAAAAATTTCAAGTGTATGGAAGGAATGAGTAATGAGATGAAGGATGGACTAAATCTCAAGATTGGGGATGCCACGCGTGTCACCCCAAGAAATATCCAAGAATTACAAGCGTCAAAGATTGGGGATGCCCAAGGCATCCCCTTCTTCATCAATAAAAATTCCAGGCGTCTTCCAAACACTTAATTTTTATTGTTTCATGCACAGTTGTGTTGTTCTTGGAGCGTCTTCTTTTTTGTTTTCGTTTTGGTTTTTCGTTTTCTTGGTTTTATTAGTTTTCTGAATAAATTGGTTGGACCCCCTCTTTCATACATTGGTTTTCAAATAGTTTGGTTTGGATTGGAAAAGAGTAGGAAAAGTTCATGCTTAAGTGGTAAAGAGAGCTTGTTTTTGACTGTGGCCTATGCTTTGTCATGCCATGCTTGATATTTTTTTGGCTTTATGCTTAGTGATCTTTTATGTAGCATGACATGTTATAAATAATTGAGATTGCTTAATGTGCGTTTGAAGAACCATGCGTTGTTTTAGCATATTAAAGCACAGTATTGTGGTATTCTCCTTTGATGCTTTATTTGGGTTTACTTGGCACATGCTCACACCATGTTATGAGTATCCCAATCCACCATAAGCCTTTATGATCCTTTAGTTTTCGACTTGTAGTATCACTTTATGCTTTGATTAATGATGTTTTTTCGCTCTGCATGATTATAGCCATTATTGCTCTCTTTGTTGGTCGCTCCCAGTCTTTTGCTAGCCTCCATAACCAAGTATTAGTTCCACTCATGCATCCAACTCCTAAAACCAAGTTATTCCAAAGAGTCCACCATACCTACCTATTATCATATGCTATTCCAAGTATATTCATGTTTTAATCTACCTTCCGAATTAAAGTTGTTATGAGAAAACTAGTGATTAAAGCTCTCATGAACTTGATGGCACACTTTACTTTTCTTGCCCTTAATAAAGTTGAACCATTGTGTCGTCTATGTTGTATATGCTTGCACATATATATTGGGGATTAGCAGAACCATGTTTTCATGGGGAACGCTTTGAACATTGCACTTGTACTTTGTACCTAGTTGATATCATGCTCTTTTGTCTATGGATGTCGTCAGTGTGAAATGAAAGGGGAGCTTCTAAGTCCATGGAGTTATGTATGTGTGTTAGAGAAATGCTTGGGTCGCTGGTCTAATCCATGACGACATGGTGGAAACCTGCAGCGTAACCATAATGAGATGTCTATGAAGCATTCTTCTTATAAAAAAAGAGTCAAATATTGAGAAAAAAGATAAAAAGAAAAAAAGAGATATGAGAAAAGAGGAAAGAGATAAAAAAAGCACCATTTTTCCATGGTAAATAAGAAGATTGCTGAGATGCTCGTTGTCTACTTGCCTTGTCATTTTGATATGGGGATTCTTCTGTATCATCGGGCAAGGGGTACCCCGTTGGCGGTTCTCTATGATACACATGTACTTACTATGACAAGAACTTACCGGTAACTAAACTTGAGTAGCATGAGGAGCGGCTCTCGTATTCAAGGGACATGAGATTTCCAACTTATACTTCGCCAAGCATATACACCATAAATTGTTCACTTTAACCTTAATCACTTCAAGATGCTTATGATAGGGGCAATGAGAGATGAAAGCTAACAAGTACCATAATTTTTGGAAGCTCTTTATGAAACTTCAATCCCTACTTCCTTCTATGAAGGCCGTTCTTTTACATTTATGTTGAGTCTCCACCTTCTATCTTTATGCACCTACTTTGAGAACATAGTGGCCATTCTTAGTTCTATGTGCATTGTCCCAAGACTTGTTGATTGATGCATAACTTTGATATTGCTTGTTTTAAACTATTTGTATCTAGTCACTCTTATGAACTTTGGAGGTGTCCTATGCATTTATGTTTGCTACTCTATGAGGGACAAGCTGAATGCCACTATGGTATGTTTTCTTTATGTGAAACAAAAAAACGTCTTGCAAACCATTGTTATTCATGAATCTTTTGTTTGTGCCTTTCCATGTTGCAACAATAGTTTCTTTGTCTTATTGTTAGAACTTTGTCTTTCATGTTATGATTGAAGTACCATGATCCTAGCTATCAATGTTTTACAAATACTTTGATCAACTTTCTGATGGTGCATGTCACCTCAAAAACTATTGTTTCTTTTTATCACTTACCTACTCGAGGACGAGCAGGAGTTAAGCTTGGGGATGTTGATACGTTGCTAACGTATCCATAATTTTTGATGTTCCATGCTTGGTTTTATCTAATTTATTATGTTTTGTCCACACTTTGGAGTACTTTTCATATGATTTCTTGGACTAACCTATTAACAAGAGCCATAGTGCCAGCTTCCTGTTTTTTGCTATTTTTGGTTCTAGGAAAGTTAGAAAATGAATATTCTCGGAATTGGACGGGACAAAAGCCAAAGTTAGTTTTTCACGGAGGGACACCTGGATCCAGAATACGAGAGGAGAAGGGCTGGGGCCTGGCCACACCACCTCGCCGCGCGGCCAGGCTTGGCCCGCGCCAGGGGTGGTCTGGTCGCCCAGGCACCCCCTCGGCCTCTCCTTTCGCCTATGTATTTCCTCCGATACAGAAACCCTAAGTACCCGAACAAAAATCCACGAAAGAGTCAATTTTCCACCGAGGGGGACATGGAGCCAGAATACGAGACAGGGAGGGGCCAGAGGGCTACCACACCACCTGGCCGCGCGGCCAGGCCTGGCCCGCGCCAGGGGGTGGTGTGGCCAGCCTAGGCACCCCCTCGGCCTCCCCTTTCGCCTATAAGATGCCTTCGATACAGAAACCCTAAGTACCCGATCAAAAATCCACGAAAGAGACTGTAGCCGCCATCATCTCCATCCCTAGATCAGGAGGGATCTAAAGCTCTTCCCGGCACCGTTCCGGAGAGGGTAATTCACACTGGAGGCCTTCTTCATCACCATGCAAGCCTCCAGTGTGATGCGTGAGTAGTTCATCCTTGGACTACGGGTCCATGTAGTAGCTAGATGGTTGGTTCTCCTCCTTTGTGCTGTCATGTTTAGATCTTGTGACCTCCATTCATGATCAAGATCATCTCTTTGTAATTCTACATGTTGTGTTTGTGGGGATCCGATGGATATGGAGATGCTATTTCAGATTGATTATTGATTCTATCATGTCTTTGTTATTTGTAATCTTGCATGCTTTCCGTTGTTAGTAGCTATCTTCGCCAAGTAGATGCTAGCAACTCCAAGAGTTAGTATTTATGCTTGATAGTGGGTTCATGCCTCTAGTAATCTGGGGAAGTGACAGAAATCTCTAAGGTACTAGATGTGCTGTTGCTACTAGGGAGAAAACAACAATCCTTTGTTCATAGAACAATTGTATTGTTTACTTTACACGCAATGCGTAATGCAATTATCTATTGCTTGCAACTTAATACTGAAGGTGGATTATTAGTCATAGATGCAGTTGGATTACGGTGTATGTATAATGTTGTAATGCCCAATCGAATCTCAAAGGAGTCGAGTAGTATATGCATATTGCTTTCTCGATGTTTGTCAATTGGCCCGCTGTAATTTGTCACCCAACATGTCATCTATTTTAAGGAGAGCCACCACTAGTGAACTATGGACCCTGGTCCTTTCTTTTATCATCAATCTACAACTGTTTACTATTTTTTGTTTACTTTCTGCAAACTATTACTTTCTTCCACACAATATGTTTAATCCTTTGTTTTTAGCAAAACCGGTGAGATTAACAACCTCACTATAAGTTGGGGGCAGAGTTCTGTGGTTGTGTTGTGCAGGTTTCCACGTTGCTACTGGCGCCGGTAGTGCGCCCAGCCAAAGTCCAGCTAGCAACACCTTGGAGGTTTCCTTGCTCCTATTAGATTGATAACCTTGGTTTCATAACTGAGGGAAAACTTGATGTTGTGCTTATCATACCTTCCTCTTGGGGTTCCCCAATGAGCTCGATATATTTTGGGCCATCACCACCCCTCACAGAACCTCCCACACCTCTCCCCGAAGCAAGGCGAGCACCAGTCCGCCAGAATTTCACCGGAGTTCGTTGTTGTAGAAGAGAAGAGGAGTTGTTGATTGCGACCGCCACAGGAGTTGCCATGACCACCATTAAAACCGTCGTCGTCTCCAGCGTTGTTCGCCCCCATCGCTGACCCTAGCTTGAGCCCAGCTGAGCCACTGCGTACCCCCACCATCGCTGTTAGGGTTCGGTCTTGCCGGAGCTATCCGACAAAGACGACGAACGTCAGCCGCAGGATCTAGTCTAATCGCACGGCTTAGATTGAAACGTACCGATTCGGGTTTTAGGAGTCGCTGACAAGCGGGACCCCCTGTCAGCAGCCCGCTGCGCCCGCGCAGTGCAGCTGGGCCGGCCCATTTCCTTTCCCGCGCGTAGCCCAACGATTCAAATAATCTTTTTCTAATTTAGTTAAAACTAGATTCTGTCAGTAGATTCAAAAATCATTTCGAAGAGTTTCACTTAACCAAATTTCTTGATTCAAATTTTTCTAGAAAGGAAATGAAATTATCTATCCAAGCCCATTGGATTTAAATAAATTGGAGTTAGGGATAATCTATAGCAAAAATAACAAGATAGAGACTTTTCCAACTTCAAACATTTTTCAAAAATCAACCATAATAGCTTTTGAGTTGATTACAACTCTCAAAAATCACATTTTATGATACCTATCTGAATATGTAAAAATATTTAGGTTTGCATGCAGTGACATTGGACTAGTACCAAAAGAATGCTATTAGGGCATTTCTAGTCAATTGAAATTATATTCTTAAACTTTATAAAATGTGATCAACCCTTTAAATAACATTACCATGTATTATAATATGTGGTGATGACATGTGTCCACATGATCCCATATTTGAATTGGAGAATACTAAATCTTAATTAATTTCAGTGAGTAGAAATTACTTTTCTCAATTAAACTAAATAAAACTAGTTCTTTAATTCATGTTATGATTGTGATGATGCTAGATCATCAAGTGTGTGCCTTAGTGTGCTAAATAGACTTAGTTAAGTATTGTTTGGTGATTGTGTACCCCATATTTATTTATAGACGATAGTACTGACCAAGTCTATGAGGATGAGGAGTTCTACCCCGAGGAAGACGAAGAGAACTTCAATCACTGCACTGATTAAAGAAAGCTAACACTTGCAAGTTTCTTAGCTATGCAAGCTATTATTAGCAAGCTAGAATTAAGCAAGTTAACACTTGCCCCCTTTGATAACTTAAGAAGATGCATTAGGCATGCTTTGGTTATATACTTTGATTATACCAATCCCGAGTTTTATTTGCAAGCTTTACTTTTTACTTCCCCAAAGTTTCTTTACTTTTAGTAGTGCTTTATGAGATTTTGGAAGGTAGTATAGATAGCATAAAGATTATAAAACTACGCCTATACTAGATGTCATTGTATGGCATGAGATTGAGATTAGCATTCCTCATTAGTGAACACTCTTAACCTTAGTGGCTAGTGCTAAGCATAAAACTTGATCACTTTAGATGGGAATACTTGGTGAAGATGATTATGAAAATCTTGGGATGATGAGTCATCCTATTGATATGTATTAACATGTGTTGTGAAACATAAATGGTTTGATGATGAAAATGTTGAGGCATGAGCCTTAGCCCTTTTTAAAAACCGATGGTTGGGTTTGGATGCGATACCATTCCAATATTACCGTACAACCACAATACCTGAACTGGGTAAGGCTTAGCCGGAAGTTTATATGCATTAGTATGGGTTCCCTCGCGGAAGACGTTTGAGCTGAGGCTACCTCTTGATGATGTCCACCTATGCAGTGCCCAGGATGGCAGATGGCCATGGCTGGGAGGCCAATCGCATAGGAGAGGTGCTTATACTAGAGTGTGTAAAGGAAAGGTTATGATTGATTATCCGCATACTAAGTATGATGATTTAGGGTTATCCCTGACGGATGTATCGAATTTTGTGGTGAAAGTGTACCACCTTTGCAGATTGTCAAACTCTTCGAATAGCCGCGTCCGCTGTCATGGACAGTTGGAGTGGCCATACTGTTCTGTTGTCAGATGTTTTCAAAATGACTTGTGAAGTGATCTATGATTTTGACTTGACCACAACAGGGTTGTGACTATGAAAACTAGGTTCCCAACTTAAAGTGATTTATAACATTTAATTTAGCTTTCTTTTCTTCTGAACTCAGTTTAGATAAAGCTGGCTTTTTGCAAATAACTTAGAGCTTAGAATTCCTACTAGTCCTACCTTACTTGTTAGTGATAGTTTGCGAGTACTTAAAGAGTACTCATGGCTTTGTCCCTGGCTATTCCCATGGCCAGACTATGAGGAGGACTATCAGGAAGATGGGCAGCAGGACGACTACTACAACTAGGATCATCTCCCATCATCAGCATTGCCTATGACACTAAAGATGGATCCCACCGATACGCTTATTATTCCTCTGCTTGTTTGTATTAAGACTGGATCATGAGATACTTTATTCATGTAAGACCTTATTATGGTTTGTAATGGATGATGTACTGTGATATCCAATCTATTATGTCTCGCAAAAATGGTAATCCTGGGATTGCGATGTATGGCATAACAGGCATCTGGGATTAAAAATCCGGGTGTTGACACATTCTGAACCATATTATTTGGACTTTCTTCACAAAAAAACATCATCGTCCTCACTGGGAAAATTGAAATTCTTTTTTTCCTAATTGTTGGAAACTCCCACATGCAGCAATGCTTACTATGCCAAGATGCACCCATCTACCAAACTATCGTGCAAACTCTATCAAATTGTAAACTATGATGTCAATATGGCCTTGATGACCTTGGTCGTTCGGGTTGAAATAAACCCGATGCTTGGCCAACATTTTGGATAACCTTTTCTCCTAATGTTTGGGAAGCAAGTGAAAATTTCAAAAATCGGAAAAGTTTGAATTTTTGCGCCGCCAAGGACCAAAGTGGTTTCCTTCCTATGTACACAGATCCACCGTACCAAGGCACACATGCGCAGCGCCACACTATGGACGAGGGGAGAGAGATCAGCCGGACCGGTGCGCGAGGGGAAAGGGGAGGAGAGATGGAGCATAGGGAAGGAGAGAGAAAACACACAATTTGTTTTGCATACATAGGTCCTGAAATTTACTACTAGTAGAGTGTACACTGTAAGGCCACAGGAGTACCTCGTGTCAGAAACCCATCATAACTTTGCTCTGACATGGAACCGCCTTCAACTTCTCTTCGCTGCTGCCCTCTTCCCTTGCCAACATTTTATTCTCTCTGCATGTACAACGCGCGGACAGAGGTGACCATATGTCTAAGCAAAGAAATATACTACTCCTGCATTGTGTAAAAAACACACCTTAATAAGGCTCAGATAGTAAATCGTATGACATATCATCACTATATAAAATTATAATTGGTAAAGCACAAAAAATTATAAATTTGATCAACATATATAAAGTATGGGTGTATATTTGGTCCTTGTACTTTGTATAATCATGTGTAGAAGTCAAAGATTATTAGCTACCTAACACTTCAGATTTTTGGTAACATGGTCTAGAGAAACGAGGGATAAGATTCTAGTATGATCGAGAAGTGTGTTTGGAGAGGTTTATGCATAGTGCATTCATTGTGTTCAAGACTATCAATAGAATCTTCTAGATGCTAGAATGAAAAAGAAGATCCAATGGCTAGAAATGCTGGGATTCATGAGTCTTGATCCAACCGTCAACATTCAAAGTTATTCGTACACTATATAGTGGTTTGTAATGAAGACTATCAATAGAATATTCAAGATGCTATAATGGAAAAGAAGATCCAGCGACTGGAAATGTTCGGATTCGCGAGTCTTGATCCAATGGTCAGTATTTAAAGTTGTTTGTACACTATATAGTAGCAAGATCATGTAGAAGTCAACGATTATTAGCTACTAGTAAGTTGCACGTGAGACTCAGATAGTAGACGTATGACATATCATCACTATATACAATTATAATTGGTAAAGCACAAAAAATTATAAATTTATTCAACATCTATAAAGTATGGGTGTACATTTGGTCCTTGCACTTTGTATAATCATGTAGAAGTCAAAGATTATTAGCTACCTAACAAATGATTTTTTTGATAACATGGTCTAGAGAAACAAGGGAGAAGCTTCTAATATGACAGAGAAGTGTGTTTTGAGGTTTGTGCATAGCATTAATTATGCCGAAGACTATCAATAGAATCTTCTAGATGCTAGAATGGAAAAGAAGATCCAACGGCTAGAAATGCTGGGATTCGCGAGTCTTAAACCAAACGTCAACATTCAAAGTTATCTATACACTATATAGTGGTAAGATAAGATAATATAAGATACTAGTAAGATGCACGTGCCCTGCACATGTGGCTCAGATAATAGACGTCTGGCATATCATCACTATATAAAATTATAATAGGTAAAGTGGAAAAAATATAAATTTGATCAACATCTATAAAGTATGGGTGTATATTTGGTTCTTCTACTTTGTATCATTATGTCTAGAAGTCAAAGATTATTAGCTACCTAACACTTGAAATTTTTGGTAACATGGTCTATTGAAATGAGGGAGAAGATTCTAGTATGATGAAGAAGTGTGTTTTGAGAGGTTTATGCATAGTGCATTCATTGTGTTCAAGACTATCAATAGAATCTTCTAGATGCTAGAATGGAAAAGAAGATCCAATGGCTGGAAATGTTCGGATTCGCGAGTCTCAATCCAACAGTCAATATTCAAAGTTATTCGTACACTATATAGTGGTAAGATAAGATGTCTTAAAACATGGCTTGTGGCATTCAGATCCATACACTTCAGACTGTCTTTATAGAAAGGAACAATCTCGTGGTCACTCGGAAAATTAAGAATGATATTTCCTGATATTTGGAAACTCACATCGACGACATTGTTTACTACAAGAAGATGCAACCGTCTACCTCCGAAAAGACAATTAACTCAAGAGCAATCTATCGCATTTACTTGTAGCTCAAGTTTGATATAATTTCATTAAATTGTTAAGATGCAAAATCTTAGCAAGAAGTTGAACTTTTTGTAAAAACTATCGGTGGTGGTTTGGGATATATTAAATCAGCCCCCAATGGTTACCTCCAAAAAACTTAAATCTTTCAATGCAACCTACAATTTACTTGTAGTTCAAAATTGAACTAATTTCAATAAATCGACATAAAATCAATTTCAAGTGGGCAAAGTTAGCTATAGAATAAGTTTGAAAACTTATAAAACACGGGAATCATAAGTACAACATGAGGGTCCACTATATATGTCTGAAAGCTTGGCTTGTGGCGTTCAGGTCCATATCCTTTGGACTTTGTTTACGAAAACGAGCAATAATCTCATCATCACTCGGAAAATTGAGAATGTTCTTTCCTGATAGTTGGAAACTCACACCGGCGGTACTGATTACTACAAGAAGATGCATCCATCTACCTCTAAAGAGACATTTAATTAAAGAAAAATCTATCATGCTTACTTGTAGCTCAAGTTTGAGCTAATTTTTCGTTAAATTGTCAAGATGCAAAATCTTAATTAGAAAGGAGTTAAAAACCTATTGTCAAAACTCTCGGTTGTTTTCAGATATATTAACTGAGCCCCCAATGGGTACACCTCCAAAAGTTTTTTGTAATACTTTAGAAGAAACCTACAATAATTTAGTTGTTGTAGTTCAAGTTTGACCAAATTTCGATAAATATAGGCATGAAGTCATTCGGGCAAAGTTAATTAGGTACATAGGGAGTTTGAAAACTCATAAAACATGGGAATCATAAGTAAAACACATTGGTGCACTTAATATGTCTAAAAGCTTGGGTTATGGCATTGAGATCCATATTCTTTAGACTTTCTTTACATAAAAGAACCATCTCGTCATCACTCGGAAAACTGAGGATTTTCTTTCCTCATAGTTAGAAACTCACACCAATGACATTGTTTACTAGAAGAAGATGCATCCATCTACCTACGAAAATACATCTAATTAAAGAGCAATCTATCATGCTTACTTGTAGCTCAAGTTTGATCTAATTTCGTTAAATTGACAAGAAGTCACTAAAGTGTGCAAAGTTTGCTAGGACGAAGCTTGAAAAATCCTAGTACTAAGAACTTGGGCATTACGTATAAGAAACTATTGGTCCAGTTTGTGTGATAATTGGGGTGGTTGCATTTTCTTTTAACAATGGTAGGTCTCGTAGGAGAGAGGTGCTTGAGAGTTAACACGATCGATGGAAGTACAACTTACATCAAGGACCTCATAAAAATGAAAATTTCATCCAAGTCCATCCATTTAACATAATGACCCTAAAACTGAATAATGAAGTGTGTGTGTTTTGTGGTTTGTGCATACTAGTGTTCATCATGCTAAAGACTATCAATAGAATCTATCTCGATGCTAAGGGAAAATAGAAGGTCTAACGGTGAGCAATGTTTGGATTTGGCAGTCTTGATCCAGCGGTCAATGTTCGAAGTTAATCCATACACTATACAATGGTGGTATGGTATTGTAAGAGATAATACAAGATAAAGATAAGATAAGAAGTACCGCGAATGGCCGATCTAATGGTTGGTCTCGTAGGAGCGAGGTGCTTGAGAGTTAAGACGGTCAGTGGAAATACAAGTTACATCAAGGACCTCGTAAAAATGAAAATTGCATCCAAGTCCATGCATGCATTTAGCACAAGGACCCTAAACTGAGCAATGAAGTGTGTGTTTTGACGTATGCGCATACTAGCGTCCATTGTGCTAAAGACTATCGGTAGAATCTTTCTAGATGCTAATAATGGAAAAGAAGATCCAACGGTTAACAAAGTTTGGATTTGCCAGTTTTGATCCAACGGTCAATGTTCAAAGTTTGGATTTGCCAGTCTTGATCCAACGGTCAATGTTCAAAACTGGTCCAAAATTACCTTCCCTCCCGATGTTTGGTCGATCTTTTGCATAACCTTCTCTCCCGATGTTTGGGAAGCAAGGGAAAATTTCGAAAACCGGAAAAGTTTGAATTTTTTTGCCACCAAGGACCAAATTGGTTTCCTTCCTATGTACTCCTCATCCCTACCCCACACCAACGCGCGGCTGCCGAACACGCCAAAGAGACAGAGCCGCCGTACCAAGGCACACGTGCGCAGCATCATGCTATGGACGAGGGGAGAAAGATCAGCCGGACCGATGCGCGAGGGGAAAGGGGAGGAGAGATGGAGCATAGGGATGGAGAGAGAAAACACATGATTTGTTTTGCGTGCATAGGTCCTGAAATTTACTACTAGTAGAGTGTACACTGTAAGGCCGCAGGAGTACCTCGTGTCAGAAACCCATCATAACTTTGGTCTGACATGGAACCGCCTTCAACTTCTCTTCGCTGCTGCCCTCTTCTCCTGCCAACATTTTTTCTCTCAGCATGTACAACGCGTGGACAGAGGTGACCATATGTCTAAGCAAAGAAATATACTACTCTCGCATTTTGTAAAAAAGCACACCTTAATAAGCCCCAGATAGTAAACGTATGACATATCATCACTATATAAAATTATAATTGGTAAAGCACAAAAAATTATAAATTTGATCAACATCTATACTACTATAGTGGAGCAGTTTTGAATTGGATCCATAGCACCAATCCTGACCGTTGGGCTGTTGGATCCAATGGTTCAGAGAAGCTGGATTCGTGTTGAATAGTACCTAGAGCAAACTCCACCATGCATGTTCTACAACCATCATGTCACCACCCCCAAAATTTCATAGCACATTAGACTGTATTCTCTCTACTTATATACTACTATAGTGGAGCAGTTTTGAATTGGATCCATAGCACTAATCATGACCTTTGGGTTGTTGGATCTAATGGTTTAGAGCAACTAGATTCATGTTGAATAGTACTCCCTCCGCCAAATTATAAGGCGCCTAAGGATTAGTCAAAAGTCAACATTTTTTAAGTTTGACCATGATTATACACAAAAATATAAAAATTTAGAATACTAAATTAATATCAATAGATTCACCATAAAGTATATTTTCTTAATATGTCCATTCAATATTGTAGATGTAGATATTTTTTTTAAATATTTGGTCAAAGTTAGTAAGGTTTGACTTTTGACCAATCCTTACGCACCATATATTTTGGGATGGAGCGAGGGAGTACAGACCTAGATGCTAGAATGGAAAAGAACATCCAACGGTTAGCAATGTTTGGATTTGCTAGTCTTGATCCAACTATTAATGTTCAAAGTTAATCTCTACACTATATGAAGTGGTATGGTATATATTGTAAGAGATAAGAGACAAGATAAAGATATGATAGAAGTACTGCAAATGGCCGATCTAATGGTAGGTCTCGTAAGAGCGAGGTGCTTGAGAGTTAACACGGTCGATGGAAGTACAAGTTACATTAAGGACCTCATAAAAAATGAAAATTGGATCCAACAAGTCCCTGCATTTAGCACAAGGACCCTTAAACCGAGTAATGAAGTACTATGTGTTTTGAGATTTGTGCATACTAGTGTCCATCGTGCTAAAGACTATCAGTAGAATCTTTCTAGATGCTAGGAATGGAAAAGAATATCCAACGGTTAGCAATGTTTGGATTTGCCAGTTTTGATCCAACGGTCAATGTTTAAATAAGTTAATCCCTACACTATGTAGTGGTGGTATGCATGGTATTGTAAGAGATAAGAGACAAAGATAAAGGTAAGATAAGAAGTACTGCGAATGGTCGATCTAATGGTAGGTCTCGTAGGAAGCGAGGTGCTTTGAGAGTTAGCATGATGGGTAGAATTACCATTTACATCAAGGACCTCATAAAAAATGAAAATTGCATCCAAGTCCATGCATTTAGCACAAGGACGACCCTGAAACTAAGCAATGAAGTGTGTGTTTTGAGCTAGAGGTTTACGTATACTAGCGGTCATCATGCTAAAGACTATTAGTAGAATATTTCTAGATGCTAAGAATGGAAAAGAAGATCCAACGGTTAGCAATGTTTGGATTTGCCAGTCTTGATCCAACGGTCAATGTTCAAAGTTAATTTGTACACTATATGTAGTGCGTGGTATGGTACGTTATTGTAAGAGATAGGACAAGATAAAGATAAGATAATAAGAAGTACTACGAATGGTCGATCTAATGGTTAGTCTAGTAGGTACGATGTGCTTGAGAGTGAACACGGTCGGTGGAAGTACAAGTTACATATCAAGGACCTCATAAAAAATTAAAATTGCATCCAAGTCCATGCATTTAGCACAAGGACCCTAAAACTAAGCAATGAAGTGTGTGTTTTGAGGTTTGCCCATACTAGCATTCATCGTTCTCATCAAGACTATTAGTAGAATCTTTTTAGATGCTAGGAATGGAAAAGAAGATCCAACAGTTAGCAAAATGTTTGGATTTGCGAGTCTTGATCCAACTTGTCGTCAAAACTCTCGTTGGATGGTTTCTCATATATTAATTGTGACCCCCGATGGGTACCTCCAAAAGCTTTTTCGTAGAACTTTCACAGTAACCTAAAATTTACTTATACAAATTCAAATCTGACCTATTTTCGATAAATCGACATAAAGTCATTCAAGTGGGTGGAGTTAGGTAGGCAGTTTTGAATTGGATCCATAGTACCACTCGTGGCCGTTGGGCTATTATATCCAATGGTTCAGAGTAGTTGCATTCATGTTGAACAGTATCTAAAGCAAACTCCACCATGTTCTAGATAGTTATTATTAATATACTTAATGTATGCCTTTTTCTCTAACAAGACTATTGGTTAATAACAACTTAATGTTCGTTAAATCACATTTCATACAGTATATATGAGTGTGGCATGTGCCTATGTGTGTGTGTGAAAACTTTGGCTTGTGGCATTTTTTTAGATCAATATTCTTCGGACTTCCTTTAGGGGAGAGAATGATCATGACATGACTCAGAAAATTGAGAATGTCCTTTCCTGGTAGTTGGAAACTCACACCAACGACATTGTTTACTACAAGAAGATGCACCCATCTACCTCTGAAAAGACATTTAATTCAAGAGCAGTCTATCATGCTTACTTGTAGCTCAAGTCTAACTTAATTTCATTAAATTGATGCAAAATCTTAGCAAGAAGTTGAACCGTACCTATATATCATCAAAACTCTGGTGGTTTCCCATATATTAATTGACCCCTCCCCCCAATAGATATGGGTACCTCAAAGAGAGATATTTCGTCAATCTTCCAAAGCAACCTACAATTTACTTGTTGCAGTTCAATTTGTACCTAATAATTTCGATAAATTGGCATAAAATCAATCAAGTGGGCAAAGTTATCTAGGAAGTTTGAGAACTCATAAAACATGGGAATCGTAAGTATAACATGCTAGTCCACAATATATGTCTAAAAACTTGCCTCGTGTGTCATTCAGATCCATATTCTTCAGACTTGCTTTACAGGAAAGAACAATCTCATCATCACACTCAGAAAATTGAGAATGTTCTTTCCTGAGATAGTAGGAAACTCATAGTGATGGAATTTTTTACTACAAAAAGATGCACCTATAGACCTCCGAAAAGACATTTAATTCAAGAGCAATCTATATCACGCTTACTTGTAGCTCAAGTTTGACCTAATTTCTTTAAATTGTCAAGATGCAAAATCTATCATAGCAAGAAGTTAAACCTATTGTCAAAACTCTTGGTGTTTTGTGATATATTAATTGACCCCTCGATGGGTACCTCCAAAAGCTTTTTTGAAAAACTTTCAAAGCAACCTACAATTTTCTAAGCTACGTATAGTAAGGGTGTGTGCAGTGTCTAGAAGTAGCTATGCAAACTACTTTGGTTCCAGCGTTTAGAACTGAAGTGGGTCCACACAACCATGCCAAAAAGAAAAATAGACTGTTATCCACTGAATAGTTGGCCCTCCCAATTGATTCTCTTAGACATAAGTCTAGCACTAGAATCACCTTGAAGAATCTTTTTGTTAGCACTACTCACTCCACCGTTAAGATATATGTTGAAGACTTGACACCGTGCTTGCTTTGATGTCTAGGGCCAATGGGCTCACTACCTTGGGGCCCCATTGTTATTAGTGGTCTAGTTATATCCTATAGCAGCCAACGAATGTTAGCTCTGACTCCTCTAGCCCTTCCTTCTTGATGAAGCCTCGACGCTCGGCTTTGAAGGATGGTTACGAGGGCAGTTGGTGCCTATGGTGACTTCTTCAATCTCAAGCCCCCCACCGGACTGTCTGAAGACACAATCTTTCGCAGGTGCTCACAGGGGTAGGATGTGCGTTCATGCGTTCATAGGGGTGAGTGTGTGTATTCATTTGTGAGCGTGTGCGTTTTGTAGTGCATTTTCGCAAAAATGAGAGAGATGGGCCTTCCATTTGTATTAACTTTTGCTCGGTTTTCCCAAAGTAATTGTAATGGTTACTGGTGTCTACAGTCTATGGGCTCACTACTGAGGGCCACATTATTAGTGGTTCAATTACATCCCATAGCATCCAACGAATATGAGCTCCAACCCCTAGCACTTCCTTCGCCACGAAGCCTCGACGCTTGACTTTGAAGGATGGTTATGAGGGTAGTGAGAGGCGACGTTCCCATCAATATATAGCGAGGTGCCTACGGTGACTACGTCAAGCTCAAGCCCCGCGGGATCAGTGTCAAGATCCAGTCTTTCTGAAGTGCCCATAGGTGTAGGGTGTGCGTACCTGCATTCATAGGGGTGAGTGTGTGTACGCATTTTTGAGCGTCTATGTTTTGTAATGGGTTTTCACAAAAAGAGAGGGGGCCTTTGGTTTATTTACTTATTGAGTTTTGATCTGTTTTCCAAAAGTACTCCATGTAATGGAAGTCAAACTAGGTGAGTGATGTTTGGGGGCCCACGGGCTCTCTAGCTCGGGCCCCAGTTATCAGTGGCCAAGTTAAATCCAATACGGAGTAGTAGCCAGCGAATGTGAGGATCGGCTCCCCTACCTGTTCCTTCTCCATGAAGCCTCTGCGCTAGGCTTTGAAGGCGCGCTCTTTTTTCGAGCAATGTCGGCGGATTCAATCATGCCGGTCCGGCGAATGACGGGGGATCTTGATGCGCAAGGCGGCCGGGTTAAGGTAAGTATGCCAGAGTTCACGGTCTTAGTTTATTTTCTCGAATTCAGCTTATGGGTTCTCTCCTTTTGGGGTTTTTCTCTATTCTGCCCGTCTCGATCGACAATGTTTCCTGGGTTCAGATGCCGACATGGATGGTAGACGCGGAGTGGTACGACATCGTTACCGATGCGGATCTCTAGCCTTTGTGCGACTGTGCCCTGGCGCCCTGTCGCCGCGTCGCGTTCGAGGGAACGAACTTCGGCCGCAGGTTCTTGGGTTGCAACTACGAATGTGAGCGCTGCACGTTTGTCCACTGGGTAGATCTACCGCACTCACTTTCGCTGCAGCGCGCGATGATGTCACTATGGTTACAGCTCAAGATCCGCGATGACCTCGAAGAGGAGGAGAAGGAGCGCCATCAGATGCATGCCACGGAGATGGCTGCAGAGTTAACGGATGTCTCGAACTCACTGCACTCAGTCGTAAATAGGATAGATGCTCTTAGATTTGGGTAATTAGAGCTGGACATTAGGTTCTTAACCAAGTATGGTCTGCAGTCTAGATATTTAGCATGCTCATAATGCTTTTGGTGGCTGGCTGTAGATTCCACTAATAATTAAGAAATCCCCTTTTGTTTACTAGTACTCACCATCTCATAGTACTGCCACGTTAAATTACACTAGGTTAATTAATATGGGAGTAGTTGACAGTCTGCTTACAGCCCTTCTGGAGTTTGTGGTTACTACTAATTGATATGGTTTATGTGTTACTGGTATCTCTATCTATATATGAGTATCGCTACATTTTTTTGCACATTTGTGCACCTCCCCCATCGCGCACCTTCTTTACCCAGTAGCGTCCACCTTTCCATCGCATCTGTGCAATCTCCGGTGAGTCCGCAACCATCCGGATGGTTGTTTAGGTGACTGCTATTTGAAATAGTAGATCTATATGCCACATTAGGAAGCTGGGATCACCATGGAATTAGTTATAAGGTCCACTGAAAATAGGTAAGTATATGCTGCCAAGAAGAGTCTTTTGACGATAGGAAGCTTGCCTGGCTTTATTTCACAGAATGGTCCTCTACTAAACAATGCAGATGTAATTTGCTGCATATCATTCATAAATAGATTGTTGTTTGCCAGCGTCCTTCATTGCTAAGTTCTTTAAATTATATTTTTCGTTAAAGGGAAACATGCCCAATCATTGGCATCAGATTAAAGCACGTATCCTTCTTTGCATTGCAAAGTTGATGTGTTCTTTCCTAAAATTTATTGGTTTTGCTGCATTTCATTTAGCATCATGCGCATGTCCCACCCATGGAGGAGGCATTATCGAGTGACAAGTGGTTTTATGTATCAAGCTGCTTTGCTGGAATTTCAATAACCTATGCTTTATCCCCGAAAACATTTTTTTCGATAAAGAGTGCTTTATTACTTAAAATGTCCCCTAAAATATACTGATCATTTTTGTTGCATGATGATTTGCATAAACGAAGGCAAACCCTGAAGTATGGCCCTTTTCATGTTGGTGATTTATTACTTAAAATGTCCCCTGAAGTATGGCCCTTTTCATGTCGGTTCTGTTTCCCATGTTTGGGAAATATGCCTCTATGGTTCTTTGCCATTTGCGGTACCACTGTGGAGATTGCACGATGTGTGCAGCTGAATTTGGATTGTGAAACGAGAATTTGGTTTATTTTTTTGAAATGAGAATCTGGTTTAATTTTGGGAAATATGCCTCTATGGTCATATTGCTCATGGCATAATGGTGCTGGTCACTACAAGGATTTGACAACTGCCCGTCTCTAAGAGAAATACAAAGCTCATAGACACATGATTTCGTACCTTCAAGAGAAAGTGAAACACAAGAACGAACAGATTAGGCGCCTGAAGGAAGAAGTGTCCACATCCACTAAGCGGATAGCTGATTTGACTGCAGGATGGAATACATCAATTTCAGTTGCTCATGATGCTGCTGTTGATTTTCAAAAGTTCATAGCTGACAACTTAGTCCCCGAGTTGCCTGATGTGGATGGCGACGAGCTGATTGGCTAGGTGTAAGACCGGATCTTGGAACAGGTGGGAATGCGAGCTGACAATCTTTTCAATTCGGCTCTAGAAGTAGATGAGACCCTGACAGAAATTCGAGATTCTCCACACCCATACAGTCCTGACCCTGTAAAAGATGAGGAAATCTATAAACCATATTGACCGCTCTACTTTCATTTTTGAAGGGTTTGGGTCTCTTGTGAGGATGACTGTTTGTTAAGTCAGGTACTATAACTGTTTTTTTGCTCTGCTGTGTGTGGTGTCCACGAATCTATATATTTGATGTACTATTATGACATATATATTGGACCTGGCTTTATGTGACTATATTTGGCAATAACAGTCATCTTATTCGAACTTGCGGTGCCTTTTTATCTTTCAATTTTTTTTCTTCTAAGATCTGTTAATGCCAGTTGCGAGTGATTTTTTAGCATGTTTCTGGTAGTAAACCAATACTTGTAGTTGTAGATTGTGGAATTTTAGGTCGATGGTTAAACTCTAGATCTTTATGTCATAGAAAGGGCGGGCTTCTACCACCTGGAGTATTTTACCCAATAATTGATTGTATCACACGAATAAGTGCACAAACTTGATGTCTGTAGGCAGGAAACTGAGCAACTCAAGTGCACAAACTTGTATCAGTCGTGTGGTTGCTACTATTAATACAGCCGTGGTTTCCCCTAAAAAAGGCGGGGTTCGGAAAAAAATAAAAAATAAAGTGGGGCAAAAGTTAGTTTCAAGTTCGATATAGCTCAGTCGTGTTCTCCACGACCCCATCGTCATCTTCTCCGCCTGGCCGCCCTCCCTCGACCGGACCGTCCCCGCCGCTCCACCATTGAACACCACCGCACCGCCGTTTGCTGGTATGTACATCCCCAACCTCCAGCCATTACGGGCTTTCTGAAGGATAGAATGCATTTATTTTTGGGCATTGCAAGCTAAATAAGATCGTGGAATTTACAGGAAATGGAATCGGTGTTGGCGGATGCATTTGCTACGTCGGCGGATGCTTGTAAAGTAGAGGTGGATGCTGAAGCAGCACTAACGGATACATGTGAAGCGGATGCAGAGGACAATACTTGTACTGTATCAGAGTCTTGGGAAGTGTTGAGTGATGCTTGGAAAGCGGTGGAGGCATAGTCGAAATCCTCATCGGTTGCTACTGGAACAAATTCGGCTATGTTGGCTGCCACTGCCAAAGCGACGACTACGTGGGATGCTAGGAATGCGTCAGCTCGTGGTCGTGCTTCTTCAGCGTCAACGACTATGGCTCGTCATTCGTCAGCGGCGCCTGCTCCATCTGCTCAGAACTCGTCGACCCCATTGTAAGTTCTGCATTGGATTTTGTCTCCCTAACTTCCTCCCTCTTTTGTGTATTCTCCTCCGGGGTTTTTACTGGACGCAGTGGATATTAGTTTAAACTAGTAGTACTGGGAACATAAAAATCTATTTAATCACAAACTAGTGATCCGAATGGGATGAAACTTTCACAGGATTCAAACCTAGGCACCGATGATTTACTGACTTTTTAGTTCAAAATCTGAACTACTATCATATGTTTGATCTAAGATGGAAGGTGGATCCTGGGGCAAGTCACCGTGAGACTTGGGTTCACCAAGTCACTGAAGCTGTGTCTGTTTTTCTCCTCTTCTTTATGATAAAACCAGAAAATTTAGGTGGGGACCTTTCTATCCTCCCCGGTGACCTAAAAAAATTTCTTCATTCCCTTTGCCCAGTTTCGACATGCTGAAGCATTTTGCGGTGCTTTTGTACTACTCTGGTTGATTGCTTGTGTTGTTTAGGTTATTTTGTTGACAGACTCTGCTTTTAAGGTAGTTTTTCAGATGGGTGTAGTTTAGGAAATTTTGATGATAAATTTTCCTATCAAAATATATGATGCATTTTGGTGTTAACTTAATTATTTTTTAGGGTTGTGCATTGTGCATTGTGTTGTTTACTTAATTCTGATGATGCACTTGTGCTATTTGCATCATCCTACTAGCTTTGGTGGAAGAACATATGCAACAATCAACGACTTGCCAGGCGATGTATTTGGTCAGATTCTTGTTAGGCTTCCTCCACACCCATCCTGCATACTGAGGGCATCAGTCGCCCAAAAATGTTGGATGGACTTCATGGGAAGCAACGATTTCAAAAGGCTAACCCTGTCACACAACAGAGGAATGACGTTACTTGGGGTTTTCACCAACAGCTCCGAGGACGCTCGATTCTTAACAGATCATAATCTTGACCAATCCATCTTCCAGAAGCTGAACAAGCTGGTGGAAGTACATAAAGCCTACAAACCATATGTACTCGAATGTCGCAATGGTAGGGTGCTACTTCATTATCCGCAAGGGTCTAACATGATAAAGGCCTGTGATCCATTCAGTGGACGTGAAACAGTGATACCAGAACCACCAATTTGGCGGAGACGTGATTATGATAGCGGCACAATTCTCTGTTCGAGAAATTATGGGCAATTGTCTTCACACTATTGTAGCAATTTCTGGGTTGTTTGGATTGTAACCAATGGTAACCAAGCACTGGTGTAGAGGTACTCATCAGAGTTAGGAAAATGGGAGGACCGGATTGAACCTGCTGAGATGCTGCCTAAGATTGATCGCAGGCCGTCAACTCTCGTAGGGGACATTTTGTACTAGCCAACAATGAACTCCAGATATATAATTGCCTTCGATAACGTGACAACAAAACTGTGTTATATTGAGTGCCCCATGAGACACACGATATTTCTAGATGCAATTTTGTCATCGCTAAGGGGCATAATGGAGAGGTTGCCCTTGCAGTTATAAGAGACTTCAGTCTAAACACATGGTCCAGTGCAAGATCATCAACAGGCAAATGCGAAGCTTGGGTGCCTCATAAAAAGGTTGAGTTGGATACTCTCCTTGGCCTTGATAAATCATGGGCATATGGTGGGAAAGATGAATTAAGGTTATTCTGCGGATATGAGGATAGAGAAATGGTGGTTATATGGGCGAAGGAGGGAGTATTCAAATTAGATCTCAGCAACATGAAGTCTAAGAAGTTTAGATCTCGTAAACGTTGGTGTACTTTACATCCCTAATTATGACACCTGGTTAGTGCAGTCATTCATGTGCAACCCTTGCATTTTTTACACCTATGATTTTGCTGATCATTTTGTTCATTTCCTTCAGCAACCGACCTGATTTGGAGTGCTAAATCAAAGAAACAAAAAGGAAGTCCTATCAGCAACACAGCTGATTTAGACTGCAACATCAAGGAGATGAAAATAACACTCGGATGAACAAACAAGGCTTGTTTGGGCAAGCATGTGTTTGCCCAGGTTGTGTTATTTGGAGTTGCAGTCTGATATTTGTTTGTTTTGGTAGCTGATGGAACTGTGGCGGCACCTTTGTTTGTGTTGTAGTCACATCGGCAGGGGCTGGAATATTAGAGTTGTCTGTTCGTTTTGGAGGCCTATGTGTGTCTGATAAAACATTGTTTTATATGATGAAATGGTGTTCTCTAGATAGTAGTGTATGCGCGATGAAATCTTGTTTTATTTGTTCTACATATACTTTAGCTGGTCTTTGTGTTTTGATAGTATGCTGTAGTAGGAGTATTTGTTTCGCAGTAGGGTTTTTTTATTTGATCTAAATTAGTACTAGCATTTAGTTAGTGCTTCTTGTAGAAGAGTCTGTGATAACACCTAAATAATTAGTAGACCTTGGTTGCACACCATTTTAACATGCTTGAATCAGAGCTAATTCATACATTTGTTTGTTGTTATGTTAAACAAACATTCTTGTATCGGAGATCTTCATTTTCATACACGTGGTAGATAATCACTCTCCCTGACTTGGATCCTTGAAATAGAGGGAGAACAGCTTATTTTTTTAATTATTCTTTGGAGAATCACTAAATTCAAAATCACTGTCGACCGCCAAAACCTACCGCCTACCCCGTTTGAATCGGAGGCATGAGTTGATGTGAGTCTTGCCTTAAATTCCTGACCAGATGGCGTTCGAACTACATAACCTTTTTCTAGTAATAAAAACTTGGCCAGCAGCCAAATTCAAAATCGTAAGCGAGCGGGAAAATAACCCACCGACCCCGAAGCATTTCACACCCCCTCCGTTTGACACATTTTCATGCAAAATCACCCACCGAGGTAGTACCATGTTTATATTATTACATGGACCCTAGAAAAATTTAAAATCTGAGTCAAGCGGCAAACACCTTTGTTGTGTGAATGGAAGGTATCCAAGTTTCTTTGCAAAAAATGTTTATGGATGATCAGTTGATGTGACTCTCGGGCTTGAATTCCTGGACAGATAGCGTACGGTCTACTACCTTTTTTCTATTATTAGATGTAGGCTAGCCAAATTCAAAATCTCAATCGAGCGGCAAAGTCACCCACCTACCAAGCATTTCCCGCCCCACCGTTTCAAAAACTTTGAGCCAAAATATCCCACCAACTAGGGGAGTACCATTTTTCTATTATTATTATTAGATGGGCGCAAGACAAATTCAAATTCTCAATCGAGCGGCAAAACCACACACCGACCTTGAAGCATTTCACGCCCTTCCATTTCAAAAACTTTAGAATTTAAAATTCCAAATCTACCCATTGTTCAGACGACAAATGGGCATGCTAAAGTCGGTAGCTCAGGGGCACGCTCGTAATTATTTTTTTTGCTCACCTCTATGGTCCTGATTCCCCTAGTTTTTCCCGCCGGCCCTCCCAAAAATCCTAAGCTCATCTATACCCTCCACGACCACTGCAGGCACCGGCTTGAGCTGCGGTCTCGTGCACCGCCGCCCAGCCGCTTCACCGACGTTCACCCACCAGATCTAGGAGCTGCGGTGTTGTTCACCATGCTGATGGCGTCATCGACCGCCCAAGCTCTGCTTCCTTGCCGCCGAAAGCTACCCAACCGTACCGGATCCGCTTCACCGGTGTCCACCGGGCATGATCTAGTTCAAAGAGTTCCATGTCCACCGCTCCAGACCAGCTACACGGCCGTCGCCGTTCACTGCACCGGATCTGCCTCAGCGACGCTCTCGTCCACCACTTTCAAGCCGGCATCGACCACCCAAGATCTTCTTCCTCGACGCTAATAGCCATCGCAACCGCAACACCCTTGGTGACCTGGACGTCACTCGCACGGTACCGATGAAGCTTAGATGCCTCTGCGACTAAGGTTAACCAAATCTCCAACCCGTTTTTGTTTTGTCAGCGATATAGCAGGTTCAATCCTATCGCAGTGAACTGCATTTTTGTAATCGTGGTAGTACATACAAGTCACTGGGCATGCCTGTTCTTCGTGCTAGTACATACAATGTCATTAGACATGTTGGTTTTCATTCGCTACTCTACAAATATCAAGTCATGCACATGTCTGTTATTTTGTCATGCACATGTTCTTATCTTAGCTGCTCCGTACACTAGTAAATGCCTGCTATTGTGTAGTTCTTGCAAAATGTAATGTCAGTGGAAAATATTAGTGTGGATTCCCTGCTAGACAGTTACTGACTCTATTTGGTTATTCCTGAGCTAAGTTCCTGCTATTATTTCCTCCCTGGCATCGTTCTGCTATCCTGTGGTACCCATTCAAACTATTCGTACTAGTTCGATTATAATTTTGTTGTTGCCATATGGTTCTTCAAAAGCTGCAACACTGACTATTTTCGTTTTGTTTGCGTAGAGCTCAAAAAGGCAACAATGAACATGTTGGTTTGCATAGCCTACAGGTCCACCAGCGATGCCATTATATATTTTCTGTATCTAGTGCTGGTTCGTCCTAATCAACGGCATAATTATTCTTTACTGTATAGTTCATTCGTGTTTTCCATTCCTGCTCAACAAGTTCTGGTATGATGCGGTCATAATTTCTATGTGGTTCATTCTTAGCTATGATAGTTACTGCATGCCATTGTGTAGCTCACCGCAAATTACGAGTCACCCAATGTCTCTTGCATTGCAGGAGATACCACTGCTTCCATATATATTTGCTGAAATGACCTGGCTAGTTTATATTGAAATTCTAAGAAACACTTTGATTGCTCATTTCATTGTTGGCATACTTTTCTAATGCTTGTTTGCCCTGTTCTATAGGTTCACAAGCCACACCATTATATCCCGTATCTGGTTCTGATTCGTCCTAGGCAACGACATAACTATCCTCTACTATATTTTTCATTCTTGGTTTGCATTCCTGCTCTACAAGTTTGTATTATGGAGTTATAATTCCTATCTGGATCATTCTTAGCTATGAGTAGTTTGTCTTCTTTGCTGTATTAACTTGTTATTAGTTAGTTTCAGACTACAATTATTGCTATGCCACCAAAGAGGGGACTGCAAGATCATATCTCAAGGTGGTTTTCCAATGTAGCTGTCACACTCAAAGGGAGATGCAGTTGATGGATTGAGAAAGCAAATTGAGGACTCTGCTATCAACTTGATTCGCAACTGAAGTGCTGAATTTTCTTTCCCTTTTGTTCATATTTTGTAACATTTGTAAGAAGTTTGCAGCTGATGTAAAATCTAGATAACTCGCATAGGCCATGTAGGCATTTAGTTGACGCCATCCACGCATGGTTGTACCGTAACTACGTCAGCCAGGTCAATCAGGTTTCAGAGTTACCGAAACAGTAACGGTAACTGGCCAAAACAGTAACATCACAAAACAGTGACAGACCAAAACAGCAACGGTAACTGGCTAAAACAGCAACATGCCAAAATAGTAACAGACTGGAACAGTAACAGGCCGAGACAGTAACAGGCCGAAACAGTAACAGGCCGAAAAGTACCAAACTGAAACAGTAACAGGCCAAAACAGTAACAGGCCAAAACAGTAATAGGCCTAAACAGTAACAGGCCAAACAGTAGCAGGCCAAAACACCAGCAGACCAGAACAGTGGCAATCCAGCACAGTAACATGCCTAAATACTAACAGGCCAGAACAGTAACAGGCCAGAGCAGGGGCAACCGACACAGTAACGGGCCAGAACAGTAAAGGGCCACAATAGTAAAGGACATGAATAGTAAACAGCCAGAACAGTAACGACCCAGAATAGTAAAAGGCTAGAACAGTGTCGGACCTTCTCAAAAGTGGGCCGTTCATAGGCGGCCCATGACGAGCTGGGAGAACAGTGACGGGCTGACCGTGGGCTTTAACAATATCGGGCCAATTTGACGCAGCCTATTAATGGGTCGCACAGTATTTGAAAAGTGTGGGCTTTTGTAGGCGGAAACAGTAACGGGCCTGACATTCGCGGGCCACTGCTAGCCACATCTTTGGGTCCATTTCAAACATTGTTGGACGAAACAATAACAGGTCGTAATCTTATTAGGCTTTCTTGATGGGCCGTCCCACTTAATTATGAGCAGGCCTTGGCTGTGCCTGGCTTCTACCATGGTTTCCGTGGCCGTTAACGGTGGTAACCGGACGTTAACAGCGGGTGCCACATGGCATTTTGCACGACGTCACCAGTCAACGCGGCTTGCGAACAAATCTATGACGGAACAAGTTTTCGTGGCCGAAGGGTGCGATCCGCCACGGTCAGGAAAAAACTTGGTAGATTCTTTTGTGACGGGGCTTTTACCACGATCGGCATCCGTCGTAGAAGACTTTTTAGCCACAAAAACGGGCCTTCAATCATGAAAATCGTCCATTGTAAAAGCCAACTTTTCTTGTAGTGGATGAGTGAGTTATTGGATGATTTTTTTGCTCTTCCCTATTAAAATATTGTGGTTATGATATAGGAAGATAATATAGGGTTGCTGCTGGAAATAAGCAAAATTTAGGGGAAGTATCTTTTTAGGCTAGTCATAGTGCAAATAACTTCATGAGTAACTAAGAGTCCAACTCAGTAAAATTACTAATGTGGTAGTGAGTTAATCACACAAACCAAGGTGAAATGAGTCTATTACCTAATAAATGAACTACTCCTCTATTAAAATAGACTATTAACTTATGCATGTTATAGTCTATGTTACTCTCCACTATGACCAGCCTTCAGGGGAGGCCCCTACATCTCTACCACTATAATGGAGCAGTTTTGAATATGATCCATAGCACCAATCCTGACCGTTGGACTGTTAGATCCAATGGTTCAGAACAACTGGATTCGTGTTGAATAGTACCTAGAGCAAACTCCACCATGTTCTAGAACCATCATGTCACCACCCCCAAAATTTCATAGCACAGTAGGTTGTATTCTCAATATGTGTAGATAGTTATTATTAATAGACTTAATGTGTGCATTTTTTGTCTAACAAGACTATTGACTTAATGTTTGTTAAATCACATTTCATACAGTATATACGTGTGTGGCACGTGCCTTTTACTAGTATACACACATAGGAAAGAAAATGTAAGCATGCTGCTGGACTTTCTCTTAACTTACAAGTTTTGTTCAACCTTGTTCTCTTCTATGGTTCCTTTTTCATTTCTTTATTACACTAGACATTGTGTATAGTAGTACTAGATTCACCTTAGGGAATCTTTTTCTTACTCAACTGCTCCACCGTTTAGACATATACTAGTATCAGGAGGTGGAGAATATCATTTTGCGGCCCGAAAGTTGGGGTGTCCAGGCAACGCGGTACCCGAGTTCCCTGAAATCATCCGCGCTGACTACAGTTGGTGTGTCAAATACTCAAAGGGTCTTTTTCGGCACAAATTCAACTTTACGTTTCAATACAAAAAATCAGGCTAATGGCCGTCAAGTTGGGGCCCCCTTTCAGTTCTCGCCGTTGTGTCGCTCGTGTCGCTTCCGTCGCTTAGGTGTCAATTAGGCTTGCAGCGTTGGCGCCTGCATCCATTACGCGTCTTCTTCTTCCCCGGAGCGGAAATCTGTGGGGCTTCGTAGCCATGGCGTGGAGCTGGGACATGGACGAACCTGCTCGACCCAGCTCTCCTCCCTGTAGGCTTGCAACGTTGGCGCCTGCATCCATTACGCGTCTTCTTCTCCGAAGCGGCAATCTGTGGTCGTGGCCATGGCGCAGAGCTAGGAAGTGACGAAGTTGCTCGGCCCCGCTCTCCTCCCCATCCCGAGTCGGAGCTCGCCCTCACCATGGACGCGCCCATGGCACGGTCGGGGACGAGAATTGGTTCCCGGTGAGATCTATCACCTTGTCGACCATGCTCGGTTCTGTTTTCCTCCTCTAGAATCTGAGCTCGTCGTCGCCGTGGTTGCACCCGCACCAATTCTGCCACCTCTGCCGAGGTCTCTATGGTAGCTCAAGTTCTAGGGTTCTCCAAGTTCTGCCATGTTGGGCCTGTAAGTGTTGTTGTATGTCAAACTAGCAAATCTATTTTGTTCAAATCTCTTGGGATGTACCAACTTCATTGTGTTTAATTATGAAAGACAAAATATAAATGACTTCTCTCAATTTCTCGCATAGAAAAATGCACAGCTAATTTCATATTCTCGTAGGAACTGGCCCCACTTGTTGAACCGGCAGCACTGCCACGATCTCCACGTAACCACGGTGAGTTCTCGAACCAAAAGTTGCAGTTACCACGTTTCTTCTGCACTCATTCCTCTTCCTCAGTCATTCCTCTGCAGTTTTTCCTGGGCGCTTCTTCTTACTCTGTTCTGGAACCGTCGGTTCATCTTCTTCTTCCTCTCGTAGGCAGCTCCTTGCAGGTAGTTCCTTTCACCCATTTCCTTGCATGCATGGACGATGGGAAACGCACAACAGAGACCCACTTGGTCCCTGCCCATGGCACCACGACTTTGACAGTGGTGTACACAAATGATGAAGCGACTGTGGAGAAAACTCTCGCCAGGTTTGAGCAATTGCTTGAGAAAGAGAAGCACAAGTTTGTGGGGCTAGACTTGGAGTACACCCGTGAAAATAAGCGACAAAATCCTCCACAAGAAATCGCTGTCTTGCAAATCGCCATACATGAGGAGGTCCTCGTTTAACACTTCTGCAGGTATGTGAAATTTAAATTTGAGATCACCACTTCTGCATCCCTTGTTCCCTTACATCCCTAGAACCATCTAAGTGCAGGAGTAAACCAACTGAGATGTGTTGTCCGGCTCTGGTTGAGTTCTTGTGTAGGAAAGGGATAACATTCACTAGCGTGGATATCACAAATGACACAATTATGCTTTCTCGTGCATTGATAAAAATCCTAGAGGGGCACCACGTCGACATCCAAAATCTGTACAAGATCAAATCATACCCAGCAAAGGATGGCATGGGTGATCTGGCAGCGGAAATCATCGATAAATCCTATGAAAAACTAAAGAAATTGAAGCGACTCGATCACGACTACTGGGAGTGGAAGCCGATGAGCCAGGTGCGCCTCGAGTATTGATACGTCCAAAACGTATCTACTTTCCCGAACACTTTTGCTATTGTTTCTCCTCTATACTTGTGTGCTTTGGATGCAACTAATGCAAACTGACGCTGTTTTCAGCAGAATTGCCTTGGTGTCTACTTTTTGTGCAGAAAATCACCTATCAGGAAAAATCCCGGAAAATATGCCAAAAATCCTATTTCACCCGAAGACTCCAGGAGCCAGAATACGAGACGGAGAAGAGCCCTGGGGTGGCCACACCACCTGGTGGCAGGGGCAGGCCAGGCCGCGCCAGGGGGTGGTGTGGGCCCCCTAGGCAGCCCTTCGGCCTCTCTCTTCTCCTATAAGGAGCCTTCTGACCTAAAAACTTCGGGGGGTTTGACGTTTTTCCAAAAGGAGTTCCGCTCTGCCGACACCACCAGATTCCACGAAACAGCACCGAAAACTCTGTTCTGGCATCCTGCCGGGACGGGGAATTGGAGGAGATCATCGCCATCATCATCACCATCGCTTCTCCATCGACCATCCATGTTTCCCCCATCTATGAGTGAGTAATCCCCTGCTGTAGGCTATGGGGATGGTAGGGATTGGATGAGATCGTTCATGTAATGTCATCAGATTGTTAGGGCATGGTGCCTAGTATCTTTTATTAGTGCTTTATGACTTTGTTGCGACTTGTTGTGCTTAATGCTTGTCACTAGGGCCCGAGTGCCATGATTTCAGATCTGAACATGTTATTGATTCATTATGATAGTATTGTTTTGGGTCTTATCTGCAAGTTGTTTACACACGTCGTTGTCCGGAACCTATGGCCCCGAAGTGACAGAAATCGGGAATCGGAAGGGAAAGGCTTTGATGTGAGGATCACATGTGTTCACGGAGTGTTAATGCTTTGCTCCGGTGCTCTATTAAAAGGAGCACCTTAATTGCCAGTAGTTCCCCAGAGGCCCCGCTGCAAACGGGCTGGCAGAACAAAAGATGTTGTGCAAGTTCTCATTGCGAGCACATATGACTATATATGGAACACATGCCTAGGATTGTCTAGTACTTGGGTGTTTTATCTTATTTATCTGCAATTGCCCTTTGTTCTGATTGCTATGTGAATTGTCTTGTCCATGCAACGCCCGTCCATCCATCCCTATGCCTACCGCACTCGAATCCCACTGTTACTGCTTTTGTTACTACTGTCTTTGCTTTACTACTGATGTTAGTTTGCTATTCCTACTACAAAACTGTTGCTACTAATAAACTGTTGTGAGCAAGATTGTTTTCCAGGTGCAGCTGAATTGATAACTCAGTTGTTAAGGCTTATAAATATTCTTTGGCTCCCCTTGTGTCGAATCAATAAATTGGGTTTCACTTCTCTCGAAAATACTGTGATACACCCCCTATACTTGTGGGTCATCAAGACTATTTTGTGGCGCCGTTGCCAAGGAGCATAGCTTTATTTATCAAGTTCACTTGGATTCTCTATTGTTTGCTGCTATCCATCCATCATGGGTAAGTCTCGTGATGGCAAGTTTCCTATTTTACCATCCACTACAAGAAGAGGTACAGTTCTGAACACCTCTGCTGCTCTTGATTCACCATCTGTTATAAGTAAGCTTGTTACACCACCACATACACATGCTACACACACTACTACTACTGCTGAATCTGAAACTTTTCTGATGCTTATGATGCTGCTTCTACTGTGCTTGATAAGAGTGGTTCATTAGGTCCTTTCCTAGATGCTACGATTGCTAGAACTATAGCTGGAAATACCGAAACTCCTAATGAAGACACTACCACACCTGTTAGCTCACCTGAGTCTAGTGAGAGTTATGATATTGAAGAAGATTATGTTGAGATGACTGATGAGTTTATTAAAGAATGTAAGAACACCCATGATAGGAGCGCTGCTAAGAGTCTCCTTGAGAGGCGTACTATTAGACCCAAATTATCTCCTGATGCTAAGTTTGCTGCTTCTCCCATAAACATTATAGATGAAGATTATGATTTCTCTCTCGATCTATCTTACATAGCTATTGTCGAGAAAGAACCTTTTTGTGGGACTAAGAATGAAAGTGCGGTAGCACATATGAATGAACTTTCTACCATGAGTGCTTGTTTTCTGATGATATTAAGATGTGTGCTTACTTTGTTGCTAAGATTTTTCCTTTTTCACTGAAAGGAGAAGCTAAAACTTGGTTTAGTAATTTACCTCCTGGATCTATTGATAGCCCTGAGTGCTTGATTAGTACTTTCCTGCAGAAATATTTTCCTCCTAGTGCTAGACATGCTATTTTGCAGGAACTTTTTGATTTTAAACAGGGAGAAAAAGAGGTATTGCCCGAATCTTGGGCGAGGTTTTGTGCTCCGATTCATGCACAGGTTGGAAGTCCTTTACCCAAGAATGAGCTTCGTGATATATTTTATAATGGACTAACCGAGGAATCTAGGACATACCTAGATAGTTGTGATGATTGTGTTTTCAGGAATAGGACCCCGAAGGAAGCTGAGGAATTAATGGCTAAAATAAGCAAGAATTATGAAGATTGGACTCCTCCTAAACAAGCTATACCTAAAGTAATTGTACCTGAACCATCTATTCCTGTGCCTATTCCAACATCAAAGAAGAGGGGAGTTATTGAATTAAATGATGAAGTGATGAAGGAAGCTAAGAAATGTCTTAAGGAGAAGGGAATTAAAGCTGTAGATGTCAAGAATTTACCTCCTATAGAAGAATTATGTAAGCCTATTTCCTACTCACCCACTATTGAGGTACACTCTCTCCAACACTTTGATGAAGGTGATATCCCTTACTCAAAACCTCCTGATCAATGCTTAGAAGAATTTGATATCTTTATTGTTAAGCAAGATAACTTTAATAAAAGGGTGCAAAATCATCTAACGGAAAACACTAGAGCTATTGTTGAGTTGAAAGATATTGTGGAAAGAACCTCTAATGATGTTAAAATGATTGTTAAACACTTTCAAATGGTTCAAACTCAAATAGATCAACTCGTTAAAGTGCAAAACGACTTGCTAGTGAATGCTGCTAAAGAAAAACATGCTTATGAAATTAGAACTAGAAGTGGTGCTGCTACCCAGGATCCTCTATATCATGAGGGGCATCCCAAAAGAATTGAGCAGGATTCTCAACAAGCTGAAAATAGTGGTTCTACTCGTAAGAAAAGGAAAAAGAAACATAAAACTATTATAGAACCCTCTGAACCTGCTATAGATCCTAATAGTATATCTATCTCTGATGCTGAACCTTAAAGTGGTAATGAGGAAAATGTTGTTCCTAATGAATACTAAATACACCAAAGAAGATTTTATTTCTAAGAAACATGGTAGTGAAAGAGAACCTTGGGTCCAAAAACCTATGCCTTTTCCTGATAAGAAACACAAGTCAAAGGAAGATGAACACTATAATAAGTTTTGTGAGTGGATGAAGCCTTTATTCTTGCAAATTCCTTTGACTAATGCTAATAAATTGCCTCCTTACTCAAAGTATATGAAGGACATTGTCTCGAATAAAAGGAAGATCCCTAATGAAGAAATTTCTACTTTGCTTGCTAATTATTCCTTCAATGGTAAGGTTCCTAAGAAACTTGGAGACCCAGGGATTCCAACTATCCCTTGCTCTATTAAGAACAGTTATGTTACAACTGCTTTGTGTGATTTGGGAGCTGGAGTTAGTGTTATGCCTTTCTCTCTCTATAACAGGCTTCAACTTGAAAAATTAATACCAACTAATATATCTTTGCAAATGGCTGATAAATCTACCACTATTCCTGTGGGTATATGTGAGGATGTACCTGTTCAGGTGGCTCACAGTTGCTTGATATTAACTGATTTTGTTGTGCTTGAAATGCCCGAAGATGATAATATGTCTATTATTCTTGGGAGACCTTTTCTTAATACTGCAGGAGCTGTTATTAATTGTAATCAAGGAAAGGTGACCTTCAATGTTAATGACAAGGAACATACTGTCTATTTCCCCAAGAAGATTGAAAGGACCTATGGTTTGAATTCTATTGAACATGTTGAAGGCATTCAAGTTGGAGAAATATATTGTCCCATACCAAGAGAAAATTTTGAAACTATTATGATTGGGAGCATTGCTATCAAGGTTGAGGTAACATAATCATTAGTGGAGTACAAAGTTTTGTCTCATATGCAATTGTTTTGGTAGCAAGACTTGATCAACCTTGTTAAGAAAAGGATTCCATTGAACAAAACAATGTTTTCATTATGATTATCTCCGTTTATTTCTATCCTTTGCATTTTAGTTTTTGCTTTCGTTTAGTTTTCTTTGTGTTGTTAGTTGCTTGCATGCTAGAACTTCTTTAGTTCTAGCCTTGTTTTGTCCTTGCATCATGTTTCCAAAAGAAAAAAAATTGTCTGTCAGAAAAATCATTCTTGTTTTTCTGAAAATTGCCCAAAAATAAAGTGTCTCGAAAAATTCCAGAAAATTCGTATTAAATATTTATGTGAAAAAGGGGCAAAGGAGTACCTGGTAGGTACCAGGGGGGCCCACCAGGTAGGCACACCATGTGGTGGCGTGGCCAGCCCTAGGTGGCGCCATGCCCTGGTGTGGGCCACCCCTGGCCCTCCACTAACTCTCTCTCCTGCCACTTTCTTCTCTCTCCCGAGCAAGCTCTAGTTCATAGCTCAAAATCGCGTTCTCTCTGTGCTTGCTCTCGATTTCTTCGATCTCCTTGCTCAGCCCATCTTTCTTGCTGAAATTTGGAGCATTTGTTCCTTGGTCTGTGACTCCTCCCCTTGTCCAAGTATATTTGTGTTTAGTGGATTATATGTTGAGTATTTTGCTGCTGTAGGTGACTAGTTATGAGAGCTTGTAAGCTTGTTTGATTCTGAGAGATATAGTTTTGATGCATGTTTAGGCCTCTTGCAAGTCCCTATGAGTAGAATCCTTTATTATATTTACTTTGCAATCACTTGTTTAATAGGTGTTTAAATTTCAGAATACCAAGCATGAACAACCATACTTTTGGAGAGATATTTGAGAGTGATGCACCTAGGAGGTCGAGGCCCTCAAGAACAGCCTCTCAAGCTAGGCCTTCATACAATGAAGACCTCATTGCAACATGTATTGGCAGTGAAAGGGATGATGGAGGTGCTCACCCATCCTCTTTTCCTTGTTTTACTTTCTTGCAAGCTGTAGGTATTCTTGATGATTTCTTGCTACTGATTGAGAGGGTTGCTTTGACGTCATATATGCAAGATGAGAGTGCACAGTACGCTATGCTCACCAAAACTTTTGTTGAGAGCTTCTCATTTACTAACACATCCTATCAATCTACTGTCTCTTTTAAAATCTATGATATGCCCTTCACCATGCCTTTGGAGAGATTTTGCAGTATTGTAGGTGTGCGTGTATGTGGACCGTGAAGAAAATTCAAGGCGACCCGCTGATTTGTTGGAGCTTTACCGAGGGTGACCAATGATGATGATCGTGGTAGTATGACGGAAAGATAAGAAATATCCAACTCCCTGCTCTTAGATACTTTGCATATTATCTTTCCACTAGCGTATTGGGTAGGGAGAACACTAGTAATATCTCCAACTATCACTTAGCTTTCCTTGCTGCTGCGCTCAACAATGATACTCGGTACAATCTTGGCTCGCTTATTGCTCGCCGCCTAGCTGCTAGGGGGCCTATCTATGGGGGCATCATTGCCTCGCGTGTAGTTAATGCATTAGGCCTTTCAATGGATCCCGATGATGCTATGCTAGCACCACAGAGGCTCGACCTTGTTGCCATGAAAACTCATCACTTTGTCACTGCTACCTCTGATTTGAACAATCTAGTATATAGGATGCTTTTCACTGACGGGGATGAAAGGGAGATCCTTTTGCCACAACCTGCTTTGTTTAGTGTTGACAGGAGACCATGATCGCGCTCCAAGGAGGAGGTGGATGAGAAGCTTCCCTTGTTGGGTTTCCACGAGCAGCGCAAGGAGGATGCGCCTTCCTATGATTACTCCGCACATTACGGAGGGGCGTACTCGGGCTCGCACCAGGACGAGGGTACCTCCTCGTCGTACCGCTGTGATACTTCATCCTGGACAGCTTGGGATTGATACCCACTTAGGCCAAAAGCCTAAGCTTGGGGAAGGTACGCCGACACCGCACTCATCTCCATATCATGTTGTGTCGGTACTTTGTATATTCATGTTTTCGTTCTTTTTTTAGTTTTCGTTCTTCTTTGCTTTTGCTTTCTAAAAACACAAAAAGACCAAAAATATTTTTGTTGTTTCTCTTTGGTTTGCTTCTTCTTTTTGCCTTGGTTTGCTTTTTGCTTTTCGCTTTGTTTGAACTATTCGAAAAACCCAAAAAGATTTTGCTTTGCTTGTTTTTCTCTTTTGGTTCTTATTTGAAAATCGAAAACACCAAAAATATTTGTCGTTCTTCTTTGGTTTTTGCAAGTTTGCTACAGGGTTCGGCAGTTCTCAGTGGATTATTGGTTTCATATTATTATTCAAGCCACACAAGTGAAGAGCAATAATGAGGATCAATGACAACTTGAGGCGTGGTAAGAAGCTGGTAACGAACTCTATTTGTTTTCATTTTTGTACATATACTCATCACTGTGGGTGTGCTTAGTCTATTCATGTAGAGTGTATGTTTTCTTTGGATGCTTAGTAGTTATTGCTTTCTTATGATTAGCTCCAGCTCGCTAATAGTTTGTAGCATTTCTCATGAATGTTTGCTTGCATTGCTCTATTCATAAATTGGTATGACACCGTGGTATCCTCCTCTGAATATTTCATTTGATTGACTTGGCACATGCTCATGCATGCACATGACTATAATAATCAGTTGAGCCTCGATGAATTATTTTGCCTTGAGGGTCTTGAATCACTTTCATGCAATGAGTAGTCCTGTTTTGTTGCAAGCATGATAATGACAGTTATTGCTCTCTCGTTTGTCGCTCACTTACTATTGCTAGCCTTCACTTCCACTGAGTGTTTTACTCATGTTTCTAACTCCCTAAACCAAATATTTCCAAAGTGTCCACCATAACTACCTATTAGCATCATTTGCTACTCCTGTGCATTTTCAATGTGCCTTGTTTTCTTCTGAATAAAATGTTTGCTTGTTATGGGAAAATTAGTTAGTAAAGCTCTCACGAACTTGATGGCGCACTTTATTTTCCGCACTTAATAAACCTGAACCATTGTGAACTCTCCATGAAAGTTATATGCTTGCAAATTATAGGCTGGGGATTAGCAGAACCATGCTGTCACGGGGAACGCTTTCAACACGTGTAAATATATACCCAGTTGATACCTTGCTCTTTTGTTTGCGGATGTCATCGGTGTGAAATAAAAGGGGAGATTGTAAGTCCATGGAGTTATGTATGTGTGTTAGAGAAACGCCTTGGCCGCTGGTCTAATCCATGCTGACATGGTGGAAACCTGCAGCGTAACCATAATGATATCTATGAAGCATTCTTCTTATAAAAAAGAGAGGGATAGCTATTGAGAAAAAGGAAAAATGAGATTTATGAAAAGAGGAAAGAGAGAAAAAAGCACCATTTTCCCATGGTAAATAAGAAGATTGCTGAGATACTCATTGTCTACTTGCCTTGTCATTTTGATATGGGGATTCTTCCTTATCATCGGGCAAGGGGTACCCCGTTGGCGGTTCTCAATGATACGCACATACTTACGATGACAAGAACTTATCGGTAACTAAAGTTGAGTAGCATGAGGAGCGGCCCTCGTACTCAAGGGACTTGGGATTTTCAGTTTATAGTTTGTCAAGCATATAACTCAGATTGGACCTCACTTTAACCTTAACCACGTTAAAAATGCTTATGATAGGGGCAATGAGAGCTCAAAGCTAACAAGTACCATACTTTCAGCATTTGGAAGCCTTTCAAAATTATTCAAAACCTTTTCCTTTACTTGTTGAGTCTCCACTTATTCTTCGAGCACCTTCTTGAGAGCATAGTTGTCATTCTTTGTGTTTGTTCCAATACTTGATTATTTGTGTTATGACTTTGATACTTGAATTCTTAATATCTTTACTTCTAGTCATTACTTGAACTTCAGAGGTGCCTGGACATTCATAGTCTAAGGCAAGCGAGATACCACTCTATCATACCTTTTTATGAGCATTGTAATGTTGCTTATGTTCGTGCTTTATGCTACTTATTATTCTTGAGTTGGAATCTCTTCATAGCTTGCAATGACCATTAAGTAGACTCAGTTGCATACTCTTTATTATGGATTGTCTAAGTAGTTGATCACATTGCTGAGAATATTTACATCATATGAAGCAAATGTGTTCGTGAAAGTTCATTTATCGCACTCAGTTTCAACTGAATTGCTTGAGGACAAGCAATAAGCTAAGCTTTGGGGGAGTTGATATGTCCAAAACGTATCTACTTTCCCGAACACTTTTGCTATTGTTTCTCGTCTATACTTGTGTGATTTGGATGCAACTAATGCGAACTGACGCTGTTTTCAGCAGAATTGCCTTGGTGTCTACTTTTTGTGCAGAAAATCACCTATCGGGAAAAATCCCGGAAAATATGCCAAAAATCCTATTTCACCCGAAGACTCCAGGAGCCAGAATACGAGACGGAGAAGATCCCTAGGGTGGCCACACCACCTGGTGGCGTGGGCCAGGCCAGGCCGCGCCAGGGGTTCGACGTTTTTCCAAAAGGAGTTCCCCTCCGCCGCCACCACCATATTCCACGAAACAGCACCAGAAACTCCGTTCTGGCACCTTGCCGGGATGGGGAATTGGAGGAGACCATCGCCGTCGTCACCATCGCTTCTCCATCGACCATCCATGTTTCTCCCATCTATGAGTGAGTAATCCCCCGCTGTAGGCTATGGGGATGGTAGGGATTGGATGAGATCGTTCATGTAATGTCATCAGATTGTTAGGGCATGGTGCCTAGTATCTTTTATTAGTGCTTTATGACTTTGTTGCGACTTGTTGTGCTTAATGCTTGTCACTAGGGCCCGAGTGCCATGATTTCAGATCTGAACATGTTATTGATTCATTATGATAGTATTGTTTTGGGTCTTATCTTCAAGTTGTTTACACACGTCGTTGTCCGGAACCTATGGCCCCGGCGATGTAAATCGGGATAACCGGAAGGGAAAGGCTTTGATGTGAGGATCACATGTGTTCATGGAGTGTTAATGCTTTGCTCCGGTGCTCTATTAAAAGGAGCACCTTAATTGCCAATAGTTCCCTAGAGGCCCCACTGGAAACGGGCTGGCAGGACAAAAGATGTTGTGCAAGTTCTCATTACAAGCACGTATGACTATATATGGAACACATGCCTAGGATTGTCTAGTACTTGGGTGCTTTATCTTATTTATCTGCAATTGCCCTTTGTTCTGATTGCTATGTGAATTGTCTTGTCCATGCAACGCCCGTCCATCCATCCCTATGCCTACCCGCACTCGAATCCCACTGTTACTGCTTTTGTTACTACTTCCTTTGCTTTAGTACTGCTGTTACTTTGCTATTCCTACTACAAAACTATTGCTACTAATAAACTGTTGTGAGCAAGATTGTTTTCCAGGTGCAGCTGAATTGACAAATCAGTTGTTAAGGCTTATAAATGTTCTTTGGCTCCCCTTGTGTCGAATCAATAGATTGGGTTTCACTTCCCTCGAAAATACTTCGATACACCCCCTATACTTGTGGGTCATCAAGTATGTAGCCAGAGACGCCTACATGGTGTACGAGTTGTACAGTAAACTCATTACCATGAAAGATGGGATGGTTAAGGCGGGGTTTTTCACGAGAGAGCTATGCCCTGGTTGCAAGCTAGCCCAGGAGAAGAAGCACGAGGAGGACAGAAAGCGGTTCTAGGACGAGCAGGGATCTTGGGACGGTGGCGACATCAAGCGGCTGAAGGGGAAGGAAGTCAAGGACGACAACAAGTGGTGGTGATACATTATGTGTTTGAACTAGATTTTAGTTTCTAGTTTATTATGTGTGTGATATATTTAGTTACTTCAATACAAAATTTCGACCAATTTAACTTGTTGATGTATTTCTTGACAATTATAATATAATCGAGCACTAGAAATATTTTGTAGTGTGCATGAGAATGATCAGTAAATATAATTGAACACTAGAAACTTTAAGGCACTCCATATAAAGGAGTAGATTAATATATAAGGTTCAGCAGAGACACCACGGATATATTGTCTTACATGCCACACACAGGTAATAATTAACTAGAACAAAAAAAGCAGGGGCTACAGCAGGAGGCCGGGACACGGAGACGCCTAGCAGGGCAGGGGTTTATCAGCAGGAGGCAGCGACAGCCTAGTCGATGGGATACAGGCCAGTCCTGACATACTCCTAGAGGAATTTGCCGTAGGCTGCGTGCCGTGCCAAGGTAATCGGCCTATGGCTTCTGCATCTGCCTCTGCCAACACCCTCCGCGTGCTGGATCATGCTATTGAGGTCCACGTTGATTGCTCTGCCACAGAATGGGCAAAACAGTCTCCCCCTACGGTGGAAATGGATTAGCCCACACCGTAACCGCCTCAGCACGTAGCGGCTCTTATTGTCCCTGGATACCTTGCTATCGTCCACTTCATCATCATCCTCCTGTTGATTTTTAAGAACATAACTTAGAACTCGTACATATGATTGAATTGTATTACAACTCAAGAATTGACAACATGTATATGTAAGACAATATATCCATGGATATCAAAGATAAAGCATCTCAGCAATAGTTTGATCGGTTCATATATCATTTCATCTCAACACAATGACAAATAATTGCATCAGATTGCGGCCTCATAAGTTTCTTCAGGGATGGAGTCAGCGAACCAAGTTACAATTGCACAACCTATAATGTTGTTGTACATCGCCCCAGGTTCACTAACTCATCCTCGAAAAATCGACACCAATGTGTACGCCTCTTTTGGGACAAATTTGAATCATTGGCCACAATAAGAAATTGAAATGTAATCGTACAAAACATTATTCAGGGATATACATAGTCAGGTACAAAAACAAGCCTAAATATTGTAATTATAAATAAAAAATCAAACAATTAATCTTCAGGTGCATGTTAAAAATACTTATGATCAAAACCATTCATATACATATGCATCATACCAATCATTAAAAGATCAGAAACAATTCAAGGATCATATATGTAGTTCCGTATGAGAATAAATCTAGGGCCTCATAATTTGTTTCAGAGATGGAGTTGGCGAACCAAAGTACCAACAGCACAACCTATATTGTTTGTGTGCATTGCTGCCTCAGGTTCACCAACCCATCCCTAAAACATGACACCATCATATGTGTCTCCCCTTGAACTCTTTTGGGGCAAATTTCAATCATCGGCCTCGGTGACAAACTAAAATGTAATTCTTATACATTATGAATGCATGGAATAGATAATTCGAATATCATAGTTCTATGAATGTCGAATAAAGATTGCGGCCTCATAAGTTTCTTTAGGGATGGAGTCAGCGAACCAAGTAACAATTGCACAACCTGTAATGTTGTTGTACATCGCCCCAGGTTCACTAACTCGTCCCTGAAAAAATCTGACACCAATATGTCTGCCTCTCTTTTGCGAAAATTTGGAATCATTGGCCACAATAAGAAATTGAAATGTAATCGTACAAAACATTATTCAGGGATATACATAGTCAGGTACAAAAACAAGCCTAAATATTGTAATTATAAATAAAAAATCAATATATTAATCTTCAGGTGCATGTTAAAAATACTTATGATCAAAACCATTCATATACATATGCATCATACCAATCATTAAAAGATCAAAAACAATTCAAGGATCATATATGTAGTTCCGTATGAGAATAAATCTAGGGCCTCATAATTTGTTTCAGATATGGAGTTGGCGAACCAAAGTACCAACAGCACAACTTATATTGTTTGTGTGCATTGCTACCTCAGGTTCACCAACCCATCCCTAAAACATGACACCATCATATGTGTCTCCCCTTGAACTCTTTTGGGGCAAATTTCAATCATCGGCCTCGGTGACAAACTAAAATGTAATTCTTATACACTATGAATGCATGGAATAGATAATTCGAATATCATAGTTCTATGAATGTCGAATAAAGATTGCAGCCTCATAAGTTTCTTTAGAGATGGAGTCAGCGAACCAAGTAACAATTGCACAACCTGTAATGTTGTTGTACATCGCCCCAGGTTCACTAACTCGTCCCTGAAAAATCTGACACCAATATGTCTGCCTCTCTTTTGCGAAAATTTTGAATCATTGGCCACAATAAGAAATTGAAATGTAATCGTACAAAACATTATTCAGGGATATACATAGTCAGGTACAAAAACAAGCCTAAATATTGTAATTATAAATAAAAAATCAAACAATTAATCTTCATGTGCATGTTAAAAATACTTATGATCAAAACCATTCATATACATATGCATCATACCAATCATTAAAAGATCAAAAACAATTCAAGGATCATATATGTAGTTTCGTATGAGAATAAATCTAGGGCCTCATAATTTGTTTCAGAGATGGAGTTGGCGAACCAAAGTACCAACAGTACAACCTATATTGTTTGTGTGCATTGCTGCCTCAGGTTTACCAACCCATCCCTAAAACACGACACCATCATATGTGTATCCCCTTGAACTCTTTTGGGGAAAATTTCAATCATCGGCCTCGGTGAAAAACTAAAATGTAATTCTTATACACTATGAATGCATGGAATAGATAATTCGAGTATCATAGTTCTATGAATGTAGAATAAAGATTGCGGCCTCATAAGTTTATTCAAGGAGGCATGAGTGAACCAAGTAACAATTGCACAACCTATATTGTTGTTGTACGTCGCCCCAGGTTCACTAACTCGTCCCTGAAAAAATTTGACACCAATGTGTCAGCCTCTGTTTTGGGGCAAATTTGAATCATTAGCCACAATAAGAAATTGAAATGTAATCGTACAAAACATTATTCAGAGATATACATAGTCAGGTACAAAAACAAGCCTAATTATTATAATTATAAATAAAAAACCAAACAATTAATCTTTAGGTGCATGTTAAAAATACTTATGATCAAAATCATTGATATACATATGCATCATACCAATCATTAAAAGATCAGAAACAATTCAAGGATCATATATGTAGTTTCGTATGAGAATAAATCTAGGGCCTCATAATTTGTTCTAGAGAAGGATTTGGCGAACCAAAGTACAAATAGCACAACCTATATTGTTTGTGTGCATTGCTGCCCTTGGTTCACCAACCCATCCCTAAAACACGACACCATCATATGTGTCTCCCCTTGAACTCTTTTGGGGAAAATTTCAATCATCGGCCTCGGTGACAAACTAAAATGTAATTCTTATACACTATGAATGCATGGAATAGATAATTCGAATATCATAGTTCTATGAATGTAGAATAAAGATTGTGGCCTCGTAAGTTTATTCAGGGACGGCGTGAGTGAACCAAGTAACAATTGCACAGCCTATATTATTGTTGTACATCGCCCCAGGTTCACTAACTCGTCCCTGAAAAAATCTGACACCAATGTGTCTGCCTCTCTTTTGGGAGAAATTTGAATCATTGGCCACAATAAGAAATTGAAATGTAATCATACAAAACATTATTCAGGGATATACATAGTCATGTACAAAAACAAGCCTAAATATTGTAATTATAAATAGGAAACCAAACAATTAATCTTCAGGTGCATGTTAAAAATACTTATGATCAAAACCATTGATATACATATGCATCATACCGATCATTAAAAGATCAGAAACAATTCAGGGATCATATATGTAGTTCCGTATTAGAATAAATCTAGGGCCTCAAAATTTGTTTCAGAGATGGAGTTGGAGAACCAAAGTACCAACAACACAACCTATATTGTTTGTGTGCATTGCTGCCTCAGGTTCACCAACCCATCCCTAAAACACGACACCGTCATACGTGTCTCCCCTTGAACTCTTTTGGGGCAAATTTCAATCATCGGCCTCGGTGACAAACTAAAATGTAATTCTTATACACTGAATGCATGGAATAGGTAATTCGAATATCATAGTTCTATGAATGTAGAATAAAGATTAAGGCCTCATAAGTTTCTACAGGGACGGCGTAAGTGAGCCAAGTAATAATTGCACAGCCTATATTGTTCTTGTACATCGCCCCAGGTTCACTAACTCGTCCCTGAAAAAATCTAACACCAATGTGTCTGCCTCTCTTTTGGGGCAAATTTGAATCATTTCCACAATAAGAAATTGAAATGTAATCGTACAAAACATTATTCAGGGATATACATAGTCAGGTACAAAAACAAGCCTAAATATTGTAATTATAAATAAAAAACCAAACAATTAATCTTCAGGTACATGTTAAAAATACTTATGATCAAAACCAGTCATATACATATGCATCATACCAATCATTAAAAGATCAGAAACAATTCAAGGATCATATATGTAGTTCCATATGAGAATAAATCTAGGGCCTCAAAATTTGTTTCAGAGATGGAGTTGGGGAACCAAAGTACCAACAACACAACCTATATTGTTTGTGTACATTGTTGCCTCAGGTTCACCAACCCATCCCTAAAACACGACACTATCATACGTGTCTCCACTTGAACTCTTTTGGGGCAAATTTCAATCATCAGCCTCAGTGACAAACTAAAATGTAATTCTTATACACTATGTATGCATGGAATAGATAATTAAAATATCATAGTTCTATGAATGTAGAATAAAGATTGCAGCCTCATAAGTTTCTACAGAGATGGCATAACCGAACCAAGTAACAATTGCACAGCTTATATGGATCTTGTACATGGCCCCAGGTTCGCTCACTCATCCCTGTAAAAATTTGACACCAATGTGTCTGCCTCTCTTTGGGGCAAATTTAAATCATTGGCCACAATAAGAAATTGAAATGTAATCGTACCAAACAATATTCAGGGATATGCAAATGCATCATACAACGCATTCATAGATCAGAAACAATACAAATATTATATATGTAGGTTCCATATGAGAGAAAAAATTAGGGCCTCATTTTTTTCAGCGATGGAGTCGGAGAACAAAAATACCAACAGCACAACCTATATTGTTTATGTGCATTGTCCTGTGGCCACTAACCATCCCTAAGAAAATGAGACCATCAGATGCCCTTGCACTATTTTGGGGCAAAATTGAGTCATTGGGCTCAGTAAGGAATAGAAATGTAATGTTATAGGCCTGCTGTGTATCAAAATCAACACTCAACTAGCAAACTCAACTAGATGGCAGATGAGCAGATTGGGGTTTTGTGACTAGAAGGATTAGGGTTTTGTGACTAGATGGCAGATGCATCAATCAACCAATCGAATCATATATATACTACCCTACTTCAAGAGCAAAAGAATTTGTACATGATTGAGCAAATCCTATGTATGAACAGTGAAAACTGCGGCTGCGACTAGAGAAGCTAGCAATGTAGTACCTCGGACTCCTCATCAGGGACCTCCTCCTCGAACTCATCATTCTCCGTGATTGCGTCGAAGATTTCTTGAACGACGATGGGGTCGTCGATGTAGATCACCGGATTGCCTCCGCTTGCCGCCTGCCCCCCATCCAGATCTGCCGCTGGCACCATGACGTTTGTCGGCCACCTGCTGCTCGGGGGCGACGGCTACTACCTGCTGCTCGGCGGCAATGGCTACCACCTGCTACTCGGCAGCGACGGCTACCAACTGCTGCTCGGCGGCAACGGCTACCACCTGCTGCTCAGCGGTGACGGCTAGTGGCTGGACGGATGAGTTCGCACCCTCGACGGCACGGTGACGAGCGGCGTTCGTGCCCGGTGAAGACGCCTCCGTCTGCTTGGCAACAACCGAGCCATCTGCTGTTGCGCCTTCAACTGGCTTCACCTTCGGATCTTCTCCACGCGTACGCTTCATGGCGCACCAAGGGAAGGAGGTAGTGCAAACGAGGGAGCTTCGGCGCGCGCGGCAGGTGTAGATTGGGTTCTTGGGACTAGACAGACTGGGGGGAAATGACACGAGCTCATGGAAGAAGAAGGTCAAGGGGGGTTATAAACACCGGACCGTTTGTAGTCCTCGAGTGGACACGTGTGGTGGGCGGGGGGCTACCACGAACTCCACCCTTTTTTTCGGTTCCCTTTTTTTTAAACAGCCACGATCTCCACTTTAGAGCTGCATTGAAAACGCGCTCATGGCAGACCTCGATTCCACTGCATGCAAGTGGCGTGGAACTAATTTCTAGCAACGTTAGATCTACTCGAGGGGGGCCCTTGACTCATGTAATTTACTAGCGGTAAGGCCCAGTTGGAAGTGAGATTGAGAGCGTTGCGTAAAAATGCGATATGTCTGATTAAAATCAAGTGGCAATAAATTACAGCGTACCATCGACAACCGTGCACTCAATGACCCCGTTGCCCTGTGCATGAGTTGTAGTAGCAGTAGTAGGCTTTTCGGACTTGATTAAACTTGACATGACCACTTGACGACTTTTTCCATGGACGGCATCATGTTCCTTCCTGTAGAAGTCTCGCGGAGGGAGACGTCCGTGCTATCTCACGCTATACTATGAAGGGCATGAGGTGTGAAACGATCATCGTTGGATCACACAGAATCAACGGTTGGTGCGCACGATCCGCGTGATAACTATGACAACCAATCAGGGAGTAGCAGACAGGGTGAGCACAGTTTTGGGCTTCTACGAAAGATAGAGAGGGGGGTGGGAAAAACTAAGTAGTACCACATAAAACCAAGGGCGAAACTGAGTTGTATAAAAATGGAAAGTGTATTGTACAATGAAATACATCGTGGAATACATCAAATTATGCCAAGATAGATCAACTAGAGTTCATTGGATGTGTGTTCTTCTCATAAACCACACATGGATCCACCAGTGTCATTGCATGTGTGTTCTTCTAAACAAACCACATAAGGATCCACCAGTGTCATTGCATGTCTGTTCTTTTCATGAACCACACCCGATTGCATATACATTCTTTTCATGAACCATACCCAGTGTCACTGCATGTCAGTTCTTTTCATGAACCACATAAGGATCTACCAGTGTCACTGGATGTGTGTTCTTCTCATGAACCACACGTGGATCCACCGGTGTCATTGCATGTCTGTTCCTCTAAACAAACCACATAAGGATCCACCAGTGTCATTGCGTGTATGTTCTTTTCATGAACCACACCCAGCGTGATTGCATGTTTGTTCCTCTAAACAAACCACATAAGGATCCACCAGTGTCATTGCGTGTCTGTTCTTTTCATGAACCACACCCAGTGTCATTGCATGTGTGTTCTTCTAAACAAACCACATAAGGATCCACCAGTGTCATTGCATGTATGTTCTTTTCATGAACCACACATAAGGATCCACCAATGTCATTGCATGTCTATTCTTTTCATGAACGACACCCAATGTCATTGCATGTGTGTTCTCCTGACACACCACATATGGATCCTCTAGTGTCATTGCATGTTTGTTCATCTAAACAAACCACATAAGGATCCACCAGTGTCATTGCATGTCTGTTCTTTTCATGAACCACACCTAGTGTCATTGCATGCGTGTTCTTTTCATTAACCATAGCTAGAGTCATTACATATACATTTCCATAAACCACACATGGATCCACCGATGTCATTGCATGTCTGTTCTTTTCATGAACCACACCGAGTGTCACTGCATGTCAGTTCTTTTCATGAACCACATAAGGATCCACCCTGTGTCATTGGATGTGTGTTCTTCTCATGAACCACACGTGGATCCACCGGTGTGATTGCATGTCTGTTCCTCTAAACAAACCACATAAGGATCCACTAGTGTCATTGCATGTCTATTCTTTTCATGAACCACACCCACTATCATTGCATGCGTGTTCTTCTAAACAAACCACATAAGGATCCACCGGTGTCATTGCCTGTCACTTCTTTTCATGAACCACACCCAGTGTCATTGCATGTGTGTTCTTCTAAAGAAACCACATAAGGATCCACCAGTGTCATTGCATGTGTGTTAATTCCATAAACCACACATGGATCCACCGATGTCATTGCATGTCTGTTCTTTTCATGAACCACACCCAATGTCAATGCATGTGTGTTCTCCTAACAAACCACATATGGATCCACCAGTGTCATTGCATGTCTATTCTTTTCATGAACCGCGGCTAGAGTCCACCAGTATCATTGGATGTCTGTTCTTCCCATGAACCACACATGGATCCACCAGTGTCATTGCCTGTCTGTTCTTTTCATGAATCACAGCTAAAGTCATTGCATGTCTGTTACTTCCATAAACCACATATGGATCCACCTAGTGTGATTGCATGTTTGTTCCTCTAAACAAACCACATAAGGATCCACAAGTGTCATTGCGTGTCTATTCTTTTCATGAACCACACCTAGTGTCATTGCATGTGTGTTCTTCTAAACAAACCACATAAGGATCCACCAGTGTCATTGCCTGTCTGTTCTTTTCATGAACCACATAAGGATCCATGAGTGGCATTGCATGTCTGTTCTTTTCATGAATCACAGCTAGAGTCATTGCATGTCTGTTCCTTCCATAAACCACATATGGATCCACCTAGTGTGATTGCATGTCTGTTCCTCTAAACAAACCACATAAGGTTCCACCAGTGTCATTGCGTGTCTGTTCTTTTCACGAACGACACCTAGTGTCATTGCATGTGTGTTCTTCTATACAAACCACATAAGGATCCACCAGTGTCATTGCCTATCTGTTCTTTTCATGAACCACACCCAGTGTCATTGCATGTGTGTTCTTCTAAACAAACCACATAAGTCATTGCATGTCTGTTCTTTTCATGAACCATACCCGGTGTCATTGCATGTCTGTTCTTTTCATGAACCATATCTAGATTCATTGCATGTCTGTTCCTCTAAACAAACCACATAAGGATCCACCAGTGTCATTGCATGTCTGTTCTTTTCATGAACCACACCCACTGTCATTGCATGAGTGTTCTTTTCATTAACCATAGCTAGAGTCATTGCATGTCTGTTACTTCCATAAACCACACAAGGATCCACCGGTGTCATTGCATGTCTATTCTTTTCATGAACCACACCCAGTGTCATTGCATGTGTGTTCTCCTGATAAACCACATATGGATCCACCAGTGTCATTGCATGTCTGTTCTTTTCATGAACCACGGCTAGAGTCCACCAGTGTCATTGGATGTGTGGTCTTCCCATGAACCACACATGGATCCACCATTGTCATTGCCTGTCTGTTCGTTTCATGAATCACAGCTAGAGTCATTACATGTCTGTTACTTCCATAAACCACATATGGATCCACCTAGTGTGATTGCATGTCTGTTCCTCTAAACAAACCACATAAGGATCCACCAGTGTCATTGGATGTGTGTTCTTCTCATGAACCACACCCAGTGTCATTGCATGCGTGTTCTTCTAAACAAACCACATAAGGATCCACCAGTGTCATTGCATGTCTGTTCTTTTCATGAATCACAGCTAGAATCATTGCATGTCTGTTACTTCCATAAACCACATATGGATCCACCTAGTGTGATTGCATGTTTGTTCATCTAAACAAACCACATAAGGATCCACCAGTGTCATTGCCTATCTGTTATTTTCATGAACCACACCCAGTGTCATTTCATGTGTGTTCTTCTAAACAAACCACATAAGTCATTGCATGTCTGTTCTTTTCATGAACCACACCCGGTGTCATTGCATGTCTATTCTTTTCATGAACCACAGCTAGAGTCATTGCATGTCTGTTCCTCTAAACAAACCACATAAGGATCCACTAGTGTCCTTGCATGTCTGTTCTTTTCATGAACCACACCCAGTGTCATTGCATGCGTGTTCTTTTCATTAACCATAGCTAGAGTCATTGCATGTCTGTTACTTCCATAAACCACACATGGATCCTCCAATGTCATTGCATGTCTGTTCTTTTCATGAACCACACCCAGTGTCACTTCATGTCAGTTCTTTTCATGAACGACATAAGCATCCACCTAGTTTCATTGGATGTGTGTTCTTCTCATGAACCACACGTGGATCCACCGGTGTCATTGCATGTCTGATCCTCTAAACAAACCACATAAGGATCCACAAGTGTCATTGCATGTCTGTTCTTTTCATGAACCACACCCAATATCTTTGCATGCGTGTTCTTTTCATTAACCATAGCTAGAGTCATTGCATGTCAGTTACTTCCATAAACCACACATGGATCCACCGATGTCATTGCATGTCTATTCTTTTCATGAACCACACCCAATGTCATTGCATGTCTGTTGTTTTCATGAACCACAACTAGAGTCCACCAGTGTCATTCGATGTGTGTTCTTCCCATGAACCACACATGGATCCACTAGTGTCATTGCATGTGTGTTCTTCTAAACAAACCACATAAGGATCCACCAGTGTGATTCCATGTCTGTTCTTTTCATGAACCACACCCAATGTCATTGCATGTGGGTTCTTTTCATGAACCACATAAGGATCTACCAGTGTCATTGCATGTCTGTTCTTTTCATGAACCACACCCAGTGTCATTGCATGTTACTTCCATAAACCACATATAGATCCACCTAGTGTGATTGCATGTTTGTTCCTTCCATAAACCACATAAGGATCCACCGGTGTCATTGCCTGTCTGTTCTTTTCATGAACCACGCCTAGTGTCAGTGCATGTCTGTTCTTTTCATGAACCACACCCAGTGTCACTGCATGTCAGTTCTTTTCATGAACCACATAAGGATCTACCAGAGTCATTGGATGTGTGTTCTTCTAAATGAACCACACGTGGATCCACCGGTGTCATTGCATGTCTATTCCTCTAAATGAACCACATAAGGATCCACCAGTGTCATTGCATGTGTGTTCTTTTCATGAACCACACCTAGTGTCATTGCATGTGTGTTCTTCTAAACAAACCACATAAGGATCCACCAGTGTCATTGCATGTCTGTTCTTTTCATGAACCACATAAGGATGGGCCCACTAGTGTCATTGCATGTCTGTTCTTTTCATGAACCACACCTAGCGTCAGTGCATGTCTGTTCTATTCATGAACCACACCCAGTTTCACTGCATGTCTGTTCTTTTCATGAGCCACATAAGGATCTACCAGTGTCATTGCATGTCTGTTACTTCCATAAACCACATATGGATCCACCTAGTGTGATTTGATGTATGTTCCTCTAAACAAACCACATAAGGATCCACTAGTGTCATTGTGTGTCTGTTCCTTTCATGAACCACACCTAGTGTCATTGCATGTGTGTTCTTCTAAACAAACGACATAAGGATCCACCATTGTTATTGCCTATCTGTTCTTTTCATAAACCACACCCAGTGTCATTGCATGTGTGTTCTTCTAAACAAACCACATAAGTCATTGCATGTCTGTTCTTTTCATGAACCACCCCCGGTGTCATTGCATGTCTGTTCTTTTCATGAACCACAGCTAGAGTCATTGCATGTCTGTTCCTCTATACAAACCACATAAGGATCCACTAGTGGCATTGCATGTCTGTTCTTTTCATGAACCACACCCAGTGTCATTGCATGTGTGTTCATTTCATTAACCATAGCTAGAGTCATTGAAATGCTGTTACTTACATAAAACACACATGGTTCCACTGATGTCATTGCATGTCTGTTCTTTTCATGAACCACACCCAGTGTCACTGGATGTCAGTTCTTTTCATGAACCACATAAGGATCCACCCAGTGTCATTGGATGTGTGTTCTTCTCATGAACCACATGTGGATCCACCGGTGTCATTGCATGTATGTTCCTCTAAACAAACCACATAAGGATCCACCAGTGTCATTGCATGTCTGTTCTTTTCATGAACCACAACTAGAGTCCACCAGTGTCATTCGATGTGTGTTCTTCCCATGAACCACACATGGATCCACGAATGTCATTGCATGTGTGTTCTTCTAAACAAAGCACATAAGGATCCACCAGTGTCATTGCATGTCTATTCTTTTCATGAACCACACATAAGGATCCACCAGTGTCATTGCATGTCTGTTCTTTTCATGAACCACACCCAATGTCATTGCATGTCTGTTCTTTTCATGAACCACATAAGGATCTACCAGTGTCATTGCATGTGTGTTCTTTTCATGAACCACACCTAGTGTCATTGCATGTGTGTTACTTCCATAAACCACATATGGATCCACCTAGTGTGATTGCATGTTTGTTCCTTCCATAAACCACATAAGGATCCACCGGTGTCATTGCCTGTCTATTCTTTTCATGAACCACACCTAGTGTCAGTGCATGTCTGTTCTTTTCATGAACCACACCTAGTGTCACTGCATGTCATTTCTTTTCATGAACCACATAAGGATCTACCAGAGTCATTGGATGTGTGTTCTTCTAAATGAACCACACATGGATCCACCGGTGTCATTGCATGTCTATTCCTCTAAACAAACCACATAAGGATCCACTAGTGTCATTGAGTGTGTGTTCTTTTCATGAACCACACCCAGTGTCATTGCATGTGTGTTCTTCTAAACAAACCACATAAGGATCCACCAGTGTCATTGCATGTCTGTTCTTTTCATGATCCACATAAGGATGGGCCCACTAGTGTCATTGCATGTCTGTTCTTTTCATGAACCACACCTAGCGTCAGTGCATGTCTGTTCTATTCATGAACCACACCCAGTTTCACTTCATGTCTGTTCTTTTCATGAGCCACATAAGGATCTACCAGTGTCATTGCATGTCTGTTACTTCCATAAACCACATATGGATCCACCTAGTGTGATTTCATGTCTGTTCCTCTAAACAAACCACATAAGAATCCACCAGTGTCATTGCGTGTTTGTTCCTTTCATGAATCACACCTAGTGTCATTGCATGTGTGTTCTACAAAACAAACCACATAAGGATCCACCATTTACATTGCCTATCTATTATTTTCATGAACGACACCCAGTGTCGTTGCATGTGTGTTCTTCTAAACAAACCACATAAGTCATTGCATGTCTGTTCTTTTCATGAACCACACCCGGTGTCATTGTATGTCTGTTCTTTTCATAAACCACAGCTAGAGTCATTGCATGTCTGTTCCTCTAAACAAACCACATAAGGATACACTAGTGTCATTGCATGTCTGTTCTTTTCAGGAACCACACCCAGTGGCATTGCATGCATGTTCTTTTCATTAACCATAGCTAGAGTCATTGCAATGCTGTTACTTGCATAAAGCACACATGGATCCACTGATGTCATTGCATGTCTGTTCTTTTCATGAACCACACCCAGTGTCACTAGATGTCAGTTCTTTTCATGAACCACATAAGGATCCACACAGTGTCATTGGATGTGTGTTCTTCTCATGAACCACACGTGGATCCACCGGTGTCATTGCATGTCTATTCCTCTAAACAAACCACATAAGGATCCACCAGTGTCATTGCATGTCTGTTCTTTTCATGAACCACACCCAGTGTCATTGCATGCGTGTTCTTCTAAACAAACCACATAAGGATCCACCAGTGTCATTGCATGTATGTTACTTTCATAAACCACACATGGATCCACCGATGTCATTGCATGTCTGTTCTTTTCATGAACCACACCCAATGTCATTGCATTTTTGTTCTCTTGACAAACCACATATGGATCCACCAGTGTCATTGCATGTTTGTTCTTTTCATGAACCAGACCCAGTGTCATTGCATGTGTGTTCTCTAAACAAACCACATAAGGATCCACCAATGTCATTGTCTATCTGTTCTTTTCATGAACCACACCAAGTGTCATTGCATGTGTGTTCTTCTAAACAAACCACATAAGTCATTGCTTGTCTGTTCTTTTCATGAACCACACCCGGTGTCATTGCATGTCTGTTCTTTTCATGAACCAAATCTACAGTCACCAGTGTCATTAGATGTCTGATCTTCCCATGAATGACACATGGATCCACCAGTGTCATTGCCTGTCTGTTCTTTTCATGGATCACAGCTAGAGTCATTGCATGTCTATTACTTCCATAAACCACATATGGATCCACCTAGTGTGATTGCATGTATGTTCCTCTAAACAAACCACATAAGGATCCACCAGTGTCATTGGATGTGTGTTCTTCTCATGAACCACACCCAGTGTCATTGCATGTGTGTTCTTCTAAACAAAACACATAAGGATCCACCAGTGTCATTGCCTGTCTGTTCTTTTCATGAACCACATAAGGATCCACCTGTGTCATTGCATGTCTATTCTTTTCATGAATCACAGCTAGAGTCATTGCATGTCTTTTACTTCCATAAACCACATATGGATCCACCTAGTGTGATTGAATGTTTGTTCCTCTAAACAAACCACATAAGGATCCACCAGTGTCATTGCGTGTCTGGTCTTTTCATGAACCACACCCAGTGTCATTGCATGTGTGTTCTTCTAAGCAAACCACATAAGGATCCACCAGTGCCATTACCTATCTGTTCTTTTCATGAACCACACCCAGTGTCATTGCATGTGTGTTCTTCTAAACAAACCACATAAGTCATTGCATGTCTGTTCTTTTCATGAACCACACCCGGTATCATTGCATGTCTGATCTTTTCATGAACCATATCTAGAGTCCACCAGTGTCATTGGATGTCTATTCTTCCCATGAACCACACATGGATCCACCAGTGTCATTGCCTGTCTGTTCTTTTCATGGATCACAGCTAGAGTCATTGCATGTCTGTTACTTCCATAAACCACATATGGATCCACCTAGTGTGATTGCATGTCCGTTCCTCTAAACAAACCACATAAGGATCCACCGGTGTCATTGGATGTGTGTTCTTCACATGAACCACACCCAGTGCCATTGCATGTTTGTTCCTCTAAACAAACCACATAAGGATCCACCCGTGTCATTGGGTGTCTGGTCTTTTCATGAACCACACCCAGTGTCATTGCATATGTGTTCTTATAAGCAAACCACATAAGGATCCACCAGTGTCATTGCCTATCTGTTCTTTTCATGAACCACACCCAGTGTCATTGCATGTGTGTTCTTCTAAACAAACCACAAAAGTCACTGCATGTCTGTTCTTTTCATGAACCACACCCGGTGTCATTGCATGTCTGTTCTTTTCATGAACCATATCTAGAGTCACCAGTGTCATTGGATGTCTGTTCTTCCCATGAACCACACATGGATCCACCAGTGTCATTGCCTGCCTGTTCTTTTCATGGATCACAGCTAGAGTCATTGCATGTCTGTTACTTCCATAAACCACATATGGTTCCACCTAGTGTGATTGCATGTCTGTTCCTCTAAACAAACCACATAAGGATCCACCGGTGTCATTAGATGTGTGTTCTTCTCATGAACCACGCCCAGTGTCATTGCATGTGTGTTCTTCTAAACAAACCACATAAGGATCCACTCGTGTCATTACATGTCTGTTCTTTTCATGAATCACAGCTAGAGTCATTGCATGTCTGTTACTTCCATAAACCACATACGGATCCACCTAGTGTGATTGCATGTCTGTTCCTCTAAACAAACCACATAAGGATCCACCGGTGTCATTGGATGTGTGTTCTTCACATGAACCACACCTAGTGTCATTGCATGTTTGTTCCTCTAAACAAACCACATAAGGATCCACCAGTGTCATTGTGTGTCTGGTCTTTTCATGAACCACACCCAGTGTCATTGCATATGTGTTCTTCTAAGCAAACCACATAAGGATCCACCAGTGTCATTGCCTATCTGTTCTTTTCATGAACCACACCCAGTGTCATTGCATGTGTGTTCTTCTAAACAAACCACATAAGTCACTGCATGTCTGTTCTTTTCATGAAACACACCCGGTGTCATTGCATGTATGTTCTTTTCATGAAGCATATCTAGAGTCACCAGTGTCATTGGATGTCTGTTCTTCCCATGAACCACACATGAATCCACCAGTGTCATTGCCTGCCTGTTCTTTTCATGGATCACAGCTAGAGTCATTGCATGTCTGTTACTTCCATAAACCACATACGGATCCACCTAGTGTGATTGCATGTCTGTTCCTCTAAACAAACCACATAAGGATCCACCAGTGTCATTGGATGTGTGTTCTTCTCATGAACCACGCCCAGTGTCATTGGATGTGTGTTCTTCTAAACAAACCACATAAGGATCCACTCGTTTGCATGTCTGTTCTTTTCATGAATCACAGCTAGAGTCATTGCATGTTTGTTACTTCCATAAACCAGATATGGATCCACCTAGTGTGATTGCATGTCTGTTCCTCTAAAAAAACCACATAAGGATCCACGAGCTTCATTGCGTGTCTATTCTTTTCATGAACCACACCCAGTGTCATTGCATGTGTGTTCTTCTAAACAAACCACATAAGGATCCACCAGTTTCATTGCCTATCTGTTCTTTTCATGAACCACACCCAGTGTCATTGCATGTGTGTTCTTCTAAACAAACCACATAAGTCATTGCATGTCTGTTCTTTTCATGATCCACACTCGGTGTCATTGCATGTCTGTTCTTTTCATGAACCATATCTAGAGTCATTGCATGTCTGTTCCTCTAAACAAACCACATAAGGATCCAACAGTGTCATTGCATGTCTGTTCTTTTCATGAACCACACCCACTGTCATTGCATGTGTGTTATTTTCATTAACCATAGCTAGAGTCATTGCATGTCTGTTACTTCCATAAACCACACAAGGATGCACCGATGTCATTGCATGTCTGTTCTTTTCAGGAACCACACCTAGTGTCATTGCATGTGTGTTCTCCTGACAAACCACATATGGATCCACCAGTTTCATTGCATGTCTGTTCTTTTCATGAACCACAGCTAGACTCCCCCAGTGTCATTGGATGTGTGTTCTTCCCATGAACCACACATGGATCCACCAGTGTCATTGCCAGTCTGGTCTTTTCATGAATCATAGCTAGAGTCATTACATGTCTGTTACTTCCATAAACCACATATGGATCCACCTAGTGTGATTGCATGTCTGTTCCTCTAAACAAACCACATAAGGATCCACCAGTGTCATTGGATGTGTCTTCTTCTCATGAATCACACCCAGTGTCATTGCATGTGTGTTCTTCTAAACAAACCACATAAGGATCCACCAGTGTCATTGTCTATCTGTTCTTTTCATGAACCACATAAGGATCCTCCAGTGTCATTGCATGTCTGTTCTTTTCATGAATCATTGCTAGAGTCATTGCATCTCTGTTACTTCCATCAACCACATATGGATCCACCTAGTGTGATTGCATGTATGTTCCTCTAAATAAACCACATAAGGATTCACTAGTGTCATTGCGTGTCTGTTCTTTTCATGAACCACACCCAGTGTCATTGCATGTGTGTTCTTCTAAACAAACCACATAAGGATCCACCAGTGTCATTGCCTATCTGTTCTTTTCATGAACCACACCCAGTGCCATTGCATGTGTGTTCTTCTAAACAAACCACATAAGTCATTGCAAGTCTGTGATTTTCAAGAACCACACCCGGTGTCATTCCATGTCTATTCTTTTCATGAACCACAGCTAGAGTCATTGCATGTCTTTTCCTCTAAACAAACCACATAATGATCCACTAGTGTCATTGCATGTCTGTCCTTTTCCTGAACCACACCCAGTGTCATTGCATGCGTGTTATTTTCATTAACCATAGCGAGAGTCATTGCACGTCTGTTACTTCCATAAACCACACATGGATCCACCAATGTCATTGCATGTCTGTTCTTTTCATGAACCACACCAAGTGTCACTGCATGTCAGTTCTTTTCATGAACGACATAAGGATCCACCCAGTGTCATTGGATGTGTGTTCTTCTCATGAACCACACGTGGATCCACCGGTGTCATTGCATGTTTGTTCCTCTAAACAAACCACATAAGGATCCACCAGTGTCATTGCATGTCTGTTCTTTTCATGAACCACACCCAGTGTCATTGCATGCGTGTTCTTTTCATTAACCATAGATAGAGTCATTGCATGTCAGTTACTTCCATAAACCGCACATGGATCCACCGATGTCATTGCATGTCTATTCTTTTCATGAACCACACCCAGTGTCATTGCATGTCTGTACTTTTCATGAACCACAACTAGAGTCCACCAGTGTCATTGGATGTGTGTTCTTCCCATGAACCACACATGGATCCACCAATGTCATTGCATGTTTGTTCTTCTAAACAAACCACATAAGGATCCACTAGTGTAATTGCATGTCTGTTCTTTTCATGAACCACACATAAGGATCCACCAGTGTCATTGCATGTCTGTTCTTTTCATGAACCACACCCAATGTCATTGCATGTCTGTTCTTTTCATGAACCACATAAGGATCTACTAGTGTCATTGCATGTCTGTTCTTTTCATGAACCACACCCAGTGTCATTGCATCTGTGTTACTTCCATAAACCACATATGGATCCACCTAGTGTGATTGCATGTTTGTTCCTTCCATAAACCACATAAGGATCCACCGGTGTCATTGCATGTCTGTTCTTTTTATGAACCACACCTAGTGTCAGTGCATGTCTGTTCTTTTCATGAAAGACACCCAGTGTCACTGCATGTCAGTTCTTTTCATGAACCACATAAGGATCTACCAGAGTCATTGGATGTGTGTTCTTCTAAATGAACCACACGTGGATCCACCGGTGTCATTGCATGTCTGTTCCTCTAAACAAACCACATAAGGATCCACCAGTGTCATTGCGTGTGTGTTCTTTTCATGAACCACACCTAGTGGCATTGCATGTGTGTTCTTCTAAACAAACCACATAAGGATCCACCAGTGTCATTGCATGCCTGTTCTTTCCATGAACCACATAAGGATGGGCCCACCAGTGTCATTGCATGTCTGTTCTTTTCATGAACCACACCCAGTGTCAGTGCATGTCTGTTCGATTCATGAACTAAACCTAGTTTCACTGCATGTCTGTTCTTTTCATGAGCCACATAAGGATCTACCAGTGTCATTGCATGTCTGTTACTTCCATAAACCACATATGGATCCACCTAGTGTGATTGCATGTCTGTTCCTCTAAACAAACCACATAAGGATCCACCAGTGTCATTGCGTGTTTATTCTTTTCATGAACCATACCCAGTGTCATTGCATGTCTGTTCTTCTAAACAAACCACATAAGGATCCACCAGTGTCATTGCCTATCTGTTCTTTTCATGAACCACACCTAGTGTCATTGCATCTGTGTTCTTCTAAACAAACCACTTAAGTCATTGCATGTATATTCTTTTCATGAACCACACCCGGTGTCATTGCATGTCTGTTCTTTTCATGAACCATATCAAGAGTGTCATTGGATGCCTGTTCTTCCCATGAAGCACACATGGATCCACCAGTGTCATTGACAGTCTGTTCTTTTCATGGATCACAGCTAGAGTCATTGCATGCCTGTTACTTCCTTAAACCACATATGGATCCACCTAGTGTGATTGCATGTCTGTTCCGCTAAACAAACCACATAATAATCCACCAGTGTCATTGGATGTGTGTTCTTCTCATGAACCACACCCAGTGTCATTGCATGTGTGTTCTTCTAAACAAACCACATAAGGATCCACCAGTGTCATTGCCTGTCTGTTCTTTTCATGAACCACATAAGGATCCACCAGTGTCATTGCATGTCTGTTCTTTTCATGAATCACAGCTAGAGTCATTGCATGTCTTTTACTTCCATAAACCACATATGAATCCACCTTGTGTGAGTGCATGTCTGTTCCTCTAAACAAACCACATAAGGATCCACAAGGTCATGTCATTGTTCATTCTTTTCATGAACCACACCTACTGTCATTGCATGTGTGTTCTTCTAAACAACCCACATAAGGATCCACCAGTGTCATTGCCTATATGTTCTTTTCATGAACCACACTCAGTGTCATTGCATGTGTGTTCTTTTCATTAACCATAGCTAGAGTCATTGCATGTATGTTCTTTTCATGAACCACACATAAGGATCCACCGATGTCATTGCATGTCTGTTCTTTTCATGAACCACACCCAGTGTCATTGCATGTGTGTTCTCCTGTAAAACCACATATGGATCCACCAAAGGTGTCATTGCATGTACATTCTTTTCATGAACCACAACTAGAGTGCACCAGTGTCATTGGATGTCTTCTTCCCATGAACCACATAAGGATCCACCAGTGTCATTGGATGTGTGTTCTTCTCATGAACCACACCCAGTGTCATTGCATGTGTGTTCTTATAAACAAACCACATAAGGATCGACCTGTGTCATTGCCTGTCTGTTCTTTTCATGAACCACATAAGGATACACCAGTGCATTGCATGTCTGTTCTTTTCATGAATCAAAGCTAGAGTCATTGCATCTCTGTTACTTCCATCAACCACATATGGATCCACCTAGTGTGATTGCATGTATGTTCCTCTAAATAAACCACATAAGGATTCACTAGTGTCATTGCGTGTCTGTTCTTTTCATGAACCACACCCAGTGTCATTGCATGTGTGTTCTTCTGAAGAAACCACATAAGGATCCACCAGTGTCATTGCCTATCTGTTCTTTTCATGAACCACACCCAGTGTCATTGCATGTGTGTTCTTCTAAACAAACGACATAAGTCATTGCATGTCTGTTCTTTTCATGAACCACACCCGGTGGCATTGCATGCGTCTTCCTTTCATGAACCATAGCTAGAGTCATTGCATGTCTGTTAGTTCCATAAACCACACATGGATCCACCGATGTCATTGCATGTCTGTTCTTGTCCTGAACCACACCTAGTGTCACTGCATGTCAGTTCTTTTCGTGAACCACATAAGGATCCACCCAGTGTCATTGGATGTGTGTTCTTCTCATGAACCACACATGGATCCACCGGTGTCATTGCATGTCTGTTGCTCTAAACAAACCACATAAGGATCCACCAGTCTCATTGCATGTCTGTTCTTTTCATGAACCACACCCAGTGTCATTGCATGCATGTTCTTTTCATTAACCATAGCTAGAGTCATTGCATGTCTGTTATTTCCATAAATCACACATGGATCCACCGATGTCATTGCATGTCTGTTCTTTTCATGAACCACACCCAGTGTCATTGCATGTCTGTTCTTTTCATGAACCACAGCTAGAATCCACCAGTGTCATTGGATGTGTGTTCTTCCCATGAACCACACATGGATCCACCAGTGTCATTGCATGTGTGTTCTTCTAAACAAACCACATAAGGATCCACCAGTGTCATTGCATGTCTATTCTTTTCATGAACCACACATAAGGATTCACCAGTGCCATTGCATGTCTGTTTTTTTCATGAACCACACCCAATGTCATTACATGTCTGTTCTTTTCATGAACCACATAAGGATCTACCAGTGCCATTGCATGTCTGTTCTTTTCATGAACCACACCCAGTGTCATTGCATGTGTGTTACTTCCATAAACCATATATGGATCCACCTAGTGTGATTGCATGTTTGTTCCTTCCATAAACCACATAAGGATCCACTAGTGTCATTGCCTGTTTGTTCTTTTCATGAACCACACATAGTGTCAGTGCATGTTGTTCTTTTCATGAACCACACCCAGTGTCACTGCATGTCAGTTCTTTTCATGAAACACATAAGGATCTACCAGAGTCATTGGATGTGTGTTCTTCTCATGAACCACACGTGGATCCACCAGTGTCATTGCATGTCTGTTCCTCTAGACAAACCACATAAGCATCCACCAGTGTCATTGCATGTGTGTTCTTTTCATGAACCACACCTAGTGTCATTGCATGTGTGTTCTTCTAAACAAACCACATAAGGATCCACCAGTGTCATTGCATGCCTGTTCTTTCCATGAACCACATAAGGATGGGCCCACCAGTGTCATTGCATGTCTGTTCTTTTCATGAACCACACCCAGTGTCAGTGCATGTCTATTCTATTCATGAACCACACCCAGTTTCACTGCATGTCTGTTCTTTTCATGAACCACATAAGGATCTACCAGTGTCATTGGATGTGTGTTCTTCTCATGAAACACACGTGGATCCACCGGTGTCATTGCATGTCTATTCCTCTAAACAAACCACATAACGATCCACCAGTGTCATTGCGTGTCTGTTATTTTCATGAACCACACCTAGTGTCATTGCATGTATGTTCTTCTAAACAAACCACATAAGTCACTGCATGTCTGTTCTTTTAATGAACCACACCCGGTGTCATTGCATGTGTGTTCCTCTAGACAGACCACATAAGGATCCACCGGTGTCGTTGCATGTATGTTCCTCTAACAAACCACATAAGGATCCACCAGTGTCATTGGATGTGTGTTCTTCTCATGAACCACACATGGATCCACCGGTGTAATTGCATGTTTATTCCTCTAAACAAACCACATTAGGATCCACCAGTATCATTATGTGTCTGTTCTTGTCATGAACCACACACAGTGTCATTGCATGCGTGTTCTTTTCATTAACCACGGCTAGAGTCATTGCATATATGTTACTTCCATAAACCACACATGGATCCACCGATGTCATTGCATGTCTGTTCTTTTCATGAACCGCACCCAATGTCATTGCATGTCAGTTCTTTTCATGAATCACAGCTAGAGTCATTGCATGTGTGTTACTTCCATAAACCACACATGGATCCACCTAGTGTGATTGCATGTCTGTTCCTTTCACAAACCACACATGGATACACCAATGTCATTGCATGGGTAGCCATTAGACCGAGTCTTCTAGAAGGCACGCCCTAACACAGTTGTTCTTCTTGACGATTGTTACATACCTTTCGATTGGGGCGCTTGGATGATTGGGATGGTCTTCGTGAGAGCGATCCGCGAGTAGGCTGTTCTGCGGCATGATTGGCCACGCTTGCTCTGGACAAACTGGCAACACCGGGCGCTCCCCTGTTGCGAGTGTCACGTCTCACGAGTTCAGTGGGCCACATCCCAGTGTCACGTCCCCATTACTTCTCTTCCTCCCCGTACTTCTCTTCCTTACCTCAAGCCACTTTCCCACTTCACTCCCATCCTGCCGTAAGCCAGCCGGTGCCTCCATCCCAATCCCTCTCGGTACCCACCCCACCCTCTTGCCATGGGTTCAAGGGGAGGCGGAGAAAGCGTCGTGACGGCGAGGACGTGATTTGATGTGAGTCATCTCGTCTCTATTTCTATCATCTGTGGCTAGTTATCTATTTTTTGAGCTAGATCTAATATGTTTACTCATGCGCGTATGATGTGTTAGGCCAACCAGATGATGTATGACTCCGACTATCACGGTTTAGAGGATGAAGACAGTCCTCTGGTATGTAAACATGGATATGTGCCCGCTAAATTTGTAGCCTTCGAAGGACGAAACGCAGGTAGGAGGTTTCTACGGTGTCAAGGACATCGTGCAATGATGGTAGGCGGAAGTTGCGGTGTTGTCAAATGGGTAGATCCAGAGTGGCCCAAATCGATGCAGAAAACGCTGGACAAACTATGGGAAATGACTGTCGAGTTGAAAGAATCCATATTCAGCTCACTTCTTGACAGTGTTGAGATGAAGCTATGGGCACCAGTTGACACGACCAAGCATAAGCGAGATCTCAGGTGGGTGCAAGACAAGGTTATCAAAGTCGAGAAGGAGAGGGATGCGACGTTGGCCCTGAAGGCTAAAGCAGAGCAAGAACTGACTCAAGCAAGGAACGATCTCCACCAGGCCAAAGTCCTGCAGTACACAACTACGAGTATTGACATGTGCATGAGGAAAAATGCAGAGAAACAATTGAAGCTGTGTAAGGAAGATGCTAAAAGGAAGGAGCAGACAATTCGATCCTTGCTCTCGCAGGAAGATGCACGTCGGGCCAAGATTAGGAAGATCAATGAGATGTGTGATAACTAGTTCTATTTAGCTTAAGCTCCGTGCCTTTTTAAGTTGTAATATTTGTACTTGTTGACCTAGCGGTCTGAACTATTGGTCCCGGATTCTAGGGAGGAAAATAATTGCTCTGACCTCGCATTAATTTGTGGAAGAATTTGTGATTTAGATCAATTTCTGCCTCGATTTAGATATCTGTCCCGGATTGGGAACGTAACCGTGGACCAAAGACACCTTTTCTACTAGTGTATTCTGACATTGGTGGTTTGTTTAAACGTAATCTACGTGGATTGTGCCGCATGCAAATGGCACAACCACAATTTATAAAGTGCAAGCACGTACACCCGGTTGCTGGAGATCCGGGAGCTTCACCAGATGCAGGGGATGCAGGAGCAGAGAGGTGGTGAGATAGACAGGCTCAAGATTAGGCCAGAAAGTGGTACCCATTTCCTCCTCATCTGGGCATTATCGGTGAGAACATTGCTGTTTATGTTGCCACGTCGTTGTGCAGCATCTGAAATAAGTTGCTGCTTCGTGGAGTGTGGCAGCTTAAATAATTTATTTATGTTCCACTTACATTCCATCGTATTTGGAGACCTTCTGCCCCTCAGCAATCGTGGAACCGGTGGATCCTTGTTTTCAGGTAGTAGTGGTACAATCACAATTTCGGATTCAACTACAAACTCGGGCGTTTCCAAACCCTAAGTCGTGGTACATTTTACTCAGAGAACGTGGGTAGATTGTTTCGCCTAGCAACGTGCCACACACAGAGCGATCAGAATTTAACATAATTACATATATAGGTTCAAGTTCAACACATTACTATGCATCTTCATTGCCAACAGCCTTCTTCCGCAGCCTGGGTGCCAAGCCTTCACGTCCAATGGCTTCTTCATTTTCTGCCTTCTTCCTCTTCCTCGGTGCCAATTTTGTTAGCTTCACATACTCTGCATCGTCGAGACAATGGGCACCAGAATCGTGTCCATCATCATCTTTCCACTTGTTTTTAATTTCTTCGGGCAGCAAAATGACATCTTTCCACTCATTTTTAATTTCTTCGGGAAGCAAAATGTCTGACCCAGCAGTCATGTTTCTAACCTTGCAGCGCTTCCTGTCAAAGAAACAAGACTGTTGCATAACTGCCCAATATCTATAGAGTAAATAAAACAAAAATTACAATTCAGCACAAACATGCAAACCCCAAGAGACCTTTGCTTACCAGGAGCTAATTGGGTTCGAGCAACCACCATGTCCAAGAATAGAAGGGCGACTCCCAGTTGCAGCAGCTTCCACATCTAGTACATCACATTTCAGCTCAAACATGGCAATCGAAGCATACCTTTTCATTAACCCAATTAGCTGACTGTCACACGTTATAGGTACCATGATGCCACGTCCATCCATGAAGCTGAACTTTGCAGTCTTCTTCGGCCATAATTCAGCATGATTACGCAGAGCAGCAACCATACCAGATATAGTGCAGATCTGCGCAGGCGCTTCTTCCATCGTGAAACAATGGTGTCCATACCTCTTGCCCTTAGAGTCGTACCTATAGAGGACTACCGTAGCCAGGTAAGGGGGTCCGCAAAGATCCCACTTGACAGAAAACTATGGACAAAATATGTTTGTCAGCGTTGGGCTAACAAACAATTTGAGGTTTAGTAGCCAGCTAGCAATTGTAACTAGTGCGAATAGCAAAGAGAAGGGTAGATCACCCGCTTGTAGATAGAACTTCTTCTTTCTTGATAGTAGGATCTGCCATCCTCCGAGCTGCTCGGCTCATCAGCGGCGGAGGCGGGCTAGAGCCTCGCAACGGCGGCTATGGCATGCGCCATTGGAGCTCGGGATCAGCGACTGGGCGCAGCAACTTGGCGCCGGAAGTCAAATGTCCGAAGGGATCGTCCTGCCTGGAGGGTGGATTCCGACGCTGCCGGTGCTAGGGGAAAGCTGGGAATGGATTTGTGAAATTGGCCATCCACTTAGATGCTCGTTTCGCCTACGTGGTTGCCACGTTGGCGCTCGCGTCACGGAAATATTACTGACATAAGGGTCCCGACCGTCTACTTCATGGGGCAGTTTCACGGCATGTTTGGATTTGGTAGGGGTGAGACGAGTTTGCCTTGAAATGGCCCCTCTCAGTAGTTGGCGGCCCAACTGTTCGAAACGCGGTAATTTCAGGCAACTTAGGTACCGCCATGCACTGGCCTGCCAACTTTGGTACCGCAGACGAACAAGCCCCAGGAGGCGGTGTCTATCTACTAGCACTGTAGTAGAAAAAATGCACCGTCAGCATCAGGGACACCCAGCTATTGTCTGGAGTACTTTGGGTCAAAAGCACATCTACCCCTACCCAGGGACACCAAACGATTCCTTGCATAGGTATTCGCGCCAGAGCCTTCGTAGGGAAGGTATCCGCTTTGACCCGTTGATTTTGGATTAGACAGACAAGATTGCTAGATGCTGAACTCTGTCTCCCTGGATGATGTTTCTATTACTACTACGTAAAATACACTTCTAAAACAACAATGTAACTATGCTTATGAGTTACTAGTTTGATTGCATTAGAATTCTGGTTATGACTGCAAACTACAGTATGTGAGCTGCATTCATTAGGAAGAGTCATCAGCGGACGGGGGCCTCGACCGCACAAAAAAAGGTTTATAAAACAGATGGAGCTTGTGCGCACATACATGCAACTCAGTAACTAGACTCTGATCAACGCATATACAGAGAGATAATACGAGGAATATGATCAACCCAATAGAATCCACTCATTACTACACGATGCATGCAACTCAGTATCCTAATAATATCATGCACATAATCACGTAAGTAGGAGTACTTTTTTTAGCTACATGCATTCACTCCTGAACACCATAAAGTGAAAGTTTGAACCCGTGGAGCGCCAAAATCACATGCGCCCCAGCTAGCCCGATTAATGGTCTGCTACTATAGTAACCTACACATCTACCCCTATAGTTTACTCTGGGACACCCAGCGATTGCTTGCATAGGCGTTCGTGCCAGAGCCTTCGAAGGGAAGGTATCCCCTCTGGCCCGTTGATTTGGGATGGACGGACAAGATTTCTAGACGGCCAAATAACATTGTCCCTACTCCCTAGCTCCCCTCCATTTCAAACACAGCGAAATTTCACGCGTCCCTCCATTTCAAACAATACCAAAATCACGTGGTCCCCACTCCCTCGCGCCCCTCCATTTCAAACATAACAAAATTTCTCGTGCCCCACCGTTTCAAACAATAAAAAAATCACGTGGTCCCACTCCCTCATGCCCCTCCATTTCAAACACCGCAAAATTTCTCGCGCCCAGAACCCCCTGCAGCACTTCTCCGGCTGGCTTTGCCCACTGGAACTCGACACCATCCAAAGCTGCAGTATACCCGAGCTGCATCAGCTATAGTCTCATCCAAAGCACCATTGCTGCTTCACCGATATACAGCACACCCGATCCAGCTCACCGAGTCCGTTGTCCCCCACCGCACCTGGTTTCCTTTTCCCACTTTCCCGTCCACGGCGCTGAATCCGTCAACGACTGCCCAAGATCTACTTCAACGCCACCAGTATCCTCCCCACCCATACCATACCGGAGCCGCCATGCAGTGCACTGATTCTCCCTCGTCTACCATGCTCAAGCCGACATCGAGCGCCCAAGATCTGCTTCCCTGACGCAAATAGCTGGTGCAACCGGAGCACCCTTGGTGACAAGGATGTCACCTGTGCCGGTACGGATGATGCTTAGAAGCCTTTCTGACAATGGTAACCAAATCTCCAACTCTTTTTTGTTTTGTCAGTAGTACAACAGGTTCAATCTTGTCGTAGTGAACTGCATTTTTGTAATCGTGTTGTACACTAGGTCAAAGCGCACGCCTATTCTTCGTGCTATATACTATGGAGTAGGTCACTAGACATGTTGGTTTGCATTCACAGCTCTACAAATTTTGAAGTCATGCACATGTTCTTAGATACTCTGAACAACAGTAATTGCTTGGTATCGTGTAGTTCTTGCAAAATGTAAAATCAGTGGAAAATATTAGTGTGGATTCCCTACTCCATGGTTACTGAATCTATCTGGTTCGTCCTAAGATAATTTCCCCTTATTATTTCCTCTTTGAAATCGTTCTCCTATCCTGTAGTACCCGTTTAACCTCTGCATACTAATTCGATTATAATTTTTTTGTTGCCATCTGGTTCTTCAAAAGCTGCAACACTAACTATTTTTTTTCTTGCATAGAGCCCAAAATGGAACAATGAACATGTTGGTTTGCATAGCCTCTTCTATAGGTTCACAAGCGATGTCATTATTTCCTTATCTATTGCTGGTTCGTCCAAAGCAATGGCATAGTTGTCCTCTACTATGAAGTTCACTCGTGGTTTTCGTTCCTGCCCTAGAAGTTCTCTTATGATGCCATTATATTTATATCTGGTTGATTCTTAGCTATGATAGTAACTGCATGCCATTGTGTAGCTCACTGCAAATTCTGAGTCACCCAATGTCTCTTGCATTCCCGGAAATACCACTACTTCCATATATATTTGCTGAAATGACCTGGCTAGTTTATATTTGCTAAAATTCTAAGAAACACTTTGTTTGATTTCTTGTTTCATTATAGGTACACTTGTCTAATGATTGTTTGTCCTGTTCTATAGGATCACGAGCGACGCTATTATATCTCGCATCTGGTTCTAGTTCGTCCTAAGAAACGACATAACTATCGTCCACTATGTATAGTTGATTCGTGGTTTGCATTCCTTCTCTACAAGTTCTCATATTATGCGGTTATAATTTCTATTTGGTTCATTCTTAGCTGCGACAGTAACTGCATGCCATTGTGTAGCTCAGTGCAAATTCCGAGTCACCCAATGTCTCTTGCATTCTAGGGTATACCACTGCTTCCATATATATTTGTTGAAATGACATGGCTAGTTTATATTTGCTGAAATTCTAAGCCACACACACACATTGTTTGTTTGCTCATTTTTCATAGTGGGCAGACTTGTTTAATATGTGCTTGCTTTTCTTGTTTGTTTAACGTGTTAGTAAATAATTGAACCATTGACCAGTTGTAAACTCCAGCTCGTAGCTCCTGTCATATCAGTCAAAAGAGTAGTTTGTCTTGTTTGATGTATTAACTTGTTATTACTTAGTTTCAGACTGCAATTATTGCTATCGCCACCAAAGAGGGGGCTGCAAGATCATGTCTACTCCAATGTAGCTTTCACACTCAAAGGAAGATGTAGATGATCAATTGAGAAAACAAACTGAGGACTCTACTATCAACTTGATTGTCAACTGAAAAATGCCGAATTTTCTTTCCCTTGAGTTGATAATATGTAATAATTTTAAGAAGTTTGTAGCTGATGTAATATCTAAATAACTCGCGTAGGCCATGTAGGCATTTAGTTGACGCCGTCTAGACATGGCGGTAGTCGTTACGGGAACTATGCTAGGCAGGTCGATTAGGGAACAATATCGTGCTTTGTTATTGGCCCGTCTTCTATTCAGCCGACGATGAACAGTAAAAGATGCTGGCTTATTATGCACGTTTTATGATATTAGCATGGGCTTCAGAAAGGCCGAAACTGTAAAAGGCTGTAAACGTAATGGGCCGACCCACATGTGGTAACAGGCCGTAACAGCAACAGGTCGTAACAGTAACAGACCATAACAGTAGTAGGCCAGAACAGTAGAAGGCCAGAATAGTAGAAGGCCAGAATAGAAACAAGCCATTACAGTAACAAGCAAGAAATTGTAAAATGGTAGAAAATTAATTAGCCAGATAATTAATGGGCCGGACCAGTAGTGGGCCTCATTAGTAAAGGGCCGCAACAATAAAGGGCCAAAGCAGTTAAAGGCCAGAACATTAACGAGCCTGAACAGTATGGCCCGAGAAATTTCCAGACGAGGGCAGTAACAGGCCGACAAATTTACCGGGGTAGAATAGTAACATGCTGCTTGTGGGCCTAAACAATTAATGACCGGAACAGTAAAATGCCAGAATAGTAATGGACCATCTCAAAGAAGGGTTGTGATAACAGTGATGGGCTGACCACAAGCCTTAAGTGTACATGAGTGACTTGGCGTGGGATATTAATGGGCCGCACAGTGTTGGACCAACATGGGCCTTCTATAGGCCGAAACAGTATCGGGCGGAAAGTTCACGGGCCGCTGCTCGCTGCATTATTGGGGCCATTTCAAGTAGTGTAGGACAAAATAGTAACATATCGTCTTCTTATTGGGCTCTCCTCATGGGACGGCCAGTTAGTATTTAGCAGTCCTCGGCTGGGCCTGGCTTCTTCCATGGTTTCTATGACCGTTAATGCAGTAACTGGCCGCTAAAAGCGGCTGCCACGCGGCAGTTTGCATGACGACAGCAGTCAACGCGGATGGCGAACATATCTATGATGGAACTAGATTAGTGGCTAAAGGGTGCGATCCACCACGGTTGTAAAAAAACTATGGTTGATTCATTTGTGACGGGGCTTTTACCACGAATGCCATCTGTCGCGGAAGACTTTTTGGCCATGAAAAACAGGCCTTCAACCACGAAAATTGTCCGTTGTAAAAGCTAATTGTTCTTGTAGTGAGATACAATCAACGGGTGGATATACATCCATAGAGGTCTTACGCTGGAAGACCGAAAAGCTTTGTTAATGAAATATGATTTCGTGGATGATGTAGACGTTCACTTGTTGATCTCAAGATCGTGATGAAGTCTGGCACCACAAAGCAGTAATGCATCTGTGATCGCACACACGTTTGGTACCCCGACCACCTCCGAGTCCTTGCTCCAACAAAGCAGCGGAAGCAGCAAATCCTTCTAGAAAAATCCACCGGGAACATGTACTTCATTAATTCGAATCCATGGGTATATTTTAGAGGGGGAGAGAGATCCTTCACGAGGAGGTGTGAGAGTGGAGGAGGATGGAGCTCCTTTTATAGGGGAAGGTGTAGCCCCCAAGTCTCCATGCGCATGGGCATGGTGGTACCCCCACCTCTCCCTCCATAATGGTGAGTTGGAGCTTCCACTAAGCCCACTCCCATTAAAACCAACTCCACTCACTTTGCATTAATTTTCCACCAAATTTAATGCAAGCTCTCATTAAATAAAAACCATTGTTATTTATTTTATTTCGAATTTTGTTAGTTACTTTATTGCAACATTTCGATATCACATGCAGAACCAATTTTAGCAATTTCACCCGAAAGAATTTCGGTGTCCATCGAAATAATGCCAACGTTTTCATACTATGTCTCTGGTATATTTGCTCCAAATGGTGTCGTTATCCCTTAAGTGTGTCACCCTATGGTTTGTGAATAATGCAGAGATAATTGAGGACCCTCTCTGATCAATAATCACCAGTGGGACCTGGAGATCCGTACTGACTCCCACACATTCAATGATGACTCTAGTGACACTACAAGAATTGTTGCCTTTTACAACGGACGATTTTCGTGGTTGAAGGCCCGTTTTTCGTGGCCAAAAAGTGTTCTGTGATGGATGGCATTCATGGTAAAAGCCCTATCACAAATGAATCAACCACGATTTTTTTCGGACCATGACGGATCGCACCCTTCAGCCACGAAAACTTGTTCCGTCGTAGATCTGCTTGCCAGCCGTGTTGACTGTTGACATCATGCAACCGCTGCCAGCGACCGGTTACCGCCGTTAGCTAGGCCCACCAAGGCCTGGTAAATACTAATTGGGCCGTCCCATGAGGAGAGCCTAATAAGAAGACGCCCCGTTATTGTTTTGTCCTACATTGCTTGAAATGGGCCCAACAATGCAGCCAATAGCGGCCCGCGAACTTTCAGGACCAATACTGTTTCGGCCTACAGAAGGCCCATGTTGGTCCAATACTGTGCCTCCCATTAGCAGCCTGCGCCAAATCGTTCCTATAGACTTAAGGCCTACGGTCAGCCCATCACTATTATCAAATCCCGTCATGGGCCGCCTACTAACGACCCTTCTTTGAGATGGTCCATTACTGTTATGGCATTTTACTATTCCGGGCGTTAATTGTTTAGGCCCACAAGCGGCGTATGACTGTTCTAGCCTGGTAAATTTATCAGCCTGTTACTTCCCTCGTCTAGAAATTTCTCGGGCCATTATTGTTCAGGTTCGTCACTGTTCTAGCCTTTAACTGCTTCGACCCTTTACTATTATGGCCCTTTACTATTGAGGCCCACTACTGTTTTCGCCCGCTAATTCTCTGGCATGTTACTGTTTTACCATTTTACAGTTTCTTGCCTGTTACTGCAATGACATGTTTCTATTTTGGCCTGCTAATGTTATGCTTGTTACTATTACGGCCTGTTACCACATGTGGGTTGGCCCATTATGTTTACGGCCTTTTATAGTTTTGGCCTTTCTGAAGCCCATGCCAATATCATAAAACGTGTATAATTAGCGAGCATCTTTTACTGTTCATGGTAGGCCTAATACAAGATGGGCCAATAACAAAGCCCTATATTGTTCCCTGATCGACCTGGCTGGCGCAGTTATGGTACCACCTACCACCATGCATGGACATCGTCAACTAAATGGGTACATGGCCTATGCGAGTTATCTAGAAATTACATCAGCTACACACTTCTTAAAATTATTACATATCATCAACTCAAGGGAAAGAAAATTCGGCATTTTAGTTGACAATCAGGTTGATAGCAGAGTCCTCAATTTGCTTTCTCAATCTATCACCCGCATCTTCCTTTGAGTTTGAAACTAAGTAATAACAAGTTAATACAAGATCTTGCAGCCCCCTCATTGGTGGCGATAGCAATAATTGCAGTCTGAAACTAAGTAATAACAAGTTAATACATCAAACAAGACAACCTACTCATTTGACTGATATGATAAGAGCTATGAACTGGAGTTTACAACCGGCCAATGGTTCAATTATTGACCAACACGTCAAACAAACATGATAATCAAGCACACATGAAAAAAGTGTGCCTACCGTGAAACGAGCAATCAAAAAATGTGTGTGTGTGGCTTATAATTTCAGCAAATATAAACTAGCCAGGTCATTTCAACAAATATATATGGAAGCAGTTGTATAACCTAGAATGCAAGAGACGTTGGGTGACTCGGAATTTGTGTTGAGCTACACAATGGTATGCAGTTACTGTTGTAGCTACGAATGAACTGGATAGAAATTATAATCGCATCATACGAGAACTTATAGAGTAGGAATGCAAACCACAAATGAACTATATATAGTAGAGGACAGTTATGTCATTGCTTAGGACGAACCAGAACCAGATGCGAGATATAGTAGCATTGCACGTGAACCTGTAGAACAAGACAAACAATCATTAGACAAGTGTGCCTACAATGAAATGAGCAATCGAACAAAGTCTTTTTTAGAATTTCAGCAAATATAAACTAGCCAGGTCATATAAGCAAATATATATGGAAGAAGTGGTATTTCTTTGAATGCAAGAGACGTTAGGTGACTTAGAATTTACGGTGAGCTACACAATGGCATGTAGTTACTATTATAGCTAAGAATGAACCAGATAGAAATATAATGGCGTCATAAGAGAACTACTAGAGCAGGAATGCAAACTACAAGTAAACTACATAGTAGAGGATAGTTATGTCATTGCTTAGGACGAACCAACACTAGATAAGGAAATAATGGCGTCGCTTGTGAACCTGTAGAAGAGGCTATGCAAAGCATCATGTTCATTGTTCCATTATGGGATCTATGCAAGAAAAATAAAATAGTTAGTGTTGCAGCTTTTGAATAACTAGATGGAATAAACAAAATTATAATAGAATTAGTATGAAGAGTCTAAACAGGTACTACAGGATAGCAGAACAATGCCAAGGAGGAAATAATAATAGGAACTTATCTCAGGACGAACCAGATAGATTCAGTAACTGTGGAGCGGCGAATCCACACTAATATTTTCGACTGATTTATTTTACATTTTGCAAGAACTACACGATAGCAGGCAATTACTGTTGTTCGGAGTAGCTAAGAACATGTTCATGCCTTTAAAATTTGTAAAGAAGCGAATGAAAACCAACATGTAGCAGGAAGAATAGGCGTGCGCTTTGACTGGGTGTACAACACGATTACAAAAATGTAGTTCACCGCGACAGGCTTGGACCTGTTGTATTGCCGAAAAACAAAAAAAGAGTTGGATATTTGGTTACCATGGTCAGATAGGCTTCTAAGCATCATTCGTACCGGCACGAGTGACATCCTCGTCACCCAGGGTGCTGCGGTTGCGCCGGCTATTTGCATCGGGGAAGCAGATCATGGGCGCTCGATGCCAGATTGAGCACGGTGGACGAGGGAGAATCGGTGCACTGTAAGGCAGCTCCGGTACAGTACGGGTGGGGAGGTTGTCGGTGGCATTGATGAAGACCTTGGGCAGTCGCCGCCATGGATGGGAAAGTGGGAAAAGGAAATCAGGTGCGGTGGACGACGACAGACTCGGTGACCTCCATCGGGGGCGGTGGATGTTGATGAAGCGGAAATGGTGATTTGGATGAGACCATAGCTGATGCAGCTCTGGTATACTGTTGGGTGAGGAGTGGATGGTGTCGAGTTTCGGTGGGCAAAGCCAGCCGGAGAAGTGCTGCGAGAGGTTCCGGACGCGAGAAATTTCGCAGTGTTTGAAATGGAGGGGTGTCAGGTAGTTGGGAACACATGATTTTGGTAATGTTTGAAATGGAGGGGTGCGAGAAATTTCGTAGTGTTTGAAATGGAGGGGCGCAAGGGAGTGGGGACCACGTGATTTTGGTATCGTTAGAAACGGAGGGGCGCGAGAAATTTTGTAGTGTTTGAAATGGAGAGGCGCGAGGGAGTGGGTACCACGTGATTTTGGCTGTCTAGCAATATTGTCCGTGCATCCCAAATCAACGGGTCAGAGGGGCTACCTTCCCTTCAAAGGCTCTGGTGCGGATGCCTATGCAAGCAATCGCTAGGTGTCCTAGAGTAGACTATAGGGTAGGGGTAGATGTGTAGGTTACTGTAGTGGCAGACCATTAATTGGGATAGCTGGGGAGCATGTCATTTTGGCACTCCATGAGTTCAAACTTTTACTTATGGTGTTCAGGAGTGAAGGCATGGAGCTAAAAAAGTCACTTGCGTGATTATGTGCATGATATTATTAGGATACTGAGTTGCATGCATCATGTAGTAATGAGTGGATTCTATTGGATTGATCATTATATTACTTGTATTCTCTCTTTGTATATACATTGATCACAGTGTAGTTACTGAATTGCATGGATGTGCACACAAGCTGTATCTCTTTTATTGAGAGACAAAACTTTTTTTTTGTGGTCGAGGCCCCCGTCCGCTGATGACTCTCGCTAATCAACATAGCTCACACATATTGTAGTTTGTAGTCATAACAAGACTTCTAATGAAATCATACTAGTAACGCATAAGCACAGTTGCATTTGTTGTTTTAGAAGTGTATTTTACGTACTAGTAGTAGGAACATCATCCAGGGAGATAGAGTTCAATGTCTAGCAATCTTATCCATCCAATCTGAAATCAACGGGTCAAAGCGGATACTGATATGTCGTAAACGTATCTATAATTTTTGATGCTCCATGCTTGTTTTATATCAACTTTCTTATATTTTGTTCACACTTTGAGGTATTTTTATACATTTTCTGGAACTAACTTATTAATAAGATGCCACAGTGCCAGTTGCATGTTTTTTCTGCTATTTTTGGTTTTAGAAAAGCTAGTAAGGAAATACTCTCGGAATTGGACGGGACAAAATCCAAAGTCAATATTTTACCTGAAGCAACATGGAGTCTGAAGGGCAGCCGAAGGGGGGCCACGAGGTGGCCACACCCTGTGGCAGCACAGCCAGGGGAGCACGCCACCAGGGGGTGTGGGCCCCTCGGGCCTCCATCGACCTTGCCCCTTCGCCTATAAAAGTGCACCGGGGCGAAAACCCTAGGGACCTGATCAAAAATCAACGAAAGAGTTTGTAGCCTCGCCACCTCCATCCCTAGATCGGGAGGATCCGAAGCTCTTCTCGGCACCCTACCGGAGGGGATAGATCATCCTAGAGGCCTTCTTCATCACCATGCCAGCCTCGGGAGTGATGTGTGAGTAGTTCACCCTTGGACTACGGATCCATACAATAGCTAGATGGTTGGTTATCCTCCTTTGTGCTATCATGTTTAGATCTTGTGAGCTCCGTTCATGATCAAGATCATCTATTTGTAATCCTACATGTTGTGTTTGCAGGGATCTGATGGATATTGAGATACTATGTCAGATTGATTATTGATTCTATCATGTCTATGTCATTTGTGATCTTGCATGCTCTCCGTTGTTAGTGACTATCTTGGCCAAGTAGATGCTTGCAACTCCAAGAGGGAGTATTTATGCTCGATAGTGGGTTCATGCCTCTAGTAATCTAGGGAAGTGACAGAAATCTCTAAGGTTGTAGATGTGTTGTTGCTACTAGGGAGAAAACAACAATCCTTTGTCCATGGGGCAATCGTATTGTTTACTTTACACACTTTGCTTAATGCAATTATCTGTTGCTTGCAACTTAACACTAGAAGGGGTTCGGATGATAACTCGAAGGTGGATTATTAGTCATAGATGAAGTTGGATTACGGTCTATGTATTATGGTGTAATGCCCAATCAAATCTCATAGGAGTCAAGATGTCTAGTATATGCATTGTTATGCTTTCTCAATCTGTTAATTGCCCCGCTATAATTTGTTCCCAACATGCTATTTATCCTAAGGAGAAACACCTCTAGTGAACTGTGGACCCTAGTCCATTCCTTTACCATTGATATACCATCTACTCTTTACCGTTTACTGTTTACTTTATGCAAGAAATTACTATCTTCCACACTATACATTTAATCCTTTGTTTTCAGCAAAACCAGTGAGATTGACAACCTCATTGTAAGTTGGGGCAAAGTTCTGTGGTTGTGTTGTGCAGGATGCCAAGTTGTTAGCAACACCTTGGAGTTGTTTCCTTACTCCTACTGGTTCGATAACCTTGGTTTCATAACTGAGGGAAAACTTGCTACTGTCCTCATCATACCATCCTCTTGGGGTTCCCAACGAGCTCTACATATTTTGAGCCATCAAGCACTTTTTCTGGCGCCGTTGCCAGGGAGTTAAGGACAACTTCAATCTCTTCCACCTCGTAAATCACTTTACAAGGAGAAAGAAGATTCTTGCAAGGGGAGTCTCTCACAACCAATCACTTTACTTTGTTTTTGTTTTTCTTAGTTTATTTTGTTTTGTTTTGCTTGTTTCTTTTTATCAAAAACACACAAAAAATTTAGTTCTTAAAAAAGTAGAATTTTTTAACTCAAGTTGCTTTTATGTCTAGCATTGCTCCAATCACTATGTCACCTAAGGAAATGATTTTTACTTTCAAACAAGGAATTGAAGAGATTTTCAAAGAATCTTGGTCTAGAATTTCTGAGTTTCATGAATAAACTGAACCTAAAATGACTCAAGGCTTGTTTCTTAGCAGTTTCTACTTTGGTCTTGCCCTTTTTTATAGATATGCTTTGGATGCTGTAGTAGGAGGATATTTCCTCTAGTGCAATGAGGGTGAAGCTTTTAATGCCATAAAAAAGTTGGTTGCTACATATGACTTGCCTAGCAAATTTGATTCCTCATTTACAAACATTATTGCTAGATTAAACACTCTTGAGACCAACACAGCTAGTTTAAAAGAATGCTATAACATGCTTAGAGAGCATCATGAATATGTTCCAATAAATTCTGAATCTTCAAAATGGCTTCCTACAGTAAAAGTTGTTATAAATAATGAAACTTTTTATGCTTGTTGTGATATCATGTTTGAATTCCGTCTTATGCCTAAAGATATCTATGATTCTTTGAATCTTTGGGGACTTTCTGAAGGAGGAGAAGAAATATCTCTTACCAATAATGCCACAATATTACCCATTGAAATAGCTGAAGGAGTGCTTACAAAGATCCTAGGGAAAGTGGTGTCTACTGATTATCTTGTTATTGAATGTGTAGGAAAAGGATAAATTACACTTGGAAGATCCCTATTGAAACTCCTTGGAGCAATAATAGATGTAGGAAAAGGTATCATGCATTTTGCCTCTCCACCAAACAATCATACGTTCCCTAAATATAAGAATAAAGGTAAGAAAGGTAGGGGCAAGAAAAATGATCTTAATGCTTCTTCATTCTAAAATACTTGAATCTTGCTTCCTATGCCTAGCTGAAAGGCGTTAATGAAAATCACTATTGGGAGATAACCCAAATTATTATTTTTACTTTCAGTAAGTTTTTCTTTTGTTGAGTCTTGGAAGTTATTGCTTCAGTAATAACCTCTCCTTATCCTTTTTGTGTGGTTTTTGTGCCAAGAATAACCTCTAATGAGAGAGAAGTAAGACTTGGGAAAGTTGTTGTCCCGAAATAGATTTTTTGTGCTTCACTATAAAAAATCGTGAAAACTCCCTGTACGTCGGATGGAGCTGTAATTTTCTGTTATTATGCCCCAGGTTTTTATATAACTTTTGTTAGTTTAGCACTTTTCGATTTGAGAAACAGGTCTTCGAAAAAATCGGTTTTTTACCTGCTGGTCTATTTTGAAAAATTTCTGCCATTATTTGCATTGGCCTCTTAATCTCTTTATCTTTGAGTTCTCTTTGATCACTTGAGCTTTTAGAAGGAATTGCTACAGTAGCTTGTGTTTTAATGGAAGTTTTACTTGTTTTGAAACTAAACCCAAAGACTTATTATCTTGAATGCACTAATGTTGCTAATGAAGATTGTGTGAAGTTTTGTATGAAGGAAATTTTCAAGTGTAGGGAAGAATAATGTGATGAGATGAAGTATGGACAAAAGCTCAAGCTTGGGAATGCCACCTGTGTCACCCCAAGAAATATTCAAGAAGTACAAGCGTCAAAGCTTGGGAATGCCCAAGGCATCCCCTTCTTCATCAATAAAATCTCAGGTTTTCTTCCAAAACACTTCATTTCTATTGTTTCATGCACAATTGTGTTGTTCTTGGAGCGTCTTTGTTTTTGTTTTTAGTTTTCTTTTGTTTGGTTTGCTTAAATAAATTAGTTGGACCCCTGCATTCATATGTGGTTTCAAATAAGTTGATTCGTGTTGGAAAAGAGTAGGAAACTTCATGCTTATAAGTGGTACAAAAGGAGCTTGTTTTGACTGTGGCCTAGACTTTACCATATCATGTTTGATACTGCTTTGACCTTATGCTTAGTGATTATTGTTGTAGCATGACTTGTTTCAAACAATTGAGATTGCTTAATGTGCCTTGAAAGAATCAGGCGTTGTTTTAGCATACAAAAGCATAATATTATGGTATTCTCCTTTGATGCTTTATTTGGGTTGACTTGGCACATGCTTACACCATGTTAAGACTATGAACTAGTCACCTTAGCCTCTATGATCATTTAGTTTTTGACTTGTAATATCACTTTATGCTTTAATTAATAATGTTTTGTCGCTTTGCATGATTATGGCCATTATTGCTCTCTTAGTTGGTCGCTCCTAGTCTTTTACTAGCCTCCACCTGTACCAAGTATGAGTTCCACTCATGCATCCAACCTCCAAGAAAACCAAGTTATTCCAAAGAGTCCACTATAAATTTCCTATGCATGGTGTGTTACACCATTCCAAGTATATTCATGTTTTTATCTACCTTCCAAATTAAACTTGTTATGTGAAAATTAGTGATTAAAGCTCTCATAAACTTGATGGCACACTTTACTTTCTTTCACTTAATAAACTTGAACCATTGTGTCCATCTATGCTTTTTATATGCTTGCACTTTATAAGTTGTGAATTAGCAGAACCATGTTATCATGGGGAACGCTTTCAACATTGCACTTATTATTTAGTTGATATCATGTTCTTTTGTTTATGGATCCCGGCGGTGTGAAATAAAAGGGGAGCTTGTAAGCTCATGGAGTTTGTATATGTGTTAGAGAAACGCCTAGGCGGCTAGCCTAAGCCATGCCTAATCATGGTGGAAACTTGCAGCATAACGATAGTGAGCATTCCGTGAAGCATCCTAAATAAAAACCTATGCAAATAGCAAATAAAAAGATCGATGAGATGCTCATTGTATGTTGCCTTGTCATTTTTATATGGGATAGCTCCTATGTCATGGGGCAAGGGGTACCCCGTTGGTGGTTCTCTATGATACACATGTACTTACAATGACAAGAACTTACTTGTGACTAAAGTTGAGTAGCATGAGGTTCGGTACTCGTAATAAGCAAGGGGAATGAGATTTTCAACTTATAACTTGTCAAGCATATCCTCATACTTGTGTCACTTTAACCTTAATCACCTCAAGATGCTTATGATAGGAGCAATGAGAGCTGAAAGCTAATAAGTACAATAATTTTTGGAAGCTCTTTATGAAACTTAAAATCCCTACTTCCCTTTGTGAAGGGCCTTTCTTTTTACTTTTATGTTGAGTCTCCATGTTCTATCTTTATGCACCAATTGAGAAAGCATAGTGGTCATTTTTAGTTTAATATGCATTGTCCCAAAACTTGTTGATTGATTCATAATTTCGATATTGATTGCTCTTAAATTATTTGTATCTAGTTACCCTTATGAACTTTGAAGGTGTCCTATGCATTTATGTTTTGCTATACCATGAGGGACAAGCTAAATACCACTCTTATTATGTTTTCTATATGTGAAACAAACAAACGTCTTTCAATGCATTGTTATTCATGATCATTTGTTTGTACCTTTTCATGTTACAACATAGTTGCTATGTCTCATTGTTAGAACTCTATCTTTCATGCTTATGTTTAGAGTACTTTGATCCCAGCTATCAATGCTTTACGAATACCTTGATCAAAATTGTGATAGTGCATGTCACCTCAAAAAATATTCTTATCACTTACCTACTCGAGGACGAGCAGGAGTTAAGCTTGGGGATGCTTGATACGTCGTAAATAGATCTATAATTTTTGATGCTCCATGCTTGTTTTATATCAACTTTCTTATGTTTTGTTCACACTTTGAGGTATTTTTATACATTTTCTAGAACTAACCTATTAACAAGATGCCAGAATGCCAGTTGCACTGCTGTTTTTGGTTTCAGAAAAGCTAGTAAGGAAATATTCTCAGAATTGGACGGGACAAAAGCCAAAGTTAATATTTTACCCGAAGCAACACGGAGTCCGAAGGGCAGCCGAAGGGGGGCCACGAGGTGGCCACACCGTATGGCGGCGCGACCAGGGGGTGCCACCAGGTGGTGTGGACCCCTCAGGCCTCCACCGACCTTGCCCCTTCGCCTATAAAAGTACCCCGGGACGAAAACCCTAGGGACCCGATCAAAAATCCACGAAAGAGTCTGTAGACGCTGCCATCTCCATCCCTAGATCGGGGGGATCCGAAGCTCTTCTCGGCACCCTGCCGGAGGGGAGAGATCATCCCGGAGGCCTTCTTCATCACCATGCCAGCCTCCGGAGTGATGCGTGAGTAGTTCACCCTTGGACTATGGGTCCATACAGTAGCTAGATGGTTGGTTCTCCTCCTTTGTGTTATCATGTTTAGATCTTGTGAGATCCGTTCATGATAAAGTTCATCTATTTGTAATCCTACATGTTGTGTTTGCGAGGATCCGATGGATATTGAGATACTATGTCAGATAGATTATTGATTCTATCATGTCTATGTTATTTGTGATCTTGCATGCTCTCTGTTATTAGTGACTATCTTGGCCAAGTAGATGCTTGCAACTCCAAGAGGGAGTATTTATGCTTGATAGTGGGTTCATGCCTCTAGTAATCTGGGTAAATGACAGAAATCTCTAAGGTTGTAGATGTGTTGTTGCTACTAGGGAGAAAACAACAGTCCTTTGTCCATGGGGCAATCGTATTGTTTATTTTACACACTTTGCTTAATGCAATTATCTGTTGCTTGCAACTTAACACTGGAGGGGGTTCGGATGATAACCTAAAGGTGGATTATGAGTCATAGATGCAGTTGGATTATGGTCTATGTATTATGTTGTAGTGCCCAATCAAATCTCGTAGGAGTCAAGATGTCTAGTATATGCATTGTTATGCTTTTCAATCTTTCAATTGCCTTCACCTAACATGCTATTTATCCTAAGGAGAAACACCTCTAGTGAACTGTGGACCCCAATCCATTCCTTTACTATTGATATACCATCTACTATTTACCGTTTACTGTTTACTTTCTGCAACCAATTACTATCGTCCACACTATATGTTCAATCCTTTGTTTTTAGTAAAACCAGTGAGATTGACAACCTCATTGTAAGTTGGGGCAAAGTTCTGTGGTTATGTTGTGCAGGATTCCAAGTTGTTAGCAACACCTTGGACTTATTTTCTTACTCCTACTGGTTCGATAACCTTGATTTCATAACTAAGGGAAAACTTGCTACTGTGGTCATCATACCTTCCTCTTGGGGTTCCCAACAAGCTCTATATATTTTGAGCCATCATACACCTTCCCTGCGAAGGCTCTGGCGCGAATGCCTATGCATAGTGACTACAATACCTGTATAGTGACTACAATACCTCTCTTCTTCCACCGAGAGAGGGCATGACAACATCGTACACGTTAGAGATATCCGTCATGCTACCGACCCATGGGGTGGAAAATTCCACATTCGAGCCGCCTGCCCTAGAAGATGTACACAGATGGTTCAATAGTAGGAGCAGACAGCCTAGGAATCAACATCAGTACAAACCTACCCGGACTCTTGGTCCCCATGATAGCTGCTCTTTGGATACATGCGCGAAGACGAGCCCTCGCCCCATGGCTGGTCTCCTTTCTCGGTTCGAGCCTGCAGGTCACCCTGCCAGCGGTATTTCTCCACGTCTCTAACCACCACCATCTTGCTATTCTTCAAACGAGACAGGATATTCTATGACATCGATGGATGAAGAAGTAGAGAAGAAAGGGAGGAGAAATGGAAGAAAATGGTTTCTGCGAAGGCGTAGCGAGGTAGTACTAGTAGGAGGAGAGAGGAGACTGAATAGTGGAAGCAAAATGTCAAGGTCTGGGTCTCGTCGCCGGCCTTCGAGCAATCACGTTGGTCCATCATACTAAGCGATCGAGCTACTAGCTGTAAATATTTACGACCCACCCAAAGTTCTAGTAGTAGTAGTAGTAGTAGCGATAGTAGCGATGGCGAGGTAGGGCGAATGGCAGTGATGGCAGCGATGAGATGGCGAGTAGTAGCAGTAGTAGTAGTAGTAGTAGTAGTAGTAGTAGTAGTAGTAGTAGTAGTAGTAGTAGTAGTAGTATTAGCAGTACTAGTAGCAGCAGTAGAAGCATTACTAGCAGTACTAGCAGCGATGAAGCGATAGTACCATCAATGGCTATAGCAATGACGGCGATAGCGATGTGAAGAGCAACAATAGCAGTAGAAGTAGCACTACTAGTAGTAGTAGTAGCAGTAGTATCAGGAGTAGGAGTAGTAGCAGCAGTAGTAGCAGTAGTAGAAGTAGTAGTAGTACTAGCAGTAGTAGCAGTAGTATCGAGAGCGATGAGCGAGTAGAAGTGGGAGTAGTAGTAGTAGCGAGAGCAAGAGTACCGATAGTACCGATGAGTAGTAGCAGTGATGGCAATGTAGTAGCAGCAGTAGTAGCGGTAGTAGTAGTAGCAGTAGCAGTAGTAGTAGTAGTAGCGATGGCGATACTAGTAGTAGTAGTAATATGATACTAGCAGGAGCGATGGAGCGATAGTAGTATCAAAGTAGTAGCGATTGGTAGCGATTAGTAGTAGTAGAAGTACTAGTAGTAGTAGCAGTAGCAGCAGTACCAGTAGCAGCAATAGTAGTAGAAGTAGCAACCGTAGCAGTAGTAGTAGTACCAAGAGTGATGGTAGGAGTAGTAGTAGCGATAGTAGTAGTAGTCAGAGTAGTAGTCACAGAGCATGGCAGGAGGAGCAATAGTAGAAGCAACGAGTAGCGAGAGGTAGCAGTGTGATGGAGTAGAAAAGATGGCGAAGTAGTAGCAGCGATGAGAAGCGATGGCGAAGTAGTAGCGATGGCAATGATGGCGATAGTAGTCACACTGAATATACTTAGAACTTGACACATAAGCATCATAAACGGTTGCCAAAAGATCGAAGGACAAACTTAAAGATAACTTAGGACTTCTTTGGATAATAGGATTTAAAAACATAGGAATTTGACTCGGTCACAGGTACAAAACAATGGATTGCAAAACATAGGAAATAGCTTGCTTTGGATCACAGAATTTCAAAACACAGGATAATAGGGTCAGAGGTACAAAACAAAGGAAATCTGCAGTCTTAAAGTCATTTCGATGAAACATAGGAAACACGTAGGAAAATTGCTTCAATCCTACGCGAATGAGTGTAAAAAAGTGGATGTTGAAATTCCTATGGGATTGGGGTATAGAAATGCAATCCATATGAATTTTGGAGGTACGATTCCTTTCATCCAAAGGGCTTCCTTATGAAAAAAAATCCTATGGATCGAATTCCTCCAAAATTCCTTTGAAAATCCTTCGATCCAAAGAGGACCTTAATCAAGATGTGCGTGCTCATGACAGACGAACACCTTCCAGCAGTAGGTGATGCAGTCGTAGATTTTCATCTTGAACCCATCTGCAGTGACCTTGAACATAAGGCAGTCACCCTCCTTCAACTCATGGAAAGCAACAAATGTAGCCCACTCTTTGTCCAAGATGATCTAGTCTTTGTTGCGGTTGGCATGGACAACCCACTCACATTCCTCGCATGCTTAGACCTCCACTAGTTGTAGGTAGGGGCGTCCCTTCACGTAAGGCTTGAAGTAAGTCGGGATGATAAGAATATACAAGTCATGCTGGACTAACTGAATGTAGAAGCGCCTAGGACGATGCGCGGTGGCATGGTGTCCAACCAACCTAGGGCGTCCTCGGTTTGGAAAAACTAGCGGCCGACCTAGCAGCACTTGCCCTTGCCAAGGCCTCTACTCTCGTGCCCGGCAGCTTTAACTCCCTTGGTATGATGGGGAGAGCATCTTCATAGCCACCTAGAGCTAGAGCAGTCCGTCAAGAACGTAGTATAAGTTCGGCATTATAACTGGGCCGTCCTACATGAAAATTACCATTGCGTCAGTCCTTTAGAATTACCAAAACACCACAATGCATTGTATAAATTGACTAAAGATCACAATGCATCATTGCACCATCAAAATTACCTAAACAGCACAAGGTATTAGGTAAATTAAATTGCCTACAAAGCACAATGCATCATTAGAATCACCTAACCCGATGGGTCGTCAAAATTATCTAAATAGCTACTAGAAGGCATATCATTTAATTAGATTGATTAAACAACACAATGCATAGTCTGAATGGATAAAATAGCACAATGCATTATCTGGATAGACAAAACAGCATATATGCAGTGCATCATCAAAAATACCAAAACAGCACAAGGTATCATGTAATTAAATTTAATAAACAATGTATGCACAATCAAAATTACCTAAACTTATGGGTCATTGAAATAATCTGAACATCTAGAAGGCATATCATTTAATCCTAAACAGCAGAATGCAGATCAAAATAGACGAAACAACACAGTGAGGAGATAGGACATAATGCATCATAAAAAATACCAAAACAGCACAACGCGTCATGGAAAATTCCTAAACAACACAATGCATCATCTAAGTACCAAAACAGAACCCTGCATCATCGTCATCAAGAATATTCCATAACTAAGCAGGACATCGCAAAAGACAATTATCAAGAATATGACATATAAAGAACAACACAAAAGACAATTATCAAGAATAATGACATATAACTAAGCAGTTCAACAAAGGACCTGCAGTACACGTTGCAAAAATCTGCTTAGATGCACATCGGATTTGGGTTAAAGCCCCAATCCTCCAGATCTAACCTTGTTGCAGTTGGGAGGCACGAACTTGCACAGGGGTCGATGGGTTGAGCAGATGAACAGGGCGCCATTGACGAAGAACCAGCCACATACAATGAAGAAGCTCAGACAATCGCTGATGAAGGGGAGCCACCGATAGGAGTTTCACCGCGTACACTCTGAAATTTTGCACATTGGGAATGAGAGTCCAACCTGCAGATGAAAAAGGACGCATCCACTACTGTACGAGCATTCGGTCCGAACACACATGGCACCATAGGCTTGGACAACCGCTCGGCGGGCGATGAGGGTTTCGGCGCAGCCGACCAAAACCCTAAGGCAAATGGACACCTCACCTTTGGCACGACCCACACACACACGAAAGGTGAAGGACGCTTCAGAGAGGGCGCTGCAGCCGGCAGAATCGAACGAGCCACCTGCAGCTTCAGGGTGGTTGTCGTGCGAGTGATGGCGTGGCAAGGGGTGGTCAAGAATGGACGGGAGCGGTTCGTGCTCTGTGCGGTAATGACGGTGTTCGAGATGGTTCATAGTGTGCGGGTCTCGCGCTGGCGAATCGGCTGTTCGGGGGTAGGGGGGGTCCGGGTGCGGTGCGGGCACGCGCGGCAAGGGCGAGGCGTGACGTGTGTGTGCATGTCGGCAGCGGCGCTCTGGCATGCTCTCGGCATGGCAGACAGAGAAGTGGGTGCGGCGAACGCGGCTGGTCCACAGCTTGCCTGTGGTCGAGGGGTGGACAGAGGGTGGCGGTGGTGTGGCGCCTGTCTCCTGGACATCGTGGGAGAGGGCGGCGCGGTCTGTGGCGAGTGCTTATTGGTCGACCTGCACGGTGAGTTCGGGCGGCGCTGCACTGGCGCGAACGGCAAAGGGGGAGCGTGTCATGTGCTGCTTGGCACTGGGGTGAGTGAGTGGGATGCAGAGGGGACAAAGGGCTGATCAATTACTGCTCAAAACAGTAGAAGTTAGGCAGTGGTTAATTGTGTCGGCCAGGTGCTCGACCAAATGGCCGCATGAATTCAGAATGTGAATTTTTGGATGAAATTTGGTGAGTGTTCTGAGTACTTGCTTGATAGGCTATGGTTTCTTGGGTTTGCCAAGGTGAATTTATTTGGGTGGTTTTTGAAAAATGGTCATCTATTCATATGAACTTGATTCAATTTTGCAATGTCCTTTAAAATGATTTAGAATTTGTTTCTGTTAGGTTGTAAAGTGGGCTTGGATTCACTTTTACTTGGTCTAGCAAGGGGTGAAAAGAATTGGGAATGTTTCTGTTAGAATTCTTTTACTAGGAAAACTCAAAGTGGTCTAGTGGATAATTTTGGTCAAAATGACCATTTGCTTATATGATTCATATTCGATTTTCATTTCTTTGATTTTGTTTGTAAATGGCCTAGATGATGTAGTATTCATCTTTAAACCATTCCTTATCATTTGTAGCAATCAAACATGGCAATTGCACTCATTCATACACTAATGCAATTCACACATACACTCATATTAGATTTAATAATAAAAGTTTTTGTTAACCCTAAACTTGGGTGATTAGAACTTGATTAACTTGATTAATATTTTTGAGGTGTTACAAACACCCACGTGGAGAACACCTATGACGAGTTCTGCAAGATGTTGTTAATACCGGGAGGGTTAGACGTGCGGAGCATACCCAGCTTCTTTTTGCCAACGTTTAGTGGTTAGTATCCAGAGGCCATCAAGCTGAAGATATGCAAAGCCTGCAGCTGGGACGTCGACCTGAAGAAGAAATATGGCAAGGTAATCCTTGACGAAGGATGGCTATATTTTTTAAAGCACATGACTTGAAGGTAAGATACTTTCTGGTATTCATGAATATTTCCACCACTCCCTTTAAGATGATAGTATTTGATCATGATAACTGCGAGAAGGTGATTAGATGTGCAGGTTATCAACCATCATTTGATGGACAATTTACTATATCATAGATGTATTAATGTAGTGACTATTCGCTTCTAATTATAACTATTCTGTAAAGAGTTGTTTGAACACCTTCGTTATCATGCATCGTGTTGGAACACCATGGTACTTGATCGCGCTAGGCTCCAATGTGGAGGTATTTACTGTACTATATTTTCAGCAAAACTACAAAACAAACATCTAGTACTGCTAGTATTGTACTACCTCTGTTCCATAGTATAATACTTTTTAGCAAACTAAACAATCATCTTGTTAGTTTGGCCGCATACAAGAGTTGTGCCATGTTGGTGTACCTAACAATCAAGTGGGTAGGTCTAGTACAACTCCTGTATGCAGCGGAACTAATGAGATGATTGTTCGTTGTACTCTACTACTAGTAGTAGTACGTATTGTACTAGTACAAGTGTATTACTACTAGGTAGGAGTATAATTTTTTAGGAAAATAGAAGCTATAAATAAACATCATCTGGTCAAACATGACAATAGTAGTAACTCTCGTTGGTGTACACGGCAGCATGACGGCCTAGCTGTAATCGCCCAGGTTGTGACATGGTTAATTTACTGCATGACAGTGTGCCAGCCTAGCTATAAAATGCGCCAGGATTTTAGATGGTTAATTTAGTGCACTACAGCGTGCCAACCAAGCTAGTTGGTGTCCTAGATGTAGCTCCAGAGGCCTTGCAAAAAAACCTCGTACAAAGAGCCATCCCATCTTACCCATCTCGACTTTTTTTATCCCCGCTCGCCAATGCCGCCTGGCCCCGCATTTGGGATCGTCTCCAGTGCTCGCTTTGCACATTTTCCTCGCCATCTCACCCGTCGCATCGGATCTTGCAGGCCGCACCAACCCTCTCCAAAAGTCCCTCAATAGTCATACTCTGGTCTGACCTCTTCCCCCAATCCGTCCTGATGTCGCAATCGACGCACAACCTGCTACATGGTGTCTGGAGCAAGGTCGGTGTCATTGTATTGGGAACGGTAGTACCTAAGCAGGTTAGATAGAGGTGTGGGGACTAGAAGGGAAGCTATCGATGGCGTCCGCGGGCGGAATTGGGTACAAGCAAGTGTAGCTGGACATAGGAAGTACCTAGGTTCGGAGCCCTCGTGATGAGGTAAAGCTCCTACTCCTGCCGATTTGACTATGAGTAGTATACGGGCTACAATCGCTCCTTGAGCTGTATTCTCTAGCTACTGCCTTAAATGCACTGAGACCAACCTAGATTGTCTGTGTGTGTCCCTAGGAGTGAGAGAGCTAGCTCCCAGGGAGAGTGATCGATCGATGAGTGTCTCTAAGAGTGAATGTCCATGTGAGAGTCCCCCCTTGGTGCCTTATAAAGGTGGACAAAGGGACATGGTGGGACCCACTTGGCCTAACTAGTACTATGTAGTATGTCATCTGATTGTGTCATGTATAGTGTATAGGTACAGTGCATAGTGCTGCACTAGTCCGCACGTAAGCAGCATGGCTTCAGTGCCTTCGGTCTTGTTGGTGTCTGTCTGTCTGTCCTCCTTCTTATCTTGTGGTACTTGTTGATGTAGTTCTCATGCCTGGAATCCAAGGTATCGCTGGGTAGCAGCAGAGCCGGCCAGACGGAACGCTAGGAGCAGCTGCGCACCTGGCTGTCCTAATCGATCCGCCTGATCGAGGGAACAGCCAGCGAGCGGGGCACCCGGTCGAGAGTGGTGGCGATTGTGGTGGCCGGCTGAGGCCCATCCGGGCGGAGCCACCTGGGCTAGTGGAGGTAATCGGCCCACCCGGGGTGGAGGGACCCCAGCCGGGGGAGATGAACGGAGCCGCGTGGGCCCGGGGGAGCCGACCCAGCCAGACCCGGAAGCTAGGCCAGCCGGGAAAGGCCTAGCTGGGGAGCAGCCACCCGGATCAAAGGGATGTGGCAGACGGGCCGGCTGGGGAGGCCCAGCCGGACGAGGGAGTTAGCGCCTGCGAGGTGGTGGGCCGACTGGGAGACTCCAGCCTTCCCAGGCTATCTTCTTCTGCCTTTTTTCTTTTACCTTTGCATTTTTTGACTAAATTGGGGCATCTTTGGGGTACCCAAGGAACGTCCCCTCGACACTAGCCCCCGAGCGTGCGCTGATTTCACCCGGAGGGGAAAATTCGCTCAAGCTCCACAAAACTTGCCGTTGTGGTTGTAGATGAAGTGCTTGAATGGCGTCCGGCTGAACTCCTCCAGCCCAGGAAGCGACACAACTCCTGTGAGGGCGCATGAGCGCACCTGTGGGGTGTAGCCCCCGAGATTCGGAGTACCTGGCGGAGACAGGTGCTTCGAATCTTCTTTATCTTGGCCTTTTTGACACCTCGAACTTGCTATCCTGCTGAACGCCTTCAGCCGGACCGGAGCACTTGATTATACCGGGGGCGCGCGAGCGTACCTGGTGGGTGTAGCCCCCGAGATTCGAAGTAGCTAGCGTAGCTAGGTGCTTCGAATCTTCATCTGCACTTGAAATCCGACTCGGTGCAGTCGTGCAAAAAACAAACAGAAATGAATTTATTGTCAGTACATCAACATACAGCACACATGCTATCAACCGGATAGCGGTTTTATTTTTCGAAAACTAGCTCGTGCTTCTCTGAATACTTAGTCACTTTCTCGTGCGCTCTGCTGTTAACGTTGTGTCCTTGCCAGCCAGCCGGGTTGCGGTCTGGAGCCGAAACCGAAGGAGGAGCTGACAGTACATTGCACACGGTACTGGGTGCTGAGCAGCCAGAAAATACCAACTAGGCACAAGGACGGAATGTCCGATCTATCGCACCCTTTGTTGTTTTTCATGTGGGATGTCTCAGGCTTTTTCTCTTGCTAGCTGGATAGCCGGGTTGCGGTCTGTAGCTGAGACGAAGAGTGGGCCTCTGACACCGTCGCACACTACTGATACATTGCAAATGTATCAATAATTTTTTATGCTCCATGCTTGGTTTTATCCACTTTCTTGTGTTTTGTCCACACTTTGGAGTACTTTTCATATGATTTCTTGGACTAACCTATTAACAAGAGCCACAGTGCCTACTTTTTTCTGCTGTTTTGGTTCGGAAAGTCAAAAATGAATATTCTCGAATTGGATGGGACAAAAGCCAAAGTGCCTATTTTCGAGAAGACTCGGGGCAGAATCTGAGACGGAGGAGGGCCAGGGGCTGGCCACACCACCCCCAGGCGCGGGCTAGGCCTGGCCGCGCCAGGGCATGGTGTGGTGGCCCTAGGCACCCCCTCGGTCTCCCTCTTCGCCTATAAGAAGCCTTCTGACCTAAAAACTCTAGGGGGTTCGACATTTTTCCAGAAAAAGTTCTGCAGCGCCACCGCCACCGAAGGGGAGATTTGGGGGACAGAAAGTCTCTGTTCTGGCACCCTGCCGGGACGGGGAAATGCCCCCGGAGCCATCTCCATCGATATCCACCTTCATCTCCATCGACCATCCATGTTTCCCCCATCTATGAGTGACTAATCCCCCGTTGTAGGCTATGGGGATGGTAGGGATTGGATGAGATCGTTCATGTAATGGCATCAGATTGTTAGGGCATGGTGCCTAGTATCTTTTATTAGTGCTTTATGACTTTGTTGTGACTTGTTGTGCTTAATGCTTATCACTAGGGCCCGAGTGCCATGATTTCAGATATGAACATGTTATTGATTCATTATGATAGTATTGTTTTTAGTCTTATCTACAATTTGTATACACACGTTGTTGTCTGGAATCAATGGCCCCGAAGTGACAGAAATCGGGATAACCGGAGGGAATGGCTTTGATGTGAGGATCACATGTGTTCACGGAGTGTTAATGCTTTGCTCCGGTGCTCTATTAAAAGGAGCACCTTAATTGCCAGTAGTTCCCTAGAGGCCCCGCTGCAAACGGGCAGGTAGGACAAATGATGTTGTGCAAGTTCTCATTGCGAGCATGTATGACTATTTATGGAACACATGCCTAGGATTGTCTAGTAATTGGATGCTTTATCTTATTTATCTGCAACCCTATGTTCTGATTGCTATGTGAATTGTCTTGTCCATGCAACGCCCGTCCATCCATCCCTATGCCTACCGCACTCGAATCCCATTGTTTACTGCTTTTGTTACTACTGGCTTTGCTTTACTACTGATGTCACTTTGCTATTCCTACTACAAAACTGTTGCTACTGATAAACTGCTGTGAGCAAGATTGTTTCTAGGTGCAGCTGAATTGACAACTCAGTTGTTAAGGCTTATAAATATTCTTTGGCTCCCCTTGTGTCGAATCAATAAATTGGGTTTCACTCCCCTCGAAAATACTGCGATACACCCCCTATACTTGTGGGTCATCAAGACTATTTTCTGGCGCCGTTGCCAGGGAGCATAGCTTTATTTATCGAGTCCACTTGGATTCACTATTGTTCAAGCTAAGTTTATTTTCTCCTTGTTTGCTTGTTTCTTTATCAAAAATACAAAAAAATAGTTCCTACTCTAGTTGTTATTTTCGTTGGTGTGTTATTGTCTTGCTTTGTCATGCTTGTTGTCAATGGTTGGTTTCTTTGAAACTGAATCTTATTGGCAAGGTGGGTTCACGGAAGATGAAAAATATTATTATAAGGAACACCTCTTGTCACAAAAAGGGAAACACTTATGGGGACAAATTGATAGATTGTATACCATTGCTAGAAATGTGTGCTCTACTTATAATGTTACTTATTACCTTGATAAATCTTGTTGCTGTAGGAGGTACAAACACCTCCCTTTTCAATGTGAGTATAATGATAATGTTACCATATCTTCCTATGTTAAGGGAAATTATGACCTTTATGATGTGGAACAAATTGAGGAATTTATTGCTTGGAAGGGTGCATTTGAACTTGCTAGTTTGCTTGAAAATATTGATGAATCTCCTTCTAAGTATGAGGTTTATGGTATACTTAAATTTTGCTTTGATAATTACAAGGATGAAAATGGCTATATTCTTGAATATTTTAATAGATGCTTTCCACAAATGGAAGAGACTACTGCCTTGCAGGATCCTATGGAAGAAGAAATTGATGAACTTGAAATCTCATTAGATGAAAAATAGAAGGAGAGTGATGAAAAAAAAGGAGGAAGAATGGATTAGCTACCCATACCTACCTTATAATGAGAGTAACTCTTTATCCCTTACATTATTTGATTGTCCCCATGCTTACTAAAGAAGGATGATTGTTATGTTCCTGAGGATTCTTTTGAAGATGTTTATGATAAAGCTCTAGTGCTTGTAGATCATGAAAAGCATGCTTTATGTGATAGTTATATTGTTGAGTTTATTCATGAGGCTACTGAAAATTATTATGAGAGAGGAAAATGTGGTTGTAGAAGTTTTCATGGTATTGAGACACCTCTCTATGTGCTGAAAGTTTTGAAGTTACTCTTGTTTTATCTTCCTATGCCTGTCACTTTGATATTTGCTTACACGATTCCTATGCATAGGAAGTGGGTTAGACTTAAATGTGTTTTGAATTTGCTTCTTGATGCTCTCTTTTACTTCAATTCTTATTTCTTATGAGAGCATCCTCTCAAACTATTATGCCTGAAGATGATATTATGTCTATTATTCTTGGGAGACCTTTTCTTAAATACTACAGGAGCTGTTATTAATTGTAATCAAGGGAAGGTGACCTTCAATGTCAATGACAAGGAACATACTATCTATTTCCCCAAGAATATTGGTAGACTTTTGGTTTTGAATTCAATTGAACATGTTGAGGGCATTCAAGTTGGAGAAATATATTGTCCCATACCAAGAGAAAAACTTGAAACTATTATGATTAGGACTATTGCTATCAAGGTTGAGGTAACATAATCATTAGTGGAATACAAAGTTTTGTCTTATATGGAATTGTTTTGGTAGCAAGACCTGATCAACCTTGTTAACAAAAGGATTTCATTGAACAAAACAATGTTTTCACCAAGATTATCTCCGCTTACTTCTATTCTATCCATTTTAGTTTTTGCTTATGCCTAACTTAAAGGCGTTAAAGAAAAGTACTTATTGGGAGATAACCCAAAAGTTTTAGATGAGTCTTGGAAGTCATTACTTCAGTAATAGCCACTCCTTATCCTTTTTATTTGCTTTTTGTGCCAAGAGTAACCTCTAATGAGAGAGAAGTAATGATTGGGAAAGTTGCTGTCCCGAAACAGATTTCTGTGCTTCACCGTAAAAATTCGTGTAAACTCTCTGAACGTCTTTTTGAGGCGTGAATTTTTATGCTTCTGCTCCAGGTTGTTATCTAACTTTCGTTAGTTCAACACTTTTTGATTTGAGCAACAGAAGGTCTTCAAAACAATTCGTCTTTACCTGCTGGTCTATTTTAACAGATTTCTGCCATTTTCTGTATTTGCTTCTTGTTGGTTCCTTTTTGAGTTCTTTTGGGGAATTGAGATTTTTGAGTAAAGTTCTACAGTAGTTAGTGTTCTAATGGAAGTTTATTTGGTGCTAGAACTGAACCTTAAGACTTTTTTATCTTGAGTGCACTAATGTTGCTAATAAAGATTGTGTGAAGTTTTGTATGAAGGAAAAATTTCAGGTGTATGGAAGGAATGAGTAATGAGATGAAGGATGGACTAAAGCTCAAGCTTGGGGATGCCACGCATGTCGCCCAAATAAATATCCAAGAAGTACAGGCTTCAAATCTTGGGGATGCCCAAGGCATCCCCTTTTTCATCAATAAAAATCTCAGGTTTCTTCCAAACGCTTCATTTTTATTGTTTCATGCACAATTGTGTGGTTCTTGGAGCGTCTTCTTTTTCGTTTTCGTTTTGGTTTTTTGTTTGCTTTGTTTGCTTAGTTTTATGAATAAATTGGTTGGACCTCCTCTTTCATATATTGGTGTTCAAATAGTTTGGTTTGGTTTGGAAAAGAGTAGGAAAGCTCATGCTTAAGTGGTAAAGAGAGCTTGTTTTTGACTGTGGCCTATGCTTTGTCATGCCATGCTTGATATTGTTTTGGCTTTATGCTTAGTATTCTTTGCTTTAGCATGACTTGTTATAAACAATCGAGATTTCTTAATGTGCCTTGGATGAACCATGCATTGTTTTAGCATATTAAAGCATAGTATAGTGGTATTCTCCTTTGATGCTTTATTTGGGTTGACTTGGCACATGTTCACACCATGTTATGACTATCCCAAGTCACCATAAGCCTTTATTATCCTTTAGTTTTCAACTTGTAGTATCACCTTATGCTTTGATCAATGATGTCTTGTCGCTCTGCATGATTATGGCCATGATTGCTCTCTCGTTTGTCGCTCCCTTACTATTGCTAGCCTTCACTTCCACTGAGTGTTCTACTCATGTTTCCAACTCCCTTAAACCAAATATTGCCAAAGTGTCCACCATACCTACCTATTAGCATGATTTTCTACTTCCGTGCATATTCAATATGCCTTGTTTTCTTCCGAATAAAATGTTTGCTTGTTATGAGAAAGTTAGTTAGTAAAGCTCTCACGAACTTGATGGGACACTTTATTTTCTTGCATCTAATAAACCTGAACCATTGCGTCCTTCTTTGTTGCGTATATGCTTGCGCTTTATAAGTTGAAGTTAGCAGAACCATGTATCATGGGGAACGCTTTCAACATTGCATTGGTACTTAGTACCTCGTTGATATCATGTTCTTTTGCTTATGGATCCCAGCGGTGTGAAATAAAAGTGGAACTTGTAAGATCATGGAGTTTGTACATATGTTAGAGAAACGCCTGGGCCGCTAGCCTAAGCCATGCCTAATCATGGTGGAAACTTGCAGCATAACCATAATGAGCATTCTATGAAGCATCCTCAATAAAAATCTATGCACATAGTAAATAAAAAGTTCGCTGAGATGCTCATTGTCTGCTTGCCTTATCATTTTTATTATGGGATAGCTCCTGTGTCATGTGCAGGGGGTACCCCGTTGGCGGTTCTCTATGATACGTATATACTTACAATGACAAGAGCTTACTTGTGACTGAAGTTGAGTAGCATGATGATCGGTCTTCGTAAGTAAGGGGCATGAGACTTCGATTTATAACTTGCCAAGCATATCCTCTTAGTTGTGTCACTTTAACCTTAACCACTTAAAGATGCTTATGATAGGGGCAATGAGAGCTCAAAGCTAATGAGTACCATACTTTCAGCATTTGGAAGCCTTTCAAACTATTCAAAACCTTTTTCTTTTCCTTGTTGAGTCTCCACACATTCTATGAGCACTTTCTTGAGAGCATAGTGGCCATTCTTAGTTCTATGTGCATTGTCCCAAGACTTGTTGATTGATGCATACCTTGATATTGTTTGTTTTAAACTATTTGTATCTAGTCACTCTTATAAACTTTGAAGGTGTCCTATGCATTTATACTTGCTACTCTATGAGGGACAAGCTGAATGCCATTATGCTATGTTTTCTTTATGTGAAACAAATAAACGTCTTGCAAAGCATTGTTATTCATGAACCTTTTGTTTGTGCCTTTTCATGTTGCATCATAGTATCTTTGTCTTATTGCTAGAACTTTGTCTTTCATGTTATGATTGAAGTAATATGATCCCAGCTTTGAATGTTTTACAAATATTTTGATCAAGTCTTTGATGGTGCATGTCACCTCAAAAATTATTCTTTCTTTTTATCACTTACCTAATCGAGGACGAGCAGGAGTTAAGCTTGGGTATGTTGATACTTTGCAAATGTATCAATAATTTTTAATGCTACATGCTTGGTTTTATCCACTTTCTTGAGTTTTGTCCACACTTTGGAGTACTTTTCATATGATTTCTTGGACTAACCTATTAACAAGAGCCACAGTGCCAGCTGCCTATTTTCTGCTATTTTTGGTTCCAGGAAAGTCAAAAAATGAATATTCTCGGAATTGGACGGGACAAAAGCCAAAGTGCCTATTTTTCCAGAAGACTCCGGGAGCCAGAATACAAGACAGAGGAGGGCCAGGGGCTGGCCACACCACCCCCAGGGCATGGTGTGGTGGCCCTAGGCACCCCCTCGGTCTCCCTCTTTGCCTATAGGAAGCCTTCTGACCTAAAAACTCCGGGGGGTTCGACGTTTTTCCAGAAAAAGTTCTGCAGCGCCACCACCACCGAAGGGGAGATTCGGGACAGAAGTCTGTTAGGCACCGCACCTGCCATGGGAAGTGCCCTCGGAGCCATCTCCATCGATCTCCACCATCATCTCCATCGACCATCCATGTTTCCCCCATCTATGAGTGAGTAATCCTCCGTTGTAGGCTATGGGGATGGTAGGGATTGGATGAGATCATTCATGTAATGACATCAGATTGTTAGGGCATGGTGCCTAGTATCTTTTATTAGTGCTTTATGACTTTGTTGCGACTTGTTGTGCTTAATGCTTGTCACTAGGGCCCGAGTGCCATGATTTCAGATCTGAACATGTTATTGATTCATTATGATAGTATTGTTTATGGTCTTATCTACAAGTTGTATACACACGTTGTTGTCCGGAACCAATGGCCCCGAAGTGACAGAAATCGGGATAACCAGAGGGAATGGCTTTGATGTGAGGATCACATGTGTTCACGGAGTGCTAATGCTTTGCTCCGGTGCTCTATTAAAAGGAGCACCTTAATTCCGAGTAGTTCCCTAGAGGCCCCGCTGCAAACGAGCTGGCAGGACAAAAGATGTTGTGCAAGTTCTCATTGCGAGCACGTATGACTATTTATGGAACACATGCCTAGGATTGTCTAGTACTTGGATGCTTTATCTTATTTATCTGCAATTATCCTATGTTCTGATTGTTATGTGAATTGTCTTGTCCATGCAACGCCCGTCCATCCATCCCTATGCCTACCGCACTCGAATCCCATTGTTTATTATTTTTGTTACTACTGTCTTTGCTTTACTACTGCTGTTACTTTGCTATTTCTACTACAAAACTGTTGCTACTGATAAACTGCTGTGAGCAAGATTGTTTCCAGGTGCAGCTGAATGGACAACTCAGTTGTTAAGGCTTATAAATATTCTTTGGCTCCCCTTGTGTCGAATCAATAAATTGGGTTTCACTTCCCTCGAAAATACTGCGATACACCCCCTATACTTGTGGGTCATCAACTACTCAGTCGGTTTATAGGTGTAGCAGGCCGGGCTAATCGGCGAGCCCCCGGGTAGGGGTTGCCGGCGCCAGAAAACTGAAAGCATGAAGGAAAACAACATCTGGCGTGACCTCGAGGGTTGCTCGAGGTCGGAAAAACACTCACATTGTAGTTGTCGGTGTAGTAGGGTCGAAGGCGTGATTCCGCAGGCATCGCGGTCGCTGAAACGGTCCAACTGGTGTTCTAGCCGGACAGCCTGGCTCCAGCCGGCCAGACAACAAAACGCGGCGTAGCCGCATTCGGTCCCTAGCCGGCCAGACAGCCAAACGCGCCAGGTTGTGCCGAGCCGGCCTGGCCTGGGTCGAACGGTCCAGCCGCCGCAACCACCGCAACACATGAGCGGTTGCATGAGTCGGCCCGACTCAGCCGGAACAGGTCCGAACTCGGCGAATCGGATAGACAAACGGGTAGCCGGACCGAAACAGCACAGTCGAAACTGTCATAGCCGGATCTGAAATTTTCTTTCTTTCTTTTTCTAGCCGGATTCGTCTTAGCCAGTCTTACTTTTTTCCTCACTTTTTCTATTAGCCATTTTCCTCTCATTTTTTCCTTCAACCTGCCAACATAACTAGTCGGCCCCTCTTTTTTTCTTGCATTTTTTCTTCTCTTCTTACCGGCTGGCCCAGCCGGCCCTTTTTTCTTTCTTACATTTTCATTTCTTTTTCTTCTCTGTTACTTTTTCTCTCAGCCGATCGTAACTAGCCGGTCCACCCCTCCCCCGGCCTTTTTTTTTTCTCACTCTCCTCTTTTTCCTAACCGGCCCCACCATCTCCTCTCTCCTTCCTTTTACTTTTTTCAACCGGACGGAGAGGAGCACGAGCCCGTGCGGCTTGCACGTGCTCTGGCGGAAGGCAGCCGGCGGGGCACGCAAGCTGGAAGGCGTGGAGGCGCAGGAGCGGAGCCGGCCTCCGCGGACCTGCAGTGGGTGACATCAGCGAGAGCAGGCGCCGCGTCGCTGGAGACAGCGAGTCGGCAGTGTAGAGGAGGTGCACGCGGACAAGGACGGGCGGCGGGGGCGCACGTACGCCGGGGCGCAGACGTGGTGAGGAAGGGAGGACGCAGTGGCACGGCGAGTGGCGCCGTGCCCGCGGGAGGGCGCGCGGGGGAGCTTGCGGATGGCGATGCGGCTCACTTGGGGAGCTCGCAGGAGGAGGGCACGCGAGTGGCAGAGCTCGCGGGACGGGCAGCGGCGCACTCGCGCAGGAGGAGGACGGTGGCCTGCGAACGTGGTGCTGCTAGGTGGAGCAGGGATGGGGTCGGCACGCGCGGTCGCCGTGCTTGTCTGCGGGCACGGCCGTGGACAGTTGGAGGGGCGGCGGCTGCGAGGACGGGCGGGCTCGCGACCGGAGGAGAAGTTGAATACGGTCACGCCGATGTGAGCGCAGCTCGACAGCAGCGCACGAGCGCGCGCGGTCACGCGGTAAGATGTTGCGGGTGGCAGTGACGCGGACGGCAAGTCCGGCGGGCACGGGTGCATGCGGACGCAGGCGAGCGGACCCGCGCGAGCTCGCGCGCGGCAGCGAACCGGTTGGACGCGAGGCCGATGCGCGGGAGCCAGAGGCAGACGCGGCGGCGCGGAAGAGCTCGTGAGGATGCCGGGCGAACGAGACCGCGGTATGCATGCACGCGGGATGTTGCTGGAGGCGCACGCGGACACGCGAACATGCGGTTGAGCCGCCGAAGTCGAGGTCGAACACCACGACGTGGAGACGGCAAAGATGACGATGGCGCGGCAGCGGCGGCGAGCCCTCGAGCCTCACGGCGACGGCGGCGGCAAGCCCCTGAGAAACTTGGCGTGGCGTCGGTGCCGACGGAGACGAAGTGGTCCCGTGCGGTCCGGCCGAAGCTATCTAGCCCCACGGTGGGCGCCAACTGTCGTTGTATTGGGAACGGCACTACCTAAGCAGGTTAGATAGAGGTGTGGGGACTAGCAGGGAAGCTATCGACGGTGTCCACAGGCGGGATTGGGTACAAGAGACACAGGAAGTACCCAGGTTCGAAGCACTCATGATAAGGTAAATCTCCTACTCCTGCCGATCTGACTATGAGTGGTATACGGGCTACAATCGCTCCTTGAGCTGTATTCTCTAGCTACTACCTTAAATGCACTGAGACCAACCTAGATTGTCTGTGTGTGTCCCTGGGAGTGAGAGAGATAGCTCCCAGGGAGAGTGATCGATCGATGGGTGTCTCTGAGAGTGAATGTCCATGTGAGAGTCCCCCCTTGGTGCCTTATAAAGGTGGCCCAAGGGACATGGTGGGACCCACTTAGCCTAACTAGTACTATGTAGTATGTCATCTGATTATGTCATGTACAGTGTATAGGTACAGTGCATACTGTTGCACTAGTTCGCATGTAAGCAGCATGGCTTCAATGCCTTCGGTCTTGTTGATGTATGTCTGTCTGTCCTCCTTCTTATGTTCTCGTACTCGTTGTTGTCGTTCTCGTGCCTAGAATCCAAGGTATCCCTAGGTAGCAGCAGAGCCGGCCATATGGAACGCTAGGAGCAGCTGTGCACCTGGCTGTCCTGATCGATCCGCCTGATCGAGGGAATAGCCAGCGAGCGGGGCACCCAGCCGGGAGTGGTGGCGATTGCGGTGGCCAGCTGAAGCCCATCCGGGGGGAGCCACCTGGGCCGGGAAGGTAATCGGCCCACCCGGGACGGAGGGACCCTAGTCGGGGGAGACGAGCGCAACCGCATGGGCCCGGGGGGGCTGGCCCAGCCGAACCGGGAAGCTAGGCTAGCCGGGGAGAAGCCACCCGGATCGAAGGGGAGGTGGCGGACAGGCCAGCTGGGGCGGCCCAGCCGGACGAGGGAGTGGCGCCTGCGAGGTGGTGGGCCGGCTAGGAGACTCCAGCCGGCCCAGGCTATCTTCTTCTGCCTTCTTTCTTTTACCTTTGCATTTTTTGACTATATTGGGGCATCTTTGGGGTACCCGGGAACGTCCCCCCGACACTAGCCCCCGAGCGCGCGCGGATTTCACCCGGAGGGGGAAATTCGCTCGAGTTCCACAAAACTTGTCATTGTCATTGTAGATGAAGTGCTTGAATGGCGTCCGGCTGGACTCCTCCAGCTCGGGAAGCGACACAACTCCCGCAGGGGTGCGCGAGCGCACCTGCGGGGTGTAGCCCCCGAGATTCGGAGTAGCTGACGGAGACAGGTGCTTCGAATCTTCTTTATCTTGCCCTTTTCGACACCTCGAACTTGCTATCCGGCTGAACGCCTTCAAGGAGCTATACGTCGGCGACAGCGGTTTCAACGAAATTACTATGCGTCTAGACACTACCAGCACTGCCCGGCTGGTCGCATGCTCCAAGGAGCTATACCATCTAGTCGCGAGAGGAAAAGATAGCAGATGCCCCAATGACCACTACGGGGCATTCGTCCCCTACAACAACGTCTACAACCCCATAATCTGGTGCTTCACGGATAACAAGTCTGCACGGAGCCTGGATGCGAGTCCATCACCTCGTCGATAGAGCAAACACCTATGGTAGAGCTCGTCTACAACCTCAGAGTTGCCCACTCAAGGACTGCGCCCATAATGCCCTATAGCCACAAACACTGGGAGCCGTCTAAGCTAGTGCCCACAAGAGGCTCGCGAAGAGTGGATATCATCGGCATCAGGAAAGAGGGCACTGTGTTCGTCGCCCAAATTTATGGCTACACCACGAACATCGTCATATCCCCCAGGTTCATTAGTTCAGGGGCGTGCGAATCGCCGCAGTACAAGGTGAAGCTTTGGTTGCTGTCTCTGTGGCATGAGCTCCATGCAATCGAAATGGTGGCGACATCTGAGCTGACGAGCAGGCCGTCATCGGCCGAAGTCGCCCTGGAAGGGCTTAGGTCGTTGTAACACCCTCGAATCGGCCCTATGCAAGTTTTAGCGCTTCCCGCCAAACCCGCATAGAAACGATTCAAGGACGCCCACCAGGCACTTTCGTGCGGGTGGAAAACGAAGTAATAACATTACACAACAGTCCTCGATGGGACCCACAGAACATATATATATAACAACGACTCAAAGAGTCAAGAATACAGATATACAATACAAAGATCCAAATCACCTTGTAAACGATAGAGTGTCCGACTACGGACAAGATGCAAATGGGGCTAAGAGCCCTGAAGAATAACCAATGGCGTCCATAACCCTGCCCAGGCCAAGACGGAAGGGTAACCCTGCTAATGACGTCGATCTCAAAACCTGCTTAAACAAAAGGGGTGCCGACAAAGGGCAAAGGAAAAAGAGAGCGGTCAGTACTGAGGCCAGTACACGGCGAGACTAGAATTCGGCGGTCCTCGCCTACATAGGTATGGTGGACTGAAGCGGCAGCGCAACATGCACTAAACAACCTATAGAGACTCGATAAAACTGTCGGCTATCAGAGAGGGATAAGAATGACCTATTCGGAACCATCCTGTTACTACCACCAAACATACCCATCCTGGTATTTCCCCCTCGACACCAAACGAGGAAGTCAACCGAGGAACTCACACAGTTGGCAGTTTTATTTATTCAGTTATCGTTGCAGCAATTACTAGTCAAGTATAGATAGTCATCCTGATAAAAATAAGCAGTGGGAAGTTTTAGTTAACCATTACGTTGTAGTTGCAACACTTACTAGTCAGATACAATAAGCATGAGATATCCCAAACCCAGCAGTTGTTGGTACTTTTATTTAGCCATTCCATTGCAGTTGAGCTGATTACTAGTCACATCGGATACAAGTCAAATTATAACAGTAAACTTTAGTTATAGTTGTCTATGATCGAGAACTGTGCTCCAAGTCGTCCATAACCGCGGACACGGCTTTTCGAAAAGATTTGACCTAGGGTGCACCAAAGTATCCACACGATTAGCATGAGATATCCACACGCACCGACCCTTTTGCGGATCAATTAACATACACCCATCGGTATGTCGGCGGGGCCTAAGTCATGGCGTTTCCTGGACCCAAAGCAAGTACATGGGGCCACCCACTAAGCACACCCGCGAAGTCGGCCGGCTCGAGACGGACTCGGGGTTTGTGGGAGCCGGTAACGACCGGGAACCCGAAACTCTCGGGCTTGTCGACATAAAACGGGTCACGATCCTAAATAGACAAAGTGTGCTATCCATCGCACAATTTAAATAAAGCGAAAGCATGGCATAAGTACAGGATAGTAAATAAAACCTCAAACTAGTTGTGGCCCCGGTACAATACTTGGAATCAGGTACTAAATCGATGGGGTGCCCACATCCCACATGTGGTTAGCGCTCCGATCTCTAACAGGTGTCAAGAACTCGGGTCCCACGGGACACCGGAGCGGTCGGAAACCAAATATTGTCTATCACCCACGGTGCCTCTGCATTACCTACTTCAATTTTAGTTATTAAACAGTAATTAAAGTTATAACCATCTCCAACATAAAGCTTATGGCAGCCTTCCAACAACGTGGTACTTGACGACACGCAACAGCACTTGAGCAAGCGATCACTTACGACGCAACTCCAACTATCTACCAAACAACAGGTAATAGGATGTGTCCAAGGCAATATAAGGCTGCAAGGGATATCACAGGTACGACAACTAGAGCATCGCAACACAGATAGCAATAGATCATCAGGAGGGAATAAATACTGTAAAAGTAAGATAGGTAGAAAGGGGGAGATGCTCGCCTGAAAACATTGCCGAAGGTTCAACCGAAGATCGGGGCGAAGCTCACATCAACTCAACGGCCTTATCCGCGAAGAAGCAAAACACTAGAAGAAACATCGGATGCACTATTTAATACTACGGTAGAAAATCGGGCATGATGCATGTATGATGTATGGCATGGCAAAGATGCGATGCAATTAGGCAATATTAAGCGGAACCGGGGTCCCGACATTTAATTAGACGGTTCAAGTTATCTAGATACCCTGCAATTTAAATGTTGTCTTAACAAGCCAAAACATGTCACCGGTTCGCTACACAATTTTAATTGGGACCAATATAAGACTAGATTTGCCCGCATATGGATCCCATATTTAATTATAAGGTGAATCGGCATAATGCCCCCAACCCACATGATATGCATGCGAGATGAACAATTAATATGCAACAAGTTTTATATAAGGCATTTATAAAATAGGGGCTCGGGAAAAGGTTCACACATCTGGGTTTGGCGAACTTGGGCTCCGAGGGGTTCAAGGTCGGTTCTCAGGGTCCGGATCTGGGGTTCGGTCTCGGCGGGATCGGTCTCGGATAACGGAAATCGATCTTGTCGCATCCGAGAAGGACTTGGTTGGCGTCGGGGCACATCGGATCCGCTCTGGTCGGTGCCGATCTTGTCGTTGCGAAGATCTTGTCGGGTCCGCGCCATCGAGTCGGTCTTGGCATTCGGGGCAAAGGACTTGGCGTCCGCGAGGAAGTACTTGGCGAATCCGTGTCGACGACCTTGGCGTCCGGGTTCTCGGGCATATGCTCTCTGTTGGTGTTCTTGTGGTTCGGGCTTCGGGTCAACTTCGAATATCTCTTGTAGTTCCCACGTCGTTGGCCGATGGTGAACTTGTGTCAGTGTCGGGGATGCATCGAAGGTGGAACTTGGATCGGTGTTGATGGTCTTGTCACGATTAGCTTGGGGTTTTGTGGTCTTCGACTTTGAATTGGTGCAGCAACAGGCAGAGCCCCCTTGGCATCAGCTGGACTTGGTCCGAAGGATGACACAGACACCGGTCGAGGACGCACATGCCGCGGAGCTCCGGCCGACGGCAGCCGCGGGCGGGGCGGCCTCAGCGGCGACGCACGGGAAGAGGCCGGGGAGTCGAGCCTGGGCGGCCAACGGTGGCGGCTTCGGCGCGTCGCGGTTGGCGGAGGTCGGCCGCGGCAGAGGCCGGCAGAGGAGGTCGACGGGGAGACCGCGCAGGGGCACCGTCACGGGGTCGCGCATAGGGCCTGCGCGGAGCGGAGGTTGGCGGCGGGAGACGCTGGGGCTCGTGCAGGCGGTGCTGGCTCGGTGACGCGGCGAGGAGCTAGGGCGGCAGGGCGCGGGCTCCGGCGAGGCGGAGGCGGGCTCTTGGCGGCGCCTGGGGAAGGAGGGAGAGACGGGGTCGCGGGCGACGGAGGCTCGGGGACGAGCAGGGGGGTCCGCAGGTCGCAGGCGCGGGGCCGGTCCAAGGAAGCAGGGCGGCGCGTCCTTGCGGTGGGAGGAGACCGGCGGCGATGGCTGGCAGGGAGGCGCCGGGGACGACACCGAGCGAGGAAGGGGATGCGGGGGTTGGTGGGGAGCGAGGAAGGCGTCGAACGCGGGGCAGGTGGCGTCTGGGGCAGGCGTGCGGGAGTGGTTCTGGGGTGGGGCCTACGGGAGAGTGGGGTCAGGCGGGTGGGGTCGGTTCCAGGGAGTGGTGGCGTGGGTGTGTTGTGTGTGTGCTGGGTCGGTTGGGGTGAGAGAGGGAGTGGGGTGGGGTTGGTGAGGTGGCGGCATAGGATAGGGTAGAGGGGAAGAGAGGGGTGAGGTGGCGGCAGACTATTGGGTGGGGTGAGGTGGAGGTAGGGTGGGTAGACTAGGTTTAGGTAGAAAAGGGTTTGGGGAGATCTGGGTAGGTAGGATTTTATAATTTATTTTAAAAGCCTTTTGTAAATTGTTTTAGACAAACTGAGATATCCGGAAGCACCGGTGTTTTGATTTAAAATAATAGGGAGAAATTAATATAGAAAACAAAATAGGGCTTTTAACAAAATAGTTTTAGACAGATAGATGTATGATGATGTCATGATGATGCAATGCACAAAATCAACGCGATTTTTCTAGTAGTGGTTTTTTTTTAATTGCGGGATGCCACAGTCGTACATGTCGCAGCCGCGGTGTTAGCTGGAAGCTTCTAAACCGTTCGTTAGAATTCCCTGTGGATTAGGAGTATTGCATAGAAAAGTTTCAAAAGTGAGATAAAACATCTAAATATTCTTGTGATGATCCCAATGTTAAGATATGTAACGTCGTACTAATTAATTACTATTTTATGTTGGTGAAAAATTCAATTTGTATGGGGAGATGTGGAATAAGATTGCGGCAATGTATACCTATTTCCAATGTACGCTGCTGACATAATGGGCCCACAGGCGACTGTGTGACAAGAAAAGCGTAACAGGCAGGAAAGAAAGCGCTACCCGGCCAGCACTTGACACACTATTGTGTTAGGTCGAGTATTTTGTATGGAGGTCTTAAGTTGTTACTGCTAATCTATTTTGTAGTAATACATATGTACTGGTACTTTTTCAGACTGGCCGATCGAGTGCTGAATATGGAATCTCTTTCCTTTTGAGTCATGGTCTTGCTACAACTATTGAATTTCAATGTTTGCATTGCTGAATCTGTCATTTCTTTTGGCCATTGTCTATACTGCTAAATCAGTCACTTTGAAATGTTGCTAAATCTGTGAAGTGGTGCTGAATATCAACTACGAATATGTAGATATTTTTTGTCTTATTCTATACTTCTCAATCTTCAAATGCTACTCAATCTATCAAGTGTTATGTCATTACTATTACTAAGGTATTTTCTAGAACTTATATGTATGTACTGGTACTTGTTTAGATCAAGTGCAGTAGATATTCTTGCTTTCCATTTTAAAATTGTCATTGTAACAATCTAGATAAGGCTTAGGCATTTTGGGATGCATATATGGGGGTCACACTGGTATTGATGTGAAGAGGAGGTATGCACACAAAATCATACTTAATCGTCAGTTTTCTTGCTCCAATCATTGATTGTGTTTGGAGAAAAGCAAATTGATCGTGCGACAAGGTTTTTAGAGATGAAACATGAACGGGTTCTCTCTGTACTGCTATTGAGTTTCAGTGTCTGTATTGCTGAAACAATCACTTTGGAATGTTGCAGAATCGGTCAAGTGCTGCTGAATATGAACTAGGAATTTGTCGATATTTTTTCTATCTTATTCTGTACTACTAGATCTTTCAAATGCTACTAAATTTGTAAAAAAGTTCGGTCGCTGCGGCTAGAGCTTTTGCGTGTGTGTCATCGAAACCGTTGGATGTGTTTTAGACAGAGATGAGAGGGTACCAAGTGAAGTCACTGGATACCAGTCTAGTTTTGGCGCACGCGGTATCTGTCCCTTGTTCTTTACATATTTTTACACGAATATCTATCAAAAGAATTATCTCTTTTTTCCCTCCGGTAGTGAGGTCTGTGTTCCGAATCCGGCCGAGCCACATCACAATGCAAATTTGACTAAAGAGGAGGTAAAATCTAGCCCATTCGTCCCCTCTTTAGCCGAGAACAATTTAATTCGGCCTTTTAGGGGTCATGGGAATTCCTCACGACAACCCATTTAAATTTTTATCAAGGAGCCCATGAAGAATAGCGCATGGAGTATAGCCCATTGAGTATAATAGATGTAGAATAGCCCAAAATCTTTATTTCAGCGTTTTTGGAATTTCCCTTTGAAACAAAAAAATCCGCCTACCCATGTTTTTAAGATACCACTCCATTATCTAGCATTTAATAAAATGAGATGCCAGGATTGGTTCCCATTTATTTTACTAAGAGAGATAACATGGACACATAAAATATTTTTAAGAAGACTAATATATAAGTTATAGGTACTATAAAGCTTTTAATGATAATGTTCATCTTATTTGTTTGTTGTAGTGGCAACACACATGGTTTATATGTGTTTTGATGTCTTGAGTTCGATTCTCTGTGCTTGACATAAAATTATCTTGGGTTTACATTTTTCTTCTAGCAATATTGCTTTATGGAGAGGCTGACATCATGGACCCACCTGCCTGCAGCATCTCTCGAGTTTAATGGTTGGGTTTGAAAAAAAAGATAAATACTTGTACAGAGAGGCTGGCATCAGGGACCCACCCGCCAGAATATACAAGGCTATATCGGGGACCCACAAGCCAGAACATACTAGAGAGGCTAACATGGGGGCCTTAGTAGCAAGACCATATACGACTACCACATCGAGCAACATTGCCAAGGTCAAAACAGCAGACGTGGCTGGAAAAAAAGTCCATCATACACAGGTTTCATTTATAGAGAGATCGGCATGTGGGACCTAGTAGCACGGCCTTATACATGTTCTGCCTCGAGCGACGTTGCCAAGTTCGAAAGAGGGAGGCGCGAGCAAGAAAAAAGTCCAGCATGCACACGTTTCTTCTAATGAGAGGCTCACATGGGGGACCCAGCAGCCTGGAAAATGGCTGATGCATCGAGCAACGCTATCAAGTTCGAAACACGGAGGCGCAACCGAGGGCAAACATTCCTTCATACACACGTTTCTTCTAATGAGTGGATCACATATGGGGCCCAGCAACATGATTAAACGGTAGATGCAGCGAGCAATGCTATCAAGTTCGGAACACGGAGGCGCGACCGAGGGAAAAAATTCTATCATACACACGTTTATCTAGTGAGAGGATGACATGTGGGGTACAGGAGGTTGATTAAACGGTAGATGCATCGAGCAGCGCTATCAAGTTCAGAACAGGGTAGCACGAGCAAAGAAAAAATTCCATCATACACACGATTCTTGTAATATGAAGCTGACATGGGGGACCCAATAGTGTGACTAAACGGCAGAGAGATCGAGCAACGTTATCGTGTTCAAATCAGAGAGAGCACTACCGAAAAGTATGGTCCACTAGAGACACTGACATCCAGGACCCACACGCCTCAAAGGACTTCGGTGAGTCAACATCGCACAAGGAAACGTAAATCTTGCTTCTGCCATGCACTGGCTGAGCTTCCTCCATGTTTTTAGCGGTTCCGACGTAGTAGAGGGCCGCGAAACCGGAAAAAAAGTTTTCCATTGGCCATGGTCGAGCCGAGAAATTCATCACGGAAGACACGCCTTCTACGGCGACTGCGGGCCAAGTCGTTGCGGAACGAAACATTTCTTGTAGTGTGATCGCGTGACCATTTAACGTTGTAACTAAATCACTTTGTCTCGCAATATATTACATGTCCTAAATTCGATCATCGGTATCCCCATACCTAGTTTGATCTCGATACCGAAAAGTACTCTTTTCTCGTTCCCGTAACATTCTTGTGATCTTATCACTTGCTTGCAAGCGATGTCAATGTGATATCACCGAGAGGTCCCATAGTATATCTCTCCATCATCGGGGTGGACAAATCCTACTCTTGATCCATGAGCCTCTACATAACACTTTTGGAGTATCTAAACCCACCTTTATTTTCACCCTATTATGTTGTGACGTTTGATGTTATCAAGTTACTCTTTCGGTGTTAGTAATTGACAAGATCTCATGGTCTAAGGACTAAAGTTACTTCGCGTGATGTTATAGAAATGTAAACGTAATGACTTTGATCGTATTATTATACTTCGGATGAATTTCCATCACATCATTCCACCAATGTTGTGACCTCGTTATTAACGACATCAAATGTCCATGATCATGAAACCTTGATCATCTTGTTAATCAACGAGCTAGTTTATATGAGAGGCATAACTAGGAACTCTTTATTTGTTTATTAGACATACATGTATTAATGTTTCTAGTTAACACAATTATAGCATGAGAAATAAACATTTATCATAAACATGGAATAAGATAATAACCACTTTATTATTGCCTCTCGGGCATATTTCCTTCATGTTGGGCCTTGGCCCATGTAACACCCAATTTGTCCAGAACTCCTATTTATGTCCAAACTACCCCCATTTTAGTGGATAGCCTATATATATGACCCCACAATCTATTGTAACCCTTAGACATAGGTAATAGACTAGAAAACTCTAAGATTGGATCCTTTTATAGTTTTGTCTCATCTCCCTTCCAAGGGAGCCCATATTATCACCAACCTTTTTGGATTATTCCTATGGTGTCCAAGTTGTATAGGACCTTCATATTATGTGTCATGAGTTGAAGTTATCAAGATCCTCACCAAAGTATTCTTACTCTCCGATTGGTAATGAGGGAGTTCTTTGCTCGATGTCGATCCCCTCTTATGGATTGTATTAGTCTTGTAGCCACCAAAGTGAGCAATTGGCATGTCACGTGTTGTGTTTTGCATGTGTTCGTCATGTTCTTCATGTGGAGTGAGTTCGCATTTTTCTGCTCCCCTTTTCCCTTAGAAATACCACGAGTTCCCTCGAGAAACCATCAAAGATCGGGCCATCCTAGTGGTTAACCAAGAATATATTGGCATTAGAGCCTTAAGTTTCTCACATATTTCTCCTCAACTTGGTCTTTCCACCATAAATTCGAAAATTCCCAAGAAATATCCCCAATTTCATGCTTTGGATCAATCTAACGTTTTAGTGCATTTTGGTAGGTTTTGATCCACAGATTCATTGCAAAACTTGTTGATCTACCTTACCCTACGATTCCATAGCCTACTTCTTTTGTTTCCTCCATCAATTTAAGGTTTATGTTTGACCTTTTCTGCTAAAATCACATCCCAGACGAGTTCTTGGCATCCTGGAACTTCCGACCAGAGTCCCTGACATAAAAACACCGAAATTTCGGCCCTACTAGAGTCTCCGCCCCTAACAGGCCGAGTTTCTGCCCAAGATTGCGCAAAAAAATCTGATTTAGCTTTTGTACCATTTTGACCATAACTTCTGCATACTGACTCGGATTTTGGTGGTCTTTAGCTAGTTTCTAAGAGGAGAAGGTTCTCTACATCATCATAATGTTCTACATGCTATATTATTTAAACAAAATTTCATGAGAACGATGGAACCAACAATAAAGGGTGAAGATCATCGATGAAAGGTATAAACATTCCATGTCTTCACCCCCACTTGCATTCCTCTATGAACCACACTATCTTTGTGACCTAATAATACCTATTGATACTAGTTCCTCCTATGATTTCTTTAGATTTGCACATTTGATACCTTGTAGAAATCCGAGCAAACATTGTATGTGCTACCTCATATAGTAATCTTGCATAGTTGTTGGCACAAGGAAAAAGCAAGTGAAAAGAAAAGGAGTGAAAAAATATAAAAGTAAAAATAAAAAGGAGAAAATAAATAAGGATACACAAGTTCCTTTTAGAATAGGAAGTGCAAGCTCGATTCAATCGAACTAGCATCTCTCCTTGCACTTGTGCGACATGACATTATAGTATTTGCTAGGTCCTCATTTGGTTCTATACTTTGGATTGACTTCTTTTTTGCTTTGTGATCATCATGATTCTTTACATGCCATTATAATATCTTGGTTTCCTGTTGTTTCCTTTACATGCCACTTTTCATACCCATCCACCATAAGCCATGTGTGTGTGTTTGTAGTTTTAGTAAGAGGGTTTCATTCTCACTTCACTTTTTGGGTCTTTTTCTCATAAGTGTGGATACTTGTTCAATATGATCTCTCAAGGTAAGGTGAAAGGACTTCCCCTCAGTCCAAATTCTACTTCCATATACACCACTTGGTCTTGTGAATCATGCCTAGGAACAACCAACCCGATAATGAAGAATACATGATGAGAGGCATCCATAATGCTCTCCAAGATGACATGGCAAGGTTTGACGTAGAGATGGATCACCACAACACCAAATTCAAGAGTGTCACCATCAAGATCCACAATAAAATGGACAAGATCCACAATACAATGGACAAGCTAGAGTATAGCATGGAAAATGTTTCAAGTAAATTCAAGATGCATCAAGATCAAGAAGGAGCCATAAGAAGAGTACCAATGCACATGATCATCATCACCGAGAATGTCATGTGGATGAAAAAGAGCGCAACAACATGAGCAATTGTCAATGTATGCTAAGGATCTTCGACGACACATTGCACGCCTTGATGACGAAGCAAGAAGTTGAAGCCCAAGGCATATTCACATAGAGCCCTACATCAATGATAATGTAATGATGTCGGCCTTCTTCCACACCATCAAGCTTCGACAAAAAAATTCAAGTCCAATATGAAGCACCAAACTACAAGAACTTACACAACACCACATGTTCGAGGAAGACTAATACATGAGCTTCAAGATCCTCAAAAGAGAAGACCTCCCAAAATGTTGGTGTTACTTCATGGACCAAGAAGGCATCAAGTGTGCATACAAGATCGCCCTACAATAAGAAATATCTCCATTCTTCTCATAAGGAATCCAATCCTAGTGCCATTATTAATATGCCACTAACAAAAATATCAATATACAACCACACTCCCCAACATGTGGTATCTCTTTCTAGTGACACAACCACAATGGCACCCAAAGTAAGCACTCCTATTCTACAAGTGTCATGAATATGTTCACCACCCATAGACATGCCCCACCATCATATCCAGCACGTGCCAAGGACAAGGTTATACCTTTTGAGAGTGTACCACTCCACAAGCCATGGTGGTACTAGAAGATGAGAGTACTCCAAGTGAAGAGTCTACACTTCAAGATGGAGGAAGACAAGGAAAAGTCTATGATGGAGTCGATTTGAAGACTACTCTTGACAACAATATGAGCCTACTTCCACTACCACTACAAGATGGAGACAAGACAGTCGAGCATGGGATTTCCCTTCGACCAAAGTGTAGAATAATGATGAAGCTATAACTTTGGATGGTGGTCAAGTGTAGAGGTCGGGCATGGGATGTTCCCTTCAGCTAAGGAGGCAAGTTATGATGCCCATCTTATGGCATCCAACTGTGGACATATGATACCATGATATGGTTTCAATTTTGGAGGTGACAAGATTGAGGATGGTGAGCATGGGAATTTCCCTTCACCAAGGAGGCGCATGGAGTTGATAAAACCGAGCATATCCCTATATGCTTGAGTTATGAGATGGTACCAATCTCATGTGAGAATGAGAGCCACTTAGCCCACTTAACTGAGAGCAAAAGTGATACGAATGACTCCACCACATGTGAGATTGTGTGTGACATAGGTATGACCAACGGGCACCCTACTACAACCTACCTAGTGCACCTCAAAGAAAGGCCTACTCGATGACCTTCCCACGGCATTGGCACCCACCGTGGGGCTTGGCTAGTCAAGCCTGAGATCTGCAACGAGACCCTACACTCCAGTCGATCGGCCGATCGCCACCGATCACATGGTCGCTAGCGGCACATTTCTCTAGATCCTGCCGAGCAGCTACATACCAGCGTCACGCCCGGTAACCCATGCCACGGTTACGTCGGTCGGCACCATCAACCTCTTCGACGGGTTCACGGATGCCACCGACCCAGCGGAAATAGCAGGAATCGTTGCCGCCAACAGATCGCCTCCACGCGATCTACTCTCGGAGGATCCCTATCACCGAAGATCCGTGTGGCCGGAGATCGCCATCGCCATGAGGTATGTGTCGATCCACAGTACTAGGTCATACGACGGATGGTACTTCTCGATGTCCTTTGTCCCCTTGAAGGTGGATGGGTATTTCTTGCCTCGGATCATTGGTCCAAAGCATTATGGGCCGATTCAGCTAAGGGAGCCCCTACATTCGGGGTCACTGCGATTGGAGAGGGTGTTTTGTAGATCGTACTACTGGCGAGCTCGCCAGGCTTGGTTGTTGGTGATGTGGGTCCGTGCCACGATCGGCTGACCATTAGCGGTGACCGTGTTGTGTACCGGTCGTGGCTCATTGGTGGAGTTCATGGGATTTTCTACCCGCGGTTGGAGCTGATGTGGCTCGGGTGGCGGGCAGTTGACAATGTTGGTGACCGTCCCCGGGCCGCTCGAAGTCGCGTGACTACCAGTGGAGCGGGAGTACATCTGTCCTCATGAGTCTACTCCTGCGGTTTGTTGCTCGACCGCTCTAGCGAGTAGGGCCTAGGCGTATTTGACCTGTAGCACAGCCTCTCGTGTGAGGTTGAGGTTGGCAACTGTGGCCTGCCCCGTGATGACGTTGTCCATCAGGGTGGAGTAGAGTGGGAGACCATTGGTGTCGAGGTCCTGTGGCATGATCAGGATCCGTGGCTGCTCCGGAGGAGGTGAGCGGCAGGGTGGTGGTGGAGCTCCGTGCGCGGGCACCCCAGCTATCGGGCGCGTTGCAATAGAGCTTGAGCTCGGCCGCGCGTATAGGGTCACGCTCGTCATCGAAGTTCAGGGCACGGCCTTGAATGGTGGGGTTCAGGCGGCTCCTGATGCGGCACTGGTGTTAGAGTGATAGCTCTCACGCCGTTTGTTGCTCAAGGCAAAAAAATCACGCTCGGCCTGCTCCCTGGCCTTCGCCGCCTCCAACTATTGGCAGTACTCTTTGACCTCTGTCACCGTTGCAGACGGCGGGAGGGGCGTTGTGAAGGGATCTAGATGCACGCTGCTACCCACCATGTAGATGGTATTGTAGTGATTGGATTTGGCTCGCACCTCGTCGGGGGACTCTGATCTGGATTGGAATCAAAGATCCCGAGATGGAGGGATCCTCGAAATCCTCAGTGTTAGAGACTCGTGTGTTAGAGTCCTCGTGCGACGCGGCGGTGATGTATCCGGTAGGTGAAGCAGGGGCCACCGAGTTGGAATAATCGTGGAGAGCCATGTCGCTCCTACCCGCATCGCTGGCGGCCGAGTCATATTTGGAGGTGAGGAGAGTGATGGAGCGGACCTGCTCCTCCAAGAGCAGATCGCGTGGAGCCGATCTATTGGCGGCGATGATTCCCGCCATTTCTACCAGGTCGACGACGTCCATGAACCCGATGAAGAGGTTAATGGTGTCGACCGGCATCACCGCCGCGTGGGTGACTAGGCACGATGCAGGTATGTAGCTGCTCTGCAGGATCTGGACAAATCTGCCACTGGCGACCATGCGACTAGTGGCAATTGATCGATCGACTAGAATGTAGGGTCTCGCCGCAGATCTCAGGCTTGACAAGCCCCATGGTGGGTGCCACTGTCTTGGGAATGGTCACGGCAGTCGCTACCAGGGGTAGTGATTGATACGATTGGGGACAAGAGTCGCCATCCACGGAATGAGTTTGAGGGCAAAGACAATGGTTTACCCAGGTTCGGCCCCCGTAGGGTAAAGACCTACTTCCTGCTAGATTATATTATTGGAGAGTGGATTACAAGATCGGCGAGCTCAGTGGCTAGGAAGTGAGTCGCTTGAATGGGGTGGCTTAACCGGTCATAAGTAAAATGAGAGCCCTAGGGAGGTTTATATAGGGTCACCTCGCTAGGGTTTACAAGATTACAACCGAATCATTTTAGGTTTCGGAGGATTTGACCTAATCTGACTGAGCCTAGCTAGAGTCTTGGGCTTCCATCTTCAATCATCGGGCTTCATCCGAAGTCTTCTTCTAGGCACCATTGGTGATGGGCTAGTCGAACCTTATATCTAGGCATACCCCGATTGTCATATCCCCATCAGTCCATGACGCCCATGACAGTTTGGGTGGTAAGAAGCCCATATGGACACGGACTCCAAGCACGCAAGGCAAGGAAATCTTAAAACTAGAGTTTGAATCCAACCTGTAACCTACTCGTATTGGTAGCTGAGACCTAGACTCCCCATATATAAAGGCGAGGAGGGTCCAACGAGGGGGGCGACATGCACAATACATAATATATCTAGACACGTTGTCGTCGAATTGAAGACATGTATGCCGAGAGGGGGTTGTCGAGGCGTGTGGAGAAAGGGGTGTGAGGCGACGGTATTCCGGGACGGTGAGCACACAAGCTTTACCCAGGTTTGAATCCACCGATGGTGGACGGATCCTACTCCTTCTAGCAATCCAGTAATACGGTAGACCCGGAAGTACAAATTACAAGAGAGGTTTCGCCTATGCAAGTTGAGGTTGTAAGTTGTGGGGTGCCCTAAAGGCTGGTCCCTACGACAACATATATAGATGCCCGTCCTAGGATTACAGGAGAGACCTATCCAGCTATGATATAGAGTCGGTTACAAAGTACATCTTGGACTACAAGTAACTATACAGGCTTATGTTGGTAAGTCTTCAGGGCCTTCCCATAGCCATATGGACTTCTGTCTTATCTCCCTGACTGGGCCACCCGTGAAGCAAATCTCTATCCCAAAGTGGGCCACCCTGGTCAACGAGTCATAGTGGGTATACCCAGAAAGTATATCCCCAACAGTAGCCCCTAGGAGCCTCCAAGATCCAAAGTTGGATTTCATCGTCTAGCTTGATCTTTCTTTGGCCGTAGAGTCTTGAAGGGTTCCTGAAAATCCAAAAGAAAAGTAGGATCCGGGTCTCAAATTGAGTCCGATCTGTGAGTATTCCACTACTATTTTCCCCAGCTTGATTTCAAACCAAGCCAGAAACTGTCCTCTAACGTAACCTGACATCTGTCAAGGTCAAGTCTTGTCACTAACAGACATTCCTGTCAGTGTGACCATTAGTGAGTCTGCTTCATGCGGAACCGATGTGCCGTTTAATGCGCACATAGAGATCGAGGAGGCGTAATCTTCTCGAGGAAGTTGCCTAGTTCCTTATGTGACGCGTGGCACAAACTACTGTTCTTTCACACGAATCTTGGTGCAGGTGTGGTTTATAAGGGGGCAAGATCCTCTCAACGGTGCCTTTGCCTCTTCTTCCTCCAAGAGACACAACGCCCTTGTCTCCATTTCCTTCCCCCAATCCCACAGCACAGCCCACCAAAGGTCACCTCCCCCGACCAAATGGCTGACGCATCTTCTTCTACCGCGGCGGCAATAATGATGGCAGTAGCAACAGTGAAGGAAAACTTCCACGGGGTCTAGATCCCTTGTGTGCTCGACGATGAGAAGTTGCACGGTGTCGAGAAGGAAGGTCTCCTTTACACCGGCGAATGGTGGAGAGGTTTCGATGAAGTCGTCCCCACCCCTCACGCTGATGAGAGGGTCCATTTCGACACCCATCTAGACCGAGGTTTGAGTTTTCCTCCCTCAGAGTTCTTCTCCGGGGTTATAGATCATTATGGAGTTCAACTCCACAATTTCCCCCTAAATAAGATTCTAGAGCTTAGTTCCCATGTATCCCTTTGCGAGGGTTATCTCGGAATAAAGCCGAGTCTCACTTTATTCCAGTACTACTTCGGTACCCGGAAAAATTCCATCACCGCTGGTAATCCTTATATTACCGGAACACTGAGCCTGACCCTTAGCAGAGACCGAGTCTACCCCAAGGTTATAGCAAGCGAGTCAGTGAAACAGTGGCCTTCCACGTTCTTTTATCATAAGAAAAAATCGGCTCCTGGCAAGCAAGAAGCTATGCTGGCTTTCATCGATGGTGCCACCACTCCCCAAGAATCATCGTATGCGGAGGCGCCGACTCTCACTGAAGATTTGATCCGCTCCAAGAGGCGGATTGAATATTTGATGAATCATAAGGGCCTGAAGGGATCCGACCTAGTCCACTCCTGGCTGGCACGTCAGATTCAACCCGTCCAGTACCATGGTGACCACCTTATGCACACAGTCACCAAGAGCAAGAAAGATAGCCTAAGGATCAGCCCGCTCCCAATCCTGGATAAGGATTATGAGACCCGGATCAAATGGTTGATCAAGGAGTGGGTTAAGAAGAAGATTCCAGAGATTTGTTTGGACATGTTCACAGCTCACAAGCCTTTGACACCAGTAAGTTTTTCGGCTGATTCTTTCACACTCATTGATTTGCTCATAATCCATCTTTCAGCTTGCTAACCTCCCCGAGTTGGAGATTTCTCCTCTCGAAGGATATACACCTGAGGATCTGGTTCCTCAGCAGGATGAAGAACTTGAAATTTTGCTGGAGGCGCTTACCCGGAAGTGCAAAACTCCGACCGTTTCTATTGGCACATAGAAAGAGCCTATTGTAATGAGCTAAACTTCTTTACAAAGCTTTATATGTTAATTTGTATTCTTTATAAATTGCAATGGTCTTACTATGTTACCATCCAGGGCTAAAACAATCACCAAGGGCAAGGGAAAAGGAAATCCGGGGAAGACTTTGCGCCAGCAGAAGTTGACTCTGGTTTCCCCTGCTGCTCCACCTCCGACTCCTACCCACAAAGATATCATCAGCACCGGAGGATACTTCATCTCCACATGCTGAAGATGTTCCGGATCAATCTGTAGACCTAGTGAACCTTGGTTCAGACTGACGTCACCATGAGTGACTCAGGACTTGATAAGGGTGAACCCTCACAGGGTAATGATCCCTTAGTTGAGACCTTCACGAAAAACCTTCTCCAGAATCCGGGTATTGCTAAACTTGGCCTTACTCGGAAGAACGTAGAAGAGATTCGGAAGCTGGCTCTCCATTACCTGGAGACCCGAAATATCACAGCCGAAGAGGAGGCGCAAGAAGCCGAGGACATCAAACTCGTCGAGCTTCTTGACCAAGTTCGTCTTTGCGATGAGAAGTTGAAGGCCGGTGTGGCTCCGCCCCCACCAGTGATTCCTTTCACTCTCGCCGAGAAGGCTTCTTCTAAAGTGAACATGGGCCTCAAAAAACTAACTCATGAACATTATGTAAGTCATAATCCAACTCTTTTTATTGTATTTCATAGCATATCCTCTAGCCCCCAAGCATGAAGTTGGATAGGAATCCGGATTTATGCTTTTATAGGATGCCAAAGAATGAACTAGTATAGCCCCCCAAGGCGTGTGCTGATATTTAACTTAGTTAAAATATTATCACGGGTGTTAGTAGACTTCTGACTTACAGAAAGTTAATTATTATAACCAGGAATTGTTGAAGAATAACTGCAACAAGCGGAGAAAGATCGGATCTCTCTGAATTTGAAAATGCACAACTTAAAGTTGCAAAAGATGAAGCAGAAGGTAAGCATTTCCGACATCATTTTCATAGTCTATTTTTGAGTTGTGGACAAATGTTGATTTGACTTTATTTCTTGCTTCTCTAGAACTTTTGAAGCAATCCTATAATCTGATTGAACAAGCCGAAGATTTCAGGGTCTTGGAAACTAAAAATGCTAACTTGCGTGCTGAGATGGACAAACTCAAGGTGGACCATGAGCGCAGATCAACAGTGTTCTTGAATCCAGCAACATGGCTACTGAGGAGCATGACCTCAAAATAGCTAAGCAAGACCAAATTATCTCAAACTTGAAGGATGAGTTGGACAGGAAAAAAGATACCATCGAAGCTCTTTGGAATGAACTCCGAAGTCTTCAGGAGGAAAAGACCAAAGTAGATGATAGTATCTTTGGTTAGTTTGTTGTCTCTGAAGTGTTGTTTTTCTGTCTTTGTTTACTCGGATATATTGTTGACCTTATTTTCTTATTTGTAGGTCCTATCAACATTCTCGATGCCTCTTCATTTGAGTCTCGTACCAGATGGCTTGTTGCTATCACAGACCTGGTCTATGACTTCCGCCAATCTTTGGAGGAAATCGGTGAATTTTTTCAGCTCTCCGGCTTAAACACAATGTCTGCCTTTGAGGTACGAGAGAAGGGGAAGGATATGCCTAAGCTTGTCAAGGATTGGAACATGTCCTATGCATGCACAGCGGCACAGAATGCCCTGACAATGGTAATGAGCCACCATGGAAGCATGAAAATATGGCAAGTTAACAACATTTATTTGACTCTCGATGAAGACGGCAAGCCATAGAACATCAAAGAAATCTTGGATTCTTGTGCCGGATACGCTTGTCATGCGGTCGAGCTGACCAGCTATGATGATCTGTTCTTCACGCCAGTTTAAGTGCCACCTCCCCCCGAGAGGAAGTTGTTGAAGCTTCTGAAGACGACGAACAGACTGAGTCTGATATACTCGTCTCGAGAAGATATAGGGGTGATACAGGCGATGTCTCCAGTGAGCTGGCTAATCCTTCATCTTCACCTACATCGTAGAGTTTACCAGAAGAACAATGTGTTATTCTAAAAAAAATATGATGTAATAGCTAGAATATTATTTTGTTGTGCTTGTTTGTAAAAACTCATGCTTTACACTTTAGCACTTTTGGATTTTTATTTTTATGCTTGAAAAATACTTAAGCACTGTTTTGTCTATACTTTTTGTTCATCTGGCTTTCTGCCTCGTCCCTTTCATGAGCCGGCAAACCTTCAGCAGAGAAACTTCACCGAGAAATGGAGCTCAACTGCTAAACCAGTTTAAACCTAGAATCAAAGCCGGCTTCTAGTACCAACAATTCAATACTCGGAAAATATCCGCATCCAGCAATCAGACAAAAACCCAAGTATAAATTGAAAATATAGACTTATACCCAAAGGTAGCATTTTTAGAATGAGAAATCTTAACGAGAACAAACATGAGCATAAAGTACATTCAAGTATTCTGGGATTTTGGAATGACATGATCATTCGGAAATAAGATGGCCCATAAAAAAATCTCAAGAAAAACATTTTGGAGGCCAATACTTTATTTCACTTTGAACATGTACATTGATATGATTTCAAAGAAAGAAATTTAAGAATAAAAGGGACGTAGTTGAGCAATATTCCCTGGACGGTCTATTTCATCCGGATTTGTACTTCCTCTGGCTCTCTTTCTCTTCTTAGTAGGAGGTCTTTATTTTTCTGGCCTCATGTCAGTTAGGTAGTAAGAACCATTGTGCAATACTCAACTAACCATAAAGGGCCCTTCCCATATAGGGGCAAGTTTGTGCTCTCTTTTTTGCACTAGCAGGAGAACCAGATTCCCTTTCTAAAAGACCGATGTGTGACTCTCTGACTATGATACTTGCATAACTTCTGCTGATAGGTTGTAGATCTCTGCTCAGCAACGATGCGAACTTCCTCGAGCATATAGAGGTCATCTTGTTGAGTGACTTTGGCATCCTCTTTGACATACGCAACGACTCAGGGAGAAGTATGAATAACATCACTTGGAAGAACTGCTTCTGCACCATGGACCAAGAAGAAGGGTGTATATCTGGTTGACCTATTAGGAGTAGTTCGTAAAATCCATACTACAAACGGCAATTCATCTGCCCAAGCCCCCGTAGCACGATGAAGTGGTGCTTAGAGTCTTGGTCATAGGCCTTGAAGAATTAAACCATTTGCCCTTTTAACTTGTCTGTTGGCTTGTGGATGTGAGACTGATGCAATATCGAGTCGAATCCCTTGTTCATTGCAAAATTCGACGAGCTCTCCCATGGAATAGTTACTCCTATTTTATGTAATAATACTATGCGGATATTCGAATCAGATTATAATGTCCTCGATAAACATTTTGCTTATTGCTCCATCACAACTTGTGATGGGTTTTGCCTCAATCCATTTTGTGAATTTATCCACAATCACAAGAAGGTGAGTGTATCCACTTTGAGCCCGTTTAAATGGTCCTACCATGTCAAGCCCCCAGACCACAAAGGGCCATGTAATCGGAATTGCTCGCAGCCGATCAACCGGAACATAGGCTTGTTTGGCGTACTTTTGGCAACCTTTGCACGTCTTGACCTGCCGTTTGTCATCTTCCTTATCTTAAGACAGAAAAATCCATGTCTAAAGGCCTTTTCCACTAAAGATTTGGTTGCGGCATGATGTCCGCACTCGCCTTCGTGGATTTCCCTTAGGATTTTCGCTCCTTCTTCTGGAGACCCCAGACACACTTCGCTTATAGAGCTCACCACCCACCATTGTGTAGGATTTTGTTCGTCGGACGATCTACCGGCTCAGAACTTCATCTTTGGATAATTTTCTATCTCCCAAGAAATCAAGGTAGGGTTTTTTCTAGCTGGGAGCCAGAACTGTGATGAGCGGTGAGTCGGATTTGGTAGGATACTCCTCATCAACTCCTATGATGGAGGGAACTCTTAAGTGATCCAAAAAAGAACCATCCGTGACCTTTTTCAGCACAGAGCCTATTCTTGATAGAACATCTGCTTCCATGTTTTTTGTTTGGGGAATGTGTTGAGCTTCAAACCCTTCGAACAAGAGTTCATCCATGACATCTCTATATGTTGCCATGTGCTTATTTGCATTGTAGATATTGGATACTTGTTGGGCAACTAAATCCGAGTCTCCGTAACACATGAGTCGACGAATGCCGATGTATTTTGCAATTCGAATTCCATGCAGCAGGGCTTCATATTCGGCAATGTTATTTGTCACCGTGAAGTGAATCTGCAACACATAGAATAATTATCACCTTGGGGTGACTTCAGCACCAAGATAGCCCCCGAGCGCCTTAGACCCGTCAAAGTGTAGGGTCCAAACTTCTGACTCCGAGAGACCTGTGTTTTCTACCATCTCTATCCAATCAGCAACAAAGTAGGCAAGAATCTGGGATTTGATTGCTGCGAGTTTTATACTCAATATCAAAAGCTGCTAGCTCAATTCCCCACTTAGCGACGTGTCCTGTGGCATCGCTGTTTTTGATTATGTCTCTCATGGGAGCTGTTCTCACCACGGTATTCTTGTTCTCTTGAAAATAATGTCGTAGATTTCTAGATGCGAAGAACACACCATAGGCTAACTTTTGGTAATGACGATACATTTGTTTTGATTCAGTCAACACCATGCTAAGATAATAAGTCGAACGGTACACTAGGTGTTCCTATTTTTCTTCTGGCCGTTCCACCACCATGATGACACAAACGACTCTATTTGTCGCAGCTAAGTAGAGCAATGTCAGTTCATGTGGTTCCGGTGCTACAAGAATAGGGGCGGATGAGAGTACAGCTTTTAGATCCTGAGTGCAGCTTTATCTTCATCAGTCCAGACAAACTTCTTGGTCTTTTTAAAGAGTTTGTATAAAGGTGTGGCTCTTTCACCGAGCCGGCTTAAGAACCAACTAACCGTGACAATGTAGACAGTTAGCCAGTTAGCCATTGTACGTCCTTCAGACGAGTTGGCCTGGCAATGTTGAGTATAGCCTTTATTTGTCTCGGTCCACCTATATGCCTCTTTGAGACACAATGAAACCTAACAATTTTCCGGCTGGTATTCCAAAGAAACACTTCTTCGGGTTTAGCATTATATTGTATTTTCATAGGTTGTTGAATCTTTCCTCCAAGTAGGAAATAAGAATTTCCTTCTTTTTGGACATCACGGCTATGTCATCCACATATGCATGTGCATTGCGTCTGATTTGATTGTGGAGGCAACGTTGCATAGTGCGCTGGTATGTATCTCCTACGTTTTTTAGCCCAAAAGGCATCGTTATGTAGCAGAAGTTTCCGAAAGGGGTGATGAACAAAGTCTTTATCTTGTTTGACTCCTTTAAACTAATTTGGTGATATCCGGAATATGTATCGAGAAAACATAGGAGTTCTGAGCCTGCTGTCGAGGCAATAACTTGATCGATTCTAGGCAGAGAGAACAACTCTTTGGGATAAGCCTTGTTCAAGACAGTATAATCAACAAACATCCTTAAATCAGTAGTGTCCTTTTTCGGGACCATTACAAGATTGGCCGACCAATCAGTATGGATGACCTCTTCTATGAATCCGGCTAACTCGATTTTGGGCAAGTTCTTTAGATATTGCCTTGCGCTTTTCATCGCTGAAATGTTGTAAGGATTGTTTGACGGGTTTAGCATTTCGGTATACATTTAGGCTATGCTCGGCAAGTTCCCTAGGTACTTCGGTCATGTTAGATGGTTGCCATGCGAAGATATCTTTATTTTCTTTGAGCAACTCGACGATCACGCTATCCTATGTGTGGCCTAAACCTACTATCTGAGTCACCTTGGACGGTTCATTATCCTTCAACAGCGCCGTATTCGTCTCTTCTGATACCTTAAACTCCAGAGTCGTCTTTGTCAGCTCCTTCTTCATCGCGGGCATCTCGGACGGTTTGATGTTCTTCTTGATCTCCTCGTACTCCTCGGCGTGCAAGATGGCCAGCAAAGGCGGAGTTTCCGTCCTTGCATTCTCGTGCCTTCTTCGGGTCTCCCTAGATCATGATGATGCCATTGGGACCTAGAATTTTCATCATGTTGTAAATATGACAAGGGCGAGCCATAATAGCATAGTAAGCCGGACGCCCAAAGATAGCGTGGTATGCGCTCTTGAATGGCACCACTTCAAAGGAAACTGCTTCAGTATGATAGTTCCTTCGAGTTCCAAAAGTAACATCCAATGTGATTTCTCCCAGAAAGTTCACTTGTCATCCTGGGAAAACTCCATGAAAAGTCACGGAGATGTGATTCAGTTGTGTTTTCGATATCCTCATACGACGCAGTGTTTCACCGTAGATGATGTTGATGCTACTTCCACCATCCACGAGGGTCTTGGAGAACCCATAGCCGTCAATAAATGGATTGATGACCAGAGCGTACTTTCCTCGCATGTGTGGTTTAGGCAGATGATCGCTTCGGTCAAAGGTAATTGTAACTTCCGACCAGTCCAGATACTGAGGGACATCCGAAATAGTTGCGTCGAGATCATGCATCATTGCCTTTTTGACCTTATCTAGTTGGGATCCAAGGAAGCAGACGTCAGTATCTTTCTTGGTTGGGAAGGTCTTCTTTGCATCTCACTTGGCATTTGAAGCTTCTGCCTCCTCCATGTCGGAATCTTCCTTGGACTCCTTGTATTTGTCGGAATTTTTATTTCCTTTCTGTTGGTTGGCCCTATAGCCAACGCATTCGTCTTTCATGATGTTTTCATTGAAATGACACTAAACATTGGTGTGGGACGAGCCCCTGTTGCCTTCCATGTGATGCACATACGGATTATTGGCGATGTCGTCCCAAGAGTAGGTTTTGCCAGGTTGATGGTCTCCTCTACATTGGACCCTGGAAGTTCCATAGCCTAGTCCTCGGCCTCCTCCACGGCCTCCTCGTCCTCCAGACCCGAAAGTTGTGTTGACTGTTGCATTTTCTAGATTGGGTTTTTCTTTCGAGGTGTTCTTGCGTTTCGGGGCCTGCTGCTTTGACTATTTAGACGACTGTGGCACAACTAGTACATTTAGCAGTTCCTCTGAATCATCATCGGCATCAGCATATTTATTGTCGCCTCTATCATCTCCCCCAATTCGGTAACTTTTTTGCACTTCAGACAAGGGCGCAGTAAACCGATTAGGAGTCTCGCGATGAATGCTTCAATCGTGGTCTGGTCGTTTAATCCCTCACAGGAGTTCTTTGTGTTGATCCATTGTCCGTTGTAGTCCCAGCAAGTTTCTCCAGGTTTCTAAGTGCACCGCTGCAGATCTCCGACCATGCAGGGCCTCTTGTATGTTCCCTCGAAGTTCCAAAAGAAAGCACTTTGTATGCCATACCCGTTATTGATGGTGTTTTCCGGGAGTTCATTGAGCCATGATCGAGCCACCTTCCTCATCATAAGCAGGAGTTTACTGGGTCATGACCAAGTTGTTTCCTCCTTTGGCAATGCAGTAGGCCTGGAAGAAATCCTGGAGCCATGTGTCTAGCCAAGCCATACTGTCGTAGTCTTGGATGTGCCTTGAGATAGCAAATCCTTCCGAAAACTTTGTTTGTCGTATGCGCGGCCCAAAGCACTTTGGACCCACATATATATTATATCACTCATAGCGCTGCGCCTCTATGTTTGAGTTGATCCGGTGCCTAGCGTCACTTGGTGACAGGGAGCACCGTCTCGGTTCTTCGATACGGCTACGATGCCCATAAGACAGACTTCTGCTTCTTCTACCACAGCCTCCGCCGTGGTGCCCACTGGCCTCCATGGGAGCCGTTATGGTGGCTGCTTGGCGGAGAGGGTGGTGGTGGTGGCAGATTATTATCCCTGACTGGGGCTTCGTGATGACGAACACCATGCCGGCTTGATCCATCATGGTGTTCATCATTCCTTTGTCCGTCATTGCCATTATTGTGACTTGGCTCAGCCAGACAGCTTGTGCGTCTAGGAGGGGGCATTCTTTGCTACTCCTGCTCCCGACATTGTGCTTCTTCGTCTTCCCTGTGATTATTTGACTACCGCCGGGAGGTTGCTGTTGAACCATTGCTGCAACAACGTCTCACTCTATGTCCGGAACGACATTCCTCCAACTTCGTGCGGGTTTGTGCCAATGTCCTGAAGATCCGATTCTTTAATAGTTGTCCTCCCGAGGGTCGGAACTGTAGCGTCGTTCCGGCTCCCGTCGGGGCCTTACATCTTGCTTTCGACTTGTGTTCGTGCGACATTGGTCGGATTTGGAGACCAGCTTCCCGCTGCTGGACGTGGTGACCTTTTGTTGTTCCAGGACCTTGGTGAGTATCTTCACACTTAGTCAGACCTGGTCTGGACTTGGATTATTTGCCAAGAGATCCCGGGCCGCAGAAGCATTTTCTACCGACGTGCCATACACCCGGTTTCCTTTGTTGTCGATCCGAGTTTTTCCCACTGCTATGTCTCCTTCGAAAAGAGTTTTGTGAACTTCCAGATTTTTATTAGCCAACTCGGGGCCATTCTGGGTCTTCTGATGCTACAGGGAATTAGGTTGTCCTGTTGCTGCAATGCGTTGCTTCTCCTCGAAGATATGAGTGGCTTCATCAACGAGTACTTGGCGATGCGCTTCTAGGGCTTTGGCCTTGTCCTCCAACTCCACAGGTGTAAGATTTGCGGCCGTCGGGTTGGGTGTGGTGAGTGTGTCTCTGAGAATCTTATGGGCACCAGGGGTAACTACGTGTCCATCCAACGGAGTGCCTTTTGGTTTATCAGGGATCAAGGCTCCATCTAAATCCTCTGTATTCTTTGGCTATCACCTCATTAGTTGGAGGATCCTTAGCCAGAGTCTTCTTCTTCTTTGCCTTGGTAGCACCGGTAGCAAAGATAACTTTGGGTTCGATTCCTAGAGTCAAGCTTCTATCAGTACTGTCGGACATCTGGACGTCGGGATAATCTCCGACATCCATATTGTCATGCTGTTCAGGAGAGTTTTCTCCGGATCCTTCATCCATACTGTTGTAAGGGCTTTGATCCATAGCTTCTCCTACTTTCGCAGCCTTGGAGTTGATCTCCTCTTCAATTTCCGCGGAGAACTTTCGGAATTCTGCCGAGGTCATGGAACCAAGTCGGTGTTTGTTCCGATTGCCTCCAGCATCGAGTCATTGTCATCTCTAACATCGGCAGAGCCGGATCCAGATCTAACGTATCCGATGAAGTGCGATGTGCGCACCCTGAGGTAGTTGCGACTTTCTTCGTTGGCCTCCTATAAACCTTTGATAGTATTGAGGATCTCATCTGTGTTGACTAAGACAATGTTAATCATCATCTTCACGGTGTGACTCAGGAGTGGTTTTCCTGCTCTAGCATCAGCAGAGCCAGATCCAGAGCTGTTGCTGCTTTGATTTTCCTGAGATTAGACCTCGTTGGGGAGATCTACTTCAGATCCAATCTTCTCCACTATCTCCGCTTCAGGTGCGGGCTGGGTGCTATTAGGGTTTTTTGAGACCCGGAACTCTGCCACCTCTGCGGACAAATTGGATCCAGAAATTTCTTCTCCGTCTATCATCACCACTGAGGTGGGTTGGGCAGGATCAGCAAAACCGAGATAAACATCGATCTCGCCAAAATACATGATGGTGTCGGTGGCCACAGGTTCCCTAGCCGGAATCCATGTCTCGTCGAGAAAAACAAGAGGGACATCGTTTGCATAGAGGACCCGCCAATGGCGATTGTCTCGCCGATTCCCATTCGCGCAAATTTTGCCCGGAACGCAGATCCGAAACTCACCTGTCCCACGGTGGGCGCCAACTGTCGTCGGATTGAAGACTTGTACACCGAGAGGGGGTCCTCGAGGCGTGTAGAGAAAGAGGGTGTGAGGCGATGGTATTCTGGGACGGTGAGCACACAAGCTTTACCCAGGTTCAAATCCATCGACAGTGGACGGATCCCACTCTTGCTAGTAATCCAGTAATACGGTAGAGCCGGAAGTACAAATTACAAGAGATGTTTCGCTTGTGAGAGTTGAGGTTGTAAGTTGTGGGGTGCCCTAAAGGTTGGTCCCTAGGACATCTTATATAGATTTTCAGCCTAGGGTTACAGGAGAAACATATCCGGCTTCGATACAGAGTTGGTTCCAAAATACATCTTGGACTATATGTAACTATACATGCCTAAGTCGGTAAGTCTTCTAGGCCTTCCCGTAGCCGAATGGACTTCCGTCTTCTCTCCCTGACTGGGCCACCCGTGAAGCAAAGCTCTAACCCGAAGTGGGCCACCCTAGTCAACGAGTCAAAGTGGGTATACCCGGAAAGTATATCCCCAACACACGCCACGATAGACAATAGATCTAGACATCGAAACCCTAGCATACATACACCCGCCGGATCCAATCTGCGCATCCACGGCCATCAATGATATTGTAACCTTCTGGTCCTCCATCAATCAAGCGCAAACAAGGAGGAGTAGGGTTTCCCTCCGAGGGCCTGAACCTGGGTAAACCTCGTGTCTCCGTATTGTTTGTCTATTAGCCAACGAAGTCTCCAGCATGCCGCTCTTCCTCTAAAGCCAAGTCCATAAACTATGTGCATTGACGTGTTAATCCCATGTCAATTGGCGCCGTCTGTGGGAAGTCTGCATGCTGATGTAACGAATTTGGCGGCTCCATCACCAGCAATCTACGATTCATCAGCTTTCGGCGAGAAGATCCACTTTGGCTCCCTCGAGTTTACTCTGCCTTCGATAGTGGCCAGATCGCATCTGACCAATTCATCCATGTTGGTGTGCCGTTTTTGTCTTGCCAACAACTCCAGACACGGCGTGATAGAATTGCCACCTGGGACTCCGGGTGCTTAGACTCCATCGATCTGGACTGGGTGCCGACAATCGCAGAGCACGCACATGCAGATGCCAATTTGAAAAATCATGAGGCACTCTTCCATACTCCTGATGGGTTCTCTCTCTCATAGATTGATTTGTTAAATTGCTTATTTTATTTTTGACCCAATATCGCATGCATGTCAGTCATATGTGCCGTTTGGACAATCGACTCGTGGTTATTAATCCGGGAGCTAAAGGAAAAGAAAAGTCCGTGCAACAGCAGGTTAATTGAGAAATTTGACGAGGACAAACAAATCAAATCGGATCAGCAGTACCTATAGCCGAAAATCTCTTATCAGGAAGGCAACCACTCGATCGCATGTAGTGCACTACCACATGTTGTGGATCAGTAAAAAATAATCTCTCCACTCAAGTTTTTATTAATTATTATATTCTATATATCTACTATTCTGTCATGTGCGTGAGTATGAGCAAAATAGTGATACAGTGTGCAACCCGAGATCGGGTACGGTCTACGGTCGACTTCCGGGTGTGCATGGAACTCACCGTTTCCACTCACACCTGCGACGATTCCACCGTGACTCCGTCCATCGCGTCGACCCGCCGCGTCAACTTCATCCGACCACATCAATTCTATGCCCGGGGGCTGCGCCACGTGACGTGTTGTGGTCTTCGGAAGCAAAGACATGATGCAGTCTTCGACTGCGGAGACCCGCTGAGTTTTCACCTGCGCCGACTCCGCCACGTAACCTGTTGTAGTCTTCGGTTGCGTTACACGCTATAGTCTTTGGCTGCGGTGGCCCGCCGCAGTCTTCGCCTTCGACAACCCGCTGTCGCATCTACTCCGGTACACCGCATCGGCTTTCGAACGTTGCCTCGACTACATTGACCATATTGACTCTACACTCGGGGGGCTCCTTCGGCTCCAGCGACCCACTGTGGTCTTTGGATATAGCGACCCGCTGCGATATTCGGATCCAAAGACCCATCGCCTCCCTTGGCAACAACGACCCGCTATGGTCTTCGGCTCCAGCGACACGATGCGGCCTTCAACTCGGTAACCCGCTGCCTCCTTCGACTCCAGCAACCCGTTGTAGTATTTGGCTATGGCGACCCGCTGCCACATTGAATCTTTCCACTATGCAACTCCACGTCCATCGTGTCGACTTTGTCCACCGCAATACTCCATCGACCTCGACCACAACCCACCGGTCACATTGGATCCCGCGACCGCGACCTGCCATTCGCATTGAATCTTGCGACCTGCCTGACGCATCGACTCCCCTTCACTGTGTCAACTACCAATATAGCTAAGTTTCCCTCTACTTAGAGCTGATTCTTTTTTAACTCGCACTCGAATCACTCGAGGGCTACGCCCTCTTAGAGTAAACTAATATTCCATCGACTCCGCGCACTCGAGAACCTCATACGCGACAACCCGAGTAGTTGATTCTGCCTAATCATTGAATCCTTGAACTTCGAGTACCTCAGCAAGGTACTGAGACTAAGGGTAATCAGGCTAACAAAAAGTACTAGCATACAGTGCAAACATGTCGACTCGGTTGGCACTAGAATTTTATCTTACAAGACAACATGCAAATATTTCTTTATAAGATATAGATACTTCCGACCTCTTTGCATTTTCTACAGCTTACAAGGACATCGACTATGTGGAGCTATTCTATCAGGTCCTCCAACAAGAATTGACAAAACAACTGGCTACATCGTAAACTCAAGACCCGAGTCGAGTTTCTCCTTGGATGAATGCATCGCTTGATGCTACAAAGACGCGACGCTATCCGCACACCCGATAGATGCGACGCTGGCTGCGCAGCTGATAGAAGCAACCGCGTCGACTCCATCTGCATTGTCGACTCATCTAACTAAACATTGCATGACTCTGCTACATCAACTCCAATTGCAGCGTCTACTCTTGGTTCCCCATGCATGAGACGCTGACTCGATGCACTTTCGGTTCAGTGGATTCTCCTCGCATGATTTCCAACTACATCTACAAGATATAAGACTCGGGTCTCTTCCCAAGTCTATGAATCTTCCAGACACTCAGGGGCTTCTCCAAACCGGAGTGTTGGTCGTGCACATACAAGATATTCGAGTGGCAGGCTCTGATTCCTCATTCGAAGCTATGACTCGATTGAGCACTCGGGGGCTACTCCCATAGGGCATGCTGGTTGTGTATTCAAAAAATCTCTGGAGTTGATGGCACTTGCATGATCATCCGAAGAACTTTCGGATCATTATGTCTATGTAATCGACGACTATAAGTATCTGCTCGAGTCTATGACTCGAACTGACACTCGGGGGCTACTCCCATAGGGAGAGCTGATCGCACACCCTATAGAAAACAAAAGATTCATAATACAGTCCATTGTGTTGAATGTGTCCATAATGTTGACTCGCTTACAACAATCGAACTCATTGGCGACTCCGTCCACTTACATTGCAATATCAAGTTCAGAGACAATGTCTCCTTGGCCACCTGAAACACACCCGCGGTGACAAACATTCGGGTGATGTGTCTATGATGTAAAGATAATACCTACATATACAATCTGATGGCCTGGAAATCGCACTTGTTGTGCTCTACCAGTTTAAACCCGCACCAATAGGTGTGGTGAAAATCCCTACAGAACGCATTGGGTACATATGCATTAATACTAGAGTTTGGCTCAGTAAGGCCTCTGTGGCATGAGTCGAACTACGCCAACAATTTCTGAATTCAAGTCCGGGGACTGGAGTTTGGGTAGGTGACATTGTTTTTGCCCTAGAGCAATTAACTGGTCCTGATCCATCAAGCACACCAGGCATGTTTACCAACATTCCTATGAATTACTACAAATTTGGCTGATCCAATGAACTTCTGGGTGATGTGATTCGCACTCGACATAATTGTCGACTCCGACATCTAAATGCAAGGTTCGAGACAACTAAGTCTCCACCCGAATCTACGATTCGGATGGACACTCGGGGGTTACTAACATAGGTATGCCCAATGGGCACCCGACTATAGCCTACCTAGTGCATCTCAACGGAAAGCCCACTCGATGAACTGCCAAGGTCCATGACGCCCATGATGGTTCGGGTGGTAAGAAGCTCATATGGACACGGACTCCAAGCGTGCAAGGCAAGGAAAGCTCAAGACTAGAGTTTGAATCCAACTTGTAACCTACTCATATTGGTACTTGAGACCTAGACTCCCCATATATAAAGGCTAGGAGGTTTCAACAAGGTGGGCGACTCCGACAATACATAATATATGTAGACACTCCACGATAGAAAATAGATCTAGACATCAAAACTCTAGCATACATACACCTGCTAGATCCAATCTGTGCATCCACAGCCATCAACGACATTGTAACCTTCGGTTCCTCCATCAATCAATAGTAGACAAGTAGGAATAGGGTCTCCCTATGGGGGCCTGGACCTGGGTAAACATTATGTCTCTGTGTTGTTTGTCTATTAGCTGACAAAGTCTCTAGCGCGCCGCACTTCCTCTAAACCCAAGTCCATAAAATATGGGCATTGACATGTTAACCCCACGTCAGAATGCTTCCACTTTGAGGGCATGATTGATACACCACGTGAGTTGAGACTTGAGAGTGGTAGTTGATACGTCAAGTGAGGCCTAACAACTTACCCTCTACCTCTAGTATTTTCTTTTATGTTGTGCTAGGTTATATGGATCACAAAGCACTAGGCCTCGAAAAGACGATGCCTCATATGAACAATATGTACATGGTGGAGGAATATAATGTTACGCCATGAATACATCAAAATGATGAAGTCGGTCATATGGAGGCCACTACTACCACAACACCCCCTTCACATGAGAGGTACTATTAAGGTAACCATACGGGTGTTGATGTTGTCATGATCCCACCAGTATACATGATGAAATTAGATGATTTGTAGGATATGTATGATACTTGTGACATTGTATATGATTCATTACTATTTCCATGTGATACATTGCCTTTGCATAATGTTGAGCATGTGAAGTTATTTGATTATAGTGATATTGCCATACATATGCCATGATATAAACGTTCATTTATTCTCCCATTGCTTTCAATATGTTGAACAATTGATCTTTTAAATGTCGTGCTTACAATGATTATAAAAATGATCCTAATGTTGCAACAAACTTGATGAACAATTTCTCTTTCCCTATGTTTGTAGGCAACTATGCTATTGCTTTGGACATTCTTTTTCATGAACATTCTTCAATTCTCGTTGCTTGCAATAAGTTGAATAATTGCTCTTTTACATGTTTTCTTGCAACAATACTTATCATATGGTTTATAATGATATTACCCCCATTGATTTCTTTAGTTTTGGAATTTTTGATACTATCCATGATAAGCATGTTCCCTGCTTGCATATTCACCATGTGTATAATTTAAACTTGTTTAACGGTAAACGTGATGTGCAAAACTAAAGATGCACCATGATGGATAATGTGTTTATCTACCATGCACATATGTTTTTCCTTTTTTTGTGTGTAGGCACCCTCACTATAATATCAACCTCGATTGAGCATGCATTGGCAAAAAGAGTAAGAGCATGCCCCGTGTGATTTGAAGATCAAATCGAGATCTAATACCCTTTCCATGATTTCCACCATTCATGTTGAAAAATTGTTCTTTCCTATGGTTTGTTTCCAAGCATTTTTATGGTATTCCTTCCTAGAGTGACAATCATGTTAGCATGTTTCTTGGTATAGATGCTTTGCTTGTTGCAACAAAGATGTTAAACAATTTCTCTTTCTAATATTTTGTGTGCAACCATAATACCATCATGAGCATGTATTTTCATGAGAGTTATGAAATCTCTCAAATTGCTGTTGCAACATTAATGACAAAAACTTGCTCTTTCAAATGTTTTGTTTGCACAAATGATGATGTTTGGATACTCTTCCTTGTGATTTTTTCAAAATTCTCCTCTTATTGCATCAAAGATATTGACCAATTTATCTTTCAAATGCTTTCAATGATACACTAAAAAGTTTCATCAAGTTTTTTAGTTCCCACATTTCGATGATGTTTAAAGAAATTTCTTGCACATTGACCTTGCATGTGCATTCTATTTTACTAGACTTCTCTCTCTGCCTCGGGATGCGGTCAGTATGCAGAATGCTTTATGATATGGTCACACTACATCTATGTGCAAGAGAAACTATTTGGTCTCGGAACGGTAAGTAATAGTGTGTTGTCCTTAAATTGTGAGTCTCGTTGTGACTTGAAACCATTCCTGGACCACTAAATCCTATGAGTCTTTAGAAGCACGTAGTATACGGTTGAGTCGGTGCCAAAATCGTGCATCGTAATGTTGCTATATGTGCGTCGTTGATTACCGTAGACGATTCTATATACAGGTTTTAATATCAGGCGACATCGTAGCCATCAGAGGCGCGATAACAAAGGACAAGATTTTTTCTCTTTGCCAGCCGTGCATTCCAAGATACACGATGCGTGTTCGCAGTGAAGATAAGTTGTGACATCTGAAAATCAAACACGCTTATCTGGTTCAACTCGTACTGCATGCGTGGTTGTAACACAAAACTACAAGTTTAAACGGCAAGACAGAAACACTATACAAATGTATAAAGTATTATCCGGATTTGGAACCGAGTTTGTGCCCCCTCCCGGGGGCACGGCTGGTAGTCAGAACGCTGGATGACATAGCCACACCACATTCACTTCTAAGAGCTAAAGCCGGTAGGCAGAATGCCTGACGACATATGTCAAAATGGAAGTGGTCGTATCATCGCGGACACATATATAGAGCAAAAACGTTAGCTATGGTAGACCGTTATCATGTCGTCAACATGAGACATAGCTACCGAGAACAATATTTTGATCCATTCTATCTCGAGCACGACCCCATTCTAAATCTAGTCTTATCCCTTAAAACTCCAGCATTACTCTATTTAAAGATCAACAAGAAAACTTCAAAAAATGATAAAGATAACTGCAAGGAAGAACTCTACGAATAGGAAGAAGACATAAAGAGGCTACAGTCTGTCAGTGCAAAGGGAATAACACAATCATGTTTACCACTGCTGGCATACAGCACATGTTTCCGATCTCGAATAAACGCTTTTGTGCCAAATTTGAGATGAAGGTACGTAAAGAGAAAGATGCATGCTTCCTAAGAAGCTATAAAAGAAACAAAATGCGTACAGAGGTGAAAACACACGGCAGACGACAAACATGTAAGAAAGGATCCATTCATTATTTCAAACAAAAGCTTTGCAATACACATGACACATTTTTATACAATTCTCACCGCATTTGTTCATTATCATAGAACAAATCTACATTACACGTGGTAAAATAAAAATGCACATGTACAAATTGAAGCTACTCGAAAGCTATTAATAAATGTGCACAGAAGAGAAGGCTACTAAAAATATAGTGGAGTGCTCTAAAGATCCTAGTTGATAAGCACATTCTACTTTGTATTCTTCTCGTCGGTAAAAAATGTTTGCGACCGCTTGCTAGACTTCCCTCGTGCGGTAATCGTCGAGCAGCGGAGAGCTAGGAACAACATAGGCTAGGCAATGAACTTATCACGAAGATTACCCCAAGCACGACCAAAACTAATCAGTAAGCGAATGTAAAAAATCTGTTAGGGAAGAAATCGTACAACAAAAAAGACATACCATGGTCTCCAACAAGGTAAGGCCTGCCGTCCTTCTTTCGCAGTTCTAAGAAGGAGAGGACTAAATAGAATCAAAGAATATGTCAGAAATCGGAACCTAAAAGCTAAAGACGTTGAGGACACATACCATACTGGTGTGCTCTATGAAAGCATGGTATGGCTTATCCTCCGTGTACGACCAGCCGCTGCAGAGTGCAAAAACATTAGCAGAGATGAACTACAACTGCCAAAACATATGAATGCGAGCGCCGAAAATTGTGAAAGCAGGAAGATAAAAGAACATGCGGGTAGGTACTGTCAACACCCAGATTTTTAAATCCATATGCCTGTTATGTCGTACATCATAATCCCAGGATTACCATTTTTACGAGACATAACAGAAGTGGTACCACAGTACATCATCCATTACAAACCATAATAAAGGTCTTACAAATAAAGGATCTCATGATCCAGTCTTAATACAATCAAAGCAGCGGAAAGTAAACGCAGTGGGGCTTCATCTTCATGATCACAGGCAATATTGACGATGGGAGATGATCCTAGTTGTCATAGACCTTCTGTTGTCCATCTTCCGGGTAATCCTCCTCATAGTCTGGCCATGAGAATAGCCAGGGACAAAGCCATGAGTACTCTTTAAGTACTCGCAAACTATCACCGGTATAAGTAAAAGTAAAGCGAATAGGAACCATAAGCTCTAGGTTTATTTGCAAAAAGGCAGGTTTATTTCATAAAGCTTCAAGAGTAAAGATCTAATTTATTTCTCTACATCACTTAAGGGGGAACTTAGATCTCATGTCCACAACTTGATTGTGGTCAAGTCAAAGTCATCTTTCAAGTCACAACTTATTTTGAAAACATCTGACAACGGAACAGTATGGCCACTCCAACTGTCCATAACCACGGACGCGGCTATTCGAATAGTTTGACACTCTGCAGAGGTGGTACACTTTCACCACAAAATTCGATACATCTGTTAGGAATAACCCTGAATCATCATACTTGCTATACAGATAATTAATCTTAACCTTTCAATTACACACCCTAGTATAGGCACCTTCCCTATGAGTTTGGCCTCCCAGCCATGGTCATCTGCCATCCTGGGTACTACATAGGTGGACATTCATCATGAGGTAGCCTAAGACATATAAACTTCCAGTCAAGCCCTACCCAACTCAGGCATTGTGATTGTACGGTAAAATTGGAATGGTATCGCATCCGAACCCAACCATCAGTTTTTATTAAAGTCAAGGCTCATGCCTTATCAATTTCATCATCAAACCATTGTGTTTCACAACACATGTCAAAATATTTTAATAGAATAAATCTTTATTCCAAGGTTTTCATAACCATTTTCACCCAGTATTCACATCTAAAGTGATCCAGTTTTATGCTTAGCACGAGCCACTAGTATTGAGGGTATCACTATTGGGGTAATAATCAAGTATAAGTATCCAAGACTAATCCTATGATCTTGATAGGATCCAATCTAGTTTCCACTAATCACAATTCATTAACTAGGTAAGAACAGTAGTAAAGGGGAAATTAAAGCTTGGAGTAAAACTGGGAATTGGTAAAGTTGCATAACCAGGTATGCCTAGTGCATCTGGTAAAAGGGCTTGCATATATAGCATGCATATCTCTAGCTTGCATTAGTGATGGCTTGCCTTGAGCAGTGTAGTTGTTGCAGTCGTTGAAGTTCTCCTCCTCCTCCTCTAAGTACTCCTCCTTGTTGTAGCTCAAGTCGGTACTAGCGTCTATAAATACATTCAATATACACAATCACCAAACAACACTTTTCTACTTCTATTTAGCACACGAGGGCTCATACTAGGTGATCTAGTATCATCTCAATCATCATGTGGCATATTCACATTTTCTTATTCTTCTTATTTTAGAAAAGTAATTTCTACTCATTTTAAATCCTTAATATTTAATATTCTCCAATTATAATAGTGGATCATGTTGACACATGTCATCACCATCTATTCCAATACTTGGGAATGTGATTTAAAATGGTGATCATATATTACAAGATTTAATATTACTATTTAATAATATTAAAGTGACTAGAAATGCATATATAGCACTCTTTTAATACTAAGCCATGTTTCATATTTGTAAAACCAAATATTTTTACATATTCATGTAGAGCATGGAAAATGTGATTTTTGAGAGGTGGAATCATCTCAAAAGCATATATAGTTTATTTTATAAAAATGTTTGAACGGTCAAAAGTCTCTGTCTTGTTATTTTTGGTATAGGTGATCTATAATTCTAAATAGTTTGAATCCAACAGGAGTGATTAGATAATTTAAATACCTTTTCAACAAAATTGGAATCATGCATTTTTGTTCAGTGAATCTCCTTGAATAGAATTTTGAATCTACTAATAGAATCTAGTTTTAACTAAAATGGAAAAATCTTATTTGAATTGACGGGCTCTGCGCGGGAAACGACATGGGCCGGCCCAACTGCACTGCGCTGGCGCAGCAGGCTGCTGACAAAACGGTCCCACGCGTTAGTGACTTAACTAAGCCAAAAAGGTATCTAGCAATCCTAGCCCTACGATTAGAATAGGATCCTACGGCTGAGGTTCGTCGTCTCTGTCGAACTGCTCTGGCGAGATACGAACCCTAACACGGCGGTGGGGGTCGCTAGGGACTTACCGGGGCTCCAGCTATGGTCAGCGATGGGGGAGAATGGGGTTGTCGATGACGGCGGTTCGATTGGCGGTCACGGCAGCTCCTAGGGTGGCCGAAATTAACAGCTTCCTTCCTCGACTGCAGCGGCAGACTCCGGCCAAATTCTAGCATCGTGGCGCTCGCCTTGCTCCGGGGAAAGGTCTAGGAGGTTTCTGAGAGAGAGAGGAGTGGAATGGTGTGGAGAATGAGGGTTGGGGTGGCCTCTATTTATACACCAGGGGTGGAGGTAGTGTGGCATGGTCTCGCTTCTCTGGCGACGTTGCTACAGGTCGCGTTCGTCACGGCGGAGGGCATGGGTCGGTGCAGGGGACTATGGCGATCGTCACGCGAGTGACGGCACAGCAAGGGGCGGTCTCCATCGGTCGGGTACGCGGGCGTTTGTCACTTGGTACGGTGGTCACGGGCCGCGCGGCAGCGAACGGTCATGTCTGGGAGGTCACTGGTGCTACGGCGATCGCGGGTACGGGCAAAGAGAGCGAGGCGCGGTGTGTGCGTGTGAGGCAGCTGCGGTGCTCCATCGTGCGCTTGGCATGGCAGGGGCTTAAATGGGTGCGGCTGGTCTGGCTCCTTCTCGCCTCGCTGTTGGTCAAGGGATGGACAGGGGTGGCGGTGAGGTCACGGCTACTTGCTGTACATCATGGGCATGGGAGGTGTGGCATGCAGTGAGTGGTTCGTCCTCGACCGGCATGGCTGGCTCGGTACGATCATACCACTGGTGCAACGGTGGGAATGAGGCTCTCCATTGCACGGATAAGGACTAAGAATGATCATGGGCTAGATATGGAGTTGATTGCAGTACATTTTGTGAGTAATTGAAAGATCAAAACAGTGTATAGTGGTTGAGATTGTACCTTCCTGCTAAGTGTTCGACTTAATGGCCGCATGAATTCATATTTGGAATTTTTGAATGATTTTTGGTGAGGGATCTGATCATATTCTTGGTAGTATATGATTGCTGGGATATGTTAAGGGGAATTGATTTGAGTAGTTTTTGAAACGTAGTGATCTATGCATATAAACTTGATTCAATTTTGAAATGTCTCTCAAGCGGGTTTAAAAATAGTTTCTGTCCTTTTGTAAAGTTTGCTTGGATTCACTTTTACTTGGTCTAGCAAGGGGTGAAAAGATTGGGAATTGCTTCTGTTAGAAATCCTTTACTAGAAACACACAAAGTGGTCAAGTAAATAAGTTTGGCCAAAGTGACCATTTGGTCATATGACTTATATTTGATTTTCTTTTCATTTTATTCTTCTTGGGAATGATCTATATGATGTAGTATTCATTTTTAAACTAATCCTTATCATTGGTAGCAATCAATCATGGCAATTGTAAGCATTCATACACTAATGCAAACCACACATACACTCATATTAAGTTTAATAATAAAAGTTTTTGTTAACCCTAAACTTGGGTGATTAGAGCTTGATAAGCTTGATTAATATTTTTGGGATGTTACAAACCTTCCCTCCTTAAACAGAATCTCATCCTGAGATTCAGGAAAAAACTAGGAACTAAAGAGATTTGGAAACTCAGTCCTAATATAGTCTTCTTGTTCCCAGGTGGCTTCTTCTTCGGTATGGTTACTCCATTGGATCTTGAGAAACTTGATACTTCTGTTCCGGGTGGTTCTAAATGCTTCTTCCAATATACGGATGGGCACTTCACGATAAGTTAGATCATTATCGATATTTATGGCTCTGTGATCGATGTTCTTGAAAACTTTGGTCTTCTTCGGAACTTCTAAGCATTTGTAAAGTAACGAGATATGGAACACATTATGCATGGCTAACATCTCCTCAGGCAGTTCTAGTTGATAGGATACTTCTCCTCGGCGATTCAAAATCTTGAAGGGTCCAATATATCTGGGGGCTAGCTTTCCTTTCAGATGAAAACGCTGCATTCCCTTCAAGGGTGATACTTTGAGATACACAAAATCTCCGACAAGGTCAAGTCTCGACGTCTTTTATCTGCATAACTCTTCTGTCTGGATTGAGCGGTCTTGAGGTGCTCACGGACTTTGTGAACCTTCTCCTCACCTTCTCGTAGAATGTCAGGTCCGAAGATCTGACTCTCTCCTATTTGCGACCAATTCAACGGGGTACGACACTTTCTTCCATATAGAAATTCAAATGGGGCCATTTGCAAACTGGCTTGATAACTATTGTTGTAAGAGAATTCTGCGAAAGACAGACAATCTTCCCATTTAGATCCATATTCTAACATACAAGCTCTCAACATATCTTCTAAGATCTGGTTGACTCTTTTAGTTTGTCCATCGGTTTGCGGGTGATAAGTTGTTATGAAATTCAGTTTGGTTCCTAATCCTTCTTGGACTTTCTGCCAAAATCTTGAGGTAAACTGGGTTCCTTGATCTGACACTATGGTCTTGGGGGTTCCATGCAAACTGACTATTCTAGCGATATACAACTCCGCTAGCTTCAAACTTTGGTAGGTTGTCTTGACGGGTATGAAATGGGCTACCTTAGACAGTCTGTCTACTATGACCTAAATAGAGTCATTTCCCCTACTGGATGTAGGCAAACCTATGATAAAGTCCATTCCGACGGAATCCAATTTCCATTCCGGAATCTACAATGGTTGCAAAAGTCCTGCGGGTATCTGATGTTCCGCTTTGACTCTCTGACAGATATCACACTTGGATATGTAGCTTCCGACTTCTCTCTTCATTCTATGCCACCAAAATTGCTCCTTCAGATCCCGATACATCTTCGTTCCTCCCGGGTGGATAGAATAAAGAGTATCATGAGCTTCCTACATAATGACTTGTTTCAACTCCGAATCTGCTGGAACACAGATACGCCCTTTGTACCACAAAACTCATTCTTCATCTTCGGTGAATCCGGGTACCTTCCCTTTTTTGATACGACGCTTGATTCCATCAATACTTGCGTTTCCGTTCTAGGCCTCTTTTATCTTACTGATCAAAGTGGGTTGGAGTTCTATGCTAGCTAAGAATCCTTCGCTAACTAGCTCCACTCTGAAATTCTCCATCACCTCATGCATACTTGGATGGGCTTCCTTTATCATGGTGTTTAATCTACACGGCAATCTGCTAAGAGCATCCGCTACCACATTGGCTTTGTCGGGGTGATAATGAATGTCAAGGTCATAATCCTTGATTAACTCAATCCATCTCCTTTGCCTCATATTTATCTCCTTATGGGTGAAGATATACTTCAGACTCTTGTGATCCGAATAAATCTCATAGCGGTTACCCATAAGGTAATGACGCCATGTCTTCAAAGATAAAACTACGATTGCCAGTTCTAGGTCATGGGTAGGGTAGTTCTGCTCATGCTGCTTCAGTTGTCTGGTGATACGTCCAAAACGTATCTACTTTCCCGAACACTTTTGCTATTGTTTCTCCTCTAAACTTGTGTGAATTAGATGCAACTAACACGGAATGACGATGTTTTCAACAGAATTACCTTGGTGTCTAGTTTTGTGCAGAAAATCAACTATCAGGAAAAATCCCGGAAAATATGCCAAAAATCCTATTTCGCCAGAAGACTCACGGAGCCAGAATACGAGACGGAGTGGGGGCCTAGCCACACCACACGGCAGCTGCTAGGCTTTGGCAGCCGCCGAGGTGGTCTGGCCGCCCTAGACACCCCCTCGGTCTCCCTCTTCTCCTATAAGTTGCCTTCTAACCTAAAAACTCAAGGGGGGTTCGACCCTTTTCCAGAAAGAGTTTTGCTCCGCCGCCACCACCAGATTCTGCGATTCGGAACCAGAAACTCCGTTCTGGCACCCTGCCAGGACGGGGAATTGGAGAAGATCATTGCCATCATCATCACCATCGCTTCTCCATCGACCATCCATGTTTCCCCCATCTATGGGTGAGTAATCCCCCGCTGTAGGCTATGGGGATGGTAGGGATTGGATGAGATCGTTCATGTAATGGCATCAGATTATTAGGGCATGGTGCCTAGTATCTACTATTAGTGCTTTTTGACTTTGTTGCGACTTGTTATGCTTAATGCTTGTCACTAGGGCCCAAGTGCCATGATTTCAGATCTGAACATGTTATTGATTCATTATGATAGTATTGTTTTTGGTCTTACCTACAAGTTGTATACACACATTGTTGTCCGGAACCAAAGGCCCCGAAGTGACAGAAATCGGGATAACCAGAGGGAATGGCTTTGATGTGAGGATCACATGTGTTCACGGAGTGTTAATGCTTTGCTCCGGTGCACTATTAAAAGGAGCACCTTAATTGCTAGTAGTTCTCTTGAGGCCTCGCTGCAAACGGGCTGGCAGGACAAAAGATGTTGTGCAAGTTCTTATTGCGAGCACGTATGACTATATATGGAACACATGCCTATGATTATTTAGTACTTGGATGCTTCATCTTATTTATCTGCAAAAGCCCTATGTTCTGATTGCCATGTGAATTGTCTTATCCATGCAACGCCCGTCCATCCATCCCTATGCCTACCACGCTCTAATCCTACTATTACTGCAATTGTTACTATCGTCTTTACTTTTACTACTGCTATTACTTTACTATTCCTACTACAAAACTGTTGCTACTAATAAACTGTTGTGAGCAAGATTGTTTCCAGGTGCAGCTGAATTGACAACTCAGTTGTTAAGGCTTATAAATATTCTTTGGCTCCCCTTGTGTCGAATCAATAAATTGGGTTTCACTTCCCTAGAAAATACTACGATACACCCCCTATACTTGTGGGTCATCAAGACTATTTTCTGGCGCCGTTGCCAGGGAGCATAGCTTTATTTATCAAGTCCATTTGGAATCATTATTGTTTGCTGCCATCCATCCATCATGGGTAAGTCTCGTAATGGCAAGGTCCCTATTTTACCATCCACTACAAGAAGAGGTACGGTTTTGAACTCCTCTATTGCTCTTGATTCACCGCCTGTTATGAGTAAGCTCCTTACACCACCACATACACATGCTACACACACTGCTACTACTGCTGAATATGAAACTTCTGATACTTATGATGCTGCTTCTACTGTGCTTGATAAGAGTGGTTCGTTAGGTCCTTTCCTAGATGCTATGATTGCTAGAACTATAGCTGGAAAGACTGAAACTCCTAATGAAGACACTACTACACCTGTTAGTTCACCTGAGTCTAGTGAAAGCTATGATATTGAAGACGGTTATATTGAGATAACCGATGAATTTATTAAAGAATGTCAAAACACCCATGATAGGAGTGCTGCTAAGAGTCTCCTTGAGAGGCGTACTATAAAACCCAAATTGTCTCCTAATACTAAGTTTCCTGCGTCTCCCATAAACATTAAAGATAAGGATTATGATTTCTCTCTTGATCTATCTTACATAGCTATTGTTGAGAAAGAACCTTTTTGTGGGACTAAGAATGAAAGTGTAGCTTTATATGGTGAGCTTTCTACCATGAGTGGCATGTTTTCTGATGATATTAAGATGCGCACCTATTTTGTTGCTAAATTTTTCCCTTTTTCACTGAAAGGATAAGCTAAAACTTGGTTTAATAATTTACCTCCTGGATCTATTGATAGCCCTGATTGCTTGATTAGTACTTTCCTGCAGAAATATTTTCCTCCTAGTGCTAGACATGCTATTTTGCAGGAACTTTTTGATTTTAAACAGGGAGAAAAAGAGATATTGCCTGAATCATGGGCAAGGTTTTGTGCTTTGATTCATGCACAGGCTAGATGTCCATTACCTAAGAATGAGCTTCTTGATATATTTTATAATGGACTAACTAAAGAATCTAGGACATACCTGGATAGTTGTGCTGGTTGTGTTTTCAGGAATAGGACTCCCAAGGAAGCTGAGGAATTAATGGCTAAAATAAGCAAGAATTATGAAGATTGGACTCCTCCTGAACCAGCTATACCTGAAACAATTATACCTGAACCAGCTATACCGGTGCCTATAACATCATCTAAGAAGAGGGGAGTTATTGAGTTGAATGATGAAGTGATGAAGGAAGCTAAGAAATGTCTTAATGAGAAGGGAATTAAAGCTGCAGATGTCAAGAATTTACCTCCTATAGAAGAATTATGTAAGCCAATTCCCCACTCATCCACTATTGAGGTACACTCTCTCCAACACTTTGATGAAGGTGATATCCCTTACTCTAAACCTCCTGATCAATGCTTAGAAGAATTCGATATTTTTATTGTTAAGCAAGATAATTTTAATAAAAGGGTGCAAAATCATCTAATGGAAAACTCTAGAGCTATTGTTGTGTTGAAGGATATTGTGGAAAGAACCTCTAATGATGTTAAAATGCTCGTTAAACAGTTTCAAATGGTTCAAACTCAAATTGATCAACTTATTAAGGTACAAAAGGACTTGCTAGTTAATGCTGCTAAAGAAAAACATGCTTATGAAATTAGAACTATAAGTGGTGCTGCTACCCAGGATCCTCTATATCCTGAGGGGCATCCCAAAAGAATCGAGCAGGATTCTCAACAAGCTGAAAATAGTGGTACTACTCGTAAGAAAAGAAAAAGAGAAACATAAAACTATTGTAGAACCCTCTAAACCTGCTAAAGATCCTAATAGTATATCTATCTCTGATGCTGAAAATGAAAGTGGTAATGAAGAAAATGATGTTCCTGATAAAGAAAAAGTTGAAGAAGAACCTGAAAAGCACACTAACAATACTAAATACACTAAAGAAGATTTTGTTGCTAAGAAACATGGTAGTGAAAGAGAGCCTTGGGTTCAAAAACCTATGCCTTTCCCTGATAAGAAACACAAGTCAAAGGAAGATGAACACTATAATAAGTTTTGTGAGTGGATGAAACCTTTATTCTTGCAAATTCCTTTGACTGATGCTATTAAATTGTTTCCTTATTCAAAGTATATGAAGGATATTGTGTCAAATAAAAGGAAGATCCCTAATGAAGAAATTTCTACTTTGCTTGCTAATTATTCCTTTAATGGTAAGGTTCCAAAGAAACTTGGAGGGATTCCAACTATTCCTTGCTCTATTAAGAATAGTTATGTTAGAACTGCTTTGTGTGATTTGGGAGTAGGAGTTAGTGTTATGCCTTTTTCTCTCTACAAGAGACTTCAACTGGAAAAACTAATACCAACTAATATATCTTTGCAAATGGCTGATAAATCTACCACTATTCCTGTTGGTATATGTGAGGATGTACCTGTTCAAGTGGCTCATAATTGCTTGATATTAACTGATTTTGTTGTGCTTGAAATGCCTGAAGATGATAATATGTCTATTATTCTTGGGAGACCTTTTCTTAATACCGCAGGAGCTGTTATTAATTGTAATCAAGGAAAGGTGACTTTCAATGTTAATGACAAGGAGCATACTGTCTATTTCTCCAAGAAGATTGATAGGACTTATGGTTTGAATTCAATTGAACATGTTGAGGGCATTCAAGTTGGAGAAATATATTGTCCCATACCAAGAGAAAAATATGAAACTATTACGATTGGGACCATTGCTATCAAAGTTGAGGTAACATAATCATTATTTGAATACAAAGTTTTGTTTCATATAAAAAAAATTGGTAACAAGACCTGATCAACCTTGTCAACAAAAGGATTTCATTGAGCAAAACAATGTTTTCACCATGATTATCTCCGCTTACTTCTATTCTATCTATTTTAGTTTTTGCTTTCGTTTAGCTTTCTTTTCTGTTGTTAGTTGCTTGCATGTTAGAGTGTCTTAGAACTTCTGAAGTTTTAGCCTTGTTTTGTTTTTGCATCATTCCAAAAACCTTTTTCTATCAGAAAATCATTCATCTATACCTGAAAATTGCTCAAAAATAAAGTGTCTCGAAAAATTCCAGAAAATTCATATTACGTGAAAAAAGGGGCAGAGAAGTGCCTGGAAGGTACCAGGGGAGCCCACCAGGCAGGCACACCACCTGGTGGCGCGGCCAGCCTAGGGGCGCGCCTGGCCATGGTGTGGGCCACCCCTGGCCCTCCAGTCACTCTCTCACTTCCCACTTTCTTCTCTCTCCCGAGAAAACACCAGTTCATTGCTCGAAATCGCGTTCTTGTTGTTCTTGCCCTCGATTTTTTGATCTCCTAGCTCAGCCCATCTTTGCTGCTGAAATTTGGAGCAATTGTTCTCCAGTATGTGACTCCTCCTCTTGTCCAAGTAGATTTGTGTTTAGTGGTTTATATCTTGAGTATTTTGCTGCTGTAGGTGACAGGTTTTGAGAGCTTGTAAGCTTGTTCATTTCTTAGAGATATAGTTTTGATGCATATTTAGGCCTCTAGGAGTCCCTATGAGTAGTGCCCTTCATTATATATTCACTTTGCAACCACTCGTGTAATGGATGTTTAAATTTCATAATAGAAGATGAATGAGCATAAAATCAACTAACATGAAATGAGGGTGCCTGAGGTTATGAAGGTTCACCGAGAGGAGGAAGTTTTTCCTTCCATCTATCCATGCTAGAAATTCATGAGGGCTGCAGAAATTTCCCAGGACTTCCATACTTTGGTTGCTAATGCAGGATTGGAGCACTTTTTGGAAGACGAACCTTGTCAATTTGTGAAACTAACTATGTCTGTGGTGTAGGACTTTTGATTTAGTCACTCTTTGCCTAACCCCATGGTCCACTACAAAATTTACAATTTAGCTGTTGACCTTCCTCTTGATGACTTTTGTGCAGCTATTAAGGTACCTCAGTGGGGATCATGTGGAAGGATTAAAGAGCATCCTACACCACTCATGGACTTATATGCGGAGCTTTGCCAAGGGAGCAGCTTCTCGAAGGAGAGCGGGAAAATTCGTAACATTCATCTCCCGTCTATTCGCTACTTTGCTTACTTTATTGCCAAGTGTGTTCTCGCTAGGAAAACTGCTAATAAGTTATCCTCGTATGATCTAGCATTCATCTCAGCTACTTTAAAACGAGATAGGACTTACAACTTCGGTTCCTTAATAGCTTTCCGTCTTGCTGCTAACCGCGAGAAAGGTGGAATTTGTGGGGGCCTCATTGCCTCTCGTTTATTAGCTTTGCATGGTTTAGTGCCTCATCATTTAGACCTACAGTTTCCTATAGAGAGACTCGGCCTTAATTCCATGATATAGCATAAATTTGTTTCTTCTTGGGCTAATTTGAGTGATTTGTCTTATGAAATAACCTTTCTCAAGGCTGGTTGGAGAAGGAGCAAGTCCGAGCGAGTTGTTCTTTTGCCTGCACCTATTTTGTTTAACCTTGATAAAAGGGTAGGATGGTCCCTCACGGAGGAGGAGCTTGATACGTACTTGGGAGAGCTCTCCCAACAGGAGCATGATACTAGAAGGGAGGTCACAGATGATTCGGTCCAGCCCTCGAATGAGGGGGAGTCTTCATATCAGCATCCTACCTATGATTGGGGAGCTTCTTCATCTTCCCAAGGGCCTAACTACGATCATTCTTACAATGACCCGCCTGCTTGGAACCCTTACTCGTATTTGGATTGACACCCACTTAGGCAAAAGCCTAAGCTTGGGGGGGAGGTACACCGACATCGCACTCATCTCCATATCATTTTGTGTCGTTACTTTGTATATTCATGTTTCGTTCCTTTTTTAGTTTTCATTCTTTCTTTGTTTTTCAATTCTAAAACACAAAAAGACCAAAAATATTTCTGTTGTTTCTCTTTGTTTGCTTCTTCTTCTTTTTGCCTTTGTTTGCTTTTCCCTTTTTGCTTTGTTTAAACTATTCGAAAAACCCAAAAGGATTTTGCTTTGCTTGTTCTTCCTTTTTGGTTCTTTTTTTTAAAATCGAAAACACCAAAAATATTTGTTGTTCTTCTTTGGTTTTGTGAGTTTGTTGCAGGGTTCAGCAGTCCTCAGTGTAATTTGGTTTCATGTTATTATTCAAGCCACACAAGTGAAGGGCAATAATGAGGATTAATGACAACTTGAGGTGTGGTAAGAGGCTGGTAACGAACTATATTTGTTTTCATTTTGTACATATACTCATCATTGTGGGCATGCTTAGCCTATTCGTGTAGGGTGTATGTTATTTATGGATGCTTAGTAGTTCTTGCTTTCTTATGATTAGCTCCAGCCCGCTAATAATTTGTAGCATGTCATATGAATGTTTGCATGCATTACTCTATTCATAACTTGGTATCACGCATGCATATGACTGAAATAATCAGTTAAGCCTCGATCAATTATTTTGCCTTGAGGGTCTTGAATCTCATGCCATGATTAGTCATGTTTTGTTGCAAGCATGATTATGACAGCTATTGCTCTCTCGTTTGTCACTCCCTTGCTATTGCTAGCCTTCACTTACACTGAGTATGTTTTACTCGTGTTTCCAACTCCCTAAAACCAAATATTGCCAAAAGTGTCCACCATACCTACCTATTAGCAGCATTTGCTGTTCCGTGCATATTCAATATGCCTTGTTTTCTTCCGAATAAAATGTTTGCTTGTTATGAGAAAGTTAGTTAGTAAAGCTCTCACGAACTTGATGACACACTTTATTTCCTGCACTTAATAAACCTGAACCATTGTGACTGTCCATGAAATCTATATGCCTGCAAATTATAGGCTGGGGATTAGCAGAACCGTGTTTTCACAGGGAACGCTTTCAACACCTGTAAATATATACCCAGTTGATATCATGCTCTTTTGTTTGCGGATGTCGTCGGTGTGAAATAAAAGGGGAGCTTGTAAGTCCATGGAGTTATGTATGTGTGTTAGAGAAACGCCTGGGCCGCCGGTCTAATCCATGCCTAATCATGGTGGAAACCTGCAGCGTAACCATAATGAGTATCTATGAAGCATTCTTCTTATAAGAAAGAGAGATAGCTATTGAGAAAAAGAAAAAAAGAGATATGAGAAAAGAGGAAAGAGAGAAAAAAGCACCATTTCCCATGGTAAATAAGGAGATTGCTGAGATACTCGTTGCCTGCTTGCCTTGTCATTTTGATATAGGGATTCTTCCGTATCATCGGGCAAGGAGTACCCCGTTTGCGGTTCTCTATGATACGCACGTATTTACGATGAAAAGAACTTAACGGTAACTAAAGTTGAGTAGCATGAGGAGCAGCCCTCGTACTCAAGGGACATGAGATTTCCAGTTTATAGTCTGTCAAGCATATAACTCAGATTGGACCTCACTTTTACCTTAACCATATTAAAGATGCTTATGATAGGGGAAATGAGAGCTCAAAGCTAATGAGTACCATACTTTCAGCATTTGGAAGCCTTTCAAACTATTCAAAACTTTTTCATTTCCTTGTTGAGTCACCACCTATTCTATGAGCACTTTCTTGAGAGCATAGTTGTCATTCTTAGTGTAATGTGCTTGTCTCAAAACTAGATTAATTGTGTTATGACTTTGATGCTTGTATCTTTGATATCTTTACTTCTAGTCTTCACCAAAACTTCAGAGGTGCCTTGGCATTCACAATCAAAGGCAAGCGAGATACCACTCTATCATACCTTATTATGAGCATTGTAATGTTGCTTATGTTTATGTTTCATGCTACTTATTATTTTTGAGTTGGAATCACTTCATAGCTTGCAATGCCTATTAAGTAAACTTAGTTGCATACTCCTTATTATGAATTGTCTAAGTAGTTGATCACATGCTGACAATATATACATCATATGAAGCAAATGTGTTCGTGAAAGTTTCTTTTATCGCACTCAGTTTTCAACTGAATTGCTTAAGGACAAGCAATAAGCTAAGCTTGGGGGGAGTTGATACGTCCAAAACGTATCTACTTTCTCGAACACTTTTGCTATTGTTTCTCCTCTAAACTTGTGAGAATTGGACGCAACTAACACGGACTAACGCTGTTTTCAGCAGAATTACCTTGGTGTCTAGTTTTTGTGCAGAAAATCAACTATCAGGAAAAATCCTAGAAATTATGCCAAAAATCCTATTTCGCCAGAAGACTCACGGAGCCAGAATACGAGACGGAGTGGGGCTGGGGCCTGGCCACACCACCTGGCCGCGCAGGCTAGGCCTGGCCGCGCCAGGGGGTGGTCTGGCCGCCCCAGACACCCCCTCGGTCTCCCTCTTCTCCTATAAGTTGCCTTCTAACCTAAAAACTCAGGGGGGATTCGACCCTTTTCCAGAAAGAGTTTCGCTCCACCGCCACCACCAGATTCTGCGATTCGGAACCAGAAACTCCGTTCTGGCACCCTGCTAGGACGGGGAATTGGAGAAGATCATCGCCATCATCATCACCATCGCTTCTCCATCGACCATCCATGTTTCCCCCATCTATGAGTGAGTAATCCCCCACTGTAGGCTATGGGGATGGTAGGGATTGGATGAGATCGTTCATGTAATGGCATCAGATTATTAGGGCATGGTGCCTAGTATCTACTATTAGTGCTTTTTGACTTTGTTGCGACTTGTTATGCTTAATGCTTGTCACTAGGGCCCAAGTGCCATGATTTCAGATCTGAACATGTTATTGATTCATTATGATAGTATTGTTTTTGGTCTTACCTACAAGTTGTATACGCACATTGTTGTCCGGAACCAAAGGCCCCGAAGTGACAGAAATCGGGATAACCGGAGGGAATGGCTTTGATGTGAGGATCACATGTGTTCACGGAGTTTTAATGCTTTGCTCCGGTGCACTATTAAAAGGAGCACCTTAATTGCTAGTAGTTCCCTTGAGGCCCCGCTGCAAACGGGCTGGCAGGACAAAAGATGTTGTGCAAGTTCTCATTGCGAGCACGTATGACTATATATGGAACACATGCCTATGATTATTTAGTACTTGGATGCTTTATCTTATTTATCTGCAAAAGCCCTATGTTCTGATTGCCATGTGAATTGTCTTGTCCATGCAATGCCCGTCCATCCATCCCTATGCCTACCACGCTCTAATCCTACTATTACTGCAATTGTTACTATCGTCTTTACTTTTACTACTGCTATTACTTTACTATTCCTACTACAAAACTGTTGCTACTGATAAACTGTTGTGAGCAAGATTGTTTCCAGGTGCAGTTGAATTGATAACTCAGTTGTTAAGGCTTATAAATATTCTTTGGCTCCTCTTGTGTCGAATCAATAAATTGGGTTTCACTTCCCTCGAAAATACTGCGATACACCCCCTATACTTGTGGGTCATCATCTGGATAGATAGGATATGACTTTCCCTTCTTGCATCAATACGCATCCAAGACCAATCTTGGATGCGTCACAATACACATCAAAAGGCTTCTTGATATCGGGCATGATCAAAAATTGGTGCTGAAATCAATCTCTTCTTGAGGTCTTGAAAACTTGTTTCACATTTGTCAGTCCATTCAAACTTCTTATATTTCTTCAACAACTGGTTCATCGGTCTTGCGATGCTCGAAAATCCTTCCACGAACTTGCGGTAGTATCCGGCTGATCTAAGAAATGCACGGACTTCTGTTTGGGTGGTTGGGGCTTTCCATTCTTCAACATCTTTGATCTTGGCGGGATCAACAGCGACTCCTCTTGCCGACAGGATATGGCCTAGGAATCCTACTTCTTTTAACCAGAATTCACACTTGCTGAATTTGGCATACAGCTGATGCTCTCTAAGGGTTTCAAGGATGGTTCTCAGATTTTGCTCATGGTCCTCTTCTGATTTAGAGTAGATCAGAATGTCATCGACAAACACAATGACCAACTTATCCAGAAAATTCATAAAAATCTTATTCATGAGGTTCATGAAATAAGCGGGGGCATTGGTTAATCCAAAAGACATGACATTGTACTCATACAATCCATATCTGGTGGTGAAGGCAGTCTTTGGGATATTTGTTGCACGAATCTTTAGTTTGTGATAACTAGTTCTAAGGTCAATCTTAGAAAACACTCTGGCACCAGTCAGTTGATCAAACAAATCTTCTATCTTCGGCAAAGGGTACTTGTTTTTGATGGTGATGTCATTCAGCTTCCGATAATATGTACAAAGACGGTTGGCACCATCCTTCTTATCAACAAATAAAGCGGGTGATCTCCATGGCGATAAACTTGCTTGAATCAGTCCTTTTCCCAGCATATCATCAAGTTGCTTCTTCAGCTCCACTAGTTCAGATGGGTTCATACTATAGGGTCTCTGAGCTATGGGTCCAGTTCTAGGGATTAGTTTAATGATAAACTCGATATCTCGATTTGGGGGCATACCGGGCAATTCATCTGGGAATACGTCGGGGTATTCATAGACTACTCTGACTTGTTTAATGGTGGTCTTGGCTAGACTCTTGTTGCACTTGAAATGACGGGGCAAAGTCTCAGATACATGTTCTACTGATACTCCGGTGCTACTAGTCATGGTTATGGCTTTCTTAGCACAGTCGATTAATCCTTGATGTTTCAACATCCAATCCATCCCTAGACTACTTCCAAACCTTTGGTTCCAAGTACTATTAGATTGGCATAAAAATCTATCCCATGTATTCTGATAGGTACGGCCTTGCAAACTTTTATAGCTTTGGTGGTCGAACTAGGGATTTGAACTATCATAACATGCTTCATATTTGTTGGTTGGATCTTACTAGTGCATGCAAATTCTTCTGTAACAAACAAGTGTGATGCTCCATAATCAAACAACACTCTTGCTAGAACTGAGTTAATAGAAAACATACCCAGCACGACATCCGACGCTTCTTGGGCTTCCTCGGCATTCATGTGAAATAGACGGCCATTACGGTTGTGCGGGTTTCCTAGGGCGAATCTCTTTCCAGGCTAGACACGGCGTTGCTGTTGGGCAGGTGCATTCACATTGGTTGCTGCGGCAAGCTTCTTGGGGCACTCGTTGGAGTAGTGACCCATGACTCCGCATTCAAAGCAAGTTATCATTGACTTGCCTTTCCCTGCGACAGGCACAACATTGCTTCCAGTCCTCGAGGTAGTGTTGTTGTTGTTGGACTTTGGCGGTGCACGGTTGAAATTATTGGAGTTGCCGGGTTGTTGTTGTGGATTCCTCCGGGCCTAGGGTTTCCTCCTCCACGGTGGGGATAGTTCGGACGGTTCATTGGGGGTCTGTTGTTTCTGGGTGCATATCCTGCAGACGGGTTGGGGTGATACTTCAGGGTATGGTGGGGTCCTGGTTGATGCATCATTCGACCCTTCCGGTTCTCATTGGCCTGGTTGATCTTGCCTTCCATCTAGATTGCAGAATCCACTAAGGCTTCAAGGTCATCAAAGGGAATGTTGACTAGCACTATCTGCATCTCATCATGTAGACCATTCAAGAACCTTTCCTTCTTCTTGGCTTCATTGTCAATCTCATTAGGTGCATACCTAGCTAGTGATAGAAATTTGTCACGGTACTCAACCACAGTCATCCTTCCTTGCTTCAAGTCTCTAAATTCATCTCTCATCCTCTTGATTAGACCCGAGGGCACATGGGTCTTGCTGAACTTGAGTTTGAACTCCTCCCAAGTCATCATCTGACCTCCGTTCATCGTACGGGTACTATTCCACCAAGATCTGGCATAACCGGACAGATAGTGGGTGGCAAACAACACCTTCTCATTAGCATCAACTCCTGTAACTTCCATATTGTTTTCCATGGTCTGCAGCCAATCATCAGCATCTAGAGGCTCCTCGGACTTACTAAACATGGGTGGGTTGGTATTCTGGAAATTCTTAAGTTTGGATCCATGGTGATCTTGGTTTCCATGGCCTTGATTATTGTGGGCCATCTAGGCTATCTATTGAAGAGTGGCTAAGTTAGCTTGACGTTCATCTCTACCAGCTTCACGATCAGAAACTAACATTTGCAGAATCTGCAGCATTGGGTCCTGAGATGAACTGCTTCCTCCGGGATTTCCACGAGTCATCTGAATATTTAGATAGATAGTGAGACAAGAGGGAAATTTCTAGGGTTCGTGGGTTTGTTTAAAAAATTTAAGCTTTGAGTATAACTCAGGTTTTTGAAAACTAGTAACCTTCTTTTCATTCATTCATTCCAAGCATAGATACAAACACACACCACAACAAGGAAACAGATGGTTTTAAGAACCATTATGTGAAGCTACGATACAGTGGGACCAGGTACAACTCACACCTACGATAGTGCTCCAGTGAAACTAACCATCATCAATGAAGTCAGCATCATCCTCATCAGTGTTATCCTCCATGGCTTCGTCCTCCAGGTAGTCATTGTCATCACTAAGGTAAGAGTGAATATGCCCAAGGATGTCTTCACCCTCCTCCTCCTGCTATTCCTCCAGCTGGATCTCCTAGTCGTGGATGGTCTCCTCCAAGGTGGCTATCTTCTGACGAAGATGGGCGATGATGCGATCCTTTTTGTCATGTTGACTGCGAGTGACTTCGGTTCCTTGGTGAGGATGGCGATGGTTTCCTTCCTTTCAACAGCTTCAGCATTTCTCTGGTTGACGTGATCACGGGCATTGTCTAACTCTTTCTGGGTCTCATGTAGCATGAAGTCCATGTGATCCACATGATGCTTCAACTCTGGATGGGCTGGCATGGATAGAGGTTGTCCCATTGAGTCACGTCTTGCATAGTGAGAAAAACGGGTTCCGGTGACCTGGTTGATGTTCTGAGCACACAAGCGAGCGAGAGATTCTTGCATAGCCCTGGCTAATCCGTCTAGACAGTTGCTCCCAAACGCTGAACTGAATCTTGTCAGAAAGAGGTGGCTCCATTTTGCCTCTCAGGTCGGCAACAATCAGCCAATGTAGCTCCCCTCCAGCGTGGTCCTTAAGCTGTGCTCCGAAGAACTCTGGGTGCGGGCGTCCAAGATACTCTGAGGGCGAATCTAGATCCCTCTCAAAGATAAGCTCTCCTACGTTTCCCAACTGGTAAAACTTGGTGTATTTGACCTCCGTCTATAAGAAATTGAGATGAGTAAGTTAGTGGAGTGATCAAGTGTGTCAAGTTTTAAGTAGACTTGTAAGATTTTTGAGTAACTAGTGATCTCTTTTAGAAAGAATCTCAAGGATAAGAATGAGAATAGGTTTTTGTAAATACTCACTTTCTTTGTTTTGAAGCTAGGTTTTTCAGGCATCCATTCTAACTAGGGTCTCCTATGGTCAGGATGGCTCTAATACCAACTTGTCAACACCTAGATTTTTAAGTCTAGATGCTTGTTATGTCGTACATCGCAATCCCAGGATTACCATTTTTGCGAGACATAATAGAAGTGGTACCACAGTACATCATCCATTACAAACCATAATAAAGGTCTTACAAATAAAGGATCTCATGATCCAGTCTTAAAACAATCAAAGCAGCGGAAAGTAAACGTAGTGGGGCTTCATCTTCATGATCACAGGCAATGCTGACAATGGGAGATGATCCTAGTTGTCATAGACCTCCTGATGTCCATCTTCCGGGTAATCCTCCTCATAGTATGGCCATGGGAATAGCCAGGTACAAAGCCATGAGTACTCTTTAAGTACTCGCAAACTATCACTAGTATAAGTAAAAATAAAGCGAATAGGAATCATAAGCTCTAGGTTTGTTTGCAAAAAGCCAGGTTTATTTCATAAAGCTTCAAGAGTAAAGATCTAATTTAGTTCTCTACATCACTTAAGGGGGAACTTAGATCTCATGTCCACAACTCGGTTGTGGTGAAGTCAAAGTCATGTTTCAAGTCACAACTCATTTTGAAAACATCTGACAACGGAATTGTATGGCCACTCCAACTGTCCATAACCATGGACGCGGCTATTCGAATAGTTTGACACTTTGCAGAGGTGGTACACTTTCACCACAAAATTTGATACATCCATTAGGAATAACCCTGAATCATCATACTTGGTATGCGGATAATCAAACTTAACCTTTCAATTACACACCCTAGTATAGGCACCTCCCCTATGAGTTTGGCCTCCTAGCCATGGCCATCTGCCATCCTGGGTACTGCATAGGTGGACATTCATCACGAGGTAGCCTCAGCTCAACCTCTTCCGCAAGGTAACCCATACTAAGACATACAAACTTCAATTCAATCCCTACCCAACTCAGGTATTGTGGTTGTACGATAAAATTCGAATGGTATCGCATCCGAACCCAACCATCAGTTTTTATTAAAGTCAAGGCTCGTGCCTTATAAATTTCATCATCAAACCATTGTGTTTCACAACACATTGATGTCTACACACTTCTATTCCTGTAGACAGTTTTTGGGACTCCAAGTGCAGAGGTTTGTAGAACAACAGCAAGTTTTCCCTTAAGTGGATCACCCAAGGTTTATCGAACTCAGGAAGGAAGTGGTCAAAGGTATCCCCACTCAAACAACCCTGCAATCAAGATACAAGAAGTCTCTTGTGTCCCCAACACACCCAATACACTTGTCAGGTGTATAGGTGCACTAGTTCGACGAAGAGATAGTGAAATACAAGTGGTATGGATAAAAGACAACGGTGCCAGAAAATAGCTTGATGGCGTGGAAGAGACTAAAGGCACACTAAAATAAAGATGGCAGCAAGCAAACATGTAACAGATCTAGTTGCAAATGGTGTTTCAATGCTTAGAAACAAGGCCTAGGGATCATACTTTCACTAGTGAACACTCTCATATAAATATCTTCTCTTTATGATACTACTCTAAACTACTCTCCGGTTGGACACTCTAATCCATGGTAGGGCTATAACAGCACACCTCAAAATTCGCTTTGCCCATCTAGATAACCCCACACTGTCACCTTGAGCACTAGATGGTTCCAACAAACACCACAATTTCATAGAGACATCCAACTCCAAATATAACTCATAACAAGTATTTGTAATCTCTAGCCTAAGTGCCACCATGGTGTGCACGCTGTCACTTTCACACACATGGGGAGAGCAGAGATCTATTAAAGCACTTGAGTAGCAAGGTAGATCTACTAGATTACAAAGCTCATGATCACAATATGATCATGCATAGAGAGAGATATGAACACATAGCTACCGGTAGAACCCTTAGCCTCGAGAGAGAACTACTCCCTCCTCATCATGGGAATCAGCAACGGCGATGGAGATGGTGGTGGAGATCGATGGAGATGGCTCCAGGGGCACTTCCCTGTCCCGGCAGGGTGCCGGAATAGAGACTTTTTGTCCCCCGAATCTCCTCTTCGGTGGCGGCGGCGCTGCGGAACTTTTCGTGGCTAGAGGCTGATGATTTAGGGTTTTTGCATCGGGAGGCATCTTATAGGCGAAGAGGCAAGGTCGATGGGCAGCCAGGGGGGCCACACCACCTGGTGGCACAGCCAGGGCTAGCCCGCGCCACCATATGGTGTGCCCACCCTGGTGCCCTACTCCGTCTCTGCTTCGTGTTTCCGTGTTGCTTCGGGAAATATAGGCATATTGGCTTTTGTCCCATCCAATTCCGAGAATATTGATTTTCTGCCTTTTCTGGAACCAAAAACAGAAGAAAACAAAATCAAGCACTGTGGAATCTTGTTAATAGGTTAGTCGTAGAAAACATATAAAAATACCTCAAAGTGTTGACAAAGCAAAGCAAAGTAGATACTAAACAAGCATGGAACATCAAAAATTATAGATACGTTTGCAACGTATCAACATCCCCAAGATTACCTCCTGCTCGTTCTCGAGTAGGTAAGTGATAAAAAGAAAGAATAATTTTTGAGGTGACATGCACCATCATAAACTTGATCAAGGTGTTTGTAAAACATGGATAGTTGGGATCATAGTACTTCAACATAGCATGAAGGATAAAGTTCTAGCAATAAGACATAGCAACTAAGTTGCAACATGAAAAGGCACAAACAAAAGATTCATGAATAACAATGCTTTGCAAGACGTTTGTTTGTTTCACATAAAGAAAACATATCATAGTAGCATTCAGCTTGTCCCTCATAGAGTAGCAAACATAAATGCATAGGACACCTTCAAAGTTTATAAGGGTGACTAGATACAATTAGTTTAAGAACAAGCAATATCAAAGTTATGCATCAATCAACAAGTCTTGGGACAATGCACATAGAACTAAGAATGGCCACTATGCTCTCTCAATAGGTGCATAAAGATAGAAGGTGGAGACTCAACATAAAAGTAAAAGAAAGGCCTTCATAGAAGGAAGCAGGGATTCAAGTTTCATAAAGAGCTTCCAAAAATTACGGTACTCATTAGCTTTCAGCTCTCATTCCCCCTATCATAAGCATCTTGAAGTGATTAAGGTTAAAGTGAACAAACTATGGAGTATATGTTTGATAAAGTATAAGTTGGCAATCTCATGTCCCTTGAATACAAGGGTCGCTCCTCATGCTACTCAAGTTTAGTTACCGGTACGTTCTTGTCATAGTAAGTACATGTGTATCATAGAGAACCGCCAACGGGGTACCCCTTGCCCGATGATACGGAATAATCCCCATATCAAAATGACAAGGCAAGCAGACAACGAGCATCTCAGCAATCTTCTTATTTACCATGGGAAAATGGTACTTTTTTCTCTCTTTCCTCTTTTCTCATATCTCTTTTTTTTATTTTTCTCTTTTTTTCTCAATATCTGACTCTTCTTTTATAAGAAGAATGCTTCATAGACAGCTCATTATGGTTACGCTGCAGGTTTCCACCATGACAGCATGGATTAGACCGGTGGCCCAGGCGTTTCTCTAACACATACACATAACTCCATGGACTTACAAGCTCCCCTTTCATTTCACATCGACGACATCCATAGACAAAAGAGCATGATATCAACTAGGTACAAAGTACAAGTGCAATGTTGAAAGCGTTCCCCATGACAGCATGGTTCTGCTAATCCCCAACATATAAGTGCAAGCATATACAACATAGACGACACAATGGTTCAAGTTTATTAAGGGCAAGAAAAGTAAAGTGTGCCATCAAGTTCGTGAGAGCTTTAATCACTAGTTTTCTCATAACAAGTTTAATTCGGAAGGTAGATAAAAACATGAATATTATTGGAATAGCAAATGCTAATAGGTAGGTATGGTGGACTCTTTGGAATAACTTGGTTTTAGGATTTGGATGCATGAGTGGAACTCATACTTGGTTATGGAGGCTAGCAAAAGACTAGGAGCGACCAACTAAGAGAGCAATAATGGCCATAATCATGCAGAGCGACAAAACATCATTAATCAAAGCATAAAGTGATACTACAAGTTGAAAACTAAATGATCATAGAGGCTATGGTGATTTGGTATAGTCTTAACATGGTGTGAGCATGCGCCAAGTCAACCCAAATAAAGCATCAAAGGAGAATACCACAATATTATGCTTTTGTATGCTAAAACAACGCATGATTCTTTCAAGGCACATTAAGCAATCTCAATTGTTTGGAACAAGTCATGCTACAGAAATAATAACTAAGGATAAAGCAAAAACAATACCAAGCATGACATGATAAAGTCTAAGTCACAGTCAAAAACAAGCTGCTTTTTACCACTTAAGCATGAACTTTCCTACTCTCTTCCAACACCATTTGACTTATTTGAAACAACTCACAAAGATAATAATAAATAAATATCAGTGAGCTTGTCTCACAAATCCACAAAGAAGAACTAAAAAGTTCTAAGCTTAAAGCACAAGAAAACTAAGGCTAAACACAGTGCTAGCAAAAGAGAACACTCACAAAACAATAAGAATGAAAACTAGAGTGTTCTAGGCAATGAAAATGGAGTGTGTCTCTCTCCAAAAGAAGTGTGCTAGGATCCAACCTACTTATTCAAGCAAACTAAGAAAACCAAGCAAACGAAACCAAAAACAAAAAATGAAGACCCTCCAAGAACAACATAACTGTGCATGAAACAATAAAAACGAAGTATCTAGAAAGACCTGAGATTTTTATTCATGAAGAAGGGGATGCCTTGGGCATCCCCAAGATTTGATGCTTGTACTTCTTGAATATTTCTTGGGGTGACACGGAGTGGTATCCCCAAGCTTTAGATTTTGTCCATTCTTCATCTTATTACATCATTCTCTCCATACACCTGAAATTTTTCCTTCATACAAAACTTCACATAATCTTCATTAGCAACATTAGTGTACTGAAGATAATAAGTCTTTCGGTTCAGTTTCAACACCAATAAAACTTCCATTAAAACACAAGATACTGTAGCACTTCCCTCAAAAAGATCGATTCCCCAAAAAGAACCCAAAAAGGAATCAACAAGAAGCAAATGCAAATAATGGCAGAAATCTGTCAAAATAGACCAGCAGGTAGAAACCGATTTTTTCGAAGATCTTCTGTTGCTCAAATCGAAAAGTGTTGAACTAACGAAAGTTGTATAAAAACCTGGGGCAGAAGCACAACAAATTACAGCTCAATTCGACATACATAGATTTTTCACGAATTTTTACAGCAAAGCACAAAAATCTGTTTCGGGACAGCAACTTTCCCAAGTCTTACTTCTTTCTCATTAGAGGTTACTCTTGGCACAAAAAGCAAATAAAAAGTATAAGGAGAGGTTATTACATAGGTAATAACTTCCAAGACTCAATAAAACTATTGGGTTATCTCTCAAGAAGTACTTTTCTTTAACGCCTTTAAGTTAGGCATGATAGTTTGAGAAGATGCTCACATAAGAAATATGAATTGAAGTAAAAGAGAGCATCAAGAAGCAAATTCAAAACACATTTAAGTCTAACCCACTTCCTATGCATAGGAATCTTGTAAAGAAACAAGTCATTAAAGCACAAAGCAACAAGCATAGGAAAGCAAAACAAGTGCAACTCCAAAATTTTCAACATAAAGAGGGGAAACTTAATATTGTTGAGATACATAAAGCCATGTTTCCCTCTCTCATAATAACTTTCAGTAGCATCATGAATAAAATTAACAATATAACTATCACATAAAACATTCTTATCATGAGCCACATGCATAAAAGAATTAATACTCTCCCCATAAACATAGTCATTCTTATTAATCATAGTGGGAGCAAATTTAACAAAATAGCTATCATTATTATTCTCATCACCATAATCATCAAATATAGGAGGCATATTGTAATCATAATTAATTTTCTCCTCAATAGAAGGTGGACTGAAAATATCATATTCATCATTGTAATCATCATATATTTGAGGTATAGTATCATCAAAGTAAATTTTCTCCTCCATACTTGGGGGACTAAAACTATCATGCTCATCAAAACCAGCTTCCCCAAGCTTAGACTTTTCCATAGAATTAGCAATAATGGTGTTCAAAGAATTCATACTAATAACATTGTTATTAGCATGCAAATAAAGTTCCATAGGTTTTTTAATTTTCTCTTCAAACACTTCATGTCCTAACTCAAGATAAATACTATAAAGCTCTCTAATTTTTTTGTTGTTTTCCATTAAGTCTAACTAGTGAAAAGAAGAAACAAAAAGACAAAATTTCAGAATCTAAAGGAAATAACTTCGAGCACTCACACCGAAGGATGTGAGTACCTTTTACCTTACCTCCCTAGCAACGACGCCAGAAAATAGCTTGATGTCTACGCACTTCTATTCTTGTAGGCAGTTGTTGGGCCTCCAAGTGCGGAGGTTTGTAGAACAGCAGCAAGTTTTCCCTTAAGTGGATCACCCAAGGTTTATCGAACTCAGCGAGGAAGTGGTCAAAGGTATCCCCTCTCAAACAACCCTGCAATCAAGATACAAGAAGTCTCTTGTGTCCCCAACACACCCAATACACTTGTCAGGTGTATAGGTGCACTAGTTCATGAAGAGAGGTGAAATACAAGTGGTATGGATAAAAGACAACGGTGCCAGAAAATAGCTTGATGGCGTGGAAGAGACTAAAGGCAAACTCAAATAAAGATGGCAGCAAGCAAACATGTAACAGATCTAGTTGCAAACGGTGTTTCAATGCTTAGAAACAAGGCCTAGGGATCATACTTTCACTAGTGAACACTCTCATATAAATATCTTCTCTTTATGATACTACTCTGAACTACTCTCCGGTTGGACACTCTAATCCATGGTAGGGCTATAACAGCACACCTCAAAATTCGCTTTCCCCATCTAGATAACCCCACACTGTCACCTTGAGCACTAGATGGTTCCAACAAACACCACAATTTCATAGAGACATCCAAATCCAAATATAACTCATATATAACAAGTATTTGTAATCTCTAGCCTAAGTGCCACCATGGTGTGCATGCTGTCACTTTCACACACATGGGGAGAGCAGAGATCTATTAAAGCACTTGAGTAGCAAGGTAGATCTACTAGATTACAAAGCTCATGATCACAATATGATCATGCATAGAGAGAGAGATGAACACATAGCTACCGGTAGAACCCTTAGCCTCGAGAGAGAACTACTCCCTCCTCATCATGGGAATCAGCAACGGCGATGGAGATGGAGATGGTGGTGGAGATCGATGGAGATGGCTCCGGGGCACTTCCCTGTCCCGGCAGGGTGCCGGAACAGAGACTTTTTGTCCACTGAATCTCCCCTTCGGTGGCGGCAGCGCTGCGGAACTTTTCATGGATGGAGGCTGGATGATTTAGGGTTTTTGCATCAGGAGGCAACTTATAGGTGAAGAGGCAAGGTCGGTGGGCGGCCAGGGGGCCCACACCTCCTGGTGGTGCGGCTAGGTCTAGCCCGCGCCACCATATGGTGTGCCCACCCTGGTGCCCTACTCCATCTCTGCTTCGTGTTTCCGTGTTGCTCCGGGAAAAATAGGCATATTGGCTTTTATCCCGTCCAATTCCGAGAATATTGATTTTCTGCCTTTTCTGGAACCAAAAACAGAAGAAAACAGGCAACTGGCACTATGGCATCTTGTTAATAGGTTAGTCCCAGAAAACATATAAAAATACCTCAAAGTGTTGACAAAGCAAAGCAAAGTAGATACAAAACAAGCATGGAACATCAAAAATTATAGATACGTTTGCAACATATCACACATGTCAAAACATTTCAATAGAATGAATCTTCATTCCAAGGTTTTCATAATCATTTTCACACAGTATTCCCATCTAAAGTGATCCAGTTTTATGCTTAGCACTAGCCACTAGAATTGAGGGTATCACTATTGGGGGTACTAATCAAGTATAAGTATCCAAGACTAATCCTATGATATTGATAGGATCCAATCTAGTTTCCACTAATCACAATTCATTAACTAGGTAAGAACAGTAGTAAAGGGGAAATTAAAGCTTGGAGTAAACTGGGAATTGGTAAAGTTGCGTAACCAGGTATGCCTAGTGCATCTGGTAAAAGTGCTTGCATATATAGCATGCATAGCTCTAGATTGCATTGATAGCTTGCATTAATGATGTCTTTCCTTGAGCAGTACAGTTGTTGCAGTCGTTGAAGTTCTCCTCCTCCTCCTCGAAGTACTCCTCCTTGTTGTAGCTCAGGTCGGTACTAGCGTTTATAAATACATTCAATGTACACAATCACCAAACAACACTTTACTACTTCAATTTATCACACAAGGGCTCATACTAGGTGATCTAGTATCATCTCAATCATCATGTGGCATATTCACATTTTCTTATTCTTCTGATTTTAGAAAAGTAATTTCTACTCATTTTAAATCCTTAAGATTTAATATTCTCTAATTAAAATAGTGGATCATGTTGACACATGTCATCACCATCTATTCCAATACTTGGCAATGTGATTTAAAATGGTGATCATATATTACAAGATTTAATATTACTATTTAATAATATTAGAATGACTAGAAATGCCTATATAGCACTCTTTTAATACTAAGCCATGTTTCATATTTGTAAAACCAAATCTTTTTACATATTCATGTAGAGCATGGAAAATGTGATTTTTGAGAGGTGGAATCATCTCAAAAGCATTTATAATTTATTTTGGAAAAATATTTGAAGGGTCAAAAGTCTTCATCTTGTTATTTTTGGTATAGGTGATCTATAACTCTAAATAGTTTGAATCCAACATGAGTGATTAGATAATTTCAATACATTTTCAACAAAACTGGAATCATGCATTTTGGTTCAGTGAATATCTTTGAATTGAATTTTGAATCTACCGACAGAATCTGATTTTAACTAAAATGGAAAAAATCTTATTTGAATTGACGAGCTCTGCGCGGGAAACGACATGGGCCGGACCAACTGCACTGCACTGGCGCAGCGGGCTGCTGACAAAACGGTCCCACGCGTTAGTGACTTAACTAAGCCGAAATGGTATCTAGTAATCCTAGCCCTACAATTAGAACAGGATCCTACGGCTGGGGTTCGTCGTCTGCGTCGAACTGCTCCGGCGAGATACGAACCCTAATGCAGCGGTGGGGGTCGCTTAAGGACTTACCGGGGCTCTAGCTATGGTCAGCGATAGGGGCGAATGGGGTTGTCGACGACAGCGGTTTGATTGGCGGTCACGGCAGCTCCTGGGGTAGCTGAAATCAACGGCTTCCTTCCTCGACTACAGCGGCGGACTCCGGCCAAATTCCGGTGTCGTGGTGCTCGCCTTGCTCCGAGGAAAGGTCTGGGAGGTTTCTGAGAGAGAGAGGAGTGGAATGGTGTGGAGAATGAGGGCTGGGGTGGCCTCTATTTATACCCCAGGGGTGGAGGCTGTGCGGCATGGTCTGGCTTCTCCGGCGACATTGCTACAGGTCGCGTTCGTTACGGCAGAGGGCATGGGTCGGTGCAGTAGACTATGGCGATCATCACGCGAGTGACGGCACGATAAGGGGCGGTCTCCATTGTCCGGGCGATGTCGGCGCTCTGTTCGGGTACACGGGCGTTTGTCACTTGGTATGGTGGCCACGGGTCGCGCGACGGCAAACAAACATGTCTGGGAGGTCACTGGTGCTACGACGATCGCGGGTACGGGCGGAGAGAGCGGGGCGCGACGTGTGCATGCGAGGCAGCTGGGGTGCTCCGTCATGCGCTCGGCATGGCAGGAGCTTAAATGGGCGTGGCTGGTATGGCTCCTTCTCACCTTGCTGTTGGTCAAGGGATGGACAGGGGGTGGCGGTGAGGTCACGGTTACTTGCTGGACATTGTGGGTGTGGGAGGTGCGGTGTGCAGCGAGTGGTTCGTGCTCGACCGGCATGGCCGGCTCGGTACGATCATGCCACTGGTGCAACAGTGGGAATGAGGCTCTCCATTGCACAGCTAAGGACTGGGAATGATCATGGGCTAGATATGGAGTTGATTGCAGTACATTTTGTGAGCAATTGATAGATCAAAATAGTGTATAGTGGTTGAGATTGTACCTTCCTGCTAAGTGTTCGACTTAATGGCTGCATGAATTCATCTTTGGAATTTTTGAATGATTTTTGTTGAGGGATCTGATCATATGCTTGGTAGTTTATGGTTGCTGGGATATGTCAAGGGGAATTGATTTGAGTAGTTTTTGAAACGTAGTGATCTATGCATATGAACTTGATTCAATTTTGTAATGTCTCTCAAGGGGGTTTAAAAATAGTTTTTGTCCTTTTGTAAAGTTTCCTTGGATTCACTTTTACTTTTTATAGCAAGGGGTGAAAAGATTGGGAATTGCTTCTATTAGAAATCCTTTACTAGAAACACTCAAAGTGGTCTAGTGAACAAGTTTCGCCAAAATGACCATTTGGTCATATGACTTATATTTCATTTTCTTTTCATTTTATTCTTCTTGGAAATGATCTATATGATGTAGTATTTATTTTTTAACTAATCCTTATCATTGGTAGCAACCAATCATCGCAATTGCAAGCATTCATACACTAATGCAAACCACACAAGCACTCATATTAAGTTTAATAATAAAAGTTTTTGTTAACCCTAAACTTGGGTGATTAGAGCTTGATAAGCTTGATTAATATTTTTGGGATGTTACATGTACTTAGAGATGAGACCATACCTCCTCCATATGAAATAGGAAAGACACCCACGATGCCCATTAGGATGCGTTTTCATGAGGAAGTGTACCTGATATTCCCCGCCTCGTTGATTGCCTACGTCGGTCGCCGGACATCACGCCGTGCGATGATCCATAGCCGCTAAACCCGCCGACACCTCGTGTAGAGCCAGATGAGCTCATCGAGAAAAGCTTCGGACGTGACGGACGAGCCATCAACATGTTCTTGATCGCGCAGAACGCATGTTGAAGAGCGCGATGACAGTTAGCCCCTAACGCCCGAAGCAGATGCGCCTGCTTCAGTACTCTCCTATGAGAAACTATGACATAGAACAGGCAACGCAGGCTAAAAAACTATGTCTATGAGAGAGATGAGAGAAATACGATGAGGGTAAGTGAGAGACATGATTTATAGAGGAGCGCCGCTCGCGGCGCAACACGCAGATGGGGTTAATGGGTGAGAGCAAGGATGTAAGAGCATTCGGCATGTGGGGCATATCTCGTTTTCAGCACGGCGTAAAACAGCCTATAGCAGCATGGCGTCCATCGTTTTCAGCATGTACGGACATCGTATGTGAGAAGGTATCTCACGTGGTAGCAGGGCCCTCTCCGTGAGAACCCGCGGATGGTGATCACTAACGTTGTCAGCTCAAACTTTGATCGGATGAACGTTCAAGCGGCTAGAGATAATACTGCAAAGTCTACTCTATTCGGGACAGAAAGTACGGCCTCACCGCACAAAGCCGCGGTTGTCTACAGCCTATAATGCCAGCACGACCCTCATCCACCCATGGGTTCTGATGGCAACCGCACTGCCATCTCGGCTTCTCGCCGCGACAAAACGCGCCTGGCATGGGCTTACAGGGCCACGTCGGCTCCTGAAGGGCACCACGTCCACAAGAATACGTAGATGTCATGGGCTCACAGCGGCACGTCGGCTCTCGACGGGCCTAGGTCCGCGAGAAACCGCGGCTGGCATGGGCTAATGGCTACATGTCAGCTCTCGGTAGGCCCCATGACCGTGAAAAACCGCGGACAGCATGGGCTCGCAGTGGCATGTTGGCTCTCGACGGGCCCGGCACCAGGAGGGTGCGGAGGTGTGTTGCACCGGTAATGCCTCTCACAGAGCATGTTAGTGCCCACAGATGCTGACGGCGGTCCTGTGGCACGTGTGTGGCCCACTATCCAGTGATGTGGGGTACGACAGCGCGTGGTACACCCGTCCGTGTTATGGAATATTTTGCCCTGGCCTGCCGCGGGACCCGCCTCACATTATAGCATGGCTCCATTGCAACGTTTCCACATGTCCTTCTCAGCGTCCATCCCACGGCCAAAAAGAATCGGTATGACGTGGATAGCAGTTTGAGTCAAAACAATCTAGCGCTAATATTTACTCCTGATATACTTGTGTTGTGTTATTAGTGTGAATAAGTGAAATGCTCCTTTATCACACACACAAATTTTTGCTTGGTATTTGGTGTGTGAAGGTACAAATGCATACTTGTTTACCACCATAGAGCATGTGTTGAAAAAACGAACTTTGGAGAGTTGCCTATGGACAAGGTTCAATGAGATATCTCTAAACTGGCATCATGCTAAGGTGAATTCCTTCTACTTAAGTGGCATGGGAATGACCACGGCAGTCGCTACCAGGGGTAGCAATTGGAAGGATTTTGGGAAAGAGCGATTCACCATCTATGGTGCGAGATTGAGGGCAAAGACATAGGAGTTTACCCAGGTTCGGCCCCCTGTAGGGTAAAGACCTACTCCTGCTAGATTGTATTATTGGCGAGTTAATTACAAGGGTGGCGAGCTCGGTGGCTAGGGAGCGAGTCGCTTGGATGGGGTGTATGATGGAACGTGAGTATAGAGAGTACTCTAGGGAGGTTTATATAGAGGGTACCTCGCTAGGGTTTACAGGATTTACAATCAAATTAGTTAAGGTTTCAGAGGATTTGACCTAATCCGACTGGGCCTATCTATGCTTCCGGGCCTCCAGCATCTAGTCGACGGGCTTCTCCTTCAGTCGCTTTCCAATCGTTGTCCTGCAGGCCCACTCACAATGGGCTTGGGCCAGTCAAAATGTCCTTCTGGGCATACCCCATTCTGCATATCCCCATCAGTAGTACCCGAGGCCAACGGTGGTTCGGCACAAGTGTTTACTTGGAAGTTGGATTAGGTGAGTCCGGGTGGACGCCCAGTTGAATCGGTGGTGGACTCCTCCAATGAAGGGAGAAATCCCTCAAATGTGTCTTCAGTCCCAACATTGGCGAGTGGAAATGTGCTCGAGTCTCCACGCCGAATCGATTCAAAGGGGCAAGTAAACAGGCGAGTCAAGTGTATGAAGTTGGACCGTCAGCTTGGTCAAACTAGCTGTTGGGTAACTCCAACGGTAACTTTGGCGAATTTACTGTGAGGTAACGGCTATCCCGAGATTAGTGGGTAGCGTCCCTTTATAAGGAGAATGGCAGGGGAGAGGCAGAACTTCTTCGCATTTCTCCATACTCACGCATCCTCACTCTCCAAATCTAGTCCCGGTCTGAAATTTCCGGACAGAGCGATCCCTTTCTCCTCTCGATGGCGCCTCCAAAAGATCTATGGGGCAAATTGAAGTGCACCATCGCCACCCTGAAGTCCTTTCAGGATGCAGGGATTCTCTACAAGGGGAACTGGCGTACTCCCGTGTTCGGCGATACTGAGCCGAAGTTGTGCCCCGGCGAATTTATCTGCTTCCCGAGCCACCTGGAGAGGGGTTTGGGGTTCCGCACATCGATCTTCTTCTAGCGGTTCTATGCATACTACGCGATCAAGTTGTCGGATCTGGGGCTGCACAACATTGATGACTACAAGTGCACAGATTGTTTGTAGCTAGTTTCGAAATAAAGATATCGATCCCACAAGGAGCAGGAGTCCGAAGTCTAATAACTCTTGAAATAAATATTATGATAGAAATGCTAGATAAAGTTCTAAGTGACAAGATAAAATGTGAGTATTGTGTAAAAAGGTGTTTTGGGGTTTTAGGTATAAGAGAAATAATAAAGTAAAGTAAAACAACCGAATACAGAAAGTAAGTATCGCGTATGTAAGAGAGATTTGAACTGCAGTTGGGGAAAAGCGTTCTCAGGGAGTAGCGGATACACCACTAGTATTATAAGGAGCTAAGATAAAGATTATAATAATGAACATTCTCAACTATGTATGTGTGGGAGGAACTCTGTATTTGGACAAATAGGCGGCAACCGTTGCTCACATCATCCTCATAACAACAACAGTCAGCAATCGACATCAATCGAATACTGTGCTATTAAGGGACGTAATCCCGTAGGACGTATCCCATGGCATGGATAATGTTCCGTGAGTTTCTTCCGTTTCCCAAGTTGATACGTAAGGGGTGCCAATAGCTTTATAGTCACTGTAAGTGCTAGCTCACCTCCCTCTACCAACAAGTAGTTTCCTACATCAAGTCCCCACAAGAGGCAAATATTGAGAGGTCGAACTCTCTCAACATCAAGATGTAGGAAATCTAACACATGGTCACAGCGATGAATATCATAATAGACTTTATCTTATTTCAATCTCATACTAGGGTTTCTCCATCTCCCCAAGAACTAATGATCTTCTCAGACATGGAGGCAATCAACATCAAAGCAATAACAATGGAATCTATCATAGATGAATAGTACTTGTATAAATCCACAATGAGTACCGAAATTACAACAAGATCTAGATAAGATGTAGATGGGATGGCTGGAGATGGTGGTGATGCAGCGGTGGGTGATGAAGATCGATGCCTTAGCCTCCCGGATCTACGCGGGGCGAAGATGGATCCCTACTGGATGAGTGATGACCCACAAGTATAGGGGGTGTATCGCAGTATTTTCGAGGGAAGTGAAACCCAATTTATTGATTCGACACAAGGGGAGCCAAAGAATATTTATAATCCTTAACAACTGAGTTGTCAATTCAGCTGCACCTGGAAACAATCTTGCTCACAGCAGTTTATCAGTAGCAACAGTTTTGTAGTAGGAATAGCAAAGTAGCAGCAGTAGTAAAGCAAAGACAGTAGTAACAAAAGCAGTAAATAGTGGGATTCGAGTGCGGTAGGCATAGGGATGGATGGACGGGCATTGCATGGACAAGACAATTCACATAGCAATCAGAACATAGGGCAATTGCAGATAAATAAGATAAAGCATCCAAGTACTAGACAATCCTAGGCATGTGTTCCATATATAGTCATACATGCTCGCAATGAGAACTTGCACAACATCTTTTGTCCTGCTAGCCCATTTGCAGCGGGGCCTCTAGGGAACTACTGGCAATTAAGGTGCTCCTTTTAATAGAGCACCGGGGAAAAGCATTAACACTCCGTGAACACATGTGATCCTCACATCAAAGCCATTCCCTTCTGGTTATCCCGATTTACATCGCCGGGGCCATAGGTTCCGGACAACAACGTGTGTATACAACTTGCAGATAAGACCAAAAAAAATACTATCATAATGAATCAATAACATGTTTAGATCTGAAATCATGGCACTCGGGCCCTAGTGACAAGCATTAAGCACAACAAGTCGCAACAAATTCATAAAGCACTAATAAAAGATACTAGGCACCATGCCCTAACAATCTGATGGCATTACATGAATGATCTCATCCAATCCCTACCATCCCCATAGCCTATAGCGGGGGATTACTCACTCATAGATGGGAGAAACATGGATGGTCGATGGAGATGATGGTGGAGATCGATGGAGATGGCTCCGGGGGCACTTCCTCGTCCCAGCAGGGTGCTGGAACAGAGACTTTCTGTCCCCCGAATCTCCCCTTCAGTGGTGGCGGCGCTGTGGAACTCTTTCTGGAAAAACGTCAAATCCCCCGGAGTTTTTAGGTCAGAAGGCTTCTTATAGGCGAATGGGGAGACCGAGGGGGTGCCTGGGGCCACCACACCATGCCCTGGCACGGCCAGGCCCAGCCCGCGCCTGGGGGGTGTGGCCAGCCCCTGGCCCTCCTCCGTCTCGTATTCTGCTCTGAGTCTTACGAAAAATAGGCACTTTGGCTTTTGTCCCGTCCAATTCCGAGAATATTCATTTTCTGACTTTCCTGGAACCAAAAACAGCAGAAAACAGGCAGCTGGCACTGTGGCTCTTGTTAATAGGTTAGTCCAAGAAATCATATGAAAATTACACCAAAGTGTGGACAAAACACAAGAAAGTGGATAAAACCAAGCATGGAGCATAAAAAATTATAGATACATTTGCAATGTATCAATGAGTTACCCCTCCAGATGCCTTCTGGAGGTGAGGTTTATGTGATTTCTAGGTGTTCTATATGTCGTCTCCCCGAACCAGTTGGATGGGGCGAAACTATTTGACGAGGCGGAGGCAGCACCAACTATACGGCCGGAAAATTTGCTCTGGTCGTATAGTTGGTTGTTGAACTCTCTGCCTTCTTTGTTCGCTTCTGGTTTTCTTCTGGTATTATTAATATTTCCCAAATAAGCGATTTACGTTGTTTTTTACTCCTTTTGTCCATAGTACAACTGCTCCAAGGATTGTATCCATTGGATCCATCATCTGTCCTGATCCTGGTGAAAACCGACATAAAATGTGAGCGCGAGCGCCATAAAATACCAAGATCCTACATCTACAATGCAAAATAATAGTGTAAAACATGATGCAAATATGCACTCATCAACTTCCCCAAGCTTAGACTCTTGCTCGTCCCGAGCAAGTTTTAGCTTAATGGATGTGATCATCATATTCATGAAGCTAAGTCGGTAAAATAAATGAGGCAGTTGCAGCATGTGTTTATCATATACAATACATAGGAATAAGTTCATGAATAGTACCTTACTCAAACCATCTGAATTGTATTAGCAGGCGTCCACACCTTAGTGATCAACAGTTCATAAAATATACAACTCAACATAATGTAAAAGTATCCGGTTCAACCGAATGATTTAGCGAGGTAGTCCCAAGTGTTTTTTAGGATCAAAGTATTCACTTGGGATTCAAAATCTCAAAAGTGTCTCTTTGTCATACTACAATATAGTGGTATATGCCTACTTGCTCTTTGCACACTCGCCATTTTTCTTCTTCCTTTTTCTTTTCTTTCGTATATATGCTCACACTTTTGTTTAAGTGCTATGCAAAGGAGCTAGCCATAGATTTCACTTCATGTAGGAATCCAAAGTTTAACGATCTCAATTATCAAATTCCAATTGTATACGAAGCATTCTTATGACTTGAAGATTCTACCTCGACTTGTTCTCCCTCTATTTTGATAGCACTTTCATTTTCCTTTGTTCAAGGCTTCTTTTTTAACTAAACTGAATAGATAATTTTTCTTTGTAAATCAAACCGTAGACTTACATCATATTGACCAAATTATCTTTAGGTGTTCCATTTATACCAATGGTGTGGAAGACTCTTATTGCTATCATCAAGTGCAAGTAAAATTATACTAAAGCCATTCATATATCAATAAAGCAAACACATACTCAATATTGCTCCATATATAGTAAATAACTTGGAATTTCATAAAAAGGATCGACTATTCGTGAAGGGAATCTAATGATGCAAACTTTATTGCTAGTTTGAACTAATGCAAAAATAGTAATAATAAGAACTTATAGCATAGATTACAAGGTCTTAAAGATCTCCCCAAGCTTGGAATCAAGCCAGGCGGGATCAAATAATCCCTTGCGATTATTTGATACCGTGATTGTTGTAGATCACTGTGGTGCCATGGCACATGGTATCTTCTCCTCACAGGCCAGCCTGAGGCAGAGGGATTGATTGATAGCTTCTAATTCGTTAACACGTAGCTTGGAGAAAAGATTGTTCCTCTCCAGCACCTTCACTTGTTATTTAATGAACTCATTGTTATCCTGAAGTGTTTGTACTGCCTTAAGACTCATAGAAAAACCTGCTTCAGTTGTCTGCTCGATATCATCATCAAGTTTATCAAGATAAAGTCGCAGGAATCGAAGGTGTTTGGGTGTCCCTGGCTTCTCCTTGTCCAACTCTTCAATCTTCAGCTCCAGGGCCTTCAAATCCCTCTTCTGACACCCATGGTCAGCGTCGAGGAACTCTATAGGGATGGTCTGGATCGCCTTGCCTTTCTCGCTATTGCTCCCAATCTCCATAGGAGCTTTTCTTCTTGACCTCTATCCCTTGTTTGAGAGCCCTCACGTGTGAATAAGACGTAGATTGGATTCTGGAGATTATGATTAGAGAGAGACAATGGAAGTATATAAGGGGGGTCAAAGGTCGGTAAAACTCGCGAGAAACACCAAATTGTCGTCCAAGAAAAGAATCTTAATGAAACAGGGAAAGAAATCACGGATTTGGAAGAGTCCTGCCATGTAACGACCAACTATACGGGTGCGACTCATATAGCTCTGGCCATATAGTTGGTTCTGGGCAGATATTTCCAAATATCACGAGTCCGGGTCGATTAAATCATGACTTGGAACCGACAATAATGTTTTTTTACAATGAATAAACAAAAAGACAAACGAAAAGTGTCTGAGAGTTTAACAACCAACTATATGGCCGGAATTTTGGATCCGGTCGTATAGTTGCGACAGTATAGATACAAACACCAAAAATCAAAAGTGTCTGAGAGTTTAACGACCAACTATATGGTCGGAATTTTGGCTTCGGTCGTATAGTTGGGGCCGTATAGATACAGACACCAAAAAGCAAAACTATCTGAGAGTTTAACGACCAACTATATGGTCGGAATTTTGGCTCCAGTCGTATAGTTGCGACCGTATAGGCTCAGATATCGAAAACAATTTCACAAAGGTAATATAGAGAGTTTAATGGCCAACTATACGGCGGGAGCTACCTCTCTTGTCGTATAGTTCTGCCTGTATAGTTGGTAAAACCCCTCTAAAACTTCAGAAAAACCCAAGGAATTCAAAGGCAGAATTTTCAAAAGTAAAAATTGTGAAAACAAATCACTTATTTGGGTAAGAACACTTACCTTGCACGTACCATTGTTTATTCGGGGATGAAAAGTTCCTCCGACAACAAAGAATTCTTCTCTCTTGGAGGAATTGACCTTAATTCATTGAATAATTTTCATAAACAAAAATCACTAGGAGTAAGGTTCCTCTCAACAAGATTGGTGTCTTGTTGGAAATCATGGATACTGCATCTAACATCTTTATTTCTTGCCTCTGCATAATCTGCAACTCAAATTCTTGAAGTGAAAGAATCCAACGGATCAGTCTTGGCTTATAGTCTTTACTTTCAAGGAGTTCTTTTAAGCCATCACAATCCGTGCGAACTCTTACCATTGCATCAACTATATAGGAACGAAATTTATCACAAGAGAAAAATACATCAAAAAGTTCCTTTCCTTAGGGTAATTCTTTTGAGCACCATTAAGAGTTCTACTAGCATGATGTATAATATTAAATCTATGACCAATATGTTGTCCCAGAGTTACTCTTACAACATCATCACTAGCTTCACATATTAAGTGAAAGGTTGTATCCCAGATAGGTGGTTTAATCATGGGGGCACGAGATAAAGCATTTTTGAGTCTATCAAAGGCTTCAAGACACTTATCATCAAAATTAAATCTTACTCCATTTTGCAGGAGGTTAGTCAAAGGTTTAGATATTCCAGAGAAATTTTTAATGAACCTTCTATAAAAACCCACATGACCAAGGAAACTTCTTATACCTTTAATATCCCTAGGTTGTGGAATTCTCTCTATTGCCTCAACCTTAACTCTATCAACTTCAATTCCCTTACCTGATACCTTATGTCCAAGGACTATACCTTATTTGACCATAAAATGGCATTTCTCCTAGTTTAGAACAAGATTAGTTTCTTCACAATGCTGCAAAACTCATTTGAGATTATCCAAGCAACTAGTAAATGAAGTTCTATAGACAGAAAAGTCATCCATAAATACTTCCATTATAAGTTCTATAAAATCCACAAAAATAGCAGTCATGCATCTTTGAAAAGTAGCTGGAGCATTACATAAACCAAAAGGCATACGTCGGTAAGCATGTAGACCATAAGGACTAATGAAAGTTGGTTTAAGTTGGTCATCAGGATGAACAGCTATTTGAGAAAAACTAGAGTATCCGTCCAAGTAGCAAAAATGAGTATGGTTTGCTAACCTTTCTAAAGTTTGATCTATGAACGGTAATTGATAGTGATATTTCCTAGTCTCTTTATTTAATTTTCTGAAGTCTATGCACATCCTATGCCCAACAAAAGTTCTAGTAGGTATCAATTCATTGTTTTCATTAGGAACAACAGTAAAACCGCCCTTCTTAGGGAAACAATGAACAAGACTTACCCATTCACTTTCTTTAACGGGATAGATTACACATGCGTCCAGTAGGCGTATAATTTCTTTTCTTACCACTTCTTTCATTTCAGGCTTCAACCTTCTATTAAATTCTGCAACTGGTTTAGCACCTTCTTCCATGAATATTCGATGGATGTCTATCATGGGACTGATGCCCTTTAAGTCATCCATTGAGTACCCAAAGGCCTTGCAATGCTCCTTAAGTATCTTCATGAGTTATTCCTCTTCTTCTCCTGAAAGTTTAGCACTAATAATAACATGAAATTTATTTGTATCATCTAAAAACCTGTATTTAAGATTTTCTAGTAGAGTCTTCAACTCTGGGGTGGAAGTTCCCTGTCCCCTCTCTTTTCTGGCTCTTCAAAAGCCTCATCGGTTGGAGGTCCCATAATGGGAAGTGAATCGAATTCATCTTCTAGTTCTTCCAGGGACTTGTCCTCCATAACTATCTCTTCATAATTTGGATCTTCATTTATTTCTTCTTCTTGATTTCTAAAGAAAAGAGCAGCCATTTCCTCAATAGTTCTCTCTTCCTCTTCTTCTTGTATTTGTGGAGGCCTGTCTTTAAATTTGGAAAAGTGGAATTTATTTTCCATTACCCCAAGCTTAAGAGACACAATCTCCTTCTTGAAATTAACATAGGCACCTATATCACCCAAAAAGTTCCTTCCAAATATAATTGGGCAAAGAGTGTCAGCTAGCATATCAACAACTACAAAATCAATAGGAAAGTTTTCCTGGCCAATTATGAAAGTTGCATCTTCAACTACTCCCATTGGAATTCTAAGATTTTTATTGTCTAACATAATTGTCATATCAGTATTTTCAATTGTAGTCGGTTCTATTTCTTCTTTTATTTCTAAGTAGAAGTCATAAGACATAGCATTAACTTCGGTGCCAAGATCACATAAACCGTAATGCGAGGTTTCTTTAAACATGCAGGGAAGAATAGGCTTACCCACATCTTTTACCTTTGTTTTACCTTCAACCAATATGGAAGTCTCTTCATCAAGTTCAACTATGTTACAATGTGCGTACATAGCCATAATTGCTTCCTTGGTTAGCTCTACATCTTTGGTTTCTTCCAGATGTTCCACGACTTCTTGCATGCTTTCCTCTTCCTTCTTCTCTTGTACTGCTTTAACCTGTTCATATTGAAGAATATGCTTTTGTGTAGTGTTAGGGAAAGGCATTTCATATATTGGTTCTAGGGAGGCCAGTGTTGTTTTATCTTCTCTTTTCTTTTCAGGTTCGGGTGGTGGATCATACTTAACTGGACCCTCCTTTGGAGCTTTTATATGTTCTATAAAAGCTTTAACAACTTGTAACACAAGATCTGAATCCAAATAAAGTTCTTTAGTTAATTCTTTAACATGGCCTTTTTTATTATAGTCATGAATATAATCATGTTCTATTTGTACGCCTCCTTGACTTCCTAGACCAAAATTTCATGAAACTCTATGATCACGAATTCTATTAAGTAAAGCCCAAGCTTTAGGTATAGGAAGATTCATAAAGGCTTCTTCTGCGAAAGAATCTAGTTCAATTTTATTAGGTTCAATTAAACCGCCATAAAAGATATGTAGTAAATACCATTCAGGCAAATCATGATGAGGACATAAACATAGTAAATGTTTAAATCTAATATAAGCTCTTACTAGTCCTTCATTAGAACGATTCTTCCAAGCCATTATAAGACGCCTGATTCCAAAAGATTTTGATAATGGATAATATTTTGCTAGAAATGCGCAGGCTGGATTATCCCAAGTAGTAGTGGCTTCGGGTGGTAGAGATCTATACCATGAGAGAGATGTACTAGTCAAAGTCTGACAAAAAAGTTTAACCCTTACCTCGTCAGTGATATATCCCGTCAATAGAAAAGTTCCACATATATCTTTGAAACATGCAATATGCTCATATGGATTAGGATCTTCTTCATCTCCAGTAAATTGCTTCTTATGTAGAATACTAAGTAGTAGTGGATTTATTTCAAACCCCTTGTCTTCTTATTGGAGTTGTCTCTTTTATAAATATCATAGGGCTTCCCAAAGTGGTTGAGTGGGTTAGCACTAGTCATATGCTCAAACGCCATCATGTTGGTGGAAACCTGTAACTCAAAACAAAATTTAGCAAGACAAAAATAAATAATCAAAAACTAAAAGACCTACTGATTTAGCTCCCGACAAGCGGCACCAGAAAATAGCTTGATGATGCAAGTGCACAGATCGTTGTAGCTAGTTTGAAATAAAGATATCGATCCACAGGTAGCGAGTCGAAGTCTAATAACTCTTGAAATAAATATTACGATAGAAATGCTAGATAAAGTTCTAAGTGAAAAGATAAAATGCGAGTATTGTGTAAAAATGTGTTTTGGGGTTTTAGGTATAAGAGCAATAATAAAGTAAAGTAAAACAACTGAATAGAGAAAGTAAGTATCGCGTATGTAAGAGAGATTGGAACTGCAGTTGGGGAAAAGCGTTCTCAGGGAGTAGCGGATACACCACTAGTATTATAAGGAGCTAAGATAAAGATTATAATAATGAACATTCTCAACTATGTATGTGTGGGAGGAACTCCGTATTTGGACAAATAGGCGGCAACCGTTGCTCACATCATCCTCATAACAACAACAGTCAGCAATCGACATCAATCGAAATACTGCGCTATTAAGGGACGTAATCCCGTAGGACGTATTCCATGGCATGGATAATGTTCCGTGAGTTTCCTCGGTTTCCCAAGTTGATACGTAAGGGGTGCCAACAGCTTTATAGTCACTGTAAGTGCTAGCACACCTCCCTCTACCAACAAGTAGTTTCCTCCATCAAGTCCCCACAAGAGGCAAATATTGAGAGGTCGAATTCTCTCAACATCAAGATGTAGAAAATCAAACACATGTTCACAGCGATGAATATCATAATAGACTTTATCTTATTTCAATCTCATACTAGGGTTTCTCCATCTCCCAAGAACTAATGATCTACTCAGACATGGAGGCAATCAACATCAAAGCAATAACAATGGAATCTATCATAGATGAATAGTACTTGTATAAATCCACACTGAGTACAGAAATTACAACAAGATCTAGACAAGATGTAGATGGGATGGCTAGAGATGGTGGTGATGCAGCGGTGGGTGATGAAGACCGATGCCTTAGCCTCCCGGATCTGTGCAGGGCGAAGATGGATCCCTAGTGGATGAGTTACCCTCCAGATGCCTTCCGGAGGTGAGGTTTCTACGATTTCTAGGTGTTCTATATGTCGTCTCCCTGAACCAGTTGCACGGGGCGAAACTATTTGACGAGGCGAAGGTGGCGCCAACTATACGGCTGGAGCTATATGGCTGGAAAATTTTCTCCGGTCGTATAGTTGGTCGTTGAACTCTCTCCCTTCTTTGTTCGCTTCTGGTTTTCTTCTGGTATTATTAATATTTCCCAAATAAGCGATTTACGTTGTTTTTGACTCCTTTTATCCATAGTACAACTGCTCCAAGAATTGTATCCATTGGATCCATCATCTGTCCTGATCCTGGTGAAAATAAACATAAAATGTGCGTGCGAGCACCGTAGAATACCAAGATCCTACATCTACAATGCAAAATAATAGTGTAAAACATGATCCAAATATGCACTCATCAAACATCGAGCAACCCACTATCTTTGTCGCCTTCTGTGAGTGTTACTTGGGGTGCCGCCCCTACTTCCCTCTCTGGCTGGAGTTGTTTCACGGCCGCCTTAGTCGCGAGACAGGCGGCTCCATCTTGGTGGCGGGCGGAGTTACCTTTAAGCTGAAGCCCAAGGCCAAGTTCCTGAAGATGCAGCTGCCAAAGAAGGCCACGAGCGAGTGGAAGAAGAGCTGGTTTTATGTGAAGGAGTCGACTCCCTCTGGTGAGGTGCCACTCCCAATGTATAGTATGGAAAGGAGCGAGTCGTGCCGGTTGTCAGCGGCCAAACTTCCCACTGACTAGAGGATGTCCGTAGACACGATGCTAGCCCAGATCCAGGAGCTGAAGGACGAGGACGTCGAGACCATCAATTTGTACAACTATTGGCTCGAGCGGCGGTTGGTTCTGCAGGCTACCCAAGCCCACTAGATGTACCAGTATACCAGGAAAGAAGACTCCATGAAATTGTGTAGCGTGCCTCGGGAGCCATAAGACTATGCCACAGCTCTAAAGAAGATCACGGAGGCAGAGTATGTCGTCCCCAAGGCCGGGCTAGCCCCATAAACGGACAGGAAACATCAGGCTCCTCCGATGAGTTTCTTCGCTTATTGCATTCCCAATCACTATTCTACAATCGCAGTTCTGCAATCGCCTGATTTGAATCCTTGCTTTCTCTGATTTTGCTAGCTATTCCAAGTGCTTGAAAACTGGCTTCCTCCGCTGGATGAGGAAGTTCCCAAGGAGCTTGAGGAGGAGGAGGAATCCTCCAAAGACAAAGAAGAAGTCGCGGAGGTGCAGGCTCCCTCATCCGTGGCTCGGAAGACCCGCGGGCAAAAGCATCGCGAGATTGAGGCAAGCCACAGCCTTGAGGAACGCGATAGTGACATCGATATTGTCGATTAGCAAAGCTCGCAGAGAACAGCGACGCCAGCTAAGCCCGCGCCAAATTCAGAATTGAAGTCACCGATGAAGGTCAAGCCGGTGGTAAAGCCTAAACCCGTAGCGAAGGCCAAATCACTGGCTAAGTCCCCGGCCAAGTCCTCAGCGATGTTCGTGTTAGACGACGAGTCCAACAATGAAGGAGGCATCGATGTAGCCAAGATTTTGGAGGACCCATCTCAGATGATGGAATCATAGATCATAAATGTGGTTGTGGGAACAGAAGTGTCACTCACTTTGATCACGCTAGAAGCTTCGGCACCATCGGAGCCAAGGGTTGAAGCGGCCGAAGGGTCGGCAACCCCGCCGCTGAAGGAGACGCATGTGTCATTAAAGCCGGAGGTTCCCACGACCGCGACTTTGTCAGCGGAGAAGCCTGTGGCAGCGCGGCAGTCGAGCATGTTAGAGAGGGGCCTCACTTGCAAGCTAGGCCCCGAGCTGGAGAAGCACGTGCATATTAGCACTGGTATGTGCGTCATCCCAGTCACCAGGTAAGTGTGGTTGTAACATCCCAAATCTTTAATCAAGGTTATCAAGTTCCTAATCACCCAATTTAGGGTTAACAAAAACTTTTTATTATTAAAAAAATTATGAATGCATGTGTATGTTGCATTAGTATAGAATTGTGTGTAAATGTCATGTTTGATTGTTCCAATTGTTCTGAAATGTTTCAAAGGTGAATGCCACATCCTCTAGACCAATTACAAACAAAATCCAAAGAAAAAGAAATCAAATAAGATTAAATAATGCAAATGGTCATTTTGACCATTTTAATCCACTGGGCCACTTTAGGTGTTCATAGAAGTCATTTCCTAATAGAAACAATTCTAGATCTTTGCACCCATTACTAGTACAAGTAAAATATGTACCAAGGCCCACTTTACAAACTTACAAAAACATCTAGCAAAGCAATTTAAATGACATTTGAAAATTGAATCCAATACATATGTGAAGATCCCACTTTTGCAAAAACCCACCAAACCAACTCCACTTGACAATCCCAAGCAACCAGAGACTCTCAAGCATAAGTGCAGATCACACACCAAAAATCTTTCCAAAATTCGAATATAAATTTCTTTTAGCCATTTTATCAAACACTTGGTGATCATAGAATTAACTGCCTAACTATTACTGTTCTTGATCAATGTTTTGTCCACCATTTTTGCCCCATTACACTCCCCTTGTCTCCTCTAGTCCCCACCAGCTCCCTAGCACCTCACCCATTGTTGTATGCGCTAGTGCCGAGCCACCCAAGCCCCTCCATGTCGGTCGATCATGAACCGCTCACAGCAGACCAACCCCAGCTCACACATGATGTCTAGGAGATAGCCTAGGGCACACCGCCCCTGTCTGTCCCTTTCCCGAGTGCTACCAGGCCATGGACCACCGCAGAACAGCCGCACCCTGTGCGTCTGCGCCATGCCGAGCATGCGCCAGAGCACCACGCCCGACCAACCAGCACAGACCGTGCCTCAATCGTAGCTCGCGCGCACTGCCTCGCCATGACCCTAGGAAGCGCCCAAACATGCCCGTTTGCCACCGCTTGACCTGCAGCCACCGTGCGCCGCGTCGTACGTCGCTTCTGCCACTCCCGACCAAATGCCACCGCCCCTAGCCGCGCCTTTCAGCCGTAGAGGACCGCCAGGGAGCACTACATCGACCGCCGCTCGCAGCCATGCCGATAGCAGCCTGTAGACGTGTCGCCGACGAGCCGCGCCCATGTTGCTCCGTCCCTTCATCGAGCCTATAAAAGGAGACCTCTCCCAGCCTCATTTCTCACACCATCTCACTCCCCTCTTGCCACTGACCAGCCCACACTTCTCCCCGGAGCCAATCGAGCTGCAGTTCACCGGAATTTTGCCGAAGCTTGCCGCAGCAGAGGAGAAGAGGCGCCGTTGATTGCGACTGCCCTAGGAGCCGCCGCGACCACGCCTAGAACCGCCGTCATCTACCAGCCTGAACGCCCCCATCGCCAAGCCTAGCAGGAGCCCTGGTAAGCCCCCACGTACCCCCGTCGTGCCGCGTTAGGGTTCGTTCTTGCTGGAGCTGTTCACTCGAGACGACGAACCACAGTCGTATATCTCATTCTAATCGTAGGGCTAGGATTGATATATACCGATTCGGGTTTTAAGAGTCGCTGACAAGCGGGGCCCTGTCAATTTCCCTCTGTGCCACGGAGCAACACTGGGCCAGCCCGTTACTTTTCCCGCGCTAGCCCACAGATTCAAATAAATGTTTTTCCATTTAGGTTTAAACTAGATTATGTGCCTAGATTCAAAAATCCATTCAGAGAGTTTCACTTAATCAAATTGTATGATTCAAAATTTGATAGAAAGATAATTAAAATATCCATCCAAGCCCGTTGGATTTAAATCAAATGGAGTTAGAGATCACATATAGAAAAAAATAACAATACAGGGACTTTTCTGCATTCAAACATTTTTCAAAAATCATCCATAATAGCTTTTGAGTTGATTCCAACTCTCAAAAATCACATTTGACAATACCTATCTGAATATGTAATAATATTTAGGTTTGTATGCAGTGACTTTGGACTAGTACCAAAATAATGCTATTAGGGCATTTCTAGTCACTTTAAATCATTTAAATAATAATCTTAAACTTTATAAAATGTGATCAACCCTTTAAATCACATTCCCATGTATTAGAATATGTAATGATGACATGTTTCCACATGATCCCATATTTTACTTGGAGAATATTAAATCTTAATTAATTTCAATGAGTAGAAATTACTTTTCTCAAATAAAATAAATGAAACTAGCTCTTTAAATCTTGTGATGAATGATGCTAGATCATCAAGTGTGTGCCTTAGTGTGCTCAATAGACTAGTTTAGTATTTGTTTGGTGATTGTGTATCCCGTATTTATTTATAGACGATAGTACCGACCAAGTCTACGAGGAGGAGGAGTTCTAGCCCGAAGAAGACGAAGAGAACTTCAATCACTTCACCAATCAAGGCAAGCTATTATTGGCAAGCTAATACTTGCAAGCCATCATTACTAAGCAAGTTAACACTTGCCCCCTTAACTTAAGAAAATGCTTTAGGCATGCTTTGGTTATACATTTTGATTTGTACCCATCCCAAGTTTTACTTGCAAGCTTTACTTTAGCTTTACCAAAGTTTCTTTACTTTTAGTAATGCTTTGTGAGATTTTGGAAAGTAGTATAGATAGCATAAAGAGTATAAAACTTGGCCTATACTAGATGTCATTCTATGGCATGAGATTGATCTTAGCATCCCTCATTAGTGAACACTCTTAACTTTAGTGGCTAGTGCTAAGCATAAAACTTGATCACTCTAGATGGGAATACTTGGTGAAAATGCTTATGAAAACCTTGGAATGATGAGTCGTTCTATTGAGATGTTTTGACATGTGTTGAGAAACACAAATGGTTTATGATGATGAAAATGTTGAGGCATGAGCCTTAGCCCTTTATAAAAACTGATGGTTGGGTTTGGATGCGATACCATTCCAATTTTACCGTATAACCACAATACCTGAATTGGGTAAGGCTTAGCTGAAAGTTTATATGCATTAGTATGGGTTCCCTCGCGGAAGAGTTTTGAGCTGAGGCTACCTCTTGATGTTGTCCACCTATGGAGTGCCCAGGATGGCAGATGGCCATGGCTGGGAGGCCAAGCTCATATGAGTGGTACTTATACTAGAGTGTGTAAAGGAAAGGTTATGATTGATTATCCGCATACTAAGTATGATGATTCAGGGTTATCCCTGACGGATGTATCGAATTGTGTGGTGAAAGTGTACCACCTCTATAGAGTGTCAAACTATTCGAATAGCCGCGTCTGCGGTCATGGACAGTTGGAGTGGCCATACTGTTCCGTCGTTAGATGTTTTCAAAATGACTTATGAAATGAATTGTGACTTGATTTGACCACAACAGGGTTGTGACTATGAAAACTAAGTTCCCAACTTAAGTGAATTAGAACTTTATTTTACCTTTCTTTGTTTCTGAACTCAGCTTAGGTTTCAAATTTTAGCTTTGCAAATAAACTTAGAGCTTAGCATTCCTACTAGAACTACCTTACTTGTTAGTGATAGTTTGCAAGTACTTAAAGAGTACTCATGGGTTTATCCCTGGCTATTACCGTGGCCAGACTATGAGGAGGACTATCCGGAAGAAGGACAGTAGGATGGCTACGACAACTAGGATCATCTCCCATCATCAGCATTGCCCGTGACACTGAAGATGGAGCCCACCGCTACGCTTATTATTCTGCTGCTTGTTTGTATTAAGACTGGATCATGAGATCCTTTATTTGTGTAAGACCTTATTATGGTTTGTAATGGATGATGTACTGTGATATCCAATCTGTTATGTCTCGCAAAAATGGTAATCCTAGGATTGCGATGTATGGCATAACAGGCATCTGGGATTAAAAATCCGGGTGTTGACAAGTTGGTATCAGAGCCATCCTAACCATAGGAGACCCTAGTTAGAATGGACGTCCGAACAAAAACTTAGTTTCAAAACCAAAGAAGTGAGTATTTATGAAAACCTATTTCCACTCTTATCCTCAAGATTCTTTCAAAAAAAATCATGTTCCTCAAAAATTCTTACATTACTACATAAAATTCGACACACTTGATCACCTCACTAACTTACTCATCCTAAATTCTTATAGATGGAAGTTCAGTATTACAAGTTCTACCAGTTGGGCAACGGAGGCCAACTAATCTTCGAGAGGGATCTTGATGCACTGTCTGAGTACCTTGAGCGTCCGCATCCGGAATTCTTCGGAGCTCAACTCAAGGATTTTCTAGGAGGAGATTTACAATGGCTGATAGTTGCAGATCTTCGACGCAATATGGAGGCACCCCTTTCCGAGAATATTCAATTCATCGTGAGGGAAAACAACTGGATAGACAGATTAGCCAGGGCTATGCATGAAGCTCTTGCCCGTCTGTGTGGGCAAAACATCAACTTGATCCAGGGATCTCGCTTTGCTCATTATGCAAGGCGTGATTCTATGGGAATGCCATTAGATATGCCAAGTCACCCGGAGATGAAGTGCCAAGTGGAGAATCTGGACTTACTGCTGTATGATAGGCAGAAGGAATTGGACAATGCTCGAGCCTACGCCAACCACAACCTTGCCATTGCCGCCCAGAAGGCCCAAACTTTCGCCCTGCTCATCAAGGATCACCAATCACTTCGCCGGCAACGCGAGAAGAAGGATTGCACCATCGCTCGTCTTCACAAGAAGGTGTCTAACCTCGAGAAGACCATCCAGGAACAAGAAGCTCAGCTTGTAGCAAAAGAAGAAGGAGAGGAAGAAGGTGAAGACATCCAGGGAGATATTCACTCATACCTTAGTGATGACAATGACTACCTGGAGGATGATGCTATGGATTTCTACATCGATGATGATGACTCCGACTTCATCGATGATGAGTAGATGCACTTGATCACTACCGTAGGAAGGAGTTGTATCGGTCCCACTGTATCTTAGTTTCACAGAATGGTTCTTAAAACCATCTGTTTTCCTTTTGTGTTGTGGTGTGTGTGTTTGTATCGTGTGCTTTGATTGAATGAATGAATGAGAAGGAGTTAGTTTGCAAAACCTGAGTTCAAACTCAAAGTTTTAGCTTTGAAAACAAAACCATGAACCTTAGAACTTTCTCTCTTACCCCATTATCTATCTCAATCTTCAGATGACTCATGGAAACCAAGGAGGAAGCAGCTCATCGCAGGACCCGATGCTGCAGATTCTGCAGATGCTAGTTTCTGACCGTGAAGCTAGTAGAGAAGAGCGCCAAGCCAACCTAGCCACCCTGCAACAGATCGCTCAGATGGACCACAATAATAAAGGCCATGGAAATCAGAATCATCATGGATCCAAACTCAAGAACTTTCAAAATACCAATCCCCCTATCTTTAACAAATCTGAAGACCCGTTGGATGCTGATGATTGGTTGTAGACCATGGAGAATAACCTAGAAGTCCCAGGAGTTGATGACAACGAGAAGGTACTGTTTGCCACCCACTATCTGGCAGGAGATGCAAGAGCCTGGTGGAATAGCACCCGTACAATGAACCACGGTCAAGTGATGACGTGGGAAGCTTTCAAGATCAAGTTCAACCGGACCCATGTGCCACAGGGTTTAGTCACGATAATGGGAGATGAGTTCCAGGAACTGAAGCAAGGCAGGATGACGGTAGTGGAGTGCCGTGACAGATTTTTGTCCTTAGCAAGATATGCCACTGATGAGATCAATACTGAAGCCAAGAAGAAGGAAAGGTTCCTGAACGGACTACATGATGAGATGCAGACGGTGTTAGTCAACATCTGTTTTGATGATCTCGAAGAGCTAGTCGACTCTGCCATCCAGATGGAAGGGAAGATCAACCAAGCGAACGACAACCGCAAGCGTCGAATGATGCATCAGCCTGGGTCCCACAATACCTAGAAGTATCGCCCCAACCCATCTGCAGGGTATGCCCCAATGAACAATAGACCCCCAATGTCTCATCCAAGCTACCCCAACCGTAGTGGAGGAAATGTGAAGTCCGGAGGAAACCACAACAACAACCCTAGCAACTCCAACAACTTCAACCTTGCACCGCCAAGTCCAACAACAACAACAACACTGCCCCAAGGACTAGAAGCAATGCCGTGCTAGTTGCAGCCAAAGACAAGTCCCAGATTACTTGTTTTGAGTGTGGAGTGAAGGGTCACTACTCCAACGAGTGTCCCAAGAAGCTTGCAGCCACCACCAATGTGAATGCCCCTAGCTCAGCAGCAACACTGTGTCCAGCCTGGAAGAAGATTTGCCCCAGGGAATTCGCTCAACCGCAACGGCCGTATATTCCACATGAATGCTAAAGAAGCCCAGGAAGCGCTAGATGTAGTGCTGGGTGTTTTCTGTTAATTCCGTATTAGCAAGAGTGTTGTTTAATTCTGGAGCATCGCACTCGTTTGTTACAGAAGAATTTGCATGCACTAGTAAGATTCAACCAACCAAATTAAAGCATGTTATGATAGTTCAGATACCTGGTTCAACCACCAAAGCTAGAAAAATTTGCAAGGTTGTACCGATCAGAATCCATGGGATAGATTTTTATGCCAATATTATAGTACTTGGAACCAAAGGTTTGGAGGTAGTACTAGGAATGGATTGGATGTCGAAACATAAAGGATTGATCGATTGTGCCAAGAAAGCCATCACCATGACCAGTAGCTCTAGAGTGTCAGTAGAGCATATATCTGAAACCTTGCCCCGTCAATTCAAATGCAACAAGAGTCTAGCCCTACCCACCATAGACCAAGTCAGAGTAGTCTATGAATACCCCGACATATTCCCAGATGAATTGCCCGCTATGCCCCCAGGTCGAGATATCGGGTTCATTATTGAACTAATTCCTGGAATTGGACCCATAGCTCAGAGACCTTATAGCATGAACCCATCAGAATTAGTGGAGCTAAAGAAGCAACTCGATGTTATGCTAGAGAAAGGATTGATTCAACCAAGTGCATCGCCATGGAGATCTCCTATCTTGTTTGTCGACAAGAAAGATGGAGGTAACCATTCGTGCACAGATTACCAGAAGCTAAATGATGTCACCATCAAGAACAAGTACCCATTGCCCAAGATAGAGGATCTGTTTGATCAGTTGACTGGTGCCAGAGTGTTTTCTAAGATTAATCTTAGAACTGGTTATCACCAACTCAAGATTCGTGCAACGAATATTCCAAAGACCACCTTTACCACCAGATATGGATTGTATGAGTATACGGTCATGTATTTTGGATTAATCAATGCCCCCGCTTATTTCATGAATCTCATGAATAAGATTTTTATGAACTTTCTGGATAAGTTTGTTGTTGTGTTTATCGATGATATTCTTATCTATTCCAAGTCAGAAGAAGACCATGAGAAACATCTGAGAATCATCCTTGAAACCCTTAGAGAGCATCAGTTGTATGCCAAGTTCAGCAAATGTGAGATTTGACTGAAAGAAGTAGGATTTCTCGGACATATTGTGTCGGCAGGAGGAGTCGTTGATGATCCTGCCAAGATAAAAGATGTTGAAGAATGGGAAGCCCCAACCACTCAAACCCAAGTCCGTGCATTTCTCGGATTAGAGGGATACTACCGCAAGTTCGTTGAAGGATTTTCTAACATTGCAAGACCGATGACCCATTTGTTGAAGAAAGACAAGAATTTTGAATGGACCGACAAATGTGAAGCAAGTTTCCAAGAGCTCAAGGAGAGATTGATTTCAGCCCCAATATTGATCATGCCAGATATCAAGATGATGTTTGATGTGTATTGTGATGCATCCAAGATTGGTCTCGGATGTGTGTTGATGCAAGAAGGCAAAGTCATAGCATATCTGTCCCGACAACTAAAGCAACATGAACAAAACTACCCTACCCATGATCTAGAACTAGCAGCTGTAGTTTTAGCTTTGAAGACATGGAATCATTACCTGATGGGTAATCGTTGTGAGATTTATTCAGATCACAAGAGCTTGAAGTATATTTTCACTCAGAAGGAGCTGAATATGAGGCAAAGGAGATGGATAGAGTTAATCAAGGATTATGACCTTGACATTCACTATCACCCCGGCAAAGCCAATGTGGTAGCGGATGCTCTTAGCAGATTGCCATGTAGATTAAACACCATGATCAAAGAGAACCATCCAAGTTTGCATGAAGAGTTGGAGCAGTTTAGAACGGAGCTAGTTAGCAAAGGATTTTTAGCTAGCATTGAACTCCAACCCACTTTGATTGGACAAATCAAGGAAGCCCAGAAGGGAAATGCAAGTATCGACGGAATCAAACATCGTATTAGTACAGGAAAGGTACCTGGATTCACCGAAGATGAAGAAGGAGTTATGTGGTACAAAGGACGTATTTGTGTGCCAGGAGATTTGGAGCTGAAGCAAGTTATCATGCAAGAAGCTCATGATACTCTTTATTCTATCCACCCCGAAGGAACGAAGATGTATCAGGATTTGAAGGAGCAATTTTGGTGGCACAAGATGAAGCAAGAAATCGGAAGCTACATCATCAAGTGTGATATCTGTCAAAGAGTCAAACCGGAACATCAGAGACCCGTAGGACTGTTGCAACCATTGCAGATTCCGGAATGGAAATGGGATTCCGTCGGAATGGACTTTATCACCGGTTTGCCTACTTCTAGTAGGGGGAAATGACTCAATCTGGGCCATAGTTGATAGACTGTCCAAGGTAGCCCATTTTATACCGGTCAAGACAACCTACCAGAGTTCGAAGCTAGCAGAGTTGTACATTGCTAGAATTGTTAGTTTGCATGGAACCCCCAAGACCATAGTGTCAGATCGAGGAACCCAATTTACATCGAGATTTTGGCAGAAAGTCCAAGAAGGATTAGGGACCAAGTTGAATTTTAGCACAGCTTATCGCCCGCAGACCGATGGGCAGACTGAAAGAGTCAACCAGATCTTAGAAGATACGTTAAGAGCTTGTGTGTTAGAGTATGGATAAAAATGGGAAGATTGTCTGCCTTTCGTAGAATTCTCATACAACAACAGTTATCAAGCCAGTTTGCAAATGGCCCCATTTGAGTTCTTATATGGAAGAAAGTGTCGTACCCCTTTGAATTGGTCGCAAGTAGGAGAGAGTCAGAACTTCGGACCTGACATCCTACGAGAAGCCGAAGAGAAGGTTCACAAAATCCATGAGCACCTCAAGACCACCCAATCTAGACAGAAGAGTTATGCCAATAAGAGACGTAGAGACCTGACTTTCAACATCGGAGATTTTGTGTATCTCAAAGTTTTTCCGTTGAAAGGAATGTAGCGTTTTCAGTTGAAAGGAAAGTTAGCCCCATATATATTGGACCCTTCAAGATTCTGAATCATCAAGGAGAAGTATCGTATCAACTGGAACTGCCAGACGAGATGTCACCCATCCATAATGTGTTCCATATCTCGTTACTTCGCAAATGCTTAGAAGTGTCGGAGAAGACCGAAGTGTTCAAGAACATCGATCACCGAGCCATTGATATCAACAAGGATCTGACATATCGTGAAGTGCCCATCCGTATCTTGGAAGAAGCCTTCAGAACCACAAGGACCCGGAGTATCAAATTTCTCAAGATCCAATGGAGCAACCATACCGAAGAAGAAACCACTTGGGAGCGCGAGGATTACATTAGGACTGAGTTTCCAGATCTCTTTAGTTCGTAGTTTTTTCTTAAATCTCGGGACGAGATTTTGTTTAAGGGGGGAAGGTTTTATAACATCCCAAATCTTTAATCAAGGTTATCAAGTTCCTAATCACCCAATTTAGGGTTAACAAAAACTTTTTATTATTAAAAAAATTATGAATGCATGTGTATGTTGCATTAGTATAGAATTGTGTGTAAATGCCATGTTTGATTGTTCTAATTGTTGTTAAATGGTTCAAAGGTGAATGCCACATCATCTAGACCAATTACAAACAAAATCCAAAGAAAAAGAAATCAAATAAGATTAAATAATGCAAATGGTCATTTTGACCATTTTAATCCACTGGGCCACTTTAGGTGTTCCTAGAAGTCATTTCCTAATAGAAACAATTCTAGATCTTTGCACCCCTTGCTAGTACAAGTAAAGATGTACCAAGGCCCACTTTACAAAATTACAAAAACATCTAGCAAAGAAATTTAAATGACATTTGAAAATTGAATCCAATACATATGTGAAGATCCCAATTTTGCAAAAACCCACCAAACTAACTCCACTTGACAATCCCAAGCAACCAGAGACTCTCAAGCATAAGTGCAGATCACACACCAAAAATCGTTCCAAAATTTGAATATAAATTTCTTTCGGCCATTTTATCAAACACTTGGTGATCATAGAATTAACTGCCTAACTATTACTATTCTTGATCAATGCTTTGTCCACCATTTTTGCCCCATTACACTGCCCTTATCCCCTCTAGTCCCCACCAGCACCCTAGCACCTCAATCCATTGTTGTATGCGCTAGTGCCGAGCCACCCAAGCCCCTCCATGTCGGTCGATCATGAACCGCTCGCAGTAGACCAACCCCAACTCGCACATGATGTCTAGGAGATAGCCCAGGTCACACCGCCCCTCTTTGTCCCTTCCCCGGGCACTGCCAGGCCATGGACCACCGCAGAACAGCCGTGCCCCGCGCGTCTGCGCCATGCCGAGCACATGCCAGAGCGCCACGCCCGACCAACCAGCACAGACCGCGCCTCGACTGCAGCTCGCACGCACCGCCTCGCCACGACCTCAGGAAGCACCCAGACATGCCCGTTCGCCGCCGCTTGACCTGCAGCCACCGTGCGCTGCGTTGAACGCCGCTTCTGCCATGCAGAGCATCGGACGCTCCCGACCAAATGCCACCGCCCCTAGCCGCGCCTTTTAGCCGTAGAGGACCGCCAGGAGCACTATGTCGACCGCCGCTTGCAGCCATGCTGATAACATCCTATAGACGTGTTGCCGAAGAGCCGCGCCCATGCTGCTCGGTCCCTTCGTCGAGCCTATAAAAGGAGGCCTCCCCCAGCCTCATTTCTCACACCATCTCACTCCCCTCTCGCCACTGACCACCCCACACATCTCCCCAGAGCCAATCGGGCTGCAGTTCACCAGAATTTTGCTAGAGCTTGCCGCAGCAGAGGAGAAGAGGCGCCGTTGATTGTTACTGCCCTAGGAGTCGCCGTGACCATGCCTAGAACCACCATCGTCTACCAGCCTGAACGCCTCCATCGCCAAGCCTAGTTGGAGCCCTGGTAAGCCCCCACATACCCCCACCGTGCCATGTTAGGGTTCGTTCTCGCCGGAGCTGTTCACCGGAGACGACGAACCACAGCCGTAGATCTCGTTCTAATCGTAAGGCTAGGATTAATAGATACCGATTCGGGTTTTAAGAGTCGCTGACAAGCGGGACCCCTGTCAGTTTACCTCTGCGCCACGGAGCACCACTAGGCCGGCCCGTTAGTTTTCCCGCGCTAGCCCACAGATTCAAATAAATGTTTTTCCATTTAGGTTTAAACTAGATTTTGTGCCTAGATTCAAAAATCCATTCAGAGAGTTTCACTTAACCAAATTGCATGATTCAAATTTTGTTAGAAAGATAATTAAAATATATATCCAAGCCCGTTGGATTTAAATCAAATGGATTTAGAGATCACATATAGCAAAAATAACAAGACAGAGACTTTTCTGCATTCAAACATTTTTCAAAAATCAACCATAATAGCTTTTGAGTTGATTCCAACTCTCAAAAATCACATTTGACAATACCTATCTGAATATGTAATAATATTTAGGTTTGCATGCAGTGACTTTGGACTAGTACCAAAATAATGCTATTAGGATATTTCTAGTCACTTTAAATCATTTAAATAATAATCTTAAACTTTATAAAATGTGATCAACCCTTTAAATCACATTCCCATGTATTAGAATACGTAGTGATGACATGTGTCCACATGATACCATATTTTAATTTGATAATATTAAATCTTAATTAATTTCAATGAGTAGAAATTACTTTTCTCAAATAAAATAAATGAAACTAGTTCTTTAAATCTTGTGAAGTATGATGCTAGATCATCAAGTGTGTGCCTTAGTGTGCTAAATAGACTAGTTAAGTATTTGTTTGGTGATTGTGTATCCTTTATTTATTTATAGACGATAGTACTGACCAAGTCTACGAGGAGGAGGAGTTCTAGCCCGAAGAAGACGAAGAGAACTTCAATCACTTCACCAATCAAGGAAAGCTATTATTGGCAAGCTAATACTTGCAATCCATCATTACTAAGCAATCTAGAACTAAGCAAGTTAACACTTGCCCCCTTAACTTAAGCAAATGCTTTAGGCATGCTTTGGTTATACATTTTGATTTGTACCCATCCCAAGTTTTACTTGCAAGCTTTACTTTTTCTTTACCAAAGTTTCTTTACTTTTAGTAATGCTTTGTGAGATTTTGGAAAGTAGTATAGATAGCATAAAGAGTATAAAACTTGGCTTATACTAGATGTCATTCTATGGCATGAGATTGATCTTAGCATCCCTCATTAGTGAACACTCTTAACTTTAGTGGCTAGTGCTAAGCATAAAACTTGATCACTCTAGATGGGAATACTTGGTGAAAATGATTATGAAAACCTTGGAATGATGAGTCATTCTATTGAGATGTTTTGACATGTGTTGAGAAACAAAAATGGTTTATGATGATGAAAATGTTGAGGCATGAGCCTTAGCCATTTATAAAAACTGATGGTTGGGTTTGGATGCGATATTGTTCCAATTTTACCATACAACCACAATACCTGAATTGGGTAAGGCTTAGCCGGAAGTTTATATGCATTAGTATGGGTTCCCTCACAGAAGAGTTTTGAGCTGAGGCTACCTCTTGATGTTGTCCACATATGTAGTATGGATGCAGACGGACGTCTATGTGGACATAAAAACCTGTCCGCCAATTCTTTTTCCATGCCAGCCCTAAATCAATTTGACCATGCACTAAGCACATGTACTGATTACACGGATAGTCTGTCATGTCCGCTGGACTGACGGCCTGCATGCCTAATATGTAGTGCCCAGGATGGCAGATGGCCATGGCTGGGAGGCCAAGCTCATAGGAGAGGTACTTATACTAGAGTGTGTAAAGGAAAGGTTATGATTGATTATCCGCATACTAAATATGATGATTCAGGGTTATCCCTGATGGATGTATCGAATTTTGCGGTGAAAGTGTACCACCTCTGCAGAGTGTTAAACTATTCGAATAGTCGCGTCCGCGGTCATGGACAGTTGTAGTGGCCATATTGTTCCGTCGTAAGTTGTTTTCAAAATGACTTATGAAATGAATTGTGACTTGACTTGACCACAACAGGGTTGTGACTATGAAAACTAAGTTCCCAACTTAAGTAATTAGAACTTTATTTTACCTTTGTTTGTTTCTAAACTCAGCTTAGGTTTCAAATTTTACTTTTGCAAATAAACTTAAAGCTTAGAATTCCTACTATAACTCCTTACTTGTTAGTGATAGTTTGCGAGTACTTAAAGAGTACTAATGGTTTGTCCATGGCTATTCCCGTGGCCAGACTATGAGGAGGACTATCCGGAAGAAGGAAAGCGGGACGGCTACGACAACTAGGATCATCTTCCATCGTCAGTATTGCCTGTGACACTGAAGATGGAGCCCACCTCTACGCTTATTATTCCGCTTCTTGTTTGTATTAAGACTGGATCATGAGATCCTTTATTTGTGTAAGACCTTATTATGGTTTGTAATGGATGATGTACTGTGATATCTAATTTGTTATGTCTCACAAAAATGGTAATCCTGGGATTGCGATGTATGGCATAACAGGCATCTGGGATTAAAAATCCGGGTGTTGATAGTGGTGTACTTTGCTTTGCCATAGTTTTTTCTTTTATATTATTTCAAATCGCTGATTGTGCCGAACTCGTAGTGGCAGTGCCAAGAAGATCCACCATCCATCGGTGGCCAAAGTACCACCAGCCGATGCCGAGGATGGCAACGATCCCTCCAGGATGAGGAAGGCGATTACTATCGAGGCACCAAGTGAAGGTGCAATGAAGAAGAAGGAGAGCATCCCCATCACCACAGCAACAAATGGCGTAGGGAAGAGCGACTCTATGGTCCCTTTTGGAGAAGAGGCGAGCACTGGTGCAGAGCCAAGTGGGGTAAACCTTCCTTCAGATACGCTAGCATCGACGACCAACACAATAGGGGCCACGGCCGCAACATTCCCACGCTTTATGGCGAGGGTGTTTGCCACGGTGGCTAGAACCCAGTCGCCACAAATTCCTGAGATCATTAATGGCGACATCAGGCAGCATCATGGGTGCATGCCATTCTTGGTGCCCTCAGCTGACACCGGCGAGCTTCACCACATGCTTGGTGCTGAAATCCAGGTATGTCCAGTCCCCGAGAGTCTAGTCGCTGAATTTTAGCGGCTAGACATTTAAAACTTTGATTGTCTAGTCCTCGAGGGTCTAGTCGCTGAATTTTAGTGGCTAGACACTTAAAACTTTGATTGTCTAGTCCTCGAGGGTCAAGTCGCTGAATTTCCGCAGCTAGACACTCAATGACTTTGATTGTTCCTGTTCTGACTCAAATTTTGTGTGCAGGGTTTGTAGGCCGAGTCGACTCAGCGGCTGTCTTCAGTGGAGCGACTGGAGCGTGATCAACAAGTTGCCCAGGAGGCCAATAAGAGACTTCTGGCGATTGCAGGTTAGTCGTTTATCTTGTAAGGTTTGAAATGCTTATGATGGTGCAATTTGCTTATTGTGACCTTTGCCATAGATGATCATGTCGTCGCAATTGCCAAAGCTCGCGAGGGATATGCTCCAATCGCTGAACTAGATGCTGCCAAGGCTTCGGCGTCTGTGGCAGAAGAACAACCCAACTCGCTGGCAAAGGAGCTAGAATAGGTGAAAGCTGTGGCGACCGCTGCGGAGGAGAGGGCCAGCTCACTGTCAAAGGAGATGGAGTCGGCAAAGGCTGCGGCAACTTCCTCTGAAGAGAGGACCAAGGCCGTGGTCGTCGTGGCGGGGGAGGAGCGGAAGGCGTCCGACTCGGTCATCGTCGGGTTGCAGGGGAAGCTCTCGGCGCTTGAAAAGTTTGTCACGGACAACTGCCACAAGCTTCTTGGTGAGTCTTCTATCTTTTTCTTGAACCTTGTTGTACTAGTGGCGAGTCCCCAAGCGGGTGAGTCCCCGAGAGGGCGAGTCCCAAGCGGGTGAGTCCCCGAGCGGGTGAATCCTTGGGTTGTTCTTCCGCGTGATTTTTGATTTTCTGACATTGCAGCCATTATAGGCCAAGGGGATCTGGTGGTGCAGACATTCGACGCCGATCAGTGCATGACGACGGTGGTGAATGCGGCTACCGTGTCGGCATTGTGTGTTCAGCCCGTCCTCCAAGGCATTTCTCCCACTGAAGTGATTCCGGGGGGTTGACAGAGGTATGGCGGTACCTCGAGGAGGCACCCATGGTTGTTGAGTGGATGGCGCATTCGGCATTCCGCCATGGAGCCATGACAGCGCTGAGCCTTGGACTTGCGCACTTCCCTAACGACTTCGATCTCGATGACGTCATCAGCAGGTGCCCCTCGACGACTGGTTCGGTGGAGATTGCGGAGGTCCTCAAGTTGATCGTCAAGGCCGCTCTGTTCATGGAGTGAGTTTTGGCGATGGGCGACCTACTGTCATACCAGGAAACGCTGGTGGCACCGAATTATCCTGAGCCGAAGCACCATGACCTGAAGTTGGAGCAGCCCTTCTGGTCATCACTCGTGAAGCAATTGACGACCTATCCAGCGAATCCCTAGCAGCCTTTCGTCTGAGTCAAGCGTGATGGCGGCGCCTCCTCATCCAGGTCTGTAGAATGAAGAATTTCCTTGAGGCATAAGTTAGTGTGGCGACTAGCCCTTTGTATCTGAACAATGTATTTTATCCATTTGTAAATATGTCAATCGACTCGCGTTTAACTTTTTTGATTTTGTTTGTTTAGATTTTGGGTTATGCGAGTCCTCGAGCGTGTCCACCCTTTTGTGGGGTTGACCTCACGTATATGTATGGTTGTTTGTATTAGGTTGTTAGGTTAACCGAGGTTGACTCACCGTGGATCGTGGAGTCAGTTGCTTGGCGACCCCAAGGGGTGCTCTGTACTTGGTGTTTGCCCTCGACGCAAGCGGGGTAGGTTAGGCAAGTCCCCAAGCATGGTACTTAACTGTTCAAGTCGCATGTCCAAGGTAGGTGAGGTTGTAGTACGTTGTTTGTAACATGTCTCTCTTCCTGACTTGAAAAGTCAGTTGCATGGCGAGTCCAGGGCAAGCTCTCATACTTGGTGTGTTCCTAAGCCATGTTTGGGTCATTTTGGACGAGTCCCCAAGCATGGTACTGTACCGTTCGAGTCGCTTTGTGTGAGGGTGAGGAGGACGGGGCGCTATGGGAAGCAGAGTCGGTTGTGTTGGCTCGGAAAGCCAATCGAGCGGGGAGACTTTGATGGTGGCTCTAGGTTGGCGTTTTCGTGGACAGGTCAAGGCCCGGATATTTCTAGTGCCCTTGAACTGCACTCGTTAGCCATGCTGGATGCTCAACCAAGGGTTGACTATCGTAATTAGAGTTTTGCTGTACATACGAGTGCGATTGCCACAAGAAAAAGGCGAGTGGACACAATTTGTGCGAACCAGATTTTTATTCCATCATGTGGCAGTTGGGTACAAGTTTTAGTTCTATGTATAGAACTTCCACAGGAGGTTGACATTCCATGGCCGCTCGATGTCGAGCTGGCTGTCACCTCGTATGTCGATGAGGTAGTAGGCGTTGTTGCCAAGGACTCGCCCTATGGCGAATGGCCCCTCCCATGGGGGAGAGAGCTTGTGCATGCCCTTCTTGTCCTGGATGAGTCGCAGGACCAGGTCGCCTTCCTGGAAGGTGGGAGTCCGGACCCGGCGGCTGTGATAGCGGTGGAGTCCTTGCTGGTAGATGGCAGTGCGGTAGCGGGCTAGGTTGCGGGCTTCATCGAGTAGGTTAACCCTGTTTTGACGAGCGACCTCGTTGTCTTCTTCTGCATAGTGGACAACTCAGGGCGAGTCATGTTCCAGGTCGGTCGACATGACTACTTCGGCGCTGTACACCATGAAGAAGGGGGTGAACCCTATCGATCAGTTGATGGAGGTGTGCATGCCCCATAGCACGGAGGGGAGCTCTTCGACCCAGCATCCAGGGCTCTACTTGAGAGGGACTTGCAGTCTTGGCTTGAGGCTATGGAGGACGCTTTGGTTAGCGCCCTCTGCTTGGCCGTTCGATTCCGGGTGGGCGACTGAGGCAAGGTCGAGTCGAATATCGTGCTCCTCACAGAAGTCATCCATGGCTCTGGCGAGGTGACACGACGGCGGCCATGCGCGGACTCGATTGCTTTTGCAATTCAAAACGAGGGTGTTTTTTTGCATTTTGACGACAGCGGCGGCGCCACTAAATTTGAAATTCAAAAATGCTATTCGAGACGCATATGTAAAGCTATTAAAGGTGCATCTTTGAGACATACTCGAGGCGCATCTTTCAGACATACCCAGGGCGCATCTGACATGCGTTTGTATACCCTAGATATGCGAGGCGCATATCTATCTATATGATACGAGGCGCATATAGATATGGCGCATATCTATCTATATGCGCCTCGTATCATATAGATAGATATGCGCCTCGCATATTTAGGGTATACAAGCGCATATCAAATGCGCCTCGGGTAAAAAAAATACTAGCAGTGCGGCCCTCAAGGCGCATCCCATATGCGCCTTGGATGACTTTTATGGTGCGCCTCGAGTAGGCTTTTCTCTAGTAGTGTGCATGCGAATAGAGGCCGGTTAACCTTGCATTCGGAAAAGAAAAAACATCACCATGACATTTTCCAGATTTGATCGATCTCTCCTCTTAGAATCTAGAGACGCACGTGAACCCAAAAGGAAAAACTGAGAGAAACTATAGATAATCGAACATTTTACTACACCACACGTATGCAATAAGGCAAAGAAACCATTGAATCTTAAGACTAGAAACAAACCACAAACACCAAGGTTACAACCATCATTAAGCTGCAAGAAACCTCGTGCGATAGGTAGCTAGTGGAGGGTGAGGTTGTGCAAAATAAGCCGTACATCTCGCTATCCAGCTAAATTAGTTGTCTTAACTACACTCTCCCTTTTAGGTTAGGCGAGTGAATGAATTATTTAAACAGCAAGTTAACTGGAGGCCGATTACAGAGCTGAGAGCGACTCAGGATATAAATAACCAAGAATCAATCAGTAATTCATAAAAATATTGTGAAACACAGCTTAACATATGTAGGTAGGTTGAGATATCTCAATCCAAATGTTATTCTCTGAGATGCCCAGCTGCTAGCTAGAGATTGTCATCCATGCAGTGCATGCAAGTGAAAATAAAAGGGTCATCTGTAACTTGTTATAAATGTGCGCTAGTGGTTTGTGGAAGGCGAGCAATTAAGACATCCTAACAACCTTGAAGTGAAATATCTCGCCGTCGTTAGTTACCAACCGATTGCGAAAAGGGTGACAACTGACATCAAGGTTCTGAAAAAAGAAACGAAGAATGGTGGATGTGTTGCACCGAAAAAGTTTTTTTTGTGACAGCTGTTTATTGTTGTTTTGGTGAAAAAAATCATAGATGTGTACCTGCAAGAGCATACTCCCTGCAAGAAAATATTGAAGGTCCTTTGACCAACAAAATATGTGTTACATGCGAAAAAATATACTTATTGGATTCCTATTAAAGAAGTTTCTAATTGAATTTCTTTTGGCACGTAACCCAATTTTCTTGGCCAAATAGAAGAGCTAGCATACGTAGGGGCATTGTATCTTTGGATGGAGTGGATACTCCATATAAGACCATACAATTGTTCATAAAGTTTTTTTTTAAAACCTTGTTCATAAATATTGAAAGCACGAGTGTGGTTCCATCCAAATAACATCAATCTTACGCATGATTGCATTTAGCTCTTCAGAATTGTCCAATATGTATCATCATTGGTGATACCTCCCAAATCATAACAAGTCAATCCTCTAAATTTGACCCTTCATATTCACAGATTGATGTACGAAGGTGAACCTGACATAGTGATGACCATCCTCCTAGTCTCTCTAGCCTCGTTGCCGCCTGAGAAAGCCCGAAGAAATCCCCTAGCGCTTCCGATGATGGTGGCGGCGAGGCGTTGCTCCTATTGTGCATGATGTGGGGGAGGAGTCGGGCCCATGCGGCTTTGATTCAAAGGGGCTTCGATGATGGTCACTGTGGTGCTTCACTGGGGCGCGATCCTCTGTGGTGCTGCTTCACTGGGGTGCGGTGCTCTGTGACTGTGTAGGTTGCACGTGGAGGCATGACATGTCCTTGTAGGGGCAACATGTTAGGTGGGTAAGATCTAGGCCTACGAAAGGCATGACATGTCCTCGTAGGGGAAACATGTGTTGGGCCACATAGAGATAAAACAAAATTTTCTCTCTAACACGGTGATCCCAAGATCTAGCTGAGGTACTAACCCATGAGAATTACCACTAGATGCACAGTTGCGGATTACTGATATAGCGCGTCATGCAGTGCAGTCCTCACGATCTGATCAAATTCCGATCGTCGTGGTGCTGATCGTACAACATCTCTGCTGGTATCCACACGTACGAGGAGGAGCGCCGGCGGTGAACTGCTAGGTTCGTTATAGCGGCAGGACTGAACTGGAGTTAGGGTTTCCAATACATGGAATTGACCTAATCGCAACACCTCTGTAGGTATGTGTGCCCTAGTATATATAGGGAGTGAAAGTGGGCTACACTCACTTGTGGCATATTCACTAAAGCTCATATTAGTCGCTGTGAGTCCGACTCACTGACTCAGTCCGTACCCGGTTTAGGTCTAACCCAAATAGGTTTCTGGTTCAGATCCAATCCAAACTTGCTCCCACTCTTAAGTGTGTGACCCCCACAGGATCATGGTAACTTGGACAAGATTGGATTCCAACTCTCAATAGATCAATCGGTAGCGGCCCCTAGCAGAACGTGCCGACTCCCAAGTACCAAAGAGTCATGACGACATGCCTTTCCAATGTGCCTTTCATCCGAGTCCCTTTTGCCTCACGATACACCTTGTGGAACTATATGTGAATAATCGTCATCCCTTAAATAGTCTGACTCTCTTCTCGATCTGAGATAAGTGATTCATTGGACTAACTCTTAGTCAACCACCTCAGTTAACACTTAACCGAGTCGCGCATGGCCACGCTTTCTGAATCATATCCCTCGAGAGGGTCCAGAGAATATCTCTCTAGATGGAGGGGCAAAATCCCATCTTGGTTATTCAATCACGCATCTTGATTCTCAGTCGACCCGAACTCTGCCTTTATAACTGCCATGTTACAGAATAGCGTTTGACAGAACCTAAGTCGGTGATCCTCAACTCGGATTGTGCGACAACCTTAGGTCTAAGGATTACATTGATTGAGATATACAAATAACGACTTGTTCGTTGTATATCAATATGGGTCAATCCGATTCACTAAACTCTTTAGCTGAATCTGTGTAAGTCGGAATAGCATCATCATGCCCATGACAAGTGGAACCGAGCCATCAGACGACTTTCACATTTGTCTAAGTTTTGTGTCCAGCACAACCTCAATGACCAAGGATATTAAGTATGAACAACATGATTATATAGTTCCACAACTGAATCACATATTCAATGATATACATCAGATGTTCATGCAAGGACAACTTAATAACTTTATGAATTCACTAGGAATTAGATCATTACATGATTGCCTCTAGGGTATATTCCTAACAACATGTTAGGTGGGTCATATCTGGGCCTACAGAAAAATGGATCCGTGTATGAGTGTGTATGTTGTGTCTTGGAGGCAAATGAAGGTTGGTTGGATGCCAAAATGGTTGCTCTGTGGCAATACGCCCGGACAATACTCTGATGACCATTTCAAGGAAATGTCCGAAACTTTCCCCATTATGGAAAACTCCCTTTGTAGTTCCACAACTGAATCACAACAACATGATTATATAGTTCCACAACTGAATCACATATTCAATGATATACATCAGATGTTCATGCAAGGACAACTTAATAACTTTATGAATACACTGGGAATTAGATCATTACATGATTGGCTCTAGGGCATATTCCCAACAGTCACCCGGTTGTACTAAAGTCAATCTTGCGACATCACATGCTAGGCATCTAATGCCCATAGCCCTCATGTGCGCCTCATGCTTCGGCTGTGGTAACATCTTTGTCAACGGATCCGCAATATTTGCATCCGTGTGTACCTTGCATAACTTGATATCACCCTGATCCACGAACTGGCGAATCAGGTGGTACCGCCGGAGTATATGTTTGTTCTTATGGTATTGTCTAGGTTCCTTGGCTTGTTCCATAGCACTATTGTTGTCACAATACACGTCTAATGGATTGGACGAGCCCTAAACCACACCAAGATCCATGAGGAAATTCCTCATCCAAACAGCTTCCTTTGCTTCCTCTGAGGCGGCAATATACTCAGCCCCTGTTGTAGACGCAGACACGGTCTCTTGCTTGGAACTCTTCCAGCTCACAGCCCATCCGTTTATTACAAACACATATCCGGATTGTGAACAAGAATCATAGGAGTCGGTGAGATAATTCGCATCTGTGTAACCCTTTACAATGAGTTCATCTTTACCTCCATAAACCAAGAACATATCCTTAGTCTCAAGTACTTAAGGATATTGTTAGCCGCTGCCTAGTGGATTTCTCTAGGGTCAGCCTGGTATCTACTCACAACACGTAGAGCATAGGAAACATCCGGCCTAGTACAAATCATGGCATACATGATGGATCCAACTGCTGAAGCATATGGAATCGTGCTCATCCAACTTCGCTCATCAGTCATCGAAGGACACTGAGTCTTACTAAGTTTTACACCATGGGACATCGATAAGAACCACTTCTTAGACAATTCCATGTTGAACTTTTTCAACACTTTGTCCAAATATGTACTCGGACTCAATCCAATGAGACATCTTGATCTATCTCTATAGATCTGGATTCCTAGAATGTAAGTTGCCCCACCAAAGTCTTTCATTGAGAAACTCCTTTCCAATGGTTCCTTGGTTTCTGGCAACATCTGGACATCATTTTCGATCAGTAATATGTCATCCACATATAAGATCAGAAAGTTTACTTTGCTCCCACTAAACCTCTTGTATAAACAAGAATCTGATCACTTTTTGAAATAGTATGAGTTTGGCGGAATATGATGGATGTGTTATTGAACCTCATGGTTGAGCATATATAGGCGTACAGGGGATCATCTGGGAGTACAAGTCAAGTTAGGATTGTACATAAATAGATCCTAACTCTATCTAAACTACCATAACAATTGTATATGCCTAATACTCTAACACTCCCCTGTAGTCGTAGTGGTAGCGTCATGAACAACTGGAACGTCGTGGACGGTCAGACTAGTGAGAAACTGAAGTAGAATCCAGTAGGCTGACATTCCTCCCATAGTAGCAGTGGGAGTGTCGTAGACGGAGTGTCGCAGCGCAAATGCTTGGACTGTAGAGAAAGCTGATGAGGTACTCAAGCGAGGTGGTAGACCTTTGTGGCAATGTCGGGGTAGTCGAAAGCGTTGGGCGCTGCGACCTTGGTCGTCGTGGCCGTGCGAGGGGTCGCTGTGTTTGATTTCATGGTCGGGTGCCGGTGTCGAGGGAGCCGCACATGAAGCCGTAAGCACATAGTGCATGAGTAGAATCACGGAGACGTGTCGAGGCAGTCGTCGTGGGGCCATGGAAGCTTGCCGAGGGTTCATGGAGGCTTGTTGAGGGGCCATGATAGCTTGCCGAGGGGTGTCGATGCCGAAGTCGATGCAGTCCGAGCCATCGAGGACGATGTGTGGCCATAGTTTTGCCAGAACTAGGCACACGTCGGGGACGAAGGAATACTTTGGTTGTGCCAGAACCGAGTACACAAAGAATAACTTGTCGGTGACGTGGTCGAGGCGGTCGTAGAGGAAGTTGTCGATGTCGAATAAGACTTTGTCGAGGCCGACAAAGACGAGGCGCTGATCCGAGATTGCCAGGCTCGAGGACGTGTCAGGGACGAAGGCACGCACCAGTGTTGCCAATACCGGACATGCAAGGGTAGGGACGAAGAGGTAGAAGGAGGTGAAACCAACGAAATCCTGGAGTGGTCATGTTGGACACCTAGATTAGCGTGGCGTCGGTAGTCAAAGTTGGCGAGTAAGAACCCGACGGCGTGATGAAGACCATGAGCGAACGGTGGAAACCCGTGCTGTGGGAGGTGGAGCCAAGTACGTCGGTGCGCGGGGACGGCGATGATGACCGCATGTAGGAACATTAAGACCCGAAGGGGCACAACATCGCTGCAGGGCACAAGTCGTGCAGCAGCTAGTTGACCAAGGTGGCGGTGCTGCAGCCCTATGGGGCAACGTATCGGCAGCTCGTAGCTCGATCGGTGCTAGGCATGTACTCAGGGACGTGCTTGGTGTAGACGGGCATGGAATTGGTTTGATTAGACCGACAGGGCGCCGTATGCACCATGGATGGACGACGTGTAGATCGGAGTCGATGTCGGAGTTGTCGGTGAAGTCCCGAACAATCACGACGAAGATGATCCGAGGTGGGCAGCCACGGCAGCCTTTCGAGGAAGGCGTAGCAGCCGACCGAGGTGCACGGCAGCCTGCCATGAGGCTATGATAGCCCACCGAGGCAGACGCGACAACGGAGGAGGCAGGTGCACCTACGCGGTGTAGATCGTCGATGCCAATGGTCGAAGTAGAGGCGTGGTGATAATGATAGTGGTGGGCGACTTAGTCTGATCTATGATCGGTAAACAAAAAAAGAGGACCGTCCAAGCGACCGGTGGAGAGAAAAACCGAACGAGAGATCGGAAAAGACTCACCAGGGTAGCCGATCACAGATCAGCGGGCGAACCCTGCGACGTATCGCATGGCCCCCGGCAGAGATCATGGAGATCAATCCCCTGGGGGCGACGCGGCGGAAGCGTGCGGCTAGGGTTTTGGACCGTTAGGCTGATACCATGAAAGAGTATGAGTTTGGCAGAATATGATGGATGTGTTCTTGAGCCTCATGGGCGAGTATATATAGGCGTCCAGGGGATCATCTTGGAGTACAAGTCAAGTTAGGATTGTACATAAAAAGATCCAAACTCTATCTAAACTACCATAACAATCGTATATGCCTAATACTCTAACACTTTTGATGAAGCCAAACAATTTGACTACCTCATCAAAATGAATGCTCCAACTCTAAGATGCTTGCTTCAACACATAAATGGATTTCTAAAGTTTGCACACCTTGTCAGCATTAGCTAAATCGACAAAACCCTCTAGTTGTATCATATACACATCCTCAGTTAAATTTCTGTTAAGGAAAGTCGTTTTGACTTCCATCTTCCATATCTCATAGTCAAAATAGGCTGCTATAACATGATCCAGACTGATTTAAGCATCGCTACGGATGAGAAAGTATCATCATAGTTAACTCCTTGAACCTGTCGGAACCCCTTCACGACAAGCTGTGCTTTATAGACATAAACATTTCCATCCATATCAGATTTCTTCTTAAAGAGCCATTTGCACTCGACGGGTCTTGCACCATCTGGCAGATTAACCAAGTTCCAAACTTGATTTTCATCCATGGACTTTAACTCGGATTTCATGGCTCCAAGCCATGACTCGGAATCAGATCCCACCATCGCTTTCGAATAATTTGCTGGCTCATAACTTTCTAACAGTAATACATCACGAACACTTTGTAATCTTGCCGATCTTTGTAGTACAGGTGCTTCTACCGGCTTAGCTACCACGACCAGCTGAACCTCCAAGGATTTTACTGACTCTCTACTAGCCGGTTCCTCTACTAGCTGGTTCCTCTCGAATTTCTTCGAGGTGCACCGTGCTCCCACTAACTCCTCGACTGAGAAACTCTTTCTCAAGGAAGACACCGTTCCGAGCGATAAACACTTTACCCTCTTCTTAGTTGTAGAAGTAGTAACCCAAGGTGTCCCTCGGATACCCCATGAAAATACATTTTATCTGACTTGGCCGTAAGCTTGTCCGACTAAAATCGCTTGACAAATGCTTCACAACCACAAATCTTAAGAAAAGACAAACTCACCTTTTTGCTTGTCCACATCTCATGCAGTGTCTTATCTACCGACTTTGATGGTACTCTGTTTAGTGTGAACGCTGCAGCTTCTAGACAATAACCCCAAAATGATAAAAGCATATCTATCCGACTCATCATTAATCGTACCATGTCCAACCGGGTCTGATTCTGCCTTTCCGACACAATGTTCCTCTGCGGCATTCCTGACGGAGTAAGTTGAGGAACTATTCCGCAAATCTTCAGATGGTCATCAAACTCATGGTTCATGTACTCGCCCCCTTGGTCCGACCTAAGAAACTTTATTTTCTTGTCGAGTTGATTCTGGACTTCATTCTGGAATTCCTTGAACTTTTAAAAGGCTTCCGACTTATGTTTCATCAAGTATATATATCCATACCTACTCAAATCATCAGTGAAGGTAATGAAGTACTCATAACCACCCCTGGTTATCATGCTCATTGGTCCACATACATCACTATGTACTAGTCCCAACAAGTCGAACGCCCTCTCACAACTCTTTGCGAAAGGTGTCTTGGTCATTTTGCCGAGTAGCCAAGATTCACATGTCTCGTATGACTCCAAGTCGAACGAAGTTAGGAGTCCAACATCATGGAGCTTCTTCATGCATTTCCAACTTATATGACCAAGCCAACAATGCCAAAAGTAAGTCATATTCGGATCATTTGGTTTCAACCTTTTAACATTTATGTTATAAACTGACTCACCATCAAGATTCAAAATAAACAATCTTTCCTGGACGGGTGCAAAGTCGTGAAACATATCATTCAAATATAAAGAACAACGATTATTCTTAATATTCGACTCATAACCTTGTCTCATCAAACATGAGGTGGAAATAATGTTTCGACTAAGCACTAGAACATAATAACTATTATTTAGTTCCATTAAGAATCCGGAAGGTAAATGAAGTTGCATCGTGCCGACTTCCAACGCAGTGACTCTCGCTTTGTTTCCGACTCAAATATCAACCTCGCCTCTTGCTATGCTCCTAGTTCTTACCAATCCGCGCAATGAGTTGCAGATGTGAATAACTGATCCGGTATCATATACCCAAGAACTATTCAGTGCATCAACAAGATAAATGTCTATAATATTGCAAACAAGCATACCTGAGCCATAAGTCACGCCTCCGCTCTTGGCTTTGTCGGCCAAATACTTGCTACAATTTCTCTTATAGTGACCATCCGCCTTGCAATAGAAGCAAGTGGATCCGTCTGAAGGAGATGGCTTAGTTCCAGAGAAAGCGCTTGGGACCGGGTCCTGAGCCTTGCATCCCGACTTAGCCTTATTTTTAGTCCAAGAACTTTTCTTGAACTTAGCCTTATTCTACACCATCAACACTTGACTAGTGCCTTTCTTGAGATTCGCCTCTACCTGCTTGAGCATCCCATGTAATTCAGTGAGCTTCTTATCCATACCATGCATTTGGTAGTTTGATATGAACTGACCATATGCACTAGGAAGAGAGTTCGAAATTATATCTGTCGTGAACTCTTTGCTAATGGGGTATCCTAGCCTTTCCAAAGACTGCACGTAACCAACCATCTTGATCACATGCAGACTTAGTGGATCACCATCCTTAAGCTTGCAACTTAGCAAAGCCTGAGAGACTTGATACCTCTTGGTCTTTGCTTGAGCCTGGAACATACTTTTGAGGATTTCGATCATATGTAGGCCTCCACAATCTCGAACTGCTGCTGCAAGTCTAATTCCATGTGAGCAAGCATAAGGCAGCTAATTTTCATGGACTCATCCCGAATCCGATGGCAGGCATTGGTGGCAGCGACAGTCGCATTCTCATTCGGCTCATCTGGAAGTAGGTTGTCTAGGACATGGTCCTCCTTTTCATGTTTGAGAATAATTCTTAGATTTCGATACCAGTTGGTAAAATTAGTGTCATTTGGCTTATCTTTCTCAAGAATGGTCCTCAATGCAAAACCGGATATTTGAGGGTGACTGGTACTAGGTGCCATAATCTATAATAGAAAATATGCAAAACACTTAAGACATGTATTCATAAAAGAGCAAGCATATTAAACTTTTTAATACTTTTGCTCCCACTAGAACTAACACCCCTCCGACGGTTAGTTAGTGATTCAGGATCCTAAATAAGCAAGTCGGCTAGTGAGCTTTAGCATCACGGCTAGCCGCCAAGTGATCTAGGTAGATAACTCCTTCTCAATCGCATCTCATACGACTCATGTTGGTCGGGTGGCATCACATGCCCCGGCTCCCGTCCGACTTTTACCTGAGTCCCACAACCGTTGTGATAGACCCGTCTAGCTTACTGAGTGTTGTTTCCGATGTAAGAGTCCGATTCGAACCCACCTACTCAGAAAGAATTGGCACCACCTCAATTTTTTGAGCCTACTACCAAGAATGTTCGACTTGTGATGGTGCAAACACTGGTGGCAAAACCGAATAGACCTTCTTTGAGGGATTAAATTTTTACCGACTATCTAATACAGTTAAAACCAGAGGCATATCAATAACACAAAATAAAGCAATTATAATGTGAAATGGTATGGCTCTCTTCATGGCGATCTCCATCTCCACAAAGCATATAATCCGACTCATGCCAACTCTTGTCAGTTGCCGTGTTACCCATGTTGCTGACTTGTACATCGACTACATGTCATCCGGGTTCTCCAAACAGCTACACTAGGTTATAAAGTAAATTACTTAAAGAATATGGCACGCATATCGTTATACAATAATATGACAACACCTAGGCTCCAGCCGAATGACAAAACCGTGATTTGCAGATCATGTATGGATTATACACATCACATGCACGTAAGCCATACCATTCACAACTTCCTACAAAAACAAGTTATGCATATATACGATATCTACCGGCATTGTGAAACTCGCAACGACATCTAAGGCGCTACAACGGGGCAAAGTCGATGGTCCCACTAGCCGGATAACGGGCGGGGATCGAAGGGACAACACCTGGCAATTTTTCCCAAAACGCAAATCTCATTTGCATTCCAAACATGGATTCCAATCATTGTTCCGATTCAATCAAACTCTTTTGCTCTTCGATCACCGCTTCTGGTTTTACGTGTCATAGCTTACCCTGATGACAGAAACCGACCGGTAGGGGTATGTCGTTTCACAACCTTAGTAATATGATGACGGAAATCAGATCATCCATTTCCTGAGTAGAGTTGATCCAATCAACCTCATACAAAACCGATCTATCTCATAAATCGACCACCAAAACAACAAATGGATCCAATCTATAGCAAACTGCATATCACATATGCGAGATCTCGAGCCTAAAACCAGAAGCTATCGCTTTGATACCATTGTTGGGCCACGTAGAAATAAAACAAAATTTTATGTCTAGCGTGGTGATCCCAAGATCTAGCTTAGGTAATAATCCATGAGAATTACCACTAGACGTGCAATTGCGGATTACTAATGTAACGCGTCAGCTGATGCAGTGCAGTCCTCACGATTCGATCCAATCCTGATCGTCGTAGTGCTGATCATACAACACCTCTGCTAGTATCCACACGTACGAGGACGAGCGTCGGTGGTGAACTGCTAGGTTCGTTATGGCGGCCGGACTAAACTGGAGCTAGGGTTTCCAATGCATGGAATTGACATAATCGCAACACCTCTCTAGGTATGTGTGCCCTAGTATATATAGGGAGTGAAAGTGGGCTCTACTCACTTGTGTCCCATTCACTGAAGCCCATATTAGTCACTGTGAGTCCGACTCACCGACTCAGACCATATCCGGTTCAGGTCTAACCCAAACAGGTTTCCGGTTCAGATCCAATCCAAACTTGCTCCCGCTCTTAAGTGTGTCACCCCGCAGGCTCATGATAACTTGGACATGATTGGAGTCTGACTCTCAGTCGATCAATCGATAGTGGCTCCTAGCAGAACATGCCGACTCCCAAGTACCAAAGAGTCATGATGGCATGCCTTTCCAATGTGACTTTCATCCAAGTCCTTTTTGCCTCACGATATACCTTGTCGAATTATAGGCGAATAATCATCATCCCTTAAATAGTCTGTCTCTCTTCTCGATTCGAGATAAGTGATTCATCCTACTAACTCTTAGTCGATCACCTCGGTTAACACTTAACCAAGTCGCGCACCTAGAGAATATCTCTCTAGATGGAGGGGAAAATCTCATCTTGGTTATCCACATCATGCGGCTTGATTCTCAGTCAACCCGAACTTTGTCTTTATAACTGCCCTGTTACGGAACAACGTTAGACAGAACCTAAGTCGGTGATCCTCAACTCGGATTGTGCGACAACCTCGGGTCTAAAGATTACATTGATTGAAATATACAAATGACAACTTATTCGTTGTATCTCAATATGGGTCAATCCGATTCGCTAAACTCTTTAGTTGAATCTGTGTAAATCCGAATAGCATCACCATACCCATGACAAGTGGAACCGAGTTGTCGTGGTGGTGTCACGGCAGATGCCATGGATAGGCTAAAGGTGGGGACTAATATGCGCTAGGGGAATCCAGGGAGGGATAGTAGAGTGATTCTCTACACAGAGGTTTGTATTGCTATCTCTTTAGGACTACAAGTGCTCCTTGAGCTGTATTGGCGAGAGGAGGAAGAAGGTACCCTCTTACTCTTGCCTACTATCTAGCCCAAGAACCCTAGATCTACTAGTGCTCAACCAACTAGAATTCTGCCAACCCCCTCTACTAGAACCCCTACCCCCCTTATATAGAGGTGGTTCGCTCCTGGCCTAGGGCATACGTGGAGGCATATCCCTAAGAATATGCCCCCTCCCAAAGTAGTAACCCGACAGGGGTGCTTTTCCCCCGTGTCACACTTGCTTTAGCGACATAAGCCGACGTGAGCGTCGTCACCCTTGTCGGCCACGATCCGGTGGTCCTGCCCTTGCTTTATTCTCTCATCCAGTACGTACCGGACCTTCTTTTTTGACCAGAGAGATTCCTTCCTTCTCCTAGAAGCCAAGCAAGGATCCGGATCACAGTAGATCCAGCCACACCTGTTCCTGCATATAAGTTAGACAAGCATTTCCGACTTACTCCTTGAGTCGGACGAGACAATGTTAGGCGACCCCCCCCTGGTCCGGGTTACTCCATGATCCGGCCTGCCTTGAGGTGACTCGGCCAGCATCCGCTTTGACCTTGCCGACCCTCGGCTAACTCGGCCCTTATACCCCGGAGTGACCCTACCCGGGGGTATCCCCCCAACATTAGTCCCCGAAGCTGGTGCGGTCTTGGCTGCCTCGGCCGCTAAGGCCACATCAGGTTCATTTATGTCCGAGCCTCCGACGTTCAATTCCGGGTTAGCTCCCTATCTCGGATTACATGGATTTACGTTCCCTTCGCATGTTCCAAGTTTTCACTTGCCGGCCGGGTCACCACTTTGGCTCGGATCCCATAGTTATCATGGTTCGATCCGGGCCCCGTTTCCTTCTCTGATACGCCAACCCATGTGGAGGCTAATCATTACCTTGTCTTATTTTAAGGGCCTGCACAGTAACCGCCGCAGTAATTGTCAGTTTTATTGTGCGCGGGTTACGTCATGCCTGTCTCCTCGTTTACCGCAACAACACGTCGCGTCATGGGATCTCGTCTACTCAGTGGCCCCCTGTGTGGCTCCTCAGTGATTGGCTGATGCAAGCAATACACGGCCACATCGTGTGGCCCGTGCGCACAACGCGATCCCACTCACCCATCTCTGGGGCTGTTAAATAGAGGAGAGGCGCGTTCCTTAGCATTTTTCACCTTTGTGCCCCTCTGCTCGTTCCTCTTCTTCTCCTTCGTCTTCCTCACGACCGTGTCGCCGCCAGTGCCTGTTGCAGCAGCGCCGCCACCGTACCTTCTCCGTGCCTCCGCACCGCAGCCCCCGCTGCGCAGCTTCTTAGCCACGGGTCCTCGTCAATCTAGACCACAGACCCCCGCCGCCACTAGCTCCAGTGAGGACAGCGGATACGAGATGACTGAGGAAGAGCTCGTCGTCGCTGAGCAGGAGATGGAGGAGGACACCGTCGTGGCGGACCGTGGCGCATGGGCCGGTTCATGGGTCTGCCAAGACAACATCGACTGGCTCTACCGGACCAGGCGTATTCCCGCCGGTGTCGCCGCTCGTCTCCCCTCCTCGGAACTGGCCCCCTCACCCAATCCGGGTGAGTTCGTCGTATTCCTATCCCATTTCCAACGGGGATTTGGTCTCCTGGTGAGTGACTTCTTCCGGGACTGGGTCAGGACGTACCATTTGTAGCTGCACCATGTCCCAGCGAACGCAATCACCTCTCTTTCTGCCTTTGTCTCTACGATCGAAGGTTATACCGGACTATGGCCCACGAAGGAGCTGTGGATCCGGTTCTTCGGTCTTCGTCGCAACGTCGTCCCCAACATTCACGTCGAGTCGGAGGACAAGCAGCTCACCCAGTTCGGAGCTGCCTCGATCTCGCCCCGGAGATTTTCAATCTTTTCCCGGGTCACCGGGATTGACTCCTGCAAAGGATAGGTCCGGACCTTCTTCTACGTCCGGAACGAGGGTACCGAAGACTTGATTCGGTTGCTGCCCTATGCTTTGGGCCCCCCTGACACGGATTTCTGGGAGGAGGTCGCCAAGAAACCTACAGCTCTGGCCAACCAAGTCAACAAAAGGTTCGCGGAGCTGAAGAATCTCGGATTGCGCAACGAGGATGCTATGATCACGTTCGTGCGCAACTGAATCTCTCCCCTCCAGAGGCGCACCCACAAGTTGTGCCACATGAGCTTCGGTCGCGACCCCAACCGAACCTCCTCCTTCGAATTGAGCAACACAGAGATCTTTCGCCAGGTCAAGGCTCTGTTCACCACTCACAAAGATTTCTCCGCCGAATGGACGTGGGGAATCGAACATTACTACCGTGATAGGCTCCCTCCCACGGTAAGCTCCGCGGGGTAAACTTATTTCGGATCAATTATGTGTCGGTTTCTGTCATATTTTTGACTCTGCTCTTTGTGCTTTTTCTCAGCTGTTTCTCCAGCAAACTCTCGAGGATGGCATGGATCCGACCCTTAAGTGGGCGCCGGACCGAGAGATCCCGGATGAGGAGGAGCCGGACCAGGAGATGTTCCTCCCTATGACCGACGCCACCAAACGTCCCAGCGGTAAATTCTCCTCTCTTAGAGATTGGCCCGATGATGAGGATGACTCGGATATCGACGTGATTGAACCTGTTGAGGCTGTCCCTCTTTCTTTTGCCTTTACCGGCATCAGCTAACCCCGGTGGGCATATCCACAAGGATCCTCCACTTGCCACGGGCGAGCCGGTTCCAGTGGCGTCGAAGAAGAAGCGCGGATCCGCGTCAAGTTCTTCCTCTGAACCTTCTCAGCCCACCAAAAGGCAAAACAAGGCCGGAGACAAGACTGCCTCCAAGCGGGCAGGTAAAGCCCCGGCACGGAGGGCCCGGAAACCCAAGGAGGCCGAGACCTCGGATGCGTAAGTCATTTTTCACTGCGCAACACACTTCTCCTTGCATCGGGGTAATTTCACTCCTGACATCATTTTCTTTTGCAGGCCGCCTATGGAGGTCCCTCAGAGCGGATCGGGCATCTCTTCTCCCCTTCCGTCCGGTCCTTCCCCTCCTCGTGATAATGAGTCACGCCCGCTGAGCCCTATTCTGGAGGGCTCTGCGGCTGCTCCGGGTTCTACAGTACCTCATCAAGAGGAACGCGACCTCGGATCAGGAGGGGTCGGTCCGGCCGAGGCAACGGCGTCCGCCACTTCGGCATTGCCGCAACCAGCAACCACCAAGTCTACCGCAACCCCAGCACTAGCAGCAGCTCCAGTACCAGCTTCCGAATCAGCACCTGTCCCGGCGGCCAGGAAACCCACAGCAGTTCCAGTACCAAGTTCCTCTGCCTCTTCCGAGTCATCTCAGCCCCGGCGAGGAACCATTCCAGCAGCTTCCAAAGGGACATCCGTCGTGGTTACTTCTTCCCAGTAGGCTAAAGGCAAGAAAGCTCCGGATGCTGCCAAGTCTACATCCGTCGAGGTCGGGCAGCGAACCTTGTCGTCAATGCTTCCGAAGAAATCACCAGCAGCGACGGATCCTCCTGCCGAGCCAACCGATGCGCAGCAGATGGTTCTTCACACCAGCCCAGCTCTTGCCCTGATTGAGAGGAAGGAAGCTCATGCAAAGGGCTTGGTGGCACCCCACATGCCCACTGGCGAACGGTACCCTCCGAGCCTTATCGAGTTCGTCATGAACTGGAATAAGGCGGAGTTCGCCTACAACGACGATCTCCCGGAAAAGTTCGGCCCCGTAGAATTTTCTGCCCAGATGAATACTGTCGCCAAGGCAATTAACCTCGCGGGGCGAATGATGGAGGTATGTCGTTTCTCCTTTACATGCTGTAGATAATAACCATTAGTCCCCGAGCCTCCGGTGGAGTAGCTTGTTACTCGGCCGGATGCTCCTTAGAAAACTAACATAGCTGCATGTAAACTTCAAATATGCACACACCTAGAGCCGGGTTAAGTTCCACTTGGCCCGGATCTTGCACACTTCGAATATGCACACACCTAGAGTTGGGTTAAGTTCCACTTGGCTCGGATCTTGCACACTTTGAATATGCACACACCTAGAGCCGGGTTAAGTTCCACTTGGCCCGGATCTTGCACACTTCGAATATGCACACACCTAGAGCCGGGTTAAGTTCCACTTGGCCCGGATCTTGTACACTTCGAATATGCACACACCTAGAGCCGGGTTAAGTTCCACTTGGCCCGGATCTTGCACACTTTAATATGCACACACCTAGAGCCGGGTTAAGTTCCACTTGGCCGGATCTTGCACACTTGAATATGCACACACCTAGAGCCGGTTAAGTTCCACTTGGCCCGGATCTTGTACACTTCGAATATGCACACACCTAGAGCCGGGTTAAGTTCCACTTGGCCCGGATCTTGCACACTTCGAATATGCACACACCTAGAGCCGGGTTAAGTTCCACTTGGCCCGGATCTTGCACACTTCGAATATGCACACACCTAGAGCCGGGTTAAGTTCCACTTGGCCCGGATCTTGTACACTTTGAATATTCATCAAGTTAATTTCACACTTCTGTGCTCCTTTTAGGTAACTACCAATCGCCGGAGCGCCGAATTTCAAAGCCTGCTTGATACCCACAAGATCCTGCGCGCAAAACATGTTGCACTTGGCACAGAGCATGAAAAGAGGGGTAATTTTCTCCCTCAGCACTTCTCCGTTTTTCTTCACTTGTTTTCGCCAGACTAATCTCCTCATTCGGTTTTTGCAGCTGGGGTGGAGGCTGAGAACAAGATTATGCGGAAGAATTTGGAGGAAATCCGGGGTATGTCCTTCTTTGTTCGACCTTTCAGTGTTTTCCATTTCTTCTTCTCCTTGGCTCGGCAAACATTCACTCCTCGGCTCTGCCGGGTCGACATATCTTTTCAGCATCGCTTGAGGATAGCGTGCTCGTGCCTGATATGATGCTGCATTTTCTCGAACAAGCAGGACAGCATCAAGCTGAGCTGAAGAAGAAGAATGATGAGCTTGCCCTCCTCCGGACCAAGGACAACGAGATAGCCAAGCTCAATGCTGAGATGGAGAAGATGAAGGCCCAACACAAAACCGAGCTCCAAAAAGTTGGCCAGAACTTCACCGAAGAGCGTGAGCGCCTTACTCTCCAAATCTCCAAGGACCAGGACCTGCTTAAAGAATCCAAGGTCCATCTTGGGTCGGTGCTCGCTGGGCTTGAACAACTTCACCAGACACGCGACAACTGCATCAAGGAGTTGACCCGAATCCACCGCCATATCTCACGTAAGTTTCTTTCCCTTATCCGACATAGTTTTCCGGGTTAGCTCATATGCCTTTGCTTCAGCTTCCCTTTCCTTGTTTCCAGATCACTTTCCCGAGTGTACTCCCATTGCCAGTGCTGTTGTTGCCAAATTCCGCCGAGAGAGGGGTACTCCCGTCGCTCCTGATGGTGAGAGCATCCCCTTAGACATGGAGGATCTATTGGTCAGCGTGTCAGCTCGGGTGGAAACCATCAAGAACTATGGGAAAGATTTCCTCGACGTTGCGGTCCGGATCTACAACACCTTCTGGCCAAGCGAGAGCGCTCCTAAAAGGATCACACTCCTTGCTAAAAAGCTATTGGAAATCGAGACACAGCTTGACCTCTGGAGAGAATCCGTTGGGCGTGCCGCAGCAGATACCCTCCTCCATCATATCCTTACATGGTACGAGAAGATCGACCTGAGCCTCCTCACATGCCGGTGCACTGGATCCAAATGGACCGATGATCCGGAGTGGGTAGCTCGGCGCCAGGCTTGCGCCTACAGCCTCGTCGAATATTCTCCAATCCATGACTGGGTTGAGGGGCCGAGCTTTCTGGAGTCCGGTAGGGATGAGCATATTGAGAACATGGAGGATGGGTCGGGTGAGGATGGAGAAGATGCTGCTTCGGATATTGAAGACAGCGATGACGACGCCGAACTTCCTCCTCCTGCTGCTCCTTAGTTGAAAAAAACTTGAAAATTTTATCAGATCCCCGGTATGCCGGGTGCAATTGTACGCTTGATATGTGATATTTTGCTACTATGTTTGTATGCCGGATTAACTTGGGCGTAGTCGCCGAGTTTCATTTTCTTGTTCATCCAATTCTCTGGCTCGACCCGTGTCTACCTTGATTCGGTTTTATGACTTACGAATCCGAGCTTCAAAAATTATCTTAACAATACTTAGAAACTTTGAGGCTTGGCTCAAAATAATTCAGCATAATAACTTGAAAATAAAAACAGGGTTAGTCCGAAAAAAACAAACGTTAACTCGAATAACTTCGTTTCCTTAGCCGTTTTTCATGTGCTACACAATTCCAAACTTGTTCCCTTGCTTACCATGAAGCCAATTCTTGTTGGACAGTAGCAAGTCGAAGGGTTGGGTTTTTGGTGCTCACATATTACTAATCCGGGTTAAGTAAAACGACTCATTCCAGCTACCGTAGAAGGAATTATGACAAACATTATTAAGGCAGTCCCCGAGTTACTGCTCGAGGCGCTGCTATTTCATTGATAAGCTCATTGCCGACATACATACCGACATATGAGACGACTCGGATACATACACTTCTTAGATAAGTGTAGAAGGGACGAAGTAGTGCTACATTCCACGATCGCTTGGATTCCTCTCCTGACCTGTCCGCCTTGTTCTTTTCCTGTGGCTTTGCATCTATAAGATAGTAAGAATCATTGTGCAATGCTTTGCTCACAATGAACGGCTCTTCCCATGGGGGGATAATTTATGCATGCCAGTAGTACGTTGTACCAATCGGAGCACCAGATCGCCTTCCCGGAAGACTCGGGGGCACACTTTCCGGCTATGATAGCCGAGGTTTTCTTGATATATGGCGGATCGGGCGGTGCTTGATTCTCTCGCTTCTTCCAGCAGATCAACATCATTTTGCCGGGCTTCTTGCACTTACGTGTATTGGGTGACCCTAGGCGAATCATGCTCTATGTCGGCTGGTAATACAGCTTCGCCCCATATACCGTAAAAATGACGATAGCTTTGTTGATCGATTCGAGTTGTTCTTAAACTCCACAAGATCCCGGTAGTTCTTCTATCCAGCACCCCGCTGATCTTTGCAGCGGCTCAATGAGCCGGGGTTTTATGCCGGATAATACTAATCTGTTGGATCTTTCCACTTGTCCATTCGATGCGGGGTGGCTACCGAGGCGACATCAAGTCGGATCTTCTTATCTCGGCAGAAGCGCGCAAATGCTCCTTCCGCAAAATTTGTTCCATTATCAGTTATAATACTATGTGGATAACCGTATCTCAAGATGATGTCTTTGAGAAATGTCACGGCCGTAGCTCCATCACATTTTCTTATAGGTTTCACTTCAATCCATTTTGTGAACTTGTCCACCATGACCAAAATATGTGTCATGTTTCCTCACGCAGGTTTGAACGGGCCAACCATATCCAAGCACCATACAGAAAATGGCCATGTAATTGGTATGGTCTTGAGTTCCGACATAGGCATATGTGTCTTGGTGGCATACCTCTGACAACCATTGCATTTTCTCACCAGATCTTCTGCTTGTTCCAAGGCACTTGGCCAGTAAAATCCATGTCGGAACACCTTTGCCACCAAGGCTCGGGATGAGGCATGGTGCCCACATTCCCCTTGGTGTATATCTCGGAGGATGTCAAGCCCTTCTTCCGGGTCAACGCATCATTGGAGGACATTAGTTACATTGCATTTGTATAACTCGGAATTGATGATTGTGTATGCTTTTGCTCTCCTCTGAGTTTGCCTGGCTAACACCTCCTCAGCGGGTAACGTTCCGTCTTTCAGGAATTGGAATATAGGCAGTGCCCAAGCTGGTATGGCTCGTGGAGGGAATATCTCCTCATCAATTTCCATCTGATCCACCGGCATAACTTCAGCCGGATCATGCTGAGAAGTTCCCGGGTCTAGTAAGGTAGTCCCCGGGTTTGCCGATGCAGTCCCCGGGTTTGCTGACGCAGTCCCCGGGTCTCGCGTACCACCTCCCATGTCAATGTCCATGGGCTCAGCTCCGGATTCCGTATTTTCCGGGACATAGATCGAGTCGGTTCCTGGGGATGGCCTGATAGATGGTTTTCTGAGGTGTTCCAATGCTACACCCGGTGGAATTGCCTGTCTGGTCGATCCGAGCTTCGACAGCATGTCGGCAGCCTTGTTTTCCGCCCGGGGTACATGGTGAAATTCACACCCCTCGAAGTAACCAGATATCTTCTGCACATGAAATTTGTATAGTACCATGTTTGGATCCAGGGCGTCCCACACTCCGGACACCTGCTGCACCACTAGGTCCGAGTCGCCAAAGCATATTACCCGACGTATGCCAATCTCCTTTGCCACTTTGAGCCCATGCACAAGAGCCTCATACTCAGCGACATTGTTCGATGCCGCGAAATGGATCCGCAATACGTACTTGAGCTGATCCTTCTTTGGCGAGGTAAGCAACAACCCCGGCGCCTAATCCGGTTTTGGTTTTCGACCCGTCAAAGTGCATCCTCTAGTAATTCGGATCTGGTGGCGGTGGTTCGTATTGTACCTCGGCCCAATCGATGAAAAAGTCCACCACAGCCTGAGATTTGATCGCTTCTCTTCTGTCATATTGGGGCGCATAAGGGGCTAGCTCAATTGCCCATTTTGCGATTCTGCCACTCGCATCCTTGTTACCCATTATCTCGGATATGGAGCTTCACATATTACTTTGATGGGGTGCTCCTCAAAGTAATGCTTTAACTTCTTTGCCACCATATAGACACCGTATGCCACCTTTTGAAAGTGCGGGTAGTTCTGTTTTGAGGCAGACAATACCTCGCTCAGGTAATACACTGGCCTCTGCACCGACTTACCCTCTTCATTGCGTTCCACCATGATTACTGCACTTACAACTCGGTTGGTTGCGGCTACGTAGAGCAACATTGGTTCCTTTGATAGTGGAGAGGCTAACACTGGCGCAATGGCCAACATCTTTTTCAAGTGGGCAAAAGCTTCATCGGCCTGTGACGTCCAAACGAATTTATCCAACTTTTTCATGAGTTGGTAGAGAGGCAGTGCCTTTTCTCCTAACCGACATACAAACCGACTCAACGACGCCAGGCATCCAGTGAACTTCTGGACATTGTTAAGACACTTCAGCAGCTCCATTCGTTCGATGGCTCGGATCTTAGTTGGATTAACCTCGATACCTCGGCTGGAGACGAGAAATCCGAGTAACTTTCCAGCCGGGACACCGAAGGTACATTTTTCCGGGTTAAGCTTCATCCGGAACCTTCTCAAGTTCGCGAATGTTTGTCTTATGTCGTCAAGGAGCGTTGTGCTTTCCTTGGTCTTGATAACCACATCATCCACGTATACTTGTATGTTCTGAACTATTTGGTCATGCAAACATTTTTGCATACATCTTTGGTACGTTGCACCTGCATTACGTAAACCAAACGGCATAGTGTGATAGCAGTAAGCCCCGTACGGGGTAATAAACGCCGTTTTTATTTGATCATCCGGGTTTAGAGGTATCTGGTGGAAGCCAGAATACGCATCGATGAATGACAATATTTCGCATCCCGCGGTTGAGTCTATGACCTGATCTATCCTCGGCATTGGAAATGGATCTTTTGGACACGCCTTGTTCAGGTTCGTGTAATCGATACACATACGCCAGACCACTGCCACGTTCGGATCATCCTTCTTCTTTTCTACCAGCACCGGATTAGAGAGCCAATCCGGATACAGTACCTCCATGATGAATCCTGCTGCCAGTAACCGAGCTATCTCGTCTCCAATGACTTTTCTCCTATCCTCGGCGAAGCGGCGGAGAGGTTGCTTCACCGGCCTTGATCCGGGTCTTACGTTCAAAGAGTGCTCGGCCAACTCCCTCGGAACACCTTGCAAGTCCTGTGTAGACCAAGCAAAAATATCCCGATTCTCACGGAGGAAGATGATGAGCTCGCTTTCCTATTTGTCAGTTAACCCGGCACCAATCGTTACGGTGCGCTCCGGAAACATGTTATCAACTGGAATCTTCTTGGTGTCCTTTGTGGCTTGAAACGAAATGTTGCCATGCGGGATACTTAGCGTCGGCATATATTGATGCGCGGACTGAGCTAGTGCCGCCACCTCTTGGATTTTTCTTTTCTCTCGCGCAATCACGAGTGACTCGGCTAGGTTAGACCCGGCTGAAGCACACTCCATGGAACGTCGGAAATCTCTAGCAATGGTAATCACTCCATTTGGCCTGGGCAACTTCATCTTCAGATAACTGATGTGACAGCTTGCCATGAATTTGTTCAATGTTGGTCTTCTGAGTAACGCGTGATATGCACTTTCCAAGTTCACCACTTCAAACTCCAGATTTTCAGTTCGGCAGTTATCCCTCGTTCCGAAAAGCACGTCGACCCGGACTTTGCCTATGGGTTCGCACGAAATGCCTGGTACAATGCCATGGAAAGTTGTTCTCATAGCCTGGAGCATGTTCTCCAAGATCCCCAACTTGCGCATCGTATCCGCATACATGATGTTAATGCTACTGCCATTATCAATCAAAACCTTGGAGAACCTCATGTTGATGTTCGATCCAATGAATGTCGGATCTAGCACTAGCGCGTACAAACCTGGGCTCGGCATAAGTTTAGGATGATCTTTGATGTTCCAGGTGATTTCCTGGTCCGACCAAGGCATGTACCTCATCACCGCTGGCATGACCGCATTGACCTCCATATGTCGGCGCTGCAAGCTTTTTCTATCAGTTTCCTTGGTCGTGAACACACAATAACTCTGGTGATGTTCTCTGTACTCATTCCTTCCCTCGTTTCTGGGGTACCTCTGATCCGGTTGTTGCTGATTTTCCACCTGATGCACTGCATCCCTTCTTTCATTGTTGTCATACCTCGACGGAGGGGGAGGCAACATTAGTTGCTGCGTGTTCGCTCCGGAAAGCAATTGCTGGCGGGGTAACTCCTGCCGAGGTTGATCGTTCCGGGGTGCCTGAGCATTCCTCGAGCCACCTTGCTCTATCTTTCGCATCCACTCACATTGCCTCGTCGTGTGACCCGCCGGGCTATTCGGATTTGGCGTGTGAAACTTACACGGCTAGTCCAGCATCGACTCATAGGTATACCTCGGACGATCTTTCTTTTCCTGCCACTGTTTCTTCTGCTCCGGAGTCCATGTTTTCTTGCCATCATTTCTTGGAGTCCATTGCCCTCCAGTTCTCTGGCGTTGGTTACTTCCTCCTCCGGGTTGATCCTAATTTACTGCCGCAACTTGTTGCAAGCCATAGCGATGGTCCGGTCTGTCATCTCTCCTTTTTCCTCTGTAATCATTCCTCCGGGACGACCCATCTCCGTCCCTCTGATAGTATTCCTCGCTTGAGTCATTTGACGGGAGCCTAGGTTGAGTCGGATCGCCCAAAGCATACGAATCAGCAATCCGGATCATCTCTGCCAGCGTAACTGGCATTTTCCTTTGCAGTTTCATCCATAGCTCGTTGCCGTATCTGCACCCTTACGTAAACCACGCTATGGCCTATGACTCTATGATGCCCTCACACGAGTTTCTTACGTTACACCACCGGGTTAAGAATTCACGATCAGTCTCGTTGGGTCTTTGCTTGCACATTGCCAGGGTCTGCGGCCTATTCGGCCTCTCGTACGTACTTGAGAAGTTGCTGATAAACATTTCTTCAAAATCTATCTAGCAGTTGATGCTTCCGGGCGGCAAGTTATTCAGCCATACTCTAGTCGGGCCTTCCAACATCTGGGGCACGTAACGCACAGCCCATCTCAAGTTGCCAGTTGCAATTTTCACCGCCGTAGCATAGTTTATCAGCCAATCCTCCGGCTTAGTACTGTTGTCATGCGTCTTCGTGCCCCTGGGTAATTGGAAGTTGGGTACTGGTGGTTCCTTCATGATCCGGGGTCCAAAGCACGCTGGACCCGGAGGACCTTGACATTCGATCTGTTCCGACCAATACAGGCGATCTAGTTTTAACCTGGCGTCATCCGGCATCAAATCCCTGCTCCCCAACCTAGACCCTATCACATGATAGTCCGGTCTGGGGTACCCTGCGTTCACCATCTCCGAATCACCGTCATTGTATCGGTTTTGCTCTTGTTGCACACCTTTCTGCTGCATACCTCGGCCGGCGCTTTGCTCTTGCCTCGGTATATTCCACTGTTGCGGTTGTCCTGCTCCTGCGGAGTTGCGATGTCCGGCATTGCTGTTGGCAGCATCCCCTTGACCGGCATTGCCTTGGTCGCGATTACCTCGGCCAGCTTCACCTCGGCTCACACTCCGTCGATCATCACCTTTCCGCATCTCTTTTTCTTTTCCCGCCCGCGTTGGGTCGTACGGGACGATCTATTTGTTCCGTCTGGCCGAGGTTACTACCTCTTCTCTCCTTGGACCGCCATGAGGCGATGATGCGGCTCCAGCGGATTTCTCCAGGTTACCCACCACCGAAGGGACGATCTTGGAAGCCCTAGCTCTTTCCGGGTTAGCTCTCAGCAGCTCCTCGTTCTGCATGTTCGCGATCCGAACCAGCTTGTTAACCCTGTCTTGCTGTCTTTGACGGGCCTTACCCGTCAGACCCTCTAACTCGGACGCAGCGGCATCTGCTGCTCTGAGGTTCTTCATCGGGGTACTATACCTCGGCAACCCCACAGACAGATAGTTTTCCGACCCTTCTGCTCCATCATCACCTTCTTTGTTCATCTCACTTATGAGATTTTCCCTTTTACCCTCACTGCATCAACCTTGTTTGCCTTTGCGTACTCACGCAGCGTCATGTTCGTTGCTGAGCTGCTATTTTCTTTGCGCCCTCCAGTATCTTTTGCCGAGTTTCCTCTAGTTCGGCCTGTGCCTGATCCGGATCTACCACCGCTGCTACCGGGTTAGCCAAGCTATCCATAGCTTCCCTCAGTACGTTCTCAGGCCTCTCTAGTGGAGGTCCTCTACCTTTCCTCGGTGCCTTAGGTGTTACCTCCGGGTCTGGTGTCGGATCCTTACTTGCGCCTGCACCTGGCGCAGTCATCATCACCTCCGCATGGTCCGGGGAGCGAGCGATACACGCCCCGCGAGCCACAGTGAGGGGTGGTTCCCCCGCATCGACGATGCGATGCGGATGAACGCATGAGACGTCCACTACAACGTAAACCTTGTGCGTGCCGAGCTTGACGAAGAGGCCGTTGCGCGGAAGCAGGCGCGTGCCGAAGCAACCAGCATTGTCGCTGACGAAATCCAACGCTCCAAAGCGCTGAACGAGCCCAGAGACGATGCGCTCGCCGGTGCCGATGAAGTTTCCCGTCCGGATCTTCACCCCTGCTAGCACCGCTAGCCCCACGGTGGGCGCCAACTGTCGTGGTGGTGTCACGGCAGATGCCATGGATAGGCTAAAGGTGGGGACTAATATGCGCTAGGGGAATCCAGGGAGGGATAGTAGAGTGATTCTCTACACAGAAGTTTGTATTGCTATCTCTTTAGGATTACAAGTGCTCCTTGAGCTGTATTGGCGAGAGGAGGAAGAAGGTACCCTCTTACTCTTGCCTACTATCTAGCCCAAGAACCCTAGATCTACTAGTGCTCAACCAACTAGAATTCTGCCAACCCCCTCTACCAGAACCCCTACCCCCCTTATATAGAGGTGGTTCGGTCCTGGCCTAGGGCATACGTGGAGGCATATTCCTAAGAATATGCCCCCTCCCAAAGTAGTAACCCGACAGGGGTGCTTTTCCCCCGCGTCACACTTGCTTTAGCGACGTAAGCCGACGTGAGCGTTGTCACCCTTGTCGGCCACGATCCGGTGGTCCTGCCCTTGCTTTATTCACTCATCCAGTATGTACCGGACCTCCTTTTTTGACCAGGGAGATTCCTTCCTTCTCCTAGAAGCCAAGCAAGGATCCGGATCACAGTAGATCCGGCCACACCTGTTCCTGCATATAAGTTAGACAAGCATTTCTGACTTACTCCTTGAGTCGGACGAGACAACGTTAGGCGACCCCCCCCCTTGGTCCGGGTTACTCCGTGATCCGGCCTTCCTTGAGGTGACTCGGCCAGCATCCGCTTTGACCTTTCCGACCCTCGGCTAACTCGGCCCTTATACCCCGGAGTGACCCTACCTGGGGGTATCCCCCCAACACAAGTCATCGGCCGACTTTCACATTGGTCTAAGTTGTGTGTCCAGCACTACCTCAATGACCAAGGATATTTAGTAGGAACAACATGATTATATAGTTCCACAACTAAATCGCATATTTAATGATATACATAAGATGTTCATGCAAAGACAACTTAATAATTTTATGAATATACTGAGAATTAGATCATTACATGATTGTCTCTAGGCCATATTCCCAACGACATGTTAGGTCGGTCAGATCTGGGCCTACGGAAAAACGGATTAGTGTGTGAGTGTGTATGTTGTGTCTTGGAGGCGAATGAAGGTTGGTTGGACGCCAAAATGGTTGCTTTGTGGACAATACTCTGATGTCCATTTCAAGGAAATGTCCAAAACTTCCCCCATTATGGAAAACTCCCTTTGTAGTTCCACAACTGAATCACAACAACATGATTATATAGTGTAACATCCCAAAACTTTAATCCAAGCTTATCAAAATCAAATCATCCAAAAATAGGGTTAACAAAAACTTCCAAATTTAAAATGAAAGCATTCATATATGTGTGCATTTAAAATAGGAGTTGTTTGAATTGCCATGATTGATTGATCCAATGCTTGTAAAATGTTTCTTAGGTGATTTAAACATCATCTACATCATTCCCAAACTTTTCCTAAAGAAAATCAAATCAAAAAGAATTAAAATTAAGGAATGGTCATTTTGGCAAATTTAACTCTCATGCCTACTTTGGCTATTCCTAGTACTCAATTCTTAATAGAAACAATTCTTGATCCTTGCACCCCTTGCTAGTACACATAATGAGGTACCAAGGCCCACCTTTGGATCTGCTAAAAACATTCTGTTAGCTATTTTAAATGACAGTTTAAAATTGAATCTAATGCATATGCATAGATCACCCCTATTTCAAAAACCATCTATTTGAGCTCCATTTTCAAAATCCTTGCAACCAGAGACTACCTATCACTAGTGGACATCACTCAAAAATTTTGAACTCAAAATTCAAAACTTTTTCTCTTGCGGCCATTTCATGAAACACTTGGCATGCTTAATCTCACCTCTAATCCTAGCTCACTGTTTCTACAGAGTTTAGCCACCCATTTGACCACAAAACACTCCCTCTGTCTCCACTTGATCAAACCATGCCATTATCACCCCATCCCCTACACCCTAGTGGCCAGGCCAAGCCATGCCGAGCACCAACTCGCCGGCCAAACTTGCCCTCACCCCAGCAGACCACCTCCTCTTTCCTCTCCATGTCTAGGAGGTAGCCAACACCTCACCGCCCCTCTCTGTCCCCTGCCCGAGCCAAGTGCTGCCGTGGACAACCGAGGAGAGCCCGCGCCTAGTGCCACCGCACCATGCCAGTGCCGCCCCCAGAGCGTGCCTTGTCCCCGCGTGCACAAGCCACCGCTCGACCGCAACCCGCGCCCGCCGCTCCGCCTCGACCTGGAGAACACCCCAGACATCACCGTTCGCCGCCCAAGGCCTCACAGCCACCGCTCGCCGTGGACACCGCCGCTTCGGCCGCGCAGAGCGCCACCTCGCCCAGACCGCATACCACCGCCCCTACGGCCGTATTTAAGCTCTAGAGCACCGCCAGGGAACCGCCCATCGATCGCCACCCCTAGCCATGCCTCTAGCTCGCCGTAGCCATGTCGCCACCGTCGACCGCCCATCCCGCTCGGTCTCACCGTCGGGCCTATAAAAGGAGCCCTCCCCAGCCATTCTCCTCCACACCATTCCACTCCCCTCACCTCTCTGAACCTCACTCACCTCTAGCCGGAGCAAGTGGAGCAGCAGCTCGCCGGAATTGGAACCGGAGCCGCCGCCTCTGGAGGAGAAGGGCGTCGTTCATTTTGACCACCCCAAGCTCCACCGCGACCACGCCTCGCCTTGCCATTGTCTTCCACTTTGTTTGCCCGCCTCGCCGACCCCGCTGGAGCCCTGGTACGCCCCTAGTAGACCCCCACCGAGCCGCTAGGGTTCGAGCTCGTCGGCGACCTGTTCGTCGTCAACGACGACCCTCAGCCGTTGATCTCGCTTCTAATCGCACGGCCCACAGCTGCACTGCTTTCAGTGTTAAGTGCCGCTGACAAGCGGGACCCCCCTGTCAGCTGAGCCCCGCGCCGCGGAGCGCCACTGGGCCGGCCCATTTCTTTTCCCGCGTTAGCCCATAGATTCAAATCTGGTTTTTTCTTTTTAGTTAAATCTAGTTTTTGTTCCCTATTTCAAAATTCAATTCAGAGAGTTTTATAAATCCAAATTGCATGAAACTAATTTTGTCTGAAAGGTATTGAAATAATCTATCCAAGCCCGTTGGATTTATTTCAATTAGAGTTATAGATCTCTCCTAATAAAAATAACAAAACAGAAGCTTTTGTCACTTGCAACATTTTTATAAAATCAACCAAGTTAGCTTTTGAGTTGATTCCAACTCTCAAAAATCACATTTCATCATATATATCCAAATATGTAATAATATTAAGGTTTACATGCAGTGACTTTGGACTAGTACCAAAATAATGCTATATAGGCATTTCTAGTCACTTTAAATCATTAAATAATGAACTTAAACCAAAGTAATATTGATCCAACCCTTAAATATCATTCCCACATGTTAGAATATGTGGTGAGGACATGTGTCCACATGATCCCATATTTTGGTGGTGAATATTAAATTTTAGTTAATATTTCAATGAGTAGAAATTACTTTTCTAAAATAAAAGGTTGAAACTATTAAATTAAACTTGTGATGCTTGTGATGATAATAGATCATCAATTGTGTTTTTTAAAATGCTACTTAGCCTAGTTAAGTATTGTTTGGTGATTCTCTACTCCCTATGTATTTATAGACGCTAGTACCGACCAAGCTTTCGAGGAGGAGGAGTTCTACCAAGAAGAAGAAGAAGAAGAAGAAGAAGAAGAAGAAAACTTCAACCACTACACCAACCAAGGCAAGCTATTGTTAGCAAGCTAGAATTAAACTAGATGGTTTAGCAAAGATGCCTTAAGCATGCTTTGATCACACCCCTTTAACTATTAGTACCCCAAGTCTTATCGACCAGTTTTACCTTTTTTAGTTTACACAAAGTTCTTTACCTAGTTTTTGAAGGTAGCATAAAAAGTATAAAACTTGACCTACTTAGAAACCTTTAGATGTCATTCTATGGCATGAGATTGATCCCATCTTTCCACCTTAGTGAACACTCTTAACTTAGTACCTTAGTATAGATCCAAAAACTTGAATCACTCTAGATGGGAATACTTGGTGAAAATGAATTATGAAAACCTTGGAACGATGAGTCATTCTATTGAGATGTTTTGACATGTGTTGAGAGACACAACTGGTTTATGATGATGAAAATGATGAGGCATGAGCCTTAACCCTTTTATAAAACTAATGGTTGGATTCGGATGCAATACCATTCCAAATTTACCGTACAACCACATTACCTGAATTGGGTAAGGCTTAGCTGGAAATTTATATGCATTAGTATTAGTTCCCTCACGGGAGAGGTTTGAGCTGAGGCTACCTCTCAATGTTGTCGAGCTATGCAGTGCCCAAGATGACTAATGGTCATGGTTGGGAGGCCATGATCATAGGAGAGGTGCTTGTACTAGGGTGTGTAAAGGGAAGGTTATGTTTGATTATCTGCATACTAAGTATGATGATTCAGGGTTATCCCTGACAGATGTATCGAATCTTGTGGTGAAAGTGTACCACCTCTGCAGAGTGTCAAACTATTCGAATAGCCGCGTCATGATTATGGACATTGGAATGGCCATCTGCTTCGCTGTCGATGTTTTCTAAATAACTTGAAATGAATGATGAACTTTGACTTGACCACACAGGGTTGTGTTGATGATAATAGCTTCCCAACTTAAGTGATTCTAGAACTTTACTTTATCTTTCTTTGCTTCTGAACTCAGCTTAGGTTTCAAACTTAATTTGATAGTTAACTTAGATTCAGTACTTTAACTTAGAATTATACCACTTGTTAGTAGTATTTTGCGAGTACTTAGAGAGTACTCATGGCTTTTGTCCCTGGCTATTATCATGGCCAGACTATGAAGGAGATTATCAAGATGATGGTCAGCAGGACGGCTATGATAACTAGGACTATACGCCACGTCGATTGCTCGTGCCCAAGATGGACCCACCGCTACACTATCGCTTATTTTTCCGCTTGTTGTATTAAAGACTGGATCATGAGATCCTTATTTGTGTAAAACCTTATGTATGGTTTGTAATGGATGATGTACTGTGATATCCAATCCGTTATGTCTCGCAAAAATGGTAATCCTGGGATTGCGAGGTATGGCATAACAGGCATCTGGGATTAAAAATCCGGGTGTTGACAAGTTGGTATCAGAGCCATCCTGACCATAGGAGACCCTAGTTAGAATGGACGTTCAAAAACTTAGCTTCAAAACCAAAGTGAGTATTTATGAAAAACTATTTCCCCTCTTACCCTTGTGAACTCATTTTTTCTCAAAAATGCATGTTCCTCAAAATTCTTACATTACTACCTAAAATTTGACACACTTGATCACTTCACTAACTTCCTAATCCTTAATTCTTGTAGATGGAGACTCAGTTCAGCAAGTTTTACCAGTTGGGAAACGAAGGTCAGCTGATCTTCGAGAGGGATCTGGATTCGCTATCGGAGTTACTGGGACACCCACATCCGGAGTTTCTTGGAGCTCAACTTCTAGGACCCCCAGGAGGAGACCTACAGTGGCTAGTCACCGTGGATCTTCGGGGAAGCATCGAAGCACCAACTTCCGGGAGAATTCAGTTCTCCGTGAGAGAGAACAACTGGCTAGATGGATTAGCCAGGGCAATGCATGAAGCTCTCGCACGTCTATGTGCCCTCGCGTCAACAAGATTCAAGGAACCCGTTTTGCCCACTATGCAAGACGTGACTTCATGGGAATGCCGATGGAGATGCCAAGTCACCCAGAATTGAGGCGTCAAGTGGAGAACCTCGATTTCTTGCTTCATGACCGACAGCAGGAACTGGACAATGCCAGAGAGTTAGCCAACCAGAACTGTGCCATCACCGACCAGAAGGCCCAGACTTTTGAACTGCTCGTCCAAGATTGCCAGTCTCTTCATTGCCTGCGTGCAAAGAAGGATCGCACCATCGCCCGTCTTCGCAAGAAGGTGGCCGACCTCGAGAAGACCGTCAAGGAGCAGGAAGCTCAGCTTGCCGCCAAGGAAGAAGATGATGAGGGTGAAGACATCCAGGGAGATATGGATTCTTACCTCAGCAACAATGATGACTTTCTGGAAGAGGATGTTGTGGACTTCTACACTGATGATGAAGACTCCGACTTCATCGACGATGAGTAGATGCACTAGAGCACTGTCATAGCATGAGATGTATCACCTCATAGTATCGTAGTTTGCAGAATGGTTCTTCAAACCATCTGTTTCCCCTTTTGCTTGTTATGGTGTGTTGTATCGTGTGCTTGCTTGCATGAATGAAAAAGAAGTTAGTTGAAAAACCTGAGTCTAACTCAATGTTTTAGCTTTGAAAACCCAAAACCATGAACCTTAGAATTTCCCTCTTACCCCTATATCTATCTCAATCTTCAGATGACTCGTGGAAACCAAGGAGGGAGCAGCTCGTCGCAGGACCCAATGCTGCAGATATTGCAGAATCTTATCACGGACCGTGAAGCAAGCAGGGCCGAGCGTCAAGCCAACTTAGCAACATTGCAGCAGATCGCCCAAATGGCTCTCAACAACCAAGGACATGGAAATCAGGATCACCAAGGATCCAAACTCAAAAACTTTCAGAACACCAATCCCCCAATCTTCAACCAATCTGAAAACCCATTAGATGTCAATGACTGGTTACAGACCATGGAAAACAACTTAGAGGTTGCCAGAGTTGAGGAGAATGAGAAAGTTCTCTTCGCCACCCACTATCTGGCGGGAGATGCAAGAGCTTGGTGGAATAGCATCCGCAATATGAACCATGGCGGTGATGACACGAAGCATTCAAGGTCAAGTTCAGCCGCACCCACGTGCCGCAAGGTCTTGTCAACAGGATGAGAGATGAATTCCGTGAATTGAAGCAAGGAAGAATGACTGTGGTAGAGTACCGTGACAAATTCTTGTCACTTGCCAGATATGCACCGGATGAGATCAACACGGAGGCCAAGAAGAAGGAGAGATTCTTAAACGATCATGATGAGATGCGATCGTCTCGTCAACATTCGTTTCAATGATCTCGAAGAGCTAGTCGACTCTGCCATTCAGATGGAAGGAAAGATTAACCAGGCAAACGACAACCGCAAGCACCATATGATGCAGCAGTCTGGATCCAGTAGTCACCAGAAGTACCGTCCTAACGCCTCACCAGGATATGCACCAAGGGACAGCCTACTCCCAAATTCCCGCCCAAGCTACCCCAACCATAGCGAAGGAAATGTGAAGTCCGGAGGAAACAATCACAACCCCGGCAATGCCAACAACTTCAACCGTGCCCCTCCCAAGAGCAACAACAACAACAACACTGCACCCAGAACTGGCAGCAATGCTGTACCTGTCACCATCAAGGACAAGTCCCAGATCACTTGTTTCGAGTGTGGAGTGAAGGGTCACTACTCCAATGAGTGTCCCAAGAAGACTGCCGCCAATGCCCCTGTGAATGCCCCAGCTCAACAGCAGCGTCGTGTTCAACCAGGAAGGAGATTTGCCCCAGGGAACCCGCACAACCGCAACGGTCGTCTCTTCCACATGAATGCCGAAGAAGCCCAGGAAGCACCAGATGTAGTCCTGGGTATGTTTTCTGTCAACTCAGTTTTAGCAAGAGTATTGTTTGATTCTGGAGCATCGCATTCATTTGTCACCGAAGAATTTGTATGCACTAGTAAGATTCGCCCAACCAACCTGAAGCATGTCATGATAGTTCAAATCCCCGGTTCAACAACAAAAACTAGAAAAATTTGCAAAGTTGTACCTATCAGAATACATGGGATAGATTTTTATGCCAACCTAATTGTACTTGGAACCAAAGGATTCAAAGTAGTACTAGGTATGGACTGGATGTCAAGGCATAAAGGACTGATAGACTATGCTAAGAAAGCCATCACCATGACCAGTAGTTCTGGAGTAATAGTAGAGCATATCTCTGAAACCTTACCCCGTCAATTCAAGTGCAACAAGAGTGTAGCCCTGTCTACCATTGACCAAGTCAGAGTAGTCTGTGAATACCCCGACGTATTCCCAGATGAATTGCCAGGTATGCCCCCGGATAGGGATATTGAGTTCATTATCGAACTAATCCCCGGAACCAGACCTATAGCCCAGAGACCCTATACCATGAACCCCTCAGAGTTAGTGGAACTGAAGAAGCAGTTGGATGCCATGTTAGCAACAGGTTTGATTCAACCAAGTGCATCGCCATGGAGATCACCAGTGTTATTCGTCGACAAGAAAGATGGAGGCAATCGTCTGGGTACAGACTATAGAAAGTTGAATGACGTCACCATAAAGAACAAGTACCCCTTGCCAAAGATAGAGGATCTATTTGATCAGTTGACCGGAGCTCAGGTATTCTCAAAGATTGATCTTAGGACTGGTTATCACCAACTTAAGATTCATGCAACGGATATTCCGAAGACCGCCTTTACTACTCGCTATGGTTTATACGAGTATACGGTTATGTCTTTTGGATTAACCAATGCCCCTGCTTATTTCATGAATCTCATGAATAAGATCTTTCCGAATTTCCTAGACAAGTTTGTAGTTGTGTTTATTGACGACATCCTTATCTACTCCAAGTCAGAAGAAGAGCATGAGCAACATCTGAGAATCATCCTAGAAACCCTGAGAGAGCATCAGTTATATGCCAAGTTCAGCAAGTGTGAGTTTTGGCTGAAAGAAGTAGGATTCCTAGGCCATATTGTGTCTGCCGGAGGAGTCTCTGTTGATCCCACCAAGATCAAAGATGTCGAAGAATGGGAAGCCCCAACCAATAAAACACAAGTTCGTTCATTCCTTGGATTACCGGGATATTACCGCAAGTTCGTAGAAGGATTCTCGAGCATAGCCCGACCAATGACCCAATTGTTGAAGAAGGACAAGAAGTTTGAATGGACAGACAAGTGTGAAGCCAGTTTCCAAGAGCTAAAGAAGAGATTGATATCTGCCCCAATTTTGATCATGCCAGACATCAAGAAGCCGTTTGATGTGTATTGTGATGCATCCAAGATTGGCCTAGGATGTGTATTGATGCAAGAAGGCAAAGTCATCGTGTATCTGTCTCGACAACCAAGCAAAGATGAGCAGAACTATCCGACCCATGATCTTGAGCTAGCAGCCGTGGTTCTAGCATTGAAGACATGGCGTCATTATTTGATGGGTAATCGCTATGAGATTTACTTAGACCATAAGACCTTGAAGTATATCTTCACTCAGAAGGAGCTGAATATGAGGCAAAGAAGATGGATAGTTTTAATCAAGGATTATGACCTTGGCATTCACAATCACCCCGGCAAAGCCAATGTGGTAGCGGATGCTCTTAGCAGATTGCCGTGTAGGCTTAACACCATGATCAAGGAGAAGCAACCAAGTTTGTATGAGGAGTTGGAGCAGTTCAGGACTGAATTAGTTAGCAAAGGATTCCTAGCTAGCATTGAACTTCAACCCACGTTGATTAGCCAAATCAAGGAAGCCCGGAAGGGGAATGACAGTATCGATGAAATCAAACATCGTATTGGTACAGGCAAGGTACCTGGATTCACCGAAGACGAAGAAGGAGTACTATGGTACAAAGGACGATTCAGGTGCCCAGATTCGAGTGAAGGAAATTATCATGAAGGAAGCTCATGATACTCTTTATTCTATCCACCCTGGAGGAACAAAGATGTATAAGGATTTGAAAGAGCAATTTTGGTGGCACAAGATGAAGAGAGAGATCGGAAGCTACATCGCCAAGTGTGACATCTGCCAAAGAGTCAAAGCAGAGCATCAGAGACCTGCAGGACTGTTGCAACCATTGCAGATTCTAGAATGGAAATGGGATTCCATTGGAATGGACTTTATCACCGGTTTACCTACTTCTCGTAGGGGGAATGACTCAATCTGGGTCATAGTTGATAGACTGTCCAAGGTAGCCCACTTTATACCTATCAAGACCACCTACCAACGTGCAAAGTTACCAGAGTTGTACATTGCTAGGATTGTTAGTCTGCATGGAACCCCCAAGACCATCGTGTCAGATCGAGGAACCCAGTTTACTTCAAGATTTTGGTAGAAAGTCCAGGAAGGTTTAGGAACCAAGTTGAACTTCAGTACCGCATATCACCCATAACAGATGGATGACCGAGAGAGTCAACCAGATCTTGGAGGATATGCTTAGAGCTTGTGTGTTGGAATATGGATCAAAATGGGAAGACTGCCTTTCAGAATTCTCATATAACAACGATTATCAAGCTAGTTTGCAGATGGAACCATTTGAATTCCTATACGGAAGAAAGTGTCGCACTTTGAATTGGTCGCAAGTAGGAGAGAGTCGATCTTTGGACCCGACATTCTCCGAGAAGCGAAGAGAAAGTTCACAAAGTCCGTGAGCACCTCAAGACCGCCCAATCTAGATGTAAGAGCTATCGACAAGAGAAGGAGAGACCTGACTTTCAATGTCAGAGATTTCGTATATCTCAAGGTTTCACCATTGAAGGGAACTCAACGCTTTAGTCTGAAGGGAAAATTAGCTCCCAGGTATATCGGACCTTTCAAGATTCTGAACCGCCAAGGAGAAGTATCGTATCAACTAGAACTGCCTGAAGAGATGTCAGCCATCCACAATGTGTTCCATATCTCGTTACTTCGCAAATGCTTGGAAGTGCCTGAGAAGACTGAAGTTTTCAAGAACATCGATCATAGAGTTGTGGAAATCAACAATGACCTGACCTATCGGGAAGTACCCATCCGTATCTTGGAAGAGGCCTACAGAACCACCAGGACCAGGAGCATCAAGTTTCTCAAGATTCAGTGGAGCAACCATACCGAGGAGGAAGCCACTTGGGAACGTGAAGATTACATTGGGACAGAGTTCCTAGATCTCTTTAGTTCCTAGTTTTCTTTGTAAATCTCGGGATGAGATTTTGTTTAAGGGGGGAAGGTTTGTAACATCCCAAAACTTTAATCCAAGCTTATCAAAATCAAATCATCCAAAAATAGGGTTAACAAAAACTTTTCCAAATTTAAAATGAAAGCATTCATATATGTGTGCATTTAAAATAGGAGTTGTTTGAATTACCATGATTGATTGATCCAATGCTTGTAAAATGTTTCTTAGGTGATTTAAACATCATCTACATCATTCCCAAACTTTTCCTAAAGAAAATCAAATAAAAAAGAATTAAAATGAAGGAATGGTCATTTTGGCAAATTTAACTCTCATGCCTACTTTGGCTATTCCTAGTACTCAATTCTTAACAGAAACAATTCTTGATCCTTGCACCCCTTGCTAGTACACATAATGAGGTACCAAGGCCCACCTTTGGATCTGCTAAAAACATTTTGTTAGCTATTTTAAATGACAGTTTAAAATTGAATCTAATGCATATGCATAGATCACCCCTATTTCAAAAACCATCTATTTGAGCTCCATTTTCAAAACCCTTGCAACCAGAGACTACCTATCACTAGTGGAGATCACTCAAAAATTTGAACTCAAAATTCAAAACGTTTTCTCTTGCGGCCATTTCATCAAACACTTGGCATGCTTAATCTCACCTCTAATCCTAGCTCACTGTTTCTACAGAGTTTAGCCACCCATTTGACCACAAAACACTCCCTCTGTCTCCACTTGATCAAACCATGCCATTATCACCCCAACCCCTACACCCTAGTGGCCAGGCCAAGCCATGCCGAGCACCAACTCGCCGGCCAAACTTGCCCTCACCCCAGCAGACCACCTCCTCTTTCCTTTCCATGTCTAGGAGGTAGCCAACACCTCACCGCCCCTCTCTGTCCCCTGCCCGAGCCAAGTGCTGTCGTGGACCACCGAGGAGAGCCCGCGCCTAGTGCCACCGCACCATGCTAGTGCCTCCCCCAGAGCGTGCCTTGTCCCCGCGTGCACAAGCCGCCGCTCGACCGCAGCCCGCGCCCGCCGCTCCGCCTCGACCTGGAGAACACCCCAGACATCACCGTTCGCCGCCCAAGGCTCACAGCCACCGCTCGCCGTGGACACCGCCGCTTCGGCCGCGCAGAGCGTCACCTCGCCTAGACCGCATACCACCGCCCCTACGGCCGTATTTAAGCTCTAGAGCACCACCAGGGAACCGCCGATCGATCGCCACCCCCAGCCATGCCTCTAGCTCGCCGTAGCCATGTCGCCACCGTCGACCGCCCATCCCGCTCGGTCTCACCGTCGGGCCTATAAAAGGAGCCCTCCCCAGCCATTCTCCTCCACACCATTCCACTCCCCTCACCTCTCTGAACCTCATCCACCTCTAGCCGGAGCAAGTGGAGCAGCAGCTCGCCGGAATTGGAACCGGAGCCGCCGCCTCTGGAGGAGAAGGGCGTCATTGATTTCGACCACCCCAAGCTCCGCCACGACCACGCCTCGCCTCGCCGTCGTCTTCCACTTTGTTTGCCTGCCTCGCCGACCCCGTTGGAGCCCTGGTATGCCCCCAGTAGACCCCACCGAGCCGCTAGGATTCGAGCTCGCTGGCGACCTGTTCGTCGTCAACAACGACCCTCAGCCGTTGATCTCACTTCTAATCGCATGGCCCACAGCGCGCATACTGTTTCGCGTGTTAAGTGCCGCTGACAAGCGGGACCCCCTGTCAGCTGAGCTCAAGCATGAGCGCCACCGCCCATTTCTTTTCCCACGTTAGCCCATAGATTCAAATCTGGTTTTTTCTTTTTAGTTAAATCTAGTTTTTGTTCCCTATTTCAAAATTCAATTTAGAGAGTTTTATAAATCCAAATTGCATGAAACCAATTTTGTCTGAAAGGTATTGAAATAATCTATCCAAGCCCGTTGGATTTATTTCAATTAGAGTTATAGATCTCTCCTAATAAAAATAACAAAACAGAAGCTTTTGCCACTTGCAACATTTTTATAAAATCAACCAAGTTAGCTTTTGAGTTGATTCCAACTCTCAAAAATCACATTTCATCATATATATCCAAATATGTAATAATATTAAGGTTTAAATGCAGTGACTTTGGACTAGTACCAAAATAATGCTATATAGGCATTTCTAGTCACTTTAAATCATTAAATAATGAACTTAAACCAAAGTAATATTGATCCAACCCTTAAATCTCATTCCCACATGTTAGAATATGTGGTGAGGACATGTGTCCACATGATCCATATTTTGGTGGTGAATATTAAATTTTAGTTAATATTTCAATGAGTAGAAATTACTTTTCTAAAATAAAAAGGTTGAAACTATTAAATTAAACTTGTGATGCTTGTGATGATAATAGATCATCAATTGTGTGTTTTAAAATGCTACTTAGCCTAGTTAAGTATTGTTTGTTGATTGTCTACTCCCTATGTATTTATAGACGCTAGTACCGACCAAGCTTTCGAGGAGGAGGAGTTCTACCAAGAAGAAGAAGAAGAAGAAGAAGAAGAAAACTTCAACCACTGCACCAACCAAGGCAAGCTATTGTTAGCAAGCGAGAATTAAACTAGATGGTTTACCAAAGATGCCTTAAGCATGCTTTGATCACACCCCTTTAACTATTAGTACCCCAAGTCTTATCGACCAGTTTTACCTCCTTTAGTTTACACAAAGTTCTTTCCCTAGTTTTTGAAGGTAGCATAAAAAGTATAAAACTTGACCTACTTAGAAACCTTTAGATGTCATTCTATGCCATGAGATTGATCCCATCTTTCCACCTTAGTGAACACTCTTAATGTTGGGTCCGCAACATAGAAAACAAAAAATTTCTTACGGTGTGAACTACACGCCAAGATCTATCTACTAGATACAAAGCAACGGGTGGACATACATCCAACGAGAACTTACCCTCGTAGACAACGAGCTTTGTTAACGAGTAGGAACTCGTGGTTGATGTAGTCGTACACTTGCCGATCTCAAGATCGTGATGAAGTCCAGAGGTTCGGCTCCAAAGACGCCCATCGATCCAGCTCCAGACCACAAGTCCAAAGACTGCAAAGCAGCGGTGCATCCGTGATCGCACACATGTCTGGTACCCCGACAACCTCCATCCCTCGCTCCAGCAAAGCAGTGCAAGCAGCAACTCCTTTCCAGATAAAGCCACCGGGAACATGTATCTCGCTAATCCGAGACCATGGGGGAATAATACTAGAGGGGGAGAGAGATCCTTCACAAGGAGGTGTGTGTGAGAAGTGAGGAGGGGGTGGCCTTTTATAGGAGGAGGGGGGTGCCCCTCCTTCATGGCCGGCGCATGGAGGAGGTGACTCTTCACCTCCTCCAATCATGTGGTGGTAACTCCCTCCACATAAATTTGCCCCTTCACATTCTCTTTTAAAGTCTCCACTTTAAATGCATTAAATTTCTCCAAATTTAATGATCTCTCATTTAATAAAACTCATTTATTATTTTTATTCAGAATTGTGTTAATTACTTTAATTAACAAACATTCACATAAAACCCCCTGCAACATTTCAATATTACATGCAGAACCAATTTCAGCAATTTCACCCGAAACAGTTTCGGTGTCTATTGAAATAATTCCAACACTTTCTTAAATCTTTATCTGAAACATATTTGCTCCAAATGGTGTCGGTGTCCCTTAAGTGTGTCACCCTACGGTTCGCGAATAATGCAGACATGATCGAGACCCCTCTCCGATCAATAATCAGCTGGACTGGAGATCCATCGACTCCTACACATTCAACGATGACTTCTGTGATCGTGAGAACCTTTAACGCTAGTAACTAAATCCCTTTGTCCCGCGATATATTACATGTCCGAGATTCGATCATTGGTATCTCCATACCTAGTTTGATCATGTTACCGACATGCACTCTTTTCTTGTTCCCGTGATATAACATTCTAGTGATCACATCACTTGCTTGCAAGCTATTTCAATGTGATATCACCGAGAGGGCCCAGAGTATATCTATCCGTCATCGGGATGGACAAATCCCACTCTTGATCCATGTGCCTCAACATAACACCTTCGTAGCATTGAACCCACCTTTATAGTCACCCTGTTACGGTGTGACGTTTGATGTTATCAAGATACTCTTCCGGTGTTAGCAATTAACATGATCTCATGGTCTAAGGATAAAGATTACTTCGTATGATGTTATAGCAATATAAACATAATGACTTTGATCGTAATGCTATACTTCGGATGAATGTTCATCACATCATTCCACCAATGGTGTGACCTTGTTATTAACAACATCCAATGTCCATGATCAGGAAACCTTGATCATCTTGTTAATCAACAAGCTAGTCTATAAGAGAGGCATAACTAGGAACCCTTTTTGTTTATTAAACACACATGTATTGATGTTTCCGATCAATACAATTATAGCATGTAAAATAAACATTTATCATAAACATGGAATAAGATAATAACCACTTTATTATTGCCTCTCGGGCATATTCCCTTCAGTCTCCCACTTGCACTAGAGTCAATAATCTAGTTTGAAAAACTTTGTGTATTGAACACCTATGGCTTTCTGGTGTTGCATATACGCCGTTGCTAGTGGTTAACATAATCTCTGGATCTGACAGTTTCAGGTCCGTATGTATTTGCATGTCTTTGCGTCTCTACGCATCACTCATTCTCAAATGAGATGGCATTGTATAGATTTGGTCCTTTGGTGAGACCTTTAGTTCGTTCAGCTCAAAATATGTTGATATTATTGTCACACAATATATCTTCATAGTATTAGCCCACTTTGAACCACACCTAGTTTGATAACAAACTACTTAACACAAATGCCCTCCTTGTCGCTACTATAGCGTCATATACTTAGCCTTTTGTTGTAGTATCTGTCACAATGTCTCAACTTTGGAACTCATCCAAATCCATCATGGAACATCCTTTCCATTACATTGTGCCACCCATAGTCTAAATTGAGATAAATTTAATTTGTATCTTGTGACAAAACTAGTATCAATGTAACACTTTACAATGAACTACCTTTAACTATTTGTCACTTATACATTATATATTCTTAGTTCTTCCAAAGCTCATAAGAATATCTTTACTATTGTCCAATGATTATCTTATGAATCATTCTGGTATATGCTCATAACATTTAGAGCATAGGACATTCTGGATATATACATATCATGGCATAATCGATCAAAATCTTCATGTGATTTTACTCACCAAGTGTTGAAACACTTGAATTTTGATACAATCCTTTCCATGCAGCAAGAACCTTTCTTGTTGTTTCCATATTGAACCCTTTCAATATCTCATATATGTATGTCTGGCACAACCATATTAGCGCCTTAATCTATCCATATAGATATTGATGCCTAATATTCCGGGTTTGCCCAAGTCTTTCATCGAAATCTTATTTTAATGAAATTCTTAACTTGTGTCAATTCAAGATACATCATTTCCAATCAACAATATGTCCTCTACATAATGTATTAGAAATATGTCTCAGCGCTCCCACTTAATTTCTTGCAAATGCAAGCATCTTCATCATCTCTGATGAATTTAAACTCTTTTAACAGTTTCATCATGATGAAGATTCCAACTCCGCTATGCTTACTTCAACTATTGAAGTTTACATGCCCTTTTAACACCCTTTGAATTAACAAAACCCTTCGAACCATGTCATGTACATGTCCTAGGTTACCATTCTATTAGAAGAACCTTGTTTTGTTTATTCAACTACCATATACCAAATTATATGTAGTGGTTGCTACATTAATCCGTCAAGACTATATATCGCTATGAAAGATCATATCTTGTCATAGTCAACTCCTTGAACATTGCCGTAAACTTCTTTCTGACATGTAGACTATTTCATAGATGTCAAACATCCATGTCTATTTCTTTATAGATCCAAACATGACCGATAGGCTTCACGCCTTTCCGGAGGGTCTTCCAAGTTCAGAAACTTGATTTCTCGTGTATGGATACTATCACGGATTCTATGACTTCTAGTCATTTTATGGAGTCAGGGCCCATCGTCGCTTCTTTGCATGTAGTAAGTTCATCATTGTCAAAACAATAACGACTTGCTTATCAAATCTTACTATTTGATTCTTACCGACCCACACGGTTCTATAGGAACTCTAATCTCCAAGATCACACCTTTTGTAATCATAGGAGCCATGAGCATTGTGGCCGCCACCGGGACACTTTCCGGCGCTGCGCTACTTATCACATATAGCTAAGGTTCAACAACCTTATCAAAGTTCTATTGTCCTCCCACTTAACTTTTCGCGAAAAAATTCCTTCTCAAGAAACTTGACGTTCCAAGCGACAAACTCTTTTGCCCCCGGTGTTATGGAGAAATTCCCAACAAATTCTTTGGGATAACCTACAAAGACGTGCTTATCTGACTTTGGTTGTAAACATTTTACTTATGCATAGCATACCAAAATTTAAGAAAAGACAATTCGGGTTTTATCCCAAACCATAACTCATATGGTGTCATTTCAACGGATCACGATGGTGCTCTTTTCAATGTAAAAGCGGTAGTCTCTAAAGCTTCAATCCTTAAAACATAATGGCAGTTTTATAAATGATACCTTTGATCTTACCATGTCAAACATGGTTTGATTTCATCTCTCGAATATTCCATACTCCTATGGTTTATCGGGAAACACAAATCTTGGAACAATTCCTCAAATCTTAGGTGTTTTGCTAAACATGTAACTCAAATATTTTCCTTTATGATTGAATCATAAACTCTTTATTTTATTGTTAGAATGATTTTTCACTTCATCTTGAAAGACTTTGAACAATTTTCAAATGTTTCATACTTCTTCCTTATTAAGTAAATATACAGATATATTCACTCAAATTTTCGGAGAAAGCATATGAAGCAAAAAGATCCATCGCATATGGCTACACATAATGGACTATGCACATCAGCATGCACAATTTCCAATAAGCTAGTCATCCGTTCCTCTCTGGCCTATGGACGGAGTTTCAATTATCTCGAGGAAAGTCTCACATGCATCAATTGATCAAAATCAAGGACTCCAAAATTCCATCAACATGGAGTTTCTTCATGTTTTCTTTCAAATATAATTAAAACAGCGATGTCACTTCATAAGTGATCTTTCAATCATTTGTCTTGTGACATTTTAGCAATAGTGTTTATGGATGTGATTTCTCCAACTAGACTTGTAAAAGTTCATCCATCCTTTATGGAATATGGTAATTATTTGAACAGCCATTGTTCTCATAATACCGAAACAAAATAACAATTATTTAAACAAATCTTGAAGGCTTGGTTTGATGACAACGAAAAACACAATAACACTTTATTTGTTTTTGATGAACATCATCACTCATTCTCTTGGTAGTTACTTAGGCCATTGTAGTTCATGAATTGCATTGTCCTATATGACACTTCATACCAACCAATTCGGTATCCAATACCGGTATCCAATACCGGTATCCAATACCTAAGAACCACATTGTTTAACAAGCAAGGAATATAGCCATAACATGTATATCTTCTATATACCTAAGTTGGACATCTCCAACCTTTTATTTTTCTGCCAAATATTTTATAGATTCTCTTTCAGCAATTCCTTTTCTTTTAAAAGAATCTATCAACATCAATAGTGGTGTCATCAACATGACACATGGTACAAAGCGTATATAGTCAAATGCTAATACCTTTGGACTTGCACTTTGAAGTGGATCACCATCATCAAATGTTTGGTGTTCTTTCAAAAATCCATTCTTTAGTAATCTATTAGTCTAGTAAACATTTTACTTACATCTTCTATTCATCCTTATCATGACAACTTTCATGATCAAGCTACTATAGCCTATAAGGAAGAATCGCGAGTATAATATCAGTTTCCAAAACCTTTTTGGTAGATTCGGATGCCTAGCATCTCCATCCTTCACAAATTCGCATACAATATGAGAACATGTATTTTGCTAAATTATACTCTATCATAATGCAACCAAAAACATTGTTTCAGATATCACGATATCTTTCACACATGATGGTTTCTGAAACAATTTTCAGCTCCAATATAATCTTGATATTAAAACAACTTTTTGAATATCAATAATCATGGAGGCAAACATGATACTTTAGATACTAACATTGGAATTCTTACTCTTGATTTAATACTACTTATTAAACTTCATGGAGTAAATAGAGTTTGTTGAAAGTTTGCAATAGGACTTATAAACTTTAAATTGACATTCAAAACAATACGATACCAGTTCGTAAAGTAAATATCCAGAATTCTGTAGTTCTATTATCTCAAATAAAAACTAAGCATAAGGTAGTGAATAGATGCGAATGACTACAACAAATTATGCAAATTCACTTCGATTTAGTTTATGACAAATTGAGTTCGACTAATCCAAATTAGAAATGAACTCCCACTCAAAAACGACATCCCTCGTGCCTTTTTGGTGATTACATGAACCAAATCCACTACACCAAGTCCGATCATCACATGAGTCGGTGTAGCTTCAAAGGCGAGCATCAATATGGTCATCACATCAACTATATGACTCATGCTTAACCTTTCGGTCCGTGTTCCAAGGCCATGTATGTACATGCTAGGCTCGCCAAGTAAGAACCTTAGTATTCGCGTGTGTAAAACTGTCTTACACCCGTTGCATGAAAGCGTAGAGTTGAGAACACCCGATCATCACGTGATGTCTCGAAACACGATCCATAGAATGGTGCATACTTAAGGAAGAACACATTTTATCTTGATATCTAAATGAGGGATCATCTTACAATGCTACCGAAAGCGCCAAACTAGCAGTATAAGATGCTAACATCTAATGTGTAAAGTGAGATGATATGGTCCATGCATTTGATATCTATCACTTGCATCGTGGTATGATCTCTATCATTCCTTTGTGTGTAAGGCCAAGGTCTATGGAATTTACACGTTGAATGTGTTGTAAGAGTATCTATCATACATCTACTTACAGCAATACCATATCAAGACACTAGCCCAGCAACGATCTAAACTAGACGCCTCTAATTTATCAATTGCAAGTTTTACGTGGCTTAGGGCTTTTGGAGATAGAACCGTTCTTACCTACGAACATGAACCACAACGAGGATAACTAAGTTATTAGCAACTCGTTGTAAATCAGATATTGACTATAGTAGGAGAGACAGACACCCTCCAGCCACTTATGCAAAACAAGTTGCATGTCAGTCGTGGAACCGGTCTCATGTACGATGACATGTAAAGTTGGTCCGGGCCGCTTCATTCCACTATGCCACCAATATCCAAAATACATGAAAGAAGCAATAACATGATCATCATCGCCCACATATAAACATATGTGTACTACCCGTGCAAAGCACCTACACATAGATCAGGCTCTAATACCACTGTTGGATCCGCAGCATAGAAAACAAAAAATTTCCTACAGTGTGAACTACACGCCAAGATCTATCTACTAGGTACAAAGCAACGGGTGGACATACATCCAACGAGAACTTACCCTCATAGACAACGAGCTTTGTTAACGAGTAGAAACTCGTGGTTGATGTAGTCGTACACTTGCCAATCTCAAGATCGTGATGAAGTCCAGCAGGTCCGGCTCCAGCACGTCCATCAGATCCAGCTCCAGCACCACCAAGTCCAGCACCGCAGCGCAGTGCATCCGTGATCGCACACACGTCCGGTACCCTGACAACCTCTGTCCCTCGCTCCAGCATAGCAGCAGAAGCAGCAACTCCTTTCCAGATAAAGCCACCGGGAACATGTATCTCGCTAATCCGAGACCATGGGGGAATAATACTAGAGGGGGAGAGAGATCCTTCACAAGGAGGTGTGTGTGAGAAGTGAGGAGGGGGTGGACTTTTATAGGAGGAGGGGGTGCCCCTCCTTCATGGCCGGCGCATGGAGGAGGTGACTCTTCACCTCCTCCATTCATGTGATGGTAACTCCCTCCACATAAATTTGCCCCTTCACATTCTCTTTTAAAGTCTCCACTTTAAATGCATTAAATTTCTCCAAATTTAATGATCTCTCATTTAATAAAACTCTTTTATTATTTTTATTCAGAATTTTGTTAATTACTTTGATTAACAAACATTCCAATAAAACCCCCTGCAACATTTCAATATTACATGCAGAACCAATTTCAGCAATTTCACCCGAAACAGTTTCGGTGTCTATTGAAATAATTCCAACGCTTTCTTAAATCTTTATCTGAAACATATTTGCTCCAAATGGTGTCGGTGTCCCTTAAGTGTGTCACCCTACGGTTCGCGAATAATGCAGACATGATCGAGACCCCTCTCCGACCAATAATCAGCAGCGGGACCTGGAGATCCCTACTGACTCCTACACATTCAACGATGACTTCTGTGATCGTGAGAACCTTTAACGCTAGTAACTAAATCCCTTTGTCCCGCGATATATTACATGTTCGAGATTCGATCATTGGTATCTCCATACCTAGTTTGATCTTGTTACCGACATGCACTCTTTTCTTGTTCCCGTGATATAACATTCTAGTGATCACATCATTTGCTTGCAAGCTATTTCAATGTGATATCACCGAGAGGGCCCAGAGTATATCTATCCGTCATCGGGATGGACAAATCCCACTCTTGATCCATGTGCCTCAACATAACACCTTCGTAATCGAACCCACCTTTATAGTCACCCTGTTACGGTGTGACGTTTGATGTTATCAAGATACTCTTCCGGTGTTAGCAATTAACATGATCTCATGGTCTAAGGATAAAGATTACTTCGTATGATGTTATAGCAATATAAACATAATGACTTTGATCGTAATGCTATACTTCGGATGAATGTTCATCACATCATTCCACCAATGGTGTGACCTTGTTATTAACAACATCCAATGTCCATGATCAGGAAACCTTGATCATATTGTTAATCAACAAGCTAGTCTATAAGAGAGGCATAACTAGGAACCCTTTTTGTTTATTAAACACACATGTATTGATGTTTCCGATCAATACAATTCTAGCATGTAAAATAAACATTTATCATAAACATGGAATAAGATAATAACCACTTTATTATTGCCTCTCGGGCATATTCCCTTCACTTAACTTAGTACCTTAGTATAGATCCAAAAACTTGAGTCACTCTAGATGGGAATACTTGGTGAAAATGAATTATGAAAACCTTGGAATGATGAGTCATTCTATTGAGATGTTTTGACATGTGTTGAGAGACACAACTGGTTTATGATGATGAAAATGATGAGGCATGAGCCTTAACCCTTTTATAAAACTGATGGTTGGATTCAGATGCGATACCATTCCAAATTTACCGTACAACCACATTACCTGAATTGGGTAAGGCTTAGCTGGAAATTTATATGCATTAGTATTAGTTTCCTCACGGAAGAGGTTTGAGATGAGGCTACCTCTCAATGTTGTCCACCTATGCAGTGCCCAAGATGACTGATGGTCATGGTTGGGAGGCCATGCTCATAGGAGAGGTGCTTGTACTAGGGTGTGTAAAGGGAAGGTTATGTTTGATTATCTGCATACTAAGTATGATGATTCAGTGTTATCCCTGATAGATGTATCGAATCTTGTGGTGAAAGTGTACCACCTCTGCAGAGTGTCAAACTATTCGAATAGCCGCGTCCGCGGTTATGGACAGTTGGAATGGCCATACTGTTTCGTTGTCAGATGTTTTCTAAATAACTTAAAATGAATGATAAACTTTGACTTGACCACACAGGGTTGTGTTGATGATAATAGCTTCCCAACTTAAGTGATTCTAGAACTTTACTTTATCTTTATTTGCTTCTGAACTCAGCTTAGGTTTCAAACTTAATTTGATAGTTAACTTAGATTCAGTACTTTAACTTAGAATTATACCACTTGTTAGTAGTAGTTTGCGAGTACTTAAAGAGTACTCATAGCTTTTGTCCCTGGCTATTATCATGGCCAGACTATGAAGGAGATTATCAAGATGATGGTCAACAGGACGGCTATGATAACTAGGACTATCTGCCTTCATTAGCATTGCATGTGCCTCTGAAGATGGACCCCACCGCTACGCTATCATTTATTTTTCCGATGCTTGTTGTATTAAAGACTGGATCATGAGATCCTTATTTGTGTAAAACCTTATGTATGGTTTGTAATGGATGATGTACTGTGATATCCAATCCGTTATGTCTCGCAAAAATGGTAATCTTGGGATTGCGAGGTATGGCATAACAGGCATCTGGGATTAAAAATCCGGGTGTTGATATATAGTTACACAACTGAATCACATAATATGAAAATCTATTTATTTTTATATAATCAGTTTGATACCTAGAAAAAAAATGCCCATGAGTTGTAAAAGGAAGTCCACATATCAAAAATAGTTGTCCGGTAGTTAAAATATTTCAACTTATATAAAAAGTATATACTCATGTAACTTTTAAGAAAATTTTCTTCTACGTGAAGAATCATTCATCTAAAAAAACAATGTTTAGATATAAGAAAATTGCTCAGGTATTAAAAAATGTTCATGTATTTTTACAACCAAAGTTCATGTATATTAAAAAGATGTTTTTTTATAAAACTGTTCAGGATTCCAAAAAAAAATCTTCATGTTTCTCGCAAAAAAACATGTATTCCAAAAAAAAGAGTCTCATAACAATGTTTGTATATTTACCAAGAATAATAAAAGAAAATGTGCTTATATATTAAAAATAGAAAAACGAAGTTGTTCATCTATTTCCGAAAAATAGTCAAGTGTTTAAAAATAAATATTCATGTATTTATCCAAAAACAATCAAATGGAATGCAGAAAAAGGAGAAAAAGAATTATATAGAAAATAAAAGCGAAAGAACACAACACAAAACAAATAGAGAAAAAAAATCAATGGGCCGGCCCAGTCGAGCGCGCACGCGGGCGACGATGGACTGCTGCTCGCAATAAGCGATGTACCCTCGGCTTCATCTCCTCGCTGGCCCCTCTTTCCCCACTTGGCCTCGTCGATCTCCTCCTCAATCCCTCATCCCTACTCCACGATGCAGCTCTGCCCTAAAACCCTACACGGGCAGTAACCAACTAGCGATCAGGCGTCGCCGGAGCTCCCTCCCTCCCCCGGCGCAAGGTTGGGCTCGCCATGTCGCCCACTGCCTCCGCCTCCGCCATCGTCGCCGAGACGTCGCGCGGGTACCACCACCTCAAGATCGACGGCTACTCAAGCCTCAAGGGCCTCCCCGTCGGCGAGCGCCTCAGATCCTGCCCTTTCACCCTCGGAGGCCATCGTTGGAGAATCAACTACTACCCCAACGGCGACTGCGCGGAGAACGCGGGCCACATCTCCCTCTTCCTCGCCCTTGACGAGAACGTGGCCAAGGAGGTGACGGAGCGTTTCGAGTTTGGTTTCCAGGCGAAGAAGCACACGCTATTCTTCCTCAGGAAGGCCAAGCCAGCGCCGCTGACACATGCTGCGCACGGCTTCGCTAGCCAGGGTACTTGGGGCTACCCAAAGTTCGTGCAATGGAGTGCCTTGGAGAGATCGAAGCATCTCAAGGACGATTCCTTCACAATCAGGTGCGATGTCCTCGTCGTCAACAGGGTCCGCATCATGGGGAGGCCCGAGGAAGAAGATCCCATTCCCAAGTTCGTGAAGGTGCCCCGTCCGACCTGAACCAGCACCTGGGCGGCCTCCTCCTCACCGAAAGGGGCGCCGATGTGGTGTTCGAGGCTGGTGGCGAGACATTCCCCGCACACCGCTGCGTGCTCGCGGCCCGGTCGCCGGTCTTTAGTGCGGAGCTCTTTGGCTCGATGAAGGAGGGTAACACCGACGGTTTGGTCCGCATAGATGACATGGAGGCGCAGGTGTTCAAGGCTTTGCTCTGTTTTGTGTACACTGACAAGTTGCCGGAGATGAAAAAGGAAGAGGAAGATGCCATGTGCCAGCATCTGCTTGTCGCGGCGGACAAGTATAACATGGAGAGGATGAAGTTGATTTGTGAAGACAAGTTGTGCGGGTACATCGATGTGGGCACGGTGGTGAACATCTTGGCATTGGCTGAACTGCACCACTGCCATGGGCTGAAGAGGGCATGCGTCCATTTTCTCAGCTCTCCAGGAAACCTGAAGGAAGCCATGGATAGCGATGGCTTCGAGCATCTAAGCACAACCTGCCCCTCTGTTGTGAAAGAGTTGATCGCCAGGTGCTCACCTCCGTAGTTCAGTAATGTGCAGCAATGGTATCCTCTGGTTTCTAGTCGCTCATTTCTCTTGGTAGTATATGAGTACATCTATCCCTGTGTCTCTTGGTATATGACTACATCTATCCATGTGTCTCTTGGTATATGAATATATCTATGCAGCAAGGAGTTAGAAATTAGTTTCACTGCATGTGTGTAATCTTACCAAGTAATCAGGAATGATACTGTTCAGGTAAGATTGCTAGTTAAATCTCTATTAGACTTGCACTTTATCTGTTGATGAGTAATGCAAAGCAGTCGTGCCTTAACTATTTCTTTGGGAGATCATATTTTTTTTCATGTCGTTCCTGCATATCTACATGACTACATCTATCATCAATGCATGTTATTCCAAGAAATGCTTTGTTGACAACGAGTTTATATCTGGTCTTTGCATCTCTTTCGGTTTTTTCTTGATTCTTTGGCCTGTCAAAACCGAGAATTTACACATTACACCTGAAGAAAATTGAGATACCATCTTATTACCGGTTGTTCTTGAGAGGGTCTGGAGGAGGATGTGGTGATTTAAAAATGATAAGTATCAGGGACATACACTGTTAACAGAACTGCGCTTCTTGGATTATACCTTCGGTGCTCGTGGAGGCGGTGATTTGGCTTGCAGGATCAAATGATCGCGTTATCTGTACCCGTTGGTGTACCATTGAGATCAGCAATGTTAGCCTTTTGGCACTGGTCATGGCCGCGCAGAAAGTGATGTATTGCGGTGCTAGTACGTGGATATTTCAAGGTTTCTGTATGTTGCATCATTTAATGGGGTAGGTTAGCCTTCGGTCCAGGGTGTTGACGACGGTTTTCTTGATCTGGCAGTACATAATTTTGCATTACTTTTGTACTGTTGGTACATGATTTTTCCTCAGGTGCGTTTCGTTGTCTTGAAACGGTTCCAAATCAATAATGGTGTTGGCAGCTGTCATTTAGTTAACACCGGCGCAAGTATCAGCTGCCATGATCCATGGAGGAAGGATCTAAGGATTTCCCTCTTGATCCGGTAGAGAGGTATGTAGATCTTTGTAGCTTGCCTCTTAACTTTTCATTAGATTCCCCTGGCTACGATTTTGAATTCGGCCAGACATTTACAAGTTTGAAATTGGGGAGTCAAGAGCGGATGCGATCCTTGTGGATCCGGGATATGTGATTAGCGTGGAGGATGAAGGCGTTGTGAGTGCCGTGGCTGGTATGAACGAGCAAAATTGGGTGAGGATGTGGACGAGGCTGATAGCATCGGGTCGGCCTCGCATCTGCAAAACAGGTCTTCCGATGAAGAGTACTCATGAGGTTGGAGATGAACCGCTTTTTCTTTAAACAAGTAGAGTCGGCGAAGGGACCGGAAGCGACATGTTAATTCCAAGCGGTGGATGCACAACGTGTTATAAAGGACCCCATAAAATAAGAAAAATAACATAGATCCCTGATAAATGTAGAAAAGACCTCACTGAAAGATAGAAAATAGAAAACCGATCCCTCTCTATCTCCACCACAAAGCCAGAAGTCAAGAATCGTCGTCGTCAAGGTCGGAAGGAGGGACAAAACCACTTGCTTCTGCACAGACGAGAAATACGGCCGCTGACCTTGAGAGGGACCTCATCGAGGAGGTTAAACAATTATTGGGACCCTTCACCGGCTTCTGGATAGGCCATGTTCTGGCATTGGATATCGGACGGCTGTCACCCACCGTCGAGGTGGTGCTCAAGAAGATAGCTTCCCAACTCCACTGCTGCAAGACATTGCTGCTCACCCAATCGACACCTCCAATTTCTGCAACCACTAAGCCTGTTGGAGGAATAAGAAGATATGAGGAGCAGAAGAGAGCTGCAGCAGGGGGGTCTTTAGCGGTGCCGGAAGAGATAACCGGCCCACCGAACTCGCCACTCCTACCAAATGTGGGAGGAGACAGGTGGAGATGAGCGGCCCCAGAAAAAAAACCGCAAGCAGGCTTATTGAACCAGCAGCGGTAGAAGGTCGCTGTTGAGGAACTTTGATACGTCGTAATCGTATCTATAATTTTTGATGCACCATGCTTATTTTGTATCAACTATCTTATGTTTTGTCTACACTTTGAGGCATTTTTATATATTTTTTGGAACTAACCTATTGACAAGATACCATAGTGTCAGTTGCCTGTTTTCTGTTGTTTTTGGTTTCAGAAAAGCTAGTAAAGAAATATTCTCGGAATTGGACGGAACAAAAGCCGAAATTCCTATTTTTCCAGAAGACGAAGGAGACCAGAAGGAGGACTGGAGATGGGCCACAGGGGGGCCACACCACCCCTTGGTGCGGGTCCCCTGGCCGCGCCACTAGGTGGTGTGGCCACCCTGGCCCACCTCTAGCATCGCCCCTTCGCCTATATATTCTCCCCGAGACGAAAATCCTAAGGGGAGATCAGAATTCCACGAAACGTTCCGCAGCACCGCCGCCACCGAAGAGGAGATTCGGGGGACAGAAGTCTCTATTCCGACACCCTGCCAAGACGGGGAAGTGCCCCGTAGCCATCTCCATCGACTCCACCGCCATCTCCATCGCTATTGCCGACTCCCATGATGAGGAGGGAGTAGTTCTCTCTCGAGGCTAAGGACTCTACCGGTAGCTATGTGTTCATCTCACTCTCTCTATGTATGATCTTATTGAGATCATGAGCTTTGTAATCTATAGATCTATTCTGCTACTCAAGTGCTTTAATTAATCTCTGCTTATCCCCACGTGTGTGAAGCTGACAGTATGCACACCGTGTGGCACTTTGGTTAAGGTTACAGAAATACTTATCATGAGTATAATTTGAGTTGGATGTCTTTATGAGATTGTGGTGTTTGTTGGAACCATCTAGCGCTCAAGGTGATAGTGAGGGGTTATCTAGATGGTGAATGCGAACTTTAAGGTGTGGTGTTATAGACTACATTGTGCAGTCGGAGAGTAGTCCAGGGTAGCATAATGAAGAGAAGATATTTATATGACAGTGTCCACTAGTGAAAGTATGATCCCTAGGCCTTATTTCTAAATATTAAAACATTGTTTACAATCAGTCATGTTACATGTTTGCTTGATATCACTCTTATTTCAGATTGCAATTACCACTTATAATCATCCATATTACTTGTATTTCACTATCTCTTTGCTAAACTAGTGCACATATACTCCTGACAAGTGTATTGGGTGTGTTGGGGACACAAGAGACTTCTTGTATCTTGATTGCAGGGTTGCTTGAGAGGGGATACCTTTGACCACTTCCTCTCTGAGTTCGATAAACCTTGGATGATCCACTTAAGGGAAACTTGCTGTTGTTCTACAAACCTCTGCACTTGGAGGCTCAACACTGTCTACAAGAATATAAGCGTGCGTAGACATCGAGCTATTTTCTAGCGCTGTTGCCGAGGAGGTAAGGTAAAAGGTACTCACATCATCTGGCTACTAAGCTATCTTCTAGTACTGTTGCTGGTGTGTGAGTGCTCGAAGTTATTTCCTTTATATTTTGCAATTATATCTTTTTGTTTCTTGTTTTTATTTTTACTAGTTAGGCTTAATAAAAAACAAAAAAAATAGAGAGCTTTATAGTATTTATCTTGAGTTAGGACATGAAGTGTTTGAAGAGAAAATTAAAAAACCTATGAAATTTTATTTGCATGCTAATAGCAATGTTAATAGTATGAATTCTTTAAACACCATTATTGCTAATGCTATGTAAAAGTCTAAGCTTGAGGAAGCTGGTTTTGATGAGCATGATATTTTAGTCCCCCAAGCATGGAGGAGAAAATTTACTTTGATGATACTATGCCTCCAATATATAATAATTATATGATGAATATGATATTTTCAGTCCACCTACTAGTAAGGAGAAAATTAATTATGATTACAATATGCCTCCTATATTTGATGATTATGGTGATGAGAATAATAATGATAGCTATTTTGTTGAATTTGCTCCCACTACGATTAATAAGAATGACTATGCTTATAGGGAGAGTAATAATTATTTTATGCATGTGGCTCATGATAAGAATGTTTTATGTGATATTTATATTGTTAATTTTATTCATGATGCTACTGAAAGTTATTATGAGAGAGGGAAACATGGTTTTATGTATCTCAACAACATTAAGTTTTCCCTCTTTATGTTGAAAATTTTGAAGTTGCACTTGTTTTGCTTACCCATTCTTGTTACTATGTGCTTCTTTGATTTATTTTCTTACAAGATTCCTATACATAGGAAGTGGGTTAGACTTAAATGTGTATCATATTTGCTCCCTTATGCTCTCTTTTACTTTAATTCATATTTCTTATGTGAGCATCATCGAAATTATCATGCCTATCTTAATGGCTATAAATAAAGAGTTTTTGGGAGACAACCCATTATATTTTTACTTTCAGTTTATGTTTGTTTTGTTTAGTCTTGGAAGTTATTGCCTCTGTAATAACCTCTCCTTATCATTTTTGTTTGTTTTTATGCCAAGAATAACCTCTAATAAGGGGGAAGTAAGATATGAGGAAGTTGCTGCCCCGAAACAGATTTTTGTGCGTCACTGTAAAAAAATCGTGAAAAATCTCAGTACGTCGGATTGAGCTGTAATGTTTTGTGCTTATGACCCAGGTTATAACCCAACTTTAGTTAGTTTAGAACTTTGCGATTTGAGCAACAGAAGATTTTCTAAAAAATCGGTTTTTACCTGCTGGTCTATTTTAACAGATTTCTGCCATTATTTGCATTTCCCTCTTAATCTTTTTCTCTTTGAGTTCTCTTTGATCACTTGAGCTTTTATAAGGAATTTTTATAGTAGCTTGTGTTTTAATGGAAGTATTACTTGTGTTGAAACTGAATCCAAAGAATTATTATTTTGAATACACTAATGTTGCTAATGAAGATTGTGTGAAGTTTTGTATGAAGGAAGTTTTCAAGTGTAGGGAGAGAATGATGTGATGAGATGAAGTATGGACAAAAGCTCAATATTGGGGATGACACCCGTATCACCCCAACAAATATTCAAGAAGTACAAGTGTCAAAGCTTGGGGATTCCCAACGCATCCCCTTCTTCATCAATAATCTTAGGTCTTCTTTTAAGACACTTTATTTTTATTACCTTATGCACTATGTGTTGTTCTTGGAGCGTCTTTGTTTTTAGTTTTCTTTTTGCTTTCTTTGTTGCAATAAGTTGGTTAGATCCCAACACACTTCTTTTGGAGAGAGATGCACCCCGTTATTCATTGCCTAGAACACTCTAGTTTTCACTCTTATTGTTTTGTGAGTGTTCTCCTTTACTAGCACTACGTTTAGCTTTAGTTTTCTTATTCTTTTGGCTTAGAAATGTTTAGTTCTTTGTAGATGGGTGAGACATGCTCTCTGGTCTTTATTTATTATTATCTTTGAGAGTTGTTTTAAATAAGTCGATTGGTGTTGGAAAAGAGTAGGAAGTTTCATGCTTATAGTGGTACAAAAGGAAGCTTGTTTTGACTGTGACTTAGACTTTATCATGTCATGCTAGATGTTGCTTTGACCATATGCTTAGTGATTATTGTTGTAGCATGACTTGTTTCAAACAATTGAGATTGCTTTATGTGCCTTGAAAGAATCATGCGTTGTTTTAGCATACAAAAGTATAATATTGTGGTATTCTCCTTTGATGCTTTATTTGGGTTGACTTGGAACATGCTTACACCATGTTAAGACTATGAACCAGTCACCATAGCCTCTATAATCATTTAGTTTTTGACTTGCAATATCACTTCATGCTTTAATTAATAATGTTTTGTCGCTTTGCATGATTATGGCCATTATTGCTCTCTTAGTTGGTGGCTCCCAGTATTTTGCTAGCTTCCACTTGTACCACGTATGAGTTCCACTCATGCATCCAACCTCCAAGAAACCAAGTTATTCCAAAGATTCCACTATAAATTCCTATGCATGGTGTGTTACACCATTCCAAGTATATTCATGTTTTTATCTATCTTCCAAATTAAACTTGTTATGTGAAAATTAGTGATTAAAGCTCTCACAAACTTGATGGCACACTTTATTTTCTCGCACTTAATAAACCTGAACCATTGTGTCCATCTATGTTGCTTATATGCTTGCACTTTATAAGTTGTGAATTAGCAGAACCATGCTACCATGGGGAACGCTTTCAACATTGCACTTATTATTCAGTTGATATCATGTTCTTTTGTTTATGGATCCCGGCGGTGTGAAATAAAAGGGGATCTTGTAAGCTCATGGAGTTTGTATGTGTGTTGAAGAAACGCCTGGGCCGCTAGCCTAAGCCATGCCTAATCATGGTGGAAACTTGCAGCATAACCATAATGAGCACTCTATGAAGCATCCTCAATAAAAACCTATGCAAATAGCAAATAAAAAGATCGCTGAGATGCTCATTGTCTGCTTGCCTTGTCATTTTGATTATGGGATAGCTCCTGTATCATGTGCAAGGGGTACCCCATTGACGGTTCTTTATGATACACATGTACTTACAATGACAAGAACTTACTTGTGACTAAAGTTGAGTAGCATGAGGTTCGGTACTCGTAAGCAAGGGGCATGAGATTTTCAACTTATAACTTGTCAAGCATATCCTCATATTTGTGTCACTTTAACCTTAATCACCTCAAGATGCTTATAATAGGGGAAATGAGAGCTGAAATTTAATAAGTACCATAATTTTTGGAAGCTCTTTATGAAACTTGAAATTCCTTCTTCCCTCTGTGTAGGGCATTTACTTTTATGTTGAGTCTCCATCTTTTATCTTTATGCACCAATTAAGAGAGCATAGTTGTCATTCTTAGTTTAATGTGCATTGTCCTAAAACTTGCTGATTGATTCATAACTTTGATATTGCTTGTTCTTAAATTATTTGTATCTAGTCACCCTTATGAACTTTAAAGGTGTCCTATGCATTTATGTTTTGCTATACCATGAGCGACAAGCTGAATACCACTCTTATTATGTTTTCTATATGTGAAACAAACAAGCGTCTTTTAATGCATTGTTATTCATGATCTTTTGTTTGTACCTTTTTATGTTGCAACTTAGTTGCTTTGTATTATTATTAGAACTATATCTTTCATCTTTATGTTAGAGTACTATGATCCCAGCTATCAATGTTTTATAATACCTTGATCAAGATTGTGATAGTGCATGTCACCTAAAAAATTATTGTTTTTATCACTTACCTACTCGAGGACGAGCAGGAGTTAAGCTTGGGGATGCTTGATACGTCGTAAACGTATCTATAATTTTTTATGCTCCATGCTTGTTTTGTATCAACTATTTTATGTTTTGTCTACACTTTGAGGCATTTTTATACATTTTCTGGAACTAACCTATTGACAAGATGCCATAGTGCCAGTTGCCTGTTTTCTGTTGTTTTTGGTTTCAGAAAAGCTAGTAAAGAAATATTCTCGTAATTGGACGAAACAAAATCCAAAATTCCTATTTTTCTAGAAGACGAAGGAGGCCAGAAGGAGGAGTGGAGATGGGCCAAAGGGGGCTCACACCACCCCCTGGAACGGGTCCCCCTGGTCACGCCACCAGGTGGTGTGGCCACCCTGGCCCACCTTTGGCATCGCCCCTTCGCCTATATATTCCTCCCGAGACGAAAACCCTAAGGGGGAGATCAGAATTCCACGAAAAGTTCCGCAGTGTCGCCACCACCGAAGAGGAGATTTGGGGGACAAAAGTCTCTCTTCCGGGACAGAGAAGTGCCCCCGGAGCCATCTCCATCAACTCCACCGCCATCTTCGTCGCCATTGCTGACTCCCATGACGAGGAGGGAGTAGTTCTCTCCCGAGGCTAAGGGCTCTACTGATAGCTATGTGTTCATCTCTCTATCTATGCGTGATCTTATTGAGATCATGAGCTTTGTAATCTATAGATCTATTCTGCTACTCAAGTGCTTTAATTAATCTCTGCTTATCCCCACGTGTGTGAAGTTGACAGTGTGCACACCGTGTGGCACTTTGGCTAAGGTTACAAAAATACTGATCATGAGTATAATTTGAGTTGGATATCTTTATGAGATTGTGGCATTTGTTTGAACCATCTAGCGCTCAAGGTGATAGTGAGGGGTTATCTAGATGGAGAATGCGAACTTTAAGGTGTGCTGTTATAGCCCTATATCATCCAACCGGAGAGTAGTTCAGGGTAGCATAATGAAGAGAAGATATTTATATGAGAGTGTCCACTAGTGAAAGTATGATCCCTAGGCCTTGTTTCTAAACATTGAAACACCGTTTACAATCAGTCATGTTACATGTTTGCTTGCTGCCACTCTTATTTCAGATTGCAATTACCACTTATAATCATCCATATTACTTGTATTTCACCATCTCTTCGCTGAACTAGTGCACATATATACCTGACAAGTGTATTGGGTGTGTTGGGGACACAAGAGACTTTTTGTATCTTGATTGCAGGGTTGCTTGAGAGGGATACCTTTGACCACTTACTCCCTGAGTTCGATAAACCTTGGGTGATCCACTTATGGGAAACTTGCTGTTGTTCTACAAACCTCTGCACTTGGAGGCCCAACACTATCTACAAGAATAGAAGCGTGCGTAGACATCAAGCTCCCCTGCGGAGCACCAAGGATCAACGAGCTCGACCACTCCAACGGCGTGCCCACATCGCCGCTAGCTGCTACACCACCTTCGCAGCATGGCAGCAACATCCCTTCCACCGTCTCCTCCCTTGCCACCGAGGTCGGACAAGAAGAACAACGGTAGGGCAGAGGCACCCTCCCAAAAGTGGCAGCGCTTATTTGAATGGGGAGTTACCTCCCAGAGCAACACCAACTTCATCTTCCATGGAAGCAAGTCGTGGAGCCAAGGAGACAATCGGCCGACGCTGCACCGAAACGCCGAAGCCGCAGAACGCCCCTACCAGTTGACAGCTTCACGAACGTCCCCACCAACCTCCTCCTATCCCTCACCGCCATGGTCGACCAGCAAGACGGAGATTAGCAGAGCGACGTCGCGCAGCCGCCAACAAGTGCAAGAGGCACGAGGACAAGGTTGAAGCGGAGCACATCTCTTTCTTCCTAGCCACCATGGCTGGCTAAATAAGGGAGATGAAGACGTCGCCCACGCCTTCTCGTGCAGGCCTTATTGCGGGAGGAGTCAGCGCCCTCTTCTTCTCCAACACCGGCGAGATGTGGAGGCAGAGCAGCACCGATGCTCGCTGGATTTGGGCCAAGAAAACCGGCGGCCACCCGACGGCAAAACTCCGCAAAACACAAGGACGAATCCCAAAACGAAGCCTAGTATATACACTATGTCTGCCACCGCCTCCTCTGAGCCCATCCCGGCCGGCACCACCGGCGAGGAGAGCGGCGGGCCGACGCGGCGTGCTCGAATCTACCTTCAGGTACTGTAGCAGGGGGAGAGGATAAGGATAAGATTCGACCTCTCCAACTCGTATCATCGAGATAGTGTAGATGAACCACTTTCGGTGGCGTCCATCCACTCTAGCGACAGCATAGCTACAAGAGGGGTGCCAGGATGTACGACGAGCCTGCAGATTTGACTCAGTCCACCATGCATGTAGGCCTAGAAGCTCCACCATGCATGTAGGCCCAGAAGCTCCAGGATGGGATAAAGAGGTTGGAAGCTCACAAGAGTCTTTGGTGCAATCCAGATCGAAAACAGTTCTAGCAATTGTGTTCAGATGCACTGCTATGATATTATTAGTTTACCCTGTGTTAACATTACCGGTTTTTTTATTGTGATAGTGTCATGATATATTATTAGTGGATTATAGTTATTCAAAAAGACTACAAGGATTTAATTTTACATGATGAGATAAAAAAAGTCATGCGATAGAAATATGATATATCTTTTTAGGCTCAAATCTAGGAGTGACTCTTAGCAGGATAGCAACACTTAGAACTGCATCCCCTCGCGTCCCGTGTCGCTCTCGTGTGACACCGGGGGCCCAAACCCTAGCCGCCACCCCTCCTTCCTCCCCTCCTCCCCTCCTCGCTATCGCCGGCGGTGGCCCCACGCCATCGCCGATAACGGCAAAGCTCTTCCTCTCGCTCGTGAACTGCTTCCCTTTGGTCTCGTTCATGTCGAGCCATCTCAGCTTGACTTGAGACCTCTCCAACATCCGTGTTCGGCAAGCCCTAGTCTGAATGTTCGCAGTGATGTGTCACCTCAGCAGAGCAGATCCGGGAGAGCATCCTTCCTGTGGCGAGCTAGCCTATCACAGGCGGAGCTCCCTTTGGAATCTGGCAGTGGGTCGTCCGACACCCTCAGACAGGTGGCCTTTGGTGCTTGGGGCTCTATCTCCTGCTCAGTAGCGTGTTCGACGAGAGGGGCCGATGGTGGTATGTGGATCTGTCGATCTAGCCCTCGCAGCACTTGATCTAGGATCCGACTGGCTTAGTGTGGTCGGTGGTAGCTATAGTGGACTCTTGCTGGTATGGCTTCGTGGGGAGGGTGATCACTACAAGAATACCCCGTGTGTGGCACTTTTTTGGGGCGGCACAAGCAAAAAGCACCTACAAAAGTTGGTTCCCTGACAACGGGCAAAAGGTGGAACCATTTTTTCGCGGAGACCACTTATACGTCATGGAAGACACGTTACTGGCACATATATATATATATATATATATATATATATATATATATATGTCGTGGGAGGTGCCACGTAAGAGCGGTGCTTTTTCATGGCGCACTTGGGCAACGATGGCATTCCCTCGCGCGACATCCGGTGCAAGCGCCGTTAATTGTGGCCGTACGCTAGATGGTGGGCTCGTGGGATGGCAGGCATGCCATTGCGGCCGTCGTAGTACCGTCCTCGTGGGATGGAGGGCTTGCCGCTGCGGCTGTCATAGTACCGGGCTCGCGGGTTCACCGATGCAGTCGTCACAGTACCCGTCTTGTGGGATGGCGGGCTCATCACTGCGGCCGTCACCGGGCTTGCGGGATGGTGAGCTCGTCGTTGTGGCCGTCATACTTCTAGGCGCTAAGCATTGTGGTTGGTGGATGGCACATTTTCATGGCGCTTATAGTAGCTAGGGAGCAGAATAGTGATGCGCTCAAGAATAGGAGGTAGGACTAGTGGAGAAATTTACTATGTCACCATTTGTCCTCGTGCTAGGACAAAAGAAGACATCATAAGTTTCTACACTCATGCTTCATAGTTTTAATTTTCACTTCTTTTCGACTTGTAACGGAAATTTTCATTGAAATAGAGTGGCTCAAATCTGTAATAAATGAAGCCATTCGAATTTGAATTTGAAAAATCTTAGTGGAGTGGAGGGACAACGAGTTGTAGGCTTGTATAAGGGTAGTCCTAGTGGGAGTATCATAACTAGTATCATGTATACTATGTTGGCAAAAATATGTGCCACAATAATTAATAAAGAAAGAGATGGTTAGAGTATTATAGTAGATACCATAACATAACATGTAAAACTAGAAATCATAATGCATGTAAATCTTGTACACAAATTTATATTAAGATTCTACAAAATATTAAATATAGTACTACTATATTACTATCATATGATACCATGCACTATAGAGATAATATCATACAAGAAGCTAGTGCGGGGCGTTTCATATTCATTCAAACTCTCCCGTGCCCCAAGAAATAGGATGGATGAGTGTTCTAATTAATAGGGTCATGATCCGAGTGCAGGATTTTGTGTGCGGTACAAGAAAATGTCCGGCTCATATACAGTTTTGGCTGTAACATCTGATCGCTACCAAATCATATTGAGCACGTGGGACCGTGCACTTTACAATAAAAAAATCTACGAGTGAATATAGAAAGGAATACGTGAGGCAAACGTGGATCATAAAGTAGTTCCATGGTTCAGATAGTAGTATCATCTAAACTTGAGACCCAAAATAGATTTTTTGGGTGCCCGTATCCAATTATCCACTCAACTTGCGCATGTTAACTTGGTACACAATCTAGTTTAGAATTGAAAACCCTATGATCTATATTAATGGCATCAACTTTATTTATATTGGTATGTACTATATACTATCTAATTAAGTATTTAAACTAGATGCATCCATATTTAGATAAAGTTCAGCAACGATACACCAACAGTGCGCACCCTTCCCCTCTTGCCTCCCACTGCTTCGATTACCGCTCTCGTCGTTATTCGGCCATCGCTGCTACTAACCTAGATCCTGTCATTAGCGGCGCAACCACGTGAATATCGCTGCCTCTATTTCGTAGGATGACGTCCCCTCTCCATCTCGCCAAGTCGGCAAGATTCATGGTGACCTTGCGTGTACGCCTTGTAAGCAAGGTGTTCAACTATTTCCCTTGGTATGCTTAATTTGTATCTTTTTTCCACTCTCGGCCATTGTTCGGTCGATTGATTGTTTCATTGTTTGATTCACAAACTATGAATAGCAATGACGAGTTGATGATCCATCAATTGATGGAAGAGGAAGCAAATGTTGCAGCCGATAAAGACGAGCACTTGACGGTCCTCTCTTGTCTTCTTCGATTACAAGCGGACGTTCAGCTCCCAAACCTGGAGGTTCGAAGTTTGGAAGAAGGAATACCAAGCCAAGATAGAGGATGGCGGGCCATTGCATAGACTATTTCGTTTGTGCCAACATATAACTCCGAAAGCTTTTTGGCAGCGCTATAGGATGAACAAGAAGTTGTGTTCCTAGTGCATGGTGTGAGGGAGTACTTTACCTACTTTGTGATGAAGAAAGACCGCACCGGAATGGCCAGATTCTCATCAATTCGGAAATACACCGCTGTCATGAGGATGCTTGCATATGGAGCTCTTAGAGATGCAAAAGACTGACTACATACGCATGTATGAGTCCAAATCACTCAAGACATGTACAAAATATGTAGACGATGGTGGTAGTGTTTGGACCAAGCTATTTAAGAGGACCAAATGAAGCAGAAACAACTTGTATCATGGCACAAAATGAGGCTAGAGGATTTCTTGGGATGCTTAGAAGTATTGATTGCATGTATTGGTCATACATGAATTGTCCATTTGATCGGCAAGGTTTATACAAAGGGCATCATGCAGAGTGCAGTGTGGTACTTTATGTTGTGTCAGATTATGATCTTTGGATTTGGCAAGCTTTTTTGGCATGGCGGGATCTCAAAATGACATCAACATGCTGCTACACTCGTCGGTGTTTGTGTGACTTGCTGAAGGCCATGCTCCAGAGTATAACTATGAGATCAATGACCACCAATATACCAAAGGGTACTACCTAACTGATGGCATCTATCCAAGATGGTCGAATATTTGTGAAGACAATCTCCTAGCCTCTAGGTCAGAAAAGGTCTCACTTTGTTTTGCGTCAGGAGAGCTGTTGGAAGGATATCGAGCATGCATTTTATGTGCTCTGATCTTGATTAGCTATTGTCTAGTAGCCTGCTCTTACCTAGTCTTAAGATCAGATGTGAGAGGTGGTGAATGCTTGTGTGGTCATGTACAACATGATCATCAAAAGTGAGCGCGAAGATCCAGTAAATGATAATTATTTGTACGACAACCATGATCCTCTTGTCGTTGTTGATCACCAGGTGTTAGCGGAGTTTGATGATTTCCTCGTGATGTATACGAAAATCTGTGACAAACTTCTCGCCAACTGCAAATGATCTGATAGAGCATTTGTGGGCGCTCTAAGGAGACGCGCCTGGGTTCTGATCTAGCTAAAGTTCATTTTATTTGAATTGTATGAATTATTTTATTTCTATTTTCAATATTGTAGAAATAATTTATTTATGTGTTCAAACTATACTATATTGTTTAGAAACATGGTTGAATTTGAAGAAAAAGAAAAAACAAATATTGGGAGGGCGTACTACGGAAAGACGCCCCTATGCGCCGCTCCTAATAGTGCTCGTCCACACTATTGCCATAGCGTACTAGGGGCATGAGTGGAGATGCTCTTTATCCACTGCCTGTGATAGCATGGCTAGTGATAATAGTCGCCTAGTGAGAGAACGTATCCTATATACCCATCAAAACGGTGCAACCATTGCACCCAACCTAAAACATGCATGCAAATATTTAAAAAAATATCTAACACGTAGATATAATATTAATCAATTTTTATTTAAAGTTTTAAACCAAAATTTCAAACAGATCTTGAGAAACAAAAATAAAAAAATTGGCTCTCCTAGTATTAATGGGCTCAATTCACAACACACTTTAAAATAAGTACTATTCCGTGTGTGTTTTGCCATTTTCTATGCACGAGTTTTAGGTAGAATTTAAAACTGAAGTTTTGTGCCATTAGAGATATTACACTCTATCTAATTAAGAAAATATTTTAATATTTTTTAATAACTTTAGAGTGTATTATGTTTTACGTTGGGTGCAACCCGACCGGGTTGCACTAGTGTGATGAGTGCACTAATACGTTATCCGCCTATTCTAGTCCCACACGGTTCATAAACACTGCTTCAACCCATAAACTTTTCTCTATTAACGAATAACAGGAAGTTGCATACTCCATACAAACCCATTGTGTTAACATCCATTGCCCATTAGGCGTTCGTGTGGATGGGATCATGAGGTCAGGATCATGAAGGCATGTTAGGACGCTTGAGGATGAATCCAATCAAGATGTGCATGACATATAAGAGGGAAAATGATCGCCTCTACGAGGTGCCAACCGCGGTGGAGCTAGTGGGAGCAAGAGGTCATGTCAAGACCTCAGGAACAATCACCGACAATAACTCGAGGAAGAGGGGGAAAGTGGAGTTCTTGGAACTCAGATCTATAGGAAAATACTTAGAAAGGGAATAATAACAGGAAATAAACTTAAGGTTTTTATATCAGCTGCCTCCCAGCCACCCACTCGTGCTCCTTTATATCCAAAGAGCATGCCATCTAATACGGTTCTTAATCATTACAACTTAGCATTATCTTAGTTACCTTAAGAGGGAAATTTCATACTTAACGAAGACGACGACTATAGCCCGTCGGATATTCTACAAGCGGCACCTTGCATCCTCAGCCATTGATCTTGTTGATGATGTCGAAGTTGCGAGACTGAAGCAAAGAGGGGTCACTACCCCTCCCCACGCCCTTGAACTCAATACATCATGGCTTGAATCGAGGAAATGTGGCTTGTATGGATGCCGCATCTTCCTAGGTACCTTCATCTTCTGTCATATTTGCCCATGTAGTAGACATAGCAGCACTGCTACATCGTATGCACCAGCATCGCATGGTTCCTGACGGTGCCATAATGTTGTTATTAGAGCAACTTTCACTTTGCCATATGTAGTAACAAGAGAAAGTTTTGGGCTTGGAATTGCTGAATTTCCCAAGTGTTTCTTCAGTTGATTGATATGGAAAACATCATGCATTTGGGTACTAGGAGGTAATTGTAGTTTGTATGCAATAGTACCAATGTGTTGTAATATTAAGAAGGGACCATACCATATTGAAGTGAGTTTGAGTGCATTTCTCAGGTCCGGTGTTGTTTCCCTGTAAGGCTGCATTATCTTGCGGGTTTTCCGGCTCCACACCTTGGAAGATATCTCACATATATATATCCATGGTATTTTCTCCCTTGTTGGATTCTACATATCGTTATCTTTCCAACAAAATTGGTTTAATCTCATTTGGAGTTTGGATGCGAAAGTTATTGTAGTTTTGGTTCTAAAGTTTCCCTAGGCGGAAGTTTCGGCGAGCCACCGGTAGTACCGCTAGGGAATTTTTGCTGTCGATAGTACTGGGGGAAGTACCGGGGCTACTTTCGGTCATCCTAATTTCGATTCAGTATTCTCTCTACATGGTGTGATTCTATTTGCTGAAACTTCAATCGGAAGTAGAGGAGGTAGTACCGTCCGCGGGCGGAAGTACCGGCCAGGCGCCGGAAGTACCACTCGAGCGTAATTGTCGCCGGTAGTACTGCATGATTTTCTGGCTCTCTTTCCAATCATCCTGGTTTCAATTCAGTAAACTCTATGTTTGGTGTGTACTATTTGGCAGATCTTTGGTTGGAAGTAAAGGCGGTATTACCGTCCCTACCGGAAGTTTGGGTGGAGTAGCGGTAGTATCGACTAGGCTTATTTTTCTTTCTTTGCATCGCAATTTTGTGACCGTTGGCTTGGTGCCAGTGGCAGTTCCGCCCTCCCACCGGTACTACCGGCAGTGCACGGATCTATGCATAACGGGCAGATCTGGGGGGCCTTTAAAAGGGGCTCCTCTTCCCCCTTCGTGCGGATCAGCTCTTTTCTTGGTTTTTGGCTTTCTCTCTCTCCTCCATTTTTTGACATTGAAGAGCTTTCCCTCTCCCCTTTCCACTCCTATGATTCTTGCATCTTTTTGAGGGATTTGAGAGGATATCTAGATCTACAACCACACCAAACCAAATCCCTTCTTTGTGAAGGAATCCTTGTAATCTAGATCTTGTAGAGTTTTGTGTTCTCCTCTTGTGTTCTTCCTCTCTTATTCCCCCAATAACTTTTTTAGCTTTGGTGGAATTTGAGAGTGAAAGACTTTCCTCTTGCATTTGGTGCATAGGTTTGAGTTCTCCTCGAAGATTCGGCGAGTTCAAGCTCTTGGGCTTGTTTCTCTTGGATTCTTGGAACCGTAGACGATTATGTGGAGTTGTAGTGAGTTTTTGGGGCCTCCAATTGAGTTGTGGAGATTCCCCAAGCGTGTGGCCTGCTGTGGCATTGTTCTTGGGGCCTCCAATTGTTGTGTAGATTCCTCAATCTTGTGGCCTTTGTGGTGTTTCTTGGGATCCCTCCAATTATGTTGTGGAGATTGCTCCAAGCCTTGTACGGGTTCGGTGACTACCCTCAAGTGTCCCATAGTGGATCGTGAGTAGGCCTTTATGGCGAGATCATGGGAGAATATGGTGAGCCTTTTGTGGCATCGGTGAGTTACGTGCCTTCGCATCTTGGGGTGAGGCCTTGTGTGGCGTTGGGTGAGAATCGAGCCACCACACCTCAAGGTGGACGATTTGTGGCGTTCGGAGTACACTGTGCCATTGCACCTCTCCAATGGAGACGTAGCTTCTTTGGAAGTGAACTTAGGGATAAAAATCATCGTCTCCGCATCCATTGGTTATCTCTCAACCGAGCCCTTCACTTTGCAATTTACATTATGAGAGCCTTCGTGCTTGAAGTATTTTATCTTGCTATCACCTTGTTGCTTGTCTTGCTTAGCATATGTTGTTGGTGCACTTAGTTGAACCTAGTGGATATAGGTTTTGGCTTAATAAATTAAACGTTAGTTTTATTCCGTATTTATTAGAGCCTAAACTATAATAATTTTAAAATGCCTATTCACCCCCTCTAGGTGACATTCGTTTCCCTTTCAACCTGGCATAAATGCCCATGATCTCGAAAGCCTAGATCATCTATTTGACCAATGAGCTAGTTCACTAGAGGTAACTAGAGATACAGTTTGTTTACATACCACACGTATATTAATATTTCATATTAACACAGTTATAGCACGACATGAAACGTATTATGAACATACAAGATATACATCAAATAAAATACTTTATTATTTGCCTCTAGGGCATATCTCCTTCAAATAGATCATGGGAAAACAATAGATTGCATCACACATCATGTTTTCCAAGAGATTACAATAGGTGTATGGAGAGGATCTCGCTATAGATGTTGATGATGACCATACCGGAGGGGGTGGAGGCAACTGGAGGCGATTCTGGCAGCGGTTCCCCCCTCCGATCTCTGCTGGCAATGACCTGCAAACTCTCTATTTCGTAGTTTTTGATCGCTGCCTCCGTATGTTATAAGATTGCGTCAGGGGCCCTTTTTATATATGGTTTTAGGTCAATATGGAGAGGATGGCAGTGGAATCGATAACATCCGAGCAACGAGGCCGGAACGAGATGTGATGGTGAGGCCTAGGCGGGAGCCCTCACCAATGGGCCTCTTTCCGAGCCTATTAAGGCCTTGGTGACCTCCTTTGGCCTGATAGATGCTCCTCAAAATTTCCAAAGAGTGCTCTTTGACCTTGCCCTTTTTGGAGTCCCGTAGCTCTTGTAATATCAAAAATACTAACAAATGGTGTTTTCTGCCAGACAGAGTCAGAACCAAAAGAGAGGGGATTGTTTAGAAAATCCCCAAAACCAATGTAAAATATGGATATAACATTCTATAAGATGTAAATACATGGGAATATGTGTCAATAAAGTACAAAGTTCATGTATGCATTTAACATGCATCACCAACTTATAACATGAGCTACTTTAAATTACCTAAGAAGCTTTGCAAGCAATTAGACTTAGTTTCCTCACAATTCTGGTGGGGCGATACTAAGGAGAATAAGCAAGTACATTGGGTTGGTTGGGATCGGATGTGTAGGTAGAAAGAGAAAGGAGGGCTCGGTTTTAGAGACTTTGAGTATTTCAATCAAGCCCTACTTGCCAAGCAAGCGTGGAGGATATTCACTAAACCTAAATAGTTGTGTGCTAGAGTCCTCAAGGCCAGATATTTTAAGGATGGGGAGTGTGATGACCCACAAGTATAGGGGGTGTATCACAGTATTTTCGAGGGAAGTGAAACCCAATTTATTGATTCGACACAAGGGGAGCCAAAGAATATTTATAAGCCTTAACAACTAAGTTGTCAATTCAGTCACTGAAAAAATCTTGCTCACAGCAGTTTATCAGTAGCAACAGTTTTGTAGTAGGAATAGTAAAGTAGCAGCAGTAGTAAAGCAAAGACAACAGTAACAAAAGCAAGAAATTGGGATTCGAGTGCGGTAGGCATAGGGATGGATGGACGGGCATTGCATGGACAAGACAATTCACATAGCAATCAGAACATAGGGCAATTGCAGATAACTAAGATAAAGCATCCAAGTACTAGATAATCCTAGGCATGTGTTCCATATATAGTCATACGTGCTCGCAATGAGAACTTGCACAACATCTTTTGTCCTGCCACCGTTTGCTTGCGGGGCCTCTAGGGAACTACTGGCAATTAAGGTGCTCCTTTTAATAGAGCACCGAAGCAAAGCATTAACACTCCGTGAACACATGTGATCCTCACATCAAAGCCATTCCCTTCCGGTTATCCCGATTTCTGTCACTTCGGGGCCATAGGTTCCGGACAACAACGTGTGTATACAACTTGTAGATAGACCATAAACAATACTATCATAATGAATCAATAACAAGTTCAGATCTGAAATCATGGCACTCGGGCCCTAGTGACAAGCATTAAGCACAACAAGTCGCAACAAAGTCATAAAGCACTAATAAAAGATACTAGGCACCATGCCCTAACAATCTGATGCCATTACATGAACGATCTCATCCAATCCCTACCATCCCCATAGCCTACAGCAGGGGATTACTCACTCATAGATGGAGGAAACATGGATGGTCGATGGAGAAGCGATGGTGATGATCATGGCGATGATCTCCTCCAATTCCCGTCTCCGGCAGGTGCCGAACGGAGTTTCGTGGCTTCGTGGAATCTGGTGGTGGCGGCGGAGCGGAACTCCTTCTGGAAAAACGTCGAACCCCCCGGATTTTTTAGGTCAGAAGGCTTCTTATAGGCGAACAGGGAGACCGAGGGGGTGCCTGGGGCCACCACACCATGCCCTGGCGCGACCAGGCCTAGCCCACGCCTAGGGGGTGTGGCCAGCCCCTGGCCCTCCTCCGTCTCGTATTCTAGCTCCTAGAGTCTTCTGAAAAAATAGGCACTTTGGCTTTTGTCCCGTCCAATTCCGAGAATATTCATTTTCTGACTTTCCTAGAACCAAAAACAGCAGAAAATAGGCAGCTGGCACTGTGGCTCTTGTTAATAGGTTAGTCCAAGAAATCATATGAAAAGTACTCCAAAGTGTGGACAAAACACAAGAAAGTGGATAAAACCAAGCATGGAACATCAAAAATTATAGATACATTTGCAATGTATCAACATCCCCAAGCTTAACTCCTGCTCGTCCTCGAGTAGGTAAGTGATAAAAAGAAAGAATAATTTTTGAGGTGACATGCACCATCATAAAATTGATCAAAGTATTTGTAAAACATTCAAAGCTAGGATCATAGTACTTCAATCATAACATGAAAGGCAAAGTTCTAACAATAAGACATAGCAACTATGATGCAACATGAAAAGGCACAAACGAAAGATTCATGAATAACAATGCTTTGCAAGACGTTTGTTTGTTTCACATAAAGAAAACATAGCATAGTGGCATTCAGCTTGTCCCTCATAGAGTATCAAACATAAATGCAAAGGAAACCTTCAAAGTTTACAAGAATGACTAGATACAAATAGTTTAAAACAAGCGATATCAAGGTATGCATAAATCAACAAGTCTTGGGACAATGCACATAGAACTAAGAATGGCCACTATGCTCTCAAGAAAGTGCTCATAGAATGTGTGAAGACTCAACAAGGAAATGAACAGGTTTTGAAAAGTTTGAAAGGCTTCCAAATGCTGAAAGTATGGTACTCATTAGCTTTGAGCTCTCATTTCCCCTATCATAAGCATCTTTAATGTGGTTAAGGTGAAAGTGAGGTCCAATCTGAGTTATATGCTTGACAGACTATAAACTGAAAATCCCAAGTCCCTTGAGTACGAGGGCCGCTCCTCATGCTACTCAACTTTAGTTACCGGTAAGTTCTTGTCATCGCAAGTATGTGCGTATCATAGAGAACCGCTTAAGCAGGGTACCCTTGCCCGATGATACGGAAGAATCCCCATATCAAAATGACAAGGCAAGCAGACAATGAGTATCTCAGTAATCTTCTTATTTACCATGGGAAAATGGTGCTTTTTTCTCTCTTTCCTCTTTCCATAAATCTTTTTTTCTTTTTCTTAATAGCTATCCCTCTTTTTTATAAGAAGAACGCTTCATAGATATCATTATGGTTACGCTGCAGGTTTCCACCATGCCAGCATAGATTAGACCAACGGCCCAGGCGTTTCTCTAACACACATACATAACTCCATGGACTTACAAGCTCCCCTTTTATTTCACACCGACGACATCCGCAAACAAAAGAGCAAGGTATCAACTAGGTATATATTTACAAGTGTTGAAAGCGTTCCCCGTGATAGCATGGTTCTGCTAATCCCCAGCCTATAATTTGCAAGCATATAACTTTCATGGAGAATCACAATGGTTCAGGTTTATTAAGTGCAGGAAATAAAGTGTGACATCAAGTTCGTGAGAGCTTTACTAACTAACTTTCTCATAACAAGCAAACATTTTATTTGGAAGAAAACAAGGCATATTGAATATGCACGGAAGTAGCAAATGATGCTAATAGGTAGGTATGGTGGACACTTTGGCAATATTTGGTTTAAGGGAGTTAGAAACTTGAGTAAAGCATACTCAGTCTAAGTGAAGGCTAGCAATAGTAAGGGAGCGACAAACGAGAGAGCAATAATGGCCATAATCATGCAGAGCGACAAAACATCATTGATCAAAGCATAAAGTGATACTACAAGTTGAAAACTAAAGGATCATAAAGGCTTATGGTGACTTGGGATAGTCATAACATGGTGTGAGCATGTGCCAAGTCAATCCAAATAAAGCATCAAAGGAGAATACCACTATACTATGCTTTAATATGCTAAAACAACACATGATTCATCCAAGGCACATTAAGCAATCTCAATTGTTTATAACAAGTCATGCTACAACAAAGAATACTAAGCATAAAGCCAAAACAATATCAAGCATGACATGACAAAGCATAGGCCACAGTCAAAAACAAGCTCTCTTTACCACTTAGGCATGAGCTTTCCTACTCTTTTCCAATCCAAACCAAACTATTTGAAAACCAGTGTATGAAAGAGGGGGTCCAACCAATTTATTCAGCAAACTAAGCAAACCAAGCAAACTAAAACAAAAACAAAAAATGAAAAAGAAGATGCTCCAAGAACAACACAACTGTGCATGAAACAATAAAAATGAAGCGTTTGGAAGAAACCTGAGATTTTTATTAATGAAGAAGGGGATGCCTTGGGCATCCCCAAGCTTTGACGCTTGTACTTTTTGGATATTTCTTGGGGTGACACGCGTGGCATCCCCAAGCTTGAGCTTTAGTCCATCCTTCATCTCATTACTCATTCCTTCCATACACCTAAAATTATTTCTTCATACAAAACTTCACACAATCTTTATTAGCAACATTAGTGCACTCAAGATAAATAATTCTTAAAGTTCAGTTCTAACACCAAATAAACTTCCATTAGAACACTAGCTACTGTAGCACTTCCCTCAAAAAGCTCAATTCCCCAAAAGAATTCAAAAAGGAACCAACAAGAAGCAAATGCAGAAAATGGCAGAAATGTGTCAAAACAGACCAGCAGGTAAAGACGAATTTTTTTGAAGACCTTCTGTTGCTCAAATCAAAAAGTGTTGAACTAATGAAAGTTATATAACAACCTGGGGCAGAAGCACAAAAATTCACGCCTCAAAAAGACGTTCAGAGATTTTACACGAATTTTTACGGTGAAGCACAGAAATCTGTTTCCGGACAGCAACTTTCTCAATCATTACTTCTCTCTCATTAGAGGTTACTCTTGGCTCAAAAAGCAAATAAAAAGGATAAGGAGCAGTTATTACTGAAGTAATAACTTCCAAGACTCATCTAAAACTTTTGGGTTATCTCCCAATAAGTACTTTTCTTTAACGCCTTTAAGTTAGGCATAAGAAGCAAGAAAAAGAATCAAGTGTTCTCCAATGAAGAAGAATTAAGAGCAAATTTTGTTTTCATAGGAGAGACAAAAGAAATCTTCTCTCTCTTCTTAGGGAAGTGTTTTATACCTTTCTTGAGTGGGATTTGATATTTAATGGTGCCTTCTTTTATATCAATAATGACACCAACAGTTCTAAGAAAAGGTCTTCCCAAAGTAATAGGACAAGAAGCATTGCATTCAACATCCAAAACATAGAAATCAACGGGGACATAGGCATTGTTAACCATAATAAGAACATCATTAATACTCCCCATGAGTTTCTTTTTAGCATTATCATCAAGTGGGACATTCAAATAACAATCTTCAAGTGGTGGCAAATCAAGCATATCATAAATCTTTCTAGGCATAATGGAAACACTACTATCAAGATCACATAAAGCTTTAAAATCAAAATCATTCACTTTAATATTGATGATGGGTTCCCAACCATCTTCTTGTTTTATAGGAATAGAAGCCTTATGTTTCATCTTTTCCTCTTTAATCTTTATGAGAGCATCAGTAATGTGTTTTGTAAAGGCCATATTCATAGCACTAACATTAGGACTTTTAGCAAGCTTTTGTAGAAACTTAATAATTTCAGAGATATTGCAACCATCAAGATCAAAATCATAATTATCATCTAAGGTAGTAGAGCTATTACTTGCCTCAACACTAGTGGTAGTGATAGTAGAAACACTAATGTTTCTAGCAATTTCATCTTCTCTTTCCCACTTAGCATGCAATTCAGCTAATAGTCTAACATTTTCATCAATTCTAACTTGTATGGCATTAGTGGCAGCAAAGGGATTATCATTAGTTTCAGATTTAGCAGCCATTTTATTAATCAAAGAGGATTGAGCTTCAGACAAAGATGATATATTCTTTCAACATTAGAAAGTTTCAATTGCAAATTAGGAATTTCCCTATTCAAACTCTCAAGTTTATGACTATTATTCTTCAAAATGGTAGATTGTTCCTCCATAGTTTTAGTAAATAATTTGTTTTATTCATATTGCATTTGCATGAAGTTTTTAGTGGCTCTTTTGACTTCTAAAATTCTTCCTTCACTGGGTGTTCCAGGTTTGCCATTATAATCATAAGTATTATTAGGAGGGTAAGGCCTATAATTGTTATTACCATAAGCATTGTTGCCAAAATTATTATTTCTTATAAAGTTCACATCAACTTGCTCTTCTTGAGCAACCAAAGAGGCTAAGGGATTATTTGGATCAATATGGGCTTTCCCATTAACAAGCATAGACATAATAACATCAATTTTATCACTCAAGGAGGAGGTTTCTTCAACAGAATTTACCTTCTTACCTTGTGGAGCTCTCTCAGTATGCCATTCAGAATAGTTAACCATCATATTATCTAGAAGCTTTGTTGCAGCACCCAAATTAATGGTCATAAAGGTACCTCCAGCAGCAGAATCCAATAGATTTATTGAAAAATAGTTCAATCCTGCATAAAAGGTTTGGATAATCATCCAAGCAGTCAGTCCATGAGTGGAACAATTCTTTACCAAAGATTTCATTCTTTCCCAAGCTTGAGCAACATGTTCATTATCAGATTGTTTAAACTTCATTATTTCACTTCTCATAGATATAATCTTAGCAGGAGGATAGTATTTTCCAATGAAAGCATCTTTGCATTTAGTCCAAGAATCAATACTATTCCTAGTCAAGGAATTCAACCATTCTTTGGCTTTTCCTCTCAAAGAGAAAGGAAACAATTTAAGCTTAATGATATCTCCATCTATATCCCTATGCTTTTGCATCTCACAAAGTTCAACAAAGTTATTTAGATGAGCAGCAACATCTTCATTACCAATACCAGAAAATTGTTCTCTCATAACAAGATTGAGTAAAGCAGGCTTTATTTCAAAGAAAGTAGCTTCAGGAACAGGGGGAGCAATGGGTGTGCTCATAAAATCATTGTTGTTGGTGCTAGTGAAGTCACACAACTTAGTGTTTTCAAGAGTAGTCATGTTTTTGTGTTTTTAATAAAGAAAGCAAACTAGTAAAACTATTTTTTGTGTGTTTTTGATAAAGAAACAAGCAAACAGAGCAAAAGTAAACTAAGCAAAACAAAAATAACAAAGTAAAGAGATTGGTTATGAGGGACTCCTCTTGTGAAGATGTCCTTGACTCCCCGGAAACGGCGCCAGAAAAAGAACTTGATGGCCCAAAATATACCAAGCTCGTTGGGGAACCCCAAGAGGAAGGTATGATGAGCACATCAACAAGTTTTCCCTCAGTTATGAAACCAAGGTTATCAATCCAGTAGGAGCAAGGAAACACCCCAAAGGTGTTGCTAGCTGAACTTTGGCAGGGAGCACTACCAGTGCCAGTAGCAACGTGGAGACCTGCACAACATAACCATAGAACTCTGCCCCCAACTTGCGATGAGGTTGTCAATCATGCATATACTACTCATCTTGACTCCTTTGAGATTCGATTGGGCATTACAACATTATACATAGACCGCCATCCAACTGCATCTATGACTAATAATCCACCTTCATGTTATTATCCGAACCCCTTCCAGTATTAAGTTGCAAGCAACGGATAATTGCATTACGAATTGCATGTAAAGTAAACAATACGATTGTTCTATGAACAAAGGATTGTTGTTTTCTCCCTAGTAGCAACAACACATCTAGTACCTTAGAGATTTCTGTCACTTCCCCAGATTACTAGAGGCATGAACCCACTATCGAGCATAAATACTAACTCTTATAGTTGCTAGCATCTACTTGGCCAAGATAGCTACTAACAACGAAAAGCATGCAAGATCACAAATAACAAAGACATGATAGAATCAATAATCAATCTGAAATAGCATCTCAATATCCATCGGATCCCCGCAAACACAACATATAGGAATTACAAATAGATGATCTTGATTATGAACGGAGCTAACAAGATCTAAACATGATAGCACAAAGGAGGAGAACCAGCCATCTAGCTACTACATGGACCCGTAGTCCAGAGATGAACTACTCACGCATCACACCGGAGGCTTGCATGATGATGAAGAAGGCCTCCAGGGTGAATTCCCCTCTCTGGCAGGGTGTCGGGAAGAGCTTCAGATCCCTCCCGATCTAGTGATGGAGATGACGGCGACTTCAGACTCTTTCGTGGATTTTTGATCATTTACTTAGGGTTTCTGTATCGGAGGCAATATATAGGCGAAAGAAGATGCCAAGGGGGTGCCTGGGGCGGCCACCTCAAGGCTGGCTAAACTTTGGCCGGCGGCAGTGGTGTGGCCAGACCCCTCTCCGTCTCGTATTCGCTCCAGTGTCCCTCGGTGAAAAACTGACTTTGGCCTTTTCCGTACAATTCGAGAATATTCATTTCGACTTTTACGAACCAAAAATAGCAGAAAACAGGCAGTTGGCACTGTGGCTCTTGTTAATAGGTTAGTCCAAGAAATCATATGAAAAGTACTCCAAAGTATGAACAAAACATAAGAAAGTAGATAAAACCAAGCATGGAACATAAAAAATTATGGATACGTTAGCAACGTATCACTCACCACCCGGGCATGGCCTTCTGTAAATCTGCCAAACACCAGAGATCTCGATAGCACATTGATGTTATTGTGCATTTCGGCCATGCCAAAGAAAGTGTGCCAAATTCATAAGTCATAATCCGCCACAGCCTCTAGTATCACACTGCACTCTCCTTTGTAGCCTTTGAATTTACCTTGCCAAGTGAAAGGGCAATTCTTCCATCCCAATGCATACAGTCGATGCTCCCAAGCATCCTAGTAAATCCCCCTGTTGAATTATGTGCTAGAATACGAGTTGTATCTGCTTCAGTTGGTGCCCTCAGATATGTTGGCCCAAAGTATCCGACAACATCATGACAAAGCTGTACACACACTCAAATGTCATGGACTCGACCATGCGCCTCATCTTGAGCATCTGCAGGAGCTTCGTATGCAAGACATCGCAAGGCAACCATGCACTTCTGAACAGAGGTGAAACCAGCCAAGCCGGTGCAGTCCTTCTTGCAAATGAAATATGGATCAAACTCTCTCACTTCATGCACAACCTTCATGAACAACTCCTTGTCTATTCGAAATCGACACCGAAACACCGCATGCCCATTGGTTGAATCATCTTGAAAATACCTTGTCTCCAACATCAGGGCACCGGTCAGCCGTTGTCGGTCTTTGTTCTTCTTCTTCCCAGCCTCGAGCCTACCCGCCGAGGAGCTAGCCGGCTGGCATGTAGGCGAATAAGGCCGCCGATGATCATAATGCACTGTGATTCATCGGCATGTGTGTCAGCCTCCTCTTGCAGCATCTGCACCATCATGAGGTTATCGTCGCTATCCATAGCCTAGACAAAAGGTCGAGCACCTTCCGTGTGCGGTGAGCTCGACGCGGTTCACGGACAAGAGGGACACACCTTGTTCCCTAGAGACAGCAGCGGCGCTGCAGAGACGCGTCCGACTCGCTCGGCCTCCCACGCAAGGGGTAGCGGGGTGTCCTCGGCCGGTGGCAGGCAATCTCCCGGTATCAACGTTGGTGTTGTTGAATCGACAGCGAGAGTCCTACGAGAACTAGGTGGGTGACTACTAGAGAGTGAGCCGCATCCTACGGAATGAGTGGCGCACTAGTGGGCAATGGCCAGCAGCTGGTCGAAGAATGAACGACGGCGCTGGCGGCGATTGGCAGGATGGAAGGGAAGGAGGGAATGAGAGGTAGAGAGAAGAGGACGAGGTTTGGCTTGTGTGGCCCTGGCGCTCGCTTTCCAGCGTGGCGCTCATTGGCGCGCGGTACCGGCAGCTTTAGCCCAGCCCTGATCGTCGGAGGCGGCAAGGGAGAGCGGCCAATTTGCCAGCACCGGTTGGTTGCATCCGGTGTGGGTCGACCTTCCCGGTTGAGGTCCGGGTTGGACTTGGAGGCCGACCGTGGAGATGCTCTGATGCGTGCGCTGCTTCGGACCTTCGGTGCTTTCCCATCACGCGTTTGGTACCTCCCACCTGTCACGCAAACCCTCTTGAGAGTGGACTCCACCCTCGACCTCCGCCGGCGATGGTGGCTCGCAGGTTCGTGGTCCGGCAGGCCCCCGCCGGCGAGGAGCACGCGGTCGAGTACGACACGGAGGACGGCCTCGACGTCCTCCGCTTCCAGATCTTCTCGCTCACCTCCGTCCCGCCCGACCTCCAGAAGGTTTGTTCGCCGCCCCGATCACACACACCCCGCGATCATCCGGGCGCTCTTATCTGATTTGGTGTGATGCCCGTGCAGATCGTGGTGGAGGCGGATGGGTCCGTGGTGGACGACGGCACCGACCTGGAGTCCATTTCCGACTGCCTCCGCCTCGTGTCCATCGACGACGGGGACGACACGGACGCCGCCGCGGCGGCGGCGGCGGCCAGGGCGCAGGAGAAGTCCGACGAGGAGCTTGCGAGGATGATTCAGGTGCGGCTTCGTTATTTGACAAACCTTGCAGTACCTGATGGTCTTGTGCGATTCGGAATTGGACTGGGTGTTGGCCAGTGGTATTTTTGGGGTAGGGTGAGTTGGTTTTGTTCGAATTTCATAGCTTGTGGGTTGAAACTGGAGGAAACAGGTGTCAAATTAGCTGCATTTTGTTACATTCTGGTTTAGATGTTACAGGATTGATGTATTCAGCTTAGATTTAGCTCAGGTTAACTTAAGTTTAAACCAGGTGGGAAGTCTGAATTCAATTCAGTTGCCGAGTAACTTGCACCGATCTAGGTTGTTAGGTGGAAATGTGGCGTTTAAGTGCTGTTATCCTATTGGGGAGTGAGCAGGTGAAATACTGAGGTGGAGCAACAAACATGAAATTTGGTGAAACATGGGCACTGTAGTTTGGATGGTCTCGATGGGGTTTGTACTGTTTACAGTTTTTGGAGATAGGTTTTGTTTGATTGGGCATTGAAAATGAGCGGCATGCTTGATTTGGTGGATTCGAGCTGCGCCTGTTCAAACTTGAATCGCTGTATTGTGCGGATGGCAATGAGCTGAAGTAATTCCTTGTTCAAGTACTTCACCTAGGGGAGTAGGACATTTTGGAATACAGGAATGGAATGCTAATAGTTATTTGGTTGCACAACAGGATAGCACATGAATTTTTTCTATAGAGACTGAGAGAATGTAATTAGTTTTTGGATACAAAGGGAAATTTCCAAGAGGTCTAACCTCTTGCGAGGAGTTCTATGGATCTTGGTGTAGGAAATAAACCCTTAGGGATATTGAAGGTTTCACTACTTTGAACCAAAAGGCATCGATAGGAAAAATTCCTACTGATTGAGATATACAAAATTCTCTTGAAAATCCTTCAATCCAAAATGTTGTAACCAGTTTTATCGTTCCAACTATGCTTATTTCTTAGGCAGAAGAAGAGGCACTTCTACTACAACACTACAGCATACAAAATGACGGAGGAGAGTTGTTCAGAGAAAGAGTTGAGCCATACCTGCGCCAGGTTCTGAAGGTATGTAACGGGATTCTGCTTCGTTTGCAAAGCATTCCATTATGTTGTGGTTGTTTCTGGTTCTTGTCTCTTGACACGTTTCTTTGATGTAGTATGAGGATCCAATGCGTCAGGACGCAGCACTGAAAACTGTTCCAGTAGATGAGCTTAAGGAAAAGGCGTTGATTTCACTGGCCAAGGTTTCCATTTCTGCTTCTGACCATCTGTTACTTACTCTTTTGTTTTCAGCTTGATTTTCTCAATATTTTCAACATGGTCATGTTTCGTTGGATTTATTGATAATTGGTACAAGTTTGGCTCCAAGGTTGTTGTATTTTACTGCTCTCTTGCAAAATTTAACACCATGACTGCGTCTGGATATTTTGTTGTAAATGTGTGGATTTCTATGTTACATTCTATGTTTGAAGAGATGGGTTGACAGAAATTCTCATACAAGATTTTTTAGTAGGAAGGGACCTTCAGTCCTTCGAAAAATGAAGAGGATCATGCCTTTCTGTTGCAATTGCTTTTCTGGTTTAAGCAATCATTCAGGTTATTGAAACACTCTCATGCTTTCTTTTTCAGTCATTGCTTTCTCCAAATGATGAGTGTTGTGTCTGCCATCATCTATACTCTGGCACTACTTTTGCCATTTTGAAACATATACATAGGAATATTGAATTTTTATCTGAAAAGTATTGCTATTTGAAATATTAAACAGTGCCTTCAAAGGAGTCAAGCAAAGAACATGACTGAATGATCAGGACACCCCAAAGAATAGCTCTGGTGGTATTTGCATGGCTTCACTTTAGTCTGTGAAAGATAGCCTTTTTTCTCGAACATGCAGTGAAATACCTGCCAGTTTGTATTAGAAGAAGAATGCCGAGAATGAAGGAAGTCCAACTCACCAACGGTGGGAAGACCAATAAATAACAGACAAGACCAAAACAGAGGCTAAACCAGAAACAAGAACCAAGACCGACAAACCAAAAGATTGCCTTATCCTAATCTAATCTAAAAAATGAGAGATTAAAATTGACGCTATCTTTCCGAGTGTCACTGAGCCTTATATTATGGTAATATGTGGTGTTTGTACTTGGATTTCTACACTTTCATGATGCTCAGTACACAGTACACAACCTGTACATGTGATATAATATCCTATGGTGGACCTTATACGCTTTATCATCTAACAATGATGCTTATTTTTGCAGATGGGTTAATGCCGCAGCTTGTGACAGCTGCGATCGTGAGACATCTTTGGTTGGAATGGGCAACGCACTTCCTTCGGAAATTGAATTTGGTGCCTCACGTGTCGAGATCTATAGGTAGCAGTCAGTTGGATTTTATTTAGTCACTCTTGCTTCTGGCATCTTAATTCGAATTCAATTAAGAAGGGTCATGTTTCCTTCAACAACATGCAATTAGATATCGAAGTAAATCATAATTCTAGTACTTGAATCTTGTTTAGGGGTGAATTAACTTCGGCAATATCATCCCTTTACGTGTAATCTGTGAGATCACTTATTTTACATGAACAAAAAGTAATGGGAATTTCCAATTTTTACTAACAACATTCACATGGTATGCATTAACCATGATTTCAGATCCAAATTCGTCACACATGCTGACAAACAAAAACAACTGCTTTTGAGTATGATTGGAAGCTGCTCGTTAGAATCTTCCACTATTTACAGCAGGATCTGTCTTGTTTGTTTCTTGATGTGCGGACGATTCAGATCTGAAATTTCGTGGAATGGCAGATGAGATTGTGTCAATGTTGTATTGTTTTGAACCTCCGTACTGCTAGATCTCATTTAAAGGGTGATCCTGCTCAAGTTTGTTGAAGTGTATATGTGGTTTGCCTAGCCCTTTCCATCAGTTTGGACCTTTGGTTGCGTTGGCTAGTGCATGATGCTTGACATGGTATCAGAGCCTAAGGTCTCGACTTCGAGTCCTGGCTTTCGCAATTTATCCAAAATTTGCTCATCACCCCTCCATACCTCTGAGACTTCATGCACGTGTTGACCTCCCTGAGTCACACGTGAGAGGGGGTGTTCAAGACTTGAAGTGTATATGTGGATTGCCTAGCCCTTTCCATCAGTTCGTACTTTTTGTGTGTTGTCTAGTGCATGAAGCTTAACAAAGTTGACCCCTGGTTAAGTATGCTATCATTTTCTCCCATTCCATGCCTATGTTGTTATTATAAGGTTGGATTATAAGGTGGACTTTCATCTGCTTGAAGTTCAGTCTTAGTCAAGTATCATTCTAGAAAATTCTTTACCGTGGAACTGTAACTGCAGCTTAAGACAAATCATCAATGCACTTCCAAATGTCATCTCTATCTGAACAAATCAAGGTTGTCAGGATCAGGATCCTAGCGAGGATAATTTTCGAGATGATATGATCAGGATCTTATGAGCATCATAGGGTGCTAATTAGGAAATTGTGATTATAAAGATCATTGGCTCTACTAGATTCACTTCTATATGGTCCTGATTTAGATCCTACTTAGTATCAGGAATAAAATGCCCCCACAAGATTGTAGTATCATAAGATCTTACAATACCAGGACGAATGTACTTGTGTCCTTTAAGACTTTATCTCCTGATGTTGCACGATCAATATTCTTAGAACTTCATTTGCATATACTGACATATTCTATTTCTAGGTGCAACCATTGTTCTAGTATCACCCGTTTCCCAAGGTACAATGATCCATATAAGGTATGAGCAAGCTGTCCCAGTCTCTTATGATCCAGGTAGGGTCTGTATTTTTTTAAACCAAACTGGAAATTGATATTTCTTGCTTTGGAAGCTTCTACAAACTAGGAAAGGGCGTTGTGGAGAATGGGCAAATTGCTTCACATTCTACTGTCGAGCTTTTGGATATGAAGCTCGTTTGGTTAGTTTCATGATGCTCATAAATTCATATTAGCTAGAATGAATTATAGTTTCTGAATAGGGATTCCATATTTGCCAAATGGTTGCGACCTTTTTGTCTTTCCCTGTCTGTGCCTTTCATATCTTACATATTCATTCATATTTGACGGTGACATTGGGTACAGAATTGCCAATCTGTATACACTATTCGATTACTAAATTTGTCAGCATGAAAAATATGGCTTAGATTTCCCATCCAAGCAATTGGTTCTGCAATGCTTTGAATCATATGTGGATTGGGTTTAAAAAATGGATATGATTATGTTTAGATTTTCTACCCTGAATGCCAGATTACGTATACTTGAATTCGATAAATCAAGATATGTATTTGCTGCAGCATGTTTGACTAATAGGACCTGAATTGTGTTAGAAGATAAAATGGTTTCATTTTAGAAGATAAAAAAGGTTTCATTAAGAACTAGACTTCCCAGTGTGTTCATGGTCACTGCAAACAGAGGATTTTCGTCATAATACTCTGGAAGAGTAGCTTTCCCTTTCCGTGCGCAGAGGGGATAGATTAAGTATTCATCTGCTGGTAGAAGGCTTGAAGGTTTAGCGTAACCCAGAATAACCTGTTGGAGGAATAAGGTCTGTTTTGGACTCTCCAGCTAATACGCTTTTGATGATATTAAACTAAATCTGGTAGGAATCTTTTTAGTCTTAGCACTGCTACAATCTGTGTTCTTCATCATAGGACAATGATGCTCGAGTATGAAGCTCAAATTATTTTCCTGTTGAAACAACCATGTGCTAATATATTATCATTATATGTGGCACTGAAGTACTGAACACTAGACTAGACTCCTGACAAGGTTCCAGTCTCTGCTTCTTGTGGGCTCTGTTTCATCATTCAGTTTATAAGCATTCCTGGCAGTAGAACATAGGTTAGGGATGGCGAACAAGGGAGGAGAGATCGATAAACTATTCTTATTGATTAACTTGATAGACTGATTTGTACATGGGGGTTCTGCTCATATAGACGGAAATTACTTGACCCTCAAGTAAGAAGTTTATCTCGAATTTTCTATTTGAATAATATGCTTTATTTGTTTGAGTACTGCCTATTATGGTCATGCATATAATACAGATGCTTTACTTTTCTCCAAGAACCATTTATTGGAGTTCTCATCCTATCTCTATATTGCTGTCACTCTTGTGTCTTGTGTTAGTAGTCCTGAATTTATGTGGTCCCCACTGGTGACTAGTCCTTTCTCTTAGTCCAGTTCAATCAAATATGTTTCTTCGTAAAGGCAATTTAAGTTCTGCTACAGTTCTGTTTAGAGCAACTATTAATCTGTAACTGTTTATTTCTACTATGGTCAATAAATTGGACATGCTTATTGTTTACTTTACAGATTCTGGATTTCACTGATCATGTGTGGACAGAATGTTATTCAAACTTTTATGGGAGGTTAGTTTAACCTTCCACTGCTTCTATTGTGGCATTCTGTTACCCTTAATAATGCCACAGTTCTGGAATGTTTAGATGGATGCACCTAGATCCATGCGAAGGAGTCTATGATAATCCATTGTTGTATGAGAAAGGGTAATATAATTCTGCCCAAGTGATTTATGCATATTAATTTGCCATATAATTCATCTGATAATTTTCTAGTTTTCACTGCATACTGATGTTGTGTTGCATGGATTTTCTAGGTGGAGCAAGAAGTTAGATTATGCCATTGCTATTTCAAAAGATGGAGTACGCGATGTAACAAAACGCTACACCAGAAAGTGGCACGAGGTATAGTTTTGCTTGGTTTGGCCCTGTGTTGGGAGTGGGTGACCTTTGTTGTTTGTTAGAAATGATTTTCATTGTTTATTGCGTGTCACGCGGCTTTACATTTCAGGTTCTCTCTAGGCGAACAATTACCTCTGAGGATACAGTTTCAGCTGTTCTATCGAATATAACTGGGAAGTATCGCAGTGGATTGTCAACTGTTGAACTCTCAGCCATAGAAAACCGTGACATGAAAGAGTCAGAAGAACTTACTAAAGCTACATATCTTGAAGTCAACAACAGCATATCTTTACCTGGAAGGCAAAGTGGTTCTCTTGAATGGAGGACAGCAAGGTTAGAAGTGGGCCAAGCAGACTCACTCAGTTGCTCATCGTGCCCTGTTCGGAGATGCGTGGATGCTCATGTTACAAAAATATATGATGCTCTTTCAGCTGTTCTTTCTCATTTTTGTGATACAAACACCCCTAACGAAAGAATCATTGAAGTTCTTGATACATGGAGGAGCTTGATGCAAAATCTTAAAGATGCCAACTTCAAAAGCAGGAGAGTTACATTGGACCAAAAATCAAAACAAAATTTTGAGGATATACTTCCCTTTGCTGAAAGACTGCTTTCTGCTATTTCTTTGAAAGCAGAATTAGGCACTAATGGAGATCGATCCGTGGCTACAGATGGAAATCTAATACACGCATCCTTAGCATTACCAGTAGCACTAGATGCACTTGATGAGATACTGAGTAACTGTAAGAGCAATATCCTTTACACAAAAGGTCATCAATTCCCAAGAGGCAATAGACTCTGCTCAGGTTCAGTCCTTGCAAGCAGTGAGCAACTCCCAGTTGGAATTGTAAGCCTTGCAAATCTGCTAATTGATCATTTTCTATATACATCCATTCATCAGGGTTTCCCTAAAATAATGATATCATTTCAGGCGACAGCGGCATTTGACGGCATTCGCTTGTCCAAATGGGAAGAACCTGATGGAGCCAAAGGTAATTTGGCTTTACCAATATAACTTTTTGTGCACACTCGATCTTATTCAATTGGAATACTTGGATGGATGCTCAGGTCTAGAGATCCGTGTTCTTTATTAAAATAACAGTATTTATATATATTCTTGTTTTTAGACCTGTGATTTTGAAGCTCTGTATGTATTGGTTCATATTTGGTATTAACTTAACATGGCCTGATGAAAATGGTGGTGCCCAACCGCGCCTGGCCTTGTTACCTAGGTAGAGCCATATTTTTTTTGTCAATCACGATAACTGTGAAGAAGTTTGGCATCTGAATAATTTGCACTACTTCCATACCATTTGTTTCCCAGATGGATATATCCATTTGCTAGATTGGAACCTTGGAACTGATCTTACGTGGTCAGTTAGAATATACTTGTCTCGACTTTATAATTTTAACTGTTGCAGAATTTCATTAATCTCCATCAACTAGAATGCTTGTCGGCAAAATATTTTTGCTCCTAAGTTCCTCATCATCATATCCACCTTGATATAAGTCTAGTTCTTTTTGTACCATATGCAGCTGATCAACTTTTGGCAGTAGTGTCTGGTCTACTAGTATGCTGATATTTTGCAGAATTTTCATGCTGCGCTAAAGAACGTCAGTGGAATTGTTTCAAATGCTTAAAAATGTGGAATTTTATTGATTTGTTTTATTGGGCTAACAAAATCCTTTTGCAGGATGTTGGCTAATATATAAAGTGGATGATGCCCAAACTTGCGAGTTGGAATCATATGATTTGATGTCAGCTAATGATGTTCCAGAAAGGGATCCAATGGATTGGTATATAACAAAAAACCCTGTTCCTTAATACTTTGGTACCTTACAGGATACAGATACAATTTGCATTAAAGTTCATTTGTACCCATGTTTTTATCTAGCATCGTGTGTGAACTTCCAAGTTAAATTTGCTTGGTTGTCTGATGTGATTTTTTTGTCTGATGATAATCGAGCTTATCCTGTATGTTATGCATGTACTCCCTCCGTCCTGAAAAGCATGTCGCAGATTTCTCAAAATTTGCATTAATCGAGACATGTTTTAGTATATAGATACATCCAATTTTGACAAATCCGAGACATCCTTTTTTAGGACGGAGGGAGTAGAATAACTCATGATTGCTTATCATGGACCCATAGGGCCAAGGCGGGGCATCTGAACTAAAGACACAACTCCTTAGGATTTGTTAAGATCAGATCTATTTAAACCATATTAGCTACTTCCTCTGATCCATAATAAGTGTCGCTGATTTAGTAAAAAAAGTTGTACTAAATCAGCGACACCTATTATGGATCAGAGGGAGTACCATAAGTTAGAGATAACCTGCTTACGGTATAAGACAACCACCCCTTATAAAAAAAGGAGAGCATGTATCCGTTATAAATTAATCACAGAATAATCCAATCTGTTTCAGTAATTTTTTATTGCTGCTATGCTGACAAGATTGTTAATTTAAGTTTGCTGTTAAGAGAAATGTGTTGCTTGCTACTCAAGATTTTCACATTGATAATTGAAGTCGTCGTCAGATATATTACAAACTGTGCCAGCTTTTATTTTTTTGACTAATGCCAGCTTTTAATTTTTGAAATGGTGACATTCTACAAGTCACTATAAAAAATACAAGAAGATTTTGGATTGTCGAAAATATTCTGCAAGTGACTTAAAATGTTGTTGCAGGGTTCTTGAAGGGAGTACAGACGGAGGCTCTACCTGGAGCACTATTGATGCTCGGAGTTCTGTAATGTTTGACAGCCGTTTCTGTAGGAAATCATTTGCTGTTGACAAGAGATACATGGCAAATACATTTCGGTAGGCTTTATAATATGAGCTGGCAAATACATTTCGGTAGGATTTTGGATTGTCGAAAATATATTTGTATAGTTTTCCTTGCGACTAAAAAGGTTTTGCTCACCTCTGGCAGGTTTCGGTTTCTACGTGCAAGAGACTCCAGTGCCAATCCAAGGTTTCAAATAGGATCCATTGACCTCTACGGGAAAAGCACATGACTTGTTACCGGAAGCTGTGTTTAATTTGTGTAAAAAGCCCAACAAATGACATTTAAATCTTCTCGAACCATGCAGTGAACTAGGCAGTTGCCATGGCTAGTATGTACCAAAAACACAGCAAGTGGCATTTACCTTATACCTGTTCAAACATGCACTGGACAAGACTGTTATCATCACCAGTATGTGCAATGAATAATAATGCGGAGTACCGCTTATCTTGGACTTGGATGAATTTACTGTCAGATTCTGATCTGGGAGAAAAAGCCCTTCACTCGTTTTTTTTTCTTTCAATTGTGGCCTGTCAGGACCCCTCTCTGCTTCAGTGTCACAACTTTGACGTCATCGACAAGATCAACGGCTGAGGATGCAAGATACCGCTTGGAGAGGATCTGACTGGTGTCAGTGGTCATCTTCATTAAGTTTGAAATGTCCTGCTTAAGCTAATTAAGCTATTGTTAAGTTGTAATGATTAAGGTCTCCAAAAAAACCTAGCCGCCGCCTCCTCCCCCGCCGGTGATCGACGCATCCTCGCCTCCTTCGCTTCTGCTCACGCGGGCGGGAGGGGGTGGAGACCTAGGACCTACGCTCGGCGTTGATCGAGGTCCCTAAAGTTAGCGCTTTTGTGGTGTCGTGGTGGCGAGATGACGGTGGATGTGCTACATCGAATAAAGGTACCCTGGTTTCGACCGCATCTCGGCGACGTTTATGGCGTCGAGAAGCCTGTGGGGTATGGTCTTCGCCGGGCGTGTGCTCCGGCTTTGTGTGGTGTTGATCTTGTCGTCGATCTGGTCTTGGCAGCCTTGGAGTGCGGTGGTGTGGATTGCTGCTGGTTTGTGGTGGAGGATCCGGCCGCTTGATAGGCAGGGTGGTGTTGGCCCTGGACCCGGCATTGAAGATGCTCGGAGGGCTCCTTCGGCCGATGTTCCTTAGCAGCAGGCTAGATCCAGTCTTACGGGGTTGGTGGTTATTGCGGCTCATTAACGAGGTTGGTGGTTATTGTGACTCATTAACGCCCCATGGCTAGGGTTTTTTCAGTGCCAAAGTGTGGACCAGCTGCTGGTGATCTTATTCTTCTCCGGCGATGACGAAGGGTTTGGGTTCTTAGTAGTTGCAGCGATGATGGTTTGCAGTTGTCCAACAGTTTGTTTTCTTTTGCTTGTATGCGTACCATTTTTGTATTGCTACAATTATAAATACAAGTAATGTATGCCCACGGACGGACATAGTCAAAAAGAAAGTTGTAATGATTAAGAACCGTATTAGTTGACCTGCTCTTTGGATATAAAGGAACATGTGTCGGTGGCTGGGAGGGGCATCTAATACAACGCTAAGTTTATTTCTTATTCTTATTTCCTTTCCAAGTAGGGTCCTGGCACGGTGGTATCAGAGCAATCACACCTCTAGCGTGCTTCCCTCCCCCTCGTAGTTGCTTCGGCAACCTTTCACTCTCTCCTCGGTGGTGATTTTAGGTTACCTGGTTACATGAACACTACTATTTTGTCGTCTGACACCAGATCTCGCTCCCACTCCTGTGAGCGCTACGCTTAGATCGATGGTGCACACGATGTGACCGCAACCGATGAGGACCAAGACAATGAGCTGGTATGGAGCCGACTTCCACGAGATGTCCGCAACATATGCCGCCATGTCGATCGCCACCAAGCAGATTGAGGTCTTCTAACACCAGATATCGCTCCCACTCCCGTGAGCGTTGCACTCAGATCAATGGTGCACACGACGTGACCACAACCGATGAGGACCAAGATGACGAGCTGGTATGGAGCCAGCTTCCACGAGATGTCCGCAACATAGGCCGCCATCTCGATCGCCACCAAGCAGATTGAGGTCCAAGGTGAGGTGGCCCGTATGTCTGAATTGATGTCTACTATGGCTATGAATTTCTCCCAATTGACGTCAATGAGAACTCAGCCACTGCCGTGCCACCCCTACCACCAAAATGTCCACTTTTCTACTATACCAATTACCAGCTAGATCCTTTCACCAATTCCTTAAGTAACAACATTGGCGGCCACATCAAACTTCAGCTCACTACAGCCGCTCCCACCAAACCTTAACAACCTTACTCCATCTCAACTCCCCCTACCACCCTCCCAAATCACTCCCGCCACCCAAATCACTGCACCAACTAGCCCAATCGTCCACACGATTCCTTCGTCATCCATGAAAAAACAATTCTCTTAGGTGACAAATCCCCAATCCCAACCACACTATTACTCCACCCAAAAATTCCCAACCTTTCCTTACACACCATACCAACAAACACCAAATCCTTACTACACACCACACCCTCCTTTCCCATCTTACTACCCTTATCCATACCACCCACCATAATACCTATCCTGTGCTTCAAGGTAACAGCTGGGCATATTAGAAGGGATGGTAATTGAACGTAGGTCTATCGATCAAAATTCGTTACAATGGGTGGGCAACGAGGTCATGTAGAGGGACTCATCATGACTCAGTGAAACTTGGTAGCAAGACCCCATATCTAAGGAAATATGGAATGAGTAATAAGGCCAAGGATATTTGTGGGCAAAGTAGCGCACCTCTCGAGAGTGTAAAAATGTGACATGTTACTCCCTGTTCTGGGAAAGAACTATGATCGCAGTATGGAAAGGAACTCAACGAAAGTTCAAACAACCCGTGAAGACTGGCAACTTAGAATTTTAAAAATCTGAAACTTACCTTTTCTAAAAATCATTTTCAAAAACCTGCACAAGTCTTAGATCTTTGATTGATGACTTTCAAATGAACATCAGACAACCACCGTAGAACTTACTGAGTACGCTCGTACTCAATATATCATCTTAAACATTGCTTAGGTTGTGAGAAGACTCGACGACCGACATGAAGAGTAGAATCAACAACAGGGTATCAGATTAGTAGAAATACTACAATATGTAGATATAGGAACTATCATAAAACACATAGGTAGTTGAGCTAGTAGTAGTATAGATTCTCCAATAAGTTGGTATATCCAATGGATTTAAGCTTAGTATTATCATTGATTAGGAAGCTATCCCTTCTACATTTGAACTTTTATCGTGTTGTGAATCCTCAATGGACCAACGAGGATCTCGAAGCTTTTGTACGTTTTGGGCTCTTGCTATAAAGTAATATAGAAAGTTGTTGGACCCACAATGTTTCTGTTGTACCACTCTAAGGGATGTGATATTTGCAGACGAGGACTTTCGTGAGTGTCATGTCAATGACTTTACACTACAACCTGCAGTGGTATACTAGGTCACCGTATCCTACCACACCAGGTACGTGATGTACGGGTGCGTCCAGTTTGTCTTTATCAGCATGACCTCCATTGGTTCTGCAGGTGTAGGTTCTTCCGCCATTACAGGTACCTCGGAGTCGACGGGCGGTGTAGCCTCCGATTGTGTTTTCGACTCTAGAGTGTTGGCAGGTGCCCTGACTTTGATGGATCGTTCAGTGACCTGCTCCAGCAAGACACCAGGTAGGATAAGTGAAGGAGATATGCCCTAGAGGCAAATAATAAATGGATTTTATTATCATATCTCAATAAGTTCGTAATAGTTTCATATTGTGCTATAATTGTATCAAGCGGAAACTTTGATACAGGTGTGGTATGAAACATACCAAGACTCTATTCATACTAGTTCGTTGGGCAACCAATGATCAAGGTTTCCTAATCATGGAGCATTTATGCTAGTTGACAACGAGGTTATATCATTAGTGAATGATGTGATGGGCATTACCCAAAGATTGCGATATGATCAAGTCACAAAGTTCATTGTTGTAATAGTTAGAAGTGTAGTCTCCTTCTCCTTAGACCATGAGATCATATTAATCACTCTATCCGAAGGATGCTTTGACTGCATCAAACGTCATGTCAGTAATAGGGTGACTATAAAGGTGTACATTAGGTATTCTAGAGGAGCTTTTGAGGCCTATGTATCAAGATCGGGATTTGCTCACCCGTGTGATGGGAAGATACATACGACCGACTTGGTAAGATTACATCCATAATGTTGCAACATGTGACTAGGTCACGGGGATGAAATATCACGAGAACAAGTGAAATAGAACTTGTCTATAATAGGATTGAACAAGGTATATGATACCGATGATCAGATCTCGGACAAGTCGTATCGAAGAAACAAAGGGAATTGGACTCGACATTTACAGTTCAAATGACATTGTCATCATGGAATGCACAGGGTTTATTATGGGCACCCTGGTCCCACTATTGATCATTGATGGAGATCATGTATGTGCCATTTCCCAAGCCGTTGGGGTAATACACTTAAGGGTATGATGATCTAGAAATCTTCTATAAGTTGGAATCACAGTAGAGAAAGAGAAAGCTGGAATCGTTCCGAAGAGAATCCGAGGTTGTTCGGAGAAAGAAAGAAAGGAAAAGGACCAAAAGGTTTTTCGAATAAATGGTAATTTATAATATGCATTTATTATATATTAATTATGAATTAAGTAAATATTTAAACTAATATTTATGGGCAACTTCCTCAACAGGGCCAAAACCCCAGAGGGAATCGACCCAGGAGGAAATCACCTAGAAAAGGACAGCAGAAAACAGCAAGCCTTAGGCGAGCTAGGCCATTTTGACCAGCCCAAACAAGCGAGAGGGCAGGTAGGCACTATGTGCCGCATAGGCGGCCGACACTGGCCACTTCTAGAGGCCTGCTCGGCCCCGACCCAACATGGGCACGCGGGTACACGAGCTGGCACTACTGACGGGCGGCGCGGGTGGCCAACCCACCCGGGTTGCCGTCGATGGCCACCGCCTCGCCCAGCCGGGCCATGCACTCGCACCGACCCACCCGGGCTGTTGCCACTATTGCAGCTTGCGTTGATGGGCTACCGGGGCACGCAGGCCCACCTGGGCACGCGAGCTGCTGCTTCTTGATGTTGCCGCTGCTGGGCTGGCTCGGGTCGGCCCACCCGGCCACCAGCTGGCCTAGCTGGCTAGAACCCCCTTTTTCCTTTATTCTTTGCATTTTTTAGTCCCACATGGGACACCCGAAGGGGAGGGTACACACCCCTCCATCTATATAAAGGGATACCCATGGGTGGGATTAAAACACACAGTTGAGATATTACTGTAAGACATTTTCCTTAGAGAACTCTCTCTCTCTAGTTGTCTCCTTGTGTTGGCATGGTCCCTTGAAAGGAATATACATGCAAGAGATGGCGGACCTGCATCACGTCGTTGTGCTGTAGGGATTCCAAGCCAGAGATCTACTTTCGCACTTCCAACATGTATCAGGGAACTGGAGGTCATCATTGTACACCGTTTGTGTACGAAACCACAAGGGTGCTACCAACAGTGGCATCTTAGATGTCGTGAGCCGGACTGTTGCACGATGGAGCAAGAGGTGACTTGTGAGGAGCTTCGTGGCCTTGAGGTCAGGTACGAGCATGTCTACGTCAACCACGTTCCCCTTGGAATGTTAACCACTTTTGGGCTAAAAGGTTATGTATCCGAAACCTCGTCCGTTACTGCATTACTCCTAGATAGATCTTGGGAAGTTAGGGCGTTCCAACGTAGGATTTTTTATTTTCTTCCATGGAACCCCTTAAGTGGTATTAGAGCCGATCTATGCGTAGGAATGCTATACAGCCAGTACACACATGGATTGTGCAGGCATTGATCCTATAGTTGTTACCCTATAACATGTACTTGTTTATATCATGATGTTGTTTGATGAAGCGGCCCGAACCAACCTTACGCGTAATCTTACGCGAGACTGGTTCCACACTCAACATACGGCTTGTACTGTATAAGTGGCTAGCGGGTGTTTGTCTCTCAAACAATAGTTGATATAGCATTTATAATGGAGGGCCCTAAAAGGTGTGTCGTAGAGACAACTATTGGATCCATGTTGTGGTTGGAAAGTTTTTAGATTAGAAATGGTTCTATTACGAAAGGCCTAACAACCACGTAAAACTTGCAAAATATAAAGTAGAGGCGTCTAACTTTATTTTGTAGGAGGGCTTGTGTTATGATATGGTCTTGGTCGTTATGAAGGTAAAGTAGTTTACATTTCTGTTACTAAGTAGTATAGAAATAGTCATTGCTCCGATGGACGACCTGCTAGTGGCGTCATGGACTTGGCGTCAAACCGGCAGAAAGATGGAGATCATGCTGGAGCGGTCGATGGGGATCAAGGCATGAGAAGAAGAAGAATATCATATCACTATTTACATGTGATGTTGATACCTTTTACATCTTATTGTGTGATAGCATTAGATACTCAATGGTAGCATATTAGATGAGATGATCCCTATTAATACCAATAATGTGTTCTCCCTTTAGTGCGGACCACCAAGAAATTTCACATGAAGCAAGCTGTGACAATCGGGTGCTAGACATCTCTATGTTCGCATGTAGTGAGTGCAAGACATGTATGCACAACAAATACATTAAGGTTGAATTGGCGAGCCTATCATGTATAGACATGGCCTCAGAACACAGTAGGTCGAAAGATCGAGCACGAGTCACATGGATGATGTGATCGACGGATATAGTCCACCCTAGCAGCTGCATCAAAGGTCCTGATGATCGGGAATGATGTGGTGTAAAGGTATCATGTGATCGCTAAAATCGTCCAGGGGATGAAAATTTTAGTGGGAGCTCAGTTCTAAATTGAACTCATATTATGAACTTAGTCTACATGTCTTTTGCAAATATCTTAGTAGATCTTGGCCGATCCCATTGAGGTCCTTTGCGACCGTGGGAATTTTCTTGCTTGATGTGGAACTTAGCAGAAGGGTCCAACTTCATAGATTAATACCCACGCTTGAGGGATATCCCTCGTAATAGGTGATATTCTCTTCTTGATACAATAACCACTAGGAGATAGTACAATGACTCTACAATGTTTGTGTTTTCTCTATTGTCATCCAAACCGTTGGATGAGTTTCCTTTCGTGATGAAAGAAAATGAATACTTGGAGAATCTCTTAGCAATCTTGCATTAGAGTTGAGAACTCTCAAAAGGGCTTGATTGTAGTGGAATTCATGGATGAAAAGGATATATATTTGATATATACAAGTTATAAATGTTTTCTTGCAAATACTCAATTTTGTTTACAAGTATTTGATACTTGTCCTGTTTGTGAAAACATGATGGTCTACTTGAGAATTGCTAAAAGAGATGAGGCAGTGAGGCTTGATGATGGTAGGAAAAATAGTTGATGGCCGACAATCACTCTTCCCTCAAAGTTTATCATTTGGATTAGTGGACTTGAATAAAATTTTGTAATCCTTGTTTGTGTATCTTGCTTTTTGGCGAGACAATTATTCATATGAATAAGTTACAACCCGATTGTACTATTCTTATGAATGATACCTTTTATGGTCACATTACGATTATTAATAAGTTATTCTTATCACTATTTGATCTTTTGACTTTGCAAAACCATGCCTCATCTGGCAAGATGACTAAAACTCCACATTCTGGTAAAGCAGTTATATGAAGAATTGTTGAATCTTATACATATGATGTATTGTATTTTCAACAAATAGTGGAAATCATTATTTCAAAAACTTCATTGTGGATTTAAGTAAATATGTGTATTTGCTTAATGGACCTTAGAGTTTGAAACTATTTGAATTGTTCAAATGATTTCAGAATGAAGAAGGATATTGAATTAATAGGAATAAAAAGTATCTTTGATTGAATCGATATGAATAAAGCATTTAAGTTAATTTTGGGCATAAAAGGACTTGTGAAAGTTGTTTCACAATTATGATGATTGGACAAAGGGTATTGACTTGTCTAAATATCATAATATTTTTGTATTAGATACATATGGTCTAATATTATCTCTTATCAGGGTTATAGTTATCGTTTAGAGTTAAAGATCAAATAAGCAGACACTCATTTAAAATATAAGGAACATCTAAACATTCGTGGAAACAACACCATAAGAGTTATCACACGTTTCAGTTTTTGGGGATTTCGATAATTCGAAGTCGTGGCAAATAATTTTTTTTGTAGTGTATTCCTAGGAAACTATGAATACATCTTCCACAAAGGGCAAACCTGTTGTTGTCCGAGGTATAGTGTTTTCTCAGGAAGCAGTTTCTTGATGAAGATGTGGGTGGAATAAAGTAAAAGCTCAAAACAAGGTATTTGACCTTGCATCTGAAATGTAGAGTAGCACAACGGAATTTGTTCCGGGGGCCAAACTCCGCATAAGGACAAACTAATGATAATGATTATAAAGTTTTATCAAATGCTTTTACTAAGGAAAGTAGGATTCAATAATATATTTTGCAAGTTTGCGGAATTATATTTTGATTCACTTGTCATGTTACTTGAACAAGACATACCTATGAACTACGAAGAAGCATGATAGACCTAAGTGCGAGAAATGACCAGGAGTCAAAAAATACTATATTAAGTTACATTTAATATTGAAAAGTAATATGTTGCTTGATCTTATTAAGTAAAGACGTTTACTTTATATTTCCAAAGGACTGCAAAGTCACAAGAAAGAAATGAAACTTAAATAAAGACATAAAGATCAATTTTTCACAAAGTATGTTTTTTTACAAATTCAAAGGAGTTGACTACAAAATGTAGTGATGCTTGAGTCTATCGGATTTACAGCAACAATATATGGATATTGGAATCTCGTAGCTAGAATTCTTAATTTGATGGATGATCAAAGAATTTTGGAATGTCCAAGATTATTGAGAGGGCCTGCATTTGAGTGGGAGCTAAGTAGCTTGGCTAAATCATAATATGTAAGAGACATATTTTGAGTGGGGGTTAAGTGAAATCCCTAGATCCCATATATGGATGATATATTTGAGTGGGAGCATGACACATTCTGGAATACGTGGAAGACATATAATGAATGATCCAATTGCTATTAATAATATTCAAGTCAGTAAATATCCTAGGGATGAAGTTGAGTAAAGTTATTAGACAATGAAATATATTGAGATAGATTAGTAAGTTTAATAAACATTAATGTCAAATGCTTCCTGGATTTGATTCTAAAAATGTTCAGAATGTCCTAGATAAGATTCTGAAGTAGTTCAGAATGGAACAAGGCAAGAAAGCGGTTCTTACTTGTATATCTAGATGAAGCATTGAGTTAATCTCAATATTACAACTATGGTTAAAAGAAAGAAATATATGTGTTACATCTCCTATGCCTCAGTCATAGGTTCTTCCATATAAACCATGTTGTATACTCGACGTAATATGACCCAAGGTTCTAGTTGGAATAACAAGTTCTTAGTTGTAAGAACATGTCTTCATGTGATTCTTGAGTTAATCACTAAACCAGAGTTAAGTTTGTCCTTGAAATAGCAAGAAGCAAAGTTAGGCATCATAGTGTTAATTTATGCACTACTGATTAGGATCTACATAGATATAGAAGTAATTTTTGGCTAAAGAAGTTCGACTTCTACTAAGTGTGTTTCAAAGTTTACATGACAATTGTGGAAGTCCAATTGTGATCGAACGTCATTGTAAACACTAGAAACAAAGTCTCACTCTGTCGCCAAACGAATACTTCGACACATTATGTGATAATGGTGTAAATTAGGAAGACATTAATGATTTGCAAAATACATACTGATTTGGTAAAATAGAATAGGGACATGATGTTTCTCATGAGCAAGCATGCTTGTTCATATCATCATATGATGTTGTGACTAGCAGCGAATGCATGCTACATTATTCGTACTCTAGTGAAAGTGGGAGACTGAAGGAGATATTCCCTGGAGACAAATAATAAATGGGTTTTATTATCATATCTCAATAAGTTCGTAATACTTTCATATTGTGCTATAACTGTATCAAGCAGAAATTTTGATACATGTGTGGTATGAAACAGACCAAGTCCCGAGTAGTCTCTATTCATACTAGTTCGTTGGACAACTGATGATCAAGGTTTCCTGATCATGGAGCATTTATGCTAGTTGACAACAAGGTCATATATTTAGTGAATGATGTGATGGACACTACCCAAAGATTGCGACACGATCATGTCACAAAGTTCATTGATGCAATAGTTAGAAGCGTAGTCTCCTTCTCCTTATACCGTGAGATCATATTAATCACTGTCTCCCGAGGCTGCTTTGACTGCATCAAATGTCATGTCCATAACATGGTGACTATAAAGGTGTATGTTAGGTATTCCATAGGAACTTTTGAGTCCTATGTATAAAGATCGGGATTTGTTCACCTGCGTGAAGGGAAGATACACATGGCTGACTTGGTGATATTACATCTATAATGTTGCAACATGTGACTAGGTCACAGGGATGAAATATCACGGGAACAAGTGAAACAGAACTTGTCGGTAACGAGATTGAACAAGGTATATGATACCGATGATCAGATCTCGGACAAGTCATATCAAAGAAACAAAGGGAATTGGACTCGATGTTTATAGTTCAAATGACATTGTCATCCTGGAATGCACAAGGGTAATTATGGGAATCTCAGTCTCGCTATTGATCATTGATGGAGATCATGTTTGTGCCATTCTCGAGCCATTTGGGGGTAATACACTTAAGGGTACGATGAGCTAGATATCTTCTATAAGTTGGAATCACAGTAGAGAAAGAGAAAGCCGAAATCATTCCGAAGAGAATCCAAAGTTGTTCGGAGGCACAAAGAAAGGAAAAGGACCTAAAGGTGTTTCAGATAAATGACAATTTATAATATGCATTTATTATATATTAATTATGATTTAAGATGTATTAAATTAATATTTATGGGCAACTTCCTCAACAGGGCCAAACCTCCAAAGGGAATCGACCGAGGAGGAAATCACCCAGAAAAGGACATCAGAAAAGAACAAGCCTCAGGCGAGCTGGGCTGTTTTGATCGGCTCAAGTAAGCGAGAGGGAGGCGGGCACTATGTGCTGCACAAGATGCCGGCATTGGCCACTTCCAGAGGCTTGCTCGGCCCTAGGCCCAACATGGGCACACGGGTGCGCGAGCTAGCACTGCTGGCGGGCCGTGCGGGTGGCCAACGCTGGCCACCGCCTCGCCTAGCCGGGCCATGCGCAGGCACCAGCCCACCCAGGCTGCTGCCACTATTGCAGCTTGTGTTGATGGGCTGCAGGGGCACACCAACCCACCAGTTTGCACGAGCTACTGTTGCTTGCTATTTTCGCCGCTGGGCTAGCTCGGGTCAGCCCACCCGAGCACCAGCTGGCCCAGCCGGCCAACACACCCTTTTCCTTTATTCTTTGCATTATTTAGTCCCACATGGGACACCCAAAGGGGAGGGTACACACCCCTCCATCTATATAAAGGGGTGCCCATGAGTGGGATTAAAACACACAATTGAGATATTTCTCTAAGGAATTTTCGTTAGAGAACTCTCTCTCTCTCTCCAGTTGTCTCCTTGTGTTGTCACGGTCCCTTGAAAGGCCTATACACGCAAGAGACGACACACCTGTAGCACGCCATAACACTGCAGGGATTCCAAGCTAGAGATCTACTTGTACACTCCCATCAGGGATCAGGGAACCATAGGTCGTCATCGTACACCGTATGTGTACGAAAACACGAGGGTGCTACCAATAGTGGCATCTTGGATGTCGTGAGCTAGACTATTGGACGATGGAGCAAGAGGTGACTTGCGAGGAGCTTCGCGATCTTGAGGTTGGCTACAAGAACGACTACGTCAACCACGTTCCCCTCAGAATGTTAACCGCTTTCGAGCTACAAGGGTATGTATCCGAAACCTCGGTCGTTACTACATTACTCCTAGATAGATCTTGGGTAGTTAGGGCGTTCCAACATAGGAAACGTTTTGTTTTCTGCCATAGAACCCCTTCAATAAATGTGCCGGTGGATCCGATGTTGGCCAATGTATCGACCTACTCGTTGCTGGTGCAAGAGATGTGCTTGAGTTTGCGACCATCAAAACTGCCCTCTAGAGAGTTGTACAGCTCCCGATAGGCGATCATGTTGTCATTGGCTGCATCACACATGTTCATCGTTTGCTGGACGACGAGGTTGGAATTTCCATATATCATGAGGCGCGTGGTGCCGCAAGCCTTGGCCATGCGCATACCGTGATTCAGAGCCTCGTATTTAGCTTCATTTTTGATTCTCGGAACTTCATCCTCAGCACATAGCACACATTGTCTCCCTACAGTGATGTCAAGATAGCACTGGCACCTGTGCCTTTGACTCGTTTGGAGCCATCAAAGTGCATAGATAGGCACCCGATAGGTCTGGAAGACCCGGTGTTTGCAGTTCCATTCTATGAACTATGAAGTCTAGAAGCACCTACGATTTTATTGCCATGCGCCTCTTGTAGGTGATGTGGCATGGAGACAACTCGATTCCCTAGAGGGAGACTCGCCCTATTGACTCTTGGTTGTTGAGGATGTTGGACCGTGGTGCATCATTAACTACCACTATTGGGTGCTCCCTAGAAGTAGTGGCGCAGTCAACGTGCTATCATGAAGACGCCATACGCTAGCTTCTAGTAGTGCGGGTACCGCTATTTGGTGGGAGTGAGGACCTCGATGAGGTAGTACATGGGTCGTTGCACCCCATGAGTCTTTATTTCTTCCGCATGCTCAACGACGAGCATAGTACTAACCACCTGATTGGTGGAGGCAATGTATAGTAGCATGGGCTCCCTTTAGTGCGGAGTTACTAGGACTAGCGAGTGGACAACAAGCGCTTGAGATCCTTGAAAGCCGCCTGTGCGTAGCACCCCGGTAAAACCACTACTAGGAAATCGCGTGTTATTTTTATTTTGTGCATCATCATGATAGCATGCTCATATCATCATGCCACATTGCATTTGAGCATCAACATCTTCATGCATATGTGTTGTTCTAAACATATTTTTGTTAAAGCTCTATTTTTGTTTTGCTAAATACCCTCTCTTATTTAAAAATATTATTTGACTAAAACTATTTGAAAAATTGGTTTCATTATAGAAACAGAAAAGAAAACTTTTTTTTAAAGAGGGAGGCAGACCTCCCAGTCGGCCAGGTCAAGCCCAACCCGACCGGAGGCCCACCTACAACCTCCACCTACCGAAACCCTAGCTACCCAAACCCCACTCCCTCCACCAGCTGCCGCACGCTTTGCGAGGCCAGCCCTGCACACACACCGACCCAGCCCCGCACACGCCCAGCTGCTCCCGTGCATCACACTCCCTAGACCTGCCCCAGCGATCGACCCACCCTGGACCTAGATCGACACGCTCCCGCACCCCAGCACGCACACGAGCGACGCGCACCCCAGCGTCCCTGGCCCTACCACCTCGCTTACGACCCACGCGTGCACCCGTGTACAAACACGTCAACCACTGATACATTGCAAATGTATCTATAATTTTTGATGTTCCATGCTTGGTTTTATCTACTTTCTTGTGTTTTGTTCCAACTTTGGAGTACTTTTCATATGATTTCTTAGACTAACCTATTAACAAGATGCCACAATGCCAGTTGCCTGTTTTCTGCTATTTTTGGTTCTAGGAAGTCAGAAAATGAATATTCTCGGAATTGGACGGGACAAAAGCCAAAGTTACTATTTTCTCGGAAGACTCATGGAGCCATAAGGAGAGTCGGAGAGGGGCCATAGGGTGGCCACACCCCCCTTGGCGCGAGCCAGCCTAGGCCACGCCAGGGCATGGTGTAGGCCCCCTGGCCGGCCACCGACCTTGCCTATTTTTCCTATAAGAGCCTCCTGATACCAAAACCCTAAATTGTCAATCAGAAATCCACGAAAAGTTCCACAATGCCGCCGCCACCGAAGGGGAGATTTGGGGGACAGAAAGTCTCTATTCCGGCACCCTGCCGGGACGGGGAAGTGCCCCCGGAGCCATCTTCATCGATCTCCACCACCATCTCCATCACCATTGCTGATTCCCATGATGAGAAGGGAGTAGTTCTCTCTCGAGGCTAAGGGTTCTACCGGTAGCTATGTGTTCATCTCTCTCTATGCATGATCATATTGTGATCATGAGCTTTGTAATCAAGTAGATCTACCTTGCTACTCAAGTGCTTTAATAGATCTCTTCTCTCCCCATGTGTGTGAAAGTGACAGCGTGCACACCATGGTGGCACTTAGGCTAGAGATTACAAATACTTGTTATGAGTTATATTTGGAGTTGGATGTCTTTATGAAATTGTGGTGTTTGTTGGAACCATCTAGAGCTCAAGGTGACAGTGTGGGGTTTTCTAGATGGGAAAGATGAACTTTGAGGTGTGCTGTTATAGCCCTACCATCGATTAGAGTGTCCAACCAGAGAGTATTTCAGAGTAGTATCATAAAGAGAAAATATTTATATGAGAGTGTTCACTAGTGAAAGTATGATCCCTAGGCCTTGTTTCTAAACATTGAGACACCATTTGCAACTAGATCTGTTACATGTTTGCTTGCTTCCATCTTTATTTCAGTTTGCCTTTAGTCTCTTCCACGCCATCAAGCTATTTTCTATCACCGTTATCTTATATCTATACCACTTGTATTTCACTATCTCTTCGACGAATTAGTGCACCTATACACCTGACAAGTGTATTGGGTGTGTTGGGGACACAAGAGACTTCTTGTATCTTGATTGCAGGATTTCTTGAGAGGGGATACCTTTGACCACTTCCTCCCTGAGTTTGATAAACCTTGGGTGATCCACTTAAGGGAAAACTTGCTGCTGTTCTACAAACCTCTGCACTTGGATGCCCAACAACTGTCTACAAGAATAGAAGTGCGTAGACATCAAGCTATTTTCTGGCGCCGTTGCCGGGGAAGTAAGGTAAAAGGTATTCACACCGGAGGATTAAAGAAAAAGAACCTCCCACGGCAAATGCCTATTTTCTGGCGCTGTTGCCGGGGAGGTAAGGTAAAAGGTACTCACATCCTCCGGTGTGAGTGCTTGAAGTTATTTCCTTTAAATTCTGCAATTTTGTATTTTTGTTTCTTGTTTTCACTTGTTAGGCTTAATGGAAAACAACAACAAAATTAGAGAGCTTTATAGTATTTATCTTGAGTTAGGACATGAAGTGTTTGAAGAGAAAATTAAAAAACCTATGGAACTTTATTTGCATGCTAATAACAATGTTGTTAGTATGAATTTTTTGGACACCATTATTGTTAATGCTTTGGAAAACTCTAAGCTTGGGGAAGCTAGTTTTTATGAAAATGATCTTTTTAGTTCCCCAGCTTTGGAAGATAGCTATTCTATTGCTTATGATGATACCAAACCTCCAATATATGATGATTACAATGATGAATATGATATTTTCAGTCCACCTACTATTGAGGAGAAAATTAATTATGATTACAATATGCCTCCTATATTTGATGATTATGGTGATGAGAATAATAATGATAGCTATTTTGTTGATTTTGCTCCCACTACAATTAATAAGAATGACTATGCTATTGTGGAGAGTTATAATTATTATATGCATGTGGCTCATGATAAGAATGTTTTATGTGATAGTTATATTGTTAATTTTATTAATGATGCTACTGAAAGTTATTATGAGAGAGGGAAACATGGTTTTATGTGTCTCAACAATATTAAGTTTCCCCTCTTTATGTTGAAAATTTTGAAGTTGCACTTGTTTTGCTTTCCTATGCATGTTGCTTTGTGATTTCATGACTTGTTTCTTTACAAGATTCCTATGCATAGGAATTGTATTAGACTTAAATGTGTTTTGAATTTGCTTCTTGATGCTCTCTTTTATTTCAATTCATATTTCTTATGAGAGCATCCTCCCAAACTATCATGCCTAACTTAAAGGCATTAAAGAAAAATACTTATTAGGAGATAACCCAAAAGTTTTAGTTGAGTCTTGGAAGTTATTAATTCAGTAATAACCGCTCCTTATCCTTTTTATTTGCTTTTTGTGCCAAGAGTAACCTCTAATGAGAGAGAAGTAATGATTGGGAAAGTTGTTGTCCCGAAACAGATTTCTGTGCTTCACCGTAAAAATTCGTGTAAAATCTCTGGACTTCTTTTTGAGGCGTGAATTTTTGTGCTTCTGCCCTAGGTTGTTATCTAACTTTCGTTAGTTCAAAACTTTTTGATTTGAGCAACAGAAGGTCTTCGAAATTTTTTGTCTTTACCTGCTGGTCTGTTTTGACAGATTTCTGCCATTTTCTGCATTTGCTTCTTGTTGGTTTCTTTTTGAGTTCTTTTGGGGAATTGAGCTTTTTGAGGGAATTGCTACAGTAGCTAGTGTTCTAATGGAAGTTTATTTGGTGTTAGAACTGAACCTTAAGACTTATTTATCTTGAGTGCACTAATGTTGCTAATAAAGATTGTGTGAAGGAAAAATTTCAGGTGTATGGAAGGAATGAGTAATGAGATGAAGGATGGACTAAAGCTCAAGATTGGGGATGCCATGCGTGTCACCCAAAGAAATATCCAAGAAGTACAAGTGTCAAAGCTTGGGGATGCCCAAGGCATTCCCCTTCTTCATCAATAAAAATTTCAGGTTTCTTCCAAACGCTTCATTTTTATTGTTTCATGCACATTTGTGTTGTTCTTGGAGCGTCTTCTTTTTCATATTTGTTTTGGTTTTTTGTTTGCTTGGTTTGCTTAGTTTTCTGAATAAATTGGTTGGACCCCCTCTTCCATACTTTGGTTTGCAAATAGTTTGGTTTGGTTTGGAAAAGAGTAGGAAAGTACATGCTTATGTGGTAAAAAGAGCTCGTTGTTGACTGTGGCCTATGCTCTATCATGCCATGCTTGATATTGTTTTGGCTATATGCTTAGTATTCTTTGCTGTAGCATGACTTGTTATAAACAATTGAGATTTCTTAATGTGCCTTGGATGAATCATGCGTTGTTTTAGCGTATTAAAGAATAGTATAGTGGTATTCTCCTTTGATGCTTTATTTGGGTTGACTTGGCGCATGCTCACACCATGTTATGACTATCTCAAGTCACCATAGCTTTATGATCCTTTAGTTTTCAACTTTTAGTATCACTTTATGCTTTGATCAATGATGTTTTGTCGCTCTGCATGATTATGGCCATTATTGCTCTCTTAGTTGGTCGCTCCTAGTCTTTTGCTAGCCTCCATAACCAAGTATGAGTTCCACTCATGCATCCAAATCCTAAAACCAAGTTATTCCAAAGAGTCCACCATACCTACCTATTAGCATTTGCTATTCCAATAATATTCATGTTTTTATCTACCTTCCGAATTAAACTTGTTATGAGAAAACTAGTGATTAAAGCTCTCACGAACTTGATGGCACACTTTACTTTTCTTGCCCTTAATAAACTTGAACCATTGTGTCGTCTATGTTGTATATGCTTGCACTTATATGTTGGGGATTAGCGAACCATCTTGTCATGGGGAACGCTTTCAACATTGCACTTGTACTTTGTACCTAGTTGATATCATGCTCTTTTGTCTATGGATGTCGTCGATGTGAAATGAAAGGGGAGCTTGTAAGTCCATGGAGTTATGTGTATGTGTTAGAGAAACGCCTGGGCCACCGGTCTAATCCATGCTGTCATGGTGGAAACTGCAGTAACCATAATGAGCTGTCTATGAAGCATTCTTCTTATAAAGAAGAGTCGATATTGAGAAAAAAGAGAAAATAAAAAAAGAGATATGAGAAAAGAGGAAAGAGAGAAAAAGTACCATTTTCCCATGGTAAATAAGAAGATTGCTTTGAGATGCTCGTTTATGCCTTGCCTTGTCATTTTGATATGGGGATTATTCCGTATCATCGGGCAAGGGTACCCGTTGGCGGTTCTCTATGATACACATGTACTTACTATGACAAGAACGTACCGGTAACTAAACTTGAGTAGCATGAGGAGCGACCCTTGTATTCAAGGGACATGAGATTGCCAACTTATACTTTATCAAACATATACTCCATAGTTTGTTCACTTTAACCTTAATCACTTCAAGATGCTTATGATAGGGGGAATGAGAGCTGAAAGCTAATGAGTACCGTAATTTTGGAAGCTCTTTATGAAACTTGAATCCCTGCTTCCTTCTATGAAGGCCTTTCTTTTACTTTTATGTTGAGTCTCCACCTTCTATCTTTATGCACCTATTGAGAGAGCATAGTGGCCATTCTTAGTTCTATGTGCATTGTCCCAAGACTTGTTGATTGATGCATAACTTTGATATTGCTTGTTCTTAAACTAATTGTATCTAGTCACCCTTATAAACTTTGAAGGTGTCCTATGCATTTATGTTTGCTACTCTATGAGGGACAAGCTGAATGCTACTATGATATGTTTTCTTTATGTGAAACAAACAAACGTCTTGCAAAGCATTGTTATTCATGAATCTTTTGTTTGTGCCTTTTCATGTTGCAACTTAGTTGCTATGTCTTATTGCTAGAACTTTATCCTTCATGCTATGTTGAAGTACTATGATCCCAACTATCCATGTTTTACAAACACCTTGATCAAGTTTATGATGGTGCATGTCACCTCAAAAATTATTCTTTCTTTTTATCACTTACCTACTCGAGAACGAGCAGGAGGTAATCTTGGGGATGTTGATACGTTGCAAACGTATCTATAATTTTTGATGTTCCATGCTTGTTTAGTATCTACTTTGCTTTGCTTTGTCAACACTTTGAGGTATTTTTATATGTTTTCTACGACTAACCTATTAACAAGATTCCACAGTGCCAGTTGCCTGTTTTCTTCTGTTTTTGGTTCCAGAAAAGGCAGAAAATCAATATTCTCGGAATTGGATGGGACAAAAGCCAATATGCCTATATTTCCCGAAGCAACACGGAAACACGAAGCAGAGACGGAGTAGGGCACCAGGGTGGGCACACCATATGGTGGCGCGGGCTAGCCCTGGCTGTGCCACCAGGTGGTGTGGCCCCCCTGGCTGCCCATCGACCTTGCCTCTTCGCCTATAAGATGCCTCCCGATGCAAAAACCCTAAATCATCCAGCCTCTAGCCACGAAAAGTTCGACAGCGCCGCCGCCACCGAAGGGGAGATTCGGGGGACAAAAAGTCTCTATTCCGGCACCCTGCCGAGATGGGGAAGTGCCCTTGGAGCCATCTCCATCGATCTCCACCACCATCTCCATCGCCGTTGCTGATTCCCATGATGAGGAGGGAGTAGTTCTCTCTCGAGGCTAAGGGTTCTACCGGTAGCTATGTGTTCATATCTCTCTCTATGCATGATCATATTGTGATCATGAGCTTTGTAATCTAGTAGATCTACCTTGCTACTCAAGTGCTTTAATAGATCTCTGCTCTCCCCATGTGTGTGAAAGTGACAGCGTGCACACCATGGTGGCACTTAGGCTAGAGATTACAAATACTTGTTATGAGTTATATTTGGAGTTGGATGTCTCTATGAAATTGTGGTGTTTGTTGGAACCATCTAGTGCTCAAGGTGACAGTGTGGGGTTATCTAGATGGGCAAAGCGAATTTTGAGGTGTGCTGTTATAGCCCTACCATGGATTAGAGTGTCCAACCGGAGAGTAGTTTAGAGTAGTATCATAAAGAGAAGATATTTATATGAGAGTGTTCACTAGTGAAAGTATGATCCCTAGGCCTTGTTTCTAAGCATTGAAACACCATTTGCAACTAGATCTGTTACATGTTTGCTTGCTGCCATCTTTATTTTAGTGTGCCTTTAGTCTCTTCCACGCCATCAAGCTATTTTCTGGCACCGTTGTCTTTTATCCATACCACTTGTATTTCACTATCTCTTCGTCGAACTAGTGCACCTATACACCTGACAAGTGTATTGGGTGTGTTGGGGACACAAGAGACTTCTTGTATCTTGATTGCAGGGTTGTTTGAGTGGGGATACCTTTGACCACTTCCTTCCTGAGTTCGATAAACCTTGGGTGATCCACTTAAGGGAAAACTTGCTGTTGTTCTACAAACCTCTGCACTTGGAGTCCCAAAAACTGTCTACAGGAATAGAAGTGTGTAGACATCAATGTGTTGTGAAACACAATGGTTTGATGATGAAATTTATAAGGCACGAGCCTTGACTTTAATAAAAACTGATGGTTGGGTTCGGATGCGATACCATTCGAATTTTATCGTACAACCACAATACCTGAGGTTGGGATTGAATTGAAGTTTGTATGTCTTAGTATGGGTTACCTTGCGGAAGAGGTTGAGCTGAGGCTACCTCGTGATGAATGTCCACCTATGCAGTACCCAGGATGGCAGATGGCCATGGCTAGGAGGCCAAACTCATAGGGGAGGTGCCTATACTAGGGTGTGTAATTGAAAGGTTAAGTTTGATTATCCGCATACCAAGTATGATGATTCAGGGTTATTCCTAATGGATGTATCAAATTTTGTGGTGAAAGTGTACCACCTCTGCAAAGTGTCAAACTATTCGAATAGCCGCGTCCATGGTTATGGACAGTTGGAGTGGCCATACAATTCCGTTGTCAGATGTTTTCAAAATGAGTTGTGACTTGAAACATGACTTTGACTTCACCACAACCGAGTTGTGGACATGAGATCTAAGTTCCCCCTTAAGTGATGTAGAGAACTAAATTAGATCTTTACTCTTGAAGCTTTATGAAATAAACCTGGCTTTTTGCAAACAAACCTAGAGCTTATGATTCCTATTCGCTTTATTTTTACTTATACTAGTGATAGTTTGCGAGTACTTAAAGAGTACTCATGGCTTTGTACCTGGCTATTCCCATGGCCATACTATGAGGAGGATTACCCGGAAGATGGACATCAGGAGGTCTATGACAACTAGGATCATCTCCCATTGTCAGCATTGCCTGTGATCATGAAGATGAAGCCCCACTACGTTTACTTTCCGCTGCTTTGATTGTATTAAGACTGGATCATGAGATCCTTTATTTGTAAGACCTTTATTATGGTTTGTAATGGATGATGTACTGTGGTACCACTTCTATTATGTCTCGCAAAAATGGTAATCCTGGGATTGCGATGTACGACATAACAAGCATCTAGACTTAAAAATCTAGGTGTTGACAAGTTGGTATTAGAGCCATCCTGACCATAGGAGACCCTAGTTAGAATGGATGCCTGAAAAACCTAGCTTCAAAACAAAGAAAGTGAGTATTTACAAAAACCTATTCTCATTCTTATCCTTGAGATTCTTTCTAAAAGAGATCACTAGTTACTCAAAAATCTTACAAGTCTACTTAAAACTTGACACACTTGATCACTCCACTAACTTACTCATCTCAATTTCTTATAGACGGAGGTCAAATACACCAAGTTTTACCAGTTGGGAAACGTAGGAGAGCTTATCTTTGAGAGGGATCTAGATTCGCCCTCAGAGTATCTTGGGCCTTGCTTTTGAGTTCTTGAGCACGACTTAAGGACCACGCTGGAGGGGAGCTACATTGGCTGATTGTTGCCGACCTGAGAGGCAAAATGGAGCCACCTCTTTCTGACAAGATTCAGTTCAGCGTTTGGGAGCAACTGTCTAGACGGATTAGCCAGGGCTATGCAAGAATCTCTCGCTCGCTTGTGTGCTCAGAACATCAACCAGGTCACCGGAACCCGTTTTTCTCACTATGCAAGACGTGACTCAATGGGACAACCTCTATCCATGCCAGCCCATCCAGAGTTGAAGCATCATGTGGATCACATGGACTTCATGCTACATGAGACCCAGAAAGAGTTAGACAATGCCCAGTCTTTTGCTAGCCTCCACAACAAAGTATGAGTTCCACTCATGCATCCAACTCCCTAAACCAAGTTATTCCAAAGAGTCCACCATACCTACCTACTAGCTTATGCTATTCCAAGTATATTCATGTTTTTGTGTACCTTCCAAATTAAACTTGTTATGAGAAAACTAGTGATTAAAGCTCTCACGAACTTGATGGCACACTTTACTTTTCTTGCCCTTAATAAACTTGAACCATTGTGTCGTCTATGTTGTATATGCTTGCACTTATTTGTTGGGGATTAGCAGAACCATGCTTTCATGGGGAACACTTTCAACATTGCACTTGGTACTTGTACCTAGTTGATATCATGCTCTTTTGTATATGGATGTCGTCGGTGTGAAATGAAAGGGGAGCTGGTAAGTCCATGGAGTTATGTATATGTGTTAGAGAAACTCCTAGGCCGCTGGTCTAATCCATGCTGACATGGTGGAAACCTGCAGCGTAACCATAATGAGCTGTCTATGAAGCATTCTTCTTATAAAAAAAGAGTCCTATATTGAGAAAAAGAGAAAAGAAAAAAAGAGATTATGAAAAGAGGAAAGAGAGAAAAAAGCACCATATTCCCATGGTAAATAAGAAGATTGTTGAGATGCTCGTTGTCTGCTTGCCTTGTCATTTTGACATGGGGATTCTTCTGTATCATCGGGCAAGGGGTACCCCGTTGGCGGTTCTCTATGATACACATGTACTTACAATGACAAGAACTTACCGGTGACTAAACTTGAGTAGCATGAGGAGCGGCCCTCGTATACAAGGGACATGAGATTTCTAACTTATACTTCGTCGAGCATGTACACCATAGTTTGTTCACTTTAACCTTAATCACTTCAAGATTCTTATGATAGGGGCAATGAGAGCTCAAAGCTATAAGTACCATAATTTTTGGAAGCTCTTTATGAGACATGAATCCCTACTTCCTTCTATGAAGGCCTTTCTTCCACTTATATATTGAGTCTCCACCTTCTACCTTTATGCACCTACTTTGAGAGCATAGTGGCCATTCTTAGTTCTATGTGCATTGTCCCAAGACTAGTTGATTGATGCATAAATTGATATTTCTTGTTTTAAATTATTTGTATGTAGTCACTATTATGAACTTTGAAGGTGTCCTATGCATTTATATTTGCTACTCTATGAGGGACAAGCTGAATGCCACTATGCTATGTTTTCTTTATGTGAAATCAAATGTCTTGCAAAGCATTGTTATTCATGAATCTTTTGTTTGTGCCTTTTCATGTTGCAAGATAGTTTCTTTGTCTTATTGCTAGAACTTTGTCTTTCATGTTTTGATTGAAGTACTATGATCCCAGCTTTGAATGTTTTACAAATACTTTGATCAAGTTTACGATGGTGCATGTCACCTAAAAAATCATTCTTTCTTTTATCACTTACCTACTCGAGGACGAGCAGGAGTTAAGCTTGGGGATGTTGATACATTGCAAATGTATCTATAATTTTTGATGTTCCATGCTTGGTTTTATCTACTTTCTTGTGTTTTGTTCCAACTTTGGAGTACTTTTCATATGATTTCTTGGACTAACCTATTAACAAGATGCCACGATTGCGGTTACTGTTTTACGCTGTTTTTGGTTCCAGGAAGTCAGAAAATGAATATTCTCGGAATTGGACGGGACAAAATCCAAAGTTACTATTTTCCCGGAAGACTCACGGATCCAGAAGGAGAGTCGGAGAGGGGCCATAGGGTGGCCACACCCCCCTTGGCGTGGGACAGCCTAGGCCGCACCAGGGCATGGTGTGGGCCCCCTAGCCGGCCACCGACCTTGCCTCTTTCGCCTATAAGAGCCTCCCGATACCAAAACCCTAAATCGTCAATCAGAAATCCACGAAAAGTTCCGCAACGCCGCCGCCACCGAAGGGGAGATTCGGGGGACAGAAAGTCTCTGTTCTGGCACCCTGCCGGGACAGGGAAGTGCCCCCAGAGCCATCTCCATCGATCTCCACCACCATCTCCATCACCATTGCTGATTCCCATGATGCGGAGGGAGTAGTTCTCTCTCGAGGCTAAGGGTTCTACCGGTAGCTATGTGTTCATCTCTCTCTCTCTATGCGTGATCATATTGTGATCATGAGCTTTGTAATCAAGTAGATCTACCTTGCTACTCAAGTGCTTTAATAGATCTCTGCTCTCCCCATGTGTGTGAAAGTGACAGCGTGCACACCATGGTGGCACTTAGGCTAGAGATTACAAATACTTGTTATGAGTTATATTTGGAGTTGGATGTCTTTATGAAATTGTGGTGTTTGTTGGAACCATATAGAGCTCAAGGTGACAGTGTGGGGTTTTCTAGATGGGAAAGATGAACTTTGAGGTGTGCTGTTATAGCCCTACCATCGATTAAAGTGTCCAACCGGAGAGTAGTTTAGAGTAGTATCATAAAGAGAAGATATTTATATGAGAGTGTTCACTAGTGAAAGTATGATCCTTAGGCCTTGTTTCTAAACATTGAAACACCGTTTGCAACTAGATCTGTTACATGTTTGCTTGCTTCCATCTTTATTTCAGTTTGCCTTTAGTCTCTTCCATGCCATCAAGCTATTTTCTAGCACTGTTATCTTATATCTATACCACTTGTATTTCACTATCTCTTCGCCGAACTAGTGCACCTATACACCTGACAAGTGTATTGGGTGTGTTGGGGACACAAGAAACTTCTTGTATCTTGATTGCAGGATTTCTTGAGAGGGGATACCTTTGACCACTTCCTCCCTGAGTTCGATAAACCTTGGGTGATCCACTTAAGGGAAAACTTATTGCTGTTCTACAAACCTCTGCAGTTGGAGGCCCAACAACTGTCTACAAGAATAGAAGTGCGTAGACATCAACCACCTGCTGGCCCACCACTCCCTCGCGACCCAACCAACCCCGCACCCCACCCTCGATCCCCTCGATCCCTACCCGAGCTAGCGTCCCTGGCCGCGGTCGGTTCCCGTCAACCCCGCCATCCTCGCCTCACCGGTTCCCTGCTCCGCCCCGCCCTCTCTTCCTCCCGAAGCCGTAGCCGGCGCCATGGGCCGCCTCGGCTTCGACCAAAGCTCCGCCACCCAGATGATCCCGTCGCTCGCGGCGCTCCGTTCATCTGCCTGCGACCTCGCCGCCAGCAAACCCCGCGTCGCTACGATTTTCCTCGACCTCATGCCCTGCGTGCTCCTCGTCGCTGCCCCGGGGCGTCTACCGGCTGGCGCCCTCTCTTCTCGACCCAGAGCCGCCGCTGCCATCGTTCCCTGGCGCCACCTCCTCCTCGGTCTCCTTCCTCTCCCTGCTACCCTGACCCCACCGCCGGAGAATCTGCCCGTCAGCGAGCCGGTCGCCCATCCACGACCCTCTCTGAGTCCACTCTGTCGTCTGCCTCTGAGCTGGCCGTCGCTCGCACCGACGCCCCCCTGCCGCCTGCGTACCCCTCATCTTCGACCGCGCCTCCTGGATGTTGTGCATCGCTTGCGAGCCTACTATGTGTTTCCAAGACCAAGTGCTACAACCACTATTGTTGGTATGACCTGCGATGGATGTTGTTGCGGTACAAGGAAAACCATGTGAAGATGCGGGATGGTTGGATGTTGATGTGTACATGGTGTGGTGTGGTGATGTTTAGAAGACGGTGATGCTTCGAAATTGAGGCGAAGAGTCATGATCCGCTACACAAGTCCAAGATCTCCGGAGCATGAACCCTCAGACCGCCATGACCTCCTTCACGGATCCGATGGCCCACACTCTGATCCCAGAGTCCGAAGCCCTGACCCGAAGCCGAGACCGAACTCCCGGAACCCCAAGATCTTCGATCCGAGAAGTGCCACCCCTACCTATCCCGTCCCTATTTTTATAATATGACATATATACATTGTTGCATATTAAATTGTTCATGCTTGCATACATATGTTGCAATTTGGGGTACTTTGTTGATTCACCTTATAATTAAATATGGAGTATATATGCGGGCTATATTTGTCTTATCTCAACTCCATTTAATTTTGTGTAGCGAACCGATGCCATGTTTTGCCTTGTTAATACAACATTTAAATTGTAGGGTACCTAAATAACATGAACCTTCTAATTAATTGTCGGGAACCTGGTTCCGTTTAATATTGCCTAATTGCACTACATCTTTGCCATGTCATGCATCATATCATAAACATGCCGATTCTTCTGTCATAGTATTAAATAGTGCATCCGGTGTTTCTTTTAGTGTTTGCTTCTTCACGGATTAGGCCGTTGAGTGGCTGCGAGTATCGACAAGTCCTTCGGATATGTACCTTCGACAGTGTTTCCCAGGCGAGCATTCTCCCCCTTTCTACCTATTTTGCATTTATAGTCTTTATTTCCTCCTATTGATCTATTGCTATCCGTGTCGCGATGCTTTAGTGTTCTGTACCAGATATATTCCGTGCAGCCTCTATATTGCCTTGGACACCTCCTATTACCTGTTGTTTAGTAGATAGATGGTCTTGCGAGTCATAGTCGCTTGCTTAGGTGCGATCCCGTGTCGTGAAGTACCACACAGTTGTTGGAATGTTGTCATATGCTTTACGGTGGAGAGGATCATGACTTTAAATACAACTATTAAATTGCTGGGATAACTAATGAAAGAGGCACTGGTGGGCAATATATGCTATTTGGTTTTTCATGTCCACTTGTGTCCCATAGGCCCCGAGTACTTGATACCCGTTCCTTGATTATTTGCACTATCCACATCCGGGAGACCCTATGGATCCCCCTTAGCCAGAGCTTGATTCATTTCTTATTTCTTGGGGCCACAAACTAGTTTGGGGCTTTATTACTATCCTGTACTTATGCCATGCTTTGCTCATTTATTTACGATTATGCGTGGAGCATCTGTACTGTTTTGGAATGTGGAATGTTTTCGCGGTATCGATAAGCCCAGTCACACTTTCGGGTTCCCAGTCGTTTACAGCCATTGACACCAACCCTGGGTCCGTCTCGGAGCCGGCCAACTTTGTTGCGGGTAGCTTAGTGGGGTGGCCCATGAAATGATTTATGAATTCTGTGATTGTTTTGTCGTGAAAGCCTCGTTGGGTTTTGATTTGGTTTTTCTGAGGTTGATCGTGTGTGTGTTGCTATTTGTGCACCCCTGCAAGGTAAATTTTTCTGAAAGCCGTGTCCGTGGTTATGGACGACTTGGAGCACAGTATCTCGATCATAGACAAGCATAACTAAAGTAGTGCTATAAATTTGACTTTGACATGTGACTAGTAATCAGCTTCACTACAATGGAATGGATTATAAAAGTGCCAACAACTTGTGGAACTAGGGTGTATCATGTCATGTTATACCTGCCTAGTAAGTATCGCAACTCCAATGGAATGAAATAAAAGTGCCAACAACTGCTGGGTTTGGGATGTCACATGCTAATTGTATCTGACTAGTAAGTACTGCAACTACAAACGAATGGTTAACTAAAACTGCCCACTACTTATGCTATCAGGATGACTCATGCTATATATATCTGACTAGTAAGTGCTTCAACTATAATGGAATGAATAAAACTGCCAACTGTGTGAGTTCCTCGGTTTGACTTCCTCATTTGGTCTCGAGGGGGAAATGCCAGGATGGGTATGTTTGTTGTTACTATCAGGTTGGATCCGAATAGGTCTTTCTTATCCCTCTCTCACAGCCGACAGTTGCATCGAGTCTCTATAGGTTGTTTAGTGCATGCCGCGCTGCCGCTTCAGTCCACCATACCTATGTAGGCGAGAGCCGCCGAATTCTAGCCTTCTCGTGTCGGCCTCGATCGACACTCCTCTTTTTCCTTTTCCTTTTGTCGGCACCCCTTTTGTTTTAGCAGGTTTGAGATTGATGTCGTTAGCAGGGTTACCCTTCCGGCTTGGCCTGGGCAGGGTTTTGGACGCCATTGGTTATTCTTCAGGGCTCTTAGCCCCATTTGCATCTTGTCCGTAGTCGAACGCTCTCTCATTTTCAAGGTGATTTGGATCTTTGTATAGTATATCTGTATTCTTGACTCATAGAGTCGTTGTTGTATATATATGTTCTGTGGGTTCCATCGTGGACTAATGTGTAATGGTATTACTTCGTCCTCCACCCGCACGCAAGTGCCTGGTGGGCGTCCTTGAATCGTTTCTAAGCGGGTTTGGCGGGAAGCGCTAAAACTTGCATAACGCCGATTCGAGAGTGTTACAAAGTGGTATCAGAGCCCAGCAGTTGCGATACCCCACTGGTCCAGCCTGTAAGTTAGCCTAGCTAACAGCCGATATAGAGTGTCAAAACTATTTTTGCAAAATCGGCTGGATAGATCTGATTAGGTCTGATTTTACTCCTTACCCCTATGTTATTCTCCCTTAGCTCTGCGTGTTTTGAATCTGCTCTCTTACCTTTTCTTTGAGTCCAGGTTTTCTCGTGGTTGGGTTTCCATCGTACCTGGTTTCTCTTCCTCTCTTTTATAACGGTGGAGCTGCAATCATCTAATCTGCATCTTGTTTGATGTATGCTTCATCCAAACTTTTTGGTCCTTGTACTCTTTATCTGTATCTGCACCTTGACAGATATCCGTATCGTTGAAAAACATTATGAGAAGGATGAGCATTGGTGAAGTTGGAGTATACCTTGAGCATGTGTTGTTCATGCCAATGGAATCATCACGAAACCTAATCATTATGTCTTTTCATACGATTTATTTTGTATCTTCCGGTGGTCCCCAACGCGATGACATCATCTATGAAGAGAATGCATCACTCCTTTGTTTTCCAAACATTGCTTGTGAAGATCTTCAGTCTGAATTTCGAGAGTGGTCACATGATTATTCTATTCGTGTATAGAGTAATGCTTTGAGTGCGGGATGGAGTCGCGACCATACCACTACTCTTATCATTCGCTTTTGTACATTGAATTGGTGGATCAATGCAATTTACTCATTCCACTAAAGTTAGAGGTAGCCTTGTGACATTTAACTTCATCTTTGTTTCTCCGGAGTGTCCTCTCGACAAACGTGAGCAACGTACCCTTGTTGGTGGTGTCGCTGATTTCAAGATGGAGCAAGGATCTTTGTTAGTGGTGTCGCGATGATGTACACTACCCGAGAAGACTCAGATCATCGGCCTTCTTCCTCGTACCATGAGGCGGATCTCGAGGGCGAGATCCATTGTTAGTGGTGTCGAATTGTAGCACCCCGGTAAAACCACTACTAGAAAATCGCGTGTTATTTTTATTTTGTGCATCATCATGATAGCATGCTCATATCATCACGCCACATTGCATTTGAGCATCATAATCATGCATATGTGTTGTTCTAAACATATTTTTGTTAAAGATCTATTTTTATTTTGCTAAATACCCTCTCTTATTTCAAAATATTATTTGACTAAAACTATTTGAAAAATTGGTTTCATTATAGAAACAGAAAAGAAAACATTTTTTTAAAAGAGGGAGGCAGACCTCCCAGTCGGCCAGGTCAAGCCTAGCCCTACCGGAGGCCCACCTACAACCTCCACCTACCGAAACCCTAGCTACCCAAACCCCACTCCCTCCACTAGCGCCAGCCGCCTTGAGGCCAGCCCACTTGCACACCCAGCCCCGCACACGCCCAACTGCTCCCGTGCATCGCACTCCCTAGACCCGCCCCAGCGACCGACCCACCCTCTACCAAGATCGACACGCTCCCGCACCCCAGCACGCTCACGAGGGACGCGCACCCCAGCGTCCCTGGCCCCACCACCTCGCTTACGACCCACGCGCGCACCCGCGTACAAACGCGTCAACCACCCGCTGGCCCACCACTCCCTCGCGACCCAACCAACCCCGCACCCACCCTTGATCCCCTCGATCCCTGCCCGAGCTAGCGTCCCCGGCCGCGGTCGGTTCCCGTCAACCCCACCGTCCTTGCCTCACCGGTTCCCTGCTCTGCCCGACCCTCTCTTCCTCCCGAAGCCGTAGCTGGCGCCATGGGCCGTCTCGGCTTCGACCGAAGATCCGCCACCCGGACGACCCCGCCGCCCGCGGCACTCCGTTCATCTGCCTGCGACCTCGTCGCCAGTGAACCCCGTGTCGCCGCGATTTTCCTCGACCTCACGCCCTGCGTGCTCCTTGTCGCCGCCCCGGGGTATCTACCGGCCGGCGCCCTCTCTTCCCAATCCGGAGGCGCCGCCATTGTTCCCCGGCACCACCTCCTCCTCGGTCTCCTTCCTCTCCCTGCTACCCTGACCCCACCGCTGGAGAATCCACCCGTCAGCGAGCCGGCCGCCCCATCCACAACCCTCTCTGAGTCCACTCCGTCGTCTGCCTCTGAGCCGGCCGTCGCTCACACCGACGACCCCGCGCCACCCGCATACCCCTCTTCTTCGACCGCGCCTCCTAGATGTTGTGCATCGCTTGCGAGCCTGCTGTGTGTTTCCAAGACCAAGTGCTATAGCCACTATTGTTGGTATGACCTGCTATGGATGTTGCTGCGGTACAAGGAAAACCATGTGAAGATGCGGGATGGTTGGATGTTGATGTGTACATGGTGTGGTGTGGTGATGTTTAGAAGACGATGATGCTTCGAAATTGAGTCGAAGAGCCATGATCCGCTACACCAGTCCAAGATCTCCGGAGCATGAACCCTCAGACCGCCATGACCTCCTTCATGGATCCGATGGCCGACACTCTGATCCCAGAGTCCGAAGCCCTGACCCGAAGCCGAGACGGAACCCCCGGAACCCCAAGATCTTCGATCCGAGAAGTGCGACCCCTACCTATCCCGTCCCTATTTTTATAATTTGACATATATACATTGCTGCATATTAAATTGTTCATGCTTGCATACATATGTTGCAATTCGGGGTACTTTGTTGATTCACCTTATAATTAAATATGGAGTATATATGCGGGCTATATTTGTCTTATCTCAACTCCATTTAATTTTGTGTAGTGAACCGATGCCATGTTTTGCCTTGTTAATACAACATTTAAATTGCGGGGTACCTAAATAACATGAACCTTCTAATTAATTGTCAGGAACCTGGTTCCATTTAATATTGCCTAATTGCACTACATCTTTGCCATGTCATGCATCATATCATAATCATGCCGATTCTTCTGCCGTAGTATTAAATAGTGCATCCAGTGTTTCTTTTAGTGTTTGCTTCTTTACGGATTAGGCCATTGAGTGGCTGCGAGTATCGACAAGTCCTTCGGATATGTACCTTCGACAGTGTTTCCCAAGCGAGCATTCTCCCCCTTTCTACCTATTTTGCATTTATAGTCTTTATTTCCTCCTGTTGATCTATTGCTATCCGTGTCGCGATGCTTTAGTGTTCCTTACCAGATATATTCCGTGCAGCCTTTATATTGCCTTGGACACCTCCTATTACCTGTTGTTTGGTAGATAGATGGTCTTGCGAGTCGTAGTCGCTTGCTTAGGTGCGATCCTGTGTCGTGAAGTACCACATAGTTGTTGGAATGTTGTCATATGCTTTAAAGTGGAGAGGATCATGACTTTAAATACAACTATTAAATTGCTAGGATAACTAATGAAAGAGGCACCGGTGGGCAATACATGCTATTTGGTTTTTCATGTCCACTTGTGTCCCATAGGCCCCGAGTACTTGATACCCGTTCCTTGATTATTCGCACTATCCACATCCGGGAGACCCTATGGATCCCCCTTAGCCAAAGCTTGATTCATTTCTTATTCCTTGGGGCCACAAACTAATTTGGGGCTTTATTACTATCTTGTACTTATGCCATGCTTTATTGATTTATTTACGATTGTGCGTGGAGCACCTATACTGTTTTGGAATGTGGAATGTTTTCGCGGTATCGACAAGCCCAGTCACACTTTCGGGTTCCTAGTCGTTCACAGCCATTGACACAAACCCTGGGTCCATCTCGGAGCCGGCCAACTTCGTTGCGGGTAGCTTAGTGGGGTGGCCCCCTGAAATGATTTATGAATCCTGTGATTGCTTTATCGTGAAAGCCTCGTTGGGTTTTGATTTGGTTTTTCCGAGGTTGATCATGTGTGTGTTGCTATTTGTGCACCCCTGCAGGGTAAATCTTTCTGAAAGCCGTGTCCGCGGTTATGGACGACTTGGAGCACAGTATCTCGATCATAGACAAGCATAACTAAAGTAGTGCTATAAATTTGACTTTGACATGTGACTAGTAATCAGCTTCACTACAATGGAATGGATAATAAAAGTGCCAACAACTGGTGGAACTGGGGTGTATCGTGTCATGTTATACCTGTCTAGTAAGTATCACAACTCCAATGGAATGAATTAAAAGTGCCAACAACTGCTGGGTTTGGGATGTCACATGCTAATTGTATCTGACTAGTAAGTACTGCAACTACAATCGAATGATTAACTAAAACTGCCCACTACTTATGCTATCAGGATGACTCATGCTATCTATATCTGACTAGTAAGTGCTTCAACTATAATGGAATGAATAAAACTGCCAACTGTGTGAGTTCCTCGGTTTGACTTCCTTGTTTGGTCTCGAGGGGGAAATGCCAGGATGGCTATGTTTGGTGTTACTATCAGGTTGGATCCGAATAGATCTTTCTTATCCCTCTATCACAGCCGATAGTTTCATCGAGTCTCTATAGGTTGTTTAGTGCATGCTGCGCTGCTGCTTCAGTCCACCATACCTATGTAGGCGAGAGCCGCCGAATTCTAGCCTCGCCGTGTACTGGCCTTAGTACTGGCGCTCCTCTTTTTCCTTTGCCCTTTGTCGGCACCCCTTTTGTTTTAGCAGGTTTGAGATCGGCGTCGTTAGCAGGGTTACCCTTCCAGCTTGGCCTAGGCAGGGTTTTGGACGCCATTGGTTATTCTTCAGGGCTCTTAGCCCCATTTGCATCTTGTCCATAGTCGGACGCTCTATCGTTTTCAAGGTGATTTGGATCTTTGTATAGTATATCTGTATTCTTGACTCATAGAGTCATTGTTTATATATATGTTCTGTGGGTTCCATCGTGGACTAATGTGTAATGGTATTACTTCGTTCTCCACCCGCACGCAAGTGCCTGGTGGGCGTCCTTGAATCATTTCTATGCGGGTTTGGCGGGAAGCGCTAAAACTTGCATAGGGCCGATTCGAGGGTGTTACATTGTGCCTCCATGATCCACTTGAATTAGTTCGATTTCCATAGTAGCTAATAGAATGGTAGTGCCCTCTCACCCATCCTGCCAATGAACCAGCTGAGTGTTGCTATGCATCCCTCCAGCTGCTGGACTCCCTTGAGGTTTGTCAGCTGCTTCATCAACAAAATTTCCCTTATTCTTCAGTTTTTTCTCAATTCCCCTTATTGAGATAAGGTACCAAGGAGTTGTCCTACTAGTACCCCGGACACGCACTTTAAAGGAATTAGCTTGATTCGGTAGCGGTCGAGGTCATTGATGCGCATGGCTTATTTCTTGGTTTTGACGACCACGTCATCCACATACACTTGGACATTTTTGCCAATTTGGTCCTTCAGCTAGGCTTGCATGCACCTTTGGTATGTGCAACCCACGTTCTTCATCCCGAAGGGCATGGTGTTGTAGCAGTAGACATCATATGGTGTGATGAAGGAAGTTTTCTCCTCATCCTCAACCTTCATCTTGATATGATTATAGCCTGAGTAGGCGTCGAGGAATGATAGGTGCTCACATCCTACGGTGGAGTCGATGATTTGGTCGATCCATGGTAGTGGGAAGTGGCCCATTGGGCAGTGCTTGTTCAGGGACGTATAGTCGATGCACATGCGAAGTATGTTAGTGTCCTTCTTTGGACCGACACGGGTTTAGCTGCCTAGGTGATTTGTTGATATCTTAGATAAAATCCACTTCGGGTAGTCTATTGACTACCTTTCCAATGGCTCCATGACCCGGCTCATAGAAACGGTGTATCGACTGCTTAACAGGTTTAACATCCGGATACATGTTGAGTGCATGCTCGACAAATTCCCTAGGAACACCTGGCATGTCGGCTGGACACTAGGCGAAAATCTCCTAGTGCTCATAGAGGAATTCGACCATCTCGAGTTCCTATGTGAAACTCAAGTTGGTTGATATGAGGGTCGTTTTCTTGGGTTCTGTCAGGTGGACCTGGACTTCCCTTGTGTTGCTTGTGGAGTGAAAGGATTGCTCAGGTGCATTCAGTTGCGTCATGGGGGGAGACTGTGGTCCGTTTACTCTTTGAGCTATACAAGCTCCTCCTGCATCCCAAATGACTACAAGATTCCATTGAAGTCCCTGTTATAGTTGTCAGATCATGTGAAGGTTTTGTGGATGGTGATAACACCATTGGGTCCTAGCAATCTTCATTAGGAGATAGGCGTAGTGGGGAACTGCCATGAATCGGGCGAACGTGGGTCGTCCTAGGATGACATGGTACTGTGATGGCCAATCGACGACCTCGAAGTCGAGTCTCTCATGCCTAAAGTTCTTAGGTCTTTCGAAGACCAAGTTTAGAGAGACCTCTCCTAGAGGGAGAACATGCTTACCTGAGATGATGCCATGGAAGATGGTGCAGGATGGTGCAAGGTTTGCAAGGGATGGGTTCATTGCCTGTATGGCGCTGGCGAATATGAGGTTGCCACTGCTGCCGCCATCCATAAAGACCTTGCTCATCTTGTAACCACCAATCTGCGCTTCATTTACCAGTGCGGAGTGACCTGGTCGTGGGACCTAGTGAGGATGATCGGATCTATTGAAGGTGATACATGATTCGAATCTGCTGAGGTACTCGTGTATGGCAGGGGTGACACCATGGCCAAGTTGACCTCTCGGGTTCGCACCTTTTGGAACCTGTTAGAGGGGTGTCATTTCTGGATCATGTGCATGAGGTTGAACACGCATGGGTATTGTTCGGCCCTTTTGTTCCTTGGTGCACCCTGTTGCCTAACTTGAGTGTGGGCAACCGCGACCATGGGTGGTGGTGCACCATACTATAGCGAGGGTGGTGGTGGTGCTCCATGCACTACGGTCCCTAGGACTGTTGCATAGCCTTGGTCGGTTACACTTTTTTACATCTTGGCATGGGCATCTTGGAGCTTCTTGAGCTAACGACAGTCCTTCAGGAGGTGGCATGATTTTCATTTTCCATCCTTGTCAACGATGTATAAGTAGAGGTTACAGGGACCTGACAGGATTTGGTAAGGAGAAGGTTCTTCCTCGCAAGGGTGTCGCTGCCATTCATGTCCTGACTTGCGGGTGCTTCCTTCGTCATGGTAGCCATCATCACTGTAGCCACCACCGTGGTTGTCATCGTCCCTATTGTCAACAAAACCAGCTACGTGCATGTTGGCTCTGTTGTTGTCCTTGTATCCGCACATCTGGCATTTTCCACGACGGTCGCGCCTGCGTCCTTGGTCATATGGGTATCTCCCATCCGCATTGTCATTGTCCATGAAGCGCGTGTGGTTGTTATGCATGGTGTCCTCTTCATGCACCCACTAGTTGGCGATGTCCATTTGGTGGTCAATGGTCTTTGGCTTGACACGTCCCAACTCCTCCTTGACTTCTCGCCTGTGTAGGCCACTATTGAACATGCCAGTTGCTTGCTCCTCAGAGATATCCCTCGTGGAGTTCCTGATGATGGACCAACACTACATATATGTGCGGATTGACTCGCCAGACCTTTGGATGGATGCCGGTTGTTTGTACGTGGCCTGAAAGTTTCAGATGAAGCTGTAGACTAGCTCCTCCTAGCTTCCAATCGAGCTCTCGGGAAGGCTTTGAATCCAAGCGTATGCATATTCTTTCATCTACAACTATAGGCATGACATGGTAGTGTTTTTTGTTCCAGCGTGGCATTTTACTGACTGCAGGTGATCCTCTAGCCATGTTTTCGGCTCCTGGAGCTTGTCATACTTCGGAGTGTCAGAGGGTAGCTTGAAACCTTCGACATCTTTGATCATCGAATGCATCGGCTAAAGCATCTAGCCCCACATAATTCGGTATCTTCTTTATCAGACTCGGTGGAGTCACGGTAGGCGCATTCCACATGAGATTTGTTGACCTTATGCTGCATGATCTTGTCACAAGTGTCGTAGTCGCATCACCTTCGAGTGTCTTGCTGTGGGCTATGACAGTGTCGTGGCGAATCGTCCTCTCATGGGGGGAGCGGTTGGTCTTTCGCGGTGTGGCTATTTTCTCTGCACTTTTAGCAGGATCCGGCATGAGCGTGGCTCCCACAAGGATGAGGCCAGTGATGGAAGATCTATGGATGGCAGCCCGCGGGTCGCCCAGTGGGGGCTATTTGGAGAGCAGGTATGTGGTATCCGCAATGACGACAACTTGTGGTGTCTTGGGAATAATGCTGCTTGACGTGTCCATGGTCATGAAGGAGGATTCGAGGGTTCTGGCGGACTCATGCCTTTCGTCCTTGTTCATGTACTACATCCGAGAGCATCACTTGTGCACCACAGGGGCATAGTTTTTCCTTGATGAGGATCTGCCAATAGAGGATATATGCGCTCTCCGTGCGCTCGACTTGTTGGCTAGTTCCTTGTGCTCTTTGAGACGAATCTGCTCCTCTTGTTGGAGGTTGGATTGTTGTTGCAGAAGATGGTGATAGTCCATCATCTCCTCACCTGTTGGGTTGGGTCCCACGGGCACCCCCTTAGGGCTTGTTTTATCTTCTCCCGATGTTCGGCTATGAGGTTGATGGTTTCTCTCGAGGTTGACGGTTTTGGCTTCCTACTCCTGGCGACAGTTACTGATAAATCGGCTTTTTTCGAAGCGGTTGGCCGAACCGTCTCTGGAAGGATACACCCGACGGTTCATATAAAGGGACACCTCTATTAATATGATTTACGCAGACGGTTTAAATAATGAATTACTGCCGGCCTGGGAGATGGTCTCTCATATGAACCGACTCCAGTAGGTCGGGGCGTTCGCATTTCTACAGATATCCCGACAAGGTTGGAGTCTGTTTCTATGACGAACCTACTCTAGGTGTGAGGAGACGGTTAAAAATATAAGATGCGACCGCTAGACCGGAGCGTCCAGATTTCTCGACCTGGTCTGTGTTTTTGTTTTCCTGCCTTGTCGTGGGAATGACCACGGCAGTCGCTACCAGGGGTAGGGATTGTAAGGATTTAGGGCAAGAGCAGGCAGCCATCTGCGGAGCGAGATGAGGGCAAAGACATAGGGGTTTACCCAGGTTCGCCCCCCGTAGGGTAAAGACCTACTCTTGCTAGATTGTATTATCGAGTGAGTTACAATGGTGGCGAGCTCGGCGGCTAGGTAGCGAGTCGATGGGGTGTATGATGGAACGTGCGTACAGAGAGTACCCTAGGGAGGTTTATATAGGGGGTACCTTTCTAGGGTTTACAGATATAAAACCGAATCAGTTATGGACTCAGAGGATTTGACCTAATCCGACTAGGCCTGGCTTCACTTCTGGGCCTCCAGCTTCTAGTCGCCAGGCTTCTCCTTAGTCGCCGTTTTGCAGGCCCATTCGCAGAGGCCTTGGTCTAGTCGAAACATCCTGCTGGGCATACCCCATTCGGCATATCCCCATCAGTAGTCGTCGAGGCCAATGTTGGTTCAGCGCAGGTGTTCATTTGGCAGTCAGAGTGAGCGAGTCCAATCAGATGCCCAGTCGAATCGGTGGTGGACTCCCTCAATGAAGGAAGGAATCTCTTCAGCATGTCTTCAGTCGCAACATTGGCGAATGGAAATGTGCCTAGGTCGCCACGCCCGGCCGACCGGAAGGGTGAGTAGGTAGGTGAATCGAGTGAATGAAGTTGGACCGTTAGCTTGGTCAAACTAGAAGTTGGGTAACCCAACGAAAACTTCGGTGAAATTACCGCGGGGTAACGGCTCTCTCGAGATTGGCGGGTAGTGCCCCTTTATAAGGAGAGTGACATGGAAAGTTGCGAACCTTCTCCTCATTTCTCCGCCCCCGTGCACCCTCAATCTTCCCACTTTCTCCTAATCCAAAATCTTCGGACCGAGCGATCTTGTTCTTCCTCGATGGCGTCTCCGAAGGACCTATGGGGCAAATCGAAGTGTACCACAGCCGCCTTGAAATATTTTCAGGACGCGGGCATCCTCTGCAAAGGGAACTAGCGAATTCCCATGCCCGGCTAGACGAAACCAAAACCTCACCCCAGGGAGTTCATCTGCTTCCTGAGCCATTTGGAGAGGGGATTGGGTTTCCCACTTCGATGTTCTTCCGACAGTTCTACGCGTACTACACGATCAAACCATCGGATATGGGGCCGCACAACATGGAACAACTCGCAATCTTCATTGCCTTCTGTGGGAGTTATCTCGGATGCCAGGCCGCATCAGCCGCGAAGGATCCGACGGCCCATCCTAGCGGCGGGTGGTGTTACCTTCTAGCTGAAGCCCAAGGCCATGTTCGTAAAGCTTCTGCTGCCAAAGAAGGCCGCTAGCGAGTGGAAGAAAATATGGTTCTATATGAAGGAGTCCACTCCCGATGGCGAGGTGGCGCTCCCAATGTACACCGCAAGAGGAGCGAGCCATGCTGGTTGTTGGCGACCACGCTTCCTAAAGATCAGAGGATGGCTGTTGATAAAATGCTGACACGAATCAAGGAGCTGAAGAAGGAGGGTCTCGAGACCATCAACTTGTATAACTGCTGGCTTGGGCGACGGCTGGTTCCGCTGGCCACCCAAGCTCACTGGATGTACTAGTATACTGGTAAAGATGACACCACAAAGTTGAAGTCGCCGCCGAAGACGAAGCAGCTAGCAAAGGCCAAGCTAGCAGCGATGCGAAATTCACTGGCTAGACCCGTGGCGATGTTTGACTCGTATGAAGAGTCTGACAATGCAGATGTCTGGAACACGGGCAAGACTCTGGAGGATCCCGCTCCGAGAACGGACATGGAGGCCGTGAACGTGGTTGTGGAAGTTCCACTCGCCGCCATTGTGCCAGAAGCATTGGTGCCCCCGGAGACGAATATCGAAGCGTCCAAGAGTTCAAGAACCCCACCACCGAAGGAGGCGGCCACCTCGGCATTGCTGGAGATCTTTGTAGCCGCAGCCTCATCAGCGGAGAAGCCTCTGACATCGTGGCCGGCGGGCATGTTGGAGAGCAGGATCTCGCGTAAGCTGGGCCAGGAACTAGACAAGCCGACGCACATCAGCACTGGACTACATGCCCTCCCGGTCTCCAAGTAAGTCTTTACTGTCACGTTTTTCATGATTTTCGGAGCTTTTAGCGGGTCACTGATCATGGCGACTTTGCAGGACTGGTGCCAAGAAGATCAACCGTCCTTCATGTCCAAAGTCCCACTGGTCGACGCCGAAGGAGGGGCCGATCCGTCCAAGAAGAGGAAGGCCATCACCGTCGAGGTGCCAAGTAGAGGCGCGAAGAAGAAGAAGTCAAACGACCCCATTGCCACGGTGGAGGCGGATGCGGAGAAGGATGATTCCGCCGTTCATGCTTAAGAAGGGGTGACCGCCAGCTCGGAGCCAAGGGAGATGGACCCGCCAGTGGAAACACTAGCCTCGATGACCGGTGCCCCGGTGGCGACAGCCGTGATGTTCCCGCGTTTTATGGCGAGGGCATTTGCCATGGCGACTAGGGCTTAGTCTCCACAAGTGCCTGAGATCATCGACGGCGATGTCGGGCAGCAGCACGATCGCACGCTGTTTGTGATCCCTTCAGCGGACACCAGAGAGCTTCAAAACATGCTAGTTGCTGCTATCTGGGTATGTCCAGTTCCCGAGGGTCAAGTCGCTGAATTTTAGTGGCGCGACACTAAAAAATTTGATTGTCCAGTCCCCGAGGGTCTAGTCGCTGAATTTGAGCGGCTAGACACTCGAAACTTTCAATTGTCCTTGTTCTTATTACAACTTTGTGTGCAGGGTTTGCAAAGGGAGTATTCTGAGCGGTTGGTCGCGAAGGAGTGACTAGAGAGCGACCTGCGAGTAGTGCAGGAGGCCAATGAAAGGCTCCAAGTGACTGCGGGTGAGTTGTTGTTCTTTTGCTGGCTTGATTTCCTTTTAGTTGTACCGTTTTTCCTTATTGTTGTATTCCTTGATTCAGACAAGCACACCGCTACACTTGGCAAGGCTCATGAGGGCTACGTTTCGGTCCCCCAACTGGAGACTGCGAAAGCATCCTTAGCCGCAACAGAGGAACGAGGTAACTCGTTAGCGAAGGAGCTGGAGGCGGCTAAAGCTTCGATGATTTCTTCTGAGGAGCGGGCCAAGGCCTCGGTCGTCGCGGCGGGGAGGAGTGGAAGGCCTCAGACTCTCTGATTGTCGGCCTGCAGGGGAAGCTGTCTGCGTTGGAGAAGTTCATTATAGAGAACTACCGCAAGCTTCTTGGTAAGGTTTTATTTCCTCGTGCTTGGTAGTAGTGGGCGAGTCCCCAAGCGGGCGAGTCCCCGAGCAGGCGGACCCGCAGGTATACTATCACGTGAACTTTATTTTTTGATATTGCAGATGTGATAGGTCAAGGAGACCCTGTGGTGCATAGGTTCGATGCCACGCAGAGCATGACGGCCATGGTGAACGCGGCCACCGCCTCAGCACTGTGCGTCCAGGCTGTTCTTCAAGGGATCTCCCCCACCGAGGTTATTCCTGGGGGCTGACAGAGGTTTGGAGCTATCTTGAAGAGGCGCCTGCCATCGTCGAGTTGATGGCACGATCGGCCTTCTGGCACAGGGCCACCACAACACTTAGTCTTGGACTCGCGCACTTCCCCGACGACTTCAACCTTGACGATGTCACCAGTGGATATCCCTCAGCGACTGGCTCAGTGGAGATCGTGGAAGTGCTCAAGTTGACTGCCAAGGCCCCTCCATTCGCGGGGCGGGTACTATCGATGGGTGATCTGCTGCCATACCAGGAGACAGTGGTGGCGCCGGGCGATTCTGAACCTGAGCATCGCGACCTGAAGTCAGAGCAGCCCTTTAGGTCATCGCTTGCGAAGGAGTTGACAACGTACCCGGCAAATCCTTGGGAGCCTTTCGTCCGGGTCAACGGTGATGGCGGCGCTTCTTCGTCGAAACCCGCGGAGTGAAAAGGTTGCCCTGGGGCATTTTGTTAGTCGTGGCGATTGGCCGCTTTTATAATATGTCTTGATGATAAACAATGTATGTTGTGGTTGAATGAAGAAATGTCAATCGACTCGCATTTTCTTTGTGATTTCTGTTTGTTTGTATTTTTGGTTGTGCGAGTCCCCGAGCGCGTCCGCCCTTTAGTGGGGTTGACCTTGCGTACGTGTATGTTGGTTTGTATTAGGTTGTTTGGTTTAACCAGAGTCGACTAGCCATGGTTCGTGGAACCAGTCGCTTGGCGGCCCAAGGGGTGCTCTGTACTTGGCCGTTTTTCCGAATGCGACAGGGGGTCGGTTAGGCAATTCCCCGAGCGTGGCACTTAGTCGTTCTAGTCGCATGCCCAAGGTTGGTGAGGACGTGGTGCGTTGCTTGTAACACGTCTCTCCTCATGGCTCGGAAAGCCAGTCGCATGGCGAGTCCAAGGTGTGTTCTCGTCATTGGTGTGTTCCCGAGCTACACGAGGGTTGTTTTGGACAAGTCCCCGGGCATGGTACTTAACCGTCTAAGTCGCTACACACGAGGATGTGGGAGATAGGTCACTATGAGAAGCATGCTTGGCTGTCTTGGCTTGGCGGACCAGTCGGGCGAGGCGACTCCGATGGTGGCTCCAGGGTAGCGTTTTCATGGACGAGCAAGACCTGAATATTTTCGGTGCCCTTGGGAAGCACTAGTTAGCCATGCCGGTCGCTCGACCAAGGGTTGCTTCCATGTGTAGCGTATTGCTAAGTGTACGGGTGCGATTGGCACAAGGGTATGGCGAGTAGACACAATTTGTGCAATCCAAATTTATTTCATCATATAGCAGCTGAGTACAAGTTTTAGTTCTATGTATAGAACTTGCGGAGGAGATTTACATTCCACGGCCACCCAACATCGAGATGGCCATCACCTCGTATATCGATGAGGTAATAGGCGTCATTGCCGAGGACTCGTCCTATGGCAAATGGTCCTCCCATGGGGAGAGAGCTTGTGCATGCCCTTCTTGTCTTGGATCAGTCGTAAGACCAGGTCGCCTTCCTGGAAGGTGCAAGTCTAGACTCGGTGGCTGTGATAGCAGCGGAGTCCCTGCTGATAGATGGCAGTGTGAGAGCGAGCTAGGTGGTGGGCTTCATCGAGCTGGTCAACCCTGTATTGGCGGGCGATCTCGTTTTCTGCCTCTGCGTAGCTGACGACCCGAGGCGAGTCGTGTTCCAGGTCGATCGGCATGACGACTCAGCATCGTACATCATGAATAAGGGTGTAAACCCTGTTGAGCGGTTGATGGAGGTGCGAATTCCCCATAGCACAGAGGGGAGCTCTTTGACCCATCATCCAAGACTCCGCTCGATGGGGACATGTAGTCGTGGCTTGAGGCCATGAAGGACGCTTTGGTTGGCGTGATATGCTTGGCCATTTGACTCCGGATGGGCGACTGAAGCGAGGTCGAGTCGTATGTCGTGCTCCTTGCAGAAGTCAGCCATGGCGCCCTTGGTGAAGTTGGTGCCATTATTCGTGATGATGTTGTGCGAGTAGCCGTACTGGTAGATTAACTCACGGAGGAACTTGGTGGCGGTCTTGCCGTCGCACTTCTTGATTGGCTTTCGCCTCAACCCACTTGGTGAATTTATCGACGGCGACCAGGAGATGGGTGTAGCCTGATGGAGCTTTCTTGAACTAGCCCACCATGTCGATGCCCCATATGGCGAATGGCCAAGTAATGGGGATGGTCTTGAGGGCTGAACTAGGGATGTGCGTCTGGTTGGCATACTTCTGGCACCCGACGCATCATTAGACGATGTCGGTGGCATCGACGTGTGCGGTGAGCCAGTAGAATCCGTGGCGCATGGCTTTGGCGACTAGCGACCGGGCACCTGCGTGGTGGCCGCAGTCACCGGCGTGGATGTCCTGGAGGATCTTGCGCCCTTCTTCTGGCTATACGTAGCGCTAGAACACGCCGGTCACGCTTTGTTTGTGGAGCTCACCATTGATGACGACGAAGGATTTGCAGCGGTGCACGATCATTCGCGTCTCTGTCTTGTCCGTGAGTAGGATATTGTGCTCGAGGTAGGCGACGTACGACGCAGTCCAGTCGCTGGGCTCCATGATCATGGCGACCAGAGCAGGCTCGGGATGTAGTGGTATCCTGATGTCGATCTCCTTCGGGGGAGACTGAGGGCTTGTCGATGATGTCGAGGAAGACACCTGGAGGTGGTGTCTGGTGAGCCGACCCGATGCGCGAGAGTGTGTCAGCCTCTTTGTTCTTGTGGTGATCAATCCACTCGATGGAGTAGCCAGCGAAATAGCCTCCTAGTTGGTCCATGATGTCTACGCACTTCTATTCTTGTAGACAGTTGTTGGGCCTCCAAGTGCAGAGGTTTGTAGAACAGCAGCAAGTTTTCCCTTAAGTGGATCACCCAAGGTTTATCGAACTCAGGGAGGAAGTGGTCAAAGGTATCCCCTCTCAAGCAACCCTGCAATCAAGATACAAGAAGTCTCTTGTGTCCCCAACAAACCCAATACACTTGTCAGGTGTATAGGTGCACTAGTTCGGCGAAGAGATAGTGAAATACAAGTGGTATGGATAATTATAAGTGGTAACGGTGATAGAAAATAGCTTGCTGGCGTGTGGTTGACGTGGGAAAAGACCAAAGGCAAACTGAAATAAAGAAGGAAGCAAGCAAACATGTAACAGATCTAATTGCAAACGGTGTATCAATGCTTAGAAACAAGGCCTAGGGATCATACTTTCACTAGTGAACACTCTCATATAAATATTTTCTCTTTATGATACTACTCTTAACTACTCTCTGGTTGGACACTCTAATCATTGGTAGGGCTATAACAACACAGCTCAAAGTTCATCTTTCCCATCTAGAAAACCCCACACTGTCACCTTGAGCACTAGATGGTTCAAACAAACACCACAATTTCATAAAGACATCCAACTCCAAATATAACTCATAACAAGTATTTGTAATCTCTAGCCTAAGTGCCACCATGGTGTGCACACTGTCAACTTCACACACATGGGGAGAGCAAAGATCTATTAAAGCACTTGAGTAGCAAGGTAGATCTATAGATTACAAGCTCATGATCTCAATAAGATCATGCATATAGAGAGAGATGAACACATAGCTACCGGTAGAACCCTTAGCCTCGAGAGAGAACTACTCCCTCCTCATCATGGGAATCAGCAATGGTGATGGAGATGCTGGTGGAGATCGATGGAGATGGCTTCGGGGGCACTTCCCCATCCCGGCAGGGTGTCAGAACAGAGACTTTCTGTCCCCCAAATCTCCTCTTCGGTGGCGGTGGCACTGTGGAACTTTTCGTGGCTGGACGCTTGATTATTTAGGGTTTATGCATCGGGAGGCTTCTTATAGGCGAAGAGGCAAGGTCAGTGGGCGGCCAGGGGGCCCACAACACCTGGTGGCACGGCCAGGGCTAGCCCGCGCCACCACATGGTGTGGCCGCCCTATGGCCCCTCTCCGTCTCGTCTTCTGGATCCGTGAGTCTTCCGGAAAAATATGAACTTTGGCTTTTGTCCCGTCCAATTCCGAGAATATTCATTTTCTGACTTTCCTGGAACCAAAAATAGCGAAAAACAAATGGCTGTGGCTCTTGTTAATAGAGTAGTCCAAGAAATCATATGAAAAGTACTCCAAAGTGTGGACAAAACACAAGAAAGTAGATAAAACCAAGCATGGAACATCAAAAATTATAGATACATTTGCAATGTATCAGACCACCGCCTGGCAGTAGGCTATCATGTTGGGGGCGACTGCATCGCAGGTACCGGCGACAAGGTCGGAGTCGCCGTAACACTTGAGGCGATCGATGTTCATCTCCTTGGCGGCCTGCATGCCATGGAGGAGGGACTCGTACTCCACCATGTTGTTGGTGCAGGGCATGAAGTTGAGTTGCAGCATGTATCGGAGCTTGTCGCCCTTGGGGGAGGTGAGTACGATTCCTGCTCTGGCCCCATCGGAGTTTTTGGAGAAGTCGAAGTGGAGGTGCCAGTAATGGAGGTAGGGCAGCGTCTCCAGTTGCTGTGCATCTTCCTAGTCGGTGAGGAAATTGGCAAGGGCCTGTGACTTGATCGCCTTGCACGGCTTGTACTTGATGTTGTGGACGCAGATTTTGACAACCCACTTGGCGATTCACACAGTCGCCTCTTGATTACGGATAATGTCCTGTAGTGGCGCGAAGGAGACGACCGTGATGGGGTGCTCCTGGAAGTAGTGTGGGAGTCGTCGCTGGGCTCTGAAGACCGCGTACACCAGCTTCTGGTACTATGGGTAGTGCTACTTTGAGTTCGTTAGGACTTTAGTGATGTATTAGACCGGGCGTTGTACGGGGCGTTCCTTTCCCTCCTCCGGTCGCTCGATGACCATCACGGCACTGACGACCCGAGTGGAGGACGCGACGTAGACGAGCATTGGCTCTTTGTCTACTAGGGCAGCGAGCAGCGGTGCCGCGAGCAGTGGTGCCACGAGCAGTACTTCCTTGAGTGCTTTGAGCGTGTTGTCCGCTTCTTCGTCCCATTGGAACGTGGGGTTCTTGCGCATCAAGTGGTAGAGGGGCATTGCCTTCTCTCTGAGCCAGGGGATGAAGCGACTGAGAGCCGCGACTTGCATGGCAAGCTTCTAGACGTTGCGCAGGCACTCGGGTTTTCTGAGTCGCGTGATGGTGTCGATCTTGGTGGGGTTTGCTTTGATGGCTTGCTTGGAGTCCATGTACCCCAGGAGCTGTCCGGTGGGCACGCCGAAGGTGCACTTCCCCGGGTTGAGCTTGATCTTGTACTACCACAGATTTGTGAAAGTTTTGGCCAGGTTGGCGAGTAGGTCGCTCTGGCGAGTTGACTTCACCACCACGTTGTCGATGTAGACGTGGATGTTGCGGCCAATTTGGCTTGCAAGGCACTCCTGCATGCACTGTTGGTAGGTCGTGCCGGTATTCTTAAGGCCGAACGTCATGGCGGTGTAGCAGAAGGCGCCGAGTGGCGTGATGAATGCCGTTTTCTCCTCGTCCTCGACCGCCATCTTGATCGGGTTGTAACCAAAGTATGCATCAAGGAAGTACAACGACTCCGACCCCGTGGTCGAGTCGATGATCTGGTCGATGCGGGGGAGGATGAACTCCTTCTTCGGGCAGGCGCTATTAAGGTTGGTGTAGTCGATGCATATTCTCCAAGTGTTATTCTTCTTCAGCACCAGGACTAGGTTTGCCATCCACTTGGAGTATTTGATTGGCTAAATGAAGCCTGCAGCGAGTAAATGAAGCACTTGTTCAGCGAGTGCTTGGCGGCGCTCTTCATTGAAGGGCCGCAGCGACTGCTTCACAGGTCGCACTTTGGGGTCGGCATTGAGTTTGTGCTCAGCGAGTTACCTCGGGACACCAGGCATGTCAGATGGTTTCCATGCAAAGATGTCGCGATTCTCATGGAGGAACTCGATGAGAGCGCTTTCCTATGCGAGCCTCATGTTGGTCCCGATGGCGACCTTATGGCTCGATTCACCTAGGACAAGCTCGATGGTGCGGGTGTGCGTGGAGGCCTCAAAAGCTGTTGACCTGGCGTTTTCTATGTTGGGCCTCTTCAGGATCCTGGGGCCGTCCTTGTCGATGCCACTCACATATTTGGCGAGCTCATCGGCATGGTTGGTCTCCTCGGTGATGACAGCGTCGGCGAGCTTGGCGCCGTTGTCCTCGCATTCCACAGCCATGTCAGGTCGCCGTGGACAGTGATGATGCCGCATGGTCCTGGGAGCTTCATCATGTTATACGCGTAATGCGGGGCCGCCATGAACTTGGCGAATGCTTGCCGCCCTAGGACGCAGTGATAGGGGCTACAAAAGTTTACCAGCTCGAAGATGATCCGCTTGGTGCGGTAGTTCGCTGGCATGCCGAAGGTGACTGGCATCATCACCTTGCCGATCGAGTAGGCCTTCCGTCCATGGACAATGTCGTGGAAGGTGGTGAGGGTCGATTCGACCATCGACTGCGGGAGTTGTAGCCTCCTGAACATGTCCAGGTAGAGGATGTTGATGGAGCTTCATCCGTCCATCAGGGTCTTGGGGAGCTAGTAGTCAGCCACTTTGGGCTTAACCACCAGAGTGACTCGCCCAGGTACTCAATCCGTGGCGCGTGGTCCTCGCGGCTCCAAGTGATGCTCTGCTCGGACCAGTTGAGGAAACATGGCATGCCAACTTGTGTCACTGTGTTTACGGCGACTGCGTGGGCGAGCACCTTCTTCTCGCGCTAGGTGCCAAGCCCGGTGAACGTGTGCAGCGAGCCAACGTCATTGTCAAACCCACCGGCGTTGCTGTTGTCCCTTGGTGGGTCGTTGTTGGGGCCCTCTCTTGCTCGCCTTGCATTATCAATCTCCTTCAGGGAGTGGCAGTCGGCTGTGGTGTGAGTGGCGGGCTTCCCCTTCCTGCTGTGGTAGACACATGGCTGGTTGAGTAGGGCGGCAGGGTCAAATTTCAGCCTCGCCGTGTTGTTGGCGCGATAGTTTCCGATGTCACGGTAGTTTCCTCCGTCGCGGCCGAATTTCTTCGGGTCGTGTTGGCCGTAGCTGGTGTTGGTGACGAAGTCGACTCACCTGTCACCGTGGCGCTTGCCGCTGAGGCGAGTGTTTCTATAGCGCAACTTGCGCTGTCTCCCGTTGTCATTGCCGCCGGTGCGGCGTCTCCCCCCGACTCGACGTCGGAGTCTTGGTTGGGGTCCTCCTCCGCGTAGCGTGATGACTGCAAGTGCACAGATCGTTTGTAGCTAGTTTTGAAATAAAGATATCGATCCCACAGGGAGCAGGAGTCTGAAGTCTAATAACTCTTGAAATAAATATTACGATAGAAACGCTAGATAAAGTTCTAAGTGACAGGATAAAATGCGAGTATTGTGTAAAAAGGTGTTTTTGGGTTTTAGGTATAAGAACAATAATAAAGTAAAGTAAAAGAACTGAGTACAGAAAGTAAGTATCGCGTATGTAAGAGAGATTGGAACTGCAATAGGGGAAAAGTGTTCTTAGGGAGTAGCAGATACACCACTAGTATTATAAGGATCTAAGATAAAGATTATCATCATGAACATTATCAACTATGTATGTGTGGGAGGAACTCCATAATTGGACAAATAGGCAACAATCGCATCTCACACCATCCTCATAACCACAGCAGTCAGCAATCGACACCAATCGAATTACTGTGCTATTATGGGACGTAATCCCGTAGGACGTATCCCATGGCATGGATAGTGTTCCGTGAGTTTCCTCGGTTTCCCAAGTTGATACGTAAGGGGTGCCAACAGCTTTATAGTCACTGTAAGTGCTATCACACCTCTGTCTACAAACAAGTAGTTTCCTCCATCAAGTCCCCACGAGAGGCAAATATTGAGAGGTCGACTTCTCTCAACATCAAGATATAGAAAATCTAACACATGGTCACAACGATGAATATCATAATAGACTTTATCTTATTTCAATCTCATACTAGGGTTTCTCCATCTCCCCAAGAACTAATGATCTACTCAGACATGGAGGTAATCAACATCATAACAATGGTAATGGAAACAATCATAGATGAATAGTACTTGTATAAATCCACAACGAGTACGGGAATTACAACAAAATCTAGACAAGATGTAGATGGGATGGATGGAGATGGTGGTGATGCAGCGATGGATGATGAAGATCGATGCCTTAGCCTCCCGGATCTGTGCAGGGCGAAGATGGATCCTTGGTGGATGAGTTCCCCCTCTAGATGCCTTCTGGAGGTGAGGTTTCGGCGATTTCTGGGTGTTCTGTATGTTGTCTCTTCGAACCAATTGCACGGGGTGAAACTATTTGAGAAGGCAGAGGTGGAGCCAACTATACGGCTGGAGCTATATGGCCAGAAAAGTTGCTCCGGTCGTATAGTTGGTCGTTGAACTCTCTGCCTCCCTTGTTCGCTTCTGGTTTTCTTCTGGTATTATTAATATTTCCCAAATAAGCGATTTACGTTTTACTCCTTTTCTCCATAGTACAACTGCTCCAAGAATTGTATCCATTGGATCCATCATCTGTCCTGATCCTAGTGAAAACAGACATAAAATGTGCGCGCGAGCACCGTAAAATACCAAGATCCTACATCTACAATGCAAAATAATAATGTAAAACATGATGCAAATATGCACTCATCAACTTCCCCAAGCTTAGACTCTTGCTCGTCCCGAGCAAATTTAGCTTAATGGATGTGATCCTCATATTCATGAAGCTGAGTCGATAAAATAAATGAGGCAGTTGCAGCATGTGTTTATCATATATAATACATAGGAATAAGTTCATGAATAGTACCTTACTCGAATCATCTGGATATTATTAGTAGGTTTCCAGACCTTAGTGATCAATAGTTCACAAAAGATGAATCTCAACATAATGTAAAAGTATCCGGTTCAACCGAATGAGTTAGTGAGGTAGTCCCAAGTGTTTTAGGATCAACGTATTCACTTGGGATTCAAAATATCAAAAGTGTCTCTTTGTCATACTACAATATAGTGGTATATGCCTATTTGCTCTTTGCACACTCACTCTTTTTCTTCTTTCTTTTCTTCTCTTTTGTGTATATGCTCACACTTTTGTTTAAGTGTTGTGCAAAGGAGCTAGCCATACATTCCATCTCATGTAGGAATTCAAAGTTTAACAATCTCAATTACCAAATTCCAATTGTATATTTAGCATTCTTATGACTTGAAGATTCTACCTCGACTTGTTCTCACTCTATTTTGATAGCATTTTCATTTTCCTTTGTTCAAGGTTTCTTTTTCAACTTAACTGTATTGATTTTTCTTAAATCAAACCGTATACTTATAACACATTAACCAAATTATCTCTAGATGTTCCATTAATACCAATGGTGTGGAAGACTCATATTGCTATCGTCAAGTGCAAGTAAAATTTTACTCAAGCCATTCATATATCAATAAAGCAAACACAAACTCAATAGTGCTCCATATATAATAATAAACTCGGAATTTCATAAAAGGGATTGACTATTTCTGAAGGGAATTCTAATGATGCAAACTTTATTGCTAGTTTGAACTAATGCGAAAATAGCAATAAAAACTTATAGGATATATTACAAGGTCTTAAAGATCTCCCCAAGCTTGGAATCAAGCCAGGTGGGATCAAATAATCCCTTGTGATTATTTGATACCGTAATTGTCGTAGATCACTGTGGTGCCATGGTACGCGCTATCTTCTCCTCACGGGCCAGCCTGAGGCGGAGGGATTGATTGACAACTTCTAATTCTTTAACACGCAGCTTATAGAAAATATTGTTCCTCTCCAGCACCTTCACTTGTTTTTTATTGAACTCATTGTTATCCTGAAGTGTTTGTAGTGCCTTAAGACTCATAGAAAAACCTACTTCGGTTGTCTGCTTGATATCCTCATCTAGTTTATGAAGATAATGTCGCAGCAATTGAAGGTGTTTGGGTGTCCCTAGATTCTCCTTGTCCAACTCTTCAATCTTTAGCTCCAGGGCCTTCAAATCCCTCTTCCGACACCCATGGTCGGTGTCGAGGAACTCTATAGGGATGGTCTTGATCTCCTTGCTTTGCTCGCTATTGCTCCCAATCTCCATAGGAGGTTTTCTTCTTGACCTCTATCCCTTGATTGAGAGTCCTCACGTGTGAATAAGAGGTGGATTGGTTTTTGGAGATTATGATTAGAGAGAGAGACATTGGCAGTATATAAGGGGGGTCAAAGGTCGGTAAAACTCGCGAGAAACACCAAATTGTCGCCCAAGAAAAGAATCTAAACAAAACAGAGAAAGAAATCACGGATTTGGAAGTTTCTTGCCGCGTAATGACCAACTATACGAGCGCGACTCGTATAGCTCTGGCCGTATAGTTGGTTCCGGGCAGATATTTTCAAATATCTCGAGTCCAGGTCGATTAAATCATGACTCGGAACCGACAATAATTTTTTTTAGATGAATATACGAAAGATCAATCAAAAAGTGTGTGAGAGTTTAACGACCAACTATATGACCGGAATTTTTGGTTCTGGTCGTATAGTTGCGACCATATAGATACAAACACCAAAAATCAAGTGTTTGAGAGTTTAATGACCAACTATACGGCAGGAATTTTGACTCCGATCATATAGTTGTGACCGTATAGATTTAGACACCAAAAAGAAAAACCATATGAGAGTTTAACGACCAACTATATGGCCAGAATTTTGGCTCCGATCGTATAGTTGTGACCATATAGACTCAGATAGCAAAAACAATTTCATGAAGATGATACAGAGAGTTTAACGACCAACTATACGGCAGGACCTCCCTCTCTGGTCGTATAGCTCCACCCGTATAGTTGGTAAAACCCCTCTAAAATTATAGAAAAACACAAGGAATTCAAAGGCAAAATTTTCAAAAGTAAAAATTGTGAAAACAAATCACTTATTTGGGTAAGAACACTTACCTTGCACTTACCTTTGTTTATTCGGGGATGAAAAGTTCCTCCCACAGCAAAGCCTTCTTCTCTCTTGGAGGAATTGACCTTAATTCATTGAATAAATCTCTTAAATGAAAATCACCAGGACTAAAGTTCCTCTCAATAAGATTGGTATCTTGTTGGGCAATCATGGACACTGTGTCCAACATCTTTATTTCTTGCCTCTGCATAATCTGCAACTCAAACTCTTGAAGTGAAAGAATCCAACGGATCAGTCTTGGCTTATGGTCTTTCCTTTCAAGGAGTTCTTTTAAACCACCACGATCCGTGTGAACTCTTACCTTTGCATCAACTATATAGGAACAAAATTTATCACAAGAGAAAAATACAGCAAAGGGTTCCTTTTCTTCCTTAGGGTAATTCTTTTGATCACCATCAAGAGTTCTACTAGCATGATGTATAATATTAAATCTACGACCAATATGTTGTCCCAGAGTTACTCCTACAACATCATCACTAGCTTCACATATTAAGTCAAAGGTTGTATCCCAGATAGGTGGTTTAATAATACGAGCACGATATAAAACATTTTTGAGTCTATCAAAGGCTTCAAGACACTTATCATCAAAATTAAATCTTATTCCCTTTTGTAGGAGGTTAGTCAAAGGTTTAGATATTCTAGAGAAATTTCTAATGAACCTTCTATAAAAACCTACATGACCAAGGAAACTTCTTATGCCTTTAATATCCCTAGGTTGTGGCATTCTCTCTATTGCCTCAACCTTAGCTCTATCAACTTCAATTCCCTTACCTGATACCTTGTGTCCAAGGACTATACCTTGTTTGACCATAAAATGACATTTTCCCTAGTTTAGAACAAGATTAGTTTCTTCACAACGCTGCAAAACTCTTTTAAGATTATCCAAGCAACTAGTAAACGAAGTTCCATAGACAGAAAAGTCATCCATAAATACTTCCATTATAAGTTCTATAAAATCCACAAAATAGCAGTCATACATCATTGAAAAGTAGCTGGAGCATTACATAAACCAAAAGGCATACGTCGGTTAGCATGTAAACCATAAGGACTAATGAAAGTTGTTTTAAGTTGGTCATTTGGATGAATGGCTATTTGAGAAAAACCAGAGTATCCGTCCAAGTAACAGAAATGAGTATGCTTTGCTAACCTTTCTAAGGTTTGATCTATGAATGGTAATGGATAGTGATCTTTCCTAGTCTCTTTATTTAATTTTCTGAAGTCTATGCACATCCTATGCCCAACAATAGTTCTAGTAGGTATAGATTCATTGTTTTCATTAGGAACAATAGTAAAACCGCCCTTCTTAGGGACACAATGAACATGACTTACCCATTAACTTTCTTTAACATGATAGATTATACCTGAGTCTAGTAGGAGTACAATTTCTTTTATTACCACTTCTTTCATTTCAGGCTTCAATCTTCAATTAAATTCTGCAACTGGTTTAACACCTTCTTCCATGAATATTTGATGGATGGATATCATGAGACTGATGTCCTTCAAGTCATCCATTGAGTACCCAAAGGCCTGGCGATGCTCCTTAAGTATCTTCATGAGTTCTTATTCTTCTTCTCCTGAAAGTTTAGCACTAATAATAATAGGAAATTTATTTGTATCATCTAAAAACATGTATTTAAGATTTTCTGGTAGAGTCTTCAACTCTAGGGGTGGTAGTACCTCGTCCCCTCTCTTTTCTGGATCTTCAAAAGCCTCATCGGCTGGAGGTCCAATGATGGGAAGTGAGTCGAATTCATCTTCTAGTTATTCTAGGGAGTTGTCCTCCACAACTATTTCTTCATAATTTGGATCTTCATTTATTTCTCCTTCTTGATTACTAAAGAAAAGAGCCACCATTTCCTCAATAGTTTTCTCTTCTTCTTCTTCTTGTATCTATGGAGGCCTGTCTTTAAATTTGGAAAAATGAATTTATTTTCCGTTCCCCAAGTTTAAGAGACACAATCTCCTTCTTGAAATTAACATAGGCACCTATATCCGCCAAAAAGTTCCTTCCAAATATAATTGGGCAAAGAGTGTCAGCTGGCATATCAACAACTACAAAACTGATATGAAAGTTTTTGTTGCCAATTGTGACAGTTGCATCTTCAACTACTCCCATGGGAATTCTAAGGTTTTATTAGCTAACATAATTGTCATATCAGTATTTTCAATTGTAGCCGGTTCTATTTCTTCTTTTATTTCTAAGTAGAAATCATAAGATATAACATTAACTTCAGTGCCAAGATCATATAAACTGTAATACGAGGTTTCTTTAAACATGCAGGGAAGAATAGGCTGACCCACATCTTTTACCTTTGTTTTATCTTCAACCAATACGGAAGTCTCTTCATCAAGTTCAACTATGTTACAATGTGCATACATAGCCATAATTTCTTCCTTGGTTACCTCTTCATCTTTGGTTTCTTCCAGATGTTCTACGACTTCTGGCGTACTTTCCTATTCCTTTTTCTCCTGTACTGCTTTGACCTGTTCATACTCAAGAATATGCTTTTGTGCAGTGTTAGGAAAAGGCAATTCATGCATTGGTTCTAGGGAGGCCAGTGTTCCTTTATCTTCTCTCTTATTTTCAAGTTCGGGTGGTGGATCATACTTGACTGGACCCTCCTTTGGAGCTTTTATATGTTCAGTAAAAGCTTTAACAACTTGCAACACAAGATCTGAATCTAAATAAAGTTCTTTAGATAGTTCTTTAACATGGCCTTTTTATTATAGTCATGAATACAATCATGCTCTATTTCTACGCCTCCTTCGCTTCCTAGAACAAAATTCCATGAAACTCTATGACCACGAATTCTATTAAGTAAAGCCCAAGCTTTAGGTATAGGAAGATTCATAAAGGCTCCTTCTGCGAAAGAGTCTAGTTCAATTTTATTAGGTTCAATTAGACCACCATAAAAGATATGTAGTAAATACCATTCAGGCAAATCATGATGAGGACACAGACATAGTAAATCTTTAAACCTAATATAAGCTCTTAATAGTCCTTCATTAGAAAGATTCTTCCAAGTCATTATAAGATGCCTGATTCCAAAAGATTTTGATAATGGATAATATTTTGCTAGAAATTCATAGGCTAGATTATCCCAAGTAGTAGTGGCTTCAGGTGGTAGAGATCTATACCATGAGAGAGCTGTACTTGTCAAAGTCGGACTAAAATGTTTAACCCTTACCTCATCAACTATATATCCCGTCAATAGAAAAGTGCCACATATATCTTTAAAACATGCAATATGCTCATATGGATCAGGATCTTCTTCATCTCCAGTAAATTACTTCTTATGTAGAATACTAAGTAGTAGAAGATTTATTTCAAACCCCATTATCTTCTCATTGGAGTTGTCTCTTTTATAAATATCATAGGGCTTCCCAAAGTGGTTGAGTGGGTTAGCACTAGTCATATGCTCAAACTCCATCATGTTGGTAGACACAAATAAATAAGCAAAAACTAAAAGACCTACAGTGCTTAGCTCCCCAGCAACGGCGCCTGAAAATAGCTTGATGACTGCAAGTGCATAGATCATTTGTAGCTAGTTTCGAAATAAAGATATTTATCCCACAGGGAGCAGGAGTCTGAAGTCTAATAACTCTTGAAATAAATATTACGATAGAAATGCTAGATAAAGTTCTAAGTGACAGGATAAAATGCGAGTATTGTGTAAAAAGGTGTTTTTGGGTTTTAGGTATAAGAGCAATAATAAAGTAAAGTAAAACAACTGAGTACAGGAAGTAAGTATCGCGTATGTAAGAGAGATTGGAACTGCAATAGGGGAAACGCGTTCTCAGGGAGTAGCGGATACACCACTAGTATTATAAGGATATAAGATAAATATTATCATCATGAACATTCTTAACTATGTATGTGTGGGAGGAACTCCGTAATTGGACAAATAGGCAGAAACCACTGCTCATATCATCCTCAAAACCACAGCAGTCATCAATCGACATCAATCGTATTACTGTGCTATTAAGGAACGTAATCCCGTAGGACGTATCCTATGGCATGGATAGTGTTCCGTGAGTTTCCTCGGTTTCCCAAGTTGATACATAAGGGGTGCCAACAACTTTATAGTCACTATAAGTGCTAGAACACCTATGTCTACCAACAAGTAGTTTCCTCCATCAAGTCCCAACGAGAGGCAAATATTGAGAGGTCGACTTCTCTCAATATCAAGATGTAGAAAATCTAACACATGGTCATAGCGATGAATATCATAATAGACTTTATCTTATTTCAATCTCATACTAGGGTTTCTCCATCTCCCCAAGAACTAATGATCTACTCAGACATGGAGGCAATCAACATCATAGAAATGGTAATGGAAACAATCATAGATTAATAGTACTTGTATAAATCCACAACGAGTATGGGAATTACAACAAGATCTAGACAATATGTAGATGGGATGCATGGAGATGGTGGTGATGCAGCGGTGGATGATGAAGATGGATGCCTTAGCCTCCCGGATCTGCGCAGGGCGAAGATGGATCCTTGGTGGATGAGTTCCGCCTCCAGATGCCTTCCGGAGGTGAGGTTTCAGCGATTTCTGGGTGTTATGTATGTCGTCTCTTCGAACCAATTGCACGGGGTGAAACTATTTGACGAGGCGGAGGCGGCGCCAACTATACGGTCGGAAAAGTTGCTCGTATCGTATAGTTGGTCGTTGAACTCTCTGCCTCCCTTGTTCGCTTCTGGTTTTCTTCTGGTATTATTAATATTTCCCAAATAAGCGATTTATGTTGTTTTTGACTCATTTTATCCATAGAACAACTGCTCCAAGAATTGTATCCATTGCATCCATCATCTGTCCCGATCCTAGTGAAAATAGACATAAAATGTGCACGCGAGCGCCTAAAATACCAAAATCCTACATCTACAATGCAAAATAATAATGTAAAACATGATGCAAATATGCACTCATCATAGCGCTTGGCGATCTCGAGGAGGTCGGGGATGTTGTCGAGCATCCGGTAGACCCTCTTGATCTTGGCGACCAGAGGCTCGTACAGACACGCGTTCTTGAAGTAGTGGATTGCCGTGTCCAGGTGGATGCCGAAGGCATTGATCCACAGGTCCTGCCACCCTTACACCTAGTGGCGGGTCGACTCACGCTGTCCCTGGATGCAGCGCTCCAGGTCCTCGATGGTGGTGGCGCGAGTGTAGGAGCCCTCGAAGTGCCTGACAAAGGCCTCAAGCATGTCCTGCCATGAATCAATGTTGTCCGCGTGGAGGGTATTGATCCACTTCCTGGTCACTCCCTCCATCATCAGGAGAAGGTAGCGAGCATTGAGTAGGTAGGTGTGGCCGACGATGCCCATCACCATTAGGTATGTATAGAGCCACATCGCTGGGTCGTACGTCGGGTCGTACTTCTCAATCTCCTTTGGCGCTTCGAAGTTGGCGGGATACTTTTCGCCTTGGATCATTGGTCCGAAGCATTATGGGCCGGCCCGGCTAAGGGAGCCTCTTGGCTCTGGCTCGCTGCAGTTGTTGAGGGCGTGCCTCAGGTCATTTGGCTGGCATGCTCGCCACACCTGGTTGTTGATGATGTGGGTCCGCGCGTCGATCGGTTGACCGTTGGCGGCGACCGTGTTATTCGTGAGTCGCGGCTCGTTGGTGGAGAGCGTGGGATTCATGGCCCGTGATTGGAGCTTCAGGGGCTCGGGCGGTGGAAAGTTGAGGGTGTTGGCGATCGTTGGATGGCCACTCGAGGCTGCCCTGCTCCCTGACGAGCAGGAGTACATCCTTCCCCACGGGTCGACTCCCCGCAACTTGTTGCTCGATGACCCTGGGGAGTAGGGCCTAGGCGTGCTTGATCTATAGCGAGCCCTCTCTAGTGATGTTGAGATTGGCGACTGCAGCTTGCCCCGTGATGACATTGTCCATCGGGGTGGAGTAGAGCGGGTGTCCATTGGAGTCCCGGGCTTGGGGTGAGATGACGATCCGCGGCTGCTCTAGAGGGGGTGGGCAGCGGGGTGGCGGTGGAGGTCTAGTCGCAGGTGCACCAGGTGGCGGGCGGTTGCTGCCGCCAAGTGGCACATTCTCACAGACCTCGCGCTCGGCTGTGTGAGCAGGGTCGTGCTCGTCATCGAAGTTCAGGACGCAACCCTGGACCTCGGAGTTCAGGCGGTTCCTGATGCGGTGCTGATGCTAGAGCGACAACTCCCGCTCTGTTTCCCGCTTGAGGCAGTACTTTTCGAGCTCGGCTTGCTCCACGCATGTCGCTTCCTCTAGTTGTAGGCGGTACTCTTCGACCTCCGTTGCTGTCGCGGTCGACGGGATCGAGTGGAGAAGGGATCTGGCAGGGTAGTCGTTCTACCCGCCATGTAGATCGCGTTGAAGCGAATGGATCTGGCGCGGAAGTCGTCGGGCGATTCTGATCCGGAGTCGAAGTCGAAGATCCTGAGGATGGAGGGGTCCTTGAAATTCTCAGCATTGGAGACCCGCGTGATGGAGTCTTCACGCGATGCGGTGGTGATGGATCCAGCGATCGAGGCAGGGGTCACCGAATCGGCGTCGTCATGGAGGGCCGCGTCATCGGCGGCTGCATCAGTCCTGACCATGTTCCTGGCGACCGAGTCATACTCGGAGGCGAGGAGGCTGATGGAGCGGATCTGGCCTTCCGACAGTAGATCGCAGCATGGCGGTGACCCACCGATGATCATCGTCTCCGCCGGGTCGACGGTGTCCGTGAAGCCAACAAACAGGGTGATGGTGCCGACCGACGTCACCATGCTGTGCGTGATCAGGCGCGATGCCAAGATGTAGCTACTGCGTAGGATCTAAAGGATTCCGCCGCTTGCGATCATGCGGCCGGTGGCGATCGACCGATCAATCGGCGAGTAGGGTCTCGCCGCAGAACTCAGGCCATGCCTTCCATGCCCCACGGTGGGCGCCACGGTCGTGGTAATGACCACGGCTATTGCTACCAGGGGTAGGGATTGTAAGGATTTAGGGCAAGAGCAGGCAGCCATCTGCGGAGCAAGATGAGGGCAAAGACACAAGGGTTTACCCAGGTCCAGCCCCCATAGGATAAAGACCTACTCCTGCTAGATTGTATTATCGTGTGAGTTACAATGGTGGCGAGCTCGGCGGCTAGGCAGCGAGTCGATGGGTTGTATGATGGAACGTGCGTACAGAGAGTACCCTAGGGAGGTTTATATAGGGGGTACCTCGCTAGGGTTTACATATATACAACCGAATCGGTTATGGACTCAGAGGATTCGACCTAATCCGACTGGGCCTGGCTTCACTTCTGGGCCTCCAGCTTCTAGTCGCTAAGCTTCTCCTTAGTCGCATTCCAATCGCCGTCCTACAAGCCTATTTGCAGAGGCATTGGTCCAGTCGAAACGTCCTGCTGGGCATACCCCATTTGTCATATCCCCATCATTCATGGAGCCTTCGGTATAAAAGTCGGAGACTCAGGGTGGCTTTTGCACATGTGCTTTATTTCATTAAATTACTATTGAAACCCATTAAAAGACCACATAATTGAACTAAAGAAAACTTAATTAGGTAGATTTTATAGTGCCTGTAGTTATATCAGTTTAGTACCAAAATAAAGGACATAGTAGCTAACTAGGACTGAATTCTTCACATATCTTGCTCTTTACATATGAGGAAGCAAGCTGATTGTCAAACTCTTGAGAAGCACATATTGAAGCTACTTTCTTTCTTAGACTTTGTGATGCAGAACATGACTACCTCACCGACTTTGTAACCCCCGTGGTAAACAAAATCATGCCATGTGGCCTTCTCCATGACTAATTTGCCTTCTTTATCCCGAGACCAATTGGAGAACACAAGCACAACTACACCACCGCACAATCAAACTTCTCCTATCGAGGGGAGGTCACACTGTCTCATAAAACCACTGCTTAACTTCTGCAATGTAATGAACATTATGTTAGCTAGTGTCGCATATAGAAAAAATATGTGAAACTGAATTTCTGTTTATAACTACTTACAAGTGTTTTACGCCCAATGTTTTTCTCCGTCAATGTATGGATGACAATTGGGCTTCTACGAGTATAGTTGTTTCTAGCAAAAGCAATGACACCATCTTTCTCGATGGATGAGAGTGACATTGATGAATGTTTTATCACCAAATGGATTTCATCACGTCCTGCAAATACAACATTAGTCCAGCACTTTTTCGGTTAATAAAAATTATAGTGCTAGCTTGTAGTTATGAAGAAACCATATGATTCAAACAAAAAGACTTATCATATGATGATTGTTTTATTTAGTTACCCTGTATGGAAAGCGAATATAGTTTCACATTGATTTCCTCATCTGGACCATATATTCAAAGTTACTATAATATATCTCAACATACAGACGTGCACAGGAAATTGTACATAGAAAGTATATATGAACTAACCTGGCTTTTCAGAAAGTTTTTTCTTACTACCAAGTTTGTTATATACAATAGCATTGAAGAATTCTTGGTCACCATCCAAATACACAACAATCTAATCATAGGAGCAGATATAGTAGTGGATGATAAAATTATCCTATTTCTCACCCCATATCATTGTCTTGTCCTTTTCTTTGAGCAGTTCAAAGCAATACAAATATCCATCTGGCATCATGATGCGCATCTTGTTAGGAGGAGTCATTTCATTTAACTACTTCCTAACATGGCAAGGAACATACTACAAAAAACATCAGTCCTTTCTCTTATGCAGTGCAACAATTCATAAACAACATACTAAATGTTTTGCAAATTCCTTTGTATGTTGTCAATAGAAATAATCCATTTAACTCTACACGATGGACATAACGCACATACCGTTGTATCTTTGGTCCCCACATGCATAGTTAGTACAAAAAATGAGCTACAGTGATTCTTCTGCCTGCATGGTTCCTCAATGCTCATGCAAATATGGCACCAATTAGCCTGCACAAAATAAAGCCAACTCAATTATTTCCCAAAAATCTAGCTACAACTTGAGTTAGTTTAGGCACACCTTTCCGTTTCTTTTAGTAAACAAGGTAAAACTCTATACATACAATAATCCATGACTAAATATGAGAGTACATTGCTGGTAAGTGGAAACTAAAAAATAAAAATACAATATATATATACAGTACAATATTTTCCTAGGGTAAACATAGTGGGACCATCACAAACAGTATTACATAGTCATGTTTGCAAACATGACTATATGATAGCGGTTGCGTCGCTCCCACTATAGACATCTTATCTAGTATTATACACTACTCGCTCTGTTCTAAAGTAAGTGACTCAACTTTGTCTAGATACATATGTATCTAAACATAATTGAGTCAGTTACTTTGGAACAGAGGGAGTAGTTATAATACACAAATGGTACTAGTATGTATAAATTTCCCACTATCTTATACTAGGCTAGCCAGAGTGGGAGTGTCACCCACAATGTGTAGCCAAAAGTGGTTCTATATTTGCCTTTTGACTTTTGGAACTATTTACCTACATTGTGGAGGTGATTCCAAATTGAGCAAAAGAGGGAACCAGAGTAAGAGGGTGCTCCGATGCCAAATGTGGTTCCCAATTTATTAGCCAACCTATGTGTGACATGTGTCATTTGTTCTCATGTGTTAGAAAAAATGAGGCATTAGTGGGACCCATGATGAAGGAATTTAGAATAGCTACATTATGGAGCTCTAGCCAAATTGCATGGTGAAGCCAAATTCAGCTTTTTGAAAGATTTAGCTATAGCAACATTGTGGCTACCCTAACTAGTATCATACACATGATACTAGTGTATGAATTCCCATTATGATAAGCCTATATGGTGATCTCTATGTTATGGAACTATCCACTATGGATATAATAATAAGGCTGGTCATAGTGGAGAGTAACATATGCATGTTACTAGTCTAGTAGTAACATATGTATGTCACTCTCCAGTATGACCAGCCTAAGTATTATATACCAATACCTAAATACAGGAACTTTGCTATCTCTATTGCTAAATAATTAAGGACCCAATTAAATAAGTGGAATCTAAATAAATAAGTACTCATCTATACATGTCATTTGTTTGGTAGCAAAGTCTTTTGAAGTATTTCAGCAATACCATATAGTAAGTCAAAACCTACAATCAAAAACTCACAATACTAAATTAAGAAGGAACAACTCTAGAGAAGAATGTTGCTATGCATTGTACCAAAAAAAGAAAAGCAAGGGAAGAAGAGAGAACACCATATCTGCAGGGAGGGAGGACTCTAGCGGGAAGTGGGGGCGGTGGGCTTGTGTTCCGGAGGGCCACTATGAAGAGGGTGGGGTAGGGAGGGGCGGAGGGCGCACCGGTAGAGAGGATGTGTCCGGCAGGAGGGGGCTAAGCGTGGGGCGGTGAATTCAGCAGGGGAGGGATAGGGGAGGAGGTCGGCGAATCTGACAGGGGAGGGGCAGCGCGACGAGAGGGGAAAATTTTGAGTTGGAGGAGGGGGAATGCTAGAGATTTGAGCGGGGCTGAGGGAATATACCCGAATGTTTGCCCACCAAATCGAAATGTGCGGACAGTCTATATATTTTTGAACGGTCCATAAATGCTTCTTTTTATCTAAACAAATGTACATGTGAAATTCAATTAGAAAGTCACATAAATATAAACGTACGACAAATATAACAAGAAAGTCACATAAAATTAAATAGAGGACAAACATAACTAGAAATTCACATAAATTTAAACAAAGGCCACATATTGATCTCTAGATTACAAAGTTCTACTACGAATTAATAAATGAATATTCAGATTAAACATAGGCCACATTTTAGCTAATTAATCATCATCGACGACCACCTCAACGTCCTTCACCAACGTGCGATAGGCTGCCATAGTACCTGACCACTAGCTCATCACCGAGCTTGTGGTTGGGCGGTAGAGGCGGGGTCGGCTTGACCGACAACGAATCTGTGTATGCCTCAACCTCCTCCCAGTCGACGGAGTCGGAGCTATTGGACTCGGTGGGCTCCATCTTGACGACATTGGTGTGGACGACCTCCATCTATGCACGATGCACGCCTATGGTGCCTGGCAACTCTAGCTCGTTGCTGAGCTCGTGCGGCGGTGGCGACATCTCGACCTCGAGCAAATCTACACTGGTCTCGGCACCCTCCTCCTCCTCCGCCCTATGGTAGTTGTCCTCCCTAGGATCCGCCTTGGCATCGTCGGCAACGACTTGGGCCCAGAGTCACCGACACTTCACCGTGTTCCAGTGCACCTGCACTTTGCCGTGGCAGGCGGAGCGACACATGGATTCGTGCTCCTCCTTGAAAAGCTCGGCACAATATGGTGCATCCGAGCCGTATCTGGGGTCAGCCCGTAGTGCCGATGGCAAGCGCGCACAGCGGCGGCCAACCTCAACAGCGTGGGCCATGACAGTCCTCGGTGGCGGTGGCACGAGGACACCGCGTAGGTCAAGGTGCCACCCCTTTGGTAGGCGGCAGTCTGACAGCGTAGGGGAGCAAACTTCTGCCAAAAGGCGCGCCATCGCCGTGTTCACTCTTGTTCGGCCAACCCTTCCGTGGCTCGAGTCGGTTTCCATTACCATCTCTGACGTAAATGGAGGATCTACAGGAAGGGGGATTGAATGGTGGGGGGTGGCTAGAAATTGGGGATTTTGAACACAGCCTCTCAGCGCAGGCGAGCAAATATTGGGAAAGGGGATTGGCGCGCAGTAAAATGGGGAATCTAGGTGTGGAGGGTCCGGATTTTTAAATAAATTCATACTTTTTTTCACCAATTAGGACAGTCGTGTCGTATTTTACAATTGATCACAAGTTTAAAAGCCTTAAAATGTGAGTGCATGCAAAAAATCTAGAATGTTTGACAAATATATGTATTTTTATTTATTTTCTCTTGAAAATGTGTGGAAATGAGTAAATAATTATTTGTGTTGGGAATATGCCCTAGAGGCAATCATGTATGATGTTATTCCCAATGTATTCATAAAGTTATTGTCCTTGTATGAACCACTTATATGTATCATTGAATATGTGATTCAATTGTGGAACTATATATTCATGTTGTTCATACTATTTGTCCTTGGTCATTGAGGTTGTTTTGGACACACAACTTAGACTAATGTGAAAGTCGGAAGATGACTCGGTTCCACTTGTCATGGGCATGGAGATGCTATTCCGACTTACATGGATTCGACTAAAGAGTTTAGTGAATCGGACTGAACCATATTAAGATGCAACGAATAAGTCATCATTTGTATGTCTCAATCAATGTAATCCTTAGACCTGAGGTCATTGCACAATTTGAGTTGAGATCATCGACTTAGGTTCTGTCAAACGCTATTCTATCATTGGGCAGTTACAAAGGCGGAGTTCGGGTCGACTGAGAATCAAGATGCATGATGTGGATGACCAAGATGGGATTTTGCCCCTCCGACTAGAGAGATATTCTCTAGGCCCTCTCGAACGATATGATTCAGAAAGCATGGCCATGCGCGACTCGGTTAAGTGTTAACAGAAGCGACCGACTAAGAGTTAGTCGGATGAATCACTTATCTCAGATCAAGAAAGAGAGTCGAACTATTTAAGGGATCACGATTATTCGCCTATAGTTCGACAAGGCATATCGTGAGGCAAAATGGACTTGGATGAAAGTCGCATTGGAAGGTATGTCGTCATGACTCTTTGGTACTTGGGAGTCAGTACGTTCTGCTAGGAGCCGCTACCGACTGATCGATCACGAGTGAGACTCGGATCGTGACTGAGTCACCATGAGCCTGTCGGGTCACACACTTAAGAGCGGGATCAAGTTTGGGTTAGATCCGAACCGGAAATCTATTTGGGTTGGACCCTAATGTGCTCGTCGTTCGACGTAGAGCTCGTTGGGAACCCCAAGAGGAAGGTATGATGAGCACAGCAGTAAGTTTTCCCTCAGTTATGAAACCAAGGTTTAATCGAACCAGTAGGAGCAAGGAAACACCCTAAAGGTGTTACTAGCTGGCGAAGCTGACTACCGGTGCTAGTAGCAACGTGGAGACCTGCACAACACAAACCACATAACTTTGTCCCCAACTCATGGCGAGGTTGTCAATCTCACCGTGTTTTGCGGAAAACAAAGGATTAAACGTATCGAATGGAAAGAAGTAAAAGTTTGCAGAAAGTAAACACAAAGCAGTAAAAGATTGTAGATTGTATGTAAAGAAAAAGGACCGGGATCCATAGTTCACTAGAGGTGGCTCTCCTTAGATAGATAACATCCTGGGTGAATAAATTACAGCGGGGCAATTGACAAACACCGAGAAAGCAATACATGCATATACTAATCATCTTGACTCCTTTGAGACTTGATTGGGCATTACAACATAATACATAGACCGCCATCCAACTGCATCTATGACTAATAATCCACCTTCAGGTTATCATCCGAACCCCCTTCAGTATTAAATTGCAAGCAATAGATTATTGCTTTACGAACTACGTGTAAAGTAAACAATACGATTGTTCTATGAACAAAGGATTGTTGTTTTCTCCCTAGTAGCAACAACACATCTAGTACCTTAGAGATTTCACTTCCCTGCATTACCAGAGCCATGAACTCACTATCGAGCATAAATACTAACTCTTGGAGTTGCTAGCATCTACTTGGCCAAGATAGCTACTAACAACGGAAAGCATGCAAGATCACAAATAACAAAGACATGATAGAATCAATAATCAATCTGAAATAGCATATCAATATCCATCGGATCCCCGCAAACACAACATTAGGAATTACAAATAGATGATCTTGATCATGAACGGAGCTCACAAGATCTAAATATGATAGCACAAAGGAGGAGAACCAGCCATCTAGCTACTACATGGATCCGTAGTCCAAGGATGAACTACTCACGCATCACACCGGAGGCTTGCATGGTGATGAAGAAGGCCTCTGTGGTGAATTCTCTCCGCAGGTGCCGGAAGAGCTTCAGATCCCTCCCGATCTAGGGATGGAGATGACGGCGGCTACAGACTCGTTCGTGGATTTTTGATCGAGCACTTAGGGTTTTCGTCGCGAGGCAATATATAGGCGGAAGGAGAGGCCGAGGGGGTGCTAGGGGCCACCACACCACCTGGCGTGGGCCGCTGCCTGGCCAGGTCGTGTGGTGGCTCCCTGGCCCTTCTCCGTCTTGTATTCTGGCACGTGATCCCTTCCGGAAAAATAGGCACTTTGGCTTTTGTCCCGTCCAATTCCGAGAATATTTATTTTCTGACTTTCCTGGAACCAAAAACAGCAGAAAACAGGCAGCTGGCACTTTGGCTCTTGTTAATAGGTTAGTCCAAGAAATCATATGAAAAGTACTCCAAAGTTGGAACAAAACAATAGAAAGTGGATAAAACTAACCATGGAACATCAAAAATTATAGATACATTTGCAATGTACCAGACCCAAGTAAGACATGGACTAAGTTAGTGAGTTGGACTCACAGTGACTAATATAGGCCTTTTTAGTGAATGGGCCACAAGTGAGTGAAGCCCACTTTTACTCCCTATATAAGCTGGGTCGCATGTGCTTAGAGCACAAGGTTAGGTCACTCCATTCGTTGGAAACCCTAGCCCCAATCCAGTTCTGTCGCTGCCATACCAGACCTAGAAGTCCATCGCTGGCACTCCTCCTCGTACGTGTGGATACTGGTGGAGGTGCTGGACGTTCAGCACTTCGACGATCGTGATCGGAACGGATCGTGAGGACTGCACTGCATCAAGCGACGTGCTTCATCGATTCCGCAACTACGCGTTTAGTGGTAATTCCCGTGGCCTACTACGTCAGCTAGATCTTGGGATCACCGCGTAGGGAAAAGTTTTGTTTATCTATGCGTGGCCCAACAGTGGTATCAGAGCGATAGCTTCTGGTTTTAGGCTCGAGATCATGCATATGTGATATGCGGTTGGCATTAGATTGGATCTAATTGCAGTTTTGGTGGTCGATCTAGGAGATAGATCGATTTTGTACAAAGTTGATTGGATCAACTGTACTTGGGGAATTGGATGATCCGGTTTCCGTGATCATACTACAGAGGTCGTGGAACAACATACCCCTACCGGTCGGCTTCCGCCATCGGGGTAGTCTATGACATGTAAATCTGGATGCGGTGATCGAAGATCAAAGAGTTTGGTTGAGTCGGAGTCCGGATCGGATTTGGGTAAAATTGTTTTATCCGATGACGAAATCCATGTTCGGAATACAGATGAGATCTGCGTTTTTGGAAAAATTGTTTTACCGCCGGCTTCGCCCTGTCGTAGCACCTTAGATGTCGTTGCGAGTTTCACAACACCGGTAGATATCATATCTATGCATAACTTGTTTTTGCAGGATGATGTTGTGAATGGTATGGCTTATGTGCATGTGATGTGTGTAATCCATACATGATCTGTGTATCACGGTTTTTGTCAGCTGGCTGGAGCCTAGGTGTTATCATCTTATTGTATAACAACCTGCGTATCGGATTCTCCATGTAATTTACTTTACTAGCTAACGTAGCTGTTTGGAGAACCGGGATGGCATGCAAGTCAATGTGCAACTCGGTTACATGATATAAGACGACATGTGACAAGAGTTGACACAAGTCGGATTACAGGCTTTGTGGAGATGGAGATCGCCATGAAGAGAGTCATACCATTTCACATTATAATTTCTTTATTTTGTGTTATTGTTATGTCTCTATTTTTACCTCTATTAGATAGTTGGTAGAAAAGTAATCCTTCAAAGAAGGTCTAGTTTCCCCGCCAGTGCTCCACCATCACAAGTCGAACATTTTTGGTAGTGGGCTCATAAAATTGAGGTGCTATCAATTCTTTCTAACTAGGTGGGTTCGAGTCGGACTCTTACAGCAGAAGCACTCGGTAATCTAGACGGGTCTATCACAATGGTTGTGGGACTTGGGGAAAAGTCGGATGGGAGCCGGGGCATGTGATGCCACCCGTCAAACAGGAGTCGTATGAGATGTGATTGACAGGGAGTTGTCTACCTAGATCACTTGACGACTAGCGGTGAAGCTAAAGCTCACTAGTCGGCTTGCTTATTTAGGGTCCTAAATCACTTAGTAACCATCGGAGGGGTGTTGGTTCTAGTGGGAGCATAAGTATTAAAGTATTTAATATGCTTGCTCTTTTATGGATACATGTCTTAAGTGTTTTTGCATATTTTTCTGTTGTAGATCAATGGCAACTAGTAGTCTTCCTCAGTTATACAGTTTTGCTTTGAGAACCATTTTAGAGAAATATAAGCTAAATGGAACTAACTTCACCAACTGGTATCGTAATCTGAGAATTGTTCTCAAGCAGGAAAAGAGGGACCATGTCATAGACAACCCACTTCCAGCTGAGCCGAATGAGATTGAGTGTCGCAACCACCAATTCCTACCGTAGGACTTGTGATGAGTCTATGGATATTAGTTGTCTTATGCTTTCTCACATGGAACTGGACTTGCAGGAACAGTTCAAGAATTTTGAGGCCTACGATATGACTAAAAGCCTTAATAGTATCTTCTAGACCCAGGCAAAGACTGAGAGGTATCAAGTCTCTCAAGCTTTGTTGAGCTGCAAGCTTAAGGATGGAGATCCACTGAGTCTGCATGTGATCAAGATGGTTGGTTACGTGTAGTCTCTGGAAAGGCTAGGCTACCCCTTTAGTGAAGAGTTTGCTACAAACATAATTTTGAACTCTGTTCCTAGTGCATATGGTCAGTTCATATCGAACTACCACATGCATGGTATGGATAAGAAGCTCACTGAATTACATGGGATGCTCAAGCAGGCTGAGGCGAATCTCAAGAAAGGCGCCAGTCAAGTGTTGATGGTGCAGAATAAGGCTAAGTTCAAGAAGAGTTCTTGGAATAAGAAGAAGAAGGCAAAGTCGGGAGGTAAGGCAGAGGACCCAGTCCAAAGTGCTTCCTTAGGGACTAAGCCATCTCCTGCAGCCGGATCCACGTGCTTCTATTGCAAGGCGGATGGCCACTGGAAGAGGAATTGCAACAAGTATCTGGCTGACAAAGCCAAGAGTGGAGGTGTGACTTTTGGCTAAGGTACGCTTGTTTGCAATGTTATAGACATCTATCTCACAGATGCACCTAATAGTTCTTGGGTATATGATCCTGATCAGTTATTCACATCTGCAACTCGTTGTAGGGACTGGTAAGAACTAGGAGCGTGGCGAGAGGTGAGGTTGACATTTGAGTCGTCAACAAAGCGAGAGCCGCTGCATTGGAAGTTGGCATGATGCAACTTCATTTACCTTCCGGATTCTTACTGGAGTTGAATAATTGTTATTATGTTCTAGTGCTTAGTCAAAACATTATTTCAGCCTCATGTTTGATGAGACAAGGCTATGAATCGAATATTAAGAATAATGGTTATTCTTTATATTTGAATGGTATGTTTCACGGCTTTGCACCCGTCCAGGATGGGTTATTTATTTTGAATCTTGATCATGAATTTGTCTATAATATAAATGTGAAAAGGTTGAAACCAAATGATCTGAATATGACTTACTTTTGGCATTGTTGGCTTGGTCATATAAGTTTGAAACGCATGAAGAAGCTCCATGATGATGGAATCCTAACTTCGTTTGACTTGGAGTCATTCGAGACATGTGAATCTCGCCTACTCGGCAAGATGACCAAGACACCTTTTGCAAAGAGTTGTAAAAGGGTGTCCGACTTACTGGGACTAGTACATAGTGATGTATGTGGCCCGATGAGCACGATAGCCAGAGGTGGTTATGAGTACTTCATTACCTTCACTGATGATTTGAGTAGGTATGGATATATTTACTTGATGAAACATAAGTCGGAAGCCTTTGAAAAGTTCAAGGAATTCCAGAATGAGGTACAAAATCAACTTGGCAAGAAAATAAAGTTTCTTCGATCGGACCGAGGAGGCGAGTACATGAGCCATGAGTTTGATGACCATCTAAAGATTTGTCGAATAGTTCCCTAGCTCACTCCTCCAAGAATGCCACAGAGAACGGTGTGTCAAAAAAAGGAGGAATCGGACCTTGTTGGACATGGTACGATCAATGATGAGTCGGACAGATCCGCCTTAAACATTTTGGGGTTATTTTCTAGAAACTGCAGCGTTCACACTAAACAGAGTACCATCAAAGTCGGTAGATAAGACACCGCATGAGATGTGGACTAACAAGAAGCCGAGTTTGTCTTTTCTTAAGATTTGGGGTTGTGAAGCTTTTGTCAAGTGACTTCAGTGGGACAAGCTTATAGCCAAGTCAGATAAGTGTATTTTCGTGGGGTATCCGAGGGAAACCTTGGGTTACTACTTCTACAACCGAGAAGAGGGCAAAGTGTTTGTAGCTCGAAATGATGCCTTCCTTGAGAAAGAGTTTCTTAGTCGGGGAGTCAGTGGGAGCATGGTGCAGCTCGAAGAAATTTGAGAGGTACCGGCTAGTAGCGAGTCAACAAAAGCCTTAGAGGTTGAGCCAGTCGTGGTACATGAGCCGACAACTACACCGACACTGTGAAGATCGGCCAGATTGCGAAGTGTTCGTGATGTGTTACTGTTGGACAGTGATGAGCCGGCAACTTATTCATAAGTGATGGTTGGATCTGATTTTGAGTCATGGCTTGGAGCCATGATATCCAAGTTAAAGTTCATGGATGAAAATCAAGTTTGGAACTTGGTTGATCAGCCAGACGGTGCAAGACCCGTCGAGTGCAAATGGATCTTTAAGAAGAAAACTGATATGGATGGAAATGTTTCTGTCTATAAAGCACGACTTGCCGTGAAGGGTTACCAACAGGTTCAAGGAGTTGACTATGATGAGACTTTCTCACCGATAGCTATGCTTAAGTCAGTTCAGATCATGTTAGCTATAGCAGCCTATTTTGACTATGAGATATGGCAGGTGGATGTTAAGACGGCTTTCCTCAATGGAAATATAATTGAGGATGTGTATATGATACAACCTAAGGGTTTTGTTGATCCGGCTAATGCTGACAAGGTATGCAAGCTTCAGAAATCCATTTATGGGTTGAAGCAAGCATCTCGGAATTGGAATATTCGCTTTGATGAGGTAGTCAAATCGTTTGGCTTCATCAAGAGTGATCATGATTCTTGTTTATACAAGAAGTTTAGTGGGAGCAAAGTAAACTTTCTAGTCTTATATGTGAATGACATATTACTGATTGGAAATGATGTCCAAATGTTGCAAGAAACCAAGGAATCATTGAAAAAAGTTTTTTGATGAAGGACTTGGGTGAGGCGACTTACATACTAGGAATGCGGATCTATAGTGATAGATCAAGGCGGCTCATTGGATTGAGTCAGAGTACATATTTGGACAAAGTGTTGAAGAAGTTCAACATGGAATCGTCTAAGAAGGGGTTCTTACCGATGTCCCATGGCGTAAAACTTAGCAAGACTTAGTGTCCTTCGACAACTAATGCGCAAAGTCGGATGAGTGCGATTCCGTATGCTTGTACAGTCGGATCCATCATGTACGCTATGATTTGTACTAGGCCTGATATTTCCTAAGCTCTAAGTGTTGTGAGCAGGTACCAGGCTGACCCTAGAGAAATTCACTGGGCAGCGGCTAAAAATATCCTTAAGTACTTGAGAAGGACTAAGGATATGTTCCTAGTTTATGGAGGTGAGGATGAACTCAGCGTAAGGGGTTACACGAATGCGAGTTATCTCATTGACTCGGATGATTCTTGTTCGCAATCCGGATATGTGTTTGTGATAAACGGAGGGGCTGTGAGCTGGAAGAGTTCCAAGCAAGAGATGGTGTCTGCATCTAAAATAGAGGCTGAGTATATTGCTGCCTCAGAGGCGGCAAAGGAAGCCATTTGGATGAGAAATTTCCTCATGGATCTTGGTGTGGTTCAGGGCTCGTCCAATCCGTTAGACATGTATTGTGACAACAATGGTGCTATTGCATAAGCCAAGGAACCTAGACAACACCAGAACAACAAACACATACTCATGCGGTACCACCTGATTCGCCAGTTCGTGGATCAAGGTGATATCAAGTTATGAAAGGTACAGATGCAAGTATTGCAGATCCATTGACAAATCCGCTACCACAGCTGAAGCATGAGGTGCACCTGAGAGCTAGATGCCTAGACATGTGATGTCAGATGATTGACTCTAGTGCAAGTGGGAGACTGTTGGGAATATGCCCTAGAGGCAATCATGTATGATGTTATTCCCAATGTATTCATAAAGTTATTGTCCTTGTATGAACCACTGATATGTATTATTGAATATGTGATTCAATTGTGGAACTATATATTCATGTTGTTCATACTATTTGTCCTTGGTCGTTGAGGTTGTGTTGGACACACAACTTAGACTAATGTGAAAGTCGGAAGATGACTCGGTTCCACTTGTCATGGGCATGGAGATGCTATTCTGACTTACATGGATTCGACTAAAGATTTTAGCGAGTCAAACTGACCCATATTGAGATGCAACAAACAAGTCGTCATTTGTATGTCTCAATCAATGTAATCCTTAGACATGAGGTCATTGCACAATCCGAGTTGAGGATCACCGACTTAGGTTCTGTCAAATCCTGTTCTGTCACTGGGCAGTTACAAAGGCAGAGTACGGGTCGACTGAGAATCAAGCTACGTGATGTGGATAACCAAGATGGGATTTCCCCCTCTGACTGGAGAGATATTCTCTAGGCCCTCTCGGAAGATATGATTCAGAAAGCATGACCATGCGCGACTCGGTTAAGTGTTAACCGAAGCGACCGACTAAGAGTTACTCGGATGAATCACTTATCTCGGATCAAGAAAGAGAGTCGAACTATTTAAGGGATGACGATTATTTGCCTATAGTTCGACAAGGCATATCATGAGGCAAAAGGGACTTGGAAGAAAGTCGCATTGGAAGGTATGTCGTCATGACTCTCTGGTACTTGGGAGTCGGCACGTTCTACTAGGAGCCGCTATCGACTGATCGATCACGAGTGAGACTCGGATCGTGTCTGAGTCACCACGAGCCTATCAGGTCACACACTTAAGAGCGGGAGCAAGTTTAGGTTAGACCCGAACCAGAAATCTATTTGGGTTGGACCCAAATAAGACATGGACTAAGTCAGTAAGTTGGACTCGCAGTTACTAATATAGGCCTTTTTAGTGAATGGGCCACAAGTGAGTAGAGCCCACTTTCACTCTCTATATAAGCTAGGGCGCACGTGCTTAGAGCACAAGGTTAGATCACTCCATACGTTGGAAACCCTAGCCTTAGTCCAGTTCTATTGCCGCCGTACTGGACCTAGCAGTCCAGCGCCGGCGCTCCTCGTACATGTGGATACTGGCGGAGGTGTTGGACGTTCAGCACTTCGACGATCGTGATCAGAACGGATCGTGAGTACTGCACTGTATCAAGCGACGTGCTTCATCGATTCCGCAACTGCGGGTCTAGTGGTAATTCCCGTGGCCTACTACCTCAGCTAGATCTTGGGATCACCACGTAGGGAAATTTTTTGTTTATCTCTACGTGGCCCAACAATTTGGACAATAAAAAATCATATTAACCATTATTAGTTCAAGTGGGGTGCATATACACAATCCTAACGAAAAAGGAGTCCAATTTGTACAAAACTTGGTTTCGGTGTTCTGAAGCATGGAAGTTTGCCCTCTAAATCAATGACATTCTTAGAAGATGATCACTTGTGTGTAGAAAGTTCCATTTAGGATGTGCATATCGGCTTTTACTATTTTTTCCTAAGGTTATATACTCAAAATATGAGACAATGCAAAGAATCATAATTTTTTAATAGTCCTAAATTTTTTTTTGAATTTTTTCCATGGAAACTCAATTTTGGAATTTTAGCAGTATCTGGACCACCCGTATAAAAGCGTAGACAGACCTGCTACCATAGGCCATTCTTGTGGCGCCCCGCAAAACCACTACTAGAAAATCGCGTTGTTTTTGTGCATTGCATCATCATGACCGCATGCTCATGTCATCATGCCACATTGCATTTGAGCATCGTCATGTCATCTTGCATCTGTTTGATAAAAACTATTTTACAAAGGTCTATTTTGTTTTTGCAAACACCCCCGTCTTAATTCAAATCAAACTTCGGTTGCTCAGATATTTTGTTTTGACTAAATGGTTTTCAAAAGTTCTTTGAAATAAATGTATAAATAAAACCCTAAATCTTTTAGTTGGGGGAGGCAGCCAAACCAGGCCAAACCCGGCCCAGCCGGCCACCTCCATTCTAGCCTAGACCAAACCGATGCAACCCCAAACCCTAATCCTCCTACACGCCCTCACCCCACCACCTACTCCCTCCACCCCGCCGCCACTTCCCACCACTCGGTCAACCCTGCAGCCACCCAATCCTAATCCCCACCTGGCCCCGACGGACCCCACCCCAGACCCGACCAGCCCGGATCCCACCTCCCCCTGGCGCCGACCACCCCCACCTGCCCTGTCCCACCTCCTCATCCCAATCCCCTCCCGGCATTCCCTCCCGCTGGCCCCACCTACTGGGCCCACGCCCCACCTCGCACTCCACGCCCTCCCTCCTGCCTCCCCACCAACCCTCTCAGACGATCCCCCTGCCGTCTGCCATGAAGCCCTTGGCCTCTCCCCTCGCCCGCGTCTCCCCCTGCGTTTCTCCTCTCCCGTTCTTCTGCTCACGCCGCCTCTGCAGCTCCTCTTCCGCCATGAGCCCCTCATACTCGGCGCTTGACAGGCACCTCTCCTCTGCGTCCTCCGGCTCGGCCGCTTCCCAGCGCCTCTCTCTCCCTCGCATGTAGAGCCTCTGACCGCCCTTTCCCCGCGTTCTCCGCCGCCGTGCCTCCGTCAGGCCGCCCTTCCCGTAGGCCTCGCCCCGCCAGGTCCTCGTCGGCCTTCCCCAAGCGCTGCAGCAGCCGCCGGTGAGCCTCTGCAGGAGCTCTCTCCGTCCACGCCTCCTCTTCCCCGCGTCGAAGCACCCCACCAAGTGCCGCCACCTGCAACCTCCCTGCGACCGCCAGACCGCTGCGCGCCTGTGCCACCTCCTCCCCTCGTCGTCCCTCGCCTGCATCTCCCGGCCTCTGCCTCTGTCGTCTCTCCCTCTCTGCAGCGACCCCCGCCTCCAGCTCGCGGCCGGCCCCCGTCGACCTCGCCGCCATCGAACCGCCCGCTCCACCATCGGCCTTGCCTGCACCGCAACCCACTTCTCCTTGCCGAGCTTCCTCCCCACGCTCGCCATGTCGCCGATGTCCCCTATTCTGCAAGCTCCAAGTCATTTGGGTCCATGCTCAAGAGTTTTCTATGTGCGTGCCCGCCTCTGGTTGCTCTTCATGGTGCTGTCGTTGCTGCATCATGTGAGGGCGAGTAGTGGAGTGGTGGTGGTCTGCGATGTTGGTGTGGCAGAGGTGAAACCCGGTGGTCTCTCTGATAATGTTGTGGTGTGGTTGGGAACATGTAGCATTGGTCCCAGATGCTTTGGTTCATCTACCTCAGCTTGCCAACAATGTTCGAGAGACCGACCCCTGTCAAGGACCCGGAGACCCCGATGCCTTCGACACAGAGCACCGAGGATGCCTTCATGGGACGCCAAGACACCCGTCGAACCTTGAAGACCGAACCCCGTGGACCGACATGATCTTCTTCATGGATACGACAAGTACTTCCTCGAGGATGCCAAGTTCTTCACCCCGAATGCCAAGACCGACTTGATGGCGAGGACCCGGCAAGATCTTCGTGCCAACAAGATCGGCACCGACCAGGGCGGATCCGATGTGCCCCCGACGCCAACCAAGATCTTCTTCTCGGATGCGACAGGATCGACTTTCGTTGTCCGAGACCGATCCGCCGAGACCGAACCCCAGATCCGGACCCTAAGACCCGAACCAGAACCACCTCGAACCCCAAGATCTTCGATCCAATGTGTGACCCCTTTATCCAAGACCCTATTTTTTTTATAATATTACATTATCATCTGGTTGCATTAAATCATTCATGTCGCATACATGTGTGTGGGTTGGGGGCATTATGCCGATTCATCTCATAATTAAATATGGAGTCCATCTGCGGGATATCGTTGTCTTGTTCTGGACTCCATTTAAATTGGTGTAGCGAACCGATGCCATGTTTCGCCCTGTCAATCCAACATTTAAATTGCAGGGTATCTAAACAACATGAACCTATTAATTAATTGTCGGGGCCTTGGTTCCGTTTAATATGACCTAATTGCATCGCACCTTGGCCATGCCATACATCATACATGCATCATGCCGATCTTTTGCCATAGTAATAAATAGTGCATCCGGTGTTTCTTCTAGTGCTTTGCTTCTTCATGGATTAGGCCGATGAGTTGATGCGAGTGTCGACCCGATCTTCGGATGAACCTTCGGCAATGTTTTTCCAGGCGAGCATCTTCCCCTTTCTACCTATCTTACTTTTATAGTATTTATTTCCCTCCTTTTGATCTATTGCTATCTGTGTTGCGATGCTCTAGTTTTCGTGCCCGTGATATCCCTTGCAGCCTTATATTGCCTTGGACACATCCTATTACCTGTTGATTGGTAGATAGTTGGACTTGCGCGTCGTAGTCGCTTGCTCAAATGCTGTTGCGTGTCGTCAAGTACCACAGTTGTTGGAGTATTGCCGGGTGTTTAATGTTGGAGATGGTTATGGCTTTAATTACTGTTTAATAACTAAAATTGAAGTAGGTAATGAAGAGGCACCGGTGGGTGATAGACAATATTTGGTTTCCGATCACCACCGGTGTCCGTAGGACCCGAAGTTCTTGACACTGTTAGAGATCGAGCGCTAACCACATGTGGGATGTGTGGGCACCCCATCGATTAGTACCTGATTTCAAAGTATTGTACTGGGGGCCACAACTAGTTTGAGGTTTTATTTACTATTCTGTACTTATGCCATGCTTTACTGCTTTATTTAAATTGTGCGATGTACTGCACCTGTACTATTTAGGATCGGGACACGTTTTCGCTGTATCGACAAGCCCAGTCATCTTTTCGGGTTCCCAGTCGTTTACAGCCGTCCACCCAAACCCTGAGTCCGTCTCGGAGACCGGCCGACTTCGTTGCGGGTAGACTTAGTGGGGTGGCCCCCATGTACTTGCTTTGGGTCTGGGAAACGTCATGACTTAGTCCCCGCCGACATACCGATGGGTGTATGTTAATTGATCCGCAAAAGGGTCAAGTGCGTGGATACTTTGGTGCACCCTAGGTTAAATCTTTCAAAAGCCGTGTCCATGGTTATGGACGACTTGGAGCACAGTTCTCGATCATAGACAACTATAACTAAAGTTTACTGTTATAATTTGACTTGTATCCGATGTGACTAGTAATCAGCTCAACTACAACGGAATGGCTAAATAAAAGTACCAACAACTACTGGGTTTTGGGATATATCATGCTAATTGTATTTGACTAGTAAGTGTCGCAACTACAATGGATTGGTTAAATAAAACTGCCCACTGCTTATTTTATCAGGATGACTATCTATACTTGACTAGTAATTGCTGCAACGATAACTGAATAAATAAAACTGCCAACTGTGTGAGTTCCTCGGTTGACTTCCTCGTTTGGTGTCGAGGGGGAAACACCAGGATGGGTATGTTTAGTGGTAGTATCAGGATGGTTCCGAATAGGTCTTTCTTATCCCTCTATGATAGCCGACAGTTGTATCGAGTCTCTATAGGTTGTTTAGTGCATGCTGTGCCTTGATCCACCATACCTATGTAGGCGAGGACCGAATTCTAGTCTCTTGCTGCACCGCCTCCGTCTTCGACGCTCCTCTTTTTCCTTTGCCCTTTGTCGGCACCCCTTTTGTTTTAGCAGGTTTGAGATCGACGTCGTTAGCAGGGTTACCCTTCCGGCTTGGCCTGGGAAGGGTTATGGACGCCATTGGTTATTCTTCAGGGCTCTTAGCCCCATTTGCATCTTGTCCGTAGTTGGACGCTCTATCGTCTTCAAGGTGATTTGGATCTTTGTATTGTATATCTGTATTTTTGACTCTTTGAGTCGTTGTTGTATATATCTATTCTGTGGGTCCCATCGAGGACTGTTGTGTAATGTTATTACTTCGTTTTCCACCCGCACGAAAGTGCCTGGTGGGCACCTTTGAATCGTTTCTATGCGGGTTTGGCGGGATTCGCTAAAACTTGCATAGGGCCGATTCTGAGGGTGTTACAATTCTGGACAGCAGTATCTATGTTTTACTATTCATTACAAGGTTAAATACCAAAATACAATAAATGAATCTATAATTCGTAACAAGTATATAAAAAGTGTCACCAAATTGATCCTATATACAAAAATTACCTAAACCCGGACTCCCATATCTAGACACTCCTGGTTGTAGTGCATTTTCAAATGAAAACTAGCATCAACTATTCATTGTTGATGACTCCCTATAAGTTTCCTTCACTAACACTGCAAATCAAACTAGGCACTACGTATATTGAAGTCTTGCCACTAACACTGCATACATCATCATGAGATCAAAATATGGATATCACGAACTACTAATTAAGTAAACTTCATATATATTCTTGATTACCACTATAATCATAAAAGCACCCAGTTTAATACATTAATCCATCATCCCCAAAGCACCCAGTTTAATACATTGATCCATCATCCAAAAGCTCACCAAGAGGTCAATTTAGTACTAGGAAACTTTAACAACATCTAATTAAAATTATACTACTACTAACTAGTACTATCGATCACTTCTTCTTCCTCGCTCCATCATAAGAGTAGCAACGCTTCCAACTAGAGGTCGCCACCTCTAGCTCGTCGTCTTTGTCGTCGATCACAGGACACTCCTCCGGCTTGTTGTCGTCACCAACCACCGGCCACTCGTGTTGCGCAAGAGGACATTCTCCACCGATGGTGTCTGTATTCTCTGCTCTGGTGGCGCCTACATGCGCTGCTCCCCGGGCTCCTGCTACTCAGCAGGCGCCTCCTCCTCCTCGTCCTCCTTGTCCTCATCGGAATACAGCTCTAGCCTCCCAATATTCGTGTAGAGCGACGAGCTTAGGATCATCAGACGACCCCGAGTCGTATGGGCCGTCGACGACCCCGTCATTGGTGTTGCCAGCACTAACGCTGTCGTGGCTAGATTCGGGTTCTGAATCCCAGCTCCGAGCCATCTTCTTCCTTGGGGTCTTTTAGGGAGATTTTGGGAATTGATTTTGTGGAGAAAGGTTGAGAAGAAGGAGATAATGTTGAGATGGAATCGACTGTTGAATTTATAGGCTTCTTCAATGGCGTTGCACATCCCCCAATAAAGCTAAACAAGACATTGAGTCACAGTCGGCGATTGCAATTCTACAGATTGCCATTGTGACCCGAAGATTCTGGATTTTTCGTACTGCCCGTAGTCAAACTAGCCGTTATGGGTTGGAAACAAATCTAAAACATATGTATGTGAGTGATTCAAAAACATTTTGGTGGTTCAAATTTTGGAAAAATAGGAACGTATGAAAACACTATCTATGTTTGCTACCAGGAATGTATCCGCTTGTACGTGTGTCCCCAGCTAATCGACATGCAATGTACGAGAGCAGTCTTCTGAAGTCTCTAAAAATATGTATATACGAATTTATGGTTCAGATTTTGGAAAAATAGGAACGTATCAAAACACTGTCTATGTTTTCTATCAGGAATATGCCAGCTTGTACGTGTGTCCCTGGCTAATCAGCATGCAATGTACGCGTGTGCCGAAGCTTCTTAAAATATGTATATGTGATTTTACTATTTATGAATTATTGTAAGTGCATTCATCACACTTTAAATAACATCCATCCCTCCTATTGGGAAATTATTTATCAAGAATGCATAATAATGCTACGAAGTTTTTACATTTCGTTGTAATATCAAGTTTTACTAAAGGGAAATTAAACTTACATGGCATGATCACATGATTTAACTAATCTAACAAGTCACTCAAGGCATCCTTGGCTGCTTAGAGTTTATAGCCTAGGATAAAGGGTTTAGGGTTTAATTACCACTAAACCTCAAACCCTAAACTCTAAACACCACCAAAGATGCCGCTAGTGATTTATCACACCAGTTAAATCATGTGGTTATGTTAAGTAAGTTTTTAATTTAATAACACAAAGTGCAAGTAGTAGGACTTGAACTTGGGTGGGTTGGATCACCCCTCTCCACCACTAGGCTATGCCTCAGTTTGTGATCAAAATTGAGTAAAATATATTATGAACAACACATGGCGGCAAGACAGGGCTTGGGAATTTTGTTTCAAAACTTCCACACAGGGCTTATTTTTCAAACCACCTCCGAAAATAAATTATTAGAGGCGGCGTAATCTTTGGGCCTTCGCCGTGCTGCTTACATACGACTCATAATTTGAACCGCTGCTAATAAGTCGATTTTTCTAGGAAGGCCGGGTTTTCTGCCCGCCTCTCAGATTATTGGAGTAGTATATTTGTTTGAACCACCTCCGAAAAGGTATTATTGGAGGCAGGTGAATTATTGGTGGTGGTTTTTTCAAAAAGACAGCTATGGAAATGGGTTTAGGAGGTGGTTCATTTTTTAGGCAAAAACACACTCCATCTTTCAGGATGTCGTCACATACCACCGCTTGACACTTGAGTTCCTAAGCACATTGGCACATACGTTGGAGCCTCACTATTGTTTTGAGGATCAAAGGTCTAGAGTTGATCGCATCAACTTCCGTCTCATGAACCATGAGTACTCCTTGACACTCGACCAATGGGCTCAACATTTTCGGTTTGCCAACAACGCCACGGACATACACTCCACTACTTTTGTTATAAATCCTGCATCTTGGCAGTACTTTAATTTAATGAGAATTCGTGAAAACACACCCAAGGGGAACCAAATTGATCATCCTTCTATTCGCTATTTGTTTAATGTCATTGCTAACACCGTGCAAGCACATGGTGACTTTACTAGAGTTAATGAGGAGGACATGATGATGCCCGCAAAGGCTGCTATTATTAATTGTAACTTAATGCCAAATTTGGGTGCTCTTCTTGTGTTTTACCTTAAGCATCAGGCTATTCAATCTCGAGGACCCATATGCGGAGGAGTTGTAACAGTTCTTGCATGCGCACTTCACATCAACCTAGGTAATATCCAACCATTGACATGAAGTTACCGTCTCGGTCTTTCTACTCTAAGAGCATGTGGTATGATTTTTAGAACTGATGGTAGATACTTCCTTGATATACCTGGAGCGGATCACTTGATCCCAGCTCCTTTACCTAATGGTCTATTCTCTATCGAGGATGGATGTTTGCATTTTGACGCGCAGGTTGAGGAAAATCTACCCCATCAAGAAATACTCGTGGGAGGAGGAGGAGGAGGAGAAGATGAAGAAGTAGAACAAGAGGGACCCAAACAAGATGTGCAGCCACCAAACTACCACACCACCTATAAACATATCTATGCGCTCAAAGGGAATATTCAAAACATGAACAACCTCTCCATCAACCTTCGAGATGCAGCCAATGGAACATGGGAGACTATCCACCGCCACCACAATGAGCAACAAAAGAGCTTGCAAAAGACTGAGCTTGGGGATGTGTTCCCCAGCAAACTTATTTGTGTAATAATGAGGTTGTAATCCAGCTCCCTAGGAGCTTTGAAACACTCATGTTGGCTTGTTCCAACACTTTGCTTTTTAGTTTGCTTTTATTTTTCATTTTTTCTTTTCTTAGTCCCTTGCTTGGTCACCAGATCTTTTCTATTCTTTAATCCCTATCCTCAAAAATACAAAACGATTTTTCTGTTTTTTTTCCTTTTTTCGTAATTGTGGATTCGCACTTTGCCTCTTTGCTTTAATATTATTATGAGAGTAATTGTGTTTGAGTTTTGAAGGAACACATCCCTATAAGAAAGAGGATCATGAAGTCACTTATGAGAGGTATGTCCTATGTCTCCCACTTTTGAAGTTTGAGTTGTTTATCCTAGTTGGTCGATTTGCTAAGATGCCATGCTAGTGGGAGTAGTATAATATGGTTAGAGTAGAGCTTTTTATTAGTATGATGATTAGTTGTTGAAGATTTTGCTCTAGTTCTTTTAGCTAACCGAGTCTTGCCTTGGAAATAATATTACCAAACAAGTACAATAAGAAAAATTCTAAAATTTATGACTTGTTTGATGAATGATTGTCCTCAGAGTATACCCTTGAAGATACTTAACCCCACAAATATTTTGATAGTCTTGACGACACTCATGAAAGGAGTTGTTTGATTGAAATGAAGTCTAGTGGTAATTTTGATTAATGCCAAAAGCTAACCTTGTGGATCAAACCGTGGTACTAGCATAAAAAAGAGAAGAGAAAGAAAAAGTTCTATGATTCTCATGCACACCTTTGGGATGCCAACAACTCCACTAGCTTTTGAACAATCTATGGTATAACCCCGGATTTCGGCTATTAGTTGATGGCATGAGTGGCATACATGTCAATATATGGGAAAAATTATTGGTACTCTCAAAGGTTGTGCAAGCACTTGTAAAAGAAACAACCAATGATCCTTGAAAGAGGAAGAAAAAAATGATTGACGAGAAATAGAAATGAGATATGTATGAAGATCCACATATCATGTCCATGGTCTCATTACTACTTTATGGATTTTCTTGAAAAACAATGATTGGATTAGAAGTGTTTTAGATAGACTTGATTTATTAATGTGGGTGTAAATAAGACACTTCGCTATTATGATACTTAGGACATGAAACTCTCTTACTCAATTATGCTATTTAAACATCCTAGTGTTCCTTGGCAAGCTGAGAGTTAACTAGAAGAGTTGGACTGATTGCTATACTTCTAGTTATTTATACTTATATTAAACTTTACTTTGATTGTCTTGACTTACCGAAGCTTGTAAAGTACTCTTGTCATCTCTCTAACTTTGGTAAGGCTTGCAAATGAATGAAGTGCTGAGTGCATATGACTACCAAGCGTAAGTGAATTCTTATTATTGTTGTTTAAAGTTTAAATGCTGAATTATTTATAGTTCTTTTGTTTCTTCTTGCTTGAAGGTGATCAAGATTTGAGCTTTGGGGAAGTTGATGTCTCCAAAAATAGCCATCTTCCACCGCGTTTAAACATTGTTTTTGGTCAAGCAGTTGACAAGAAACTCTCAATCCTTGCCACTAATGACTAATAATTGCAAAGATATGCAAAAACTTGCTTTGAATTGTGTTGTGTAGGAAATCACGCTTTTAATGTGAAATCAGGAGTCATAATGAAGTTTTTTGAGGAAGTCCAGATGGCCAAGTAATTGTGAAGCCATTCCTAGGCTATAACAAGCTTAACGACCACTAGTATAGGCAGGGCCCACACGTACCATGTGGCAGAGGCTTCATCTTGTCAAACCCTATAACTTTCATGAAGATGCCTATATATTTTGAGGCTTCAGCCGCCGGCTAGAGAGCGCCATTCTCTGATTACATCACAACAGCACCAAAGGAGATCCACACCATCGTTCATTCATTATTCATCACTTCCATCATCCATCCCCTCCATTAGCCATAGCCATTGATTTGTACTTTAGATCTCCTTGTGATTTTGCGACCATTGTAAGAATATTGGATTTCAATATAAGTATTTGCACAATGTTTTCTATCTCTGATCTATTTGTTATGAGTGAGTAGTCCTCATGGGCTATGGGGTTGGGGAGAAACCTTGCAACAATTATGTGCATCTAACTCATGGGAGTATTGTGTTTTGTTTGCAAATAGAGATTTGTATCTTTTGTTTCTTTGTCTCTTGTCTCCATCTATGGACTTGTAGGTACCCAAGATCCCATAGATTGATAAATTCTTGAGGTGAGATAATTGGCTAGCGGCGATCTCATAGGAACCACAGTGACAGAAAGGGTAGTACGGCCTTCTCTTAGCGGCACATTCTGGATCACAACAACATCACCACTTAATGCTTGCATCTGTGTTTTACACTTAATAATCTTTTGTAGTCTATTGCTTCGGTGTGCACTTGGTTGGATTAAAAGACTATTGCTATGACCACTTCATCACAGGGGCTCTAGTATATTAGGATGTGTTGCCCACAAGAGATTATCCATATTCAACCATTACACATGACTATGCTTATTATTATCTTCTATCCCATATGATGTGTAGTTGTAGGTGGATCTTCAACCCTAGCCTATCTCCATCCATTGATTCAACCCATTATAAAATTAAACTACATTGGTGTGGTAAACTAAGGTACAATGAAAAAACAAAGTCTTGTAGACGTGTCCTTTTTATTTCCTTTTAGCATTGCTTTCAAAGGTTCGATTAAACCTAGGTCTTTGTGGTGACCCAGCATACCACTATAGTCATTGCCATAACACCAATGAAACACCATTAACTAGTATTACATCCCTCAGAGTGGTACAACAAAAACACAGCAGGTCCAATACATGACTATAGATTACAACTCGACTCTTTACAAAAGATCCAGAGAACACTCAAGGTTAAAGAGAGAGAAAGAAACTTCTTTCAAAGAAGAACCAGAAATAATAACTCAGGACTGATGACCCACAAGTATAGGGGGTGTATCACAGTATTTTCGATAAGTAAGAGTGTCGAACCCAACGAGGAGCAGAAGGTGCTGGCTAGTGGTATGGATCAGGAATTCTCTGCAAATACTTAGCAAACGGATTTTTAGGGGTTTTCGATAAAGCAAGTAAACAAAGTACGAGTAAATGAAAGACAGTAAGAATGAATGCAGCAGGTGGCCCAATCCTTTATGCAGCAAAGGACAAGCCGGTTGTATTTCTATAGATGACCAAACGTTCTCGAGGACACATGGGAAGACTGTCAAGTGCTTTCGCTTCATATAGTCGATTAATCTTCTCTAGCTTGCTAAGTGTTGTGTGGGTGAACCTGTGCTAATGTACCACCCCATCCAAGACTAATACATACTTGTGATTATACCCCTTGCAAACATCTGTAAGTACAAGAAAGTAATTAAGGTAGAAACCTAACCACAGCTTTAAACTCTAAGACCCTTACGTCCCTTGTGCAATGGTTTCCTAACGGGGGTTCAGGTTTCTGTCACTCCGGCAACCCCTACGATTAGTAGCCAAATACACAATGCATTCCCCTAGGCCCATATAGGTGAAGTGTCATGTAGTCGACGTTCACATGACACCACTAGAAGATGTACACCACAACTTAAATAATAATCTATTGAATCTTTCTCAACGCAACTCCACTACTAACAACAAGACTTCTCCCATGTCCTCAAGAACAAAACGAACTAATCACAAGACATCATATGGATCATGATCAGAGATGGAATAATGATGTATAACAATCTGAACATAAACAATAATTCAATGGTTCACTCAATAGCATCAACTACAAAGAGTAATCAACACCGTGAAAGTTTCCCCTATGAACTATGCAAGATTCAATGCAATTGTTACATCAATATGGAGATGGTGATGAGGGTGCTGATGGTGATGATGGTGGTGATGATGATGATCCCGATGAAGTCCAGCTTGATGGTGGTGTTGATGGCGACGATCTCCCCTATCCGGGAAGGAATTCCCCCAGTAGAAATCTGTTTGCCGGAGAGATCTTTCTCTCTCGGTGTTTTCCGCCCCGTAGAGGCGGCGAAATCTTTCTGTGGTCGCTCCCCGAGTCTTAGGGTTTCGGGAGGTTGATATACGCCAGAGGGGAGAGGCTGTAGTGGGCCAGGGCGGCCACACCGCTCCTAGGCGCGGTCTAGGCCTGCCCGCGCCATGGGGTGGTGTGGGCCCCCTGTGGCCCACCTCCACTCCATCTTCTGGCATCCTGAGTCTTCTGGAAAAATAGGATTTTCCGTATATTTTCCCAGATTTTCTGATCTTCGCGAATTTTGCCTCCAAACAACACCTTTTCCATCAGAATCCTGACTGCAGCGGTCCATGCTCCAAAAGTCATCAACCATGCAAAAATAGATGAAATAACATAAGTATCACCTCTGAATACAAAATATATCAATGAATAATAGTGAATTAGGACATAGAATAGTGATGCAAAATGGACGTATCAACTCCCCCCAATCTTAGACTTCGCTTGTCCTTGTTTAAACCGAGCTCAATAAACATGACCTCAGGTTTATGGAGTGAAGAGTCGATAAAAGAATACGGACAAGAAGCATCACATTCATCAAATACATAGATCATAATAGAAGACAACTCACTATTATATAACTCAACTTGAAGTGAGTAAAGGAAACACAATAAAGATACATAAAGTGAATCATAATTGGTAATGGCAAACTTAGCTCTTGGTCGAGAATAGTTGATAATTTGCTGGAGTTCACAAATAGCTGGTTTTTCAATGAAAGCTTTCAAAGTAGTAAACATCAAGATAAGAGCGAATATGCAAAACAAGGAACATAAGAAACATGATTGCATAAATCACCATATGAATGAATGAAACACATCAACTCAAAATACTTGCTAAGATAGAAGGGAGTAGGTTTACTGACTCAACTACAAAGTAAAAGAAAGGCCCTTCGCAGAGGGAAGCAGGGATTGCAAGTCTCATAAAGAGCTCCCAAAAATTATGATACTTACTAGCTTTCATCTCTCATTGCCCCTATCATAGGCATCTTTAGGTGATTAAGGTTAAAGTGATCAAATATGAGGATATGCATTGACAAGTTGTAAGTTGAGAATCTCATGTCCCTTGAATACGAGGGCCGCTCCTCATGCTACTCAAGTTTAGTCACCGGTAAGTTCTTGTCATCGTAATCATATGTGTATCATTGAGAACTGCCAACAGGGTACCCCTTGCCCGATGATACGGAAGAATCCCCATATCAAAATGACAAGGCAAGCAGACAACAAGTATCTCAGCAATCTTCTTATTTACCATGGGAATATGGTGCCTTTTTCTCTCTTTCCTCTTTTCATAATATCTTTTTTTTCTTTTCTCTTTTTTTCTCAATTGGACTCTTTTTTTATAAGAAGAATGCTTCATAGATACTCGTTATGGTTACGCTGCAGGTTTCCACCATGTCAGCATGGATTAGACCAATGGCTGTGCGTTTCTCTAACACACATGCATAACTCCATGGACTTACAAGCTCCCCTTTCATTTCACACCGACGACATCCATAGACAAAAGAACATGATATCAACTTGGTACAAAGTACCAGTGCAATGTTGAAAGCGTTCCCATGACAGCATGGTTCTGCTAATTCACAACTTACAAAGCGCAAGCATATACGCAACATAGGTGAGCACAATGGTTCAAGTTTAGTAAGTGCAAGGAAGTAAAGTGTGCCATCAAGTTCGTGAGAGCTTTAATCACTAATTTTCACATAACAAGTTTAATTTGGGAGGTAGATAAAACAAGAATTTACTTGGAATAGCAATAATGCTACTAGGTAGGTATGGTGGACACAAATGGCAAAGGTTTTGGTTTAAAGGAGGTGGATGCACGAGAAGAATTCCCTCTCAGTATAGTTTTTTGGCTAGCAAGGCTGGGTAGCAAGTATAAGAGTTGAAGGAAACAAACAAACATACAAATGATAAAGACAAACAAGCAATCTTCCTTGGAAGCCCAAAAGATCTTAACTAGAGAATACTAGACTTATGAGCAAATCAAGAAAGAAAGATGATGAAATTATTTTTCTTTAGAGTACCTCTATCTTTTTCTTTTCAACTCTCAAAAAGGTGTTGCTACTAACCGAGCCAGGTTTGCCAAAACCAACTAAATTAACTCAATGATCCCAGAGTGATACCAATACTAACAACAAGATCAATCATATAACCACGAATTGAAAACTAACATAAGCTATGCAAAAGAGTGAATGATAGAACTTCTCATTAATATTCCATAACGGAAACTCACACCAAGGGATACAAATCTAACGAGAGAGGGGACACTTCCATAATGCAAACCATACTACATAATAACTCCTCTATTCATGATATGACTCTACTAAAAAGGTAAAAAGATAGAAGATAGTGATATGATACCGCGACACTCCCCCAAGCTTGGAACAAACCAAGGGGATGCCAAACCTGATGACGAATTACTCCTTAGGTGGTGATGGTATCTTCTCATCTTCGTCCGTCTTCTAGGGTAAAGGCTTCCCATCAACAAAGGACATCGTGGTTTCCAACATCCTAAAACTCGCAGCAACACTTATGCATTTAAATCTAGCCTCATACTCATAGTTTTGATTTTGAACATCATAGAACTGTGCTTGCAGTTTGCTGGTTGTTTGGCGGAGTGAAAGGACTGTGTCTTTGAGTTCAGCAGTCTCCTTTTGGTGCTCGACTATGAGTTCGGAACAAATCTTATGGATGATGTCCACTTCGTGCTCCACCATCTTCCTGTACCTAAAGACTTCTTGCTCCAATGCTTCCATCCTGTCCTCCAGACTTCCTTCACCTTTAGGGCCTTGAACCTCCTTAATCCGGACCTCCCCACCTTCGAGCAACAACTCCTTGGGATGGATCTTCAATTCTCTCATGTATGGGTTGATGATATCCTCTAAAGAATCCCCCTTGGATGATCCAGAAGAAGACATTGTGGCTCCAAATCTGGGATTCTACCTGGCAGAAACAGATCAAAACAAAAACACGATATACGGACCTCGGGGGATCCGGGGGGGTTATATATTATGAAGTTTCCTGTCAAAAGGAAGGTACTGGGAGAAAACGGGTCGGAGACGGAGTCCTGGGTGGCCTCACCACCTGGTGGCGTGGCCAGGGGTGGGCCCGCGCCATGGGGTGGTGTGGGCCACCCTGGCTCCGTTTCCATCCCTTTTTCGCTTCGTTGCTTTCCTTATTGACTGAAAACTGCAAAAATATAGTTGGATTGTATTTTCGCGGAACTTTTCTTACCAGAACTGTTACCTAGTTGGAAACGGACTCTGCAGGTCTCTGAATTTGGTATTTAGTGGATCCTTCCGGAGTCATCACTTGAATATCATCGATATCTTCATCTTCATATACTTATTACTTGAGTCATAAAACCCTTCTCTTCCTTATTACACCATTGTCTCCACTTCCTGGAAATTTCTTTCACACAAAACTTCACACAGTTCTCATTAGCAACATTAGTATAAGTGAAGTGATAAAACCTTTTGAGTCCAACTTCAACTGGAAACCATCAAAACAAAATCTACTGTAGCAACTCCTTCCGAAAACCCAAAAAGAATTCAAAAAGGAGATCGAATAAAGAAGCAAATGCAAGAGTGGCTAAATCTATCAAAACAGACCAGCAGGTAAAGATCATTTTTTTCGAAATCTTCTGTTGCTCAAATCAAAAAGTGCAAAACTAACGAAAGTTAAATAACAACCTGGGGCAGAAGCACAAAAAATTACAGCTCAATCCGACATACAGAGATCTCTCACGAATTTTTACGGTGTAGCACAAAAAAATCTGTTTCAGGACAGCAACTTCCTCAAATATTACTTCTCTCTCATTAGAGGTTGATCTTGACACAAAAACCAAACAAAACGGATAAGGAGCGGTTATTACCGAAGTAATAACTTTCAAGACTCAAAGAAACAAAAACAAACTAAAAGCAAAAACAAATTGGGTTGTCTCCCATAAAGCTCTTTCTTTATAGCCATTAAGATGGGCATGATAATTTTGAAGAAGCTCTCATAGGGATATGATTTGAAGTGAAAGAGAGCATTAAGAAGCAAAACACACACATTTAAGTCTAACCCACTTCCTATGCAAGGGGATTTTGTAAACAAACAAGTTGTTGAAACCATAGGAAACTTGCATAAGAAGGCAAAAGAAGTGAAGCATAAAACGGGGAAACTTGACATTATTGAGATGCATAAGAACACTTTTCCCTCTCTCATAATAACTTTCAGTATCATGCATAAACTTAACAATATAGCTATCACAAGGACTATCATAGCAATGATCACTTGTTCTAATAGAAAACACAGGGATACTAGCTCTCATAACACTACTTTGTGAAACAATATTAGAGGTATCCTTACAAAGGATAGTGTGTCCCTCTTTTTCATATTTAGCAACAAAGTCTTTCACATTTGCTACAATAGGTTCATCAACCATTTGTTTATTAGGTTCAATAGCTTTATTCATACTTTCATCTACCATACTAGCCATCATAGAATGTTCCTTTACCTTAACTGGGAAAGGCATTTTCTCAATATAAGGTTTAGGTAAAACGTGATTAGCAGTATAAACTTCAGTATTTCTTGAAGGAACACTCTTAGCAATATCTTTATAAGGTTCATGATACTTATTCCACTTCTTTTTAGGCACTTCAATGTAGGAATAAAAAGCCTTAAAATAAGAAGCAATAGCTTGAGAGTCTAGACCATAAGCGTTTTTAATATTTTGAAAGTCATCAGTTCCCATAAAAGATTCAATGCATTCATAATCATAATTTATACCTGACTTTCTACCTTTTTCATTCTCCCAAGCTTCAACATTGTCTTGAATACGGTCCAGAAGATCCCATTTAGCTTCTTCTTCCATGCGAGTGAATGATCCAGCACAAGAAGCATCCAATAAATCTTTATCATGTAGAGGGAGCCTTGCATAAAAGTTGTTGATAATAATATTGTTGGGGAGCTCATGAATGGGACATTTGAGCATTAGTAACTTCAATCTCCCCCAAGCTTGAGCTGTACTCTCTCCATCAAGAGGCCAAAAGTTGTATATTTGATTCCGATCTTTATGAATCTCACTAGGAGGATAAAACTTTGAATAAAAGAGAGGCACTATTTCCTCCCATTCCAGAGCTTGACCATTCTTCAGCAGCTTATACCATTCCTCAGCTCTTCCTTTCAGTGATAATGAGAATAACTTCTTCTTAACTTGATCTGTAGTAATACCTGCACACTTGAACAACCCGCATAATTCGTGTATAAAGAGTAAATGATCACAGGATGGACAGTTCCATCCCCAACATAGTAGTTATCCATAACACGATCAATAATTCTTGTAGGTATTTTGAAAACATCTTTCTTAGCAGGTGGTGGCTTATCGACTACCTTAGCAGTGGTAGTAGCATTACCAAATAAGAAACTCAGCGAATTATCCATAACAAAATAAAGCAACTAGCAGAAGTAAACAATACTCATAGTAGAAGTTTCCTTTACCAGTTCCAATCTCCAATAGCGCTTCACTCGACAGCGGCGCGGAAAATAGTCATGATGACCCACAAGTATACGGGGTGTATCGCAGATTTTCGATAAGTGAGAGTGTCGAACCCAACGAGGAGCGTATTGGCTAGTGGTATGGATCAGAATTCTCTGCAAATACTTAGCAAACGGATTTTTAGGGTTTTCGATAAAGCAAGTAAACAAAGTACGAGTAAATGAAAGATGAAGAATGAATGCAGCAGGTGGCCCAATCCTTTATGCAGCAAAGGACAAGCCGGTTGTATTTCTATAGATGACCAAACGTTCTCGAGGACACATGGGAAGACTGTCAAGTGCTTTCGCTTCATATAGTCGATTAATCTTCTTTAGCTTGCTAAGTGTTGTGTGGGTGAACCTGTGATAATGTACCGACCTTCCTAGGACTAATACATACTAGTGATTATACCCTATGTAAACGTCCGTAAGTACAAGAAAGTAATTAAGGTAGAAACCTAACCACAGCTTTAAACTCTAAGACCCTTACGTCCCTTGTGTAATGGTTTCCTAACGGGGGTTCAGGTTTCTGTCACTCTGGCAATTCCTACGATTAGTAGCCAAATACACAATGCATTCCCCTAGGCCCATATAGGTGAAGTGTCATGTAGTCGACGTTCACATGACACCACTAGAAGAAGTACACCACAACTTAAATAATAATCTATTGAATCTTTCTCAACGCAACTCCACTACTAACAACAAGACTTCTCCCATGTCCTCAAGAACAAAATGAACTACTCACAAGACATCATATGGATCATGATCAGAGATGGAATAATGATGTATAACAATCTGAACATAAACAATAATTCAATGGTTCACTCAATAGCATCAACTACAAAGAGTAATCAACACCGGGAAAGTTTCCCCTATGAACTATGCAAGATTCAACGCAATTGTTACAGCAATATGGAGATGGTGATGAGGGTGCTGATGGTGATGATGGTGGTGATGATGATGATGATCCCGATGAAGTCTAGCTTGATGGTGGTGTTGATGGCAACGATCTCCCCTCTCCGAGAAGGAATTCCCCCGGCAGAAATCTGTCTGCCGGAGAGATCTTTCTCTCTCGGTGTTTTCCGCCCCGCAGAGGCGGCGGAATCTTTCTGTGGTTGCTCCTCGAGTCTTAGGGTTTCAGGAGGTTGATATACGCTAGAGGGGAGAGGCTGGAGTGGGCCAGGGCGGCCACACCACTCCCAGGCGCGGCCTAGGCCTGCCCGCGCCATGGGGTGGTGTGGGCCCCCTGTGGCCCACCTCCACTTCATCTTCTGGCATCCTGAGTCTTCTGGAAAAATAGGATTTTCCGTATATTTTCCCGGATTTTCTGATCTTCTCGAATTTTGCCTCCAAACAACACCTTTTCCATCAGAATCCTGACTGCAGCGGTCCATGCTCCAAAAGTCATCAACCATGCAAAAATAGATGAAATAACATAAGTATCACCTCTCAATACGAAATATATCAATGAATAATAGTGAATTAGGACATAGAATAGTGATGCAAAATGGACGCATCAAGGACTAACTGAAGACTAAGACTAGCATCCAAACTAATTGGCTTGCAATTGCTACTAATCCAATGCTTTACAGAAGTAGGTTTTATGGCTAGAGTATCTACGTACTATCTAATCAGGATCTTCGTCTTTACTTCGGTTGATGTATATGTTGACTTCATTGACTTTATTGAAGAATTTGAGCTGCCGATGATGGTTTCTTGTGCAGAAATTGATGTTGATGTCATCTTCAACGGCTTAAAACCTAGCAAGGGTTAAGAAGGTACGGTTGAGTACGAGCATACTCAACAAGTTCACTAAAAAGGAGTGTATGATGCACTATCTCTACAACCACAGACCAAAGGTCGTTGGCAATGCAGGTTTTCATAAACATTTCTTAAAAGGTTGCTTTTATTCCAAAAACTATGTCCGACAGCCTTCACAGGTTGACCAGAACTTTCATAGAGTTCCTTTCCTGCCACGTTCGTAGCTCCTTTCCGGAATAGGGAGTAACATGTCACAGTTCTTACACTCTATAGAGGTGCGTTGCTTTACCCATGAGAGACCTTAGTTTTGTTGCACATCCAAGTAATGAGCTTGTCCACACTTCCTTGGTATGGGTCCTAGTCTAAGATCCAAGCCAATCACTGCCCCTCTCCGTGACCCCACATGAAGACACGACCTCCCCAAGCAGATATACCTACATTAACCCCCATATAGGCAGATATAACCGTGGCAACCCCTTGCAGACTCTAGTGAGCAGATCATGTCCCTAGCAACCCCCATATAGGCAGATATACCTCCGACATCCCCTCACGGAAAGTCTAGACACCAATATCCCAGGGAACTAGGAGTCCCACCCATCTGCTGAGTCTCCACAAGGAAGCTACAGCCTCACGATAAGGTCATCCGTCCATGCGAAAGGAAGAAGATCCAGCTGACTTCTCCGTTCCATTCCAAATATCATGGTTAACGCATAATATACGACAGTAGAATCACTGGCGACATTGGTTGTTAAGTCCTAGATATTATGTTCCTTTACCACTAGAACTGTATCAATAAATTATTACCATTTGGTAAATAATCATATTATTATGAAAATAGTGTTTTCGGACATTTTTGAAACGCAGGTGATGACAACATTTGAGTTACAACCATTTGATAGAAAATAACCAAAGGACATGAGCAAGTGTGAACTTGCCTTTTGTGATTGCAAGATTATGCACTCACGGTCTTCGAGATACTAGAAGATCCAAATTCTGTAAACAACATCATTGGTCCGGTAAGGACTAATGTTTAAAGAAGCAAGATGCAACAATGCATAGGTAATGTAATGCAATTTGATAAACATGAAACCCCGGGATAATCGTATCTGATCTAGGGTTTGGAAATTGGTGATGAGTTCTTAGGAATGTGTTGCCCCTTTATACCATTTTCACACTTGTTCTTCTTATTAAGTCTTGTGAGTGTGTGTGAAACAATTTAGAAGTACAATGAAGTAACACACAATGGCATGTCATCCATGGTGTTGACAAATAATTCAGAGTTGATTCTATTCAAGTTTTCTAGTATAACTTATAGAGTTAAAGACAGAAGATATAGTTCATTTGCATTTTCTTTAAAATAGTTACCTTTGAGGGAAAGATTACTTTACATAGTAAAAGCATTTAATCTTGAGGCTAACCCTTTAAGTTTTTCTTATTAATTATTATTATTAAAGAAGATAACAATTACCACATTTGAATAGCTATTCCACTAGCAAGTGCAGACTTATCTAACTTTAATATGAGAGGATACTACATGCTGTTTAATTTATAACATTTCATGAAGGTGAGATAAAAGTATTATGTCTTTTTGGAAGTGGTGTTCTCTTGATTTTATAAGTGAATATAATCACTTACTTATTATGGAATGAATACTTAAAAACTTGTTTAGCTTTTAAAGTGGATTCCCAAACTTGTAAAACAATTAGTACTCAAATTATGATGATTTTACAGTTAATAAAATCTTTTTGGAGAGTAAGATTTACTTAATTTTTGAATGGTAGTTTTAGTAAGTACAACTTAAAATGGTTAGACTTATCTTGAGTTCATTTAAACATCAATTGAACTTGTTATTATACTTTTAGATTTTAAATAACTTATATTAAATGCATAAGCAAAGTTTTATATAATTTGTATGCATTAAAATAAAATAAAAGAGTTTAAACTAGTTTTATTAAACCTTTACCTTTTATTTTACTTTAAAAGTGAGAGTAGATATTTTTAATGTGTATATTTTATTTTTGTGATCATTTTGATATACCATATGTATTTTTATGATTTTTAATTATTAAGATATGATTTATATAAGTTTTATCACTTTCCAAATACTAAATAAATAATGAATACTTAGTTAAATATCACAAAAATGTACAAAATAAGTTTCTAAATGTATATGTTGTTTTTCTAAAAGTTTTGATATATTATACCTAGTTTTATGAATTTTAAATAATAGAATATATTTATTTATGATTTATCCCTAATAGGTTATTTACTAATAATAATTATTTTCTTACTTAAGTTGGAAAATTAAATATGATAATAGGTTTTTATTATATAGTTTATTTTTCTGAACATTTTGATATATAATATATATTTTTCTGAGTTGTAAAACAAAAGATATACAATTAATAAGATTTAATCATTTTCCGGAATTAAAAATAATTATTAAATGGGTTTATGAGATAATGGTGATGTCAGCATGAGGTGGGGTGGCTTTTGTCACCGGGGCTATTCCTAGCCCTAACCACTAAATGGTGGGCCTATGCCATGTCAGTGGCCACGTCAGCAAAGTGTGTCTTTTATTCAACACAAAAATTATTATTTAAAAAATAAAAAGATAAACCATATATGGCATCACCATGACATCATGGTGACGTCATCAATGGGGATTTCCCCCAGTCGAGGATGGACCCGTCGATGTGGTGCTCGCAGGGCAAGACAGAGGTGCGCGCTCGATAGAGAAGAGCAAGGCGAACCTAGGGTGGTGTCGCCACCCGTTATTTGTCACCGGAGCTACTCCGACGACAACCACATATAGCGGCCGATGGCGAAGCACGACGGTAGGGTGACTCAGAGCGCGAGAAATAAATGGAGAAGGTGCACGAGCACTGGTAGCTCACCACGAAGCTGAAGAGCGCGATGGCGAGGCCGGAGAAGCTCTGTGATAGCGGTAATCAACGACGAACAGCGACGACTAGCGGCGAAGAGTCAATGACGGTGGCATCAATGGCGAGCGAGAGGGCTTGATTCCTTCTGCCAGACGATCCAGGATGACGAGAGGAAGCTTCCAGGCACCACGATGGGGCTCGACAAGGTCTCGTATGGCCAGTCCGACGGTGCCTGCAACGGCTAGGGTTTCGGTTTTGGGGGAAACATGAGAGAGCGCGAGAGAGAGAGTGAGATGGTTATGAGCGGATAGAGGAGAGCATGCCGTTCTTATCCTCACCTCCAGGAATGGCGGCACGCATCATAGCACGGCGGAGGATCAATGACGGCAGCACGAACACGCAACTACTTCACCATCGTCAATGAAGATGATGAGACGAAGAGGTATCTGGGCTGGGCCGGTACTGGGTTGCGGTGGAGTGAGTGAAAAGTTCCTAGGGCTGCACGTGAGCAATAGGCAGTGCGAAGGTTGCTAGGCTGTGGCCTGGTTCTACTGATAGTCCTTTTCCTTTTTCTTTTTCTGCTTCTATTTACTATTTTATGAAACCTTTTCAAATATGGTTTTCTCAAGGTTTAAAATATCCCGAAATTTTATAAGTCATGAATATTATTATAGAGATCAGTTATCACCAATTCTTTCCACACTTCTGATTATGTTTATAGAATGTGTCATTATATGAAGGTTTCTTCTGATTAGAGAAGTATTAATAGGAATTAGGGTTCTAGGGACTTATTTCTTATATAGAAAATCTTATGAAAATGGCTTTGTTTAAACCATGATGCTTATTATGATAAGGATTTAAAATGATGAGGGGTATATATATTATTATATTCCTTCTTAGGCTCATTAATACATATACAATATAATGCATTAAACCTTGTGGTTTGTAATATGGTGATTTGAATTCCATGGTCTCCTTACTTGGTGATTTCACCAAATCAATTCTACTTGATTTTAGTGTTTAGGATTATCATAAAACAATCTTGGTTAAGTCATTATGCCTGAACATCAATCATCAATGAGGAAATGAAAATGTTCATTTCCAAATAATGGACATGACTTTTGGAAAGTTTAATAATAGACTCATATCTATTATGGATATGGATGAAGATTAAGATTTAAGGATACTACTTCTAAATCTATGAATAGGTTTGATATCTCAACTTAGGGTTAGATATTGGAATTACTTCTTAATGTGATCCTGATAGTTCTATTATTCTAGGTTTTATTAGGGTTTAAGATAATAAGGTGGACAAGCCTTTCCTCAATAATACTCAAGTGGTATTCTAACTATCTCTTAGAGGTTTCATTTGACTAAGAGGTATTGTTCAATGGCTATCCAGAAATAATTAATGGTTCCTCTACCAACTTCATCTGGGATTTGGACAAAGAAGGAAACATGGGTCTTGTCCTGGTTTGATATGATCTTGGTTAAGGATTTCTCAAGACTCCTATCCTTAACACCTCACTAAGCTTAGAGCATAGTTAAGGAATTCCTTTCCTAAATATACTCTATATATTTCTCTTATCTTACTCACAAAGATCACATCATCCTGAATAAGTCAATCATCTGGCTCCACCATATCCATCATCAAATGATGACATGGTCTTGCCACTTCAACATTACTCCTTCATTCTTCTCCTAGTATATATATACAACTTCCACTTATAAACTACCCTTAAGGAAGTCATCAATGCAACTACTTCTAACTCCATCTATTAATTCCTTTAATTCTATCTTGCAACTGCCACCAAGGGTTGCAAGACTACAATCCTCACTATATATAACAAAGGATATCAATCCTCTAGAATAGGTATATACTACTCCCTTAATACAAGTTTGTTCTTGTACTATCTTGGTTAAAGTACTATGCCTCCAACTACTCAATATAACTCATATTATATACTTCATCAAACTCTAGCTTGACTTCTAATGATCAAGCTAGATGATTCAACTTACTAAGGTTTTGCCTAATTTGGTATACTCATAACACTTCTTTATCAACTGGTCATCTATTCTTAGGTGACTTGAGAATAATGACCACCATCCCTTGATCATGCTAATACTTAAGCTTCTAATTGTCTGATCAAGATCTATTATCAACTAAGTAGTAGACTTGTACTAGTCTCTCTATAGACTTACCTTGTTAAGAAAGCTTTCTATAAGTTTATACCCACTTGATTTAACAAGATTATTATTTGACGTACTAATACTACTAGCCTTCTCATATCTCCTTAACTACTATCTAAACTCTTGGGTTTAAATACTTCTTCTAGTTAACTCATGAGTGAGTTATGTCCTCCAACATCAGATGGTTTGATCTCCACCAATGATCACATTCCATTGATGATGGCATACTCTACCATAACTAGTTCCTCCTTCTTATAAATTTACTTAAGGTCTTTGGAAGGTCAATACAATAGGTCAAAGCTAAGGGTCAATAAGTTCTAGGTAAGGAATTGATTACTCAATATTGATGATCAGTTGACACTAGGACTTAATTAAACAGGAATTTCACCTACTTATAAGGCAACGAAATATATGTGATGAATGGTCTTGGCTTGACTTCCTTTTCTACTCTATTTGTGATAAGAGTTAAAGCTTAGGAACTACCATGATTCTCATGGTAGGAATAACTACATGTGTACCAAGATTTACTTATTAAGTTTCTTTGCGTAAGTTATAAACTTAATTGAGTATTCAAGAGTTGTTATGATGAATACCCAGATATGATCTCTATAAGATCCTTCATAAATGTGTGGTGGGTTTAGCTTAGCTCTATTTGATCTACCCATAGATCAAATTATATTACCTAAAGATAAGAATTTATCAAAGGTCATATTGAAACTTATCGCAATCAACTTGATGATCTACTTCAGTTCCACCAAGTTAAGAGAAGTTTCAATCACTTTGACAAGTTTTATTTAAAAGAGCGAAAATTATCCATATTTTCTATGCATGAATGAAATGCACACACCTCATCTCCGCTTATTTCTCAGCTCTAATGCTAGGATGTTACAGACTCTCCCCCTTAAAATAAACTTCGTCCCCGAAGTTCGTACTCTCTTACGTTTAGGAATGAGGTGTTGACCTATATAGATCACAACATTTCTCAAATCCATTGTGATCATATTTGGGGATAATTGTGTATCCTGTATTTAGATCTTTTCCCTTGAATCCTCTTCATTCTTATCAGAATCCACTTGTCATTACCAATTTACCGCCTAGTTTCTTATACTATAATCCCTTTGGGTTACGTTCTTACAGTCCTATTTAGAATTGGTTTTGGACACATTTAATCTATTCCAGTCATGTTTTCCTATTACACTACACCGGTCTATTCTGAAACACTTTGTTCCTCTTAAGACAAACTTAAGAGTTGTTTTCCCCTTTTTAACTTGTCCCCTATAGTTAGTCTATTTTTATCTCCTTCGATCATTCATCCAAACGTACTCTTGAAGGTACTTTCATACTGGTGACTTCTTATAACCTTATAATGTTAAGGCTTAAGTTCATCAAAGTCTAGTAAATCTTCTCCAACCTTTAGTCGAAAGGTCAAATAACAACACTACATTGTTTATTATTTACTCTCCCCCTTGGGGTTTCCTAATGGTCTATAATCTGCACGTATAATACCCATCAGCTCAATAGTAAGGATATTGGTCTATGTCTAGGTTATACTTTATCTCTATAACGTCTCATGAAAGAATCTACAATATACCCACACAGTCATGGATCTCTGAAACGAATCTTCCACCATTATTTGTCTTACTTTTAACCTTCTGGACATTCTCTCTTTGGTAAGCCCGATTTTGCGAAGCATTTCAAAAGATGATCTTTAATTGTATATGTCAACACCCGGATTTTTAATCCCAGATGCCTGTTATGCCATACCTCGCAATCCCAGGATTACCATTTTTGCAAGACATAATAGATTGGATATCGCAGTACACCATCCATTACAAACCATAATAAGGTCTTACTAAAATAAAGGATCTCATGATCCAGTCTTAATACAAATCAAGTAGCGGAAAGAAACGTAGTAGGGGCTCCATCTTCAAAGTCAGAGGCAATGCTGACGATGGGATATGATTCTAGTTGTCGTAGACGTCCTGCTGTCCATCATCCTGATAGTCCTCCTCATAGTCTAGCCACGGGAATAGCCAGGGACAAAGCCATGAGTACTCTTTAAGTACTCACAAACTATCACTAACAAGTAAGTAGCTCTAGTAGGAATCTTAAGCTCTAAGCTTATTTGCAAAAAGGCAGATTTATCTAAACTGTGTTTAGAAGTAAAGAAAACTAATTTAATGTTGTAAATCACTTAAGTGGGAACCTAGTTTTCGTATTCACAACCATGTTGTGGTCAAGTCAAAATCATAGTTCACTTCACAAGTCATTTTGAAAACATCTGACAACAGAACAGTATGGCCACTCCAACTGTCCATGACCATGGATGCGGCTATTCGAATAGTTTGACACTCTGCAGAGGTGGTACACTTTCACCACAAAATTCGATACATCTGTTAGGGATAAACCTGAATCATCATACTTAGTAGGCGGATAATCAATCATAACCTTTCAATTACACACTCTAGTATAGGCACCTCCCATATGAGCTTGGCCTCCCAGCCATGGCCATCTGCCATCCTAGGCACTGCATAGGTGGACAATTCACACTAACGAGGTAGCCTCAGCTCAAACCTCTTCCGCGAGGGAACCCATACTAAGTCATATAAACTTTCAGCTAAGCCCTACCCAATTCGGGTATTGTGGTTGTACGGTAAAATTGGAATGGTATCACATCCAAACCTAACCATTAGTTTTTATAAAGGGCTAAGGGTCATGCCTCAACATTTTCATCATCAACTCCATTTGTGTTTCTCAACACATGTCAAAACATTTCAATAGAATGAAGCATCATTCCAAGGTTTTCATAATCATTTTCACCAAGTATTCCCATCTAGAGTGATCAACTTTTATGCTTAGCACTAGCCACTAAAGTTAAGAGTGTTCACTAATGAGGGGTGCTAATCTTCAATCTCATGCCATAGAATGACATCTAAGTATAACTAATTAGGCCTAGTTTTATACTCTTTATGCTATGTATACTATTTTTCCAATACTCACAAACCACTAACTAAAAGTAAAGAACTTTGGTAAGATAAAAGAATAAAGCTTGCAAGTAAAACTTGGGATTGGTATAAATCAAAGGTATATAACCAAAGCATGCCTAATGCATCTTGCTTAGGTTATCTTGCAATTAGTGATGGCTTGCCTTGAGTAGAGCAGTGGTTGAAGTTTTCTTCTTCTTCTTCTTCTTGGTAGTACTCCTCCTCCTCGTATCCGGGGTCGATACTATCGTCTATAAATGAATACGGGGTACAAAATCACCAAACAATACTTAACTAATTCTATTTAGCACACTAAGGCTCACACTTGATGATCTAGCATCATCACAATCATCACATGAAATAAAGAACTGGTTTTATTTATCTTATTTGAGAAAAGTAATTTCTACTCATTGAAATTAATTTAGATTTAATATTCTCCAAGTAGAATATGGTATCATGTTGACACATGTCATAACCACATATCCTAATACATGGCAATGTGATTTAAAGTGTTGGTCATATTTTATAAAGTTTAAGATTATCATTTAATAGATTTAAAGTGACTAGAAATGCCCTAATAACATTCTTTTGTACTAGACCAATGTCACTTCATACAAACCTAAATTTTTTTACATATTTAGATAGATATTGTCAAATGTGATTTTTGAGAGTTGGAATCAACTCAAAAGCATTTATGGTTGATTTTTGAAAAATGTTTGAAGTTGAAAAAGTCTCTGACTTGTTATTTTTACTATAGATTATTTCTAACTTCAAATGAGTTGAATCCAACTGGCTTGGATAGATAATTTAAATAGCATTATAACAAAATTTGAATCATGCAATTTGGTTCAGTGAAACTCTCTGAATTGATTTTTGCATCTATGGACAGAATAGGGTTTTAACTAAATTGGAAAATACTAATTTGAATTCAAAATTGGAAAGCAAACTGGCAACAGGCTCTTGACAGAACCATGAGGGTCCACCAGTCGGGTTCATCTATCTGTGAAGCGGTATCTGCGAATCTAGGTTGTGCGATTAAAAGACGATCTAACGATGGAGAGTCATCATCGACGACGAACAGCTCCGGCGAGGATTTAAACCTAACACGGCGGTGGGGGTCCGGCGAGGCTCACCTGGGTTCCAGCTAGGGTCGGCGATGGGGGCGAATGGGGTTGTCGTGGACGGCGGTTCGAATGGCGGTCATGACAGCTCCTGGGGTGGCTCCAATCAACGACGTCTTTCTCCTCCTGCAGCGGCGAGCTCCGGCCAAATTCCGGCAAGGAAGAGCTCGCCTTGCTCCTGGGAAGGGTGTGGGAGTGTTAGTGAGGAGTGGGGAGTGTGTTGTTGTGGAGAATGGAGGCGGGGGAGGCCTCTACTTATACTACGGCGAGGGGACCGAACGGCGTGGGCTCAGGCTCGTCGGTGACGATGCTATAGGCGGCTAGCGGCACGACTGAGGGTAGAGGGCGGTGTTGTGTTCCCTGGCGATCATCACGGAAGTAATGGTGCAGCAAGGGGCAGCGTGGAACGGTCAGGCACGTGCGATGCTCTATGTGGGAGAGGCGGTGTTCGAGATGGCATGCGGGAGCTACGGGTCGTGCGGCAGCGAACGGGGGTGTCTGGGAGGTGGTGGTGATCATGGAGAGTGGGCGCGTGCGGAGAGGCGCGTTTCTGCGAAGGCGCAGATCGGTGGGCTGGCAAGGCGTAACTAGGGCGGTCCAGGGCTTGGCTAGGGTTGTGGCTTGGACAGGGGGTGGTGATGGACGGTGGCGTGTCTGGTGCGCGTCGTGGGCGAGGGAGACGTGGCCTCTGTCGTGCTGTCCACTGTCGGCCGGCGGCGACCACTTTCGGGCGGCGCTGCACTGGTGCACATCGGCTAAGGGGGGGCTGGTCTGGTGCTGCTCGACACTGGGGAGACAGGGGAGTGAAGAGGGGACACTGGGGTGGGTGATTACTGCTCCAAAATAGTGAAGTTAGGCAGTAGTTAGATTAGTGTCTGTAAAGTGTTTGATGAAATGGTCGTAAGAAGATAAGTTTGAAATTTTTGAATGAAAATTTGTGAGTGATCTTAACTTAAGCTTGAGTGTCTATGATTGCTTGGAGAAGTCAAATGGAATTGGTTTGAGTGGTTTTTGAAAAAGTGTGATCTTACCATATGAACTAGATTCAAATTTGAACTGTCCACTAAATTGATTTGGAAAATGTTTGTAAAGTGGGCCTTGGTTCATTTTTACTTGGTCTAGCAAGGGGTGAAAAGAAGTGGCCTAGTGGTTAACTTTCGTCAAAATGACCATTTGGTTATTTAACTCATATTTGATTTATTTTTCTTTTGATTTTGTTTGTAAATGGCCTAGATGATGTAGCATTCACCTTTAAACCATTTCTCATCATTTGTAACAACCAAGCATGGCAATTTCACTCAATTCTACACTAATGCAAATCACACATGCATTCATATTCAAATTATTAATAAAAGTTCTTGTTAACCCTAAACTTGGGTGATTTGAACTTGATAATCTTGATTAGAAGTTTTGGGGTGTTACAATATACTTCTTTATATCTAAGCTAACTTAGTCCAAGTTTTATGCTCTTTAAGTTATATACACAGATGACCTGATTAGCAAAACTGCTAGGATACCAGCTACGGATACCTAGCTATAGATCCTTCTAGGTGTATGGATTACCCTACGAATTTTCTACTTACTAGCATTATCTCTGAATTGTCAGAACTTGAATACCACCCTTGTTACAAGACTTCTCCTTTGCACTGATTCATGATACTTCCATGATCTTGGTACAACTACTTCATTAGCTTCTTAGCAACATCACCTATCTTGAGTGAACTTAAGTTCATTCCTTCATGTTACTCCACACCTTTTTCTGCACTAATAATCCTTCTTACTGCCGGATAATAATGAGTTGGGATTGATCCATCCTTCAAAATAGTGTTAATACTCCTTATATTTAGCTTCATTCTTCCTGCAAATCTTCATCTTGATCTTCGGAACTCGTCACTCCCTTTCACGAACTCCCTTATCTATCTAGGTCTATAACATCAAGTAATAACTTGATGATGCAACATGCATTTGCACATCAAGTCAAACTTCATGTATAGATCTAGTCAATCAACAAGATGCAAGAAAATCAAGAAATCCAAATGTGGTACATATAACTCACATCATTCTAAGCCCGAAATATAGTAGTTGAGTATAATACCTCTAGAATTCAGGCTTAGCTGTGTAGTATATGACACCTCCTAGTATAGGTTTACTTTTTGATACTTAGCACTTAGGCGTTAAACTATAGTTTGTCTCAGTATTTACCCAAATTGCCTGATTGCAATTGGATAATTTTGAGGAAAGTGGTCTCAGTTTGGTTCTGACTAACCACTTACCTTTCTTTCGGGACTATTAAAGACTACTAATCTTCCATTCTATCATAAACTATCCTCACATGATCTCTCAAAACTACCAACAAAATTGTAGTTACTATCTTAATCCAAAAATTATTGTAATGTTATAGTACATATTACTGCTGTCATAGAGCTACATTGTTCCTTTACTTACTGTTGTTACAAGATTTGTTACTGAGTACTTGTCCTAATTTCCAACTTATCATGGTCTTGGATCTATTCTCACCACGAACTTGTTAAAACTTACCTAGTCATCATGATTGAAGAGCTAATCTCACCATGACGACTATTCTTCTTAGCTTACTATTGTTGATTCAGAACAAAATTCAACTTCCTCACATAGAATTCTCAAGTGAATCCCACATGATTACTTCCCATTACATCTACACATGTTCTAATGGTCTTCATCATGTAGCCTATTCTCAAATGAAAATATTTTGCTACCTTACATTGATCATATGGATAGACTACACCATTTAAACTACTCCACCTGATATCCTATTCTTAGTCCTAATCTTCTTTGATATTTTACTTACTTAAGACATCTTAGTGGTGTTATACCTATTCAGAGCTACACTGAAATGACATTTCTCTAGAGAAGACGTATAAATAATCCTTAAGAAAGATGATAAAAACATCCAACTTAAGTGTGACAAGGTTTATCCTCAAATGGATACCCATCACAAGTCTTGGTTTAGATAAGATGGCTCCTATGGTCACAATCCAACCTACAGATCTTCCTAAAAGGGTTTTAATCCTAAGGTCAAAGCATATGCTCTAATACCAGCTGCGATGACCCAGCATACCACGGCATGATGTACTACACTATAGTCATTGACATAACACCAATGAAACACCATTCACTAGTATTACATCCCTTAGAGTGGTACAACAGAAACACAACAGGTCCAATACATGACTATAGATTACAACTCGACTCTTTACAAAAGATCCAGAGAACACTCTAGGTTAAAGAGAGAGAGAGAAAGAAACTTCTTTCAAAGAAGAACCAAACATGGAGTTTGTATATGTGTTAGAGAAATGCCTAGTCGGCTAGCCTAAGCCATGCCTAATCATGGTGGAAACTTGCAGCATAACCATAGTGAGCAATCTGTGAAGCATCCTCAATAAAAACCTATGCAAATAGCAAATAAAAAGATCGCTGAGATGCTCATTGTCTGTTGCCTTGTCATTTTGATATGGGATAGCTCCTGTATCATGGGGCAAGGGTACCTGCATGTTCTCTATGATACACATGTACTTACAATGACAAGAACTTACTCGTGACTAAAGTTGAGTAGCATGAGGTTCGGTACTCGTAAGCAAGGGGCATGAGATTTTCAACTTATAACTTGTTAAGCATATCCTCACATTTGTTCACTTTAACCTTAATCACCTAAAGATGCTTATGATAGGGGTAATGAGAGCTGAAAGCTAATAAGTACCATAATTTTTGGAAGCTCTTTATGAAACTTGAATCCCTGCTTCCTTCTATGAAGGGCCTTTTTTTTAATTTTATGTTGAGTCTCCATCTTCTATCTTTATGCACCTATTAAGAGACTATAGTGGTCATTCTTAGTTTAGTGTGCATTGTCCCAAAACTTGTTGATTGATTCATAACTTTAATATTGCTTGTTCTTAAATTATTTGTATCTAGTCACCCTTATGAACTTTGAAGGTGTATTATGCATTTATGTTTTGCTATACCATGAGGGACAAGCTGAATACCATTCTCATTATGTTTTCTATATGTGAAACAAACAAACGTCTTTCAAAGCATTGTTATTCATGAATCTTTTGTTTGTACCTTTTCATGTTACAACATAGTTGCTATGTCTTATTGTTAGAACTATATCTTTCATGCTATGTTAAAGTACTATGATCCCAGCTATCAATAGTTTATAGATACCTTGATCAAGATTGTGATGGTGCATGTCACCTCAATAATTATTATTTTTTATCACTTACCTACTCGAGGATGAGCAGGAGTTAAGCTTGGGGATGTTGATACGTTGTAAACGTATCTATAATTTTTGATGTTCCAAGTTTGTTTAGTATCTACTTTCTGATGTTTCGTTCATACTTTGAGGTACTTTTATACTTTTTTGGAACTAACCTATTAACAAGATGCCACAGTGCCTGTTGCCCGTTTTCTGCTGATTTTGGTTTCAGAAAAGCTAGTAAGGAAATATTCTCGGGATTGGACCGGACAAAAGCCAAAGTCAATATTTTACCCGAAGCAACATGGAGTCCAGAGGGGAGATGAAGTGGTGCACCAGGGCGGCCGCACCTGGTGGCGGCACGGCCTGGGGGGGCACGCCACCAGGGGGTGTGGGCCCCCTGGTGCTCCACCGACCTTACCCTTCCTCCTATAAAAGCCTCCCGAGACAAAAACGCTAGGTACTCGATAAAAGACCCAATCAGAAATCCACGGAAGAGTTTGTAGCCGCCGCCATCTCGATCCCCAGATAGGGGGGATCCGAAGCTCTTCCCAGCACCCTTCCGGAGGGGAGAGATCACCCTGGAGGCCTTCTTCATCACCATGACTGACTCCAGTGTGATGCGTGAGTAGTTCATCCCTGGACTACGGGTCCGTGTAGTAGCTAGATGGTTGGTTCTCCTCCTTTGTGCTATCATGTTTAGATCTTGTGAGCTCCATTCATGATCAAGATCATCTATTTGTAATCTTACATGTTGTGTTTGTGGGGATCCGATGGATGTTGAGATGCTATTTCAGACAGATTATTGATTCTATCATGTCTATGTTATTTGTGATCTTGCATGCTTTCCGTTGTTAGTAGCTATCTTGGCCAAGTAGATGCTAGCAACTCCAAGAGGGAGTATTTATGCTCGATAGTGGGTTCATGCCTCTAGTAATCTGGGGAAGTGACAGGAATCTCTAAGGTACTAGATGTGCTATTGCTACTAGGGAGAAAACAACAATCCTTTGTCCATGGGACAATCGTATTGTTTACTTTACATACTTTGCTTAATGCAATTATCTGTTGCTTGCAACTTAATACTAGAGGGGGTTCAGATGATAACCTGAAGGTGGATTATTAGTCATAGATGCAGTTGGATTACGGTCTATGTATAATGTTGTAATGCCCAATCAAATCTCATAGGAGTCAATATGATTAGTATATGCATGGTATGATTTCTCGAGTCTATTAATTGCCCCGCTGTAATTTGTTCACCCAACATGCTATTTATCTTAAGGAGAATCATCTCTAGTGAACTATGGACCCCGGTACATTCTTTTACCATTGATAAACCATCTACTATTTACTGTTTACTGTTTACTTTCTGCAAGCAATTACTATCTTCCACACAATACGTTTAATCCTTTGTTTTCAGCAAAACCGGTGAGATTGACAACCTCACTGTAAGTTGGGGCAAAGTTCTATGGTTGTGTTCTGTAGGATTCCAAGTTGGTAACAACACCTTGGGGGTGTTTGCTTACTCCTACTAGATCGATAACCTTGGTTTCATAACTGAGGGAAACTTGCTGCTGTGCTCATCATACCTTCCTCTTGGGATTCCCAACGAGCTCAAAGTATCCTGAGCCATCACCGATGATAATTTCTTGAGCAGAAATTGATGTTGATGTCGTCTTCAACGGCTTAAAACCTAGAAAGGGTTAAGATGGTACGGTTGAGTACGAACGTACTCAGCAAGTTCACTAAAACAGAGTGTATGAGGAACTATCGCTACAGCCACAGACCAAAGGTCGTAGGCAATGCAGGTTTTCGTAAACATTCTTTCAAAGGTTGCTTTTATTCTGAAAACTATGTCCGATAGCCTTCATAGGTTGACCAAAACTTTCATGGAGTTTCTTTCCTGCCACGTTCGTAGCTCCTTCCTGGAACAGGGAGTAACATGTCACAGTTCTTACACTCTGAAGAGGTGCGTTGCTTTACCCATGAAAGACCTTAGCTTTGTTGCACATCCAAGTCATGAGCTTGTCCACACTTCCTTGGTATGGGGCCCAGTCTAAGATAGAAGCCAATCACTGCCCCTCTCCACGACCCCACATGAAGACACGACCTCCCCAAGCAGATATACCTCCGTTAACCCCCATATAGGCAGATATAACCCTGGCAACCCCTTGGAGACTCCAGTGAGCATATCATGTCCCTGGCAACCCCCATATAGGCAGATATACCTCCGACAACCCCTCACAGAAAGTCTAGACACCAATATCACGGGGAACTTGGAGTCCCACCCATCTGCTGAGTCCTCGTAAGGAAGCTACAACCTCACCATAAGGTCATCCGTCCATGCGAAAGGAAGAAGATCCAGCTGACTTCTCCGTCCCATTCCAAATCTCATGGTTAACGCGTAATATATGGTGGTAGAATCACTGACGACATTGGTTGTTAAGTCCTAGATATTATGTTCCTTTACCATTGGAAATGTATCAATAGATTATTACCATTTGGTAAATAATCTATAATCATATTATTATGAAAATAGTGTTTTCATACCTTTTTGAAATGCAGGTGAGGACAACATTTGAGTTACAAACATTTGATAGAAAATAACGAAAGGACATGAGCAAGTGTGAACTTGCCTTTTGTGATTGCAAGATTATGCACTCACAGTCTTCGAGATAATAGAAGATCCAAATTCTGTAAACAACACCATTGGTCCGGTATAGACTAATGTTTAAAGAAGCAATATGCAATGATGCATAAGTAATGTAATGCAATTTGATAAACGCAAAACCCTAGGATAATCGTATCTAATCTAGGTTTTGGAAACTGGTGATGAGTTCTTAGGAATGTGTTGCACCTTTATACCTTTTTCACACTTGTGCTTCTTATTAAGGCTTTTGAGTGTGTGTGTGAAACAATTTATAAGTACAATGAAGTAACACACAATGGCATAACATCCAAGGTGTTGACAAATAATTCAGAGTTGATTCTATTCATGTTTTCTAGTATAACTTAGAGAGTTAAATACAGAAGATATAGTTCATTTGCATTTTCTTTAAAAGAGTTACCTTTGAGGGAAAGATTACTTTACATAGTAAAAGCATTTATCTTGAGGCTAACCCTTTAAGGTTTTCTTATAATTATTAGTATTAAAGAAGAGAACAATTACCAAATTTTAATAGCTATTCCACTAGCAAGTGAACACTTATCTAACTTTAATATGAGAGGATACTACATGTTATTCAATTTATAATATTTCATGAAGGTGAGATAAAAGTATTATGTCTTTATGGAAGTGGTGTTCTCTTGATTTTATAAGTGAATAGAATCACTTACTAATTATGGAATGCATACTTATTTCTATAAGCATGGGAATGGCATCATGTTAAATACTTAAAAACTTTGTTTAGCTTTTAAAGTGGATTCCCAAATTTGTAAAAGAATTAATACTCAAATCTTGATGATTTTATAATTAATAAAATCTTTTTGGAGAGTAAGATTTACTTAATTTTTAAATGGTAGTTTTAGTAAGTACAACTTAAAATGGTTAGACTTATCTTGACTTCATTTAAACATCAATTTAACTTGTTATTATACTTTTAGATTTTAAAGAACTTATATTAAATGCATAGGCAAAGTTTTATATAATTTTTATGCATTAAATTAAAATAAAAAAATTTAAACTAGTTTTATTAAACCTTTACCTTTTATTTTACTTTAAAAGTGAGATTAGATATTTTAATGTGTAGATTTTATTTTTGTGATCATTTAGATATATCATATGTATTTTTATGATTTTTAATTATTAAGATATGATTTTTTATAAGTTTTATCACTTTATAAATACTAAATAAATAATAAATACTTAGTTAAGTATCACAAAAATGTACAAAATAAGTTTCTAAATGTATATGTTGTTTTTATAAAAGTTTTGATATATTATACCTAGTTTTATGAATTTTAAATAATAGAATATATTTATTTAAGATTTATCCCTAATAGGTTATTTACTAATAATAATTATTATCTTATTTAAGTTGTAAAATTAAATATAATAATAGGTTTTTATTATATAGTTTATTTTTCTGAACATTTTGATATATAATATATATTTTTCTGAGTTGTAAAACAAAAGATATACAATTAATAAGATTTAATCATTTTTCGGAATTAAAAATAATTATTAAATGGGTTTATGAGATAATCCTGATGTCAGCATGAGGTGGGGTGGCTTTTGTCACCGGGGCTATTCCTAGCCCCAGCCACTAACTGGTGGGCCTATGCCATGTCAGTGGCCACGTCAGCAAAGTGTGTCTTTTATTCAACACAAAAATTATTATTTAAAAAATAAAAAGATAAACCATATATGGTATCACCATGACGTCATGGTGACGTCATCAATGGGGATTTCCTCCCAGTCGAGGATGGACCCGTCGATGTGGTGCTCGCAGGGCAAGACGGAGGTGCGCGCTCGATAGAGAAGAGCAAGGCGAACCTAGGGTGGTGTCGCCACCCATTATTGGTCACCTGAGCTACTCCAACGACAACCACATACGGCGGCCGCGGAGCACGACGGTAGGGTGACTCAGAGCACGAGAAAGAAATGGAGAAGGTGCACGAGCACCGGTACCTCACCACGCAGCTGAAGAGCGCGTGGCGAGGCTGGAGAAGCTATGTGACGGCGGTAATCGATGACGAACGGCGATGACTAGCGGCAAAGAGTCGATGACGGTGGCATCGATGGCGAGCGAGAGTGCTCGATTCCTTCTGCCAGACGATCCAGGATGATGAGAGGCACCACGATGTTCATCGATAGAAGATTTGAAGCCCTCGGACACAGACTCATTAGGAAAGAATTGACACTTTTGGCCTTCATCGTCAGGCCTAGGCCTTAGGTTTACCTTGCTCTAGCGTAGTCATATCCAAATTCCTCGGCAAGGTCTCGTATGGCCAGTCCGACGACAGCTAGGGTTTCGGTTTTGGGGAAAACAGGAGAGAGCGCGTGAGAGAGTGAGATGGTTATGAGTAGATAGAGGAGAGCGTGCCGTTCTTATCCTCACCTCCAGGAACGGTGACACACATCATAGCGCGGCGGAGGATCAACGACGGCAGCGCGGCCACGCAGCTGCTTCACCATCATCGACGAAGATGGCGAGACGAAGAGGTATCTGGGCTGGGTCGGTACTAGGTTGCGGTGGAGTGGGTGAAAAGTTCTTGGGGCTAGACATGAGCAACAGGCAGTGCGAAGGTTGCTGGGCTGCGGCCAGGTTCTACTGATAGTCCTTTTCCTTTTTCTTTTTTTGCTTCTATTTACTATTTTATGAAACCTTTTCAAGTATGGTTTTCTCAAGGTTTAAAATATCCCAAAATTTTATAAGTCATGAATATTATTATAGAGATCAGTTATAACCAATTCTTTCCACACTTCTAATTATATTACAGAATGTGTCATTATATGAAGGTTTCTTCTTATTAGATAAGTATTAATAGGAATTAGGGTTCTAGGGACTTATTTCTTATATAGAAAATCTTATGAAAATGGCTTTGTTTAAACCATGATACTTATTATGATAAGGATTTAAAATGGTGAGGGGTATATATATAATTATATTCCTTCTTAGGCTCATTAATACATATACAATATAATGCATTAAACCTTGTGGTTTTTAATATGGTGATTTGAATTCCATGGTTCTCCTTACTTAGTGATTTCACCAAATCAATTCTACTTGATTTGTAGTGTTTAGGATTATCATAAAACAATCTTGGTTAAGTCATTAGGCCTGAACATCAATCATCAATGAGGAAATGAAAGTGTTCATTTCCAAATAATGGACATGAATTTTGGAAAGTTTAATAATAGATTCATATCTATTATGGATATGGATGAAGATTAAGATTTAAGGATACTACTTCTAAATCTATGAATAGGTTTGATATCTCAACTTAGGGTGAGATATTGGAATTACTTCTTAATGTGATCCTGATAGTTCTATTATTCTAGGTTTTATTAGGGTTTAAGATAATAAGGTGGACAAGCCTTTCCTCAATAATACTCAAGTGGTATTCTAACTATCTATTAGAGGTTTCATTTGACTAAGAGGTATTGTTCAATGGCTATCCATAAATAAGAAATGGTTCCTCTACCAACTTCATTCTGGGGATTTGGACAAAGAAGGAAACATGGGTCTTGTCCTGGTTTGATATGATCTTGGTTAAGGATTTCTCAAGACTCCTATCCTTAACACCTCACTAAGCTTAGAGCATAGTTAAGGAATTCCTTTCCTAAATATACTCTATATCTCTCTCTTATCTTACTCACAAAGATCACATCATCCTGAATAAGTCAATCATCTGACTACACCATATCCATCATCATATGATGACATGGTCTTGCCACTTTAACATTACTCCTTCATTCTTCTCCTAGTATATATATACAACTTCCAGTTATAAACTACCCTTAAGGAAGTCATCAATGCAACTACTTCTAACTCCATCTATTAATTCCTTTAATTCTATCTTGCAACTGCCACCAAGGATTATAAGACTACAATCCTCACTATACATAACAAAGGATATCAATCCTCTAGAATAGGTATGTACTATTCCCTTAATACAAGTTTGTTCTTGTACTATCTTGGTTAAAGTACTATGCCTCCAACTACTCCATATAACTCATATTATATACTTCATCAAACTCTAGCTTGACTTCTAATGATCAAGCTAGATGATTCAACTTACTAAGGTTTTGCCTAATTTGGTATACTCACAACACTTCTTTATCAACTGGTCATCTATTCTTAGGTGACTTGAGAATAATGACCACCATGCCTTGATCATGCTAATACTTAAGCTTCTAATTGTTTGATCAAGATCTATCATCAGCTAAGTTGTAGACTTGTACTAGTCTCTCTATAGACTTACCTTGTTAAGAAAGCTTACTCTAAGTTTATACCCACTTGACTTAACAAGATTATTATTTGATGTACTAATACTACTAGACTTCTCATAGCTCCTTAACTACTATCTAAACTCTTGGGTTTAAATACTTCTTCTAGTTAACTCATGAGTGAGTTATCTCCTCCAACATCAGATGGTTTGATCTCCACCAAGGATCACATTCCATTGATGATGGCATATTGTACCATAACTAGTTCCTCCTTCTTATAAATTTACTTAAGGTCTTTGGAAGGTCAATACAATAGGTCAAAGCTAAGGGTCAATAAGTTCTAGGTCAAGAATTGATTACTAAATATTGATGATCAATTGACACTAGGACTTAATTAAACAGGAATGTCACCTACTAACAAGGAAACAAAATATATGAGATGAATGGTCTTGGCTTGACTTCCTTTTCTACTCTATTTGTGATAAGAGTTAAAGCTTAGGAACTACCATGATTCTCATGGTAGGAATAACTATAGTAAACATGTGTACCAAGATTTACTTATTAAGTTTCTTTGCATAAGTTATAAACTTAATTGAGTATTAAAGAGTTGTTATGATGAATACCTAGATATGATTTCTATAAGATCCTTCATAAATGTGTGGTGGATTTAGCTTAGCTCTATTTGATCTACCCATAGATCAAATTATATTACCCAAAGATAAGAATTTATCAAAGTTCATATTGAAACTTATCGCATTCAACTTGATGATCTACTTCAGTTCCACCAAGTTTAGAGAAGCTTCAATCACTTTGACAAGTTTTATTTAAAAGCGCGTAAATTATCCAAATTTTCTATGCATGAATGCAGTGCACACACCTCATCTCAGCTTATTTCTAAGCTCTAATGCTAGGATGTTACAGTCTTCTAGGGAAAAAGCTATTATACTACATCTGTGAATCTGGATCGGAGGTATCAATCGCAACATCAGTGCATGGGCTTCCCACAGACGACGCTAATTGATGTGGGGTCTCCACAGAAATGACCATACTTGACGGACTTGGGTTTTCGAGAAGGAGGTATGCGCTGGAGACTTCATCGGCTAACAGACAAACAGTGGGATGTGAGTTTACCCAAGATCAGGCCCCCAGAGGAAAAACCCTACTCCTGCTTGTCTGTTCTTGATTGATGAAGAAACCAAAGGTTACAACATTGCCGAGATGGCTACGGATGCGCATATTAAATCTGGCATGTGCTACGGGTGGTACGTAAGGGGTGTATTGCGAGAGATCCCTCTTCGATAGCCCCTCCTAGATTTTATATGCACAAGCTAGGTCTTAGGTACCATCCGAGTTGGTTACAAGTTGGATTATATCTCTAAGATTTCCTAGTTTAGGAGCTTCTTCTTGATTGTCACGCTAGGAGCCGGTGTCCTTATGGGCTTCATATCACCCAAATCTTCATGGCTTTCATGGATCTCAACAGATCATCGCGTGGGACTCCAGCTGGGCCGAACCGGATAGGCCAAGGATGAGTACTAGTTGGGCATACCTATGTCAGATGAGGCCCGCCGGCTATCATCTACAATGCATGCTGGACGTGGATACGTGGGCACACAGTGGCACGACAGTGGCACTGTTCATGACCAAGCAATGGAAGTCGTTGGTATCCCCTTCTTCTTGACGTATCATCAGTATGGCTATCAGGACATGGAAACCATACCCCATGTCACTCTCTGACACCGGCTGCACGCCTATCCCGTCCATGCATCCGGCTCACGAGCTTCAAGGGAAGGGCCGGCTACGCGCACCACTTGGAGATAGAATACCATGCCAGTTGGGCCACCCGGTGGTGATGCCATCGATAGTATGCCTGATTTCTCTCAACCCTTAACACCATAAAATGATGCTTCTGCTACTAGACTGGGAGTTGTTCTAATGCAACAGGGAAAACTACTAGCTTTCTTTAGTAAGAGTCTAGGTCCAACAACTAGCACATAATCTATCTATGAGAAATAAACCATGGTAATATTATAAGCACTAAAAATGGAGACATTATTTCCTAGGAAGCAAAGTAATTATTAAGACTGACCAGAGGAGCTTGCAATATCTAGGCAGCCAAAGACCATTATAAGGTATACATCACAAGATGATGCTCAAGCTATTGGAATTCAATTATTCAATCCAATACAACAAGGGTACAGAGAATTCAATAGATTTTTTTCTTAAAGGGCCTTTTGTTACTTAAAGATTTTTAAGATTTACACCCGGCCTCTGCATAACTATGATGCACAAAGCCAACCAAATCCTAAATCCGAATCAGGACAAAAAATAACAAAGACGAATAACATATCAGAATGAGAAATTGTAAAACGCCTAAGCTGATGTGATGCAGCCCATCCTACGAACATCCCTACATCTCCACCACCAAGTTCCCCAAGTGGACCAATGACTCGTGCATGAGCTAAACTCCTACAAGCTAAGGTTAACTCGCTCGTCTCCTCGTGTGAATTTGATACATCCTTTGATGATTTGCTACTTCATGCAACTACTATTTGCATTATCAGATATGAAGCCACAACACATCCATCACCAATCCCCCACGGATGGAGTACAAGGAGCAGGGCATGAAGAAGAAGTTGCTGGTGCTAAACACACCAGAATCTCCGGCCTGCAAGACCGGAATCTCCGAACTGAGACACCGGAGGCTCCCGCCCATCTCCGGACCAGCCTCCAGACCGAGCCCGGGGTCAGTCTGACCCCCCTCCAGAGATAGACAGGATTCTCCGACCCACATCGGAGTCTTCGGTCGGCTACACCGGAGTCTTCGGACCACGCATCGACATGCATGTAAAAGCCTTTGGGCCTTCAGCCCATGTACCCCTTTAGTCTGTCTAGAACTTATCTTTTATCCCCAGAGTACCCTTGAACTAGTGGCTGGCCTATATATAGTCCCCCACATCTATTGTAAACCCTAGGCTTGATATTTTGAATAAGTGGACACCCCTTGTGGATCTATCTAGTTCTTGCCTCATGCTCATTTGATAGAGGAGCACCAAATATCCCCACCTTGTTGGAGTTTGCATCGTGCCTCCCGTGTTGTACAAGGCCTTGGCATCAGAGTCCCTTTGCCAAGACGTCAAGATCTCACCGAGACTCCCTACTCGTCTTGCCGGTTCGAGAGAGAGCACTCTGCCCAACGCTGATCCTAGGGATTGCGCCGGACCGGTTGCCACCGGCAAGAGCTATTGGCTTGTATCGTGTCTTCATGGTGTGTGTGTGTTCATGGCGTTCTTTGTGCATGAGTTCATGGATTTGGCTCTCTTCTTCATCCCCCACTCACTCCCCCTTGATTTCCAAGGGATTTCTGAAAGATCGGGCCATCCCTAAGGTTAACCCTCAACATGTGGAGGCCCTGTCCATAGATTATGCTGCCATCCATGATGACTAAAGAAGTTCTTCGCTGTATCTGTCCCAGACCAGAGTTTCCGGACCTGTAGACCGGAGTCTTTGGCCCACACCGTAGTTTCCGGCCTGACCACACCGGAGTCTCCGGCCCTAACACCTGTTTTTGACCCTTTTTCCTCTTATTTTGCATTGGATAATTTTACTCTTTTTTGTTTGTGTCCCGTGTATGTGTCATCAACTAACAACAAGCTTCCGCATCGTCAACATCCGTTCTCATCGACACCACAGCACCAAACATCATCCTGCACTACCGACACCAAGTTCATCATCACCAACGAAGGTATAACTTGCGTCACCTTGTTAACCCTATCTTCCTTTGTGTGTACCTATCCCACGAGAGTGGTTCATCTTGTGTTTGCTTGAGCATTGTGCATTTGTCCTTGGATAGTGAGAGTGCAATAGCAATAGCAAGAGTGACTTGGTAGCATCGAGGGAGAGCAAAGAAAATATGCAAAAGAAATAGAAAAATAGTCTCCCATAGCAAAAGAGAGTCTCAAATCTTGTAAGCAAGAGAGAAAGAAGAGTGCCCAAGGCAAGTGCACAAATCCGTTTCTCATTTTTGCTCTTTGCAAACGATCCATCGTCTCTCCTCGCATTGGCACGACACCGAGCGTAGTCTTCTTTAGGACATTTTGGTTGCTCATTTTCATAGTCGTGTCAATCCCAACAATCTCCACGTGTGTGTATATAGTCGTAGGTTCTCGTCACCCTTTTGAGTTGTTTACCCTTACCTTTGACTTGAGTTTTGTTTGGATTTTACCCACTTTTTACTATCCCTTTTCTTTGGATTGGTTCTTTGGCATTCCACAGTCCTAACCTTCCACCAAAAGATTTTGAGAGCCTTAGTCCTTTCTCTAGTGTGAGGTTTCTTTGCGATTTCACTTTGCAAGATAATAGTTCTCTCTTGTGGCTTCTAGTTCGGTGCAATCCCCAAGGTGAGGTAAAAGGCTAACACCACCATATTCCACTTCCATATACAATTCTTGTGTGTTTTGCATGATGGATAGGCACGGTGAGTCAAGCCAACCACCTCCACAAGAAGAAGAACAAGGCCCGTACATGACACACGCAAGCCACTACATCATCTGACATGAGTTCCTTGAATGTTGCGAGGCGCTTGAGACGCGACAAGATGAAAAATTCGGCGAGACTCAAGCCGAGTTCAAGAACATCGACAACCGTTTGATGGACTTGAAAGACAAATGCATGCAATGCAACACAACTTTATCCATCAAAATGAAGCACTCCAACGCTCCATCGCCGAAACAAATGACAAGCTTCGACTCCTCATCGATGGAATGACAAACAACACAAGACTGCGCTCATGTGCATCAAGCTTGTTGCGGCACTGTCCTCCTCTTCGTCAAGATCATCATCCAAGTGCTCCAAGATGCAGTGACGCCCCCGTGGTTGAAGATGGAAGATCTTTGCACTATGTACCTTCCCCACAGCACGCCGCAACGACAAGCTATGATGGTGATTTTTCCTCAAGGCCCCAAGCAAGGAGAGAAGGACACCGTCATGACTCAAGGGCACTAGTGATCGAACAAGCAGAACCACAAGTGGAACCGCAAGAACAACCTCAAGTCCAACACTATCGCCCGCGACACATACTTGACACAACAAGTGATGACTCCAACTTGGAGGAACAAGCTTGTCACCGACATGAAGCTCTCCAATATCCTCCTCTTCGTCATCGCTGTCATGAACGTCCACGCCGACACCATGGTCATCACGAGGCACCTCCTCCACCACATCAAGACATGGAGCGTCAAATTTTTCATGTTGAGAGACGCCCACCATGTCGTGAGGCTCAAGACCATGATCTTCGTCGTGAGGCCCAAGTTCCCAATCCACATCACCAACCGAGGAACGAGCCTCCTCTTTGTCAACAACCGCACCAAGAGGATTCACATCCTCAACACCCTCATGAGTACCAAGCGCCTCAACCTTGTCAACCACCATGTCAAGAGCAAGAGAAAGCTCCTCAACAAGGTCACTGGAACCAAGTTCCACCTCCTCAACCACACGCACATCAACAAGATCACCAAGGTCATCGCAATAATTGCATGGAAGATGAAGATCGTCACTATCATGTCAACCAGATCCATCATGACTGCAATGAGGAAGAAACCTTTGAAAACCTCAAGTTCATGATGCCCAAGTTCACCGGCTCAAATGATCCTGAAGAATATCTCTCATGGGTTCTCAAAGTCGACAAGATTTTCCATATGCACAACTATAGTGATGATAAGATGGTCGATATAGCCTCGCTTGAGTTTGATGATTACGCCAACCTTTGGTGGGAACAAGTTCAAGTTGCTCGTGACGCAAGAGAAGATCCCCCAATCACAACTTGGCATGACATGAAGGCTCATATGAGATCCCGCTTTGTTCCTTTGCACTATACGCGTGACCACTTCAACAAGCTTCAATCGCTTAGTCAAGGGACAAAGACCATGGAAGAGTACTTCAATCAAATGGAGCTCAACATGATCCGCGCCAACACTGAAGAGTGCAAGGCGCAAGAAATGGCATGTTTCCTCATCGTCTTGAACCATCTAATCAAGCGCATCGTCGAGTTGCAAACATACAATGACATGGTTGAGCTTGTGCACATCTCAATAAAAGCCGAGTGTCAAGTGCAAGAGGACATCAAGTACAACAAGCCTAAGACATACTTCACCTACAAGAAAGCTTCACCCGCTACACCAACCTTCAATGGAAGCTCCTCAAGTACCTCCAAGCCTTCCTTCAAGCCCACACATCCTCAAGGAAAACTGCCCCCGAGTGGCAAGTATACAAAGGATGCTACGGCATTCAATGGTGAATGCTACAAGTGTGGAGGCAAAGGACACAAGTTGGCGAGTGTGGAAACAAGAAAGTATTGTTTATCCATGATAATGGCGATGAAGATTACTTGAGTGAAGATGAATTTGATGCCCGAGTAAAGGAAGCAATGATAAGGCAACATGGGGAAGATGACCAAGAACTCCTCATGTGCAAGCATGACACAAGTCCATCACTTGTCATCACAAGGATCTTGACTACTCAAGCACAAGAGCATGAAGATCAACGATCAAATATCTTCCAAACACCTGCCGGCATCAATGGGAAATCTATAAAGTTGATCATCGATGGAGGGAGTTTCCACAACCTTGCAAGCACCGAGTTGTGTGAGAAGCTCAACCTCACCCTCCATCCTCACAAGCACCCCTACCATGTCCAATGGCTAAGTGACCAAGGGTCCGTGAAGATCAAGCACACCATCTCGGTAACATTCTGTATTGGCCCATAGAAAGACAAGATGGAGTGTGATGTCATCCCAATGACGGTTTGCCACATGTTGTTTGGTCGACCATGGCAATTTGACAAAGGTGTTATACATGATGGTCGCACAAATGTGTACATCTTCAAGTGGCTTAACAAGACATGTGTTTTGCAACCGATGACTCCTAGCCAAATAATTGAGGAAAATCCAAAGGCTTTAGCGAGGGCGCAAACCACAACAAAAACTTGTGAGAAGAGCGGTGAGCAAGAGAACCACCTCATAGCGAGTGAGAGCCACAATCCTAACTCGAGTGAAAAAACTAAGAGTGTTCTTCTTGCCACCAAAAGTGAGATGATAGATGTGAGGAACAACCCATCCATCTTTCATTATGTCCTCATTTGCTAGGGACTAGCACAAGGAACTAATTACTTGACAAATATTCCTCCCTCTTTGATGATTCTTTTCCAGGAATTCAAGGATGTGTTCCCCGAAGAGCTCCCACGTGGACTACCTCCTCTTCACAAAATTGAGCATCACATTGACCTCATTCCCGGCGCACCCCTTCCAAACCGCGCTACCTACTGCACGAATCCGGTGGAGACGAAGGAGATCGAACGTCAAATCAACCAACTCATCTCCAAAGGTTTGATCCAGGTAAGCACTAGTCCAAGTGCGGTACCCATCATTCTTGTTCCAAAAATGTATGATACGTTGCAGTTATGCATGGACTGGCATCCAATCAATGCTATCACCGTGCATTATCGACATCCCATACCATGTCTCGATGACATGCTTGATGAGTTGTGTGGAGCCACTATTTTCTCGAAAATTGATCTTCGTAGTGGTTACCATCAAATTCGCATGGCGGAAAGTGATGAGTGGAAAACCTCCTTCAAGACAAAACTTGGTCTGTATGAATGGTTGGTCATGCCGTTTGGCTTATCTAATGCCCCATCCACCTTCATGTGCCTTATGAATCATATTTTGCGTTCTCTCATTGGAAAAAAGTGTTGTTGTCTATTTCAATGATATACTTGTTTATAGAAAGTCACTTGAGGACCATGTTACACTTGTTAAGGAGGTCTTTCAAATCCATCGACATGAAAATCTTTATGCTAATCTTCCCACATGCACTTTTGCTAAAGACAAGTTGATTTTTCTTGGATTTGTCGTTTCCTCGAAGGGCATTGAAGTTGATGTTTCGAAGGTAAAGGACATACGAGATTGGCCCATCCCAACAAATGTGAGTGAACTCTGAAGTTTTCATGGGTTGGCTGGTTTCTATCGTCGCTTTGTGAAATACTTTCCTACCATTGCTTGTCCTCTCAACGAATTGACCAAAAAGAATGTCACCTTCGTGTGAGGCAAAGCACAACAAAAAGCTTTTGATGAACTTAAAAAGAGGCTCACCGAAGCACCTCTTTTTGCATTACCTGATTTCACCAAAACTTTTGAGATAGAGTGTGATGCTAGTGGTATTGGCATTGGAGGAGTCCTTATGCAAAATGGACGCCCTATTGCTTACGATAGCGAGAAACTTGATGTTGCATGCCTCAAATATCTGATTTATGACAAAGAGCTTTTTTCCTTAGTTCGTGTTCTTCAAGTTTGGCAACACTACCTTTGGCCTAAGGAATTTATCATACATTCCGACCATGAGTCATTGAAATATCTCAAAGGCCAAGCCAACTTGAGCAAGAGACACGCTAAGTGGGTTGAGTTCATGGAGTCTTTTCCATACATTGTCAAGTATAAGAAGGGCAAAGATAATGTAGTCGCGGACGCTTTGTCTCACAAGCACACAAGCCTTCTTACTCGACTAGAAATCAACGTGTTGGGTCTTGATGAAATCAAAACTTTGTATGCTTCTGACCCGTTCTTTGGACCAATTTTCACAAAGTGCTACATTGACAAAGGAGTTGATGATTTCTATTTGCATAAGGGCTTTCTCTTTAAACAAAACAAACTTTGCATCCTGAAGTCGTCTCTTCAACTTTTGCTTCTCCAAGAATCACATGGTGGAGGCTTCACGGGTCACTTTGGCCATGACAGGACATTGTACATGCTTTCCACTCATTACTATTGGCCAAAGATGAGGCGAGACGTGGAGCGCTACGTTCAACGATGCACGACATGCATTCAAGCTAAGTCTAAGTCTAATATCTTTGGTCTATATATGCCATTGCCTATTCCTCATGCACCTTAGTCCGACATTAGAATGGATTTTGTATTAGGATTTCCTAGGTCTAAGCATGGTCATGATTCTATATTTGTTGTCATGGATCGCTTTTGCAAAATGGCACACTTCAAACCGTGCCATAAGACTGATGATGCATCACAAGCTGCCAATGTGTTTTTTGGGGAAATTGTTCATCTTCACGGTGTGCGAGGAACAATCGTCTCCGACCGCGACGTCAAATTCATGAGCTACTTGTGGAAGTGGCCAAGCTCGGCATCAAGATACTCTTCTCTTCCGCATCGCACCCGCAAATCGATGGCCAAACTGAGGCCGTCAATCGAAGGCTCAATACTCTCCTTCGTGTGTTGATCAAGAAGAACTTGAAGGATTGGGACGAATGCATTCCCCATGCCGAGTTTGCCTACAATCGCGCTAAGCACTCCACAATGAAGATGAGCCCATTCATGATCGTCTATGGTTTAGAGCCCCTCACCGCGCTCGACATACTACCACTACCTCTCCATGAGCGCACTAACATGGCCGTTGACAAGCATGTCCAAACTATGAAGACCGGAATCTCCGGACCGAGACACCGGAGTCTTCGGCCCGTCTCTGTACCAGCCTCTGGACAAATCTCGGGGACAGTCTGACCCCCCTTCGGAGATAGACCAGAGATAGACCGGAATCTCCAGCCCACACCGGGGTCTCTGGTCGGATACACCGGAGTCTCTGGACCGCGCGTCGATAGGCATGTAAAAGCCTTTGGGCCTTCGTCCCATGTACCCCTTTAGTCTGTCCAGAACTTATATTTTATCCCTAGAGTACCCTTGAACTAGTGGCTGGCCTATATATAGTCCCCCACATCTATTGTAAACCCTAGGCTTGATATTTTGAATTAGTGGACACCCCTTGTGGATCTATCTAGTTCTTGCCTCATGCTCCTTTGATAGAGGAGCACCAAATATCCCCACCTTGTTGGAGTTTGCATCGTGCCTCCCGTGTTGTACCAGGCCTTGGCATCAAAGTCCCTTTGCCAAGACGTCAAGATCTCACCGAGACTCCCTACTAGCTGTGCCGGTTCAAGAGAGAGCACTCTTCCCGACGCTGATCCTAGGGATTGCGCCGGACCGATCGCCGACGGTGTGAGCTATTGGCTTGTATCGTGTCTTCATGGTGTGTGTGTGTGCATGGCGTTCTTTGTGCATGAGTTCGTGGATTTTGCTCTCTCCCTCATCCCCCACTCATTCCGCCCCGATTTCCAAGGGATTCGTGAAAGATCAGGCCATCCCTGAGGTTAGGCCTCAACATGATGGAGGCCCTGCCCGTAGATTATGCTGACATCCATGATGACTAAAGAAGTTCTTCGCCGTATCCTCCAGTCGTGTACACACCTCCGTAAATAGGCCGCAAAACTCCACATGATGTAGTCAAGACAAAATGCGGAGCATACCTATACAATAGTAGATAACCTGTGAGATAGATGAATTTTTATCGTTTATCATTTATGCATAGCCATAGTGACCAAATTTAGGAAATTGTTCCCACAACAAGGAGAGTTATGTACTTGTAATCAATACCATGTAGCCAATTCCCAAATAAATTGGTAACACTACTCGGAGGATACGAGACGGAAGCAGCTTGGATGACTGACCATATAGAACGAGAAAAATTGCATTAGAAAAACAAGTGTTTGATTGTCTCATCATGATAATATGAAACACATGTTTTATTTCCATTCCAATTCCTCCTTATGAGATTGTCTTTAGTAAGAATAATTCCTTGACGTAGATACCATGCAAAGATTTTATTCTTTAGAGGTATCTTCGTCTTCCATATTTTTTTATTAGTATCCACTATTAAGTCAGTCTAGATGAGTGCATTATATATTGAAGCCACCAAGAAATCTCCATCCCCAAGAAAGTTCGAACGAAATTCATCATGCCTAGTTGTTAATTCGATAGTAGCCAAGCATTGAAGCAAGGTATGCCAAGATAGGACCCAATAAATCTATCCTGAAGGTCATATTCGGTGGGCAGGACCCCAACACTGTGGCAATTGTATCACCCTTATGACCTAAAATATTTTACTACACAAGATACTCTTCATGGAGAGTAGCATTTCCAAGCCACTTACCCTCCTAGAACCGAATCTCCGATCCTTACTTAATCTAAAAGGATCCAAAGTGAAATAAGTGCTTCTTTTTCATCATCAGATCAGCCTAGAAATGCAAATCCCCTGGTTTACATTAAACCTAGGATAAGGCTTACGAGCTGACATACTTTTGTTTAAGGAGAGTCCGCCATACCCCATACTAAGTAAGTAACTTGAAGATCCATTTACCAAGAAGTGCTATACTCTTGACCTCGAGGTCATGAATACCTAACCCTCCCTGATCATTGGGTCAGCATAGGACACTCCACTTAGCCAGTCTATACTTTCTTTTTTCACTATCGCCTTACCAAGAGAATCTTGATTGGAAGTAATCCAATCTTTTAAGAATTCCTTTTGGAAGTTGAAAGAAGGATACCAGAGTAAATAATAGCGCTAGATTGTTTCGGATCAAACTGCTATCCACGTTATCCCTATTCTTTTTGGCCGTGGGATGGATGACAGGAAGGACATCCGGCACACTCGCAACGGAGCCCTGCTCTTCTGGGAGGTGGGACCCAATGCAGGCTAGGGTAAAAGATTTCCTACCGCGGATGGGTGTCGCGCTTGCCGTCATACTCCACATCAAAGACAGTGGACCATGCACATACCATGGGCCTGCCGTTAGCATACGTGGGAAGGACCACATTCGATGAGAGGCGTTCTCGGCACGACCCGCCTCCGCACCCGCCAGGTTGCGAGGCCCACCTAGAGCCGACATGGCACTGTGAGCCCGCGATGGCCATGGACTCTCATGGTCATGGGTCTTGCCAAGAGCCGATGTGTCGACGTTAGCCCATGCCAGACATGTTTTCTCGCGGACGGGATCCGACATGGCTGTAAGCCCATACTGGCCGCGGTTTCTCACGGACATGGGACCCGGCGGGAGCCAGCATGGCCCCCTAGGCCCATGGCAGACGCATTTCCTCACGAACGTGGGGCATGATGGGAACCCGCGTGATGCCATAAGCCCATGCCCGCCACATAATTACTCGGACATGGAAAATGGTAAACGACACGGGTTCTCGAAGTGAGATCATATAGTGAGACCCATTTATAGCCAATGTGCTACCGTAGAACCTAGACAGCCTCGTGTTCTCATGGTGGAAGCCCAGCTAGAAACATAGACTTGCTTAGGCGGGTGAAATCTTCCCTCTCACGCCATCTTTCCCTCTCATTCGGTTATAAAACATGCCACGACTTCTCTCTCATTCACAAAGCCTTAGGTGTACTTTCTCTATTTCTTTATTTATTGTAGGTTTCTCTATGTTTCACCATATTTTATATGTGGGGACACCGGCAGCGGGAAGTAGTGCATGCTTAGGCACGTCGTACATGCTTAAGCATGGTTCCCTTCTATGTCGTTCCACCGCTTCTTACAAGTGGTGTTTCGTACCCATTTCCACGAGCAGGCTGTACATGCTGCTCTGCGTGTAGCTGATGATCGAAAGAGCATCATAAGCCAGTCCTTGGCCTCTCTGTCATGGCTTGGAGCCATGCGACGTTTCTGTCTGCGCTTCCGCGGAGGCTGGAGTTTCGATGAGAAGAGATCCACGGGCGATGCGCAGAAGACAGTGTTTCAGCAAGAAGAGATCCACTAGCACCGACATAAGACGGTGTTTCCGTGAGAAGAGCTCAGCGGGAAACTCCGTAACATGGCAGGAAGAGCTCCACCGGCCACGCCAGAAGACGAAGTCTTGGCGATAGGAGCTCCATGGGCTTCGCCATAGTTTCTCCATGGCGGCCGACTTTAAGATTTAGTAAATGGTAGGTGTGTGTTTGTCCTATATTTATTTTATGTCTCTTGGTTGTAGCTTTGTTGTATGCGTGAAAAGATAATATGTTGCGCTTTTGACGAGTGTTAAACTCATCAATGCCCATTGTTATGGACTTGGGTTTTGACAAAGAGGGGTGCACTGGAGATTGTGTTTGGCTAACTGACAAGCAATGTGGGACATGAGATTTACCCAGCATCAAGCCCCTAGAGGGAAACCTTACTCCTGCTTGTCTACTCTTGATAATTAACGGAACCGAAGGTTACAGGGGGTGCGCAGATGAGATCTGGCGGGTGAGTATATTAGGGTTGAGGTAGGTCCTTCTCGCCATTTCCTGGACTTTATATAGGGGGCCAGGACCCAGGATAGGGCCGAGTTGGTTACAGATTTGGGTTTTCTCTTCAAACTTTCTATCTAAAATTAGCCGTATCCTCGAAGGAATCACGTCCTTCATGGGCTTGGGTCACCCGAATCCTTCCTGGGCTTCATCATCAGATGCAGATCATCACGTGGGCTCCCTCTAGGCCGAACCGAATAGGCCAATATTGAGTACCCGTAGGGCATACACATATCAGTAGCCCCCCGAGTGTCCAGTTGAACCGCAGATTCAAATGGAGACTCTAAAGTCTTCGATTGCTATCTGCTCATCCGAATACGCTTTCGGGTCATAGTGTTTAGTTCGTAGGGATAGTTGATATGTGTGCCTGACTCGCCCAACGGATCGGGGTCAGTTAACTGCCTTTGGGAAAAACTATGCTATATACTCAGACTCGTGTCCCTGGACTCGAATCCGGAAATGTGCTGGCGTAATTCGACTTAGGCCGCAGAGGTCTTACAGAAGTCAAACTCCAGTGATATTAAATATGCACCCAACACGTCTGTCGGGATTTTTCATCGTACCTGTAGGTACGGTATATTATTGGTAGAGCGCAATATGTGTGTTACCACGCCATCAGACTATGGCTGTAGGTCTTACCTTTGTGTTGTAGACACAACATCGAATGTTTATCATCGCGGAGACAATTCAGGTTGGCAAGGAGATGTCGTCTCTTAGCAATTATAGTGATGGGCAGAGTCTCCATGTTTTTCGATTGTGTATTAGTTCTCATGATGTAGTCTCCATAGAGGATCCAAAGGATCACCGTTGACTTATTCATAGGGTCCGCGGCCAGCACTCCCTATGGGAGTAGCCCCCAAGTGTCTGTTCAAGTCGTAGACTCGAGCAGAGACTTTAGTCATGCTTATCTTTCAAATGCCGTTGATAGCTATAGTTTATCGGATGACAACCAGCGCTCCCTATCGGAGTAACCCCGAGTCCGTAATCGAGTCGCTGACTCAGAGAAGGAGTCGAGGTATTTGGCCTTAACATGTGCAGTTATCAGGCTAATACTAGACCTGGAAGTACTTTGGGTGCGCGTCCAGTGCTCCTGTTAGGAGTAGCCTGAGTATTTGGTCGGGTCGTAGACGCAAGCAAAAAATCAGTGAATCAAGAAAGGAGTCGAGAATATGACCTTGGTAGTTGTCATCTTCAGGCGTTCACTGGACCCGAAAGAAGCTTTGGGTGTGGAGCAGCGCTCCTGTTAGGAGTAGCCCCTGAGTATTTGGTCGAGTCGTAGACTCGAGCAAAAACTCGTTTACTCGCTCGAGCAATATAGAGCCATTTTTGTGTTCCACCTTTTTCTAAACGTGTGAACAATGATGACATCAGTGATGACGATCTGTGCGCTCATACGTCAGTGAGGGCAGCATCGATGGGACGGGACGACCATGGGTCCCTCAATCTGACTAGAATTTGACTAGTCACACGTAAATTGTGATGTTTTTAACTGCGCCTCCTCGCTTTACGCATGGACTGGAGAGTGTGGTGGCGACGGTTCGAGGGACCGACGCCACGTGTACACGGTGATGCACGCCACACACCCCACATTATAGATTGACGGTTGTAAGTCACCGTCTCCCACCGATTAATACGCCCAGTGCACCGGTAATTTTTCTTTATGCTTCCTTAGTGTTCTTCTTCCTTTGTGTTTTCACCATTTCTCTTCTTTGTACCACCTCCTAGTCTGTGCCGCAATCTTGTGCGCTAGACATCCTTTGTGTTTTCCCAAGAAAATTCCTTCGGTCACAGAGGAGGAGAGCGCTGCCAAGGATGGGGAAAACCAAGGAAGCTGCTACTGCTGGGTTGAGTGCTATCGTTGCCGCCCCCAAGAATAAAGTTGCGGGGGTTCACGTCACAAATGGTGTGTGGCGACGCTCATCGATTAGGGCATGCGACCTACAACCCCATCCATCAGGCCAGCTTGATATCAGCGGACGAGGCACATTGCCGAATCCCTAGTGTGGAGATAATCCCTAATCCTCCATCTGGGTTCAGGGTCATGTTTATTGCCTTCCTTCTTCGCGGTCTGTCGCTTCCCTCCACGAATTTGTTCATGGTTTACTCTTTTCTATGGGATCCAGCTGCATCCGTTGACTCCTAGTTTGATTCTCCACATTGCCTCATTACTATCTACGAGTGTTGGCTCGGCATCGAGCCACACTTTGGCCTTTTCAAGAATATGTTTAGGCTGAAGAGGCAATCAAGCTCAGCAGTCTATGATGTTGGAGGATGTGGTATCTCCATAAGCCCCAACATGCAATACTTTAGCTGCAACTCTGTCAACTCTGCTCAAGGATGGAGGGACAAATGGTTCTACATCAAGGACCAGAAGAGCAAGAGGTAGAAATATGGCTTAGCTCCATTCTAATCGACTGTTGAGACGAAAAAGAAGCGGTCGTGGAAGAACATTGTGATGCCGAGCATGACGGACGAAGTTGAGGCCTTGTACAAGCGAGTGCAAGATCTACATATCATCTGTGGAAGGGAGATGTCTGGGGTGGACATCAATCCAAAACTTCCTTCTACGGCGTGTGCAACCTCTGCTAGCCAGAGCCTACTCTACGGCCTTGTGGGCTAGCATCTCCAACCCCACTCGGGTCTCTATTGAGGACCTTTCTTTGTTGGAGCTCGAGAAAAAGATCAGGTCGCTGACCAAGCTGATAGCGGAGGATCGGCACCCAACAGAGATGGTGACTGAGCCATTCAGCGCCTTCCATCATGTGTCAGCGGCAATGTTTCTGCCCATACTATTATTCTTTTTGTAGTTATCTGCTCTAGTTCTCAAGTTGTTCCTGCTGTTCAGGACTAGGAAGTGGAAGGTATGATGCCTCCCGCTCTTGAAAGCTTAGAGGGTACTCATGATGATGAGGAGGTGGAAGGGTCTGAGTCCACTATCCCTGTAGCGAAATCACCAGAGCATGGAGCCCCCGAGTCCAGTGATGGTGACACTCGCAAGAGGGGTCACAACGAAGGGTCGAATGCCTCCACTCTTACGTCTTCGAAGGGTCCAGCTTCCCCGAAGGAGTCTGCACTGGCCATGAGTGCCACTGGGCCAATTCTGGTGGTGCCCATACGAGCCATGGGTCCTGAGCCTCGGGCTAAGAATCTAAGAATACGGAGGTCTTCGACCTCTCTAACATCACCACGTAAGTATTTTATGCATACTTTTTTCCTTCGAGTGCACTGCTTGATTTTTGACTCATGATTGCGTCTTTCTGACTGTGTTCGATAGGGGGTCCACCCTAGATGAGTCCATCAAGGACAAGGCCGATGAGGGAGCCGTGGACTCCAAGGCCATGAGTGTAGAGGTAGCGGCGTCTTTCCCGAAGACAGTGGCCAACTCCGGCGACAGCTCCTTGAGCTCCTCCAAGTTGGGGACTCGGCATGATTTTTGCTCGGAAGACCACTACAAGACCTTTAGAGTCTTCGGGTGAACATGTAAGTAGTTTCGAGCTACTCTGACAAGCCCCCGAGTCTATTTCCTCTAACTTGATCTACCTTGTCTAGCCTTTTCTGCGGGAGATGAATCGCCTAGGCCAACATCATGTGCAGCTAGAAGTAGAGTTCTAGCAGCTCCACCGTGAGTGGTTTAGTACTGTTGATGCTTGTGAATTACCGTTGGTGAATTCGACTGATCTTTTTTTCTTTGATTGTAGACGAGAACAATGAGGTACTCCATTAGCTAGCCTCTCTCGAGAAGAGTCGCAGCATGGCGGAAACCAAAGAAAAGAATGCCTCGAGGTTCTCGAGCGCTTCCAGTTGGAAGCGAAACAGCACCAGGAAAAGCTGCTGACAGAGGCGGCTGAGCGAGAGAGGAACCTCGCCAGCCATGTCATGATTTCTTCCCAAGCATTGTCTGGTGAATTACACAAGTCATATGGGCTCTTCCATTCTTTTCGATTCGTTGTTGCCCCATTGATTTTAAGTGATATGCATTCGTAAAGCGACTGGCGTTGTCTTTAATGCCAGGTGTTGGAGCGTGGTAACCCCCTAGCTGGTGTTGTTGCTGTGGTTCAAGACCGGTGCAGCTCCACCCATGATACCTTGGTCAAGGCCAAGGAGGCGCTCGGCCGCTTCCACCGGGAGATATTCCCAAAGGCGGCAGCGCTAGAGGATGTCGACGCTCTCGCAGAGGTGCTTGCAGGGGACGTGCCTACTAAGTACAAGAAGACGCAAAGGGGAGCGGGTGCTTCCCCTGGCCTGGTGATGGCTCAGGCGTGCGGTGCTCGTTTGGACCTCAACAAGGTCACCTCTAGGATGCCGGTGACGGCGGAGGGTGCCGAGGTAGCTTTCACTCCTTTTGCTTCTCGCAGCAAGAAGTACGGCCTGCGGCTCATAGAGTTGCTCATGAAGTACTCGGCGGAGCAGAAGCGGTTGGCCGCGGTGCAAGCCACGGGGATGGAGGAAGTCACGGACACCACGAAGCGCTTGGGTGCCTCTGCGTATTAGTTGCTTGTAGTTTGTTTAGCTAGAGTAGTTTGTCGTGCTTTGTACGAGACTGTATCTTGAACTAATACGTGGTAGCCTTTTGTGTAAATATATGCCCTTTCTTCCCTTTACCTTCATCTTGTTCTTATTTTCTATTACTTTACTTGGCATAGGGTTCATCGAGTGTTGTCCCAACTAACCTCGCATGTCCCTTCGGCTCCACCGTAGCCAAAGACAAATGAATTGTCGTAGCTTCCTCTGCTTCACGATCGTGTGAAGAGCCTAGAGAAGGATGTTGCTATCATCCGCGGCCACGCTGATGTGTGGAAATCGAAGACAGAGAAGGCTTTTGAGAGGGAGAAGTATCTTCTTGGAGAGTTCGTGCAAATTGGCAAGCAGCTGCAATGTAAGCAAAGTTCAACTGTCCGGTCCTTCGGTCATTTCCGTGTTGTCGACTGACTTGTTGCTATTTTGTAGTTGTGAATCTCATTCCGCGGGAAGAGAAGGAGCGTATCGACATTCGACTGAACTGCCTAACCCAGCAGGTGCTAGAGGATGGGGGTTTTTCTAGATGGATCGAAACCGAGCGGTCGTGTTGGCAACAGTGCAGGACCATGTTCACCAAGTGCTCAAGGTGCCGAGGAGCGCTTGTTCAGCACTCGCGTCAATCTTTAGCGCCATGTTCCCTCTGGATGAGGCTCCTTCCAGCGTGCTAGGGCTTTTTCAGAAGTTCCGGGATGTGGGCGCAGTGAGGGAGTGTGTGCGCCAGCAGCTCGTCGCAGGTGCCACGACTGTGCTATCCCTTGTGCATCTGCACCGTCCCGACATAAACCTAGTGGCCATTGTAGTTGGCCCGCCAGTTCCTCCAGATGGAATGGCATGGAACATACGGCCACATTAATGCGCTGTTGCCTAGCCTGCCGAGAGTATAGTGCAGCTCCCCGACAAACTTACCAATGTCATCCTTCAACAGTGGCAGTAGTGGACTTTCCTGTGTAGAATATGTGTAGGATGTAAAAGTTGTATAATTTCAACTAGGCGGCATTTCCCTTGTAAAAATTGTAAGTAGTGCATGTGATGCATTTGATTACTGTAAATGGCATGTTCCTTTTTGTTAGCCTGATGTCTATGAATCTCAGCTTCTTGCCAGCCCGTCAGTTGGGTTGCAACTGGGTTGGAGTTTTCAAGGGTTTGAATGCTTAGAGTAGTCAACTACTTAGGTGAATGCAATAGTATTGAGCCGACGAGGTCGTCGGGTGAGGCGTAGCCCCCGAGTGTAATATGTATGAAAATGTACAGAGGAGACTCATTGGGCGAGGAACTTAGCTTTATTTATTGCAGAATAGCATGTACATGTTTCGGCTAAGTAACTTGGCTGAGTAGAGTTATTTGGAAGTAAAAACATCTAGGGGTAGAAGCGTCGTAGTTGTGCGATGTTCTAGGGGTTGGAGTATGTTACTCCGAATTCTACATCCTTGAGGCAGTAGGCGCCACCTGGGATCACTTCGGTGACCACGTAAGGTCCTTCCCATGGGGGCTCGAGGTTTAGGTGCCCCTTATGCTTTAGTCACAGGACGAGGTCGCCTTCGACGAAGGACCTTGGCTGCAGTCGTTGGCTATGGTAGTTGTGGAGGCTTTGCTGGTATACCATCAAATAAGTAGAGGCGACATCGCGTGCTTTGTCTAACAGGTCGAAGGATTCTTCAAGTGCGGCCATGGATTCAGCCTCACTGTATGCAATGACCCACGGGGCCTTGTAGCGCACTTCAGCGGGTAGTACCACCTCGGTGCCATGCACCATGAAGAAAGGCATGTATCTAGTGGTGCTGTTTGGCGTTGTGCGTAAGCTCCAGAGCACCGAGGATAGCTCTTCTGCCTAGGCACCTATTGCTCGTTCGAGAGGCCGTAGGAGTCACTTTTTGATGCCGTTCCAGATGAGTCCGTTGGCCTTTTTGACCTGGCCGTTGGTCTAGGGGTGCGCCACTGAGGCGTAGCTGATGTTGATGCCGAGGTTGTCACAGAAGTCTTGGAACTCCTTCGAGGTGAAGTTTGTTCCATTGTTGGTGATGATGTTGTGTGGAACCCCAAACCTGAAGACGATGGACTCGAAGAACTTGACGGCATGGTGCCGGTTTGGTAGGTGACTGGTTTAGCTTCGATCCACTTGGTGAACTTGTCGACAATGAAGAGGAGGAAAACATAGCCCCCAGGTGACGACCTCTATAGCTTGCCTACCATGTTGAGTCCCAATTGTGCAAAGGGCTAGGCCAATGGTATTGGTCGCAGCTCAGAGCCTGGAACATGTGGTTTGTCGATGAGTTGTTGGAAGGTGTTGCACTTATCGATTATTCTCTTGGTGTCGCGCATCACCATTCTCCAGTAGAAGCCAGCCCGGACAACTTTGGCGACTAGCACATGACTGCCTGCGTGATGGCCGCATATACCTTCGTGGATGTCGAGGAAGATGCTCCATCCGCTGCCGTTGGTTACGCATCGTTGGAGGACCCCTGTGATGATCCATTTGTAGAGTTCACCGTTGATGATGGTGAAGGCCTTTGAATGACGAGAGATGTGCCGCGCGTCCGTTTGTTCGTCTGGAAGCTGCTTACTCATCATGTATGTGATATATGGCTGAGTCTAGGAGGGCTCAATGAGCATAACCTCCATGGGGCCCTCGAGTGGGGGGTCTGGTTCCTGTTCCACGGGTGCTTTGGAGTCTTCAAGTGGCGTATCCCTCAAGTGTGTTGCTTCTTCCGGTGGGTCCTTGGGTGGTTTGTGCTTGATGGAGCGCTTGCATATCTGCTTCAGGAACACGCCTGGCGGAACCGGAGCACAGGTGGAGCCATTGTTGGTGAGTGTGTCAGCTTCCTTGTTGCTTTCACAACCAACGTGTCGGAGCTCGCAACCGTCAAAGTCACCTTCGAGTGATTTGTAAAGATTGTGGTAGGCAATCATATTGTCGGTGATAGCGTCACACTGGTGCAATTGTCATCTACATGACGAGGTTGGAGTCACCGTAGATGAATAGTCGGTGGCGCCGCAGGCTTTAGCCATCTGCATCTCGTGAAGCAAGGCCTCGTACTCTCCTTCGTTATTGGACACGCAAAATTTCATCTGCAGTACATACCGCATCTACCTTGTGGTGATGTCAGGATCACTCCGGCTTTGGCTCATTCTCGACGCTTGGACCCATCAAAGTGCATCATCCAGACCCTGGTCATGTCCAGCGTATCCGGTAGTTCGAGCTCCATCCAGTGGACGAGGAAGTCAGGGAGCACCTGCGACTTGATGGCGGTGCTCCGCTCGTAGATGATGTCCCGCGGGGGACAACTCTATTCCCTAGAGGGCCACTCGCCCCGTTGCTTCGGGGTTGTTGAGGATATGGGACAACGGCACGTTGTTGACCACGACGATCTGGTGCTCCTGAAATGTAACATCCCAGGATTAGCACCTCGAAATAGATAGGACACATGTTTGTGCATTGCATTCATGCATACGAAAATCCGGGGAATTTTTACGCAAAACTAAGGAAGCTATAGAGGGATCGATATTTCTCTTGTTCTGATGGAAACATTAGGGCCGGTGTGATAGATATCGACATGACCTTTGCAGAACTCTTTGGTTAAGGGGGAAGTGATTCAAACATGTATTTGAATACGAATGGAATTTCAAAGGACTTAGTAAAAATGAAATTGAACTTCAAATATAACTAAAGAAATGAATTCTTATAATATATTAATAGTTGTATTGTGTTATAATTCAAGACAAATTAAAGACTACTTTAATACATGAGAATTCAAGAAAATATAAGTACAAATAATAACAAGTCTTAAACTCTAAAAAAGAGGGAAACCAAGCTTTATTAAATATGGAATGTAATATTCCATTGTTCCTTTACAATTAATAGATAAAAGGAAAATTACAATCAGAATAATATAAGTAATAAAAAAGATGAAGTTGAACTATAAGAAGGAAATTCAACTTTATTATATCAAACCAATAATAATACATTGTCTTTACAAATAAATAAAAGAATGAATAAATTACAAAAGAATAAAAATAAGATTACAACAACTTGAAAATAGAAAGGTCCTAATCTAAATCTTCATATTTTGAAGATTCTCTTTCTAAGTTTGATACCTGCAAGCAAAGACAGAAAGAAACAAAAGAGAAATAGGGTTATGGATTAATATTAGTTATCTCAGAATTAACAGTGAGATGCACTATTACTGCTCATCACTGAGCTAATCATAAAAGGGGCAAGTTTCACCAAAGAGGGGAAAAGGGTAAAAACATTAGGAAAATATCACACTTTTACTAGAACTCATCCATATCTTGAAAGCTACAGAAGTGGGAACTTGCACCATACCAGGCACACCCACAAGCAGCTTACACATCGGCATGTAGCATAGTGTGATGTAAACAGAAGACAACCAAGAGGGAGGATAAGAACACAGCCGTAGCAGCATAGTACCACTTTGTTGGTCACTTGCTACACATGCATTTCCATCACATAGCCAAGAAGTCATTTTTACTTCTGTATACTCCACACCACTGCTCTTATCAAATCACCAGGAATTATTCTGCTTAGCATCCAAATAACCACATAGATCTATCCACACAAATCACCAACACTTTGGTTGCTTGAGAAAGCCATCCAGAAGATAGGTCATGGGGATGATCAAGATCAAGCCTGTACCAGTTCCAGGAGGAGAAGGCTAACACGCTCAAGACCAGAGCACTAGGCTGAGTTGACCAAGATAAACAAGCAACCTCATGCATCAAGGTAGAAACTCACTAGATCACTAACTAGATTTGTTAGCATATCTGTTCTTATCATGTAAGAAAATTAAGCTTTTGGTGGGGAATACTCTCAAGTTAGCATAAAGGCTATGCTAGTCATCATAGAGTAGAGAGGCAACAAATAGGATCTATTCTTGTTTAAAGTCTGGCTTTAGCTTTCACATTTCAAGCTTGGGATTAAATTCCAAGTAGAAAGAACACAGTAGCAGATCATGCTGACTGGCTACTTCTATGCACACACCAAGAGATGGAGGCACCATAGCAGCAGCTCAGTACATCAGATGCTACTTGAGTTAAACATATGAACAATAAAGCCCAACACCATAGATTCAATCATTTTCCTAATCTAGTAGACTAGAAATCATTAGTAAGATCATATGATCTTTCATAAGCCAACATACATTTCTAAAGCCTCAGTCTATGCATCATTGGCAGGGGCATAATAGTAGATCATGCTACCTAGGCTATTACTGTGCACACTCCAAGAAGGAGGTACCGCAGTAGCAGCCCATGGCAGTAGAAGCCAATAGAGCAGATTCACAAATTAATGTCTTAAGACAGCCACTTGTAAAGAACATACTAATTTCACAAGTAATGGTCGCAGACCAGCATCATAGGCCAGTAGTTCTAGTTTTAACTAGATCAATACACATACTAGTACACGGTATATTCCCAACTAGGTAACACCTCTGTACCAGCAAGGTTGTGAGGATCGGAACTTAACTTCCTGACCCCCCTGTGTTTATTCATCAATCCTAAGATCAATATTGACGACATAGCGAAATGTATATCATTGCAGACGTATAAAAGTAATTTATTACAAAGTATAGATAACAACATAGTAAAATGTCTATTGACATTTATTACATCCATAAAACACAGCGGAAATATAAAATGCGTAGCGACTCCATCTCAGCCACAGGCAGTCGATGTAGTCCACGAGACCTCACTCATCAACATCATCATAGTAGCCATAGTCATCTCCTTCTCCATAGTACTCTGAAGTATCAACAAAAGTATTACCATGAGTACATGACGTACTCAACATACCTCTTATGCAAAACTTATAATATCTACATGTGGCTTTATATGGAGGTTATATGGTTCTTTTGCATAAAGCTAATTTTATTTGGAATATGGTAATAGTTTTGATAAAAGAAGTTTCAAACGAAAACATATTTATCATCAATGTGGTATTTCTCAATAGTGTGATTGTCCACAACAACTCACATAGTTCATAGATTCCAGGATAAGGATAGGGGCAAAGAGGGAAGTAGCAAGACAGGTTCCCGTATGTCAAGAAAGATTCATGTGTCGTCCATGACCGTAGACACGGCTATTCGAATAGGTTTACACTCTGTAGAGGTTGTACATTTTTCCCACATGACACAATCCCGTCTTGTTGCCCACCAGTGGCCGCTGGTTTAGTACACACCTATTGGTGTACAAGCAGAGGGATTGTGACAAGGTCTTTTAGCTAGATCCCCCAAAGATGTGACATGCCCACTGGGTATGGCGCATAGAACTGAGAGTACGTCCCGAAACTGGTCCCCCATCTGCGCCGAAGGTTCCCCCGTAGGTAGACACCTCATCAGCGGTACAGCGACATCAACACCTAAGGCTGACTAACCTACTTGACTAAGCCAGTGCCCATTATAGCATGTGGTTATACATTGGTCACAATCTTTAAATCCAAGACTTATTAGGTCCTCATGCGGCACGAACGATGGATTACCCCTTCATCTAGTGAAGGGCAGCCAATCGCTCCTTCCTTTGATCCAGCTGTCGCCCACGCCAGTGTTTAGATGGTAAGTTTCACCCAGAGTAGAATAGAGTAGAGGAAGCAACAACGGCTAGCTCAGCAAGCTCAACAAGTTTCAAAAGTATATATCTGACCCGAGGGTCATCCAATTCCTCTGAAGAGGGGAGATCAAGGATCCTAAATATTATTTAGCATGGATAAGCAATTCTACTCTACATGATTAATATATAATCTCTACTCCGGGTTGTGTATGGCGACAGGTGTATCAAGGTATGTGGGTAATAAAATAGCAGTAATATTTATAAAACAATAACAACATGCACTTGTAAAACATGGGATAATTATGACAGGGGCATGCCTTCATTGATGAATCCTTCTTCTTCAATAAGCTGATTATGTCCACGACCAAACTCATCACTCCCTACTCGTTGTAACGCTAGCAAATTACAACCGAATAAATACCGAGGCAATAAATACCAAATAAAATACAAATCAGAACGAATGATGAATTGGCCTAGAATAGGACAATTTGGTTAGGATCGAGGAAGTGAGTTGTAGTAACTCGAATATGAATCAATCGAATGGATAGCTAGGATTCTAGGATGCTAGGATAGATTATCTCAACATAATGTTGTGATTAGATATAAGGATTGGGTTTTTTAGGTTTAGACAGCTCGAGGTATATTGGTTGGTCTACCATTCTAAACTAATAATAACCTCTTAGAAAATATATGTTCTTGATATAACCACAATAGGTGGTTTAGTCTTAGTATGCCATGCACAAACATTCCATTGACTATTGTAGAACTACTCATGTGATAGAAATGCAATGAAATAGTTATACTATGCTCACCTCAGACAAACAAACAAGAAGAACAACTCATGGTATCTATTATATACTAAAAGTACATGAAGGGTTAACCAGAAATTAGATAAATCACTAGAAAATCCTAGAATAATCAGAAACATCTAGCCCTTAATGTGGTGGACCTTTATCAGTTAACCGGCTCTGCACCATTGGATGTTTGTAACCACACCCGGATCTGCACCGGAAAAATCGTACCAGGCCAAACACGACTACGAACAATCCTACTAGGCCATCTATCGGCAAAACACGACTCATGTACCTCAGACTCCAGCTCAAACACGTGTTCACACATTCAGTACTCAATCTCTAACTCAAACAAAACACGACTCATGTACCTCAGACTCCAGCTCAAACACGTGTTCACAAATTCAGTACTCAATCTCTAACTCAAACATGTTTTCATGTTTCACGTGAACCAACTAATCACCTATTAGAACCTATCTATCTACAACAAATTCCCTTTCGAATCTCCTCTACTACTCCTAAAAAAATCTTATCGTTCAGACTACTCCTATAATAGCCCACGACTTGACTTGCGATCTCTACATACGGCCAGCCCTCCCCGTTTCTAATCTTACCTGTTGGCTAATCTTTCATCACCGGCTTCATCGAATCAGCTCCAGAACTCCATTAGGTACCTTCTTCGTCTACACAATAGCAATTATTCAGTGAATCTACGAATCTTGATTGTTGTAATCTTCCCTGTTGGCTAATCTTTCATCACCGGCTTCATCGAATCAGCTCCAGAACTCCATTAGGTACCTTCTTCGTCTACACAATAGCAATTATTCAGTGAATCTATGAATCTTGATTGATGTAATCTTCCCTATTGGCTAATCTTTCATCACCGGCTTCATCGAATCAGCTCCAGAACTCCATTAGGTACCTTCTTCGTCTACACAATAGCAATTATTCAGTGAATCTATGAATCTTGATTGATGAATCATGGAAAAAACTACTATGCTTTCTCTAATCTATCAATATAACTGTAGATGTTACATTTGGGTGCACTGCATGTTTTCTATATAAATTATTTTCTATACATCCAATCTGCAACGAACCTATACCTCCATATATTAGGTATCTTCTTTTCCATAAGCTATGGATCTCGATCGATGAATCATGCCAAAAAACAATTTTTTTGCTCTACACATCCAATCAGCAACGGACCTCTATTAGGTATCTTATTCTGCACAGAAATAAATATTTTTGTGAGATTGCTAAGCTGAGGTATGGATCTTGATCGATGAACCATTCAACAAAGCTATTTTGTTTGTTCTAGATATATTAATATCAGCACATTAGTAATAATATTGTCGTACACTGGTTTCATATATAGATTCTTCTTATACAACTTCTGTATGTTTTCATATATAGATTCTTTTTATACTACTTATTACTTTAGTAATAATATGTCTAATTCACTATATATTATCTTGATTAACTGACCAGTGAAATAATATTCTGTAATTATAATCAATGGAGTACTCATCTAGAGAGATTCTAGATATATAACCTAACTGATTGGTAGTCTAATATATGCATCACGTTGTAGTTTATATGACCAGAGCTATTCCCTTGCTATATGTAATTGTTCTGCCAGTTAATACTTTCTATTCATGGTTTGATTAAAAAAATTAGAAAATCTAACTATATCTCGATTTTTGGTAATATTACTTACTTTTTAATTAGTAACATCAATGCTTATCCTTTTAGGGCCTCAGATAATATGGCACCTACACTGCTAAACGCATTGACTACAAGAAGTGCGGCACGTACAATCAAGGTTAAAGTTTTAAGGATATGGGACTTAATAGACTTATCAACAAATGAACATATTAGCACTGATATGATTTTATCAGATAAGAAGGTACAATTATTAGACATCTCTATATGTGTGGTTTCATTATTCTAATTGATTCAGAGCTTACTAATATTTTATTTTATGTAGGGAAATACAATCCATGCTTCAATTGGGAACAAACAGTCCAGCAAGTTTAAGACAAAAATTGAAGAGGACCGCGTCTACATATTTAAGTCCTTCAAAGTTTGGGAGTATGAAAGATTTCGACCACTGAAGAACAATCTCAAAATCAATTTCCTTTTTGATACAACAGTGAAGGAAGTTCATGATGATAAAATAAATTTTCTGGACTATTACTTTGAGTTTGCTGATAGCAATACCTTAGATAGTAGGGTAAATTTTGATAAACAATGTTCAGGTATGTAGATCAGTCCTATGAAACATTTTTTTACTGAATTAGATTTACGAGTATGTTTCTATGTAGATGTGATTGGGCTGCTTACGGCAATGGAACCAACAAAGGAAATATCGAAAAGCAAGGGGAAAACCTAGGAGCAAAGTACAACCATTCGTGAGATCGAAATTCTTCTGCTAGAGTAAGTAATGTAAATTATTATATTGAATTATATATTTAAAAAAAATTAATTACAGGGTTTATTTCCTTCAGTGGTGAGAAGATCAGGATTAGTCTATGGGAAGATCTATTAGCAAATATGCTAAACGAAGATCTCTTGCACAAACAAACAATCGTGATTGTCACGTCGACTTTGGTCAGAAAATTCAATGGTGAGCGGTTTTGTTTCTTTAGTGTATACACTAAAATCGGATGTTACTAATAATTTTAAACCAGGGTTATCTCTACGTACTACAAATGCGTCTAAAGTCTACTTAGACATTGAGATTCCAGAGGCGGAACAAATCATCGAGAGGTATGATATATAAGAATTTACTTACTTATAGAAGTTTTGAAGTTACAAATTTATTTGTTTATGCTACAAACTTATTATAGGCATTGTGGAAGAGATGTTTTCCCAATGATATTGGAGGTTGATGAAAGCAGCAAAGGAACCATTGAAGAGCAAATGTTTTATAATAGAAAATCATTGAAGGAAATTACAGAACTTCGGTGTGGTGATGTACAAAAAAAGGTTTTCCGCTAACCATGATCATCAACTATATTTTACACCTATTGTAATTTTGTTAAGTTATTGGATCATTTTTATCTTATCCGATATTAGGAATATGTATGCACAACCAAAGCAACAATTTATGAGATTATAGCGGACAAAGGCTGGTGGTACATGTCATGCAAAGTTTGCTATTCTGCAACAAGAAAGAAAAAGAATAATTATATTTGTAACTCATGTAATGAAGTAGCTGAAAATCCAGAACTACGGTAAGTATATGATATATACATAGAATGTTTTTACGTGTTTTATAATTTTTAATACCATTGAATAACACTATCATATTAGGTACCTACTTAAACTGAAGGTAAGCGATGAGACAACAACAACAACATTTGTGATGTTTAATGAGGTAGCACAAAGACTTTTGGGTGGCATAAGCACATCTAACCTTCTAGACCAAGTTGGATTCACCAACATAATTCTGGATGTTATTCAAGACCTATATGGTAAAACACTCGTATTCCGAGTAAAGTTGACTTCAAGGAATTTGGAAGAGTGCATGGAAAATTATAAAGTGAGCTACACTTTTGAACCTAAGGACAAGCTTGAGATGGAATATTTAAACGAAAGAATTGAAGAGGTATGCTCATATACATTTCATACTTTTCAAATGGTTTATGAAAGTTTAACAATTATGTTCTTTATTATAGGACATACTAGATAACCAAGAACCAGAAGATTCTTCAAATTATGCTACGCAGAAATCAGATAATGAGGTAAGGCTAGTAACAAATAGTTTTACTATCATAAGTATCCATTAGTTTTATTTTAATATTACCACAATTGTTTTAGAAAAACAGAGAGGAAAATATGACTGAAAAGGAAATCTCTACATCTAAACAAAAAGTTTGAAAGATTGAAGCAGACAGATCTAAAAAAACAAAAAACTACGAGAGAGAAAGATTCCTTCCAAAATAGCAAAATATCTATAGAAAAAATAAAGCATCATGATGACGAGGGAAAAAATTAAAGAAGATGAGAGAAATAAGAGGTATAAAAGTATCTAAAAATATAGCTTATGGCAATGGCCACAAATTTTGTATAGAAAATAAACTTCTTGATGATGAGGTATTCCATTGAAAACACTTCACATATTCTATATATAAAATAAGTACTATTATTATGAGATCACCAAAATATAGGTACATAGATCGACAACAGTAAGGTACTTTGACTTAAGTATAGAAGTGTTTCTTTTGATATATTACTTTTTAAAAAATTATTTATGATGATATTTTCGCAGGAAGAAGATGGACAAATAAAGAGATGCAGGGAAGATTTGAAAGTGGATGGTCGTAAGAGATCTAGAAAAGATGTGAGGGAGCACAAAGACAACAAGAGATGTAAAACAGATAAAGTTGTTAAAAAAACAATTCTGGACGTTGAGGTATTCCATTAAAAATACTTCATATTCTATATATATCAAATATTTTTGTTGTCATAGAGCATTATATGATATTCTTTAACGATATTTCGTAGGAAGGGCAGAGACAGAAGAAGGGGTTCCAAAAAGGTGTGAGAGAGGAGAAGCACAACAATAGACGTACAAAAGATGCGACACATGATAAACAAAAAAACAATGTAAAAATGTAGCGAGTAAGTTCATTTCCAGAAATAGCAAAACAAAGATTACAAAGAGTCTTCTGTATGATGAGGTATTCTATTGGAAATACTTTTCAGCTCAATTATCAATTACCTAATACTTTGTATCATGAACCATTATCAAAATCTAACTCCATATTGCATTAACATGTCTTGTAGGTACAAGATGAAGAAGATGATGAAATTACCAGCATGGCTGTTGGTTTCAAAAATGAAGATATGAATAAACAGGTAATCACATTTAAGGAAGTGTATATTATATATAAAAATAATTATTTGACAGATAAAACAACATTCTCTAAATATAAAACGACATTCTCTCTTACATTTTAATTCTCTCTTAAGTTCTCTGAAGATAAAATAACATTTTTCTTATAGGAAGATGGGGAACAAAATGGTACAGATTCTGATTGCAGCAATGAAGATAGTAACAATGAGGTACTTTCATAGGAAAAAACAACATATACTTGTTCTGAAATAAAAAATATTTTTATTATAGGCAAAAGATGAAGAGAGTTATGAAGTCAACAGTAAAAGTAATGATACTACCAACAAATATAGGCAAGGAAGTAAAAAAATTAACAAGGTATATATTAGGATGATGTAAACGTTTCATATTTACCATATTTAAATAGTAACATTGATTTTGTACTTTTTGCAGAGAAACAAGAAAAACCATGCTGAGAACAATAGTATCATTTCTGATAGCAGCAATGAAGATATTAACAATGAGGTACTTCCATAGAAAAAACCAACATATACTTGTCATATGTTAGTACTGAAATAAAAAATATTTTTCTTACAGGCAAAAGAGGAAGAGAGTTATGAAGTCAACAGTAAAAGTAATGATACTACCAATAAAGATAGGAAAGGAAGTAAAAAAATTAACAAGGTATATATTACGATGATGTAAACATTTCATATTTACCATGTTTAAATAGTAACATTGATTTTGTACTTTTGCAGAGAAACAAGAAAAACCATGCTGATGACAACAATATCGTCACAAATGACTATATCGAAGAATGGGATGCAAAATCCACACGGAAAGTGGAGAAGAAAAAGACTAACTGCAACAAGAAGGAAAAAGAATCAATAGAAGACAAGAATATGGTGCAAGCCTTGCATCGCAATAATCATCAAGACAGACCACGGAGGATTAGGAAGGCACCTGAATTTTACATAGGCTAGGCACAAGACAGTAGCAAGTGCTTTACAATAAACTTACAAATTTATTCTAGATACTATACATACTTAGTGTAATTTGCATTCATATCACGATTTATTTTTATTTCACGCTCAGCAAGAGCATAGATTTTAGTTATTATGTGTGCTTTACGAAGGTACACTTATGAAGTTCCGATTCTATGAATATTTAGCTGTGGCCAACTCTAGCTTAAGAAATGCAAATTCTTCTGATATTTGTTTACCTTTCACTCATATATATATACATAGATTATTTACTGAAAAAATAAAGCATTTTGTATCTTAAATGCAAAATCAGCAAAAGGAGGCATACTAAAAGAACTTAAACATGAGCCAATTTTTTGTAACATTAGAGGAAATGTGGAAAGGAGATATACTAATAAGGAAATGTTATAATAATCCGCATAATCATTCGTAAAATTAGCTCGCCTTACTAACATGATGTCCCCTACATGCAACAACTCTGTCATGACCTTTTGCTCACAAAAGCAAGCTAACTATTAAAAAGAGACACCAATCGCTATTATAAACTGCAAAGAGATGACATCACACAATTATAAATCTGAAGAATAGCCATAAATAAAGAAGAGAATAAAGTTATGATGAAACATAATCACCTAATAGGATTAAACTCCACGCTCTTAACACTAGACGTCACTGACGTTGTTACAATCGCTGTAACCATGCGTTGGTGCAGAATCTGAGCTGGAAAAAGTAAAATATGAACTAAGAAGATGTGGATTTGTAGAATATGCCAAGAGGAGGTAAGGGAGAAACACAAAATATTAGGGGTTGACTTCCTGCCATAGGTCTATTGGGTCCTCACCGTGGACTACCGACTACCCTGTCAGATGAGGCAAATTTGAAAATTACTAACCTAAAGTTCAAAACCCAGTTAGCTCACGGGTCTGCTGGGTGAAGAGTTTCAGTTAGAGTCCGAACCACCAGAGAGCAAGCCAGGGTAAGGATAATGTTGTACAGTTTTTTAAAACCTTACATGGGAAAAAAAAACATATAAGCGACCCCCTAAAAAATAGGTTCACGTACTATACACTAAAAAAATTATATCTCTAAAAGAAGATCGTGAGTTGCAGAACTTAAAAAAAATGCAGGGATCAATTATATCTCAAAAAACAGACCGTGAGATACAGAACTTAAAAAATTGAGAGATCGTACGACTAGCTTCTATATATAAGGAAACTACGTGACATTAAAAACTGTACGTAGAAATAAGATCTACGACAAGACAAACAAGCCTTCAATTTAAGATACACATCACAATCAAATACGTAGTTTCTTTTATTATTCATGTATATATGGTTGTGGCCATGCTCCATTACGGTTTCATTATAGATCTATAGATCTATGCTTCGATTGACTTACCCAACTACAAAACGAGGTTACAAGATTTGATCACAATCACGAGGTCAATTCTACAAGCAGAAGGGGGTAATCATCAGGTAAAGCTTTGATCATGAAAACAAATCTTGCAAATCTATAGTGATTATTCAAAAATAATTTTGTGTCAGAAGAAAGGAAGTTCAATATATTATAAAAATCAAGAAGAAATAGCTTTATTCCTCATATATGTCCAGAAGTTTTCCTTGTAATGTGATTAAAAATGTTGCTTTCCATCGTCAATTACCATCTCATTGTTCACTGAATCTATGTTTTATTGACTCCAATATAACTACAACACCATGGTAATTTTTTTTAAACAATATATGGTAGGTACACATCACAATCAAATACAATAGTTTTTATTATTATTCATGTATATATGGTTGTGGCCATGCTCAATTACAGTTTCATTATAGATCTATAGATCTATGCTTTGATTGACTTACCCAACTACAGCACGAGGTTACAAGCTTTGACCACAATCACGAGGCTTGAAGATTGATCTTCAATTCTACAAGCAGAAGGGGGTAATCATCAGGTAAAGCTTTGATCATGAAAACAAATCTTGCAAATCTAATTACAATATCATTGTTCACTGAATCTATGTTTTATTGACTCCAATGTAACTACAACACCAGGGTAATTTTTTTAAAATAATATATGGTCTTAAAAGAAAAACTCCCTGGCTTCTACAACAATAAAGTATTCATAAGGTTAAAAATTTATTGAAAAGTTCAAAAACTTTAAGAGTAATGATAGTTCTCATTAACTGTGAAAGGTAGTTAATTTTTTTCACGTCATAGTTGGAGCTTAACATCCTCTTTTAACTCTTTTTATGCATTCGTTGTTGTTCAGGAAGAAGCAATGAAAATAAAAGGTGGGACACATAGCAAGGATTGTGAGAAAAATGCGAAGATGGTCAAAATAAACCAAATAAGCAATCCAACAAGGTGAACGGTTAATAATCATAAATCTATACTACCTGCTACATCCCTGGACTTATTGAATAGCCCATGCAGACATAAAAATCCTTTTCAAAACCATCTAACCAATCTAACATTGTATATTGCAACTTAAAGTAACTTGATTGAAAAAAATAAGTGTACATTGCAACTTAAAGTAACTTGATTGAAACAATAAGGATAGAAGTACGAACTACAATATATAGTTCGGAAAATGTGCGTTTGTTTTGAGTTAGACTTGGACATGTTAAATCACTATTTTTCAAATAATATATGACTAATGTAAATCCAGAGAAACAACACAAAGTGCAAGATTGGCAAGGAGAAACAAACTTAAAGAAAGGAAAAATAGAGGATATTCGCTCATAAATGGAGAAGTGTCACAGTGCACAGCTATACCAGAAAGACATGCTATGAACGAGGAGAGGTAAGAAAAAAATATCAAAGTATTTCCTTATATGTATTGTCACTTAGTGTAGTTAATTTTGTAAAATTTAATTGCTTAGCTCTACACTCGCTACATGGTACTATTAATAGGATATACTAGAAGTTAGATTATAGCTTGCTTCAGCTATGCAAAAATACCTTACTAGCATATTATAAAATGAATTATTTTGTATTGTTCCTAAAAATAGGAAGATGGGATTGTACTGTCTATGTGTTGAATTGTAGATAAGGTTAGCACTATTAATTAACCTACACGGATTTGATGTAGTAATATATACGATCTAGCCCGGTATATGATACACATATGGTAGCACCGGTATAATGTCAATATGGATTTTCTATTATGCAGGGCAAGTGATTCAGCAGAGGTGGCTAGAGAAGCAAGACTGAATAGGAAAAGGAAAATGCAAAGCAAAAGCAATGCAAAAGCAATACCAAAAGAAAACTTGGTCAACACTCAGAATGTTAAAACTACAAGGTACGTCAAAATCAATTAAATCAACAATTTGGATTTGATAATATGACATTTGTGTTATGCATGTGTGTAGGACTAAAAGTAATAGAAAGAAAGCTACATCAAGGACAAAAAACAAATCGCGAGATATGTAAGTTGTATTAAGTTTGATTTTATATGAATAATAACAATCATTGAAATATTCAAAATGTTTGTATGTATCTTGAATAGGACATCAGAAAGGACTACTATGAAAATTTGGAACTTTGGAACACCAACCTGCAAGTGCGAACGATGTGGTGCAATTTTCTGGTACGAAGAAAGAACTAAAGGAAGAGGAAAAGCCACACCAACTTTTGGACTATGCTGCCAACAGGGCAAAGTTTATTTGCCACCTTTAAGAGAGCCACCTGCTTACCTTATGAAATTGCTAAGGAAAGACAACGGAAAGAGATAAAAAAACTACATGCAGAATATCAGATTGTACAACTCCATGTTTGCTTTCACGTCAATGGGAGAAAAGATTGACAAAGCAATAAACAATGGAAGTGGACCTTATGTTTTCAAAATGAATGGGCAAAACTACCACAAAATTGGTACTCTACTACCTGAAGGTCAAGACAAGCCACGCTAGGCACAACTGTACATCTATAACACCGTAAATGAGGTAAATAACAGGATTATGGCGTCAACATCAGAAGATAAAAGGAAGTCAATAGATCCTCACACAGTTGAAGGCCTTAAAAATATGCTAGATAAAGAAAATATACTAGCAAAAACATTCAGAATGGCAAGGGACAGATTCGAAGAAGGTGACTATCAAAATGTGAAGTTAAGGCTAATCAATAAACGCCACGCAAATGGAAGACCACATGACATGCCACCTGCAACTGAGGTTGCGGCTCTGATTGTGAATGATACAACAGAAAGTATAAAAGGACGGGATGTCATTGTTCAGTACAAAAACATGAAGCCAAAAAGAATATCAGAGAACCATCCAAAATTCATGGCTATGCAATATCCACTACTATTCCCTTACGGAGAAGATGGGTACAGAGAAAATATACCTTACATATTAATACAAGGAAGAGAATTCAAGAGAAAGCATGTCACAATGTTGGAATACTATGCATATCATGTACAACAACGTACTAACCAATCTATGCACTTGCTTGAAAAGCTTACATTGCAATACATTGTAGATGCCCTTGCATGCATTTTGCAGTACAGGCTACAATGGATCAGAAGACATCAAGGTACCCTAAGGACGGAGCTATATGTTGGCTTGCAAGACGCAATAGATAGAGGAGATACAAGGGCGGACCAAGTAGGAAAGATAATACTAATTCCATCTAGCGTAACAGATAGCCCGAGATATAAAGTACAAAATTACCAAGATGCCATGGCAATATGCCGTTGGGCTGGATACCCAGATCTATTTGTGACATTCACATGTAATGCAGCTTGGCTGGAGATTCAATATATGCTAAATCAAGTAGGGCAAACAACATGGGAAAGACCAGATATTGTTGACTGGGTGTTCCACATAAAGCTCAAGGAGTTCATGAGAGACATAAAAGAAAGAGAATACTTCGGAAAAACACTTGCAAGTAATAATATACTGACTTCAACACAACTTCTAATTTCTTTATGTAGATAATGAACTAACATTTATTTATAAAATTGCAGTTATATACACAATAGAGTTCCAGAAAAGAGGCCTCTACATGCCCACATTGTTATATTCCTCGAGAAGAAGGAAAAGAAACACAAATATCCAGAACCATCAGAGGTAGACAAGATAACCATTGCAGAGATACCAGATAAAGACATCGATCCAGAAGGATATGAAGCTGTTGAAAACTTCATGATGCATGGACCATGCGGTGCAGCCAACACAAATTCACCATGCATGGTCGATAACAGATGTATAAGAAACTTCCCAAGAAAGTTTAACACCAGTACGACCATCGGTGAAGAAGGTTACCCTGTATATAGGAGGCGAGATGATGGAAGATACATAGAGAAGGGGGAAGTCAAATTGGATAACAGATATGTTGTCCCATACAACAGAAATATACTGGTTAAGTATCAAGCACACATAAATGTGGAGGTGTGCAATAGATCTCTATCGATAAAGTACCTTTTTAAATATATAAATAAAGGTGATGACCAGGCAACAACACTGATAGAAAATGATGAGATCAAGAACTACCACGAATGCACTTATATATCTGGAAACGACGCATGCTGGAGAATATTTCAGTTCGAGATGCACTTTCGAGATCCCTGTGTTGAAAGGTTGCCTTTCCATCTGCAAAATGAGCAACAAGTCATTTTCTCGGATTCTACAGACTTAACAAAGATCATACGGAAAGAAAGAGTAGGAATCACTAAATTTACACAGTGGATGGAGACAAACAAGATGTGTGAAGAAGCCATAAAATTAACATATGCAGAATTTCTATCAAAATGGGTGTGGAATAAGAAACAAACAAAGTGGACCAAAAGGAAGAAAGGAAGATTAGTTGGACGGATATATTATGCCCATCCAGCAAGTGGTGAAAAATATTACATGCGTATGTTACTAAATGTTGTCAAAGGATGCACATCTTTTGAAGACATAAGAACTGTAAATGGAATTGTCCACACAACATACAAAGAAGCTTGCGAAGTACTAGGATTTATTGATGACGACAAAAGAGTGGCTTGAGTGTATTAATGAGGCATCAAATTGGGCAACTGGGAACAAGCTAAGACAACTTTTCACAACCATCCTATGCCACTGCGAAGTGACAAGTCCGAAACTCTTGTGGGAATCATGCTGGAAAGTTCTAAGTGAAGACATGGAGTATAGACAGAGAAAGCTCTTGAATTATCTTACACTTTGCCTGACAGCTTCACAGAAGCAAGGACACGCCTTGGTGGAAATAGAGAAGCTCATGTGACAAGCTGGAAAGACACTGAATGAATACCCAGGAATAGAACTTCCAAATTCTTCAGAGATAAAGGAACTTGGAAACAAGCTGCTTAACGAAGAGACGAGCTACAACAAAGAGGATCAGAAAGAAGAGCACTTGAGGATCTTTGGTAATCTCAACTCTGAACAGCTAAATGCATTTGATTCAGTAATGGAATCAATTGATAAAATTTTGGGAAAACAAGTATTTGTCGATGGATGTGGTGGAACAGGAAAAACCTATCTATGGAAGGCAATCACAACAAAACTACGATCTGAAGGAAAGATAGTACTAACAGTAGAATCATGTGGTATTGCAGTGCTGCTTCTAGAGGGAGGTAGAACAACTCACTCAAGGTTCCACATCCCACTGATCCTAACAGAAGAATCAACATGTGACATCAGACAAGGCACACACTTGGCAGAATTGATACAAAAGACATCTCTAATATTGTGGGATGAGGCTCCAATGGCAAAAAAATGTGTTTTGAGGCACTTGACAGAACTCTAAGGGATATATTAAGGAATAAAAATGAAAACAGCAGTGAAAAACCATTTGGTGGAATGACAGTGGTACTAGGAGGGGACTTTCGCCAGATACTTCTGGTTTTACCAAAGGGAAGAAGACACAACATAGTCACTGCATCCATTAAAAGGTCGTATCTTTGGAAACACTTCCATGTACTCAAGCTAACAAGGAACATGAGACTCAATAGCATGATAAATGATGTAGCAGAGCAACAAAAGGTAGCAGAGTTTGCAGACTGGCTTCTAAATATTGGCGATGAAACAAATACATCAGCAGAAGGTGAAGAATTGATAAAAATACCAAGTGAAATACAACTAAACAAAGGAAATGACCCAAAAAAGGTAATTGTAGAAAGCATATATCCAAATTTGAGGGAGAGGTACCGCCAACGAGAATTCTTAGAAGAAAGAAAAATCTTATGTCCAAGGAATGAAACAGTCCGCGAGATAAACGAATATATAATGGATCAACTAGAAGGTGAAGAGAAATCCTACCTAACCTGTGACACAGTATGCAAAGCAGCAACCTTAAATGGTGAAGCAAATATGCTATACCCAACGGAATTTCTGAACATCTTAACATTCCCTGGAATCCCAAATCATGAGCTAAAACTAAAAGAAGGTCTGCTAGTGATGCTCCTACGGAATATTAACCAGAGCGCAGGGTTATGCAATGGTACAAGGATGACAATTATTCAACTTGGAAGAAGATTCATAGAAGCGCAGATAATAATAGGAACTCATGTGGGAGAAAAGGTCTATATTCCAAGAATAATAATGTCACCAACAGAGTCAGCATGGCCATTCATTCTTAAGCGGAGACAATATCCTATATCAGTGTGCTTTGCTATGACAATAAATAAAAGCCAAGGGCAATCTCTAAACATGGAAGGACTATATCTACCAAAACAAGTTTTTACACACGGACAATTATATGTATCATTCTCAAGAGTGACAAGAAGGGACGGGCTGCGGGTAATGGTCAATGATGAATATAGCAAAGAGGATGATATGGTGAAGAACATAGTCTACAAAGATTTTTTCTAAAGGTATGGCACAATGACATCTTTTATATATATTGCAACTTCATTTACATGATGCTACAGAACTTTCAAAAATATATAATTACAAAGAAGACGTATTATTTGCCTAAGAGTATCTTTCAATAAACATAAAATTCTTATATACTTACATGTCGTTATCCACTATATGGCAGGATGGATATTGTATACTACTCTCAACACACAATAAACGTCATTCAGGAGTCCAGGGTTCTATTATATTCTCTTTTTATATTAATTTCTTTAATTGTACGCCTTTATAAACAATTATATTTATAGACATCGGTGCCATCTGCAATGGAATAAAGGGACAAATATTAAATAAATTACATGTACATTCATGTGTTTTTTCTCCTACATAGAAAAATATTTATGTAACAGAAGAATTAACACTACTTAATTTTTTTTACATATGCATGGGGTTGGGGGGGCCTAACACTGCCAATGCCGGTCCCAAGCCCGGAAAAAAGTGGAGGGGGCATTAAAAAAACTAAGTGTTATACTAAAAACCACTACTTTTCAATATATTATTCATTGCAGAAGACCAAAACGGAAAACTACCTGAACTTGGGAGTACCATATGAACCTAACGCTGAGATTTAACAAAAAAAAAGAAGATGACAGGAAGAAGAGGAAAGAGCATCGAATGTTGTAAACATAGAATATATTGGTAATTCTGCTGCAGAATGAAAACTAAAAGAAAAACAGGCTGTTACCGATTCATGGCAGTGTCCTCGCCAATTCAGAAATACGCCAGGCAACAGGCCTCTATTAGCTACTGGAAGACGAAATACAGACCGCCGGACATTACCACCAAACATGCGCCGGAATAATAGAGATCCTCGTCGGACCGAACACGCATCGCCCTATTCAGTCCGGCCGTCCGCCATGGTCCTCCAACAGTACCTCATGCTACAATTAAAGCTCAATTTGTAGGTGAGGGAGAGAGTCAACGATCTGATTTTCCTAGATTTCATGGGAGCGGAGAGAACCAAAGAAGATAACACCAGGCGACAAGAAAAAAAAGAGAAGCGGAACGGTGAGATGTGGTCAAAATGGGCTATTTTTTTTTGACAGAATGGTCAAAATGGGGTATTTTAGTGGAAGGGATGTAAAGTGAATCAAATCAATTTGCTAATTATTATTCTGAAAAGCACTGAACATGAAGAAAGCATCGGGAACGCTAATAATAGTACTCCGTCCAAAAAATATGAGTTATATCTGTCTAGACTCTCGGCATGTATCTATAATTCTGTATATTCCGTTCAGAAATAACTAACTTTATCTATATCTAAAATACGTCTACATATATTTGAATCTAGACAAACTTAAGTCAGTTATTTCTGGACGAAGGGAGCACGTGACTATAGACAAATTCGAGTAAACTATACCGGACGGGAGAAGTATATAAAAAATACTTCAAAAAATTAAAAATAATAATTTAGGATTTAGCGCTCAATCGTATAACGCAAACTCAAAGAGACTCTATTTAGTTAAAAAAATATTATCAAGATGTTGCCTGCGCGAGAGCGCGGGCCACTCTGCTAGTGAATATAATAGTACCAATATATTTTATAGATCACTAATAAGCATGTATTAGAACATGGACACTAGATATATATGTTGAGCATGCAAAGCTACCAACAAGTATAATTAGAAGTAAACATGCACAGGCTTAGCATGTCAAGAAATCATATTAACAATTATGAACATAGGTTACCAAACAAACTAATATGCTACTAGATCAAAAGTAAAATAATTATGAAATAAACTTCTAGGTAATAAATCAATATTTAAATAATATTCTAACAACCGCAATAGCAAGTCAGATTCCATATAGACATAATCAATAAATCTGAAGTGACTATACTAGGCAGTACTCAGATCATATACAATAATCACTGAATTTTATAATAAGCCATAGCAATGCAAACAACTCAAAAGTAAATAACAATATGTATCATGTACACATGCTCTGGAAATTCTACCATACAAGAAGGCTAAGTCATGATAATACTAAATGGACAGTGAGGTCATCATGAAAACTCTAACAACAAACAAACTAGCTCAAACAGTAGCAAACTATTTAGAGAACACATGAATCGATATCTAGCTAATTAATCTATAACTAAGCATGTAACAGTTTACAAAATCTAAACTACGATATGCAAACTAGCAGATGGTATCTGATTCACAGGGATAGAAGGAATTCAAAGTGGACAGACACAACAATCTAAATATCTAGCAGCAGTACAAGCAGTAGACTAGGCAGATGCACTACACGGACAAGAATATGCAGCTACATGAAACGTAATAACTTGTTACTTATAAATTGAATACATGTGTATATCAAAATAATTTTGTAACTAGTAGGCAATAATCAGAACTAACGCCAATTATGGGTTGATAGGGCTTTTTGGAAGGTTTCCGTGTCGGGCTCAAGATCATAAGGCGTGCCTATGGTGGTCTAATTTGCCCATGCCACCGGATGGCATTCGGTTCACTGGCACCGCTATCAACTAGCGAACTACAGATGGAAACCATGTCTAGGAGGTAGCCATGATCTAGTGTAACTCGTGTGTGCAAGGGAAACTGCGGGTGCTCATCGAGCGCGACACGATCGCCCGAGGAAGACGGTGAACTGGGTTGGAACGACGGTGACGTACTTCGTGAGTGATCAGCAGCTCGTCCTTTTGGTTATACGGATCGGCCCTGCTCCTCCTCTTGGTGCAGTAGCAGCTCGTCCTCTCGTGGCTGATATCATCGGAAATTCGAGCGGCGTCTTGGCGACGATTTAGGTTGGAGATGCACTAGATTTATGCTGGTCACCCCTCCCCCTCGCGTCGCCCCCTCCTGGCGACTGAGGGGGGCAAACCCTAACCCCGCCGTCACCTCCTCCCCCTCCATCCTTCTCCCTCCTCGTCGCCCCTGGAGGTCCGGGCCTAAGTGTGCGGCGCCGGTGATGGGGGCGGCGAGGATCTGGCCTCGCGGCCGCAGCGCAGAAGTAGGGAGGAGAACGTCGGCGCTGGATGGGCCCCCCTCGCCATTGACGTCTTCGCGGCTCCGGCCGACGGTGGCTTTGTGGGAGATTGGATCTGGAGGTGGCGGCCTCTACCGGCATGGAGCGGGTGGCGATCTGGTAGAGGAGGTTCCGGCGATGGGATTCCGTTGGAAGACCTAGATCGGCTCTCTATCCCTAATTTCCTGCTCGATCCGTTCTCCGGAAACCGGCCGGTGGTGTGGGGATCGTTGCGTCGGATCTAATAAAGGAGGTGGTCCTTTGGTTTCTTTCGCACAAAGACGAAGATCTGCTTGATGTCTGCCCTTGTTGATCTGGTCTGGAGAGGCGGGTTCCGGAAGGCTCCGCCGATGAACTCCCATGGGCGTATCATGCCTGGAGATTGCTGGATCAGAAGGTATTCGGTCGTGCGCACCTTGTTTTTCTGGCCGTTTGGTTTCAGAGGGAGCGTTGCGAAGCTCTGTTGTTTGTTCCCACCAAGTGCCATTCTTTGAGCCATGGTGAAGTCAGATGCGGAGAATGTCAGGAAAGCGGAAATATGAGGGTAGCGATGGTGGTTTTAGTTCTTGTGGCGACGGAAAACTGGCTGCGTGATCTGGGACTCGTTGCAGTGACTGCTGGTGCGGGAAGATAACACAGGGGGAGTTCCCAGTCTTACCTTGCAGGGTCAAAATCGAAGATCTGGCCTTAACTGGTTGTGCCTGGCAATGACCTTGTTAAAGGCATTGTTTTGTGAGCGAAGACTTTCTCCAGGGTGAAAACCTATGATCTTGGATCGGGCAACGACGGTGCTTGGGCACTGTTTCTTTCTTAAAAGCGTTGTTATTGGAGTGGAGGACTACCGGTGTTATTCGGATGGTGTCAATGTTATTGTTTTGATGATTAGTTCTCTGTAGCGGGACTTTTGTTTTTTGTAATTCTTCTTTATTTCTTCTGGGCTATGTGCATCCGTAGGACCGCTAGGACATGCGTTGTTGCAGAGGCTGGGTGTAATTGGTATCCCTGTGATACTAATATATACTCTTTAAAAAAAAAAACTCTGTGATTTATAGGAAGAGGCGAGGCGACGACCAGACCCTTGGGCGAGCTGCAGTTTCGGATGCGTGTGTTTCATTTTCTCTACGTGGGTGCATGAAGACGGAGAAGAAGCAGCGCTTCGGCTGGCCGTAACGCTTGGGCTCGCTGGGAGCAGACACCTCGTTCGGTTCAGCTACCCAGGTGTGCGTGTGTTGCGACTTTGTCCGGTGCGTGTGTGCAAGTCAAGTAGCAGGGATGTGCATAGCTCACGTCGGAGGGTCTTTGTGTGCTGGCTCGACTGGGATGCAGGTGCTAGCTCAGTTGATTTTTGGTGTCATGGGTCCAACTGGCTTACTCAAATTGAGCAGGAGCTGATTCGGTGAGAATATAGGATATATACGTGTATATATAGACGCACAACTAGGGTTCACTAGCTCGGCCAAGAAAAATGAGATAAGAGAGAGAATAGAATGTATAAGTGTATATATATACACATGGTAGTATATATAAACACATATAGCGAGCCAATTACATGGCATGCACGAGTGCATGGGATTAGGCCAATCGGATTTGTCTGAACAGAATCAAATAGGCAACAAAGAGCAATTTAAAGGCAGATCCAAATAACAATACTAAAAGTAATTTTGAGAAATTAGTCTTTTTTAATGTCAAAATTTATGTTGGAATTGATTTAAGAAAAACAAAACAAATTCAAAGGTGCATATTTTAATATGCTATAAAGCAGACAAGAATACAATTCAATTTGAGGGGAATAAAAAAAATATATTCACGTTGGTATTAATTTATGTTAAAGCCGTTTTGCATTTGAAAGTTTTAGTTAAGCCTTAATTATTTAACCGAAATTTTCTAGTCCTTATTTTCAGATAAAAGTTTTTTGAAAACTCCAAAACACGGTCCGTTACAAATCTACCCCCTTAATAGAATCTCGTCCCCGAGATTCGGGCTTACTATAGAATGGGTTTTGGGTGGCTCCTAGGATTTTACCATTGATGGGTTGCTTGACAGAGTCTTTTCAACGGCAAATCTCCTTTTTTCATACTTATGAGCTTCGATTTCCTTGGCTTGGCTTCTTTAAGGTAAACATGGTGCGTCTTGCTAACGGGGTGACATTGGACTTCTTCCGTGAAGATATATGGCTCATGAACCTTTCTCCATGATATTATTCAGTGTTGATTCTTCAAATACTCCTACTAGATTTGTTCTTAAGTGTTTGCTTCCTTCACCTAATGAGACACATTTTGGTTGAATGCCCCTCTTCATCAAACCTCAAACAATTCTTCATTTCAAGTTTCGCAGTCAATACTTTTGGGTTGAGCTTCATTTGCTAAAACTTACTTGCTGAATTATTCTTCGTGCATCTCCAGGTTGGTGGTGATTGAAGTTACTCTTTGAACATACGACTCTCTCTTGCGCTGGTGAGTTTGTCTCCTGTTTATGGCTTCGATCTCCACATGATCTTCAGTTGCTAGTACAACTAACATGTGTTTGTATTCTTGAGGCATCTCCTTGGGGTCGTCTAGATGTCTTCCTTCCATTGCTCATCTCACATTGCACCATAGAGTTGAATAAGCATGGTTTACGGTAATAATATGTTCATTTGTAAACAAACCAGTCTAACTCTAGGTGTAGGCATTCTCCAAGGGGGTGGCTTCCATTGTTGTTAGGGAAACTTTTGGTGTCCTTGGAAAGTGTTTCCAATCTCATCTGGAAGTTTGCATGCATAATTCATCCTCCTTGATTGATATGGAACGTGGAACAATAGTCTTCGATGTAGGTCTCATATGATTCTTTTCCTCCTCTCTATAGCCATGAGAGCTTCAATACTTAGTACCATCACTAATGTCCAACCTTTTTTCCAAGGGTCCATAGGTAAGAGGGAATAACATAAGATGGGTAGTAGAACCTTGCTTTGAGGGGTATCCAATAATAAAACATGAGAAAAGGCAAAAGACTACAAAAGAAGAATTCAGAAGAACCAATAGTTTCTTTGAAATTGCAGAGGTTTTAGCATGACTGCATAGGAAATGCCAAAGGCCAAAAATATGCAGACCTTGCTCAAGCAATTTTTTTGTCTAACGTTATACTATATAGCTACCAGGTCTATCCAACATTATTCTATATGGTTGTCTGGTCTCAAGAAGTCTCGGTGTTAATTTTCGACATTGAAGAATGCAGAGTGTGGTTGAAGACTCTTGACTCCTTGAGTTCTTGAAAAGTCTTCTCGTGAATAGGGCATGGCATACTAGAGAAGTGTTTGGTAAAAACAATTTGAAGACAATGTTAAATAAGAGAAGACAAGGAACTAGAATAGTCAAGAATTAGACTACAAGTATTTTCAAAAATAGTTTTTTTTTTCAAATAGTCGCTAAGGCTTTCCATTTCTAACTAAGGCAACGTGACTAGGTCGACGTCGGCTCTGATACCATTTCTGTGAGGACCAGAACTTAACTTCTAGACCCTCCTGTGTTTATTCGTCAATCCTAAGATCAATGTTAATGACACAGCGAAATGTATATCATTGCAGACGTACAAAAGTAATTTATTTCAAAGTCTGGATAACAACATAGTAAAATATCTACTGACATTTATTACATCCATAAAACACAGCGGAAATATAAAATGCGTAGCGACTCCATCTCAGCCACAAGCAGTCGATGTAGTCCATGAGACCTCACTCATCAACGTCATCATAGTAGTCATAGTCATCTCCTTCTCCATAGTACTCTGAAGTATCAACAAAAGTATTGCCATGAGTACATGACGTACTCAACATACCCCTTATGCAAAACTTATAATATCTACATGTGGCTTTATGTGGAGGTTATATGGTTCTTTTGCATAAAGACAATTTTATTTGGAATATGGTAATAGTTTTGATAAAAGCAGTTTCAGACAAAAACATGTTTATCATCAATGTGGTATTTCTCAATAGTGTGATTGTCCACGACAACTCACATAGTTCATAGATTTCAGGATAAGGATAGGGGCAAAGAGGGAAGTAGCAAGACAGGTTCCCGTATGTCAAGAAAGATTTTTCATGTGTCGTCCATGACCGTGGACACGGCTATTCGAATAGGTTTACACTCTGCAGAGGTTATACATTTTCCCACACGACACAATCCCGTCTTGTTGCCCACGAGTGGCCGCTGGTTTAGTACACACATATTGGTGTACCGGCAGAGGGATTGTGACGAGGTCTTCTAGCTAGATCCCCCAAAGATGTGACATTCCCACTGGGTATGGCGCACGGAACTGAGAGTACGTCCCCAAACCGGTCCCCCCCATTTGTGCCGAAGGTCCCCCCGCAGGCAGACACCTCATCAGCGGTACGGCGACATCAACACCTAAGGCTGACTAACCTACTTGACCAAAGCCAGTACCCATTATAGAATATGGTTGTACGTTGGTCACAATCTTCAAATCCAAGACTTATTAGGCCATCATGCGGCACGGACGACGGATTGCCTCCTTCATCTAGTGAAGGGCAGCCAATCGCTCCTTCCTTTGATCCAGCTGTCGCCCGCGGCAGTGTTTAGATGGTAAGTTTCACCCATAGTAGAATAGAGTAGAGGAAGCAACAACGGCTAGCTCAATGAGCTCAACAAGTTTCAAAAATATATATGTGACCCGAGGGTCATCCAATTCCTCTGAAGAGGGGAGATCAAGGATCCTAAATATTATTTAGCATGGCTAAGCAATTCTACTCTATAGGATTAATATATAATCTCTACTCAGGGTTGTGTATGGCGACAGGTGTATCAAGGTATGTGGGTAACCAAAATAGCAGTAATATTTATAAAACTATAAAAACATGTACTTGTAAAACATGGGATAATTATGAAAGGGGCATGCCTTCATTGATGAATCCTTCTTCTTCAATAAGCCGATTATGTCCACGACCAAACTCGTCACTCCCTACTCGTTGTAACGCTAGCAAATTACAACTGAATAAATACCGAGGCAATAAATACCAAATGAAATACAAATCAGAACAAATGATGAATTGGCCTAGAATAGGACAATTTGGTTAGGATCGAGGAAGTGAGTTGTAGTAACTCGAATATGAATCAATCGAATGGATAGCTAGGATTCTAGGATGCTAGGATAGATTATCTCAAATAATGTTGTGATAAGATATAAGGATTGTCTTTTTCTAGTTTAGACGGCTCGAGGTATATTGGTTGGTCTACCATTCTAAACTAATAATAACATCTTAGAAAATATATGTTCTTGATATAATCACAATAGGTGGTTTAGTCTTAGTATGCCATGCACAAACATTCCATTGACTATTGTAGAACTACTCATGTGATAGAAATGCAATGAAATAGTTATACTATGCTCACCTCAGACAAACAAACAAGAAGAACAACTCATGGTATGAACATAATAGTACCAATATATTTTATAGATCACTAATAAGCATGTATTGGAACATGGACACTAGATATATATGTTGAGCATGCAAAGCTACCAACAAGTATAAATAGAAGTAAACATGCATAGGCTTAGCATGTCAAGAAATCATATTAACAATTATGAACACAGGTTACCAAAGAAAATAATATGCTACTAGATCAAAAGTAAAACAATTATGAAATAAACTTCTAGGTAATAAATCAATATCTAAATATTATTCTAACAACCGCAATAGCAAGTCAAATTCCATATAGACATAATCAATAAATCTAAAGTGACTATACTAGGCAGTACTCAGATCATATACAACAATCACTGAATTTTATAATAAGACATAGCAATGCAAACAACTCAAAAGTAAATAACAATATGTATCATGTACACGTGCTCTGGAAATTCTACCATACAAGAAGGCTAAGTCATGATAATACTAAATGGACCGTGAGGTCATCGTGAAAACTCTAAGAACAAACAGACTAGCTCAAAGAGTAGCAAACTATTTAGAGAACACATCAATCGATATCTAGCTAATTAATCTATAACTAAGCATGTAACAGTTTACAAAATCTACTAAACAACTACAATATGCAAACTAGCAGATGGTATCTGATTCACAAGGATAGAAGGAATTCAAACTGGACAGACACAAAATCTAAATAGCTAGCAGCAGTACAAGCAGTAGACTAGGCAGATGCACTACACGGACAAGAATATGCAGCTGCATGAAACGTAATAACTTGTTACTTATCAATTGAATACATGTGTATATCAAAATAATTTTGTAACTAGTAGGCAATAATCATAACTAACGTCAATTATGGGTTGCTAGGGCTCTTAGGAAGGTTTTTCGTGTCGGGCTCGAGATCATAAGGCGTGTCTATGGTGGTCTAATTTGCCCATGCCACCGGATGGCATTCGGTTCACCGACACCGCTATGAACTAGCGAACTACAGACGGGAACCATGTCTAGGAGGTAGCCATGATCTAGTGTAACTCGTGTGTACAAGGGAAACTGCGGGTGCTTACCGAGCGCGACACGATCGCCCGAGGAAGACGGTGAACTGGGTTGGAACGGCGGTGACGTACTTCGTCGGTGATCAGTGGCTCGTCCTTCTGGTTATACGGATCGGCCATGCTCCTCCTCTTGGTCGCGGTGCAGTAGCATCTTGTCCTCTCGTGGCTGATATCATCGGAAATTCGAGCGGCGTCTTGGCGACGATCTAGGTTGGAGATGCACTAGATTCTGCCATGGGGCGAGCTGTGGATGGGCTGGCAGTAGAGATGGGAAAGGAGAGATCGGAGGCAACTCTGTGATTTATAGGAAGAGGCGAGGCAACGACCTGACTCTTGGGCGAGCTGCAGTTTCGGATGCGTGTGTTTCAGTTTCTCTATGTGGGTGCATGAAGACGGAGAAGAAGCAGCGCTTCGGCTGGCCGTAACGCTTGGGCTCGCTGGGAGCAGACACCTGTGCGTGTGTTGCGACTTTGTATGGTGCGTGTGTGCAAGTCAAGTAGCAGGGATGTGCATGGCTCACGTCGGAGGGTCTTTGTGTGCTGGCTCGGCTGGGCTGCAGGTGCTAGCTCAGTTGATTTTTGGTGTCATGGGTCCAACTGGCTTACTCAAATTGAGCAGGAGCTGTTTCGGTGAGAATATAGGATATATACGTGTATATATAGACGCACAGCTAGGGTTCACTAGCTCGGCCAAGAAAAATGAGATAAGAGAGAGAATAGGATGTATAAGTGTATATATATACACATGGTAGTATATATATACACATATAGCGAGCCAATTACGTGGCATGCACGAGTGCATGGGGTTAGGCCAATCGGATTTGTCTGAACTGAATCAAATATGCAACAAAGAGCAATTTAAAGGCAGATCCAAATAACAATACTAAAAGTAATTTTGAGAAATTAGTCTTTTTTTATATGTCAAAATTTATGTTGGAATTGATTTAAGAAAAACAAAATAAATTCAAAGTTGCATATTTTAATATGCTATAAAGCAGACAAGAATACAATCCAATTTGAGGGGAATAAAAAAAATATTCACGTTCATTCATGTTAAAGCCGTTTTGCATTTGAAAGTTTTAGTTAAGCCTTAATTATTTAACCAAAATTTTCTAGTCCTCATTTCCAGATAAAAGTTTTTTGAAAACTCCAAAAATCGGTCCGTTAGAAAGGTCATCACTTGTTAAGAATAAGCCTAAGCAGCATCTATCCAAAAACGCATAATCATTTTCCTAAATGAATTAGGAATCATAAGAGACATTTGATTTGAGAAGATAGTGAATGTCAACACTATCTATCTCCAGGCCACACTAGATAGAGACCCTTAATTAAATCACTTCCTATAAAAATTAGGAATCATCCAGTTATGTATCATCTCCTAGTACATCACAGACAAGAGACTAAGCTCTAGTAATCTTAATTTTACAAAGTACCAGGATTGAATCCTGAGACTAAACTCAAAAGGTGTTTATAGTAGGTACCAAACCAAGAAACAAAGCTTAGCAGTAAGACACCACAACTCCATGTGAGTTAAGCTACTAACTATAACCATTTAGGCTTTCATAGTAAATAAACCATGCATCCACAGAGTGTTCTCTGATAGAGAACAAAGTAACTGAATGCAATCAATAGAGTTCTAACTTACAGAAATTAGAGTAGCAGGCTAAAGATCAACAAGGGTGTGATACTACACCACAGTAATATATCATGTAGAAGGTTATCACAACCAAGATGAATCAAGACGCCTAACTAAGCATCACTGTAGGGGGGTATGAACACTAGGTTCAGAGATGAACCCTAATAGGGGGTAACCACAGTAATCACACATAGCTTGGCCAGGAAGAGCATCGAGAGAAGCATAGACGGGGTAGTACAAGGAGTGACATGGGTATACCCTAGAGGTACTCGAGCTTGGTATATACAGCCTGAATACAGCGGAAGCCCACGGTGTCGCCAAGGCCCAAATAGAGAACTCGAGTAACTTATGGACTCTCGATTGCTTGAAAAACAAGAAGAAGCTAAAGATAGAAAGTTCAAAGGGGAAAACCCTAACCTGTAACTAACTCGACCTGCTACCCGAGACCTAGCCTATCTATATAAAGGCTAGGAGGGGCGGTGAGGAGGACACACACAACCCTAGTTTCCACAACCCTCACTAGATTGCATTTGCGCACCATTGTAATCTTCGATTCTTTTGTTAATTCCATGAGCAGACAAGCAGGAGTAGGGACCTCTACGAGGCCTGAACCTGGGTAAATCTTCGAGTCCCCTGTGTGCTTGTTTGCTAGACGATTGATGCTTCCAGCGCTCCCTCCTTCTCAAAAACCCAAGTCCATAACAATGGAAATTGATGAGTTAAACCCTCGTCAATTGGCGCCGTCTGTGGGAATTGGGAGTACTGATGTTGCGGCTTCTTCGGCCCCATCAACTGCGATCTACAACTCCGCAATAGCGGAGATTCGCCAGCTCTTCGGCGCGTTCGACTTCACCGTCCACATGCCGGCCACTCGCCCGGCTTTCGAGTCCGTGGGCGACGGAATTAGCTGGCAATCGGGAGCTTCCGCTTCTAAGTTGGTCAGATGGACACGCTTCGCATGCCTGACCAGCCGACAACACCATCGATTGCTCCAGCATCATGGTTCCCTCCGCCGACCGGCACCCTCAGTGAGCTCAATGCCTCGACAACAGTCGATAATACGGTCAGCGACAGCAGTCGCGAATCCGATCTGGATGATCTGGCAACTGAAGATGGAGCCTACGGTTCCGGATCTGAAAGTTGTGGGAGCAGCAGCTTCCCCAACCACTTCATGTGCGTCGTCATCAACACGGGTGATTCCTCCGCCAATCGCGACAACACGGGCAGCGGTGGCCATGGAGCCGACCCGCCAAACGGCGGCATACCCAATGGCGGACCACCCAACAGCGGCCCTACCAATGGCGCCCCCGTCAATAATGGAGGGGCAGTCAAACCGCCCACCATGGTGAACGAGCAAACCGGCGAACGCGTCGTGATCAGGCTCAACGATCTAGAGTGGGCCCGCTGCCGAGAAGCCCTACGAGGCCACCCTTTTCCTTTCGGCTCCCCGCAAGAACTACTGATGGGCTACCATTGGCTCCTGAAAGAGGAATACAAACGCCAACTGCAAACAATCGCGCAACTCGAGGCACGTTAAAAGGCGGCAGATGAGTCGAGCCTCCGACGAGCTGGGCTCTCCTCCCATGGAGGATCCTCCTCCAAGTGCAACGAGTACATCGCTAACAATAGGCGATCTCGACTGGCTCACCTCACTGAACAAGAGCGAGTAAAAGCTGCAAAGGTCCTCGACTTCGGCTCCATGACGGTGGATACGCGTGGCAACGTGCTTCCAAAAACGCCGCAAGCTGTGGTAACGGTGGCAACCATGTACCTCCTCAACAACCAGCCGCCAGCTGGAGACCCTCGAGCTGCCATGCACCAATCTATGATCGTAGGCTTGGGGTTAATCGAAGCCACTCTCGACAAAGAGCCGACACCAGAGCGGAAAGAAGGCAAGGCCCTGGCAAAACGCTATTCCTCGCCCTCATCCAGCGACGACAGTCACGACCTGTCTCGACGCCGCTGCTCACGGCGACACGACCACGACTACGACACGCGTGATGACATCATGCAGCGCAAGATTGACAAATCAAGGGCGCGACGTGCCCGATCGACTGACTCAGAAGACGAAGATGTGGAGCTCTATGGCTCCAGATGCTTCAGCAGGGCCATCAGGAAAAAGCAAATGCCCAAGGGGTTTAAGATCCCATCAAAGAACCCAAAGTTTGACGGTCTGCAAGACCCAAAAATCTAGTTAGAGGACCATATCTCCTCCGTCAGGCTCCATGGCGGGAGTCGAAGCACAGCTATGCAATGCCTGCAGCTATAGCTACAGGGCGCCGCCCGGGCATGGCTCAACAACCTCCCACGCGGATCCATTCACAGTTGGGAAGAGCTGGTTTACAGATTTGTGCGCAACTTCAAGGGCACCTACAAAAGGCCCGCATCAATCGAAGAGCTGAGGTGCTTCCAGCAAAGGTCGGGCGAATCGCTACGCTCGTACATCCAGAGGTGGTCCATCATCAAGAACTCCACAGAAAATATCTCAGAGGATCACACAATCGACGCATTCAACGGTGGCGTTCGCCGCATAGAGATCTGGGAGGAGCTGGGTCGCTCGAAGCCCAAAACCATTGACCACCTGATGGAAATCGCGAATCGGTGGGCAGATGGAGAAGATTCAGTAAAAAATCGCGTCCACTCTGACGATGAAGCAGAACTCGAGCGTAGACGCGACCGCCGAAGAAAACGTCGAATGCGCATCTACGATGACCGTGACAACGTCAACATGATCGCAGCCGGCTACGCTGACAGACGCGACGACAACCGCAACAGTGGCTACCGCAGTGATGGATACCGCGATTCCGGGAAAACCACGCAAGTATGGCAGCGCCGCACTCGCTACGAGACACCCGCAACATCCATTGAGGATAAGCTGTCCGGGCCATGCACGGTGCACTTCTACATCGACAAGCATGACGGCAAAAAGAAATCCAGCCACCTCCTCAAGGACTGCCGCGAGTTCCTCAAACTTCATGAGGGTCTGGCTCAGATGAATCGCGACACAGTCAACAGGGGCTACGGAGCCGGCCCAGGCACTGTGGCACATGGAGCTCCTCCACCACCACCCGGACCACCACCAAACACATCTGCGCCGGACCAACAGCACGGAGACGAGCCGTACCCACGGGCCATGGGTACCATGATGATCCAAAAAGGCCGCCCTCCAATCGGGTGCAAAAAGCCATCACTCGCCAAGTGAATCTGGTGACAAACTCACCACCATCCACCACTGAGTACCTCAGTGGAAGCAACTCCTGCATCACCTTCGACAAGCGCGACCATCCGTGCCAAGTACCTCGTCCAGGCCACTGTCCCCTCGTACTCGAGGCGCAAATTGGAGGCTTCGACATGAGCCACGTCTTCATGGACGGCGGAAGTGGCATCAACCTTATGTTCGTGAGTATCTTGTGAGCAATGAGGATCCCTCTGAACTGCCTAGAGGCCTCGGACACAACATTCCACGGCATCGTCCCAGGCAAGGGCGTATATCGCCTTGTCAAAATCAACCTCGACGTCATCTTTGGCACGCCGAGAACTTTTGACGCGAGCGCATTGACTTTGAAGTCGTCGACTGGCCCTCACAGTACCACTGCATCCTCGGACGTGTTGTGTTTGCCAGGTTCATGGCAGTACCACACTACGCCTACCTGCAGATGAAAATGCCAGGCCCTAATGGCATTATCACAATCAACGGGAGCTTCGAGAGGTCCGACAGGGAGTTCAACAGAATTTCCCAGTCCTTCGGAATGCAGGAAGAGCTCGCGAGACTGAAGGAGTAGACAGACAACAGTCTGCCTCTCCTAAGCCAGCCAAGTTCACCCGATCTATCCTTCGACTCATCGGTGCACACGAAGAAAGTTCAGGTCCACCCATCGGATCCCGTCGAGACGGCCCTCATCGCCAACAACTTGAGTCCCGCATAGGAACTCGCGCTCGTCGAATTCCTCCGTGAGCACTGGGAAATCTTCGCCTGGTGTCTAGCGGACATGCCAGGAGTTCCCAGGGAATTCGCCGAGCACGCACTCAATGTCAACCCAGACGCAAGGCCAGTCAAATAAACAATTCGGTGACCGTCTGAACCAAGAGCAAAGGCAGTCGGAATGGAGATCAACAGACTCCTCGACGCCAAATTCATACGCGAGATCAAGGAAAGCACTTGGCTCGCTAACACGGTGCTAGTACCAAAAAAGGACACGGATATCCTGCGAATGTGCGTGGACTTCACCTCTCTGAATAAGCACTGCCCGAAGGACCACTTTCTGCTACCACGAATTGACCAGATCATCGACTCCACCGCGGGATGTGAGCGCCTCTACTTCCTCGACGCCTACTCAGGCTACAATCAGATTCGAATGAAGGAGGAGGATCAAGAGAAAATGGCGTTTACAACGCCTTTTGGTGTGTTCTGCTATAACACAATGCCCTTCGGGTTAAAAAACGTAGGAGCCACCTACCAGCGGTGCATGCAGGCTTGCCTCAAGAACCAACTTGGTCGCAACATCCAAGTCTATGTTGACGACATAGTAATCAAAATCAAAGAGGAAGCTTCACTAATGGATGATTTGCGCGAACCTTCGCCAACCTCGACCGCTACCGGATCAAGCTCAATCCGGATAAGTGCGCCTTCGGCGTACCATCTGGGCAACTACTCTGGTACCTCATCTCCGCGAGAGGGATCGAGGCGAAAACGAAGAAAATAAAAGCTATACTAGCCATGGAGAAGCCAAAGAACATAAGAGGCGTCCAACAGCTGGCTGGGCGAATCGCGGCGCTCAGTCGATTCATTAGTCGAATGGGCGAAAAGGCACTGCCCTTCTACCAACTCCTCCGCAAAGCTGACAAGTTCGAATGGACCAACGAGGCACAGGAAGCATTTGAAGACCTCAAGTGCCTATTGTCCACCTCGCCAGTACTGGTGACCCCACGTGAAAGAGAACCATTGTTGATGTACATCTCCGCCACCAATCAGGTGGTCAACACAGTACTCGTGGTGGAACGAGCCGAGGAAAACAAGCTCCACGGGGTGCAGCGCCCAGTCTACTACCTCAGCGAGGTACTCACGCCAATAAAGCAGCGGTACCCGCACTACCAGAAGCTGGCGTACGGCGTCTTCATGACAACCCGGCGACTGCGCCACTACTTCCAGGAACACCCAATCATGGTAGTCAACGACGCACCGCTTGTGCATATCCTCAACAATCCCGACGCCACCGAACGAGTCGCGCTTTGGGGAATCGAACTGTCTCCCCGAGACATTACATATGAAAAACGCGATGCAATCATGTCGCAAGTCCTCCCTGACTTCCTCGTGCACTAGATGGAGAACCAGCTCCCTGAAGAACCACCTCATCAGCGGTACGGCGACATCAACACCTAAGGCTGACTAACCTACTTGACCAAAGCCAGTACCCATTATAGAATATGGTTGTACGTTGGTCACAATCTTCAAATCCAAGACTTATTAGGCCCTCATGCGGCACGGACGACGGATTGCCTCCTTCATCTAGTGAAGGGCAGCCAATCGCTCCTTCCTTTGATCCAGCTGTCGCCCGCGGCAGTGTTTAGATGGTAAGTTTCACCCATAGTAGAATAGAGTAGAGGAAGCAACAACGGCTAGCTCAATGAGCTCAACAAGTTTCAAAAATATATATGTGACCCGAGGGTCATCCAATTCCTCTGAAGAGGGGAGATCAAGGATCCTAAATATTATTTAGCATGGCTAAGCAATTCTACTCTATAGGATTAATATATAATCTCTACTCAGGGTTGTGTATGGCGACAGGTGTATCAAGGTATGTGGGTAACCAAAATAGCAGTAATATTTATAAAACTATAAAAACAAGCACTTGTAAAACATGGGATAATTATGAAAGGGGCATGCCTTCATTGATGAATCCTTCTTCTTCAATAAGCCGATTATGTCCACGACCAAACTCGTCACTCCCTACTCGTTGTAACGCTAGCAAATTACAACTGAATAAATACCGAGGCAATAAATACCAAATGAAATACAAATCAGAACAAATGATGAATTGGCCTAGAATAGGACAATTTGGTTAGGATCGAGGAAGTGAGTTGTAGTAACTCGAATATGAATCAATCGAATGGATAGCTAGGATTCTAGGATGCTAGGATAGATTATCTCAAATAATGTTGTGATAAGATATAAGGATTGTCTTTTTTTAGTTTAGACGGCTCGAGGTATATTGGTTGGTCTACCATTCTAAACTAATAATAACATCTTAGAAAATATATGTTCTTGATATAATCACAATAGGTGGTTTAGTCTTAGTATGCCATGCACAAACATTCCATTGACTATTGTAGAACTACTCATGTGATAGAAATGCAATAAAATAGTTATACTATGCTCACCTCAGACAAACAAACAAGAAGAACAACTCATGGTATGAACATAATAGTACCGATATATTTTATAGATCACTAATAAGCATGTATTGGAACATGGACACTAGATATATATGTTGAGCATGCAAAGCTACCAACAAGTATAAATAGAAGTAAACATGCATAGGCTTAGCATGTCAAGAAATCATATTAACAATTATGAACACAGGTTACCAAAGAAAATAATATGCTACTAGATCAAAAGTAAAACAATTATGAAATAAACTTCTAGGTAATAAATCAATATCTAAATATTATTCTAACAACCGCAATAGCAAGTCAAATTCCATATAGACATAATCAATAAATCTAAAGTGACTATACTAGGCAGTACTCAGATCATATACAACAATCACTGAATTTTATAATAAGACATAGCAATGCAAACAACTCAAAAGTAAATAACAATATGTATCATGTACACGTGCTCTGGAAATTCTACCATACAAGAAGGCTAAGTCATGATAATACTAAATGGACCGTGAGGTCATCGTGAAAACTCTAAGAACAAACAGACTAGCTCAAAGAGTAGCAAACTATTTAGAGAACACATCAATCGATATCTAGCTAATTAATCTATAACTAAGCATGTAACAGTTTACAAAATCTACTAAACAACTACAATATGCAAACTAGCAGATGGTATCTGATTCACAAGGATAGAAGGAATTCAAACTGGACAGACACAAAAATCTAAATAGCTAGCAGCAGTACAAGCAGTAGACTAGGCAGATGCACTACACGGACAAGAATATGCAGCTGCATGAAACGTAATAACTTGTTACTTATCAATTGAATACATGTGTATATCAAAATAATTTTGTAACTAGTAGGCAATAATCATAACTAACGTCAATTATGGGTTGCTAGGGCTCTTAGGAAGGTTTTTCGTGTCGGGCTCGAGATCATAAGGCGTGTCTATGGTGGTCTAATTTGCCCATGCCACCGGATGGCATTCGGTTCACCGACACCGCTATGAACTAGCGAACTACAGACGGGAACCATGTCTAGGAGGTAGCCATGATCTAGTGTAACTCGTGTGTACAAGAGAAACTGCGGGTGCTTACCGAGCGCGACACGATCGCCCGAGGAAGACGGTGAACTGGGTTGGAACGGCGGTGACGTACTTCGTCGGTGATCAGTGGCTCGTCCTTCTGGTTATACGGATCGGCCATGCTCCTCCTCTTGGTCGCGGTGCAGTAGCATCTTGTCCTCTCGTGGCTGATATCATCGGAAATTCGAGCGGCGTCTTGGCGACGATCTAGGTTGGAGATGCACTAGATTCTGCCATGGGGCGAGCTGTGGATGGGCTGGCAGTAGAGATGGGAAAGGAGAGATCGGAGGCAACTCTGTGATTTATAGGAAGAGGCGAGGCAACGACCTGACTCTTGGGCGAGCTGCAGTTTCGGATGCGTGTGTTTCAGTTTCTCTATGTGGGTGCATGAAGACGGAGAAGAAGCAGCGCTTCGGCTGGCCGTAACGCTTGGGCTCGCTGGGAGCAGACACCTGTGCGTGTGTTGCGACTTTGTATGGTGCGTGTGTGCAAGTCAAGTAGCAGGGATGTGCATGGCTCACGTCGGAGGGTCTTTGTGTGCTGGCTCGGCTGGGCTGCAGGTGCTAGCTCAGTTGATTTTTGGTGTCATGGGTCCAACTGGCTTACTCAAATTGAGCAGGAGCTGTTTCGGTGAGAATATAGGATATATACGTGTATATATAGACGCACAGCTAGCGTTCACTAGCTCGGCCAAGAAAAATGAGATAAGAGAGAGAATAGGATGTATAAGTGTATATATATACACATGGTAGTATATATATACACATATAGCGAGCCAATTACGTGGCATGCACGAGTGCATGGGGTTAGGCCAATCGGATTTGTCTGAACTGAATCAAATATGCAACAAAGAGCAATTTAAAGGCAGATCCAAATAACAATACTAAAAGTAATTTTGAGAAATTAGTCTTTTTTTATATGTCAAAATTTATGTTGGAATTGATTTAAGAAAAACAAAACAAATTCAAAGGTGCATATTTTAATATGCTATAAAGCAGACAAGAATACAATCCAATTTGAGGGGAATAAAAAAAATATTCACGTTCATTCATGTTAAAGACGTTTTGCATTTGAAAGTTTTAGTTAAGCCTTAATTATTTAACCAAAATTTTCTAGTCCTCATTTTCAGATAAAAGTTTTTTAAAAACTCCAAAAATCGGTCCGTTAGAAAGGTCATCACTTGTTAAGAATAAGCCTAAGCAGCATCTATCCAAAAACACATAATCATTTTCCTAAATGAATTAGGAATCATAAGAGACATTTGATTTGAGAAGATAGTGAATGTCAACACTATCTATCTCCAGGCCACACTAGATAGAGACCCTTAATTAAATCACTTCCTATAAAAATTAGGAATCATCCAGTTATGTATCATCTCCTAGTACATCGCAGACAAGAGACTAAGCTCTAGTAATCTTAATTTTACAAAGTACCAGGATTGAATCCTGAGACTAAACTCAAAAGGTGTTTATAGTAGGTACCAAACCAAGAAACAAAGCTTAGCAGTAAGACACCACAACTCCATGTGAGTTAAGCTACTAACTATAACCATTTAGGCTTTCATAGTAAATAAACCATGCATCCACAGAGTGTTCTCTGATAGAGAACAAAGTAACTGAATGCAATCAATAGAGTTCTAACTTACAGAAATTAGAGTAGCAGGCTAAAGATCAACAAGGGTGTGATACTACACCACAGTAATATATCATGTAGAAGGTTATCACAACCAAGATGAATCAAGACGCCTAACTAAGCATCACTGTAGGGGGGTATGAACACTAGGTTCAGAGATGAACCCTAATAGGGGGTAACCACAGTAATCACACATAGCTTGGCCAGGAAGAGCATCGAGAGAAGCATAGACGGGGTAGTACAAGGAGTGACATGGGTATACCCTAGAGGTACTCGAGCTTGGTATATACAGCCTGAATACAGCGGAAGCCCACGGTGTCGCCAAGGCCCAAATAGAGAACTCGAGTAACTTATGGACTCTCGATTGCTTGAGAAACAAGAAGCTAAAGATAGAAAGTTCAAAGGGGAAAACCCTAACCTGTAACTAACTCGACCTGCTACCCGAGACCTAGCCTATCTATATAAAGGCTAGGAGGGGGCGGTGAGGAGGACACACACAACCCTAGTTTCCACAACCCTCACCAGATTGCATTTGCGCACCATTGTAATCTTCGATTCTTTTGTTAATTCCATGAGCAGACAAGAAGGAGTAGGGACCTCTACGTGGCCTGAACCTGGGTAAATCTTCGAGTCCCCTGTGTGCTTGTTTGCTAGCCGATTGATGCTTCCAGCGCTCCCTCCTTCTCCAAAACCCAAGTCCATAACAATGGAAATTGATGAGTTAAACCCTCGTCAATTGGCGCCGTCTGTGGGAATTGGGAGTGCTGATGTTGCGGCTTCTTCGGCCCCATAAACTGCGATCTACAACTCCGCAACAGCGGAGATTCGCCAGCTCTTCGGCGCGTTCGACTTCACCGTCCACACGCCGGCCACTCGCCCGGCTTTCGAGTCCGTGGGCGACGGAATTAGTTGGCAATCGGGAGCTTCCGCTTCTAAGTTGGTCAGATGGACACGCTTCGCATGCCTGACCAGCCGACAACACCATCGATTGCTCCAGCATCATGGTTCCCTCCGCCGACCGGCACCCTCAGTGAGCTCAATGCCTCGACAACAGTCGATAATATGGTCAGCGACAGCAGTCGCGAATTCGATCTGGATGATCTGGCAACTGAAGATGGAGCCTACGGTTCCGGATCTGAAAGTTGTGGGAGCAGCAGCTTCCCCAACCACTTCATGTGCGTCGTCATCAACACGGGCGATTCCTCCGCCAATCGCGACAACACGGGCAACGGTGGCCATGGAGCCGACCCGCCAAACGGCGGCATACCCAATGGCGGACCACCCAACAGCGGCCCTACCAATGGCGCCCCCGTCAATAATGGAGGGGCAGTCGAACCGCCCACCATGGTGAACGAGCAAACCGGCGAACGCATCGTGATCAGGCTCAACGATCTAGAGTGGGCCCGCTGCCGAGAAGCCCTACGAGGCCACCCTTTTCCTTTTGGCTCCCCGCAAGAACTACTGATGGGCTACCATTGGCTCCTGAAAGAGGAATACAAACGCCAACTGCAAACAATCGCGCAACTCGAGGCGCGTAAAAAGGCGGCAGATGAGTCGAGCCTCCGACGAGCTGGGCTCTCCTCCCATGGAGGATCCTCCTCCAAGTGCAACGAGTACATCGCTAACAATAGGCGATCTCGACTGGCTCACCTCACTGAACAAGAGCGAGTAAAAGCTGCAAAGGTCCTCGACTTCGGCTCCATGACGGTGGATACGCGTGGCAACGTGCTTCCAAAAACGCCGCAAGCTGCGGTAACGGTGGCAACCATGTACCTCCTCAACAACCAGCCGCCAGCTGGAGACCCTCGAGCTGCCATGCACCAATCTATGATCGTAGGCTTGGGGTTAATCGAAGCCACTCTCGACAAAGAGCCGACACCAGAGCGGAAAGAAGGCAAGGCCCTGGCAAAACGCTATTCCTCGCCCTCATCCAGTGACGACAGTCACGACCTGTCTCGACGCCGCCGCTCACGGCGACACGACCACGACTATGACACGCGTGATGACATCATGCAGCACAAGATTGACAAATCAAGGGCGCGACGTGCCCGATCGACTGACTCAGAAGACAAAGATGTGGAGCTCTATGGCTCCAGATGCTTCAGCAGGGCCATCAGGAAAAAGAAAATGCCCAAGGGGTTTAAGATCCCATCAGAGAACCCAAAGTTTGACGGTCTGCAAGACCCGAAAATCTAGTTAGAGGACCATATCTCCTCCGTCAGGCTCCATGGCGGAGTCGGAAGCACTATGCAATGCCTGCAGCTATAGCTACAGGGCGCCGCCCGGGCATGGCTCAACAACCTCCCACACGGATCCATTCACAGTTGGGAAGAGCTGGTTTACAGATTTGTGCGCAACTTCAAGGGCACCTACAAAAGGCCCGCATCAATCGAAGAGATGAGGTGCTTCCAGCAAAGGTCGGGCGAATCGCTACGCTCGTACATCCAGAGGTGGTCCATCATCAAGAACTCCACAGAAAATATCTCAGAGGATCACACAATCGACGCATTCAACGGTGGCGTTCGCCGCATAGAGATCTGGGAGGAGCTGGGTCGCTCGAAGCCCAAAACCATTGACCACCTGATGGAAATCGCGAATCGGTGGGCAGATGGAGAAGATTCAGTAAAAAATCGCGTCCACTCTGACGATGAAGCAGAACTCGAGCGTAGACGCGACCGCCGAAGAAAACGTCGAATGCGCATCTACGATGACCGTGACAACGTCAACATGATCGCAGCCGCTCTGACGGCAGGCGGCGACAACAACCGCGGTGGCTACCGCAGTGATGGATACCGCGATTCCGGGAAAACCACGCAAGTATGGCAGCGCCGCACTCGCTACGAGACACCCGCAACATCCATTGAGGATAAGCTGTCCGGGCCATGCACGGTGCACTTCTACATCGACAAGCATGACGGCAAAAAGAAATCCAGCCACCTCCTCAAGGACTGCCGCGAGTTCCTCAAACTTCATGAAGTGCAGCTCGGATGAATCGCGACACGATCAGCAGGGCTACGGAGCGGCCGAACCTGTGGCACATGGAGCTCCTCCACCACCACCCGGACCACCACCAAACACATCTGCGCCGGACCAGTAGCACGGAGACGAGCCGTACCCACGGGCCATGGGTACCATGATGATCCAAAAAGGCCGCCCTCCAATCGGGTGCAAAAAGCCATCACTCGCCAAGTGAATCTGGTGACAAACTCACCACCATCCACCACTGAGTACCTCAGTGGAAGCAACTCCTGCATCACCTTCGACAAGCGCGACCATCCGTGCCAAGTACCTCGTCCAGGCCACTGTCCCCTCGTACTCGAGGCGCAAATTGGAGGCTTCGACATGAGCCACGTCTTCATGGACGGCGGAAGTGGCATCAACCTTATGTTCGCGAGTATCTTGTGAGCAATGAGGATCCCTCTGAACTGCCTAGAGGCCTCGGACACAACATTCCACGGCATCATCCCAGGCAAGGGCGTATATCGCCTTGTCAAAATCAACCTCGACGTCATCTTTGGCACGCCGAGAACTTTTGACGCGAGCGCATCGACTTTGAAGTCGTCGACTGGCCCTTACAGTACCACTGCATCCTCGGACGTGTTGTGTTTGCCAGGTTCATGGCAGTACCACACTACGCCTACCTGTAGATGAAAATGCCAGGCCCTAATGGCATTATCACAATCAACGGAAGCTTCGAGAGGTCTGACAGGGAGTTCAACAGAATTTCCCAGTCCTTCGGAATGCAGGAAGAGCTCGCGAGACTAAAGGAGTAGACAGACAAGAGTCTGCCTCTCCTAAGCCGGCCAAGTTCACCCGATCTATCCTTCGACTCATCGGTGCACACGAAGAAAGTTCAGGTCCACCCATCGGATCCCGCCGAGACGGCCCTCATCGCCAACAACTTGAGTCCCGCATAGGAACTCGCGCTCGTCGAATTCCTCCGTGAGCACTGGGAAATCTTCGCCTGGTGTCTAGCGGACATGCCAGGAGTTTCCAGGGAATTCGCCGAGCACGCACTCAATGTTAACCCAGACGCAAGGCCAGTCAAATAAACAATTCGGTGACCGTCTGAACCAAGAGCAAAGGCAGTCGGAATGGAGATCAACAGACTCCTCGACGCCAAATTCATACGCGAGATCAAGGAAAGCACTTGGCTCACTAACACGGTGCTAGTACCAAAAAAGGACACGGATATCCTGCGAATGTGCGTGGACTTTACCTCTCTGAATAAGCACTGCCCGAAGGACCACTTTCTGCTACCACGAATTGACCAGATCATCGACTCCACCGCGGGATGTGAGTGCCTCTACTTCCTCGACGCCTACTCAGGCTACAATCAGATTCGAATGAAGGAGGAGGATCAAGAGAGAACGGCGTTTACAACGCCTTTTGGTGTGTTCTGCTATAACACAATGCCCTTCGGGTTAAAAAACGTAGGAGCCACCTACCAGCGGTGCATGCAGGCTTGCCTCAAGAACCAACTTGGTCGCAACATCCAAGTCTATGTTGACGACATAGTAATCAAAATCAAAGAGGAAGCTTCACTAATGGATGATTTGCGTGAAACCTTCGCCAACCTCGACCGCTACCGGATCAAGCTCAATCCGGATAAGTGCGCCTTCGGCGTACCATCTGGGCAACTACTCTGGTACCTCATCTCCGCGAGAGGGATCGAGGCGAAAACGAAGAAAATAAAAGCCATACTAGCCATGGAGAAGCCAAAGAACATAAGAGGCGTCCAACAGCTGGTTGGGCGAATCGCGGCGCTCAGTCGATTCATTAGTCGAATGGGCGAAAAGGCACTGCCCTTCTACCAACTCCTCCGCAAAGCTGACAAGTTCGAATGGACCAACGAGGCACAGGAAGCATTTGAAGACCTCAAGTGCCTATTGTCCACCTCGCCAGTACTGGTGACCCCACGCGAAAGAGAACCATTGTTGATGTACATCTCCGCCACCAATCAGGTGGTCAACACAGTACTCGTGGTGGAACGAGCCGAGGAAAACAAGCTCCACGGGGTGCAGCGCCCAGTCTACTACCTCAGCGAGGTACTCACGCCAATAAAGCAGCGGTACCTGCACTACCAGAAGCTGGCGTACGGCGTCTTCATGACAACCCGGCGACTGCGCCACTACTTCCAGGAACACCCAATCGTGGTAGTCAACGATGCACCGCTTGGGCATATCCTCAACAATCCCGACGCCACCGAACAAGTCGCACTTTGGGGAATCGAACTGTCTCCCCGAGACATTACATATGAAAAACGCGATGCAATCATGTCGCAAGTCCTCCCTGACTTCCTCGTGCACTGGATGGAGAACCAGCTCCCTGAAAAACCAGATATGTCCTACCTTTGGACAATGCACTTCGACGGATCCAAGCGAAAGGACAGAGCTGGCGCAGGTGTCATAGTGACATCGCCCCAGGGAGACAAACTGAAATATATCCTGCGAATGCAGTTCACCGCCTCCAACAATGAAGCTGAATACGAGGCCCTGCTACGCGGGATGAGGATGGCAAAATCCTGCGGCGCCAAGAGGCTCATAATATACGACGACTCCAAGCTGGTCGTCAACCAGACAATGCATGAGTGCGACGCACTGAACGACAATGTGATCGCCTACCGCGACCTCTATGACACACTCGAAGGGGACTTCGACGGCTGCAAGCTGCGGCACATAGGCCGCGAAAGCAATGAAGAGGCGGACGCACTCGCCAACATTGGCTCTACCTGCGCCCCATACCACCTAGGGTATTTATCGAGCGCATCTGTGAATGCTCCATCAAGCCAAAGGCCGCAGAGAAGAAAACAAGCGCAACAACGGACTCGGGGGCTACGCCGCCCAATGAGCCAACAACACTCGACGACCTGGAGCTTGACACAGGACTCGAGGGACCAATGAGCGTCATGATGATTGAGCCATCTTGGACTCAACCGTACATCACGTACCTTCTCAGTAAAAGGCTACCGGACGACCCGGCTGACGCATGGCACATTGCACGGCGATCCAAAGCATTCGCTGTTATCAACGACGAACTGTACAAACGCAGCATCACCGGAGTACTCCAACGATGCGTCTCCAAGTCCGATGGAAGAGTTGTTCTACTCGACATCCATGACGGGACTTGCGGACACCACGCTGGCAGTCGAGCCCTCGTAGCCAAAGCTCTACGAGCTGGATTATACTGGCCTACGGCCATGCGTGACGCCAAGGACATCGTCCAAAAATGCAACGCTTGCCAGCGATTCACGGACAAGCCACACCCACCTGGCGCGGAACTCCGGCTAATTCCATTGGCCTGGCCCTTCGCGCAATGGGGACTCGACATGGTCGGCAGGCTCCCAAAGTCCTCACGAGGAGGCTACGTCTACCTCCTGGTCGTAGTCGACAAATTCACCAAGTGGATAGAGGCCATACCAGTGACTAACCAGTCAGGATACAACGCAGTCAAGTTCTTCGAGTCCATCGTCTATCGCTTTGGAGTACCACACAACATCATCACGAACAATGGGATGAACTTCACATCCAAGGAGTTCCAAGAATTCTTCCAGAATCTAGGAATCAGCGTAAGCTATGCCTCCGTAGCACATCCACAGATCAACGACCAGGTAGAAAAAGCCAACGGGCTTATCTGCGGCAGCATCAAAAAGCGACTCCTTAGGCCACTCGAACAAGCCGCATGCTGCTGGCCAGACGAGCTGCAATCAGTACTCTAGATCCTGCGCACAACTCCAAACAGTGCCACGGGGTACACCCTGTTCTTCATGGTGCACGACACTAAAGCGGTGCTACCCGCGGAGGTACGATACAAAGCACCACGAGTGGTTGCTTACAGCGAGCGGGAGTCAACTCTAGCACTCGAAGACTCCGTCGACCTCCTTGACGAGGCATAGGAAATCGCCGCGGAAAGATCAACGATCTACCAACAGAACCCGCGCAACTACCATAGCAGAAGGCTACGCCCAGGGTCCTTCGTCGAAGGAGACCTGGTCCTGCGACTGAAACAGCAAGGGCATCTCAAGCTTGAATCCCCCTGGGAGGGACCATACATGATTATAGAAGTGATCCTAGGTGGTGCCTATCGCCTTAAATATTTCGAGATAGGAGTCGCGTACTCCAACCCCTGGAACGTCGCGCAGCTGCGATGCTTCTACCCTTAGTCATCTTTTAATTTTTACATTACAAATAAGGCTATTCAGCCAAGGCTACTTAGCCACACATTGTACCCTGTACTATCCTGTGAATAAATAAAGCTAAGTACCCCAAAATTCTGTGTCCCTTTTATTTTTTGCAAATTATCCACTCGGGAGCTGCGTCACCCTATACACATCTGTTCTACAAACCAACGCGATATCCTGAGTAGCTGACGTACTAATCGAACCCTTGACAAACACCAACCCAGTTGCAACGCATCTGACAAGTTGGCATGGTGCTGAGATAAACACAAGTCAGACTAACGAAAAGGAATCGCATAGTGCAACGCACTCGCAAAACATACACGCTAACAAGCTCTGTATATACATCAATGTCAATCAATTATACACAGTATATATATGAACTTTACAACACTGGTGCAACTATGTGCAGGATACAAACTAAAATACTATTGCAACAAAGGAATATTTGTCTGCTCCTCGAAGAAGTCGACGATTTCCTCCATTGGGCGATCAACCGCTTGATAGTGAGGAACCATATTCCAAGTCGAACCTTGCTTCTATTTATCTTGCTCCTAACAATGCCGTTAAGCAATTTATGGAAGACCATGAAAGTGAAATCTTCATGGAAGAAAGAAATGAGATTGACGAGATTCTCCGTCGTCAACCTAAGATGCTTAAGCATAACTTGCCTGTGGAAGATTTGGGTACCACGTTGCCACCTAAAAAGGATCCGGTCGTCGATCTAAAACCTTTACCTGACAATCTTAAGTATGCTTACATTAATGATAATAAAATATATCCTGTTATTATTAGTTCTAAACTTTCAGGGAAGGAAGAGGAAAGATTATTGGAGGTATTGAAGAAACACTGAGGGGCTATGGGCTATACTCTAGATGATTTAAAGGGGATTTATCCTACTATATGTCAGCACGCTATCAATATAGAACCAGATGCAAAGCCAGTGGTAGAGCATCAACATTGTTTAAATCCTAAGATGAAGGAAGTGGTAAGAAACGAGGTATTAAAACTCCTTGATGCTGGTATTATTTACCCTATTGCTGATAGTGAATGGGTTAGTCCTGTTCATTGTGTCCCTAAAAAAGGGGGAATTACCATTGTGCCTAATGATAATGATGAGCTTATTCCCCAAAGAATAGTAGTAGGTTATAGGATGTGCATTGATTTCAGTAAAGTTAACAAAGTTACTAAGAAAGATCATTACCCACTTCCTTTTATTGATCAAATGTTAGAAAGGTTGTCTAAAAAGACCCATTTTTGTTTTCTTGATGGATACTCTGGGTTTTCTCAAATTGCTGTTAAACAACAAGATCAAGAAAAAACTACTTTTACATGTCCTTATGGAACCTATGCTTATAGATGTATGCCTTTTGGTTTGTGTAATGCTCCTACTACTTTTCAAAGATGCATGTCTACTATCTTTCATGGTTTTTGTGAGGAAATTGTGGAAGTATTCATGGATGATTTTTCCATCTATGGAACTTATTTTGATAATTGTCTACACAACCTTGATAAAGTTTTTGCAGAGATGTGAAGAAACTAATCTTGTTCTTAATTGGGAGAAATGCCACTTCATGGTCAATGAAGGGATCGTCCTCGGACATAAGATGTCTGAAAGAGGCATAGAAGTTGATAGTGCTAAAGTAGAAGCAATTGAGAAAATTCCCTGCCCAAGAGACGTCAAAGGTATTCGTAGTATCCTTGGTCATGCTGGTTTCGATCGAAGGTTTATTAAGGATTTCTCTAAGATATCAAAACCCCTCACTAATATTCTTCAAAAGGATGTACCCTTTGTTTTTGATGATGATTGTAAGGAAGCTTTTGAAACTCTAACAAAGGCTTTAACTACTGCTCCTATTATTAAACCACCTGATTGGAGCTTACCCTTTGAAATCATATGTGACACTAGTGATTTTGCTATAGGTGCTGTCCTTGGGCAACAAATAGATAAAAAGTTAAATGTTATCCACTATGCTAGTAAGAGTCTTGACGCTGCTCAAAAGAATTATGCTACTACTAAAAAAGAATTCTTAGTTGTTGTCTTTGCTTGTGATAAGTTTAGACCTTATATTGTTGACTCAAAAGTTACCATTCATACTAATCATGCTGCTATTAAGTACCTTATGATGAAGAAAGATGCTAAGCCTAGGATCATTAGATGGGTGGTTCTCTTACAAGAGTTTGACCTACATATTGTAGATAGGAAAGGTGCTGAAAATCCTGTTGCTGATAATTTATCTCGATTGGAAAACATCTCTTTTGATCATATGCCTGTTAATGATAGTTTCCCGAATGAACAGTTGGCTGTAGTAGGGGTAAGCTCGCGAGGGAGCCCTTGGTATGCTGATTATGCTAACTTTATTGTCTCCAAGTATTTGCCTCCAACTTTTACAGCTCAGCAAAGAAGGAAGTTCTTTTACGATTTGAGGCATTATTTTTGGGATGACCCACATTTATATAAAGGAGTAGCTGGTAATATGCGAAGATGTGTTCCAGAATATGAACAAAAGGAGATATTACGGAAATGTCATGGTAGTGCCTATGGAGGACATCATGCGGGAAATAGAACCGCACAGAAGGTGCTACAATTAGGTTTTTACTGGCCTACCCTTTTTAAAGATGCAAGAAAATTTGTCTTATCATGTGATGAGTGCCAACGAGTAGGTAACATTTCTAGATGCAATGAGATGCCTATGAATTACTCTCTCATTATTGAACCATTTGATTGTTGGGGATTCGACTTTATGGGTCCTTTTCCCCCTTCAAAAGGTTATACCCATATTCTTGTTGCTGTTGACTATGTTACTAAGTGGGTAGAAGCCGTACCTACAAAAAGTGCTGATGGGGAAACCTCTTTAAAAATGCTTAAGGATATTATCTTTCCTAGGTTTGGAGTGCATATATATCTTATGACTGATGGAGGGTCTCATTTCATTCATGGTGGTTTTAGAAAGACCCTTGCTAAATATGATGTTAATCATAGAACTGCTTCAGCTTATCATCCCCAAACTAGTGGGCAAGTAGAGCTATCGAATAGAGAAATTAAATCCATCTTGCAAAAGACTGTTAATAGATCTAGAAAAAATTGGGCTAAAAAGTTGAACGATGCTTTATGGGGTTATAGGACTGCCTATAAAAATCCTATGGGAATGTCTTCTTACAAAATGGTTTATGGGAAAGCTTGCAACCTGCCTTTAGAATTAGAACACAAAGCTTATTGGGCAGTGAAAGAACTTAATAGAGACTGTAAGCTTGCTGGTGAGAAAAGATTATTTGACTTAAGTTCGTTGGATGAATGGAGGAGTGAAGCATATGAGAATGCTAGACTCTTTAAGGAAAAAGTTAAAAGATGGCATGACAGGAGAATTCTTAAGAGGGAGTTCCATGTTGGTCAGAAAGTTCTATTGTATAGGTCTCGTCTCAGATTTTTTGCAGGGAAACTACTTTCAAAATGGGAAGGACCTTTTATTATCGAAGAAGTATATCATTCAGGTGCAATAAAAATTTCTTTTTTAAAGATAACACCACACAAGTGGTGAATGGTCAGCGACTCAGGCACTATATTGCTGGAGATTCTTACAATGAAGATATTGATGCTATTCAAGTACTAACTCCGGAAAATTTTATCAAAGCCCAAATTCAGAGACCTAAAGAGTCTGTTTTCGAATAGGTAACAGTTCTAGTAAGGAAAAGTACACGAAAAATCTGTCCAGTTATATTTTTGCAGCTTTTATCCAACAAGGAAAGCAATGAAGCGAAAGAGGGACGGAAATGGAGCCAGGGTGGCTCACACCACCCCTTGGCGCGGCCCCTGGCCGCGCCAGCAGGTGGTGTGGCCACCTTGGACTCCGTCTCCAACCCGTTTTCTCCCAGTACATTCCTTTTGTTGTAAAACTTCGTAATATATAATCCCCCAGATCCCCTGAGGTTCGTATATCGTGTTCTCGTCGTGTTTTCGTTTCGATCTATTTCTGCCAGGAACTATTCTTAAAAGTTTAGAAGCACAATGGTCTCCGCCAACGATAAGGGCGAGGAGCCTATGGAGGAAGATCTCCAAGACCCCGGACAGGAGAAGGAGATTAAGAGTAAAGATGAAATTCGTACTCTCACCTTCGAGATTGAGGACTTGGCGAAATTAATCAAAAAGCTCATCGAGAGAACACCACCACCACCAAAGGAGTAATTCGTCATCAGGTTTTGGCATCCCCTTGGTTTGTTCCAAGCTTGGGGGAGTGATGCGGTATCATATCACTATCTTCTATCTTTTTACCTTTTTAGTAGAGTCATATCATGAATAGAGAAGTTATCATGTAGGATGGTTTGCATTATGGAAGTGTCCCCCCTCTCGTTAGATATCTATGTATCCCTTGGTGTGAGTTGCCGTTATGGAATATTAATGAGAAGTTCTATCATTTACTCTTTTGCATATCTTATATTAGTTTTCAATTCATGGTTATATGATTGATCTTGTCATTAGTATTGGTATCACTTTGGGATCATTGAGTAAATTTAGTTGGTTTTGGCAAACTTGGTTCGGTCAGTAGCAACACTATTTTGAGAATTGAATGAAAAAGATAAAAGTACTCTATATAATTTCATCATCTTTCCTTTTTGATTTGCTCATGAGCTTAGTATTCTCTAGTTAAGATCTTTTGTGCTTCCAAGGAAGATTGCATGTTTGTTTTTATCACTTGTATGTTTGTTTGTTTCCTTCAACTCTTATGCTTGCTACCCAGCCTTGCTAGCCAAAAACCTGTACTGAGAAGGAATGCTTCTTATGCATCCAATCCTTAAAACCAAAACCTATGCCATTTGTGTCCACCATACCTACCTACTAGCACTATTGCTATTCCAAGTAAATTCATGTTTTTATCTACCTTCTGAATTAAACTTGTTATGTGAAAATTAGTGATTAAAGCTCTCACGAACTTGATGGCACACTTTACTTTCTTGCACTTAATAAACTTGAACCATTGTGCCCATTTATGTTGCGTATATGCTTGCGCTTTGTAAGTTGTGAATTAGCAGAACCATGGTGTCATGGGGAACGCTTTCAACATTGCACTCGTACTTTGTACCTAGTTGATATCATGCACTTTTGTCTATGGATGTCGTCGGTGTGAAATTAAAGGGGAGCTTGTAAGTCCATGGAGTTATGTATGTGTGTTAGACAAACGCTTGGGCTTCCGGTCTAATCCATGCCTAATCATGGTGGAAACGTGCAGCATAACCATAATGAGCATTCTTCTTATTAAAAAAGAGATAGATATTGAGAAAAAGAGAAAAAGAGATGAGAAAAGAGGAAAGAGAGAAAAAAGCACCATTTTCCCATCGTAAATAAGAAGATTGCTGAGATGCTCGTTGTCTGCTTGCCTTGTCATTTTGATATGGGGATTCTTCCGTATCATTGGGCAAGGGGTACCCCATTGGCGGTTCTCTATGATACACATATACTTACTATGACAAGAACTTACCGGTAACTAAACTTGAGTATCATGAGGAGTGATACATTGCAAATGTATCTATAATTTTTGATGATCCATGCTTGGTTTTATCCACTTTCTTGTGTTTTGTCCACACTTTGGAGTACTTTTCATATGATTTCTTGGACTAACCTATTAACAAGAGCCACAGTGCCAGCTGCCTGTTTTCTGCTGTTTTTGGTTCCAGGAAAGTCATAAAATGAATATTCTCGGAATTGGACGGGACAAAAGCCAAAGTGCCTATTTTTCCAGAAGACTCCAGGAGCTTATCACGAGACGGAGGAGGGCGAGGATGGCCACCCCGTGCGCTGGCTGGGCCTGGCCGCGCCAGGGCATGGTGTGGTGGCCCCAGGCACCCCCTCGGTCTCCCTCTTCACCTATAAGAAGCTTTCTGACCTAAAAACTTCGGGGGGGTCGACGTTTTTCTAGAAGGAGTTCCGCTATGCTGCCACCACCAGATTCCACGAAACAGCACCAGAAACTCCGTTCTGGCACCCTGCCGGGACGGGGAATTGGAGGAGATCATCGCCATCATCGTCACCATCGCTTCTCCATCGACTATCCATGTTTCCCCCATCTATGAGTGAGTAATCCCCCGTTGTAGGCTATGGGGATGGTAGGGATTGGTTGAGATCGTTCATGTAATGGCATCAGATTGTTAGGGCATGGTGCCTAGTATCTTTTATTAGTGCTTTATGACTTTGTTGCGACTTGTTGTGCTTAATGCTTGTCACTAGGGCCCGAGTGCCATGATTTCAGATCTGAACATGTTATTGATTCATTATGATAGTATTGTTTTTGGTCTTATCTACAAATTGTATACACACGTTGTTGTCCGGAACCTATGGCCCCGATGTGACAGAAATCGAGATAACCGGAAGGGAATGGCTTTGATGTGAGGATCACATGTGTTCACGGAGTGTTAATGCTTTGCTCCGGTGCTCTATTAAAAGGATTACCTTAATTGTCAATAGTTCCCTAGAGGCTCCGCTGCAAATGGGCTGGCAGGACAAAAGATGTTGTGCAAGTTCTCATTGCGAGCACGTATGACTATATATGGAACACATGCCTAGGATTGTCTAGTACTTGGATGCTTTATCTTATTTATCTGCAATTGCCCTATGTTCTGATTGCTATGTGAATTGTCTTGTCCATGCAACGCTCGTCCATCCATCCCTATGCCTACCTCACTCGAATCCCACTGTTTACTGCTTTTTGTTACTACTGTCTTTGCTTTACTACTGCTGTTACTTTGCTATTCCAACTACAAAACTGTTGCTACTGATAAACTGCTGTGAGCAAGATTGTTTCCAGGTGCAGCTGAATTGACAACTCAGTTGTTAAGGCTGATAAATATTCTTTGGCTCCCCTTGTGTCAAATCAATAAATTGGGTTTCACTTCCCTCGAAAATACTGTGATACACCCCCTATACTTGTGGGTCATCAAGACTATTTTCTGGCGCCGTTGCCGGGGAGCATAGCTTTATTTATCAAGTCCACTTGGATTCACTATTGTTCAAGCTAAGTTTATTTTCTCCTTGTTTGCTTGTTTATTTATCAAGAATACAAAAAAAATTAGTTCCTACTCTAGTTGTTATTTTCGTTGGTCTGTTATTGTCTTGCTTTGTCATGCTTGTTGTCAATGGTTGGTTTCTTTGAAACTGAAGCTTATTGGCAAGGTGGGTTCACGAAAGATCAAAAATATTATTATATGGAACACCGCTTGTCACAAAAAGGGAAACACTTATGGGAACAAATTAATAGATTGTATACCATTGCTAGGAACGTGTGCTCTACTTATAATGTTAGTTATTGCTTTGATGAATCTCGTTGCAGAAAGAGGTATAAACACCTCCCTTTTCAATGTGAGTATGATGATAATGATACCATATCTTCCTATGCTAAAGGAATTTATGACTTTTATGATGCGGAACAAATTGAAGAATTTATTGCTTGGAAGGGTGCATTTGAACTTGCTAGTTTGCTTGAAAATATTGATGATTCACCTTATAAGTATGAGGTTTATGGTATACTTAAATTTTGCTTTGATAATTACAAGGAAGAAAACGGCTATATTCTTGAATATACCAATAGATGCTTTCCAAAAATGGAAGAGACTAATGCCTTGCAGGATCCTATGGAAGAAGAAACTGATGAACCTGAAATCTCATTAGATGAAAAAGAGGACGAGAGTGATGAACAAAAGGAGGAAGAATGGATTAGCTACCCATGCCTACCTTCTAATGAGAGTAACTCTTTATCCCTTACATTATTTGATTGTCCTCCATGCTTACTAAAGGAGGATGAATGTTATGTTCCTGAGGATTCTTTTGAAGATGTTTATGATAAAGCTCTAGTGCTTGTAGATCATGAAAAACATGCTTTATGTGATAGTTACGTTGTTGAGTTTATTCATGAGGCTACTGAAAATTATTATGAGAGAGGAAAGTATGGTTGTAGAAAATTTCATGGTATTGAAACACCTCTCTATGTGCTGAAAGTTTTGAAGTTACTCTTGTTTTATCTTCCTATGCCTGTCACTTTGTTATTTGCTTACATGATTCCTATGCATAGGAAGTGGATTAGACTTACATGTGTTTTGGATTTGCTTCTTGATGCTCTCTTTTACTTCAACTCATATTTCTTATGAGAGCATCCTCTCAAACTATTATGCCTGAAGATGATAATATGTCTATTATTCTTGGGAGACCTTTTCTTAAATACTGCAGGAGCTGTTATTAATTATAATCAAGGGAAGGTGACCTTCAATGTTAATGACAAGGAACATACTATCTATTTCCCCAAGAAGATTGAAAGGACTTTTGGTTTTGAATTCAATTGAACATGTTGAGGGCATTCAAGTTGGAGAAATATATTGTCCCATACCAAGAGAAAAAATTGAAACTATTATGATTGGGACCATTGCTATCAAGGTTGAGGTAACATAATCATTAGTAGAATACAAAGTTTTGTATCATATGAAATTGTTTTGGTAACAAGACCTGATCAACCTTGTTAACAAAAGGATTCATTGAACAAAACAATGTTTTCACCATGATTATCTCCGCTTACTTCTACTTTATCCATTTTTAGTTTTTGCTTTTGCCTAACTTAAAGGCATTAAAGAAAAGTACTTATTGGGAGATAACCCAGAAGTTTTAGATGAGTCTTGGAAGTTATTACTTCAGTAATAACTGCTCCTTATCCTTTTTATTTGCTTTTTGTGCCAAGAGTAACCTCTAATGAGAGAGAAGTAATGATTGGGAAAGTTGTTGTCCCGAAACAGATTTTTGTGCTTCACCGTAAAAATTCGTGAGGGAGTTCTGTATGTCAGATTGAGCTATAAATTTTTGTGCTTCTGCCCCAGGTTGTTATATAACTTTCGTTAGTTCAACACTTTTTTATTTGAGCAACAGAAGGTCTTCGAAAAATTCGTCTTTACCTTCTGGTCTGTTTTAACAGATTTCTGCCATTTTTCTGCATTTGCTTCTTGTTGGTTCCTTTTGAGTTCTTTTGGGGAATTGAGCTTTTTGAGGAAAGTTCTACAGTATCTAGTGTTCTAATGGAAGTTTATTTGGTGTTATAACTGAAACTGAAGACTTATTATCTTGAGTGCACTAATGTTGCTAATAAAAATTGTGTGAAGTTTTGTATGAAGGAAAAATTCCAGGTGTATGGAAGGAATGAGTAATGAGATGAAGGATGGACTAAAGCTCAAGCTTGGGGATGCCACGTGTGTCACCCCAAGAAATATCCAAGAAGTACAAACGTCAAAGCTTGGGGATTCCCAAGGCATCCCCTTCTTCATCAATAAAAATCTCAGGTTTCTTCCAAACGCTTCATTTTTATTGTTTCATGCACAGTTGTGTTGTTCTTGGAGCGTCTTATTTTTTGTTTTTCATTTTGGTTTTCGTTTGCTTGGTTTTCTTAGTTTGCTGAATAAATTGGTTGGACCTCCTCTTTCATATATTGGTGTTGAGATAGTTTGGTTTGGTTTGGAAAGGAGTAGGAAGCTTAAGTGGTAAAGAGAGCTTCTTTTTGACTGTGGCCTATGCTTTGACATGACATGCTTGATATTGTTTTGGCTTTATGCTTAGTATTCTTTGCTGTAGCATGACTTGTTATAAACAATTGAGATTGCTTAATGTGCCTTGGATGAATCATGCGTTGTTTTAGCATATTAAAGCATAGTATAGTGGTATTCTCCTTTGATGCTTTATTTGGGTTGACTTGGCACATGCTCACACCATGTTATGACTATCTCAAGTCACCATAGCCTTTATGATCCTTTAGTTTTCAACTTGTAGTATTACTTTATGCTTTGATCAATGATGTTTTGTTGCTCTGCATGATTATGGCCATTATTGCTCTCTTAGTTTGTCGCTCCCAGTCTTTTGCTAGCCTCCACAAGAAAGTATGAGTTCCACTCATGCATCCAACTCCCTAAACCAAGTTATTCCAAAGAGTCCACCATACCTACCTACTAGCTTATGCTATTCCAAGTATATTCATGCTTTTGTTTACCTTCCAAATTAAACTTGTTATAAGAAAACTAGTGATTAAAGCTCTCACGAACTTGTGGCACACTTTACTTTACTTGCCCTTAATAAACTTGAACCATTGTGTCGTCTATGTTGTATATTCTTGCACTTATTTGTTGGGAATTAGCAGAACCATGCTTTCATGAGGAACACTTTCAACATTGCACTTGGTACTTGTACCTAGTTGATATCATGCTCTTTTGTATATGGATGTCGTCGGTGTGAAATGAAAGGGCAGCTTGTAAGTCCATGGAGTTATGTATATGTGTTAGAGAAACGCCTGGGCCACTGGTCTAATCCATGATGACATGGTGGAAACCTGCAGCGTAACCATAATGAGCTGTCTATGAAGCATTCTTCTTATAAAAAAAAGAGTCCTATATTGAGAAAAAAAGAGAAAATAGAAAAAAAAGAGATACTATGAAAAGAGGAAAGAGAGAAAAAAGCACCATATTCCCATAGTAAATAAGAAGAATGCTGAGATGCCTGTTGTCTGCTTGCCTTGTCATTTTGATATGGGGATTCTTCCGTATCATCGGGCAAGGGGTACCCTGTTGGCGGTTCTCTATGATACACATATACTTACGATGACAAGAACTTACCGGTGACTAAACTTGAGTAGCATGAGGAGCGACCCTCGTATACAAGGGACATGAGATTTCTGACTTATACTTCGTCAAGCATGTACACCATAGTTTGTTCACTTTAACCTTAATCACTTCAAGATGCTTATGATAGGGGAAATGAGAGCTGAAAGCTATAAGTACCATAATTTTTGGAAGCTCTTTATGAGACTTGAATCCCTACTTCCTTTTATACAAAGGCCTTTCTTCCACCATTATATTGAGTCTCCACCTTCTATCTTTATGCACCTACTTTGAGAAGCATAGTGGCCATTCTTAGTTCTATGTGAATTGTCCCAAGACTTGTTGATTGATGCATACCTTGATATTGCTTGTTTTAAACTATTTGTATCTAGTCATTCCTATAAACTTTGAAGGTGTCCTTTGCATTTATGTTTGCTACTCTATAAGGGACAAGATGAATGCCACTATGCTATGTTTTCTTTATGCGAAACAAACAAATGTATTGCAAAGTATTGTTATTCATGAATCTTTTGTTTGTGCCTTTTCATGTTGCATCATAGTTTCTTTGTCTTATTGCTAGAACTTTGTCTTTCATGTTATGATTGAAGTACTATGATCCTAGTTTTGAATGTTTTACAAATGCTTTGATCAAGTTTATGATGGTGCATGTCACCTCAAACATTATTCTTTCTTTTTATCACTTACCTACTCGAGGACGAGCAGGAGTTAAGCTTGGGGATGTTGATACATTGCAAATGTATCTATAATTTTTGATGATCCATGCTTGGTTTTATCCACTTTCTTGTGTTTTGTCCACACTTTGGAGTACTTTTCATATGATTTCTTGGACTAACCTATTAACAAGAGCCACAGTGCCAGCTGCCTGTTTTCTGCTGTTTTTGGTTCCAGGAAAGTCATGAAATGAATATTCTCGGAATTGGACGGGATAAAAGCCAAAGTGCCTATTTTTTCCAGAAGACTCAGGAGAATACGAATCTGAGGAGGGGAGGATGGCCACCCCCCAGCTGGCTGGGCCTGCCGCTGTGGCCAGCATGGTGTGGTGGCCTGTGCACCCCTCGGTCTCCCTCTTCACCTATAAGAAGCTTTCTGACCTAAAAACTTCGGGGGGGTCGACGTTTTTCCAGAAGGAGTTCCGCTACGCTGCCACCACCAGATTCCACAAAACAACACGAAACCTGCTCGCACCTGTCGACGGGAATTGGAGGAGATCATCGCCATCATCATCACCATCGCTTCTCCATCGACCATCCATGTTTCCCCCATCTATGAGTGAGTAATCCCCCGTTGTAGGCTATGGGGATGGTAGGGATTGGTTGAGATCGTTCATGTAATGGCATCAGATTGTTAGGGCATGGTGCCTAGTATCTTTTATTAGTGCTTTATGACTTTGTTGCGACTTGTTGTGCTTAATGCTTGTCACTAGGGCCCGAGTGCCATGATTTCAGATCTGAACATGTTATTGATTCATTATGATAGTATTGTTTTTGGTCTTATCTACAAGTTGTATACACACGTTGTTGTCCGGAACCTATGGCCCCGAAGTGACAGAAATCAGGATAACCGGAAGGGAATGGCTTTGATGTGAGGATCACATGTGTTCATGGAGTGTTAATGCTTTGCTCCGGTGCTCTATTAAAAGGAGCACCTTAATTGCCAGTAGTTCCCTAGAGGCCCCGCTGCAAATGGGCTGGCAGGACAAAAGATGTTGTGCAAGTTCTCATTGCGAGCACGTATGACTATATATGGAACACATGCCTAGGATTGTCTAGTACTTGGATGCTTTATCTTATTTTTCTGCAATTGCCCTATGTTCTGATTGCTATGTGAATTGTCTTGTCCATGCAATGCCCGTCCATCCATCCCTATGCCTACCACACTCGAATCCCACTGTTTACTGCTTTTTGTTACTACTATCTTTGCTTTACTACTGTTGTTACTTTGCTATTCCAACTACAAAACTGTTGCTACTGATAAACTGATGTGAGCAAGATTGTTTCCAGGTGAAGCTGAATTGACAACTCAGTTGTTAAGGCTGATAAATATTCTTTGGGTCCCCTTGTGTCGAATCAATAAATTGGGTTTCACTTCCCTCGAAAATACTGTGATACACCCCCTATACTTGTGGGTCATCAAGGATCGGCCCTCGTATTCAAGGGACATGAGATTTTCAACTTGCAACTTGTCAAGCATATCCTCATTTTTGATCACTTTAACCTTAATCACCTAAAGATGCCAATGATAGGGGCAATGAGAGCTGAAAGCTAATAAGTACCATAATTTTTGGAAGCTCTTTATGAAACTTGAATCCCTACTTCCCTCTATGAAGGGTCTTTCTTTTACTTTTTAGTTGAGTCAGTAACCTATTCCCTTCTATCTCAAGCAAGTATTCTGAGTTGTTGTGTTCCATTCATTCATATGATGATTTATTCAATAATGTTTCTTATGTTCCTTGTTTTGCACATTGATCTTATCTTAGTGTTTACTACTTTGAAAGCTATCATTGAAAACCAGTTACGTGTGAACTCCTGCAAATTGTCAACTATTCTTCGACCAAGTGCTAAGTTTGCCATTACCAATTATGATTTATTTTATGTATCTTTATTGTGTTTCCTTTACTTAGTGCAAGTTAAGTTATGTAATAGTGAGTTGTCGTCTATTATGATTTATGTATTAATGAATGTGATGCTTCTTGTCCGTATTCTTTATCGACTCTTCACTCCATAAACCTAAGGTCATGTTTATTGAGCTCAGTTTTCGCTTGGGGACAAGCGAAGTCTAAGCTTGGGGGGAGTTGATACGTCCATTTTGCACCACTATTCTATATCACAATTTATTGTTATTCATTGATATATTTCATATTAAGAGATGATACTTATGTTATTTCATCTGTTTTTGCATGGTTGATGACTTTTGGAGCATGGACCGCTGTAGTCAGGATTCTGATGGAAAAGGTGTTGTTTGGAGGCAAAATTTGCGAAGATTAGAAAATACGGGAAAATACATGGAAAATTCTATTTTTCTAGAAGAAGAATATTGCCAGAAGGGGGAGTGGAGATGGGCCACAGTGGGCCCACACCACCCCCTGGCGCCGGAAGCCCTAGGCCGCGCCAGCAGGTGGTGTGGCCACTGATGTCTACGCACTTATATTCTTATAGACAGTTGTTGGGCCTCCAAGTGCAGAGGTTTGTAGAACAGCAGCAAGTTTTCCCTTAAGTGGATTACCCAAGGTTTATCGAACTTAGGGAGTAAGTGGTCAAAGGTATCCCCTCTCAAGCAACCCTGCAATCAAGATACAAGAAGTCTCTTGTGTCCCCAACACACCCAATACACTTGTCAGGTGTATAGGTGCACTAGTTCGGCGAAAAGATAGTGAAATACAAGTGGTATGGATAAAAGACAACAGTGCCAGAAAATAGCTTGATGGCGTGGAAGAGACTAAAGGCAAACTTAAATAAAGATTGAAGCAAGCAAACATGTAATAGATCTAATTGCAAATGGTGTTTCAATGCTTAGAAACAAGGCCTAGGGATCATACTTTCACTAGTGAACACTCTCATATAAATATCTTCTCTTTATGATACTACTCTTAACTACTCTCCGGTTGGACACTCTAATCATCGGTAGGGCTATAACAGCACACCTCAAAGTTCATCTTTCCCATCTAGATAACCCCACACTGTCACCTTGACTACTAGATAGGTCCAACAAACACCACAATTTCATAAAGACATCCAACTCCAAATATAACTCATAACAAGTATTTGTAATCTCTAGCCTAAGTGCCACCATGGTGTGCACGTTGTCACTTTCACACACATGGGGAGAGCAGAGATCTATTAAAGCACTTGAGTAGCAAGGTAGATCTATAGATTGCAAGCTCATGATCTCAATAAGATCATGCATAGAGAGAGAGATGAACACATAGCTACCAGTAGAACCCTTAGCCTCGAGAGAGAACTACTCCCTCCTCATCATGGGAATCATCAATGGTGATGGAGATGGTGGTGGAGATCGATGGAGATGTCTCCGGGGGCACTTCCCCGTCCTGACAGGGTGCCAAAACAGAGACTTTCTGTCCCCTGAATCTCCCCTTCGGTGGCGGCAGCGCTGTGGAACTTTTCGTGGCTGGAGGCTTGATGACTTAGGGTTTATGCATCGGAAGGCTCTTATATGCGAGAGGGGAGACCGAGGGGATGCCAGAGGGGCCCACACCACCCCTGGAGCGGCCTGGCCTGGCCCGTGCCACCAGGTGGTGTGGCCACCCTTTGGTCCTTCTCCATCTCGTATTCTGGCTCCGTGAGTCTTCCGGTAAAATATCGAATTTGGCTTTTGTCCGGTGCAATTCCGAGAATATTGATTTTCTAACTTTCCTAGAACGAAAAACAGCAGAAAACAGGCAACTGGCTCTTGTTAATAGGTTAGTCCAAGAAATCATATGAAAAGTACTCCAAAGTGTGGACAAAACACAAGAAAGTAGATAAAACTAAGCATGGAACATCAAAAATTATAGATACATTTGCAATGTATCAACATCCCCAAGCTTAACTCCTTCTCGTCCTCGAGTAGGTAAGTGATAAAAAGAAGGAATAATTTTTGAGGTAACATGCACCATCATAAACTTGATCAAAGTATTTGTAAAACATTGATAGCTAGGATCATAGTACTTCAATCATAACATGAAAGACAAAGTTCTAACAATAAGGCGAAGCAACTGTGTTGCAACATGAAAAGGCACAAACAAAAGATTCATGAATAACAATGCTTTGCAAGACGTTTGTTTGTTTCACATAAAGAAAACATAGTATAATAGTATTCAGCTTGTCCCTCATAGAGTAGCAAATATAAATGCATAGGACACCTTCAAAGTTCATAAGAGTGAATAGATACAAATAGTTTAAAACAAGAAATATCAAGATATGCATCAATCAACTAGTATTGGGACAATGCACATAGAACTAAGAATAGCAACTATGCTCTCAAAGTAGGTGCATAAAGGTAGAAGGTGGAGACTCAATATAATGGTGCAAGAAAGGCCTTCATAGAAGGAAGTAGAGATTCAAGTTTCATAAAGAGCTTCCAAAAATTATGATACTTATAACTTTCAGCTCTCATTGCCCCTATCATAAGCATCTTGAAGTGATTAAGGTTAAAGTGAACAAACTATGGTGTACATGCTTGATGAAGTATAAGTTAGAAATCTCATGTCCCTTGAGTACAAGGGCCGCTCCTCATGCTACTCAAGTTTAGTCACCGGTAAGTTCTTGTCATTGTAAATACATGTGTATCATAGAGAACTGCCAACGGGGTACCCCTTGCCCGATGATACGGAAGAATCCCCATATCAAAATGACAAGGCAAGCAGAGAACGAGCATCTCAGCAATCTTCTTATTTACCATGGGAATATGGTGCTTTTTCTCTCTTTCCTCTTTTCTTAATCTTTTTTTCCTTTTCTCTTTTTTCTCAATATAGGACTCTTTTTTATAAGAAGAATGCTTCATAGACAGCTCATTATGGTTATGCTGCAGGTTTCCACCATGTTAGCATGGATTAGACCAGCGGCCCAGGCGTTTCTCTAACACATATACATAACTCCATGGACTTACAAGCTGCCCTTTCATTTCACACCGACGACATCCATAGACAAAAGAGCATGATATCAACTAGGTACAAAGTACCCGTGCAATGTTGAAAGTGTTCCCCATGACAGCATGGTTCTGCTAATCCCCAACAAATAAGTGCAAGCATATACAACATATACAACACAATGGTTCAAGTTTATTAAGGGCAAGAAAAGTAAAGTGTGCCATCAAGTTCGTGAGAGCTTTAATCACTAGTTTTCTCATAACAAGTTTAATTTGGAAGGTAATCAAAAGCATGAATATACTTGGAATAGCATATGCTAGTAGGTAGGTATGGTGGACTCTTTGGAATAACTTGGTTTAGGGAGTTGGATGCATGAGTGGAACTCATACTTGGTTACGGAGGCTAGCAAAAGACTGGGAGCGACAAACTAAGAGAGCAATAATGGCCATAATCATGTAGAGCGACAAAACATCATTGATCAAAGCATAAAGTGATACTACAAGTTGAAAACTAAAGGATCATAAAGGCTTATGGTGACTTGAGATAGTCATAACATGGTGTGAGCATGCGCCAAGTCAACCCAAATAAAGCATCAAAGGAGAATACCATTATACTATGCTTTAATATGCTAAGACAACGCATGATTCATACAAGGCACATTAAGCAATCTCAATTGTTTATAACAAGTCATGCTACAACAAAGAATACTAAGCATAAAGCCAAAACAATATCAAGCATGGCATGACAAAGCATAGGCCACAGTCCAAAACAAGCTCTCTTTACCACTTAAGCATGAACTTTCCTACTCTTTTCTGATCCAAACCAAACTATTTGAAAACCAATGTATGAAAGAGGGGGTCCAACCAATTTATTTAGCAAACTAAGAAAACCAAGCAAATGAAAAACCAAAACAAAAATGAAAAAGAAGACGCTCCAAGAACAACACAACTGTGCATGAAACAATAAAAATGAAGTGTTTGGAAGAAACCAGGATTTTATTGATGAAGAAGGGGATGCCTTGGGCATCCCCAAGCTTTGACGCTTGTACTTCTTGGATATTTCTTGGGGTGACACGCGTGGCATCCCCAAGCTTGAGCTTTAGTCCATCCTTCATCTCATTACTCATTCCTTCTATACACCTGAAATTTTCCTTCATACAAAACTTCACACAATCTTTATTAGCAACATTAATGCACTCAAGATAATAAGTCTTTAGGTTCAGTTCCAACACCAATAAAACTTTCGTTAAAACACAAGCTACTGTAGCACTTCCCTCAAAAAGCTCAATTCCCCAAAAGAACTCAAAAAGGAACAAACAAGAAGCAAATGCAAATAAAGGCAGAAATCTGTCAAAACAGACCAACAGGTAAAGACGAATTTTTTCGAAGACCTTCTGTTGCTCAAATCGAGAAGTGTTGAACTAACGAAAGTTAGATAACAACCTGGGGCACAAAAATGCATGCCTCAAAAGGACGTACTGTGATTTTACACGAGTTTTTACGGTGAAGCAAAGAAATCTGTTTCGGGACAGCAACTTTCCCAAGCATTACTTCTCTCTCATTAGAGATTACTCTTGGCACAAAAAGAAAATAAAAATGATAAGGAGCGGTTATTATAGAGATAATAACTTCCAAGACTCATCTAAAACTTTTGGGTTATCTCCCAATAAGTACTTTTCTTTAACGCCTTTAAGTTGGGCATGATAGTTTGAGAAGATGCTCACATAAGAAATATGAATTGAAGTAAAAGAGAGCATCAAGAAGCAAATTCAAAGCACATTTAAGTCTAACCCACTTCCTATGCATAGGAATCTTGTAAAGAAATAAGTCATGAAAGCACAAAGCAAGAATCATAGTAAAGCAAAACAAGTGCAACTTCAAGACTTTCAACATAAAGAGGGGAAACTTAATATTGTTTAGACACATAAAACCATGTTTCCCTCTCTCATAATAATTTTCAGTAGCATCATGAATAAAATTAACAATATAACTATCCCACGAAACATTCTTATCATGAGCCACAATGCATAAAAGAATTCATACTCCCCACATAAACATAGTCATTCTTATTGATTGTAGTGGGAGAAAATTCAACAAAATAGCTATCATTATTATTTTCATCACCATAATCATCAAATATAGGAGGCATATTGTAATCATAATTAATTTCCTCCTCAATAGTAGGTGGACTGAAAATATCATATTCATCATTGAAATCATCATATATTGGAGGTATAATATCATCATAAGCAATAGAATAGCTATCTTCCAAAGCTGGAGAACTAAAAAGATCATGCTCATCAAAACCAGCTTCCCCAAGCTTAGAATTTTCCATAGCATTAGCAAAAATGGTGTCCAAAGAATTCATACTAACAACATTTCTATTACCATGAAAATAAAGTTCCATAGGTTTTTTAATTTTCTCTTCAAACACTTCATGTCCTAACTCAAGATAAATACTATAAAGCTCTCTAATTTTGTTGCTGTTTTCCATTAAGCCTAACTAGTGAAAACATGAAACAAAAAGACAAAATTGCAGAATCTAAAGGAAATAACTTCGAGCACTCACACAGGAGGATGTGAGTACCTTTTACCTTACCTCCCCGGCAACGACACTAGGAAATAGCTTGATGTCTACGCACTTCTATTCTTGTAGACAGTTGTTGGGCCTCCAAGTGCAGAGGTTTGTAGAATAGCAGCAAGTTTTCCCTTAAGTGGATTACCCAAGGTTTATCGAAATTAGGGAGGAAGTGGTCAAAGGTATCCCCTCTCAAGCAACCCTGGAATCAAGATACAAGAAGTCTCTTGTGTCCCCAACACACCCAATACACTTGTCAGGTGTATAGGTGCACTAGTTCGGCGAAGAGATAGTGAAATACAAGTGGTATGGATAAAAGACAACGGTGCCAGAAAATAGCTTGATGGCGTGGAAGAGACTAAAGGAAAACTGAAATAAAGATTGAAGCAAGCAAACATGTATCAGAACTAATTGCAAACGGTGTTTCAATGCTTAGAAACAAGGCCTAGGGATCATACTTTCACTAGTGAACACTCTCATATAAATATCTTCTCTTTATGATACTACTCTTAACTACTCTCTGGTTGGACACTCTAATCATCGGTAGGGCTATAACAGCACACCTCAAAGTTCATCTTTCCCATCTAGATAACCCCACACTGTCACCTTGAGTACTAGATGGGTCTAACAAACACCACAATTTCATAAAAACAACCAACTCCAAATATAACTCATAACAAGTATTTGTAATCTCTAGCATAAGTGCCACCATGGTGTGCACACTGTCACTTTCACACACATGGGGAGAGAACAGATCTATTAAAGCACTTGAGTAGCAAGGTAGATCTATAGATTACAAGCTCATGATCTCAATAAGATCATGCATAGAGAGAGAGAGATGAACACATAGCTACCGGTAGAACCCTTAGCCTCGAGAGATAACTACTCCCTCCTCATCATGGGAATCATCAATGGTGATGGAGATGGTGGTGGAGATCGATGGAGATGGCTCTGGGGGCACTTCCCCGTCCTGGCAGGGTGCCGGAACAGAGACTTTCTGTCCCCCAGATCTCTCCTTCGGTGGCGGTGGCGTTGTGGAACTTTTCGTGTCTGGAGGCTTGATGACTTAGGGTTTATGCACCGAGAGGCTCTTATAGGCGAGAGGGGAGACCGAGGGGGTGCCGGAGGGGCCCACACCACCCCCTGGCATGGCCTGGCCTGGCCCACGCCACCAGGTGGTGTGGCCACCCTCTGGCCCTTCTCTGTCTCGTATTCTGGCTCTATGAGTCTTCTGGTAAAATATCGACTTTGGCTTTTGTTCGGTCCAATTCCGAGAATAATTATTTTCTGACTTTCCTAGAACCAAAAACAACAGAAAATAGGCAATTGGCATTGTGGATCTTGTTAATAGGTTAGTCCAAGAAATCATATGAAAAGTACTCCAAAGTGTGGATAAAACACAAGAAAGTAGATAAAACCAAGCATGGAACATCAAAAATTATAGATACATTTGCAATGTATCAGCCACCCTGGCCCACTCCAGGCTCTCCCCTCTAGCGTATATTACCCTCACGGAACCCTAATACCGGGGGAGCGACCACAGAAAGATTTCATCGCCTCTGTAGGGCAGAAAACACCGAGAGAGAAAGATCTCTCCGGCAGACAGAATTCTGCCGGGGAAATTCCTTCCTAGAGAGGGGAGATCATCGCCATCAACACCACCATAAAGCTGGACTTCATCGGGATCATCATCACCACCATCATCTCCACCAGCACCATCATCACCACTTCATACCGCTGTAACAATCGGGTTGAATCTTGCATAGTTCTTAAGGGAAACTTTCCTAGTGTTGATTACTCCTTGTTGTTGATGCTATTGAGTGAACCATTGAATTATCGTTTATGTTCAGATTGTTACATATCATTATATCATCTCTGATCTTGATCCATATGATGTCTTGTGAGTAGTTCGTTTAGTTCTTGAGGACATGGGAGAAGTCATGTTGTTAGTAGTGGAGTTGTGTTGAGAAAGATTCAATGGTTTGATATTTAAGTTGTGGTGTATTTCTTCTAGTGGTGTCATGTGAACGTCAACTACATGACACTTCACCTTTATGGGCCTAGGGGAATGCATTGTGTATTTGGCTACTAATCGTAGGGGTTGCCGGAGTGACAGAAACCTGAACCCCCGTTAGGAAACCTTTGCACAAGGTTTGTCAGGGTCTTCGAGTTTAAAGTTGTGGTTAGGTTTCTACCTTAATTACTTTCTTGTACTTGTGGATGCTTGCAAGGGGTATAATCACAAGTATGTATTAGTCCTAGGAAGGTCGGTACATTAGCACAGGTTCACCCACACAACACTTAGGAAACTAAAGAAGATTAATCAACTATATGAAACGAAAGCACTTGATGATATTCCCATGTGTCCTCGAGAACGTTTGATCATCTTAAGTAATACAACCGGCTTGTCCTTTGCTAAAGAAAGGATTGCGCCACTTGCTGCATCTACTATTATTGTATTTTATTTACTTGCACTTTATTTACCTGCATTATCAAAACCCCCTAAAAATCTGTTTGCTAAGTATTTACAGAGAATTCCTGCTCCAAGCCACTCATCAACACCTTCTGCTCCTCGTTGGGTTTGACACTCTTACTTATCGAAAATACTGCGCTACACCCCCTATACTTGTGGGTCATCAATCATCTACTGGGCCCCACACCAAAGGAAGTGTGAACGAGAAAATCGCCTGGTTGTGCAACAAGGATTTGGTCTCTCATGGGTAAAGCAACGCACCTCTACAGAGTGTAAGAACTGTGACATGTTACTCCCTGTTTTGGGAAGGAGCTGCGAATGTGGCAGGAAAGGAACCCCACGAAGGTTCTGGTCAACATGTGAAGGCTGTCGAACATAGTTTTCAGAATAAAAGCAACCTTTGAAGAAATGTTTACGAAAACCTGCATTGCCTATGACCTTTGGTCTATGGCTGTAGAGATAGTGCATCATACACTTCTTTTTAGTGAACTTACTGAGTACGCTCGTACTCAACCATACCTTCTTAACCCTTGCTAGATTCTGAAGCCGTCGAAGACGACGTCAACATCAATTTCTGCTCAAGAAACCATCATCGACAACGCAAGTTCTTCAAGGAAGTCAATGAAGGCAACCTATTCATCAACCGAAGTGAAGACAAAGTTCTGATTAGATAGGAGGAGATACTCTAGCCATAAAACCTACTTCTATAGAGCATTGCATTAGCAGCAACTGCAAGCCAGATAGTTCAGATGCTAGTCTTATTAACTAGATAGTTCTGAGTTATTATTTCTGGTTCTTCTTTGTACAAAGTTGGTTTCTTCCTCTTTAACCTAAAGTGTTATCTGGATCTTCGGTAAAGACTCGATTTGTAATCTATCGTCATGGCTTGGACCTGCTATGTTTCTATTGTACCACTCTGAGGGATGTAATACTAGTGAACGGTGTTTCATTGGTGTTATGTCAACGACTATAGTGTACTACATCATGTAGTGGTATGCTGGGTCACCGCAACTGGTATCAGAGCATATGCTTTGACCTTTGGTTGTAAACCTAGTAAATGGGTAGAAAACCTGTAGGAAGGATGTTAGCAACAATAAAGACTTCTCTAGAAATATGATGGAAATTCAATTGGGAATAATCTCGTCATGTTGCTAGTGCGATGATTCTTCATTATGATGCAATTTTAAATAAGTACCATGAGTTTTAACTCAATATGACTGATGATAATTTCTTATCTATAGTACAAGAATGGCACCTAGGTATCCACCTCGGAATGTTCAAGTATTTAAAAAGACCTTAGATGATTGTGAAGATGACTGGACAATCACTCTAAGAGAACTTCTATGGAGTCTTGATTGTGAGTCTCGAATTCTTGTCAAGGTTTACAATTTCTATGACGGGCGGGTACTGGCCAAGTACCGTATCCTGATCATGGTACCCAAGAAGTTGGGAGTGCGTGAAGAGATGCCATCGGGAGAAGCAAGATGTATGGCAACAGCCTATCAGATTGCAGTAGTAGCAGCCATAACCTGGATAAGGGAACATAATTCCAAGGCATTGGTAGGTACTACCTATACTGCTATGCCTCACGAAACCCTTAGTTCTGATCTAGAGTTAGATCATTCTACTCTGGTAAGGACTAAACCTACTCTGGCAGTAGAGTATATGGATCGTTACAAGTCTTTACTGAACACATTCCATAACACTCATCAAGTTCTAGTTCAAGAGTTGGACACTGTCATTGAGGATTTTACTGATCATGCAAAGGCAATGGCACATAGAAAGAAGTTAGCTAAAGAAGCAAAGCAACCAAAACCAGTATGTTCAGGGGAGGTGTTTGAAGAAATGGAGTTTAATGATCCACACTCTAAAGTCTATGCATATTATCCAGTTGAACCTCAGCAACCAGTAGATCTGTGGACCAAATATGAGGAGGAGCAAAAAATTTGGAATGCACCCAACCCTAACAATTCCATTAGAGGTAATACCGGATGGGAAGACCAGTCTTATGATCAAACCGTGGGAAAACCTATACCTGGTGAGTCTGGTAATGGAGTAGAAACCAGTTACAACCCTATAGTCTTATGAACCATACGGGTGTGGTAACAATCCCATTGAGCTGGAAGAGTGTCATGATAGTTACTATACCATTATGTACGACTGGATTCTAGAAAAGGCAAAGAATACTTCTTACTTTGAAGATGCGCTTGAAAGAGGAAAGAAGAATCCTGAAAAAGATCATTAGTATGTTAGTCATTTTTCAATGGATAATCTCCATCTTGGTAATTCTACTCAAGATTATGCACCGACTGGATGTTCTCATGCACCAGAAGGAAGTCGTCGAACCTCGCGCCATCATGGATGAAAATCCAAGAAGTACTGAAGTGTGAGAGGAAAGTAAGAATAAGAAGTGATCTATAAAGTAGAGTGCTTGAATAATGTTTATAATGGGTAATGCGTATTGTGGCATTTGAGAAGCTTGCTGAAATAAGTGAGAACATGCTCACATGAGCAAGGAAACTCTTGTAATATAAGGAGGTAGTGTACGAAGAGACTGTCTTGCCGTGGTTGGGAGTGTAATGTTTCGAAGACATATGTTTAAGTATTGCGTGGTTTTATTAGTTTTTCTTGATTGAGTAGCTCTGTACATGAAGTTTGATTTGGTGTGCAAATGCATGTTGCATCATCAAGTTATTACTTGATGTTATAGACCTAGATAGTAAAGGGAATTCGTGTAAGGGAGTGATGAGTTCCAAAGATCAAGATGAAGACTTGCACGAAGAAGGAAGTTAATCTAAGGAGTATCAACGCTATTTTGGACGATGGATCAATCCCAACTCATTATGAGCTAGCAATAAGAAGGAATACTAATGCAGACAAGGTGGAGCAACATGAAGGAATGGATTTAAGTTCACACAAGATAGGTGATGTTGCTCAGAAGTTAATGAAGTAGTTGTCCCAAAATCATGGAAGTATCATGAATTAGTGCAAAGAATAAGTCTTGGAACAAGGGTGGTATTCAAGCTCTAACAACTTAGAGAGAATGCCAGTAATAAGTCGAAAACCCGTAGGGTAATCCATACACCTAGGAGGATCCACAGCTGGTATCCTTGCGGTTTATGTAGTTAGGTCATCATTGTACAAATTAAAGAGCATAAAACTTGGTTTAAGCTAAAAGAGACATAAAGAAGTATACAAATTTAAGTGAACGACTTTCGAGACATTTTGCGAAATCGGGGTTGTTAGTGAGAAATAATGTTTAAGAAGATAGAAGGAAAACAAGTAACGTTGGAAGATTCGTTTCGGAGATCCACGATTGTGTGGATATACCGCAGATTATTTCGTGAGAGCTTCTAGAGGTAAGGTATAAGCTGGACAAAGACCGATATCCTAACTATTGAGTGAATGGGTATTATACATATAGTTTAAAGGACATTAGGAAAATCCAAGGGGGGGTTAAATAATAACCACTAAAGTCTTGTTACCTGACTTTCTGACTAAAGGTTCGAAGAGAAGTACTAAACAATGATAAGATTAAACCTTATTCTTATAAGGTTATAAGAAGCCATCATTATAAAGTATTTCTGAGGGTATGTCCAGATGAAAGATCAAAGGAGATATACTAGATTAAACCTAGAGGACTAGTTCTTCAAGAAACAACTCATAAGTTGTCCTTAAAGGGGGAATAAAGTATTCCAATATAGGCCAGTGTAGAGTAATAGGAAAACCTGACCGGAATGGACAAAATGTGTCCACCATCAATCGAAAGTAGGACTGGTAGAACATCATCCAAAAGGAGTATAGTATAAGGAACTAGGTGGTAATTGGAAACGGCAAGTGGATTATGTTAATAATAAAGAGGATTTAAGGGGGGGGGAATTTGGATATGGGATACCAAAGTTATCCTCATTTGGAATCACGATGGAGTTGAGGAATGTCGTGACCCATACAAGTCAATTCCTCAATCAGAAACATGAGAGCATACGAACTTCGAGGACACAGTTGATTTTAAGGGGAAGAGTCTGTAACATCCTAGGATTAGCACCTCGAAATAGATAGGACACATGTTTGTGCATTGCAATCATGCATAAGAAAATCCAAGGAATTTTCGTGCAAAACTAAAGAAGCTATAGAGGGATCGAGATTTCTCTTGTTCTGATGGAAACATCAGGGCAGATGCGATAGATTTCGACATGACCTTTGTAGAACTCTTTGGTTAAGGGGGGAAGTGATTCAAACATGTATTTGAATACGAATAGAATTTGAAAGGAGTTAGTAAAAATGAAATTGAACCTCAAATATAACTAAAGAAATGAATTCTTATAATATACTAATAGTTGTATTGTGTTATAATAATAAGTACAAATAACTAAAGACAAATTGAAGACTACTTTAACAAATGAGAATTCAAGAAAATATAAGTACAAATAATAACAAGTCTTAAACTCAAAAAAAGAGGGCAAATCAAGCTTTATTAAATATGGAATGTAATATTCCATTGTTCCTTTACAATTAATAGATAAAAAGAAAATTACAATTAGAATAATATAAGTAATAGAAAAATATGAAGTTGCACTATAAGAAGGAAATTCAACTTTATTATATCAAACCAATAATAATACATTGTCTTTATAGATAAATAAAAGAATGAATGAATTACAAAAGAATAAAAATAAGATTACAACATCTTGAAAATAGAAAGGTCCTAATCTAAATCTTCATATTTTGAAGATTCTCTTTCTAAGTTTGATACCTGCAAGAAAAGATAGAAAGAAACAAAAGAGAAATAGGGTTATGGATTAATATTAGTGCTCTCAGAATTAACAGTGAGATGCACTATTACTGCTCATCACTGAGCTAATCATAAAAGGGTCAAGTTTCACCAATGAGTGGTATTTGTTCTTATCAAAATTGTCTTAATCCAATATCATTGATAGAAATATGAGGGGCAAGTTTCACCAGAACAGTAAAGGAAAAAGGTAAAAAATCAGGAAAATATCACACTTTTACTAGAACTCATCCACAACTTGAAAGATACAGAAGTGGGAACTTGCACCATACCAGGCACACCCACAAGCAGCTTACACATCGCCATGCAGCATAGTGTGATGTCAACACAAGACAGCCAAGAGGGAGGATAAGAACACAGACGTAGCATCATAGTACCACTTTGTAGGTCACTTGTTACACATGCATTTCCACCACATAGCTAAGAAGTCATTTTTACTTCTGTATACACCAAAACACTACTCTTATCAAATCACCAGGAATCATGCTTCTTATCATCCAAATAACCACATAGATCTATCCACACAAATCACCAACACTCTGGTTTCTTGAGAAATCCATCCAGAAGCTAGGTCATGGGGATGATCAAGATCAAGCCTGTACCAGTTCTAGGAGGAGAAATCTAACACGCTCAAGACCAGAGCACTAGGCTGAGTTAACCAAGATAAACAAGAAACCTCATGCATCAAGGTAGAAACTCACTAGAACTCACTATAAACAAGCAACCAAGAAGTAGAATAAGGAGACCGTACCGGGAGGAGCCCTCGCCTGCTAGAACATTCGGCGCCATTGTCGGGGGAGATTGGGCCTCGATGAGAGGGTGGGCTTGAGAGGCTGGTAGATAAAGAAGTGCCTCGTGGCGATTTCTCTCCCTTTTCTCCGCGAGGATCGTCAACCGGCCTCTCCCCCTCCTCAGTGGAGCCATGGATTGCAGGGTGAGTGTGGCGGAGGTAGGAGGAAGGAGATACTAGTGATTATTAGTGTGGGAGAAGAGTAAAGAATACAAGCCGTGGTCCGGTAGTACTAGTACTAATATACAAGACCACCGTGTACGGTCTACCTTCTCAAAGAAGCCAGGGAGGCAGGGGTAGGGGATCGATGGGACTTGTCTTTATTGCGATGGACACTTCAATGGTCTTCGGCGCCGCCCAAAATCCAGTATATAATAAGGGGAGTGCGAGCCGGGTGGTCATCACGGGAATCGGCGTGCACATCCCGCGTGCATGTGTCATGTGTTGATGGGGCAATAACGCGCGCAACTGCTGCACGATCACGTCGGCACGTCCAACTCCGTCGAACTCCACGTGACAGGCACGGACGGGATATTTACGAGTCTAGAATACGCTGTGGTGCTTTAGTTGTGATCAAATTATGTTCAGTACGCGAGATATTACTTTTTTTTTTTGATAATCGACAAATGCACGCGTGGACACGACGCACGAAACCGCTGCTCGTCCTTGATCATATCGGCACCCCACTCTGTGTACCCGCCATCGACCATTCGGAGCAACTACCTCGAGCACGAGGCCCCCTCGCCGTGGCAATGGCAGGTCCAAGCCGTCCACTGACCGTCCTGCGTCCCCGACTCTTCGCTGCATCATCCGCGCTCGCGAGTCGCCTGCTGAGGCAGCACGTCGTGTCCGACCGCACCAGGATCCATCGACATTGGAACTCGAGGACACTGCAACGTCGAAGCTCGTACCGGCCGCCAGGACGAGGGCGCGTGTTGTGCCGGCGAGTACGGACAAGAAGAGGAACGAGAAGAAGACCAGGAAGAAGAGAGGAGATAGCTATTTGGACGAGTCCGACTCGGCCAACGAGGAGGCGTTCATCAATCAGTTGGAGGCAGGAGCGGAGGAGAGTGACGTGGACCCGTGGGACTACGAAGAGGAGGAGGAGGACTCCGACGAGGAGATAGCGCACTTATTCGAGGAAGGGGCGGTGTCGAGTCGTCAGAGGAGGGCACCGATGGCGGCGATGGCGGGGACCATGGCGTTGACGAAGACAAGGACGAACCGGAAGATGAAGACGATGGATTCTTCGAAATATGATCATTTATTTTATTTATTTTAGTTAGATAGATGGATTTTCACTTGTTTATGGGGGTTTAGTATCGGTGGCACGGATAGAGAGGTGGCAAGGATTGACCATGCATAAAAAAAGTGGAGAAGGGAGGGGTTATCCTGCCCGTTGGATCACATGGGATCAACGGTTGGTGGAGACGATCCGCGTGACATCCCTGTGAGCCAATCAGGGCATAGCACCCAGAGTGAGAACATGTTTGGGATGTCCACACGTTTGGGTTTTTGTGAGATTTGTATGTGTGTTCTTTTCACAATCCGCCTATGGATCCACCCGTATGATTCAAATGTCATAGCATTTGTGCTCTTTTCACAATCCACCCATGGATCCACCAGTGTCATTTTGCATGTGTGTTCTTTTTATAACAACAACCAGAGTCATTTTGCATGTGTGATCTCTTCACATACCACCTATGGATCCACCAGTGTCATTGCATGTGTGTTCTTTTTAGTAACAACAACCAGAGTCATTGAAATGTGTCTTCTTCTCACATACCACCTATGGATCCACTAGTGTCATTGCATGTGTGTTCATTTCACTAACAACAACCAGAGTCATTGAAATGTGTGTTCTTCTCACATACCACATATGGATCCACCAGTGTGATTGAAATGTGTGTTCTCTATAGAGACCACACATGGATCCACCAGTGTCATTGCATGTGTGTTCTTTTTAGTAACAACTAGAGTCATTTTGCACGTGTGTTCTTTTCACATACCACATATGGATCCACCAGTGTCATTGCATGTGTGTTCTTTTCACAATCCACCCATGGATCCACCGATGTCATTGCATGTGTGTTCTTTTTAGTAACAACCAGAGTCATTTTGCATGTGTCTTCTTTTCACATACCACCTATGGATCCACCAGAGTCATTGCATGTGTTTTATTTTCACAATCCACCCATGGATCCCACCTGTGTCATTTTGCATGTGTGTTCTTTTTAGTAACAACAACCAGAGTCATTTTGCATGTGTGTTATTTTCACATACCACCTATGGATCCACCAGTGTCATTGCATGTGTGTTCTCTTCACAATCCACCTATGGATCCACCAGTGTCATTGCATGTGTTCTTTTTAGTAACAACAACCAGTGTCATTGTATGTGTGTTCTCTTTAGAGACCACACATGGATCCACCAGTGTCATTGCACGTGTGTTCTTTTTACTAACAACAACAAGAGTCATTGAAATATGTGCTCTCTTTAGAGACCACACATGGATCCACCAATGTCATTGCATGTGTGTTCTTTTCACTAACAACAACCACATTTATTGCATGTGTGTTCTTTTTAGTAACAACCAGAGTCATTTTGCATGTGTGTTCTTATCGCATACCACCTATGGAACCACCAGTATCATTTTGCATGTGTGTTCTTTTCACATACCACCTATGGATCCACCAGAGTCATTTTGCATGTGTGTTCTTTTTAGTAACAATAACCAGAGTCATTGAAATGTGTGTTCTTCTCACATACCACCTATGGATCCACCAGTGTCATTGCATGTGTGTGTCATTTCATAATCCACCTATGGATCCACCAGTGTCATTGCATGTGTGTTCTTTTTAGTAACACCAACCAGAGTCATTTTGCATGTGTGTTCTTCTCACATACCACCTATGGATCCACCAGTGTCATTGCATGTGTGTTCTTTTCACTAACAACAACCAGATTCATTTTGCATGTGTGTTCTTTTCACATACCACATATGGATCCACCAGTGTCATTGAAATGCGTGTTCTCTACAGAGACCACACATGGATCCACCAGTGTCATTGCATTTGTGTTCTTTTTAGTAACTACAACCAGTCATTTTGCATGTGTGTTCTTTTCATATACCACCTATGGATCCACTAGTGTCATTGCATGTGTGCTCTCTTCACAATCCACCTATGGATCCACCAGTGTCATTGCATGTGTGTTCTTTTTAGTAACGGCAACCAGTGTCATTGCATGTGTGTTCTCTTTAGAGACCACACATGGATCCACCAGTGTCATTGCATGTGTGTTCTTTTTAATAAAAACTACAAGAGTCATTGAAATGTGTGCTCTCTTCAGAGACCACACATGGATCCACCAGTGTCATTGCATGTGTGTTATTTTCACTAACAACAACCAGAGTCATTGCATGTGTGATCTCTTCACATGCCACCTATGGATCCACCCGTGTCATTGCATGTGTGTTCTCTTCACGATCCACCTATGGATCCACCAGTGTCATTGCATGTGTGTTCTTTTTAGTAACAACAACCAGTGTCATTGCATGTGTGTTCTCTTCAGAGACCACACATGGATCCACCAGTGTCATTGAAATGTGTGTTACATTCACAATCCACCCATGGATCCACCAGTGTCATTACATGTGTGTTCTTCTTAGTAACAACAACCAGAGTCATTTTGCATTTGTGCTCTTTTCACAATCCACCAATGTATCCACCAGTGTCATTTTGCATGTGTGTTCTTTTTAGTAACAACAAGAGTCATTTTGCATGTGTGATCTCTTCACATACCACCTATGGATCCACCAGTGTCATTGCATGTGTGTTCTTTTTAGTAACAACCAGAGTCATTGAAATGTGTGTTCTTCTCACATACCACCTATGGATCCACCAGTGTTATTGCATGTGTGTTCATTCACTAACAACAACCAGAGTCATTGAAATGTGTGTTCTTCTCACATACCACATATGGATCCACCAGTGTGATTGAAATGTGTGTTCTCTACACAGACCACACATGGATCCACCAGTGTCATTGCATGTGTGTTCTTTTTAGTAACAAGCAGAGTCATTTAGCATGTGTGTTCTTTTCACATACCACATATGGATCCACTAGTGTCATTGCATGTGTGTTCTTCTAACAATCCACCCATGGATCCACCGGTGTCATTGCATGTGTGTTCTTTTTAGTAACAACCAGAGTCATTTTGCATGTGTCTTCTTTTCACATACCACCTATGGATCCACCAGAGTCATTGCATGTGTTTTCTTTTCACAATCCACCCATGGATCCCACCTGTGTCATTTTGCATGTGTGTTCTTTTTAGTAACAACAACCAGAGTCATTTTGCATGTGTGTTATTTTCACATACCACCTATGGATCCACCAGTGTCATTGCATGTGTGTTCTCTTCACAATCCACCTATGGATCCACCAGTGTCATTGCATGTGTTCTTTTTAGTAACAACAACCAGTGTCATTGCATGTGTGCTCTCTTCAGAGACCACACATGGATCCACTAGTGACATTGCATGTGTGTTCTTTTTACTAACAACAACAAGAGTCATTCAAATGTGTGCTCTCTTTAGAGACCACACATGGATCCACCAGTGTCATTGCATGTGGGTTCTTTTCACTAACAACAACCAGAGTCATTGCATGTGTGTTCTTTTCACATACCACATATGGATCCACCAGTGTCATTGCATGTGTGCTCTTTTCACAATCCACCCATGGATCCACCAGTGTCATTGCATATGTGTTCTTTTTAGTACCAACAACCAGAGTCATTTTGCATGTGTGTTCTTTTCACATACCATCTATGGATCCACCAGTGTCATTGAAATGTGTTTTATTTTCACAATCCACCCATGGATCCCACCAGTGTCATTTTGCATGTGTGTTATTTTTAGTAACAACAACCAGAGTCATTTTGCATGTGTGATCTCTTCACATACCACCTATGGATCCACCAGTGTCATTGAATGTGTGTTCTTTTCACTAACAACAACCAGAGTCATTTTGCATGTGTGTTCTTTTCACATACCAATCCACCAGTGTCATTGCATGTGTGTTCTTTTCACAATCCACCCATGGATCCACCGGTGTCATTGCATGTGTGTTCTTTTTAGTAACAACCAGAGTCATTTTGCATGTGTCTTCTTTTCACATACCACCTATTAATCCACCAGAGTCATTGCATGTGTTTTATTTTCACAATCCACCCAGGGATCCCACCAGTGTCATTTTGCATGTGTGTTCTTTTTAGTAACAACAACCAGAGTCATTTTGCATGTGTGTTCTTTTCACATACCACCTATGGATCCACCAGTGTCATTGCATGTGTGTTCTCTTCACAATCCACCTATGGATCCACCAGTGTCATTGCACGTGTTCTTTTTAGTAACAACAACCAGTGTCATTGCATGTGTGTTCTCTTCAGAGACCACACATGGATCCACCAGTGTCATTGCACGTGTGTTCTTTTTACTAACAACAGCAAGAGTCATTGAAATGTGTGCTCTCTTTAGAGACCACACATGGATCCACCAGTGTCATTGCATGTGTGTTCTTTTCACTAACAACAACCAGAGTCATTGCATGTGTGTTATTTTCACTAACAACAACCAGAGTCATTGCATGTGTGTTCTTTTCACATACCACATATGGATCCACCAGTGTCATTGCATGTGTGCTCTTTTCACAATCCAACCATGGATCCACCAGTGTCATTGCATGTGTGTTCTTTTTAGTAACAACAACCAGAGTCATTTTGCATGTGTGATCTCTTCACATACCACCTATGGATCCACCAGTGTCATTGAAATGTGTATTATTTTCAACTACCGCCGTTGGCCACAAACAATCGGGACACAGAACTAACCAACAACCGCTCTAGGCTTCTAGAAGACCCGATCCCCGATTGTTAGGCGCCCTTGGATCGGGGTGCGTGGGCGATAGTGATGTCCTTCGCGAGGGCGTTCCACGAGAAGTCTATTCTGCGAACTGATTGGCCGTGGCAACTACGCTAGGCCTACATCCTTGCCTTTATCACCTTAACCTCGGGGCCGAAAATCAGATCGTGTTCCTTCATCGCCATGGAGAGGGAGAGGCACAAACTCAGCTTGCACGAGGCTCAGATGTTCGCCCACTACGACATACTCGCGCCGCCGTTAGCGAGGCTTCCGGCCGGCTTCGAGCTCAGCTATGCCGGGGTTCCTGTCGCCCCGCTCTTGCGCGACAACGCGTTGGCGAGGCAGATCGAGGAGCACCGCCGCCAGCTATCGGAGCGGAAGAGGGCAATGGCGCGGTACTCGCGTACGAGCGCGTACTGGTGAAAGCTGTTCAAGAAGGAGTGGGCTGCGTTGATTGCGCTGTGCGGAACCCACTGGCGGGAGATCCACCCGGATCTGCCCAACCCCGAAGGGAGGCAGCGCTTCTGGGCAGTGCCTGGGCGTACGACCTCCACCGTTATTGATGCAGCGCGCCGTGAAGAATCCATGAGGATGAGGAACGCTGTCGGGAACGTCGGCATCGATTCCGACGCGGAGGAGGCTGGCGGCGACGCGGACAACGTCGTCAATGATGGAGACTGCAGGAGCGTCATAGTCGATTAGGGCCACCTAAGCATAAATTAAATCTATGTACGGTATCTTAATGCGCTCTTTGGATCTAGGTCACCTGAGTCATGGTCGATTATCGTCATAATCTATATATGTTGGCCATGTTTTAGTTGTCTTTGTCTTTGAAACTAGTCGATCGAAACTCGTCCGATCCTGAAAATAAAGTTCGCGCGTTCCCTGGCATATCTGATGGGACAATACGCTGACTCTGCTCCCAGCACTTGATGGCACAGACGTAATTTGGAGTGCGCCTAAGGAGAAGGGATCGAACGTGTTGTAATAGTGTACTACTCCTGTCCAGATATAACTGACTTAGTTTTCTTAAGATATTTAATAAATGTGTCTATACCCAAAACATGTCTAGATACATATTTTAGGTTTCTCTGTCTTTCAAACTAATCAAAAGTCGTCAAATTCTGAACAAACAAAGTCATTGCGTTCACACCTGATGGAACAATACGCTGACTCTACTACTTGATGGCACATCCATAATTCTGGAGTGCACCAGAGGAGATGGGAATGCAAGGGAGATGGGAACTAGTAGCCGTGTCCAAACGCAGGTAAAAAATTAATATAATAATATTTAAAAAAAATGTAATCTGGTCCACATGACCCCATCACAGACACGTTGCACGCTACAGATATAAATAAAGACGACACGGCTAGTTTAGTTTCAATGATACAATTCAACATAGGACGTTACTGTGCCCGCATCTTTCTGCTCCTCTTATTAGTCTGCTAGCCCACGCTGCATTAAGCATCAGATGATGAGGATAAAAAATGATAAAATGGCAAATAAAATAATTTTTAAGCGTACCTTTCATCCGGAGAATCGTACAAAGATGAAATTGGCAGGGATTTATTATTTCTCCTGCAGTTAGCCGAAAGATCCTCAAGAACATCCTCAATCACCCCTGCAAATTCTTCATATTCTAATACACCTCCATTATTTGCCCTTTCATGCCCGTTCCGCTTACCCTTTTGTTTCTTTTCACACCCTTTTCTTGCCGGCACCTCCACTTCTTCATAAATTGGCTGCTTACGTACGTTTTCCTCCGAGTGTTGATCACCGTCTTCCGCCGCTGCTCTGGCTGAGAAGCCTCATTTTCTGCCACCAGGGTGTGAACAGGGACAATAACATGTGTAACTGGGTTTTTGCACAACCTCTTGATATGGCCGAATCCGCCACAACTTCCGCATTTCCTTTTCCTAGCACCAAGCCTTGGATATTTATCGGTGGAGGCTACGATCCTTAGCTTTCTAGGCCTCCCAGGTGGCCTCCTAAGAACTGGTGGTTGAAGTTTGAACCCTGGATCGACAATCTCCCAATCATTTTCATCGGCCATAGGTGGTATGTTTTCTGCATAAGTTGCAGCAAACTTGTCCACGGAGAAATAGTTGTCGACATAGTTCTCTATTTCAGCTCTATTACCTCTAAGCTTTAAGATGAAGTAAATTGCATGGTGACATGGCAGGACCATGTCCGCCACCGCTGCATGAACAAGTCTTGTTTCCAATGTCTACAGTGTACCTCCGTTCACTTCCACGCTTGTATTCTGCATAAACCTCAGCCAATGTTCTGGAACTTCTGACCATGCTCATCTTTATCGTTCTCATTGCCCTGGTTCTTGCATTCAGTAACATAACCACCTTTGGAACTATTTTATGGCCTAAAAATTTTCTTGTAGAAATTCTTTGCCTTAAATCTATCTTCACCATTATGCATTGTCTTATTACATCCAACAAAATAACAATTCCAAGTGTCTTCATGCCCGAAATCTTATCATTGAAACTCTCTGCCAAATTATTTCATACAAAATCCACCTTGCTTAACTCACCAAACTTGCTTCTGGCCCATAGCTTGGTGTGATGTTCCTCAAGGTATTTTTTCACCTTTGGAACTACATACATGTTCTGCAAGTAAGTAGCATGCGTGCTTGGGATGTATGTGTATGCTGATCGCCACAAGTCCTCTTCAAAGATCTTTCCTTCGAACTTCTTCGTGAAGTTAGTAGCGAGGTGCCGCATGCATTCCCTATGCTCAACCCCAGGAAACACAACATCAATAACATTCTCAAGACCCTCGGATGCACCGGTGTGTATCACCAAGCCTTCAGGTTGACCAATTACTTCCCGTAGTCTCTGCATGAACCATGTCCAGCTTTCATTTGATTCACCCTCAAGAACAGCATAAGCTATGGGTAGAAGCCAATTATGCGCGTCCAAAGCACAAGGTATAAACATGTCCCCTGAACTTCCCTATTAAAGAAGTTGCGCCTATTGCCAAGTATGGCCTGTAGCCGTCTAGGAACCCCTTCCAGCATGCCTTCAGGCAGACAAAACATCTCCTAAAGCATATCTTATCTACCTGCTTATACCTGACCCCCCTCGAGACCTTCTCTCTCCCTTTCACAACCTCGTAATCGATATCAACAACACTACCAGGTGATGTTTTCTCTACCTGAGCTTTGAAACTATACAACATATGAAAACTGTCATTCCACTTGCCTTGAATGAAGTATAGAGCCATCTCCTTCCCATCAAAGACTCTGTGATAAGGAATCAGAACGTTAAACTTTTTGCTAATCTTTGCTCTGAGTTCAGCTGGTCCAATGTTATGATCCTGCCTCACCCCAAGTCTGAGAAGCAATCCACTTGGTAGTCGCCGGTCTAATTTTACCACTTAAATAAGTATTAGGGCAGTTGTGTTCCTTCATGTTTACTTTGATCTACATTCGATAAGAATCCAAATAATTCAGAGCTAGTTATCAACAGAATAAATATGAGAAAGACTGAAACTAAATGTAGCTATTGCAACCTGAAATGGGTGTCCACCCCGCATTGGAGATGCATCTAATCTCCATTTACACACATTACTTTCCCTACAGTGCACCCTAAATCTCTTTTGGTCGCTCTTTTCAATGATAAATTTGAACCCAACTCTGATTGCATAGGTTGCAACTGCATATCTGCAGTCCTCCACATTATCAAAGACAATCCCCTCATCAATTGTAGGATTGTCCCTGTCAAAGTGTATCACTGGCCTGTCCACATCTTCGTCATCGTATCTATATCCCATTTCCACATCTTCACATTCCTCTTCCTCATCAGTCCCATAGTTAGGCTCAAAGTTCGAATCAACCAAATATTCCCTACTCTTCATCCTATCAGGGTCAGCAGCCACGTCTGGATATGCTTCCTCATCATCATCCGCACCGCCACACGTTTCAGTGCCTTCATGCTCGCTTGACAAAGCATCATGCTCAAGGAAAAGCTGTATAGACGTGCTGCAGTTACCAACCCATATCCTTGGCATCACCATGGGACTATAAACGCTAATTAGGGTATGCAGATAAGGAATCACAGTTCTTACCTTTCAATGTGGACGCACGACACCTTCTCCGGGCTCCATACCTCCAAAGCTCTGCACCCCGCTACCTCTCCCCCCGTTTCGTTGTCCTCTGTGCTCTCTAGACTTGAAGGAGATTCCGTGCTCTCCAGCCGTGCAGGACCCATATCCGTGCTCTCAAGCCTCATAGGATCCATCTCCGAGTGGGATCCAGATCACCAGCGTTGTTGGTCCCCTAACCTAACGGCCGACTCTCAGTTTTCGTTTCCAGACGCGCCTGGGCGGTGGGCGGCGGCAAGGAGACAGGACAGGGAGGGGAGGGGATGGCAGGGAAGGGAGGGCGGGAGGACGACGGCCCAAGGGGACGACGAGAGCGGTGCACGACTGAGCGGAGTGGTGGCGGAAGGAGCACAGGAGAGGAGCGGAGCGGAGCTGGTTGCGACAAAGCATGGAAAATTGCACAATAATGTGTTGGTGGGCGGCACCAGCCCTCGAACCTGGGACGCGCGCCGTCGTAGGTGGAGGAGGCGGGCCCGCCTGTCAGAAAACATGCCACCTGTCAGCGCACTATGCATGGGGAGCGCTTCACGGAATTTTTAGCAGGTCCCACATGTCAGTCTATTTGATCAAAACTTTCATGCAGAATTCAAAGTATTTATTTTTAGTAGCTTCTTTCAGAATTCTCTGTGTTCGACATGGGCATCAACTCAGTGCCGGAATTTAGGTCCCACATGGAAAATTGCACAATAATGTGTTGGTAGGCGGCACCACCCCTCGAAACTGGGATGCGCGCCGTCAAAGGTGGAGGGGGCGGGCCCGCCAGTCAGAAAACATGCGACGTCGGCATCCCCTGTTTCTGATGCCCTTTAAAAAAATAAAACACGCCACGTTGTTATCCCCTGTTTCTGATGGTGTTGCTACACTCGACGGTACATGGTGGCATATAAATAATATCATATAAACATAAGGGCACAGTCGTCAACTTTTCTAAATGAAACCCGGTCCCGTCTCCTACCTGTCCTGGTACATTGCCCGATGAGGTGGATAGCCATGACCGATCTTTTTAATACGTTCGCACTCTTATGCTGAGAAGGGAAATAAAGATTGAGCTATTAATGCAACGAGTGTCGAATTATTACCCTCTAAGGAAATGGGAAATGGTTATTTTCACGCTGCGTCGTAGTCCAAACCCCATCGTTATTTCACTCCCCTTCTCCGACTAACCACAGTTCACCTTGCACAGCTCCTCCGTGCCACACCAACTAGGGTAACATGGCCCCGCCTAAGCCGCCGCCGCCACCGCGACAGCCTCCGAAACTGGGGTATTTAGCCCCTCTAAGGCAGGCCATGAAGCTCTACTTCAAGGCCGGTCTCCCATTGCCCTGCCAGGCGGATGATTTTCCCGAATGTGCCGAATCGGCGCTGGCGGCATTGCTGTCGTCGGCGCCAGATGCGGCAAGCAGGGCCAAGAGAGTGATGTGGAGAAATCGCACGGCGTCATTACAGCATGCTCTAGGCAATGGGAACAAGGTACGTATCAAATTGTTCATGAGAGCATGCCGCCGCCGAGGGTACACACCCTCGAACAGGGCAGCTCCAAGGTCTAGGAACTCTCGCGTCTACGCTTCGGCGCGGACTACCTTACCTTAGTGGGGTAGGCTGGGAGCACACCGTCTACAGCAAAGACGCTCCATCCACGCACCGTCGAAGGCCGTACTGTGGCGGCGACCAAGCGTCTACACTCAGCATGCTGGATTGTTTGACAGCCGGAGCCGGCGGCGGGCATCATCTCAGCCCCGGAATTCAGGTTCGAGTTCACACGGACCTACGATCCCGAGAAGGAGATGTCGAATTTCAGTTTCAAAGAAATCGTTGCGGCGGCGCGGATGGTCCAACTGATCCGGGACTAGCGCATGCAAATCGCTCGTGCATGAACGATGCAGATTTCTTGTAGTTTGGCGGGAAGGCAATAGATCGGTTTGGGTTAAATGATCAAAGAACTTATGTCCTCTCAAGGCAATTGGCCAGCCAACTTTTATGGTGGAGATCTGTAGTTTCTTCAGTGTAGAATAGTTAAGTTCAGACTGAAGAATGGCTTTTGTAGATGAAATGCTAACGAATTATTCTATAAACTAGTAGGAAGTTTAGCCCACTTTTGTGCAGGTATAAGACCCTTTTGTATGGAAGTACTACTGTTGTAAGCAAATACTATCAAGTACCTATTTCCTTCAATTACTAGTCGTGGTTCAATCCATTAATCGGCATCTTTTATCCTGCACTACAAATTTTATGCTCTGTCGTGATGTAAACCATTTTTTCCTTTGTCTTGTGTTTCCTGCAAAATGGTCCTGCAGTTCAACGCGTAACAAATGTAGCTACCTTGTACTCCCTCCGTTTCAAAATATAAGATGTTTTAGCTTTGTGAATGAAGTGTATCTAGTCCCCTTTTGGTATGTAGATTCATCTAGGTTTAGAAAGCACCATCACTAAAAGATGTCTAGATACGCTCCATTCACAAAGCTAAAACATCTTATATTTTGAAACGGAGGGAGTACTTGAAGAGGAGATGGACTACATTTTCCTAGCATCCACAGAATTGACATTGCTCATTGCCAGACCACCCTCTTTTCATGAGGTTGTCCTTGGTTATTCACAGAAATTATAAAGCACAGTGTTCAACTACATCGATTCAAACTATTACACACACACAAACTACATCAAATTCATTACCCACACATACTGCATTGATTCAAACTATTACACACACATACTACTTCAAACTATTACACACACGTACTACATCGATTCAAACTATTACACATTTTTAGTCGATGCTAACTTCCTGCTACGCTCTCCATACTACAAATTCATTAGCCACACATACCACGGCAATTCACTAGAGCTCTGTATTCACTCAAGGGAAATCAGAACCACCAGCTCGTCCAAGCCCGGTCCCCCATCGAAACTGTGTGCCACGTCACGATTCGGTGGCGGTCCTGTGCCATCGATCCTTCCAGGCCAACACTGCAAGCGACGGGGGCGCTTTCTGGCAGCCTCTTCGGGGCCCTGAATGCCATGTACCGAGTCGAGAACCTCCTCTAGGTGGATGATGACCGGGTGCTTCAAAGAAAGTCGCCGCCTGCTTGGAATCTGCACCTCGTACATCTTAGGAACGGCGTCAGGATCTTTCAGCCACGCCTTTACCTCGATGACCCATTTGTCGCTCGGTGGCACGATTTCCACCAGCTCACCGCCAAGGCTACTGAAGACCTACTTGAGGGCCTCCGGCTCCCAAGCATCCAATGGGAGGGCGTCAAAGCCGAGTTTGGAGAAGAAACAAAGCTGCCCCAAGCGATCGTCCCACCCACAGGCGCGATGCCAACGCATGAAGCTCATTTTCTCCCCATAGCACTCGAAAGAACAGAAAGAATGCAGAACACGCTCGGTGTCTGAGCTGTGCTCGAACCGGACGAAAAAATCGAATGGCGGCGCACATACCTCAATGTTGACCTCATTTCATCTGATCCCAAAACGAGACCTGAAAGCCGACAGCAACTCTGCCGGCGACACGGCGGGACGGACACCCAGCACGGTGGCCATGAGAGCATGGTCGTCGAACTGCTGTGCCAGGGCTACCAAGCCTAGGGTGCGCAGCAGCACGCAACTTTCCGAGGCCGGTCGCCGGCCTGGATCGCCCAACGAGACGCGCTCCGTCATGCGAGAAGGACTAGCCAGAGGCGAGATATTAGTCCGAGGACGCGAAGCTCCGATACGGCGGACGATGAAACGGCTGCGAGCTTCAATTAGAGGCGTGGGAGGTTGATCGGACATGGCGGAGACGCAAATTAGAGCAAGTGCGAGCTCCGATCTGAGACGAGCAGCCGGAGCTGAGCAAATGTTATGGGGAGGGGAGCAGGGGAGAAGACCAGAGCAGAGCAAAGAAATAGATCTCGTCCACTCAGGGATCTGGTCCACGCAGGGGTAAGCTAGTCCACGACCGCAAAAGATAACGGGGAATACTGACATGGTGGGCCAAGAAGAGTTAACCTAACGGCGGTATTTGAGTTCAACCGTTTTTCGTCTGGTTCAAACGACCGTTTGGCCGTTAGATTTGTATTCACTCCCATTTGGCCCTTCTGGACAATTGGCGAAGCTAGTATGGCCCCTCCGCACGATTGATGGCAACTCGGGTACCGCGGTGCGCTCACCCACCAACTTTGGTACCACAAACGAACATTCCCCTCTCTATGTGTGATCTTATTGAGATCATGATATTTGTAATCTAGTTGAATAAGTAGATCTATTCTGCTACTCAAGTGCTTTAATTAATCGCTGATTATACCCACGCGTGTGAAGTTGACAGTGTGCACACCGTGTGGCACTTAGGCTAAGGTTACAGAAATATCTATCATGAGTATAATTTGAGTTGATGTCTCTATGAGATTGTGGTGTTTGTTGGAACCATATAGCGCTCAAGGTGACAGTGAGGGATTATCTAGATGGGGAATGTGAACTTTAAGGTGTGCTGTTATCGCCCTACATCGTCCAATCGGAGAGTAGTTCAGGGTAGCATAATGAAGAGAAGATATTTATATGAGAGTGTCCACTAGTGAAAGTATGATCCCTAGGCCTTGTTTTTAGACATTGAAACATCATTTACAATCAGTCATGTTACATGTTTGCTTGCTGCCACTCTTATTTCAGATTGCAATTACCACTTATAATCATCCATATTACTTGTATTTCACTATCTCTTCGCAGAACTAGTGCACCTATACACCTGACAAGTGTATTGGGTGTGTTGGGGAAACAAGAGACTTCTTGAATCTTGATTGCAGGGTTGCTTGAGAGGGATACCTTTGACCACTTCCTCCCTGAGTTCGATAAACCTTGGATGATCCACTTAAGGGAACCTTGATGTTGTTCTACAAACCTCTACACTTGGAGGCCCAACACTGTCTACAAGAATAGAAGTGTGTGTAGACATCAAGCTATTTTCTGGCGCCGTTGTTGGGAAGGTAAGGTAAAAGGTACTCACATCCTCTAGCTACTAAGCTATCTTCTAGTACTATTGCTGGTGTGTGAGTGCTGAAAGTTATTTCCTTTAGATTCTGCAATTATATCTTTTCTTTTCTTGCTTTTCTTTTCACTAGTTAGGCTTAATGGAAAACAACAACAAAATTAGAGAACTTTATAGTATTTATCTTGAGTTAGGACATGACGTGTTTGAAGAGAAAATTAAAAATCTATGGAACTTTATTTGCATGCTAATAGTATTATTAGTATGAATTCTTTGAACACCATTATTGCTAATATTATGGAAAAGTCTAAGCTTGGGGAAGCTGGTTTTGATGAGCATGATATTTTTAGTCCCCCAAGCATGGAGGAGAAAATTTACTTTGATGATATTTTCCCTCCAATATATGATGATTACAATGATGAGTGTGATATTTTCAGTCCACCTACTATTGAGGAGAAAATTAATTATGATTACAATATGCCTCCTATATTTGATGATTATGGTGATGAGAATAATAATTATAGCTATTTTGTTGAATTTGCTCCCACTATGATTAATAAGAATGATTATGCTTATAGGGAGAGTAATAATTATTTTATGCATGTGGCTCATGATAAGAATGTTTTATGTGATATTTATATTGTTAATTTTATTCATTATGCTACTGAAAGTTATTATGAGAGAGGCAAATATGGTTTTATGTATCTCAACAATATTAATTTTCCCCTCTTTATGTTGAAAATTTTGAAGTTGCATTTGTTTTGCTTTCCTATGCTTATTGCTTTGTGCTTTCATGACTTGTTTCTTTACAAGATTATTTTTCATAGTAAGTGGGTTAGACTTAAAATTGTTCCATGTTTGCTTCTTGATGCTCTATTTTACTTCAGTTCATATTTCTTATGTGAGCATCATCGAAATTATCATGCCTATCTTAATGGCTATAAAGAAAGAGCTTTTGGGAGACAACCCATTATATTTTTACTTTCAGTTTATTTTTGTTTTATTGGGTCTTGGAAGTTATTTACTCTATAATAACCTCTCCTTATCCTTTTGTTTGGTTTTTGTGCAAAGAATAACCTCTAATGAGAGGGAAGTAAGATATGGGGAAGTTGCTGTCCCCAAACAAATTTCTGTGTGTCATTGTAAACAATCGTGAAAAATCTCAGTACGTCAGATTGAGCTGTAATTTTTTGTGCTTATGCTCTAGGTTATTACCCAACTTTCTTTAGTTTTTCACTTTTTGATTTGAGCAACAGAAGATTTTAGACAAAATCGGTCTTTACTTGCTGGTCTATTTTGACAGATTTCTGCCATTATTTGCATTTGCCTCTTAATCAGTTTATTTTTGAGTTCCGTTTGATCACTTGAGCTTTTAGAAGGAATTTCTACAGTAGCTTGTGTTTTAATGGAAGTTTTACTTGTGTTTAAACTAAACCCAAAGACATATTATCTTGAATACACTAATGTTGCTAATGAAGATTGTGTGAAGTTTTGTATGAAGGAAGTTTTCAAGTGTAGGGAGAGAATGATGTGATGAGACAATGTATGGAAAAAATCTCAAGCTTGGGGATGCCACCCGTGTCACCCCAATAAATATTCAAGAAGTACAAGCGTCAAAGCTTGGGGATGCCCAAGGCATCCCCTTCTTCATCAATAACCTCAGGTCTTCTTTCAAGACACTTTATTTTTATTACCTTATGCACAATGTGTTGTTCTTGGAGCATCTTTGTTTATAGTTTTCTTTTACTTTCTTTGCCGCAATAAGTTGGTTGTATCCCAACACACTTCTTTTGGAGAGAGACACACCCCGTTATTCATTGCCTAGAACACTCTAGTTTTCACTCTTATTGTTCTGTGAGTGTTCTCCTTTGCTAGAACTGCGTTTAGCTTTAGTTTTCGTATTCTTTCATCTTAGAACTTTTTAGTTCTTCTTTGTAGATGGGTGAGACATGCTCTCTGGTCTTTATTGATTATTATCTTTGAGATTTTTTTCAAATAAGTCGATTGGTGTTGGAAAAGAGTAGGAAGTTTCATGCTTATAGTGGTACAAAAGGAAGCTTGTTTGGACTATGACTTGGACTTTATCATGTCATGCTAGATGTTTATTTGACCATGTGGTTAGTCATTATTGTTGTAGCATGCCTTGTTTCAAACAATTGAGATTGCTTAATGTGCCTTGAAAGAATCATGCGTTGTTTTAGCATATAAAAGCATAATATTGTGGTATTCTCCTTTGATGCTTTATTTGGGTTGACTTGGCACATGCTTACACCATGTTAAGACTATGAACCAATCACCTTAGCCTCTATGATCATTTAGTTTTTGACTTGTAATATCACTTTATGCTTTAATTAATAATGTTTTGTCGCTTTGCATGATTATGGCCATTATTGCTCTCTTAGTTGGTCGCTCCCAATCTTTTTCTAGCCTCCACCTATACCAAGTATGAGTTCCATTTATGCATCCAACCTCCAAGAAAACCAAGTTATTCCAGAGAGTCCACTATAAATTCGTATGCATGGTGTGTTACACCATTCCAAGTATATTCATGTTTTTAGCTACCTTCCAAATTAAACTTTTGTTATGTGAAAATTAGTGATTAAAGCTCTCACAAACTAGATGGCACACTTTATTTTCTTGCACTTAATAAACTTGAAACATTGTATCCATCTATGTTGCTTATATGCTTGCACTTTATAAGTTGTGAATTAGCAGAACCATGGTACCATGGGGAACGCTTTCAACATTGCACTTATTATTCAGTTGATATCATGTTCTTTTGTTTATGGATCCCAGCAGTGTGAAATAAAAGGGGAGCTTGTAAGCTCATGGAGTTTCTATGTGTGTGTTAGAGAAACGCCTGGGCGGCTAGCCTAAGCCATGCCTAATCATGGTGGAAACTTGTAGCATAACCATAGTGAGCATTCTGTGAAGCATCCTCAATAAAAACCTATGCAAATAGCAAATAAAAAGATTGCTGAGATGCTCATTGTCTGTTGCCTTGTCATTTTGATATGGGAAAGCTCCTGTGTCATGGGGCAAGGGGTATCCTGTTGGCGGTTCTCCATGATACACATGTACTTACAATGACAAGAACTTACTTGTGACTAAAGTTGAGTAGAGTGAGGTTCGGTACTCGTAAGCAAGGGGCATGAGATTTTCAACTTATAACTTGTCAATCATATCCTCATATTTGTGTCACTTTAATCTTAATCACCTCAAGATGCTTATGATAGGGGCAATGAGAGCTGAAAGCTAATAAGTACCATAATTTTTGGAAGCTCTTTATGAAACTTGAAATCCCTGCTTCCCTCTATGAAGGGCCTTTCTTTTATATTTTTATGTTGAGTCTCCATCTTCTATCTTTATGCACTAATTAAGAGAGCATAGTGGTGATTATTATTTTAATGTGCATTGTCCCAAAACTTGTTGATTGATTCATAAGTTTGATATTGCTTGTTCTTAAATTATTTATATCTAGTCACCCTTATGAACTTTGAAGGTGTCCTATGCATTTATGTTTTGCTATACCATGAGGGACAAGCTGAATACCACTCTTATTATGTTTTCTATATGTGAAACAAACAAATGTCTTTCAATGCATTATTATTCATGATATTTTGTTTGTACCTTTTTATGTTGCAACTTAGTTGCTTTGTCTTATTGTTAGAACTATATCTTCCATGTTTATGTTAGAGTACTATGATCCCAGCTATCAATGTTTTACAATAACTTGATCAAGATTGTGATGGTGCATGTCACCTCAAAAATTATTATTTTTATCACTTACCTACTCGAGGACGAGCAGGAGTTAAGCTTGGGGATGATTGATACGTCATAAACAAATCTATAATTTTTGATGCTCCATGCTTGTTTCGTATCAACTTTCCTATGTTTTGTTTACACTTTTGAGGTATTTTTATACATTTTCTAGAACTAACCTATTGACAAGATTCCACAGTGCCAGTTGTCTGTTTTCTGCTGTTTTTGGTTTCAGAAAAGCTAGTAAAGAAATATTCTCGGAATTGGACGAAACAAAAGCCAAAGTTCCTATTTTTCCCGACACGACACAAAAGTCCAAAGCAGAGATGGAGGAGAGCCATGAGGAGGTCACACCATAGGGTGGCGCGGCCCCCCTAGGCACGCCAGGCCCTGGTGTGGTCCCACTCGGGAGGCCACCGACCTCGACTATTCGCCTATATAAACCCTTCGAGACGAAAACCCTAGGGGAGCAACATAATTCCAAGAAAAGTTCCATAGCACCGCCGCTATCGAAGAGGAGATTCGGGGGACAGAAGTCTTTGTTCCAGCACCCTGCCGGGATGGGAAGTGCCCCCGGAGCCATCTCCATCGACTCCACCGCCATCTCCATCGCTGTTGTTGACTCCCATGATGAGGAGGAAGTAGTTCTCTCTCGAGGCTAAGGGCTCTAATGGTAGCTATGTGTTCATCTCTCTCTATGTGTGATCTTATTGAGATCATTAGCTTTGTAATCTAGTTGAATAAGTAGATCTATTCTTCTACTCAAGTGCTTTAATTAATCTCTGAGTATCCCCACGTGTGTGAAGTTGACAGTGTGCACACCGTGTGGCACTTAGGCAAAGGTTATAGAAATACTTATCATAAGTATAATTTGAGTTGGATGTCTCTATGAGATTGTGGTGTTTGTTGGAACCATCTAGTGCTCAAGGTGACAGTGAGGGGTTATCCAGATGGGGAATGCAAACTTTAAGGTGTGCTGTTATATCCCTACATCGTCCAACCGGAGAGTAGTTCAGGGTAGCATAATGAAGAGAAGATATTTATATGAGAGTGTCCACTAGTGAAAGTATGATCCCTATGCCTTGTTTCTAAGCATTGGAACACCGTTTACAATCAGTCCTGTTACATGTTTGCTTGCTTCCACATTTATTTCAGATTGCAATTACCACTTATAATCATCCATATTACTTGTATTTCACTATCTCTTCGCCGAACTAGGGCGCATATACACCTGACAAGTGTATTGGGTGTGTTGGGGACACAAGAGACTTCTTGAATCTTGATTGCAGGGTTGCTTGAGAGGGATACCTTTGACCACTTCCTCCCTGAGTTCGATAAACCTTGGGTGATCCACTTAAGGGAAACTTGCTGATGTTCTACAAACCTCTGCACTTGGAGGCCCAACACTGTCTACAAGAATAGAAGCATGCGTAGACATCACTCATCAAATACTTTCTCCTGGCAAAGACGAGAGGGAGATCCAACATTCACAGCCACCAGAAACCACGAAACACCACACCCGAGAGGGATCTGAAGGAGGAACTCTGCTGGGGTAAAATCCCAGCTAGTTCATGGATCATCGGAGGACAACGCATCACCCCCTTCATCATCAATCGCTGCATCTCCATTACCACCATTACCCCATCTTTCATCTATTAGATCTTGTTGTAATTCTAGATTCAATTGTGATTTGCATTAGATCTACTCCCATACTTCTATCCATTCATTTGATTATGATGATGTTGTTGATTGCTTCCATGAGTGAGTAGTTCCTTTGTTCTTGGGGAGATGGACAAACCCTAGAACCATTATGAACTTGTAATAGAGATGATCTATTCTTGTGTCCATATGACTTGCTTGTCTATGATATATTTTTGATTTGTGTTTGATCTCTCTCTTTAAATGGTATGTGTAGTTGGCCGCATATCATTTGCCCTCGGGACTAAACAGAGGGATAAATCCCATTGACGTGTCTTAGAAGCGTACCAGAAATGCCCCATGATAGATTGGCGCTGGCTAGTAACCTACACGGTCAAAATAGGATTAAAGAGGGACTCCCTAAGCTAATTACGATATCCACAGGAAAACCCTTAATTGCGGTGGTTTGTATGGGTGACTGCTCTTAAACATCGCAATGGTTATTTAGAGGTGACCTCACTCTTGACTCAACAAAGTGGCTTCCTATGAGCCTTGTAGTGAACATCTTATTATGGGGCTCTCTCCACACATATCATGACACAAGGAGTATGTTATCTTGATTACATATAACAATAATACTATGCTAGTGGTGTATCCTACATCCCCGATAATGTTTTAGCCCTATTGAGTTCAACCATGCTTTCGTACAAACTTGTTACTTGGTTTAATTACTTTTCTGCAATCAACCATAAATCTTTCAAACACCCTTTACTTGAGATCAAATATAGCTTATAAGTATACTTTCGTAGAGAGTAACGAGGGGAATAAAGACCTTTACCAATATCTCTCCGTGGGTTCGATACCTTTACTTCGAAACTAGCTACAATTGGTTTGTGCACTTGTAGTCATCAGCTAGCTTCTGGGAGTGAGGGTACCGCTGCTTTGTTGGTGTCTGTACCTCACTGAGGTAGTACACCGGGGGTTGTGCCCCGTGGATCTTCCCCTCTTCGGCTCGTTTGACGACGAGCATGGTTCCAACAACCTGGTGTGTCACGGATATGTATAGCAGCATAGGATCCTTATCCTTAGGCATCACCAGGACTGGCGAAGTTGATAGTATACGCTTGAGGTCTTCAAATGCCTCTTTCTTTAGCCATCCACTTGAACTGCTCTATCTTGCGGAGGACTTGAAAGAAGGGAGAGCCTTTTCACCCACTCGACTGATGAATCGGCTAGGCGCGACGATGCGCCCGACTAGCTGCTGGATGCCCTTGATATTCTTTGGCTTCTCCATGGCCAGTATGGCCTTTATCTTCTTCGGGTTTTCTTCGATCCCTCTCGCGGAGATAAGTTACCCGAGTAATTGACCGGAGGGGCCGCCGAAGGCGCACTTTTCTAGGTTCATTTTGATCTTGTAGCGATTGAGGTTTTTGATCAGCGTCATGCTCTCTTTGGTCTTGACCACTATGTCATTGACATAGACTTGGATATTACGACCAATGTGACTTTTGAGATAGGCCTGCATGCACCGCTGATAGGTTGCGCCTGCATTCTTCAGCCTAAAGGACATTGTGTTGTAGCATTAGACTCTGAATGGCGTGATGAAGGCTGTTTTCTCCTGGTCTTCCACCTTCATCCGAATCTGGTGATAGCGTGAGTAGGCGTCAAGGAAGGAGAGGCGCTCACACCCTATGATGGAATCGGTGATTTGATCGATCCGCGTTAATGGGAAGTGGTCCTTCGGGCAGTGCTTGTTGAGGGCCATGATGCCCACACATATCTGCAGTATGTTTGTGTCCTTCTTTGGTACCAGCATGGGGTTAGCTACATAGGTGCTCTCCTTGATATCTCGGATGAAATCAGCGTCGAGGAGTCCGTTGACTTCCATACCAACCGCCTTGGCTCACTCTTTTGTCAGTCGATGCATCGACTACTTGACCGTCCGTGCATCATGATACATGTTAAGTGCATCCTTGGTGAATTCCCTAGGATCTCCTGGCATGTCCGCTGGACACCAGGCGAAGATTTCCCAGTGCTCACGGAGGAATTCGACGAGCGCGAGTTCCTATGTGAAACTTAGTTTGTTGGTGATGAGGGCCATTTTGGTGGGGTTCGTCGGGTGGACCTAGATCTCCTTGGTGTTGACCGTGGAGTCAAACGATTGCTCAAGTGCATTCTACTTGGTCATAGTTGGAAGGTTCGTGTCTGTTGACTCCTTTAGCCTTGCTAGTTCCTCCTGCATGCCGAAGGATTGGGAGATTCTGTTGAATTCCCTGTCGCGGTTGTCCGACTTGGTGAAGCTCCCTGGGATGGTGATGGCGATGTTTGGTCCTGGTATCTTTAGCAGGAGGTACACATAGTGTGGTACTGCCAGAAACCTTGCGAATCCCACCCTATCAAGGATATCGTGATACCGTGATGGCCAGTTGACGACCTCAAACTCGAGATGCTCGCACCTGAAGTAACTGGGGCTGCCGAATATGACATCTAGCCAGATCTTGCCTAGGGGATAGACTCCTTTTCCTGGGATGATGTCGTGGAAGGTTGTATCAGATGCTTTAAGGCTAGAGACAGGGATTTGGATGGCGCCGATGTCCATGAAGACTCGACTCATATCAAAGCTAGCGATCTGTGCCTCAAGAACTAGGGCAGAATGGCCTAGGCGAGGGATCTGATGTGGGTGATCAGATCTGTCGAATGTGATGTAGGAAGCGGAGCCGTTGAGGTACTCAAGGACAGCCAGAGGAGCGGTGACTACCAAGTTCACCTAGCGAGTGATGGTCTTCTGCACCCTATTGTAGGGGCCTCCTTTCTGGATCATTCCCACGTTCCCCATAGGGCGTGGGTATTCCTTGTCTCCGTTGTTGTGCGCTGGTTCAGCCACGGGCTGCACGGGTCTACCGGGTGGTGGTGTTGGAGCACCATATGCAATGGGTCCTGGGGCAGTGTCGTACCCTTGGTTTAACATGTCACACTGTAGTTGGGCATACCCGTCATGGAGTTTCTAGAACTCTCGATATTCCTTGAGCAGGTGACCATATTTCCTCTTGCCTTCCTGTTTGTCGATGTAGAAGTGTATGTTACAAGGACCCGACAGTTGTTCCATGGCGGAGGGTGCGTCATAGTTTTTCCGCTGTCACGGTAGCTATTGTTGCGGTTGCCGTTGTCGTGGTGGCCGGCGTAGCCAGCCGCGACCATGTCGACTTCTTCACGGCATTCGTAACCGCGCATTCTCCTTTTTCCTCGGCGGTCGCGTCTGCGGTCGAGGTCGTCCTCGTCATCCAAGCATACTCGGTTGTTGTGGATGGCGTCTTCACCATCCGCCTAGTGATTTGCACTATCCATCAGGTGGTCGATGGTTTTTGGTTTGGTGCGGCCTAGCTCCTCCTTGAGCTCGTGGCATCGCACGCCACCGTTGAATGCGTGGATTGCCCGCTCCTCAGAGATGTCCTCCACGGAGATTTTGATGATGGACCATCACTAGATATAGGAACAGAGTGGTTCGCTAGGCTTCTGGCAACATGCTCGAAGCTCTTCGATTGAAGATAGTCGTTTATAGGTGCCCTTGAAGTTTCAAAAAAAACTATACACCAGCTCTTCCCAGCTACGGATCGATCCAGGAGGGAGGTTGTTGAGCCAGGCTCGCGTCGCGCCTGTTGTAGCATCCCAATTGTCTAACAATTGCAATGCTACTAGCCTAGTCTATATATATGCTACTTCCTATATATAATTGTTGCATCATAATTATATCATGCTCATGTCATCATGCCACCTTGCATTTGAGCATCATATAAAACCCTTTTTTGCTTTGGTTCTTCTCTCATATGCATTGTAAATTGTATTTGCCTCTTGATATTGTATTTGGTTATTGATATATTGTTTAAATGCCCAAGTTGAGTTGGGGGCATATCTTTTATTCTATTCCACCACCTCTCTTTGTCACCACCTTATAATTCCACCATCCCATTAAACCATGAGCTTGTAGTTCTTTCTTTTGGTTTTCTTCTCTAGCTCATGTGGGTGGGGTGGATCTAATCCTATAAATTCTTTTTCTTGGCTTTTATTCCACTTTTGGGAATGCATAAGAATAATGCCATGTTAATATTATTGTTTTCACAAGAATAAACATGGCATTAATTATTTTGCATGGGCCATGCAAGCACCACCACATTCTAGTCTTTTGGATTCTATTTGAATTTTTGAGTGGTGTATATCTCTTGGAGCTCTTCCTCCTCTCTCAAACCTTTCACCTTGTTTGGTTTATTTCTTTTTGCCTTGTGCTCATCAAGTCCCTCACATGTGTATGCTCCCATGCGTGGTCATGTGAGATCAAACACCATCTCTTCCACCTTTTGGCTTGATCTTGCAAACTCTAGCCAAACCCTATCTTATCTCTCCTTATCCATCACCACACCTCTCCCTTGCTTGTGCTTGCTCCAAACCCTAACCCGAGCCACACTCGAATCACCCAACCACCACCATGATGATTTACCCCCGCTCCCTCTCTCTTTCTCTAGCTTGGCCTCCATGCCAAGCCCTCTCTCCACGCCACCCTCTCTCCGACCCACCACCCCAGCCACTCCTCTCTAACCTATCTAACCCAAACCCTAACCCTAGCTAAACCTAACCCGAGGCCACCATCTAACCTAACCCAGCTAGACCTCCCTCTCTTCTCTCCCTCACGCCACCCTGCAGCCTCTCTGCCTCGCCCTGGACCAGCCCCAGCCAGCCCAGCCGGCCGAGCACGTGCTCGAGGAGGAGGAAAAAGGTGGCACGAGGCCACCTTTATCTCTGCCGTGTCCCAGCTGCCTCCTTCCTCTCTCCCTCTTTTCCTCACCCCGCACGGCTCCTCTGCCTCTCCAGATCCACCCCAGAGCCCCTGCCTCTCCTCTCCTTCCTTTCCCTGACGCCTACCCCTCTCTCGCCGGCCACCGTCTGCACCGTCGCCTACTCCTAGCTCCTGCTGTCGTGGTTGACATGGGAGTGGTCGAGGCGCTCGAGGACGCTCCCCTGCTTCACCTCAGACGCCATGAGGGAGGAGAGAGGACCCCAGCCGTGCAGCGCGTCGCCATCGAAACCCTAACGCCTCCGGTTCGCTAGCGCCGTCACCGATCCGACGCTCCCCGCTCCGATCCGAGCCCGCGGTGAGCCTCCCTTCTCCCCTGACACCGTCCGTGCCGCCAAACCGCCCTAGCCTCGCCGATCTTTTCGCCGAGCGGCCTCAGTGCACCGCCAGACGCTGGTGTTTGCACGCCCCGCGCCGCGCTTAGCCTCAATCGGTCGTCTAGCCCCCACCTGACACCAAGCCTAAGCCACCGCAGCGGTTTCGCCTCCGCGCGCATGCCCAGGTCGCGGGTTCGAGTCCCCGCGTGTCGTGCTCTGCCTGTCACACAAGAATCTGTCCGCGGTTCAGAGAAAGAAGAGCAACAGTGCGGGCATATGGTCGATTTACAAATAGCCCCTCCTTTTTATTTTCGCCTCAACCGGCGGTACACCGAGCCCCACCAGTCAGCCTCCCTGTCCTTTTACAAGAACACCCCCGCAGTTTCGAACACCCAACCCGCGCTCCAGCCCTAGCCCCACACGGGCCGGGTCCCCAACCTCAAGGCGTGTGGAGTCATGCAGCTTGTCAACCGCGTGGGCTAGCGAGCATGTAGAAAAGGGATTTTCACAGTGGGCCCCATTCCGTTTGACCCTACCTGTCAGTGGCTATGGCTGGGATGGGCTGAGTAAGAAAAGTTTTCTGCTTGCTGTTTAATTAAAACCTTTTCAAAATTGAGTTATATTCAAATTCAAATCTGTATTTAAATAACTTTTGAAATATAATTCCAAATTAAACATGTAATATATGTTTTGAGATCAGAAAAATGTGAGGATTTCATATATGCCCTTCAAAATATATTTTGAACACTTTAAATTTTTCGAGTTGATTAAAATTACAAATAAATACCCTTTTCCTTAATTAATTAATAACTTTTGTTTTATAACTCCAAATTTGACAAATAATATGTCTAAAATGATCAGCTCGACGAGACCTTTCTGTTTATGCAATCCATGTTCTGAGTTGCAGCATGCATCATATAAATATAAAGTATACAGCAACTTATTTGAGGATAAAAGGTGACTAAAACACCATAAAATGCTTTATTCTTGTATTCCACACCTCACCCATGCCATGCTACATTATTGCCATGCAAATTGTGCATCATTCATCATGGCATGATTGTTTGCTTGTCGCATTTTATTCATATGCTTGTGCACTTTATTTATGTTGGCCCTTGTTTGTTTGGTTCTTCTTCGAATAGACGCTGAGCAGGGGATATATGAAGAAACCCAGGAGCACTACCCAGATCCTTCTCTCGCTTCAACTGAGCTGCCAGGCAAGCACTACCACATGCTTGCATACATATAGTACCTATTGCCTCTATCTTATTCTTGCATCATCGAGTCGCGATTGCATTAAACTGAATCCCAAGTAATGCATAGCCTTTACTTTTAAACCCCACCGAAGCTTGTTCCTCCATCCCATGAGCCATTACTACAGGAGTTGTTTGAGCCATGCAGGTCGTAGAACAGCATGTGTAGGGTATGTGAGTGTCTGATGGATAACGAGGTACCTATACAACTTAACCTGAGTAGTAATGGGATAAGTAATGAAAGTGGCACCGGTGAGCAATATCTGCTATTTGGTTCTTCATGCTCACTTGTGTCCCGTAGGACCCCGAGTACTTGATTCCTGTTCCTTGATTATTCGCGCTATCCACATCAGGGAGGCTTATGAACCCCCCTGAGCCAGAGCTTGATTCATTCTTATTTCTTGGGGCCACAAAGTAGTTTGGGGCTTTATTACTATCCTGTACTTATGCCATGCTTTACTGCTTTATTTACGATTGTGCGAGGAGCACCTGTACTGTTTAGGATCGTGACACGTTTTTGCTGTATCGACAAGCCCAGTCACACTTTCGGATTCCCAGTCGTTTATAGCCGTCCACACAAACCTTGAGTCCGTCTCGGAGCCGGCCAACTTCGTTGCGGGTAGCTTAATGGGGTGGCCCCCTGAAATATTTCTGAATCCTGTGATCGCTTTGTCGTGAATGCCTCGTTGGGTTTTGATTTGGTTTTTCCGAGGTTGATCGAGTGTGTGTTGCTATTTGTGCACACCTGCAGGGTAAATCTTTCTGAAAGCCGTGTCCGCGGTTATGGACGACTTGGAGCACAGTTTCTCGATCATAGACAAGTATAACTAAAGTACCGCTTTTAATTTGACTAAGTACCTGACTAGTAAATAGTGCAACACTCATGGAATGGATAATAAAACTGCCAACGGATGGGGGGCTGTTCGTCCGCTTCCTCGTTGGTAAGCGAGGAGGAGGATGGATCTGTTATTACTACTGTTATAACTGTTGTTATTAATTCACGGACATCCGTCTATCTTTGGTTAGGCGGATGGTTAGCGAGTATCTATAGAATTGTCAGGTATTATCTTTTGCTGCAATTGTGTCACCCCAGGTTGTGTCCCCTTTAGAGGCATAAAGACTTGCTGAGTACCCCTAGGGTCTCACACGATAAATTGTTTGATTCAGATGAACAGGTAATCTCGCAAGATGGATACTGGGTGGAGGAGACGGACGATGTGGGCAACGATCATTCGGTGGAGAGATTCCGGGAACGGGGATCCGTGAGATCTGTGGGCGGGATGTGTTTATTTATGGGGCATCTTATGCCGATTTGCTTCTTATCCGTACTCGGATCTTGTTTTCCGCTCACCGATACTCGATGTTTGATGTATGAGGAGATATCCTAAACTATTATATCTATCTAGGATATTTGGATCTTGCCGTATATGCTGCAATATTTCTATTTCTTTTAGATGGAATGGCTCTGAGGACTATTGTATGGTGGCTTGCATACATACTCATTTGTGTATGTAGTTGATCCCTTCGCCTGCCGATTACGCCGCTCGTTCTTGTCCCGATGTTTGGAAATGGTTAGGACGGCCGAAAGGCTACCTGTGAGTGGCATTTGGCCCCACCGTACTATTTTAACCATTTCCGCTCATCCAAGCTTGTAACTAAGAGCGTAATTCACCGAGGTAGCTACAATTGGTATCAGAGCCATCCCGCCCTTCAGGGTCTCAGCCAAATGGTCGTTGTCGGTCTAGCAAATATTTAGGGTAGCTATGTATACTAGGGAAAAACAAAACGTGAGAGTAGGACTGCTTCCACTTTTCTTCTTAACCACCCACCCACCCTTTTCTGGTAAGGAAGTGTAACGTTTAAAATCCTCTTCTTAAAATTCAAACTAGGATTCACGTGTTCTGGGTTTCCGTAGTACCATAGAAAGTGCGTGTGTGTGTGTGTAATTCTTTGTCTATCTGTTGCATCCAATTTGTTATCACAATCTGCCTTTGGTTATCAACTGTTGGTACATTCCATCTCGATGTGCTTTTGAAAACCGGCGATCTATCTGACTCCTTGTTAACCGGTGCCATCTTCTTAAGGGTGTTCTTCCTTCCAGCATGCTTTCACAGAATGTGGAGTTGCTAATCGCTACCTGATAAGTGATTTTGCGCATCTATTGGTATTTTAATGCCGAAAAATGCGGAAATTTTTTCTTTGATACATCTATGTTTCCACACTCCTTTCCAGTCGTGTGTGAAACATTATCTATCTCCCTTTTATCAGCATGTCCATGCTAACTCATTCTTTTGTCACCGGCGCTTAATCCTGGAGTTTTATTTCATCTCCAATTCTCTTGGGCTAATTACATAACATGTGTCTATCCAATGTTGGTGATTGTAATTTGGTTCTCAGCATAGCTATAGGACACTTATCATGAGTGGAATATGGAAAATGCTATCAACACTATCCTCCAAATGGTGACGGTTATCTCCTGTGATTTTGAGTACACCGTGATCATATCTATGCATATTCAAGCATCTTTGGCAATCCAGAGTTTCTCAAGGCACTACGGCGATCTATCATCTGTTCATCATGCGGCACATCTTTTTGAACTCCATATCTGCAAAATTCTCTTTGAGACGAGGGAATTGCATCTTTTCGTCTCCGATAGCTTTGCTTAAGGTATGAGTTATCATCGGTTCTTATCCAAGATCTCTTTATCTTTGTAACCGGTGATCCGATCGACAATGTGAACCAGGTGGCATTTCCTGTTCTCTTCCGAAGGACCAGATAATCTATTCTACCAGTGCATCTTTCCAACATGAATCCTTACTCGTAACGTTCATCTTTCAAAGAGCGTTGAGCTCAGAAAGTGTTTCGAGCATTTGTTCGTTTCTCCCGCCTCTTGAACTTGATATTCTGGGAATATCCTGTTAATCCATGGTGGTATATGTTGATAATATGCTTGCCTATTCGACATCAATGGAAGAACATGGAAGATCATCTGTGTCCCTTTCTCTCAAGCTTCGTGAGCACTGCCTGTGTGCAAAGTCTCAAAGTGAGAATTCTGACTTTTTGAAGTCACCTATCTCGGCCACGTCCTTCTGCTAAATAGATCGCTTCAATCCTGGAATCAGCAAGTTCATTGTTAATTCCATCTTCCATCTTCAATCAAACCCGGAGTTTTCCTTGTTGGCGAGTTATCATCGCTGCGTTCGTGAGATTTCCTCAAAACTGCTAAATCTCTCTCAATCATTTCAAGAAGAACATGGAGTTCTTTCACCTCAGTCTCGTCAAGTAATCTCTTGAAACTCTCTCGCTCTATCGTCTATGCTCAATCCACCGGAGGCCATGAAGACCTTCCAGATCTTGTATTCCTTCTGTTCAAGTTGGTGCTATCTTTTCTGTAGCTGTTGAATCTTGCAGTTCTTCTCCGTAATCTTCCTTCATATCTTTCTGGTGGCTTGGTACTTCAGACATGACGACAACATCATCATCTTTATCTATCTATGAATCCGGCGAATTGTTTGCATCTATCCTTGTTTTCTAACGAAGTTCCATGAGTTATTGTCAATACCTTCGGTCTGTTTCGGTAGTTGGGTTGCATGGGTTTCTTATTCATGTGCGGAGTAATGCTTTGAGTGTGGGATGGAGTAGCTACCATACCACTACTCTTATCATTCGCTCTTGTACATTGAATTGGTGAATTTATGTGATTTCACTCATTCCACGGAAGTTAGAAGTGGCCTTTATCCCTCGATACTTTTACTTCCGTCCTTGTTTTTCCGGAGTGCTCTCTCGAAGAAAGTAATCAATAATCTCTTGTTGGCGGTCTGTCTATTCTAGATGGAGCAAAATCTTCAATTATCTGGTGGAAACAGACGCAAACTCTTTTCTGTCCTCGTCATTCTACCGATGCTCGACATCCACAAAAAGGATGAAAGGAAACTATCTCTATTGTGTTTCATCAATTCTTTTTCTGTGGTAAAGCCAATTATGGTTGAGGCCATCAGCCGCAAATCTATTGTGTTAGCCTCAAGGCTAAAGAAAGCAATAAGTATCTCTACAATAAACTCCAGATCCTCCATATTCTTTGCTTCTCGGGATTCCACCATGATCTGGCTTCACATCCGTCTCTGGAAGTTATATCCGCGCACCTCAATTGCGTGATCCTTTGGGTCTTACCGGCGCAACAAGAATCTAATCCGACGATGTCTAACTAAATCTTTCTGTTCATATCAAGGGACTCTATTGTTTGAAGGCAATATTGTTTCCGTTTTCTTTTCTCAAATCCGAGAGAAGATACGATGCTATCGTCATAGTGGTTCAAAACCTCTCCAACCTAGTCTTCCAGCGACACAAAGATTCATCCTCTCTAGTATCAGTAAATCTTTAATCTTAATGGTGTGTCTTTCTTTATCCATGTTACATCATCTTTTCCTTTTCTTTCACAAGTGGTTATATTCTTTTATCATGTTTCTTGAGAAAACCGGAGCTATGTCCATCCTATCCTTCTTGTCTCACGACAATCCTTCAATTCTTCTAACCCGTTGTTCTTGAAGCGAAACGCAAGACTCGCAACAAGTCTAGCAAGTTTTGCAAGGTGTAGCGGTCGCACCATTCCGTTGTTCATCAACTTGGGAACGTGAGGGTCACCTTCGTTCGAACACCCGCCTCTCCTTGTGTTGTTTTCTTTTTCCTAGGAATCTCGGGGCGAGATTCTTGTTTAGTGGGGGAGAGTTGTAGCATCCCAATTGTCTAACAATTGCAATGCTACTAGCCTAGTCTATATATATGCTACTTCCTATATATAATTGTTGCATCATAATTATATCATGCTCATGTCATCATGCCACCTTGCATTTGAGCATCATATAAAACCCTTTTTGCTTTGGTTCTTCTCTCATATGCATTGTAAATTGTATTTGCCTCTTGATATTGTATTTGGTTATTGATATATTGTTTAAATGCCCAAGTTGAGTTGGGGGCATATCTTTTATTCTATTCCACCACCTCTCTTTGTCACCACCTTATAATTCCACCATCCCATTAAACCATGAGCTTGTAGTTCTTTCTTTTGGTTTTCTTCTCTAGCTCATGTGGGTGGGGTGGATCTAATCCTATAAATTCTTTTGCTTGGCTTTTATTCCACTTTTGGGAATGCATAAGAATAATGCCATGTTAACATTATTGTTTTCACAAGAATAAACATGGCATTAATTATTTTGCATGGGCCATGCAAGCACCACCACATTCTAGTCTTTTGGATTCTATTTGAATTTTTGAGTGGTGTATATCTCTTGGAGCTCTTCCTCCTCTCTCAAACCTTTCACCTTGTTTGGTTTATTTCTTTTTGCCTTGTGCTCATCAAGTCCCTCACATGTGTATGCTCCCATGCGTGGTCATGTGAGATCAAACACCATCTCTTCCACCTTTTGGCTTGATCTTACAAACTCTAGCCAAACCCTATCTTATCTCTCCTTATCCATCACCACACCTCTCCCTTGCTTGTGCTTGCTCCAAACCCTAACCCGAGCCACACTCGAATCACCCAACCACCACCATGATGATTTACCCCATCTCCCTCTCTCTTTCTCTCTAGCTTGGCCTCCATGCCAAGCCCCTCTCTCCACCTGGCCACCCTCTCTCTACCGACCCACCACCCCAGCCACTCCTCTCTCTAACCTATCTAACCCAAACCCTAACCCTAGCTAAACCTAACCCGAGGCCACCATCTAACCTAACCCGAGCTAGACCCTCCCTCTCTTCTCTCCCTCACGCCAGCCCCACCCTGCAGCCTCTCTGCCTCTGACCAGCCCCAGCCATCCCAAATGGCCGAGCACGTGCTCGAGGAGGAGGAAAAAGGTGGCACGAGGCCACCTTTATCTCTGCCGTGTCCCAGCTGCCTCCTTCCTCTCTTCCTCTTTTCCTCACCCCGCACGGCTCCTCTGCCTCTCCAGATCCACCCCAGAGCCCCTGCCTCTCCTCTCCTTCCTTTCCCTGACGCCTACCCCTCTCTCGCCGGCCACCGTCTGCACCGTCGCCTACTCCTAGCTCCTGCTGTCGTGGTTGACATGGGAGTGGTCGAGGCGCTCGAGGACGCTCCCCTGCTTCACCTCGTACGCGCCAGCGAGAAGGAGAAGGACCCCAGCCGCCGCAGTACCGCGTCGCCATCGAAACCCTAACGCCTCCGGTTCGCTAGCGCCGTCACCGATCCGACGCTCCCCGCTCCGATCCGAGCCCGCGGTGAGCCTCCCTTCTCCCCTGACACCGTCTCAGGCTTAAACCGCCTAGCCTCGCCGATCTTTTCGCCGAGCGGCCTCAGTGCACCGCCAGACGCTGGTGTTTGCACGCCCCGCGCCGCGCTTAGCCTCAATCGGTCGTCTAGCCCCCACCTGACACCAAGCCTAAGCCACCATTGGTTTTCGCCTCACAAGACGCCCAGGTCGCGGTTCGAGTCCCCAGCGTGCGCGCGCTCGCAGACACGAATCTGTCCATGTTCAGAGAAAGAAGAGCAACAGTACGGGCATGTGGTCGATTTACAAATAGCCCCTCCTTTTTATTTTCGCCTCAACCCGCGGTACACCGAGCCCCACCAGTCAGCCTCCCTGTCCTTTTACAAGAACACCCCCGCAATTTCGAACACCCAACCCGCGCTCTAGCCCTAGCCCCCACTGCTGGCCGCTGCAGCCCCAACCTCAAGCGTGTGAGTCAGCTAGGCCCGCTTGTCAACCGTGGGTTAGCTGAGTCATGTAGAAAAGGGATTTTCTGCGCGCGTGGCCCCATTCCGTTTGACCCCACCTGTCAGTGGCTATGGCTGGGATGGGCTGAGTAAGAAAAGTTTTCTGCTTGCTGTTTAATTAAAACCTTTTCAAAATTGATTTATATTCAAATTCAAATCTGTATTTAAATAACTTTTGAAATATAATTCCAAATTAAACATGTAATATATGTTTTGAGATCAGAAAAATGTGAGGATTTCATATATGCCCTTCAAAATATATTTTGAACACTTTAAATTTTTCGAGTTGATTAAAATTACAAATAAATACCCTTTTCCTTAATTAATTAATAACTTTTGTTTTATAACTCCAAATTTGACAAATAATATGTCTAAAATGATCAGCTCGACGAGACCTTTCTGTTTATGCAATCCATGTTCTGAGTTGCAGCATGCATCATATAAATATAAAGTATACAGCAACTTATTTGAGGATAAAAGGTGACTAAAACACCATAAAATGCTTTATTCTTGTATTCCACACCTCACCCATGCCATGCTACATTATTGCCATGCAAATTGTGCATCATTCATCATGGCATGATTGTTTGCTTGTCGCATTTTATTCATATGCTTGTGCACTTTATTTATGTTGGCCCTTGTTTGTTTGGTTCTTCTTGAATAGACGCGAAAGGTGGATATATCAAGAAACCCGTGAGCACTACCTGATCCTTCTCTCGCTTCAACTGAGCTGCCAGGAAAGCACTACCACATGCTTGCATACATATAGTACCTATTGCCTCTATCTTATTCTTGCATCATCGAGTCGCGATTGCATTAAACTGAATCCCAAGTAATGCATAGCCTTTACTTTTAAACCCCACCGAAGCTTGTTCCTCCATCCCATGAGCCATTACTACAGGAGTTGTTTGAGCCATGCGGGTCGTAGAATAGCATGTGTAGGGTATGTGAGTGTCTGATGGATAACGAGGTACCTATACAACTTAACCTGAGTAGTAATGGGATAACTAATGAAAGTGGCACCGGTGAGCAATATCTGCTATTTGGTTCTTCATGCTCACTTGTGTCACGTAGGATCCCGAGTACTTGATTCCTGTTCCTTGATTATTCGCGCTATCCACATCCGGGAGGCTTATGAACCCCCCTGAGCCAGAGCTTGATTCATTCTTATTTCTTGGGGCCACAAAGTAGTTTGGGGCTTTATTACTATCCTGTACTTATGCCATGCTTTATTGCTTTATTTACGATTGTGCGAGGAGCACCTATACTGTTTAGGATCATGACACGTTTTTGCTGTATCGACAAGCTTCCACCATACTTTCGGTTCCCATCATTTACAGTCCACACAAACCTTGAGTCCGCTCGAGCCGCCAACTTCGCTATGGGTAGCTTAATGGGTGGCCTCAAATATTTCTGAATCCTGTGATCGCTTTGTCGTGAATGCCTCGTTGGGTTTTGATTTGGTTTTTCCGAGGTTGATCGAGTGTGTGTTATTTGTGCACCGCAGGTAAATCTTTCAAAGCCGTGTCCGCGTTATGGACGACTTGGAGCACAGTTCCGATCATAGACAAGTATAACTAAAGTACCGCTTTTAATTTGACTAAGTACCGACTAGTAAATAGTGCAACACTCATGGAATGGATAATAAAACTGCCATCGGATGGGGTTGTTCATCCGCTTCCTCGTTGGTAGCGAGGAGGAGGATGGATCATTATTACTACTGTTATAACTATTGTTATTAATTCACGGACATCCGCCTATCTTTGGTTAGGCGGATGGTTAGCAGTATCTATAGAATTGTCGTATTATCTTTTGCTGCAATTGCCACCCTGTGTTGTGTCCCCTTTAGAGGCATAAAGACTTGCTGAGTACCCCTAGGGTCTCACACGATAAATTGTTTGATTCAGATGAACAGGTAATCTCGCAAGATGGATACTGGGTGGAGGAGACGGACGATGTGGGCAACAATCATTCAGTGTAGAGATTCCGGGAACAGGGATCCGTGAGATCTGTGGGCGGGATGTGTTTATTTATGGGGCATCTTATGCCGATTTGCTTCTTATCCGTACTCGGATCTTGTTTTCCGCTCCTACCGATACTGATGTTTGATGTATGAGGAGATATCCTAAACTATTATATCTATCTAGGATATTTGGATCTTGCCGTATATGCGTTGCAATATTTCTATTTCTTTAGATGGAATGGCTCGAGGACTATTGTATGGTGGCTTGCATACATACTCATTTGTGTATGTAGTTGATCCTTCGCCGACACGCCGCTCATTCTTGTCCCGATGTTTGGAAATGGTTAGGACGGCCGAAAGGTCTACCTATGAGTGGCATTTGGCCCCACCGTACTATTTTAACCATTTCCGCTCATCCAGGCTTGTAACTAAGAGCGTAATTCACCGAGGTAGTTACACCTGTCAACTATAGCTGTAGGCATTACATGGCTGTGTTTTTGGTCCCGCCATGACATTTGACTGACTGAATGTGGTCATCTAGCCAGATCTTCGGCTCCTGGAGGCCATCGAACTTCAGGTTGTCCGAAGGGATCTTGAAGCCTTTGGGAATCTGCCATTGCCGTATGGCTCGACCGAAGCACCTAGCGCCACAAAACTCCGTGCCTTTGTCTTCTGACTCAGTGGAGCAAGCGTGCTTGGCGCGCATCTTGTCGACCTTGCACTGCGTGAGCTTGTTGCGAGCGTTGTAATTGTGGCTTCTTCATCGCGAGTTGCGATGTCGCCATGACACGTTGTGGTCATCCTCATCAAATGAAGGTGAGCAGTTCCTCGCAAATGTCATTGTTGCCTTTTTTGGTTCCGGAGTTGCTTCTCCAGTCAATGTGGCCCCTATGAGCCTGAGGCCCGCAGTAGCAGGCCGGTGGACGGCGGATCATGGATCCCTGACTGGTGGTTGGTTGGTTAGCAGGTACGTGGTATCCACTATAACCGTGGCTTGCGGCGTCTTGGGCATCATATTGCCATGTGAGTCCACCGACATGAACGATAAGTCGAGGGCCTTGGTGGCTTTGTGCCTTGCGTCTAGGCCATACACTCCAGCTGAGAATGCCTCTTGTGGGCATCACCGCCATTGTCCTTGGAAGACGAACCGCCGATGGAGGAGAGCTCTCTCGCCTGGCGCTCAATTTGTTGGCTGCTTGTTTCTGTTTCTCTAGTTGAGCATTCGCCGCCTGTTGGTGGTGGTATTCCTTCACGAGGAGCTGATAGTAGGCCATCAGCATGTCGCGAGACGCGTATTCTGGTAAGGGGTTACCCCTGAGGGACTCCCTAACTCTTTCCCATCCGGTGTCGCTCAGACGGATCTTAGAACAACCGACTCGCCGTTGTTGGTGGTGTTGGGGTTTGGAGGGTTTCCCCTGTTGTGGTTTGCAGGGTTGCCCCTGTTCCCGGTGTCGGGGTTAGGCGGGTCAGCTACGTTATTGTTGTTGTTGCGGGTCTCGTCGCTGTTGATGATAATGGCACACATGTAGTGGTGGGGGAGATCGTTGCTCCCGCAACTCTCCACCTCGGAGCCATAGGCCTCCTCGCCTGACAATGGATCATATAGATCATAGTGGCAACCATTGTTGCTATCCGAGTTGTAGATCGACATAGGTGCGTCGAGCTCGCTCAACGTGCCGATTTGGCCAACCTGGAAGCATAGGCTCCCGCTCATCATGTCGACTCTGTCTCCTACAGAATCAAAGGTCGGGCGTGTTGCCAGCGAGTGGACGGTGAAGTTGATGGTGCCGAAGTGGAGGTGATTCTCCGACATAGAGGAGTCATAGATCGTGGGTGATGGAGCCATCATGATCGCAACATCAGCGCTCACAGTTCCCACAAACGGCGCCAATTAACGAGGGTTAAACTCATTAATGCCCATTGTTATGGACTTCAGTTTTGAGGAAGAGGGTGCACTGGAGATCGTGTTCGGCTAACAGACAAGCAATGTGGGACACGAGATTTACCTAGGTTCAAGCCCCCGGAGGGAAACCCTACTCCTACTTGTCTGCTCTTGATAATTGACGGAATCGGAGGTTACAGGGGGTGCGCAGATGAGATCTGGCGGGTGAGTATGCGAGGGTTTTGGTAGGTCCTTCTCACCATTCCCTCCTGGACTTTATATAGGGAGGCCATGTCCCGGGATAGGTCCGATTCGGTTATAGATTAGGGTTTACTCTTCAAACTTTCTATCTAAAATTAGTTGTATCCTCCAAGGAATCGCGTCCTTCATGGGCCTGGGTCACCCGAATTCTTCCTAGGCTTCGTCATCAGATGTGGATCATCACGTGGGCTCCCGCTGGGCCAATCCGGATAGGTTAATATTGGGTACCCTTAGGGCATACGCATGTCGGCTTGTTTGGGCATTTATTATCCACGTTGAAAGAGAATTCGTTCCCCCGTGTTAGCGTTTAGCGTTTGCATGGAATGAAAATTCTATGTGTTTGTCCTATATTTTCTACATGTGTTTCAATTTTAGATCCATTATATGTGTGGAATGTAAATCTGATATGCTATGGTGCGTGGAACGAAAAATCTTTGTGTTTGTCATGTATTTTCTGCTTCTATTTTGGTCTGAAGTGTAGGGGTTCCGCGTGTGAAAACAATAATTTTTACCCTATGCCCCTGAACCCCTGATGCTACGAGGACCTGTCTATTAGTAATACAGTAACGGGAGGGGCTTTTCGTGAACTTACCCTTGAAGACCGAAAAGCGTTGTCAACGCTCAGGAGAGCGTGGTTGATGTAGACGAGCCGAAGCTGACCTCAAGGTCGTGATGAAGTCCTTGCGCTCATGCGGCTCCAACGACTTGAGTGCCTCAAGTGCAACACCTCGCGGGGAGTTACACACGTCCGGTGCCTGACGATGACTCCCGCTTCCCCGATCCAAAGCAGAAGCTATGAAGTAGAGCTCTGGATCCGAATCTCAAGAAGACGACGGCACTCCGTGGTAAAGATGTCTCTTGTTCGTGCAGTCCGAACTAGGGACCATGGTCACGAGAGAGAGAGAGATAGATAGAGAGAGAGATAATATCAATTGGAGGTCTTCCCAAATGTGAGAAGACCTTTATTGAATATTGTGTGTATTTATCTGGCCAAATACCCCCACTATATATAGGGGAGGGGGAGGTACTACCTCCCTCAAAGTCCCGGGGTGGGACTAAAGGAGAGGGAGAGGGGGGGCAGCCGTCGGCCGGCCCTCGTGGGCCTCGCGTGGGGGGGGGGGGGGCTTGGCCCAACCGGCCACCCCCTTGCCCCTTCTCCCCTCTTTCCTTTCCCTAATGGGCCCTCTTCCCTCCGGAATTGGCCCATTAAGCCTTTGGACCTTTTAATTGATTTTATCTTTATTAAATAATTATGAATAAATGATTAAATCAATATTTAACATTCATTCACATATTATTTAACCTCCGTGGCTATGGAACACCTTCCACCTCCACTCCGGACATCCTCCGGACTTACCGAAACCCTTCCGGTTTTCTCTCTTCTATTCTTTGGCGATTCTTCCGATCCTATAAACACTCTCTAAGCATCATCAAACCTTAAGCATGATACCCTACGGTTCGGGAACACTCCAGACATGGCCGGGACACTCCCGGACCAATGATCAATAGAGGGACCTGGATGGCCATCTGACCCCTGTGCGTTCCACGAAGATCTTTCGTCGTTTGAACCGGGACGGTCGTGCCTTATTCCCTTTGTCTCTTGATACTTGCATTGCCCGAGATCTGATCAATGATATCACCATGTCGTGTTCAATCTCGTTACCGAACAATGTTACTTGACTCGTTCAGACAAGTGATATCCCTGTGATCAAATCACATGCGGCGCAGCTATTGGATGTAACTTCTCTGAGTGGGCCCTTGAGTATCTTTCTGTCACATGGACGGACAAATCCCGCTCTTGACATATATTACCTCTACGATTTCTCTCCGAGTACCTGAACACACCTTTATAACCACCGTATTACCAGATGGCGCTTGATGCTATCTAAGAGCTCTTGCGAGACAGTGATTGATATAGCCTCACGGTCTAAGGAATAGTCTACGAGGATCCATTTCTAATCATCGTAACTTGAACTTCGTGACATGATCTGGTCACAATGTTTAGGTTGGGTATTGGTTCATCATCTCATTCTCAGAATGAGTTGACTCCATTTCCAACTGGCATAAATGCCACATGATCAGGAAACATGATCATTTGTTGACCAATGAACTAGTGACTAGAGTTTCACTGGGAACCCCTAGTTGTTTGTATATCACACGTGTATTGCTGTTTCCACTCAATGCAGTTATAGCATGATATAAAACTTAATCGTAAACTATATGAAATATGGTAATAGTCCTTATCACTATTTGTCTCTAGGGCATATTTCCAATAGTCTCCCACTTGCACTAGAGTACAAATACACTAGCTGCATTTGTTCTTAATCATTGGCACCATATATCTGGTACCCTGAACATGCTTGCTCATGGAAGAGGTTGAGTCTTGGTCCTGTACTTTATAGTCCCAAATCCTTTGCAACTTACTAATGTCACCTTGATTGACATTAATACTTTATCATCACATGATAACATCTGTGTGTATGCATCGTCGCTATGGTAGCAAAACGAGGCTTGATTCCAGGAGCCTACAGTGACTTTAGATCAACCTCGAGGGCTTTCTCATGGGAACTGTGCCCTGGGACACATCATTATACGTTAAAAGCGAACTAGCCCCGCCATAACATTATACAACACTTTAGATGGTACCCTTATCTATTATTATAAATGTATTCATCAAAACACTAGTGCACTCTGTGCAACTTTCGATGTTTTTGTTCACCTCGCTTCCTACTTGACTCTAATCGGTATTACAGGAGTTTCCAACATATTCCCTTATAGCATAACCCTTTATGTTTTAAGATATGTCATCCTTTATGGATTTGGAAAATATATCTATAGTTCTCTATTAGATACTGCGAACAAACTTAGCTCAATGTTCCGTGATTCAAACTTAATCACTTTTAAACGTTCCTTTTTGGATCGTATATTATGTTAAGTTATCATCATGGTTTTCTAAGAAAGAACATATGTCTCAACATAGTGGATGATGATCATCCTTTTCTTTGTTTCAACCATTGATGTTTAAACTTAATACTATTCCTAACTTGAGCTATTAAGGACCAGTTCCTTAATTAACTTCTATTCTGAAACCCTTTTTAGAATCCCTTAAGGAATACTACATAATATTAAAATACTCTTATTATCAACTTCTACACCTTATAAATATTTATTGGTACTTGCGCTTTTATTCTTAACATCCTTAAGAATCACTCTATAAGCTTCCACTCAAAATATGTTCCTAACATATTTGGGTATGAGTCACTACTCTTACTCAAACTATGTTCCTACATATTTGAATAAGAGACTTATATTGCTCCCACTCAAAAATATGTCATGCACATATTGTTTTAGGAAGACTTTCATAGCTCCCACTCAATTTCATGCAAATTGCATATCTACTCACTATTTTGAACAATTTCAAATCCTTTGATCAAATATCAAAGTGAGAGATTTACTATGAGACACTAGTACTTTTAGTAATTTTAAATCCACTAGACATTAAGCACGCATGAATCAAATTCATTTCAATTCGTCCAATACTTCACAAATTGTGCTTTTGTCATTCACCCCCTTTTTCCACTATGGCTTTGCAGTCATTTGGGAAAATTCAAGTAACCCCTTTTACTTGTGAGATTTAGCAATGATTACTTTCTAATCTCAAGTGAATTTTGCTTTGGGATTTCTCATAATTTTAGTTTACCATTATTTCCTTTGTAGTTCGTAGGTATGTCATATTCTGGTAATCATGACAAATGATTCACAAATGTCTCCATACAAGATATGGGCTACATTCTGAATCCTACTTTATGTAGTGAAAACACCAGTGGGGAAAACACAATGATCATTATCATTGATTCTTTCCTTCCATGAAGAGAAACGTTCAGGAACATTGTCCGTTGCGCTTCTCAACACTCTGATGCCGGGATTTGAATCACCATCGTGTTTTTCACTATCTTCCAATTGCTCCATAATCGAGAAATATCACTAAATGCGAACTTTCTCAAAAATGCACCAAAATCCAAGCAATACAAGTTTTGCTTCTTTTGGTTTCAGCTATGGATTTCGTATTCAAAGTGTCCAATGAATACTCTACAAGGACTTATTCGTTATTGTTTTGGTTATATCGAATAACCCCAAAACACTTACGACGATCCATACTAGATATGGAGCCGCTTTCACGAATCCAGATGGTTCACTACATATTCTAATTGAGTGCTAACTATTTCTAACTAATGGTCTCTGCATTTACACTACAATGATTTATTTGACGCCATCTATTCACCCACTTTGATATTTAATATCACATTGTGATGCTTTGCATTTTGGCATTTCAAAACACTTTGTATTTCACAATTTCTTTTATGCCAATCTTATAAAGTTGAATTTCATTACTCTTCATCAAATCATAGTAATTATATTCTCTTTTATATTAATACTCTTTGTTGATGAAACACTTTGATCAAATCAAATAGTGTCATACACATGTTTCTTTTTGATAAACTTCTTTACACATTTAAACAATCATATAATGATAATTACTATTTTGTTAAAACACAATACATCGAATATGTATTTACTTTTAACAATTCATTAAAAACTTTGTATTCAAGTAATACACGGTGTTCAAGTTATAGTTGGGCCACGCAGAGATAAACAAAACTTTTTCCCCTACGCGGTACACCCAAGATCCAGCTTAGGTGATAGGCCACCAGATTTACCACTAGACGCGCATGTGCGTATTGTTGATGAAGCGCGTCAGTTGATGCTGTGTCGAACGATCCCCGTACAGCCGTCCAGATCCCCACGGACCTCCTTGTCCCCAGCGCCGCACGTGCAACGCCTCCACCGGTATCCACACGTACAGGAAGGAGCTCCAGGAGGAGGACTGCTGGATCCTTTCTAGCCCGAAATGGGAATGGATAAAGTGACGGCTAGGCTCAGGACAATCCCTTGTCACTCCACTTATATACACTCCTAGCTGGGCTCAATGCTTGAGGCCCATCTAGGCCGTACCCCAATCTCCACATGGATCTAATCCACATGGGCTCCTTACCCTTAAGTGTGTGACCTCAGAGGTTTACGACACGCTGACACGACACGAGTAACCACTCCGAGTTGATAGTTGGTAGCGGCCTCTAGCAAGACGTGCCAACTCCCAAACGCCGTAAAGTCAGAAGACAAACCTTTCTCAATGTGACTTTCGTCCAAGTCCCTTTGACTCACGATATATCTTGTCAAGCTATAGGCGAGTTGTTGTCATCCCTTTAATAGCTTGACTCTCTCTTCTCGTTCCGTGATATACGATTCACTGCACTAACACTTAGTCTGACTCCTTGGTTAACACTTAACCAAGTCGCGCATGGCCATGCTTCCGAATCATATCACATGAGAGGGCCTAGAGAATATCTCCATTACAGAGGGGCAAATCCCATCTTGGTAATTCACGTCACGCAGCTTGCTTCACAACCAACCCGAACCCTACCTTTATAACTGCCCATTTGCGGAACAACGTTTGAAAGGACCTAAGTTGGCGATCCATAACTCGGATCATGCGATCACCTCAGGTCAAAGGATTCCATTGCTTGAGACTACAAATGACAACATGCTCGTTTCATCTCAACTGTGGGTCAGTCCAATTCGCTAAACTCTTTAGCCGAATGAGTGTAAGTCGGAATAGCATCTCCATGCTCATGACAAGTGGAACCGAGTCATGAAGCCGACTTTCACATTAGTCTAAGTTGTGTGTCCAGCACAATCTCAGCGACCAAGGACAACTAGTATGAACAACATGAACATATATTTCCACAATCGAATCGCATATTCAATGATATATATCAATAGTTCATACAAGGACAATAACTTTATGAATACATTAGGAATAACAGCATACATGATTGCCTCTAGGGCATATTCCCAATAGTCTCCCACTTGCACTAGAGTTAATCATCCCGACATCACATGTCTAGGCATTTAATGTCCATAGCTCTTAGGTGTGCCTCATGCTTCGGCTATGGAAGTGGCTTTGTCAACGGATCCGCAATATTTGCATCCGTGTGTACCTTGTATAACTTGATATCACCTTGATCCATGAACTAGCGAATCAAGTGGTACCGCATGAGTATATGTTTGTTCTTCTGGTGTTGTCTAGGTTCCTTGGCTTGTGCGATAGCACCATTGTTGTCACAATACACGTCTAAAGGATTGGACGAGCCCTGAACCACACCAAGATCCATGAGGAAATTCCTCATCCAAACAACTTCTTTTGCCACCTCCGAGGCAGCAATATACCCAGCCTATATTGTAGACGCGGACACCGTCTCTTGCTTGGAACTCTTCCAGCTCACAGCCCCTCCGTTTATCACAAACACATATCCGGATTGCGCACGAGAATCATCCGAGTCAGTGAGATAACTCGCATCTGTGTAACCCTTTACACTGAGTTCATCCTCACCTCCATAAACCAGGAACATATCCTTAGTCCTTCTCAAGTACTTAAGGATATTTTTAGCCGCTGCCCAGTGGATCTCTCTAGGGTCAGCCTGGTATCTGCTCACAACACTGAGAGCATAGGAAACATCCGGCCTAGTACAAATCATAGCGTACATGATGGATCCGACTGCATAAGCATACGGAATCGCACTCATCCGACTTCGCTCATCAGTTGTCGAAGGACACTGAGTCTTGCTAAGTTTTACGCCATGGGACATCGGTAAGAACCCCTTCTTAAACGATTCCATGTTGAACTTCTTCAACACTTTGTCCAAATATGTACTCTGACTCAATCCAATGAGTCGCCTTGATCTATCTCTATAGATCCGGATTCCTAGTATGTAAGTCGCTTCACCCAAGTCTTTCATCAAAAAACTCCTTTCCAAATATTCCTTGGTTTCTTGCAACATATGGACATCATTTCCAATCAGTAATATGTCATCCACATATAAGATCAGAAAGTTTACTTTGCTCCCACTAAACTTCTTGTATAAACAAGAATCATGATCACTCTTGATGAAGCCAAACGATTTGACTACCTCATCGAAGTGAATGTTCCAACTCCGAGATGCTTGCTTCAACCCATAAATGGATTTCTGAAGTTTGCATACCTTGTCAGCATTAGCCGGATTGAAAAAACCCTCGGGCTATATCATATACATGTCCTCGGTTAAATTTCCATTGAGGAAAGCCGTCTTGACATCCAGCTGCCATATCTCATAGTTGAAATAGGCTGCTATAGCTAACATGATCCGAACTGACTTAAGCATCACTACGGGTGAGAAAGTCTCATTGTAGTCAACTCCTTGAACATATCGGAACCCCTTCGCAACAAGCTGTGATTTATAGATAGAAACATTTCCATCCATATCAGTTTTCTTCTTAAAGAACCATTTGCACTCGACGGTCTTGCACCGTCTGGCAGATCAACCAAGTTCCAAACTTGATTTTCATCCATGGACTTTAACTCGGATCTCATGGCTCCAAGCCACGACTCAGAATCATATCCCACCATCGCTTCCGAATAAGTTGCCGGCTCATCACTGTCCAACAGCAATACATCACGAACACTTCGTAATCTGGCCGATCTTCATAGTGTCGATGCAGTTGTCGGCTCAGGTACCACGACCGGCTCAACCTCTAAGGCTTTTGACGACTTGCTGCTGGCTGGTATCCCTTGAATTTCTTCGAGCTGCACCATGCTCCCACTGACTCCCCGATTGAGAAACTCTTTCTCAAGGAAGACACTGTTCCGAGCGACAAACACTTTGCCCTCTTCTCGGTTGTAGAAGTAGTAACCCAAGGATTCCCTCGGATACCCCACAAAAATACACTTATCCGACTTGGCCGTTAGCTTGTTCGACTGAACTCGCTTGACAAAAGCTTCACAACCCAAAATCTTAGGAAAAGACAAACTCGGCTTCTTGCCAGTCCACATCACATGTGGTGTCTTCTCTACCGACTTTGATGGTACTCTATTTAGTGTGAACGCTGCAGTTTCTAGACAATAACCCAAAATGATAAAGGCAGATCTGCCTGACTCATCATTGATCGTACCATGTCTAACAAGGTCCGATTCTGCCTTTCCGACACACCATTTCTCTACGGTGTTCCCCGTGGAGTGAGCTGGGGAACTATTCCACAAATCTTTAGATGGTCATCAAACTCATGGCTCATGTACTCGCCTCCTCGATCTGACCAAAAACTTTATTTTCTTGCCGAGATGATTCTGTACCTCATTCTGGAATTCTTTGAACTTTTCAAAGGCTTCCGACTTATGTTTCATCAAGTAGATATATCCATACTTACTCAAATCATCAGTGAAGGTAATGAAGTATTCATAACCACCTCTAGCTGTCGTGCTCATTGGGCCACATACGTCACTATGTACTAGTCCCAATAAGTCGGATGCCCTTTCACAACTCTTTGCAAAAGGTGTCTTGGTCATCTTGCCGAGTAGGCAGGATTCGCATGTCTCGAACAACTCCAAGTTGAACGAAGTTAGGAGTCCATCATCATGGAGCTTCTTTATGCGTTTCCAACTTATATGACCAAGCCGACAATGCCAAAAGTAAGTCATATTCAGATCATTTGGTTTCAACCTTTTCACATTTATGTTATAGGCAGATTCACCTTCAAGATTCAAAATAAATAACCTGTCCCGAACGGGTGAAAAGCCGTGAAACATATCATTCAAATATAAAGAACAACCATTATTCTTAATATTCAACTCATAGCCTTGTCTCATCAAACATGAGGCAGAAATAATGTTTCGACTAAGCACTGGAACATAATAACAATTATTTAGCTCCATTAAGAATCCAGAAGGTAAATGAAGTTGCATTGTGTCGACTTCCAACGCAGTGACTCTCGCTTTGTTGCCGACTCGAATGTCAACCTCGCCTCTTGCCATGCTCCTAGTTCTTACCAGTCCCTGCAATGAGTTGTAGATGTGAATGGTTGATCCGGTATCATATACCCAAGAACTACCAGGTGTATCCGCAAGATAAATGTCTATAACATTGCAAACAAGCATACCTGAGCCGGAAGTCACACCTCCACTCTTGGCTTTATCAGCCAGATACTTGCTGCAATTCCTCTTCCAGTGGCCATCCACCTTGCAATAGAAGCAAATGGATCCGGCTGCAGGAGATGGCTTAGTCCCTAAGGAAGCACTTTGGACTAGGTCCTCAGCCTTACCTCCCAACTTTGCCTTCTTCTTCTTACTCCAAGAACTCTTCTTAAACTTAGCCTTATTCTACACCATCAACACTTGACTGGTTCCTTTCTTGAGATCCGCCTTAGCCTGCTTGAGCATCCCATGTAATTCAGTGAGCTTCTTATCCATACCATGCATGTGGTAGTTCGATATGAACTGACCATACGCACTAGGAAGAGAGTTCATAATTATGTCTGTAGCGAACTCTTTGCTAATGGGGTAGCCAAGCCTTTCCAGAGACTGCATGTAACCAACCATCTTGATCACATGCGGACTCAGTGGATCGCCATCTTTAAGCTTGCAGCTCAACAAAGCCTGAGAGACTTGATACCTCTCGCCTTTGCTGAGCTCGAACATACTTTTGAGGCTTTCGATCATATCGTAGGCCTCAACATTCTCGAACTGCTGCTGCAAGTCCGGTTCCATGTGAGCAAGCATAAGACAGCTAATCTCCGTAGACTCATCACATGTCCTATGGTAGGCATTGGTGGCTGCGACACTCGCATTCTCATTCGGCTCATCTAGAAGTGGGTTGTCTAGGACATGGTCCCTCTTTTCTTGCTTGAGAACAATTCTCAGATTACGATACCAGTTGGTGAAGTTAGTTCTATTTAGCTTATCTTTCTCTAAGATGGTTCTTAAAGCAAAACTGGAAATCTGAGGGAGACTGCTAGGTGCCATTGATCTACAACAGAAAATATGCAAAACACTTAAGACATGTAACCATAAAAGAGCAAGCATATTAAACACTGTAATACTTATGCTCCCACTAGAACCAACACCCCTCTGATGGTTACTTAGTGATTCAGGATCCTAAATAAACAAGCCGACTAGTGAGCTTTAGCATCACCGCTAGCCATTAAGTGATCTAGGTAGACAACTCCTTGTCAATCGTATCTCATACGACTCCTGTTGGACGGGTGGCATCACATGCCCCGGCTCCCATCCGACCTTTCCCCGAGTCCCACAACCGTTGTGATAGACTCGTCTAGATTACCGAATGCTTCCGCTGTAGGAGTCCGACTCAAACCCACCTAGTCCAAAAGAATTGATAACACCTCAATTTTATGAGCCCACTACCAAAAATGTCCGACTTGTGATGGTGTAGCACTGGTGGGGAAACCGACTAGACCTTCTTTGAGGGATTATTTTCTACCAACTATCTAATAGAGGTAAAACAGAGACATAACAATATCACAGAATAAAGCAATTATAATATGAAATGGTATGGCTCTCTTCATGGCGATCTCCATCTCCACAAAGCTTGTAATTCGACTCGTGTCAACTCTTGTCACGTGCCGCCTTACACCATGTAGCCGACTTGTACATCGACTTGCATGCCATCCGGGTTCTCCAAACAGCTACACTAGCTAGTAATGTAAATTACATAGAGAATCTGACACGCATGTCATTATACAATAAAACGACAGCACCTAGGCTCCAGCCGGCTGACAAAAAACCGTGATACGCAGATCACGTATGGATTACACACATCACATGCACATAAGCCATACCATTCACAACATCATCCTGCAAAAACAAGTTATGCATAGATACGATATCTACCCGCATTGTGAAACTCGCAACGACATCCAAGGCGCTACGACAGGGCGAAACCGGCGGTCCCATCTGCTTTCCGAACATGGATTTCATCATCGGATAAAACAATTTTACCCAAATCAGATCTATACTCCGATTCGACCAAACTCTTTGATCTTTGATCACCGCATCCGGATTTACGTGTCACAGTCTACCCCGATGGCGGAAGCCGACCGGTAGGGGTATGTCATTCCACGACCTTAGCAGTTAGATCATGGAAATGAGATCATCCATTCCCCGAGTACAGTTGATCCAATCAACTTCGTACAAAATCGATCTATCTCATAGATCGACCACCAAAACTGCAATTAGATCCAATCTAACGCCAACCGCATATCACATATGCACGAACTCAAGCCTAAAACCAGAAGCTGACGCACTGATACCACTATTGGGCCGCGCAGAGATAAACAAAACTTTTTCCCCTACGCGGTACTCCCAAGATTTAGCTTAGGTTATAGGCCACGAGATTTTCCACTAGACGCGCAGGTGCGGATTATTGATGAAGCGCGCCAGTTGATGTTGTGCCGAACGATCCCCGTACAGCACGTCCAGATCCCCACGGACCTCCTTGTCCCTAGCGCCGCATGTGCAACGCCTCCACCGGTATCCACACGTACAGGAAGGAGCTCCAGGCAAAGGACTGCTAGATCCTGTCTAGCCCGAAATGGGAATGGAGAAAGTGACGGCTAGGTTCAAGACAATCCCTTGTCACTCCACTTATATACACTCCTAGCTGGGCTCAACGCTTGAGGCCCATCTAGGCCGTACCCCAATCTCCACATGGATCTAATCCACATGGACTCCTTACCCTTAAGTGTGTGACCCTGTAGGTTTACGTACGCTTGGACACGACACGAGTCACCACTCCAAGTTGATAGTTGGTAGCGGCCTCTAGCAAGACGTGCCAACTCCCAAACGCCGTAAAGTCAAAAGCCAAACCTTTCTCAACGTGACTTTCGTCCAAGTCCCTTTGACTCACGATATATCTTGTCAATCTATAGGCGAGTTGTTGTCATCCCTTTAATAGCTTGACTCTCTCTTCTCGTTTCGTGATATACGATTCACTAGACTAACACTTAGTCTGACTCCTTGGTTAACACTTAACCAAGTCGCGCATGGCCATGCTTCCGAATCATATCACACGAGAGGGCCCAGAGAATATCTCCATTACAGAGGGGCAATTCCCATCTTGGTAATTCACGTCACGCAGCTTGCTTCACAACCAACCCGAACCCTACCTTTATAACTGCCCATTTACGGAACAACGTTTGATAGGACCTAAGTTGGCGATCCACAACTCGGATCATGTGATCACCTCAGGTCAAAGGATTCCATTGCTTGAGACTACAAATGACAACATGCTCGTTGCATCTCAACTATGGGTTAGTCCGATTCTCTAAACTCTTTAGCCGAATCAGTGTAAGTCGGAATAGCATCTCCATGCCCATGACAAGTGGAACCGAGTCATTAAGCCGACTTTCACATTAGTCTAAGTTGTGTGTCCAGCACAACCTCAGGGACCAAGGACAACTAGTATGAACAACATGAATATATAGTTCCACAATCGAATCACATATTCAATGATATATACCAGTAGTTCATACAAGGACAATAAATTTATAAATACATTGGGAATAACATCATACATGATTGCCCCTAGGGCATATTCCCAACAGTTATTTTGCCAAACTTAGGCATGCTTTATATGTGATAAGAAATCAAATGTCTTTCAAATATTATCACATAACTTTTGAATTTAAACAATGGTTTCATTCATTAATGAACATATCATTAAGTTGGGTATTTTTAAAGGCATTTCAATATTTTATAAATGCATTATCAGTTAGTTTCAAACAACCAGGTTAATTTACACGTAATCAAACAAGATACGAACACGAATATAAATCATTGATAAAAGTGGAACAACAGTTTGTTACAAAGTCATATGAATAACCGTCTCACAAAATGCGAGACACACTAAAGAAGTTCACAATCTTTTGATTACAATAACTATCCAAAACATAAACTAAGTGATAAATGTCGAGGGAGAGTGTCGTTGGCCATCATCATCATGCTTGCCATCAACACGCAACGTCACCTCCTCTCCAGCAAGCACCTCTCATGCAGAAGGACCTGTTTTTAGCATAACATAACAAGTTTCAAATATACTTAACACTGCAAATGTGTTTGCAAGATTATAACATTTATAAAATTGTATATCAAATATATACCTTTGTCATTGATGACCTAAGCGACAACGGGTTCAACCATCACATTCCTGAGATGTGATACGAACCGGTGGAATTCCATTGATTATGCGTCGCCTCTCACAACGCCATTTGCAAAAGAGCCCATCATCCAGCTATCCAGGAAGTATGCATGCCTCATGTACACATCATGCATGCGCTCTAAGTGGTCGTCAAGCGATGAGTTTCCTCCATCTTAATGGAGAGGAAGTCTCCCATCAGCTCATGCTCCCATATGCGTGCTTGTTCCCCGAAATGTGTCCTAAGCTGTAGAATTACCGTACGAGGGTTGACATTACCCACGACAGGCCACAGCTCGTCCACCATTCCGAAACGCATTGTAACTGAAATGAAGGAGGCCATCTCCCGACGGTGATAGCAGTCTTCCCGCTGCTCTGAGGTTTCTAGGTCAATGGGCTGATCCAAATCCATCTCGTCGAGTATGTAGTCGACCATGCCATTCTCACTAAGGAGAACGTGGAGACACACAACCCACATAGAGAAGTTTTAACCATCTAGTCTGAGCTTCTCTCCTTTTAACCAATCAATCGTCAACAGGAAAGGTGGCATCGGGGAGAACCTTTTTCTACATTTATAACTGCAAAAGGAATTTAGACTATGTTTGTAATTAAATGAGTTAATAATAACTCCACTTAGAAACACCTATCCCCATAAAGGTTCCTAGTGATAACACGACCCCTTTTCCCCACATCTCCCCCGATCGTCACGGACATCAATGTGGGTTCAAGGGTCGATGCTAAACGTCGGTCACATCATTCATGCGACTCGTGCTCGATCTTTCGACCATCCGCGTTTTGAGGCCATGTCTACACATGCTAGGCTCGCCAACTCAACCTCAGTGTATTCGCTGTGCAACATGGTTTACACCCACTGTATGCGAATGTAGATATGTCTGACACCCACGCCTGTACCGTGGATCGCCTCATACCGAAGAACTTTCTTGGTGGTGCACACTAAGGGGGAACACAACCGTTGGTAATTTTAACAGGGATCATCTTATTAGGCTACCATCGAGTATCTAATACTAGCACACAATAAGATATACAAACAATAACATTGAATGTAAATGTGATGTGATATGATCCTTCACGTCGTGATCTCCATCCGTCCTCACCAGATTTCGGCACCAGGGTTCCGGCGCCATAGACACCAGGGTACCGGTGTCTTTCCGGCGTGGTAGTCCGTCACCTCCGTGACTATCTACTACTACGTAACATAAGGTAATCACTTTAACTTTGCCACAATCATATCACAACGCAACGCCCCCTGCAAAACGAAGTTAGATGCCTCTACTTTATCTTTGCATGTTTTACGTGGCTGAATGGGCTTTCGCACACGAACCGTTCTTACCTACGAACTTTCATCACAACGCTGATCAAGTAGTTGTCTCTACTACACCCCTTTCGGGGCCCTCCGTTGCAAATGGTATACCAACTAATGCGAGAGAGACAGACACCCCCCTAAGCCACTTTATACGATACAAGCCGTATGTCAAGCGTGGACCAGTCTCATGAATGAATGCATAAAGTCGGTTGGGGGCCACTTCATCAAGCATTACTGCGGTATGCACAAGTACACGTGGGAGGGTAACAACTAAAAGATCAACGCCCACACGCTACATCTCGTGTGTTCTACCCGTACTAGCATTACTACGCATAGATCTAGCTCTGATACCATTGTAGGGGTTCCACGTATGAAAACAATAATTTTTACCCTACGTCCCTGAACCCCCGATGCTGCCAGGACCTATCTATTAGTAATACAGTAATGGGAGGGGATTTTCGTGAACCTACCCTTGAAGACCGAAAAGCGTTGTCAATGCTCAGGAGAGCGTGGTTGATGTAGACGAGCCGAAGCCGACCTCAAGGTCGTGATGAAGTCCTTGCGCTCATGCGGCTCCAACAACTTGAGTGCCTCAAGTGCGACACCTCGCGGGGAGTTACACACATCTGGTGCCTGACGATGACTCCCGCTTCCCCAATCCAGCAGCAGTTGCAGAAGTAGAGCTCCTGGATCCGAATCCATGCCTTGGCAGCTCCGCGGTGAATATGTCTCTCGTTCGCGTAGTCCGAACTTGGGACCATGGTCACGAGAGAGAGAGAGAGAGAGAGAGAGAGAGAGAATATCCATTGGAGGTCTTCCCAAAAGTGAGAAGACCTTTATTGAATATTGTGTGTATTTATCTGGCCAAATACCCCACTATATATAGGGGAAGGGGAGGTACTACCTCCCTCAAAGTCCCGGGGTGGGACGAAAGGAGAGGGAGAGGGGGGCAGCCGCCGGCCGGCCCTCGTGGGCCCCGCGTGGGGAGTCTTGGCCCAGACTGCCACCCCCTTGCCCCTTCTCCCCTCTTTCCTTTCCCTAATGGGCCCTCTTCCCTCCGGAATTGGCCCATTAAGCCTTTTGACCTTTTAATTGATTTTATCTTTATTAAATAATTATAAATAAATGATTAAATCAATATTTAACATTCATTCACATATTATTCAACCTCCGTGGCTATGGAACACCTTCCACCTCCACTCCCGACATCCTCCGGACTTACCGAAACCCTTCCAGTTTTCTCTCTTCTATTCTTTGGTGATTCTTCTGATCCTATAAACACTCTCTAAGAAAGATCAAACCATTAAGAGTGATACCCTACGGTTCAGGAACACTCCAGACATGGTCGGGACACTCCCGGATTAATGATCAATAGAGGGACCTGGATGGCCATGTGACCCCTGTGCGTTCCACGAAGATCTTTCGTCGTTTGAACTGGGACGGTCGTGTCTTATTCCCTTTGTCTCTCGATACTTGCATTGCCCGAGATCTGATCAATGATATCACTGTGTCATGTTCAATCTCGTTACCGAACAATTCTACTTGACTCGTTCCGACAAGTGATATCCCTGTGATCAAATCACATGCTGTGCAGCTATTAGATATAACTTCTCCGAGTGGACCCTTAAGTATCTTCCCGTCATGTGGATGGACAAATCCTGCTCTTGACATGTATTGTCTCTACTGTTTTCCTCAGAGTACCTGAACACACCTTTATAACCACCGTATTACCAGATGGCGCTTGATTCTATCAAAGCACTCTCGGGAGACAGTGATTGATATAGCCTCACGGTCTAAGGAATAGTCTACGAGGATCCATTTATAATCATCGTAACTTGAACTTCGTGACATGATCGGGTCACGATGTTTATGTTGGGTATTGGTTCATCATCTCATTCTCAGAATGAGTTGACTCCATTTCCAACTGGCATAAATGCTACATGATCAGGAAACATGATCATCTGTTGACCAATGAATTAGTGACTAGAGTTTCAGTGGGAACCCCTGGTTGTTTGTATATCACACGTGTATTGATGTTTTCACTCAATACAGTTTTAGCATGATATAAAACTTAATCAAAAACTATATGAAATATGGTAATAGTCCTTATCACTATTTGTCTCTAGGGCATATTTCCAACACGAAGTTCATTGTATGCGTCGAAAGTAAATTTTTATGTTGTGTTGGCGTCTGTTGTTTGCTTCGAACGAGATTTTGTTCCCCTGTGTCCACGTTTTTTATTCACGTGGAATGGAAAATTGTACCTACGTTTGCATTTATTAATTTAGACTTTTGTGCTTTGTTTCCGTCTCCATATTTCCTGCGTAGAAACTAAATATATTTTGATGTTCTAGGATTCTTCTATTCAGAGTGACTTACTTAAGACGCACGCAATGCACGGTGGTCGCTACATGTCGTCATCGTCTTATTAAAGAAACTTATTGGCAAACAAAAACCGTGCAACGCAAAAAGTACTCGATCCTCTCCTTCCTGATATTCTTCGGACAGATAGTTTTAGTCTTAATCCAAGAAAAACATGTTCTCTCTGCCGCTCCAACGAACCCAGGTGGCTCAGCGGTCACCCCGCAGACGGTCAGCTTTGTCGTATCGTTCGCGTAGTCCTCAGCGGGCTACACCTGAATCAGAGGTCCTGAGTCGGTTCCTCCTATTGAAGAGAGAGGCTGCTGAATGCACGTACGGTGGAAGGTGCTTTGTATGGCACCAGTCTGACAGTGACAAACATCCGGTGGTCGTGCTAGACGACGCGGTTTTCGGTCTCCTTCGGACTACAGATTCTGCACTCGATACTTCATGCTTGAGAAGAAGTGGTCAGTTCTGCCTCCAGGAATCAATGGTTAGCGAGCATTCGGCTTGGTGAGACGACTTGGGAGGGCGTCGACTCGAGCTAGCGCGGTCAGACGTCGTTGTACTGGGTCCTCTCGAGCCTCTTGATCCTTTGCTCGTCCTTGCTTACATTTAGAACATGCTCGAGCCACTAACAACGTCCGCGTCTGAATGAACAAGATCTCAGAAGTAGTGCATCTGCTGCTACGTGTTTGTCGGGAGGGATATAGGATGCGCAACGGGGAAGTCCAATAGGAGGACATCAGCGGCACCGACCATAGAGTTTATTGGTTTACTGTGTTTTTAGTTTTTTTTGTAGTCCATAATTCAAAACATGTATCGTGTATCTCTGTAAGATAATTTAATTCGTCCTGAAATTCACTTATTTTCATCAAACAACAAATGCATCGGTTCAACTCTGTCATGATTTGTACTTCTGGTTTTCGAAGGAAAGAGCATGTTTTAGGTTAGACTATTTGCTTCAGCTTTCTCATCAACGTCCTGCAATAAAGCTATTTTTTTGATTTATCGCGCCATTCTTTGCTGGTCGTTCTTCATCAGCGTGTATCAATAACTGTTATCGAACACAATATGTATATGATAATCGACGCACAACAGGTACATGATAATCGACGCAATCAAGAGGGAAATTCAGAAACCAAAAACCTCTTGAGACCATGTTATCAAACGATTTGCTTCAAAGCAACGCCTTGGGGGTGCAGAGAGAAGTCTAGTCATACACAGTACCATATCAGCCATGGCTGAATTGATAAGAACCAATTTTCTTCCTATAGAAAACAGTTTATTTCCTACTACTTAACATAATTAGAGTCTCTCCTTAATAAGCTTCCATTCGCCATTCATAAGTCTCTGATAATGAATCAGAATACCCAATTACCTAATAGCAACATGGCCTTGGATGCACCCAAATAAATCAGCATACTGATTCGCCTCATCTTGAGCCTCCTCAAAACAGAACAATTCACTTTTATAGAAGTTAATTTTTAGACCTGAAAGCTTTTCAAAATCTAAAAGGATGCTTAAGATTTCTCTCCTTTTGATATCATGTTCCATAAAGAGAATTATATCATCAACGTATTAAAGGATAGAAAGACCAGCATCAATAGACCAATAAAGAGAATTCAGTAGATGATGTTGTTTCCGGGAAATTTTAAGAAGATGAACAAACCAATAACATTTTGATTGTCCAGTAGCAGGACAAATGTAATCCAATGTGTCCTAATTCCAACCTGGCAATCTGAGGTGATTGCTTCATATGATCATGATGACAAAGGTATCAAACTCTTGCAAGCAATTCCTATCAACAAGGACAGGTATCCAAAATTTTCTCCATAATCTAGAATTCTCAGATTCAAAGGGAAGATATATATTGGAAACTCCAATGACTTGAGAACCAAATTATTTCATGCCTTTCACTCTTCTGTTTATGGGGACATTCTAGGAACAGAGTAACCTTACAAAGAATTCAGTACTTATTCTATTGGCCTCTACAAAATAAGTTAATTTCTAAACTAGTGGCTCAATGCCCTACCTATAAAATCTCCAAAAAAGAAAAGGTACAATACCCTTACTTGCTTGGTCCTGTGCCTATTAATGAACAAGAGTGGACATTTATCAACATGGATTTTATTAAAGGGCTTCCCACATCTCAAGGTAATAATATGGTACTTGTAGTTTTTGACGAACTTACAAAGTATGTTCATTTCATTCCCTAATCTCACCCATACAATGTGCAAAAGATTGTTGATCTGCTTATGGAAAAAAATTCAAGTTACACGGACCACCTGCAAGTATTATTAATGATAGAGACACTCTTTTTGCTAGCAACCCTCTGGAATTAAATCTTTGGCTGCCAAAAGCTGAATGGTGGGGCAATTGTTCATACCATACTTTCATCAAAAGTGACCCCATTTGAGGCATTATATGAATATGCACCATCTCTCTTACATCAAGTATTTAGTGCCTTGCAATGAGTCACTAGAAATACAATTTATACTGAAGGAAAAGGACCATATGCTTAAAAATCTGCAGAAAAAAATTACTACAATCTTAGAATAGAATGAAACGATATGCAAATGCAAACATAATTGAAAGAAAATTTCAAGTTGGTGAATTTGTATTTATGAAAAAACACAACAAGATATGCAAGGGAAATCCATTTTTGATGAACTAGAGCTTGTTATGATGATAACTACAAGCTCTATATCCTCACATGGACAAGTTCGAAACAACAACCAAGAAAGGTGATGCAAGAATACAAAGGTTTGAGCTCTCTCCGAAGGATGCGATCGGTTCACCCACTCGAGAGCCCCTCTTGATAGTATGACTATCTATCATAAACCTAGTCTCCCAACACTACAAGAGACCAATAAAATAGAAAATCTATCAAGATCATACCTTTGCCTTGAGCATTCCACTTGAGCTTGATGTAGACCGTCTTGTCCTCCTCAAGATGGAACACCTTTCTTAATTAATCTTTTTCGCGCTTTGCTTGTTGAAGACTTGCAATTTTCTCCCCCATACTCCATGGGAAAACTCTTCTTTGAACTTGTCTTCATCACTCCATGTTCGCCGGGGATGGCAAGCTTCAAGCATGATATCTTCTAGAGATGGTGCACCTTGAGCTTGCCCTTCATTTCTTGATGATGTCTTAAAGATAGCCATGATGAACTCCATCTTCTTCTTCAAGATACTCTTGGTCTTATTCTTCTACTACTTGATTCCAATAGGCACAAAGCCCTTGGACATTGCTTCTTCTTTTTCAATCTTGAAACCAAGACATGGTCTAAGCAATGCCAATGGACAAACCTACAAGTGAAAATCAATTTACACATTAGTCCATAGAGATTGTCATTAATTACCAAAATCACACACATGGGGGCATACATGCCCTTTCACAGGTCATATCATTGGTTGAATGATGTGATAGACAAACACCCAAGGTTATATCATAATGAGATCTAGTTACAAACATTCATCATTGATGATAACAAAGAAACCTCGCAACCTAATCCTTTGACTGTGAGATAATACATAATCACCATTACTGGAGGGAGCCTTGAGGGTATCAAGTATCAAGCTATGAAAGGGTGATCGAAAAGGTACCACTCAGGTTTTTCGAAGGGATGTGTAGAGGAGTATGTATCAAGACCAGGATTTTCCAATCCAAGTAACGAATAGAAACATGTGGCTAGCTTGGTGACATTGCATTGACGAAGCTTTCAAGCGTGTGACTAGGTCATGGACTGGAATGGCACGGGAACGAGTAAACGAGTTCATTGATAACGAGATATAACTAGGTATGGAGATACCAAAGATCAAATCTCAGATGAACTAGGAATTAAGTGGCAAAGGGAGTGAGACGTGATGTTGAAGGTTCAAGCGATGATGTTCGTGAAACACACGGGGGTCATTATGGGCATCCTGGTCCTGTTGATGATCATTGATATGAGAGGGGTCTCAGTCATGTCCGGAGTGTTTCTGAACCGAAGGGTGGCATGCTTAAGAGTGGAGACACATAGGGATTGATTCGGCACCACAGGAGAAATGAGAGAGAGAAACCGAAAAAGTTTCGTGTAGCACCCGATGTTGATCGGAGGGGCCCGGAAGGAGTTCCGGAGTGAAAGATATAATAATATATGTGTTTTATATTAATTAATTGAATTAATAATAAAACATATATTTTTATTTATTTTTAAAAGGCAACCCATGGCTTATGGGCCTCACCCAGAAGGGAGGCCCAAGAGGGCAAGGCGCATGGGGAGGAGAGTGATGCCCAAGAGGGCAAGGCGCATGGGGAGGAGGGGCCAGCCGGCCAACCCTAGTGGGCTCCCTGCCTGGGGACCACCTTGGGGCCAGCGGCTCCCTTGGTGGCCGATGGGTGTGGGACTTTAGTCCCATACCGCTTGCCCCTTCGGTGTTGGCCCTCCCCTCCTAAAATAAATAAATGGGCACCCCTCCCCTTGGAAGGCATCCCATTCTCTCTTTTCTCTCTCATTTTCCTTAGAGATTTCTCTGTAATATTGGAGAGAACTTTTAGGGACTTGAGTTCTCCACCTCCGCACTACCCCGTGCATTGTTTGTTCCACTATCTTTCTTCTTTCGTTGCTCAGCTGGATCAGAGCCCGAGAGACATCGCCTAAACCGGACATGTGTATAACTTCGGAGGCACCACACTTGGGGCACTTGGAGCGAGGAGCTATTCGTCTTCATCAACATACACCTACCTGCGTAAGGTGTACCTCGGTCTTCAAGGGTATGAATATCGTTTCCCTCTGCGTTACTTATGTCTACATAGAATAGATCTTGGTTATTGTGTTCACCTATTTAGATTTTTTTTGTTTTCTGATGCAGAACCTTACACTATTGTATCTCTATGACTATGTTTGAGTAGTGATATGTTTATGGCAATTGTGAAATACTTTGTTGTTGGTTGCATACGACTATATGTTATCTTCTGTGATGATCCTATGTACTAATATATGAGTGCACACATATGTTGGGGGATGCATAAGGTTTCATCGTTGCATATTGATAGGAGGAGGGACGGACCGAGATTGATAGAAATCGTGTCCCAAGTCTTAAATATGCATGGTATGTTAATTCATGGTTAACTAACGGGGGCTTAAGTTATGGGGACCTTGAAACCTATAGTGGTGGTTGGAATTTATTTCTTAATAACTCTCTTGATTTCTCGTAACCTATAGTGGTGTATTTTCTCAGTAACTTGGTTGCACCTATTTATGGATCCTCTCTAAAAGAAACAATAAAAAGACTATTCATATGCTTCACTAATTGTGACAACCAGACGAATGAAATAACAATTTGCTTAAACACTTGCTCCCTTGAGTTACTCACTTTCACTTTACTTGTTGTTACTTCTACTTGCTTTAATTACTTCACTTGGAATAGTTTACTTTTAGTCTTTACTTTTAGCACTTTATAGTTTTCTAGTTAGAAATACCCTACACACTCTAGTTACTTGCTTTGCATATAAGGCCATACCAGTTGGTTATAGGGCTTTAGACAATATATAGTTTACCTTTAGCTCCTCATGGGTTCGACACTCAAATACTTATCGAATTGTACTATAGTGGTTCCCTTCCCTTGGGGATTATCAAGTACTTTTATGGTGCCATTTCTAGGGAGCGTTGCGCTAGGATTCTATTCTTGTTTGCATTGCTAGTTTATTTTTTAAAACTAATATATATATAACTAAAACTATAAAAAAATAGAAAACATCAAAAATACTCATGTTATGTGCACAAGTATGGATATAAATGACACTTTGTCTATGTACTTGAATGCTGCTGAAATTTCTAAGAAACATAGAGAATCAAGAGAAGTGATGGGGTTATGGCAATCGGGGTATGCATAGAAGGAAGATTTGACTGGCCCAGGACCACAATGTGTGGACCTGTTGGCACGACGATTGGAAGGAGGCTTCGGATGAAGCCCGGCGACTGAAGATGGAGGCCCAATACTCTAGCTAGGCCCAATCAAATTAGGTCAAATCCTTCAAAACTTAAACTGATTTGGTTGTAGTACTGTAAAACCTAGCGAGGTGACTCTATATAAACCTCCCTAGGGCTCCAATTGTACTTACGTCCTATTAGCTACCCAATCAACGACTCGCTACTTAGCCGTCGAGCTCGCTGATCTTGTAATCCACTGACCAATAATACAATCTAGTAGGAAGTAGGTCTTTAACCTACGGGGGGTGAACCTGGGTAAACCCTTGTGTCTGCTCCTAATCTCGTTCCACGGATGGCGACTCGCTCTTTCCCCCAATTGCATCAATCGCTACCCCTGGTAGCGACTGCCGTGGCCATTCCCACGACAGTGGCGCCCACCATGGGGCTTGGCCAGTGAAGCCCGAGATCTGCAGCGAGACCCTACACTCCAATCGACCGGCTGATCGCCACCGACCGCATGATTTCTAGCGGCGGATTCCACTAGATCCTGCCGAGCAGCTACATACCGGTGTCGCGCCCGGTCACTCATGTCACAGTGATGCTAGTAAGCACCATCAACCTATTCATCGAGTTCATGGAAGCCATTGACCCGGCAGAAATGGCGATCAGTGGATTGCCTCCACGCGATCTTTTCTCGGAGGAGCAAGTCTGCTCCATCACCCACCTCGCCTCGAATATGACTCGGCCGCCAACGATATGGCCAGGAGCGACGTGGCTCTCCGCGACGATGCCGACTCGGTGACCCCTGCTTCGGCCGCCGGATCCATCACCGCCGCATCGCACGAGGACTCCATCATGCGAGTCACAATGCTGAGGATTTCAAGGACCCCTCCATCCCCGGGATCTTAGACTCCGATTCTGAATCTGAGTCCCCTGATGAGGCGCGATTTAGATCCAATCTCTACAATGCCATCTACATGGCGGGTAGCAGTGCGCCTCTGGATCCCTTCACCATGCCCCTCCCGGAAACGGCAATGGTGATGGAGGTCGAAGAATACCGCCAGCAGGTAGAGGCAGCAAAGGTCAGGGAGAAGGCCGAGCGTGATAAATTTCGCCTCGAGCAATAAACGGCACGGGAGCTATCGCTCTACCACTAGCGCCACATCAGGAGTCACCTCAACCCCTCCGTTTAGGGGTGCTCCCTGAACTTCGACGACAAGCGCGACCCCGTATGCGTGACCGAGATCGAGCACTGCCGCAACACACCACCCGGTGGCAGTCACATGGTACTCGGGGAACCTGTGCATGGAGCTCCACCACCACCCTGCCGCTCGCCTCCTCCAGAGCAACTGTAGATCTTGATCGCGCCACAGGAGCTCGACGCTAACGGGCTCCCACTCTACTCCACCCCGATGGACAACATCATCGCAGAGCAGGCTGTAGTCACCAACCTCAACCTCACGAGAGAGGGCACTCTATAGATCAAATACGCTCAGGCCCTACTCGCCAGGGCAATCGAGCAACAAGTCACGGGGATCAACCCACGGGGGCGGATGTACTCTCGGTCGACCAGGAGCTGTGCAGCCTCGAGCGGCTGCCCGACAGTCACTAACACTGTCAACTGCCCCCACACCCGAGCCATAGTTGCTCCAACTGCGGGCTGCAAATCCTGCCAACTCCACCAATGAGCCGTGACCGATGCATAACACGGTCGCCTCCAACGGTCAGTCGATCGACGCATGGACCCATATCATCAACAACTAAGCCTGGCAAGCTCGCCAGCAACATGACCTGAGGAGAACCCTCTCTAATAGCGGTGACCGAGAGTCCGATCGTAGAGGCTCCCTCAGCAGAATCGGCCCACAGTGCTTTAGACCAATGATCCGGGGCGAGAAATACCCCTCCACCTTCAAAGCACCAAAGGACATTGAGAAGTAAGACCCCACATACGATCCAGCGGTGTGGATCGACACATACCTCATGGCGATGGGGATCGCTGGCCATACGGATCTACTCGTTGCTCGTTACCTCCCCCTGATGATGGAGGGAGCGACTCGCCAATGGATCAACACTCTCCCCGAGAACAACATCAACTCGTGGGAAGATATGCGAGACGCCTTCGTCGGGCACTTTCAGTGCTCCTACACCCACGCCACCACCATCGAGGACCTGGAACACTTCACCCAGGGACCGGGCAAGTCGACCCGCCACTGGGTCCAACGGTGGCAGGACTTGTGGATCAACGCTTCCAACATGCACCTGGACACGGCGATCCACTACTTCAAGAACACGTGCCGGTATGAACCCCCAATCACCAAGATCAAGAGGGTCTCACGAACGCTCGACAACATCTCTGACCTCCTCGAGATCGCTAGGCACTATGCGGAGGAAGATCCTAACCAAGACTCAGACGGCGAGTCAGGTGGGAGACACCGCTTGGGTGGCCGTGACAATGATAGGCACCATGAACTGCGCTACAGTAACACTCGCCTCACCGGCAAGTGTCGCGGTGACGGAAGGGTCGGCTTCGTCGCCAATGCCAACTACGGGCAGCGCGACCCCAAGAACTTCCGCCGTGACAGAGGCAACTACTGCGACAGAGGAAATTTCCGTGCCAACAACACCGTGAGGCTGAAATTCGACCCCACGGCTCTACTCAACCAACCCTGTGTTTATCACAGCAGGGAGGGGAAGCCCGTCACTCACTCCACCATCGACTGCCACTCTCTCAAAGAGATCGAGAAGGCAAGGCAAGCAATAGAAGGCCCCAATAACGACCCGCCAAGGGACAGCGACAATGCCGGCAGGTTTCGCAATGAAGTCGTCTCGCTGCATACGTTCACCAGGCTCGGCACCAAGCAGGAGAAGAAGGTGCTTTCCTGAACCGTCGCTGTCAACATGATGACACAAGTGGATGTTCCGCGTTGGCTCAGTTGGTCCAAGCAAAGCATCACCTAGAATCGCGAAGATCACACACCCAAGATTGAGTACCCAGAGCGAGTCGCCCTGGTCGTCAAGCCCAAAGTGGCTGATTACTAGCTTCCCAAAACACTGATGGATGGTGAGATCTCCATCAACATACTGTACCTAGACTCCTTCAGGAGACTGTAGCTCCCGTAGTCGATGGTCGAATCGATCCTCACAACCTTCCACGGCATCGTCCCCGGTCTGAAGGCATATCCAATCGGCAAGGTGACACTGCTAGTCACCTTCAGGACACCAGCCAATTTCCACACCGAGCGAATCATCTCCAGACTGGTGAACTTTGGCAACCCGTGCCACTGCGTCCTGGGGTGATAGGCATTTGCCAAATTCATGGCGGCCCCCTACTACACGTACAACATGATAAAGCTCCCGGGGCCACGCGGAATCATCACTATCCACGACAACCCCGATATGGCCGTGCAATGTGTGGACAATGGCTCCAAGATCACCGACACCGTCATCGCCGAGGAAACAAACCATGCGGATGAACTCGCGAAATACACGAGTGGCATCGACAAGGTCGACCTGATGATCCTGAAGAAGCTCACCTCAGACAGCGCCGCACAAGCAACCTTCGAGGCCTCCACGCACACCCGCACTGTCGAGCTCGTTCCCGGTGACTCGAGCCAGAAGGTTACTATGGGAACCAACATGAGTCCCACATAGGAAAGCGCTCTCATCGAGTTCCTATATGAGAATCGCGACATCTTCACATGGAAGCCATCTGACATGCCTGGTGTCCCGATGGAAATCACTGAGCACAAGTTAAACGCTGACCCGAAGGTGCGACCTGTCATGCAATCGTCATGGCCCTTCAATGAAGAGTGCCACTGAGCAATCGCCGAAAAGATGCAGCGGCTACTCGCCGTAGGGTTCATTAGGCCCATCAAGTACTCCAAGTGGGTGGCTAACCCAGTCCTGGTTCTAAAGAAGAACAACACCTAGATGATGTGTATCGACTACACAAACCTCAACAGTTCTTGCCCAAAGGAGGAGTTCGTACTCCCGCGCATCGACCAGATCATCGACTCGGCCATGGGGTCCGAGTCGCTGTGATTCCTCGATGCATACTCTCGCTACAATCAGATCAAAATGGCCGTCAAGGATGAGGAGAAAACGGCCTTCATCACGTTGTTCGAAGCCTTCTGCTACACCACGATGATATTAGGCCTCAAGAACGCCAGAGCGACCCACCAATAGTGCATGCAGGACTGCCTATCAAGCCAAATTGGCCGCAACATCCACGTCTACATCATTGACGTGGTGGTGAAATCCACTCGCCAAAGTGATCTACTCGCTGACCTGGCCAAAACTTTTGCGAATCTGTGGAAGTACCAAATCAAGCTCAACCTGGATAAGTGCACATTCGGCGTGCCCACCGGCCAGCTGCTGGGATACATGGTCTCCAAACGAGGTGAAGCAAACCCCTCCAAGATCAAAACCATCACGTGACTTGGGAATCCCAAGTGCCTGCTCGGCGTTTAGAAGCTGGCAGGGTGAGTCGCGGCTCTCAGTCGCTTCATCCCCTGGCTCGGAGAAAAGGGAATGCCTCTCTACCAATTCATGCAGAAGAACCCCACATTCGTGTGGGACATCGAGGCCGATAGCATGCTCAAAGCACTAAAGGAGGTGCTAATCGTGGTGCCAGTACTCGCCGCTCGTAGGGATAAGGAGCCATACTCGTCTACACCGCAACCTCCAACTAAGTCGTCAGCGCTGTGATGGTCGTCGAACAACCTGAAGAGGGCAAGGAGCGCCCCGTGCAGCGCCACGTCTACTACCTCAGCGAGGTCCTCACCAATTAGAGGCAATGCTACCCGCAATACCAGAAATTGGTCTAAACGGTCTTCCGAGCCCAGGGGAGGCTCCCTCACTACTTCTAGGACCACCCTATCACGGTTCTTTCCTCCGCCCTACCGCAGAACATCATTCGCAATTGTGATGCGACTGGGCAAGTCGCCAAGTGGGCCGTCGAAATCGGCATCCACAACATCAAGTACGAGCCACGCAAAGCCATCAAGTCGCAAGCCCTAGCTGACTTCCTCACCGACTAGGAAGAAGCGCAGCAGCCTGAGACGTCACCCTATCTCCACTACTGGTCCCTCCACTTCGACGGATCCAAGAACTCGGATGCTGCCAGGGCCGGGATAATTCTCACCTCCTCCAAGGGCAACAAGCTCCGATACATGCTGCATCTCAACTTCATGTCCTGCACCAACAACATGGCCGAGTACGAGGATCTCCTCCATGGCATGCAGGCCGCCAAGGAGATGAACTTTAATCGCCTCAAATGCTATGGCGAGTCCGACCTCGTCGCCGCACAAGTCTCTGGCACCTGCAACACAATCGCCCCCAATATGATAGTGTACCAACAAGCGGTGGACCAGCTAGGGGGCTATTTCGCTGGCTACTCCGTCGAGTGGATCGACCGCCACAAGAATGAAGAGGCCGATGCACTCTCACACATCGGATCAGCTTGCCAAACACCACCACCATGCGTCTTCCTTGATATCATCTACAAACCATCGGTCTCCCCTCCAAAGGAGATCGACATCGGGATCCCGCTGCAGCCCGACTCCGCTCTAGTCGCCATGGTCACAGAACCCAGCGACTAGACCAAGCCTTACATCGCCTACCTCGAGCATAAGATCTTGCCCAAGGACGAGACTAAGGCACGGATGATTGTGCGTCACTGCAAGTCATTCGTCATCATCAATGGTGAGCTCCACAAATGCAGCGTGACAGGCATGTGCCAATGTTGCATATAACCAGAAGAGGGTCGCAAGATCCTGCAGGACATCCATGCTGGCGACTGCGGCCACCATGCTGGCGCCAGGTCGCTAGTCGCCACGGTTTCTACTAGCTCACCGCGCATGCCGACGCCATCAATATCATCCAGCACTGCGTCGGGTGCTAGAAATACGCCAACCAAACGCACATCCCTGGTTTGGGTCTCAAGACCATCCCCAATACATGGTCATTCGTTGTTTGGGGCATCAACTGTTGGGTTCACAACATAGAAAGCAAAAAAAATCTACGATGGGAACTATTATATGCCAAGATCTATCTACTAGATACAAGCAACGAGTGGATATAAATCCATAGAAATCACAGCCTTGAAGAGCGACAAAGTGTAACAAGATTTCACTCGTGGATGATGTAGTTGTTCGCTTGCCTATCTCAAGATCGTGTGGAAGTCCTAGCGCCTCAAATCAGCAGCGCATGCATACTCGCACATACGTTCAAGCCACCGAACAACCTCTGCCTCCTCTCTCCAGCGATGTAGAGGAAGCAACAACTCCTTCCATATGAAATGCTACCGGGAACATGTATCTCGCTAATCCGAGACCATGGGGGAATAATACTAGAGGGGGAGAGAGATAATTCACGAGGAGGTGTGAGTGTGAAGAAGTGAGAGGGGGCCTTTTATAGGAGGAGGGGGTACCCCTCCCCATGGCCGGTGCCCCATGGGGGGTGCCCCTTCACCTCCGTCATTCATGTGGTGGTAAGTCCTCCACATAAATATGCCCCTTCACATTCTCTATTAAAGTCTCCACTTTAAATGCATTGAATTTATCCAAATTTAATGCTCTCTCATTTAATAAAACTCTTTTATTAATTTTATTCAGAATTTTCTTAATTACATTAAGGGATTTCTATTTTAATACCCGCAGTTCGTTAGTTGTACTCAGTTTTCCCAGCCACTTAGTTTTTCCTCACTTTTGCTCATCTCCTTGTACGAAACTTTCACATGGTTTGAAACAAGCCATCCATCAGCCTTGTCGTTATCTGCTGACAATTGGGGCCATGTTCAGTCGGGTCCCGTAGTGGACCCTCGCCGTTACGTGCTGACGAGTAGGGTCATGTTCTGTCGGGTCCCGTAGTGTACCCTTGCCGTTACATGCTGACAAGTGGGGTCGCGTTTAGTCGATTCCCGTAGTGCATACCTCTCTCAACTTATCTAGATCAGCATCGGACCCACAACTTATCCACGTAAGCGCCGGACCCATAGATTATTGATACGTTGCTAACGTATCTATAATTTTTTATGTTCCATGCTTGTTTTATATCTACTTTCTTACGTTTTGTCCAAACTTTGGAGTATTTTTATACACTTTCTTGGACTAACCTATTAACAAGGTGCCACAGTGCCAACTGCCTGTTTTCTGCTGTTTTTGGTTCTAGGAAAGTCAGAAAATGAATATTCTCGGAATTGGACCAGACAAAAGCCAAAGCCAATATTTCACCGAGGGGGACATGGAGCCAGAAGATGAGACGGAGAGGGGACAGAGTCCGACCACACCACCTGGCCACGCGGCCAAGCCTAGCCCATGCCAGGGGGTGGTGTGGCCACCTAGGGCACCCCCTCGGTCTCCCCTTTAGCTATATGATGCCTCCGATACAGAAACCCTAAGATCAAAATTCCACGAAAGAGTCTATAGCCGTCGTCATCTCTATCCCTAGATCGGGAGGGATCTGAAGCTCTTCCCGGCACCCTCCTGGAGGGGAGAATTCACCCTAGAGGCCTTCTTCATCACCATGCAAGCCTCCGGTGTGATGCGTGAGTAGTTCATCCTTGGACTACGGGTCCATGTAGTAGCTAGATGGTTGGTTCTTCTCCTTTGTGCTACCATGTTTAGATCTTGTGAGCTCCGTTCATGATCAAGATCATCTATTTGTAATCATACATGTTGTGTTTGCGAGGATCCGATGGATATTGAGATGCTATTTCAGATTGATTATTGATTCTATCATGTCTTTGTTATTTGTGATCTTGCATGCTCTCCGTTGTTAGTAGATATCTTGGCTGAGTAGATGCTAGTAACTCCAAGATGGAGTATTTATGCTCGATAGTGGGTTCATGCCTCTAGTAATCTGGGGAAGTGACAGAAATCTCTAAGGTACTAGATGTGTTGTTGCTACTAGGGAGAAAACAGCAATCCTTTGTTCATAGAACAATCGTATTGTTTACTTTACACGCAATGCGTAATGTAATTATCTGTTCCTTGCAACTTAATACTGGAGGGGGTTTGGATGATAACCTGAAGGTGGATTATTAGTCATAGATGTAGCTGGATTACGGTCTATGTATAATATTTTAATGCCCAATCAAATCTCATAGGAGTCAAGATGATTAGTATATGCATGTATGCTTTCTTGATGTTTGTCAATTGCCCCGTTGTAGTTTGTTCACCCAACATGTCATCTATCTTAAGGAGAATCACCACTAGTGAACTATGGACCCCGGTCCTTTATTTTACCATCAATCTACAATTGTTTACTATTTTCTGTTTACTTTCTGCAAGCTATTACTTTCTTCCCTCACAATACGTTTAATCCTTCGTTTTCCACAAAACCGGTGAGATTCACAACCTCACTGTAAGTTGGGGCAAAGTTCTGTGGTTGTGTTGTGCAGGATTCCAAGTTGGAAACAACACCTTGGAGGTGTTTGCTTGCACCTACTGGTTCGATAACCTTGGTTTCATAACTGAGGGAAACTTGCTGCTGTGCTCATCATACCTTCCTGTTGGGGTTCCCCAACGAGCTCGATATCAACCACGAGCTAGCACTTATCCATGTGAGCACCGGACCCATAGCTTACCCAGGTTGGCGTTGCAAGATGGGACCCCAAGCCAGCCCCATGCCGGCGCCCTTTGTCTAGGTTCATTTTCATATAGTGAAATGTAATGCATATACGAAAATTATACACCTTTTAACTCTTTTAAATCACACTTAGGACATGATAATGTTGTGCTAATAAAATCCTGATCACATTTCCATGGAGTGAAATATAATGCATAAACTTGTGTATACAAAAATTATACACCTTTGAACTCTTTGAAATCATACGAAATACGTGATAATGTCGTGCTAAGAAAATCTTGAGAGATTATCATTTTCATAGAGTGGAATGTAATGCATAAACTTACATATGCGAAAATTATAAACCTTTGAATACTTTTAAATCACACTTAATACGTGATAATGATGTGCTAACAAAATTTTGAGAGATTATTATTTCTCCCCCATTTTCATAGAGTGGAATGTAATGCATAAACTTGCATATATGAAGTTTATACACCTTTGAACTCTTTGAAATTGCACTTAATACGAGATAATGTTGTGCTAAGAAAATCTTGAGAGATTATTATTTTCATAGAGTGGAATGTAATGCCTAAATTTGCATATATAAAAATTATACACCTTTGAACTCTTTGAAATCGCACTTAATACGGGATAATGTTGTGCCTAGAAAATCTTGAGAGATTATCATTTTCATATAGTGGAATGTAATGCATAAACTGTCATGTACGAAAATTATACACCTTTGGACTCTTTGAAATCCCACTTAGGTCATGATAATGTTGTGCTAATAAAATCCTGACCATTTATCATTTCCATGGAGTGAAATATAATGCATAAACTTGCGTATACGAAAATTTTAAACCATTGAACACTGTGAAATCGCACTTAATAACGAGATAATGATGTGCTAGCAAAATTTTGAGAGATTATCATTTTCTCCCCCATTTTCATAGAATGGAATGCAATGCATAAACTTGCATATATGAAAATTATACACATTTGAACTCTTTGAAATCGCACTTAATACGTGATAATATTGTGCTAAGAAAATCTTGAGAGATTATAATTTTCATAGAGTGGAATGTAATGCACAAATTATACACCTTCGAACACGTTCCCTTCAAATTATATTCAAGTTCATTTGTTTATGGAGTTAAAGTACCAGTTGCAAACTTGTTATTTTGCATGGATAGAGGGGTGCCCACCGACAGATATAGGGGTTATCCTGTCCGCTAGATCACTGAGGATCAATGGTTGGTGGGCATGATCCGCATGACAACTGTCTCAACCAATTAGAGCGTAGAAGCGAAGATGAGCACAGGTGCGAGAGATTGATACTAAGAGAGGGGAAAACTGAGTACCACTTAAGAACCAAGGGCAAAACTGAGTAGAACTTAAAAACCAAGGGCAAGACTAACAAATGGATTCAAATAGAAAATAGAAAAATATTTAAAAAATGGAAAATGTGTCTTTTATACAATAAAATACATCTTGGCATACATCAAACTATTTGCAATTCAAATATACACGAGTTTGACAATTATTGCCTCATTCAGAAAAACTATGTTTTGGGGAGGGATGTTTTGGGAAGAGGCTTGAGTAGAAAGCCATGAACCTTCATAGATAGTAGGTGATTTGAGAAGTGGTGATTTAGGTTAAAACTTGGTTTATATAAATTTCTTTTGTTGGCAGGTCATATAATAAGACTCCCTGGGTAGATGCCACTATGTTTTTGCTCTTTTTGAATTTGTTGTGCATAAAATGACTCAATTAGCTAGCTAAAACCTATTCATTGACTCTCTTTTGACTAGCCACCGGAGGGTAAAACTGAGTATATTGGACACGGCAGTGTTAGTACTAGAGGGCAAAACTAAGTACAACCAAACTGCCAGTGTTACACTCGAGGGAAAAACTGAGCACAACTAAGTCACCAGGGTTAGACACGAGAGAAAATACGTGACTCACGGTACGCATGTGCGGTGCACGGGGTGAGAGCAGACATGTGTGGTCGTGCACGGTGTAGTAGCGTACACGGTTATGCGGTGCACGGTGGTGCAACGAAATTTTGCTTCCCTTCTCCTTTAATAGAGGCCTCCTCACTCTCACTCATCACTCACTCGCTCACTCAACCATCTCCACTGTCCCATCACCTGCTGCAAACCCCCAAGAAAACCTCAACCACGCCAGAGATGGAGAATAACGGTGCGGTGGCCATCGGCCCCTCCAAGGCCACCGGCGAGGAGGCCCTCGTCCAGGCATCGATGGCAGCCGCCGTCCCTGTCCCCGCATTAGCCGTAGCCGCCGGCAAGGAGGCCCCCGCAGGTCTTGGCTAGATCTCGCTAGGCTAGGACACCTACGAGGAGGTTGATTACATAAGGTCAGAGAACCCCTACGACACCGGCATCACCGACCCATGGTCGGGGGTAACCAGAGTTTTCTCCCCTTCCCCTGTTCTTCCCCTGTTCCCATCGTTGGATGCCAGATCGTATGTTATTAGGGCTCGGCTGTTCGTATTTTTACAGTAGCTAATCCTCTTGTGTTAGATGTCGTATTTCGATGAATCCCCCTATTCGTAGTTGGGATCAGTATTTGATTTGGTTTGAGATTTTGGGAATAATCCTCAATCGGTTAATTTATGCAAATAATCAATCCTGATAATCAAAGTATCTCAATCATGTCCTTATTACACTCTACTGTTTTTTCCAACAGGAGGATAGCAGCGATGTCCGCAACAACGACGAGTCCAAGGACACCAAGACTCGTCATGTGTTGAGGAGGCTGAAGTCCGTCTAGTACAACAACTTCTTCGCCGGCGACGTGGACAGGTGTCCCTTTTGCCCCACCAGGAGGCTCCACGCCACGGACTTCAACTCCCTCGTGAAGCATGCCGACTTACCGAGGACGTGAGGACCTGCGGCGAATCCGTGGACATCCACGGCTTCATAGCCAAGCACCAGGTGTTCGGTCTTCACCTCCATAACCTCTAGAAGGTGGCTATCGAGGAGGGTCGCATGCCCCCGATCAAGCCCAAGGCGCCCAAGGTCAAGGGACTAGGCAATAAGAAGTGGAGGAGGCACCAAAGGGAGGAGGCGGAGGCCCTCCTGGCAGAGGCCATGAGGGGCCACTGATCTGCTGCTGCTACTACTATAAAGCAGCTTCTTTTGTCTTGTTTGTGTTGAACTTGTCCGCTACTGCTGCTGAGGAGCCTAATTGTCGAACCTCGTTAAGTACCATACTATATAACCTTTATTAGCTTCTTTATCTACATCTGCTCTATTTACTGAATCTACTTATGGTGCTGGTTAGATTTGCTGCTCTAGATTTGCTACCAGATTCGGCAAAAACGAGGGCAAAAGGAACAATGAATGAAGAGAGAAGCTGCTCCAGATTCGCTACCTTTTTGGGCAAAAAAACACAACTGTTAGCGAGAGAGATGGGAAAAGGCGCTCTTAAAAAGGTCAATCATAAAAAATAACAAAAAAGAAAACTTCCAATTTAGGCGATAGGGCGCACGTAACTACCAAACGCGCCACACATGGTCCCACACCACGTCCCCCATAATCAGCGAGAGATGGATGGCTGGTCCGCTGTGTATCCTGGCCCCACCTGTCAGCTTGTAACGGTCGAGGCGACGTAACGTAATGCTCAACGCATGACCCGCCCCAACGCGGTCCCACCGGCCAGCATGTAACGGTCAAGCCTTTGACCTGATGGCATCCCCTCGTCCGAGCGTATGTGAGGGTTTCGGAATGGAGGGAGGGCAAAAGTGAGTAAAAACTAAGCGGATGGGGAAAACTGAGTACAACTAACGAACCAGGGGCACGAAAATAGAAATCCCTTACTTTAATTAACAAACATTCATATAAAACCCCTACAACATTTCAATATTACATGCAGAACCAATTTCAGCAATTACACCCGAAACAATTTTGGTGTCTATTGAAATAATTCCAGCGCTTTGCAATTCATTTGTCTGAAAAATATTTGCTCCAAATGGTGTTGGTATCCCTTAAGTGTGTTACCCTACAGTTTGCGAATAACACAGACATAGTCGAGACCCCTCTCAGATCAATAATCAGAAGCGGGACCTAGAAATCCATACTAACTCCCACACATTCAACGATGACTTCTGTGATCGTGAGAACCTTTAACACTAGTAACTAAATCCCTTTGTCTCACAATATATTACATGTCCTAGATTCGATCATCGGTATCTCCATACCTAGTTTGATCTCGTTGCTGACATGTACTATTTTCTCGTTCTTGTGATATAACATTCTAGTGATCTTATCACTTGCTTGCAAGCTAACAAATGTGATATCACCGAGAGGTCCCAATGTATATGTATCCATCATCGGGATTGAAAAATTCCACTCTTGATCCATGAGCCTCAACATAACACCTTCGGAATACCCGAACCCATCTTTATAGTCACCCTGATCTAAGGATAAAGATTACATCGTATGATTCTATAGCAATATAAACATAATGACTTTGATCGTAATGCTATACTTCAGATGAATGTTCATCACATCATTCACCAATGTTGTGACCTCGTTATTAACAACATATAGTGTCCATGATCAGGAAACCTTGATCATTATGTTAATCAATGAGCTAGTTTATAGAGAGGCATAACTAGGAACTTTCCTTTTGTTTATTATACACACATGTATTAATGTTTCCAAATTAATACAATTATAGCATGCAAAATAAACATCTATCATATACTTGGAATATATATATAATAACAACTTTATTATTGCCTCTCAGGGCATATTCCCTTCATCAACATGGTGGGACAATTCAAGACTGCACCATCGGGCTACACCCACCTCCTGGTCATAGTCGACAAGTTCACTAAGTGGGTCGAGGAGAAACCCATCAAGAAGTGCGACGACAAGACCGCCACCAAGTTCCTCCGTGAGATGATTTATCGGTATGGCTACCCGCATAGCATCATCACTGACAACAGCACCAACTTCGCCAAGGACACCATGACTGATTTCTGCGAGGAGCACAACATCCGACTCGACCTCGCCTCAGTCACCCACCTAGAGTTAAATGGCCAAGCCAAGCGCGCCAATCAGAGCGTCATCCATGGCCTCAAGCCGAGACTAAAGGCCCCCCTCGAGCGGACACCGGGATGCTGGGTCGAAGAGCTCCCCTCCGTGCTATGGGGCATTCGCACCTCCGTCAACCGATCCATAGGGTTCACCCATTTATTCATGGTGTACGACATTGAGGCCGTCATGCCAACTGATCTCGAGCACGACTCGCCTTGAGTCGTTCACTAAACGGAGGAGTACAATGAAGTTGCTCGTCAAAATGGGATCAACCTGCTCGACGAAGCATTCGACCTAGCTCTCTCTCGCACTGCCATCTATCAGCAAGGCCTCCGCCGCTACCACAGCCGCCGGTTCTGGACTCGCACCTTCTAGGAGGGCGACCTCGTCCTACGACTCATCCAAGATAAGAAGGGCATGCACAAGCTCTCGCCTCCATGGGAGGTACCATTCTCCATCGGGCGAGTCCTAGCCAACGATGCCTACTACCTCATCGACATCCAAGGCAACGGCCATCTCAACATTCAGCGTCCATGGAACGTCAACCAGCTCCATAAGTTCTACACTTAGAACTGAAATTTGTACTATTTCGTACCACTGATGAATAAAAGTACTGTCTGCACAAATTGTGTCTATCATGGTGGTGTCACAACATATGCCATGTGTAGGCTAAAGTTGGGGCCGCATGGACGTGGAGGAATCTGGGAAGGGATGATGCAGTGAAGACCGCACACGGAAAAACATAGAGAGACATGATATACCCAGGTTCGAGGCTCCCCTAGTGAGATAAAACCTCTACTCCTGCATTTAGATCTCATATAACTTGGCCATGCTTTGTGGCTACAATGGTTCTCCTTGATCTATACTCCCTATACCTCTAATGGCTATCTCTCGGAGAGTAGAGGAGGAAGAAGATGAGATCCAATCGAGCAGAGAAGGGAGGATCCCTCAAGGGCCTATCCTGGATCGATCCCCCAGGTGCTCCTTATAAAGGGGAGCCCAGGGGACAAGGTGTGGCTCACATGCTTGTTAGTCCTTTGATTTATCTCGTAGTATTTGTCATTGGCATCTCTTCAGCATATTCTATAGACTCTCAGGAGATGCCCAGCATATTCCATAGCATCTTAGGAGATGCCCAACATATTGTATAGCATCTCAGGTGATGCCTGATACATTGCAAATGTATCTATAATTTTTGATGTTCCATGCTTGGTTTTATCCACTTTCTTGTGTTTTGTCCACACTTTGGAGTACTTTTCATATGATTTCTTGGACTAACCTATTAACAAGAGCCATAGTGCCAGTTGTCTGTTTTCTGCTGTTTTTGGTTCTAGGAATCAGAAAATGAATATTCTTGGAATTGGACGGGACAAAAGCCAAAGTGCCTATTTTTCCGCAAGTCATCAGATGCCAGAATACGAGACGGAGAGGGGCGAGGGGGGAACCACACCACCTGGCCGCGTGGCCCAGCCTAGCCCGCGCCAGGGGGTGGTGTGGCCGCCTCCGGCACCCCCTCGGCCTCCCCTTCCGCCTATATAGTGCCCTCAGGACGAAAACCCTAAGTACCCGATCAAAAATCCACGAAAGAGTTTGTAGCCTCCGTCATCTCCATCCCTAGATCGGGAGGGATCTGAAGCTCTTCCCGTACCCACGAGAGGGAATTCACCTGAGGCCTTCTTCATCACCATGCAAGCCTCCGGTGTGATGCGTGAGTAGTTCATCCTTGGACTACGGATCCATGTAGTAGCTAGATGGCTAGTTCTCCTCCTTTGTGTTTTCATGTTTAGATCTTGTGAGCTCCGTTCATGATCAAAGATCATCTATTTGTAATTCTGCATGTTGTGTTTGCGGGGATCCGATGGATATTGAGATGCTATTTCAGATTGATTATTAATTCTATCATGTCTTTGTTATTTGTGATCTTGCATGCTTTCCGTTGTTAGTAGCTATCTTGGCCAAGTAGATGCTACCAACTCCAAGAGTTAGTATTTATGCTTGATAGTGGGTTCATGCCTCGTAACTGGGAAGTGACAGAAATCTCTAAGGTACTAGATGTGTTGTTGCTACTAGGGAGAAAACAACAATACTTTGTTCATAGAACAATCGTATTGTTTACTTTACACGCAATTCGTAAAGCAATAATCTGTTGCTTGCAACTTAATACTGGAGGGGGTTTGGATGATAACCTGAAGGTGGATTATTAGTCATAGATGCAGTTGGATGGCGGTCTATGTATAATGTTGTAATGACCAATCAAGTCTCAAAGGAGTCAAGATGATTAGTATATGCATGTATTGCTTTGTCGATGTTTGTCAACTGCCCCGCTGTAATTTGTTCACCCAGGATGTTATCTATCTTAAGGAGAGCCACCTCTAGTGAACTATGGATCCCAGTCCTTTTCTTTACATACAATCTACAAACTGTTTACTGCTTTGTGTTTACTTTCTGCAAACTATTACTTCTTTCCATTCGATACGTTTAATCCTTTGTTTTCCGCAAAACACGGTGAGATTGACAACCTCATCGCAACTTGGGGATAAAGTTATGTGGTTGTGTTGTGCAGGTCTCCACGTTGCTACTAGCATCGGTAGTGCGCCCTGCCAAAGCTCAGCTAGTAACACCTTTGGGGTGTTTCCTTGCTCCTACTGGTTCGATTAAACCTTGGTTTCATCGACGAAACTTCTTTGTGCTCATCATACCTTCCTCTTGGGGTTCCCAACGAGCTCTACATCAACACCGCTCCAGCATTTTTCTGGCGCCATACATAGAGCCATCAAGCATTTTTCTGGCGCCTTTGCCGGGGAACAAAGAAAAAGAAGCTCCCACGTCAACTACACGCCATTAAAGATTTTTTTGGCGCCGTTGCCAGGGAGTCAAGGACATCTTCACAAGGGGAGTCCCTCATAACCAATCTCTTTACTTTGTTATTTTTGTCTTAGTTTCTTTTTTCTTTGTTTGCTTGTTTCTTTATCAAAAAAACAAAAAAATTAGGTTTACAAGTTTGCTTTCTTATTTGAAAACCCAAAAAAATGACTACTCTTGAAAACACTAAGTTGTGTGACTTCACTAGCACCAACAACAATGATTTTATGAGCACACCTATTGCTCCACCTGTGCCTAAAGATACTTTCTTTGAGATAAAACCTGCTTTACTCAATCTTGTTATGAGAGAACAATTTTCTGGTATTGGTAATGAATATGCTGCTACTCATCTAAATAACTTTGTTGAACTTTGTGAGATGCAAAAGCATAGGGATGTAGATGGTGATATCATTAAGCTGAAATTATTTCCTTTCTCTTTGAGAGGAAAAGCTAAAGAATGGTTGAATTCCTTAACTAGGAATAGTATTGATTCTTGGACTAAGTGCAAAGATGATTTCATTGGAAAGTACTATCCTCCTGCTAAGATTATATCTATGAGAAGTGAAATAATGAAGTTTAAATAACTTGATAATGAACATGTTGCTCAAGCTTGGGAAAGAATGAAATCTTTGGTAAAGAATTGTCCCACTCATGGACTGACTACTTGGATGATCATCCAAACTTTCTATGCAGGATTGAACTATTCTTCAAGGAACCTATTGGATTCTGCTGCTGGAGGTACCTTTATGACCATCACTTTGGGTTTTGCAATAAAACTTCTGGACAATATGATGGTTAATTATTCTGAATGGCATACTGAGAGAGCTCCACAAGGTAAGAAGGTAAATTCTGTTGAGGAAACCTCTTCCTTGAGTGATAAGATTAATATTATTATGTCTATGCTTGTTAATCGGAAAGCCCATATTTATCCAAAGAATGTTCCTCTAGCCTCTTTGGTTGCTCAAGAAGAGCAAGTTGATGTGAACTTCATAAGAAATAATAATTTTGGCAATAATGCTTATAAGAGTAATTTTGGTAACAACAATTATAAGCCATATCCTCCCAACAATGGTAATTCTTATGGAAGTTCCTACAACAATAATAGGAGTGCTCCGTCTGAACTTGAAGTTATGCTCAAAGACTTTATTAGTAAGCAAACTGCTTTCAATAAAACTATTGAGGAAAAACTCTCTAATACTAAAAGAAATATAGCATCTTTGGCTGAAGCTCAATCTTCTTTGAATAAAATGGCTGCTAAACCTGAAACTATTGATAATCCCTTTGCAACCCCTAATACTATACAAGTAAGAATTGATGAAAATGTTAGACTATTAGCTGAATTACATGCTAAGTGGGAAAGAGAAGATGAAATTGCTAGAAACATTAGTGTTTCTACTATTACCACCACTAGTGTTAAGGCTAGTAATAGTTCTACTACTTTAGATGATAATTTTGATTTTGATCTTTATGGTTGCAATATCTCTAAAGTTATTAAGTTCCTACAAAAGCTAGCTAAAAGTCCTAATGCTAGTGCTATGAACATGGCCTTTACAAAACACATTACTGCTGCTCTCATAAAGATGAAAGAAGAAAAGATGAAACATAAAGCTTCTATTCCTATAAAACAAGAAGATGGTTGGGAACCCATCATTAATATTAAAGTGAATGACTTTGATTTCAAAGCTTTATGTGATCTTAATAGTAGTGTTTCTATGATGCCTAGAAGGATTTATGATATGCTTGATTTGCCTCCACTTGAAGATTGCTATTTGAATGTCCCACTTGATGATAATGCTAAAAAGAAACTCATGGGGAGTCTTAATGATGTTCTTATTATGGTTAACAATGCCTATGTCCCCGTTGATTTCTATGTTTTGGATGTTGAATACAATGCTTCTTGTCCTATTACTTTGGGAAGACCTTTCCTTCGAACTGTTGGTGCCATTATTGATATGAAAGAAGGCACCATTAAATATCAACTCCCACTCAAGAAAGGTATAGAACACTTCCCTAACGAGAGAGAGAAGATTTTGTTTGCTTCTCCTATGAAAACAAAATTTGGTTTTAATGCTTCTTCATTTGAGAACACTTGATTCTTTCTTGCTTCTTATGCCTAACTTAAAGGCGTTAAAAAAAAGTACTTATTGGTAGATAACCCAAAAGTTTTAGGTAAGTCTTGGAAGTTATTACTTCAGTAATAACCGCTCCTTATCCTTTTTATTTGCTTTTTGTGCCAAGAGTAACCTCTAATGAGAGAGAAGTAATGATTGGGAAAGTTGCTGTCCCGAAACAGATTTCTGTGCTTCACCGTAAAAATTCGTGTAAAATCTCTGAACTTATTTTTGAGGCGTTAATTTTTGTGCCTCTGCCCCTGGTTGTTATCTAACTTTCATTAGTTCAACACTTTTTTATTTGAGCAACAGAAGGTCTTCGAAAAAATTCGTATTTACCTGCTGGTCTGTTTTGACAGATTTCTGCCATTTTTTGCATTTGCTTCTTGTTGGTTCCTTTTTGAGTTGTTTTGGGGAATTGAGCTTTTTGAGGGAAGTGATACAGTATCTAGTGTTCTAATGGAAGTTTATTGATGTTATAACTGAACCTTAAAGACCATTTATCTTGAGTGCACTAATGTTGCTAATAAAGATTGTGTGGAGTTTTGTATGAAGGAAAAATTTCAGGTGTATGGAAGGAATGAGTAATAAGATGAAGGATGGACTAAAGCTCAAGCTTGGAGATGCCACGCGTGTCACCCCAAGAAATATCCAAGAAGTACAAGCGTCAAAGCTTGGGGATGCCCAAGGCATCCCCTTCTTCATCAATAAAAATTTCAGGTTTCTTCCAAACGCTTCATTTTTATTGTTTCATGCAAAGTTGTGTTGTTCTTGGAGCGTCTTCTTTTTCGTTTTCGTTTTGGTTTTTCGTTTGCTTGGTTTAGTTTTATGAATAAATTGGTTGGACCCCCTCTTTCATACTTTGGTTTGCAAATAGTTTGGTTTGGTTTGGAAAAGAGTAGGAAGTTCATGCTTATGTGGTAAAAAGAGCTTGTTTTTGACTGTGGCCTATGCTTTGTCATGCCATGCTTGATATTGTTTTGGCTTTATGCTTAGTATTCTTTGCTATAGCATGACTTGTTATAAACAATTGAGATTTCTTAATGTGCCTTGGATGAATCATGCGTTGTTTTAGCATATTAAAGCATAGTATAGTGGTATTCTCCTTTGATGCTTTATTTGGGTTGACTTGGCACATGCTCACACCATGTTATGACTATCTCAAGTCACCATAGCCTTTATGATCCTTTAGTTTTTAACTTGTAGTATCACTTTATGCTTTGATCAATGATGTTTTGTCGCTCTGCATGATTATGGCCATTATTGCTCTCTTAGTTTGTCGCTCCCAGTCTTTTGCTAGCCTCCACAACCAAGTATGAGTTCCACTCATGCATCCAACTCCCTAAACCAAGTTATTCGAAAGAGTCCACCATACCTACCTATTATCTTATGCTATTCCAAGTATATTCATGCTTTTGTTTACCTTCCAAATTAAACTTGTTATGAGAAAACTAGTGATTAAAGCTCTCACGAAATTGATGGCACACTTTACTTTTCTTGGCCTTAATAAACTTGAACCATTGTGTCGTCTATGTTGTATATGCTTGCACTTATTTGCTGGGAATTAGCATAACCATGCTTTCATGGGGAACGCTTTCAACATTGCACTTGGTACTTGTACCTAGTTGATATCATGCTCTTTTTTATATGGATGTCGTCGGTGTGAAATGAAAGGGGAGCTTGTAAGTGCATGGAGTTATGTATATGTGTTAGAGAAACGCCTGGGCTGCTGGTCTAATCCATGCTGACATGGTGGAAACCTGCGGCGTAACCATAATGAGCTGTCTATGAAGCATTCTTCTTATAAAAAAAGAGTCCTATATTGAGAAAAAAGAGAAAAAGAAAAAAAAAAGAGATTATGAAAAGAGGAAAGAGAGAAAAAAGCACCATATTCCCATGGTAAATAAGAAGATTGCTGAGATGCTCATTTTCTGCTTGCCTTGTCATTTTGATATGGGGATTCTTCCGTATCATCGGGCAAGGGGTACCCCGTTGGCGGTTCTCTATGATACACATGTACTTACAATGACAAGAACTTACCAGTGACTAAACTTGAGTAGCATGAGGAGTGGCCGTCGTATACAAGGGACATGAGATTTCTAACTTATACTTCGTCAAGCATGTACACCATAGTTTGTTCACTTTAACCTTAATCACTTCAAGATGCTTATGATAGGGGCAATGAGAGCTGAAAGCTATAAGTACCATAATTTTTGGAAGATCTTTATGAGACTTGAATCCCTACTTCCTTCTATGAAGGCCTTTCTTCCACCATTACATTGAGTCTCCACCTTCTACCTTTATGCACCTACTTTCAGAGCATAGTGGCCATTCTTAGTTCTATGTGCATTGTCCCAAGACTAGTTGATTGATGCATAACCTAATATTTCTTGTTTTAAACTTTTGTATCTAGTCACTCTTATGAACTTTGAACGTGTCCTATGCATTTATATTTGCTACTCTATGAGGGACAAGCTGAATACTATTATGCTATGTTTTATTTATGTGAAACAAACAAACGTCTTGCAAAGCATTGTTATTCATGAATCTTTTGTTTGTGCCTTTTCATGTTGCATCATAGTTTCTTTGTCTTATTGCTAGAACTTTGTCTTTCATGTTATGATTGAAGTACTATGATCCCAGCTTTGAATGTTTTACAAATACTTTTATCAAGTCTTTGATGGTGCATGTCACCTCAAAAATTATTCTTTCTTTTTATCACTTACCTACTCGAGGACGAGCAAGAGTTAAGCTTGGGGATGTTGATACATTGCAAATGTATCTATAATTTTTGATGTTCCATGCTTGGTTTTATCCACTTTCTTGTGTTTTGTCCACACATTGGAGTACTTTTCATATGATTTCTTGGACTAACCTATTAACAAGATCCAGTGCCAGCTGCCTGTTTTCTGCCTTTTTAGTTCCAGGAAAGTCAGAAAATGAATATTCTCGGAATTGGACGGGACAAAAGCCAAAGTGCCTATTTTTCCGCAAGTCATCAGATGCCAGAATACAAGATTTGAGAGGGGCGGGGGGCACCACCTGGTCACAGGCCCAGCCTGGCCCGTGCTGGGGTGGTGTGGCCCCAAGACCTCGGCCTCCTTCCGCCTATATATTGCCCTCAGGACGAAAACCCTAAGTACCCGATCAAAAATCCACGAAATAGTTTGTAGCCTCCGTCATCTCCATCCCTAGATCGGGAGGGATCTGAAGCTCTTCCCGATACCCTGCCAGAGAGGGGAATTCACCCTGGAGGCCTTCTTCATCACCATGCAAGCCTCCGGTGTGATGCGTGAGTAATTCATCCTTGGACTACGGATCCATGTAGTAGCTAGATGGCTAGTTCTCCTCCTTTGTGCTTTCATGTTTAGATCTTGTGAGCTCCGTTCATGATCAAAGATCATCTATTTGTAATTCTGCATGTTGTGTTTGCGGGGATCCGATGGATATTGAGATGCTATTTCAGATTGATTATTAATTCTATCATGTCTTTGTTATTTGTGATCTTGCATGCTTTCCATTGTTAGTAGCTATCTTGGCCAAGTAGATGCTAGCAACTCCAAGAGTTAGTATTTATGCTTGATAGTAGGTTCATGCCTCTAGTAATCTGGGGAAGTGACAGTAATCTCTAAGGTACTAGATGCGCTGTTGCTACTAGGGAGAAAACAACAATCCTTTGTTCATAGAACAATCGTATTGTTTACTTTACACGCAATTCATAAAGCAATAATCTGTTGCTTGCAACTTAATACTGGAGGGGGTTCGGATGATAACCTGAAGGTGGATTATTAGTCATAGATGCAGTTGGATGGCGGTCTATGTATAATGTTGTAATGCCCAATCAAGTCTCAAAGGAGTCAAGATGATTAGTATATGCATGTATTGCTTTCTCGATGTTTGTCAATTGCCCCGCTGTAATTTGTTCACCCAGCATGTTATCTATCTTAAGGAGAGCCACCTCTAGTGAACTATGGATCCCGGTCCTTTTCTTTACATACAATCTACAAAGTGTTTACTGCTTTGTGTTTACTTTCTGCAAACTATTACTTCTTTCCATTCGGTACGTTTAATCCTTTGTGTTCCGCAAAACACAGTGAGATTGACAACCTCATCACAAGTTGGGGACAAAGTTTTGTGGTTGTGTTGTGCAGGTCTCCACGTTGCTACTAGCACCGGTAGTGTGCCCTGCCAAAGCTCAGCTAGTAACACCTTTGGGGTGTTTCCTTGCTCCTACTGGTTCGATTAAACCTTGGTTTCATACTGAGGGAAACTTGCTGTTGTGCTCATCATACCTTCCTCTTGGGGTTCCCAACGAGCTCTACATCAACACCGCTCCAGCATTTTTCTGGCGCCATACATAGAGCCATCAATGCCAAGGGCATCTCTCATACAACGATACTGCATGTGCCAATCTGAGCCAGGGGCATCCCAAGACTAGCACATGACTTGACGGGCTTGACCTGGCTTGAAGGAGTGTTGATGTAGAGGTTGGGGGAGTGTCCGGGGGTGAATAAGAGGGCATCCAGGGTGATATAACTCGGCCCAGGTGCCCCAGGCAAAGAGGAAACTCGGCATGGGGTTGTTTAACTCGGCCTAGCAGGAGAAAAGGCTCCCATAAGTATTAGAGAAAGGCCCAACCTGATTAGAGAAAGGCCTAGCCGGGGTTTGAGTTAACTCGGCCCAAATAGGGTTTGACTTGACTTGGCCCAGCCGGAGTTAACGGGAGAACCCAGCCGGGGTACTCTTTAGTCAGCTCAGGCGGGCTCTCCCACTTGGCCTAGGAGGGAAGGTGGTAGAGATGCTAGCGGTGGCGAGGTAAGTTCGTTCGACGGTGTTGTGGTCGACCGATGGAAGGTCGCGTGGAAGATGGAGACGAGGTAACCCATGGTGGGCTGGATCATCCCAGCGCTGGCCCACCCGAGGGAAGCTAGATACGCTGCGGTAGGGCGACATAAGAATGAGGGCGACGCGTGGCGGTGTTGCTTGATCCGACTAGGTGCTGGCGGTGGGTTCAGGAGGCAAGGTAGTACGGCCCCGCGGTGGGCCGAGTCTGCTATGCTGGCCCACCCGGGAGTTGGTGGCATCGAGGAAACATGGTGTCAGGGAAGTATGGCATCAGGGTGACACGGGACCAAGACGGGAGCGTGCTGGAGGGCGGTGGCATCGTGGCGCTTGGTGAGCTGGCTAGGCAGCTCGGCCCAGCCGAGTCATTGCAGGTCTGCTGCCTTGATTCGGCCTGGGAAGAAGTACTTCAGGTAGAGTTTCGCCTAAGTCGGCCCAGTTGGGTTTTTTCTATCATGTCTTTTATCTTATTCTTTATTTTACCTCATTCTATTTACCTTGGATGATTTCCCTCTCTATCTGTCGATTAAATGATATAACTCTGGGGTACCCGAGGTCATATCCCCGACATTAGTCCCCAAGGCTAGGTGGGACTCATAGAGTCGCGCATAGGCTTCATATTAAAAGTACCCCAAAGTGATTTACTGACATATAGTATTTTTCCTCTATGGTAATATATAACTTTCATGAATTGCCCTAGTATCGTTCATCTGCCTGAATTGGCTTAGATTGACATATGGCCTTCATGGGCACTCGTCACATAACCTCATTGGTTAAATTTGACATATGGCGTTCATGGGTTGTTGCCATGCAACCTCTTTGGGCTAATATGACATATGTGTCAAAATCTGAGTTATGATCCAAATCCGAGTCATTTGACTCACAATCCGAGTCAGGTGACCCATATCCGAGTCATTTGACTTCTAATCAGAGTCATGTGACCCAAATCCAAGCTATATGACCCAAATCCGAGTAATTTGACTCACGATTCGAGTCAAGTGACCCACATCCGAGTCATTTTACCCAAATCTAGGTTATATGATTGAACCCGAGTGATTTGACTCACAATCCGAGTCATTTGACTCATAATCCGAGTTATATGACCCAACATTCAACATATGGCCTGCATTGGGCAAATTTGACTCTTGGCCATCATGGGCACTGGTCATATAGCCTTTTTGGGCAAATTGACATAGAGTATTCATGGGCATTTTTCATATAACCCTTTTTGGGCAAATTTTGGCATCTGTCATTCATGGGCACTGGTCATATAACCTCTTTGGGCAAGTTTTGACATATGGCCTTCCTAGGCACTGGTCATTTAACCCTTTTTGGGCAAGTTTTGACATCTGGCCTTCATGGGCATTGGTCATATAACCTCTTTGAGCAAGTTGACATATAACCTTCATGGGCATTTGTCATATAACCCTTTTTGGGCAAAATGACATATATCCTTCATGGGCATTTGTCATATAGCCCTTTTGGGCAAATTGACATATAGTGACGAGGGGTAACCTCGGCAATACCCATGGTTATGGACTTATGTTTCATGGAAAAGGAGAGCGCTGGGAATTTTGTTGGCTTAACAGACAAACAAGGGAGGCGATTTACCTAGGTTCAGGCCCTCGTAGAGGAAACCCTACTCCTGCTTGTCTGCTCGTATTATCATTGGAGAGTACAAACTCGTTGAGCCATCTAGATGCGATATCGCCGAGGGAGGGAGGTGTGGGTATTGTAAGATTGGATGCCCTCCTCGTTGGCTCCTCTTAGCCTCTATATATGGGGATGCTAGGTATCGGGTGCCAATACGAGTAGGTTACAAGTTAGAGTTTGTATCTAATCTAGTCTTGGACTTTCCTTGTCTTGTTCCGCTAGGAGTCTATGTCCTTGTATACTTTGTACCAGCCAAACTGTCATGGGCTTCATAGATCTTGGCAAATCTTTGGGTGAGGCTTCCGTTGGTCCGCACCATATCTACCAATAATAGGCACCCGAAGGGTTATGACCATGTCAGTAGCCCCCGAGGCGATGTTCGGATGCTTGCGTCCAAGCATAGGCTCAAAGTTCTTTTTAATATGCGTGGAAGGTGAACTCAAAGATTTCCTCGGATGCGTGAACTTGTCGATGTCTTATTTGGCTAATGCAATGGATGGCATTGTCTTGTTCTTGAAGTGATGTCAGCATTTTTATCGGGTGCTCCTGATAGGAGTAACCTTTGAGTCTATGCTCGGGTAGACTCAAAGTTATGCTTCTTCATTGTATATATTCTTCCGTCAACTCCTGTTTGGAGGATTTTTGTTTTTCTATCGGATGCGCAGTCGGCGCTCCCAATGAGAGTAGCCCCCGAGGCTAGGTTCGGATGTGTAGTATCCGAACATAGGCTCAACTCTTCATGATCCGAGAAATTTCTCGACTCAGGTGTTGTATCTTTGCTTTTGTGTCGACTCCATAGGAGGAATTTTTCTATCGAATAGTTCAATAATTTTGTCCTGAGGATTTTGGTATAACGAGTCTGGTACATCCGACGGATCGGGAACCAGTTAATTGCTCTTGGGTAAAGACATCGTGAACCTTCTTCAAACTCGAGTCTCCTGACTCGAATTTGGTATATACTAGCGTAATTCAATTCGGGCCGCGGAGGTCTTATCGAGTACTGAATTCTAGGCTCATGTTTTATGGGTACCCAACGCGTCCGTCAGGATTTTTCATCGTATCGTGGATACTGATTAAAACTAGCAGAACGCATTTGGGTGCGATTACTAGGCTGCACAGGACCGATCCTGGGGTCTTACCTTCATGTGGTGGACACGTCATTCAGACGTATTATCATGGCGGACGCAGTCTGAGGATTTTTGAAATTTTTATCGACTCCGTAGGAGGATTTTACTTTTTCTATCGAATGAGTGATGATGATCTTCGTCCGAGGAAATTCTCTACTCGGGCCTTGCTTGTAGAGGTGTAAGTTGTTTTCATCGAATCCGTTGGAGGATACATTTCTATCAGGTGCGTGGCCAGCGCTCCTGATGGGAGTAGCCCCCGAGGCTACGTTCGAATGCTGGCATTCGAACGTAGGATTAGAGTTGTTCTTCATTCGAGAATTTTCTTGTGTAGATAAAATAGTGATCCTGAAAAAAGACATGTAGATTATGTAAAGTGTGTATATGTATCAGCTGAAAGCATAGTTTGTTCTAATTTGGAATCTTGATATATTTTTCCAATGGCTATGGTGGTTTCGCCTCTCGCGAGACCGTTTCGTTAGCCTGATGACCATTGGGCTGGATTAGCTACTCGGGTAAAAGCTTATTTTTGACCTAATTCATGGCGCCAAAGAATTTTTAAGTTTGCACTGAGTAGCGAAGCCCCCAAGTATCGGAGTATGATTATGTAATAATTTTTCTGACTGAGCCCCAGAGTATTGGGTGGAATAGAGTAATAGAAAGTGCACTTAGTTAAGAGAACTTAGCTTTATTGATAGCGGGTGCGCGAAGATGATCTTCCTCCGAGGAATTTCTCGATTTGGGTCTTGATTTTTATCCAGTGAGCATAAGCTCAGAGGTCTTCTGCATCCGAGAAGGTATTCGATAGAATGCTTGATGTAGATGACATCCTTGCAAAAAACATAGAGAATTATGAAGTACTTGCATCTTGTAAAGAATATTGCTCTTCGATTTGTCATAACATTTTCTGGTGCCATTGGACTTGACACTTTTGCACCGTAACACGAGACCTTTTTATTATCCTGACGTCCTTAGTCACAATACCTTGCCGACCTGTCAGTTGGGCTGCAGCTGGGTCAGAGTTCAAGAATTTGACGCTCAGGCAGAGTCAGCTATTTGGAAAATCGTGTATGAGATACTCGAGTGCACGAAGTCGATGACACTTAAGCTACTCAAAGAGGGCGCAACCCCCGAGTATTTCGAGTGCGATTAAAATAAGAAATAAATCAACTTGAAGTAGAGAACTTAGCTTTGTTAGTAGTTGACGAGGTTGATGTGGCCAGAGGAGCCGGAGCTGATGGCGGCAGTAAATTGCCACAACCAAAGATCATGGAAGGTCGCCGCTGTCGAATATTTTTAGCGGGTTGCCGTAGCCTATAACTATAGATGGTTTTCGGAGTCGAAGGAGACCCCGGGTTGACGGAGCCCCCGAATGTAGATTCGATGTGGTCGATGTAGTTGTAGCGGCGCTCAGGAGCCGACGCGGCAGATCGGAGTTGATGTAGTGTAGCCGAGGCGAAGGTTGGAGTCGATGTGGTGCGAGCGTCGTCGTCAGAGAGGTCAGCCGTGATGTCCGCGTTTGTTATTTTACACATTGCCTTCACGCCTCTTGTTTTCATGACCGATTTCTTGTTGTGTGCTCATGTAAAAAAACAAATCTGTAAAAGATTAGGTCAGATAAAATAGAGAAAGAGGTTTAATAATAATAATATATAGAGTAAAATGCATCGGATGTCCTAAAAGTTTGGAGGAAACCATATACAGGTCCTAAAAGTTTCGACTCTTGTACCAGAGGTCCTAATTCTCAGTTAGTTGTGCACCGCAGGTCTTAATTCCTAGCTAGTTGTGCATTGCAGATCTAATTCTCAGCTACAGCCCTGACTACAATGCACATCGATCTGAGAATTAGGACCTCCGGTACACGAATTGAAACTTTTAGGATATGCATACAGTTTCCTCCAAACTTTTAAGACCTCTGGTGCATTTTACTCTCCTCGAGTGAACAACAGTTCCTTTGTATGGAATTATCTATCTTTCTTTGATCCTTGATTTTGACCACTCGACGAATCTGACATGTGCCTTTTTTCAACTAGGATCCTCGGGGTGCGTGTAGGACACAGACTCGATGAAGTACTACTCCCTCCGTTTCATAATATAAAATGTTTTAGCTTTGTGAAGGAAATATATCTAGACTACTTTTAGTGTGTAGGTTCATAGAGATTCACTTCGAACCTATATATTAAAAGGAGTCTAGATACATTTCCTTCATAAAGCTAAAACATCTTATATTTTGAAAAGGAAGGAGTAGATGAGTTTGAGTTTTTCACGTACGTCGCTGATACGGAAGCAGATCAAAGAAAAAAATCCTAGCAACCCGATGGGTCGTAGAAAAATTTCTCTACCGGCGAAACACGAGTTGGACCGCTAGTGTAAAACGGTTGTCTGTATGGTAGCAACATGCAAAGGGCGGTGTCGATGTCGAGCCCCGGGCGTGTAGTCGAAGAAGATATAGTCCGCGGTAGAGCCGTAACAGTCTGCAACAGAGTCAAAAATATTTTTATTGAACCTAGAGTGGAAGCTTTTGTCGGGTTCTTCGGAGATCATATTGGTTGGGTCCATTGAGCGGGATGATAGAGCCGACGTTGGCTTGTTGTCAGAACTGAAAGAGACATCGTCGCTTAGATCGGCGAGATCCTCCCGATCCGTGACGTAGTCACGATTGTTCATGAAGTTTTGCTAGGGACGAGGTTGCCCCCTCAATAGAGCCGATGGTAGACGCCAGTGTTGCCATAAGCACTGCAATTGCTACCGACGGATCCAAGTAGATCGGATCCGAGAGCTAGAAAGTTTTTACCGACTCGATGCGGAAGTTGAAGCATCCGATCATCGGATCCGTCTTCCGGTCGAGGTTGTCGAAGGCCGGAAGAAGGGCGGGTGGGTGTGAAAGTAGATCGATGGAACCTGATCGGATCTGACCGCCTTCGATCATCGAATCTTTGCTTGATGAAGAGGGAGACGCCGAATTCATGACTCTAGCGCCCAGAGTTCCCACAGACGGCGCCAATTGACGAGGGGTAACCTCGGCAATGCCCATGGTTATGGACTTGTGTTTTGTGGAAAAGGAGAGCACTGGGAATTTCGTCAGCTTAACAGACAAACAAAGGAGGCGATTTACCCAGGTTCAGGCCATCGTAGAGGAAACCCTACTCCTGCTTGTCTTCTTGTATTATCATTGGAGAGTACAAACTCGTTGAGTCGTCTAGATGCGATCTCGCCAAAGGGAGGGAGGTGTGGGTATTGTAAGATTGGATGCCCTCCTTGTTGGCCCCTCCTAGCCTTTATATATGGGGAGGCCAGGTCTCGGGTGCCAATACGAGTAGGTTACAAGTTAGAGTTCATATCTAATATAGTCTCGGACTTTCCTTGTCTTGTTCTGCTAAGAGTCTATATCCTTGTATACTGCGTATCAGCCAACCTATCATGGGTTTCATGGATCTTGGCAAATCTTTGGGTGAGGCTTCTGTTGGGCCGCACCATATATACCAATAATAGGCACCAGAAGGGTTATGCCCATGGCATATAGCCTTCATGGGCATTTGTCATATAACCCTTTTTGGGCAAATTTTGACATCTGGCCTTTATGGGCACTGGTCATATAACCTCTTTGGGCAAGTTTTGACATATGGCCTTCATGGGCACTGGTCATTTAACCCTTTTTGGACAAGTTTTGACATCTGGCCTTCATGGGCATTGGTCATATAACCTCTTTGGGCAAGTTGACATATAGGCTTCATGGGAATTTGTCATATAACCCTTTTTGGGAAAAATGACATATAGCCTTCATGGGCATTTGTCATATAGTCCTTTTTGGGCAAATTTACATATAGCCTTCATGGGCATTTGTCATATAACCCTTCTTGGGCAAATTTTTACATATGTGTTTGAATCTGACATGCTTGTCATAATTCGGACATATATATCCCAATCCGAGGTATCTATCTGAGTTATCATCTGAGTTACATGACTCGACATATGACATATGCCTCAAATACGAGTTATCTAACTCCAAATCCGAGTTATATAACTCAACATCTAACATATGTCTCAAATCTGAGTTATCTGACTCAAAATTCAAGTTAAATATCCTGAATCCGAGTTACATGATGATATCAATATATTCGGTGATTGAGACATACGGAACCTGATATAGATTTTGATGATTATTCGATCATGCCGAGATGAGTGATGATTCGAGATATAGTTTGATGATAACCCTTTGATATGTTGAGCAATCGATACTGATCGTGATTTGGGATATGATATGATGCCATGATACCCTGGTGAACCGAAATGAACAGTGATTTGTGATATGATTTGATATATGATGGCTAATAGTGATCCGAGATATAATATACTGGCAAATTGATTCAAATAATAGCCCGAGGTATAAATCCGAGATATAATCCGAGGTATAATATAACCTGGCAAACTGATTCAAATAGTAGTCCGAGATACTAGATAACCTGGCAAACTAATACAAATAGTAATCCGAGATATAAAATAATCTAGGAAACTAATTCAAATAGTAATCCGAGGTATACGATAATGTGGTAAACCAGTTTAAATAGTAATCTGAGGTATAAGATAACCTGGCAAAAATATAAACAACGATCTGAGTTATAAGATAACCTGGCAAATTGATTCAAATAGTAATCCGAGATATAAGTTAACCTGGCAAACTGATGCAAATAGTAATTCGAGATATAAGATAACCTGACCAACTGATACAAATTGTAATGTGAGGTATCAATCCGATATATAATCCAAGGTATAATATAACCTGGCTAACTGATACAAATAGTAATCCGAGATATCAACTAACCTGGCAAACTAATACAAATAGTAATCTGAGATATAAGATAACCTGGCAAACTAATTCAAATAGTAATTCGAGGTATAAGATAACCTAACAAACTGATATAAACAGTGATCTGAGTCATAAGATAGCCCAACAAACTAACTCAAATAGTAATCTGGGATATAAGATAACTGGCAAACTAATTCAAATAGTAATCCGAAGTATAAGATAACCTAGCAAACTGATATAAAAAGTGATCTGAGTCATAAGATAGCCTGGGAAACTAATTCAAATAGTAATCCGAGGTATAAGATAAGATGGAAAACTGATATAAATAGTGATCCGAGTCATAATGTGATGTGATGACTTGGGGGTAAATTTCCTTATCAGTGAGCATCTCAAAATGACATAGTTAGTCAACAAGTGCATATAACCAACTCTCTACTGTAGTAACTCAAGACATAGCTAAAAGACATATAGCAGTTGACATATGCTAGGCCAAAACAGATGGACTATCTTATGTCTGCTCTGAGTAACATCTCTACGCATGGGGATGTCGATTAAAATAATGACCAAGTTCTCGAGATACTTTTTCCATCTACATGTGATTCTACTAATATGCTGACTAGCCCCGGGTTGAGTCATCTCCTTCCTAGGGTGAAAAACTAAGTGAAAGTGGGTGATAGCCCCCGAATGACATTCGGGGTCATCCAATGTGTGTGTTGGTGGTTGAGTCGGTTGATACTCACAGTATGCTTGGTAATGAGGTTGAGGTTGAAATATGTCTTGTTGGATGATTCAACTGATACTTACAGCACACTTGGTGATGGGGTTGAGTCATACCAATAAGAGAGGCTTGTATGCCAACTCCCATGATCTATGTACGTTGGGGACGAGGATGAACTTGATGGTGAAGCAGAAGTTGTTGAAGATGATCCCGTCCGGATGGAAACCTAACCAATGCCTCTAATCAGCCCCATCGTGGGTGCCAAATGTCGTGGTGGTGTCACGGCATATGCCATGGGTAGGATAAAGTTGGGGACGCATGGATGTGGAGGAATCTGGGGAGGGATGATGTAGTGAAGACCACGCCCAGCATAACATAGAGGGACACGATATACCCAGGTTTGAGGCTCTCCTATAAAACATCTACTCCTGCATCTACATCTCATATAACTTGGCCATGTATTGTGGCTACAATGGTGCCCCTTGAGATGTATTCCCTATACCTCTAATGGATATCTCTGGGAGAGTAGAGGAGGAAGAAGATGAGCTCCTGTCGAGCAGAGAATAGAGGAGCCCTCCGGGGCCTCTCCTGGATCGATCCCCCGGGTGCTCCTTATAAAGGGGAGCCCAGGGGACAAGGTGTGGCTCACATGCTTGTCAGTCCTTTGATTTTTCCTGTAGTATTTATCCTTGGCATCTCTTCAGCATATGCTATAGCATCTTAGGAGATGCCCAGCCTATTCCATGGCATCTCAGGAGATGCCCAACATATTCCATAGCATCTCCCATACAATGATCTTGCATGTGCCAGTCTGAGCTAGGGGCGTCCCAAGACTGGCACGTGACTTGAAGGGCTTGACCTGGCTTGAAGGAGTGTCGATGTAGAGGTTGGGGAGCGTCTATGGGTGAATAAGAGGGCATCCGTGGTGATATAACTCGGCCTAGGTGCCCCGGGAAAAGAGGAAACTTGGCCTGGGGCTGTTTAACTCGGCCCAGGAGGAGAATAGGCTCCCAACCGAATTAGAGAAAGGCCCAACCGGGGTTTAAGTTGACTCGGCGTAGGCGGGGTTCGACTTGACTCGGCCCAGGCAGGGTTCGATTTGACTTGGCCCAGGCGGGGTTCGATTTGACTTGGCCCAGCTGGAGTCATCGGGAGAATCTAGCCGGGGTACTCTTTATTCAGCCCAGGCAGGCGTTCCCACTTGGCCCAAGAGGGGTCTAGGCGAGAAGGTGGTAGAGATCCCCGTAGTGGGCTAGGTTCGGCTTATGCCGGCCCACCTAGGGGAAACTGGCGGTGGTGAGGTGAGTTGGTTTGGTGGCATTGTGGTCAACTCGCGGAACGTCACGTGGAAGCTACCGATGAGGTAACCTGTGGTGGCCGGATCATCCTAGTGTCGTCCCACCCGAGGGAAGCAAGCGACGTTGCGGTGGGGCGACACAGGAATGAGGGAGACGCGTGGCAGTGTTGCTTGATTCGGCGAGGTGCTGGCGATGGGTTCGGGAGGCAAGGTAGTGCAGCCCCGTGGTGGGCCGAGTCTGATGTGATAGCCCACCCGGGAGTCAATGGCATCGAGGAAACATGGTGTCGAGGACGCGTGGCATCGGGGTGACACGGGACCGAGGCAAGAGCGTGCTGGCAGGTGTTGGCGTTGTGGCACTTGGTGGGGTAGCTGGGCAGCTCGGCCTAGCCGGGTCATTGCAGGTCTGCTGCCTTGATTCGACCTAGGAAGAAGCGGTTCATGCCTAGTTTTGCCTAAGTCGGCCCAGTTGATTTTTTATCTCCTGTCTTTTATCTTATTCTTTATTTTACCTCATTCTATTTACCTCAGATGATTTACCTTTCTATCTGTCAATTAAACAATATAACTCTGGGGTACCCGGGGTCATATCCCCGACAGTGTCCACTCACAATTTCTTGTGCCAATCACACTCGTACATTCAACAAACACGCTAACTATGGTAGTTAACCCTTGGTTGAGTGACCGACACGGCTAAGTATTCTGGTTCAAGGGCACCAAAAGCCAAGCAGGCCAAGCTCGACTGGCTCCCCAAGCCAAGACGATCGGCCGTGATTCCTGCAGCACCATGTCCTCCTCACCCTTGTGCATAGTGACTCGAACGGTTAAGTACCATGCTTGGGGACTCGTTCCAAAGCGAACCCATATGCGAACTTGGGAACACCCCAAGTATGAGAGTGCGCCTTGGATTCGCCAAGCGACTGACTTTCCGAGCCAGGAGGAGAGACGCGTTAAACGATAAACAGCGCACCACGTCCTTACATATCTTGGGTTTATGACTTGAACGGTTAAGTGTCATGCTCGGGGACTCGACCAACACGAGCCCGCACGCGTTCCCAGGAAAACACTAAGTACAGAGTACCCCTTGGGGTCGCCACGCGACTGACTCCACGAGTCACGTGAAGGCGACTTAAGATACTCCAACAGCTTCAAAACAAACCACTCGTATCGCCCCTGCTAACCAACACGCATGCGACTGACTTTCATAGGCAAACATGCTCAGGGACTTGCACAGTACCCACGACTGCATAACACACAAACAAATCTAACCAATGACCAACTTATCAAGTTAATATGAGTCGATTAGAATTCTCGCAAAACATTTGCACTTCAATTAGCCATCAAAATATTTTACAAGTACTTTGCCCTCAGCCACACCGTCCATTACACAATAACTATTTACATGACACCTGCCCATCTAACTACTCCGCTACCAATGAAGAAGCGACCCACTCTGTGCCCTTGGCCCTGACGAAGGGCTTCCACCAGTTGACGGGGTAGGTCATCAACGACCCGCTGATCGCTGATTGGAAAGGACACTCCGACTTCAAGTTACGGTGCTCCGGTGGCTTGTCTCCAGTGGCGACCTAACTCTTCTGATAGGGGAGGAGGTTGCTCATCGCCAAGACACGCTCCATGTAAGGAGCGGCCTTCGCATTAAGCGCCAGCACGTCCGCGATCTGAGTGAACCCGGTCGATGAAGGATACCCACTAGTAACATCGTTGAGCTCGAAGTCCTCGGGGAAGTGTGCCAGCCAAGGCTCAATGCAGCAGTCGCCCCGCGGCAAAACACGGAGCACATCATAAAAGTAATATGCCCGAGAGGCAATAATAAAGTGGTTATTATATTATTCCATGTTTATGATAAATGTTTATTTCTCATGCTATAATTGTGTTAACCGGAAATGTTAATACATGTGTGTTTAATAAACAAAGAAAAGGTTCCTAGTGATGCCTCTCATTACACTAGCTTGTTGATTAACAGATGATCAAGGTTTCCTGATCATGACATTGGATGTTGTTAATAACAAGGTCACAACATTGGTATAATGATGTGATGAACATACTCCCAAAGTATAGTAACACACTCATTCTATTATGTTTACACTACTATAACATCATTAGAAGTAACTCTAATCCTTAGACCATGAGATCACGTCAATCACTGACTCCGGAAGAGTACCTTGATTACATCAAATGTCACACCATAACAGGGTGATTATAAAGGTGTCGTCAGATACTTAGAAAGTGTCAGTTGAGACTCGTGGATCAAGAGTGGGATTTGTCCATCCTGATGACAGAGAGATATACTTAGGGCCCTCTCGGTGATATCACATTAACATAGCTTGCAAGAAAGTGATAATGATCACTAATAATGTTATATCACGGGAACGAGAAAAGAGTACTTGTCATTAACGGGATCGAACTAGGTATGTATGATACCAAATGATCGGATCCCAGACAAGTAAAATATCACGAGAAAAAAGGAATTGGTTACTACGAATAAAAGGTCACACGAACACTAAGTCATCGCATGAACTAGTGGGAGTCATTATGGATCTCTAGGACCCGCTAATGATTATTGATCATAGAATGTCTCGATCATGTCCACACAGTCCGCGACCCGTAGGGAGACACACTTAAGGGTAGTCAACGCATTTGAGTGGATAGGGAACACCGGAGAAGAGGAGAAGATAATGGAAATCGCAGGAATTTGTTCTGTCGAATCTGCCAAAATGGTTTCGGGGTATCGAAACAAAGCAAGGAAATAAAATGTTAATGTGTTCATTAAATGAAGTACTCATTAAATGAAGTGTTCATTAAATTGAGTTGCATTAAAATAAGAGAATGAAAGTGCTTTAATTGAAAGACCTTTGGTTTTTTGAGTGGAGAATAAATGGAGAAAGTGGAGATTGAATTATGTGTGAGTGGAGTGTCCACCCACATGAATGAGAGGATGGTAGGGGGCACCCCATGGCGCCGTCCAAGGAGGTGGGCTTTCCCCCTCTCCCCTATAAAAGGAGGTGGAGACCTCCTCCCTCTCACACACCATTCACCCTTCCTATCATATGCCCTTTTGGTTGGCATCTTCCTCCCCTTCTATCCTTGTCCATTGCCACGAGTGAGGAGCTTAGGAGAAGCCCTGCTCAAGATATTCTCCACCACCATCACCACCATGTCGTAGTGTTGGTGGAGTTCCCAAGGATCCACTACTTCCACTGCTGAGCTAGAGCGAGGGGCGGAAGTCGTTGGCACACTGTATGTGTGAACGATTACGGAGGTGCTGCACTTGTAGTACTGTCATCGCGTCCTTGAGGATGGTCGTGTACACTCTACAATAGCCACATTTGTCAGCGAGAATGTTATCTTGCATTACGGTCTTCGAGGGTGAGTCCATCTGAAATCGTTACATGTATCTCCTAGATATGATCTTGGTGGTTGCAACCGATGGATTTTTTTTTGTTTTCCATGCAATGAACCCCATCACATCATCCACCCGATGACAGTGGGCACCTCCTACAAGTACCTCCACACCTCGGCGAATCCCTCGTGGATCACCTTAGTGGGCGAGATATCCTAAAGGATGGCCCGCACGCACATCGCCTACGCTGACACGTTCACCAGCACCACCTTGACACAGTCCTTGGCCCTGTACCAGTGCATTGTTGGATCCCTTGCACCTATCATGTCTGCAAAGCGTCGGTACACGTGATCGATTCAGGAATTCGGTCGCTTGGGCACTCATATGATCGGAGACCAAATCAAAACTGAGAAAGAAAAGGAACTCACCAAGAAGTCGACGACAGTTGTCAATGACATATTTCTCCAAGTCATAGAACTTTGATTGCAAGTCCACAATGATGGAATCGAAGGCCTTGTGGTACTACTCTGACTCTGCCAACACGGACTTGGCCTTCTCTGCCTCCGCCAGTGCCACCTTGGCCTTCTCCTCCGTCGCGGCAACAGTCGCCTTTGCGGCCTCCAATTCGAACATCAGCGCATAACCCTCGCGGGCCTTGGCAAGGGCGGAGGCGTGATTACCTGCAAACCAACAACAGTCAATTCCATGCCAAATTCAAATGTGCAAAACCAACACTTCATGAATGAAAGATGACTTATTCGCAGCAGCCCGCGGCTAATTAATTGCCTGGGTCGCCACCTGGTAGTAATGCTGGAGCCGCTCAAACTCCACTCGCCAGTCATCTGCCTCTCGTTGTAGTACAAATAATATGGTCAACAAAACATACAAGTGCCGACTCATAGATAACCAGCGACCTGACCCTCGGGGAATGGAGACTCATGAAAACTACAAGTGCTAACTCGCTGCTAACCAGTGACCCGACCCTTGGGGACTGGGCATTCAAAGAAAAGAAGAGACCAAAAAGCCTCTGGTCGCTACTACTTAGCAACCAGAGCCTTGGGGATTGGCCATACCTGGAGTGCCTAGCCGAGCAATCGGTGGAGCTCGATCGCTCCCATCGGCGCCGCTCCCTAGGTCCCCTATGCCAACAGGCCAACGTTGTTGTTGATGATTTCGGCCACCAACAGCGACTATGCATAGGCGAATGCGAACGCTCCCTTCACAAGGAAGCATGGAAACATCACATATTGGCTGTTGTGGATGGGGATGCCGCCACCATCTCCTTGGTCTCGACGGCACCTTCTGCTTCAACCTATGGGGTGATGTCTACGCACTTCTATTCTTGTAGGCAGTTGTTGGGCCTCCAAGTGCAGAAGTTTGTAGAACAACAACAAGTTTTCCCTTAAGTGGTTTACCCAAGGTTTATCGAACTTAGGGAGGAAGTGGTCAAAGGTATCCCTCTCAAGCAACCCTACAATCAAGATACAAGAAGTCTCTTGTGTCCCCAACACACCCAATACACTTGTCAGGTGTATACGTGCACTAGTTCGGCGAAGAGATAGTGAAATACAAGTGGTATGGATATAAGACAACGGTGCTAGAAAATAGCTTTGATGGCGTGTGGAAAAGACTAAAGGCAAACTGAAACAAAGATGGAAGCAAACAAACATGTAATAGATCTAGTTGCAAATGGTGTTTCAATGTTTAGAAACAAGGCCTAGGGATCATACTTTCGCTAGTTAATACTCTCATATAAATATCTTCTCTTCATGATACTACTCTGAACTACTCTCCGGTTGGACACTCTAATCTATGGTAGGGCTACAACAGCACTCCTCAAAGTTCGTATTCCTCATCTAGGTAACCCCACACTGTCACCATGAGCGCTAGATGGTTCCAACAAACACCACAATTTCATAGAGACATCCAACTCCAAATATAACTCATAACAAGTATTTGTAATCTGTAGCCTAAGTGCCACCATGGTCTGCATGCTGTCACTTTTACACACATGGGGAGAGCAGAGATCTATTAAAGCACTTGAGTAGCAAGGTAGATCTACTTGATTACAAAGATCATGATCACAATATGATCATGCATAGAGAGAGATGAACACATAGCTACCAGTAGAACCCTTAGCCTCGAGAGAGAACTACTCCCTCCTCATCATGGGAGTCAGCAACGGCGATGGAGATGGCGCTGCATTCGATGGAGATGGCGGTGAAGATGGTGAATAGGCGGTGGCGGCACCGGCGGCGGCACGGAGGACTCCTTCCCCGCCGCCGGTATCACAGGGGAGCACCACACCTTAGAACCCTTCCTTCATGGCTTCTTGGGAGCCCTTCCCCATGGAGATGGGATCCATGGGAGAGGCAAAAACGTGGCTTTGGTGGCTGCAAATTCGTGGGTGGAGGTCTCTCCCACGAATTAGGTTTCCTCCCTTTATATAGCTTCTCGGATTCCCGTCACCTCATCTTTGGCTGAAGTAAATGGAGTCTATAGGGCCCGTCCGGATTCGGAATCAGCTAAATTTTATGTCCAAAACGTTTGACGCGAAATTTCCAACAACTTTGTAATTGAAGAGTTTTTTGTTTGACGCCCTATTCGACCCGAAACATGACTATCTTCAAAAAGAGTTCTAAGACAGATTTCTGGAAAATCCCAATTTGACTCCAACGAGGTTTTCACTGGTATTCTTGGTAATTCCTACACATCAAAGTGTAAATCAAGAACATTGTGCACTTTTGCAACTATTAGTAGGTTAGTCCAAATAAATCATAAACTTTATATAAAAAAGAATATCAAAAGCATATTATTAGCATAAAACCATCAAAAATTATAGATACATTATGGACGTATCAACATCCCCAAGCTTAGTTCCTGCTCGTCCTCGAGTAGGTAAACAATAAAAAAACAATATAATTTTTGAGGTGACACGCAGCCAACACAATCTTGATCAACATTATTGTAAAAGCATTGATAGCTGGGATCAAGGTACTCTAACATGAACATGAAAGATAGAGTTTGAACAATAAGACATAACAAGTATGTTGCAACATGAAAAGGTACAAACAAAAGATTCATGAATAACAATGCTTTGAAAGACCTTTGTTTGTTTCACATAAAGAAAACATAATGAGAATGGTATTCAGCTTGTCCCTCATAGTGTAGTGATGTCTACACACTTCTATTCTTGTAGATAGTTATTGGGCCTCCAAGTGCAGATGTTTGTAGAACAACAGCAAGTTTTTCCTTAAGTGGATCACCCAAGGTTTATCGAACTCAGGGAGGAAGTGTTCAAAGGTATCCCCTCTCAAGCAGCCCTACAATCAAGATACAAGAAGTCTCTTGTGTCCCCAACACACCCAATACACTTGTCAGGTGTATAGGTGCACTAGTTCGGCGAAGAGATAGTGAAATACAAGTGGTATGGATAATTATAAGTGGTAATGGTGACAGAAAATAGCTTGATGGCGTGGAAGAGACTAAAGGCAAACTGAAATAAAGATGGAAGCAAGCAAACATGTAACAGATATAATAGCAAACGGTGTTTTAGTGCTAAGAAACAAGTCCTAGGGATCATACTTTCACTAGTGAACACTCTCATATAAATATCTTCTCTTTATGATGCTACTCTTAACAACTCTCTGGTTGAACACTCTAATCAATGGTAGGGCTATAACATCACACCTCAAAGAAAGCCTTTCCCATCTAGATAACCCCACACTGTCACCTTGAGCTCTAGATGGTTCCAACAAACACCACAATTTCATAGGAACATCTAACTCCAAATATAACTCATAACAAGTATTTGTAATCTCTAGCCTAAGTGCCACCATGGTGTGCACGCTGTCACTTTCACACACATCGGGAGAGGAGAGATCTATTGAAGCAGTTGAGTAGCAAAGTAGATCTATAGATTACAAGCTCATGATCTCAATAAGATCATGCATAGAGAGAGAGATGAACACATAGCTACCGGTAGAACCCTTAGCCTCGAGAGAGAGAACTACTCCCTCCTCATCATGGGAATCAGCAATGGTGATGGAGATGGTGGTGGAGATCGATGGAGATGGCTCCGGGGGCACTTCCCGTGGCGAGTCTTGAACAGAGACTTTCTGTCCCCTGAATCTCCCCTTCGGTGGCGGCGGCGCTGTGGAACTTTTCGTGGATTTCTGATTGACGACCTAGGGTTTTTGCCTCGAGAGGAATATATAGAGGCGAAGGAGGCAAGGTCGGTGGCCAGCCAGGGGGCCCACACCATGCCCTGGCGCGGCCTGGGGGTACCCACGCCTAGGGGGGTGGCCACCCTGTGGCCCCTCTCCGACTCTCCTTCTAGCTCCGTGAGTCTTCCGGGAAAATAACAACTTGGGATTTTGTCCCGTCCAATTCCGAGAATATTCATTTTCTGACTTCCTGGAACCAAAAACAGCAGAAAACAGGCAACTGGCACTGTGGCTCTTGTTAATAGGTTAGTCCAAGAAATCATATGAAAAGTACTCCAAAGTGTGGACAAAACACAAGAAAGTAGATAAAACCAAGCATGGAACATCAAAAATTATAGATACATTTGCAATGTATCAACATCCCCAAGCTTAACTCATGCTCATCCTCGAGTAGGTAAGTGATAAAAGGAAAGAATAATTTTTGAGGTGACATGCACCATCATAAACTTGAGCAAAGTATTTGTAAAACATTGATAGCTGGGATCATAGTACTTAAATCATAACATGAAAGACAAAGTTCTAGCAATAAAACAAAGCAACTATGTTGCAACATGAAAATGCACAAACAAAAGATTCATGAATAACAATGGTTTGCAAGACGTTTGTTTGTTTCACAAAAGAAAACATAGCATAATCGTATTCAGATTGTCCCTCATAGAGTAGCAAATATAAATGCATATGACACCTTCAAAGTTCATAAGAGTGACTAGATACAAATAGTTTAAAACAAGCAATATCAAGATATGCATCAATCAACTAGTCTTGGGACAATGCACATAGAACTAAGAATGGCCACTATGCTCTCAAAGTAAGTACATAAAGATAGAAGGTGGAGACTCAATATAAACGTGGAAGAAAGGCCTTCATAGAAGGAAGAAGGGATTCAAGTCTCATAAAGAGATTAAAAAAATTATGGTACTTAATAGCTTTTAGCTCCCATTGCCCCTATCATAAGCATCTTGAAGTGATTAAGGTTAAAGTGAACAAACTATGGTGTACATGCTTGACGAAGTATAAGTCAGAAATCTCATGTCCCTTTAATACGAGGGTCGCTCCTCATGCTACTCAAGTTTAGTTACCGGTAAGTTCTTGTCATCATAAGTACATGTGTATCATAGAGAACCGCCAACAGGGTACCCCTTGCCCGATGATACGGAAGAATCCCCATATCAAAATGACAAGGCAAGCAGACAACGAGCATCTCAACAATCTTCTTATTTACCATGGGAATATGGTTCTTTTTTCTCTCTTTCCTCTTTTCATAATCTTTTTTTTTCTTTTTCTCTTTTTTCTCAATATAGGACTCTTTTTTTATAAGAAGAATGCTTCATAGACAGCTCATTCTGGTTACGCTGCAGGTTTCCACCATGTCAGCATGGATTAGACCAGCATCCCAGGCGTTTCTCTAACATATACATAACTCCATGGACTTACAAGATCCCCTTTCATTTCGCACCGACGACATCCATATACAAAAGAGCATGATATCAACTAGGTACAAGTACCCGTGCAATGTTGAAAGCGTTCCTCATGACAGCATGGTTCTGCTAATTCCCAATAAATAAGTGCAAGCATATACAACATAGACGACACAATGGTTCAAGTTTATTAAGGGCAAGAAAATTAAAGTGTGCCATCAAGTTCGTGAGATCTTTAATCACTAGTTTTCTCATAACAATTTAATTCGAAAGGTAAACAAAAACATGAATATACATGGAATAGAATATGCTAGTAGGTAGGTATGGTGGACTCTTTGGAATAACTTGGTTTAGGGAGTTGGATGCATGAGTGGAACTCATACTTGGTTGCGGAGGCTAGCAAAATACTAGGAGCGACAAACTAAGAGAGCAATAATGGCCATAGTCATGCAGAGCGACAAAACATCATTGATCAAAGCATAAAGTGATACTACAAGTTGAAAAATAAAGGATCATAAAGGCTATGGTGACTTGAGATAGTCATAACATGGTGTGAGCATGCGCCAAGTCAACCCAAATAAAGCATCAAAGGATAATACCACTATACTATGCTTTTAATATGCTAAAACATTGCATGATTCATCCAAGGCACATTAAGCAATCTCAATTGTTTATAACAAGTCATGCTACAGCAAAGAATACTAAGCATAAAGCCAAAACAATATCGAGCATGGCATGAAAAAGCATAGGCCACAGTCAAAAACAAGCTCTCTTTACCACTTAAGCATGAACTTTTCCTACTCTTTCCAATACAAACCAAACTATTTGAAAACATATGTATGAAAGAGGGGGTCCAACCAATTTATTCAGCAAACTAAGAAAATCAAGAAAACGAAAACCAAAATGAAAAACGAAAAAGAAGACGCTCCAAGAACAACACGACTGTGCATGAAACAATAAAAATGAAGTGTTTGGAAGGACCCTGGAATTTTTATTGATGAAGAAGGGGATGCCTTGGGCATCCCCAAGCTTTGACACTTGTACTTATTGGATATTTCTTGGGGTGACACGCGTGGCATCCTCAAGCTTGAGCTTTAGTCCATCCTTCATCTCATTACTCATTCCTTCCATACACCTAAAAATTTTCCTTCATACAAACCTTCACACAATCTTTATTAGCAACATTAGTGCACTCAAGATAATAAGTCTTTTAGGTTCAGTTCTAACACCAATAAAACTTTCATCAAAACACTATCTACTGTAGCACTTCCCTCAAAAAGCTCAATTCCCCAAAAGAACTCAAAAAGGAACCAACAAGAAGCAAATGCAGAAAATGGCAGAAATCTGTCAAAACAGACCAGCAGGTAAAGACGAATTTTTTCGAAGACCTTCTGTTGCTCAAATAGAAAAGTGTTGAACTAACTAAAGTTAGATAACAACCTGGGGCAGAAGCACAAAAATGCACGCCTCAAAAACACATACAGAGAGTTTACAAGAATTTTTACGGTGAAGCAGAGAAATCTGTTTCGGGACAACAACTTTCCCAATCATTACTTCTCTCTCATTAGAGGTTACTCTTGGCACAAAAAGCAAATAAAAAGGATAAGGAGAGGTTATTACTGAAGTAATAACTTCCAAGACTCATATAAAACTTTTGGGTTATCTCCCAATAAGTACTTTTCTTTAATGCCTTTAAGTTAGGCATGATAGTTTGAGAAGATGCTCACATAAGAAATATGAATTGAAGTAAAAGAGAGCATCAAGAAGCAAATTCAAAGCACATTTAAGTCTAACCCACTTCCTATGCATAGGAATCTTGTAAAGAAACAAGTCATGAAAGCACAAAGCAACAAGCATAGGAAAGCAAAACAAGTGCAACTTCAAAATTTTCAACATAAAGAGGGGAAACTTAATATTGTTGAGACACATAAAACCATGTTTCCCTCTCTCATAATAACTTTCAGTGAATAAAATTAACAATATAAATATCACATAAAACATTCTTATCATGAGCCACATGCATAAAATGATTATTACTCTCCACATAAGCATAGTCATTCTTATTAATTATGGTGGGAGAAAATTCAACAAAATAGCTATCATTATTATTCTCATCACCATAATCATCAAATATAGGAGGCATATTGTAGTCATAATTAATTTTCTCCTGAATAGTAGGTGGACTGAAAATATCATATTCATCATTGTAATCATCATATATTGGAGGTTTGGTATCATCATAAGCAATAGAATAGCTATCTTCCAAAGCTAGGGAACTAAAAAGATCATTTTCAAAAAAACTAGCTTACCCAAGCTTAGACTTTTCCATAGCATTAGCAATAATGGTGTCCAAAGAATTCATACTAACAACATTGCTATTAGCATGCAAATAAAGTTCCATGGGTTTTTTATTTTTCTCTTCAAACACTACATGTCCTAACTCAAGATAAATACTATAAAGCTCTCTAATTTTGTTGTTGTTTTCCATTAAGCCTAACTAGTGAAAACAAGAAACAAAAAGACAAAATTGCAGAATCTTAAGGAAATAACTTCGAGCACTCACACTGAAGGATGTGAGTACCTTTTACCTTACCTCCCCGGCAACGGCGCCAGAAAATAGCTTGTTGGCGCGTGGTTGACGTGGGAGCTTCTTCTTCTTCAGTCCCCGGCAACGGCGCCAGAAAATAGCTTGATGTCTACGCACTTCTATTCTTGTAGACAATTGTTGGGCCTCCAAGTGTAGAGGTTTGTAGAACAGCAACAAGTTTTCCCTTAAGTGGATCACCCAAGGTTTATCGAACTCAGGGAGGAAGTGGTCAAAGGTATCCCCTCTCAAGCAACCATGCAATCAAGATACAAGAAGTCTCTTGTGTCCCCAACACACCCAATACACTTGTTAGGTGTATAGGTGCACTAGTTCGGCAAAGAGATAGTGAAATAGAAGTGGTATGGATAATTATAAGTGGTAATGGTGATAGAAAATAGCTTGATGGCATGGAAGAGACTAAAGGAAAACTGAAATAAAGATGGAAGCAAGCAAATATGTAACAGATCTAATAGCAAACGGTGTTTCAGTGCTAAGAAACAAGGCCTAGGGATCATACTTTCACTAGTGAACACTCTCATATAAATATCTTCTCTTTATGATGCTACTCTTAACTACTCTCCGGTTAAACACTCTAATCAATGGTAGGGCTATAACAGCACACCTCAAAGTAAGCCTTTCCCATCTAGATAACCCCACACTGTCACCTTGAGCTCTAGATGGTTCCAACAAACACCGCAATTTCATAGAAACATCCAACTCCAAATATAACTCATAACAAGTATTCGTAATCTCTAGCCTAAGTGCCACCATGGTGTGCACGCTGTCACTTTCACACACATGGCGAGAGGAGATATCTATTAAAGCAGTTGAGTAGCAAAGTAGATCTACAGATTACAAGCTCATGATCTCAATAAGATCATGCATAGAGAGAGATGAACACATAGCTACCGGTAGAACCCTTAGCTCGAGAGAGAACTACTCCCTCCTCATCATGGGAATCAGCAATGGTGATGGAGATGGTGGTGGAGATCGATGGAGATGGCTCTGGGGGCACTTCCCCGTCCCGGCAGGGTGCCGGAACAGAGACTTTCTGTCCCCTGAATCTCCCCTTCGGTGGAGGCGGTGCTGCGGAACTTTTCATGGATTTCTGATTGACGACCTAGGGTTTTTTCCTCGAGAGGAATATATAGGCGAAGGAGGCAAGGTCGGTGGCCAGCCAGGGGGCCCACACCATGCCCTGGCGCAGCCTGGGGGTACCCGCGCCTGGGGGGTGTGGCCACCCTGTGGCCCCTCTCTGACTCTCCTTCTAGCTCCGTGAGTCTTCCAGGAAAATAACAACTTGGGATTTTTTCCCATCAAATTCCGAGAATATTCATTTTCTGACTTCCTGGAACCAAAAACAGCAGAAATCAGGCAGCTGGCACTGTGGCTCTTGTTAATAGGTTAGTCCAAGAAATCATATGAAAAGTACTCCAAAGTGTGGACAAAACACAAGAAAGTAGATAAAACCAAGTATGGAACATCAAAAATTATAGATACGTTTGCAATGTATCATGTAGCAAAACATAAATGCATAGGACACCTTCATAGTTCATAAGGGTGACTAGATACAAATAGTTTAAGAACAAGCAATATCAAAGTTATGCATCAATCAACAAGTCTTGGGACAATACACATAGAACTAAGAATGGCCACTATGCTCTCACAATAGGTGCATAAAGATAGAAGGTGGAGACTCAATATAAAAGTGGAAGAAATGCCTTCATAGAAGGAAGCAGGGATTCAAGTCTCATAAAGAGCTTCCAAAAATTATGGTACTTATTAGCTTTCAGCTCTCATTTCCCCTATCATAAGCATCTTGAAGTGATTAAGGTTAAAGCGAACAAACCATGGAGTATATGCTTGACAAAGTATAAGTTGGAAATCTCATGTCCCTTGAATACGAGGGCCGCTCCTCATGCTAATCAAGTTTAGTTACCGGTAAGTTATTGTCTTAGTAAGTACATGTGTATCATAGAGAACCGCCAACAGGGTACCCCTTGCCCGATGATACGGAAGAATCCCCATATCAAAATGACAAGGCAGGCAGACAACGAGCATCTCAAGAATCTTCTTATTTACCATGGGAAAATGGTGCTTTTTTCTCTCTTTCCTCTTTTCTCATATCTTTTTTTTCTTTTTCTCTTTGTCTCAATATCTGACTCTTTTTTTATAAGAAGAATGCTTCATAGACAGCTCATTATGGTTACGCTGTAGCTTTCCACCATGATTAGGCATGGATTAGACCGGTGGCCCAGGCGTTTCTCTAACACACATACATAACTCCATGGACTTACAAGCTCCCCTTTTATTTCACACCGACGACATCCATAGACCAAAGAGCATGCTATCAACTAGGTACAAAGTACAAGTGTAATGTTGAAAGCGTTCCCTGTGATAGCATGGTTCTGCTAATCCCCAACATATAATTGCAAGCATATACAACATAGATGACACAATGGTTCAAGTTTATTAGGGGCAAGAAAAGTAAAGTGTGCCATCAAGTTCGTGAGACCTTTAATCACTAGTTTTCTCATAACAAGTTTAATTCGGAAGATAGATAAAAACATGAATATACTTGGAATAGCAAATGCTAATAGGTAGGTATGGTGGACTCTTTGGAATAACTTGGTTTTATTTGGAGTTGGATGCATGAGTGGAACTCATACTTGGTTATGGAGGCTAGCAAAAGACTGGGAGCGACCAACTAAGAGAGCAATAATGGCCATAATCATGCAAAGCGACAAAACATCATTAATTAAACCATAAAGTGATATTACAAGTTGAAATCTAAAGGATCATAAAGGCTATGGTGACTTGGGATAGTCTTAACATGGTGTGAGCATTCGCCAAGTCAACCCAAATAAAGCATCAAAGGGGAATACCACAATACTATGCTTTAATATGCTAAAACAATGCATGATTCTTTCAAGGCACATTAAGAAATCTCAATTGTTTATAACAAGTCATGCTACAGCAATAATCACTAAGCATAAGGTCAAAGCAACAACTAGCACGACATGATAAATTCTAAGCCATAGTCAAAACAAGCTCCCTTTTTGTACCACTAAAGCATGAAGGTTTCTACTCTCTTCCAACACCAATCGACTTATTTGAAACAAATCACAAAGATAATAATAAATAAAGATCAGTGAGCTTGTCTCACAAATCCACAAAGAATAACTAAAAAGTTCTAAGTTGAAAGCACAAGAAAACTAAGGCTAAACACAGTGCTAGCAACAGAGAACACTCACAAGACAATAAGAATGAAAACTAGAGTGTTCTAAACAATGAAAGCAGAGTGTGTCTCTCTCCAAAATAAGTGTTGGGATCCAACCAACTTATTGCAGAAAACCAAGCAAAATAAAACTAAAAATAAAAACAAATACGCTCCAAGAACAACACAACAGTGCATGAAATAATAAAAACGAAGTGTCTAGAAAGACCTGAGATTTTTATTGATGAAGAAGGGGATGCCTTGGGCATCCCCAAGCTTTGACGCTTGTACTTCTTGGATATTTCTTGGGGTGACACGGGGTGGCATCCCCAAGCTTGAGCTTTAGTCCATTCTTCATCTCATTACATCATTCTTTCCTTAACACCTGATAATTTTCTTCATACAAAACTTCACACAATCTTCATTAGCAACATTAGTGTACTCAAGATAATAAGTATTTTGGTTCAGTTTCAACACTAGTAAAACATCCATTAAAACAAAAGCTACTTTATAACTTCCTTTAAAAAGTTCAAATGATCAAAGAGAACTCAAAGATAAAGAGATTAAGAGGCAAATGCAAATAATGGCAGAAATCTGTCAAAACAGACCAGCAGATAAAAACCAAATTTTTAGAAGACCTTATGTTGCTCAAATCGAAAAGTGTTGAACTAACGAAAGTTGGATAACAACCTGAGGCAGAAGCACAAACAATTATAGCTCAAACCGACCTACAGAGATTTTACACGAATTTTTACAGCGAAGCGCAAAAATCTGTTTCGGAACAGCAACTTTCCCAAGTCTTACTTCTCTCTCATTAGAGGTTACTCTTGGCACAAAAAGCAAATAAAATGATAAGGAGAGGTTATTACTGAAGCAATAATTTCCAAGACTCAAATAAAACTTTTGGGTTATCTCCCAATAAGTACTTTTCTTTAACGCCTTTAAGTTAGGCATAAGAATTTCGATGATGCTCACATAAGAAATATGAATTTAAGTAATAGAGAGCATCAAGAAGCAAATATAAAACACATTTAAGTCTAACACACTTCCTATTAAAAATAATCTTGTAAAGAAACAAATCATGAAAGCACAAAGCAACAAGCATAGGAAAGCAAAACAAGTGCAACTTCAAAATTTTCAACATAAAGAGGGGAAACTTAATATTGTTGATATACATAAAACCATGTTTTCCTCGCTCATAATAACTTTCAGTAGCATCATGAATAAAATTAACAATATAACCATCACATAAAACATTCTTATCATGAGCCACATGCATAAAATAATTAATACTCTCCATATAAAAAATAGTCATTCTTATTAATTGTAGTGGGAGAAAAATCAACAAAATATCTATCATTATTATTCTCATCACCATAATCATCAAATATAGGAGGCATATTATAATCATAATCAATTTTCTCCTCAATAGTAGGTGGACTGAAAATATCATATTCATCATTATAATCATCATATATTGGAGGCACAGTGTCATCAAAGTAAATTTTCTCCTTCGTGCTTGGGGGACTAAAAAGATCATGCTCATCAAAACCAGCTTCCCCAAGCTTAGAATTTTCCATAGCATTAGCAATAATGGTGTTCAAAGAATTCATACTAATAGCATTGCTATTAGCATGCAAATAAAGTTCCGTAGGTTTTTTAATTTTCTCTTCAAACACTTCATGTCCTAACTCAAGATAAATACTATAAAGCTCTCTAATTTTTTTGTTGTTTTCCATTAAGCCTAACTAGTGAAAATAACAACAAGAAACAAAAAGACAAAATTGCAGAATCTAAAAGAAATAACTTCGAGCACTCACACCGTAGGATGTGAGTACCTTTTACCTTACCTCCCCGGCAATGGCGCTAGAAAATAGCTTGATGTCTACGCACTTCTATACTTGTAGACAGTTGTTGGGCCTCCAAGTGCAGAGATTTGTAGAACAGCAGCAAGTTTTCCCTTAAGTGGATTACCCAAGGTTTATCGAACTTAGGGAGGAAGTGGTCAAAGGTATCCCTCTCAAGCAACCCTGCAATAAAGATACAAGAAGTCTCTTGTGTCCCCAACACACCGAATACACTTGTCAGGTGTATAGGTGCACTAGTTCGGCAAAGAGATAGTGAAATACAAGTGGTATGGATATAAGACAACGGTGCTAGAAAATAGCTTTGATGGCGCGTGGAAAAGACTTAAGGCAAACTGAAACAAAGATGGAAGCAAACAAACATGTAATAGATCTAGTTGCAAACGGTGTTTCAATGTTTAGAAACAAGGCCTAGGGATCATACTTTCGGTAGTGAACACTCTCATATAAATATCTTCTCTTCATGGTACTACTCTGAACTACTCTCCGATTGGACACTCTAATCCATGGTAGGGCTATAACAGCAATCCTCAAAGTTCGTATTCCTCATCTAGGTAACCCCACACTATCACCTTGAGCGCTAGATGGTTCCAACAAACACCACAATTTCATAGAGACATCCAACTCCAAATATAACTCATAACAAGTATTTGTAATCTCTAGCCTAAGTGCCACCATGGTGTGCACGCTGTCACTTTCACACACATGGGGAGAGCAAAGATCTAGTAACGCACTTGAGTAGCAAGGTAGATCTACTTGATTACAAAGCTCATGATCACAATATTATCATCCATAGAGAGAGATGAACACATAGCTACCGGTAGAACCCTCATCATGGAAGTCAGCAACGGCGATGGAGATGGCGCTGGATTCGATGGAGATGGCGGTGAAGATGGTGCAGAGGAAGCGGCGGCGTCGACGGTGGTGTGGAGGACTCCTTCCCCGCCGTCGATATCACAGGGGAGCACCGCCCCTTAGCACCCTTCCTTCATGGCTTCTTGGGAGCCCTTCCCCATGGAGGAGGAAAAAACATGGCTTTGGTGGCTGCAAATTCGTGGGTGGAGGTCTTTCCCACGAATTAGGTTTCCTCCCTTTATATAGCTTCACGGATTCCCGTCACCCCATCTTGGGCTGAAGTAAATCGGGTCTATAGGGACCATCCGGACTCGTAATCAGCTATTTTTTATGTCCAGAACGTTTGTCGCGAAATTTCCAACAATTGTGTAGTTCAAGATTTTTCTGTTTGACGGCCTCTTTGACCCGAAACGTGACTATCTTCAAAAAGAGTTCTAAGACAGATTTCTGGAAAATCCCAATTTGACTCCAACAAGGTTTCCACTTGTATTCTTGGTAATTCCTATACATCAAAGTGTAAAACAAGAACATTGTGCACTTTTGCAACTATTAGTAGGTTAGTCCAAATAAATCATAAACTTTATATAAAAAGGAGTATCAAAAGCATATTATTAGCATAAAACCATCAAAAATTATAGATGCGTTATGGACGTATCATGGGGCCGTGGCCCTTTCTTCATGGACGATAATGTCGCTCATGGTACCTTCCGTGGGCACCTCGCCTTCCAGGTCAAGATCGACCGTCTTGTGCTTCTTGATGGCGAGATCTGACGCTTCGCCGAGGTTGCCTTTCCTCTTCTTGGAAGGGTCTTCCACCTCCTCGACGCGGCTTGAGGGAATTTTCGAGGTCACCCGACAAACAATGAATCAAGCAATCATACATTGAATTATTCAAGAATAGCCAGATAATTTCAATGGTTCGACATCCTGAGAACAACAAACTGAACCATCAAGTGCCTCGTATTAAAATAGCTAGTTCATGTAACTATGATACACAGTAGATACAAGAGTGAGATGAAGTGTGCAGAGTTCCTTATGATACATTTGTGGATCTTATCGCTAGTGTGGCCTTGTTCTTATTATCAGACAACTGGGATGCAATACACCTGGCCTCTCCATATCTAGGAAATTGAACTAAGAACATGGAACAAAAGCAGACCATAGTGGGGCTAAAATGTTTCACGCTATTTTTTGGCAAAAAATATGAAGACAAGAAAGACAAATGGTAAATTTAAGCAAACAAAATATATGGAAAGGACCAAACTTCTGGTGGGGGGGCCTTACGGTAGGTGTTACACAAGATCTACGGCAGCTCGTGTGGATGGGCGGAGTATGCACTCCATTGTTGCTCCTCTGCATAAAGGTAAGGCCAATTGTAAATACAAACAGGTTCCAACATGATATACATTGTCATGAAATAAAATAAAAGTGATGGGGTCTTACGAGATTATAGGAGCGATTCACTCTATGATATTGTGTGCAAACTAAGGTTGCTCCTTGCATAATAACAGCAAACAGTTTGAGCCGCAGGTTAAGAGGGATCAAATCTACAGTACATAATGGTCAATAGTATGACGTGTGTGAACGTGTAGTATAGGATAGAAGGACAATAGCACGATGAAAATACTATAGTTCGAAAATCGACGAATGAGAGTCGAGAGAGATATTATATAATTATATCTCATGTGGATAGGTACAGTAGAGAATGTAAAAAAATATGTTAAGTGACTAATAATTCACAAAGAAATAATATAGTACATAAAAATAGTTCAATACGTGGAGTTTAAGCGTAACCACAATGGGTTAATTTAGTACATAACAAGTGTATATCAAGTAAAGAACTTGTTAGTTAGGAAATTTAGCACGAATACAGTACATGCCAACAAACAAATCGCGCAGGAAGATCTGGTTTTACCTCGGTCGGGGCGGTGTCTAGGCCTCCTCCGCATCCTCACGGGTCACGTCGAGGTCGCCGAAGGTGCTACGGTCGTAGTGGGTGTCGATGACAGGGAAGCAGATCTTGGGCGGGCGAGGATACAAGCAGAACGCTAGACCATGGTGTCTGTGGAGCAGATCCTAGGTGGTTGATGTCGTGGTGGTGGCACGGCAGATGTCTTGGATAGGCTAAAGATGGGGCCAAAGTACGCTAGAGGAATCCAGGGAAGGATAGCGTGGTGATTCCACACACAAGTGTTTGTATTCTCACTCTATTAATGGTGGATTATAAGGGCTCCTTGAGCTGTTCGTGAGAAGGAGACTAGGTCTTTTACCCCCAACTACAGTGCTCTAGAGTTCTACCTTAGACCGAGAAAAATAATCGATCCCCTCCTATGGAGGCCCTCGTCCTCCTTATATAGGGAAACCAGGTTGTAAACTTAGGGCATACATGGAGGCATATTCCCCGAATATGCCCTTTGGTTAAAGCTATATGCCTCTTTATTCACTTTAAAGGCTAGTCTGGACTATGGACGTAACCCTATGCTAGCCCCTTGTCTTTTGGCGTCACTAGACACGGACTACGTCAGCCGACATTGCCCGCGTCACCTTTGTCAGCCACGCCCCGCTGGTCCTTCCCTCTGCTCACTTCGCTCACGCCACAGTGGACAGAGGCCACCTTTTGACCAATGGGGGATTCCTTCCTTCTCTTGGAAGCCAAGTGGTAGACCGGCTAGCGCTTGGCTAACCCGGCTACAAGGGTACCTGCATATATGGCAAATTAAGTATGGTCAACATACATTTTATGTCAGCCAGGTTAGTGTTAGGTGGATACCCGCCAGGCCGGGTTACTCCGTAAGTCGGCCTGCCTTGAGGAGACCCGGCCAACACTTGCTTTGACTGTGCCATACCTCGGCTAACTCGGTCTCTATACCCCGGCGTGACCCTACCTGGGGGTATCCCCCCAACATTAATCCCCGAAGCTAGTGCGGTCTTAGCAACTTCAGCTGTTAAGGCCATAGCAGGCTCCAATTATCAAGATCAACACTTTCCTTGCCGAGTTATTCTGTAACCCGGTCTCTTCAATGTGACATTCCCTTTACTCAATCCGAGTTATCTCTTGTTGGCCGGGTCATTGTCCATACATCCAAGTTATCTTTCCTTCTCATACGCTTCCCCACGTTCTACGTGGAGGGTAATCATCACTTTGCCTCATTTTAAGGGCCGCGCCAGTTTACTGCGTCAGTTACTGTATTGATTGTCAGGAATAACTGCGGCGCGCATCACGTCGCGGCAGCCCCTCGTTAACTGTATCATAACGTCGCGTTGTGGGATCCTCTACTCCTTGTGGCCCTTCCTGTGGCGTGACGCTGATTGGTGCGCTTGGAAAATACATGGCCACACCATGTGGTTGTGCCATAGCGTTCGATCCCACTATGTGCCCCTGAGGCGTGGTTAAATAGGGGGCAGGAATGGCCCTTGGGGAAGTTCCCCCACTTCGCATGCTCCCCTGCCCTTTGCCCCCTTCTTCTCCACAGTGACGCCACCACCGCCGCTGCCTCTGCCTTAGCGTTGCGCTGCTGCTGTCGTGTCTTGCCGCTCCTCGCGACCGCGCCACCGCTTCTTCTCAAGCCTTTCGCCACGGGGCCCTGCACCTCCAAGTATCCCACCGCCAGCTATTACTTCTCTGACTACATCCTCGAAGATCTTGATTTAGCCATGATAGAGGAGGAGGCCACCGTTGTTCCCCAGGAGGAGGAAGAAGATGAGTCTCACGAGTGCGGCGCCTGGGCGGGCGCGTTCGTCTGCCAGGACGATATCAATTGATTGTACGCGACCCACCGCATCCCTGTGGGCGTCACCTGCCGCCTCGCCACCTAGGAGATAGCTCCCTCTCCGAATCCCGATGAGTTCGTCGTCTTCCTATCCCACTTCTAGCGCGGCTTCGGCCTCCCCATAAGTGATTTCTTCCACGATTTCATCTCCACTTATCAGCTTCAGCCGCACAACCTTCCAGCCAACGCAATCACATCACTTTCCTCTTTTGCCTCCAACATTGAGGGATACGTCGGTCTCTGGCCTACCAAAGAACTTTGGATCAAGTTCTTTGGTCTCAAGAAAAACATTGTCCCAGATAAACATCTTGCCCCAGCTGATAAACATCTGACCTAGTGTGGTGGAGCCTCGATCTCCCCCCACAAGAATTCTTCCTTTCCCCGGGTTACCGGCCTCGAATCTTGCAATGGTTGGGCCTGGACCTTCTTCTATGTCCGGAACAACTCGGATGAAGACTTGATCCGGCTGCTCCCCTTTAAGATGGGTGTCCCGGACACCTCCTTGTGGGAGAAGATCCTGAAGTGACCTACCACCCTAGCGAACTAGGTAGATCGCCAAATAAAGGAGCTTGTTGGGCTACAGCTGCGCAACGAAGACATTATGATCACATTTGTCTGCAGCCGGTTCTCCCCCCTTCAGAAGCACTACCACAAGATCTGCCATTTGAGTGGCCCCCCTTGACCCCAACCGGACCTCCTCCTTCGATCTTAACAACTCCGAGGTGTTCCGCCGGGTTAAGGCCATTTTTAAGGTGGACAAGGAGTTCTCCGAGGCGTGGAAGTGGGAGCTTGCACCCTTCAGCCTGGACAACTTGCCTCCTAAGGTATACTCCTCTCCTAGCATCCTTTCTGAGTCTTGCGGTATGTCGGATAGCTTCCTAACTTAACCATTTAGTACTTTTGCTCTCAGCTGTTTCTCTAGCAGACAGTTGAGGATGGCAAGGAGCCAACCCTTAAATGGGTGGCGAACCACGCAGAGCCGAACGTGGAGGAGCCTGACTCGGAGAGGTTCTTACCTACTCCGAACAGCACCAAGCGAACCTCTGGTAAGGCCTCTTCTCTAAGGGATTGGCCGGATGACGATGACTCGGATGTTGAGGTTATGGAGGTACTTAATCTAGTGCCTATCTCTTACACGTTTCTGGTTACCTCCAAATCTTCAGCTAACCTGGCTGATCAGGTCCACGAGGTTCCTCCCCTTGCCATAGATGATCTAGCTCCTGCCCCTTCCCAGAAGCGTCCAGCTACCTCGGTCGCACCTTCGGAGGCGCCGCTGCCCAAGAAGAGACAGAAGAAGTCCGGGGTCAAGGGTCCAGCCAAGCCTGCAGCCAAGAGCACCGTCCGGAGAATGCCCAAACCCCGGTAGCCCCCAACCTCAGATGAGTAAGTCACTTTTCTTTCCCTGCTCATTTCCGGGTCTTGTCCTTTTCCTTTTGTCTTTTACTTGCCTTTCTTTCTCCCTTTGATTTGTTGTTTTACGTTTCTGCAGCGCTCCTAGGGTTATTCCCCCAAAGATCTCTCTCCAACCGGCCATTCCCCATTCCATTTTACCTGAGTCATATCCAAGAGGATTCCGCAACAGCGCCGAATCAGAGCCCACCGCACAATGAGGGGGGCAACATCGACGCGGGGGGCACTGGAGCTGCCGGGGATACGGCTATGCCGGATGTGCTTTCTCCGCCGCCGTACCGTCGAGGTGCCGGGCCATCGGCACCACTCGCATAACATCTTCTTCTATTCTCGTTTCTCATGTATCACCGACTATCGACACCAGCACCAATAGCACCAGCACCAAAGACCAGCATTAGATCAGCACTAGCACCAGCATCATCACCAAGACCAAAGAAGACCAAAGATCAACAGATCAACAATGACCACGCCAAGCTAACTTCCAAGAAGTCTCCAGCTACTGCCTCTGGATCAACCGTGTCTATCAAGGACATATTTCAGCCGGCCTATCAAGCCCAGTCCGGAGCTGCAGCCTCGGCCCTTCTTTAGCGGCGAAAGTCGTCTAGCAAAAGTAAGAAAGCCTGGCGCTCATTGAATATGTCAATAATTGGAATGATGCCAAGTTTATCAACCCGCGGGATGATCTGCCGGAGAAGTTTGGTCTGGCGGAGTTTAGCGCTCAGATGAACTCCGCTACCAAGGCCATCTCCCTCGCTAACCGGATGATGGAGGTAATCCCTTTTCTACTATGCCTTTCATATATGCAACCATTTATAGATATACCCACTAGTCCCCAGACCTCCGAGGGAGTAATTTATTACTCGTTCGGATGCTCTTAGAGAATTAGCGTAAGTCCTTAGTATTTTTAAATATCCATACACCAAGAGCCGGGTTAAGTTCCACTTGGCCCAGATCTTGTATATTTCGAATATCCACACAGCTAGAGCCGGGTTAAGTTCCACTTGGCCCGGATCTTGTAGACTTCGAATATCCACACACCTAGAGCCGGGTTAAGTTCCACTTGGCCTGGATCTTGTATACTTCGAATATCCACACACCTAGAGCTGGGTTAAGCTCCACTTGGCCCGTATCTTGTAGACTTCGAATATCCACACACCTAGAGTCGGGTTAAGTTCCACTTGGCCCGGATCTTGTAGACTTCGAATATCCACACACCTAGAGCCGGGTTAAGTTCCACTTGGCCCGGATCTTGTAGACTTTGAATATCCACACACCTAGAGTCGGGTTAAGTTCCACTTGGCCTGGATCTTGTAGACTTCGAATATCCACACACCTAGAGCCAGGTTAAGTTCCACTTGGCCTGGATCTTGTAGACTTCGAATAACTTTATTTCTATCTGTGAACTAACATTGGCTTATTTTAGATCACCACCAACCGCCGAACTGCTGAGTTCCAACGCCTTCTAGACTCATACAAAGACCTTCGTGCCAGATACGACAAATTGTTGGTTGATCACCAGAAGAAGGGTAAATTTCTTTGCTTAATACCTTTGCATTTTCGCTCGCTCTAGTCATTTGCTATCCGTATTAACTTACTATCCGAATTATGCAGCCAAGGCTGAGGCTGAAAATATCATCATGCGCAAGAACTTGGCTGAGATCCAAGGTAATTTATCTTGTTCCCTTAGCCACTATATGCTCATTCCCTAACTTGGCGGATATTTATACATTTGCTCTACCGGGTCAACCCACTATTGCAGTTACACTTCAAGATAGTGTGCCCATCCCTGACATGATGACTCATTTTCTCGAGAAAGCAGGGAAGCACCAGGCTGAGCTGAAGAAAAAGGATGATCAAATTGCTCAACTGCGCCTCAAGGACATTGAGATTACTCGGCTCAATGCCAAAATCCAGAAGCTCAAGGATCTCCACAAATCCGAGCTGGACAAGGCTGACCAGGAGTTATCCGAGGAGAAAGAGCGGATGAAGACCCATATCTCCAAGGACAATGACTTGCTGCAGGAGGCCGACATAAAGCTTAAGTTAGTGACCTCCGAGTACGAGAATCTCTAGGCTAGAAATGCAGATGTGTATAACGAGCTAACTCAGATCCTTTTCCAGATTTCACGTGAGTTCCCTTCCTCTTTTTGATTCTTGTCTCTCTGGATCAAGTGTTCTTGCTCACTGACATCTTCCGTTTTGCTTGCAGGCAAGTTCCCAGAAAGTGACCCCCTTGCTTCTGCAGCTGTAGCCAAGTCCCGCGCGCAGCGAGGTAACCCAGTCGACCCTACCGCCGAGTCAGTTCCTTATGACATAGAGGACTTGTTGGTGAGCCTCGCTACCCGCATGGAATTGGTGAAGAACTATGGTGCAGACATCCTGCCAGCAGCAGTTCGGATGTTCAATGCTCTCTGGCCCACTGAACCCACTCCCAAAGGAAACACTACTTTTATAGCAAGGCTGATGGAGTGTGAGACCGAGGTGAACCTGTGGCGGGAATCTGCAGCGTGAGCCGGAGCTGATATAGCACTGAACTTTGTTCTCTCTTGGTATGAAGAGCTGGATTTGAATTTGCTTGAGCGTCTTGATGACCCACAAGTATAGGGGGTGTATCGCAGTATTTTCGAGGGAAGTGAAACCCAATTTATTGATTCGACACAAGGGGAGCCAAAGAATATTTATCAGCCTTAATAACTGAGTTGTAAATTCAGCTGTACCTGGAAACAATCTTGCTCACAACAGTTTATCAGTAGCAACAGTTTTATAGTAGGAATAGCAAAGTAACAGCAGTAGTAAAGCAAAGACAGTAGTAACAAAAGCAGTAACAGTGGGATTCGAGTGCGGTAGCCATAGGGATGGATGGACGGGCGTTGCATGGACAAGACAATTCACATAGCAATCAGAACATAGGGCAATTGCAGATAAATAAGATAAAGCTTCCAAGTACTACACAATCCTAGGCATGTGTTCCATATATAGTCATACGTGCTCGCAATGAGAACTTGCACAACATCTTTTGTCTTGCCAGCCCGTTTGCAGCGAGGCCTCTAGGGAACTACTGGCAATTAAGGTGCTCCTTTTAATAGAGCACCGAAGCAAAGAATTAACACTCTGTGAACACATGTGATCCTCACGTCAAAGCCATTCCCTTCCGGTTATCCCGATTTTTGTCACTTCGGGGCCATAGGTTCCGGACAACAACGTGTGTATACAACTTCTAGATAAGACCAGAAAAAATACTATCATAATGAATCAATAACACGTCCAGATCTGAAATCATGGCAATCGGGCCCTAGTGACAAGCATTAAGCACAACAAGTCACAACAAAGTCATAAAGCACTAATAAAAGATACTAGGCACCATGCCCTAACAATCTGATGCCATTACATGAACGGTCTCATCCAATCCTTACCATCCCCATAGCCTACAACGGGGGATTACTCACTCATAGATGGGGGAAACATGGATGGTCGATGGAGAAGCGATGGTGATGATGATGGCGATGATCTCCTCAATTCCCGTCCGGCAGGTGCGAACGGAGTTTACGGTGTTTCGTGGAATCTGGTGGTGGCGGCGGAGCGAAATTCCTTCTGGAAAAACATCGAACCCCTCGAAGTTTTTAGGTCAGAAGGCTCCTTATAGGCGAAGAGAGAGGCCGAGGGGGTGCCTGGGGCCACCACACCCTGCCCTGGCGCGGCCAGGCCCAACCCGTGCCTGGGGGGTGTGGCCAGCCCCTAGCCCTCCTCCGTCTCGTATTCTGGCTCCTAGAGTCTTCTAGAAAAATAGGCACTTTGGCATTTGTCCCGTCCAATTCCGAGAATATTCATTTTTTGACTTTCCTAGAACCAAAAACAGCAGAAAACAGGCAGCTGGCACTGTGGCTCTTGTTAATAGGTTAGTCCAAGAAATCATATGAAACGTACTCCAAAGTGTGGACAAAACACAAGAAAGTGGATAAAACCAAGCATGGAGCATCAAAAATTATAGATACATTTGCAATGTATCAACATCCCCTAGCTTAACTCATGCTCGTCCTCGAGTAGGTAAGTTATAAAAAGAAAGAATAATTTTTTAGGTGACATGCACCATCAAAGACTTGATCAAAATATTTGTAAAACATTCAAAGCTGGGATCATAGTACTTCAATCATAACATGAAAGACAAAGTTCTAGCAATAAGACAAAGAGACTATGATACAACATAAAAAGGCACAAACAAAATATTCATGAATAACAATGCCTTGCAAGACGTTTGTTTGTTTCACATAAAGAAAACATAGCATAGTGGCATTCAGCTTGTCCCTCATAGAGTAGAAAACATAAACGTATAGGACACCTTCAAAGTTTACAAGAGTAACTAGATAAAAATAGTTTAAAACAAGCAATATCAAGGTATGCATCAATCAACAAGTCTTGGGACAATGCACATAGAACTAAGAATGGCCACTATGCTCTCAAAGTAGGTGCATAAAGGTAGAAGGTGGAGACTCAATATAATGGTGGAAGAAAGGCCTTCATAGAAGGAAGTAGGGATTCAAGTCTCATAAAGAGCTTCCAAAAATTAAGGTACTTAATAGCTTTCAGCTCTCATTGCCCCTATCATAAGCATCTTGAAGTGATTAAGGTTAAAGTGAACAAACTATGGTGTACATGCTTGACGAAGTATAAGTTAGAAATCTCATGTCCCTTGTATACGAGGGCCGCTCCTCATGCTACTCAAGTTTAGTCACCGGTAAGTTCTTGTCATTGTAAGTACATGTGTATCATAGAGAACCGCCAATGGGGTACCCCTTGCCCGATGATACGGAAGAATCCCCATATCAAAATAACAAGGCAGGTAGACAACGAGCATCTCAGCATTCTTCTTATTTACCATGGGAATATGGTGCTTTTTTCTCTCTTTCCTCTTTTCATAGTATCTCTTTTTTTATCTTTTTTTCTCAATATAGGACTCTTTTTTTTATAAGAAGAATGCTTCATAGACAGCTCATTATGGTTATGCTGCAGGTTTCCACCATGTCAGCATGGATTAGACCAGCAGCCTAGGCGTTTCTCTAACACATATACATAACTCCATGGACTTACAAGCTCCCCTTTCATTTCACACCAACGACATCCATATACAAAAGAGCATGATATCAACTAGGTACAAGTACCAAGTGCAATGTTGAAAGCGTTCCCCATGAAAGCATGGTTCTGCTAATCCCCAACAAATAAGTGCAAGCATATACAACATAGACGACACAATGGTTCAAGTTTATTAAGGGCAAGAAAAGTAAAGTGTGCCATCAAGTTCGTGAGAGCTTTAATCACTAGTTTTCTCATAACAAGTTTAATTTGGAAGGTAAACAAAAACATGAATATACTTGGAATAGCATAAGCTAGTAGGTAGGTATGGTGGACTCTTTGGAATAACTTGGTTTAGGGAGTTGGATGCATGAGTGGAACTCATAATTGGTTGTGGAGGCTAGCAAAAGACTGGGAGCGACAAACTAAGAGAGCAATAATGTCCATAATCATGCAGAGCGACAAAACATCATTGATCAAAGCATAAAGTGATACTACAAGTTGAAAACTAAAGGATATTAAAGGCTATGGTGACTTGAGGTAGTCATAACATGGTGTAAGCATGCGCCAAGTCAACCCAAATAAAGCATCAAAGGAGAATACCACTATACTATGCTTTAATACGCTAAAACAACGCATGATTCATCCAAGGCACATTAAGCAATCTCAATTGTTTATAACAAGTCATGCTACAGCAAATAATACTAACCATAAAGCCAAAACAATATCAAGAATGGCATGACAAAGCATAGGCCACAGTCAAAAACAAGCTCTTTTTACCACACAAGCATGAACTTTCCTACTCTTTTCCAAACCAAACCAAACTATTTGCAAACCAATGTATGAAAGAGGGGGTCCAACCAATTTATTCAGAAAACTAAGCAAACAAAAGCAAACGAAAAAACAAAACGAAAACGAAGAAAAATACGCTCCAAGAACAACACAACTGTGCATGAAACAATAAAAATGAAGCGTTTGGAAGAAACCTGGGATTTTTATTGATGAAGGAGGGGATGCCCTGGGAATCCCCAAGCTTTGACGCTTGTACCTCTTGGATATTTCTTGGGGTGACATGCGTGGCATCCCCAAGCTTGAGCTTTAGTCCATCCTTCATCTTATTACTCATTCCTTCCATACACCTGAAATTTTTCCTTCATACAAAACTTCACACAACCTTTATTAGCAACATTAGTGCACTCAAGATAAATATGTCTTAAGGTTCAGTTCTAACACCAAATAAACTTCCATTAGAACACTAGGTACTTTAGCACTTCCCTCAAAAAGCTCAATTCCCCAAAAGAACTCAAAAAGGAACCAACAAGAGGCAAATGCAGAAAATGGCAGAAATCTGTCAAAACTGACCAGCAGGTAAAGACAATTTTTTTCGAAGACCTTATGTTGCTCAAATCAAAAGGTTTTGAACTAACGAACGTTAGATAACAACCTGGGGCAGAATCACAAAAATTCATGCCTCAAAAAGACGTTCAGATATTTTACACGAATTTTTACGGTGAAGCACAGAAATCTGTTTCGGGACAGCAACTTTACCAATCATTACTTCTCTCTCATTAGAGGTTACTCTTGGCACAAAAAGCAAATAAAAAGGATAAGGAGAGGTTATTACTGAAGTAATAACTTGCAAGACTCATCTAAAACTTTTGGGTTATCTCCCAATAAGTACTTTACTTTAACGCCTTTAAGTTAGGCAAAAGCAAAAACTAAAAATGGATAAAATAGAAGTAAGCGGAGATAATCACGGTGAAAACATTGTTTTGTTCAATGAAATCCTTTTGTTAACAAGGTTGATCAGGTCCTGTTACCAAAACAATTTCATATGAGACAAAATTTTGTATTCCACTAATGATTATGTTACCTCAACCTTGATAGCAATGGTCCCAATCATAATAGTTTCAAATTTTTCTCTTGGTATGGGAAAATATATTTCTCCAACTTGAATGCCTTCAACATGTTCAATTGGATTCAAAACCATAAGTCTATCAATCTTCTTGGGGAAATAGATAGTATGTTCCTTGTCATTAACATTGAAGGTCACCTTCCCTTGATTACAATTAATAACAGCTCCTGCAGTATTAAGAAAAGGTCTCCCAAGAATAATAGACATAATATCATCTTCAGGCATAATAGTTTGAGAGGATTCTCTCATAAGAAATAAGAGTTGAAGTAAAAGAGAGCATCAAGAAGAAAATTCAAAATACATTTAAGTCTAACCCACTTCCTATGCATAGGAATCGTGTATGCAAATAAATTTACAAAGAACAAAGTCACAGGCATAGGAAGATAAAACAAGAGTGACTTCAAAACTTTCAGCACATAGAGAGGTGTTTCAATACCATGAAAACTTCTACAACCATATTTTCCTCTCTCATAATAATTTTCAGTAGCCTCATGAATAAACTCAACAATATAACTATCACAAAAAGCATGCTCTTCATGATCTACAAGCACTAGAGCTTTATCATAAACATCTTCAAAAGAATCCTCAGGAACATAATATTCATCCTTCTTTAGTAAGCATGGGGGGGGCAATCAAATAATGTAAGGGATAAAGAGTTACTCTCATTAGAAGGTAAGCATGGGTAGCTAATACATTCTTCCTCCTTTTTTTCATCACTCTCCTTCTCTTTTTCATCTAATGAGATTTCAGGTTCATCAATTTCTTCTTCCATAGGATCCTGCAAGGCATTAGTCTTTTCCATTTGTGGAAAGCATCTATTGGTATATTCAAGAATATAGCCATTTTCATCCTTGTAAATTATCAAAGGAAAATTTAAGTATACCACAAACCTCATACTTATAAGGAGAATCATCAATATTTTCAAGCAAACTAGCAAGTTCAAATGCACCCTTCCAAGCAATAAATTCCTCAATTTGTTCCACATCATAAAGGTCATAATTTCCCTTAACATAGGAAGATATGGTAACATTATAATTATACTCACATTGAAAAGGGAGGTGTTTGTACCTCCTACATCAACAAGATTTATCAAGGCAATAAGTAACATTATAAGTAGAGCACACATTTCTAGCAATGGTATACAATCTATCAATTTGTTCCCATAAGTGTTTCCCTTTTTGTGACAAGCGGTGTTCCTTATAATAATATTTTTGATCTTCCGTGAACCCACCTTGCCAATTAGCTTCAGTTTCAAAGAAACCAACCATTGACAACAAGCATGATAAGGCAAGACAATAACAAACCAACAAAAATAACAACTAGAGAAGGAACTAATTTTTTTTGTATTTTTGATAAAGAAACAAGCAAACAAGGAGAAAATAAACTTAGCTTGAACAATAGTGCATCCAAGTGGACTTGATAAATAAAGCTATGCTCCTCGGCAACGGCGCCAGAAAATAGTCTTGATGACCCACAAGTATAGGGGGTGTATCGCAGTATTTTCGAGGGAAGTGAAACCCAATTTATTGATTCGACACAAGGGGAGCCAAAGAATATTTATCAGCCTTAACAACTGAGTTGTCAATTCAGCTGTACCTGGAAACAATCTTGCTCACAACATTTTATCAGTAGCAATCGTTTTATAGTAGGAATAGCAAAGTAACAGCAGTAGTAAAGCAAAGACAGTAGTAACAAAAGCAGTAACAGTGGGATTCGAGTGCGGTAGGCATAGGGATGGATGGACGGGCGTTGCATGGACAAGACAATTCACATAGAAATCAAAACATAGGGCAATTGTAGATAAATAAGATAAAGCATCCAAGTACTAGACAATCCTAGGCATGTGTTCCATATATAGTCATACGTGCACGCAATGAGAACTTGCACAACATCTTTTGTCCTGCCAGCCCGTTTGCAGCGGGGCCTCTAGGGAACTACTGGCAATTAAGGTGCTCCTTTTAATAGAGCACTGGAGCAAAGCATTAACACTCCGTGAACACATGTGATCCTCATGTCAAAGCCATTCCCTTCCGGTTATCCCGATTTCTGTCACTTCGGGGCCATAGGTTCCGGACAACAACGTGTGTATACAACTTGTAGATAAGATCAGAAACAATACTATCATAATGAATCAATAACACGTTCAGATCTAAAATCATGGCACTCGGGCCCTAGTGACAAGCATTAAGCACAACAAGTCGCAACAAAGTCATAAAGCACTAATAAAAGATACTAGGCACCATGCCCTAACAATCTGATGCCATTACATGAACGATCTCATCCAATCCCTACCATCCCCATAGCCTACAGCGGGGGATTACTCACTCATAGATGGGGGAAACATGGATGGTCGATGGAGAAGCGATGGTGATGATGATGGTGATGATCTCCTCAATTCCCGTCCGGAGTGCGAACGGAGTTTCGTGCTGTTAATGGAATCTGGTGGTGGCAGCGGAGCGGAACTCCTTCTAGAAAAACGTCGAACCCCCCAAAGTTTTAGGTCAGAAGGCTCCTTATAGGCGAAGAGAGAGGCCGAGGGGGTGCCTGGGGCCACCACACCATGCCCTGGCGCGGCCAGGCCCAGCCCACGCCTAGGGGGGTGTGGCCAGCCCCTGGCCCTCCTCCATCTCGTATTCTGGCTCCTGGAGTCTTCTAGAAAAATAGGCACTTTGGCTTTTGTCCCGTCCAATTCCGAGAATATTCATTTTCTGACTTTCTTGGAACCAAAAACAGCAGAAAAGCAAATGCACTGTGGCTCTTATTAATAGGTTAGTCCAAGAAATCATATGAAAAGTACTCCAAAGTGTGGACAAAACACAAGAAAGTGGATAAAACCAAGTACGGAGCATCAAAAATTATAGATACATTTGCAATGTATCATGTCTGTGCACCGGATCAAAATGGTCCAATGATCCGGAGTGCATCTCTCAACACAAAGCATGTGCCAACAAGCTTATCCAAAATGCCTTCTACCATAGCTGGAACAAGGGTCTGAGCTACCTTGACACAGTTGATGATGGTTATGTTTCTAAGGGTGCTGAGGGTGAACACGATGAGGAGGAAGCCTTTGAGCTTGGCGATAACGCTGAAGACCCGGAGGACGAGGAGGCTAATCCGGAAGATGAGGCCAGGACTAGCGCCCCGCCTACTGATGCCGAAGTACCCCTCCCTCGACCGATGATTCGGCTCCAGCTGCTGCTCCTTGAGCTATTAAACACATAAACAATATTCATGAGATCCCAGTATGCCGGGTGCAATTGTATCTATGCACAATGGTTAGTTCTTCTACAATTGGTTATGTTTTTCTACTAAGTTTTTAAATGCCGGATTACTTGGGTGAAGTCCCCGAGTTTCCTTTTCTTGTTCCTGCAATTTTATGACTCGGCTCGCATCTACCTTGATTCGGTTTTTTGACTTACGAGTCCAAGGTTCAAAAAATTGATGCAACAATACTTGAAACTTTGAGATTAGCCCAAAATAATCCAAAGCAAGATAGATAAAGTAAATAGAGGGTTAGTCCAAATAACAAATGTCGTCTCGATTATATTCTTTTCCTTAGTCATTTTTTCATGTGCTTTGCAATTCCAAACTTGTTCTCTTGCTTGCCATGAAGCCAATTCTTGTTGGACAGCAGCAAAGTCGAATAGTTGGGTTTTTTGTGCTCACACATTACTAATCCGGCTAAAGTTCAAACAATTTAAGCCAGTCGACATATAAAGAGTAAATACAGAAAAGACAATTATTAAGGCAGTCCCCGAGTTTCAGCCCGGGGTGTCGAAGTTTCATTGATGTGCTCATTGCCGACATACATAATGACATATGAGTAACTCGGATACATTCACCTCTTTGCTAGGTGTAAAATGGACGAAGTAGATCTACATTCCATGGATGCTTAGTTTCCTCGCCGAACTTGTTCGCCTTGTTCTTTTCCTATGGTTGTGCATTGATAAGATAGTAGGAATCATTGTGCAAAGCTTTCCTTACAATGAAAGGTCCTTCCCATGGAGGGGATAACTTATGCATGCCAGCAGTGTGCTGCACTAGCCGAAGTACGAGAACACCTTCCTGGAAAACTCGGGGGTTTACTTTCCGGCTATGGTAGCGTCGGAGATTTTGCTAATATATGGCGGATCTGGACAAGGCCAGCTCTCTCGCTTCTTCCAGCAGATCAACATCATTTTGCCGGGCCTCACGCACTTCAGCTTCTGTGTATTGGGTGACCCTTGGCGAACCATGCTCTATGTCGGCTGGTAATACAGCTTCTGCCCCATATACCAGAAAGAATGGCGTATAGCCTGTTGATTGATTCGGAGTTGTTCTCAAACTCCATAGTACCGCTGGTAGTTCTTCTATCCAGCATCCCACTGATCTTTGCAGTGGCTCAATGAGTCGGGGTTTTATCCCGGACAAGACTAGTCCGTTGGATCTTTCCACTTGCTCGTTCGATGCGGGCTGGGCTACTGAGGTAATATCTAGCCGGATCTTCTTTTCTCGGCAGAACCTTGCAAATGCTCCTTCCGCAAAATTCGTGCCATTATCAGTTATGATACTGTGGGGATAGTCGTATCTCAAGATTATATCTTTGAGGAATGTTACCACTGTTGCCCCATCACATTTCCTAATTGGCTTTACCTCAATCCATTTGGTGAACTTGTCTACCATAACCAAGATATGGGTCATACCTCCCTTAGCCGGCTTAAATGGTCCTACCATGTCTAGGAACCACACAACAAATTGCCAAGTGATGGGGATGGTCTTGAGCTCCGACATTGGCACACACATGGGTCTTGGTGGCATACCTCTGACAGCCATTGCATTTCCTCACAAGATCCTCTGCTTGCTCCAAGGCACTTGGCCAGTAAAATCCATGCCGGAAAGCCTTTGCCACTAATGCCCTTGAAGATGCATGATGACCACATTCTCCTTGATGGATATCCTGGAGTATGTCAAGCCCTTCTTCCAGGTCTATGCATCGTTGCAAAACACTTGTGACGCTCCTTTTGTATAGCTCGGCGTTGATTATAGTATATGTTGTGGCTCTTCTCTGAATTTGCCTAGAGTGTATCTCATCATCCGGCAAAATTCCTTCTTTTAGGAAGTCAAATATTGGTTTAGCCCAAGCAGGTATAGGTTGGATAGGGAAAAGTTCTTCATCAATTTCCATCTCATCCACCAACATAACTCTTGTCGGGTCTGGCTGAATAGTCCCTGGGTTCTGCGAGGCAGTCCCAGGGTTTGCCGAAGCAGTCCCCGGGTTTGCTGAGGTGCCACCCTAGTCTATTTCCATAGGAGTAGCTTCTGATCCGGAGAGGGTCGGGATATAAATTGAGTCGGATTCTGCTGATGGTGTAATTGATGGTTTTCTTAGGTGCTCCAAAGCAACATTTGGTGGGATTGGTTGCCGAGATGACCCCAACTTGGACAATACGTCGGCTGCGTCATTCTCAATCCGAGGTACATGATGGAACTCACATCCCTCAAAGAACCCACTTATCTTTTGAACATGGAATCTATAAAGGGCCATGTTGGCATCCAAGGCATCACAATTGTCAGATACTTGCTACACCACCAAATCCGAGTCTCCAAAGCATTGTATCCGACGTATTCCTACTTCCTTTGCCACTTTAAGCCCATCCACAAGTGCTTCATATTCTGCAACGTTGTTTGACGCACTGAAGTGAATTTGGAGGACATATTTTAACTGATCTTTCTTGGGCGAGGTAAGCACTACCCCGGCGCCAAGTCCTTCTTTCGGCTTTGACCCGTCAAAGTGCATCCGCCAGTAATTGGAGTCCGGCAAAGGTGGTTCGTATTGCATCTCGGCCCAATCCACAAATAAATCCGCCACAACTTGTGATTTGATCGCATCTCTTCTATCGAACTGTGGCGCATATGGGGCCAGCTCAATTGCCCACTTTGTTATTCGGCCGCTAGCATCTTTGTTGCTCATAATCTCTAATATGGGCGCCTCACATATCACCGTGATGGGGTGTTCCTCAAAGTAATGTTTGAGTTTCTTGACCGCCATATACACACCATATGCCATCTTTTGGTAGTGTGGGTAGTTATGTTTTGAGGCTGATAATACTTCGCTCATGTAATATACCGGTCTTTGCACCGACTTTCCTTCCTCGTCATGCTCCACCACTACCACTGCACTTACAACTCGGTTGGTTGCGGCTATATAGAGCAGCATTGGCTATTTAGGTAGTGGGGTGGCTAATATTGGTGCAAAAGAGAACATATTTTTAACTCCCGAAACGCACTATCCGCTTGCGGTGTCCATGTAAATTTGTCTGCCTTTTTCATTAACTGGTAGAGGGGTAATGCCTTCTCTCCCAGCCGACTTACAAACCGGCTTAACAATGCAAGGAAACCAGTGAACTTCTATACATCGTTAAGGGACTTTGGTAGTTCCATTCTCTCTATAGCCTAGATTTTCATCGGGTTAGCTTCAATACCTCGGCTGGACATGAGAAAACCGAGTAATTTTCCAGCCGGCACACCAAAGGTACATTTTTCCGAGTTAAGCTTCATCCAGAACCGGCTTAGGTTCGCGAATGTCTGCCGGATATCATCAAGGAGCGTATTGCTTTCCTTAGTTTTTATCACAACATCATCCACATAGACTTGTACATTTTGACCTATTTGGTCATGTAGACATTTTTTGCATGCATTGCTGATACGTTGCTCCTGCATTACGTAATCCAAACGGCATTGTGCAATAGCAATAAGCCCCGTAAGGGGTGATACATGTAGTCTTTATTTGATCATCCGGGTTCATAGGTATCTGGTGGAAACCAGAGTATGCATCTATGAATGACAATAGTTCACATACGGTAGTTGAGTCTATGCTTGGTCTATCCTAGGCACTGGGAATGGATCTTTTGGACACGCCTTATTCAGGTTCATGTAGTCAATGCACATATGCCACACCACTGCCATGTTCGGATCATCCTTCTTCTTTTCCGCGAGCACCGGATTAGAGAGAGAATCCGGGAAAAGCACTTCCATGATAAATCTGGCTACAAGGATCCTAGATATCTCGTCCCCAATGACCTTTCTCCTGTCTTTGGTGAAGTGGTGGAGAGGTTGCTTCACCGGCTTAGCCACGGGTCTCACATTCACAGAGTGCTCGGCCAACTCCCTCGGTACACCTTGCAGATCCTGTGTGGACTAAGCAAAGATATCCCGATTCTCACAGAGGAAGTTGACAATCTCACTTTTCTATTTGTCGCCTAACCCGACACCAATAGTTATGGTGCACTCTGGGAACTGATCATCAATGGGTACTTTCTTCGTATCTTTTGTTGCTTGGTAAGAAACACTTCCATGCGGGTTGGTCAGAGCCGACATATGCTGCTGCACGGATTGAGCCAATGCCACCACCTTCTGAATTCTCCTTTTCTCTTGAGTTATCACGAGTGACTCGGCTACGTTAGATCTGGCGGAAGTGCACTCGGTCGAACGCCTAAAGTCCCCTGATATGGTAATCACTCCCCTTGGTCCGGGCAGTTTCATCTTTAGGTAACTGACGTGAGTACTTGCCATGAACTTGCTCAGATCAGGTCTACCGAGTAACACGTGATAAGCGCTTTCCAAGTTCACCACTTCAAAATCCAAATGTTCAGTCTGGTAGTTATCCCTTGTACCGAACAGCACATTAACCCAGACCTTACCAATGGGCTCACATGAGATACCTGGCACAATTCCATGGAAGGTAGTTCTTGTTGCCTGAAGCATGTTCTCCGATATCCCTAACTTGTGCATGGTATCCTTGTACATGATGTTAATGCTTCTTCCATTGTCTATCAGCACCTTGGAAAATCTCACGTTGATATTCGGACCAATGAACGTCGGATCCAGCACTAGCGCATACGATCCAGGACTCGGCATGAGCCGGGGATGATCCTTGATACTCCATGTAATCTCCTGGTCCGACCAAGGCATGTACCTCGTCATGGCCGGCACTACAGCATTCACCTCCATATGTTGGTGCTGAAACTCTTTCTGTCAGTCTCTTCCATGGTAAACACACAATAGCTTTGGTGATTCTCCCTATACTCGTTTCTTCCTTCATTACCATGGTAATCTTGGTCTTGCTATTGCTGATTATTCACCTGATGCACTGCATCCCTCCTTTCCTGATTTTCATACCTCGATGGAGGTGGTGGCAACATTAGTTGCTATCCATTCCCCCCGTGAGCAACTGCTGCTGAGGTGCTTCATTCCGGGGTGCTTCCTTCCGAGGTGCCTGAGCATTCCCCGAGCTACCCTATTCTAGTTTCCTCATCCACTCACATTGCCGGGTTGTATGGTTCGCCGGACTATTTGGACTTGGCATGTGGAATTTGCAAGGCTGGTCCAACATAGACTCAAACGTGTACCTCGGGCGATCCTTTCTTTCTTGCCACTGTTTCTTCTGTTTCAGAGTCCAAGGCTTCGTACCTTTACCATTTTGCTGCCAATGTTGTCCTCCAGTTTTCTAGCACTGGCTAGCATCGACATTGGGCTGATCTCGGTCTACGGCCACCACCTGCTACGAGATGTACCTGTAATCCGGACGATCATCCCTTCTTTTACCCCGGAAATCATTTATCCTAGATGACTCGGAGCCATCCCTGTTATAGTACTCCTCATTTGACTCACTTGACATTATCTGGGGTTGGGTCAGATCTCCCAAAGCGTACGAATCTGCGATCCGAATTTTCTCGGCCAAGGTGGTTGGCATATCTCGCTGCAACCTTTGCCACAACATACTTCCATATATGCAGCCTTGGGCGAACCACGCAATTGCTTGTGATTCAATTACCCCCTCACATGAGTTGCGCACGTTGCACCACCGAGTCAGAAAATCTCGGTCTGGCTCATTCGGTCTTTGCCTGCATAGTGCCAAAGTTAGTGGCCTATTGGGCCTCTTGTAGGTTCTTGAGAAATTGCTAACGAATGACTCCTCAAAATCCAGCCTATAGTTTATACTCCCTGGTGGCAAGTTGTTCAACCAAACTCTTGCAGGTCCTTCCAACATCTAGGGCACATATCTCACTTCCCACCTCAAATTTCCGGTTGCGATTTTAACTCCTGCCACATAGTCAATCAGCCAGTCCTCTGGCTTGGTGCTGCCATCGTAGGTCCTTGTTCCTCTGGCCAGCTAAAAGTTCGGTACTGGTGGTTCCCTCATAATCCGAGGTCCAAAGCATGTCGGTCCTAGAGGGTCCTGCACCTCGATCATCTCCGACCTATAAATCTAATCTAGTTTCAGCCTTGCGTCATCTGGCTGCAGGTTTCTGCTTCCCAGCCTTGATCCAATCACATGGTGCTCCGGTCTAGGATATCCATCGTTGACCATCGCTGAATAACCATCATTGTACCTGTCTTGATCCGGACGAGCATACTGTTGCTGCATCGCTTGGCCAGCGCTTCTCTCCTGGCGAGGTGCATATTGTTGTTGATGTTGCCGAGGTGCATTTTACCCTGCTCTCGCCAGATCTCGTTGTCCGGCATTGCTGTTGGCAACGTTCCATTGACCGGCATTGGCTTGGTCACGGTTACCTTGGCCAGCTTCACCTCGGCTGGTACTGTGGTGATCTTCATCAACTTGCACTGCTTTTCCTTTTCCGGCTCTCTCTAGATCATAGGGGACCATCTGTTTGTCCTTTCTACCCGAGGTTACCACCTCATCTCTCCTTGGGCCATGACCCGGGGAAGATGCAGCTCCAGCAGATTTTGTTGGGTTGTTTCTAGCTGAATGAACTACATTTGATGCTCCAGGCTATGCCAGGTTTGCCTTGTTCATTTCTTCATTTTGCTGGCATGCCACCCTCAACAAGTGGTTTACTCTATCCTGTTTCCTTTCTCGGGCCTCTCCGGTTAAGCCTTCTAACTCGGACACAGCTGCGTTTGCAGCCCTGAGGTTCTTTGCCGGGGTACTGTACCTCTCCAGCCCTCCTGTTACTATAGTAGCTATCTGACCTGGCCTAGGCTCATACTCCTTGTCAATTTCCATAATCGGGTTTCTACCTCGGATTTTTACTCCATCTATGCGATTTGCCTTTGCATATTCCCTCAAAGAGTGTTTTAGTGACTACTGCAACCCAGCTACTTTTCTCGCCCCAGCTAGCATTTTCTGCCTAGTTTCTTCTAACTTAGCTTGTGCCTGAGCCAGATCTACTACAGGAGCTATTGGTGTCGCTAAGCTATCTATTGCTTGATGTAGTACATTCTCTGGCATCTCTAGTGGAGGGAATCTAGACCTTGTCTGCTTTGGCGTAACTTCCGGATCTGGCGTCGGGTCCTTGCTTGCTCCTGCATTTGGCACGGTCATCATGACCTTGACGTAGCTTGCGGGGCGAGTGATACGCGTGTCACGAGCCATACTGAGAGGTGGTTCGCCTCCCTCGACGACATGCCACGGATGTACGCAGGACTTATCGATGCCAACATAGACCTTGTGCGCGGCAAGCTTGATGAAGAGGCCATTACACGGAGGAGGGTTCCTGCCGAAGCTCCCCGCGTTGTCACTGACGTAGTCCAGCGCTCCAAAGCGCTAAATAAGCCTAGATACGACGTGCTCGCCGGTGCCGAAGATGTTTCCTGTCTGGATTTTTACCCCTTCTAGCGCAGCTAGCCCCACGGTGGACGCCAACTGTCGTGGTGGTGGCACGACAGATGCCATGGATAGGCTAAAGATGGGGCCAAAGTACGCTAGAGGAATCCAGGGAGGGATAGCGTGGTGATTCCATGCACAAGTGTTTGTATTCTCACTCTATCAATGGTTGATTACAAGGGCTCCTTGAGCTGTTCGTAAGAAGGAGACTAGGTATCTTACCCCCCCCCACTACAGTGCTCTAGAGTTCTACCTTAGACAGAGAAAAATGATCGATCCCCTCCTATGGAGGCCCTGGTCCTCCTTATATAGGGGAAACTAGGGTACAAAGTTAGGGCATACGTGGAGGCATATTCCCCGAATATGCCCCTTGGTTAAAGCTACATGCCTCTTTATTCACTTTAAATGGCTAGTCCGGATTATGGACGTAACCCTCTGCGAGCCCCTTGTCTTTTGGCGTCACCAGAGACAGAATACGTCAGCCGACATTTCCCGCGTCACCTTTGTCGGCCACTCCCTGCTGGTCCTTCCCTCTGCTCACTTCGCTCACACCATAGTGGACAGAGGCCACCTTCTTACCAATGGGAGATTCCTTCCCTCTCTTGGAAGCCAAGTGGTAGCCCGGCTAGCGCTTGGCTAACCCGGCTACAAGGGACCTGCATATATGGCAAATTAAGGATGGCCGACATACATTTTATGTCGGCCGGGTTAGTGTTAGGTGGATACCCGCTAGCACAGGTTACTCCGTAAGTCGGCCTGCCTTGAGGAGACCCAGCCAGCACTTGCTTTGATCGTGTCGTACCTCGGCTAACTAGGCCTCTATACCCCGGCGTGACCCTACCCGGGGGTATCCCCCAATTGTCGATGATGTGCTCAGTGTGCCGGACAAGAGGGTTCGTTCAGCAGATCAGGTGTGGCTGGTACGCCGGCTAAAGTGCAGCGGGGATGTTCCGGCCGATGACGTATTCCTAGAGGAGAGAGGTGTGGGGGTTTAGGTACTGCTAGCACTATACTGGGAAAATTACGAGTGAAGCCCCCCACCCACCGAATTTAATAGGGGTCAAATGGGAATTTTGAAGTATCTAAAATTTTGCGGCACGAACTATTTCCGGATACGCGGGATATTTTACTACTTTATTTCGGTTTTGAATTTGGTCATGGTACATGTAATAATAGAAATTTGGTAGGCCGTATCTGCTCTGTGTTCAGGAATCCAAGGCCATACTCCCTCAATCCAACACCTCAACTGATCATACATGGCCGTACTCCCAATGCTTAGTATCTTGAATGAGAATGGATATCATACTTAGGAGTTTCAAAAAATTATGAGATAAATTACATCATGTTGGGAGGATGATGTTATACAATCATGCAAATTTGCAATTTCCAACTCATATTCATTTCATGGTCATGTTAGGAGCCATCTTATCAACAAGTTTTTTTACATACATAGGTGATGCCCTAAGGTCATCCGCAATGTGTAAAAAGTCACACCTTAAGGCTTTGATACGTCCATTTTTTTCATCACTATTCTATGTCTTAATTCACTATTATTCATTGATATATTTCGTATTGAGAGGTGATACTTATGTTATTTCATCTGTTTTTGCATGGTTGATGACTTTTGGAGCATGGACCGCTGCAGTCAGGATTCTGATGGAAAAGGTGCTGTTTGGAGGCAAAATTCACGAAGATCAGAAAATCCGGGAAAATATACGGAAAATCCTATTTTTCTAGAAGACGAAGGAAGCCAGAAGGGGGGATGGAGATGGGCCACAGGGGCCCACACCACCCCCTGGTGCGGGCAGCCCTAGGCCACGCCATTAGGTGGTCTGGCCGCCCTGGCCCACTCCAGGCTCTCCCCTGTGGCGTATATTATCCTCCCGAAACCCTAAGACTCAGGGAGCGACCACAGAAAGATTCCGCCGCCTCTGTAGGGCGGAAAACACCAAGAGAGAAATATCTCTCCGGCAGACAGATTTCTGCCGGGGGAATTTCTTCCCGGAAAGGGGAGATCGTCGGCATCAACACCACCATCAAGCTGGACTTCATCGGGATCATCATCATCATCATCACCACCACCATCATCACCATCAGCACCCTCATCACCATCTCCATATTGTTGTAACAATTGCGTTGAATCTTGCATAGTTCATAGGGGAAACTTTCCCGGTGTTGATTACTCCTTGTAGTTGATGCTATTGAGTGAATCATTGAATTATTGTTTATGTTCAGATTGTTATACATCATTATTCCATCTCTGATCATGATCCATATGATGTCTTGTGAGTAGTTCGTTTTGTTCTTGAGGACATGGGAGAAGTCATGTTGTTAGTAGTGGAGTTGTGTTGAGAAAGATTCAATAGATTGTTATTTAAGTTGTGGTGTACTTCTTCTAGTGGTGTCATGTGACCGTCGACTACATGACACTTCACCTATATGGGCCTAGGGGAATGCATTGTGTATTTGGCTACTAATCATAGGGGTTGCCGGAGTGACAGAAACCTGAACCCCCGTTAGGAAACCATTGCACAAGGGACGTAAGGGTCTTAGAGTTTAAAGCTGTGGTTAGGTTTCTACCTTAATTACTTTCTTGTACTTACGGATGTTTGCAAGGGGTATAATCACAAGTATGTATTAGTCCTAGGAAGGTCGGTACATTAGCACAGGTTCACCCACACAACACTTAGCAAGCTAAAGAAGATTAATCAACTATATGAAGCGAAAGCACTTGATAGTCTTCCCATGTGTCCTCAAGAACGTTTGATCATCTTAAGTAATACATCTGGCTTGTCCTTTGCTGTATAAAGGATTGGGCCACTTGCTGCATTTATTCCTACTGTCTTTTATTTACTCGTACTTTGTTTACTTTCTTTATCGAAAACCCCTAAAAATCCGTTTACTAAGTATTTGCAGAGAATTCCTGATCCATACCACTAGCCAGACCTTACGCTCCCTCGTTGGGTTCGACACTCTTACTTATCGAAAATACTGCGATACACCCCCTATACTTGTGGGTCATCAAGACTATTTTCTAGCGCCGTTGTCGGGGAGTGAAGCGCTATTGGAGAGTGGAACTGGTAAAGGAAACTTCTATTGTGAGTATTGTTTACTTCTGTTAGTTGCTTTATTTTCGTTATGGATAATTCGCTGAGTTTCTTATTTGGTAATGCTACTACCACTGCTAAGGTAGTAGATAAGCCACCACCTGCTGAGAATGATGTTTTCAAAATACCTACAAGAATTATTGATCGTGTTATGGATAACTACTATGTTGGGGATGGAACTGTCCATCCCGGTGATCATTTACTCTTTATACACGAATTATGCAGGTTATTCAAGTGTGCAGGTATTACTACAGATCAAGTTAAGAAGAAGTTATTCTCATTATCACTAAGAGGAAGAGCTGAGGAATGGTATAAGCTGCTGAAGAATGGTCAAGCTCTGGAATGGGAGGAAATAGTGCCTCTCTTTTATTCAAAGTTTTATCCTCCTAGTGAGATTCATAAATATCGGAATCAAATATATAACTTTTGGCCTCTTGATGGAGAGAGCACAGCTCAAGCTTGGGGGATATTGAAGTTACTAATGCTCAAATGCCCCATTCATGAGCTCCCCAACAATATTATTATGAATAACTTTTATGCAAGACTCCCTCTACATGATAAGGATTTATTGGATGCTTCTTGTGCTGGATCATTCACTCGCATGGAAGAAGAAGCTAAATGGGATCTTCTAGACCGTATTCAAGATAATGCTGAAGCTTGGGAGATTGACAAAGGTAGAAAGTCAGGTATAAATTATGATTATGAATGCATTGAATCTTTTATGGAAACTGATGGATTTCAAAATATTAAAAATGCTTATGGTTTAGACTCTCAATCTATTGCTTCTTATTTTAAGGCTTTTGCTTCCTATATTGAAGTGCCTAAAAATAAGTGGAATAAGTATCATGAACCTTATAAAGATATTGCTAAGAGTGTTCCTACAAGAAATACTGAAGTTTATACTACTAATCATGTTTTACCTAAACCTTACATTGATAAAATGCCTTTCCCAGTTAAGATGAAGGAACATTCTATGATAGCTAGTATGGTTAATGAAAGTACAAGTAAAGTTGTTGAACCTGATAAACAAATGGTTGATGAACCTATAATAGAAAATGTGAAAGACTTTGTTACTAAATATGAAGAAGAGGGACACACTATCCTTTGTAAGGATACCTCTAATTTTGTTTCACAAAGTAGTGTTATGAGAGCTAGTATTCCTGTGTTTTCTGTTAGAATAAGTGATCATTGCTATGATGGTCCTTGTGATAGCTATATTGTTAAGTTTATGCATGATACTGAAAGTTACTATGAGAGAGGGAAAAGTGTACTTATGTATCTCAATAATATCAAGTTTCCTCGTTTTATGCTGAAAGTTTTTATGTTGCACTTCTTTTGCCTTCTTATGCAAGTAGCCTCTGGTTTCAATGACTTGTTTGTTTAAAAAATTCTCTTGCATAGGAAGCGAGTTAGACTTAAATGTGTGTATTTTTTGCTTCTTAATGCTCTCTTTCACTTCAATTCATATTCCTATGTGAGCATCTTCAAAATTATCATGCCCATCTTAATGGCTATAAAGAAAGAGCTTTTTGGGAGACAACCCAGTTTATTTTTGCTTTCAGTTTGTTTTTGTTTCTTTGAGTCTTGGAAGTTATTACTTCAGTAATAACCTCTCCTTATCCGTTTTGTTTGGTTTTTGTGTCAAGATCAACCTCTAATGAGAGAGAAGTAATATTTGGGGAAGTTGCTGTCCCGAAACAGATTTTTGTGCTTCACCATAAAAATTCGTGAGAGATCTCTGTATGTCGGATTGAGCTGTAATGTTTTGTGCTTCTGCCCCAGGTTGTTATTGAACTTTCGTTAGTTTTGCACTTTTTGAATTGAGCAACAGAAGATTTTTGAAAAAATTGATCTTTACCTACTGGTCTGTTTAGACAGATTTTTGCCACTCTTGCATTTGCTTCTTTATTCGATTTCCTTTTTGAATTCTTTTTGGGTTTTCGGAAGGAGTTGCTTCAGTAGCTTATGTTTTGATGGTTTTCAGTTGAAGTTGAACTCAAAAGGTTTTATCACTTCACTTATACTAATGTTGCTAATGAGAACTGTGTGAAGTTTTGTCTGAAAGAAATTTCCAAATAGTGGAGATAATGGTGTAATAAGGAAGAGAAGGGTTTTATGACTCAAGTAATAAGTGTATGAAGATTAAGATATCAATGATATTCAAGTGATGACTCCGGAAGAATCTACTAGATACCAAATCCAGAGACCTGCAGAGTCTATTTTCAAATAGGTAACAGTTCTGGTAAGAAAAGTTCCGCGAAAATACTATCCAACTATATTTTTGCAGTTTTTTGTCAATAAGGAAAGCCACGAAGCGAAAAAGGGACAGAAACAGAGCCAGGGTGACCCACACCACCCTGTGGTGCGGGCCCACCCCTGGCCACGCCACCAGGTGGTGATTCCACCCCAGACTCCGCCTTCGACCCGTTTTCTCCCGGTACCTTCCTTTTGATATGAAACTTCATAATATATAACCCCCAGATCCCCCGAGGTTCATATATCGTGTTCTCGTTGTGTTTTTGTTTCGATCTGTTTCTGCCAGGAACTATCTTTGAAAGCTTAGAAGCACAATGGTGTCCGCCAAGGATAAAGGGAAGGAGCCTATGGAGGAAGATCTCCAAGACCCCAAGCAGGGCCTAGTACCTTTAGTCACTTGCCCTGCATCAACGGAAGCCCTACGAGTCACTAAGGAGTTCTGTGATAAGTACCGAGACTTGAGGAGGAAGGTGGACATGCTTCAATGGGAGAACAATAGGCTTCGCAAGATGCTAGAAGATTTCCTCACGTCGACTAAGAAAATATTACCACCACCGTCGAAGGAGTAGTTCATCATCAGGTTTGGCATCCCCTTGGTTTGTTCCAAGCTTGGGGGAGTGCCGCGGTATCACATCACTATCTTCTATCTTTTTACCTTATTAGTAGAGTCATATCATGAATAGAGAAGTTATTATGTAGTATGGTTTGCATTATGGAAGTGTCCCCTCTCTCGTTAGATGTGTATCCCTTGGAGTGAGTTGCCGTTATGAAATATTAATGAGAAGTTCTATCATTTACTCTTTTGCATAGCTTATTTTAGTTTTCAATTCGTGGTTATATGATTGATCTTGTTGTTAGTATTGGTATCACTTTGGGATCATTGAGTTAATTTAGTTGGTTTTGGCAAACCTGGCTCGGTAAGTAGCAACACTATTTTTGAGAGTTGAATGAAAAAGATAGAAGTACTCTCAAGAAAAATATTTTCATCATCTTTCTTTCTTGATTTGCTCATAAGTTTAGTATTCTCTAGTTAAGATCTTTTGTGTTTCCAAGGAAGATTGCATGTTTATCTTTATCGCTTGTATGTTTGTTTGTTTCCTTCAACTCTTATACTAGCTACCCAGCCTCGCTAGACAAAAACCTATACTGAGAGGGAATTCTTCTCGTGCATCCACTCCTTTAAACCAAAACCTTTGCCATTTGTGTCCACCATACCTACCTAGTAGCATTATTGCTATTCCAAGTAAATTATTGTTTTGTCTACCTCCCAAATTAAACTTGTTATGTGAAAATTAGTGATTAAAGCTCTCACAAACTTGATGGCACACTTTACTTTCTTGCACTTAATAAACTTGAACCATTGTGCCCATCTATGTTGCGTATATGCTTGCGCTTTATGAGTTGAAGTTAGCAGAACCATGTATCATGGGGACCGCTTTCAACACTTCATTTGGTACTTTGTACCTAGTTGATATCATGTTCTTTTGCTTATGGATCCCGGCGGTGTGAAATAAAAGTGGAACTTGTAAGGTCATGGAGTTTATATGTGTGTTAGAGAAACGCTTGGGCCGCTAGCCTAAGCCATTCCTAATCATGGTGGAAACTTGCAGCATAACTATAGTGAGCATTCTATGAAGCATCCTCAATAAAAACCTATGCAAATAGCAAATAAAAAGATTGCTGAGATGCTCACTGTCTGCTTGCCTTGTCATTTTGATTATGGGATAGCTCCTATGTCATGTGCAAGGGGTACCCCGTTGGCGGTTCTCAATGATACGCATGTATTTACAATGACAAGAGCTTGCTCGTGACTAAAGTTGAGTAGCATGAGGTTTGGTACTCATAAGTAAGGGGCATGGGACTTCAATTTATAACTTGTCAAGCATATCCTCTTAGTTGTGTCACTTTAACCTTAACCACCAAAAGATGCCTATGACAGGGGCAATGTGAGCTGAAAGCTAGTAAGTATCATAATTTTGGGAGCTCTTTATGAGACTTGCAATCCCTGCTTCGCTCTGCGAAGGGCCTTTCTTTTACTTTGTAGTTGAGTCAGTAAACCTATTCCCTTCTATCTGAGCAAGTATTTTGAGTTTTTGTGTTTCATTCATTCATATGATGATTTATTCAATCATGTTTCTTATGTTCCTTGTTTTGCACATTGCTCTTATCTTGATGTTTACTACTTTGAAAGCTATCATTGAAAATCAGCTATTTGTGAACTCCAGCAAATTATCAACTATTCTTCGACCAAGAGCTAAGTTTGCCATTACCAATTATGATTCACTTTATGTATCTTTATTGTGTTTCCTTTACTCATTGCAAGTTGAGTTATATAATAGTGAGTTGTCTTCTATTATGATCTATGTATTTGATAATTGTGATGCTTTTTGTCTGTATTCTTTTATCGACTCTTCACTCCATAAACCTGAGGCCATGTTTATTGAGCTCAGTTTCGCTTGGGGACAAGCGAAATCTAAGCTTGGAGGGAGTTGATACGTCCATTTTTGCATCACTATTCTATGTCTTAATTCACTATTATTCATTGATATATTTCGTATTGAGAGGTGATACTTATGTTATTTCATCTGTTTTTGCATGGTTGATGACTTTTGGAGCATGGACCGCTGCAGTCAGGATTCTGATGGAAAAGGTGTTGTTTGGAGGCAAAATTTGCGAAGATCAGAAAATCCGGGAAAATATACAGAAAATCCTATTTTTCTAGAAGACGAAGGAAGCCAGAAGGGGGGCTGGAGATGGGCCATAGGAGGCCCACACCACCCGGGCGAAGCGACCCTAAGTCGCGCCAACAGTGGTGTGGCCGCTCGACCACCAGCTCTTCCCTCGGGCGATATTATCATCCGAAACCCTAAGACTCGGGGCGACCATAGAAAGATTCCGCCTCTCAGGCGGAAAACACCGAGAGAAAGATCTCTCCGGCGCAGATTCTGCCGAATTCCTTCCCAGAGAGGGGAGATCGTCGCCATCAACACCACAATCAAGCTGGACTTCATCGGAATCATCATCATCATCACCACCATCATCACCATCAGCACCCTCATCACCATCTCCATATTGCTGTAACAATTGCGTTGAATCTTCCATAGTTCATAGGGGAAACTTTCCCGATGTTGATTACTCCTTGTAGTTGATGCTATTGAGTGAACCATTGAATTATTGTTTATATTCAGATTGTTATACATCATTATTCCATCTCTGATCATGATTTATATGATGTCTTGTGAGTAGTTCGTTTTGTTCTTGAGGACATGGGAGAAGTCATGTTGTTAGTAGTGGAGTTGTGTTGAGAAAGATTCAATAGATTGTTATTTTAGTTTTGGTGTACTTCTTCTAGTGGTGTCATGTGAACATCGACTACATGACACTTAACCTATATGGGCCTAGGGGAATGCATTATGTATTTGGCTACCAATCGTAGGGGTTGCCGGAGTGACAGAAACCTGAACCCCCCGTTAGGAAACCATTGCACAAGGGACGTAAGGGTCTTAGAGTTTAAAGCTGTGGTTAGGTTTCTACCTTAATTACTTTCTTGTACTTACGGATGTTTGCAAGGGGTATAATCACAAGTATGTATTAGTCCTAGGAAGTTCGGTACATTAGCACAAGTTCACCCACACAACACTTAGCAAGCTAAAGAAGATTAATCAACTATATGAAGCGAAAGCACTTGACAGTCTTCCCATGTGTCCTCAAGAACGTTTGGTCATCTTAAGTAATACATCCGGCTTGTCCTTTGTTGTATAAAGGATTGGGCCACATGTTGCATTTATTCCTACTGTCTTTTATTTACTCGTACTTTGTTTACTTGCTTTATCGAAAACCCCTAAAAATCCGTTTGCTAAGAATTTGCAGAGAATTCCTGATCCATACCACTAGCCAGCACCTTCTGCTCCTCGTTGGGTTCGACACTCTTACTTATCGAAAATACTGCGATACACCCGCTATACTTGTGGGTCATCAGGCCTATGTGGCATCCGCTAATTAACGTTCACCTTATACAGTATGCAGAAAATAAAGTTATCTTTAAGCCTAAGGTGCACCTCAAAAGCTTATGGGTTGCCCATAGAAAATAGTGAAGGGAATATGCCCGAGAGGCAATAATAAAGTAGTTATTATCTTATTCCTTGTTTACGACAAATGTTTATTTTGCATGCTATAATTATATTAATTTGGAAACATTAATACATGTGTGTTTAATAAACAAAAGGAAAGTTCCTAGTTATGCCTCTCTTATAAACTATCTTGTTGATTAACAAGATGATCAAGGTTTCCTGATCATGGACATTGGATGTTGTTAATAACGAGGTCACAACACTAGTGGAATGATGTGATGAACATTCATCCGAAGTATAGCATTCCAATCAAAGTCATTGTGTTTATATTGCTATAACATCATACGAAGTAATCCTAGTCCTTAGACCATGAGATCATGTCAATCACTAACACTAGAAGAGTATCTTGATAATATCAAACGTCACATTGTGAAAGGGTGATTATAAAGGTGGGTTTAGTGCTACGAAAGTGTTATGTAGAGGCTCATAGATCAAGAGTGGGATTTTTCCATCCCGATGATGGATAGATATACTCTGGGCCCTATCGGTGATATCACATTGAGAATAGCTTGCAAGCAAGTGATGTGATCACTAGAATGTTATATCACGGGAACGATAAAAGAGTACATGTCAGTAACGAGATCAACCTAGGTATGGAGATACCAATGATCGAAGCTCGGACATGTAATATATCGTGAGACAAAGGGATTTAGTTACTAGCGTTAAAGGTTCTCACGATCACAGAAGTCATCGTTGAATGTGGAGGAGTCAGTATGGATCTCCAGGTCCCGCTTCTGATTATTGATGTGAGAGGGGTCTCGATCATGTCTGCATTATTCGCGAACCGTAGGGTGACACACTTAAGGGATACCGACACCATTTGGAGCAAATATGTTTCAGATAAGGATTTAAGAAAGCGCTGGAATTATTTCAATATACACCGAAACTGTTTCTGGTGAAATTGCTGAAATTGATTCTGCATGTAATATTGAAATGTTGCAGGGGTTTTATGTGAATGTTTGTTAATTAAAGTAATTAACAAAATTCTGAATAAAAATAATAAAAGAGTTTTATTAAATGAGAGAGCATTAAATTTGGAGAAATTTAATGCATTTAAAGTGGAGACTTTAAAAGAGAATGTGAAGGGGCAAATTTATGTGGAGGGAGTTACCACCACATGAATGGGGGAGGTGAAGGGACACCCTCCATGGGCGCCGGCCATGGGACGGGTACCCTCCCCTCCTCCTATAAAAGCCCCCCCTCTCACACCTTCATACTCACACCTCCTCGGGAAGGATCTCTCCCCCTCTAGTATTTTTCCCCATGGTCTCGGATTAGCGAGATACATGTTCCCGGTGGCTCTATCTGGAAAGGAGTTGCTTCTTCCGCTACTTTGCTGGAGCGAGGGATGGAGGTTGTCGGGGTACCAGACGTGTGTGCTATCACGGATGCACCGCTTCTTTGTGGTGCTGGACTTGGTGGTGCTGGACTTGCTGGAGCTGGATCTGATAGACTTGCTGGAGCTGGACTTGCTGGACCTGCTGGACTTCATCACGATCTTGAGATCGGCAAGTGTACGACTCATCATCCACGAGTTCCATCTTGTTAACAAAGCTTTGTTGTCTTCGAGGGTATGTTCTCTATGGATGTATATCCACCCGTTGCTTGTATCTAATAGATAGATCTTGGCGTATAATAGTTCTGATCGTAGGAAATTTTTTGTTTTCTATGCTACGAACCCAACACTGGTATCAGAGCCTAATTTATGCGTAGGTGCTTTGCATGGGTAGTACACATATGTTTATATGTGGGCGATGATGATCATGTTATTGCTTCTTTCATGTATTTTGGATATTGGTGGCATAGTGGGATGAAGCGGCCTGGACCAACTTTACATGTCATCGCACATGAGACCGGTTCCACGACTGACAAGCAACTAGTTTTGCATAAGTGGCTGGCGGGTGTCTATCTCTCCTACTATAGTGAATATCTGATTTACAACGAGTTGCTAATAACTTAGTTATCATCGTCGTGGTTCCATGTTCGTAGGTAAGACCGGTTCTATCTTCGAAAGCCCTAAGCCACATAAAAACTTGCAATTAATAAATTAGAGGCGTCTAGTTTAGATCGTTGTTGGGCTAGTGTCATGATATGGTAATGTTGTAAGTTGATGTATAATTGATACTCTTACAACACACCTAATGTGTAAGTTCCATAGACCTTGGCCCTACACACAAAGGAATGATAGAGATCATACCATGATGCATATGATGGTGATCAAATGCATGGACCATATCATCCCACTTTACACATATGATGTCCGCATCTTGTATTGTTAGTTTGGCGCTTTTAGTAGCATTATAAGATGATCCCTCAGTTAGATATCAAGATAAAAATGTGTTCTTCCTTAAGTACGCACCGTTTATGTTTTGCCACTTCAAGACATCACGTGATGATCAGGTGTACTTGAATCCACGGTCATATTTCGGGTGTAAGACAGTTTTACACACACGGGTACTAAGGTTCTTACTTGGCGGGCCTAGCATGTACAGACATGCCCTCGGAACATGGACCGAAAGGTTAAGCATGAGTCATATAGTTGATGTGATGCCCATATCGATGCTCGCCTTTGAAGCTACACCGACTCACGTTATGATCGGACTTGGTGTAGTGGATTTGGTTCATGAAATCACCAAAAAGGCACGAGGGATGTCATTTTTGAGTGGGAGTTCATTTCTAATTTGGATTAGTTGAACCAAATTTGTCATAAACTAAATCAAAGTGATTTTGCATAATTTGTTGTAGTCATTGGCATATGTTTACTACCTTATGCTTAGTTTTAATTGAGATAATAGAACTATAGAATTCTGGATATTTACTTTACGAACTGGTATCGTATTGTTTTGAATGTGAATTTAAAGTTTAGAAGTCCTATTGCAAACTTTCAACAAACTCTATTTACTCCATGAAGTTTAATAAGTAGTATTAAATGAACAGTAAGAATTCCAATGTTAGTATCTAAAGTATCATGTTTGCCTCCATGATTCTTGACATTCAAAAATTGTTTTAATATCAAGGTTATCTAGGAGCTGAAATAATTGTTTCAGAAACCATCATGTGTGAAAGATATTGTGATATCTAAAACAAAGTTTATGGTTGCAATATGATAGAGTATAATTTAACAAAATACACATTCTCATATTGTATGAGAATTTTTGAAGGTTTGTAACACCCCAAGTCCTTAATCAAGGTTATCAAGTTCCTAATCACCCAATTTAGGGTTCACAAAAACTTTTATTAAGAAAATGAACATGAATGCATGTGTGTGCGGCATTAGTATAGAATTGATTGAATATGCCATGCTTGATTGTTGTAGATAATATGAAATGGTTTAAAGGTGAATGCCACATCATCTAGACCAATTACAAACAAAATCCAAAGAGAAAGAAATCAAATAAGATTAAATAAGGCAAATGGTCATTTTGACCATTTTAAACCACTAGGCCACTTTAGGTGTTCCTAGGAGAAGATTTCTAACAGAAACTATTCTATTTCTTTTCACCCCTTGCTAGACCAAGTAAAGATGTATCAAGACCTACTTTACAAACTTACAAAAACATCTAGCAAATCAATTTAAAGGACATTTGAAAATTGAATCCAATTCATATGTGAAGATCACACTTTTTCAAAAACCCACCAAATGAATTCACCTTGACTTATCCAAGCAAACCTAGTCTCTCAAGCTTAATCTAAGATCACTCAAAAAATTTGAATCAAAAATTCAAAAATAATTTTCATGCGGCCATTTCATCAAACACTTGGCAGGCACAGAATAAACACTAGACTAGCTTCACTGTTTTCTATAGTGATCATCGACCCATTTGTTCCCTAGTTACTCCCATGTTCCCTCTAAGCCTAACCCAGCCCCAGACCAGCCCCCCTTCGCCGCTGGCATAGTGGAGCGCCGCCCGAAACTGGTCATCATTGGCCGACCACGGCCAGCTCGCACCAGACAGCCTCGCGCCCATCCAGCATGTCCACTAGCGTCGCTGCAGCCTACCGCAACCCCCTGTCCAGCCCACGAGCATAGCCGAGCCGTGGACCACACTAGCACCACCGTGCACTGCCTCTCTGTGCCATGTCCAGAGCGCGCTAGTGCGCTACGCCCGACCAGCTCACACGCATCGTTCCTTGACCTCCCCTCGCGTGCATAGACCTGCCATGATCGCAGCACCCCGGTAGACACCCCCGTTCACCGTCGCGTGACCCACAACAGCCACATGCCGTCGCAAACACCACTGCCTCCGCTCAGAGCACCGCACGCGCCCGACCAAACCCAGACGCCCCACGCCTCGCCTTTAAGCCATCAACAACCGCCAGGAGACACCACACTGTCCACCTACCCCAGCCATGCCTTTAGCTCTCTGTGCCGCCCTCACCGGAGACGCCAGCCGCACTGTTCTGCCCTCGTCGAGCTATAAAAGGAGGCCACCCTAGCCTCCATTCCCCACACTATTCGACTCCCCACTCACCACTGAGCCTCCCACACCTCTTCCCGCAGGAAGGTTAGCACCACCATGCAGGAATTGCACCGAAGTCCATCGCTGCTGGAGGAGAAGGGCGCCGTCGATTGCGACCACCCCGAGCCCTGCCGTGACCGCGCCTCGCCTCGCCATCGTCCACATCGTCGTTTTCCCCTGTCGCCGAGCCTAGATGGAGCCCAGGTGATCCCCGCCATACCCCCACCACCGCGTTAGGTTTAGCTCGTCGCCGGAGCTGTTCGTCGTCGATGACGACCCTCAGCCGTTGGATTAGATTTAGATTGTAGGGCTCTGGTTAAAAGATATTGTTTTGTTTAGTTAGTCTCGCTGACCAATGGACCCCCTCTGTCAGTCGCGCGCTGCGTTGCGCTGTGCAGTTGGGCCGGCCCGTTAGCTTTCCCGCGCTGGCCCAAAAATTCAAACAATTGTTTTTTCCTTTTTAGTTTAAACTAGCTTTTGTCCCTAGTTTCAAAAATCAATTCAGAGAGTTTTACTCAACCAAATTACATGATTCAAATTTTGCTAGAAAGGTAATTAAAATATCTATCCAAGCTAGTTGGATTTAAATCATTTGGAGTTAGAGATAATCTTTAGTAAAAATAATAAGACAGAGCCTTTTGTAACTTCAAATAGTTTTCAAAAATCAACCATAATAGCTTTTGAGTTGATTCCAACTCTCAAAAATCACATTTGATAATACCTATCTGAATATGTAAAAATATTTAGGTTTGAATGTAGTGACTTTGGGCTAGTACCAAAATAATGCTATTAGGGCATTTCTAGTCACTTTAAATCTATTAAATAATAATCTTAAACTTTATAAAATGTGACCAACCCTTTAAATCACATTCCCATATATTAGAATATGTGGTGATGACATGTGTCAACATGATCCTATATTTTAATTGGAGAATACTAAATCTTAATTAATTTCAATGAGTAGAAATTACTTTTCTCAAATAAACTAAATGAAACTAGTTCTTTAAATCATGTGATGATTGTGGTGATGCTAGATCATCAAGTGTGTGCCTTAGTATGCTAAATAGACTTTGTTAAGTATTGTTTGGTGATTGTGTACCCCGTATTCCTTTATAGACGATAGTACCGACCAAGTCTACGAGGAGGAGGAGTTCTACCCCGAAGAAGACGAAGAGAACTTCAATCACTACACCAATCAAGACAAGCTATTATTAGCAAGCTAGATCTATGCAAGCTTTAACCTAATCAAGATTCCTTAGGCATGTTTTGGTCATACATTTTGATTTATACCCATCCCAAGGTTTACTTGCAAGCTTTACTCTTTGCTTTACCAAAGTTTCTTTACTTTTAGTGATGCTTTGTGAGATTTTGGAAATTAGTATAGATATCATAAAGAGTATAAAACTAGGCCTATACTAGATGTCATTCTATGGCATGAGATTGAGATTAGCACCCCTCATTAGTGAACACTCTTAACTTAGTGGCTAGTGCTAAACATAAAACTTGATCACTTTTGATGGGAATACTTGGTAAAAATGATTATGAAAACCTTGGAATGATGAGTCATTCTATTGAGATGTTTTGACATGTGTTGAGAAACACAAATGGATTCGATGAGGAAGTTGTTGAGGCATGAGCCTTAGCCCTTTATAAAAACTGATGGTTGGGTTTGGATGCGATACCATTCCAATTTTACCATACAACCACAATACCTGAATTGGGTAAGGCTTAGCTAGAAGTTTATATGCATTAGTATGGGTTCCCTTGCGGAGGAGGTTTGAGCTGACGCTATCTCTTGATGATGTCCACCTATGCAGTGCCCATGATGGCAGATGGCCATGGCTGGGAGGCCAAGCTCATAGGAGAGGTGCCTATACTAGGGTGTGTAAAGGAAAGGTTATGATTGATTATCCGCATACTAAGTATGATGATTCAGGGTTATCCCTGACGGATGTATAGAATTTTGTGGTGAAAGTGTATCACCTCTACAGAGTGTCAAACTATTCGAATAGCCGCGTCCATGGTCATGGATAGTTGGAGTGTACATACTGTTCCGTCGTCAGATGTTTTCAAAATGACTTGTGAAGTGATCTATGATTTTGACTTGACCACAATAGGGTTGTGAATATGAAAACTAGGTTCCCAACGTAAGTGATTTAGAACATTTTAGTTAACTTTCTTTGCTTCTAAACTCAGTTTAAATAAATCTAGCTTTTTTGCAAATAAACTTAGAGCTTAGGATTCCTACTAGAACTACCTTACTTGTTAGTGATAGTTTGCGAATACTTAAAGAGTACTCATGGCTTTGTCCCTGGCTATTCCCATGGCCAGACTATGAGGAGGACTATTCGGAAGAAGGACAGCAGGACGGCTATGACAACTAGGATCATCTCCCATCATCAGCATTGCCTGTGACACTGAAGATGGAGCCTGCTACTACGCTTATTATTATTCCGCTGCTTGTTTGTATTAAGACTGGATCATGAGATCCTTTATTTGTGTAAGATCTTATTATGGTTTGTAATGTATGATGTACTGTGATATCCAATCTGTTATGTCTCGCAAAAATGGTAATCCTGGGATTGCGATGTATGGCATAACAGGCATCTGGGATTAAAAATCCGGGTATTGACAAGTTGGTATCAAAGCCATCCTGACCATAGGAGACCCTAGTTAGAATGGACGTCCGAACAAAAACTTGGTTTCAAGCAAAAGAAGTGAGGATTTATGAAAACCTATTCCCACTCTTATCCTGGATTCTTTCAAAAAAAATCATGTTCCTCAAAAATTCTTACATTACTACATAAAAATTTGACACACTTGATCACCTCACTAACTTACTCATCCTAAATTGTTATAGATCGAAGTTCAGTATTGCAAGTTCTACCAGTTGGGCAACAGAGGCCAACTGATCTTTGAGAGGGATCTTGATGCACTATCGGAGTATCTTGAGCGTCCGCATCCGGAATTCTTTGGAGCTCAACTCAAGGAGCACCCAGGAGGAGATCTACAATGGATGATAGTTGCAGATCTTCGAGGCAAGATGGAGGCACCCCTTTCTGAGAAGATTCAATTCACCATGAGAGAGAACAACTAGCTAGATGGATTAGCCAGGGTTATGCATGAAGCTCTTGCCCATCGGTGTGGGCAAAACATCAACTTGATCCAAGGAACTCGCTTTGCTCACTATGCAAGGCGTGATTCTATAGGAATGCCATTGGAGATGCCAAGTCACCCGGAGATGAACCGCCAAGTGGACAATCTTGACTTCGTACTGTATGATAGACAGAAGGAATTGGACAATGCTCGAGCCTACGCCAACCACAACCTTGCCATTGCCACCAAGAAGGACCATACTTTCGCCATGCTCGCCAAGGATCGCCAATCACTTCGCCGTCAACGCGAGAAGAAGAATCACACCATCGCTCGTCTTTGCAAGAAGGTGGCCGACCTCGAGAAGACCATCCAGGAGTAGGAAGTCCAGCTTGAAGCAAAAGAAGAAGAGGAAGAAGGTGAAGACATCCAGGGAAATATTCACTCCTACCTCAGTGATGACAATGACAACTTGGAGGATGATGCCATGGATTTCCACACTGATGATGATGACTCCGACTTCATTGATGATGAGTAGATGCACTTAATCACTACCGTAGGAATGAGTTGTATCGGTACCACTATCTTAGTTCACAGAATGGTTCTTAAAACCATATGTTTGCCTTTTGTGTTGTGGTGTGTGTGTTGTGTTGTGTGCTTGAATGAATGAATGAATGAATGAATGAATGAGAAGAAGTTAGTTGCAAAACCTGACTTCAAAATCAAAGTTTAGAGCTTTTGAAAACAAAACGATGAACCTTAGAACTTTCCCTCTTACCCCATTATCTATCTCAATCTTCAGATGACTCGTGGAAACCAAGGAGGAAGCAGCTCATCGCAGGACCCGATGTTGCAGACTCTGCAGATGCTAGTTTCCGACCGTGAAGCTAGCAGAGTAGAGCGCCAAGCCAACCTAGCCACCCTACAACAGATAGCTCAGATGGCCCACAATAATCAAGGCCAAGGAAATCAGGATCATCATGGGTCCAAGCTTAAGAATTTTCAGAATACCAATCCCCCTATCTTCAACAAATCTAAGGATCCTTTAGATGCTAATGACTGGCTGCAGACAATGGAGAATAACCTAGAAGTCGTAGGAGTTGACGCCAACGAGAAGGTACTGTTTGCCACCCACTATCTGGCAGGAGATGCAAGAGCCTGGTGGAATAGCACCCGTACTATGAACCACGGTCAAGTGATGACGTGGGAAGCTTTCAAGATCAAGTTCAGTTGCACCCATGTGCCGCAAGGATTAGTCACCCGGATGAGAGATGACTTCAGAGAACTGAAGCAAGGCAGGATGACAGTAGTTGAGTACCGTGACAAATTTCTGTCCCTCGCTAGGTATGCACCTGATGAGATCAACACTAAAGCCAAGAAGAAAGAAAGGTTTCTGAATGGATTGCAGGATGAGATGCAGACTGTGTTAGTCAACATCCGTTTTGAAGACCTAGAAGAGCTAGTCGACTCTGCCGTACAGATGGAAGGGAAGATAAACCAAGCCAATGACAACCGCAAGCGCAGAATGATGCACCAGACTGGGTCCCATAATACCCAGAAGTATCGCCCCAACCCGTCTGTAGGATATGCCCCAAGAAACAATAGACCCCCAATGTCTCACCCAAGCTACCCCAATCGTAGCGGAGCAAACGTGAAGTCCGGAGGAAACCATAACAACAACCTCGGCAACTCCAACAACTTCAACCGTGCACCGCCCAAGTCCAACAACAACAACAACAATACTGCCCCAAGGACTGGCAGCAATGTCGTGCCTGTTGCAACCAAAGACAAGTCCCAGATTACTTGCTTTGAATGTGGAGTGAAGGGTCACTACTCCAACGAGTGTCCCAAGAAGCTTGCAGCCACCACCAATGTGAATGCCCCAGCTCAGCAGCAACGTCGTGTTCAGCCTGGAAGAAGATTTGCCCTAGGGAATTCGCTCAACCGCAACAGCCGTTTGTTCCACATGAATGCTGAAGAAGCCCAGGAAGCGCCAGATGTCATGCTGGGTATGTTTTCTGTTAACTCAGTATTAGCAAGAGTGTTGTTTGATTCTGGAGCATCGCATTCGTTTGTTATAGAAGAATTTGCATGCACTAGTAAGATTCAACCAACAAAATTGAAGCATGTAATGATAGTTCAAATACCTGGTTCAACCACCAAAGCTAGAAAAAATTGCAAGGCTGTACCTATCAGAATCCACGGGATAGATTTTTATGCTAATCTAATAGTACTTGGAACCAAAGGTTTGGAAGTAGTACTAGGAATGGATTGGATGTCGAAACATAAAGGATTGATCAACTGTGCCAAGAAAGCCATAACCATGACCAGTAGCTCTGGAGTATCAGTAGAGCATGTATTTGAGACCTTGCCCCGTCAATTCAAATGCAACAAGAGTCTAGCTCTACCAACCGTTGACCAAGTCAGAGTAGTCTGTGAATACCCCGACGTATTCCTAGATGAATTGCTCGGTATGCCCCCAGATCGGGATATCGAGTTCATTATTGAACTAATTCCTAGAACTGGACCCATAGCTCAGAGACCCTATAGTATGAACCCATCTGAATTAGTGGAGCTGAAGAAGCAACTTGATGCTATGCTAGAGAAAGGCTTGATTCAACCAAGCGCATCGCCATGGAGATCGCATGTTCTGTTTGTTGATAATAAAGATGGAGGTAATCGTTTGTTCACGGATTACCGGAAGCTAAATGATGTCACCATCAAGAACAAGTACCCACTGCCAAAGATTGAGGATCTGTTTGATCAGTTTATTGGTGCTAGAGTGTTCTCTAAGATTGATCTTAGGACTGGTTATCACCAACTCAAGATTCGTGCAATGGATATTCCAAAGACCGCTTTTACCACCAGATATGGATTGTATGAGTATACGTTCATGTCTTTTGGATTAACCAATGCCCCCTCTTATTTCATGAATCTCATGAATAAGATTTTTATGAACTTTCTGGATAAGTTTGTCGTTGTTTTTATCGACAATATTCTTATCTATTCCAAGTCAGAAGAAGATCATGAGCAACATCTGAGAACCATCCTTGAAACCCTCAGAGAGCATCAGTTGTATGCCAAGTTTAGCAAATGTGAGTTTTGGCTGAAAGAAGTAGGATTCCTCGGACATATTGTGTTGGCAGGAGGAGTCGCTGTTGATCCCGCCAAGATCAATGATGTTGAAGAATGGGAGGCCCCAACCACTCAAACCCAAGTCCGTGCATTTGTCGGATTAGCAGGATATTACCGCAAGTTCGTAGAAGGATTTTCGAGCATCACAAGACCAATGACCCAATTGTTGAAGACAGACAAGAAGTTTGAATGGACCGACAAATGTGAAGCAAGTTTCCAAGAACTCAAGAAGAGACTGATTTCAGCCCCAATATTGATTATGCCAGATATCAAGAAGCCATTTGATGTGTATTGTGATGCATCCAAGATTGGTCTTGGATGTGTGTTTATGCAAGAAGGCAAAGTCATAGCATATATGTCTAGACAACTGAAGCAACATGAGCAGAACTACCCCACCCATGATCTTGAATTACCACCTGTAGTTTTAGCTTTGAAGACATGGCGTCATTACCTTATGGGTAACCGCTGTGAGATTTATTTGGATCACCAGAGCCTAAAGTATATCTTCACCTAGAAGGACTTGAATATGAGGCAAAGGAGATGGATAGAGTTAATCAAGGATTATGACCTTGACATTCACTATCACCCCGGCAAAGCCAATGTGGTAGCAGATGCTCTTAGCAGATTGTCGTGTAGATTAAACACCATAATCAAAGAAGCCCAGCCCCAAAGTTTACATGAAGAGTTGGAGCAGTTTAGAACTGAGCTAGTTAGCAAAGGATTTTAGCTAGCAATTAACTTCAACCCACGTTGATCGGTCAAATCAAGGAAGCCTAGAAGGAAAATGCAAGTATCGAAGGAATCAAACGTCGTATTGGTACAGGAAAGGTACCTGGATTCACCAAAGATGATGAAGGAGTTTTGTGGTACAAAGGACGTATCTGTGTGCCAGGAGATTCGGAGCTGAAGCAAGTTATCATGCAAGAAGCTCATGATACTCTTTATTCTATCCATCCCAGAGGAACGAAGATGTATCAAGATTTGAAGGAGCAATTTTGGTGGCACAAGATGAAGAGAGAAATCGGAAACTACATAGACAAGTGTGATATCTGTCAGAGAGTCAAAGAGGAACATCAGAGACCCGCAGGACTTTTGCAACCATTGCAGATTCTGGAATGGAAATGGGATTCCGTCGGAATGGACTTTATCACCGATTTGCCTACTTCTAGTAGGGGAAATGACTCTATTTGGGTCATAGTTGATAAACTGTCCAAGGTAGCCCATTTTATACCTGTCAAGACTACTTACTAGAGTTCGAAGCTAGCAGAGCTGTACATTGATAGAATCGTCAGTTTGCATGGAACCCCCAAAACCATAGTATCGGATCGAGGAACCTAGTTTACCTCAAGATTTTGGCAGAAAGTCCAAGAAGGATTGGGAACCAAGTTGAATTTCAGCACAGCTTATCACCCGCATACCTCTGGATAGACTGAAAGAGTCAACAAAATCTTAGAAGATATGTTGAGAGCTTGTGTGTTAGAGTATGGATCAAAATAGAAAATTGTCTACCTTTCGCTGAATTCTCTTACAACAACAGTTATCAAGCCAGTTTGCAAATGGCCCCATTTGAGTTCTTATATGGAAGAAAGTGCAGTACCCCTTTGAATTGGTCGCAAGTAGGAGAGAGTCAGATCTTCGGACCCGACATCCTACGAGAAGCAGAAGAGAAGGTTCATAAACTATGTGAGCACCTCAAGACCGCCCAATCCAGACAGAAGAGTTATGCTGACAAGAGACGTAGAGACCTGAGTTTCAATGTCGGAGATTTTGTGTATCTCAAAGTTCCGCCGTTGAAAGGAATGCAGAGTTTTTAGCTGAAAGGAAAGTTAGCTCCCAGATATATTGGACCCTTCAAGATTCTGAATCGCCGAGGAGAAGTATCTTATCAATTGGAACTGCCAGAGGAGATGTCCGCCATCCATAATGTGTTCCATATCTTGTTACTTCACAAATGCTTAGAAGTGCCGGAGAAGACCGAAGTTTTCAAGAACATCGATCACCGAGCCATTGATATCAACAAGGATCTGGTGTATCGCGAAGTGCCCATCCGTATCTTGGAAGAAGCCTTCAGAACCACCAGAACCCGGAGTATCAAATTTCTCAAGATCTAGTGGAGCAACCATATCGAAGAAGAAGCTACCTGGGAGCGAGAAGATTATATTAGGACGGAGTTTCCAGATCTCTTTAGTTCCTAGTTTTTCTTAAATCTTGGGACGAAATTTTTTAAGGAGGGAAGGTTTGTAACACCCCAAATTCTTAATCAAGGTTATCAAGTTCCTAATCACCCAATTTAGGGTCAACAAAAACTTTTATTAAGAAAATGAACATGAATGCATGTGTGTGTTACATTAGTATAGAATTGATTGAATATGCCATGCTTGATTGTTCTAAATAATATGAAATGGTTTAAAGGTGAATGCCACATCATATAGACCAATTACAAACAAAATCCAAAGAGAAAGAAATCAAATAAGATTAAATAATGCAAATGGTCATTTTGATCATTTTAAACCACTAGGCCACTTTAGGTGTTCCTAGGAGAAGATTTCTAATAGAAACTATTCTACTTCTTTTCACCCCTTGCTAGACCAAGTAAAGATGTATCAAGGCCCACTTTACAAAATTACAAAAATATCTAGCAAATCAATTTAAAGGACATTTGAAAATTGAATCCAATTCATATGTGAAGATCACACTTTTTTCAAAAACCCACCAAATGAATTCACCTTGACTTATCCAAGCAAACCTAGTCTCTCAAGCATAATCTAAGATCACTCAAAAAATTTGAATCAAAAATTCAAAAATAATTTTCATGCGGCCATTTTATCAAACACTTGGCAGACACAGAATAAACACTAGACTAGCTTCACTATTTTCTACAGTGATCATCGACCCATTTGTTCCCTAGTTACTCCCCTGTTCCCTCTAAGCCTAACCCAGCCCAAGACCAGCTCCCCCCTTCGCCGCTGGCACAGTGGAGCGCTGCCCGGAAGTGGTCATCACCGACCGACCATGGCCAGCTCGCACTAGACAGCCTCGTGCCCACCCAGCATGTCCACTAGCGTCGCTGCAGCCTACCGCCACCCCCTGTCTAGCCTACGAGCATAGCCGAACCGTGGACCACACTAGCACCGCTGCGCACCGCCTCTCTGCGCCATGTCTAGAGCGTGCTAGTGCACTGCGCCCGACTAGCTCGCACGCGCCGCGCCTTGACCTCCCCTCGCGTGCACACACCTGACATGATCGCAGCACCCCGGCAGACACCCTCGTTCGCCGCCGCGTGACCCACAACAGCCGCACGCCGTCGCAAACACCACTGCCTCCGCTCAGAGCACCGCACGCTCCCGACCAAACACAGTCGCCCCACGCCTCAGTTTTAAGCTAGCAACAACCGCCAGGAGACACCGCACCGTCCACCTACCCCAACCATGCCTTTAGCTCTCTGTGCCTCCCTCGTCGGAGATGCCAGCCGCACTGTTCTGGCCCCTCGTCGAGCTATAAAAGGAGGCCACCCCAGCCTCCATTCCCCACACCATTCGACTCCCCACTCACCACTGATCCTCCCACACCTCTTCCCGGAGCAAGGTGAGCACCACCATACCGGAATTGCACCGGAGTCCGCCGCTACTGGAGGAGAAGGGCGTCGTCGATTGTGACCACCCCGAGCCCTGCCGTGACAGCGCCTCGCCTTGCCATCGTCCACATCATTTTTTCCCCATCGCCGAGCCTAGATGGAGCCCAGGTGAGCCCCGACAGACCCCCACCGCCGCGTTAGGTTTAGCTCGTCGTCAGAGTTGTTCGTCGTTGACGAAGACCCTCAGCCATTGGATTACATTTATATCGTAGGGCTCTGGTTAAAAGATATTGTTTCGTTTAGTTAGTCTCGCTGACCAGTGGACCCCCTCTGTCAGTCGCGCTGGCCCAAAAATTCAAACAATTGTTTTTCCTTTTTAGTTTAAACTAGCTTTTGTCCCTAATTTCAAAAATCAATTCAGAGAGTTTTACTCAACCAAATTGCATGATTCAAATTTTTCTAGAAAGGTAATTAAAATATCTATCCAAGCCCATTGGATTTAAATCATTTGGGGTTAGAGATAATCTATAGTAAAAATAACAAACAGAGCCTTTTGTAACTTCAAACATTTTTCAAAAATCAACCATAATAGCTTTTGAGTTGATTCCAGCTCTCAAAAATCACATTTGATAATACCTATCTGAATATGTAAAATTATTTAGGTTATTAGGGCATTTCTAGTCACTTTAAATCTTTTAAATAATAATCTTAAACTTTATAAAATGTGACCGGCCCTTTAAATCATATTCCCATGTATTAGAATATGTGGTGATGACATGTGTCAACATGATCCCATATTTTAATTGGATAATATTATATCTTAATTAATTTCACTGAGTAGAAATTACTTTTCTCAAATAAACTAAATGAAACTAGTTCTTTAAATCATGTGATGATTGTGATGATGCCAGATCATAAAGTGTGTGCCTTAGTACGCTAAATAGACTTAGTTAAGTATTGTTTGGTGATTGTGAACACCGTATTCCTTGATAGACGATAGTACCGACCAAGTCTACAAGGAAGAGGAGTTCTACCCCGAAGAAGACGAAGAGAACTTCAATCACTACACCAATCAAGGCAAGCTATTATTAGCAAGCTAGATCTATGCAAGCTTTAACCTAAGCAAGATTCCTTAGGCATGCTTTGGTTATACATTTTGATTTATACCCATCCCAAGGTTTACTTGCAAGCTTTACTTTTTGCTTTACCAAAGTTTGTTTACTTTTAGTGATGCTTTGTGAGATTTTGCAAAGTAGTATAGATAGCATAAAGAGTATAAAACTAGGCCTATACTAGATGTCATTCTATGGCATGAGATTGAGATTAGCACCCCTCATTAGTGAACACTCTTAACTTAGTGGCTAGTGCTAAACATAAAACTTGATCACTTTTGATGGGAATACTTGGTAAAAATGATTATGAAAACCTTGGAATGATGAGTCATTCTATTGAGATGTTTTGACATGTGTTGAGAAACACAAATGGATTTGATGAGGAAGTTGTTGAGGCATGAGCCTTAGCCCTTTATAAAAGCTGATGGTTGGGTTCGGATGCGATACCATTCCAATTTTACCGTACAACCACAATACCTGAATTGGGTAAGGCTTAGCCGGAAGTTTATATGCATTAGTATGGGTTCCCTCGCAGAAGAGGTTTGAGCTAAGGCTATCTCTTGATGATGTCCACCTATGCATTGCCCAGGATGGCAGATGGCCATGGCTGGGAGGCCAAGCTCATAGGAGAGGTGCCTATACTAGGGTGTGTAAAGGAAAGGTTATGATTGATTATCCGCATACTAAGTATGATGATTCAGGGCTATCCCTGATGGATGTATTGAATTTTGTGGTGAAAGTGTACGACCTCTACAGAGTGTCAAACTATTCAAATAGCTGCGTCTGTGGTCATGGACAGTTGGAGTGGCCATACTGTTCTGTCGTCAGATGTTTTCAAAATGACTTGTGAATTATCTATGATTTTGACTTGACCACAACAGGGTTGTGAATATGAAAACTAGGTTCCCAACATAAGTGATTTAGAACATTTAAGTTAACTCTCTTTGCTTCTGAACTCAGTTTAGATAAATCTGGCTTTTTGCAAATAAACTTAGAGCTTAGGATTCCTACTAGAACTACCTTACTTGTTAGTGATAGTTTGTGAGTACTTAAAGAGTACTCATGGCTTTGTCCCTGGATATTCCCGTGGCCAGACTATGAGGAGGACTATCCGAAAGAAGGACAGCAGAACGGCTACGACTACTAGGATCATCTCCCATCGTCAGCATTTCCTGTGACACTGAAGATGGAGCCCTCTACTACGCTTATTATTCCGCTACTTGTTTTTGTATTAAGACTGGATCATGAGATCCTTTATTTGTGTAAGACCTTATTATGGTTTGTAATGGATGATGTACTGTGATATCCAATCTGTTATGTCTCGCAAAAATGGTAATCCTGGGATTGCGATGTATGGCATAATAGTCATCTAGGATGAAAAATCTGGGTGTTGACAAGGTTGGAGATGCTAGGCGTCCTAATCTACCAAAAAGGTTTTGAGAACTGATATTATACTCACGATTCATCCTTATAGGCTATAGTAGCTTGATCATGAAGTTGGCATGATAAGGATGAATAGAAGATGTATGTAAAATGTTTACTACACTAAAAGATTTCTAAAGAATGGGTTTCTGAAAGAATGCCAAACATTTGATGATGTTGATCCACTTCAAAGTGCAAGTCCAAAGGTATTAGTATTTGAATATACACGCTTTGTACTATGTGTCATGTGAATGACACAACTATTGATGTTGATAGATTCTTTTAAAAGGAAAAGGAATTGCTGAAAGAGAATCTATAAAATATTTGGCAGAAAAGAAAAAGTTGGAGATGTCCAGCTTAGGTATATAGAAGATATACATGTTATGGTTATATTCCTTGCTTGTTAAACAATGTGGTTCTTAGGTATTGGATACCGGTATTGGATATCGAATTGCTTGGTGTGAAGTTTCATACAGAACAACACAATTCATGAACTGCAACGGCCTAAGTAACTAGCAAGAGAATACGTGATGATGTTCACCGAAAACAAATAAACTATAATTGTGTTTTTCGTTGTCGTCAAACCTAGCCTTTAAGATTTGTTTTAATAATTGTTATTTTGTTCCGGTATTACGAGAACATTGGTTGTTCAAATAATTACCGTATTCCATAAAGGATGGATGAACTTTTACAAGTCTAGTTGGAGAAATCACATCCATAAACATTATTGCTAAAATGTCGTAAGAAAAATGATTGGAAGATCACTTATGAAGTGACATCGCTGTTTGAATTATATTGGAAAGTAAACATGAAAAACTCCATGTTGATGAATTTTTGGAGTCTTTTGATTTTGACCAATTGACGCTTGTGAAACTTTCCTCGAGATAATTAAAACTCCATTCATGGGCCAAAGAGGAACGGATATCTAACTTATTGGATATTATACATATTGATGTATATAGTCCATTATATGTAGCCATGTGTGGTGGATATTTTGACTTCATATGCTTTCTACAGAACTTTGAGTGAATATATCTATATATTTACTTAATAAGGAAGAAGTATGAAACATTTGAAAATTGTGCAAAGACTTTCAAGATGAAGTGGAAAATCATTGTAACAAGAAAATAAAAGAGTTTATGGTTTGATCATAAAGGAAGATATTTGAGTTACTGGTTTAGCAAAACACCTAAGATTTAAGGAATTGTTCCATGATTTGCATTTCCCGATAAACCATAGAAGTATGGCGTGTTCAAGAGATGGAATCAAACCATGTTTGACATGGTAAGATCAAAGGTGTCATTTATAAAAACTGCCATTATATTTTAAGGTTTAAAGCTTTAGATACTACCGCTTTTACACTGAAAAGAGCACCATCGTGATCCGTTGAAATGACACCATATGGGTTATGGTTTGGGATAAAACCTGAGTTGTCTTTTCTTAAATTTTGGTATGCTATGCATAAGTAAAATGTTTACAACCAAAGTCGGATAAGCACGTCGTTGTAGGTTATCCCCAAGAATTTGTTGGGAATTCCTCCATAACACCGAGGACAAAAGAGTTTGTCGATTGGAACGTCAAGTTTCTTGAGAAGGAATTTCTCGCGAAAAGTTAAGTGGGAGGACAATAGAACTTTGATAAGGTTGTTGAACCTTAGCTATATGTGCTAAGTAGCACAGCGCCGGAAAGTGTCCTGGTGGCGGCCACAATGCTCATGGCTCCCGTGATTACAAAGGTTGTGATCTCAGAGATTAGAGTTCTTATTGAACTGTGTGGGTCGGTAAGAATCAAATAGTAAGATTTGAAATAGAAGTCGTTATTGTTTTGACAATGACGAACCGACTGCATGCAAAGAAGCGATGATGGGCCCTGACTCCATAAAATGACTAGAAGTCATAGAATCCGTGATAGTATCCATACACGAGAAATCAACTTTCTGAACTTGGAAGACCCTCCAGAAAGGCGTGAAGCCTATCAGTCGCGTTTGGTCTATAAAGAAATAGACGTGGATGTTTAACATCTATGAAATAGTCGACATGTTGGAAATAAGTTTACGGCAATGTTCAAGGAGTTGACTATGACAAGATTTGATCTTTCATAGTGATATTTAGTCTTGACGGATTAATGTAGCAACCACTACATATAATTTGGTATATGGTAGTTTAATAAACAAAACAAGGTTCTTCTAATAGAATGGTTACCTAGGACGTGTACCTGACATGGTCTGAAGGGTTTTGTTAATTCAAAGGGTGCTAAAAGGGCATGCAAACTTCAATAGTTGAAGTGATCATACGGAGTTGGAATCTTCACCGTGATGAAAATGTTAAAGGAGTTTAAATTCATCGGAGACGATGAAGACGCTTACATTTGCAAGAAATTAAGTGGGAGCACTGAGACAAATTTCCATACATTATGCAGAGTACATTTGTTGATTGGAAATGATGTATCTTTTATTGACAAAAGTTAAGAATTTCATTAAAATAGGATTTCGATGAAAGACTTGGGCAAAACCAGTATATTTGGTATCAATATCTATATGGATAGATTGAGGCGCTAATATGGTTGTGACATACATAGATATATGAGATATTAAAAGGGTTCAATATGGAAACAACAAGAAAGGTTCTTGCTGCATGGAAAGGATTGTATCAAGATTCAAGTGTTTTAACACTTGGTGAGTAAAATCACATGAAGATTTTGATCAATTATACCGTGATATGTATATATCCAGATATGTCCTATGCTCTAAATGTTATGAGCACATACCAGAATGATTCATAAGATGATCATTGGACGATAGTAAAGATATTCTTATGAGCTTTGGAAGAACTAAGAATATATCATGTATAAGTGACAAATAGTTAAAGGTAGTTCATTGTAAAGTGTTACATTGATACTAGTTTTGTCACAAGATACAAACTAAAATTTATCTCAATTTAAACTATGGATGGAACAATGTAATGGAAAGGATGTTCCATGATGGATTTGGATGAGTTCCAAAGTTGAGACATTGTGACGGATACTACAACAAAAGGCTAAGTATATGACTACTATAGTAGCAGCAAAGGAGGGCATTTGTGTTAAGTAGTTTGTTACCAAACTAGGTGTGGTTCAAAGTGGGCTAATACTATGAAGATATATTGTATGACAATAATATCAACATATTTTAACCCGAACGAACTAAAGGTCTCACCAAAGGACCAAATTTATACAATGCCATTTCATTTGAGAATGAGTGATGCGTAGAGACGCAAAGACATGCAAATACACACGGACCTGAAACTGTCAGATCCGGAGATTATGTTAACCACTAGCAATCGCGCATATGCAACACCATAAAGCCATAGGTGTTCAATACACAAAGTTTTTCAAACTAGATTATTGACTCTAGTGAAAGTGGGAGAGTGAAGGGAATATGCCCGAGAGGCAATAATAAAGTAGTTATTATCTTATTCCTTGTTTATGATAAATGTTTATTTTGCATGCTATAATTGTATTAATTTGGAAACATTAATACATGTGTGTTTAATAAACAAAAGGAAAGTTCCTAGTTATGCCTCTCTTATAAACTAGCTTGTTGATTAACAAGATGATCAAAGTTTCCTGACCATGGACATTGGATATTGTTAATAACAAGGTCACAACATTAGTGGAATGATGTGATGAACATTCATCTGAAGTATAGCATTACGATCAAAGTCATTGTGTTTATATTTCTATAACATCATACGAAGTAATCCTAGTCCTTAGACCATGAGATCATGTCAATCACTAACACTGGAAGAGTATCTTGATAACATCAAACGTCACACCGTGAAAGGGTGATCATAAAGGTGGGTTCACTGCTATGAAAGTGTTATGTAGAGGCTCATGGATCAAGAGTGGGATTTTTCCATCCCGGTGATGGATAGATATACTCTGGGCCCTCTCGGTGATATCACATTGTGAATAGCTTGCAAGCAAGTGATGTGATCACTAGAATGTTATATCACGGGAACAAGAAAACAGTACTTGTCGGTAACAAGATCAAACTAGGTATGGAGATACCGATGATCAAATCTCGGACATGTTATATATAGCGAGACAAAGGGATTTAGTTACTAGCATTAAAGGTTCTCACGATCACAGAAGTCATCGTTGAATGTGTAGGAGTCAGTATGGATCTCCAGGTCCTTCTTCTGATTATTGATCTGAGAGGGGTCTCGATCATGTCTGTATTATTCACGAACCATATGGTGACACACTTAAGGGATACCGACACCATTTGGAGCAAATATGTTTCAGATAAAGATTTAAGAAAGCGCTGGAATTATTTCAATATACACCGAAACTGTTTCGGGTGAAATTGCCGAAATTGGTTCTGCATGTAATATTGAAATGTTGTAGGGGGTTTTATGTGAATGTTTGTTAATTAAAGTAATTAACAAAATTATGAATAAAATTAATAAAAGAGTTTTATTAAATGAGAGAGCATTAAATTTGGAGAAATTTAATGCATTTAAAGTGGAGACTTTAAAAGAGAATGTGAAGGGGCAAATTTATGTGGAGGGAGTTACCACCACATGAATGGTGGAGGTGAAGGGACACCCTCCATGGGCGTCGGCCATGGGAGGGGTACCCTCCCCTCCTCCTATAAAAGGCCCCCCTATCACACCTTCATACTCACACCTCCTCATGAAGGATCTCTCTCCCCCTCTTGTATTTTTCCCCCATAGTCTCGGATTAGCGAGATACATGTTCCCGGTGGCTTTATCTTGAAAGGAGTTGCTGCTTCCGCTGCTTTGTTGGAGCGAGGGGCGGAGGTTGTCGGGGTACCAGACGTGTGTGTAATCATGGATGCACCGCTACTTTGTGGTGCTGGACTTGGTGGTGCTGGACTTGCTGGAGCTGGATCTGATGGACGTGCTGGAGCTGGACCTGCTGGACTTCATCACGATCTTGAGATCGGCAAGTGTACGACTACATCATCCACGAGTTCCATCTCGTTAACAAAGCTTTGTTGTCTTCGAGGGTATGTTCTCTATGGATGTATATCCACGCGTTTCTTGTATCTAATAGATAGATCTTGACGTATAATAGTTCCCTTCATAGGAAAAATTTTGTTTTCTATGCTGTGAACCCAACAAATAGAAAAAATCATTTCCCCTCTCTCCTTATTTCTCGTCTGATCGTATTCAAAAGGCGTTCAAAATTTTCAAGATTCTAAATCTTAGCAAGAAGTTTAACCTATCGTCGAAACTCTCGCTGGTTTCTGATATATTAATTTTGACCCCTCGATGGGTACCTCCAAAAGCTTTTTCATAAAACTATCAAAGCAAAACCTACAATTTACTTGTAGTTTCAAATTTGACCTAATTCGGAGATATCGACGTGAAGTCATTCAAATGTGCGGGGTTAGCTAGGAAGCTTGAAAACCCATAAAACATGGGAATCGCAAGTACAACATGTTGTCGATCCACTATCTATGTTTGTCAAGTTGGCATGTCGCATCCACATCCAATATTCTTTGGACTTGTCTTTACGGAAAAGAACAACTAACCTCACTCGTCTTCACTCGAAAAATGTAGAATTGAATGTTCTTTCCTGGTAGTTGGACACTCACACCTACGGCACTGCTTACTACCATAAAATGCACCCATCTACCTCTAAAATGACATTTAATTCAAGAGATATCTATTGCGTTAACTTGTAGCTCAAGATTGACCTAATTTTGTTAAATTGTCAAGATGCAAAATCTTAGCAAGAAGTTGAACCTATCGTCAAAACTCTCATTGTTTTCCGATATATTAATTGTGACCCCTCGATGGGTACCTCCAAATTATAAGCTTTTTCGTAAAACTTTCAAAGCAAAACCTACAATTTAATTACTTGTAGTTTCAAATTTGACCTAATTTCGATAAATCGACTTAAAGTCATTCAAATGGGCAGAGTTAGCTAGGAAGTTTGAAAGCTCATAAAACATGGGAATCGTAAGTACAACATGTTGTCGATCCACTATATATGTCTGTCAACTTGGCTTGTGGCATCCACATCAAATATTATTTGGACTTCTCTTTACGGAAAATAACAACTAACCTTGCTCGTCTTCACTCGGAAAATGTAGAATTGAATGTTCTTTACTGATAGTTGGAAACTCACACTGACGACATTGTTTACTACAACAAGATGCACCGATCTACCTCTGAAAATACATTTAATTCAAGAGCAATCTATCGTGCTTACTTGTAGCTCAAGTTTGACCTAATTTCGTTAAATTGTTAAGATGCAAAATCTTAGCAAGAAGTTGAACCTATCGTCAAAACTCTCGGTGTTTTATGATAAAGTCATTCGGTCAAATGGGCAGAGTTAGCTAGGAAGTTTGAAAACTCATAAATAAAACATGGGAATTGTTGGTACAACATGTTGGTTCACTATATATGTTGGTAATAAACTTGGCTTCTGGCATTCAGATCCAACATTCTTCGGACATTTCTTTATGAAAAAGAACAACCTCGCTCATCATCACTTGGAAAATTGAGAATAATTCAATGTTCTTTCTTAATATAGTTGGAAAATCACACCGACGACATTGTTTACTACAATAAAATGCACCCATCTACCTCTCTGAAAAGTCATATATTTCAACAGCAATCTATCGCACTTACTTGTAGCTCAAGTTTGACCCAATTTCATTAAATAGTGTCATGCGATGCAAAATCTTAGCAAGAAGTCAAACATGTTGTCAAAACTCTCGGTTGTTTCTCATATATTGATTGTGACCCCCCCTCCCGATTGGTATGGTACCTCCAAAAGCTTTTTCGTAAAACTTTTAGAGCAACCTACAATTTAGTTGTAGTTCAAGTTTGACCTAATTTCGATAAATCAGCATGTAGTCATTCATGTGGGCAGAGTTAATTAGCTAGGGAGTTTGAAAACTCAAAAAACATATGGGAATCGTAAGTAAAACACGTTGTTCCACTTAATATGTCTAGAAGCTTGGCTTATGGAATTGAGATCCATATTCTTCGGGCTTTTTTTACGGAAAAGAACCATCTCATCATCACTCGGAAAACTGAGAATTTTATTTCCTGATAGTTGGAAACTCACACTGACGACATTGTTTACTACAAGAAGATGCACCCATCTACCTCCAAATATACATTTAATTCAAGAGGAATCTATCGCGCCTACTTGTAGCTCAAGTTTGACCTAATTTTGTTAATCAACAAGAAGTCACTGAAGTGTGCGAAGTTAGCTAGGAAGATTGAAAAATCCTAGTACTAAAAACTTGGGTATTACGTATAAGAAACTGTGGTCCATTTTGTGTGATAATTGAGGCAGTTGCATTTTCTTTTAACTGTGGTAGGTCTCATAGGAGCGAGGTGCTTGAGAGTTAACATGGTCGATGGAAGTACAAGTTACATCAAGGACCTCATAAAAATGAAAATTGCACCCAACTCCATGAATTTAGCACAAACACCCTGAAGCAGAGCAATGAAGTGTGTGTTTTGAGGTTTGCGCATACTAGCATTCATCGTGCTAAAGACTATCAGTAGAATCTGTGTAGATGCTAAGAATGGAAAAGAAGATCCAACGGTTAGCAATGTTTGGATTTGCCAGTCTTGATCCAACGGTCAATGTTTGAAGTTATCCGTACACTATACTATGGTGGTATGGTACGTTATGGTATTGTAAGAGATAGGACAAGATAAAGATAAGATAAGAAGTACTGCGAATGGCCGATCTTTTGAGTAACCTTCCCTCTCGATGTTTGGGAAGCAAGTGAAAATTTCGAAAACCGGAAAAGTTTGAATTTTTTTGCCGTCAAGTTCCAAAGTGGTTTCCTTCCTATGTACTCCTTGTACCTACTCCACACCAACGTGGCTGCGGAACACGCCAGAGACACAGAGCCACCATACCAAAGCACACGTGCGCAACACCATGCTGTGGAAGAGGGAGAAATCACCCAGGTCGGTGTGCAAGGAGAGAGGGGAGGAGAGAGGGAGGATGGATGGTGCGAGGCAGGGAAGGGGATAGAAAACACATAATTTGTTTTGTGTGCATAGGTCCTGAAATTTACTACTAGTAGAGTGTCCGCAGGAGTACCTCGTGTCAGGAACGCATCATAACTTTCCTCTGACATCGAACCGCCTTCAACTCCTCTTCGATGTTGCCCTCTTACCCTACCTAGTACGTTTTATTCTCTCAGCATGTACAGCGCGTGGACAGAGGTGAGCATATGTCTAAGCAAAGAAATGAGTACTACTACTAGTGTACTACTAATATACTAGTATTTTATTTTTCCCTAATAAGGGCATCAGCAATGTGTACAAAAGCACATGTGGCATCCGCTAAGAGCATGTCCAGTGGCTTGTCTAAATTTGTTGTCTACATCTTCACATAGATAATGGAGTAAAAAGATTCCTTTTTATATGACTTTAGTTTTCTAGTGGATAGTCTAAATTTGATAGTCTATATCTGCATCTACACACAAATAATCAATATACATAGCAAATCAGTATAACAAATGCTCTGATTTGGCGCGAGAGCGAGCTTGCGAGCGACCGACTTTGTTTAGACATGGTGGATCGGTTGTCCAAATATGGACAACGAGTAGCTAGTTTGGAGGATGTCTAAATTTTAGACCACCGGATACACAAGCCACCGGAGACATTTTTTTGGTCCATGGTGGTCTATATTTGGCTTAGACTACCGGATACACTAGCCATAGAGATGCTATATAGTTCACCATATACATTGTGGAGAAAATAAAGTTTGTATCTTTAAGCCTAAGGTGCACCTCAAGCTTGTGGGTTGCCCATAGAGAATAGAAAACTCATTTCCCCTCTCTCCCTATTTCATGTGATCATTTTCAAAAGGTGTTCAAAATTTTCATGATGCAAAATCTTAGCCAGAAGTCGAACCACTTGTCAAAACTCTCTGTTGTTTCTGATATATTAATTAACCGCTCGATGGGTACCTCCAAAAGCTTTTTTCATAAAACTTTCAAAGCAACCTACAATTTATTACTTGTAGTTCAAGTTTGACCTAATTTCATTAAATTCAAGAGAAATATATCGCACTTAGTTGTAGCTCAAGTTTGACCTAATTTCATTAAACTGTCAAGATGCAAAATCTTAGCAAGAAGATGAACATGTCGTCGGAACTCTCTGTGGTTTCTGATGATAGTATATTAATTAACCCCCCCCCCCCGCCCCCTCCAATGGGTACCTCTAAGAGCTTTTTTGTAAAACTGTCAAAGCAACCTACACAGTTTACTTGTAGTAGTTCAAATTTTACCTATTATATTTTTGCTACTTTACCTATTATAATTTTATATAGTGATGATATGCCAGATGTCTATTATCTGAGTCTCACGTGCAGGGCACGTGCAATTTACTAGTACTTGTAGTTCAAATTTGACCTAATTTCGATAAATCGACATAAAGTCATTCTAATGGGTAGAGTTAGTTGGGAAGTTTGAAAACTCATAAAACATGGGAATCGTTGGTACAACATGTTCGTCTAATATATATGTATGTAAACTTGGCTTGTGGCATTCAGATCCAATATTCTTCGGACTTTTCTTTAGGAAAAAGAACAACCTAGCTCGTATTCTTCACTCGGAAAATGTAGAATTGAATGTTCTTTCTTGATAGTTGGAAACTCACACCAACGACACTGTTTACTACAAGAAGATGCACCGATGATCTAACTCTAAAAAGACATTTAATTCAAGAGCAATCTATGGCGTTTACTTGTAGCTAGCTCAAGTATGACCTAATTTCTTTAAATTGTCAAGATGCAAAGTCTTAGCAAGAAGTTGAACCTATCATCGAAACTCTCGCTGGTTTCTGATATATTAATTTTGGACCCTCGATGGGTACCTCCAAAAGCTTTTTCGTAAAACTATCAAAGCAAAACCTACAATTTACTTGTAGTTTCAAATTTGACCTAATTCCGAGATATCGATATAAAGTCATTCAAATGGGCAATGTTATCTAGGAAGCTTGAAAACTCATAAAACATGGGAATCGCAAGTACAACATGTTGTCGATCCACTATATATGTCTGTCAACTTGGCTTATGGAATTCACATCCAATATTCTGTGGACTTCTCTTTATGGAAAAGATAAACTAACCTCGCTCGTCTTCACTCGGAAAATATATAATTGAATGTTCTTTCCTGGTAATTGGACACTCACACCCACGACACTGCTTACTACCAAAAAATGCACCCATCTACCTTTGAAATGACATTTAATTCACGAGCTATCTATCGCGCTTACTTGTAGCTCAAGTTTGACCTAATTTTGTTAAATTGTCAAGATGCAAAATCTTAGCAAGAAGTTGAACCTATCGTCAAAACTCTTGTTGTTTTCCGATATATTAATTGTGACCCCTCGATGGGTACCTCCAAACTAAAAGTTTTTTCATAAAACTTTCAAAGCAAAACCTACAATTTAATTACTTGTAGTTTCAAATTTGACCTAATTTCGATAAATCGACTTAAATTCATTAAAATGGGCAGAGTTATCTAGGAAGTTTAAAAGCTCATAAAACACGGGAATCGCAAGTACAACATGTTGTCGATCCACTATATATGTCTATCAACTTGGCTTGTGGCATCCACATCCAATATTTTTTGGACTTCTCTTTACGGAAAAGAACAACTAACCTCGCTCGTCTTCACTCAGAAAATGTAGAATTGAATGTTTTTTCCTGATAGTTGGAAACTCAGACTAATGGCATTGTTTACTACAACAAGATGCACCGATCTACCTCTGAAAATACATTTAATTCAAGAGCAATCTATCACGCTTACTTGTAGCTCAAGTTTGACCTAATTTCGTTAAATTGTCAAGATGCAAAATCTTAGCAAGAAGTTGAACCTATCGTCAAAACTCTCGGTGTTTTATGATATATTAATTGTGACCCCTCGATGGGTACCTCCAAAAAAAAATTCATAAAATTTTCAAAGCAACCTACAATTTACTTGTAGTTTCAAATTTGACCTAATTTCGAGAAATCGACATAAAGTCATTCGGTCAAATGGGCAGTGTTAGCTAGGAAGTTTGAAAACTCATAAATAAAACATGGGAATCGTTGGAACAACATGTTGGTACACTATATATGTCGGTAATAAACTTGGCTTCTGGTATTCAGATCCAATATTCTTTGGAGATTTCTTTACAGAAAAGAACAACCTCGCTCGTCATCACTCGAAAAATTGAGAATAATTGAATGTTCTTTCCTGATATAGTTGGAAATCACACTGTTGACATTGTTTACTACAAGAAAGTGAACCCATCTACCTCTCTGAAAAGTCATATATTTCAACAGCAATCTATCGCGCTTACTTGTAGCTCAAGTTTGACCCAATTTCGTTAAATAGTTTCATGCGATGCAAAATCTTAGCATGAAGTCAAACCTGTTGTCAAAACTCTCGGTTGTTTCTCATATATTGATTGTGACCCCCCCCCCCCCCCCGATCGGTATAGTACCTCCAAAAGCTTTTTCATAAAACTTTCAGAGCAACCTACAATTTAGTTATAGTTCAAGTTTGATCTAATTTCGATAAATCAACATGTAGTCATTCAAGTGGGCAGAGTTAATTAGCTAGGGAGTTTGAAAACTCAAAAAACATATGGGAATGTAAGTAAAACACGTTGGTCCACTTAATATGGCATTGAGATCCATATTCTTCGGGCTTTCTTTATAGAAAAGAACCATCTCGTCATCACTTGGAAAACTGAGAATTTTATTTCCTGATAGTTGGAAACTCACACTGACGACATTTTTTACTACAAGAAGATGCACCCATCTACCTCTGAAAATACATTTAATTCAAGAGAAATCTATCGTGCTTGCTTGTAGCTCAAGTTTGACCTAATTTCGTTAACCGACAAGAAGTCACTGAAGTGTGCGAAGTTAGCTAGGAAGCTTGAAAAATCCTACTACTAAAAACTTCGGTATTACATATAAGAAACTGTAGTCCAGTTTGTGTGATAATTGGGGCGGTTGCATTTTCTTTTTACTATGGTAGGTCTCATAGGAGTGAGGTGCTTGAGAGTGAACACGGTCGGTGGAAGTACAAGTTACATAAAGGACCTCATAAAAATGAAAACTGCACCCAAGTCCATGCATTTAGCACAAGGACCCTGAAACTGAGCAATGAAGTATGTGTTTTGAGGTTTGTGCATACTAGCGTTCATCGTGCTAAAGACTATCAGTAGAATCTTTGTAGATGCTAAGAATGGAAAAGAAGATCCAACAGTTTGCAATGTTTGGATTTGCCGGTCTTGATCCAACGGTCAATGTTCGAAGTTATCCATACACTATAAAGTGGTGGTATGGTATTGAAAGAGATAGGACAAGATAAACATAAGATAAGAAGTACTGCGAATGGCTGATCTTTTGAGTAACCTTCCCTCCCGATGTTTGGGAAGCAAGTGAAAATTTCAAAAACCGAAAAAGATTGAATTTTTTGCTGCCAAGGACCAAAGTGGTTTCCTTCCTATGTACTCCTCGTCCCTACTCCACGCCAACACGGTTGCCAAACACGCCAAAGACACAGAGCCGCCGTACCAAGGCACACGTGCACAGCACCACGTTGTGGACGAGGGAGAGATCAGCCGGGCTGGTGCGCGAGGGGAAAGGGGAGGAGAGAGGGAGGATGGATGGTGAGAGGCAGCAAAGGAGAGAGAAAACACACAATTTGTTTTGCGTGCATAGGTCCTAAAATTTACTACTAGTAGAGTGGTCGCAGGAGTACCTCGTGTCAAGAACCCATCATAACTTTCCTCTGACATCAAACCGCCTTCAACTCCTCTTCACTGTTGCCCTCTTACCATGCCTAGTACGTTTTATTCTCTTAGCATGTACAACGCATGGACAGAGGTGAGCATATGTCTAAGCAAAGAAATGAGTACTACTATGAGTGTACTACTAATATACTAGTATTTGCTTTTTCCCTAATAAGGGCATCAGCAATTTGTACAAAAGCACATGTGGCATCCGCTAAGGTTCACCATATACATTGTGGAGAAAATAAAGTTCGTATCTTTAAGCCTAAGGTGCACCTCAAGCTTGTGGGTTGCCCATAGAGAATAGGAAAATCATTTCCCCTCTCTCCCTATTTCATGTGATCTTTTCAAAAGGTGTTCAAAAAATTTATGATGCAAAATCTTAGCTAGAAGTCGAACCACTCGTCAAAACTCTCGGTGGTTTGTTATATATTAATTAACCGCTCGATGGGTACCTCCAAAAGCTTTTTTCACAAAACATTCAAAACAACCTACAATTTATTACTTGTAGTTCAAGTTTGACCTAATTTCATTAAATTCAAGAGCAATCTATCACACTTAGTTGTAACTCAAGTTTGACCTAATTTCATTAAGCTATCAAGATGCAAAATCTTATCAAGAAGATGAACTTGTCGTCAGAACTCTCTGTGGTTTCTAATAGTATCTTCGTTGTCTCCAGGAAAAAGAACAACCTCGCTCGTCATCACTCAGAAAATGTAGAACTGAATGTTCTTTCCTGATAGTTGGAAACTCACACTGACGACATTGTTTACTACAACAAGATGCACCGATCTACCTCTGAAAATACATTTAATTCAAGAGCAATCTATCTCGCTTAATTACTTGTAGCTCAGGTTTGACCTAATTTCGTTAAATTGTCAAGATGCAAAATCTTAGCAAGAAGTTGAACCTATCATCAAAACTCTCGGTGTTTTATGATATATTAATTGTGACCCGTTGAAGGGTACCTCCAAAAGATTTTTTGTAAAACTTTCAAAGCAACCTACAATGTACTTGTAGTTTCAAATTTGACCTAATTTCGATAAATCGACATAAAGTCATTCGATCAAATGGGCAGAGTTAGCTTGGAAGTTTGAAAACTCATAAAACATGGGAATCATTGGTACAACATGTTGGTCCACTATATATGTCGGTAAACTTGGCTTCTGGCATTCAGATCTAATATTCTTTGGACATTTATTTACGGAAAAGAACAACCTCGCTCGTCATCACTCGGAAAATTAAGAATTGAATGTTCTTTCTTAATAGTTGGAAAATCACGCCGACGACACTGTTTACTACAAGAAAATGCACCCATCTACCTCTGAAAAGTCATATATTTCAAGAGCAATCTATCGCGCTTACTTTGTAGCTCAAGTTTGACCCAATTTTGTTAAATAGTGTCATGATGCAAAATCCTAGCATAAAGTCAAACCTGTTGTCAAAACTCTCGGTTGACTCTCATATATTGATTGTGACCCCCCGATGGGTGCCTCCAAAAGCTTTTTCGTAAAACTTTCACAGAAACCTACAATTTACTTGTAGTATGTAGTTCAAATTTGACCTAATTTTGATTAATCCACATAAATTCATTCAAGTGGGCAGAGCGATAATCTATAGGAAGTCTGAGAACTCATAAAACATGGGAAATCGTAAGTACAATATGTTGGTCCACTATATATGTGTGAAAACTTGGCTTGTGGCATTCAGGTCCATATTATTCAGACTTCCTTTATAGAAGAGAATAATCTCGACATCAATCGAAAAATTGAGAATGTTCTTTCCCGATAGTTGTAAACTCACACTGACAGCATTGGTACTACAAGAAGATGCACCCATCTACCCTTGAAAAATTGTCAAGTTTGACCTAATTTCGTTAAATTGTCAGGATGCAAAATCTTACCAAGAAGTTGAAACTATCGTCAAAACTCTCGGTGGTTTCTGACATATTTATTGTGACCCCTCGATCGGTACCCCCAAAAGCTTTTTCATAGAACTTTCAAAGCAACCTACAATTTACTTGTAGTTTCAAATTTGACCTAATTTCGATAAATCAACATAAAGTCACTCAAATGGGCAGAGTTAGCTAGGAAGTTATTCAAATATCAATAAACATTTAATTCAAGAGCAATCTTTAGTGCTTACTTGTAGCTCAAGTTTGACCTAATTTTATTAAACTGTCAAGATGCAAAATCTTAGCAAGAAGTTGAACGTGTCGTCAAAACTCTCGGTGGTTTATGATATATTAATTGACCCCTGAATAGGTACCTCCATAAGATTTTACATAAAACTTTCAAAGCAACCTACAATTTACTTGTAGTTCAAATTTGACCTAAATTCGATAAATAATTGGCATAAAGTCATTCAAGTTGGCAGAGTTAGCTTGGAAGTTTGAAAGCTCATAAAACATGGGTGTCGTTAGTACAACATGTTGGTCCACTCTTTATGTATGCAAACTTGTCTTATGATATTCAGATCCATATTCTTCGGAGTTTCTTTACTTAAAAGAATAATCTCGTCATCACTCGAAAAATTGAGAATTAAATATTCTTTCGTGATAGTTGGAAACTAATAACAATGACATTGTTTACTACATGAAGATGCACCTATCTACCTCTGAAAATACATTTAATTCAATAGCAATCAATTTCCCTTACTTGTGTAGCAAATGTTTGACCTAATTTCGTTAAATCGGCAAAAAGTCACTAAAGTGTGCGAAGTTAGCTGGGAAGTTTGAAACATCCTATGTCTAAAAACTTTGGAATTATTAGAAACCATGTTCCACTTTGTCTGATAATCGGGGCAGTGTAATTATTTTTGAATCGTGGTAGGTCCCGTAGGAGCGAGGTGGTTTAGTTAACACACGGTCGGTGGAAGTACAAGTTACATTAAGGATCTCATAAAAATGAAAATTACGTCCAAGTCCATGCATTTAGCACAAGATCCCCGAAACTAAGTAATGAAGTGTCTTTTGAGATTTGCGCGTATTCTAGATATTGTAGAGCCAAAATTTGTTCTGAGATAATCTACATTCTAGCTTTTACTCCTAGTACGTATAGTAAACAAGAATCCATAAAACAGAGTGATCGTACTATCTATTGGAGTAGTAACTTGGATTGGTTTTTCACATATCTAAGTACTACTACTAATTATAATTTCTCAAAAAAAGTACCACTAATAAATACAGTACTAGTTTGTCTGATTTGTTCTAAGATGTACTACTACTAGTACTAGTACTCCCTCTATCTGGGATTATTAAGGCCATTTAAATTTGATAAGACCAAAAAATTTAATTACAGATTGGTGTCAAAGACATGCATGTAGTCCTCGGTCTCTCTCCTACAGCACTGTACACCCTGCACTAGGCCGCAGGCTTTTCGCTCTCTCCAGGAGTAGATCTTCTTGCCTCTCACTCACCTGGATCTTCTTGCCTTGGTCTCTTCCTCTTTCGGTACTGTATTGTCTAGTACAGTATAGCGTGACACCTCCTTTATTACTCACCTGTCAACTTTTTGCAGCCTTTTTGTTTTGACGAAGCATGTACAGCATGTGGACACTGTCTAAGAAAAAGTGGCCAACTGCAGCGGCCGCCGGTGCGCAGATGCCTAGCGTATTCTTGTACAATCATATCAGTACAGTACAAAACTCAATTAGTATACTCTTCAGTATACCCATCCAACCCGGGTTTCTGGCTTGCGGGCACTATGTCGGTGAACCGATCTTCCCTCTATAACCACTCCCACAAGTTCGTGTACCGCGTCGGCGGATTCGGCCGTGAGCCGGATGCTATGGACGTCTTCTAGTCTAAGGCGATGATTGAGTGCCCCTACGATGGTTGCTTTAGCTTGGTCGCCTTCGACAAGCTCTATGAGCACAAGATCGCGTGCTCGCATGACCCGTGCTCCTGCATGGATTCCACCTGTGATTTTATTGCCTCGCCGGCAGGGCTCCTTACCCACATGAAGGAGGCCCACGGGGTCATAGTAACCAGGGCCATCTATGGTACCACCTTCTTTTGCCTTATCCCGACTTCGCCACCCAATAAGCTCGAGGGGATTCATGTGCATCCTCTGCGGGGATGACGGTGTCGTGTTCGGCCTGACCATCAGCGTGCTTGGCCCGACTGCCATTGTGTCCATGGTGTGCATCAGGCAGGACAGGTGCTTGTGGTTGTGGTACACGGTAAAACTATGTGCGCCTGGCCCGCTGGGGTCAGCGGACTTATCGATGATCGAGAGCCTTAACGTGGTAATCGAGCTGACGAGCAGCTCGTCCTCGGCCAACTTCCCGTCCGACAAGCTCAAGACGTACCTCAGGGTGCCACCGTGGTTCCTGATAAAGGTTGGATAGTCCATCCATGTATCTTTCTAGATTTGCATCGACAAGAAAAAAATGATCTTAAACTACGGCTGATGATCAAGACTGTAATGGTGTATTAGCAGATAAATAGTACTACTAGTAGTACTATTTTACTACTCTAGTTTACTAGTAGTAGTCGCGTGTAGGTTCCCTTTTGGTACTAGGAAGGATGCATTTTGGATGTAAACTAAGTTTGCTGTTAATGTTATTACGAAGTATTTAGGGGTTTATTATGACTTTTATATAATTGTTCACTTCTACAACATGGACCAGAGATAAATACACTAGCCGTTCTTACGGTGCTTCGATTTTAGTCATCTAACTTAATGATTACGAAATTTTATGCCCAAACTTGTCAATTCGACTTGATTTAATTCTTGAACCAGGATTGCCGTCGAAATTGTGCTTGTGTGGATGACACATCGACGTGGGTCCAGCGTGCAGGATAGGCTGTCCTAGAATTTTGCCTAAATATTTAGAAAATAATATGGACATCTACGATATCAACACAATGTTATCAGAATCATCATGAACCATGTTTTCATATTATATGCGTTTGACATTATGTAAGTTAGTATGTTTGTACATATAGTTGGTCAAACTTTATAAATATTGACTTTGACAAAACCTAGTATGCTTTCTAATTTGGAAATGAGGGAGCATCTAAGTACTAAAATGCGTCGAAATACATGCCTATCTAGACAAAGCCAAGTCAGTAACTACTATTTTAGGATGGAGGGAGTAATTATTTATGAGTAATCTATTTTTCACAATTTTTTTACTACTACGGCACGTGCCCACGACTAGAGCATGGACCAATGCATAATAATCACGCAACCATGCGGTGGCGATCTACTCCGTACTAGATTACCCTATATGCGAAGGCGCACTAGTGGAGCACACGCTCGTGTCGTTCCTGAGTATGTAGTACTACTAGTATACGCAAATAGGAGTACAAAAATAGATAGATCTTGTTGCTCATCGTACTATTTTTTCTATAAGGCAACCTGGACGTGACTACTACAGTACTATATTGGCACAACTTCTGCTTTTGGCGCTACAAGATGAATGTGGAACTCTCTGTATAATATTACTGTACTAGTACTTCTTTGTCACACTTGATGGTGTTCCTTAGCTGAAGAAAGACACATTTGTCTACTGAAGATGTATTCCTATGGAGAGCGTGTGAGCCGTGTGTGGGGCCCTTGTGCTAGGCTATATGTGTGCGTGGGTGGCGATAGGCCAGCGTGAGTTGGGGCTGCAAAGTTATAAGCAGCAATCTGTAACAAAGAAAGGGAGTCTGAAGAAATAGAACATAAGTCTGAATTCTCTTGCTCTATCTGTGTCTCTCTTCTTCTTCCTTACCAAGGAAACACTCAGGCGTGTGAATCTCCCGTCCGCAATCATACCGGCACGGGGTTCACTACACTTGGTATCAGATTCGGGATGAGTTCTAGGCGCGGTTCGCTGCTTGATCGAGCAGAGAGGCACCACGGCACCCACCAGACCTACACCGCAGACCCAGTTTGTCCTCGACACAATGGGTCAGGCTGCCGAGCAAACGGGCGCAACGCTCGCATAGATCCAATCCAGTCTCGATCTACTGCACGACGCAGTTGCCAACATCGACACCGTGCAACAGCAGATGCGATCCCAACTTGAGCATCAGGCGGCGATGATTGCGGATGACTCCACCAAGCACAACGACACGGTGCGCATCCTCCTGGAGCTGACGGAGAAGTTGTAGCTGGTGGAGCAGACCATGGTGGGTCGACCTCCGCCAGCCGAGGTTGCGCCGGACCTAGGCACGGGTCCATCGGTGGGACAAACCTCCGTGCAACTAGGGTCTACTCATTGGGGTACCGTAACGGGCAGAGCTTCGCCACCTGCTTATCGCCTCTTGCGCATGTGTTGGGGCCTGTTGATCCGGGAGGAGGAAGTATTCTGGAGGTATTTGGCGATCGCCTTGGAGCCTTTGGAGGCACCGCAAAACGGAGATTAATCAATTAGGATTTTGGAGACCACCACCACGCCTAAACTGCCATTTCCTCGCCGAAGTTCGCTGACTGATTTGAGACGCCACCACTGCCTAAACTGCTATTTTTCATTCTCTGGTGAGCATCCTCGTGTTGTACAGCGTCGTGTCTGGCGTGATTAGTGCCTCGATTACTTCCAGGTTTTCAACATCAGCCCAATGTTGTGGCTTACCACGGCCACCCTACATCTGGATGGCACCGCCACAATTTGTCTATAGTCGTACAAGCAGCGACATGAGTTAGTAGGCTGGCCACAATTCATTGCAGCCGTAGAGGCAGAATTTGTTGGTGATGATCAGAGGAAGTTTATGAAAGCTTTTCTGAAATTGAAGCAAATTGGATCAGTGTCCGAATAAATTAACGAATTTCAGATATTGGTGTACCAGGTGTCTATGTTCAATCCAAATTATGATCCGCAATTTTTAATCTCGCAATTCCAATGTGGTCAGAAGCAAGATGCAGTTGCAAATGCGCTGGAATAATGTGAGGATCCAATACAATTGTCGGAGGAGGTGTTGAACATGATGGAGATGCATGACTTATCAACTACACAACAACTTAGTCTGTCTCTCTATGCTTTGGCTAGTTCAGATGGTTCGAATTGCTTGCGCCTTCGTGCTTTGGTGGGGAATCAAATTATGCTCATTCTTGTTGATTTTGGTAGTAGCAATAGCTTCATCAATGCTAACATGTTGGACAGAATCTAGTGTGAAGTCACCGAAGGCCCACCATTGCCAGTCAAGGTAGCAAATGGAAAATACATGTACACCACCAAGATCATCCCAGCTCTGTCCTGGTGGTCTCATGGAGCCACATTCACAACACCAATGCGTGTACTTGATCTCAGGAGCTATGATGCCAAGCGAGGTCCTGAGTTAGAGGGTCTAACTAGAGTAGGCCCGCTTGTAGAGGCAGCCTATGAAAGAGCAAACTACTCTAGTGAGCTGAACATGTAATGAGGAGATACTCAAAGCAAACCGAGACACCAGAGGCGGTCACATTACACCTATTCGCAATTGCAGGGTAACGACGACAAATCCGCTAGGCAGCGCTATCTTCCTCATGATGGCCCTAGCTCCCAAGAGAGTCTAAGTTGGGTAACTTACTTGTAGTGAGAAAGAACAAGGTGATGGTCTTCAAAGACAACCTTGCAGAAAGGAAACCTCTGTCAAATTAAGTGGATGAGGATTGTCAGCATACCCCCTTGAAGCTGGCCGAGGTAACCGTGTAACTAAGGCCAATGCCGTCAGAACGCTTAGAAATGGTGTCTGATAAATGTAATCAAGTGGAAGGGCAAGACCCAATTCTTGAATAACTTTCTTATGTGGCTCCTTGAGGAGTAGAAGTGCTCACCCGTGATGCAACAACAATATGTCGAAGCCCCTGTGTCAAGATAGATTACAACTGATGGTTATTCGCCAATTGGATGATGCTGGATTTGCTAGGACGGAGCACCATGGTTACACGAAGATTAGAACAGAACTTCCGTCCGTATTGTAAGGTCAAGTTAGACCGAATCTGACTGTGCTCTGTAACAAGCTTCATGATTGGGGTGAGAAGTCCTTATCCATATGCTTGGACCGAGATGAGCAGCTACTTACAGTGCGAATTTCTGGCCGGCCCGGGAACTTGCTTTATGTAACGGTAGTACTCCAAGTCGAGGACTAGCTCTATCGATTACAATAACTTCAGTGGTAACTGAGCACCACGGCAATTTGAGATGGGATGCAGATATGTACCGGTAGATGTATGGCGACCGAGGCAAGGGTCCTAGTTGCAACAATTGCTTACCGCCAGGAAGGCGTAATGGAGGCTGGATAGCAACCTTAAGGAGTTGTTCATTGAGCAACTTCGGTAAGCACTTTACAACCCGAGGCCAATAGGCCACATAATTTGATTGCAAGCTAGAGACCAATGAGACAGATTTGCGAGTTCTTGTTTGGTTGGTGCAATATGCTAATTCTGCGGAAGGGGTGTATCTTGTTTAGTCGCAAGCTATTAATACGCAGCGGTTGCAACTTGCCTAATGGTGTTGATATGAGCATGTTGTTTAGCAGGTTGCAGAGAGATATGCTGGAACTACCTTGCGCAACAGTTACAACCAATTCGAGATTGTTGATTTCCGTGATCATGTTGGATGATCCAACCAGCCCCTTGGCTGACAAGCTGAGTCAATGACTAGAGTAGTCTACGAAGATGGTGTACTGTGTAACTGAGCTCCCATTGGTGTGGAGGGGGAACGATTTTTGCTAATAAGCAAGAGAGGGAGTCCTAGTTGGATTATAGTAGTTCGCAGCCAAGTTGGCGGATGTGGAGGTCGTGATCAGCCAAATGTCATATGGAATCAGTTGGTTAAAAACCTGGAGGTCAGCACTTGACTTCAACCGTTGAGTGCCCGTTCTTGGACTTGCCGTATACCTTCAAATAGTGGCCCCTTGAAGGACAAGCTGAGATACATATCTTAGTTCATATGATCAGCTAAAGCCCACACGCCTAATTTGTATCTTGAGTAACCCGGCCGTCGGGGAGCCGATACAACTTGTTTGTGATCTGAGGAAAATAAGCAAAGCGCGTGCTCAGAAGAATGCCTGTGGAACCGGTGTCTATTTTGGCAACTTGATGCACTCGACATGATGCACCTCGAGCCAGATTGAAAGAATCACCGTTAAGTGGACACCAACTAAGTCAAGTTGCCTTTAACTCCACCCAGGTATGAGAACCCATGATAGGCTTGGGATGCAAATTGTGTATCGTAGAAAAACCAGCAATGGCGAAGTCTGGACCGAAGATATCCTAGTTAAATGACTTGAAATGGCGAAGCACATCACTAGAGGAGGTTGTTCACCCAATCGTAGGCAAATCTGATAGTGAAAGAGGGTCTTAGCGTTAAGCCACACAGCATATATCGGAGGTAAAATGCAAAGCTATGCCCATCGTGGATGAGCTATATGCCTTGGGTGGATCAGAGGATAGTTCGCGAACATCAAGCGAGCTCACCCCAAGACTCAAGTTATAGCCGAGTTGCAACACTTGGATCATATGGACTATGTTGACCCAACGCTCAACTTAATGAATATCAACGTCGAGATTTCCATGGTACGATCGATAATGGCGTAGCAATTAACAGATGTACAGACACCATGCATACAGTTGGAATATTCACGAGATCTACCTGCTCCAGCACCAGAATTTTCCACACTTGGCTTGTAGCTGGTATTTTGCGATTAATTGGCAAGGTGAGAGCGGTCTGACAGCGTTATTCTACATAAGGAGCCTGTATCATGCAATTTGGAGTTATGAGCGTAGCTCGAAACTTGGAGAGTATCGCTGATGGCAAGCATTTCTCGGCAGAGGCCCTGGTGCAACAAGTTGTATGCGCAACCCCGTACTCAGTGCCATGTTGCAACTTGATTGAAATCACTAGGGCCCAAATGGGGTGACTACTATAATCGGGACATCTGATCAAGCTCCAATAGAGCTCCCGTGGGTGTTAAATCAGTTATGAGCCACTTGTTTGTGGCACAAGCACCCGAAAAAGAAGAATCCAGGAATTAACAGATTGGCCTGGCACCACAAGATGCTAGTTACTGCAACGCATGTCTTGAACCCGGACATGGGAGTGCTGTTGCAATTTCGCTTGTACAACCAAATGATACAAAGAAAGGCATGTTGATGGCAGTCGGCCTTAGAGCACAAATGTAAACTGATAGGTGCCGGTATAAGAGAAAAACCCCCGTCAGGAAAGCTATTCGCCCACTTGATTGTAACTAGGGGGGCTGAGACCGGCAGTATCTTTTGACTTGTTTGTTGATCTGTCGATGGTGTACTTAGGGAGTCAAGGCTTGCATAATTTTTGCTTATGTGAGAGCCCGAGCTAAGACCGTGAAGCAACTTACTCCACGCTTCGGGCACAAAGAAGGAGACGGTGATTGGTATGTATTGTCAGAACCATTGCAAACTTAATTTATCATGGAAGCATTTATCCTGATTGGCTGTTGTAAAGTCAGGAAAGAAAGTGTGATGGCCCCGAATCCCGTAGAAGCAGGCGATTATGTATTGATTACCTGAACTCGAATGAGCCCCACTCGAGCCCGTCCAAGTGATAGATCAGTCATAGGGATCTTGAATGTCGGGTTTGAGTTGTTGTCATTTCATCGATACAGATCAGTTACCACCATGACACTCTAACCTGATGATCAAATTGCAAAAACTTACTTTTATTACCCTGTGATCGGGGGCCCTAGTCGAGACGCAGTTACGCAGCTTTTCTCACGTGTGTAATGCAGATAGAGCCAATGTATGGAGGTGTATGCAAAAATGCTTACATCAATGCATTGTAAAAATGTCCAAGCATATGCAGTGATGTTGTAATAAAAACTAAGGAAAACTTGCAAAATGCCTTGATGATATCCGCCGACAACATTCATGAACCTAAGGAGGTTACAAAATGAAGCAGCTTTCAACTTCTTTGACATGACAATTCAGGTTTTTAGATATCCAAATTTCTACTCCAGCTCGATGGCTCAAGACACGAAGCAGCTAGTACTCCTCTATCCTCCGGTTGTCACCTAGATCAAAATGAACAAGCAAAAGATTGTGTATCTTGGAATTTTCCATAGTCATTTATTACCTGCAGAGCTTTATTTTATTTCCTTCGAGGCACCTGCAAAGACTGATACGTACTACTCCTAGTAGCTACTCGAGTAGTAGTACTAGTAATGACGTGCTACAATTGGACCCTATAGCTAGTACTAGACATAGACTCTAGTAGCTACTCTTGTCACACTGAACTGTCCAAAGAGGTGGAGTTCCTTTTTTTCTACAAGAGGTGGAGTTCCTTTTTTTTCTCCAAGAGGTGGAGTTCCTTTTTTTCCTAAGAAAGGAAACCTTTTTTATTTCTTCTTTGATTCAAAGAAAATTCAAAGGTTTTGTGAAGGATCTTGTCCCTTAGGAAATAATCCTACGCTGTTTTTTTATTCATAGGATTCCAATATATAGGAATTATGTCCCGATTGGAACGCAGGATAGGAAAAATATAGGAATAGGAAAAACACGGGAATTGAGATTCCTTCAAAGTAATCCTTTGTCCTCTATTTTTTAGGAAAATTTCCATCCACTCCAACCTCATGGTATAATTGCTTTGCTTTCCCTGTGATTCAAACACATACTTAATCCAAATTCCTGTAGTTTCCTCTTTCTATGTTTTTAGAATCCTGCAGATCAAACGAGCCCTGAGAGATGGTCTTTCTTTTTTTGTTTGTCTTTGATCGTTTTTTGTTTGAACATAGGGTCATATAGCTTCCTCGAAACACGAGGAGGGTGGAAATTGCACAAACCTCCAACAATTGGATTCGAAATTGCAGGGAACTCCGGACAATCAGGATAGTATAGTGGCAAGAAACTACTACAATTACTTTTGGGTACAAATGATGCACATAGCACAAACTTTTCAATTAGCCCTCTTAACATTATTTCTTACATACTCGAAGCTCAACAGTTGGAGCTCTTTGCAACTACGGCTCTAATTGGTGGAGATTTGTGCACCTAGCCTCAATTGGAGCCCCCCCCCCCACTCGCCCATGTTTTGCAGTACTACTAGTAGTACTAGTACGCAGCATCAGCCTTTGTCTTCCCCATCTCACCCTGGCCACCAGCTCAGGCCAATGATCTTCCCTCCCCCCCCCCCCCCACCCTACCCACCCCAAAGAAAGCCCCCAAAACACCATCCGTAGCCTCCCTCCATGGTGAGATCGAGCAAGGTCTGTAAAGATCCTGAGTAGTTTCAGAAGGTGTTCACTGAAGGCCCTCTTCAAGTACTCATCAACCATTGCGACGCCACCACCACTGTGAGCCTCGTTGGTTCGTCCAAACATATTATTCAATCAGCAAAAGAGAGCAGAACTACGCCTTCTTCTCATCCGTCTGGCCTCCCATATGTTCTTCATTCTCACCAGACGGTGAGACCGTGGGAATCCAAAGACTACTTCAAAGTGGCAGGCAGCCCATACAAGCTGACGCCTCTGGACAGGTTCTCCTCCGATACTATGATGCCAAATGGTTTTGATGAGCAGCGAGCAGGCAGCAATGGAGATTGGATCGTCACAGTTGGGCCCGATTTCACGTGGGACCTTATCAACGTGTACACTCGTCCCAAGATTGTTATTCTGCACTTACATTTCAGGATGATGCTGATGAAGGTCGACCTACTAAACTGTAGAAGATAGTCATTTGCCAAGTTCTGACAGCTGCTAGGGGGATGATGACCCACAAGTATAGAGGGTGTATCGCAGTATTTCCGATAAGTAAGAGTGTCGAACCCAACAAGGAGCAGAAGGTGCTGGCTAGTGGTATGGATCAGGAATTCTCTACAAATACTTAGCAACCGGATTTTTAGGGTTTTTCCATAATGCAAGTAAATAAAGTACGAGTAAATAAAAGACTATAAGAATAAATGTAGCAAGTGGCCCCATCCTTTATTCAACAAAGGACAAGCCGGTTGTATTACTTAAGATGACCAAACGTTCTCGAGGACACACGGGAATTCTGTCAAGTGCTTTCGCTTCATATAGTTGATTAATCTTCTTTAGCTTGCTAAGTGTTGTGTGGGTAAACCTGTGCTAATGTACCGACCTTCCTAGGACTAATACATACTTGTGATTATACCCCTTGCAAACATCGGTAAGTACAAGAAAGTAATTAAGGTAGAAACCTAACCACAGCTTTGAACTCTAAGACCCTGACGTCCCTTGTGCAATGGTTTCCTAATGGGGGTTCAGGTTTCTGTCACTCCGGCAACCCCTACAATTAGTAGCCAAATACACAATGCATTCCCCTAGGCCCATATAGGTGAAGTGTCATGTAGTCGATGTTCACATGACACCACTAGAAGAAGTACACCACAACTTAAATATCAAACTATTGAATATTTCTCAACACAACTCCACTACTAAAAACATGACTTCTCCCATGTCCTCAAGAACAAAACGAACTACTCACAAGACATCATATGGATCATGATCAGAGATGGAATAATGATGTATAACAATCTGAACATAAATGATAATTCAATGGTTCACTCAATAGCATCAACTACAAAGAGTAATCAACACCGGGAAAGTTTCCCCTAAGAACTATGCAATATTCAACCCAATTGTTACAACGATATGGAGATGGTGATGAGGGTGCTGATGGTGATGATGATGATGATCCCGATGAAGTCTAGCTTGATGGTGGTGTTGATGGCGACTATCTCCCCTCTCCGGGAAGGAGTTCCCCCGGCAGAATTCTGTCTACCGGAGAGATCTTTCTCTCTCGGTGTTTTCCGCCCTGCAGAGGCGGCAGAATCTTTCTATGGTCGCTCCCTGAGTCTTAGGGTTTCAGGAGGATAATATATGCAAGAGGGGAGAGCTGTAGGTGGACCAGGGCGGCCACACCACCTAGTGGAGCGGCCAAGGGTGGCCCGTGCCAGGGGTGGTGTGGGCCCCCTGTGGCCCATCTCCACTCCTCCTTCTGGCAGTCTTCGTCTTCTAGAAAAATAGGATTTTCCATATGTTTTCCTGGATTTTCTGATCTTCGCGAATTTTGCCTCTAAACAACACCTTTTCCATCAGAATCCTGACTACAACGGTCCATGCTCCAAAAGTCATCAACCATGCAAAGGCAGATGAAATAACATAAGTATCATCTCTTAATATGGAATATATTAATGAATAATAGTGAATTATGATATAGAATAGTGATGAAAAATGGACGTATCGACTCCCCCCAAGCTTAGACTTCGCTAGTCCCCAAGCGAAACTGAGCTCAATAAACATGGCCTCAGGTTTATGGAGTGAAGAGTCGATAAAAGAATACGGACAGGAAGCATCACATTCATCAATACATAGATCATAATAGAAGACAACTCACTATTATATAACTTATCTTGCAATAAGTAAAGGAAACACAATAAAGATACGTAAAGTGAATCATAATTGGTAATGGCAAACTTAGCTCCTGGTCGAAGAATAGTTGACAATTTGCTGAAGTTCACAAATAACTGATTTTCAATGTTAGATTTCAAAGTAGTAAACACCAAGATAAGAGCAAAGTGCAAAACAAGGAACATAAGAAACATGATTGAATAAATCATCATATGAATTAATGAAACACAACAACTCAAAATACTTGCTGAGATAGAAGGGAATAGGTTTACTGACTCAACTAAAAAGTAGAAGAAAGGCCCTTCGAAGATGGAAGCAGGGATTTCAAGTTTCATAAAGAGCTCCCAAAAATTATGATACTTATTAGCTTTCAGCTCTCATTGCCCCTATCATAGGCATCTTTAGGTGATTAAGGTTAAAGTGATCAAATACGAGGATATGCTTGACAAGTTGTAAGTTGAAAATCTCATGTCCCTTGAATACGAGGGCCGCTCCTCATGCTACTCAAGTTTATTCACCGGTAAGTTCTTGTCATAGTAAGCACATGTGTATCATGGAGAACCTCCAATGGGGTACCCCTTGCCCGATGATACGGAAGAGTCCCCATATCAAAATGACAAGGCAAGCAGACAATGAGCATCTCAGCAATCTTCTTATTTACCATGGGAATATGGTGCTTTTTTCTCTCTTTCATCTTTTCTCATCTTTTTTTTTCTTTTTCTCTTTTTCTCAATCTCTATCTTTTTTATAAGAAGAATGCTTCATAGATGCTCATTATGGTTACGCTACAGGTTTCCACCATGACAGCATGGATTAGACAGGCGGCCCAGGCGTTTCTCTAACACACATGCATAACTCCATGGACTTACATGCTCCCCTTTCATTTCACACCGACGACATCCATAGACAAAAGAACATGATATCAACTAGGTACAAGGTACCAGTGCAATGTTGAAAGCATTCCCCATGACAGCATGGTTCTTCTAATTCACAACTTACAAAGCGCAAGCATATACACAACATATATGGGAACAATGGTTCAAGTTTATTAAATGCAAGAAAGTAAAGTGTGCCTTCAAGTTCATGAGAGCTTTAATCACTAATTTTCACATAACAAGTTTAATTTGGAAGGTAGATAAAAACAAGAATTTACTTGGAATAGCAATAATGCTAATAGGTAGGTATGGTGGACACAAATGGCATAGGTTTGGTTTAAGGATTGGATGCACGAGAAGAATTCCCTCTCGGTACAGGTTTTTGGCTAGCAAGGCTGGGTAGCAAGTATAAGAGTTGAAGGAAACAAACAAACATACAAGTGATAAAAACAAACATGCAATCTTATTTGGAAGCACAAAAGATCTTAACCAGAGAATACTAAACTTATGAGCAAATCAAGAAAGAAAGATGATAAAATTATATTTCTTTAAGAGTACTTTTATCTTTTTCATTCAACTCTCAAAAATAGTGTTGCTACTGACCGAGCCAGGTTTGCCAAAACCAACTAAATTAACTCAATGATCCCAAAGTGATACCAATACTAACAACAAGATCAATCATATAACCATGAATTGTAAAATAATATAAGATATGCAAAAGAGTAAATGATAGAACTTCTCATTAATATTCCATAGCGACTACTCACACCAAGGGATACATATCTAACGAGAGAGGGGACACTCCCATAATGCAAACCATCCTACATGATAACTTCTCTATTCATGATATGACTCTACTAAAAAGCTAAAAAGATAGAAGATAGTGATATGATACCGCGGCACTCCCCCAAGCTTGGAACAAACCAAGGGGATGCCAAACCTGATGATGAATTACTCCTTCGGTGGTGGTGGTATCCTCTCAATGAGGTCTTTGATCAGTTTCCCCAAGTCCTCAATCTCAAAGGTGAGAGTACGAATCAACTCCGAGTTGTGCTCGATGCGGTGCATGATTATGTCAGATTGTGGATCCCAGCTCTTGCTATTCTTTTCCCACTCTTACTCCTTGAAGTCTTCTTTCCCTGCATGGCTAGAACGAGGAAAGTCCCAATTGGAGGGTAATTTCTCCTTGGGCATATTCTGGTGTTGATGCTTATGGATAAGGGTATGGAAAGGATTCTTGGTGCATGGAGGAAGTGACCGTGGAGCTAAACAGTGACGCGGAGTTTTCCCTCCAGTTGACATCCGTGCAGTCCTTCTGACCCTGATAGATCTTGCCAACACTCCAATGCTTGCAATGGTAGTGCCAGTGTGAGGATGTTGGCCTTTCTTCATCTCCTCTTCACCTTCACTCTTGATCTCCTTCTCCTGCCTGGGGTCTTGGAGATCTTCCTCCATAGGCTCCTTTCCTTTATCCTTGGCGGACACCATTGTGCTTCTAAACTTTCAAGAATAGTTCCTGGCAGAAACAGATCGAAACAAAAACACGACGAGAACATTATATACGAACCTCGGGGGATCCGGGGGATTATATATTACGAAGTTTCACAACAAAAGGAAGGTACTGGGAGAAAATAGGTCGGAGACGGAGTCCGAGGTGGCCACACCACCAGGTGGCGCGCCCAGGGGTGGGCCCGTGCCACAGGGTGGTGTGAGCCACCCTGGCTCTGTTTCCGTCCCTCTTTCGCTTTGTAGCTTTCCTTGTTGACTAAAAACTGCAAAAATATAATTTGACAGATCTTTCGTGGAACTTTTCTTACCAAAACTGTTACCTATTCAAAAACGGACTCTACAGGTCTCTGAATTTGGTCTTTGATAAAAAAATTCAGAGTTATAACTTGAAAATCATCAACATCTTCATTGTAAGAATCTCCAACAATATAGTGCTTGAGTCGTTGCCCATTCACCACTTGTGTAGTGTTGTCTTTAAAAGAGGAAATTTTTATCTCTCCTGAACGATACACTTCCTCAACAACGAAAGGTCCTTCCCATTTTGATAGTAGTTTTCCTGCAAAAAAATTGAGACGAGACCTATACAATAGAACTTTCTCACCAACATGGAATCCTCTCTTAAGTATTCGCTTGTCATGCCATCTTTTAACTTTTTCCTTAAAGAGTCTGGCATTCTCATATGTTTCACTCCTCCATTCATCCAACAAACTTAAGTCAAATAATCTTTTTTCACCAGCAAGCTTACAATCTCTATTAAGTTCTTTAACTGCCCAATAAGCTTTGTGTTCTAATTCTAAAGGTATGTGACAAGCTTTCCCATAAACCATTTTATAAGGAGACATCCCATGGGGTTTTTATAGGCAGTCCTGTAAGCCCATAAACCATCGTTCAACTTTTTAGCCCAATTTTTCCTAGACCTATTAACAGTCTTTTGCAAGATGGATTTAATTTCTCTATTTGATAACTCTACTTGTCCACTAGTTTGGGGATGATAAGCTGAAGCAATTCTATGATTAACATCATATTTAGCAAGGGTCTTTCTAAAACCACCATGAATGAAATGAGAACCTCCATCAGTCATAAGATACCTAGGCACTCCAAACCTAGGAAAAATAACATCCTTAAGCATTTATAGAGAGGTCTCCCCATCAGCACTCTTCGTAGGTATAGCTTCTACCCACTTAGTGACATAATCAATAGCAACAAGAATATGAGTATAACCTTTTGAGGGAGGAAAAGGACCCATAAAGTCAAATCCCCAACAATCAAAGGGTTCAATAACTAGAGAGTAGTTCATAGGCATTTCATTGCGTCTAGAAATATTACCAACACGCTGACACTCATCACAAGATAAAACAAATTTTCTTGCATCTTTAAAAAGGGTAGGCCAGTAGAAACCTGATTGTAGCACCTTTTGCGCAGTTCTATCTCCTGCATGATGTCCTCCATAAGCACTACCATGACATTTACGCAATATCTCCTTTTGTTCATATTCTAGAACACATCTTCTCATAATACCATCCACTCCTTCTTTATATAAGTGTGGGTCATCCCAAAAATAATGCCTCAAATCGTAAAAGAACTTCCTTCTTTGCTGAGTTGTGAAAGTTGGAGGCAAATACTTGGAGACAATAAATTTAGCATAATCAGCATACCAAGGGCTCCCACGTGAGCTCACCCCTACTACAGCCAACTGTTCATTTGGGAAACTATCATTAACAGGCATAGGATCAAAAGAGATGTTTTCCAATCGAGATAAATTATCAGCTACATGATTTCCAACACCTTTCCTGTCTACAATATGTAGGTCAAACTCCTGTAAGAGTAGCACCCATCTAATAAGCCTAGGTTTAGCATCTTTCTTCGTCATAAGGTACTTAATAGCAGCATGATCAGTATGAATGGTAACTTTTGAGTCAACAATATAAGGTCTAAACTTGTCACAAGCAAAGATGACGGCTAGGAATTATTTTTCAGTAGTAGCATAATTCCTTTGAGTAGCATCAAGAGTCTTACTAGCATAATGGATAATGTTTAACTTTTTATCAATTCGTTGCCCAAGGACAGCACCTACAGCAAAATCACTAGCATCACACATTATTTCAAAGGGTAAACTCCAATTAGGTGGTTGAACGATAGGAGCTGTAGTTAAAGCCTTCTTTAGGGTTTCAAAAGCTTCCTTACAATCATCATCAAAGACAAAGGGTACATCTTTTTGAAGAAGATTAGTGAGGGATTTTGATATCTTCGAGAAATCTTTAATAAACCTTCTATAGAAACCAGCATGACCAAGGATACTACGAATACCTTTGATGTCTCTTGGGTAGGGCATTTTCTCAATTGCCTCAAATTTAGCTCTATCCACTTCTATGCCTCTTTCGGAAACCTTATGCCCAAGGACAATCCCTTCATTAACCATGTAGTGGCATTTCTCCCAATTAAGAACAAGATTAGTTTCTTCACACCTCTTCAAAACTTTATCAAGGTTGTGCAGACAATTATCAAAAGAAGTCCCATAGACGGAGAAGTCATGCATGAACACTTCCACAATTTCCTCACAAAAACCATGAAAGATAGTAGACATGCATCTTTGAAAAGTAGCAGGAGCATTACATAAACCAAAAGGCATACGTCTATAAGCATAGGTTCCGTAAGGGCATGTAAAAGTAGTTTTTTCTTGATCTTGTTGTTTAATAGAAATTTGAGAGAAACCGGAATATCCATCAAGAAAAAAAAATGGGTCTTTTTAGACAACCTTTCTAACATTTGATCGATAAAAGGAAGTGGGTAATGATCTTTCTTAGTAACTTTGTTAACTTTCCTAAAATCAATGCACATTCTATAGCCTACTACTATTCTTTGGGGAATAAGCTCATGATTATCATTAGGGACGACGGTAATTCCTCCTTTTTAGGAACACAATGGACATGACTAACCCATTCACTATCAACAATAGGGTAAATAATACCAGCATCAAGGAGTTTCAATACCTCATTTCTTACCACTTCTTTCACCTTAGGATTTAGATGTTGTTGGTGCTCTACTACTGGCTTTGCATCTGGTTCTATATTGATAGCATGCTGACATATAGTAGGAGAAATCCCTTTTAAATCATCCAGAGTATAGCCCATAGCCCCTCGGTGTTTCTTCAAAACCTCCAATAACCTCTCTTCTTCCTTCCCTGAAAGTTTATAGCCAATAATAACAGGATATATCTTATTGTTATCAATGTAAGCATATTTAAGATCATCAGGGAGAGGTTTAAGATCGAAGACCGGATCCTTTTTAGGTGTCAATGTGGTACCCAAGTCTTCTACAGGCAAGTTGTGCTTAAGCATCTTAGGTTGACAATGAAGAATCTCGTCAATCTCATTTCTTTCTTCCATGAAGATCTCACTTTCGTGGTCTTCCATAAATTGCTGCAAAGCATTGTTAGGAGCAAGAGAAATAGAAGCAAGTTGTTTAACTCTAAAATCCTCATTATGGGTTTCATTTTCACAAGGTTCTTTAGTAAATTTCGAAAAATTAAACTCATAAGATTCCCCATCAAACTTAGTAAAGATTTTCTCCCTTTTGCAATCTATAATAGCTCCACAAGTACTCAAGAAAGGTCTACCAAAAATGATGGGATAAGTTTTACTAGCAGCTGAACCAAGTACTAGAAAATCAGCAGGATATTTAATCTTACCACAAAGAACTTCTACATCCCGCACAATATCGATTGGAGAGATGGTCTCTCTATTAGCAAGGTGGATAACCACATCAATCTCTTCCAATTTGCAGGGACTAATTTCATGCATAATTTCTCTATAAAGCTCATAAGGAATAGCATTTGAACTTGCACCAATATCACATAAACCATAATAGCAATGATCACCAATTCTAATAGAAAGCACAGGGACACTAGCCTTTTTAGCTTTATTAGGATGTGAGACAATATTAGAAGCATCCTCACAAAAGACTATGTGTCCATCTTCTATACTTTTAGTGACAAGGTCTTTCACAATTGCTACAACGGGTTCAATGTTTATTTGTTCATCAGGTTTTACAGTTCTCTTTGCACTTTTAGTGATTACACTAGTTATCATAGGATGATCCTTTACCTTATCCGGGAAGGGTATTTTCTCGATATAAGGTTCAGGTAAGATGTGATCAATAGTGTAAAACTCAGTACTCCTAATAGGAACACAGTCAACAATATCTTTATAAGGTGCATGGTACTTGCTCCATCCCTTTTTTGGGATTTCAATATAAGAAGCAAAAGCCTTAAAACAATTTGTAATAACTTGTAAGTCTAGACCATAAGCATTACTAATAGTTTGAAAGTCATCAGTTCCCATAAAAGATTCAATGCATTCATAATCATAATTTATACCTAACTTTCTACCTTTGTTATTCTCCCAAGCTTCAGCATTGTCTTCAATACGATCCAGAAGATCCCATTTAGCTTCTTCTTCCATGCGAGTGAATGATCCAGCACAAGAGGCATCCAATAAATCCTTATCATGAAGAGAAAGCCTTGCATAAAATTATTGATAATAATATTGTTAGGGAGCTCATGAATGGGACATTTGAGCATTAGTAACTTCAATCTCCCCCAAGCTTGAGTTGTACTCTCTCCATCAAGAGGCCAAAAGTTGTATATGTGATTCCAATCTTTATGAATCTCACTAGGAGGATAAAACTTTGAATGAAAGAGAGGCACTATTTCCTCCCATTCAAGAGCTTGACCATTCTTTGGCAGCTTATACCAGTCCTCAGCTCTTCCTTTTAGTGACAATGAAAATAACTTCTTCTTAACTTGATCTGTAGTAATACCTGCACACTTGAACAACCCGCATAATTTGTGTATAAAGAGCAAATGATCACCGGGAAGGACAGTTCCATCCCCAACATAGTAGTTATCCATAACACGATCAATAATTCTCGTAGGTATTTTAAAAGTATCATTCTCAGCAGGTGGTGGTTCATCTACTACCTTAGCAGTGGTAGTAACATTACGAAATAAGAAACTCAGCGAATTATCCATATTGAAAATAAAGCAACTAACAGAAGTAAACAATACTCACAATAGAAGTTTCCTTTACCAGTTCCACTCTCCAATAGCGCTTCACTCCCCGGCAACGGCGCCAGAAAATAGTCTTGATGACCCACAAGTATAGGTGGTGTATCGCAGTATTTTCGATAAGTAAGAGTGACGAACCCAACGAGGAGCAGAAGGTGATGGCTAGTGGTATAGATCAGGAATTCTCTACAAATACTTAGCAAACGGATTTTTAGTGTTTTTTGATAGTGCAAGTAAATAAAGTACGAGTAAATAAAAGACAATAAGAATAAATTCAGCAAGTGGCCCAATCCTTTATTCAGCAAAGGACAAGCTGGTTGTATTACTTAAGATGACCAAATGTTCTCGAGGACACACGGGAATTCTATCAAGTGCTTTCGCTTCATATAGTTGATTAATCTTCTTTAGCTTGCTAAGTGTTGTGTGGGTGAACCTGTGCTAATGTACTGACCTTCCTAGGACTAATACATACTTGTGATTATACCCCTTGCAAACATCCGTAAGTACAAGAAAGTAATTAAGGTAGAAGCCTAATCACATCTTTAAACTCTAAGACCCTGACGTCCCATGTGCAATGGTTTTCTAACGGGGGTTCAGGTTTCTGTCACTCCGACAACCCCTACGATTAGTAGCCAAATACACAATGCATTCCCCTAGGCCCATATAGGTGAAGTGTCATGTAGTCGATGTTCACATGACACCACTAGAAGAAGTACACCACAACTTAAATATCAAACTATTGAATCTTTCTCAACACAACTCCACTACTAACAACATGACTTCTCCCATGTCCTCAAGAACAAAACAAACTACTCATAAGACATCATATGGATCATGATCAGAGATGGAATAATGATGTATAACAATCTGAACAAAAACGATAATTCAATGGTTCACTCAATAGCATCAACTACAAAGAGTAATCAACACCGGGAAAGTTTCCCCTAAGAACTATGCAAGATTCAACCCAATTATTATAGCGATATGGATATGGTGATGATGATGATCCCGATGAAGTCTAGCTTGATGGTGGTGTTGATGGCGACGATCTCCCCTCTCCAGGAAGGAGTTCCCCCGGTAGAATTCTGTCTATCGGAGAGATCTTTCTCTCTTAGTGTTTTCCACCCCGTAGAGGCGGCGGAATCTTTCTATGGTCGCTCCTCGAGTCTTAGGGTTTCGGGAGGATAATATACGCCTAAAGGGAGAGCTGGAGGTGGACCAGGGTGGCCACACCACCTGGTGGCGTGGCCCAGGGTGGCCCGCGCCAGGGGGTGGTGTGGGCCCCCTGTGGCCCATCTCCACTCCTCCTTATGGTAGTCTTCGTCTTCTAGAAAAATAGGATTTTCCATATATTTTCCCGTATTTTCTGATCTTCGTGAATTTTGCCTCCAAATAGCATCTTTTCCATCAGAATCCTGACTGTAGCGGTCCATGCTCCAAAAGTCATCAACCATGCAAAAACAGATGAAATAACATAAGTATCATCTCTTAATATAGAATATATCAATGAATAACAGTGAATTATGATATAGAATAGTGATGCAAAATGGACGTATCAGGGGACACAAAGATTTCTCTCTAGTCACCATTTTCGAATTCAACATTGTTGTCATTAACGGGAATGATAGTCATGGATGGTCAGTTTGTGTGAACGAGTTCTAGGGCTACTTTAGATACTGCGATGCTATTATCCAACATGATTATGTGTTCGCCGTGACCGAGAATGGATGTGTTTATGCATGGAAGTCTCTGGAACTTGGTAGATTCTCCTCCCTGCATATTTTATTAGCTTTATTCCTGAATTGATGTAAGCTAATTTTTCTGAACTTTTATTGGTTAGTAGGAATTCCATAAAAATTTTATTTTCTTTGATTCGAAGGAATTCCCTAGGAATTTCAGAGGAATGCAAGCTTTAAGCAGTTTTCTTACATATAAGTAGTTTGTTTCATATGATTGAGTTTTGCTGATAGTATTACTTCGTCTCCTAGTACATCCCATGGAAAATATGGTATCTACTAGTAGTAATTACTTATGTGAGACTCGGATATTATTCCTGAATCAATGTAAGCTATTTTTTCTGAAGTTTTGTTGGTTAGTAGGAATTTCATAGGAATTTTAGCCTCTTTGATTCGTACGAATTCCCTATGAATTTCATAGGAATGCAATCCTTACTAAGTTTTCTTACATATAAGTAATTTGATTCATAGGATTGAGTTCTGCTGATAGTATTTCCTTGTCTCCTAGTACTAGTACATCCATGGAAAATATGGTATCTACTAGTAGTATTTACGTGAGACTCATATACTAGACATATGACATAGCATAACTATATAGAATTATAATACTGGGTAAAGCTCAAAAAATTAGAAATTTGATCGACATCTATAAAGTATGGGTGCATATTTAGTTCTTGTATTTTCTATCATGTAGAAGACAACGTTTATTAGGTACTAGTACTTGTAAATTTTGTTAACATGGTCTTGAGAAATGAAGGAGAAGATTCTAGAATGATGGAGAAGTGTGTTTTGAGGATTGTGCATAGCGTTCATTGTGCTAAAGACTATCAATAGAATCTTCAAGTAGATGCTAGAATAGAAAAGAAGATCCAATGGCTGGCAATGTTGGGATTCGCAAGTCCTGATCCAACAGTCAATATTCAAAGTTATTCGTACACTATATAGTGATAAGATAAGATAAGATAAGATAAGATAAGATAAGATAAGATAAGATAAGATAAGATAAGATAAGATAAGATAAGATAAGATAAGATAAGATAAGATAAGATAAGATAAGATAAGATAAGATAAGATAAGATAAGATAAGATAAAATAAGATAAGATTAGATTAGATTAAACCTCCTAGAAATAATCCTTGTTGGTTTTCCTTTGGTATATAAGACACCAAAATCTTGTAGGATCCAACCTTGCTTTTTTAACTATGAACTTTACATTCAAGATCCTATAGGATTATTTCCTATTTCATTTGATCCTATGAATCAAACCATGTCTCTAGGAGAATTTCCATAGCATATCCCCATTTCAAAAATAATTAGAATTTCCATAGAATCTCCCTAGGTTGGCATTTTTTTACGCAGTCAAACATCTTAAGTATAATCAAGATTTTTGAAAATAGTATTGTATCTCAACTTCTACAATGTCAGATCAATATTAGTATTATTTCCATGTTACATTTCCTTTCCCTTTGAAGGTCCTATCCTTATCCTGTCGCCACGCGATGTGATGTACCTGACACATGGGTTTGTTGAGGATGATGAGGAGAATGATCCTGGTAGGTGGTGGTTAGCAAGATCTGTCGGTGGTTCAAGACTTCTTCTGGTCTATACATATGGTGTCTCAGGCAATGCAATTGTTGATGATACTAGTGTTGTTCACTATGGTCGCACCGTTCGCACCTATCCTTCTGGGTTTGAGTGCATGGTGTTCTCGATGGACATAAGCCAGTTAACTACAGCTAACCAATGGAAAAGGATTACTGGCCTTGAATCATATTCTCTTTTCCTTGGCGTGAACTATATGATTATCATTGCAGTAGGCGATGCAAATGATCCGTCAGGACATCTGATGAGAAGGAACCATGTTTACACATCACACCAAGAAATTGGCTATGAGTACGGGCCGCATCCTGAAATTTGCCGCTTCAGTCTGAATGGTAATGCAGTTGTTGGTTTCCACACCAACACTCGCTGGATATGGTCGAAGACTCCATTTTGGTTCATCCCAAGCTTCTCAAACGCCTTAGAGTGGAACGAGCCTGTTCAAGGATAGATCATTTGGTCTCGGCCTTCTGTTGAACTCTTTCTTTTGGCTGGTTTTTAGCTGATGTAGGAGTACTCACCATTTAGTTTCGCACCTAATCCGGCTTGGAAAATACTCCGTATGACCAAAAACCCCTTTTGTACACTTGGTAGTTTCTCTAGTATGTATATTTCACCAAGCTTGTAAAAGAACCTTATTAGGAGTACAGTTGACTCTACTACTACTATTCTGTACATAATTTCTTCCAGAATGTTGTATAATAGTAGTACTGTTAGTATTACTCCTTGCAGGTCCGCAGTTTTGTTTCTTTTTCACTGCAGTTTGGGTCCTGTAAGCCTACATGTTGGTAAGTACTTCTCTCAGAAACTACACGCGGTGGAGGGAACACGATGTTTCCAGGTTTACCAGTAAAAACATGTCGCTCATCATGGCATCACTAGTGATTTGACAAGGCAATACTGTACGACAGTGTGCTAGTCTAGTTTTTTCTTCTTCTAAACAAGTACTGCTTGTCTACCTAGTAGTAGTAGTAAAGGTCTACTAGCAGGAGTACCAGAGAACTCGATGAAGCTGCTGGAGTACTATTGTCAGTAGCTATCGCAGAAGATAGAGGGAGGGAGTTTTGCACACGCCGGTGCACGTGGCAGCGTGTTCCTTCCGAGAAAGGCTGGATTTATCTCCCTCACCGGCCTCCCCCCCCCCCCACGCACACACAGCCTCTTTTACTCAGTCCCTTCTTCCCATCCACTACCGCCCCCTGGCCTCTCGCTCCATATTGTTGCCAACCAGCTCCTCGGCTCCGTCCTCTATAGGTGGCAGCGAGATCGGCGCGTCAACCTTCTATAGGGCGGTGGAGCATCCGTCATCTATGTCCTGCAGCAGCAATGGAGGTTTGTGAAATACTAGAACACTCGTACCTATTCCCTCTGTTTCATAATATAAGCTGTTTTAGCTTATGTGAAACGAGTGTATCTAGATTCACTATGAACTTACTTGATAGAGTTGATGATGCGGTTAAATTTTTATTGTCGATTGCACAGCATTGTCATGTGTAGAGTAGTTCTTATCTCGGTTATGCATCCCTTTTTTGTAGACTAGGATTGTGTAGAAGCTTGTTTTCTAGGATAGATCCCATAACTAAGAACAGTGGGGATCCGTTCGAAGTTGGTAGTTCGACAACGCAAACTTTTGAACATTTGCATATATTTGGCAATCAACATCATGTAATCAATATTACAACTTGTTGCAGAAGGAGATAGGGGAAGGAGCAAAAAAGAGGATTCTCGATGAAATAGGTTCCAATCCTGTGACTTCTGCTATCCCAGATGACAAGGTAAATCAATAGAATGACGTATGTTCTTGTCGTCCCACGCAGATGCTTTCGCTGTAATCTCTGTTTATCTTGTAACCACAGAAGCACAAAGTTGAAGAAGACTCTCAGTTTTCTGATGATGGAGTACAAAATGGATGTCGGATTGCTACACCTAAGACACCACCTTGTTTACCTTCTGTGGAGACTCATGCAGTTGCAGCTGCAGCTGGTACTGATGAGCCTGGACCTGCCATCATCATGCCAGATGATGGAGGTGGTGGATTGGTTTTACCATCCGCAGAGACTTGTGCGGATGGAGCTGGCAGTGAAGAGCCTTCAGAGGACATTGTGGTGCTCGATAGTTCACCTATTGTGGAGACTCCTTCTACTGGTGCTGGCGCTGCTGTTGGTGCTGCTGATCCTGCTCCCGAAATTATTGTGCCACCTGAAAGAGGTGGTGATTTGGGTTTACAATCTGTAGAGACTATTCCACCTGAACTGTAGTGTGGAACTACCTCCTATGGCAATCAAATAAGGTGGTGAACTGTGATGTGGAGCTTTCTTTCTTATGATTTGTAAGTTTTCTCTAGAACCTGGATTATGGAGCAACCTTACGCATTTCTTACACTTTTGCCTATTAAACTATAGTGTGGAACTGGAACTACTCCTAGTATGTAATCATAATATTCGGATGCTTAAGTATTATCGATGATAAACCAATGCTAGCTGAGCTGCACGAGAATTTTCATCTGCCACTTGTAGGCGTGGTTCCTGGCTCATCTCCTTTTCACAAGCACGGTGAAATGATGGTTCTGTTCCTTTTGTTGTAATGCTATTATGCTTGTGTTGTTGATCTGGCAATTTTATGCTGATTTTGTCACCCAATCCGCATTTATCTCTCTACATACAAACATATTTGTTCACATGGATTGAACATAAAACAATATCTTCTTTGCATCGACTAACACAATGAGACATGCAAATATTTATTTATTTTTGAAACAACACAAAAGATATGCCATTTTCATTGATAGAGAGGGACATGCAATTCAATTATATTATGATAACTACTCGTACAAGTCATAGAATGGTAGGGATTGCCATAGGAAATGTAACACCCCAAAACTTTAATCAAGGTTATCAAAGTTCTAATCACCCAAATTAGGGTTAACATAAACTTTTATTAAGAAAATTGATATGAATGCATGTGTGTTTGCATTAGTATAGAATTGAGTGTATATGCCATGCTTGATTGTTCTAAATGTTGTGAAATGGTTTAAAGGTGAATGCCACATCATCTACACCATTTACAAACAAAATCCAAAGAGAAAGAAATCAAATAATATTAAATAAAGCAAATGGTCGTTTTGACCATTTTAAACAACTAGGCCACTTTAGGTGTTCCTAGAAGAAGATTTCTAACAGAAACATTTCTATCTCTTTTCACCCCTTGCTAGACCAAGTAAAGATGTATCAAGGCCCACTTTACAAACTTACAAAAACATCTAGCAGATCCATTTAAAGGACATTTGAAAATTGAATCCAATTCATATGTGAAGATCCCACGTTTTCAAAAACCCACCAAATCAGTTCACCTTGACTTACCGAAGCAAAACTAGTCTCTCAAGCTTAATATAAGATCACTCAAAAAATTGAATCAAAATTTCAAAAGTAAATTTCATGCGGCCATTTCATCAAACACTTGGCATGCACAGAATAATCCCTAGCCTAGCTTCACTGTTTGGTATAGTGATCATCGACCCATTTGTCCCCTAGTTACTCCTATGTTCCTACTAAGCCTAACCCAGCCCCAGACCAGCTCCTCCCTTCGCTGCTGGCACAGTGGAGCGCCGCCCGAAAGTGGTCATCACCGGCCGACCACGGCTAGCTCACATCAGACCACCCCGCGCCCAACCAGCATGTCCGCTAGCATCGTCGCAGCCTACCGCCACCCCTGTCCAGGACACAGCCCCAGCTGAGCCGTGGACCACACTAGCACCACCGCGCACCGCCTCTCTGCGCCGTGTCTAGAGCGCGCCAGTGCGCCGCGCCCGACCAGCTCGCACGCGCCGCGCCTTGACCTCCCCTCGCGTGCACAGACCCGCCATGATCACAGCACCCCGGCAGACACCCCCGTTTGCCGCCGCGTGACTAGCAGCTGCCGCACGCCGCCGCAAACACAACTACCTCCGCTCAGAGTGTCGCACGCGCCAGACCAAACCAAGCCACCCCACGCCGCGCCTTTAAGTCTGTGAGAACCGCCAGGGAGCACCGCACCGTCCTACACCCTCGCCCATGCCTTTAGCTCTCTGTGCCGCCCTCGCACGAGACGCCAGCCCACACCGTTTTGTCCCCTCGTCGAGCTATAAAAGGAGGCCACCCCCGCCACCATTCCTCACACCATTCGACTCCCCACTCACCACTGAGCCTCCCACACCTCTTCCCGGAGCAAGGTGAGCACCACCGTGCTGGAATTGCACCAAAGTCCGCCGCTACTAGAGGAGAAGGGCGCCATCGATTGCGACCACCTCGAGCTCTGTCATGACCGCGCCTTGATTCGCTGTTGTCTACCACGTCGTTTGCCCCTATCGCCGAGCCTAGATGGAGCCTAGGTGAGCCCTGCCAGACCCCCACCGCTGCGTTAGGTTTAGCTCGTCGCCGGAGTTTTTCGTCGTCGACGACGACCCTCAGCCATTGGATTATATTTAGATCGTAGGGCTCTGGTTGAAAGATACCATTTTGTTTAGTTAGTCTCGCTGACTAGTGGACCCCCTCTATTAGCCGCGCGCTGCGCTGCGCTGTGCAGTTGGGCCGGCCCTTTAGCTTTCCCGCGCTGGCCCAAAAATTCAAACAATTGATTTTCCATTTTAGCTTAAATCCTATTCTGTCCACATATCATAGAGTTTCACTTAACCAAATTGCATGATTCAAATTTTCCTAGAAGTGTAATTAAAATATCTATCCAATCCCGTTGGATTTAAATCATTTGGAGTTAGAGATAATCTTTAGTAAAAATAACAAGGCAGAGACTTTTATAACTTCAAACATTTTTCAAAAATCAACCACAATAGCTTTTGAGTTGATTCCAACTCTCAAAAATCTCATTTGATAATTTCTATCTGAATACGTAAAAATAATTAAGTTTGCATGCAGTGACATTGGACTAGTACCAAAAGAATGCTATTAGGGCATTTCTAGTCACTTTAATTCTATTAAATAATAATCTTAGACTTTATAAAAAATAATCAACCCTTTAAATCACATTCCCATGTATTAGAATATGTGGTGATGACATGTGTCCACATGATCCCATATTTTAATTGGAGAATATTAAATCTTAATTAATTTCAATGAGTAGAAATTACTTTTCTCAAATAAAAATAATTGAAACTAGTTCTTTAATGCATGTGATGATTGTGATGCTGCTAGATCATCAAGTGTGTGCCTTAGTGTGCTATATAGCAATAGATAAGTATTGTTTGGTGATTCTGTATCCCTTATTCATTTATAGATGATAGTACCGACCAAGTCTATGAGGAGGAGGAGTTCTACCCCGAAGAAGACGAAGAAAACTTCAATCACTGCACCAATCAAGGCAAGATATTATTGGCAAGCTAGAATTATACAAGATGACCTAAGCAAGATGCATTAGGCATGTTTGGTTATACATTTTGATTTATACTCATCCCAAGTTTTACTTACAAGCTTTACTTTCTTTTACTTTACTAAAGTTCTTTACTTTTAATATAGATAGCATAAAGAGTATAAAACTAGGCCTATACTAGATGTTATTCTATGGCATGAGATTGAGATTATCATCCCTCATTAGTGAACACTCTTAACTTAGTGGCTAGTGCTAAACATAAAACTTGATCACTTTAGATGGGAATACTTGGTGAAAATGATTATGAAAACCTTGGAATGATGAGTCATTCTATTGAAATGTTTTGGCATGTGTTGAGAAACACAAATGGATTTGATGATGAAAATGTTGAGGCATGAGCCTTAGCCCTTTATAAAAACTGATGGTTGGGTTCGGATGCGATACCATTCCAATTTTACCATACAACAACAATACCTGAATTGGGTAAGGCCTAGCCGGAAGTTTATATGCATTAGTATGGGTTCCCTCGCGGAAGAGGTTTGAGCTAAGGCTACCTCTTGATGATTTCCACCTATGCAGTGCCCAGGATGGCAAATGGCCATGGCTGGGAGGCCAAGCTCATAGGGGAGGTGCTTATACTAGAGTGTGTAAAGGACAGGTTATGATTAATTATCCGCATACTAAGTATGATGATTCAGGGTTATCTCTGACGGATGTATCGAATTCTGTGGTGAAAGTGTACCACCTCTGCAGAGTGTCAAACTATTTGAATAGCCGCGTCCGCGGTCATGGACAGTTGGAGTGGCCATACTGTTTCGTCGTCAGATGTTTTCAAAATGACTTGTGAAGATAAATATGGTTTTGACTTGACCACAACAGGGTTGTGAATATGAAAACTAGGTTCCCAACTTAAGTGACTTAGAACATTTAAGCTAACTTTCTTTGCTTCTGAACTTAGTTTAGATAAATCTGGCTTTTTGCAAATAAACTTAGAGCTTAGTATTCCTACTAGAACTACCTTACTTGTTAGTGATAGTTTGCGAGTACTAAAAAGAGTACTCATGGCTTTGTCCCTAGCGTTTACCGTGGCCAGACTATGAGGAGGACTATCAGGAAGATGGACAACAGGACGGCTACGACAACTAGGATCATCTCCCATCGTCAGCATTGCCTGTGACACTGAAGATGGAGCCCGCTGCTATGCTTATTATTCTGCTGCTTGTTTGTATTAAGACTGGATCATGAGATCCTTTATTTGTGTAAGACCTTATTATGGATTGTAATGGATGATGTATGATACGTCCATAACGTATCTATAATTTTTGATGGTTTTATGCTAATAATATGCTTTTGATATTGCTTTTTATATAAAGTTTATGATTTATTTGGACTAACCTACTAATAGTTGCAAAAGTGCACAATGTTCTTGTTTTAAACTTTGATGTGTTGGAATTACCAAGAATACAAGTGGAAACCTTGTTGGAGTCAAATTGGGATTTTCCAGAAATCTGTCTGAGACCTCTTTTTAAAGATGGTAACGTTTCGGGTCGAAGACGTTGCGACAAAGTTGTTGGAAATTTCGCGGCAAACATTTTGGACATAAAATTTAGCTGATTCCGAGTCCGGACGGGATAAATAGGCCCGATTTACTGCAACCCAAGATGGGGTGACGGGAATCCGAAAAGGGAGGAAAACCTAATTCGTGGGAGACACCTTGACCAACGAATTTGCAGCCACCAAAGCCATGTTTTTGCCTCCGCATGGATCCCATCTCCATGGGGAAGGGATTACAAGAAGCCATGAAGGAAGGGTGCTAAGGGGCGGTGCTCCCCTGTGATACCGGCGGTGGGGAAGGAGTCCTCCGCACTGCCGCTGGCGCCGCCGCCGCCTCTTAACCATCTTCACCGCCATCTCCATCGATCTCCACCACCATCTCTATCGCCGTTGCTGATTCCCATGATGATGAGGGAGTAGTTCTTCCTCGAGTCTAAGGGCTCTACCAGTAGCTATGTGTTCATCTCTCTCTATGCGTGATCATATTGTGATCATGAGCTTTGTAATCTATAGATCTATTCTACTACTCAAGTGCTTTAATAAATCTCTGCTTATCCCCACGTGTGTGAAGTTGACAGTGTGCACACCGTGTGGCACTTTGGCTAAGGTTACATAAATATTTGTTATGAGTTATATTTGGAGTTGGATGTCTCTATGAAATTGTGGTGTTTGTTGAAACCATCTAGTGCTTAAGGTGACAGTGTGGGGTTATCTAGATGGGAAAGGCTTACTTTGAGGTGTGTTGTTATAGCCCTACCATGGATTGGAGTGTCCAAACGGAGAGTAGTTAAGAGTAGTATCATAAATAGAAGATATTTATATGAGAGTGTTCACTAGTGAAAGTATGATCCCTAGGCCTTGTTTCTAAGCATTGAAACACCGTTTGCAACTAGATATGTTACACGTTTGCTTGCTTCCATCTTTATTTCAGTTTGCCTTTAGTCTCTTCCACGCCATCAAGCTATTTTCTAGCACTGTTACCACTTATAATTATCCATACCACTTGTATGTCACTATCTCTTCGCCGAACTAGTGCACCTATACACCTGACAAGTGTATTGGGTGTTGGGGACACAAGAGACTTCGTGTATCTTGATTGCAGGGTTGCTTGAGAGGGATACCTTTGACCACTTCCTCCCTGAGTTCGATAAACCTTGGGTAATCCACTTAAGGAAAACTTGTTGCTGTTCTACAAACCTCTGCACTTAGAGGCCCAACAACTGTCTACAAGAATAGAAGTGCGTAGACATCAAGCTATTTTCTAGCGCCGTTACCGGGGAGGTAAGGTAAAAGGTACTCACATCCTCCGATATGAGTGCTCAAAGTTATTTCCTTTAGATTCATCAATTTTGTCTTTTTGTTTCTTGTTTTTATTTTCACTAGTTAGGCTTAATGGAAAATAACAACAAAATTAGAGAGCTTTATAGTATTTATCTTGAGTTAGACATGAAGTGTTTGAAGAGAAAATTAAAAAACCTATGGAACTTTATTTGCATGCTGATAGCAATGTTGTTAGTATGAATTCTTTGGACACCATTATTGATAATGCTATGGAACAGTCTAAGCTTGGGGAAGCTAGTTTTTATGAAAATGATCTTTTTAGTTCCCCAGCTTTGGAAGATAGCTATTCTATTGCTTATGATGATACCAAACCTCCAATATATGATGATTACAATGATGAATATGATATTTTCAGTCCACCTACTATTAAGGAGGAAATAAATTATGATTACAATATGCCTCCTATATTTGATGATTATGGTGATGAGAATAATAATGATAGCTATTTTGTTGAATTTGCTCCCACTACAATTAATAAGAATGACTATGTTTATGTGGAGAGTATTAATTCTTTTATGCATGTGGATCATGATAAGAATGTTTTATGTGATAGATATATTGTTAATTTGATTCATGATGCTACTGAAAGTTATTATGAGAGAGGGAAACATGGTTTTATGCATCTCAATAATATTAAGTTTTCCCTTTTTATGTTGAAAGTCTTGAAGTTGCACTTGTTTTGCTTTAATATGTTTGTTGCTTTGTGCTTTCATGACTTGTTGCTTTACAAGATTCCTATGCATAGGAAGTGGGTTAGACTTAAATGTGCTTTGAATATTGCTTCTTAATACTCTCTTTTACTTAAATTCATATTTCTTATGTGAGCATCTTCTCAAACTATCATGCCTAATTAAAGGCGTTAAAGAAAAGTACTTATTGGGAGATAACCCAAAAAATTTAGATGAGTCTTGGAAGTTATTGCTTCAGTAATAACCTCTCCTTATCCTTTTTATTTGATTTTTGTGCCGAGAGTAACCTCTAATGAGAGAGAACTAATGCTTGGGAAAATTGCTGTCCCGAAACAGATTTTTTGCACTTTGCTGTAAAAATTCTTGACAAATCTCTGTACGTCGGTTTGAGCTGTAATTTTTTGTGCTTCTGCTCCAGGTTGTTATCCAACTTTCGCTAGCTCAACACTTTTCGATTTGAGCAACAGACGGTCTTCGAAAAAATTGGTTTTTACCTGCTGGTCTGTTTTGACAGATTTCTGCCATTATTTGCATTTGCCTCTTAATCTCTTTCTCTTTGAGTTCTCTTTGCACTTGATATTTTAGAAGGAATTGCTACAGTAGATTGTGTTTTAATGAAAGTTTTACTTGTGTTGAAACTGAACCTAAAAGACTTATTATCTTGAATACACTAATGTTGCTAACGAAAATTGTGTGAAGTTTTGTATGAAGGAAATCTACAGGTGTAGGGAAAGAATGATGTGATGAGATGAAGAATGGACAAAAGCTCAAGATTGGTGATGCCACCCGTGTCACCACAAGAAATATTCAAGAGGTACAAGCGTCGAAGCTTGGGGATGCCCAAGGCATCCCCTTCTTCATCAATAAAAATCTCAGGTCTTTCTAGACACTTCGTTTTTATTGTTTCATGCACTGTTGTGTTGTTCTTGGAGCATCTTAGTTTTCGTTTTTAGTTTTCATTTTCTTTGTTTGCTAGAATAAATTTGTTGGACCCCCTCTTCCATACATTGGTTTTCAAATAGTTTGGTTTGGATTGGAAAGAGTAGGAAAGATCATGCTTAAGTGGTAAAATGAGTTTGTTTTTGGCTGTGGCCTATGCTTTGTCATGCCATGCTTGATATTGTTTTGGCTTTATGCTTAGTGATCTTTGCTGTAGCATGACATGTTATAAACAATTTATATTGCTTAATGTGCCTTTGAAGAATCATGCGTTGTTTTAGCATATTAAAGCATAGTTTTGTGGTATTCTCCTTTGATGCTTTATTTGGGTTGACTTGGCGCATGCTCACACCATGTTATGACTACCACAAGTCACCATAGAATTTATGATCCTTTAGTTTTCAACTTGTAGTATCACTTTATGCTTTAATTAATGATGTTTTGTTGCTTTGCATGATTATGGCCATTATTGCTCTCTTAGTCGGTCGCTCCCAGTCTTTTGCTAGCCTCCATAACCAAGTATGAGTTCCACTCATGCATCCAACTCCTAAAACCAAGTTATTCCAAAGAGTCCACCATACCTACCTATTATCATTTGCTATTCCAAGTATATTCATGTTTTTATCTACCTTCCGAATTAAAGTTGTTATGAGAAAACTAGTGATTAAAGCTCTCACGAACTTGATGACACACTTTACTTTTCTTGCCCCTAATAAACTTCAACCATTGTGTCGTCTATGTTGTATATGCTTGCACTTATATGTTGGGGATTAGCAGAACCATGCTGTCATGGGGAACGCTTTCAACATTGCACTTGTACTTTGTACCTAGTTGATATCATGCTCTTTTGTCTATGGATGTCATCTGTGTGAAATGAAAGGGGAGCTTGTAAGTCCATGGAGTTATGTATATGTGTTAGAGAAACGCCTGGGCCGCCGGTCTAATCCATGTTGTCATGGTGGAAACATGCAGCTTATCCATAATGAGCTGTCTATGAAGCATTCTTCTTATTAAAAAGAGTCAGATATTAAGAAAAAAGAGAAAAAGAAAAAAAAGAGATATCAGAAAAGAGGAAAGAGAGAAAAAAGCACCATTTTCGCATGGTAAATAAGAAGATTGCTGAGATGCTCGTTGTCTACTTCCCTTGTCATTTTGATATGGGGATTCTTCCATATCATCGGGCAAGGGGTACACCGTTGGCGGTTCTCTATGATACACATGTACTTACTATGACAAGAACTTACCGGTAACTAAACTTGAGTAGCATGAGGAGCGGCCCTCGTATTCAAGGGACATGAGATTGTCAACCTATACTTTGTCAAGCATATACTCCATAGTTTGTTCACTTTAACCTTAATCACTTCAAGATGCTTCTGATAGGGCCAATGAGAGCTGAAAGCTAATAAGTCCCATAATTTTTGGAAGCTCTTTATGAGAATTGAATCCCTGCTTCCTTCTATGAAGGCCTTTCTTTTACTTTTATGTCGAGTCTCCATTTTATATCTTTATGCACCTATTAAGAGAGCATAGTGGTCATTCTTAGTTTAATGTGCATTGTCCCAAAACTTGTTGATTGATGCATAACTTTTATATTGCTTGTTCTTAAACTATTTGTATCTAGTCACCCTTATAAACTTTGACGGTGTCCTGTGTATTTATGTTTGCTACTCTATGAGGAACAAGTTGAATGCCATTATGCTATATTTTCTTTATGTGAAACAAACAAACGTCTTGCAAAGCATTGTTATTCATGAATCTTTTGTTTGTGCCTTTTCATGTTACAACATAGTTGCTATGTCTTATTGTTAGAACTTTATCTTTCATGTTCATGTTTAGAGTACCTTGATCCTAGCTATCAATGCTTTTACAATAATGATGATCAAGATTGTGTTGCCTGCGTGTCACATCAAAAATTATATTGTTTTTATCGTTTACCTACTCGAGGACGAGCAGGAACTAAGCTTGGGGATGTTGATATGTCCATAACGTATCTATAATTTGTGATGGTTTTGTGCTAATAATATGCTTTTGATACTGTTTTTATATAAAGTTTATGATTTATTTGGACTAACCTACTAATAGTTGCAAAAGTGCACAATGTTCTTGTTTTACACTTTGATGTGTAGGAAATACCAAGAATACAAGTGGAAACCTTGTTGGAGTCAAATTGGGATTTTTCAGAAATCTGTCTCAGAACTCTTTTTAAAGATGGTAACGTTTCGGGTCGAAGACGACGTCAAACGGAAAACTATTCAACTACAAAGTTGTTGCAAATTTCGCGGCAAACGTTCTGGACATAATATTTAGCTGATTCTGAGTCCGGATGGACCAAATAGGCCTGATTTACTGCAACCCAAGATGGGGTGACGGGAATCCGAAAAGGGAGGAAAACCTAATTCGTGGGAGACACCTCCACCCACGAATTTGCAGCCACCAAAGCCACGTTTTTGCATCCCACATGGATCCCATCTCCATGGTGAAGGGCTCCCAAGAAGCCATGAAGGAAGGGTGCTAAGGGGCGGTGCTCCCTGTGATACCGGCGGTAGGGAAGGAGTCCTCCACGCTGCCGCCGGCGCCGCCGCTGCCTCTTCACCATCTTCACTTCCATCTCCATCAATCTCTACCACCATCTCCATCACCGTTGCTGATTCCCATGATGATGAGGGAGTAGTTCTTCCTCGAGGCTAAGGTCTCTACCGGTAGTTATGTGTTCATCTCTCTCTCTCTATGCGTGATCATATTGTGATCATGAGCTTTGTAATCTATAGATCTATTCCGCTACTCAAGTGCTTTAATGAATCTCTGCTTATCCCCACGTGTGTGAAGTTGATAGTGTGCACACCGTGTGGCACTTTGGCTAAGGTTACATAAATACTTGTTATGAGTTATATTTGGAGTTGGATGTCTCTATAAAATTGTGGTGTTTGTTGGAACCATCTAGTGCTCAAGGTGACAGTGTGGGGTTATCTAGATGGGAAAGGCTTACTTTGAGGTGTCCTGTTATAGCCCTACCATGGATTAGAGTGTCCAATCGGAGAGTAGTTAAGAGTAGTATCATAAAAAGAAGATATTTATATGAGAGTGTTCACTAGTGAAAGTATGATCACTAGGTCTTGTTTCTAAGCATTGAAACACCATTTGCAACTAGATCTATTACATGTTTGCTTGCTTCCATCTTTATTTCAGTTTGTCTTTAGTCTCTTCCATGCCATCAAGCTATTTTCTAGCACCGTTACCACTTATAATTATCCATACCACTTGTATTTCACTATCTCTTTGCCGAACTAGTGCACCTATACACCTGACAAGTGTATTGGGTGTGTTGGGGACACAAGAGACTTCTTGTATCTTGTTTGCAGGGTTGCTTGATATGGATACCTTTGACCACTTCCTCCCTGAGTTCGATAAACCTTGGGTAATCCACTTAAGGGAAACTTGCTGCTGTTCTACAAACCTCTGCACTTGGAGGCCCAACAACTATCTACAAGAATAGAAGTGCGTAGACATCAATGTACTATGATATCCAATATGTTATGTCTCGCAAAAATGGTAATCCTGGGATTGCGATGTATGGCATAACAGGCATCTGGGATTAAAAATTCGGGTGTTGACAGGAAATCACCACCTCCAGCATCTTGTTCTACAGAAGGCGTTATTACCAGATCCACAACCTTCTTTTCCTTGGGACGACAATGTCAAGTGCAGGATTTCGAATCTAAAGGCAATCCAGTGTAGGTTCATCAGGACAACCTCCAATTGCGTCAGTCTCCACAGAAGGTACATCATCGCTATGTCAAACACAGTTGGAAATGCAAGTTGAAGCTGTTGTTATACTCCTATTAGGACCACAGATAAGGGCCAGAAATTCAAGCTCTGAAATCTAGCGTTACAATATAGACAAGAGGTTACCCCATCTGGACAATTCATAGACAATTCACAGTGCAATTTGAGCGTCTTACATGATCCTTAGATCTTAGTCCATCCAGTCTTTTTATTGGTGGAAAGAAATTTGCTGGTACTTTTATTTCTGTGAAGAACCTACAAAACATAGCCAAGTCAGACATCTGAATATATCTAACTTTCCTACAGTCTTATATGTGAAGATATCTTTGCATAACACTCACTTATAAAACTATCTACGGATATCTTCCCGCTCCTTGGAAATGCGAAGTCGGCGTTCTATAGGGTACATGCATCTATACTGTACCGTACCTCTAAGTACTTCCTCGTCAGGTACATCAACAGCCAAATGCTCCATCGTATCAAAGAAGGATGGGGAATATATCAGGTCAAAAGCTTGCATAGGATCTCCGCCAAGTCCTTTTTAAGATGTTTTCGAACTCTTCTGTCCAGAGCTTTACTATATATTTACCTAAAGAATGTACCTACCCAAATCTGCAAGCACCTTGTAAATCTAGATGGTCACAAGCTTTAACTATTTCTAGGAGAGGTGGAGAACAAACCAAAAGCCAAGAAGAATGTCCAGTGTCTGAATCTAGCAAGCGAAGCGTGGGGATCGCCCAGCTGACCGTCGGCCGGTGCGTCTCATGAAGAATGGCGCAGCCAATGGTGGTAGGCCAGCACTATTGATAGAAAGGCGTCGAGAAGTTTTTTTAAAGGCGTGGATAAGTTTGCGGCCTGGTTCTAATCCGGTGCATCTCCCATAAAAACGGCGCAAAAATTGAAGAGACAGCGGCTGGTCGCTCGGATTGAGGGCGGGCTTAGGAATGTTTGGGGTCTCAGCAGAAATTTGTGTCGGGCGCAGGGTGTTTGTCCATAATTTTCACAGAAATATCTGTGAATATTTTATCGAATTTGCCAGTTCTCAAGAGTCACCTCTCTCTCCATTGGATTTACCTCGCGATTCGTGCAACGTGAGGTTTATACATTTGTTGCAACTAGATTGTAATTGGGAATTTAATGAGTTGTGATGTGCTCGTCGTTCGACGTAGAGCTTGTTGGAAACCCCAAGAGGAAGGTATGATGAGCACAGCAGTAAGTTTTCTCTCAGTTATGAAACCAAGGTTTAATCGAACCAGTAGGAGCAAGGAAACACCCCAAAGGTGTTACTAGCTGAGCTTTGGCAGGGCGCACTACTGGTGCTAGTAGCAACGTGGAGACCTGCACAACACAACCACAGAACTTTGTCCCCAACTTGCGATGAGGTTGTCAATCTCACCGTGTTTTGCGGAAAACAAAGGATTAAACGTATCGAATGGAAAGAAGTAAAAGTTTGCAGAAAGTAAACACAAAGCAGTAAAAGATTGTAGATTGTATGAAAAGAGAAAAAGGACCGGGATCCATAGTTCACTAGAGGTGGCTCTCCTTAGATAGATAACATGCTGGGTGAACAAATTACAGCAGGGCAATTGACAAACACCGAGAAAGCAATACATGCATATACTAATCATATTGACTCCTTTGAGACTTGATTGGGCATTACAACATAATACATAGACCGCCATCCAACTGCATCTATGACTAATAATCCACCTTCATGTTATCATCCGAACCCCCTCCAGTATTAAGTTGCAAGCAACAGATTATTGCTTTACGAACTGCGTGTAAAGTAAACAATACGATTGTTCTATGAACAAAGGATTGTTGTTTTCTCCCTAGTAGCAACAGCACATCTAGTACCTTAGAGATTCTGTCACTTCCCCAGATTACCAGAGGCATGAACCCACTATCGAGCATAAATACTAACTCTTGGAGTTGCTAGCATCTACTTGGCCAAGATAGCTACTAACAACGGAAAGCATGCAAGATCACAAATAACAAAGACATGATAGAATCAATAATCAATCTGAAATAGCATCTCAATATCCATCGGATCCCCACAAACACAACATGTATGAATTACAAATAGATGATCTTGATCATGAACGGAGCTCACAAGATCTAAACATGAAAGCACAAAGGAGGAGAACCAGCCATCTAGCTACTACATGGATCCGTAGTCCAAGGATGAACTACTCACGCAGCACACCAGAGGCTTGCATGGTGATGAAGAAGGCCTCCAGGGTGAATTCCCTTCTCCGACAGGGTGCCGGGAAGAGCTTCAGATCCCTCCCGATCTAGGGATGGAGATGACAGCGGCTACAGACTCTTTCGTGGATTTTTTTTGATCGGGTACTTAGGGTTTTCATCCTGAGGGCAATATATAGGTGGAAGGAGAGGTCGAGGGGGTGCCGGGAGCGGCGAAACCACCCCCTGGCACGGTCCAGGCCTGGCCGCACGGCCAGGTGGTTTGGTGGCTCCCTGGCCCTTCTTCGTCTCGTATTCTGGCAATTGATCCCTTTCGGAAAAATAGGCACTTTGGCTTTTGTCCCGTCCAATTCCGAGAATATTCATTTTTTGACTTTCCTGGAACCAAAAACAGCAGAAAACAGGCACTTTGTGGCTCTTGTTAATAGGTTAGTCCAAGAAATCATATGAAAAGTACTCCAAAGTTGGAACAAAACACAAGAAAGTGGATAAAACCAAGCATGGAACATCAAAAATTGTAGATACATTTGTAATGTATCAACATCCCCGAGCTTAACTCCTGCTCGTCCTCGAGTAGGTAAGTGATAAAAATAAAGAATTATTTTTGAGGTGACATGCACCATCAAAGACTTGATCAAAGTATTTGCAAAACATTCAAAGCTGGGATCATAGTACTTCAATCATAACATGTCGTGGTGGTGTCACGGCAGATGCCATGGATAGGCTAAAGGTGGGGACTAATAGCACTAGGGGAATCCAGGGAGGGATAGTGAGGTGATTCCCCACACAGAAGCTTTGTATTCGATTCAGTTCACAGATTACAAGTGCTCCTAGAGCTGTATTGGCAAGAGGAGGAAGAAGGAGCTCTCTTACTCTCACCCATAGTTAACCCGTACAAGACCCTTCGAACCTAGAACCTTTTAGCATAGAGGAACCCCTTCTACAGAGGCCCTAGCCCTCCTTATATAGGAGTGGCTAGGTCTCCACTTAGGGCATACATGGAGGCATATTCCAGGGAATCTGCCTCCTCCCAAAATAGCAAACCGACCGGGGTACTTTTCCCCCGCGTCACCCATGCAGAGGCTACGTGATCCTCTGCGGCGCCTGCGTCAGCCGACACGGGCGTCGTCACCTCTGTCGGCCACGCCTCGGTGGTCCTGCCTTCTTTTGCTTCGCTCATGCAGTGCGTACCGGGGCTTATTTTGAACAGCGAGATTCCTTCCTTCTCCTAGAAGCTAGGTATGACCCGGATCACAGTTGATCCGGCCACACCCGTTCCTACATACAAGTTAAATACGCCATTCCGACTTATGGCTTAAGTCGGTTGAGACCAAGTTAGGTGGGCGCCCCCTGGTTCGGGTTACCCCGTGATTCGGCCTGCCTTGAGGTGACTCGGCCAGCATCCGCTTTAGCCTTGCCGACCCTCGGCTAACTCGGCCTTTATACCCCGGCGTGACCCTACCCGGGGGTATCTCCCCAACATTAGTCCCCGAAGCTGGTGCGGTCTTAGCTGCCTTAGCCGCTAAGGCCATAGCAGGTTCAATTCCACCGAGCTTTGTGCTCCTTCTCCGGGTTCCCTCCTTGTCTCGGATTCTCTGGATTTACTTTCCCTTGGCACGTTCCAAGCTCTCACTTGCTGGCCGGGTTACCACCCTAACTCGGATCTCATGGTTTTACTTTCTCTTCGCCCATTCCAAGTTTTCACTTGTTGGCCGGGTTACCCCGGTCGCATCCGGGTCTTCTTTCCTTCTCACGTACGCTAGCCCACGTGGAGGCTAATCATTAGATTGCCTCATTTTAAGGGCCAGCCACAGTAACTGCTGCAGTAATTTGTCAGTTATCACTGTGGTGCATGTCACGTCTGGCCTGCCTCCTTGTTAACCACATCTGTGCGTCACGTCATGGGATCTGTTACACCCTGTGGCCCTCCGTGTGGCTTGCTGATGATTGGTCACCGCGGGCAATACACGGCCACACCGTGCGGCGTACCCGTTTGACACGATCCCACTACCCCCTCGAGGGAGTGGTTAAATAGGGGAGGGGCGCACCCCTTAGGTCTTTTTCCCCTTCCGCGCCCCTCTGCCTCTAGCACTTCTTCTTCGTCGTCTTCCTCGTGACAGCGCCGCCGCCACTGCTTCCAAGTAGCAGCGCCGCTGCCGTACTGCTTCCCCACGCCTCTGCATCACCGCCACTTCTACGTGCCTCCTCCGCCACGGGTCGTTGCCAATCTAGGCCGCTGCCCCCCACCGCGGCTAGCGACAGTGAGGGAAACAAGCTAGAGATGACAGACGAGGAGCTCGCCGTCGCCGAGCAAGAGATGGAGGAAGACACCGCCACGGCAGACCGTGGTGCATGGGCCGGGTCCTCGGTCTGCCAGGACGACCTGGACTGGCTCTACCGCACCAGACGCATTCCCGCCGGAGTCATCGCGTGCCTTGCCTCCGCCGAACTCGCCCCCTCACCCAATCCAGGTGAGTACGTTGTGTTCTTGTCGCACTTCCAATGGGGTTTTGGTTTGCCGGTCAGCGATTTCTTCCATGATTGGTTAAGCACATATGAACTCCAGCCGCACCACCTTCCTGCCAACGCAATCACTTCTCTTTCTGCTTTTGCCTCTACGATCGAGGGCTACGCCGGATTATGGCCCACGAAGGAGCTATGGATCCGGTTTTTCGGCCTTCGTCGTAATGTCATTTCGAATATTCAACTCGATCCGGAGGACAAGCAGCTCACTCAATTCGGAGCTGCATCCATCTCACCCCGGAGGCTATCCGTTTTCCCCCGAGTCACCGGGCTGGACTCCTGCAAAGGATGGGCCTGGACTTTCTTTTATGTCCGGAACGAGGGCACTGAAGACTTGATCCGGCTGCTTCCCTATGCTTTGGGTCCACCTAACCCGGAGTTGTGTGATGTTGTCCCCAAGAAGCCCGCAGTATTGGCCAACCAGGTCAATAAAAGGTTCAAGGAGCTGAAGCATCTCGGGTTGCGCAACAAGGACGCCATGATCACATTCGTCCGCAACCGGATCTCCCCTCTCCAAAAGCGCACTCACAAGGTGTGCCACATGAGCTGGAGTCGTGACCCCAATCGGACCTCGTCCTTCAAGCTTAGCAACACAGAAATCTACCACCGGGTCAAGGCGCTCTTCACCACCCACAAGGACTTCTCCTCTAAGTGGACATGGGGAATTGAGCATTATTGCCGGGATAGGCTTCCTCCCGTGGTAAGCTTTGTGCCACCAACTCTCTCCGAATTAGATCTTATGTCGGTTGTCGTCTTATTTTTTACTCCATTATCTTTTTTCTCCTTTAGCAATTCCTTCAGCAGACAATTGAGGATGGCCCCGACCCTACCCTCAAATGCGCGCCTGACCGGGAGAGCTCGGACGAGGAAGAACCGGACCAGGAGATGTTCCTCCCAATGCCCGATGCGACCAAGCGACCCATCGGTAAACTCTCTTCTATTAGAGATTGGCCTGATGATGAGGATGACTCGGATATTGAGGTGATGGAAGCTGTTGACGCTGTCCCCCTTTCTTATCATTTTCGGCATCAGTTAACCCCGGTGGGAAGATCCACGAGGACCCTCCCCTTGCCACGGGTGAACTTGTTCCGGCAGCGCCGAAGAAAAGGCACGGAGCTGCATCAAGTTCCTCCTCCGGACCTTCTCAACCCTCCAAAAGGCGAAAGAAGTCCGGAGACAAAACTGCTTCCAAGCCAACAGGCAAGGCCCCAGCACGAAGGGCTCGGAAACCCAAGGAGCCCCTGACCTCGGATGCGTAAGCCTCTTTTCCCTCTCCAACGTATTCTTCCTTGCATTGTTTTAGTCTCTCTTCTGACATTATTTGATTTGGCAGTGCTGCGGAGGATGTTCCCCAGTGTGGATCTAGCATCTCTTCACCGCTCTGACCTAGCCCTTCTCCCCCTCATGACGACGAGTCACGCCCGCTGAGCCCTATTCCAGAGGTTCTGCGGCTACTCCGGGTTCCAACCCACCTCGTCAAGTGGAGGGTAACCCCGGAGCGGGGGAGATGGACCCAGCCGAGGCAGCGGCATCCACCACTTTGGCACCGCCGCAACCAGCAACTACCGAGACTACCTCCACACCATCACCAGCACCAATTCCGGCACAAGCACCAACTCCGGCAGCAAGAACATCAGCCGCAGCACCAGCTCGAGCAACAAGGGCACCAGTGCCAAGCTCCTCCGCCTCGTCCGAGTCTTCTTAGTCTCGGCGAGGAAGTACCCAGGCAGCTCCTAAGGGAAAATCTGCCGCAACCACTTCCTCCTCTCAGCAAGCCAAAGGCAAGAAAGCCCCTGACATCACCAAGGCAGCGTCCACCGGGTCTGGACAGCACACCCTCGCGTCCATGCTTGCCTAGAAAGCTCCAGCACCGAAGGATGCCCCTGCCGAGCCAGCTAGTGCGCAGCAACTTGTTCTACACACCAGTCCGGCCCTTGCTCAGGTTGAGAGAAGAGAGGCACATGCGAAGGGCTTGGTGGCGCCCCACATGCTCAGCGGTGAGCGATATCCTCCGACCTTGATCGAGTTTATGAACAACTGGAACAAGGCGGAGTTTGTCTATAACGACGATCTCCCGGAGAAGTTCGGTCCCGCCGAGTTCGCTGCTCAGATGAACACAGCCGCTAAGGCGATTAAACTTGCGGGCCGGATGATGGAGGTACGTTACTACACCTTTTCCTTAGCATGCACTAGCGATATAACCATTAGTCCCCGAGCCTCCGGGGGAGTAACTTGTTACTCGGCCGGATGCTCCTTAGAAAACTAACGTAGCTCCCTAACAACTTCAAATATGCACACACCTAGAGCTGGGTTAAGTTCCACTTGGCCCGGATGTTGCACACTTCGAATATGCACACACCAAGAGTCGGGTTAAGTTCCACTTGGCCCGGATCTTGTACACTTTGAATATGCGCACACCTAGAGCCGGGTTAAGTTCCACTTGGCCCGGATCTTGTACACTTCGAATATGCACACACCTAGAGCCGGGTTAAGTTCCACTTGGCCCGGATCTTGAACACTTCGAATATGCACACACCTAGAGTCGGGTTAAGTTCCACTTGGCCCGGATCTTGTACACTTCGAATATGCACACACCTAGAGCCGGGTTAAGTTCCACTTGGCCCGGATCTTGTACACTTCGAATATGCCTAAGGCTTAAGCCAAATTTTTGTACTCTTTTCAGGTGACCACCAACTGCCGGAGCGTTGAGTTCCAGCGTCTCTTGGATACCCACAAGATGCTTCTCGCAAAACACAATGCATATCTCGCTGAGCATGAGAAAAGGGGTAAGTTCTCTTCTTCACATTTTTCTGTTTTCCTTTATCTTTTTCTGCAGAACTAATCCGTCATTCGGTTTTCGCAGCTGGGGTGGAGGCTGAGAACAAGCTCATGAGGAAGACTCTAGATCAGATTAAGGGTAAGCTACTTTTGTCCGACCCTGCTTTGCCTTCCATCTCCTTTTCTTCTTGGCTCGGCAAACATTCATACCTCGGCTCTGCCGGGTCAACACGCTATTTCAGCATCTCTTGAAGATAGTGTGCCCGTGCCTGACATGATGCTGCATTTTCTCGAACAAGCAGGGCAGCATCAGGCCGAGCTCAAGAAGAAAGACGATGAGCTTGCCCTCCTCCGAGCCAAGAATGACGAGATTGCCAAGTTAAAGGCAGAAATGAAGAAGATGAAGGCGCAACACCAAACCGAGCTTGAAAAGGCTGGCCAGGACTACACCGAAGAGCGCGAGCGCCTCAATCTCCAAATTGCTAAGGACCACGAACTTCTCCAGGAGGCCGACGTCAAACTCGAGTCGGCGAACGCTGAACTGGTGCAGCTCCGCCAAAGACGCGATAATTGCATCAATGAATTGACCCGGATCCACAGCCACATTTTACGTAAGTTCCATTTCCTTATTCGGCATATTTCTCCGGGTTATCTCACATGTCTTTTCATTACTTGCTTCTATTGTCCCGTTTTTAGGCAAATTTCCAGAGGGTACTCCCATTGCGAGCGCCGGTGTTGCCAATTTCCACCGAAAGAGGGGTACTCCCGTCGCTCCTGGTTGTGAGGACATTCCCTATGACATGGAGGACCTGTTGGTCAGCCTGTCATCTCGCGAGGAAATCATCAAGAACTACGGCAAGGATCTCCTCGACGTTTCAGTCCGAGTCTTCAACATGTTCTGGCCTGGCGAGGACACTCCAGAGAGAATCGCAATCCTTGCTGAAAAGCTAACGGAGATCGAGACCCAGCTCGACCTTTGGAGGGAGTCCGCTGGACGTGCTGCAGCTGAGACCGTTCTTCACCACATACTCACGTGGTATGAGAAGATCGATCTCAGCCTCCTGACGCGCCTACGCACCAGATCCAAGTGGACCAATGACCCGGAATGGGTAGCTTGGCGCTAGGCTTACGCCCTTAGCCTCATTGAATATGCTCCCATTCACGAATGGACTAAGGGTCCGAGCTTCCTGGAAGCCGCTGGCGACGAAGAGGTTGAAAATGTTGAAGATGGTTCGGATGAGGATGGAGAGGACGATGCCTCGGATATCGAAGAAGGCGAAGATGACGCCGACCTTCCTCCTCCTGCTGCTCCTTAAGTAAAAACACTTGAAAACTTATCAGATCCCCGGTATGCCAGGTAGAATTGTATCCCGTACTCATGTGATATTTTGCTACTAAGTTTGTATGCCGGATTAACTTGGGCGTAGTCCCCGAGTTTCATTTTATTGTTCGTCCAATCTTCTGGCTCAGTTCGTGTCTACCTTGATTCGGTTTTATGACTTACGAATCCGAGCTTCAAAAATTGGTTTAACAATACTTAGAAACTTTTAGGCTTAGCTCAAAATAATTTAGCATAAGAATCTGAAAGTAAATACAAGGTTAGTCCGAAAAACAAACGTCGGCTCGATTAAGTTCTTTTCCTTAGTCGTTTTTCATGTGCTACGCAATTCCAAACTTGTTCTCTTGCTTGCCATGAAGCCAATTCTTGTTGGACAGCAGCAAGTCGAAGAGTTGGGTTTTTGGTGCTCACACATTACTAATCCGAGTTAAGTAGAACAACTTACTCCAGCTGACATATAAATAATAAAAGACAACAAATATTATTAAGGCAGTCCCCGAGGTGCCAACATTTCATTGATAAGCTCATTGCCGGCATACATACCGACATATGAGAAGACTCGGATACATACACTTCTCTGCTAAGTGTAGAAAGGACGAAGTAGAGCTACATTCCATGGACGCTTGGATTCCTCGCCAGACCTATCCGCCTTGTTCTTTTCCTGTGGTTTTGCATCGATAAGATAATAAGAATCATTGTGCAATTCTTTGCTCACAATGAATGGCCCTTCCCATCGGGGGGTAATTTGTGTATGCCAGCAGTACGTTGTACCAACCGGAGCACCAGATCACCTTCCCGAAAGACTCGGGGGCTTACTTTCCGGCTATGATAGCGTCGGAGATTTTGCTGATATATGGCGGATCTAGACAATGCCAATTCTCTCGCTTCTTCCAGCAGATCAACATCATTTTGCCGGGCTTCTTGCACTTCAGCTTCTGTGTATTGGGTGACCCTAGCCGAATCATGCTCTATGTCGGCTGGTAATACAGCTTCTGCCCCATATACCAGAAAGAATGGCGTATAGCCTGTTGATCGATTCGGAGTTGTTCTTAAACTCCACAGTACCGCTGGTAATTCTTCTATCCAGCACCCCGCTGATCTTTGCAGCGGCTCGACGAGCCGGGGTTTTATCCCGGATAATACTAATCCGTTGGATCTTTCTACTTATCCGTTCGATGCAGGATGAGCTACCGAGGCAACGTCCAGCCGGATCCTCTTATCCCGGCAGAATCGTGCAAATGCTCCTTCAGCAAAATTTGTGCCATTATCAGTTATGATACTATGAGTATAACCGTATCTCAAGATAATGTCTTTGAGAAATGTTACGGCCGTAGCTCCATCACATTTTCTTATAGGCTTCACTTCAATCCATTTTGTAAACTTATCCACCATGACCAAGATGTGAGTCATATTTCCCCTTGCTGGTTTAAATGGGCCAACCATATCCAAGCACCATACGGCAAATGGCCATGTAATTGGTATGGTATTGAGTTCCGACATTGGCATATGTGTCTTGGTAGCATACCTCTGACAACCATTGCATTTTCTCACCAGATCTTCTGCTTGTTCTAAGGCACTTGGCGATAGAATCCATCTTGGGAACGCTTTTGCCACCAAGGCTCGGGATGAGGCATGATGCCCGCACTCCCCTTGATGTATATCTCGGAGGATGTCAAGCCCTTCTTCCGGGTCAACACATCGCTGGAGGACATTGGTCACACTCCGTTTGTACAGCTCGGAATTGATAATTGTGTATGCCTTTGCTCTCTTCTGAGTTTGCCTGGATAACACCTCCTCAGTGGGTAACGTTCCATCTTCGAGAATTGAAATATAGGCGGTGCCCAAGCTGGTATTGCTCTTACAGAGAACACATCCTCATCAATTTCCATCTGATCCACCGGCATAACCCGACCGGATCATCTTGAGCAGTCCCAGGAGGTCCCCGATCCAGCTGGGGCGATCCCTGTGTTTCGCACACCTCCCATGTCAATATCCATGGGCTCAGCTCCAGATTCTGTATCTTTCGGGACATAGATTGAGTCGGTTCGACCTGATAGATGGTTTTCTGAGGTGTTCCAATGCTACACCCGGTGGAATTGCTTGTCGGGTTGATCCGAGCTTAGATAGCATGTCGGCAGCCTCATTTTCCACCCGGGGTACATGGTGAAATTCACACCCCTCAAAGTAACCAGATATCTTCTACACATGAAATCTGTACAGAGCCATGTTTGGATCAAGGGCGTCCCACAACCCCGACACTTGCTGTATTACCAAATCCGAGTCACCAAATCATAGTATCCGACGTATCCCAATCTCTTTTGCCATGTTGAGCCCATGCACGAGTGCTTCATACTCAGTGACATTGTTCGATGCCGCGAAATGGATTTGCAGCACATATTTCAGCTGGTCCTTCTTTGGCGAGGTAAGCACAACTCCGGCGCCTAGCCCGGTTTTTGTTTTTGACCCGTCAAAATGCCTCCTCCAGTAGTTCGGATCTGGTGGTGGTGGTTCGTATTGTACCTCGGCCCAGTCCACAAAAAAGTCCGCCACAGCCTGAGACTTGATTGCTTCTCTTCTGTCATATTGTGGCGCATAAGGAGCTAGTTCGATTGCCCATTTTGCGATTCGACCACTTGCATCCTTGTTACTCATTATCTCGGATATGAGAGCTTCACATATTACTTTGATGGGGTGCTCCTCAAAGTAATGCTTTAACTTCTTAGATTCCATATAGACACCATATGCCACCTTTTGAAAGTGTGGGTAGTTCTGCTTTGAGGCAGATAATACCTCGCTCAAGTAATACACTGGCCTCTGCACCGACTTACCCTCTTCGTCGCGTTCTACCACAATCACTTCACTTACAACTCGGTTGGTTGCGGATATGTAGAGCAACATTGGCTCCTTTGATAGTGGAGAGGCTAACACTGGTGTAGTGGCTAACATCTTCTTTAAGTGGGCAAAGGCTTCATCGGCCTGTGGTGTCCAAACAAACTTATCCGACTTTTTCATGAGTTGGTAGAGAGGCAATGCCTTTTCTCCCAATCGACATACAAACTGACTTAATGATGCCAGGCACCCAGTGAACTTCTGGACATCGTTAAGACACTTCGGCAGCTCCATTCGTTCAATGGCCCGGATCTTAGTTGGGTTAACTTCGATACCTCGGCTGGAAACGGGAAATCCGAGTAACTTTCCAGCCGGGACACCGAAGGTACATTTTTCCGGGTTAAGCTTCATCCGGAACCTTCTTAAGTTTGCGAATGTCTGCCTGATGTCGTCAAGGAGCATTTTGCTTTCCTTGGTCTTGATAGCCACATCATCCACATACACTTGTACATTTTGACCTATTTGGTCGTGCAAACATTTTTGCATACATCTTTGGTACGTTGCCCCTGCATTAGTAAACCAAACGGCATGGTGCGATAGCAATAAGCCCCATACGGGGTGATAAATGCAGTATTTATTTGATCATCCGGATTCAGAGGTATCTGGTGGAAACCAGAATATGCATCAATGAATGACAACAGTTCACATCCCGCGGTTGAGTCTAACACCTGATCTATCCTCGGCAGTGGAAATGGATATTTTGGACACGCCTTTTTCAGGTTCGTGTAATCGATACACATACGCCAAGCCACTGCCACGTTCGGGTCATCCTTCTTCTCCACCAGCACCGGATTAGAGAGCCAATCCGGATAGAGTACTTCCATGATAAATCCTGCTGCTAGCAACCGAGCTATCTCGTCTCCAATGACTTTTCTCCTATCCTCGGTGAAGCGGCGGAGAGGTTGCTTCACCGGCCTTGCTCCGGGTCTCACGTTCAAAGAGTGCTCGGCCAACTCCCTCGGAACACCTTGCAAGTCCTGCGTAGACCAAGCAAAAATATCCCGATTCTCACGGAGGAAGTTGACGAGCTCACTTTCCTATTTATCATTTAACCCGGCACCAATTGTTACGGTGCGCTCTGGGAACATATCATCAACAGGCACTTCTTGGTATCCTTTGCAGCTTGGAACGAAACGCTACCATGCGGGTTACTCAACACCGGCATATACTGCTGCGCAGACTGAGCTAATGCCGCCACCTCTTGGATTTTTCTTTTCTCTTGCGCAATCACGAGTGACTCGGCTAGGTTAGACCCGGCTGAGGCACACTCAATGGAACGTCGGAAATCTCCAGCAATGGTAATCACTCCATTTGGCCCAGGCAAATTCATCTTCAGATAACTGATGTGGCAGTTTGCCATGAACTTGTTCGATGCTGGTCTTCCGAGTAACGCGTGATACACACTTTCCAAGTTCACCACTTCAAACTCCAGATTCTCAGTTCGGCAATTATCTCTCGTGCCGAATAACACGCCAACCCGGACTTTGCCTATGGGCTCACAAGAAATGCCTGGTACAATACCATGGAAAGTTGTCCTTGTAGCCTGGAGCATGTTCTCCGAGATACCCAACTTGCGCATTGTATCCGCATACATGATGTTAATGCTACTGCCATTGTCAATCAGTACCTTGGAGAACCTCACATTGATGTTAGGCCCAATAAATGTCGGGTCCAGTACTAACGCATATGAACCAGGACTCGGCATAAGCTTGGGATGATCTTTGATGTTCCAAGAGATTTCTTGGTCCGACCAAGGCATATACCTCGTCACCGCTGGCATTACCGCATTAACCTCCATATGTCAGTGTTGCAAACTCTTTCTATCTGTTTCCTCGGTGGTAAACACACAGTAACTCTGATGATGCTCCCTGTACTCATTCCTCCCCTCATTTCCGGGGTACCTCTGATCCGGCTGATGCTGGTTTTCTACTTGATGCACTGCATCCCTTCTCTCATGGTTATCATACCTCGGCGGCAAGGGAGGCAACATTAGTTGTTGCGTGTTTGCTCCAGAGAGCAATTGCTGCTGGGGTAACTCCTGCAGAGGTTTAATCGAACCAGTAGGAGCAAGGAAACACCCCAAAGGTGTTACTAGCTGAGCTTTGGCAAGGCGCACTACCGGTGCTAGTAGCAACATGGAGACCTGCACAACACAACCACGGAACTTTTTCCCCAACTTGCGATGAGGTTGTCAATCTCACCGTGTTTTGCGGAAAACAAAGGATTAAACGTATCAAATGGAAAGAAGTAAAAGTTTGTAGAAATTAAACACAAAGCAGTAAAAGATTGTAGATTGTATGAAAAGAGAAAAAGGACCCGGATCCATAGTTCACTAGAGGTGGCTCTCCTTAGATAGATAACATGTTGGGTGAACAAATTACAGCGGCGCAATTCTAATCATCTTGACTCCTTTGAGACTTGATTGGGCATTACAACATAATACATAGACCGCCATCCAACTGCATCTATGACTAATAATCCACATTCAGGTTATCATCCGAACCCCGAGCTTAACTCCTGCTTATCCTCGAGTAGGTAAGTGATAAAAAGAAAGAATAATTTTTGAGGTGACATGCACCATCAAAGACTTGATCAAAGTATTTGCAAAACATTCAAAGCTGGGATCATAGTACTTCAATCATAACATGTCGTGGTGGTGTCACGGCAGATGCCATGGATAGGCTAAAGGTGGGGACTAATAGCACTAGGGGAATCCAGGGAGGGATAGTCAGGTGATTCCCCACATAGAAGCTTTGTATTCGATTCAGTTCATAGATTACAAGTGCTCCTAGAGCTGTATTGGCAAGAGGAGGAAGAAGGAGCTCTCTTACTCTCACCCACAGTTAACCCGTACAAGACCCTTCGAACCTAGAACCTTTTAGCACAGAGGAACCCCTTCTATAGAGGCCCTAGCCCTCCTTATATAGGAGTGGCTAGGTCTCCACTTAGGGCATACGTGGAGGCATATTCCAGGGAATATGCCTCCTCCCAAAATAGCAAACCGACCGGGGTACTTTTACCCCGCGTCACCCATGCAGAGGCTATGTGAGCCTCTGCGGCGCCTGCGTCAGCCGACATGGGTGTCGTCACCTCTGTCGGCCATGCCTCGGTGGTCTTGCCTTCTTTTGCTTCGCTCATGCAGTGCGTACCGGGGCTTCTTTTGAACAGCGAGATTCCTTCCTTCTCCTAGAAGCTAGGTATGACCCGGATCACAGTTGATCCGGCCACACCCGTTCCTGCATACAAGTTAAATATGCCATTCCGACTTACGGCTTAAGTCGGTTGAGACCAAATTAGGTGGACTCCCCCTGGTTCGGGTTACCCCGTGATTCGGCCTGCCTTGAGGTGACTCGGCCAGCATCCGCTTTAGCCTTGCCGACCCTTGGCTGACTCGGCCTTTATACCCCGGCGTGACCCTACCCAGGGGTATCCCCCCAACATTAGTCCCCGAAGCTGGTGCGGTCTTAGCTGCCTTAGCCGCTAAGGCCACAGCAGGTTCAATTCCACCGAGCTTTGTGCTCCTTCTCCGGGTTCCCTCCTTGTCTTGGATTCTCTGGATTTACTTTCCCTTGGCACGTTCCAAGCTCTCACTTGCTGGTCGGGTTACCACCCTATCTCGGATCTCGTGGTTTTACTTTCTCTTGGCCCATTCCAAGTTTTCACTTGTTGGCCGGGTTACCACGGTCGCATCCGGGTCTTCTTTCCTTCTCACGTACGCTAGCCCACGTGGAGGCTAATCATTAGATTGCCTCATTTTAAGGACCAGCCACAGTAACTGCTGCAGTAATTTGTCAGTTATCACTGTGGTGCATGTCACGTCTGGCCTGCCTCCTCGTTAACCGCATCTGTGCATCACGTCATGGGATCTGTTACACCCTGTGGCCCTCCGTGTGGCTTGCTGATGATTGGTCGCCGCGAGCAATACACGGCCACACCGTGCGGTGTACCCGTTTGACACGATCCCACTACCCCCTCGAGGGAGTGGTTAAATAGGGGAGGGGCGCACCCTTAGGTCTTTTCCCCCTTCCGCGCCCCTCTGCCTCTAGCACTTCTTCTTCTTCGTCTTCCCCGCGACAGCGCCGCCGCCACTGCTTCCAAGTAGCAGCGCCGCCGCCGCACTGCTTCCCCACGCCTCTGCATCACCGCCACCGCTACGCGCCTCCTCCGCCACGGGTCGTTGCCAATCTAGGCTGCTGCCCCCCACCGCGGCTAGCGACAGTGAGGGCAACGAGCTAGAGATGGCAGAGGAGGAGCTCGCCGTCACCGAGCAAGAGATGGAGGAAGACACCGCCACGGCGGACCGTGGTGCGTGGGCCGGGTCCTGGGTCTGCCAGGACGACCTGGACTAGCTCTACCGCACCAGACGCATTCCTGCCGGAGTCATCGCGCGCCTTGCCTCCGCCGAACTCGCCCCCTCACCCAATCCGGGTGAGTATGTTGTGTTCTTGTCGCACTTCCAACGGGGTTTTGGTTTGCCGGTCAGCGATTTCTTCCATGATTGGTTAAGAACATACGAACTCCAGCCGCACCACCTTCCTGCCAACACAATCACTTCTCTTTCTGCTTTTGCCTCTACGATCGAGGGCTACGCCGGATTATGACCCACGAAGGAGCTATGGATCCGGTTTTTGGCCTTCGTCGTAATGTCATTCTAAATATTCAACTCGATCTGGAGGATAAGCAGCTCACTCAATTCGGAGCTGCATCCATCTCACCCCGGAGGCTATCCGTTTTCCCCCGAGTCACCAGGCTGGACTCCTGCAAAGGATGGGCCCGGACTTTCTTTTATGTCCGGAACGAGGGCACTGAAGACTTGATCCGGCTGCTTCCCTATGCTCCGGGTCCACCTAACCCGGAGTTGTGTGACGTTGTCCCCAAGAAGCCCACAGTATTGGCCAACCAGGTCAATAAAAGGTTCAAGGAGCTGAAGCATCTCGGGTTCCGCAACGAGGACACCATGATCACATTCGTCCGCAACCGGATCTCCCCTCTCCAGAAGCGCACTCACAAGGTGTGCCACATGAGCTGGGGTCGCGACCCCAACCGGACCTCGTCCTTCGAGCTTAGCAACACATAAATCTACCGCCGGGTCAAGGCGCTCTTCACCACCCACAAGGACTTCTCCTCTGAGTGGACGTGGGGAATTGAGCATTATTGCCGGGATAGGCTTCCTCCCGTGGTAAGCTTTGTGCCACCAACTCTCTCCGGATTAGATCTTATGTCGGTTGCCGCCTTATTTTTAACTCCGTTATCTTTCCTTTAGCAATTCCTTCAGCAGACAATTGAGATGGCCCTGACCCTACCCCCAAATGCGCGCCCGACCGGGAGAGCTCGGACGAGGAAGAACCGGACCAGGAGATGTTCCTCCCAATGTCCGACGCGACCAAGCGACCCACCGGTAAACTCTCTTCTATTAGAGATTGGCCCGACGATGAGGATGACTCGGATATTGAGGAGATGGAAGCTGCTGAAGTTGTCCCCCTTTCGTATGCTTTTCCGGCATTAGCTAACCCCGGTGGGCAGATCCACAAGGACCCTCCCCTTGCCACGGGTGAACCTGTTCTGGCAGCGCCGAAGAAAAGGCACGGAGCTGCATCAAGTTCCTCCTCCGGACCTTCTCAGCCCTCCAAAAGGCGAAAGAAGTCCGGGGACAAAACTGCTTCCAAGCCAACAGGCAAGGCCCCAGCACGAAGGGCTCGGAAACCCAAGGATCCCCTAACCTCGGATGCGTAAGCCTCTTTTCCCTCTACAACTTATTCTTCCTTGCATTGTTTTAGTCTGTCTTCTGACATTATTTGATTTGGCAGTGCTGCGGAGGATGTTCCCCAGAGTGGATCTAGCATCTCTTCACCGCTCCGACCTAGCCCTTCTCCCCCTCGTGACGACGAGTCACGCCCGCTGAGCCCTATTCCAGAGGGTTCTGCGGCTGCTCCGGGTTCCAGCCCACCTCGTCAAGTGGAGGGTAACCCCGGAGCGGGGGAGACGGACCCAGCCGAGGAAGCGGCATCCACCATTTCGGCACCGCTGCAACCAGCAACTACCGAGACTACCTCCGCACCAGCACCAGCACCAATTCTGGCACCAGCACCAACTCCGGCAGCAAAAACATCAGCCGCAGCACCAGCTCCAGCAACAAGGGCACCAGCGCCAAGCTCCTCCGCCTCGTCTGAGTCTTCTCAGTCTCGGCGAGGAAGTACCCAGGCAGCTCCTAAGGAAAAATCTGCCGCAACCACTTCCTCCTCTCAGCAAGCCAAAGGCAAGAAAGCCCCTGACGTCACCAAGGCAGCGTCCACCGGGTCTGGACAGCGCACCCTCGCGTCCATGCTTGCCCAAAAAGCTCCAGCACCGAAGGATGCCCCTTTCGAGCCAGGTAGTGCGCAGCAACTTGTTCTGCACACCAGTCCGGCCTTGCTCAGGTTGAGAGGAGAGAGGCACATGCGAAGGGCTTGGTGGTGCCCCACATGCTCAGCGGTGAGCGATATCCTCCGACCTTGATCGAGTTTATGAACAACTGGAACAAGGCGGAGTTCGTCTATAACGACGATCTCCCGGAGAAGTTCGGTCCTGCCGAGTTCGCTGCTCAGATGAACACAGTCGCTAAGGCGATTAACCTTGTTGGCCGGATGATGGAGGTACGTTACTTCACATTTTCCTTAGCATGCACTAGCGATATAACCATTAGTCCTCGAGCCTCCGGGGGAGTAACTTGTTACTCGGCCGGATGCTCCCTAGAAAACTAACGTAGCTCCCTGACAACTTCAAATATGCACACACCTAGAGCCGGGTTAAGTTCCACTTGGCCCGGATCTTGCACACTTCGAATATGCACACACCTAGAGCCGGGTTAAGTTCCACTTGGCCCGGATCTTGTACACTTCGAATATGCACACACCTAGAGCCGGGTTAAGTTCCACTTGGCCCGAATCTTGTACACTTCGAATATGCCCACACCTAGAGCCGGGTTAAGTTCCACTTGGCCCGGATCTTGTACACTTCGAATATGCACACACCTAGAGTCGGGTTAAGTTCCACTTGGCCCAGATCTTGTACACTTCGAATATGCACACACATAGAGCCGCGTTAAGTTCCACTTGGCCCAGATCTTGTACACTTAGAATATACACACACCTAGAGCCGGGTTAAGTTCCACTTGGCTCGGATCTTGTACACTTCGAATATGCACACACCTAGAGCCGGGTTAAGTTCCACTTGGCCCGGATCTTGTACACTTCGAATATGCACACACCTAGAGTCGGGTTAAGTTCCACTTGGCCTGGATCTTGTACACTTCGAATATGCCCACACCTAGAGCCAGGTTAAGTTCCACTTGGCCCGGATCTTGTACACTTCGAATATGCACACACCTAGAGCCGGATTAAGTTCCACTTGGCCCGGATCTTGTACACTTCGAATATGCCTAAGGCTTAAGCCAAATTTTTGTACTCTTTTCAGGTGACCACCAACCGCCGGAGCGCTGAGTTCCAGCATCTCCTGGATACCCACAAGATGCTGCTCGCAAAACACAATGCACATCTCGCTGAGCATGAGAAAAGGGGTAAGTTCTCTTCTTCTCATTTTTCTGTTTTCCTTTATCTTTTTTGCAGAACTAATCCGTCATTCGGTTTTCGCAGCTGGGGTGGAGGCTGAGAACAAGCTCATGAGGAAGACTCTGGATCAGATTAAGGGTAAGCTACTTTTGTCCGACCCTGCTTTGCCTTCCATCTCCTTTTCTTCTTGGATCGGAAAACATTCATACCTCGGCTCTGCCGGGTCAACACGCTATTTCAGCATCTCTTGAAGATAGTGTGTCTGTGCCTGACATGATGCTGCATTTTCTTGAACAAGCAGGGTAGCATCAGGCCGAGCTCAAGAAGAAAGGCGATGAGCTTGCCCTCCTCCAAACCAAGAATGACGAGATTGCCAAGTTAAAGGCAGAAATGAAGAAGATGAAGGCGTAGCACCAAACCGAGCTAGAAAAGGCTGGCCAGGACTATACCGAAGAGCACGAGCGCCTCAATCTCCAAATTGCTAAGGACCACGAACTCCTCCAGGAGGCCGACGTCAAACTCGAGTCGGCGAATGCTGAACTGGTGCAGCTCCGCCAAAGACGCGATAATTGCATCAATGAATTGACCCGGATCCACAGCCACATTTTATGTAAGTTCCTTTTCCTTATCCGGCATATTTCTCCGGTTTATCTCACATGTCTTTTCATTACTTGCTTCTCTTGTCCTGTTTTAGGAAAATTTCCAAAGGGTACTCCCATTGCGAGCATCGCTGTTGCCAATTTCCGCCGAGAGAGGGGTACTCCCGTCGCTCCTGATGGTGAGGACATTCCCTATGACATGGAGGACCTGTTGGTCAGCCTGTCATCTCACGTGGAAATCATCAAGAACTACGGCAAGGATCTCCTCGACGTTTTAGTACGAGTCTTCAACATGTTCTGGCCTAGCGCGGACACTCCAGAGAGAATCACAATCCTTGCTGAAAAGCTGACGGAGATCGAGACCCAGCTCGACCTTTGGAGGGAGTCCGCTGGACGTGCTGCAGCTGAGACCGTTCTTCACCACATACTCACGTGGTATGAGAAGATCGATCTCAGCCTCCTGACACGCCGGCGCACCGGATCCAAGTGGACCAATGACCCGGAATTGGTAGCTCGGCGCCAGGCTTGCGTCAAACTCGAGTTTCATTTTCTTGTTAGTCCAATCTTCTGGCTCGGTTCGTGTCTACCTTGATTCGGTTTTACGACTTACGAATCCGAGCTTCAAAAATTGTTTTAACAATACTTAGAAACTTTTAGGCTTAGCTCAAAATAATTTAGCATAAGAATCTGAAAGTAAATACAAGGTTAGTCCAAAAACAAACGTCGGCTCGATTAAGTTCTTTTCCTTAGTTGTTTTTCATGTGCTACGCAATTCCAAACTTGTTCTCTTGCTTGCCATGAAGCCAATTCTTGTTGGACAGCAGCAAGTCGAAGAGTTGGGTTTTTGGTGCTCACACATTACTAATCGGAGTTAAGTAGAACAACTTACTCCAGCTGACGTATAAATAATAAAAGACAACAAATATTATTAAGGCGGTCCCCGATTTACTGCCCGAGGTGCCAACATTTCATTGATAAGCTCATTGCCGGCATACATACCGACATATGAGAAGACTCGGATACATACACTTCTCTACTAAGTGTAGAAAGGACGAAGTAGAGCTACATTCCATGGACGCTTGGATTCCTCGCCGGACCTGTCCGCCTTGTTCTTTTCCTGTGGTTTTGCATCGATAAGATAATAAGAATCATTGTGCAATGCTTTGCTCACAATGAATGGCCCTTCCCATGGGGGGATAATTTGTGCATGGCAGCAGTACGTTGTACCAACCGGAGCACCAGATCGCCTTCCCGAAAGACTCGGGGGCTTACTTTCCGGTTATGATAGCATCGGAGATTTTGCTGATATATGGCAGATCTAGACAATGCCAATTCTCTCGCTTCTTCCAGCAGATCAACATCATTTTGCCGGGCTTCTTGCACTTCGGCTTCTGTGTATTGGGTGACCCTAGGCGAATCATGCTCTATGTCGGCTGGTAATACAGCTTCTGCCCCATATACCAGAAAGAATGGCGTATAGCCTGTTGATCGATTCGGAGTTGTTCTTAAACTCCACAGTACCGCTGGTAATTCTTCTATCCAGCATCCCGCTGATCTTTGCAGCGGCTCGACGAGCCGGGGTTTTATCCCGGATAATACTAATCCGTTGGATCTTTCTACTTGTCCGTTCGATGCGGGATGAGCTACTGAGGCAACGTCCAGCCGGATCCTCTTATCCCGGCAGAATCGCGCAAATGCTCCTTCAGCAAAATTTGTGCCATTATCAGTTATGATACTATGAGGATAACCGTATCTCAAGATAATGTCTTTGAGAAATGTTAAGGCCGTAGCTCCATCACATTTTCTTATAGGCTTCACTTCAATCCATTTTGTAAACTTATCCACCATGACCAAGATGTGAGTCATATTTCCCCCTGCTGGTTTAAATGGGCCAACCATATCCAGGCACCATACGGCAAATGGCCATGTAATTGGTATGGTCTTGAGTTCCGACATTGGCATATGTGTCTTGGTAGCATACCTCTGACAACCATTGCATTTTCTCACCAGATCTTCTACTTGATCTAAGGCACTTGGCTAGTAGAATCCAATGTGGAACGCTTTTGCCACCAAGGCTCGGGATGAGGCATGATGCCCGCACTCCCCTTGATGTATATCTCGGAGGATGTCAAGCCCTTCTTCCGGGTCAACGCATCGCTGGAGGACATTGGTCACACTCCGTTTGTATAGCTCGGACTTGATAATTGTGTATGCCTTTGCTCTCCTCTGAGTTTGCCTGGATAACACCTCCTCAGTGGGTAACGTTCCATCTTTCAGGAATTGAAATATAGGCAGTGCCCAAGCTGGAATTGCTCGCACAGAGAACACATCCTCATCAATTTCCATCTAATCCACCGGCATAACTTTGACCGGATCACGCTGAGCAGTCCCCGGGTCCTGCGAGGCGCGATCCCGGGTTCATGGAGGCACCACCTCCCATGTCAATGTCCATGGGCTCAGCTCCGGATTCTGTATCTTCCGGGACATAGATTGAGTCGGTTCCTGGGGACGGCCTAATAGATGGTTTTCTGAGGTGTTCCAATGCTACACCCGATGGAATTGCTTGTCAGGTTGATCCGAGCTTCGATAGCATGTCGGCAGCCTCATTTTCCACCCGGGGTACATGGTGAAATTCACACCCCTCAAAGTAACTAGATATCTTCTGCACATGAAATCTGTACAGAGCCATGTTTGGATCAAGGGCATCCCACAACCCCAACACTTGCTGTATTACCAAATCTGAGTCGCCAAAGCATAGTATCCGACGTATCCCAATCTCTTTTGCCACTTTGAGCCCATGCACAAGTGCTTCATACTCAGCGACATTGTTCGATGCCGCGAAATGGATTTGCAGCACATATTTCAGCTGGTCCTTCTTTGGCGAGGTAAGCACAACTCCGGCGCCTAGCCCGGTTTTTGTTTTTGACCCGTCAAAATGCATCCTCCAGTAGTTCGGATCTGGTGGTGGTGGTTCGTATTATACCTCGGCCCAGTCCACAAAAAAGTCCGCCACAGTCTGAGACTTGATTGCTTCTCTTCTGTCATATTGTGGCGCATAAGGATCTAGTTCGATTGCCCATTTTGCGATTCGACCACTTGCATCCTTGTTACTCATTATCTCGGATATGGGAGCTTTACATATTACTTTGATGGGGTGCTCCTCAAAGTAATGCTTTAACTTCTTAGCTGCCATATAGACACCATATGCCACCTTTTGAAAGTGTGGGTAGTTCTGCTTTGAGGCAGATAATACCTCGCTCAAGTAATACACTGGCCTCTGCATCGACTTACCCTCTTCGTCGCGTTCTACCACAATCACTGCACTTACAACTCGGTTAGTTGCGGCTATGTAGAGCAACATTGGCTCCTTTGATAGTGGAGAGGCTAACACTGGTGAAGTGGCTAACATCTTCTTTAAGTGGGCAAAGGCTTCATCGGCCTGTGGTGTCCAAACAAACTTATCCGACCTTTTCATGAGTTGGTAGAGAGGCAATACCTTTTCTCCCAACCGACATACAAACCGACTTAACGATGCCAGGCACCCAGTGAACTTCTGGACATCGTTAAGACACTTCGGCAGCTCCATTCGTTCAATGGCTTGGATCTTAGTTGGGTTAACTTCGATACCTTGGCTGGAAACAAGAAATCCGAGTAACTTTCCAACCGGGACACCGAAGGTACATTTTTCCGGGTTAAGCTTCATCCGGAACCTTCTTAAGTTCGCGAATGTGTGCCTGATGTCGTCAAGGAGCGTTTTGCTTTCCTTGGTCTTGATAACCACATCATCCACATACACTTGTACATTTTGACCTATTTGGTCGTGCAAACATTTTTGCATACATCTTTGGTACGTTGCCCCTGCTTTACGTAAACCAAACAGCATGGTGCGATAGCAATAAGCCCCATACGGGGTGATAAATGTAGTCTTTATTTGATCATCCGGATTCAGAGGTATCTGGTGGAAACCAGAATATGCATCAATGAATGACAACAGTTCACATTCCGCGGTTGAGTCTACGACCTGATCTATCCTCGTCAGTGGAAATGGATATTTTGGACACGCCTTGTTCAGGTTCGTGTAATCGATACACATACGCCAAACCACTGCCACGTTCGGGTCATCCTTCTTCTTCTCCACCAGCACCGGATTAGAGAGCCAATCCGAATAGAGTACTTCCATGATAAATCCTGCTGCTAGCAACCGAGCTATCTCGTCTCCAATGACTTTTCTCCTATCCTCGGCGAAGCGGCGGAGAGGTTGCTTCACCAGCCTTGCTCCGGGTCTCACGTTCAAAGAGTGCTCGGCCAACTCCCTCGGAACACCTTGCAAGTCCTGCATAGACCAAGCAAAAATATCCCGATTCTCACGGAGGAAGTTGACGAGCTCGCTTTCCTATTTATCATTCAACCCGGCACCAATTGTTACGGTGCGCTCTGGGAACATATCATCAACAGGCACTTTCTTGCTATCCTTTGCAGCTTGGAACGAAACGCTACCATGCGGGTTACTCAACGCCGGCATATACTACTGCGCGGACTGAGCTAATGCCGCCACCTCTTGGATTTTTATTTTCTCTTGCGCAATCACGAGTGACTCGGCTAGGTTAGACCCGGCTGAGGCACACTCAATGGAACGTCGGAAATCTCCAGCAATGGTAATCACTCCATTTGGCCCTGGCAACTTCATCTTCAGATAACTGATGTGGAAGCTTGCCATGAACTTGTTCAATGCAGGTCTTCCGAGTAATGCGTGATACGCACTTTCCAAGTTCACCACTTCAAACTCCAGATTCTCAGTTCGGCAATTATCTCTCGTGCCGAATAACACGTCAACCCGGACTTTGCCTATGGGCTCACAAGAAATGCCTGGTACAATACCATGGAAAGTTGTCCTTGTAGCCTAGAGCATGTTCTCCGAGATACCCAACTTGCGCATTGTATCTGCATACATGATGTTAATGCTACTGCCATTGTCAATCAGTACCTTGGAGAACCTCACATTGATGTTAGGCCCAATGAATGTCGGTTCCAGTACTAACGCATACTAACCAGGACTCGGCATAAGCTTGGGATGATCTTTGATGTTCCAAGTGATTTCTTGGTCCGACCAAGGCATATACCTCGTCACCGCTGGCATTACCGCATTGACCTCCATATGTCGGCGCTGCAAACTCTTCCTATCCGTTTCCTCGGTGGTAAACACACAGTAACTCTGATGATGCTCCCTGTACTCATTCCTCCCCTCATTTCCGGGGTACCTCTGATCCGGCTGATGCTGGTTTTCTACTTGATGCACTGCATCCCTTCTCTCATGGTTATCATACCTCGGCGGAGGGGGAGGCAACATTAGCTGTTTCGTGTTCGCTCCAGAGAGCAATTGCTGCCGGGGTAAATCCTGCCGAGGTTGATCATTCCGGGGTGCCTAAGCATTCCCCAAACCACCTTGTTCTATCTTACGCATCCACTCACATTGCCTCGTTGTATGACCCGCTGGGTTACTCGGATTTGGCGTGTGAAATTTACACGGCTGATCCAACATCGACTCATAAGTGTACCTCGGACGGTCCTTCTTTTCTTGCCACTGTTTCTTCTGTTCTGGTGTCCAAGTTTTCTTGCCATCATTCCTTGGTGTCCATTTTTGCCCTCTAGTTTTCTGACGCTGATTGCTCCTTGTTCCTGGCTGATCTTGATTCACAGCTGTGACTTGTTGCGAACTGTACCGGTGATCCGGTCTATCATCTCTCCTTTTACCTCTGTAATCATTCCTCCGGGATGATACGTCTCCATCTCTCTAGTAGTAATCCTCATTCGACTCGTTGGACACGAGCCTAGGTTGAGTCGGATCACCCAAAGCATACGAATCAGCAATCCGGATCATCTCTGCCAATGTAGTTGGCATTTTCCTTTGTAACTTTTGCCACAGCTCGCTCGCATATCTGCATCCTTGCGCAAACCATGCTATGGCCTGTGACTCTATCACACCCTCACACGAGTTTCGCACGGTACACCACCGGGTCAAAAACTCCCGGTCCGTCTCATTCGGTCTTTGCTTGCACATAGCTAGGGTCTGTGGCCTATTTGGCCTCTGATACGTACTCGAGAAATTGCTGATGAACATTTCCTCAAAATCGATCCAGTAGTTAATACTTCCGGGCAGCAAATTGTTCAACCATACCCTTGCTGGCCCCTCCAACATCTGGGGTACGTATCTCACAGCCCATCGCAAGTTACCCGTAGCAATTTTCACAGCCGTAGCATAATTTATCAACCAATCCTCCGGCTTAGTGCTTCCGTCATACGTCTTCGTGCCTCTGGGTAACTGGAAGTTAGGTACCGGTGGCTCTTTCATGATCCGGGGTCCAAAACACGCAGGACCCGGAGGACCTTAACTTTCAATCTGCTCCGACCTATACAGTCAATCCAGTTTCAACCTGGCATCATCCGGCATCAAATCCCTGCTTCCCAATCTCGACCCTATCACATGATAGTCCGGCCTTGGGTATCCTGCATTCACCATTTCCGAATCTCCATCGCTATACCGGTCTCGCTCTCATGGTGCATCTCTTTGTTGCATACCTCGGCCGGCACTTTGCTCTTGCCTTGGTATATTCCGCTGTTGCGGTTGTCCTGCAGAATTGCGCTGTCTAGCATTGCCATTAACAGCGTTTCCTTGACCGGCATTGCCTTGGTCACGGTTACCTCGGCCAGCTTCACCTCGGCTTACACTCCGTCGATCGTCGTTTCTTTGTACCTCTTTTGCTTTTCCTGCCCTTGTCGGGTCATATGGAACAATCTGGTTGTTTCTCTTGGCCGAAGTTACTACCTCCTCTCTCCTAGGGCCACCATGAGGAGACGATGCGGCTCCAGCGGATTTCTCCGGGTTACCCATCGCCGAATGAACGATCTTGGAGGCCCCAGCTCTCTCCGGGTTTTCCCTGAGCAGTTCCTCATTTTGCCTGTTCGTGATCCGAACCAACTCATTGACCCGATCGTGATGTCTCTGACGTGATTCACCCATCAGACCCTCTAGCTCGGATGCAGCTGCATCCGCCGCTCTGAGGTTTTTCGTCGGGGTACTGTACTTCGGCAGCCCCACGGACAAACAGTTTTCTGACTCCTCAATCCGAGTATTACCTTCTTTGTTCATTTCACTCATGAGATTTCTCCCCTTCACTTTTACAGCATCTACTTTATTTGCCTTTGCATACTCACACAGCGTCATGTTCAACGACTGCTGAGCCGCAGCAATCTTTTTTGCTCCCTCTAGAATTTTCTGCCTAGTTTCCTCTAGCTCGGCCTGTGCCTGAGCCGGATCTACCACTGCTGCTACCGGGTTCGCCAAGCTATCCATAGCTTCTCTCAGTACATTCTCAGGCCTCTCTAGTGGAGGTCCTCTACCTTTCCTTGGTGCCTTAGGTGTTACCTCCGGATCCGGTGCTGGATCCTTGCTTGCGCACTGGCGCGATCATCATCACCTCGACGGTCCGGGAGCGGTGATACGCCCGTGAACCACGCTAAGGGTGGCTCCTGCCTCGACGACGCGTGCCACGGATGAACGCATGATACGTCCCACAAAGAACGTAGACCTTGTGTGCACCCAACTTGATGAAGAGGCCGTTGCGCGGAAGTGGGCGCGTGCCGAAGCAGCCAGCGTTGTCGCTGACGAAGTCCAGCGCTCCAAAGCGCTGAACGAGCCCGGAGACGATGCGTTCGCCGGTGCCGATGAGGTTTCCCGTCCGGATCTTCACCCCTGCTAGCGCCGCTAGCCCCACGGTGGGCGCCAACTATCGTGGTGGTGTCACGGCAGATGCCATGGATAGGCTAAAGGTGGGGACTAATAGCACTAGGGGAATCCAGGGAGGGATAGTGAGGTGATTCCCCACACAGAAGCTTTGTATTCGATTCAGTTCACAGATTACAAGTGCTCCTAGAGCTATATTGGCAAGAGGAGGAAGAAGGAGCTCTCTTACTCTCACCCACAGTTAACCCGTACAAGACCCTTTGAACCTAGAACCTTTTAGCATAGAGGAACCCCTTCTACAGAGGCCCTAGCCCTCCTTATATAGGAGTGCCTAGGTCTCCACTTAGGGCATACGTGGAGGCATATTCTAGGGAATATGCCTCCTCCCAAAATAGCAAACCGACCGGGGTACTTTTCCCCCGCGTCACCCATGCAGAGCCTACATGAGCCTCTGTGGCGCCTGCGTTAGCCGACACGGGCGTCGTCACCTCTGTCGGCCACGCCTCGGTGGTCCTGCCTTCTTTTGCTTCGCTCATGCAGTGCGTACCGGGGCTTCTTTTGACCAGCGAGATTCCTTCCTTCTCCTAGAAGCTAGGTATGACCCGGATCATAGTTGATCCGGCCACACCCGTTCCTGCATACAGGTTAAATACGCCATTCCGACTTACGTCTTGAGTCGGTTGAGACCAAGTTAGGTGGACGCCACCTGGTCCGGGTTACCCCGTGATTCGGCCTGCCTTAAGGTGACTTGGCCAGCATCTGCTTTAGCCTTGCCGACCCTCGGCTAACTCGGCCTTTATACCCCGGCGTGACCCTACCCGGGGGTATCCCCCCAACATAACATGGAAGACAAAGTTCTAGCAATAAGCAAAGAAACTATGATGCAACATGAAAAGGCACAAACAAAAGATTCATGAATAACAATGCTTTGCAAGACGTTTGTTTGTTTCACATAAAGAAAACATAGCATAATAGTATTCAGCTTGTCCCTTAATAGAGTAGCAAATATAAATGCATAGGACTCCTTCAAAGTTCATAAGGGTGACTAGATACAATAGTTTAAAACAAGCAATATCAAGTTATGCATCAATCAACTAGTCTTGGGACAATGCACATAGAACTAAGAATGGCCACTATGCTCTCAAAGTAGGTGCATAAAGATAGAAGGTGGAGACTCAATATAAATGTGGAAGAAAGGCCTTTGTAAAAGGAAGTAGGGATTCAAGTCTCATAAAGAGCTTCCAAAAATTATGGTACTTATAGCTTTCAGCTCTCATTGCCCCTATCATAAGCATCTTGAAGTGATTAAGGTTAAAGTAAACAAACTATGGTGTACATGCTTGACGAAGTATAAGTCAGAAATCTCATGTCCCTTGTATACGAGGGCCGCTCCTGATGCTACTCAAGTTTAGTCACCGGTAAGTTCTTGTCATCGTAAGTACATGTGTATCATAGAGAACCGCCAATGGGGTACCCCTTGCCCGATGATACGGAAGAATCCCCATATCAAAATGACAAGGCAAGCAGACAACGAGCATCTCAGCATTCTTATTATTTACCATGGGAATATGGTGCTTTTTTCTCTCTTTCCTCTTTGCATAGTATCTCTTTTTTCTATTTTTTTCTCAATATAGGACTCTTTTTTTATAAGAAGAATGCTTCGTAGACAGCTCATTATGGTTACGCTGCAGGTTTCCGCCATGTTAGCATGGATTAGACCAGCAGCCCAGGCATTTCTCTAACACATATACATAACTCCATGGACTTACAATCTCCCCTTTCATTTCACACCGACGACATCCATATACAAAAGAGCATGATATCAACTAGGTACAAGTACCAAGTGCAATGTTGAAAGCGTTCCCCATGAAAGCATGGTTCTGCTAATTCCCAACAAATAAGTGCAAGCATATACAACATAGACGACACAATGGTTCAAGTTTATTAAAGGCAAGTAAAGTAAAGTGTGCCATCAAGTTCGTGAGAGCTTTAATCACTAGTTTTTTCATAACAAGTTTAATTTGGAAGGTAAACAAAAGCATGAATATACTTGGAATAGCATAAGCTAGTAGGTAGGTATGGTGGACTCTTGGGAATAACTTGGTTTAGGGAGTTGGATGAATGAGTGGAACTCATACTTGGTTGTGGAGGCTAGCAAAAGACTGGGCAAACTAAGAGAGCAATAATGGCCATAATCATGCAGAGCAACAAAACATCATTGATCAAAGCATAAAGTGATACTACAAGTTGAAAACTAAAGGATCATAAAGGCTATGGTGACTTTTGATAGTCATAACATGGTGTGAGCATGCGCCAAGTCAACCCAAATAAAGCATCAAAGGAGAATACCACTATACTATGCTTTAATATGCTAAAACAACGCATGATTCATCCAAGGCACATTAAGCAATCTCAATTGTTTATAACAAGTCATGCTACAGCAAAGAATACTAAGCATAAAGCCAAAACAATATCAAGCATGGCATGACAAAGCATAGGCCACAGTCAAAAACGAGCTCTTTTTACCACATAAGTATGAACTTTCCTACTCTTTTCCAAACCAAACCAAACCAATGTATGAAAGAGGGGGTCCAACCAATTTATTCAGAAAACTAAGGAAACCAAGCAAACAAAAAACCAAAACGAAAACGAAAAATAAGACGCTCCAAGAACAACACAACTGTGCATGAAACAATAAAAATGAAGCGTTTGGAAGAAACCTGGGATTTTTATTGATGAAGAAGGGGATGCCTTGGGCATCCCCAAGCTTTGACGCTTGTACTTCTTGGATATTTCTTGGGGTGACACGTGTGGCGTCCCCAAGCTTGAGCTTTAGTCCATCCTTCATCTCATTACTCATTCCTTCCATACACCTGAAAATTTTCCTTCATACAAAACTTCACACAATCTCATTAGCAACATTAGTGCACTTAAGATAAATAAGTCTTAAGGTTCAGTTCTAACACCAAAAAAACTTCCATTAGAACACTAGCTACTATATTACTTCCCTCAAAAAGCTCAATTACCCAAAAGAACTCAAAAAGGAACCCAAAGGAAGCAAATGCAAAAAATGGCAGAAATCTGTCAAAACAGACAAGCAGGTAAAGACGAATTTTTTCGAAGACCTTCTGTTGCTCTAATCAAAAAGTGTTGAACTAGCAAAAGTTAGATAACAACCTGGGGCAGAATAACAAAAAATACAGCTCAATCCGACATACAGATCTCTCTCACGAATTTTTACGGTGAAGCACAAAAATCTGTTTCGGGACAGCAACTTTCCCAATCATTACTTCACTCTCATTAGAGGTTACTCTTGGCACAAAAAGAAAATAAAAATGATAAGGAGAGGTTATTACTGAGGTAATAACTTCCAAGACTCATCTAAAACTTTTGGGTTATCTCCCAATAAGTACTTTTCTTTAACGCCTTTAAGTTAGGCATAAGAAGCAAAAAAAGAATCAAGTGTTCTCAAATGAAGCAGCATTAAGATCAATACCAGAAATATTTTCAACAAGGCAAGGTATATCATCAAAATAAGTTCTAGAGGATCCTGTCTCAATGCTCTTGGGTTCACTATTCTCATCAAAAGGGTTTGCAGGAACAATCCAATCAAGATTCTTTTCTATGGCATCATGTATTGCTACTAGTTTAAAGGGTATTGGTATCTGAGGTTCCTCCCCGTTAGGTTCGGTTTTGTTCATCTTTTCTCGTGTACCAACAACATCTACACATGAGCCTAGCATATTGAAACGTTCAAAAACTTTTCTAGCTTCCTTGGCAACATCATAGAACTCTTTAAACAAAGTTTCTAGTATAAAATCCCTCTTTTCAGGGTCTTCAATTTCCTTAAGCTTAAGAAACATTACTTGCATTAAGGGGTGGAGATTAACAAACCTAGCTTCTAACATGTGAATTAAAAAAGCTGCAGCAATCTCATAGTTTGGAGCAAGTTCTACAAGGGATCTATCCTCAGTATCTTCATGCTTACTAACATGATTAAAGAATTCTTCAATGTTATCTTTCCCAATTATAGAACCACTACCAATTGGAAGGTCTTTCAGGGTGAATGTAGGGATCAACATGGTGAGCTAAGGAAGAGGTGACAACTAAAGGAGACTTAATTTTTTTTTGTGTTTTTGATAAAGAAAGCAAACTAGAAAACTAATTTTTTTTGTGTTTTTGAAGAACAAAACAAGCAAACAAAGCAAAAAATAAAATTAAGCAAAACAAAAACAACAAAGTAAAGAGATTGGTTATGAGGGACTCTCCTTGTGAAGATGTCCTTGACTCCCTGGCAACGGCGCCAGAAAAGATCTTGATGTGCTCGTCGTTCTATGTAGAGCTCGTTGGGAACCCCAAGAGGAAGGTATGATGAGCACAATAGTAAGTTTTCCCTCAGTTATGAAACCAAGGTTTAATTGAACCAGTAGGAGCAAGGAAACACCCCAAAGGTGTTACTAGCTGAGCTTTGGCAGGGCGCACTACCGGTGCTAGTAGCAACATGGAGACCTGCACAACACAACCACAGAACTTTGTCCCCAACTTGCGATGAGGTTGTCAATCTCACCGTGTTTTGCGGAAAACAAAGGATTAAACGTATCGAATGGAAAGAAGTAAAAGTTTGCAGAAAGTAAACACAAAGTAGTAAAAGATTGTAGATTGTATGAAAAGAGAAAAAGGACCGGGATCCATAGTTCACTAGAGGTGGCTCTCCTTAGATAGATAACATGCTGGGTGAACAAATTACAGCAGGGCAATTGACAAACACCGAGAAAGCAATACATGCATATACTAATCATCTTGACTCCTTTGAGACTTGATTGGGCATTACAACATAATACATAGACCGCCATCCAACTGCATCTATGACTAATAATCCACCTTCATGTTATCATCCGAAACCCCTCCAGTATTAAGTTGCAAGCAGCAGATTATTGCTTCTGAATCTAGTGTAAAGTAAACAATACGATTGTTCTATGAACAAAGGATTGTTGTTTTCTCCTAGTAGCAACAACACATCTAGTACCTTAGAGATTTCTGTCACTTCCCGAGATTACGAGAGGCATGAACCCACTATCAAGCATAAATACTAACTCTTGGAGTTGCTAGCATCTACTTGGCCAAGATAGCTACTAACAACGGAAAGCATGCAAGATCACAAATAACAAAGACATGATAGAATCAATAATCAATCTGAAATAGCATCTCAATATCCATCGGATCCCCGCAAACACAACATGTATGAATTACAAATAGATGATCTTGATCATGAACGGAGCTCACAAGATCTAAACATGAAAGCACAAAGGAGGAGAACCAGACATCTAGCTACTACATGGATTTGTAGTCCAAGGATGAACTACTCACGCATCACACCGGAGTCTTGCATGGTGATGAAGAAGGCCTCCAGGATGAATTCCCTCTCGGCATGGTCTTTGGGAAGAGCTTCAGATCCCTCCCGATCTAGGGATGGAGATGACGGCTACATACTCTTTCGTGGATTTTTGATCGGGTACTTAGGGTTTTCGTCCCGAGGGCAATATATAGGCGGAAGGAGAGGCCGAGGGTATGGAGCGGCCACCACCTGGCGCTGGCTGCCTGGCCGCTGCCAGGTGGTGTGGTGGCTCCTGCCCTTCTTCGTCTCGTGATTCGCACTTGATCCTTCCGAAAAATAGGCACTTTGGCTTTTGTCCCGTCCAATTCGAGAATATTCATTTTCTGAGTTTCTGGAACCAAAAACAGCAGAAAAACAGTACCGCACTGTGGCTGTTGTTAATAGGTTAGTCCAAGAAATCATATGAAAAGTACTCCAAAGTTGGAACAAAACACAAGAAAGTGGATAAAACCAAGCATGGAACATCAAAAATTATAGATACGTTTGCAATGTATCAAGTTGTAACTACTAGGTTACAACTGAGAATTAGCACAATTAGTAGGGTGATGTCAGCGCCTTAACATAACAAATTCACATACGCCTGGGATCTAGGCGCTCATATTTTATACGCCTGGAATTCTCATACAACCAAGCCCTAGCACGTACCTTGGGATTTTAACTATCGAGCCCAAGAAATTTGCCCATCTGGCCTCATTATAGCCCAAGACCTTCTAACTCGGACATGTTTTGGGTCATTCGGCCACGCAAATAGCCCAGTTAGATTGGGCAAGAGCCCATGAAAAAATAGTTTTCCATCAGCCACAGCCGAGCCGAGAATTTCGTCACGGAAGACGTGTCTTCTACGATGACCGTCGGGCTAAGTCGTTGCGGAAGGAAACTTTTCTTGTAGTGCGTGTCTTTTTGGTGATTACATGGACCAAATCCACTACACCAAGTCTGATCATCACATGAGTCGGTTTAGTTTCAAAGGCGAGCATTTATATGGGCATAATATCAACTATGTGACTCATGCTTAACCATTTGCTCCATGTTCCGAGTCCATGGCTATACATGCTAGGCTCGCCAAGTAAGAACCTTAGTACTCGCGTGTGTAAAACTGTCTTACACCCGTTGTATGAAAGCGTAGAGTCGAGTACACCCGATCATCACGTGATGTCTCGAAACACGATCCATAGAATGGTGCATACTTAAGGAAGAACACAATTTTTATCTTGATATTTAAATGAGGGATCATCTTATAATGCTACTTAAATGCCAAACAAGCAACATAAGATGCAAACATCAAATGTGTAAAGTGAAATGATATGGTTCTTGCACTTGATCACTAGCATGTGCATCGTGGTATGATCTTTATCATTCCTATGTGTGTAAGGCCAAGGTCTATGGAACTTACATGTTACGTGTGTTGTAAGAGTATCAACTATACATCAACTTACAACATTACCATATCATAACACTAGCCCAGCAACGATCGAAACTAGACGCTTCTAATTTATCAATTGCAAGTTTTACGTGACTTAGGGCTTACGAAGATAGAACCATTCTTACCTACGAACATGGAACCACAATGATGATAACCAAATTATTAGCAACTCATTGTAAATCAGATATTGACTATAATAGGAGAGACAGACACCCGCTAGCCACTTATGCAAAACTAGTTGCATGTCAAGCGTGGAACATGTCTCATGTGCGAGGACATGTAAAGTTAGTCAGGGCCGCTTCATCCCACTATGCCACCAATATCCAAAGTACATATAAGATGCAATAACATGATCATCATCGCCCACATATTCATATTTGTACTACCCGTGCAAAGCATCTACGCATAGATCTGGCTCTGATACTACTGTAGGGTTCGCAGCATAGAAAACAAAAAAATTCCTACGATGGAACTACTATACGCCAAGATCTGTCAACTAGATACAAGCAACAGGTGGATATACATCCAGAGAAATCATACCCTTGAACACCGACAAAGTGTAACGAGATTTGGCTCGTGGATGATGTAGTCGTTCGCTTGCCAATCTCAAGATCGTGAGGAAGTCCTAGCGCCGCAAATCAGCAGCGCATCCGTACTCGCACACACGTTCAGGACACCGAACAACCTCCGCCTCCTCTCTCTAGTGATGCAGCGGAAACAGCAACTCCTTCTAGACAAAAAGCCACCGGGAACATGTATCTCTCTAATCCGAGACCATGGGGGAATAAATCTAGAAGGGAAGAGAGATCCTTCACGAGGAGGTGTGAGTGAGAAGTGAGGATAAGGGGGCCTTTTATAGGAGTAGGGGGCACCCCCTCCCATGGACGGTGACCATGGAGGAGCCCCTCCACCTCCTCTCATTCATGTGGTGGTAACTCCCCTCCACATACATATGACCCTTCACATTCTCCACTTAAAACTCCACTTAATGCATTAAATTTCTCCAAATTTAATGCACTCTCATTTAATAAAACTCTTTTATTTATTTTATTGAGACATTTTGTTTATTATTTTAATTAACAAAAATTCACATAAAAACCCTTGCAACATTTCAATATCACATGTAGAATCAGTTTCTGCAATTTCACCCAAAACAATTCTGGTTTCCATCGAAATAATTCCAGTGCTTTGTAATTCTTTTCTCTGGAACATATTTGCTCCAAATGGTGTTGGTATCCCTTAAGTGTGTCATCCTACGGTTCGCGAATAATGTAGACATGATCGAGACTCTTCTCCGATCAATAATCAGTAGCGAGACCTGGAGATCCATACTTACTCCCACACATTCAACGATGACTTCTGTGATTGTAAGAACCTTTTACGCATGTAACATAATCCTTTTGTCTTGCGATATATTACATGTCTAAGATTCGATCATCTCCATATCTAGTTTGATCTCGTTACCGATATGCACTCTTTTCTCGTTCCCGTGATATAACATTCTAGTGATCTCGTCACTTGCTTGCAAGCTAACTACTGTGATATCACCGAGAGTATATCTATCCATCATCGGGATGGACAAATTCCACTCTTGATCCATGAGCCTCAACATAACACCTTTGGAGTATCTGAACTCATCTTTATAGTCACCCAGTTATAGTGTGACGTTTGATGTTATCAAGTCACTCTTATAGTATTATCAATTAACATGATCTCATGGTCTAAGGACTAAGATTACTTCACAATATGCTATAGCAATATAAACACAATGACTTTGATCGTAATGCTATACTTCGGATGAATGTTCATCACATCATTTCACAAATGATGTGACCTCATTATTAACAACATCCAATGTCCATGATCAGGAAACCTTGATCATCTTGTTAATCAATGAGCTAGTCTATAAGAGAGGCATAATTAGGAACTTCGTATTTGTTTATTAAACATGTATTAATGTTTCCAATTAACACAATTATAGCATGCAAAATAAACATCTATCATATACATGGAATACGATAATAACAACTTTATTATTGCCTCTCAGGACATATTCCCTTCATTTTGGATAGAGATGAGAGGGTAAATATATACAGCGTGATTTCACCAAGTGAAGTCATTGGATACCAACCCTGTTTTGGTGTATGTTGTGTGTGTTCATTAGATATTTTTACATTAATATCTATCAAAGGAATTATCGCTTTTTTTCCTCCCTCGACGAGATGTATGTTTGAATCTGGCGAGCCACAACCTAGTGAAATTTGAGATAGGAGCCCATTGACCATAGCCTAAAAACATTTAATTTGGCATTTTTGGCATTGTCCCCAACTTAAAAAAAATCTGCCTACCCATGTTTTTAAGAAGCTAATCCATTATGTGGCTTTTTATAAATCGAGGTTCCAGTAGCACTGCCCTTTTATTTTAAGAGAGATAACATGGACACATAAAATATTTTTTAGAAGACTGATACATAAGTTGTAGTACTAATACATGTTTAATGATTCAATTTCTATAAATAGCTTTGGAGTAGTGGCAAAACACTTAGTTTATGTCTATCTGATTTGATTTGAAGGTCTTTAGTTCGAATCCCCTTTGTGTACATATTTATATATATATATATATCTTGTGTTTACTTCTTTTTTTGAGAAAGGGTTTACTTTTTAATATCGCATTACGGAGAGGCTGACATCACGGACCCACTAGCCTGCAGCATCCCTTGAGTTTAATGGTCGGGTTTGAAAATAAAGTTAAATACTGGTAGAGAGGCTGGCATCTAGGACCCACCCGCCAGAACATACAGGATGCATCTGGGACCTACAAGCTAGAACATACCAGAGAGGCTGACATGGGGGCCTCATCAGCAAGACCATACACGGCTGCCGTATCGAGCAACGTTGCCAAGGTCAAAACAGCGGGCGCGGCCGAAAAAAAGTCCATCATACACATGTTTCATTTACAGAGAGACCGGCATGTGGGACCCAGTAGTGCAGCCTTATACAGGTGTTGTCTCGAGCAACATTGCCAAGTTTGAAACAGGGAGGCGCGAGCGAGAAAAAAGTCCAGCATACACACGTTTCTTCTAATGAGAGGCTCACATGGGGGACCCAGCAACCTGGAAAAATGGCTGATGCATCGAGTAACACTATCAAGTTCAAAACACTGAGGCATGACAGAGAGAAAAAATTCCATCATACACACGTTTCTTCTAATGAGTGGATGACATGTGGGGTCCTGCAGCATGATTAAATGGTAGATTAGCGAGCAACGCTATCAACTTCGGAACATGGAGGCGCGACCGAGGGAAAAATTCTATCATACACACGTTTCTTCTAATGAGAGGATGACATGTGGGGTCCAGGAGTTTGATTAAATGGTAGATGCATTGAGCAGCGCTATCAAGTTCGGAACAGGGTAACACGAGCGAAGAAAAAAATTCCATCATACACACGATTCTTATAATGTGGGGATGACATGGAGGACCCAGTAGCGTGACTAAAAGGCAGATAGATCGAGCAATGTTATCGAGTTGAAATTAGGGAGGAAATAGCCAAGGGAAAAAATTCCATCATACACACGTTTCTTCTAATGAGAGGATGACATGTGGGTCTCAGGAGGTTGATTAAACGGTAGATGCATTGAGCAGCGCTATCAACTTCGGAACAGGGTAGCATGAGCGAAGGAAAAAATTCCATCATACACATGATTCTTCTAATGAGAGGCTGACATGTGGGACCCAGCAGCCTTACTAAATGGCAGATGCCTCAAGCAACTTTATCAAGTTCAAATCAGGGAGGCGCAACCGAAAAGTATGGTCCGCTAAAGACACTAACGACCGGGACCCACACACCTCAAAATACTTTGGTGAATCAACATCGCGCGAGGAAACGAATATCTTGCTTCTGCCACGCGCCAGCCGAGCTTCCTCCATGTTTTTAGCGGTTCCTTCGTAGTAGAGGGCCATGAAACCGAAAAAAAGTTTTCCATTGGCCATGGTCGAACTGAGAAATTCATCGCGGAAGACGCGCCTTCTACGATGACTGTCGGGCCAAGTCATTGTGGAAGGAAACTTTTCTTGTAGTGAAATCTCCAAGACTTCGGTATTCAATTTTATTCTTGAATAGTTTTGACCCTTTGTGGTTTTTCTTGTAAATACTTTATTTACTTCGATTCACCACAATATCAACCATCGTTGTTGAATTTTGATCATCACATGTTTTCAACAATCCATGCACAGCTGTTTTACAGAGTGCGAAGTATTAGTCACTTTCTCCAAATGAGAAGAAATATTGCTTGTGAGTCCAAATATCAAATATCTAAGGACTTTCTTTTCATCATTATGAAAATCACTATTAATACTTAGCATGACTTAAACTATACTGCTATTCGAGAATAAGTTTAACATTTAAACTTCGGATATCGTTATTGACAATCCTATATTAATGCTTTATTATCAAGATCAATAAATAGGAATAATCCATTCATAATCAAGAAGTGACCACAAAATAGTTTATTCATAAGATAGTCACAACTGTATTGCTACAAACTTATTGAATATCTGTCCTGCTAAAAGCAAGACCTACTAAGAAGGTCCTCACACTTGCTATGATTACAAACTTTATTCAAAAACTTATTAATATAAACGATAAATGTAGAGGCATCATGTTCGTCGATCATCAACTTGCTTGAATCTCTTCAATGTACGGCCATAGCATCTTCAACAAGCTCTCATGCATACTATCCTATTGTCATAAATGGGAAAAACAAGTATTGGCATACTTGGTAAACTGCAATAAATGTTTGCATGAAACATTTATAACTTTTGTATATCAAATATACCTTCATAATCCTCATCTGTTGAATCAACTCATTCTACCAGATACTTCAAGTCGTTCATGAACATCTGGAAGGTAGACTCTTCTCCTTTCATGATGTAGTCATTAACGACGTTCACAAAGCTGGAGGGTAGCGAACACAACACTCCATTTATGGCGAAGCCATCTGACAGTTAGTAGTCCACATCACTTGCAAGTCGATTATACATCTTTTGCATGAATGACAGGTGGCAACTAAGGCATCCGTCCTCTCTCATTTTGCGTGAGAGGAACCTGTCCATCAGGTCAAATTTCATGAGCTGACTTGTGATGAGAAATGTACTTTCAACTCTTCGATCATCTGGTATGAATGAGTGTTGAAGTAACACAGATGCAGCTCATTCTCCATTGAGTTTAGCATCACACACTGGAAAAGGATGGAGTGATTGTAGCAAGTTTGATAGTTCTTAACTTCAAGCTCATGTGCTGATTCATTAGGGCGATCTCCTAATTCCTCTTCCATCACATAGAGCATGTCATTGAATTTGAGGGTATCTCGGAGGCATTCAAACCAGTCTATGAAATTTGACCCATCCGTCTTAAGCTCTCCTTCATTCAAGAAGGTTCCGAATTGGAAGAATTCCGTCATAATCTACAAGGATATTTGCAAAAGACTTCAGACTAATTCATAATATGAGTTCGATATTGTAATCAAATTACCAATCAAACTCCCACTAAAATTATCATCCCTAAGATAGTTTTAGCGATCACATGATCCCTTTAAAACCTAGCATCCCCAATCATCACAGCCTTTGATACAACTGCTAGGGTAGACTATATTCTGTCAATCACAACATACTTGTGACTCATGCTCGATCTTTCGATCAGTGTGTTTCGAGGCCATGTACATACATGCTAGGCTCGCCAACCTAACCTTAGTGTATCCGCAGTGCATACATGTCTAGCACCCACCATATGCGAATGTAGAGATGTCTAGCACCCAATCGTCACGGTCTGCTTCATAACTGTGAACTTTCTTGGTGGTGCACACTAATGGGAGAACACTACGATTGGTATTTAATAGGGATCATCTTATTATAGCTAGTATTTAGACTTCCTAATAATAGCACACAACAACATGCATAAGCAATCAACATCATATGCAGATTAAATTGATATGATATGGTCTTATTCATGCGCATTGATCTCCATCATGCGCCCCAACATGATCTCCATCTTTCCACTAGTACGGTGTCAAGTCCACAATGTCACCAGCTCGTAGCTCATCATGAATATGACTATTACTATGCTACTTAGCAATAAAGTAAACTACTTTACCTTTACTATGAATCAGACCATATCACATCATGTGCCTCCTGCAAAACAAAGTTAGATGCCTTTATCTTTTATTTTGCAAATTTTATGTGGTTGTTAGGCTTTCGCAATAGAACCGCTTCTACCTACGAACTTACAACCATAACATAGATCAGACAGTTGTCTCTGCTACATCCCTTTCAGGGTCCTCTGTTGCAAATGCTATATCAACTATTGAATGAGAGACAGACACCCGCTAGCCACTAATATGGTACAAGCCGTATGTTAAGTGTGTAATTAGTCTCGCATAAGATTACGCGTAAGGTCGGTCCTGGCTGCTTCATCAATCAGCAATGTGATATAAACAAAAACACGTGAGAGGGTAACAACTGTAAGATCAATGCCCACACAATCCACATGTATATTGGTCGTACAATAGTACTATGCATAGGTATGGCTATGAACACACTGAAGGGGTTTCGTGGCAGAAAATATATTTTTCCTACGACAAAACGCACCTAGCCAGGATCTACCTATGAGTAAAGCTACAATGGAGGAGGTTTCGATAATATGCCCTTGTAGACCGAAAGCATTTGACGTTTCGAGTGTAAAATTGTTGATGTAGTCATTGCCGTAGCCGACCTCAAGGTCGCTAATTGATACGTTGCTAACGTATCTATAATTTTTGATGTTCCATGCTTGGTTTTTATCTACTTTCTTATATTTTGCCCATACTTTGAAGTATTTTTATACACTTTCTTGGAGTAACCTATTAACAAGATGCCATAGTGCTAGCTGCCTGTTTTCTGCTATTTTTGGTTCCAGGAAAGTTAGAAAATGAATATTCTCGGAATTGGACGGGACAAAAGCCGAAGTCAATATTTCACCGAGGGGGACACGGAGCCAGAATAGGAGACGGAGAGGGGGCAGGGGCCGCCCACACCACCTGGCCGCGCGGATAGGCCTGTCCCGCGCCAGGGGGTGGTGTGGCCGCCTAGGGCACCCCCTCGGCCTTCCCTTTCGCCTATAAGATGCCTCCGATATAGAAACCCTAAGTACCCAATCAAAATTCCACGAAAGAGTCTATAGCCGCCATCATCTCCATCCCTAGATCGGGAGGGATCTGAAGCTCTTCCCGGCACCCTGTCGGAGGGGAAAATTCACCCTGGAGGCCTTCTTCATCACCATGCAAGCCTTCGGTGTGATGCGTGAGTAGTTCATCCTTGGATTACAGGTCCATGTAGTAGCTAGATGGTTGGTTCTTCTCCTTTGTGCTACCATGTCTAGATCTTGTGAGCTCCGTTCATGATCAAGATCATCTATTTGTAATCATACATGTTGTGTTTGCGGGGATCCGATGGATATTGAGATGCTATTTCAGATTGATTATTGATTCTATCATGTCTTTGTTATTTGTGATCTTGCATGCTTTCCGTTGTTAGTAGCTATCTTGGCCAAGTAGATGCTAGCAACTCCAAGAGTTAGTATTTATGCTCGATAGTGGGTTCATGCCTCTGGTAATCTGGGGAAGTGACAGAAATCTCTAAGGTACTAGATGTGTTGTTGCTACTAGGGAGAAAACAACAATCCTTTGTTCATAGAACAATCGTATTGTTTACTTTACACGCAATGCCTAATGCAATTATCTGTTGCTTGCAACTTAATACGGGAGGGGGTTCGGATGATAACCTGAAGGTGGATTATTAGTCATAGATGCAGTTGGATTACGGTCTATCTATAATGTTGTAATGCCCAATAAAATCTCATAGGAGTCAAGATGATTAGTATATGCATGTATGCTTTCTCAATGTTTGTCAATTGCCCCGCTTTAATTTGTTCACCCAACGTGTCATCTATCTTAAGGAGAATCACCACTAGTGAACTATGGACCCCGGTCCTTTCTTTTACCATCAACCTACAATTGTTTACTATTTTCTGTTTACTTTCTGCAAGCTATTATTTTCTTCCACACAATATGTTTTATCCTTTGTTTTTAGCAAAACCGGTGAGATTGACAACCTCACTGTAAGTTGGGGGCAAAGTTATGTGGTTGTGTTGTGCAGGATTCCAAGTTGGAAACAACACCTTGGAGGTGTTTCCTTGCTCCTACTGGTTCGATAACCTTGGTTTCATAACTGAGGGAAACTTACTGTTGTGCTCATCATACCTTCCTCTTGGGGTTCCCAAACGAGCTCGATATCAATCACGAGTCAGCAAGTACTTTTCTGGCGCCGTTGCCGGGGAGTCAAGGACATCTTCACAAGGGGAGTCCCTCATAACCAATCTCTTTACTTTATTATTTTTGTTTTGCTTAGTTTATTTCTGCTTTGTTTGCTTGTTTCTTTATCAAAAACACACACAAAATTAGTTGCACTAGTTTGCTTTCTTTGTTAAAAACACACAAAAAAATTAAGTCTTTCTATAGTTGTTACCTCTTTCTTAGCTCACCATGTTGATCACTAAATTCACCCTGAAAGATGTCAACATCCGGATGTTTAATCCCAGATGCATGTTATGCCATACATCGCAATCCCAGGATTACCATTTTTGCGAGACATAACAGAATTGGTACCACAGTACATCATCCATTACAAACCATAATAAGGTCTTACAAATAAAGGATCTCATGATCCAGTCTTAATACAAATCAAGCAGCGGAAAATAAACGTAGCAGCGGGCTCCATCTTCAGTGTCACAGGCAATGCTGATGATGGGAGATGATCCTAGTTGTCGTAGTCGTCCTGCTGTCCATCTTCCTGATAGTCCTCCTCATAGTCTGGACACGGGAATAGCCAGGGACAAAGCCATGAGTACTCTTTAAGTACTCGCAAACTATCACTAACAATTAAGGTAGTTCTAATAGGAATGCTAAGCTCTAAGTTTATTTGCAAAAGCTAGATTTATCTAAAGCTGAGTTCAGAAGTAAAGAAAGTTAAATTAATGTTCTAAATCACCTAAGTGGGAACTTAGTTTTCATAGTCACAACCCTGTTGTGGTCAAGTCAAAGTCATAATTCATTTCACAAGTCGTTTTGAAAACATCTGACGACGGAATAGTATGGCCACTCCAACTGTCCATGACCGCGGATGCGGCTATTCGAATAGTCTAACACTCTGCAAAGGTGGTACACTTTCACCACAACATTCAATACATCCATCAGGGGTAACCCTGAATCATCATACTTAGTATGCGGATAATCAATCATAACCTTTCCTTTACACACTCTAGTATAAGCACCTCTCCTATAAGCTTGGCCTCCCAGCCATGGCCATCGGCCATCCTGGGCACTGCATAGGTGGACATCATCAAGAGGTAGCCTCAGCTCAAACCTCCTCTATGAGGGAACCCATACTAATGCAAATAAACTTTCGGCTAAGCCTTACCCAATTCAGGTATTGTGGTTGTACGGTAAAATTGTAATGGTATCACATCCGAACCCAACCATCAGTTTTTATAAAGGGCTAAGGCTCATGCCTCAACATTTTCATCATCAAATCCATTTGTGTTTCTCAACACATGTCAAAACATCTCAATAGAATGACTCATCATTCCAAGGTTTTCATAATCCTTTTCACCAAGTATTCCCATCTAAAGTGATCAAGTTTTATGCTTAGCACTAGCCACTAAGTTAAGAGTGTTCACTAATGAGGGATGCTAATCTCAATCCCATGCCATAGAATGACATCTAGTATAGGCCTAGTTTTATACTCTTTATGCTATCTATACTATCTTTCCAAAACCTCACAAAGAATTACTAAAAGTAAAGAAACTTTGGTAAAGTAAAAAGTAAAGCTTGCAAGTAAAACTTGGGATGGGTATAAATCAAAATATATAACCAAAGCATGCTTAAGGCATCTTGCTTAGGTTAAAGCTTGCATAGATCTAGCTTGCTAATAATAGCTTGCCTTGATTGGTGAAGTGATTGAAGTTTTCTTCATCTTCTTCGGGGTAGAACTCCTCCTCCTCGTAGACTTGGTCGGTACTATCACCTATAAATGAATACGGGGTACAAAATCACCAAACAATACTTAACTAAGTCTATTTAGCACACTAAGGCTCACACTTGATGATCTAGCATCATCACAATCATCACATGCAATAAAGAACTAGTTTTATTTGGTTTATTTGAGAAAAGTAATTTCTACTCACTGAAATTTATTAAGATTTAATATTCTCCAAATGGAATATGGGATCATGTGGACACATGTCATCACCATATATTCTAATACATGGGAATGTGATTTAAAGGGTTGGTCATATTTTATAAAGTTTAAGATTATTATTTAATAGATTTAAAGTGACTAGAAATGCCCTAATAGCATTATTTTGGTACTACCCCAAAGTCACTGTATGCAAACCTAAATATTTTTACATATTCAGATAGGTATTATCAAATGTGATTGTTGAGAGTTGGAATCAACTCAAAAGCTATTATGGTTGATTTTTGAAAAATGTTTGAAGTTGCAAAAGTCTCTGTCTTATTATTTTTGCTATAGATTATCTCTAACTCCAAATGATTTAAATCCAACGGGCTTGGACGGATATTTTAATTTTATTTCTAGCAAAATTTGAATCATGCAATTTGGTTAAGTGAAACTCTCTAAATTGATTTTTGAATAAGTGGACAGAATAGGATTTCAACTTAAAAGGAAAATCAATTATTTGAATTTTCGGGCCAGCGCGGGAAAGCTAACGGGCCGGCCCAGATGTACAACGCAGCCTTGGTGGCTGAGAGGGGTCCACGTCGTTGACTTATCTAACGCGAATCGGTATCTTTCAATCTAGGCACTACGATCTAATTCTAATCCAACGGTTGAGGGTCGTCGTCAACGACGAACAACTCCGGCGACGAGCTAAACCTAACACGGCGGTGGGGGTCTCTCGGGGCTCACCTGGGCTCCAGCTAGGCTCGGCGACAGGGGCAAACAACGAGGTAGACGACAGCGAGGCGAGGCGCGGTCACAGCGAGGCTTGGGGTGGTCGCAATCGACGGCGCCCTTCTCCTCCAGCAGCGGCGGACTCCGGTGCAATTCCGGCACGGTGGTGCTCGCCTTGCTTCGGGAAGAGGTGGGGAAGGTCAGTGAGGAGTGGGGAGTCGAATGGTGTGCCGAATGGAGGCGGGGGTGGCCTCCTTTTATAGCTCGACGAGAGGACCAAGTGGTGCGACGGTGAGCTCGACGATGACGTCGCTACAGGCAGATAATGGCATGGGCGAGGGCGTAGGATGGTGTGGTGCTCCCTGGCGGTTCTCACGGACTTAATGGCGCGGTGTGGGGCGGCTTGGTTTGGTATGGCGCGTGCGGCGCTCTGAGCGGAGGCAGTGGCATTTGCGGTGACGTGCGGCTGCTACGGGTCGCGTGGCAGCGAACGAGGGTGTCTGTCGGGGTGGCGTGATCATGGAGAGGCTGCACGTGCACGGTGAGGGCAAGGCGCGAGCTGGCGAGGCTGGTCGGGCACGGCGCACCGGAGCGCTCTGGACACGATGCAGAGAGGTGGTGCGCGGCGCGACTAGGGTGGTCCACGGCTCGGCTGGGGTTGTGGCCTGGGCAGGGAGTGGCGGTAGGCTACGGTGATGCTAGTGGACATGCTGGATGGGCGCGGGGTGGTCTGGTGCGAGTTGGCCGTGGTCGACCGGTGATGACCATATTCGGGCAGCGGTCCACTATGCAAGCGACGAAGGGGGAAGCTAGTCTGGGGCTGGGTTAGGCTTAGGGGAGACAGGGTAGTAACTAGGGAACCATTTGGTCGATGATCACTGTACCAAACAGTGAAGTTAGGCTAGAGCTTTTTCTGTGCATGCCAAGTGTTTGATGAAATGGCCGCATGAAATTTACTTTTAAAATTTTGATTCAAAATTTTTGAGTGATCTTATATTAAGCTTGAGAGACTAGGTTTGCTTGGATAAGTCAAGGTGAATTCATTTGATGGGTTTTTGGAAAAGTGTGATCTTAGCACATACACTTGATTCAATTTTCAAATGTCCATTAAATTGATTTGCTAGATGTTTTTGTAAGTTTATAAAGTGGGACTTGATACACTTTTACTTGGTCTAGCAAGGGGGAAAAGAGTTGGAAATGTTTCTGTTAGAAATCTTCTCCTAGGAACACCTAAAGTGGCCTAGTGGTTTAGAATGGTCAAAATGACCATGTGCCTTATTTAATCTTATTTGATTTCTTTCTCTTTGGATTTTGTTTGTAAATGGTCTAGATGATGTGGCATTCACCTTTAAACCATTTCATATCATTTAGAACAATCAATCATGGCATATACACTCAATTCTACACTAATGCAAACACACATGCATTCATATTCATTTTCTTAATAAAAGTTTTTTTTGTTAACCCTAAACTGGGTGATTAGAACTTTGATAACCTTGATTAAAGTTTTGGGATGTTACAAAAAACCTTTCAATAGCTAGTGGCTCTATAATTGGAAAAGATAATATTGAAGAATTCTTTAATCATGTTAGTAAGCCTGAGGATATTGAGGATAAATCCCTTGCAGAACTTGCTCCAAATTATGAAATTGCTGCATCTTCTTTAGTTCACATGTTGGAAGCTAGGTTTGTTAACCTTAACCCCTTAATGCAAGTAATGTTTCTTAAACTTAAGGAAACTGAGGATCCTGAAAAGAGAGATTTTATTCTAGAAACCTTACTCAAAGAATTCTATGATGTTGCTAAGGAAGCTAGAAAAGTCTTTGATCGTTTTAATATGCTAGGCTTATGTGTAGATGTTATTGGTACACGAGAAAAGATGAACAAGACCGAACCTAATGGGGAGGACATTAAGATACAAATACCTTTCAAACTTGTAGCAATGCATGAAGCCATAGAAAAGAATATTGATTGGATTGTTCCTGAAAACCCGTTTGATGAAAGTAGTGAACCCAAGAGCATTGAGAGAGGATCCTCTATGACTTATTTGCATGATATACCTTGCCTTGTTGAAGATATTTCTGGTATCAATCTTAAGGCTTTTTCATTTGAGAATACTTGATTTTTTTCTTGCTTCTTATGCCTAGCTTAAAGGCGTTAAAGAAAAGTACTTATTGGGAGATAACCCAAAAGTTTTAGATGAGTCTTAGAAGTTATTACCTCTGTAATAACCGCTCCTTATCCTTTTTATTTGCTTTTTGTGCCAAGAGTAACCTCTAATGAGAGAGAAGTAGTGCTTGGGAAAGTTGTTGTCCCGAAACAGATTTTTGTGCTTCACTGTAAAAATTCGTGTAAAATCTTTGTACGTCATTTTGAGGCGTGAATTTTTGTGCTTCTGCCCCAAGTTGTTATCTAACTTTTGTTAGTTTAACACTTTTCGTGTCGTGGTGGTGTCACGGCAGATGCCATGGATAGGCTAAAGGTGGGGACTAATACACGCTAGGGGAATCCAGGGAGGGATAGTGGAGTGATTCTCCACACAGAAGTTTGTATTGCTAGATCTCGAAGATTACAAGTGCTCCTTGAGTTGTATTGGCGAGAGGAGGAAGAAGGAGCTCTCTTACCCTTGCCTATTATTTTTCCCTAAAACCCTAGATCAACTAGTGCTCATCCAACTAGAACTCAACCAGCCCCTCTACCAGAGCCTTAGTCCCCCTTATATAGAGGAAGTTCGGTCCTGGCCTAGGACATACGTGGAGGCATATTCCTAAGAATATGCCCCCTCCCAAAGTGGTAACCCGATCGGGGTGCCTTTTCTCCCGCGTCATACATGCTTTAGCGACGTAAGCCTCTGCGGCGCCCGCGTCAGCCGACATGGGCGTCGTCACCCTTGTCGGCCACGATCCGGTGGTCCTGCCCTTGCTTTCTCCGCTCATGCAGTACGTACCGGACCTTCTTTTTGACCAGAGAGATTCCTTCCTTCTCCCAGAAGCTAAGCGAGGACCCGGATCATAGTAGATCCGGTCACACATGTTCCTGCATATAAGTTAGACAAGCCCTTCCGACTTACTCCTTAAGTCGGATGAGACAATGCTAGGCGTCCCCCCCCCCCCCCCCGGTCCGGATTACTCCGTGATCCGGCCTGCCTTGAGGTGACCCGGCCAGCATCCGCTTTGACCTTGCCGACCCTCGGCTAACTCGACCTCTATACCCCGGAATGACCCTACCCGGGGGTATCCTCCCAATATTTCGATTTGAGCAACAGACGGTCTTCGAAAAAATTGGTTTTTACCTGCTGGTCTGTTTTGACAGACTAGTTGAATGCCCGTGACTTGCCACAGATTTCAAATTTCTTTCCTCACAACAAATGTTAGTTTCACAACAAAGTTTTTTGTAAAACTTAAGTATTATAAAACCATAGTATCTAACTGTCTAGACTAACAATGCTTTAGTTTTCCGGAAAAATCTGACTGTTGCTTTTCATATACTTCAAAAGTAGCACATTTTGAGAGATATTGAAGTATTGATACCACGGTCTTTAGCCACAGTATTTAAGACTGGTATTTTGAGAAACTACTGCATTGCTAAAATACTTAACAAATACTTTGCTACCAAACACAGACATAATGCATGCTTATATTCTCCGAAAGCATGACATGGATGCATATGCCATTCACTTCTCATTTCCCGCCAATCACTTCTCATTTCCCGCCATTCCCTCGGTTTCACCTCTTTCACAATTGTGCCATCATTGTGCTTATGACGATAATGATATGCAGAGACAATTATCAAAATTTTCTTATATTTTCTATGCATGTACATTTAATGAGACAATTATGATTTTCAAACAATCATGGAGACCATGAGTTCAACTTACGCCAATCCCTGTCCTAATTCCAGTAGCTAACACATTGCAACCTGGCAAGCGTCTCACCTTAGACATGACCACACATTTTTCTATTGACAACATTATGAAACAAAACTAAAAATGAAGCATCATGAGTAGAAAAAGGAGAAAATTCCAGTGTCATACAGATTAAGCCACGATTTAAATTCGTGAAAAATTGTATATTCAAGAGAACAATGTGGTACATAATAATGTTTAAATGTAGTAAACATCTTCCAATTCCTATGTGTAAGCTAGGAAAAAAATAACCTCTATCCTTGAATGGCCTAAGCATCGCTGAAGAGACAGCCTCTGCATCGTCGGCATCATTCTCCACCATATTCCATGCTTTGGCACAACTGGCCAAGACCGGCTCCTCACTGTCCTTCCATCATAATCTTGGCTAAGGAGCGAGTCCATTGAGGCCTTATAAGATGGATCTCTGACAAAATAAGCTCAATGAAGTGACACACTAAAAGATGGTCTCTCACAGTGCTGTAGTCCAAAACTTACAATGATAAGCACATATGTTAGGCTGCACCCTGGTGCCACCGCCCACCACATCTTTTGTGCCCACACATTTGTGACGCCAGCATAGAGGATGAGGCCATAGAAGCGCTCTAAACTGTCAGGCAAAAAATTCATATGCATTCAATCATCAATAGAAAGCATAGTACTACAGAGTTGAGCAGTACATGCATCTACGTTATGTATAAGCGAAATATGCATTCTATCTTGCCTAAAGGTTCATATAAGGGCAACATTTGCAAATTCTATTTATAAAGCCTAAATGCACTATCTACCATGTTGACATTGATACACCACACCAACAACAAATCTTTCAACAAAAGTGAAATAAATGAAATTGTATAATTATAGCTGCTGAAAGAGAGAGAATCCATGCAGGAGTGCATATCTTCAACAATCAGGTATGAAAAAGGTAGACCATGTTAATGGAGTCATCTATTATGTATTTGAAGTTGGTATTTTATTACTTGGCAGATCTAGCGCTTGCCCAACATCAAGGTTATAAGCATAATATACCTCCTTTTATTTGTTTGGTCAAACCACTATCTGCTCTGGAGCACTCAGCCTCTCACTTCATCTAGCTTCTCACCTAAAAGGACATGGACAACAGCAAGCTTTATGAGTACAACGAGGTAGTAAACAAAGAACAACAAGGTGATACAAAGGATCGGGAAAATATAATCACAATTATGAGCACCAATCTAGCAATGAAACACAGCGAACCAACCAGTACCGCTAATTGCAAAAGTAAATACAATCTATAAAATTTCCAGTTGTTTTTAACCAATATAAAACGCACCATCCATCTCCCTTGGAGGTTATACGAGCCCACACATAGTTGTTCCATATAATTATAGATGTATCCACACAGAACTGAACAAAAGAATGGATCTTGAGAATTGAGAAGCAAAAACATCAGCTTGGTATGAAAGTTCATAAGAAAACTGGAAGAAGAAATATCAATTGTTCGAGCTCCATGCAGATGTCTCATTATCCAAATGTTGTACACACCACTCAAGGTGTGTTGCCTGGATCCAGTTTATGGCCAATTAAGACGAACACAAGGCTGGAAGGACGACTATGGGAGTTGAAGAAGACGGCAAGATGATTGTGTAAGTATATATATTCAGACGCCAACCCTCCAGCAGTAGTAAAAATATTGTTGATTTCCTCATTATAGCAGTTACTTCCTTCTTTGACCAACATCCCCAAAATGTACATTGCTTTTCTTATTCTAGAACTTATTTTCTTTCCTACCCAAGTAACTATCGCCTCTCTACAAATTTCCTTGTTATAGCAGTTACTTCTTTCTTTTGACCAACAGCCTCCAAATGCATATTGCTTTCCTCATTATAGAACTTATTTTCTTTCCTACCCAAGTAACTATCAAGTAACTATCGCCTCTCTACAAACAAAGAGCGACAAAAATCTATTAGTCAAGTTGTCAAGCACATCATATGCATCTGTAGATGTGCTCGGAACTGTTGATAAAGAGGAGCAGGGAGGCCGTCGCTCCACCCCTGCACAAGCCATGCAAAAAATACAGGCTGCTATGACCTAGTAGCGAAATGATGAGAATCAACAATACTTTTATGCAGTAAGTAAATACTCTAACAAAAGATCTTTTAAAAAAAAATAGAAGAGCAACAACATATTATCAAGCATCATCTCTACTACTTATAAAAGAGCAAACAAGAACTTTTCTACACGTACCCCATCAAACATACACGGACGTATCATAACCGCACGATCTGGCTCTCTTAACACAATCTAATGGATGCTATAGGCCTAATCTTTTGCTTTGGTGCACTTAGCAAATATGTTTGACGGACTGAAACTCTGCCGAGCGGAATCCTCGCGCTTCCTCCCCGCCCCGATCTGCTGCAGTCAATACACCTCCCAAATTCACGGGAGAAAATAAAGAAGTTCCCCTAATCCCGTCTCTCCATACACAAATCCCATGCTGCGCGATGCCTGGATCGGACGAGGACGACCGCGGCAACCACGGTTGCTGTGTACGTGCCCATAGCCCTGATGCGAGTTGCCTGGAGGCGGGGCGCATCCCACCTGACGTTGCGGAACTCAGCGATTCGGCCGCCCGCCGGCAAGAGCAGGTTCTCGAGGAGGATTGCTGTGTGAGGGTGTCCCGGATGCGCCACGCGAGCCCCTTACTGTGCCGCCAAGCATGCCCCAACGTCGCCTCCTCCACTTCTCTATCGGCATGGGAAACCAGAAGAGCACGGACGACGTCAACCTCCTTCTACTACTTGACATCGCCTCGCTGCCGGATGAGGAAACACTCTTCCATCGTGGATTGATCTTGGTTCGTCTCTCTTCCTTAATTCCTTGTATTTCTGTTTGTTTGGCAAGGTGCATGCCGCGTGTTTGTAGGAATGACTATGCGGTAGCGTGGAAGTGTCTTTAGCAGCTGCAGAATTTTTAGACTACAATGCTTGTTAAATCCAAGAATTAGGAATGATAAAGAGTTAAATGAAGACTGCGTGTGGCAGATTAGATATTCATGTATATGTTCGTATGCCCATAGAATCATGGTTAGACTACAATGCTTGTTAAATCACAGCAATTAGGAACGACAAAGAGTTAAAATGAAGACAGCATGTGGCAGGTTAGATATTCATGTATACATTTGTATGCCCATAGGATCATGAGATTTTTATAGCTGGTAACTCAAACAAGAACAACGTACAAGGCGTTTTGTTTATAATCTTGGTGGGTAAGAAGGCATATGCAAATATAACGCTATTTATGTATCATTTGTTCAACTGCCACATCATTTGATGCCTTTCCTTTACAATTTTGTTTAAATGTTGTGAGAAACAAATGTTCTTTACCTGGCATTCAAGGATGAAGCCGTCTATGTCTTGCATGGTTCCTAGTGCCTCAAGGAAGAAGCCCTCCATAGCATGCACGAATGTGACCACGGTGGCGCCCTGTGCTTCAGTGGGTAGCGAGGTCATCCATGGTGTGCAGGACAACGTCCTGAACTATGTGGGCTTCAGTGCCCTCGGCGATGTGCATGACATGATCTTCTCTCCCACACGTGTACGACAGGCGAGCCTTGTTGCTGGCCGATTAAGCCCCCAGGTTAAGCCCTGCATCTTTTAGTTCTCTGTGACTGACGCAAACAATATATTGAGCACACCGATGGTAATTTTAATCGGGGAATATATGAAGTTTACTGCTACGCCTTGATTTAATTTGTGTTTTGTTCTATGTATAGATGCACTAGCAACTCCTTTTGGAAGTTTGGGCATGCGTGCAATGGACTAACTATTTTTTTGATCCTTCTGAGTGTTATATGAACATAGATGCCACAAGAACAAGGGTGTTAAGGTAAGAATACCCCTGATTTCATCAATTTTTACATTTCGGATCAGTATTTTTGTCACTACTTTGATGTATGATGTTAGCTATCATATGAAATAGAAATTTTATAACCAGAGTTTATGGTATTTGACGTAGATAATGATGTCCATACTTCCAGTGTAAAGTGTTCTGCTAGATGTTTTATATTTTGAAACGGGAAAGTAGTTTCATTTGTCTCTAATTACAGAACCTACATATACCATGGTATTTTCGGTTCTCCACAACATAGATAAAAAATAATTGCGTGCAGCTTGGTAATCAATGTGTGTGGCTCTCCCCGGTAAATTAGATGCTAATTTGTTTCTTTTTTTGTTCAGGCTAACCTCAGGTGCAAGCACAATATAGAAATAACCGATTCACCTCAAAATCAGCAAACAAGGTAATATAATTATGTGTGATTTTTCATTTTCCAGCAAGTTTTCATCATAGTGCATGCCTTTTTTTGGGATACATTTTCAATCCTTCTGTTCATGTGAACTCAGTTTTCATATATGGCTTTTCCTTTTGGTATCTTGTTGACTTAGTTATCTATCTGCTGGAAGTGGTTGTAGATGGCTGTGAGTAGCTTGTTGGTTTACATGAATGGTAGGCTTTCTGGTATCAGGAAGGACCATATGGGATCAAACTCATATTACAGCAGGTCACAACTGCATAATATTCTTTTGATAATTTTGGTGATAGAAGTTTGTTCAAAAAGTACATATGATTAAATGTTAGATTACCATTGTTTTATTGTAGCAACCTTTAGTTCTAGGAAAAAACATCAGTATTCTTAATTCTTTATGCTATTTTCCAAACTTGCTCAACTCTATTCTTGGCAAGGGGCCTTGCTCATGGCTTGGTATTAAATAAGGTATCTCTTCAGAAATGGCATGCATGGATTAAATTTTGAGCGTTGCAACTAAATTTAGGCACTAAAACATGATAGTCGCAAAACAGTTTTAGCTCATAATCCTAGCTAATGGTGGATACTATGTACAATTCTCCGGAAATAACATCTTGAATTACCGTTTTCCTTCATGTTTGATCTGGCAAGATTTGTCCTTATATGCTTACAGTTGATGAACTTTACATCAGAAATTTGGTACATCAATAGATTGAATTCAGATCTTATTCGGGATAACATGTTGGCTCAGTTAACCACCAATGACATATTTGTCATGCACCCATTACATACTTATGTCCACATACATTATATTTCCATTAGGCTGAAAACTTTAATCCTAGAAATGGATCTTAGCCAACTTTTTTAAGAAAATGGAGCAAATATGTGATTTATATGTACTGGAAGAACATGTCAACTATTTTGTAGGGATTATGAACCTTTTTTGTTGGTTGCCAATGTCAGGTAGAATAGGCATTTGGGTAACTGCGTTCTGCACATCATTTTTCAGTCCAAGATGTGTAGTTTCAAAATTATTAGCTAATGAAAATGCATTCAGCAAAGTACGCTACCATGTACTATTATCAATGTAATCTTGGTCACCTTTTGTTACCATTTTCATACACTAGCAATATGGACTAGAATCATGCATGTGAATTACATTTTTTATTTACTGCTTTACATCGAAATTATTATTGATATTGTGTGCTGAGTGCTAACCAATAACAGCTCAAGTACCCTTTCACTAACGAATCTGATTAAAGAGGAAGTAGAGAAACACGAACATATCAAGGGAGGCAGAAGGTGTTGCACAAGTGGACTAGGGGAATATCAAACTTCCTTGCTTAATGTTTATACTTCCTTTTCGATGTATTTCTATGCATTATATTCACTTCGAGTATATGATACCTGGCAGTCAAATTTTAATTTACTCTACAAGTCATTACATGGTAGGGAATTTCTACAACTGTTTCATTTTTTTACTCTCTCCGATCCAAATTAATTGACTGATTTTTTAGATATAAATGTATCTAGCACTAAAACATCTAGATGCATTCGAATCTAGACAAATCTGAATCAATTAATTTGGATCGGAGGGAGTACCAGTAATCCCTCTCAAATTGTGCCGATAGTCTGTTCCATGAGCAACCATTGGGACCTATGTCCACCATGGTCGAACTCTAAGTAATACCATTCATTGGTGGCCAACTTACGTGTGAATAGTGAGCAGCATATGATTGCTATGATGGCTCTGTTTCTCTTTATGCTTTGTGAGTCCAGTCTTTCATTGGTGAAGCGTGAATCCATGTTTGTGTGGTTGACTCATACGTCCATTAATGTGTGAATCATGGCTTGTTCTATTTACTTTTTCCATTATAGTGCATTTATATTAGTAGAGACGTGCAATGCACGTGCAAGCTTACTAGTAATAAAAAGGATTATATTTAAGGTTCAGGGCGGCTCGGGACCTGAATAACCGAGATCAGAAGATTAATAAATGAAAGTGAGCAAAATCATTTGCATTCTGAGGCTCGATACAATACTGAAAGAAGCTAAGAAATGATAATAACTTTCAATGTGTAAGCATGTCAATAACAAATAATAACTTTGTTGATCCTAAATCGATTCTAAAAAGTGCAACGAAACACGAAATGCAAAGCAGCGAGAAGAAAAATATAATTTCACTCTTTTTTATACGCGGAGAATTTTTAATGCATACAAGTAGCGTATACCTCATATCTTTCCACCCGTGAGTGGCATTTGTAGAGTAACTTCTCATTTTGTAGAGTAGACAGATGCTTAGCTATCAATCAAGCACTTCACTTTCTTGCACTGTAAAACTGAAAGCACATGTATCTCAGTGGAAAGGCTGCCGACACACTTCTACATAAAATTCTTACAATTCTTTTTACACCAGATAAGATGTACCCACAAAATGAGTCTTCCATTCAAATTTATTTTTAACAAATAAAAAGCCACCCATCAAAATGTGTCGCCTGGAAATGTGAAAATAGCACAAGAAAGTATTACTTCCTAAATCATATCCGAGCATTTTCATTTTTCATACTAAATGGTAAATTTTACCAAAATATGCTTGACAATTAGACAACATCTATTGGATTCAGATCTTACCAGGACATAATTACTCCAAATATGCCCATAGTCAACCATGGAATATTATGCTACCAAAAAATAGATCTTTACAAGCTCAGCTTCAGCAATACTTAATGCCAACCTCTTGGCATACACACTCGGCCCAAAAATGATTAAGAAACATTTGTCATCCATCATTAACTATCTTTATGGCTAGGATGAAATAATTGTTAATGCTAACAAGATCCATGGAAATTTTCAATTTTCACTTGTCGGCAGGTGAGATTAGATTGATTCTGGGCGCACTCAGATGCAACGAGCAACTGGTTTAGGATCAAGGGTATGGCCAATTATCTGGATAGTGAGACTACGGTTGTTAGAGTATTGAGCTTAGCATGCATGTGTCTAGGGCCCATACATTCCAACTGTGCAGGCAGAGACACAGCAGCATGATTCAATCTTGTTTGAGATTCTCGATTTCCCCAATTCAAGATTAAGAGGTTGCCCTTAATTAGTTAATTTAATTTTGTAGGTCTCAAAATTAAAGAAAAAAATGAAAACCATAGTGCTTTGAAACGTATGTGGGATATAAGCTTCAAAGACACCGCGGATTACTCTAACCTCAAAACCAACATGCCACAGTTTGCATCTTTATGATCAGTTCCAAAGAAAACAGAACCAACACAAAGAGGGTGCAGATAACTTTAAAAAATGATAGTAGAAGGGATCATGATAGCATGTTTAATACCTTCGAAGCAGTTGCAGTCCTCGGGCTCATCGTGCATCATGCCAAAGATGGAGTCCATGAGCTTCGCTCCTAGTTATAGGCTCGGTTGCTGCTGGCACCAGACTGGTCATGGACTGCATTGCTGAACTACATCCATAACCAAAATCAAAGCAGTGATAACAACACTACAAAACACGGGCAGGTAACAATACATTGACAACGAGCGAACATCACCTAGACAAAATCATGACAAGGAAAGCGTGTGCTATGTATTTTCTCAGGGTATGGAATCGAGAACTCATCGACGGCCACTGCATCAGTAGAGCTGGTGTACGCCACCCTACCCACGCCTCTAGAACAAGCCCACCTAATACAAAATGATTAGATTATATTGTACTGTAAACGATTATATTAAAAGATTTTAAATTGACAAAACACAAAGATTTGGAGTTGATGGAGCCCAAATTGAAAGATGTGAAAGGCAGCGAGGAGCATAGTGAACAGACGTGAAATTTGTAACAGTAATAGCAAGGAGCATAACTGATAAACACGACACACTATTCTTGCAAAACTGGAATGGGCAGTGTGTGTAATCTGGTCATGTTAACGCCATCTACACAATTGTCTATCTCGTCGGAACTTTTTCCACCAGAACTCTTGTGATAACAGCCTAATCAAAGGAATCATATGCCTAGTAGGACTGCAGAACGTATGGCTGGCAGAGCAAAAACAATTTGCTGCTACCATTTCATACAGCTAATCATATGACACTGAATAAATTCTATTGAACGTAATCAACATGATAAATATCAGAAACCAATTTATGATGATTACTTTACGTGGCAAAGAAGAAGTCATCCTGGGAAGTAAGATCTACACCAGCATGCTTGCCCTTACATACTAATAATGCTCTATAATCTTCGGTACATGGACGGTAGTTCCTGCCATCTAGCTTAGAACATTGTCCTAGCTTCCGTACAAATCGGATTACTCATGTGCTCTCTTGTGCACCGCATGGTTCCAGCTTAGGAGAGAAATCCAATTAGCTTACAGTACGTTTCAATTTTATATTAATCATTGCCGACAAAATAAAGGAAATAGCAGATGTGTGTACAAATCTCATACAACAAATGCAACAGCGGCATATACAGTGATCAGACTTTCAAGCATTTCATTGATGTGAGGGAAATTGACGTACTGGAGGTGACCATGGGGGCTCTGGTCGGTGTCCAATGGGGGCAAGTAGATCGGGTCGGCGACGAGGGCGAAACGGCTCCGGCGAGCAGCCATGCCTGGAGGCATCGAAGTAGGGGATGGGGGAGGAGGCGACGGACGGTAGGGCTGCAGTTCGAGGATGGGAATTCAGCAGCGGGTTCCGTTCCTCCTACCGGAGGAGGGAGGCGTCAGCACGAGAGATCAGCACGAGAGCCCCCATGGTCACCTCCAGTACGTCAACACGGGCAGGAAACAATACAATGACAACGAGCGAACATCACCTAGACAAAATCATGACAAGGAAAGCGTGTGCTATGTATTTTCTCAGGGTATGAAATCGAGAACTCGTCGACGGCCACTGCATCGGTAGAGCTGGTGTACGCCACCCTACCCACGTTTCTGGAACAAGCCCACCTAATACAAAATGATTAGATTATATTGTACTGTAAAAGATTATATTAAAAGATTTTAAATTGATAAAACACAAAGATTTGGAGTTGATGGAGCCCAAATTGAAAGATGTGAAAGGCAGCGAGGAGCATAGTGAACATACGTGAAATTTGTAAGAGTAACAGCAAGGAGCATAACTGATAAACACAACACACTATTCTTGCAAAACTGGAATGGGCAGTGTGTGTAATCTGGTCATGTTAACGCCATCTGCACAATTGTCTATCTCGTCGGAACTTTTTCCACCAGAACTCTTGTGATAACAGCCTAATCAAAGGAATCATATGCCTAGTAGGACTGCAGAACGAATGGCTGGCAGACTAAAATTAGCAAAAACAATTTGCTGCTACCATTTCATACAGCTAAGAATATGACACTGAATAAATTCCATTGAACGTAATCAACACGATAAATATCAGAAACCAATTTATGATGGTTACTTTACGTGGCAAAGAAGAAGTCACCCTGAGAAGTAAGATCTACACCAGCATGCTTGCCCCAGCTTACATACTAATAATGCTCTATAATCTTCGGTACATGGACGGTAGTTCCTGCCATCTAGCTTAGAATATTGTCCTAGCTTCCGTACAAATCGGATTACTCATGTTCTCTCTTCTGCACCGCATGGTTCCAGCTTAGGAGAGAAATCCAATTAGCTTACAGTACGTTTCAATTTTATATTAATCATTGCCGACAAAATAAAGGAAATAGCAGATGTGTGTACAAATCTCATACAACAAATGCAACAGCGGCATATACAGTGATCAGACTTTCAAGCCTTTCATTGATGTGAGGGAAATTGACGTACTGGAGGTGACCATGGGGGCTCTGGTCGGTGTCCAATGGGGGCAAGTAGATCGGGTCGGCGACGAGGGCGAAACGGCTCCGGCGAGCAGCCATGCCTGGAGGCATCGAAGTAGGGGACGGGGGAGGAGGCGACGGACGGTAGGGCTGCAGTTCGAGGGTGGGAATTCAGCAGCGGGTTCCGTTCCTCCTACCGGAGGAGGGATGCGTCAGCACGAGAGATCAACCGGGTGGTGGCTCGGTGGCGGGGAAGAGGAACCCTAGGCGTCGCTTCAGTTCGGGACTCTGGGGATAGAAAGAGAGGAGCAAACCGTGCGCTCGCGGGACGAAACCAGAGATGGATGAAAGGACGACGGAGTGGCAGAAAAAGAAACATCAATGTTCTTTTTAGATATTAGAGATTTCTGTTATTATTTGCATTTGTTTCTTTTGATTCTTAGCCACTCATAGTTTAGAGGGTCATTCTTTTTAGACAGTAGCCAAATTAAGGAAGCTTAGAAGGGGAATGAAAGTATCGACGAAATCAAACGTCGTATTGGTACAGGCAAAGTACTTGGATTCACCGAAGACGAAGAAGGTGTACTATGGTACAAAGAACGTATCTGTGTGTCAGCAGATTCGGAGCTGAAGAAAATTATCATGAAGGAAGCTCATGATACCCTTTATTCTATCCATCCCGGAGGAACAAAGATGTATCAGGATTTAAAAGAGCAATTTGGGTGGCACAAGATGAATAGAGAGATCGGAAGCTACATCGTCAAATGTGACATTTGTCAAAGAGTCAAAGCGGAGCATCAGAGACCTGCAGGATTGTTGCAACCATTGCAGATTCCGGAATGGAATGGGATTCCGTCGAAATGGATTTTATCACCGGTTTACCTACTTCTAGTAGGGGAAATGACTCAATCTGGGTCATAGTTGATAGACTATCCAAGGTAGCCCACTTCATACCAGTCAAGACAACCTACCAGAGTGCAAAACTAGCAGAGTTGTACATTGTTAGGATTGTTAGTCTGTATGAAACCCCCAAGACCATCGTATCAGATCGAGGAACCCAGTTTACTTCAAGATTTTGGCAGAAAGTTCAGGAAGGATTAGGAACCAAGTTAAACTTCAGTATCGCGTATCACATAAGCAGATGGATGACCGAGAGTCAACCAGATATTGGAGGATATGCTTAGAGCTTGTGTGTTGGAATACGGATCAAAATGGGAAGACCGCTTTTCGCAGAATTCTCATATAACAACAGTTATCAAGCTAGTTTGCAGATGGCACCATTTGAATTCCTATACGGAAGAAAGTGTCGTACCCCTTTGAATTGGTCGCAAATAGGAGAGAGTCAGATCTTTAGACCCGACATTCTTCGAGAAGCAGAAGGGAAAGTTCACAAAGTTCGTGAGCACCTTAAGACCGCCCAATCCAGACAGAAAAGTTATGCTGACAAGAGAAGAAGAGACCTGACTTTCAATGTTGGAGATTTTGTATATCTCAAGGTTTCACCATTGAAGGGAACCCAACGCTTTAGTCTGAAGGGAAAGTTAGCTCCCAGATATATCGGACCTTTCAAGATTACGAACACGAGGAGAAGTATCGTATCAGCTGGAATTGCCGGAAGAGATGTCAGCCATCCACAATGTGTTCCATATCTCGTTACTTCGCAAATGCTTAGAAGTGCCTGAGAAGACTGAAGTTTTCAAGAATATCGATCACAGAGCAGTGGAAATCAACAATGACCTGACCTATCGGAAAGTACCCATCTGTATCTTAGAGGAAGCCTACAGAACCACCAGGACCAGGAGTATCAAGTTTCTCAAGATTCAATGGAGCAACCATACCGAGAAGGAAGCTACTTGGGAACACGAAGATTACATTAGGACAGAGTTCCCAGATCTCTTTAGTTCCTAGTTTTCTTGTAAATCTTGGGACGAGATTTTATTTAAGGGGGGGGAAGGTTTGTAACATCCCAAAACTTCAATCCAAGTTTATCAAAGATCAAATCATCCAAAATTAGGATTAACAAAAACTTTTCCATAATTAAAATGAAAGCATTCATATTTGTGTGCATTTAAAATAGGAGTTGTTTTGAATTGCCATGATTATGTGATCCTTTGCTTCTAAAATGTTTCTTAGGTGATTTAAACATCATCTACATCATTTCCAAACTTTTCCTAAAAAAATCAAATCAAAAAGAATTAAAATGAAGGAATGGTCATTTGGACAAATTTAACTCTCATGCCTACTTTGGCTATTCCTAGTACTCAATTCTTAACAGAAACAATTCTTGATCTTTACACCCCTTGCTAGTACACATAATGAGGTACCAAGGCCCACCTTTTGATCTAATAAAAACCTTTTGTAAACTATTTTAAATGACAGTTTAAAATTAAATCTAATGCATATGCATAGATCACCCCTATTTCAAAAACCATCTAATTGAGCACCATTTTCAAAACCCTTGCAACCAGAGACTACCTAGCACTAGTGGAGATCACCCAAAAATTTTGAACTCAAAATTCAAAACTTTTTCTCTTGCGGCCATTTCATCAAACACCTGGCAGGCTTAATCATACCTCTAATCCTAGCTCACTGTTTTGAACAGAGTTTTGCCCCCATTTACTCCCTCTGTCTCCCAATGATCTAACCAAAGCCTAAACACCCATCCCCTACACCCCTAGCAACAATGCCATGCCGACCCGAGCCATGCCTCGCCGGCCAAACTTGCAACCGCTGCAGCAGACCACCCTCTCCCCTCTCCATGTCTAGGAGGCGACATCGCCTTGCCTCTCTGTCCCTTGCCCGAGCCAAGACCAGCCATGGACCACAGAGGAGAACCAGCCATGCCACCAAACCATCTTGGCGCCACCAGGCGCGCCTTGTCCCAGCGTGCACAAGCCGTCGCTCGACACCAGCCCACGCCCACCGCTCGCCTCGACCTAGAAAACACCCAGACACCTCCGTTCGCCGCCCAAAGCCCCCACCACCGCCCGTGGACACAGCCGCTCGGCCAGCAGAGCGCCACCTCGCCCGACCGCATGCCACCGCCCCACGGCCGCATTGAAGCACTAGAGCACCGCCAGAACCGCCACCGATCGCAATCCCGCCATGCCGCTAGCTCGTCAGAGCCATGTCGCCACCATCGACCGCCCATCCTCTCGGTCTCACCGTCGAGCCTATAAAAGGAGCCTCCCGGCACCAAAGACTCACACCATTCCACTCCCTCACCTCTCGAACCTCAACCACCCTCGTCGGAACAAGTGGAATTGGAGCCGGAGCCGCCTCTGGAAAAGAAGGTGCGTTGATTCCGGCCACCCAAGCTCATGGCGACCACGCCTCGGCCTGTCGTCTTCCATTTCGTTCGCCAAGATCGCCGACCTCTTTGGAGCCCTGGTACGCCTAGTAGACCCCCACCGAGCCGCTGGGGTTCGAGCTACGGCGACCGTCGTCCGTCGACGACGACCCTAAGCCGTAGATCTAGCCTCTAATCGTGACGGCCCATGCTGCAGTACCGTTTAGCGTTTAAGAGCCACCGACAAGTGGGACCCCCTGTCGGTGAGCCCGTGTCGCGTGGCGCCACCGGGCCGCCCATTCCTTTCGCTGACAAGTCCGTAGATTCAAATCTAGATTTTTCTTTTTAGTTAGAATATAGTTTCTGTCCAGTGTTTCAAAATTTAATTCTGTGAGTTTGACAAATCCAAATTACATGAAACTAATTTTGTCTAAAAGGTATTGAAATGCTCTATCCAAGCCCGTTGGATTTAATTCATTTAGAGTTATATATTTCTCCTAATAAAGATAAGAAGACATAAGCTTTTGCAACTTGAAATATTTTTATAAAATCAACCAAGTTAGCTTTTGAGTTGATTCCAACTGTCAAAAATCACATTTCATCATATCTATCCAAATATGTAATGATATTAAGGTTTACAGGCAGTGACTTTGGACTAGTACCAAAATAATGCTATATAGGCATTTCTAGTCACTTTAAATCAGTAAATAATGAACTTAAACCAAAGTAATATTGATCTAACCTTTAAATATCATTCACACATGTTAGAATATGTGGTGAGGACATGTGTCCACATGATCCCATATTTTGGTGGTGAATATTAAAGTGTAGTTAATATTTCAATGAGTAGAAATTACTTTTCCAAAATAAAAAGGTTGAAACTATTGAATTAAACGTGTGATGCTTGTGATGATAATAGATAATCAATTGTGTGGTTTAGAATACTACTTAGCGTAAGTTAAGTATTGTTTGGTGATTGTGCACTCCCTATGTATTTCTAGACGATAGTACCGACCAAGCCTTCGAGGAGGAGGAGTTCTACCAAGAAGAAGAAGAAGAAGAAGAAAACTTCAACCACTGCACCAACCAAGGCAAGCTATTAGTGGCAAGCTAACCCTTGCAAACATGCTTTAGTAAGATATTATAGCAAGCTAGAATAAAAATAGATAGTTTAGTAAAGATACCTTAAGCATACTTTGATCACATCCCCTTTTTCTATTAGTATCCCAAGTCTCATTAACAAGTTTTACCTCCCTTAGTTTACACAAAGTTCTTTAATTAATTTTGAAGGTAGCATAAAGAGTATAAAACTTGACCTACTTAGAAACCTTTAGATGTCATTTTTTGGCATGAGATTGATCCCATCTTTCCACCTTAGTGAACACTCTTAACTTAGTATTTTAGAATAGCTCAAAAACTTGAGTCACTTTAGATGGGAACACTTGGTGAAAATGAGTTATGAAAACCTTAGAATGATGAGTCATTCTATTGAGATGTTTTGACATGTGTTGAGAAACACAATTGGTTTATGATGATCAAAATGATGAGGCATGAGCCTTAACCCTTTTATAAAACTGATGGTTGGATTCGGATGCGATACCATTCCAAATTTACCGTACAACCACATTACCTGAATTGGGTAAGGCTTAGCTGAAAATTTATATGCATTAGTATTAGTTCCCTCACGGGAGAGGTTTGAGCTGAGACTACCTCTCAATGATGTCCACCTATGCAGTGCCCAAGATGACTGATGGTCATGGTTGGGAGGCCATGCTCATAGGAGAGGTGCTTGTACTAGGGTGTGTAAAGGGAAGGTTATGTTTGATTATCTGCATACTAAGTATGGTGATTCAGGGTTATCCCTGACAGATGTATCGAATCTTGTGGTGAAAGTGTACCACCTTTACAGAGTGTCAAACTATTCGAATAGCGTCATGTGATTATGGGCGATTGGAATGGCCATACTGTTTCGTTGTCAGATGTTTTCTAAATAACTTGAAATGAATGATGAACTTTGACTTGACCACAACAGGGTTGTGTAGATGATAATAGCTCCCCCACTTAAGTGATTCTAGAACTTTATTTTATCTTTTCTTGTTTCAGAACTCAGTTTAGGTTTTAAACTTAACTTGATAGTTATTCAATTCAGCACTTTAACTTAGAATCATAACCCTTGCTAGTAGTATTTTGCGAGTACTTAAAGAGTACTCATAGCTTTTGTCCCTGACTATTATCATGGCCAGACTATGAAGGCGATTATCAAGATAATGGTCGGCAGGACGGCTATGATAACTAAGACTATCTGCCTTCGTCAGCATTGCCTATGCCCCTGAAGATGGATCCCACCGCTACGCTATCGTTTAATTCCGCTGCTTGTTGTATTAAAGACTGGATCATGAGATCCTTATTTGTGTAAAACCTTATGTATGGTTTGTAATGGATGATGTACTGTGATATCCAATCCGTTATGTCTCGCAAAAATGGTAATCCTGGGATTGCGAGGTATGGCATAACGGGCATCTGGGATTAAAAATCCGGGTGTTGACACTCCGCTCCCATGAAATCTAGGAAAATCAGATCGTCGACTCTCTCCCTCACCTACAAATTGAGCTTTAATTGTAGCATGAGGTACTGTTGGAGGACCATGGGGGACGGCCGGACTGAATAGGGCGATGCGTGTTCGGTCCAACGAGGATCTTTATTATTCCGGCGCATGTTTGGTGGTAATGTCCGTGATGCGTATTCGTCTTCCAAGAGTGATAGAGGCCTGTTGCCTAGCGTATTTCTGAATTGGCGAGGACACTGCCATGAATCGGTAACAGCCTATTTTTCTTTTAATTTTCATTCTGTAACAGAATTACCAATATATTTTATGTTTACAACATTCGATGCTCTTTCCTCTTCTTCCTGTCATCTTCCTTTTCTTTTTGTTAAATCTCAGCGTTAGGTTCATATGGTACTCCCAAGTTCAGGTAGTTTTCCGTTTTGGTCTTCTGCAATGAACAATATATTGAAAGGTAGTGGTTTTTAGTATAACACTTAGTTTTTTTAATGCCCCCTCCACTTTTTTTCCGGGCTTGGGACCGGCATTGGCAGTGTTAGCCCCCCCAACCCCATGCATATGTAAAAAAAAATAAGTAGTGTTAATTCTTCTGTTACATAAATATTTTTCTATGTAGGAGAAAGAACACATGAATGTACATGCAATTTATTTAATATTTGTCCCTTTATTCCATTGCAGATGCCACCGATGTCTATAAATATAATTGTTTATAAAGGCGTATAATTAAAGAAATTAATATAAAAAGAGAATATAATAGAACCCTGGACTCCTGAATGACGTTTATTGTGTGTTGAGAGTAGTATACAATATCCATCCTGCCATATAGTGTATAACGACATGTAAGTATATAAGAATTTTATGTTTATTGAAAGATACTCTTAGGCAAATAATACGTCTTCTTTGTAATTATATATTTTTGAAAGTTCTGTAGCATCATGTAAATGAAGTTGCAATATATATAAAAGATATCATTGTGCCATACCTTTAGAAAATTTCTTTGTAGACTATGTTCTTCACCATATCATCCTCTTTGCTATCTTCATCATTGACTATTACCCGTAGCCCGTCCCTTCTTGTCACTCTTGAGAATGCTACATATAATTGTCCGTGTGTAAAAACTTGTTTTGGTAGATATAGTCCTACCATGTTTAGAGATTGCCCTTGGCTTTTATTTATTGTCATAGCAAAGCACACTGATATAGGATATTGTCTCCGCTTAAGAATGAATGGCCATGCTGACTCTGTTGGTGACATTATTATTCTTGGAATATAGACCTTTTCTCCCACATGAGTTCCTGTTATTATCTGCGCTTCTATGAATTTTCTTCCAAGTTGAATAATTGTCATCCTTGTACCATTGCATAACCCTGCGCTCTGGTTGATATTCCGTAGGAGCATCACTGGCAGACCTTCTTTTAGTTTTAGCTCATGATTTGGGATTCTAGGGAATGTTAAGATGTTCAGAAATTCCGTTGGGTATAGCATATCTGTTTCACCATTTAAGGTTGCTGCTTTGCATACTGTGTCACAGCTTAGGTAGGATTTCTCTTCACCTTCTAGTTGATCCATTATATATTCGTTTATCTCGCGGACTGTTTCATTCCTTGGACATAAGATTGCTCTTTCTTCTAAGAATTCTCGTTGGCGGTACCTCTCCCTCAAATTTGGATATATGCTTTCTACAATTACCTTTTTTGGGTCATTTCCTTTGTTTAGTAGTATTTCACTTGGTATTTTTTATCAATTCTTCACCTTCTACTGATGTATTTGTTCCATCGCCATTATTTAGAAGCCAGCAAACTCTGCTACCTTTTGTTGCTCTGCTACATCATTTATCATGCTATTGAGTCTCATGTTCCTTGTTAGCTTGAGTACATGGAAGTGTTTCCAAAGATACGACCTTTTAATGGATACAGTGACTATGTTGTGTCTTCTTCCCTTTGGTAAACGAAGTATCTCAAGAAAAGTCCTTCCTAGTACCACTGTCATTCCACCAAATGGTTTTTCGCTGCTGTTTTCATTTTTATTCCTTAATATATCCCTTAGAGTTCTGTCAAGTGCCTCAAAACACATTTTGTTTGCCATTGGAGCCTCATCCCACAGTATTAGAGATGTCTTTTGTATCAATTCTGCCAAGTGTGTGCCTTGTCTGATGTCACATGTTGATTCTTCTGTTAGGATCAGTGGGACGTGGAACCTTGAGTGAGCTGTTCTACCTCCCTCTAGAAGCAGCGCTGCAATACCACATGATGCTACTGTTAGTACTATCTTTCCTTCAGATTATAGTTTTGTTGTGATTGCCTTCCATAGATAGGTTTTTCCTGTTCCACCACATCCATCGACAAATACTTGTTTTCCCAAATTTTTATCAATTGATTCCATTATTGAATCAAATGCATTTAGCTATTCAGAGTTGAGATTACCAAAGATCCTCAAGTGCTCTTCTTTCTGATCCTCTTTGTTGTAGCTCGTCTCTTCGTTAAGCAGCATGTTTCCAAGTTCCTTTATCTCTAAAGAATTTGGAAGTTCTATTCATGGGTATTCATTCAGTGTCTTTCCAGCTTGTCTCATGAGCTTCTCTATTTCCACCAAGGCGTGTCCTTGCTTCTGTGAAGCTGTCAGGCAAAGTGTAGGATAATTCAAGAGCTTTCTCTGTCTATACTCCATGTCTTCACTTAGAACTTCCCAGCATGATTCCCACAAGAGTTTCGGACTTGTCACTTTGCAGTGGCATAGGATGGTTGTGAAAAGTTGTCTTAGCTTGTTCCCAGTTGCCCAATTTAATGCCTCATTAATACACTCAAGCCACTCTTTATCGTCATCAAGAAATCCTAGTGCTTCGCAAGCTTCTTTGTATGTTGTGTGGACAATTCCATTTACAGTTCTTATGTCTTCAAAAGATATGCATCCTTTGACAACATTTAGTAACATACGCATGTAATATTTTTCACCACTTGCTGGATGGGCATAATATATCCGTCCAACTGATCTTCCTTTCTTCCTTTTGGTCCACTTTGTTTGTTTCTTATTCCACACCCATTTTGATGGAAATTCTGCATATGTTAATTTTCTGGCTTCTTCACACATCTTGTTTGTCTCCATCCACTGTGTAAATTTAGTGATTCCTACTCTTTCTTTCCATATGATCTTTGTTAAGTCTGTAGAATCCGAGAAAATGACTTGTTGCTCATTTTGCAGATGGAAAGGCAACCTTTCAACACAGGGATCTCGAAAGTGCATCTCGAACTGAAATATTCTCCAGCATGCATCGTTTCCAGATATATAAGTGCATTCGAGGTAGTTCTTGATCTCATCATTTTCTATCAGTGTTGTTGTCTGGTCATCACCTTTATTTATATATTTAAAAAGGTATTTTATCGATAGAGATCTATGGCACACCTCCACATTTATGTGTGCTTGATACTTAACCAGTAGATTTCTGTTGTATGGGACACCATATTTGTTATCCAATTTGACTTCCCCCTTCTCTATGTATCTTCCATCATCTTGCCTCCTATATACAGGGTAACCTTCCTCATCGATGGTCGTACTGGTGTTAAACTTTCTTGGGAAGTTTCTTATACATCTGTTATCGACCATGCATGGTGAATTTGTGTTGGCTGCACCGCATGGTCCATGCATCATGAAGTTTTCAACAGCTTCATATCCTTCTGGATCGATATCTTTATCTGGTATCTCTGCACTGGTTATCTTGTCTACCTCTGATGGTTCTGGATATTTGTGTTTCTTTTCCTTTTTCTCGAGGAATATAACAATGTGGGCATGCGGGAGGCCTCTTTTCTAGAACTCTATTGTGTATAGAACTGCAATTTTATAAATAAATGTTAGTTCATTATCTACATAAAGAAATTAGAAGTTGTGTTGAAGTTAGTATATTATTACTTGCAAGTGTTTTTCCGAAGTATTCTTTTTCTTTTATGTCTCTCATGAACTCCTTGAGCTTTATGTGGAACACCCGGTCAACAATATCTGGTCTTTCCCATGTTGTTCGCCCTACTTCATTTAGCATATATTGAATCTCCAGCCAAGCTGCGTTACATGTGAATGTCACAAATAGATCTGGGTATCCAGCCCAGCGGCATATTGCCATGGCATCTTGGTAGTTTTGTATGTTATATCTCGGGCTATCTGTTACGCTAGATGGAAGTAGTATTCTCTTTCCTACTTGGTCCGCCCTTGTATCTCCTCTATCTATTGCGTCTTGCAAGCCAGCATATAGCTCCGTCCTTAGGGTACCTTGATGTCTTCTGATCCATTGTAGCCTGTACTGCAAAATGCATGCAAGGACATCTACAATGTATTGCAATGTAAGCTTTTCACACATGAGCAAGTGCATATATTGGTTAGTACGTTGATGTACACGATATGCATAGTATTCCAACACTGTGACATGCTTTCTCTTGAATTCTCTTCCTTGTATTAATATGTAAGGTATATTTTCTCTGTACCCATCTTCTCCGTAAGGGAATAGTAGTGGATATTGCATAGCCATGAATTTTGGATGGTTCTCTGATATTCTTCTTGGCTTCATGTTTTTTTACTGAACAATGACATCCCGTCCTTTTATACTTTCTGTTGTATCATTCACAATCAGAGCCGCAACCTCAGTTGCAGGTGGCATGTCATGTGGTCTTCCATTTGCGTGGCGTTTATTGATTAGCCTTAACTTCACATTTTGATAGTCACCTTCTTCGAATCTGTCCCTTGGATTCTGAATGTTTTTGCTAGTATATTTTCTTTATCTAGCATATTTCTAAGGCCTTCAACTGTGTGAGGATCTATTGACTTCCTTTTATCTTCTGATGTTGACGCCATAATCCTGTTATTTACCTCATTTTCAGTGTTATAGATGTATAGTTGTGCCCAGTGTGGCTTGTCTTGACCTTCAGGTAGTAGAGTACCAATTTTGTGGTAGTTTTTTCCATTTATTTTGAAAACATAAGGTCCACTTTCATTGTTTATTGCTTTGTCAATCTTTTCTCCCATTGACGTGAAAGCAAACATGGAGTTGTACAATCTGATATTGTGCATGTAGTTTTTTGATCTCTTTCCATTGTCTTTCCTTAGCAATTTCATAAGGTAAGCAGGTGGCTCTCTTAAAGGTGGCAAATCAACTTTGCCCTGTTGGCAGCATAGTCCAAAAGTTGGTGTGGCTTTCCCTCCTCCTCTAGTTCTTTCTTTGTACCAGAAAATTACACCACATCGTTCACACTTACAGGTTGGTGTTCCAAAGTTCCAAATTTTCATAGTAGTCCTTTCTGATGTCATATTCAAGATACATACAAACATTTTGAATATTTCAATGATTGTTATTATTCATATAAAATCAAACTTAATACAACTTACATATCTTGCGCTTTGTTTTTTGTCCTTGATGTAGCTTTCTTTCTATTACTTTTAGTCATGCACACATGCATAACACAAATGTCATATTATCAAATCCAAATTGTTGATTTAATTGATTTTGACGTACCTTGTAGTTTTAACATTCTGACTGTTGACCAAGTTTTCTTTTGGTACTGCTTTTGCTTTGCATTTTCCTTTTCCTATTCAGTCCTGCTTCTCTAGCCACCTCTGCTGAATCACTTGCCCTGCATAATTGTGGCATCCCGCAAAACCACTACTAGAAAATCGCGTTGTGTTTGTGCATTGCATCGTCATCATCATGCATTTGTTTGTCTAAAACTAATTCCAATAAGCCTATTTTGTTTTCTAAAAATACCCTTCTCTTATTTCGAAATCAGTCTTACATTTATCTGTTAAATTATTTGCCTAAAAATTATTTTTGCTAAAAGGAATTAAAACAAGACAACACCCTGAATAATTTACAAAATAATAAAACCCAAATTCTAGTACTAAAGTTACCCGATCCTAATCTACCCACCTATCCTAGCCTGCCACCTCACCTTCCCCCACCTCACCACACTCACCTGCCACCTCACCAATCCACCCACAGCAAACCACCTCCCTGCCCGCGGGTCCCACCGAACCCACCCCTGGACCCGGCCCCTGCCTCTCTCCCTTCCTCACTCACCCACCGTCCACCTACCCCCTCTCTCTCCCTCTCTGACCGCCTGGTCCCGCCCCGCCTAGCCCCACTCCCCTGGTCGCCCCCCACCTGCCTCTCTTCCCCTCCCCCTCTTTCTCTTCCTCCCTCCCCGACCACGCACGCGCCCCGCACCTCCTCCTCCCTCCTGTACCCGATAGCACCCCGCCGCCGGCCTCCCTCAAGCCACCTCTTCCAGCCCGACCCAGACCTCAACAACCCCCTCCGCCGCGGCCTCCCCGACCACGCCCCACCTCGCCCGCAGACCCCGCTCCCCACCAACCGTCTCGCCCGCGATCGACCCTCCCCGATCCCCATCACAGCCTGCCTGACGCCCACCTTCCTCGGCTGGCGCCACTGGCGTGCTTCTTGCCTTCTCTCTCCACCTCTCCCTCATGAGTTCCTCGCTTGCCGCCGCCCTCCTCTCTTGCTGGCCATGCCAGATCCTCGCCGGGCCGCTGGCCTTGAAGGCCGTCGCCTCAAGGGCCCCTGCTGCCGCCCAGCTCGCTGGCTCCCCCGTCCTTCCCGAGCCCCGTCGAGCCGCCGCCGTCCACCCCCCCTCTTCCGGCGCCCCTCCCGAGCCTTCAAGCACGCGTCGCCGCGCCGCCGGCGTCGACCCCGACGTCCACCGGCCTCCCCTAGCCTCTCTGTCCGCCCGTCGCCGGCCTCCTCCTGCGCCTGCAAGGCCTCGATGCCGAGCGGCCGCCAAGCACGCAAGCAGCGTCGCCTGCAGGACCTGTTTCTGCCTTCCATCCCACGTGCAGAGGCGTTGGCTCTGTTTTGGTTGGATGCCAAGCTCCTCTATCAGTGTTCGCCTTGTGGAGATGGACTGCTAATCGGAGACCCCGGCACCGATCCAAGTTCGACACGTTGCCACTCGAAGATCTTGGGACGCCGAGAACTCATGTCGGGCCCGGTGAAGCGGACGCCTCAAGATCTCTCTCACGGATCGCAAGACCGTTCCCCGGACCCGAAGACCGAACCCGGGCATGCCAAATTCTTCGGCCCGAAGGACACAGAGGCGACAAGTACTTCTTCCCGGATCTGATGCCCGAGAACCCGGACGCCAAGGTCGTCGACACGGGTTCGCCAAGCACTTCGCCGCGGAACGCCAAGGTCTTCATCCCGAACGCCAAGACCGATCTGATTCGACGACCCGACAAGACCTTCGTGACGACAAGATCGGCACCGACCAGGGCGAATCCGATGTGCCCCGACACCGAACCAAGTCCTCCTTCCCGGACGCCGTTTCCACCGAGAACGAATTCGTCGAACCCTGAACCCTGAGCCAGACCCCGAACCCCCGGAACCAAGATCGTCGAACCCTAATGTGTGACCCTTATCCGAGAACCCTATTTTTATAAATGCTATATATAAATTTGTTGCATATTTAATTGTTCATCTCGCATGCATATCATGTGGTTTGGGGGCCTTAGGCCGATTCACCTCATAATTAAATATGGGGTCATATGCGGGCTTATCTAGTCTTATATTGGCCTCATTTAAATTTGTGTAGTGAACCGGTGCTATCTTTTGTCTTGATAATGGATTTTTTTAATTGCGGGGTAGTTAAACAACTTGAACCATTTAATTAATTGTCGGGACCCCGGTTCCGCTTAATATTGCCTAATTGCATCGCATCTTTGCCATGTCATGCATCATACATGCATCATGCCCGATCTTCTGCCGTTGTATTAAATATTGCATCCGGTGTTTATTCTAGTGTTTTGCTTCTTCGCGGATAAGGCCGTTGAGTTGATGTGAGCTTCGTCCCGATCTTCGGTTGAACCTTCGGCAATGTTTTCAGGCGAGCATCTCCCCCTTTCTACCTATCTTACATTTATAGTCTTTATTCCCTCCTGTTGATCTATTGCTATCTGTGTTGCGATGCTCTAGTTTTCGTACCCGTGATATCCCTTGCAGCCCTATATTGCCTTGGACACCTCCTATTACCTGTTGTTTGGTAGATAGTTGGACCTGCGCGTCGTAGTCGCTTGCTCAAGTCTTTATGCGTGTCGTCAAGTACCACAGTTGTTGGAGTATTGTCGCTGTTCGATGTTGGAGATGATCTTGGCTTTATTTATCGTTAACTTTAATTCTGTTTAATAACTAAAATTGAAGTAGGTAGCGAGAGGCACAGTGGGCAATAGATGTTATTTGGTTGTTAACCGTCGATTGTGTCCGTGGGACCCCGAGTACTTGATACCTGTTCCTTGAATATTCGCGCTATCCACATCCGGGAGGTATATGGGACCCCCCTGAGCCAGAGCTTGATTCATTCTTATTTCTTGGGGCCACAAACTAGTTTGAGGTTTTATTTACTATCCTGTACTTATGCCATGCTTTACTGCTTTATTTAAATTGTGCGACAGATAGCACCTTTGTCTTTAGGAATTGTGACCCGTTTTATGATGTATCGACAAGCCAGTTTGGGTTCCCATCGTTCTGAGGCCCCACAAACCTTAAGTCCGTCTCGGAGTCAGCTAACTTCGTTGCGGGTATACTTAAAGGGGTGGCCCCCTGAAATATTTCTGAATCCGGTGATTGCTTTGTCGTGAAAGACTCGTTGGGTTTTGATTTGGTTTTTCCGAGGTTGATCGAGTGTGTGTTGCTATTTGTGCACCCGGCGGGTTAAAACTTTCAAAGCCGTGTCATGTTATGGACGACTTGGAGCACAGTATCTCGATCATAGACAACTATAACTAAAGTAGTGCTATAAATTTGACTCTATAATGACTAGTAATCAGCTTCACTATAACGGAATGGCTAAGTAAAACTGCCAACAATTGCTTGTTTGGGTGTCGCTTGCGACCATTGTACCTGACTAGTAAGTATTGCAACTACAACGGAATGGCTAAATAAAAGTACCAACAACTGCTGGGTTTTGGGATATCTCATGCTAATTGCATCTGACTAGTAAGTGTTGCAACTATAATGGAATGGTTAAATAAAAGTGCCCACTGCTTATTTTTATCAGGATGACTAGCTATACCTGACTAGTAATTGCTGCAACGATAACTGAATAAATAAAATGCCAACTGTGTGAGTTCCTCGGTTGACTTCCTCGTTTGGTCTCGAGGGGGAAACACCAGGATGGGTTTGTCTGATGATAGAATCAGGTTGGTTCCGAATAGGTCTTGCTTATCCCTCTCTGATAGCCGCCAGTCGTATCGAGTCTCTATAAGTTGTCTAGTGCATCTTTGCCGCTTGATCCACCATACCTATGTAGGTGAGGACCGCAATTCTAGCCTCGCCGTCTCTTGGCCTCGATCGACCGCTCTCTCTTTTTCCTTTGCCCTTTGTCGGCACCCCTTTTGTTTAAGCAGGTTTTGAGATCGACGTCGTTAGCAGGGTTACCCTTCCGGCTTGGCCTGGGCAGGGTTATGGACGCCATTGGTTATTCTTCAGGGCTCTTAGCCCCATTTGCATCTTGTCCGTAGTCGGACGCTCTATCATTTTCAAGGTGATTTGAATCTTTGTTCTATATATCTGTATTCTTGACTCATTGAGTCGCTGTTATATATATATCTGTTCTGTGGGTCCCATCGAGGACTGTTGTGTAATGTTATTACTTCGTTTTCCACCCGCACGCAAGTGCCTGGTGGGCACCTTTGAATCGTTTCTATGCGGGTTTGGCGGGTTTCGCTAAAACTTGCATAGGTCCGATTCTGAGGGTGTTACAATAATAGAAAATCCATATTGATATTATACCCGTGCTACCATATGTGTATCATATACCGGGCTAGATCGTATATATTACTACATCAAATCCGTGTACGTTAATTAATAGTGCTAACCTTATCTACAATTCAACACATAGACAGTACAATCCTGTCTTCCTATTTTTAGGAACAATACAAAATAATTCATTTTATAATATGCTAGTAAGGTATTTTTGCATAGCTGAAGCAAGCTATAATCTAACTTCTAGTATATCCTATTAATAGTAACATGTAGCGAGTGTAGAGATAAGCAATTAAATTTTACAAAATTAACTACACTAAGTGACAATACATATAAGGAAATACTTTGATATTTTTTTCTTACCTCTCCTCGTTCATAGCATGTCTTTTTGGTATAGCTGTGCATTGTGACACTTCTCCATTTATGAGCGAATATCCTCTGTTTTTCCTTTCTTTAAGTTTATTTCTCCTTGCCAATCTTGCACTTTGTGTTATTTCTCTGGATTTACATTAGTCATATATTATTTGAAAAATAGTGATTTAACATGGCCAAGTCTAACTCAAAACAAACGCATATTTTTTGAACTATATATTGTAGTTCGTACTTCTATCCTTATTGTTTCAATCAGGTTACTTTAAGTTGCAATGTACACTTTTTTTTCAATCAAGTTACTTTAAGTTGCAATATACAATGTTAGATTGGTTAGATTGTTTTGAAAAGGATTTTTATGTTTGCATGGGCTATTCAATAAGTCCAGGGATGTAGCAGGTAGTATAGATTTATGATTATTAACCGTTCACCTTGTTGGATTGCTTATTTGGTTTATTTTGACCATCTTCGCATTTTTCTCACAATCCTTGCTATGTGTCCCACCTTTTCTTTTCATTGCTTCTTCCTGAACAACAACGAATGCATAAAAAGAGTTAAAAGAGGATGTTAAGCTCCAACTATGACGTGAAAAAAATTAACTACCTTTCATAGTTAATGAGAACTATCATTACTCTTAAAGTTTTTGAACTTTTCAATAAATTTTTAACCTTATGAATACTTTATTGTTGTAGAAGCCAGGGAGATTTTCTTTTAAGACCATATATTATTTTAAAAAAATTATCCTGGTGTTGTAGTTATATTGGAGTCAATAAAAACATAGATTCAGTGAACAATGATATTGTAATTAGATTTGCAAGATTCGTTTTCATGATCAGAGCTTTACCTGATGATTACCCCCTTCTGCTTGTAGAATTGAAGATCAATCTTCAAGCCTCGTGATTGTGGTCAAAGCTTGTAACCTCGTGTTGTAGTTGGGTAAGTCAACCAAAGCATAGATCTATAGATCTATAATGAAATTGTAATTGAGCATGGCCACAACCATATATACATGAATAATAATAAAAACTATTGTATTTGATTGTGATGTGTACCTACCATATATTGTTTAAAAAAAATTACCCTGGTGTTGCAGTTACGTTGGAGTCAATAAAACATAGATTCAGTGAACAATGAGATGGTAATTGATGATGGAAAGCAACATTTTTAATCACATTACAAGGAAAACTTCTGGACACATATGAGGAATAAAGCTATTTCTCTTGATTTTTATAATATATTGAACTTCCTTTCTTCTGACACAAAATTATTTTTGAATAATCACTATAGATTTGCAAGATTTGTTTTCATGATCAAAGCTTTACCTGATGATTACCCCCTTCTGCTTGTAGAATTGAAGATCAATCTTCAAGCCTCGTGATTGTGATCAAATCTTGTAACCTCGTGTTGTAGTTGGGTAAGTCAATCGAAGCATAGATCTATAATGAAACCGTAATGGAGCATGGCCACAACCATATATACATGAATAATAAAAGAAACTATGTATTTGATTGTGATGTGTACCTTGAATTGAAGGCTTGTTTGTCTTGTCGTAGATCTTATTCCTACGTACAGTTTTTAATGTCACATAGTTTTCTTATATATAAAAGCTAGTCGTACGATCTCTCAATTTTTTAAGTTCTGTATCTCACAGCCTGTTTTTGGAGATATAATTGATCCCTGTATTTTTTTAAAGTTCTGCGACTCACGATCTCCTTTTAGAGATATAATAGTACGTCAACCTATTTTTTAGTGTATAGTACGTGAACCTATTTTTTAGGGGGTCACTTATAGGCTTTTTTTGCCCATGTAAGGTTTTAAAAAACTATACAACATTATCCTTACCCTGGCTTGCTCTCTGGTGGTGTATCTATCTCGGACTCTAACTGAAACTCTTCACCCAGCAGACCCATGAGCTAGCTGGGTTTTGAACTTTGGGTTAGTAATTTCCAAATTTGCCTCATCTGACAGGGTAGTCGGTAGTCCACGGTGAGGACCCAATAGACCTACTGCAGGAAGTCAACCCCTGATATTTTGTGTTTCTCCCTTACCTCCTCTTGGCATATTCTACAAATCCACATCTTCTTAGTTCATATTTTACTTTTTCCAGCTCAGATTCTGCACCAACGCATGGTTACAGCGATTGTAACAACGTTAGTGACGTCTAGTGTTAAGAGCGTGAAGTTTAATCCTATTAGGTGATTATGTTTCATCATAACTTTGTTCTCTTCTTTATTTATGGCTATTCTTCAGATTTATAATTGTGTGATGTCATCTCTTTGCAGTTTATAATAGCGATTGGTGTCTCTTTTTAATAGTTAGCTTGCTTTTGTGAGCAAAAGGTCATGACAGAGTTGTTGCATGTAGGGAACATCATGTTAGTAAGGCGAGCTGATTTTACGAATGATTATGCGGATTATTATAACATCGCCTTATTAGTATATCTCCTTTCCACATTTCCTCTAATGTTACAAAAAATTGGCTCATGTTTAAGTTCTTTTAGTATGCCTCCTTTTGCTGTTTTTGGTTTTAAGATACAAAATGCTTTATTTTTTCAGTAAATAATCTATGTATATATATGAGTGAAAGGTAAATAAATATCAGAAGAATTTGCATTTCTTAAGCTAGAGTTGGCAACAGCTAAATATTCATAGAATCGGAACTTCATAAGTGTACCTTCGTAAAACACACATAATAACTAAAATCCATGCTCTTGCTGAGCGTGAAATAAAAATAAATTGTGATATGAATGCAAATTACACTAAGTATGTATAGTATCTAGAATAAATTTGTAAGTTTATTGTAAAGCACTTGCTACTGTCTTGTGCCTAGCCTATGTAAAATTCAGGTGCCTTCCTAATCCTTTGTGGTCTGTCTTGATGGTTATTGCGATGCAAGGCTTGCACCATATTCTTGCCTTCTGTTGATTCTTTTTTCTTATTGTTGCAGTTAGTCTCTTTCTTCTCCACTTTCCGTGTGGATTTTGCATCCCATTCGTTTCTCTGCAAAAGTACAAAATCAATGTTACTATTTAAACATGGTAAATATGAAATGTTTACATCATCGTAATATATACCTTGTTAATTTTTTTACTTCCTTTCCTATCTTTGTTGGTAGTATCATTACTTTTACTGTTGACTTCATAACTCTCTTCCTCTTTTGTCTGTAAGAAAAATATTTTTTATTTCAGAACTAACGTATGACAAATATATGTTGTTTTTTCCTATGGAAGTACCTCATTGTTAATATCTTCATTGCTGCTATCAGAAATGATACTGTTGTTCTCAGCATGGTTTTTCTTGCTTCTCTGCAAAAGTACAAAATCAATGTTACTATTTAAACATGGTAAATATGAAACGTTTATATCATCTTAATATATACCTTGTTAATTTTTTTACTTCCTTTCCTATATTTGTTGGTAGTATCATTACTTTTACTGTTGACTTCATAACTCTCTTCATCTTTTGCCTATAATAAAAATATTTTTTATTTCAGAATTAAGTATGACAAGTATATGCTGTTTTTTCCTATGAAAGTACCTCATTGTTACTATCTTCATTGCTGCAATCAGAATCTGTACCATTTTGTTCCCCATCTTCCTGTAAGAAAAATGTTATTTTATCTTCAGAGGACGTAAGAGAGAATTAGAATGTAAGAGAGAATGTTGTTTTATATTTAGAGAATATTGTTTTATCTGTCAAATAATTATTTTTATATATAATATACACTTCCTTAAATGTGATTACCTGTTTATTCATATCTTCATTTTTGAAACCAACAGCCATGCTGGTAATTTCATCATCTTCTTCATCTTGTACCTACAAGACAGGTTAATGCAATATGGAGTTAGATTTTGATAATGGTTCATGATACAAAGTATTAGGTAATTGATAATTGAACTGAAAAGTATTTTCAATAGAATACCTCATCATACATAAGACTCTTTGTAATCTTTTTTTTTTGCTATTTCTGGAAATGAACTTACTCGCTACATTTTTACATTGTTTTTTTTGTTTATCATGTGTCGCATCTTTTGTACGTCTATTGTTGTGCTTCTCCTCTCTCACACCTTTTTGGAACCCCTTCTTCTGTCTCTACCCTTCCTACGAAATATCGTTAAAGAATATCATATAATGCTCTATGGCAACAAAAATATTTGATATATATATAGAATATGAAGTATTTTTAATGGAATACCTCAACATCCAGAATTGTTTTTTTAACAACTTTATCTGTTTTACATCTCTTGTTGTCTTTGTGCTCCCTCACATCTTTTCTAGATCTCTTACGACCATCCACTTTCAAATCTTCTCTGCATCACTTTATTTGTCCATCTTCTTCCTGCGAAAATATCATCATAAATAAATTTTTTAAAAGTAATATATCAAAAGAAACACTTCTATACTTAAGTCAAAGTACCTTACTGTTGTCAATCTATGTACCTACATTTTGGTGATCTCATAATAATAGTACTTATTTTATATATAGAATATGTGAAGTGTTTTCAATGGAATACCTCATCATCAAGAAGTTTATTTTCTATACAAAATTTGTGGCCATTGCCATAAGCTATATTTTTAGATACCTTTTATATCTCTTGTTTCTCTCATTTTCTTTAATTTTTTCCCTCGTCATCATGATGCTTTATTTTTTCTATAGATATTTTGCTATATTTGGAAGGAATCTTTCTCTCTCGTAGTTTTTTGTTTTTTTAGATCTGTCTGCTTCAATCTTTCAAACTTTTTGTTTAGATGCAGTCATATTTTCCTCTCTGTTTTTCTAAAACAATTGTGGTAATATTAAAATAAAACTAATGGATACTTATGATAGTAAAACTATTTGTTAGTAGCCTTACCTCATTATCTGATTTCTGCGTAGCATAATTTGAAGAATCTTCTGGTTCTTGGTTATCTAGTATGTCCTATAATAAAGAACATAATTGTTAAACTTTCATAAACCATTTGAAAAGTATGAAATGTATATGAGCATACCTCTTCAATTCTTTCGTTTAAATATTCCATCTCAAGCTTGTCCTTAGGTTCAAAAGTGTAGCTCACTTTATAATTTTCCATGCACTCTTCCAAATTCCATGAAGTCAACTTTACTCGGAATACGAGTGTTTTACCATATAGGTCTTGAATAACATCCGGAATTGTGTTGGTGAATCCAACTTGGTCTAGAAGGTTAGATGCGCTTATGCCACCCAAAAGTCTTTGTGCTACCTTATTAAACATCACAAATGTTGTTGTTGTTGTCTCATCGCTTACCTTCAGTTTAAGTAGGTACCTAATATAATAGTGTTATTCAATGGTATTAAAAATTATAAAACACGTAAAAACATTCTATGTACATATCATATACTTACCGTAGTTCTGGATTTTCAGCTACTTCATTACATGAGTTACAAATATAATTATTCTTTTCCTTCCTTGTTGCAGAATAGCAAACTTTGCATGACATATACCACCAGCCTTTGTCCGCTATAATCTCATCAATTGTTGCTTTGGTTGTGCATACAAATTCCTAATATCAGATAAGATAAAAATGATCCAATAACTTAACAAAATTACAATAGGTGTAAAATATAGTTGATGATCATGGTTAGCGGAAAACCTTTTTTTGTACATCACCACACCGAAGTTCTATAATTTCCTTCAATGATTTTCTATTATAAAACATTTGCTCTTCAATGGTTCCTTTGCTGCTTTCATCAACCTCCAACATCATTGGGAAAACATCTCTTCCACAATGCCTATAATAAGTTTGTAGCATAAACAAATAAATTTGTAACTTCAAAACTTCTATAAGAAAGTAAATTCTTATATATCATACCTCTAGATGATTTCTTCCGCCTCTGGAATCTCAATGTCCAAGTAGACTTTAGACGCATTTATAGTACGTAGAGATAACCCTAGTTCAAAATTATTAGTAACATCCGATTTTAGTGTATACATAAAGAAACAAAACCGCTCACCATTGAATTTTCTGACCAAAGTCGACGTGACAATCACGATTGTTTGTTTGTGCAAGAGATCTTCGTTTAGCATATTTGCTAATAGATCTCCCCATATACTAATCCTGATCTTCTCACCACTGAAGGAAATAAACCCTATAATTAATTTTTCTAAAAATATATAATTCAATATAATAATTTACATTACTTACTCTAGCAGAAGAATTTCGATCTCACGAATGGTTGTACTTTTCTCCCAGCTTGTCCCCTTGTTTTTCGATATTTCCTTTGTTGGTTCCATTGCCGTAAGCATCCCAATCACATCTACATAGAAACATACTCGTAAATCTAATTCAGTAAAAAAATGTTTCATAGGACTGATCTACATACATGAACATTGTTTATCAAAATTTACCCTACTATCTAAGGTATTGCTATCAGCAAACTCAAAGTAATAGTCCAGAAAATTTATTTTGTCATCATGAACTTCCTTCACTGTTGTATCAAAAAGGAAATTGATTTTGAGATTGTTCTTCAGTGGTCGAAATCTTTCATACTCCCAAACTTTGAAGGACTTAAATATGTAAACGCAGTCCTCTTCAATTTTTGTCTTAAACTTGCTGGACAGTTTACTTCCAATTGAAGCATGGATTGTATTTCCCTACATAAAATAAAATATTAGTAAGCTCTGAATCAATTAGAATAATGAAACCGCACATATAGAGATGTCTAATAATTGTACCTTCTTATCTAATAAAATCATATCAGTGCTAATATGTTCATTTGTTGATAAGTTTATTGAGTCCTAAAGCCTTAAAACTTTAACCTTAATTGTACATGCCGCACTTCTTGTAGTCAATGCGTTTAGCAGTGTAGGTGCCATATTATCTGAGGCCCTAAAAGGATAAGCATTGATGTTACTAATTAAAAAGTAAGTAATATTACCAAAAATCGAGGTACAGTTAGATTTTCTATTTTTTTTAATCAAACCATGAATAGAAAGTATTAACTGGCAGAACAGTTACATATAGCAAGGGAATAGCTCTGGTCATATAAATTATAACGTGATGCATATATTAGAGTACCAATCAGTTAGGTTATATATCTAGAATCTCTCTAGACGAGTACTCCATTGATTATAATTGCAGAATATTATTTCACTGGTCAGTTAATCAAGATAATATATAGTGAATTAGACATGTTATTACTAAAGTAATAAGTAGTATAAAAAGAATCTATATATGAAAACATACAGAAGTTGTATAAGAAGAATCTATATATGAAACTAGTGTACGGCAATATTAATGTGCTGATATTAATATATCTAGAACAAACAAAATAGCTTTGTTGAATGGTTCATCGATCAAGATCCATAGCTCAGCTTAGCAATCTCACAAAAATATTTATTTCTGTGCAGAATAAGATACCTAATGGAGGTTCGTTGCTGATTGGATGTGTAGAGCAAAAAAAATGTTTTTTGGCATGATTCATCGATCGAGATCCATAGCTTATGGAGAAGAAGATACCTAATATATGGAGATATAGGTTTGTTGCAGATTGGATGTATAGAAAATAATTTATATAGAAAACATGCAGTGCACCCAAATGTAACATCTACAGTTATATTGATAGAACTAAAGCAAGCATAGTAGTTTTTTCCATGATTCATCAATCAAGATTCATAGATTTACTGAATAATTGCTATTGTGTAGACGAAGAAGGTACCTAATGGAGTTTTGGAGCTGATTCGATGAAGCCGGTGATGAAAGATTAGCCAACAGGAAGATTACATCAATCAAGATTCGTAGATTCACTGAATAATTGCTATTGTGTAGACGAAGAAGGTACCTAATGGAGTTCTGGAGCTGATTCGATGAAGCCGGTGATGAAAGATTAGCCAACAGGGAAGATTACAGCAATCAAGATTCGTAGATTCACTGAATAATTGCTATTGTGTAGACGAAGAAGGTACCTAATGGAGTTCTGGAGCTGATTCGATAAAGCCGATGATGAAAGATTAGCCAACAGGGAAGATTAGAAACGGGGAGGGCTGGCCGTATGTAGAGATCGTATGTAGAGATCGCAAGTCAAGTCGTGGGCTATTATAGGAGTAGTCTGAACGATAAGATTTTTTTAGTAGTAGTAGAGGAAATTCGAAAGGGAATTTGCTGTAGATAGATAGGTTCTAATAGGTGATTAGTTGGTTCACGTGAAACATGAAAACATGTTTGAGTTAGAGATTGAGTACTGAATTTGTGAACACGTGTTTGAGCTGGAGTTTGAGGTACATGAGTCGTGTTTTTTTTTGAGTTAGAGATTGAGTACTGAATTTGTGAACACGTTTTTGAGCTGGAGTCTGAGGTACATGAGTCGTGTTTTGCCGATATATGGCCTGGTAGGATTTAGGAGTAGTAGAGGAGATTCGAAAGGGAATTTGCTATAGATAGATAGGTTCTAATAGGTGATTAGTTGGTTCACGTGAAACATGAAAACATGTTTGAGTTAGAGATTGAGTACTGAATTTATGAACACGTGTTTGAGCTGGAGTCTGAGGTACATAAGTCGTGTTTTGTTTGAGTTAGAGATTGAGTACTGAATTTGTGAACACGTTTTTGAGCTGGAGTCTGAGGTACATGAGTCGTGTTTTGCCGATATATGGCCTGGTAGGATTGTTCGTAGTCGTGTTTGGCCTGGTACGATTTTTCCGGTGCAGATCCGGGTGTGGTTACAAACATCCAACGGTGCAGAGTCGATTAACTGATAAAGGTCCACCACATTAAGGGCTAGATGTTTCTGATTATTCTGGGATTTTCTAGTGATTTATCTAATTTCTGGTTAACCCTTCATGTACTTTTAGTATATAATAGATTAATGATGTTTTGTCGCTTTGCATGATTATGGCCATTATTGCTCTCTTAGTTGGTCGCCCCCAGTCTTTTGCTAGCCTCCATAACCAAGTATGAGTTCCACTCATACATCCAACTCCAAATAAAACCAAGTTATTCCAAAGAGTCCATCATACCTACCTATTAGCATTTGCTATTCTAAGTATATTTATGTTTTTATCTACCTTCCGAATTAAACTTGTTATGAGAAAACTAGTGATTAAAGCTCTCACGAACTTGATGGCACACTTTACTTTTCTTGCCCTTAATAAACTTGAACCATTGTGTTGTCTATGTTGTATATGATTGCACTTATATGTTAGGGATTAGCAGAACCATGCTGTCATGGGGAACGCTTTTAACATTCAACTTGTACTTTGTACCTAGTTGATATCATGCTCTTTTGTCTATGGATGTCGTTGGTGTGAAATGAAAGGGGAGCTTGTAAGTCCATGAAGTTATGTATGTATGTTAGAGAAACACCTGGGCTGCCGGTCTAATCCATTCCTAATCATGGTGGAAACTTGCAGCGTAACCATAATGAGCAATCTATTAAGTATTCTTCTTATAAAAAAAGAGATAGAGATTGAGAAAAAGAGAAAGAGGAAAAAAAAGAGATAAGAAAAGAGGAAAGAGAGAAAAAAGCACCATTTTCTCATGGTAATAAGAAGATTGCTGAGATGCTCGTTGTCTGCTTGCCTTGTCATTTTGATATGGAGATTCTTCCTTATCATCGGGCAAGGGGTACCCCGTTGGCGGTTCTCTATGATACACATGTACTTACTATGATAAGAACTTACCGGTAACTAAACTTGAGTAGCATGAGGAGTGACCCTCGTATTCAAGGGACATGAGATTTCCAACTTATACTTTGTCAAGCATATACTCCATAGTTTGTTCACTTTAACCTTAATCACTTCAAGATGCTTATGATAGGGGCAATGAGAGCTGAAAGCTAATAAGTACCATAATTTTTGGAAGCTCTTTATGAAACGTGAATCTCTATTTCCTTCTATGAAAGCCTTTATTTTACTTTTAAGTTGAGTCTCTACCTACTATCTTTATGCACCTATTGAGAGAGCATAGTGTCCATTCTTAGTTTCATGTGCATTGTTCCAAGACTTGTTGATTGATGCATAACTTTGATATTGCTTGTTCTTAAACTATTTGTATCTAGTCACCCTTATGAACTTTGAAGGTGTCCTATGCAATTATGATTCGCTACTTTATGAGGGACAAGCTGAATGCCACGATGCTATGTTTTCTTTATGTGAAACAAACAAACGTCTTGCAAAGCATTGCTATTCATGAATCTTTTGTTTGTGCCTTTTCATGTTACAACATAGTTGCTATGTCTTATTGTTAGAACTTTATCTTTCATGCGATGTTGAAGTACTATGATCCCAGCTATCAATGTTTTACAAATACTTTGATCAAGTTTATGATGGTGCATGTCACCTAAAAAATTATTCTTTCTTTTTATCACTTACCTACTCGAGGACGAGCAGGAGTTAAGCTTGGGGATGTTGATACGTTGCTAACATATCTATAATTTTTGATGTTCCATACTTGGTTTTTATCTACTTTCTTATGTTTTTCCCACACTTTGGAGTATTTTTATATACTTTCTTGGACCAACCTATTAACAAGATGCCACAGTATCACCTCCCTGTTTTCTGCTATTTTTGGTTCCAGGAAAGTCAAAAAATGAATATTCTTGGAATTGGACGGGACAAAAGCCGAAGTCAATATTTCACCGAGGGGGACACGGAGCCAGAATACAAGACGGAGAGGGTCCAGGGGCCGCCCACACCACCTGGCCACACGGCCAGGCCTGGCCTGCGCCAAGGGGTGGTGTGGCTGCCTAGGGCACCCCCTCAGACTCCCCTTTCGCCTATAAGATGCCTCCGATACAGAAACCCTAAGTATCCGATCAAAATTCCACGAAAGAGTTTGTAGCCGCCGACATCTCCATCCCTAGACCGGGATGGATCTGAAGTTCTTCCTGGCACCCTGCCGGAGGGGAGAATTCACCCTGGAGGCCTTCTTTATCACCATGCAAGCCTCTAGTGTGATGCGTGAGTATTTCATCCTTGGACTACGGGTCCATGTAGTAGCTAGATGGTTGGTTCTTCTCCTTTGTGCTACCATGTCTAGATCTTGTGAGCTCTGTTCATGATCAAGATCATCTATTTGTAATCATACATGTTGTGTTTGCGGGGATCCGATGGATATTGAGATGCTATTTCAGATTGATTATTGATTCTATCATGTCTTTGTTATTTGTGATCTTGCATGCTTTCTGTTGTTAGTAGATATCTTGGCCGAATAGATGCTAGCAACTCCAAGAGGGGGTATTTATGCTCGATAGTGGGTTCATGCCTCTAGTAATCTGGGGAAGTGACAGAAATCTCTAAGGTACTAGATGTGTTGTTGCTACTAGGGAGAAAACAATAATTCTTTGTTCATAAAACAATCGTATTGTTTACTTTACACGCAATGCGTAATGCAATTATCTGTTACTTGCAACTTAATACTGGAGGGGGTTCGGATGATAACCTGAAGGTGGATTATTAGTCATAGATGCAGTTGGATTACGGTCTATGTATAATGTTATAATGCCTAATCAAATCTCATAGGAGTCAAGATGATTAGTATATACATGTATGCTTTCTCGATGTTTGTCAATTTCCCCGCTATAATTTGTTCACCCAACATGTCATCTATCTTAAGGAGAATCACCACTAGTGAACTATGGACCTCGGTTCTTTCTTTTACCATCAATCTATAACTGTTTACCGTTTTATGTTTACTTTCTACAAGCTATTAATTTCTTCCACACAATACGGTTTGTCTTTTGTTTTCAGCAAAACCGGTGAGATTGACAACCTCACTGTAAGTTGGGGGCAAAGTTCTGTGGTTGTGTTGTGCAGGATTCCAAGTTGGAAACAACATCTTAGAGGTGTTTCCTTGCTCCTACTGGTTCGATATTAATCACGAGTCAGCACTAATCTCCTTGCAAGTCACCCAGGTCCTAGCACGACAAATGCGGTGCCACAAATGGTAGCACCTCCGAGGTTTCACACACGTATGGTGTACGATGAGGACTTTTGGCCCTTGATTCCTGCCGGGGTTGCGAAAATAGATCTCCGGCTTAGAATCCTTGCATCACCTCCTTGCGCCGCGACGAAGTCCTCCCTTTGCACGCAAAGCCCCAATAGGGAGCCGCGGATGCAAGAGAGAAAGAGAGAGAGAGTACTTCTCTAAGGAAGTTGCCTTAGAGAAATATTGGTGTTGGTGTGTTTATTCCCACCCATACCCCTCTTTATATAGGGGAAAGGGAACACATCCTTCCCTAAAGTCCCGAGGTGGGACTACTAGTCAAAAGGGAAAAAGGAGAGGATGGGAGCAGCCGGCTGGGCTATTTCAGGCGGACAGGTGGGACACCCATGCTGCCCAGCTCCCGCGGCCTGCATCGCCAGGCAGCTGCGGCCAGGCTGGGTAGGCCTCATCCTGTGGCCCGCCAAACCATGTAGCCGCCGCCCTCTCATGCATGTGCCTCGCCCGTGCCCTTGCCAGCTCGCGCCTGCCCCTGGGCCGGCCTACTACGCTTGCACCATGCACTGCGCACACCCGGGTGGGCTGCCTGGCAGCGGCCCGCTAGGCACGACCAGCTGCCGCCCATCCGCGTGGCCTCTGCTGCATGGGCCATCCGGGGCCCACCAGCGGCTGTGGCTTATTCTCCCAGGGTGGCTTCCCTTCTAGGCTTCGGCCTAGTAGAGGAAGTTACCCCATAAAAATATTTAAAATATCTATTTAATATTAATTCATAATTAATATATAAATGCATATTATAAATCCTTTATTAATCCGAAAACACCTTTTTGGCTTTTTCCTTTCTTCCGAACCTTTTCGGATCCTCTTCGAATTTTTTCTGACATTCTCTCTTTAGAACAATTCTGAAGTTCTTTCTCTTTCATACTTAGTTGATTCCTTCTTACCAAAAGATCTACATTGGTCATCGTACTCTTAAGTGTGTTACCCCTACGGTTCGAAAACATCATAGACATGATTAAGATCTCTCTCGAATCAATGATCATTAGCGGGACCGGGATGCCCATAATGACCCCTATGCATTCCACGAGACTGTTGTCGTTTAAACCTTAAACGTTGAGTCCATTTCCCTTTGTTACTTAGATACATGATTTGTCCGAGATCTCATCATCGGTATCCAATACCTTGTTCAATCTTGTTTCCGCAAATGTAGTTTTACTCATTCCGTGATATTCCATCCCCGTAATCTAGTCACATGTTGCGCAACATTTATGGATGTAATCTCACTTAGTGGGCCAAGTGTATCTTTCTATCACATAGGTGAACAAATCTCGATTTTGATGCATAGGCCTGGTATACCTAACATACATCTTTATGACCACCCAGTTAGGTACATGACGTTTGATGTAGTTAAAGCAGCCTCAAGAGATATTGTAACTACCTCGGTGAATTACGCTCCTAGTACAAGCCTGGATGATCAGAAATGGTTGAAATAGTACGGTGGGGCCCAAATGCCACTCACAGGTAGACCTTTCGGCCGTCCCAACCATTTCCAATCATCGGGACAAGAACGGCGCGTAATCGGCAAAGAAGGGATCAACTACATACACAAATGAGTATGTATGCAAGCCACCATACAATAGTACATCAGAGCCACTCCATCTAAAAAGAAAGGAAATATAGCAACGCCATACGGCAAGATCCAAATATCCTAGATAGATATAATAGTTTGGAATATCTCCTCATACATCAATCAACAGAGTATCAAGCGGAAGCGGAAGACAAAGTCCGAGTACGGATAAGAAGCAAATCGGCATAAGATGCCCCATAAATAAGCACATCCCGCCCACAGATCTCACGGATCCCCGTTCCCGGAATCTCTACACCGAATGATCGTTGCCCACATCGTCCGACTCTTCCACCCAGTATCCATCTTGCGAGGGTACCTGTTCATCTGAACCAATAATTTATCATGTGAGACCCTAGGGGTTTTCAGAAGTCTTTATGCCTCTAAAGGGACACAACACAGGGTGACGAATTGCAGCAAAAGATAAACCCTAACAATTCTATAGATGCTCGCTAACCATCCGCCTAACCGAGATAGACGGATGTCCGTGAATTAATAGCAGGTTATATGATTATAACGGTAATCTTAACAGATCCATCCTCCTCCTCGCTACCAACGAGGAAGCGGACGAACAACCCCCATCCGTTGGCAGTTTTATTATCCATTCCATGAGTGTTGCACTATTTACTAGTCGGTACCTAGTCTAGTCAATTTAAAAGCGGTACTTTAGTTATGCTTGTCTATGATCGAGAAACTGCTCCAAGTCGTCCATAACGCATGACACGGCTTTGAAAGTTTTACCTGCAGGGTGCACAAATAGCAACACACACTCGATATGCCTCGGAAAAACCAAATCAAAACCAACGAGGCGATCCACAAAGCAATCACAGATTCAGAAATATTTCAGGGGCCACCCCATTGAGCTACCCGCAACGAAGTTAGTGACTCGAGACGGTCTCAAGGTTTGTGGAGCCATTTGAAACATCGGGAACCCGAAAGTGTGGATCGGGCTTGTCGTCTGACGTAAGCGGGTCACGGACCTAAGCGATACATGTGCTCCTCGCACAATCTTAAATAAAGCGATAAAGCATGGCATAGGTACAGGATCGTAAATAAAACCTCAAACTAGTTTGTGGCCCCAAGAAATAAGAATGAATCAAGCTCGCTCGGGGATCCATAAGCCTCCGGATGTGGATAGCGAATATTCTTGGAACAGAATCAAGTACTCGGGGTCTTACGGGACACAAGTGAGCCTGAAAACCAAATAGCGAATATGGCTCACCGATGCCACTTTCATTAGTTATCCCATTACTACTCGGGTTAAGTTGTTTAGGTACCTCGTTATCCATCGACACTCACATACCCTACACATGTCGTTCTACGACTCGCATGGCTCAAACAACTCTGTAGTAATGGCTCATGGGATGGGGAACAAGCTTGTGGGGTCTAAAAATAAAGGCTATGCAATACTTGGGATTCAATTTAATGCAATCGCGACTCAATGATGCAAGAATAAGATAGAGGCAATAGGTACTATATGTATGCAAGCATGTGGTAGTGCTTGCCTGGCAGCTCAGTTGAAGCAAAGTATGGATCTGGGTAGTGCTCCTGGTTCTCTTGATATATCCCCTGCTCAGCGTCTATTCGAAGAAGAACCAAACAAACAAGGGCCAACATAAATAAAGTGCGCAAGCATATGAATAAAATGCGACAAGCAAACAATCATGCCATGATGAATGATGCACAATTTGCATGGCATTGAAGTAGCATGGCATGGGTGAGGTGTGAGATACAAGGTTAAATCATTTTATTGAGTTTTGGGCCCATTTTAACCTCATATTAGTTGCTGTATACAATATATTTATATGATGCATGCTTCAAAACAAACCATGGTATGCATAAACAGAAAGGTCTCGTCGAGCTAATCATTTTAGACATATCATTTGTTAAATTTGGAGTTGTAAAACAAAAGATATTAATTATTTAAGACAAAAGGGTATTTTAATGTAATTTAAATAAACTTGGAATTTTATTTGTTCAAAATATATTTTTAAGGCCATATTTGAATTCCTCACATTTTTCTGAGTTGAAAACATATATTATATGTATTATTTGGGTTTATATTTTAAAAGTTATTTAAAACAGAATTATATTTGAATTTGAAATAAATTTGAAAAGATTTGAATTTAAAACAGAGACAGATAAATACTTTTGTTACTCAGTCTAGTTCTAGCCACGACAACGATCGGTGGGCGAGTAGCTGACTCAGCAGCTCACGGTCAGAAAAGGTTTTTACATCATGGTCTTTGCCACGAGGCAAACATTGAGCCACAGCGTCTGTCCACGTCCCGCGTGCATGCGGAAGCGGGTGACGGTGGGGTCAAGGCGGAGCGGGTTGATGAATCAAGATCGGGTACCTTTTGCAAAAAAGATGGGGGTGACAGTGGGGTGCTGGACCGCTGGTTTAGCCGAAAAAAAAGCGAGGTATCGCAAAGGGTTGCCGTCTTGTGCTTCTTCTCCAGCCATGGACGGATCGATCTTGGCGTCTGGCTGGGCGGGATCGATCTGGCGACCTCGCACGCTGCTGGCGGCTACCGCTGCGGTGGTGGCGTGGTTGTCGAGGGCGACGGCCAAAATAGGGCTTGATGCGCGCGAAGCGAGCAGACACGCATGCGACACGGCGCCAGAGGCCGTTCGACGGATGGTCCGTAGCGACCAGAAGCAGTAGTGGAGAGGAGCATGTCTAGGAGGGTTAGGGGCTCACCGCGAGTTGCTTGACGTGGTCGGATCGGCTGGGCGCAGGGAGACGCAGCGATGACCAGACAGACGGCCGGCTAGGGTTTCGTGTCGGCCTCATGGAGTCTGTTGACAGTCTGGTCTCCTCCTCCTCTCGGCTGGTGCAGGCGGCCTCCTAAGCGTCTCCTCGTTCTTCCTCGACACCTAAAGCTCCTCGCCACCGGCTGCGGGGAACGGAGTGGCCCGGCGTTGGGGTAGATAGAGACGATGGAGAAGAGAGAGAGGAGGCAGGCCTGGGTGGATCTCGACGAGCGAGGAGAGGTTGTGGGGTGGTGGTAGGTAGCAGAGGAGGAGGTGCCGTGTGGGCGAGTGGGAGAGGAAAAGGTGGCTCGCCACCTTTTTTCCCTCCACCCTCACGTGCTGGGCAGGGGCAGGCGGGCAGCTTCAGTGTGGGACGGTGAGGCCAGGGAGGTGGGAGGCTCGGGCTAGGGGGGCACAAGGCAGGGAGGGAAGGAGCAAGAGAGGGAGAGGCTCGGGTTGGGTGGTGGTAGCCTCGGCTAGGGTTAGAGGGAGCCTTGGCCAGGGCTTGTGTGGTGGAGGGGGGTAGCTGGGTGGCATGGTGGGGCCGGCTAGGTGAGAGAAGAGGGAGGCCGAGAGAGGTGAAGGGTAGCTTAGGGTTTTGCTTGAAAAAGGGGGGGTAGGTTAGATGGGGTAGCTTAGGGTTTAGAGAGAGAGGGGAAAGATGAGGTGGTGGCACTCCTTTGCCAAGCCCAAGCATAAACAAGATCAAACCAAGCTAGGCCAAAAGAGAGGAAAGAAGGAAAGGTGGTGATGGCAAGGATGGAGATGATGATGAGGTTTAGGCAAGATCCAAATAGATCCAGCCCAAAGAGAGGGAGAGAGAGATCTAGAGATGATCCATTTTAAACTCAAATAAAATCCAAATGACAAGCAAAAAGGTGGTACTTGCATGGCCCATGCAAAATATTTATTGCCATGTTGACTATTGTGAAAACAATATTATCTCATGGCATTATTATTATGCATTCCCAAAATTGGAATAAAAGCCAAGACAAAAAGAATTATAAAGGATGCCCCATGTGGAATAGACGGAGATGACCAAGTTTGAGTAAAAATGGGACTTGCTAGTGTGTATGTTCCACTAGATGATCAATAGTCCCAAACTATTCCAACCTGAGCATAATTCCATGATAAACCATATGGAAGCCAGAAGAAAGGGTCCCACTAACAAGGCATGCAAAGATGGCCATGTGGCTCTCCACATATCCATATTGTGAAAACAACATTATTGATATATGAGAGCATGTGGAAAAAGAACTGGATCCATCCCAACCCACATGAGCTAGAGGTAAACCCAAATAAAGTGCAAAGCTCATATTTAGTTGGATGGTGGAATTATAAGGTGGTGAAAGAAAGGTGGTGGAGTTAATAAGAGATATGCCCCCAACTCAACTTGGGCATTAAACAATATATCAAGAACCAAATACAATATCAAGAGGCAAATACAATTAACAATGCATATGAGAGAAGAACCAAATCAAAAAGGGTTTTATATGATGCTCAAATGCAAGGTGGCATGATGACATGAGCATGATATAATGATGATGCAACAATTCTATATAGGAAGGTAGCATCTATCTAGACTAGGCTAGTAGCATTGCAATTGTTAGACAATTGGGATGCTACAACTCTCCCCCACTAAACAAGAATCTCGCCCCGAGATTCCTAGGAAAAGAAAACAACACAAGGAGAGACGGGTGTCCGTAACGAAGGTGACCCTCACGTTCACAAGAAGATGAAGAACGGAATGGTGCGACCACTACACCTTGCAAAACTTGACTTGCTAGACTTGTTGCGAGTCTTGCGTTTTGCTTGAGAAACAACGATTAGAAGAGATGAAGGGTTGCCGCGAGACAAGAAGGATAGGATGGACATAGCTCCGGTTTTCTCAAGAAACATGATAAAAGAATAGAACCACTTGTGAAATAAAAAGACAAGATGATGCATCGTGGATAAAGAAAGACATGTCGTTAAGATTAAAGATTTACCGATACTAGAGAGGATGGATCTTTGTGTCGCCGGAAGGAAAGAGCTAGATTGGAGAGGTGTGATCCACTATGACAATAGCATCGTATCTTCTCTCGGATTTGAGAAATGAAGTACGGAAACAATATTGCCTTCAAACAATGGAGTCCCGTGATATCAACAGAAAGATTTAGTTAGACATCGTCGGATTAGATTCTTGTTGCGCCGGTAAGAACCAGAGGATCACGCAATTGAGGTGCGCGGATATGACTTCCAGAGACGGATGTGAAGCCAGATCATGGTGGAATCCCGAGAAGCAAAGAATATGGAGGATCTGGAGTTTGATGTAGAGATACTTATTGCTTTCTTTAGCCTTGAGGCTAACGCAATAGATTAGCGACTGATGGCATCAACCATAATTGGCTTTACCACAGCAAAGAATTGATGAAACCAAGAGAGAGAGATCTTCCTTCCAACTTGTTTGAGGATGTCGAGCACCGGTAGAAACGAGGATAGAAAAAGAGTTTGCGTTTGTTTCCACCAGATAATTGATGATTTGCTCCGTGTAGAAAGGACGAGATCACCAACAAGAGATTATTGATTACTTTTCTTCGAGAGAGCACTCCGGAAAAACAAGGACAGAAGTAAAAGTATCAAGGGATAAAGACCACTTCTAACTTCCGTGGGATGAGCGAAATCACATGAATTCCCCAATTCATTGTACAAGAGCGAATGATAAGAGTAGTGGTATGGTAGCTACTCCATCCCGCACTCAAAGCATTACTCCGCACATGAATAAGAAAACCATGCAACCCAACTACCGAAACAGACTGAAGGTATTGATAAGAAGAGCTCATGGATCTCCGTTAGAAAACGAGGTTAGATGCAAACGATTCCCGGATCCAAGATAGATAAGGGTGATGATGTTGTCGTCATACCTGATGTAACAAGCCACCGGAAAGATATGAAGGAAGATCATGGAGACAACTACAAGATTCCACAGACAAAGAAAAAGATAGCACCACTTGAACAGAAGGATTACGAAAGATCTGAAAAGTCTTCATGGCCTCCGGTGGATTGAGCATAGATGATAGAACAAGAGAGTTTCAAGAGATCACTTGACGAGACTGAGGTGAAAGAACTCCATGTTCTCCTTGAAATGATTGAGAGAGATTTAGCAGTCTTGAGGAAACTTCGGCGGTACGACGATGATAACTTGCCAACAGGGAACAACTCCGGATTTGATTGAAGATGGAAGATGGAATTAACAATGAACTTGCTGATTCCAGAATTGAAGTGATATATTTAGCAGAAGGACGTGGCTGAGGTAGGTGACTTCAAGAAGCCAGAATTCATGCTTTGTGAACTTTGCACACAGGCAGTGCTCACGAAGCTTGAGAGAAAGAGACACAGATGCTCTTCCATGTCCTTCCATTGATATGGAATAGGCAAGCATATTATCAACATATACCACCATGGATTAACAAGATATTCCCAGAATATCAAGTTCAAAAGGCGAGAGAAACGAACAAATGCTCGAACACTTCCTGAGCTCAACGCTCTTAGAAAGATCAATATTAAGAGCACGGGTTCGCGTTGAAGAAGATGCACTGGAAGAATAGATTATCTGGTCCTTCGGAAGAAAAGAGATGTCACCTGGTTCACATTGTCGATCGGATCACCGGTTACAAAGATAAAGAGATCTCGGGTAAAGAAAAGATGATAGATCATACCTTAAGCAAAGCTACCAGAAGCGAAAAGATGCAATTCCCTCGTCTCAAAGAGAGTTTTGCAGATATGGAGTTCCAAAAAAAAGATGTGCAGCATGCTAGACAGATGATAGACCGCCGTAGTGCTTTGAGAAACTCCGGATTTCCAAGGATGCTTGAATAAGCATAGATAGGATCACGGTGTACCCAAAATCACAGGAGTTGACCGTATCCTCCAGATGGTGACGGTTTATAGCATTTTCCATATTCCAATCGTCACTATCATGAGTGGAATATAGCTATGCCGAGAACCAAATTACAATCACCAGCATCGGATCGACACATGTTATGTGATTAGCCCAAGAGAAAAGGAGATGAAAAGAAATTCCAAGATTAAGCGCCGGTGACAAAAGAACGAGTTAGCATGGACATGCTGATAAAAGGAGATAGATAATGTTTCACACACGACTGGAGAGGAGTGTGGAAACACAGATGTATCAAAGAAAAATTTTCCGCATTTTTCGGCATTAAAATACCAATAGATGCGAAAAATCACTTAGCAGATAGAGATTAGCAACTGATGCTTGCTGGAAGGAAGAACACCCTTTAAGAAGATGGCACCGGTCAACAAGGAGTCAGATAGATCGCGCCGGTTTTCAAAAGCCTGTCAATATGGAATGTACCAACTGTTGATAACCAAAGGCAGATAAAGATAACATGTTGGATGCAACAGATAGACAAGGAATTACACACACACACACACACACTTTCTATGGTACTACGGAAACCCAGAACACGTGAATCCTAGTTTGAATTTTAAGAAGAGGATTGAAAACGTTGCACTTCCTTACCAGAAAAGGATGGGTGGTTGGGTAAGAAGAAAAGTGGAAGCAGTCCTACTCTCGCGTTTTGTTTTTCCCTAGTATACATAACTACCAAAAATATTTGCTAGACAGACAACGACCATTTGGCTGAGACCCTGAAGGTCGGGATGGCTCTGATACCAATTGTAACTACCTCGGTGAATTACGCTCCTAGTACAAGCCTGGATGATCGAAATGGTTGAAATAATGCGGTGGGGCCCAAATGCCACTCACAGTAGACCTTTCGGCCGTCCCAACCATTTCCAATCATCGGGACAAGAACAGGCGGCGTGTCGGCAGCGAAGGGATCAACTACATACACAAATGAGTATGTATGCAAGCCACCATACAATAGTACATCGAGCCACTCCATCTAAAAAGAAAGGAAATATAGCAGCATACGGCAAGATCCAAATATCCTAGATAGATATAATAGTTTGGAATATCTCCTCATACATCAATCAATGTAGTATCAAGCGGAAGACAAAGTCCGAGTACGGATAAGAAGCAAATCGGCATAAGATGCCCCATAAATAAGCACATCCATACAGATCTCACGGATCCCGTTCGGAATCTCTACACCGAATGATCGTTGCCCACATCGTCAGACTCTTCCACCCAAGATCCATCTTGCGAGGTACTGTTCATCCGAACCAATAATTTATCGTGTGAGACCCTAGGGTATTTTCGGCAAGTCTTTATGCCTCTAAAGGGACACAACCTGGGTGACGAATTGCAGCAAAAGATAAACCCTAACAATTCTATAGATGCTCTAACCATCCGCCTAACCAGAGATAGCGGATGTCCGTGAATTAATAGCAACAGCTATAATAGATTATAACGGTAATCTTATGCAGATCCATCCTCCTCCTCGCTACCAACGAGGAAGCGGACGAACAACCCCCATCCGTTGGCGTTTTATTATCCATTCCATGAGTGTTGCACTATTTACTAGTCGGTACCTAGTCTAGTCAATTTAAAAGCGGTACTTTAGTTATGCTTGTCTATGATCGAAAGCGTGCTCCAAGTCGTCCATAACCGCGGACACGGCTTTGAAAGTTTTACCTCAGGGGTGCACAAATAGCAACACACACTCGATATGCCTCGGAAAAACCAAATCAAAACCAACGAGGCAAGTCACGACAAAGCAATCATGTGATTCAGAAATATTTCGGGGCCACCCCATTGAGCTACCCGCAATGAAGTTAATGACTCAAGACGGTCTCAAGGTTTGTGGAGCCGATTGTAAACATGGGAACCTGAAAGTGTGGTGGGCTTGTCGATACAGAACGTCACGGGACCTAAACAATACAAAGGTGCTCTCGCACAATCTTAAATAAAGCAGTAAAGCATGGCATAGGTACAGGATCGTAAATAAAACCTCAAACTAGTTTGTGGCCCCAAGAAATAAGAATGAATCAAGCTCTGGCTCAGGGGGGTCCATAAGCCTCCCGGATGTGGATAGAGCGAATATTTTTGGAACAGGAATCAAGTACTCGGGGTCTTACGGGACACAAGTGAGCCTGAAAAACCAAATAGCGAATATGGCTCACCGATGCCACTTTCATTAGTTATCCCATTACTACTCAGGTTAAGTTGTTTAGGTACCTCGTTATCCATCAGACACTCACATACCCTACACATGCTGTTCTACGACTCGCATGGCTCAAACAACTCATGTAGTAATGGCTCATGGGATGGGGGAACAAGCTTCGGTGGGGTTTAAAAATAAAGGCTATGCAATACTTGGGATTCAATTTAATGCAATCGCGACTCAATGATGCAAGAATAAGATAGAGGCAATAGGTACTATATGTATGCAAGCATGTGGTAGTGCTTGCTGGCCGGCTCAGTTGAAGCAAAGTATGGATCTGGTAGTGCTCTGGTTCTCTTGATATATCCCCGCCGTCTATTCGAAGAAGAACCAAACAAACAAGGGCCAACATAAATAAAGTGCGCAAGCATATGAATAAAATGCGACAAGCAAACAATCATGCCATGATGAATGATGCACAATTTGCATGGCATTGAAGTAGCATGGCATGGGTGAGGTGTGAGATACAAGGTTAACTCATTTTATTGAGTTTTGGGCCCATTTTAACCTCATATTAGTTGCTGTATACAATATATTTATATGATGCATGCTTCAAAACAAACCATGGAATGCATAAACAGAAAGGTCTCGTCGAGCTAATCATTTTAGACATATCATTTGTTAAATTTGGAGTTGTAAAACAAAAGATATTAATTATTTAAGACAAAAGGGCATTTTAATGTAATTTAAATAAACTTGGAATTTTATTTGTTCAAAATATATTTTTAAGGCCATATTTGAATTCCTCACATTTTTCTGAGTTGAAAACATATATTATATGTATTATTTGGGTTTATATTTTAAAAGTTATTTAAAACAGAATTATATTTGAATTTGAAATAAATTTGAAAAGATTTGAATTTAAAACAGAGACAGATAAATACTTTTGTTACTCAGTCTAGTTCTAGCCACAGACACTGATCAGTGGGCCAGTAGCTGACTCAGCAGCTCACGGTGCAGAAAAGGTTTTTTACACCGCGGGTGCTGCCAGCCACGGAGACCGACAGGTGGGCCTGGCTACGGTACGTCCACGTGCGTGCGCTGAAGCGACAGGTGGGGTCAAGGCGGAGCGGGTTGATGAATCCGAAGACTGGGTACCTTTTTGCAAAAGGACTGGGGTGGCGGGTGCTGGACCGCGGGTTTAGCCGAAAAAGAAAGCAGGGGGGTATGCGCAAAAGGGTTGCCCGTACTGTGCTTCTTCTCCGCGCCGCGGACGGATCGGTGCGCGTCTGGCGCGGGGCGGGGGATCGATCTGGCGACCTCACGCACGCGCGCGTTGGCGGCTACCGCTGCGGTGGGCTGGCGTGGTTGTCAGGGAGGGCGGACGGGCCTAGATAGGGCTTGATGCGCGGCAGAAGCGAGCAGACACGCATGCGACGCCGGCGCACAGAGGCCGTTCGACGGATGGTCCGGCGCGACCAGGAAACGGTAGTGGAGAGGAGCATGTCTAGGAGGGTTAGGGGCTCACCGCGAGTTGCTTGACGTGGTCGGATCGGCCTGGGGCGCAGGAGGCGATAGCGATGACGCAGACGGACGGCTAGGGTTTCGTGGTCGGCCTCATGGAGTACATGGCGTCAGGTCTCCTCCTCCTGACGGCTGGCACGGCGGCCTCCTAGGCGCCTCCTCGTTCTTCCTCGACACCTAAAGCTCCTCGCCACCGGCTGCAGGTAAGGAAGAGAGGGACCGACTGGCCGCGTTGGGGGTAGATAGAGACGATGGAGAAGATAGAGAGGAGAGGGCAGCCTGGGTGGATCTGACGAGCGAGGAGGGGGTGTGGGGGTGGTGGTAGGTAGCAGAGGGAGGGGGAGGTGCCGTGGGCGGGAGAGGAAAAGGTGGCTCGCCACCTTTTCTTCCTCCACCCTCACGTGCTTTCAGGGCAGGAGGCAGGGCGGTGGGGACTTCCAGGGAGGTGAGGCCAGGGAGGTGGGAGGCTCGGGCTAGGGGGCCACAAGGCAGGAAGGGAAGGAGCAAGAGAGGGAGAGGCTCGGGTTGGGTGGTGGTAGTCTCGGCTAGGGTTAGAGGGAGCCTTGGCCAGGGCTTGTGTGGTGGAGGGGGGTAGCTGGGTGGCATGGTGGGGCCGGCTAGGTGAGAGAAGAGGGAGGCCGAGAGAGGTGAAGGGTAGCTTAGGGTTTTGCTTGAAAAAGGGGGGGGTAGGTTAGATGGGGTAGCTTAGGGTTTAGAGAGAGAGGGGAAAGATGAGGTGGTGGCACTCCTTTGCCAAGCCCAAGCATAAACAAGATCAAACCAAGCTAGGCCAAAAGAGAGGAAAGAAGGAAAGGTGGTGATGGCAAGGATGGAGATGATGATGAGGTTTAGGCAAGATCCAAATAGATCCAGCCCAAAGAGAGGGAGAGAGAGATCTAGAGATGATCCATTTTAAACTCAAATAAAATCCAAATGACAAGCAAAAAGGTGGTACTTGCATGGCCCATGCAAAATATTTATTGCCATGTTGACTATTGTGAAAACAATATTATCTCATGGCATCATTATTATGCATTCCCAAAATTGGAATAAAAGCCAAGACAAAAAGAATTATAAAGGATGCCCCATGTGGAATAGACGGAGATGACCAAGTTTGAGTAAAAATGGGACTTGCTAGTGTGTATGTTCCACTAGATGATCAATAGTCCCAAACTATTCCAACCTGAGCATAATTCCATGATAAACCATATGGAAGCCAGAAGAAAGGGTCCCACTCACAAGGCATGCAAAGATGGCCATGTGGCTCTCCACATATCCATATTGTGAAAACAACATTATTGATATATGAGAGCATGTGGAAAAAGAACTGGATCCATCCCAACCCACATGAGCTAGAGGTAAACCCAAATAAAGTGCAAAACTCATATTTAGTTGGATGGTGGAATTATAAGGTGGTGAAAGAAAGGTGGTGGAGTTAATAAGAGATATGCCCCCAACTCAACTTGGGGATTAAACAATATATCAAGAACCAAATACAATATCAAGAGGCAAATACAATTAACAATGCATATGAGAGAAGAACCAAATCAAAAAGGGTTTTATATGATGCTCAAATGCAAGGTGGCATGATGATATGAGCATGATATAATGATGATGCAACAATTCTATATAGGAAGGTAGCATCTATCTAGACTAGGCTAGTAGCATTGCAATTGTTAGACAATTAGGATGCTACAGATAGTGATTAATATGCTCTCATGGTCAAAGGAGAAGGATACTATGCTTCTAATATTGCAACGATGAACATGTGACTTGATGGTGTTGCAATACATATAAATCTAACCTATAAAGGGTGGGGGTCCTAGGAGGCTTCACAAAAATCTGATTTAATTGTCCATTAGATCTGGCCTGCACTAAATCTCAGCCATTAATTTTTATCAACGCATGGTATATATAAAGAGATGGAACCCTAGCCACCGGCCTCCTAATCCCCACGCGCATGTGCTGCTTGTCAATCCCCTCCATCGTCACCACCACCGCCAAAGTCCTTCTCCTCCACCCCCTCCACGTGCCTTCTCCTCTCCAACCATGGCCCCTAGCCGCCGGCCTCCTAATCCCCTCGCGCCTGTGCTGCTTGCCAATCCCCTCCATCGTCACCACCGCTACCAAGGTCCTTCTCCTCCACCCCCTCCCCGCGCCTTCTCCTCTCCAACCATGGCAGCAGCACAGTCTGCCGCGCACCGGACCATCATCGGAGGAGCGGGTGGTGGCCGGCGCTCGCAGCACAGCCCACCACGACCCGTGTCGTCACTAGGAGAAGCTTCCGTGCGTTGGCCATCACCGAGAGGAGCAGTAGCCGCGGTACGGTCGGAGCAGGAACGGCTGGTGGCTGGCGGGAGGAAGCAGGACAACCCACGCCGGCCCACGCTTCGTGTTATCGCCTAAGGGGTGGGTGTGGCCGAAGGGAGCAGCGCAACCTGCTGCCTCGCGTGGTGCCATCGTTGGGAGGAGACGCCACATGTCGTCCTGTTGCCGAGGGAGCAACAGCTACCATGGTAGGATGAGCGGCTGGTGCCTCTTCTTTGAAGGATACGTACATGTTTTCTCTTTAGGTTCTCCATCTTCCTATAGAAACTAGAATTATTTTAGCTAACACTAATTTGTTTTATTTACAACATTGGATGGGGAACAATTTTATCACGTGTGGTGCCCCAATAATGGATTTCTCTCTCTACTAACTTGATGTGTGCATTGGCTTTCTTTGAAAAATATGCTGAATACTTGTGTTTGCTTCAGGAATAAATGTCACGGTACATTCTCTCTATTGTTTTTTGGCACTCTACTACGTTATCTTATATGTTGGTAATCGGTTGTGCTTTACTTTTCGGCACATGTGGGAATTTAACTGAAAACACAAATTTACTTTAATGAACGAATAGTATTTGTTGATGAAATATATGAAACAGATATGAATAAAGGCTACCTCTCAAGATTACACCTCTCAAGTTTTTTTATTGATGGTTTTAAAGAACATACTGTCAAGGTGACATGATTTAAAATAGATATTGATGAGTGCTACTCCAAACATGGAACCGTTCCCATGTTATTATGAATGAAGAGCAGCAAGTCACCAACTATCCATGTTCCTGTGAGTTGATATCCTCTCAAATATAAATCATTTTCTTCAGAAAAAAGAGAGCATATGATTAGTCTGTATAGATAATTTTATTGTATCATGTCTATCTTTGTGGAACGTTTCATTGTGGCATGTTACTGTTCAGATTAATAGCTTATGGCACGGTTTATTTTTTGGGGAAGTTTTTATTTATTTTGCCAACAAATAGTCGCTTAGGCTTGATAGTTTTCCCTTTATGAGCTGAATTATGGGTTCAGGTCTTCATACATTGATGTTGTTACTGCACTTTCTTTAGTTAGAAATCATGCTGGTTTACTGGTTTAGTAATTGAGAGGGATTAATTAGGCAAACCAGCAAGCTCATAAATGATGTATTTCACTCCTTGATTTATTAATCTATAACTAATTATGTCTTCTGAATGCAAAATTTTGCTTAATTTGCTTCTCCAAATTAGCCTAATGCCATTTGTGGGTTCTGGGAGGGTGGTAACATGCTAGCATGTTACTATTTAAACTGATAGCTTATGGCACGGTTTTGGGGGAAATTTTTATTTATTATTCCAACAAGTAGTCCCTCAAGCTTGATAATTCGCCCTTTATGAGCTGAACTGTGGGTTCAGGCCTTGAAACATTGATGTTGTTGCTGCACTTTCTTTGGTTAGAAATCATGGTGGTTCAATACTTGAAAGGGATTAACTAGCCAAACCAGCAGGCGTATAAATGAGGTATTTCACTCCTTAATTTATTAATCTATGACTTATTATGTTTTCTGAATGCAAAATTGTGTTTAATTTGATTTTCCAAATTAGCCTAATGCCCTCTATGTGTTCTGGGAGAGTGGTAACTTGCTAGCATTTCAATGGAATGATAAATGAGCAGAATTAAGTTGTCACTTCTTTTTGTTATTTTCCTAAAGCAATGCATTGGACCAAATGAGTGTGGGAGTTCTTTTTCCTGATTTCCAGTTATGGGGTGTTGTTGGTATCAGGTCCACGGGATTTCTTAGCAGGGTTTACTTTATAGTCATGATTGTGTGCATATGTATTTTCAGAATACAATTTAATATCTTGGTACCCTTTTTGTTGTACCTCTTCATCTTCTTTGATGGGAAAAATCTTTAGCAACACATAAACATTCTCTTTGCATATTTTCTAGCTTTAGATTTTGGTGTGCTCCATCTGTAATATGTCTAATCGATGTGACCTAGCCAGTCAAGATCATGCTTTGGATGGTTTTGATGCCCAACTGTTTATACCTTATGAAGCACGTGTATGGGGGTTTTCCCTCCTATTGCCTGAAAGCGAACTAATATTGCCATATTTTTCATGTTCCCGGCCAGTTCACACTTCTTGTGAGTGTTTCCAAAAGTTTAATGTGTTTTCCTCTCAGAATATGATTTAGTTAAATTTTCTTATGTATGATGTAACCTATAGGTAACAAATAAAGTCAAGCTCCAAATTAAGGTGGAATCTATATGGGACCTAAGGAACATTCTCTATGTTACAAGGCTAAACCAGGAACAATTCTTAAATTGGATTCTAAGAAAAGCTTACTATGATTATACCCCATGGAAGACTAAAGGATGTGCTTTACCTAGCTTGAGCCATATCGTTACTTTGTACCCCATGGAAGATTACTGCTATCCATGGCTGGTACGTCAATATGAGATTCGATCCCTACAGGTGCTACCAAGGGCAATCCTTAGACCGGTTGAGGCAAGCTTTACTATGATTATTGGTGCATCTGCGATAATTGAGCGGAGAGATGGCAGTTTTGATAATTTTCCTGCTTGGGCGTATTATCTTGCATAGTTTGTTGATTCTGCCTACACCAGCTGAAACTCCAAAGCATCTTGTGGGTATGTCCACCAATTTTTTTGTCTACATTCCTTTGTATATTACCTTATTATCGTTTAGAGTTAGAATTCTTGTTTGTTCATTGATGATACCACATCGTTGCGGATATACCTTAGAAGGTAGCCTAACTTGGAATTGTTATTTATACATGTTTAAATACAAGTTGGGGTTTATTTCGTCATATAGATACAATAAAGATGGATAGTAGAATGATTTACTTGGAAAGTCAAAATAGAAATTCGGATAATGGTTCCAAGTACACCGGTTTACTTTTTACACTGGTTAATTTCTTCATTATAAGACCCTCCTATTTATAATTTCCAAACAAGAGTGAACTCTATCCTGAACAAGTTGTGTGAACTAGCTTCTTCTGGTCAGTTATTATTTCATTAGTAGGATGGAGAATAGTTATATTCAGATTTGTAGAGGCCCTTGTATTGTTTAGCGAGGTATATATTAATCGGGTTGATTGTTTATATGCATCTCGCTTGAATAATTTTAGGGCATTAGTAGCTTGCTGAATATCTTAGTTCTAGGTGGAACATAAGCTATTGATCCAAGGATTGAGGATGATCTCACTCTTTTCATATCTTTTACTATTCAGTAATTGTCTAGGAACTTGTGCTCAAAGGTACAATAATGTGGTTATATTGGTGTTTGAGCCGTATCGTGCATGAGTTGGGTAATGCTTGCATCATATTCCACTTTCCATACACCATTGTAGACCGAAGATGTCGGTAATGATTGTTGTAGCTATTTGCACTTCAAAATCTGTAGTAATCCGATTTTACCTGGCATTTTCCTGAAATTTTGAATCACTTTTGTCAAGCATATCCCTATCTCGGTGGAAGGCTGAAATCAAGATAAATGCATCTACCGGTCTAGGAATTAAGAGTCCTAATGAGATTTTCAACATGGGTATTGGTTGAGAATGAGATAGATATTTGTTACAGTGGATTCATCTACAAATGTTTGACTAATTCATTAATTATTTATAATGTTCTTTAATGAAATGTTGTTGTGCTATTCTGAACCTCTTGCCTCCTGTTACAATAGCCGACATCTGCATATATGGACATCAATAACGTGTCCCCTTTTGTGACCATGTTGGCCAAGGAGTATCTATGGAAACCAAAGAAGTGACAACATCTCTCACCCCCGTTAGCTGAGAAAAGGTTGGTATTGTTCTCCCTAAAAAAAGATAGCTATGATTAGTTGTTATTTGATGTTCTGACTGTGGATTGTTCTGTTCATGAACTACAAGCACAGATCCTGTCTCAACAAACTAGCCTGGCAAAGGTGAGCAAGAAGATAGAAATACTTAGGTTGTGGCTCTGGTGTAGTGAAAATAATATTTCTATATTTTGCACCGTCTTGATGTTTCCACATGATTTGGTACCCACCGTACCTAATTATGCACATGGTATTCTAGGTAGATGTTAGTTTGATTGCTTGTTTCTCTCGAAATGGTAAAGTTGTAACTTGGTGTGCCCCAGCTATGGAATGAATTCGACATTCTAGAGTTTTTTTGGCTAGCATGTTAGGCTATCTTATTTTCATACATGGGTGATGCGTAGCATGCTTGTGGTCTATATAATTTTGTTTTTATCTATTTTTCTAGCTGTCACAGGTTGACTAGAGTTTTACAGTAATCAAATGTTAAATTTTGCAAGAGAAAGCTTTGATATGATTTTTCCTCTCCATTATAATTATTGACCAAGCTGGTTATTTAGAATTGAATTTAAGGACCTACCATCAATATTGGAGGAAAGGTTGTGCACGGATGTTATTTCTTTTGTTTCTCATATGCTAGGTGAAGTTGTCGGTCTAATATAGACCACCAGTTTTTTTGTTGATATATGTGCAAGATGGAAATTTGTGGTCTCAATTTATGAGTCTTTTTACTAAAAAATCTAAGTCTTACGACACACGATCCTGACCTGCTGATGGGGCAAAATCAATTCTTATTAGTGAGTTGTTTCTATACTGCAGGAAAAGCCAAATTGCACTAGCCTTTTATTGCTTTCTTATAGCACAGAGGTTGATCGGATGGATATGATTCTAGCCACCTCGGCACTTAGGGAACGGCGGCTGTCTGATCAAGCCTACCAGTCAACCTGAGCAGTTTACTTTTTCATTGCCTAAAATGAGAAGGACGACAACACGGTAAATTTTACTCGGTAGTACTTTCACCCTTGTGAAGTGCCAAAGACATTTGATGAAATACATATTTTGTATAGGGCTCTGTGCAAGAATCTGGAGCTTAGGTTGAGACTGATAAGGTTCTGATCAACCATCTCATAAAGAACATGTATACAACCTGTGTTGTCAGTGTGTGGGTTATACCTGTGTTTTCTCTTTGCCCTTTTGTTTCTGACCTACAACTGGAGATAACTAACTCATGTCCAGTGTCGAGGAGCTTGCCTCCATCTGACAAGAGATAGCATTTTTTTCCATGCCAATCAAACCATTATAAGCATGTTCCTAGAATTCTTGATATATTGCTTGCTTTTCTGACTAAATATGGTACTCAACCATTGCTTGCAAAAGTTCATCACCATCCCTGAAAGGTTTAGCCAGCGCACTGGACTGCTCATTTACGTTTTTCAAAGTTTCAATACACAATAACTAACCCTATGATTATGCAGGGTTGTTGTGTTTTGGCTATACGAACTATAGACAGGTGCCTCCTCCTTATCGTGCATGCCAGTGTTAATTTGGATCGGGTATGGGGATGATATCCATGCTGCTTAATCAGATCTCCTGTTACTTAATTACATGGACTAGCTTGTGGATTTTGTTTACTTCAACTATTTTATCTGTTACCACTGGTTTCTTTATTTAGCTTTATGACCCGGGAGTTCCTTACATGCGAAAGTACCAACTGATCCGAGAGAAGTTCATTTTTTCCTTTGGTTGTTTCTTTAAGATATGTTGTCCAAAAATTTGGTTATGTCTATGTTGTCCGGTAAAAAGGTTTAATTTTCTATGATTTCACTCCGTGTTGTAAGCCATGTCATACTATTTGACCAATAGTACTCTCGCTTAATATAGCGTCTTAGAAGAAGTTTATCAGTTTGTAGGTTGGGGGAGGGGGGGGGGGGTCGTGCGCCAAGGCGGGCCCCTAAATCTAGTTAGGGTAATATCCACCACATCATTCACCAATGATATGACTCCAATGTCAGTTGGCATAACTACACCATGATCAGGAAACCTTGATCATCAGTTGCCCAATGGCATAATATAACTAGAGGCTACTAGAAACTCTGGTTGTTTTATATCACACGTGTATCAATGTTTTCTCTTGATACAGTTATATCGTGATATAAAATTGTTACAAACTAATGAGATATGATAATAAACATCCTTTATTATTTGCGTCTAGAGATTATTTCCTTCAGCTACATCTATGGGTAAGAAAAATCCAGAACCAGCAATGACGACCTAATCGTACCATCGCAAAGATATACTATGCCGAAGTCATTGATAAGGAAGGCCGCAAGTAATAGGAAAGTACAAATGTTCTTGCTAGGACATTTAACATACACTGATAAATTTATAGTCTTATGGCTATTGTTTGCCACAAAACAATATTGTAAGAAACAGGTTCCTCATTCATGCATCGGAGCTGGAGGATAAGTGCACTTGAACACTTTTTGTAACATGGAATGATCGAAGCGACCACCTTAAACACCGAAGGCCTCACCAGCTTGAAAGTGAGAAAACATCCAATATGAAGACCATGATATGCGAAAAGTCCTCTACAACCATCGTCCATCACTACTTTGTTGTATTCACGCATCTTCATCTTCACGTACCACGTACCAGGCACAACCACTACATATTTTCAGCTTGATACCCCTTGGGATTGGATGGCCAAGGCATCGAGCGAAAGAAGGAGGAATGCACAGAACCCTTAACCCATCGCCGCTCGCCGCTCTGGCCAATATCCTAGAGTACTTTCGCGAACTTGTCCGTGGTCTCATCTTCATGATAATGACCGGTCTTGAGTCGCCTTCCATGTTTCGTAGGACTGATGGATCCATATTCCTTCTCATCGACGTTGTTCTCTACAACCGTGGGAGAAGAATCAACACGGGGCGCCATCTTCTCTCCTTCTGAAACGATGTCCAAAATTTCCAACACATCAACTCTTTTCTTGGCTTTTAGAAGTTTCGGGTTCTTAGGCGTCACGCTTTCGTCTCCAAGAGCTTTGTTGTCTGCCTTGAGCACGCTATGAGATCCATCTCTCGTCTCCACCCGTGAGACGCCGCACAAATCAGTCTCCACCTGGATATTCTTCCGCCTCGCTCCTGATCTCTCCTTCGGTATGCCTGAAGACAGTTTGTCCTGCCTCCCAAATGGCTGAAAGACAACAATATGAAATGAGGATCATATGCATCATAGGCTATAGGAGGCGTGGAAAAAAGCGAACATGTTCGCACGTAAGTACGAACGTGTACAAGCGCACTTTCGCGAACAACACGCGCGGGGCGAGCCCGCATAGGTCCTATCGCTCCGAGCCATGCGATAACACACGAAAGTCCATGGTCTAGGGGTTTCCAGAAAACACCGATGAATAGCATCTAATGTGAGTAAGACTACGATAAACCAACCATATTATAGTATAGCAACATGCAAAACAACTCACCGCTATCGAAACGAGCGAAGAACGTTGTACGCACGCCATACGAAGAAAGGGAACTCTAAGGAACATCTAGCTTTATAGAGGAGACACCGGGACTCGAGAGTTTTCGGACGAAGAGACGAAGTGCTAGATATCTTTTAGTCGAGGAAATCCGACGCGTTTATACCGACTCGCGACGTAACTCCCTTGCAGGGCCCACCGCTAGACATGTGATTGTTCGGATAACCGTTTCTTCCTAAATCTCACGAAATCACCTAAAACGGGCTAAGGTAGGTGATGCACACATCACACCGCTACACGATTCATGTCATTCATGTTTGAGTGTAGATTTTACAAAGTTCGCGTGTAAATTTTACGAAGTGGACAAAAAGAGGCTAAGGAAAATATTTTACACACCTCATCTTTACGCAACCCTGCCATTCATAAATAGTTGGATAAAGACAAAAATATTTGAAAGAATGATACGTATATCTTAATAGCCTTAAATGTGACGTAAAAGATTAGCAGGCTAAATAAAGCATAATGAGATGAATATTTTTTTATCCATTCACAACCCACGTACACTGAGTAAAGTCACGTACAAACTGTCGTTACACTTAATAGAATACTGGCAAGTCATCTATCTAGATTCTAGGTCGCGTGTCCCTGTACGCGAGATACTGAAAAAAGTATCTCATAACACACGCCCACGCTTCTCCGCATCGAGTGTAGACTCCATGGCGAGGAATAGCGAGAAGCCGTAGGCGACGCAAGGAGGACGTTTCGTATGGAGACTGTTGTACCGTTCCACAGTTATCCCCGTACTCGCCCTAACCCGCACGCCCGCTTCTTTCTCGGTGTCGATGCCCGCAGCATGAACGAAATCGCGTACACCATAGACATAGAAAAGCGCTTTAGACGTTGTTGTGTAGAGCGCTCACTGAGAGTTACCGTTAGGAGCATCCTCATCAGATACCGAGAACGTTCCAGCGGAAACCATAGGTAACCTGAAAAGGAGAAATCAATCCAGCAAGTAACGTGATGAAGATCACCACACCTCAAACCTGAGCACGACAATCCTTGATGAACAGAAGAACGTCCGCAGCAATAATCTGATAAACAATATCGCCGTCCCCGGAGGGATGATACACGGTGGAGCACAATATAGTTTTTAGACTAAACAACTAAATTCTCCTAAACCCTAGGTGGCTGGCTCCTTTATATAGGAGGCCTGCAACTAGTCGGTTGGATAGATCCAAACCGAACACATAAACGGACTCGAACCTAACCTGGATTCAGACCCAATAACATAGCAATAATATTTGACATAACTTTAGACTTATCATTACATATCGTAGGTCGTCCTGACGTGCCAATTATCAATGGGATGCGCCCGCATCACCTAGCTTGGTGGAGTCCTGAAATTAGGCTTCATCTCCTCCTTCATGCCCATATCATCATCCCCCCTTCAAGAAGCGTTGTCCCCAATGCTTGCCGGTCGGATCGGAAAGGTGGCGTGATATGAACAATTGCTTCACGCGTCTTGTCCATCTTCAAGTCTTACTTTCCTTCCACTTCGCATCCTCCCTCTCGGCTTACTTGACTTGAAACATCCCTTGGCGCCTACACCTCCTTGCGTCTCCATACGAGCTTGGAACTAGATGCCATCGTCTTCTTCTTCTTCTTCTCAACTCTTCTTGGAACCCGTGGTTGCTGAACATGGACCTTCTTTGCATGACCCTGCATAAGATGAGTAATGCATGGACCACACAACCGACGAACATGTCCATCCTTGCCTCTATGCATCCACACAACTGTCCCAACAAAACGCCTCATAGGTGTGCTAATAAAACTGCTCTTGTTACCCCGCTGCACCTCATGCACTAGAACATCAGGAGCACAAATGTCATCCGTCTGAACACCTGCGTCAACACAAACAACCTTCTGAACACATGCTGCAACATCCTTCCTCTCAACAATAAGAGTATGAACTTCAACTAGCTTGTCACTAACAAGTTCCACTAGCTTGTCATCTACAGGCATAGCTGAAGCAATATCAACATTGTCGCACTGTGCATCATGCTCTTCATCCTACACCTTAGCTAACCCAGATTTTGGCTTAGCCTTGCGCACCTTCTCCTCATGTACCACCATCTCTACATCAGACTTTATGTGATCATTCTGCATAGGCTTCAAAGTCTGCTGTTTGCCACCATGCACAAAAGAATATGTATTTGCTCTTTCAGCATGTGTAACGTTGCGATCATACTACCATGAACGACCAAGTAACAGCCCACATACCTCCAATGGCAACACATCACACTCAATCTCATCAACAATCACCAACTATAAATGGCTCACGCATCTTATGAGTTACCTTCACCATACCACAACTATTTAACCACTGTAGATGCTTAGGTTCAGAAATACGCCATGTGGACAACCCCAACGCTGTCACCATTGCCTTACTAATGCCATTAGTACAGCTTCCTCCATCAACAATCAACTTGCATGTTTTGCTTTTGATCATACACTGCGTCTGAAATAAATTCTAATGCTGGCCCTTGTCAACTGTCAAGCATCGCCTTGTACTTTCTTGAATTGCAAATTCAGCCCACTCAATGGTACAACATCCTCCGGAACAATCACCTTGTCCTCTATCTTCGATGGTGCCAAAAATTTAGCACGTAATTTTTTGTGTAGTCCTCCCAAACAGTAGTCATTGAGACACCTCGCGTATGTGTGTCCATATTCCACCACCGCCAAATTCGCGCATCCTCACGCCTTTTTGCAAGACGAAAAGCGATATTGTCGTCAAACTGCAAATCTGGAGAAAGAGCAACGCATAAGCGAAAACCAGCTTGCATTGTTTCTTCCTATAACTTGTATTCTGTCGGTGTTGCAGAATGTAAGAGCTTCCACTTCAATTTACTAGAATCCTAGCACACACAATTTTTCAGGTCTAGATAACCATTATAGACGTCACACGCTGAAAAATCACTAACATCATCCTCAAGATCCATCTCTGAATTTTAGCAGAAAGATTAGAGACAGGGCCCGTGTGTTGTCTGCCTAGGCGAGAACTCCAAGCGGTCACGGGGCGCTTCCCTCGATCGTAACTAGCCTCGCTCAGGGACAGAGTTGTCTGTCCCAAGGCGTGCGGGCGAGCGACGTGGTACTCCGGGAATCTTTAGCGATCGAACCTTCCTCCTGGTCCAAAACGATGCGGCAGTGGCGATTCTTTTTTTACTTCAGACTAACGTGATCCGCTCGAGGCAGCTGGAGGGCCTCGCTCGAGGACAGAGGACGTCTATCCTCAGGCGTGCGGCGAGAGCGCCAAGCGCGGGCGGATCGAGGGCGCCAGGCACGTGCACGCGAGCCTCCGTGCGCTGTCGCTCTTTTTTTTTCAATTCCCCGATCGGATCTAGTAGTAGATCGGTAGGGCTCTCCAAAAAACGCTAGCAGGGGCAAAAATTAGGAAGCCGATCTCGACCTTGGCTGCCGACGGAATTATCTTGATCCACGATTAGAGGGATACACGGAGACAACTCGGCGCCTGCCTCCCACCTTCCTTTCCTGGACTCCACGTACCAGCTGCCTTGATCGGATCTGACCAAATCGCTGCACGATCGGATCTACTTCCGATGGATTCCGATCTAGCTCAAGAACTCGCCTCCCAATCTCTTCTCCAAACAAACTAATCTGCAAACTGCTTGTAGAAAAATAGTGCACAGATGATCTAAAAACACGCTGTGATCAACGAGAGCTCTGATACCACATGATACGGATCAAGCCGATGATCCTATAATTTTTTCCCCATCTTTCATAGCCAGTCCACCAGGTAAGTAATATTCCAATCGCGCGATGAACGCAACCTGAAGAAGAGGAATCAATCCAGCAAGTAACATGATGAAGATCACCACGCATCAAACCTGAGCATGACAATCCTTGATGAATACAAGAACCTCCGCAGCAATAATCTGATGAACGGTATCACCGTCCCTGTAGGGATGATACACGGTGGAGCACAATATAGTTTTTAGACTAAACAACTGAACTCTCCTAAACCCTAGGTGACTGGCTCCTTTATATAGGAGGCCTGCAACTAGTCGGTTGGATAGACCCAAACCGAACATATAAATGGACTCAAACCTAAGCTGAACTCGGACTCAATAACATAGCAACAATATTTGATACAACCTTAGACTTATTATTACATATCTTAGGTCGTCCTGGCGTGTCAATCATCAATGAGATGCGCCCGCATCACCTAGCTTGGTGGAGTCCTGAAATTAGGTTTCACCTCCTCCTTCATGCCCATATCATCTCTTGATACAACATTATGCAAATACGTAGGCAATATCGAAATCTACAGAAATGATGAAAAACACGTTAAGAAAAAGACGTATAGAGAAAGAAAAAAGTAAGAAAAACAAATGAAGACCGACGAAAATGGCATGTACTTTACGAAATAGTCGCGAACGGATACGAAGGACAAAAAATTCCTCGAACCGCATAGTCTCGAGACCTAGACGTCGAAACCTATAAAAAAGCAGAAATAGCAAAGAACACATCAACCTAAACACGCCGAGGAAAACAAAATGTAGCAAAAAACTAAACAATAAGCAACGAAAAGGGCACATATCATACATCACCGAGGAACATGAAGGACGAAGAGAGTCCACAAGCTGCACAGTCTCGCGAGACCTAGACGTCCAGACGTCGAAAAAGAATCAAATATGCAAATTACAGGCAATATAAAGTGTAACAACTGAAAAAGGAAAGAAACAGAAGGACAACGGGAATAAAAGAACTTACCAAGTCGCGCCGAAGGAAAGGATCCCACAAGAACATCGATAAACTGCCGAAAAATAAAAGAAAAACCGTCAGAAAAAAAACACGTGAACGGAAAGACCGAAACCATAATGCAAAAACGAAACGTGCTAGGCGTCGGAAGAGAAGATACATAAGAGAAAGTGAGTCAACGCTATCGTGTGCCGTCACCAGCGAAGAACACCGTCTTGAAGCGATGCCTATGAGCTGCCGATTCTTAAAAAAATCCATTAGTAAACATAAATGTGGATAAAACAAAATTAAAGAAAAAAAGAAGGAAGCAAACATACCAACCTGGACGTAAGTGAGAGGATGATCGGGAGAAGAAAAAAGCAATACAGTCACTGACGTTTGTTACTTGTCGCGCCCATCGATGGCTGCAGCGCCACCGTAGGATAGATCCTTCCAGGCGGCGCGTGTAGCCGATAACAGGAGCGAATCGAAACACGATGGTGTTGTGTAAAAGAGGCTAGGGTCTAGGTAAGACGAAAGTTAGGTAACCTGATGCGTGCAAACGAATACGCCAAAATAGTTTTATACCAGGACCGTTTGCACGCACGTGGTAGCCGCCTATGAGAGACGTTTTCCAGCGCAAACAGGACCCATCCAACATGTCTACCTTCTCTGCTACCAACTCGTCTGGCAGATGACCCCACCGAACAGGACAACCATGGATGGTGATAGGTAACGCTTCTCGCTTGTCTCTCACCCGCGAGAATCCGCTTCCAGCTAGAGTCTACGCCGCCAGGTGTGCTTTCATCCGCGACAAACCATTGCCGACTACGGATAACGTAGCCAGCTCGGACATGGATAGGCTCCGTAGCACGATCGTGGTGCGAGAAAACGTATACGTCTATAGCCTATGTTGCCAGCTCGGTTCTCCGCCGCGAGAAACCGCGCACGCCCATGACTTTCCACGCCACCTACGCTACCAGGTCAGCTCCCCAGCTCGGTAAACTGCATATAGAGAGGTTCCACAGCAGAACGCACGATCTAGATGGACCCCACGTATGCGAGAATACGCGAACTTATAGGGTCTAGCTGCCACATATGTTTGAGGTGGACCTAGGACCGCGAGAAACCGCACCCGGAATAGGCTCACACCGCCACATCGGCTCTCGGCGGGCCCCACAACCCGATGGATGCGGAGCATTGTCACGCATGAAATGCCTCTCACCGAGCGCGTCCCAGCCCGCCTACGCTGACGACGGCCCCATGTCGCGCGCCAGTCCCACTGTATGGCGACATGGGGTACCACGACGCGTGGTACACCCGCCCACGGTCTTGAATCTTTCGTCCTGGCCGGCAGCGGGTCTGCCTCACGGGATAATAAGGGTCTGTTGGGACGTCGTCGCGTATCCTCTCCGGCGTCCATCCCACAGGAAAAGAATTAGGATGACGTGGATAAGAGTTTTGAGCCAAAACAATCTAGCGCTATTATTTACTCCCGATTTATTTTTTAGTTCTTCAACAGTAATTCGTTGACCCTTCCACCATAATTTCTCGATGGTAATAATCATTAAGTAATTTTTTGAGGGTGTGTAATTTTCTGATTTTAATTCATCACTAGTTAGTGACAATATTTTTTTCTCTTTGACGGTATTCTCTAGCATATCTTTCTAGGCGCAAATTCCCTGTAGTAGCTACTCTATAGTAATTCTTCGGTGGTGAGAATTTTTTCAACATTAATTCGATAGCATTTTTTCCATCCTTTTTCCTCTTTGGCAGTAATTCTCCAACACATTTTCTAGCCGTAATTTCTGAGAGTTATCCTAGAAGTGACCGGAGCCACCCTCGGTTGCCCTTGGACTCCTCAACCGTCATATTATCGCTTTCATGATGAATAGAGAGTAATCCACCTCAGTCTATGGGTTAGTGGCATTAGATTGATCTCTCTATATGTACTATCATCATTTAGAACTATACAAGATGCTCTACATGATTATGATCCTCTATGTTAGATCTTTTGATTACGTGATTGCAAATTCTAGTATGTGTTTGATGTATTTCTAGGTGCATATTATTATTCCGTTCATGTGTACATGTTCTCATAAAACAAGTATGCTCGCACGTGAGAGGTGGAACGTGTGTGTTAGTTGGAGTAACTAGTAGTAGAAACTGGATAGTGACATAAAATTTAGGCCTTGCTATGGTTATTACCTTTGTATCGTTACCTTATTAGGGGAAGAGAATGCATATGTTATCATCGTCTAGTGACATCAAAGATGTGTTCATTTGGTCGAGGTAGTATATTTATTATTCAACGTCATGTCAAATAGCTAAATCAATGCTTTACTTTTTTACCTTTCGATGGTGATTTCTCGACACAAATTTTGGGCCGTAACTTTCTGACAGTAGTTCTCCTATACATATGACATAATTTATTTTACATTTGTTTTTTAATCCTTTGATGGTAACTCGTTGACCCTTCCCAATCATAAATTGTTGACGGTAATTATCCATGGGTAATATTTTCAAGGTGTGTGTTTTTTGGATCATAATACGTCACGAGTTGGTAACAATATTTTTTCCTCTTTGACTGTATTCTCTGGCATAACTTTTTAGCCAAAATTTCTCAGCGATAGTTACTCTATTGTAACTATTCAGCTACGAGTAATTTACCGACATTATTTGATATCAATAATTTTTTCTATGCTAACCATTTTTCCTCTTTAGTAGTAATTCTCCGACATATTTTTCCAACATATTTTTCCAGCCATAATTCCTCAACGAATAGTTATCCTATGATAATTCTTTGGAGTCGCGTAATTTGCCGACTATAATTCGTCTTGAGTTGTGAATGGTAATATTTTATCCTCTAGCACTAATTCCGTAACACAACTTTCTAGGCCTGTTTTCCTATGGTAGTAACCCTACGGTAAGGTGAGTAATTTTCTCCGGTGATTTGCCAAAAATAATTAATAAAATCGTATATTTTCTAATTCTTTCACAATAATTCATTGATCTAATTACTCAGTTGTAATTTTCCATAGTTATACTTTGACCGCGAGTAATTTCTTTATAGGAATTCGTTGGAAATAATTCTTCGACAGTTAGTTGACAACAATTCTTCAATAATTAGGAAAAACAATAATGATTTTGAAGAAGAAATTATTCATGAATTCAAGGAAAAAATGGGGGGCAGGACAAATATTCGTGTGTTTAAAAGAATTTATTCAAGAAAAAATATCCGCTTTATCTGGAAGAAATACTCTACTTCTAAAAAACAACATCATTTTCTCACCCTTTCTAACCGGTAGAAATATTTGAAAATGTCTGCGCCACGGTTACTAGTATTTTCTGATGCGACCAAAGTCTGGAAAAGAAAAGAAAGCCAACGGTTATCGCACAAAAGAAGATGACGGTGTCCAGACACATAAAAGCCGAAGATGGAAAAGCCTGAGCGTAACGAAAAGGCCAAGCATCTTCTTTCCCAAACCTCACACTGTCAACGTATAAAAACCTCAAAAAACCTTGCCACTCCACTACAAACCTTCCCACCCAAACGGCCAACGGACGAATCAGGCTCAGGCCATCACCAATTCCATCCATCCTCACACCCGCCGCCCGCGCCTGGAGCGGCGGGCCGCGGCCACCCACCCGCCCGCCCGCCGTCTCACGCCACCGCGGAAACCGGCACTCACCTCGCGCTCGCCCCCACGTGTCCCTGCCCTGCCGCCCGCGGGCCCCGCCTGTCACCCACCTCTGGCCCTGGTGGGCAGGCGAAAGCGACGCGTGAAGGGAGCGCTGCGCACGGCCCCCCTACCACCCCCCGATGGGTGCCCCTCCCCATCGATAGCCGCGCCGCTCTCTGCTGCCCCTGCGCCCCCGTTCCCCATTTGCCCCTCCTCCTCCCTCCCCACTTCCCGCATCTATTCCGCCGCCGCCGCCTCCTCCTCCTCCTCCTCCTAGTCCGCGCCGCCGCTGCTCCGCTTGGTTCCGGCCCCGCCTCAGCGCTGCTGTGCTCCGTGGGGCGCGTCGCCGCGCGATCCGCCGGGGCCTCCGTCGATTTGGCTCGAGTTTGGGGGCGCTGCGGCGACTACCGGAGGTCAAGCCGCTCTCGGAGCTGCGGTTCAGCGTCTAATTGGGTGCGTTTATGGGGTTTTCTGTCTGGAATTTTGCTGTGGAGAGGTTTGGCTGGCGGATGGAGTTGTGTGGTTAGGGCGGAGATTCGGATTTGTGTTTGGGTGCTGTTGTGGCCGTTTGGGGGGTTGCGAGGTTTGTTAGTCAGTGGTCAGCTTGTGTAAGAAACGGTAATGCTTCTGTTCGTGACATCTGCTTCGAAGCTAGTTGGAGTTGCCTGTGCGATAGCTCGTTGATTATTACTTCGGTTTCTATACTACTGTCAACAGCGAGGGAACTCCAGAGATATGTGTTGGCAACATGCGCAAGAGGCAAACCACCTGGGATGCAAAATAAGTATATCTGCTAGTGCAATTGTCATGCTTGCCTTTATCGTGGTCCAGTTCAAAGCACTAGTTGTGTGCTAGACTATGCTTAGGTTAGACTCCTCAAGTGGATACATGAGCAATAGATCATGGGGAATTTATGTTTGGTTTCAATGTAACTGACCTTGGAGATCAGTATTGTAGTCGAGTTATATACTAGTGATTGCGAAGGAAGGGTTAGTGTGAGGTTCCCTGGTGGGATTTGGCTACCTATTGCGTGCCTAGGTTATAGGTAAAGTTCAATTTTGAGTATCAGTGCAGTAATATCAGCCACAAGCCCTGACAACTATATTATATTCAGGTTACCCTAGTTTCCTTGCTTTTAGCTTCTCATTATAGGGTTTTTCATGGTAAGAAAATGGTTTGCTTGTTGCATGCCATTAATTTCGCTTTGCCATGTTGTATATATATATATATATATATATATATATATAGGACATATTCATACTACTCCCGGGTGTAACTACACCCACGTGTGTTTCACACCATCTAGGTAGTATATGTCATACCGAAAAGTATATATATGTAGTATGAAGTATTATAAGACTATTTGATAGTATATATACTACTTTTGAGGTAGTATGTACAAGTTTTTTACATACTCTTATTTTACGTACAAATATGAAGGGTATTTCGGAAATATAGTGCAAACTATGGCTTCACTTGCATTTTTTCATGTAACTTTATTTGAAGTATCTTAGATGTAGTATATGAACATACTCAAACCGATAAAGTATCACGTATACTTACGTATGAGAGTATATGAGACGTGAGTGTAACTACACCCAGGAGTAAGAAGTATTTTTCCTATATATATATATATATATATATATATATATGCATTTGCTGTTCCATAATATATTAGTATGGAGCAAAAGGAACATTCAGTGAAACCTGTAATTCTAATGGCCTATTTGTGCTCGTAATACGTGGCTGATCAGCTGATGTCTCTTTTTTATGCTAGAACATCATACAAGTAATTTCTGAGTAAATCCATATACCTCAAGTCCTTGGTTGTTCTAGGACTTCATCGTCCGTGCTTGATTGAGCTCCTTTTAATCTCACTTTAGATTAGTATTGCAATCCATAAGACCTTAGATAACCACACACAGAGCTTAGTATATACAATTAGTAGTTTTATATTTTTCATTTTTGAGCTACTAATAAATAAATGCATTATTCTGATGCTAGCAGCATGTGACGCCGGTATTCTGACGATGAAGGAGAGGAGCTCTTTATGTGATAGTGCAGCGGATGGAAATTGGGTTTCAAAATATAAAAGAAAGCGAAGCAAGTTAACAGCTAGCTCATCAAATGAGCATGAGGCTACATCACCAACATCGGACTCTCTAATGAACAATGGTTCCATAAAGAAGAGGTCCAAGCATGGCACTAGCATTTCTACGCCAACCAAGAAGATAAGAGGGCACGATGGGGTGAACTACTCTATCTTTTCCTTAGTTGACGTGTTAGTCCATATTGTGGATATTGTTTGCGATCTACTCTCTCCATCCATTCATATTTATAAGGCCTATTTTGACCAGACTCATAGATTAGGAAAGCTCTAAGGTTGTGGAAATTTACCAATGCGAATATTTAATTTATCCTTCTAATATGTTCTCTGGAAATATGACACAATAGTTTGCGAGGTTGGTATGCATGCATTAACTATGCACGCAATGCCTTATAATTTTGAACAATGTTGTAAAACTAATAGGCATATAAAATGATTTAAGGAAGTACTCCCTCCGTTCTCATTTAGTCTACATCCTAGAGAAAATCAGACAAACTAGTATTGCATTTATTAGTACTTATATATGTAAACAACCAATCCAAGCTACATTGCAAGTAGTGACATCCAATAGAGAGAGCATGATCACTTCGTTTTCTGTGTTCTTGTTGACTAAAAGCTAGAATGTAGACAAATATGGAACAAAAATTTAGTCTAGAATGTAGATTAAAAGAGAACAGAGGGAGTACTCCATCTGTTGCTCTTACATGTAATGTGAGCTAAATGCTAACAATGATTTAGTCACATTTCCGGGTCCGCCAATTTGTGAAACGCTTACTCGTTGACCACACAGTACAGCTTTGGTGAAACAACTGGATTTTAAGAGTTCTGAACATCTCTTCGCTAATACTGTAGTAAAACTTTTCAGAAGTAGGAACTATTAACATGTGAACTCTCCCATACCTGCAACAGTTTGCCGTATCTGTAAATGCGTGCTGATTTGGTATTCATGGGGTTAGTATGGACTGTTTTGGTGTTATGGTGTTCAGTATGTAAACTATAATGGAATGCCAGATCTTATTAGGTCATTATGCATGCGAGTGGGGACAGGGGAACATTCTAGGCAACTATAACTGCCCAAATAAATACTACGTTTTAGCCTAGCTGTTACATCTTTCTACAATTATCCTGTATCGATTAAACAGTTATTGCGACTTTAAGGCTTTGCATACTGTTATTTTCTTCACATTAATTTTGTATGTCATGTCTGTAATGCTGTTTAACTTATCTTATGCACCTATTTTCTTTGTTTCTTCAGTATTTCTACGAATGTGTAGAATGTGACCTTGGTGGCAATTTGCTGTGTTGTGATAGCTGCCCACGAACATACCACTTGGAATGTCTTAATCCTCCTCTTAAGGTTCGAAACCATTTATACTGTTTGATTACCGAACTCGTTTTTGGTGTACTGATCTGTTTTTATTTCTTTGGACCATTTCATTTCAAATCTAGCGTGCACCACCTGGGAATTGGCAATGTCCAACATGCAGTACGAAACAAGTTAGCTTGAAGTTGTTAGGCAATGCCGATGCTGACACTTCCAAACGTGAAAGAACAAGGAGAATGCGTACAAGCACCGCATCAGATAGCCCATCTCCCCATAACAAAGTCTCTGTCAAAATCCGGAATCCCATACAAGAGAGAAATGAATCAAGCGAACAAGGAAAACTGTCATGTGGTGGCACATTGAAGGAGGGTGACCCAAGTGTGAAGGATAATGAAGTTCAGAAAAAGAAGCCATTGATAGTACATTTGAAGAGGCGCCCGACCAAGGAATTATCTGCAATTACGAAGCCCTTGAAGTCGGAATTCCTTGGTAAGTCGTCAGAAGAGAAGCAGGAGAAACATGGAGGTGCTTTGAAAATAAAGAAAAATCTGCGCTCCATGGACTTGTCTCCAAAGAAATATAAAAGTAAGAGGCAACATAGTCACAGAGACTCCAAGCGAGCTGAAACTAAGAGTCTCCGATATTTGGCAACAGATGTTGACAGTGATTCATCAACGGGACCATCTACATCCCTTGAACACAGCGAATCACCACCAAAAAGAAAATCTTCGGATGGTAGGACACCTACATTGCCTACATCTAGTGCCAAGAAAGGAAAAAAGAAAGTGAAATTTGTTGACAAACAACATTCTGAGGTATTGAAACAACACTATGTTCGTATACATTTTTCATATAGTTTTGCCTTCCCAGAAATGCTACGAGTCATTTTCTCATTGGTACGCTTACATGAACTCATTAGTATGTCAGATATTCACTTAATAAACTTTCTTTTGTTTATGTTCTAACTCCACCACAATTATTATGTACTCCCTCCGTCCAGGAATAACTGACTTGAGTTTGTCTAGGTTCAAACGTATCTTGACGCATATTAGTGTATAGATACATTCGAAATGTAGACAAACTCAAGTCAGTTATTCCTGGACGGAGGGAGTACATTATTCTACGCTTTCATTCTATGCACTTCTGCAAGATCCTTTACTTTTATCTGCACTTTTCATGTTATAATTTGTATAAGCTCATGTCTGTGTTGTTTGATGATCCTATTCTTATCTTAACTCCTGTTGCTTGAACATATACATATGTACAGAATGCTGTTCATATATCTGGTAAATGGTGCAGGTCCTAGGTGTGGCAGGGAAAAAAATATTGGCTCCTCAGGAGGATCTGCAGATTGAGTCTGGGAAACAAGTACGCCATTAGCTTCCTTAACCATATATATTGCATCTTCATCCAATCTTTTTTTCGCCTTCGGTCTGTCCCCTTTTCTACATTCTCTGATTATTGACATTGTTTTCCTTAGGTTGACCGTATCTTAGGCTGTCGGCTTCAAACCAGCCAAATCATTTCACAGCCCCATGCTTCATCAGAGCAGATTGAATCAACTAATTTGCAGCCGGAAGATACAGCTCCTTCTAGTGCTTCCAGTGTACCAAGACGGCCTTTAAGCAACGATACTGATATCACTCCGGAGGATGTATACGTTGATGAATCAGCAAATTCTGCCTCCGAAAATCATTTAGATGGTGTTGAGGCAGAAAAGGAGAGTAATGGTAAACCACGTGAAAATAAGGAGTTAGTGAACCCAGACCATGCTGTGAAGACAGTGTCAGATTGTTCCACCGATCAATCCATCGCAGCAAAGGATTCTGGAGTACTAGGAGAAACCATAGCTTCAGTAAATGGTGAATTTAAGGCAATGTCTGTTGTTCCAGCTGAAGCAACATCAGAAAAGGGCAACATCAAACTTCCAGTTTCCAAAGAGGGTGCAACAGTACCGACCAAACAAGAGCATACACCTGAAAGTAAAGTACATGTAAAAATAAAAGGAACTGCAGGGAATGACCATGCTGATAGTGCATATGAATTTTTGGTCAAATGGGTTGGAAAATCAAACATCCATAACAGCTGGATTTCTGAATCTGAACTAAGAGCATTAGCAAAACGGAAACTAGAGAATTACAAAGCAAAGTACGGGATGGCTTTGTTAAACATTTGCAAGGACCAGTGGTGCCAACCACAACGAGTTATTGCTCTGCGTGTTTCCTTAGATGAAGTAGAAGAGGCTTTAATCAAATGGTGCGGCCTACCTTATGATGAATGCACTTGGGAAAGATTAGACGAACCTATCATGCTGAAGTATGTCCATTTGGTTACTCAGTTCAAAAAATTTGAACGCCAGGCTTTGGACAAGGATATGAGAGGTAACTGTGCAAATGCAAGAAACAGCCAAGAGCTGAGCGTATTGGTTGAGCAACCAAAAGAACTTAAGGGAGGCATGCTCTTCCCTCATCAACTGGAAGCATTGAACTGGCTGCGCAAATGTTGGTACAAGTCGAAGAATGTTATCCTTGCTGATGAGATGGGTCTTGGAAAGACAGTGTCTGCTTGTGCTTTACTGTCGTCCCTGTGCTGTGAATTTAAGATTAACTTGCCTTGTCTTGTCTTGGTTCCTCTTTCTACTATGCCTAACTGGATGGCTGAATTTGCATCTTGGGCTCCTCATTTAAATGTTGTGGAGTACCATGGTTCTGCACGGGCAAGATCTACAATTCGTCAGTATGAGTGGTATGAGGGTGATGCAGCCCAGATAGGTAAAAGCAAGAAATCTCACAAGTTCAATGTCTTGCTCACCACTTATGAAATGGTGCTTGTTGATGCTACATATCTTCGTTCTGTGTCGTGGGAAGTTCTTATAGTTGATGAGGGGCATCGTTTGAAGAATTCTAGCAGCAAACTCTTCAGTTCGCTCAATACGTTTTCATTTCAGCACAGGGTTTTGTTGACTGGAACCCCATTACAGAACAACATTGGTGAAATGTATAATTTATTGAACTTCCTACAGCCTGCTTCTTTCCCTTCTCTTGCATCATTTGAGGAGAAGTTTAATGACCTTGCAACAGCAGAGAAAGTGGAGGAGCTGAAGAAACTGGTAGCTCCACATATGCTTCGAAGGCTGAAAAAGGATGCAATGAAAAATATCCCCCCGAAGACAGAGCGAATGGTTCCTGTCGAATTGACATCAATCCAGGCTGAATACTATCGTGCTATGCTGACAAAGAATTACCAAGTACTGCGTAATACCGGAAAAGGTGGTGCTCATCAGTCATTGCTCAACATAGTAATGCAGCTTCGGAAAGTTTGCAACCATCCATATCTTATTCCTGGAACTGAACCTGAATCAGGTTCACCCGAGTTTTTGCACGAAATGAGAATAAAGGCATCGGCAAAGTTAGCTCTGTTGCATTCTATGCTCAAAATATTACACAGGGATGGCCATCGTGTTCTTATTTTTTCCCAGATGACAAAACTTCTTGACATCCTCGAAGATTATCTGACTCTTGAATTTGGTCCTAAAACATTTGAAAGAGTAGATGGTTCGGTATCTGTGGCAGAACGCCAGGCAGCAATTACTCGCTTCAATCAGGACAAAACTCGTTTTGTATTTTTGCTATCTACTCGGTCATGTGGTCTTGGGATCAATTTGGCAACTGCAGATACTGTTATCATATATGATTCTGATTTCAATCCACATGCTGATATACAGGCGATGAATAGGGCACACAGAATTGGACAGTCAAACAGACTTCTAGTTTACAGGCTTGTAGTGCGCGCTAGTGTTGAGGAGCGTATCTTGCAACTTGCCAAGAAGAAACTGATGCTTGATCAACTTTTTGTAAACAAATCAGAATCGCAGAAGGAAGTGGAAGATATCATTCGCTGGGGAACTGAAGAGCTCTTCAGGAATGGCGGGGAGGTGAACACTAAAGATAATGAAGAGGTTTCTGGTGCTAAACACGATGTATCTGATGTGGAGGTTAAGCATAGAAGGAGAACTGGTGGCCTAGGTGATGTTTATGAGGATAAATGTATTGGCAGTTCTACCAACCTTATTTGGGATGAAAATGCTATCATGAAGCTTCTTGATAGATCTAATCTTCCAACAACAGTAGCTGAAAGCACTGATGGTGACTTGGACAACGATATGCTTGGCACTGTAAAGGTAATTTAATTGTGTGCTTTCTTCTTCAGATAATAAATTTTTAATGCTTATGCAGTGATTCATTGGTAGTTTATGGAATTGAGTGTGGCGTTTTGTCCATGCCTCATATAGTAGTTAGCTTCAGAAAAGTTCACTTAATTTGTGTATGTTCCTAACTGGCATCATTCGGCTAGAATTTACTGTCAGTATCTGTTATAGATGGATTCATCCATAAACTTTGGTATTCTTGTTCTTGGACTGCATCAACTCTTTTCTTACAGTTCTCGTTTCTTGCTAATGATGGTTGCTAATGTTATTGCAATGTAGATTTTACTTTGTGTAGTTTATAGGTTATCTCTGGAGATATCGGTTAATAGTTTCTTTTACTTTCATCCATGAAGCAGTCAATCGATTGGAATGATGATGTGAATGATGATCCTGGTGCTACTGAGGACATTCCAAATATTGACAACGATGACTGTGAACCGGCATCTGAAACCAAACAGGATGCATCTAATCCCGTGGAAGAAAACGAATGGGACAAACTTTTACGCCTCAGGTGCTCTAAAATACCATGCACTTGTTTTTTTTTTGCCTGTCTTGCCTTATGATTATCCTTTGCTTTATATATTACTGTTTTACTTCATAACTTCAACAAACCAGAGATAGAAACCTAAATGAAGTGGAAGAATAAATACTCCATGATGGTTGGTTAGTAAAATCAAATTGGTGTTTCAGGTGGGAGCAGTATCAAATCGAGGAGGAGGCATCTCTTGGTCGAGGCAAGCGTTTAAGGAAAGCTGTTTCTTACAGGGAAACCTTCGCAGCAATTGCTAATGAAGCATTAAGTGAGGTACTTTGTGTTTTATATGACTTTGTTGTACATACTCCTCCCCCACCCCACTTTGATTATGAATCATTTCTGTGCTATTTTGCTAGTATTACTGGTATAGTAAACATACCTTGCTGAAAATCGTCACTTGAGAGATCTATCCTCTATCTTCATTTTGGCCACCTTGATCCATTGGATTGTGGCATACTTACGTTATCAAAGCACTGAGTTTCATAAAAGCAGCCGTATGGTTTTGCAAGGCGTTGTTATATTAGTGCTGCAAAATTTGGATCTGAAAGTCCAAACTGCACCACAGGCCCCAGGCACTATGATTTCTTATGTTTGAATCCTAATATTACTCGGAGTACCCCCGGGATGCTTGGGTACTTTCGACCCAAAACCTCTCCAAGGAAGCGCATCCTAAACCCATTGCAAAGTGCAAACCCTAGAATGTGGTAGCAATAATAAGAGCACCCCCTTTTGTGCTTCAGTTTTCTGGTGGTTTCTGATCTCTGATAGATTTGCTACTTTGCTAGACCAATAGAACAACTTGCTTATATGAACGTCGGTGTTTTTCCTTAGAATTCAGATAACTATCACAGAGTTCATTAAAAGTTAAAAGTTTGAATGCTTAACCTACCCTGCACACTCCATGGGGATATAATATTAGAATTGCTAAGATACAAACTCCCTCCATTCTCCGCGATGTCTGTTATGTGTTACACATGCATACCTAGGAGGCAAAATGGTTGACAGATATTTTATGAATTTAGACCATGTTTCATACAAGTAGATAGGGATACTACTAATCTACTCCCTCCGTAGCAAAATGTAGGGCATAATTTGACCATCCAAATATGAGCTTTGACCGTAACTTATTGTACAATTTTTTGATTAATGATTACAAAATCATCATCATCATAAGAAAGTGTTTCTGAAGAACCAGTAGTACAATTTTGTGTGAAACAACGTGTACTATTGGATAATTCTAGTCAAAATTTTGAATTTGGATAGTCAAAATAAGCCTTACATTATCTGGTGAGAAACAGTATGATCTAATTCCATCGATCGTCACCTCATTTTTGTGCCAACTAGGTATGCATGTGACACATATTGTGAAACAGGGTCGCTAGTTGACATCCCTTGTTATCTGCCCTGGTTTTTTTTGGCGGGTATACACAATGATTTTCTGACATTGCTATACAGGACTCTGATGATGGGGATGAACCCAAGCGAGAATACACTGCAGCTGGACTGGTTTTGAAGGAAAAATAGTACGACCTCCCCTATTCTTTTCTTTTGCATCCACAGTTTTTTCTTCAGGCATTGATTTACTTCTGCTTGCAACAGTGGAAAGCTTCGAGCTAGACAGAAGGAAAGGATTGCTCAGCGGCACGTAATCAAGAACTATGCGGATGATAGACTCGAAGATTTCATAAAATTATATGACTCTAGTCTTGATGAATATGGTGTAAACCCTTTGAGAATCGTGGAAGATCCTGACTCTGCGCAGCCATCCGGGGCTAAACGTTTCAGTGATTCGACTGCAGAAATGAGGCACTCCTCGAAGAAAGCAAAGAGATATCCTGAAATCTCTCGAGAACTTCATGCCAATTCGTCGAAGCACCACTCAAAGGCAACCGATGTCTTAAATCCAGGGATTCCACATCACCTCTTACCTGTTCTTGGCCTTTGTGCTCCAAATGCTGATCAGATAAACTCGTACAAGAATTCAAATTGTGCGCCAAGCATGAAGGAGCAAAAAAGAGCTAGTGGTGAAGTCGCCAACAAACCACTGTCACCCTCTGCTGCTGACCATTCTAGTGAACATAAAAATGATGGCCAAGCAGCTCCTAGCAAGGCTATGTTTCCTGGTTCATCCGAGACTTTGCGAAGGCTGAATAACATCATTCCAGATAGCTACTTCCCCTTCCATCCTGTATGTCCTCTTCTCTATCTCGCAATGCTCCTTTTTACATTCTAGGTCGCTGGACTATTTCATATAGTCGCCTTAGTTACCAGTGACCATGTTTTTTCTTTCAGAAGTCAAAAGTTAAGGTAAGTGTCCACTTTATTCATGTTAGGAGGGAATGTTTCACATCCTAAGATTTTATTTTCTAATTTTGTACCTGTAGTATACCCATAATAGGCATTCTTGATCAGAGCATGCCATTTTCTATATTAAACAAAAGTAATAACATGGTTCTTCTGTGCAGATTCCTCCTATATCTGGGAAGGCGCTCTGTGATCCTGTTGAAAACTCTTTACCGTCTATTGCTTCATTCCAAGGAAATATGGGCCTTCCAAACTTTGGTCTGGAAGACAATATTCCACTTAAGCATATGAAGTCAGTACCAGATCTATTTCCCAACTTCTCACTGGGCACTAGTAACGAGTATATTCGTAGTTCTATCCCAGAATTGCCAAACAGTTCATTTTTACCAAACTTCATGTCAGACATTGCTGGAACTTCAAAAAAGCAGAGGTCAAAATTCATGGCAGATATGTCTGCCCTTCTTCCAGGGTTAGGTATTAACCCAGGTCAGCCAATCCATTCAGCCATGCCTGAAAATCACAAGAAGGTATTGGACAATATAATGATGCGTGCTCAGTACGCCACAAATAAGTTCATGAAAAAGAGATCAAAACCTGATTATTGGTCTGAAGATGAACTTGATGCTCTGTGGATTGGAGTTCGTAGGCATGCAAGGGGTAACTGGGATGCCATGCTTAGAGATCCAAAGTTGAAATTCTTGAACCACCGTACCAGTGAAGAGCTGGCCATGAGATGGATTTTGGAGGAGCAGAAGATTATGGAGGAACCAATGCCTACAGCCACAAAAAATCCCAACTCTACATTTCCTGGTTTATCTGATGCAATGATGTCTCGAGCACTGAATGGAAGTAACTTCTCTAAACATAAGATGGAGCCACCTAAGTTGCAGTCCCACCTAACTGATATTCAATTAGGCTGCACTGATGTAGCATCTAGATTTCCTCATGTTGAGTCTTCGAATTACATGAGTTCAATTGAAGGTGGTCCATCACTGACACCATGGAAGAATTTCAAGCATAAAACGGGTTATGGCGGGGATTTTCCAGGAAGCACATCAGACAAGTGGGAGAAATCTGATGTCCCACCGTATATGCCAAATCCTTTTATGATGGAAAGCATTGGTTCTCTACCCATGAGCACACAAAACTGTAGTTCCATCCAGCAGAATGAATTTGCATCAAGTTCTCACGAGAACATTCTTCTTCATGGTGTTTCAAATGGGCAGGCTGATTTGTTTCATGAGATGCAGCGGCGTGTGAAGTTAGGTAAACAGCCCATTGATATGAATCCCTATCACTCGAAGCACTCGAACCCTCTACTTGAAAGTGCTGGGATCTTTGGAAGTTCAAAATCAAACAAGCTACCTCATTGGCTTCAGGAGGCTGTGCGCGCTCCTCCATCTAAGCCACTTGAATATGAGCTACCAGCAACTGTTTCAGCAATTGCACAGTCTGTCTTCCTACTTCTTGGTGAAGAAAAACCAGCAATACCTCCATTCCCTTTCCCAGGACCTCGCCTTTCTCGCCCAAAGGACCCGAGAAATATTCCAAAGAAGAGGCGAGTACATAAGGTTCAGCAAGCTTCCACCCAGGCAGCACATTCCAAAATCGAATCTGGGCAAGGTGATCATGAATCAACTCCAGCACCACAATTAATGGAAGCTCCTCCTACTTCTACTGCAATTGATGAAAATACTGGTGCCCCTTCAATCAATTTGAACTCCCCGTCATCATTTTCAGCATGCGGTCAGAGGCAAGATGTGACACCTGCTCTTGAAGAAACACACAATACATTGGAAGTTTCAGAAGCTATTGCTGCTACTTGTACGGCCAGGTCAGAGACTCCTGAAACTGGTTGCCAGAGAGCTGAATTCTCTGGGGTAGATGATGCTGCTAGTGGGTCCCATGGATCACCACCGAGTGGTACTCCTGATCCCGGTGCTCTGAGGAGCGATACTCCTAATACCGGTGCTCCGATGAGCGAAGTGATGGGATCAGGTAATTCACCTATAGAATTCTCTACGCTGCCAGTAGTTGATGCAATTGTTATAGGTACCGCACTGGCTGTTGGCCCTGTATCCAGTGGTGATGATCAGGAAGCTGAACAGGATGATCTATTAGACATCGACAGAGGGACTGATGACACAAAGAAGCTAACGGAGAAACCTATGTCTCTTGAGGAGAGCAGAGATTCGGGTGTACAACATTCAGATTCAGCCCACATAGTTGATGAAGATAAAATCAACGACATCGTCGCAGATGATACGTGATGAGCTCAAGAGTTGAATTTCGTCTGTTTAGCGCTGGGATTTTCCCTTTCCCAATGTTTCCAGTGTGTTGGTGCGCTGTGTTTGTAAGCTTAGTTTAGATGGAGCAAACTCCAGGGACTTGTAGTTTAGCACTAGTCTGGTTGGAGCAACTCTCGACAGCCTCTACATACGTGAAATGTATATTTGCTAGCCTGGTGTGGAATGTGGACAATTATATTCATTTATTTATGCGTGTATGGTTAAGATAGTCATGCGACCACTCAGGGTTGCACTTACGTGCTTTTCATCAAAAAAAAAAAAACCCGAGACATGGTTGTGAGTCGGTAACTAACTCCATCGACCCTTTGACCAGTCTGCTTATTGCCTAGTAGTTTTTATCACGTCTTAATTCATCTTTGCATCTCTATTATTTTTATTGTGTTTAGTTTGGTTCTGGCCTACCCAACTTGCTTGGAAAAAACGCTTAGACTTTGGAGGTGGTGTTTTGGCTTCTAGGTGCAAATGAACCCATTATGAAAAATGTATTAAAAATAAAATTTAAATTTCCAAAACAAAAACATATACTCTATAAATATTTTATGTGGTTTGTGTAAAAAAGACAAAAAAAAACATGTTCGTGAATAGACACGTATTTGTCTTTTTTTCATGGAACACCTAAAATATTCTTTTCACCTGCAAACTTGTGTACGCACATATAATATTCGGATATATTCGCTAATATTTTTTTCGAAATTTTTAATATTTTGAAATGTGTTTTCACACAATGGTTTATTTGCAAACCCGTGAGCCAAATTGGACTTCCGTTAGGCTTCGTTGTACTTTGCTTCTGACTCTACCAGCATCATTCTGTTTAGTTTGGTGATGGTGACTAAGGTCCTCATCAAAAGTTTGAACGATTGTATATCAACTAAGGATGCCAATACGGTGGGCCATCCTGCGTTATGGCAGTTGCTGCCTCCCAAAATTACGGCGGCGGCCATCCAAATATGTTAGGCAACTAGGTTGCAGCTTATAACTTACCAAATACTTGTAAGTATCATCGTAATAGTTTTCTGTTGTCAATCATTCAAGAAAGTGAGCAATTAAACAGGAAATTATCACAAACTAAGCAACCACAAATGCAAAAGCAAAAGCATCAGGTCCCTTGACTACCTCTGAGAAATCAAAAAGTTTTTTCGAGAAATCACAAAACATGTGTTTCGATACATTGATAGAGAACGAAAGGCTCGATTACAACAGACCCTTGACTACCTCTGACCATACCTGGCCAACGAGCCGTGCCGAACACGACACGTGGCTTAACGGGCCATGTCCGGCCCGTGACCCGACTGGGGCCGTGCCTGGGCCTCTACCCTAAGCCCACGTGTCGGCACGGCACAGTCCGTTAAGAGTTTTTTTATACCATTATTTCTATTTTTTATATTAATTTTAGTAAAAGAATAGTATAAAAATGCCTTAACGGGCCGATCCGTTAGGCCCATTTAGCTAATGTGTCGTGCCTGGACCTCAAGGTGAAGCCCACGGGCCGGCACATCACGGCCCGTTAGCTTAACGTGCCCAAAGGGCCGTCTTGCGTGCACACGCTAACTTCTTAGCGGGTCGCGTCTGCGGCCAGTGCCGGCGGTATGCTGACAAGAGGGTTGCTCGTGGCTCTTTAGCACATGAGCTCGCCCATGAACTCGCTTCAGCCAAATGCAAAAGCAAAGTGCCTTCATTAAAAAAAGAAGCATTCACGATAACTTCCTCTATGTAAAGAATCTTGCAAGGAAACTCCACAAGGTAAAATGCCCGACGCTCCTTTTCAAGCTCGATATCGACAAAGCGTTTGATTCGGTTAGATGGGACTACTTGATGGACATGCTTCAACACCTTGGCTTCCCAATCAAATTTCGAGAGTGGATTACAGTGCTCCTATCCACCTCAACCTCAAGGGTGCTCCTTAATGGCGTGGCCGGTAACCCAATAAAGCATGGGAGGGGTCTTAGGCAAGGAGATCCCCTCTCGCCACTCCTTTTTGTGTTGGTAATAGACCCTCTACATCATATTCTTTGCAAAGACACCGATCAAGGACGTCTACACAAGCTTCGTGGCCGTGCCCCCACGGTTAGGACTTCTCTATATGCCGATGACGCCGCCATCTTTGTGAAGCCCATCAAAGACGACATCACATTCTTGGCTTCCATGCTTGAGCTTTTTGGTTAGGTCACCGGACTTTTCACAAATTGCACAAAAAGTCAAGTGGCACCTATCCGTTGTGAGAACATCGATCTTGAGGACATCCTAAAAGCTTTCCCGGTCGTGCATACCTCCTTCCCAATGAAGTATCTTGGGCTCCCTTATTGGTGACTCGTCTCAAAAGAATCCATTTCCAACCTTTGGAAGACAAGGTGGCGACAAAGCTTGTGCCATGGATTGATAAGCATGTTACTATTGCCGGGAGATCTAGCCTTGTGAAGTCGCTGCTTACAAGTGTGGTCATCTACTTCATCACCGTCCTTGATGTCCCTATTGAGGTGCTAAACAAGATTGATAGCTTGATGTCCCTATTGAGGTGCTAAAGAAGATTGGTAGCTCTACTCAAGTTGAACCATCAAGTGCACCACATGACGAACAACTCTCGCAAACCAAAGAACAAGAACCAAGCCCTCAACCCATTGAAGACCAAGAAGACGTACAAGTTTCTCAAAACCAAGGTCAAGCTCAAGAAGTTTTCAATGATCAAGGACCAACAAAGGATGAATTTGTTGATCATGAAGGGACAATCCGGAAGATCAAGTCCGCCTCTATTGCAAGTGGACTCCAAGTCAATAATATACTTGGAAGCATATCAAGAGGAATCGAGACTCGCAACAACAAGAAGAATCTCACTACCTTTTGTGGCCATCATGTATTTGTGTCCAACTTTGAGCCACTCAAGGCCCATGAAGCTCTAGAAGATCTGGATTGGGTCATTGCCATGCAAGAAGAACTCGAGTGCTTCACCCGCAATGAAGTTTGGTCTCTTGTGGAGAGACCTAAAGATCATCGCATAAATGTCATTGGGACCAAGTGGGTATTCAAGAACAAGCAAAATGAGAATGGAACCATCACAAGAAACAAAGCAAGGTTAGTGGCGCAAGGGTATGCCCAACTAGAAGGTATTGACTAGGAGGACACATTTGCGCCCGTTGATCACCTTGAAGCTATTCGTCATGTGGTGTTGTGTTGTATCGGTTTTTTGGCCAGTTTTCCTTATAAACGGGCCAACTCTTTTCTTCTAGAGCTTCATGGTCGCCGACTCTCAAGTTCGCCGACTCTTGCCTTATGGCAAGGAGCACCAAGGTTATATCCTCCCCTCCATCTCTCTCTAGCATCTTGGATGATAATGTTAGTACCAATGATAGTGACAATGATGAATTTGATGAAAACTATATACAATAAATGTATAAAATCATGAAGTCTCCTAGAAATGCTCGTGCTAGATTCAAGCAATTAATGGACCTTGTCAACTCACATGACGAGACCATTGATAGCTTGGAATCTCATATTGATGATGAGAAATGGAGATTCAATCTCCTTGAGCAAGATCTAAGCAAGGAAAAGAACATCACTTCACTTCTTAAAGAAAGAATTGAAATTTATGAACTAGATAAGGCAAAAGATGTGGATATCCTAGATAGATCTATCACCTTGTCCCAAGAGCTTGATGCTTCAAATAAAGAACTTGAGATTGCCATGCTTCTCTGACCAATGACCTTGAGGACCTTGAGAAGGCTAATTTGCTTGTCAAGCGTGAGCTCATAAAACTTGGGGAGAATCATGATCAACTTCGAGTGTCCTGTGAAAAGGCTCTTGGTACATTGAAGGACCCTATTATTGTTGAGAATGTTACTTGTGCTTCTAACTCTACCTTGGATCAAGATTGTCTCCTTGAGGATAATAAGAAGTTGAAGGAACAACTGGAGATGGAGCGTCTCAAACCAACCTCCAAGGGAAAGATTCTTGATGAGATTCTTGCTCGCCAAACGATGAGAGCTCCAAGGCAAGGTATGGGTTTGACCCCAAGAACGACAAGAATGGTGCCAACCCACCTAAGAAGATCAACTTTGTGCGTGAAGGGCACAAGGTGATTGACCAAGTAAAGAAGAATGTTGTGAATGGGGGAGCCACAAGGGGCAACCCCAACCACAAGTTTGCGGGAAAATCTAATCCATCCTATGTGATATGTAAGGGCACCCAAGGAGATGTGTATGCCAAATATGTTGGACCTCGCAATGGTTATGCTTATAGGTGGTACTCAATTTGGGTACCAAAAGATCTCGTTGGTAATGCTAGGGGACCCATTACTCAATAGGTTCCTAAATCAAAGAACTGATTTTGTAGGGGTATGCCTCCGGTGGTTCAAAGTGGGTGTTTGATAGTGGATGCACCAATTATATGACCGGAGGTATAAGTGCCCTTGACCAATTCATTCAAGATGTCAACTCAATGTCAAGCATCACTTTTGGAGACAACTCTAAAGGAAAGGTACTAGGTTATGGCAAGTTGGTGGTCTCCAAGGCCTTGACCCTAGAGACCGTCATGCTTGTTGAGAACATTGGTTACAACTTGCTTTCAATTAAACATCTTGTGGATGCCGGTTATGATTCCTATTTCTCTAGAACTTTTGTGAAAGTCTTTAGGGGTGATAATCTCAATTTGGTCCTTGTTGGATATGTGGAAGACGACCTTTACGTGGTCGACCTCTCGCAAGAGAGTCAATCTCTTTCCACATGTCTAATGGCCAAGGTTGATGAGGGATGTCTTTAGCATCGTCGCCTTGGCCACATCAACATGAGAAATCTTAAACAACTCCTAAAGGGTGAGCATATTGTTGGACTAACTGGTGTGACTTTTGAGAAAAATCGTGTGTGTAGTGCTTGTATTTTAGGAAAGCAAGACGAGAAGAGTCATCCATCAATATCCAAGGTGGACACGTCAAGACCGTTTGAGCTTCACCATTTGGATCTCTTCGGGCCATCAACATATGATACTCTTGGTGGAAGAAAGTGTGGTCTTGTCATCGTTGATGATTACTCCAGGTACACTTGGGTATTCCTTATCAAGTCAAAGGATGAGACCTACAAGTACTTCATGATCTTCGCCAAGCAAGATCAACGCACCCATGAAGTGGAGATCAAGACCATTAGGACTGATAATGGAACCGAATTCAAGAACTACACCATGCAAGAGTTTGTTCAAGATGAGGGGATCAAGCATGAATTCTTGGCTCCATATACCCCTCAATAAAATGGTGTTGTTGAAAGGAAGAACCCTACTATCATTGAGATGGCAAGAACAATGTTGACTGAGTTCAAGTCACCCCACAACTTTTGGGGAGAAGCCATCGCTACCACGGTTCACTACTCGAACCAGCTCTTCCTCCAAGCTCCCTTCGACATGACTCCGTACGAGATTCTTATAAAGAACAATCCCAACGTCAACTACTTATCCATCTTTGGGTGCAAGTGCCTCGTCAAGAACAAGAAAGAAAAGCTCGGTAAATTCGAATCTAGAACTATAGAGGGTATTTTTGTTGGTGATGCAGAAAACTCTCATGCCTATAGATACTACAACAAAACCAATGGTTGTGTTGAAGTATATTGTGACCTGGAGTTTTTGGAGGATAATGTCCCCCAAGGGGGGCAAGTTGTTCCACGTGTTATAGGTGATGGAGATTCCTCTTAAGTCATCTAGTTGATGGGGATTGGGCATATCTTGCCTACCGAATATCATATCCATGATCAAGAAGTTGATGGGGGAGGATCAAGCCCAACTCAAGAAGAGCCTAGCTCTACTCAAGTTGAACCATCAAGTGCACCACATGACGAACAACTCTCGCAAACCGAAGAACAAGAACCAAGCCCTCAACTCGTTGAGCAAGACCAAGAAGATGTACAAGTTCCTCAAAACCAAGGTCAAGCTCAAGAAGTTGTCAATGATCAAGGACCAACAAAGGATGAATTTGTTGATCATGAAGGGACAATCCGAAGATCAAGTCCGCCTCTATTGCAAGTGGACTCCAAGTCAATAATATACTTGGAAGCATATCAAGAGGAATCGAGACTCGCAACAATAAGAAGCATCTCACTACCTTCCATCATGCATTTGTGTCCAACTTTGAGCCACTAAAGGCCCATGAAGCTCTAGAAGATCCGGATTGGGTCATTGCCATGCAAGAAGAACTTGAGTGCTTCACCTGCAATGAAGTTTGGTCTCTTGTGGAGAGACCTAAAGATTATCACATAAATGTCATTGGGACCAAGTGGGTATTCAAGAACAAGCAAGATGAGAATGGAACCATCACAAGAAACAAAGCAAGGTTAGTGGCGCAAGGGTATGCCCAAATAGAAGGTATTGACTAGGAGGACACCTTTGCGCCCGTTGCTCACCTTGAAGCTATTCGTCATGTGGTGTTGTGTTGTATCGGTTTTTCGGCCAGTTTTCCTTATAAACGGGCCAACTCTTTTCTTCTATATCAATGAAAGGCAAAGCTTTTGCCTCGTTTCAAAAAAAATGTCATTGGGACCAAGTGGGTATTCAAGAACAAGCAAGATGAGAATGGAACCGTCACAAGAAACAAAGCAAGGTTAGTGGCGCAAGGGTATGTCCAAATAGAAGGTATTTACTATGAGGACACCTTTGCACCTGTTGCTTGCCTTGAAGCTATTCGTCTCTTTCTTGCATATGCATCTTTTCATAACTTCAAGCTTTTTTCAAATGGATGTGAAAAGTGCATTTCTTAATGGTCCCTTGAAAGAGGTTGCATATGTAGCTCAATCCCAGGGTTTCAAAAACACACGCTATCCCAACCATGTGTATCTACTTCATAAGGCGTTTTACGGACTAATGCAAGCTCCTCATGCTTGGTATGAGCACCTTAGGGATTTCTTACTCATGGACGGTTTTAGTGTGGGTAAAGTCGATTCCACCCTTTTCACGAAACGGGTTAAAGGGGGTGGCTTATTTATTGTTCAAATTTATGTTGATGATATTATCTTTGGTGGAACTAACGAATCTCATAACAAAGCTTTTGCCAAGTTGATGACCAAGAAATTTAGGATGTCCATAATGGGGTAGTTGAAGTATTTCCTAGGCTTCGCTATGAAGCAACTTGCTCAAGGCACCTTCATCTCCCAAGATAAGTACGTGAAGGACATGCTCACGAAGTTTGAGATGACCAATGCCAATCCGATGAAGACTCCCATGCTACTCAATGAGCAACTTGGTCTTGGATAAGTTGAGAAGGACGTGGACCAAAAGGTATATCGCTCCATGATTGGCTCCTTGTTCTACTTTGTGCTTCTAGGCCAGATATCATGTTAAGTGTTGGAATGTGTGCTCGTTTTCAATCCTCTCCCAAGGAGTGCCACTTGATGGCAGTCAAACGGATTTTTAGGTACCTTGTTCTCACTCCTACACTTGGGCTTTGGTATCCAAAGGGGTCAACCTTTGAGCTTGTTGGCTATTTGGATTCCGATTGGGCCGATGATAAGGTTGACCAGAAGTCAACCTCCTGGGCTTGCCAATTCCTTGGTCGTTCGTTTGTGAGTTGGTCATCCAAGAAAAAAAACTCCACCACCCTATCCACTGCCAAAGCCGAATATATTTCCGCGGCATCTTGTTACGCTCAATTGTTATGGATGATGCAAACCTTGAAAGACTATGGTATGTCTCTTGGTATGGTGCCTCTTCTATGTGACAATAAAAGTGCAATAAAATTGCAAATAACCCCGTCCAACATTGTTGACATTCGCCACCACTTCCTACATGACCATGTCGCAAATGGTGACATCAATCTCACTCATGTGGGAACGATGTTCCAATTGGTGGATATTTTCACGAAGCCTTTGGATGAAGCCCGTTTTGTCATGTTGAGGCGAGAACTCAGTATTATAGATCCTAAAAAATTGGATTGATTTACTTCTTGCATTATATTCTTGCCCTTAACTTGCTATGTAACCTAGTCGCGCAGCACATATAGGGATACTCATCCTACCATGTCTTGGTTTGATGCATACCTATGTGTGCGATATTAATTGATCTTGTGTCATGATATGGGTCCAAGCATCTATCTTTGAGGCGCCATGACATGTGTGCTTAAACATAGGGGGAGAAATCCCCCGCCAACCATTGGCCTCTTTCTTTAACTCTTATCATTTGTGGCTCTTGATATTTTTGAATCATGCCTATTGTTGTTATTAAGTGTTTGAATTTTGGTTCTTTTCCAATAGGCATGCCTATATCACCTGCCTCCTTTACCCCTTTGGAGTCTACTATCTTCTTCTACATACACATGCCATTCTCGAAAAATTTCTATTTTCCAAAAAACATTTGGAGTATTTTCTGGATTTCCGGTCTGTCGCCCGGTTCAACCTGCTCCAGGACCGGACCATCTGGTGCACAACCCGATCTCAACCGAGTCTATTCCGAACTGTGAACAAAAAGTTCCTGAATGAACTTCGGTGGCCAGTCTGGTTTCCAACCGAGTGCTCTGGTTCTAGAGTCGGTTGACCGGACTACCAACCGAATCTTCCTCGCGAACACATGTCAGCAGATTTGGTTTTAAGTTTGGTGGAACTGGCATGTACACCGACTAGTCCGGTCTGGATCTCGGTTGAACCGGCCTCCACAGCGGGATCTGGAAAATTTTCTCCTTCTTCTTCCTAGCCCGCCCCCACCCCTCCACCAGTTACCCTTTCACTTCCCCTAACCCCCTCTCTCTCCATTGTCGCCCCTCCCACCTTCCCCTCCTCTCCTAGGGTGGTTCCACCCCTAGGATCCATAGATCGGGCCACCAAATCACATAGAAGGACCTTTGGCGGCTCTCCACCGAAGGAATCTCTCCATCTTGCGGTGGTTTGGGAGCATTTTGTGTTCTTCCTCCTCAAGGGCTTTTTGGTGCTTTCCTCCACGGGAAGCCATTGAAGGGTTTCGCAGCATAGTAAATCAAAATTTTCTACGGAAGCGAACAGAGGGAAAGCCAAGATCTAATCTAGGATATGCAAATAACGAGAGAGATTGGATTAGATCTTCATACCCTTGAAGATTCACACAGCGGAACGTTCGTCGGAACGTGGGTGATGTAGTCGTACTCGCTTCTCCTCCTCGCGATCCGATCCGATCTAGCACCACAAGTGGCGGTGCCTCCGTGAGATGCACACGTGCAGCACCTCGACGTCTCCTCCTTCCTTGTACCAGCAAGTATGGTGGAGAGATAGATTGGATCTACAACACGACGGCGTGGTGTATTTGGTGGAAAATTTCTGCAGCAGGCTTCACCGCAAGCAATCGGGAGGAGAGAGGAAGGCAGGGCTACTAGGGCTTGGAGGAGATGTGTAGGGAGGGGGCGCACCAGCCCTCTATATATAGAGGGGGGGTGCGGCCAGCCCTTGCCTCTCCTCCAAGCCTATCTCTAGTTTAAACGATTTAAACTCTCCCTTATCTAGAAATTCTATCTCTAGTTTAAACGAGTTTAAACTTATCTAGAATCGGCTGGGCCCTATGGGGCCTTGTGCCCCTGGCCCAATGCGGCCAGGACACTCCCTCATAGGCCCATGCCCCCTCCCGGAAGGTGGGACCACGTTGGCCCCCTTCCGAAAGGTTCTAGAAGCTTCCGGTACAATACCGATTAATCCGAAACAATTCCGAACTCCAAAAAATGCACTGCCTTATATGAATCTTATTCTCCGGACCATTCCGAACCTCGTGATATCCCGGATCCCATCCGAGACTCAACAAAAATTCATAAACCAATTATCCAATCTATCCTAGCGCCGAGACACGTTAAGTGTGTGACCTGGTTCGAGAATATGCGACATGATCTTCTATCAATAATCAACAGCTGGGTGCAGGCACCCATATTGACTCCCACACATTCATCGATGATCATATCGGATGAACCACGATGCCAGGATTCAATCAATCCCATATATATATTCCCTTCGTCTCGCGATATTTTACTTGCCCGAGATTCGATCGTCGGTATCGTCATACCTAGTTCAATCTCGTTCACAAAGAAGTACTTTACTCGTTCGTAATCCGATATCACTTTGTGATTAACTCCTTAACCACATGCTTGCAAGCGGTGTTGATATCGACACCGAGTGGGCCAAGTATATCTCTCCGACTTGGGAGGGACAAATCCCATCTCGATACATACAACCCAATGATACTTTACGATTACACGAGACACCTTTATGATCACCTCTCATAGGATGACGTTTGATGACCTCAAAGCTTTCTTCCGATACCAGGAGTTGTATTATCTCATGGTCTAAGGAATACAATATTTTGACATAAGAAAAACTTCAAAGACGAACACGATGACACGATCTAATTGCTTCTTAGTTTGGGTCTATCCACCATATCATTCTCCAATGATATGATCTCATTATCAATTGACAACTCATGTCTATGGTTAGGAAACCTTAACCATCATTGATCAATGAGCTAGTCCATAGAGGCGCATTAGGGACACGGTGTTGTTTACAAACCACACAAGTATTAAAGTTTCCGCTTAATACAATTCTAGCATGGAATATAAACTTTATCATGAACAAGAATTATAATAATAACATCTTTATTATTGCCTCTAGGGCATAATTCCAACAGTCTCCCACTTGCACTAGAGTCAATAATCTAGTTTACATCCGCAACAATCTCACACCCATGGCGAGGTGCTGATCATGTTTTACGTGGAAGAGGTTTAGTCAATGGATCTGCGACATTCAGATCAGTATGTACTTTGCTATATAATCTCGGATTATATGAAACTTATGTTGATATGCTTGGTCTTTGGATGATATCTTGGTTCCTTAGTGAGTGCTATGGCGCCAGGTGTTGTCACACAATATCTCCGATGGGTCCAATGCACTTGGAACCACGCCAAGCTCGATGATGAAGTTCTGATCCAAACTCCTTCACTTGACGCTGCGGCAACCATGTATTCCGCTTCTACTGTAGATCCCGCGATCACGCTTTGCTTGCAGCTTCTCCAGCTCACAGCTCCTCCATTCAAAATATACACGTATCCTGTCTGAGATTTACAATCATCCTTGTCGGTGTCGAAACTAGCATCGACGTAACCTTTACTGACGAAATGTTCATCACCCCCATAGACTAAGAACATTTCTTTAGTCCTATTTAGGTACCTTAGGATGTTCTTCACGGCTGTTCAAAGGTTCCACTCGGATCACTTTGATATCTGCCGTCGGGACTAAGAGCATTGGACACATCCGTCTAGTACACAGATGGCATACATGATGGAACCTATGGCCGAGGCATAAGGCACTTTGCTCATAGCTTCCCTATCATTTACCGTAGAATGGACACGAGCCTTGCTCAATATCTTACTCGACAACATAGGCCTTGAACCTTTCAATGCCTTATCCATTCGAACCTTTTCGTAACTTTGTCTAGGTATGTACTCGCTTAAAGCTATCAGCGCCTTTGTCTATCTCTATAGATTTTGATGCCCAATATATAAGCAGCTTCACCTAGGTCTTTCATTGAAAACACTTGTTCAAATAACTCTTCACATCGTTAAGCATGTTGATGTCATTTCCAATAATCAATATGTCATCCACATATAGTACCGTAAACGTCACCGAGCTCCCACTCACTTTCTTGTAGATGCAAGCCAGAGCAATTTGGAACAAATCCAAAGCTCTTGATCACTTGATCAAAACGAAGGTTCCAACTCCGAGATGCTTGCTTCATCCATAAATGGAACGCTGAAGTTTGCATACTTCATCAGCATCCTTAGGATCGACAAAACCTTCGGGTTGCATCATATACAACTCTTCATCAATGTTGCCATTGAGGAAAGCAGTCTTGACATCCATTTGCCATATTTCATAATCATGAAACGCAGCAATTGCTAATAAAATCCGAATGGACTTAAACATCGCTACGGGAGAGAAAGTCTCATCGTAGTCAACACCTTGAACTTGTCGAAAACCTTTCGCAACAAGCCGTGCTTTATAGACGGTAACATTACCATCCGCGTCCGTTTTCTTCTTGAAGATCCATTTGCACTCAACGGCCTTTCGGTCGCTAGGAGGGTCCACCAAAGTCCATACTTGGTTTTCGCTCATGGATCCCAATTCGGATTTCATGGCTTCTAGCCATTTCTCAGAGTCTGGGCTCATCATCGCTTCCTCATAGTTCGTAGGTTCACCGCCTTCTACTAACAAGACAAATAAGACAGGTTGTTGCCGACCACTCAGAGGGCACGCGACCTTGTCGACCGCGACGCTCAAGAGCAAGATCGTCCAAGCTTCATGATCCTTGTCATTAGCTTCCTCTATTGTTGGTGCAAAGTGCATCGAACAATTTTAGGTGTTGCGCTACTCTCCAATTCAAGAGAAGGTTCAATAACCTCGTCTAGCTCTACTTTCCTCCCACTCACTTCTTTCGAGAGAAACTCCTTCTCAAGAAAGGAACCGTTCTTTGCGACAAACACTTTGCCTTCGGTTCTGTGATAGAAGGTATACCCAATAGTTTCCTAGGGTATCCTATGAATACGCATTCGCTTTGGGTTCGAGCTTGTCCGCATCAACTTCTTGACGAAGTCAGATCCCCAAACTTTAAGAAACGACAACTTAGGTTTAGCACCAAACCATAGTTCATACGGTGTCGTCTCAACGGATTTAGATGGAGCCCTATTTAAAGTGAATGCAGCGGTTTCTAATGCATAACCCCAAAATGATAACGGCAAATCAGTAAGAGACATCATCGATCGGACCATATCTAATAGGGTTCGATTCCGGCGTTCAGACACACCATTGCGCTGTGGTGTTCCGGGTGGCGTGAGTTGTGAAACGATTCCACTTGCTTTGAGATGCGTGAGAAAATCATAACTCAAATATTCGCCCCCACGATCGGATCGTAGAAACTTAATCTTTCTGTTACGATGGTTCTCCACTTCATTCTGAAATTCTTTGAACTTTTCAAACGTTTCAGATTTATGTTTCATTAAATAGATATACCCATATCTACTTAAGTCATCGGTAAAAGTGAGAAAATAGCGATATCCACCGCGCGTCGAAACACTCATCGGTCCGCATACATCGGTATGTATGATTTCCAACAAGTCCGTTGCTCGCTCCATCATACCGGAGAACGGGGTTTTGATCATCTTGCCCATGAGGCATGGTTCGCATGTGTCAAATGATTCAAAATAAAGAGACTCCAAAAGTCCATCAGAATGGAGTTTCTTCATGCGCTTTACACCAATATGACCTAGACGACAGTGCCACAAATAAGTAGTATTATCACTATCTACTTTGCATCTCTTAGCCTCAATGTTATGGATGTGTGTTTCATCCCTTTCGAGATTTAGAAGAAATAAACCACTCACAAGAGGTGCATGACCATAAAAGATGTTACTCATATAAATAGAACAACCATTATTCTCCGATTTAAATGAATAACCGTCTTGCAATAAACACGATCCAGAAATAATGTTCATGCTCAACGCAAGCACATAATAACATTTATTAAGGTTTAAAACTAATCCCGAAGGTAAAACTAAGGAGAGCGTGTCGACGGCCATCACATCAACTCTTGATCCGTTGCCAACATGCATCGTCACCTCATCCTCGCAGAAGCCGCCTATTCTGCAGCTCTGCTTCGAGTTACAAATATTAGCAACTGAACAGGTATCAAATACCCAGGAACTACAATGAGGGCTAGTAAGGAAAACATCAATAACATGTATATCAAATATACCTTTGATGGTGCCAGCCTTCTTGTCCGCTAAGTACTTCGGACGATATGCCCAAAGTGACCCTTGTCCTTGCAATAGAAGCACTGGGCCGGCTTGGGACCAGACTGAGCTTCTTCTCGCGAGGGCATTGTCAGCCGCCCTTCTTGAAGGGCTTCTTTGCACCTTTACCTTTCTTAAAGGAGGGCTTGTTGACCATCAACACATGATTATCCTTCTTGATGTCCACCTCCGCAGCCTTCACTTTATGCGAAGAGCTCGGTGATCGATCTGGAACCAATCTGATTATGAGTCACTACAAAACTTTTGTAGCTGGGAGGGAGTGATTGCAGAACCCTGTCAATCTTGAGCTCCTCTGGAATCTTGCAGTCCAGTTGCTCAAGGCGTTGAGTGTAGCCCGACATCTTAATGGCGTGCTCACTAAAGGAACTCCCTTCCTCCATCTTGCAGTTAAAGAACTTCTCAGAGATCTCATATCTCTCAGAACGGGCCTAAGTCTGAAACATGGTTTTCAGCTCTTCGAGAATCTCAAAGGGCCCGGGATAGTTTTCAAAACGATTTTGAAGTTCCGGTTCCATAGCAAACAACATGGTGCTCTTAATCACACCATAATCATCTTTCTTGCCGATCGATAGACAGCTTTCTCATCAGGCGCAGCTTGCAGCAAGGCGTCACCTAACGCTTTCTCAAGGACATAGTCCTTTTGTCCGCCAGACAGAATGATTCTTAGATTGCGGAACCAGTTGGTGAAGTTAGACCCATTGTTTCTAAGCTTTTCTTTCTCAGCAAGGATCCAGCACCGGACCCGGAGGTAACACCTAAGGCACCAAGGAAAGCTAGAGGACCTCCACTAGAGAGGCCTGAGAACATACTGAGAGAAGCTATGGATAGCTTGGCTAACCCGGTAGTAGCAGTGGTATATCCGGCTCAGGCACAGGCCGAACTAGAGGAAACTAGGCAAAAGATACTAGAGGGTGCAAAGAAAATAGCCATGGCTCAGCAGTCGCTGAACATGACACTGCGTGAGTATGCAAAGGCAAACAAAGTTGATACGGTATAAGTAAAAGGGAGAAATCTCATAAGCGAGATGAACAGAGAAGGTGATGATGGAGCAGAGGGGTCGGAAAACTATCTGTCTGTGGGGTTGCCGAAGTATAGTACCCCGGCAAAGAACCTCAGAGCAGCGGATGCGGCTGCATCCGAGTTAGAGGGTCTGACGGGTGAGGCCCACAAAGACAAAGAAGATAGGGTTAATGAGCTGGTGGATCGCGAATGTATGTAATGAAGAGCTACTGAGAGCTAACCCGGAGAGAGCTGGAGCTTCCAAGATCGTCCATTCGGCGATGGGTAACCCGGAGAAATCCGCTGGAGCCGCATCGTCACCTCATGGAGGTCCAAGGAGAGAAGAGGTAGTAACCTCGGCCAGACGGAACAAACAGATCGTACCGTACGACCCGACGCATGCAGGAAAAGAAAAAGAAACGCGGAAAAATGATGATCGACGGAGTGTGAGCCGAGGTGAAGCTGGCCGAGGTAACCACGGCCAAGGCAATGCCAATCAAGGGAACGCTGCCAACGACAATGCCGGACAGTGAAACTCGGCAGGAGCAGGACAACTGCAGCAGCGGAATATACCAAGGCAAGAGCAAAGCGCCGGCCGAGGTATGCAACAGAAAGGTGCGCAACGAGAGCAAAACCGATACAACGACGGTGATTCGAAGATGGTGAACGCCGGGTACCCCAGACCAGACCATCATGTGATAGGGTCAAGATTGGGAAGCAGGGATTTAATGCTGGATGACGCCAGGTTGAAACTGGATCGCCTGTATAGGTCGGAACAGATCGAATGTCAAGGTCCCCCGGGTCTAGCGTGCTTTGGACCCCGGATCATGAAGGAGCCCCCGGTATCCAACTTCCAGCTGCCTAGAGGCATGAAGACGTATGACGGCAGTACCAAGCCGGAGGATTGGCTGATAAACTATGCTACGGCTGTAAAAATTGCCACTGGCAACTTGAGATGGGCTATACGATACGTACCCCAGATGTTGGAAGGTCCGGCCAGAGTATGGCTGAATAATTTACCAGCCGGAAGCATCAACTGCTGGGTAGATTTTGAAGAAATGTTTATCAGCAACTTCTCAAGTACATATCAGAGGCCGAATAGGCCGCAGACCCTAGCAATGTGCAAGCAAAGACCTAATGAGACGGATCGTGAATTCTTGACCCGGTGGTGTACCGTGCGAAGCTCGTGTGAGGGTGTCATAGAGTCACAGGCCATAGCATGGTTTGCACAAGGATGCAGATACGGCAGCGAGTTGTGGATGAAGTTACAAAGGAAAATGCCAATCACGTTGGCATAGATGATCCGGATTGCAGATTCGTATACTTTGGGTGATCCGACTCAACCTAGGATCGCGTCAAACGAGTCAAACGAGGAATACTATCAGTGGGATGGAGCCGGGTCATCTCGGAGGAACGATTACAGAGGAAAAAGAAGAGATGATAGACCGGATCATCGCTACGGTTCGCAACAAGTTGCAGCTGTGAATCAAGATCAACCCGGAGCAGGGAGCAACCAACGCCAGAGAACGGGAGGGCAATGGACTCCAAGAAACGATGGCAAGAAAACATGGACTCCGGAGCAAAAGAAACAGTGGCAGGAAAAGAAAGACCGTCCGAGGTATACCTATGAGTCGATGTTGGACCAACCGTGTAAGTTTCACACGCCAAATCCGAATAGCCCGGCGGGTCACACAACGAGGCAATGTGAGTGGATGCGTAAGATAGAACAAGGTGGTTCAGGGAATGCTCAGGCACCCCGGAATGATCAACCTCGGCAGGAGTTACCCGCAAAGAATCGCTCTCCGGAGCGAACACGCAGTAGCTAATGTTGCCTCCCCCTCCGCCGAGGTATGACAACAATGAGAGAAGGGATGCAGTGCATCAGGTGGAAAATCAGCAACAGCCGGATCAGAGGTACCCCGGAAACGAGGGAAGGAATGAGTACAGAGAACATCACCAGAGCTATTGTGTGTTCACAACTGAGGAAACAGATAGGAAAAGCTTGCAGCACCGACATATGGAAGTCAATGCGGTAATGCCAGCAGTGACGAGGTACATGCCTTGGTCGGACCAGGAAATCACCTGGAACATCAAAGATCATCCTAAGCTTATGCCGAGTCCAGGCTCGTATGCGCTAGTGCTAGATCCGACATTCATTGGACCAAACATCAATGTGAGGTTCTCCAAGGTACTGATTGACAATGGCAGTAGCATTAACATCATGTATGCGGATACGATGCGCAAGTTGGGCATCTCGGAGAACATGCTCCAGGCTACGAGAACAACCTTCCATGGCATCATACCAGGCATTTCTTGTGAGCCCATAGGTAAAGTCCGGGTCGACGTGCTATTCGGCACAAGGGATAACTGCCGAACTGAAAATCTGGAGTTTGAGGTGGTGAACTTGGAAAGTGCGTATCACGCGTTACTCGGAAGACCAGCATTGAACAAGTTCATGGCAAGCTGCCACATCAGTTATCTGAAGATGAAGTTGCCCGGGCCAAATGGAGTGATTACCATTGCTGGAGATTTCCGACGTTGCATTGAGTGTGCTTCAGCCGGGTCTAACCTAGCCGAGTCACTCGTGATTGCGCAAGAGAAAAGAAAAATCCAAGAGGTGGCGGCATTAGCTCAGTCCGCGCAGCAATATATGTCGGCGTTGAGTAATCCGCATGGCAGCGTTTCATTTCAAGCCGCAAAGGACACCAAGAAGGTTCCAGTTGATGACATGTTCCCGGAGCGCACCGTAACAATTGGTGCCGGGTTAACTGACAAATAGGAAAGCGAGCTCATCAACTTCCTCCGTGAGAATCAGGATATTTTTGCTTGGTCTACAACAGGACTTGCAAGGTGTTCCGAGGGAGTTGGCCAAGCACTCTTTGAACGTAAGACCCGGGGCAAGGCCGGTGAAGCAACCTCTCCGCCGAGGATAGGAGAAAAGTCATTGGAGACGAGATAGCTCGGTTGCTAGCAGCAGGATTTATCATGGAGGTGCTGTATCCGGATTGGCTCTCTAATCCGGTGCTGGTGGAGAAGAAGAAGCATGACCCGAACGTGGCAGTGGTTTGGCGTATGTGTATCGATTAGACAAACCTGAAAAAGGCGTGTCCAAAAGATCAATTTCCACTGCCGAGGATAGATCAGGTCGTAGACTCAACCGCGAGATGTGAACTATTGTCATTCATTGATGCATATTCTGGTTTCCACCAGATACCTCTGAACCCGGATGACCAAATAAAGACTGTGTTTATTACCCCGTACGGGGCTTATTGCTATCGCACTATGCCGTTTGGTTTGCGTAATGCAGGTGCAACGTACCAAAGATGTATGCAAAAATGTTTGCACGACCAAATAGGTCAAAATGTACAAGTATACGTGGATGATGTGGTTATCAAGACCAAGGAAAGCAAAACGCTCCTTGACGACATCAGGCAAACATTCGCGAATTTGAGAAGGTTCCGGATGAAGCTTAACCCGGAAAAATGTACCTTCGGTGTCCCGGCTAGAAAATTACTCGGATTTCTCGTCTCCAACCGAGGTATCGAGGTTAATCCAACTAAGATTCGGGCCATTGAACGAATGGAGCTGCCGAAGTGTCTTAACGATGTCCAGAAGTTCACTGGGTGCCTAGCATCGTTGAGTCGATTTGTATGTCGGCTAGGAGAAAAGGCATTGCCTCTCTACCAACTCATGAAAAAGTCGGATAAATTCGTTTGGACGCTACAGGCCGATGTAGCCTTTGCCCACTTAAAAAAGATGTTGGCCACTGCGCCGGTGTTAGCCTCTCCACTATCAAAGGAGCCAATGTTTCTCTACATAGCCGCAACCAACCGAGTTGTAAGTGCAGTGATTGTAGTGGAGCGCAATGAAGAGGGTAAGTCGGTGCAGAGGCTAGTATATTACTTGAGCGAGGTATTGTCTACCTCAAAACAGAACTACCCGCACTTTCAAAAGGTGGCATATGGTGTCTATATGGCGGCAAAGAAGTTAAAGCATTACTTTGAGGAGCACCCCATCAAAGTAATATGTGAAGCTCCCATATCCGAGATAATGGGTAACAAGGATGCGAGTGGCAGAATTGCAAAATGGGCAATTGAGTTAGTCCCTTATGCGCCCCAATATGACAGAAGAGAAGCGATCAAGTCTCAGGCTATGGCGGACTTTTTTGTGGATTGGGCCGAGTTACAATACGAACCACCGCCACCAGATCCGAACTACTGGAGGATGCACTTTCACGGGTCGAAAACCAAAACCGGATTAGGCGCCGGGGTTGTGCTTACCTCGCCAAAGAAGGACCAGCTAAAATACGTATTGCAGATCCATTTCGCGGCATCAAATAATGTCGCTGAGTACGAGGCTCTCGTGCATGGGCTCAAAGTGGCAAAAGAGATTGGCATACATCAGATAATATGTTTTGGCGACTCGGATCTGGTGGTGCATCAAGTGTCCGGAGTGTGGGACGCCCTAGATCCAAACATGGCACTATACAAATTTCACGTGCAGAAAATATCTGGTTACTTCGAGGGATGTGAATTTCACCATGTACTCCGAGTGGAAAACAAGGCCACCGACATGCTGTCGAAGCTCGGATCGACCCGACAGGTAATTCCACCGGGTGTAGCATTGGAACACCTCAGAAAACCGTCTATCAGGCCGTCCCCAGGAACCGACTCGATCTATGTCCCGGAAAATACAGAATCCGGAGCTGAGCCCATGGACGTTGACACGGGACGTAGTATGCGAGACCCGGGGACTGCATCAGCAAAGCCGGGGACTGCCTCCGCAAACCCGGGGACTACCTCGCTAGACCCGGGGACTGCTCAGCGTGATCTGGCTGAAGTTATGCCGGTAGATCAGATGGAAATTGACGAGGAGATGTTCCCTCCACGAGCGATACCAGCTTGGGCACTGCCTATATTCCAATTCCTGAAAGACGGAACGTTACCCGCTGAGGAGGTGTTAGCCAGGCAAACTCAGAGGAGAGAAAAAGCATACACAATCATAAATTCCGAGTTGTACAAACGGAGTGTAACCAATGTCCTCCAGCGATGTGTTGACCCGGAAGAAGGGCTTGACATCCTCCGAGATATACACCAAGGAGAATGCGGGCATCATGCCTCATCTCGAGCCTTAGTGGCAAAAGCATTCCGGCATGGGTTCTACTGGCCAAGTGCCTTAGAACAAGCGGAAGATCTGGTGAGAAAATGCAATGGTTGTCAAAGGTACGCCACCAAGACACATATGCCTATGTCGGAACTCAAGACCATACTAATTACGTGGCCATTTGCTGTATGGTGCTTGGATATGGTTGGCCCGTTCAAACCAGCAAGAGGAAACATGACACACATTTTGGTCATGGTGGACAAATTTACGAAATGGATTGAAGTGAAACCTATAAGAAAATGTGATGGAGCTACGGCCGTGACATTTCTGAAAGACATCATCTTGAGATACGGTTATCCGCATAGTATTATAACTGATAATGGAACAAATTTTGCGGAAGGAGCATTTGCGTGATTCTGCCGAGACAAGAAGATCCGACTCGATGTCGCCTCGGTAGCCCACCCCGCATCGAACAAACAAGTGGAAAGATCCAATGGATTAGTATTATCCGGGATAAAACCCCGGCTCATTGAGCCGCTGCAAAGATCAGCGGGGTGCTGGATAGAAGAACTACCGGCGGTACTGTGGAGTTTAAGAACAACTCTGAATCGATCAACAGGCTATACACCATTCTTTCTGGTATATGGGGCAGAAGCTGTATTACCAGCCAACATAGAGCATGATTCGGCTAGGGTCACCCAATACACAAAAGCCGAAGTGCAAGAAGCCCGGCAAAATGATGTTGATCTGCTGGAAGAAGCGAGAGAACTGGCACTGTCCAGATCCGCCATATATCAGCAAAATCTCCGACGCTACCATAGCCGGAAAGTGTGCCCCCGAGTCTTTCGGGAAGGCGATCTGGTGCTCCGGTTGGTACAACATACTACTGGCATGCATAAATTATCCCCCCATGGGAAGGGCCGTTCATTGTGAGCAAAGCATTGCACAATGATTCTTACTATCTTATAGATGCAAAGCCACAGGAAAAGAACAAGGCGGACAGGTCCGAAGAGGAATCTAAGCGACCGTGGAATGTAGCACTACTTCGTCCCTTCTACACTTAGCTAAGAAGTGTATGTATCCGAGTCGTCTCATATGTCGGTATGTATGTCGGCAATGAGCTTATCAATGAAATAGCGCCTCGGCGATAACTTCGGGGACCTTAATAATTTTGTTGTTATTTCTTATGCGATAGCTGGAATAAGTCGTTCTACTTAACCCGGATTAGTAATGTGTGAGCACCAAAAACCCGACTCTTCGACTTGCTGCTGTCCAACAAGAATTGGCTTCATGGCAAGCAAGAGAACAAGTTTGGAATTGCGTAGCACACGAAAAACGACTAAGGAAACGAATTTATTCGAGCTAACATTTGTTTTCGGACTAACCCTGTATTTATTTTCAAGTTATTATGCTGAATTATTTTGAGCTAAGCCTAAAAGTTTCTAAGTATTGTTAAAACAATTTTTGAAGCTCGGATTCGTAAGTTGTAAAACCGAATCAAGGTAGACACAGACCGAGCCAGAATATTGGACGAACAAGAAAATGAAACTTGGGGACTACGCCCAAGTTAATCCGGCATAGACACGTAGTAGAAAAATATCACATATACAACATACAGTTGCACCCGGCATACCGGGGATCTGATAAATTTTCAAGTTTTTTGAACTAAGGAGCAGCAGGAGGAGGAAGTTCGGCGTCGTCATCGCTGTCTTCAATATCTGAGGCATCATCTTCTCCGCCCTCATCCGACCCATCTTCAACGTTCTCCACGTGCTCGTCCCCAGCGGATTCCAGGAAGCTCGGTCCTTCAACCCAGTCATGGATAGGAGAATATTCGATGAGGCTGTAGGTGCAAGCCTGGCGCCGAGCTACCCAATCCGGATCATCGGTCCATCTGGATCCGGTGTGCCGGCGTGTAAGGAGGCTAAGGTCGATCTTCTCGTACCATGTTAGAATATGGTGAAGGATAGTATCAGCTGCGGCGCGCCCAGCGGATTCTCTCCAGAGATCAAGCTGGGTCTCAGTCTCCATTAGCTTCTCGACGAGAATCGCGGTGGTCTCCGGGCTACTCTCTCCGGGCCAGAACATGTTGAAAATGCGAACTGCAACGTCGAGGATATCCTTGCCATAATTCTTGATGATCTCCACGCGAGACGACAAGCTGACCAACAGGTCCTCCATGTCGTAAGGAACCTCCTCACTAGCAGGAGCGGCAGGAGTACCCCTCGCTTGACGAAAATCTGCAACTGCTACGCTTGCAATGGTGATGCTCTCAGGAAATTTGCCTGAAAGCCAGACAAGGGAAGAAGGTAAAGAAAAGACATATGAAGCAACCCGAAAAAGTAGGTCGGAAGGAACTTACGTGATATGTGGCTAAGGATCCGGGTTAACTCCTTGATGCAGTCATCGCGTCTCTTGCGAAGTTGCTCAAGCTTAGCGTTTGCCGACTCAAGCTGGACGTCGGATTCTTTGAGTAGCTGCTGGTCCTTGGAGATCTGGAGAGTAAGGCGCTCACGCTCTTCTGTGAAGTTCTGGCCAACCTTTTGGAGCTCGGTTTGGTGTTGGGCCTTCATCTTCTCCATCTCAGCCTTGAGCTTGGCAATCTCGTTGTCCTTAGTCCGGAGGAGAGCAAGCTCGTCATCCTTTTTATTCATCTCGGCTTGATGCTGTCCTGCTTGTTCGAGAAAATGCAGCATCATATTAGGCACGAGCACACTATCCTCAAGCGATGCTGAAATAGTATGTTGACCCGGCAGAGCCGAGGAGTGAATGTTTGCCGAGCCAAGGAGAAGAGGAAATGGAAAACACTGCGAGGTCAGACAAAAGAGGACATACCCCGGATTTCCTCCAAGTTCTTCCGCATGATCTTGTTCTCAGCCTCCACCCCAGCTACAGAAACTGAATGAGGAGATTAGTTCGGCAGAAGAAGGTGAAGAAAAACCGAGAAGTGTCGAGGAAAAAAATTACCCTTCTTTTCATGTTCTGCAATAAGTGCAACATGTTTTGTGCGTAGCATCTTGTGGGTATCCAGCAGGCATTGGAATTCAGCGCTCCGGCGATTGGTGGTTACTTGAAAAAAGTACAGAAGTGTAAAATTAGCTTGGTGCATATTCGAAGTGTACAAGATCCGGGCCAAGTGGAACTTAACCCGGCTCTAGGTGTGTGCATATTTGAAGTGTACAAGATCCGGGCCAAGTGGAAATTAACCCGGCTCTAGGTGTGTGCATATTCGAAGTGTACAAGATCCGGGCCAAGTGGAACTTAACCCGGCTCTAGGTGTGTGCATATTCGCAGTATAAAAGATCCGGGCCAAGTGGAGCTTAACCCGGCTCTAGGTGTGTGCATATTTGAAGTGTACAAGATCCGAGCCAAGTGGAACTTAACCCGGCTCTAGGTGTGTGCATAGTCGAAGTTCACATGGAGCTACGTTAGTTTTCTAATGAGCATCCGGCCGAGTAACAAGCTACTCCACCGGAGGCTCGGGGACTAATGGTTATTATCTACAGCATGTAGACATACCTCCATCATTTGCCCCGCGAGGTTGATTGCCTTAGCGGCAGTATTCATCTGGGCGGAAAATTCTGCGGGGCCGAACTTTTTCGGGAGATCGTCGTTGTGGACAAACTCCGCCTTATTCCAGTTCATGACGAACTCAATCAGACTCGGAGGGTACCGCTCACCGGTGGGCATATGGGGTGCCACCAAGCCCTTTGCATGCGCTTCTTTCCTCTCAACCAAGGCAAGGGCTGGGCTGGTATGCAGAACCATCTGTTGCGCGTCAGTTGACTCGGCAGGAACATCCTTCGCTGCTGGAGCTTTCTTGGGAAGCATCGACGATAGGGTTCGCTGCCCAGCCTCGACGGATGCTGACTTGGTAGTATCCGGAGCCTTTTTGCCCTGAGCTTGCTGGGAAGAAGTAACTGCAGTGGATTTCCCCTTAGAAGCTGCTGGAGTAGTTCCTCGCCGAGGCTGAGATGACTAGGACGAGGTGGAAGAACTTGGCACTGGAGCTCTTGTAGCTGAACTTGGAGTTGTTGTTGGTTTCCTTGGTGCCGGAACAGGTGCTGGTGCTGGTTCGGTCGCTGGTACTGGAACTGCTGCCGGTGCTGGTGTTCAGATAGACTCGGTGGTTGCTGGTTGCGGCGATGCCGAAGTGGTGGACACCGTCGCCTCGGCTGGACCGACCCCTCCTGCTCCGAGGTCGCGTTCCTCTCGACGAGGTAGCGCGGAACCCAGAGCAGCCGCAGAACCCTCTGGAATAGGGCCCAGCGGACGTGACTCGTCGTCACGAGGAGGAGAAGGGCCAGATCGAAGTGGTGAAGAGATGCTTGATCCGCTCTGAGGGACCTCCACCGGAGGTCTGAAGAAGAGAATAATGTCAGAAGAGAAATTGCCATGATGCAAGGAAAAGTGAGTTACGCAACGAAAAATGACTTACGCATCCAAGGTTTCGGCCTCCTTGGGTTTCCGAGCCTTCGTGCGGGGGCTTTGCCTGCCCGCTTGGAGGAAGTCTTGTCTCCGACCTTCTTTTGCCTTTTTGTGGGCTGAGAAGGTTCGGAGGAAGAACTTGATGCGGCTCCGCGCTTCTTCTTCGACGCCACCGGAACCGGCTCGCCCGTAGCAAGTGGAGGATCCTCGTGGATATGCCCACCGGGGTTAGCTGATGTCGGAAAGGCAAAAGAAAGAGGGACAGCCTCAACAGGTTCAATCACGTCGACATCCTCATCATCCTCATCATCGGGCCAATCTCTAAGAGAAGAGAATTTACCGCTGGGTCGCTTGGTAGCGTCGGTCATAGGGTGAAACATCTCCTGGTATGGCTCCTCCTCATCCGGGATTTCTAGGTCCGGCGCCCACTTAAGGGTCGGATCCGTACCATCCTCGAGAGTTTGCTGAAGGAACAGCTGAGAAAAAGCATGAAGAACAGAGTCAGAAACACAACAAACACCGACACATATTTGATCAGAAATAAGTTTGCCCCGTGAAGCTTCAAGGAGGGAGCACATCACGTAAGTGCTCAATTCCCCAAGTCCATTCGGCGGAGAAATCCCTATGGGTGGTGAAAAGAGCCTTAACCCAGCGAAAAATCTCCGTGTTGCTCAACTCGAAGGAGGAGGTTCAATTGGGGTCGTGGCTGAAACTCATGTGGCACACCTTGTGGGTGCGCTTCTAGAGGGGAGAGATTCGGTTGCGCACGAACGTGATCATAGCATCCTCGTTGCGCAATACGAGTTTCTTCAGCTCCACAAACCTCTTGTTAACTTGGTTGGCCAGAGTTGTAGGCTTCTTGGGGACCTCCTCCCTGAATTCCGTGTCAGGTGGACCCGTAGCATAGGGCAGCAACCGAATCAAATCTTCAGTGCCCGCATTCCGGACATAGAAGAAGGTCCGGGCCCATCCTTTGCAGGAGTCAAGCCCGGTAACCCGGGGGAAAACGGAAAGTCTCCGGGGTGAGATGGAGGCAGCTCCGAATTGGGTGAGCTGCTTATCCTCCGACTCTACTTGGATGTTGGGGATGACGTTGCGACGAAGGCCAAAAAACCGAAACCACAGCTCCTTCGTGGGCCATAGTCCGGTGTAGCCTTCGATCGTAGAGACAAAAGCGGAGAGAGAGGTGATAGCATTGGCTGGGAGATGGTGCGGCTGCAAGTGGTAGGTGCTGACCCAATCCCGGAAGAAATCGCTCACCGGCAGACCGAATCCCCGTTGGAAGTGGGATAGGAACACGACGAACTCACCCGGATTGGGTGAGGGGGCCAGTTCGGTGGAGGGGAGACGAGCGACGACGCCGGCAGGAATGCGTCTGGTCCGGTAGAACCAGTCAAGATCATCTTGACAGACCCATGATCCGGCCCACGCGCCGTGGTCCGCCACGGCGGCGTCCTCCTCCATTTCTTGCTCGACGACGGCGAGGTCCTCCTCCGTCATCTCGTGCTCGCTACCCTCGCTGGCGCTGGCGGCGGCGGGAATCTGAGGCCTGGATTGGCGAGGACCCGTAGCGAAGAAGTTGCGCAGCGGTGGCTGCGATGCGTACATGGGGAAAGGCGGGCGCTGCTAGAAGCACTAGCGGCGGCGCGGTCGCTAGGAAGACGAAGGAGAAAAGCAATGGACAGAGGGGCGCAGAAGTGGGAAAAATGCTAAGGGGTGCGCCCGCTACTTAACCACCCCTAGAGAGGGTGAGTGGGATCGCGCTGCGCGAACGAGCCACATGCTGTGGCTATGTATCGCACGCCTCAGCCAATCGTAGAGGAGCCACACAGAGGGCCACAGAGCAGAAGCAATCCCGTGACGTGATGCACTGATGCGGTAAAGGAGGAGGCAGGCGTGACGTGACCTCGCATGCTGATAATCGACAATTACTGCGCGGTTAGCATGCGTGCCCTTAAAATAAGACAACATGATGATTAGCCTCCGCGTGGGTTGGCATATGAGAGAAGGAAGCAAGGCCCGGATCGAACCATGGTAACCCGGACCGCAAGTAAAAACTTGGAATGTGCAGAGGGAAAGTAAAACCATGAGATCCGAGTCACAGTGGTAACCCGACCGGCAAGTGAAAACTTGGAACGTGCGAAGGGAACGTAAATCCATATAATCCGAGATAAAGAGCTAACCCGGAATTAAACGTCCAAGGATCGAACATAAATGAACCTGATGGACCGCACCAGCTTCAGGGACTAATGTTGGGGGGATACCCCCGGGTAGGGTCACTCCGGGGTATAAGGGCCAAGTTAGCCGAGGTTCGGCAGTGTCAAAGCAGATGCTGGCCGGGTCACCTCAAGGCAGGCCGGATCATGGAATAACCCGGACCCGGGAGGGGGTCGCCTAACATTGTCTCAGCCGACTTAAGGAGTAAGTCGGAAGTGCTTGTCTAACTTATATGCAGGAACAGGTGTGGCCGGATCTACTATGATCCGGGTCCCCGCTTAGCTTCTGGGAGAAGGAAGGAATCTCTCTGGTCAAAAAGAAGGTCCAGTACGCACTGCATGAGCGAAGAAAGCAAGGGCAGGACCACCGGGTCATGGCCGACAAGGGTGACGACGCCCATGTCGGCTGACGCGGGCGCCGTAGAGGCTTACATAGATAAAGCATGTATGATGCTGGGGAAAAGCACCCCGATCGAGTTACCACTTTGGGAGGAGGCATATTCTTAGGAATATGCCTCCACGTATGCCCTAGGCAGGGACCGAGCCTCCTCTATATAAGGGGGGCTAGGGTTCCAGTAGAAGGGGTTGAGTTCTTTGAGGCCATAGGGTTTTGGTTAAGGGTCTAGGGGTAAACTGTAGGCAAGGGTAAGAGAGCTCCTTCTTCCTCCTCTCGCCAATACAGCTCTAGGAGCACTTGTAATCTGCAAAGGAAATCAATACAAACTTCTGTGTGGAGAATCACTTCACTATCCCTCCCTGGATTCCCCTAGCGTGTATTAGTCCCCACCTTTAGCCTATCCATGGCATCTGCCGTGACACCACCACGACAATGAGCGCACTATGACTTGGATGACTGGCCCATGGAGGTTTCGTGCCGCCTATGATGATTTGGTTAATGTTATGGGCTATTCTGGCAAGGCAGGTGGGTTCTGCATTCACAGCGAGAAGGTCAAGCCTAATGAATCTCTTGCTTTCTACTATCCCAAGGATTCTAAGTGGGCTCCTCTGTGCATCACTGGCATGTATTTCTATTATCACACTTTGGCCAACATCTTCCGTCAGTCCCTTGTTCCCTGAGTTGGAGATACTACAAACTGATGTGGGTTCTTTGCCAATCTTATGTACCATTGACGCCATGATAGGTTGCGGAAGATTGATGACTGTGACTTTGTGTACCATCACCAACAGCCCTTCCACCAACACCAACAAAAGGTATGACCACCACATTCGGGATTTGAGTATGTCTCGAGGAGTGACTTTCACCAGGTGGTGCATCGCATTCACAACATAAAAAACATGTTGTATGATGCGAAAGCTAACATAGTCAACCTCACTCAAGACTTCACATCTTTCATGACCGACTTTCCAAACTGCTACCCGAACTTCCCATATCAGCAGCCGCCACCTGACGGTAGCGACAACTGATTCCAGTTAGGAAAAATCCTAAGCTTGGGGAGGTTAAATTCCTCCCACCTTTTTGCATTCATATTTTTATTTCTTATTTTTTTTGTTCTTGTTTCAATGCATGTTTACTTTTAGTTTTGCTTTTGATAAAATAAAATCCAAAAATATAAGACTAGTCTCTAGCTTTATTTGTGCAAATTTCTCTCGGCTCTTTTTGATTCTTTTTGCAGGTTGCTCACTCCTAGTGATCGAGCTATGAGATGAACGCAAAGAGTTGGTTCAAGTAGAAGACGAATAAGCAAGAGGAGGTACCACATTCCTATTTTCCCTCTTCCTGTAAGCTTATTCATGAACATTTTATGTCCGTTCGGTTGCACTTGAGTTCAACTCCACGCTTAGTTCATTATCTTTTAGAATTTGAGCTCAAAGGTTTTTGTCACCTCTTTGGTTAATACATTCGACAATTAATATCAGTTTGAAAACCCACACTTGGGAGTCAATTCCAAACTTTTTAGAACAAGAGAAAGTGTTCATCGACAACTTTGTTGCCATATTTTTGTCTTAAGGGATTAATCTTAGTAGTGCTCAACCCCACATACTAATCGTTGACTTGATGATACCTTCTGAAAAAGAATTGTCTATAGAACAAAGTTTTAGATTAGGAGAGGGAGATGCCAAAACTTGTATTGACTTGATATAAAAAAGAGGAGATAAAAGAAAAGGGAAATAAAAAAGTAAAAGTACTTTGTTTCAAATACACACCTTTGGGATGCCAACAACTCCTCTAGCTTTTGAACGATCTATGGTATAATCCCGGATTTCGACTATGAGTTGATGGCATGAGTGGCATACGTGTCGCTATATGGGCAAAATTATTGGTATTCCCAATAGGTTGTGTAGGAGTTTACAAAAGAAATATTCGTTGATCCTTGAGAAGAAGAAAGAAAAGAACCATTATCAAAATATGAGCTGAAACACTTTCGATACTTTTGACTATTGGCATCACCTCACTATCTAAAATGTGCAATTAGAGTTCTTGATAAGCAAGGAAAATAAGAGGTATTTGATAGCCGCGATTATCGAAAAAGCTCTAAGTTTATCCTTCTTTTGACATCTACATGTGCACCCTTTATTTTGACTTAAGCAGTCTAGCTTAAAAACATTTTCACTCTCATAACAAGAGAGGCGCTGAAAGAAATTGATTTACAAATCCTCGCCAAAATTTTAACAATCTCATTTGAGTTATAAGAACTATTAGCTAGCCAATTACTTGCGTCTAGGAATCAAGCTTAAGTGCAACTATTCAGATATATTATGCTCGTGTTCAAGGTAGCAGGATTTGAGACGATGGAATATGATACAACCTCAAACTTGTAAGTTTTTATCTTGATTCAATTCTTTGCTATTATTCATTATAGCTTTGTCACTCGAGGGCGATTAACCGCTAAGCTTGGGGATGTTGATATCTCCAAATTTCATCACTTTTACCATTGCTTTTCCTCTTGTTTATTGCCGGATTTCCCTGAAGATTGACCCTTTCCACTAATGTTAATGTCGCAATTAGTGAATCCTTGGTTTCTTGTGATGGTTTTAGGCAATGAATATTTATTGAAGATCTAATAGCATTTATGGGCTAATTACACCAGAATAAGAAAACCCCCAATTGGAGCCACTTTCATTGGAGGCGTCAGTACACATAACGACCACTGGTATGGTCAGGGCGCACTAGTACCGCCCGCCCGTACTACCCATCAAAGCCTTCCTTATATCAATACAAGCAACTTTCGTAAAGGGAGAGAGATGAGAAGAACCATAGAACAGAAGTTACAGCCGCCGCAGGCCATCTAGAGGGAGAGATCAAATCTGAAAGAGGAGAAGAACTTCACCTCGTTCTCTGACAATCTTCAACCTCCAAACCACACACTCCACCATCATTCCATCATTACTTAGAGAGAGAGAGATTGGCACTTGTAAGATTAGGGTTTGATACTTTGATCTACCTACAGTTTGTATTTGATTGGATCTTTAATCGCTATTGTGGTTTGCTACAATAACTTTGAGATGATTTCTATTTGCAATACGATTATGCCCTTGATTCGTCTTTCTCTCATGTTTGAGTAAATCCCCATAGGCGTGGGATATGTAGGGATTGGTGAGATGTGATGTGCCTCCTTCGATTCCATCCATTTGTGATTGTTGCAATGTTTATTTAAACAGTGAGAATGATTATCTATGTTTTCCTAATGCGTGTTATCTAATTTAAGGGCCCAGGTAACATGATCCAAAGATCTCAGAGGTATGAACTTGTATGCTAGTAATTTGGTGACCCCCGAGTGACACATCCGATATCAAAGAATAACTAGCACTACTCGAGGACAACAAGGAACCATCAAGATTAAATCCTTGATCCGGTCGAAAGACCTTAATTAATGTGCTAACCATGGTCGTGGTAACAAGAAAATGGATCATTGGGATTGGGAAGAATTGGCCATGAGGACTCCTAGTCGGTATATGGGTTGCTTGCCTACTCACTTATAAATAAGAATTATCATTATCACTTATTCCTGTTGGAAATATGCCCTAGAGACAAATAGTAGTAAGGACTATTATCATATTTCATATAGTTTATGATTAAAGTTTTATATCATGCTATAACTGTGTTGAGTGGAAACATCAATACACGTGTGATATACAAACAACCAGGGGTTCCCAGTGAAACTCTAGTCACTGGTTCATTGGTCAACAGATGATCATGTTTCCTGATCATGTGGCATTTATGCCAGTTGGAAATGAGGTCATCTCATTCAGAGAATGAGATGATGAACCAATACCCAACCTAAACATCGTGACCCGATCATGTCACGAAGTTCAAAGTTACGATGATTAGAAATGGATCCTCGTAGACTATTCCTTAGACCATGAGGTATATCAATCACTGTCTCTCGAGGGTGCTTAGATATCATCAAACCCCATCTGGTAAAACGGTGGTTATAAAGGTGTGTTCAGGTATTCGGAGGAAACCTTAGAGGAAATATATGTCGAGAGCGGGATTTGTCCGTCCATGTGACGGGAAGATACTCACGGGCCCACTCGGAAAAGTTATATCCAATAGCTGCGCAGCGTGTGATTAGATCACGGGGATATCACTTGTCGGGACGAGTTAAGTAGCATTGTTCAGTAACAATATTGAACATGATATGGTGATGTCAATGATCGAATCTCGGGCAATGCAAGTATCGAATGACAAGGGGAATAAGACACGACTGTCCCGGTTCAAACGACGAAAGATCTTCGTGGAACGCACAGGGTTCACATGGCCATCCAGGTCCCTCTGTTGATCATTGGTGCGGGAGTGTCCCGACCATGTCTGGAGTGTTCCCGAACTGTAGGGTATCACGTTTAAGGGCTTGATGATGCTTATAGAGTGTTTATAGGATCGGTAGAATCACCGAAGAAAAGAAGGGAGAAAACCGGAAGGGTTTCGGTAAGTCCGGAGGATGTCCGGAGTGGAGGTGGAAGGTGTTCCATGGCCACGGAGATTAGATAATATGTAAATAAATGTTAAATATTGATTTAATCATTTATTCATAATTGTTTAATAAAGAGAAAATAAATTAAAAGGTCAAAAGGCTTAATGGGCCAATTTCCGGAGGGGGAAGGCCCATGAGGGAAAGGAGAGAGGGAGAAGGACCAAGGGGGTGTCCGGCTAGGCCTTGCCTCCCCCGCGGGGCCCACTAGGGCTGGCCGGCGGCCTCCCCTCCCCCTCCTCTCCTTTAGTCCCACCCCGGGACTTGAGGGGAGGTAGTACCTCCCCTTCCCTATTTAAAGTGGGGTATATTGGCCTAGAAAATACACCCAATAATCAATAAAGGTCTCCCCACTTTTGGGAGGAACTCTAATTGATATTTTCTCTCTCCCCCTCTCTCTCTCTCGTGACCGTGGTCCCAAGTCTGGACTGTGCGAGCGAGAGACATCTTCACCACGGAGCGCCGTCGCGCTGCGGGATTCGGATCCGGGAGCTCTACTTCCACAACTGCTGCTGGATCAGGGAAGCGGGAGTCATCGTCAGGCACCGGACGTGTGTAACTCCCATGAGGTGTCACACTTGAGGCACTCAAGTCGTTGGAGTCAGAAGGAGCACAGGGACTTCATCATGACCTTGAGGTCGGCTTCGGCTCGTCTACATCAACCACGCTCTCGAAGCGCTGACAACGCTTCGGGTCTTCGAGGGTAAGTTCGCTGAAAAGCCTCTCCTGCTATCAGACATTAATAGATAGGTCCTGGCAGCTTAAGGGGTTCAGGGGCGTAGAGTAAAATTTATTGTTTTTATGCGTGGAACCCCTACAGTGCTATCAGAGCTAGATCTATGCGTAGTAATGCTAGTACGGGTAGAACACACGAGATGTAGCGTGTGGGCGTTGATCTTTTAGTTGTTACCCTCCCACGTGTACTTGTGTATACCACAGTAATGCTTGATGAAGCGGCCCCCAACCGACTTTTTACGCTGCTCATTCATGAGACTGGTCCACGCTTGACATACGGCTTGTACCGTATAAAGTGGCTTAGGGGGTGTCTGTCTCTCTCGCATTAGTTGGTATACCATTTGCAACGGAGGGCCCCGAAAGGGGTGTAGTATAGACAACTACTTGATCAGCGTTGTGCTGAAAGTTCTTAGGTAAGAACGGTTCTTGTGCGAAAGCCCATTCAGCCACGTAAAACATGCAAAGATAAAGTAGAGGCGTCTAACTTTGTTTTGCAGGGGGGCGTTGCTTTGTGATATGGTTGTGGCAAAGGTAAAGTGATTACCTTTTGTTACATAGTAGTAGATAGTCACGGAGGTGACGAACTACCACGCCGGAATGACACTGGTACCCTAGTGTCTACGGCGCCGGAACCCGGTGACGACGGATGGAGATCACGACGTGAAGGACCATATCACATAGCATTTACATTCAGTGTTATTGTTTGTATGTCTTATTGTGTACTAGTATTAGATACTCGATGGTAGCCTAATAAGATGATCCCTGTTAAAATAACCAACGATTGTGGTCCTCCTTAGTGTGCACCACCAAGAAAGTTCTTCGGTATGAGACAGGCCGTGATGATCGGGTGTCAGACATATCTACGTTCACATACAGTGGGTGCAAGCCATGTTGCACAACGAATACACTAAGGTTGAGTTGGCGAGCCTAGCATGCCACAGAAGCGTGGCCTCGGAACGCGGATGGTCGAAAGATCGAGCACGAGTCGCATGAATGATGTGACCGACGTTTAGCGTCCATCCTTGAACCCACATTGATGGCCGTGATGATCGGGGGAGATGTGGCTGATAGGGGTCGTGTTATCACTAGGAACCCTCTTTGGGGATAGGTGTTTCTGAGTGGAGTTATTATTAACTCATTTAATTATAAACTTAGTCTAAATTCCTTTTGCAATTATAAATGTAGATGGCTCACCGTGAAGCTTACTTTGAGATTAAGGATTGGGTAAAGGGTGAGAAACTTAGACTTGATGGATCCAACTTCCCTAGTTGGCTTGTGCGCCTAGATGATCTCCTTACTAGGAATCATGTGGTAGACTACATACACCGCACGATGGATTTGATTGAGCCAGACTACTATGAGACCCCACAAGAACTGGCAGACCGCTACTATCGCCAAGAGATGTCCACTTACATTCAGATAATAATACGTTACGGGATGGTGGATGAACTACATCCGCTCATGGGTGATCTTGACCCATATTCGATGGTGGATTAGCTGAGAGCAGAGTTCATAGGCCATGTGCGCATGTGGAAGCACGAGTTGCTTGGAGAGTTCCTTTCCATACAGATGGAGGAGCATACATGTCTGAAGAGTCACTTGGAGCGCATGTTTGATGCACACACGAGACTGGTTCACTTCGTGGATTACTGGATGGCTGATCCATTTGCGATAGACGTACTGCTATGGTCATTGCCTCCCAGCTACAGAGGACATGTCCGGAGTAGCATCATGAGTGGTGATACGGAAGCATTGGACTTTCATGAGTTCATATTATGTTTCCGGAACGTAAAGGTTGAATAAATCGCCGGAGAGGTAATCGACAACCAAGGTATATATTTGATATACAGTTTTATAAATGTTATAATCTTGCAAACACATTTGCAGTGTTAAGTATATCTGATACTTGTTCTGTTTTATTGAAAACAGGTCCTTCTGCATAGAGGTGCTTGCTGGAGAGAGGTGACGTTGCGTGTTGATGGCGAGCATGATGATGATGGCCGACGACACACTCCCTTGACATTTATCATTTAGTTTGTGTTTTAGGATAATTATTGTAATCAAGAGATTGTGAACTTCTTTAGTGTGTCTCACACTTCGTGAGACGGTTATTCATATGAGTTTGTAACAAACGGTTGTTCCACTTTTATGAATGATTTCTATTCGTGTTCATATGTTGTTTGATTATATGTGAATTATCCTTGTTGTTTGAAACTAATTGATAATACATGAACATTTGTAAAACATTAAAATGCCTTGTTTAAAATACCCAATTTAATGATATTTCATTAATGAATGAAACCGTTGTTTAAATTCAAAGTTATGTGATAATATGTGAAAGTCATTCGATTTCTTATCACATATAAATCATGCCCAAGTTCAGCAAAATAACTTGAACACTGTGTATTACTTGAATACAAAGTGTTTGATGAATTGTTAAATAGAATACATATTCGATGTGTTGTGTTTTAACGGAAAATGGTAATTATCATTAAGTGATTGTTTAAATGTGTAAAGTAAGTTTACCAAAAGAAACATGAATATGAAACTATTTGATTTGATCAAAGTGTTTCATCAACAAAAAGGGTATGAATATAAAAGAGAATCCAATTACTATGAATTGATCAATAGTAATGAAATTCGAATTTATAAGAATGGCATAAAAGAAATTGTGGAATGCAAAGTGTTTTAAAACATCAAAATACAAAGCATCACAATGTGATATTAGATATCAAAAAGGGACTGAATAGAAGGCACCAAATAAATCGTTGTAGTATATATGTAGAGACCATTAGTTAGAAATAGTTAGCACTCAATGAGTTTACAGTGAACCATTAGAATTCGTGAAATTTTGGGGTTATTTGATATAACCAAAACAACAGCGAATAAGTCCTTGTAGAGTATTCACTGGAAACTTTGAATACGAAATCCATAGCTAAACCAAAAATAAAGCAAAAGTTGTGTTGCTTGGATTTTGGTGCATTCTTGACAAAGCTCACCTCTAGTGATGTTTCTCAATTATGGAGCAAATGGAAATTAGTGTAAAACACGATGAGGATTCAAAACCCTGCATCAGAGTGTTGAGAAGCGCAACGGACAGCGTTCCTGAACGATTCTCTTCACAGAAGGAAAGAATCAATGATTCTGATCATTGTGTTTTTCCCCTCCACTATTGTTTTATCACTACATAAAGTAGGATTCAAAATGTAAATCCATATCTTGTATGGAGACATTTGTGAATCATTTGTCATGATTTTTGGAATATGACATATCTACAAACTACTAAGGAAATAATGGTAAACTAAATTATGAGAAATCCTAGAAGAAAAATTCCCTTGAGATTAGAAAGCAATTTGTTGCTAAATCTCACAAGTAAAAGGAGTTACTTAGAATTTTCCCAAATGACTGCAAAGCCATTGTAGGAAAAAGGGGGTAAATGACTAAAGCACAATTTGTCAGGCATTGGACAAATTCAAATGAATTTGATTCATGTGTGCTAAATGTCTAGTGGATTTAAAACTAGTAAAGTACTAGTATCTCATAGTAAATCTCCAAGTTTGATATTTGATCAAAGGATTTTGAAATTGTTTAGAGTAATAAGGAGATATGCAATTTGAATAAAATTGAGTGGGAGCTATGAAAGTCTTCCTGAAACAATATGTGATTGACATATTTTTAAGTGGGAGCAACATAAGACTTAAATTCAAATATGTAAGAACATTGTTTGAGTAAGAGTACTGACTCGTACCCAAATATGTTAGCAACATAGTTTGAGTGGGAGCATATAGGAGTAATTCTTAAGAAAGTTAAGGATGAAAGCACAAATACTTATAAATAATGATTTATAAGATGTAGAAGTTGATAATAAGTGTATTATGATATTATGTAGTATTCCTTAAGAGATTCTGAAAGGGATTTTCAGAATAGAAGTTAATTGAGGAACTAGTCCTTAATAACTCAAATTAGGAATAACATTAAGTTTAACATCAATGGTTGAAAGAAAGAAAAGGATGATCGTCATCCACTATGTTGAGACATAGGTTCTATCTTAGTAAACCATGATTAGCATAATATGTGATCTGAATAAGGAACATTTAAAAGTGATTTAGTTCGAATCACACAACGTTGAGCTAAGTTTGTCCGCAGTGTCTATTAGAGAACTATGGATATATTTTCCAAATCCATAAAGGATAACATATCTTAAAACATAAAGGGTTATGTTATAAGGGAATATGTTGGAAACTCCTGTAGATACCAATTAAAAGTCAAGTAGGAAGCGAGGTGAACAAAACATTGAAAGTTGCACCGAGTGCACTGGTGTTTCGATGAATACATTTATAATAATAGATAAGGGTACCATCTAAAGTGTTGTATAATGTTATGGCAGGGCTAGTTCGCTTTTAACGTAGAATGATGTGTCCCAGGGCACAGTGCCCATGAGAAAGCCCTCGAGGTTGATCTAACGTCACTGTAGGCTCCTGGAATCAGGCCTTATTCTGCTGCCATAGCGATGATGCATACACATAGATGCTATCATGTGATGATAGAGTATTAATATCAATCAAGGTGACATTAGTAAGTTGCAAAGGATTTGGGACTGTAAAAGTACAGACCCAAGACTCAACCTCTTCCATGAGCAAGCATGTTCAGGGTACTGGATATATAGTGCCAATAATTGAGAACAAATGCAGCTAGTGTATTTGTACTCTAGTGCAAATGGGAGACTGTTGGAAATATGCCCTAGAGACAAATAGTAGTAAGGACTATTATCATATTTCATATAGTTTATGATTAAAGTTTTATATCATGCTATAACTGTGTTGAGTGGAAACATCAATACACATGTGATATACAAACAACCAGGGGTTCCCGGTGAAACTCTAGTCACTGGTTCATTGGTCAACAGATGATCATGTTTCCTGATCATGTGGCATTTATGCCAGTTGGAAATGTGGTCATCTCATTCAGAGAATGAGATGATGAACCAATACCCAACCTAAACATCATGACCCGATCATGTCACGAAGTTCAAAGTTACGATGATTAGAAATGGATCCTCGTAGACTATTCCTTAGATCATGAGGCTATATCAATCACTGTCTCCCGAGGGTGCTTAGATATCATCAAACGCCATCTGGTAAAACGGTGGTTATAAAGGTGTGTTCAGGTATTCGGAAGAAACCGTAGAGGCAATATATGTCGAGAGCAGGATTTGTCCGTCCATGTGACGGGAATATACTCAAGGGCCCACTCAGAAAAGTTATATTCAATAGCTGCGCAGCATGTGATTAGATCATGGGGATATCACTTGTCGGGACGAGTTAAGTAGCATTGTTCAGTAACGAGATTGAATACGACATGGTTATGTCAATGATCGAATCTCGGGCAATGCAAGTATCGAATGACAAGGGGAATAAGACACGGCTGTCCCGGTTCAAACGACGAAAGATCTTCGTGGAACACACAGGGGTCACATGGCCATCCAGGTCCCTCTGTTGATCATTGGTGCGGGAGTGTTCGACCATGTCTGGAGTGTTCCCGAACCGTAGGGTATCATGCTTAAGGGCTTGATGATGCTTAGAGAGTGTTTATAGGATCGGTAGAATCATCGAAGAAAAGAAGGGAGAAAATCGGAAGGGTTTCGATAAGTCCGGAGGATGTCCAGAGTGGAGGTGGAAGGTGTTCCATGGCCACAGAGATTAGATAATATGTGAATAAATGTTAAATATTGATTTAATCATTTATTCATAATTATTTAATAAAGAGAAAATAAATTAAAAGGTCAAAAGGCTTAATGGGCCAAATTCCGGAGGGAGAAGGCCCATGAGGGAAAGGAGAGAGGGAGAAGGACCAAGGGGGGGTGGCCGGCTGGGCCTTGCCCCCCCCCCCCCACGGGGCCCACTAGGGCTGGCCGGCGGCCTCCCCCCTCCTCTCCTTTAGTCCCACCCCAGGACTTGAGGGGAGGTAGTACCTCCCCTCCCCCTATTTAAAGTGGGGTATATTGGCCTAGAAAATACACCCAATAATCAATAAAGGTCTCCCCACTTTTGGGAGGACCTCTAATTGATATTTTCTCTCTCCCCCTCTCTCTCTCGTGACCGTGGTCCCAAGTCTGGATTGCGCGAGCGAGAGACATCTTCACCATGAGCACTTACCGCTGGGATTCGGATCCGAGAGCTCTACTTCCAATCGCTGCCGGATCGGGAAGCGGAGTCATCGTCAGCACCGACGTGTAACTCCCACGAGGTGTCACACTTGAGGCACTCAAGTCGTTGGAGCCAGAAGGAGCGCAAGGACTTCATCACGACCTTGAGGTCGGCTTCGGCTCGTCTACATCAACCACGCTCTCCTGAGCATTGACAACGCTTTTCGGTCTTCGAGGTTAAGTTCACGAAAAGCCTCTCCCGTTACTGTATTACTAATAGATAGGTCCTGGCAGCTTTAGGGGTTCAGGGGCGTAGAGTAAAAATTATTGTTTTTATGCGCGGAACCCCTACAATTCCGCTTATTCCATTTGGCACTTTCACTATCACCATGAACTGATACTCTTCGTGCCTAACTTCTCATCTGCAGGACCTTTACACACCTTTCACATCTTTACTTTTATGCAATTTACTTATTTCTTAAGCAAGTTCCTCTATCTTTTACTCACCACTTCCACCGTCAACCTTTGCAATCAACTCACTCAAGACCTGTGACACCTTGGGTGCAACAGAAACACTGCACAAAAACACTTTCCTAGGCTCTTTGTCGGGATTGATATAAAACTGGAATTAATACTTCCGCGAAAACATTCTGTGACGAATGTGTGCATTTGCAGGCTATCAAGATATTTTCTGGCGTCGTTGCTGAGGAGTTAAGCGTTAAGTGTTGTTTCTTGACAACAGCAACTGTTGATACCATTCATGATCTTCGTTGAAGACAGAGGTACCACTCGATCAAGAAAAACCTATTTACCTCCATATATTGATCGTGTTCCGATCGAGATACGATTAGAATTTATTGAAAGATTTACTAATTCCCGTATTGTAGACGTGAACAACTTGATTCCATTGATGGCAGATTTGACCATCACCCGAGGGGTCGAACTTGAGCTACCTTTGGGAGAGTATGGGAATCCATCTAGGCACTTGAGGAAAATGCCTATTCTTTATCCTGAACTTGAAGGCCAGGAATTTGAAATATATCCTGAGCCAATATATATGATGAAAGAAATTGCTTTTGTAGGAAAAGAAGAGAAAGACCCTAGTGACCACTTAACAAGGGTACTCGACCTATGTGTTACTCTTAAATCAGCAAGTTTACCAATAGAGTTTGTACTTCTTCTTTTGCTGGTCTTTGAAAGATAATGCTTTAGCTTGGTTACAATCACTATTTAATCATACTATAAAAATCTGGGAAGATTGCATCCGAGAATTCATGCATAAATATTGTTCATTTACTAAAATCATGTAGATCAAACGAAGTATAACAATTTCTTTGCAAACAATTAGAGAGACCTTTTATCAAGCATGGAATAGATATTATGCAATGATTATGAAACTTCCAAATCATGGTTTTCACGAGAGTCTAGTTATCCAATAAATTTTTAATGGGCTTATTGACGAAACAAAACATATGATTGATCTATCTGTAGGAGGAGCAATATGCAAGTTGACACTGTCAGAATGTGTAAAGCTTTTTGATGTAAGATCCTTTAATGACGAACAATACAATCCAGTTGAGGATGTTGAACCACAAAAAGGTATGATTCACATACCACAAGATCTTATGTCCAAAGTCAAAAATTCCATGGAAGAGAAAGGTATAACTTCAGAACTTGTAAAAGAAAACAAAGTTGACATTCTTCAAACTTATGCAATAGAAGATGATTTAAATCTTGTAATAAAAAAGTTTAAATATCAACAAAATCAATTCCGTGAGATATGACACAAGAAAAGAATATAAGAGACCTAACAGAAGTCTTTGATGACTTGGGTCAAGCCACAAAACATTTAGATAGATATCTAAGTATGGTTAAAACCCAGTGTGAGCAAATAAATGAAACCCAAACTTTGATTTTGAACCAATGAAATTTCAATATTGTTTCTACTAACATTATTACTAGGCATGGTATAGAAACTCAGGAACCACAAGGGACACCTTGGTACCAAGAAGAGCAAGCTCGAAAAGCAAGAGAGACTCAGGAGATGAGTCAAGAAGAAGAGGATGAGGGGGATAAGCATAAACCATATGATTCTAATGCTGAGACTATCGATTCAAGGGAAGAAACCGATCTCAGAAAGGAACAATAAGAGCAAGTCATCATCCCGCGTGAGAAACACGCCAATAAGCAAAAATCAGCTGCAAGGAAAAATAAAAAGAATGCTGAACCAGTGACAAAGGTAAAAGAAAAGGTAATACCTACCAAAAAGAAAATTCCTTACCCTAACTGTGTTCATTATGAACCAGATAAAGCTATTTATGATTCTTTTGTTGTGGCACTGGGCAGCTTGCATTTAGAACTTCCTTTAACCGATGCTATTCAAGTTCCTATTTATAAAAAATTTATGCGAGACGTACTTAATAGGAAAAAGAAGGTAACCAAGACTGTAGCAGTTATGACAAGCTTTGGTGATAAACTTCCTGCTAAGCTTGGGATCCAGGGATACCAACCATCTCCTGTGCAATAGGGAAAAACAATGTATTCAATGCTCTTTGTGATTTAGGAGTAGGTGTTAGTGTTATGCCTTATTCCTTGTTTAAGAAATTGAATCTTGGAGAGTGTTCTCCTACTTCGATAACACTACAAATGGCAGATAAGACAACTAAACAACCTGTCAGAATGATCGAAGATGTTTTACTTAGAATAGATCAACATGTTATACCCACTGATTTTATTATTCTTGATGTTTCTGAGGATGACAAACTATCTATCATCCTTGGAAGACCTTTTCTTAGTACAACTAGAGCTAATGTAGATTGCTCCAGCGGTAAGATTGTCTTCAATATATATGATGATCAGATCGTTTGATACTTTCCTAAGAAACAGGAGCACAATGGAAAATACATTCCACCACCTAAGCGTGATCAAGCAGCAAAGACTAAAGAAAAAGTGCAGCTTGAGATGAACGTCGATGATATGGAGTTTGATTAGTCAAAACTCTAGAATTAAACACTTAATGGGAGTTAACCCATTCTTAATAAATTAAGTTTAATTTTTTTACGATTACTACTTTAATTATTTGTATTGTCTAATAAGTTTGTTTTGAGTTTTTAGTTCATTCAGAGAATTCACCTTAACGAAGTTGAGAAGCAAGGAAAAAATGAAGAAAAGAAAAAGGGTTCAGTACAGATAACGAGAACTAGTATCGGCCAGCTGCATCGATGGCGCCCGTACCATGTCTCAATGAAACCTGCAGAGACCAATGGTACGGGTCAATGCCTGCATACCCAGCGCTACCGGAATCTAACATCGACGAAACAGACACGGTTCCCGAATAGATAACGACCATTGGTACGGCCAGGGTACGCCCATACCGCGCGCCTGTACCAGGTCGACCAGGTTTGATCTCAAACCCTAAAGTTGATCCAACGGTGACGACCATCGGTACGGACGGGCTACACCCGTACCTCCCGCGCGTACCGCGTGCATCGCCAGGTAAAGGCCAACGGCGGCTGGCCTCCTTCTTCTTCCTCTTTCTTCCTTGTTTTTTCTCTCTCCACCTCAAACCCTAGCCTCCTAAAACTTTTGATTCTTCTTTGATTTCATGTTTTTGAGTTGGGAAATCTTCACATCGGTAAGTTTCTCGTCCGATCCATACTCTATTTTCTGAAATCCATGGTTGAATTCATCACATTGGCTATTTAGATGAGTTCATCATATTTTGAGATTATTATCGATTCCTCATGTTAGGATTTGTAACTTCTACCTATAATCGTTTGTTTATATGATAGAAACTTGATGCCTATAGTTTTATTCAAAAATTTCATAGCACAATGCATAACATTGGAAGGATGTTCTGCTCAGGCAAGGGCTCGGGTGCGGCAGGACCCTCAGGCTCTGCCAAGCCACCAGGTTCGAAGAAGAGACGCCCGGAGGTGGATAGCTTGAGGGCTGCCATGAGCCGAGACTATGAGAGGGTGAGAAACCGTAAGGTTTTTCCCACCAAGTGGGTAGACCGTCAGTTCCTCTCCTGCCAGGGTTTTCTGGAGGACTTCGAGAAGATGACTGTGCAAGCTGGCATGGTCGACTTCTTCTACCTCTCCATCGACACCTACAATCTCGCCACGTACGAGTTCCTTCCATCGTTCCACAACAATCCCGAGACCCATGAGCGAAACTGCACTATAAGTTTTGTGCTCAATGGGCAACTCCACAACTTGACCTTCTATGAATTTTGCAATAGTTTCGGATTCTCTCATGGGGGAGAACTCGATACTAATGACAATGTGCACATCGAGGCAATGCAATCTTGGGGGCAAATTTCTATCTATAGGAACAACGATTACTTGCGCAAGAAGAGCGCCACTATCCAGACTCCTACTATACATTATTTTCATACCTTTCTTATTAATTCTTTATTTGGGAAAGGTGATGTTGGGGAAATGGCAGGCCCCCAAATGAGTGTAATTCATATGGCCTTGCATCCAGGTATGGAGCACAAGGTAAACTTGGGGGCCTTTCTCATCCAGCACTTTCGCTGCTAAAGGTTAGCTTCCGCGGGGGACATTCGTTGTGGCGGATTGATCACACACATCACCTACGTAAACAAACTTGTCCTACCAGAGGAAAGAGCTATGGCTGGAAGTAAGGACCTGGATGACATTCATATGGCTATAACCAAGTTCATGGGTGTCTATAGGCTAGAGCATGCCCTCCGTGCTTACCAGTTTTATTTTGTACCTAACGATGATCTCCACCAAATCTTGCTTTCATTTTGTGCAAGCTTTTGGTTTGCCAGATAAACAGAGTTGGGTTCTCACTGAAGAGGAGTTCCAACAAGCTCTAATCCTCTCAGGAAGGACTATGCCAACAGGTGGCCATCCTAACTGGGAAAACACGACAACTGGCCAAGAACAACAAGATCAAGGAGAAGAAGGTTGGCATGGTGCAGGATGGGACGACTATAGTCAGCAGCACCATCACCAACAGCCCTTCCACCAACACCAACAAAAGGGTATGCCTCCAACAAAGTCAGGATTCGAGTATGTCCCGAGGAGTGACTTTGACCAGGTGGTGCATCGCATTGACAATATAGAAAACACGTTCTATGATGCGAACGCCAACATATTCAACCTCACTCAAGACTTCACATCTTTCATGACCAACTTTCCAAACCGCTACCCGAACTTCCCATATTAGCAGCCGCCTGACGGTAACGACAACTGATTCCAGTTAGGCAAAAGCCTAAGCTTGGGGAGGTTAAATTCCTCCTACCTTTTTGCATTCATATTTTTGTGTCTTCTTTTTATTTGTTTGTTTTTGTTTCAATGCATGTTTACTTCAGTTTTGCATTTGATAAAAGAAAACCTAAACATATTAGACTAGTCCCTAGCTTTATTTATGCAAATTTCTCTCGGCTCTTTTTGATTCTTTTTGTAGGTTGCTCACTCCTAGTGATTGAGCTATGAGATGAACACAAAGAGTTGGTTCAAGTAGAAGACGAATAAGTAGGAGGAGGTACCACATTCCTATTTTCTATCTTCATGTAAGCTTATTCATGAATATTTTATGTCTGTTCGGTTGCACTTGAGTTCGACTCCACGCTTAGTTTGTTATCTTTTAGAATTTGAGCTCAAAGGTTTTTGTCACCTCTTTGGTTAAGACTTTTGACAATTAATATCAGTTTGAAAACCAACTCTTGGGATTCAATTCCAAACTTTTTAGAACAAGAGAAAGTGTCCATCGACAACTTTGGTGCCATATTTTTGTCTTAAGGGATTAATCTTAGTAGTGCTCAACCCCACATACTGATCGTTGACTTGATGATACCTTCTGAAAAAGAATTGTTTGATAGAACGAACTTTTAGAGTAGGAGAGGGAGATGCCAAAACTTGTATTGACTTGATATAAAAAAAGAGGAGAGAAAAGAAAAAAGTAAAAGTACTTTATTTCAAATACACACCTTTGGGATGCCAACAACTCCGCTAGCTTTTGAACGACCTATGGTATAACCCCGGATTTCGGCTATGAGTTCATGGCATGAGTGGAATACGTGTCGCTATATGGGCAAAATTATTGGTATTCCCAATAGGTTGTGTAGGAGTTTACAAAAGAAATATTCGTTGATCCTTGAGAAGAAGAAAGAAAAGAACCATTATCAAAATATGAGCTGAAACACTTTCGATACTTTTGACTATTGGCATCACCTCACTATCTAAAATGTGCAATTAGAGTTCTTGATAAGCAAGGAAAAGAAGAGGTATTTGATAGCCGCGATTATCGAAAAAGCTCTAAGTTTATCCTTCTTTTGACATCTACATGTGCACCCTTTATTTTGACTTAAGCAGTCTAGCTTAAAAACATTTTCACTCTCATAACAAGAGAGTATTTGAAAGAAATTGATTTACAAATCCTCGCCAAAATTTTAACAATCTCATTTGAGTTATAAGAACTATTAGCTAGCCAATTACTTGCGTCTAGGAATCAAGCTTAAGTGCAACTATTCAGATATATTATGCTCGTGTTCAAGGTAGCAGGATTTGAGACGATGGAATATGATACAACCTCAAACTTGTAAGTTTTTATCTTGATTCAATTCTTTGCTATTATTCATTATAGCTTTGTCACTCGAGGGCGATTAACCGCTAAGCTTGGGGATGTTGATAGCTCCAAATTTCATCACTTTTACCATTGCTTTTCCTCTTGTTTATTGCCGGATTTCCCTGAAGATTGACCCTTTCCACTAATGTTAATGTCGCAATTAGTGAATCCTTGGTTTCTTGTGATGTTTTTCAGGCAATGAACATTTATTGAAGATCTAATAGCATTTATGGGCTAATTACACCAAAATAAGCAAATCCCTAATTGGAGCCACTTTCATTGGAGGCGTCAGTACGCATATAACGACCCTTGGTTTCGGTTGGGCGCCCGATGCCACTGCAAGTACTACTCGGGCGCCTTCCTTATATCAATACAAGCAACTTTCATAAAGGGAGAGAGATGGGAAGAACCATAGATCAGAAGTTACAACCGTCGCAAGCCATCTAGAGGGAGAGATCAGATCTGAAAGAGGAGAAGAACTTCACCTCGTTCTCCGACGATCTTCAACCTCCAAACCACACACTCCACCATCATTCCATCATTACTTATAGAGAGAGATAGAGAAAGATTGAGAGAGAGATTGGCACTTGTAAGATTAGGGTTTGATACTTTGATCTACCTACGGTTTGTATTTGATTGGATCTTTAATCGCTATTGTGGTTTGCTACAATAACTTTGAGATGATTTCTATTTGTAATTCGATTATGCCCTTGATTTGTCTTTCTCTCATGTCTGAGTAAATCCCCATAGGCGTGGGAGATGTAGGGATTGGTGAGATGTGATGTGCCTCCTTCGATTCCATCCATTTGTGATTGTTGCAATGTTTATTTAAACAATGAGAATGATTATCTATGTTTTCCTAATGCGTGTTATCTAATTTAAGGGCCTAGGTAACATGATCCAAAGATATCATAGGTATGAACTTGTATGCTAGTAATCGGCGACCCCCGAGTGAGACGGCTGATATCAAAGAAGAACTAGCACTACTCGAGGACAACAAGGAACCATCAAGATTAAAGCCTTGATCCGGTCGAAAGACCTTAATTAATGTGCTGACCATGGTTATGGTAACAGGCAGATGGATCATTGGGATTATGAAGAATTGGCCATGATGACTCCTAGTCGATATATGGGTTGCTTGCCTACTCACTTATAAATAAGAATTATCATTATCACTTATTCCGCTTATTCCATTTGGCACTTTCACTATCACCATGAACTGATTCTCTTCGCGCCTAACTTCTCATCTGCAGGACCTTTACACACCTTTCGCATCTTTACTTTTATGCAATTTACTTATTTCCTAAGCAAGTTCCTCTATCTTTTACTCACCACTTCCACCATCAACCTTTGCAGTCAATTCACTCAAGACCTATGACACCTTGGGTGCGACAAAAACACCGCATAAAAAACACTTTCCTAGGCTCCTTGTTGGGATCGATATAAAAACTGGAATTAATACTTCTGCGAAAACATTCTCTGACAAACTTGTGCACTTGTAGGCTATCAATGAGCCAAGAGACTCAGCTCCAACACAATGAGTTTCTCATGACCCAAAATGTCACTCCTCCACCTGATGGTCCTGACATGACTCGTGTTCCCTATGTCAACTATGAGATGCCGCCAATTGATGATGATATGTTCTTTGGCTACTTCCCTAGTCAGTTTCCTCCTGTTGGCCCAAGTGCTTCCTCTGCTTCTCCTCATAGTTCTGATGATGAGGAGGAGGAGGTTGAAGATGAAGAGGAGATCAATGAATACAAAGATGTCCCCGTTCAGCCTCCTCCACCACCTACATTCTTCTAGTTGGGTTACGTTAGCATCACTATACTTCTCTTCCTTTTTGGTGTTTCGATGCCAATGGGGGAGAAGAGTAGAGTTCATTTAGATATCTACGGGTTCCTTGCCGGGGTATTCTGGGGTTCGCCGTTTGCACAATGCCCCTTGCTTTCTCTTTGCTTCTTATGGCATTGTGCTTTCCATTTGCTTTCGTGTTGGAACTATTTGCTCTACTTCCGTGTGTTGGACAAGTTTGTGATATGTCTATTGTGCTATGAGTATGTGTACTTTGTGTAGATATCCATGCTTTATATCTTGTCATATTATGCTTACTTCCATGAAGACATGTGGGAAGCTTTCCATGTACTATTTAGGTGCACCTTGCATTCAAACGCAAATTCAACCAAGTGCATACTTTATGGGGGAGCTCACGTATGTCTTTATGGAATTCCTCGGTTTATAGATCTCTATTATATCCTTGTGAACTCTAGCTCGGGTTGTCATCGCCAACCAAAAAGGGGAGATTGAAAGGGTAGTTTACCCTCTACTGTTTTTGGTTGACAATGACACCGTAGTTAGAGCGGACTAATGCTACCTACTAGTGTCTTAAACAGGTTTTAGTCCTCTAATGTGTTGCAAGATCGTCGGAGACCCCCATTTTGATAACGAAGATATGTGTCAAAGTTTTGCTTTTTATATGTAACTTGAGTCCTTAGGAACTCCGCACTATTAAGAGGGGTTATCTCGATGAGCCTGTTGGGGATGAATTCATAAGCCATATACACATCCCATACACCCACTTCTTCCATCACCAAAGAGATAGGAGAGGGAAATCTGCTTTTCATGGCATTTCTGCAAAGTTCGATGTATAAGCCGATTGAACCGGCTCCCATACCGAGTGGTCCAGTACCAGTGTCGGAAAACCAAACCCAAACCGGGATTGTCGGTTTGCTATACCGAGTCTATCCGGGTTTGCGCACAGTGACCTAACCTGGTTTGGATTCCGGTCTTCTGGCCTGGAAACCGGGCGGTCCGGTGTGAGGGCCGGTCCAACCGAACTTAAAACCGGACTTCGCAGAAATACTCTAAACGGCTAGATTTCTCCCTTGGGTATAAATACCACTTCTTCCACCTTGAGCAGTTTAGGCATTCAGTTCATATTTCATCCTTGAAGCTCTCTCTCTACCTCTTGTTGAAACACAATTCCTTGAGGATCTCCCATTCTACCCAACCAATTCCAACTCCCTTTGGTAGAAAACAAGAGGAGGTCCTGATCTACGTTTCCACCAAGCCAAAGTTCATTCCCCCTTGAGTTCATCGAGCTATCTTGTTACTCTTGGGTTTGTGGGAAACCCTAGGCGGCTAGGGTCGCCCGGAGGCATTCGGCTTGTGATGTTCTCTGTGGAAAGTTTGTGAGGGTTTGGAGACTACCTTAAAGTCTACCATGAGTAAGTGAGCTATTCCTTCGTGGGATAGGCTCGGAGAAGAAGGTGAGCCTTCGTGGTGTTGGAGAATCCTTCGTGGAACCTCACACCTCTCCAACGTGACGTAGCCCCTTCCCAAAGGTGGTGAACATGGGAATACATCTTCGTATCCACGTGCTCCAGTTATTCCTTAACCAATCTCTTACTTGTGTTGTTTACTTTGTGATAGCCTTCATACTTAAAGTATCTTGTATCATTATCTAGGTTGCCTTACCTAGTTTGCATGTAGGCACACTTATATTTCATAAAGCCTAAAACTTGCAAAAGATTATAAAGAATTTTGTAGAAACCTATTCACCCCCTCTAGATAAACCATCTTACACTTTCAGTAAGCTATGCAACCAAAGACAAGAGTCAGGCTCCCACCTCCTTTTCAAGTGCCGCTTCTCCATAAGGATTTAGAACAAGTTAAAGACTTGGCTTGGTCTCCACCAAATCAACACAGCTACTTGGCACCAATTCCACTCCGTCAAAGAATGATGGAATGGTGGAAGAAGGCGATCCATAAGAAAGGACCACAAAGGAAAGCTTTGGCTTCACTCGCAATGTTGGTCTCATAGGAAATATGGAAGGAAAGGAACGCACCCGTCACCGTTGATATGATAGTAACAAAAATCAAGAAGAAAGCACGCTTGTGGTGCTTTGCGGGGGCAAAAACTCTTAGTAGTTTAACCTCGCGCGAGTAGTTGTTTTGTTGTTGGTCTTGGTTTTGGCCAAGACGTGGTTTGTAAGAACTATCTAAAAACCTTCTCCTTAATCCATGAAAATGGCACGTCTCTTGCCTTGTTAAAAAAAATGCAAAAGCATCAGGTCTCGAACATCCATCCAGGTGTTATCAGTTAAAATTCAAAAAGTTCTGGTTCATTCAAATCCACCAACCGTGAGAAGCATCACCGAGGCCAGACCCTTCTGATCCACCAGTCCATGACAGCATCGTCAGCTGACCGAAGCAAACCTGTAGAATGGATACAGTACAGTAACTTGACCCTGATTTGGAGAGGTTAGGGGCAACCGACAAGAACTTGTTCCAGGTCCCTAGATCGTCGACCGAATAAAGAGGTTCACGTGTCTAGGCACCTAGGAATTCCAAGTTTGCTGCCATAGCCGCACCATGCAGTAGGGCAATGTAGCAGGATCATAGTACTTCCTCTGCCGCCGCTTACAATCCCGAGTCACAAGGTCGTTCTACAGTTCTACTTACACAAGCTGAACACTATGAGTATATGTTTGTGGCGTCCGGGTGTCAGTACATATCCCTACCGCCTCAAACAATGCCAATGTGGTGAGATCATCATACTACTGGCAAACCTTGGCATGTCCAAACATATCCAGGGTTGGTAACACATCCAGATCTACGGAGACTGGCTCCTGCAGAAGAAAAACTTCAGATACAGCAATGTTAATGCATGGCATAGTAATAATTAGTAAATTCATATTGGTAAATGAGTCTGACAAGAGACCCAATTTGAGTTGTTCAATTCAACAACAACGCTCTTATTCAGGTATGTTGAAATCAAAATCGCAGTGCAGTAACAGGAACAGTGAACCAAGTTACTTGGATTTGGACAATCTAGTCAACAATCAGCAAAATTGGCATATGTTATGCAGCATGCAGATGTTACTATAACTCCACCCAGAATGCTTATTTTGGAAGTACTGGGTGCTGTTGAAGTGCATGTTTTGTGGTTGGCACTGCAGGATAGGCTTCGGATACCAGTAGCAAAGTCAGTACAGATTGCTGACATTACAAGGGCATGATTCAACCAACAGGGTGTGAGTCATACAGGCATGAGGACTGATAAAACAACAGAAGAAACGGTTCTTCTCAGGCCGCTCATACAAGATGCAATAAGCTTTAGGGCTAACATACTGTCATTACTTCCTAGTATATATTTAAAATTGTAAATAACTTATTCGTACCTTGAAAATTGAAATGGTTCGACAACCTCAGAATCACCGTTATAACTTAACACGTCTATCATGGTTCAGTAAAACTTAATTCGTCCTGCTGGGAAGCAGTCCACCCTGGTTCATAAGCTTCCAGAAACCTGAGCTTTCCCTTGTTTGGAAGGTCATGTGGATGGACAAATGGAACCCCTCGCGGCCATCCAATTTCAGTTCTGATGTCCTCGCAAGGACTGTGCAATGATTGTATGTGACTTTCACATTCTTTGAGATTGCAAAATTTCAGTTTGATGCCTCTCCCGTCTGCAATATCCTGGACATGCTCCTTGAGCACCCTCTGTGCCTCTAGGCGAAGTCTTTTGGAAGGAGGGAGTGACTTTGTTCTTGTACTTCCTTTCTTTTTCTTCGTTGCGGAATTAGACGATGCTACACCAAATAGTTCAATAGTGAGACTCCCAGTTTGTAGCCATGAAGTCAAAATTTCAAAAAGTCACACCCGACACAGTGGTCAATTAAGATGGTTTGAACTCTGAAGGAACTACATGGCATCAAGTAGAACAGCCATGTCTTTGTTTCGAAACACACTACATTATACCACTGACATGCCCTCAGAAGTTGGACCTACTAAAGTCCCAGAATGATACTCAATAACACTAAAGAGTATAACAAAAAATCATACATAACAATTTTCATGTTAAAAAGTCCATAAATAACACATTTTGTATGTAGTGTTTGCCTTTTTGCTTTGGAACTAGCATCTTATTGCCCAGCCAGGACAACATGGCCCTGGCCCACCCTCAAGCTTGTAATTCACTTGACTAAATAGCACCATGTGAAGCTCCTTTGCTAATTAAGCATCAAATTCGCCTAATTCATCAAGCAATCAATACTGGCCCTCCTTAATTTTATTCCGCTCATGTAACCCTGTACTCCACCTGTTGTAAGCATTTAGTCCTATGTGTGGCAAGCCGGCAATAACAATAGCCTGTGCGTTCCTATCCAGAAAGGTGTATGATGAAGTATACCTAGAGAGGAAAGAGTTTAAGTATCCATGGTGGATACAACTGTGTACTTTTAATCGAGTAGAGTCCAATTAAATTAGAATGGTAGAGTTATAGTTCAGTCAAAAGTTTCAGCTGAGATCTTACTTGTGGATCAGGTTAATTGTTCTATATATACAGGCAATCGAACAATCAATAAACAAAAGTTCCCATAGGTTTCAGAGCCTCTCTTCAGCAACAGGAACAAGCCCTGCCACTGGATTGAAGAGGGCGAGTGCCCGCGGACCACCTGTGGCCAAAACCGACAGTTAAGATTGATTCTGAAGCTGAATCCGACGGCCCAAAATGCAGGTGGTCTCTAAGAGCTCCATTGGGGGGCTGCAATATATTCTTTAGATTTCACCCAAGGTCCATAACATCACCACTGAAACTCATATATAACGAATCACAATTTTGTGAGACCACATCGCATTATGTATCCTGTAGATTATCAGGAAGACATTAATGATAAGATGTACAAATTAGTAATGATTATGTGAGGCAGGAGGGCTAATTGATGCCACTAACCTCTTTTAATTTTCTTTTATTTTTACTTGCTTTGTGTAGGTTTGTAGAGGAGAGAATTTGAAACAGTATCTCACAAATTGCTATGCATCCTAAGTGAATGTGATCATCCTGGAGGAAATAAAACAACGACAGTACGGGGCACACCAACAGCTTCAAGCATAAGGGGCATAGCAAAGACTGGGAGACAATAACTTACCATCTTGTTCTGCCTGGGACGATGATTCATCGTTCTTGGGAAAAAGTTGATCAGTAGAATGATGTGTCTGCATGAAATCAGTAACCGGTATGGGGACCTGAAACTGAGTTTCATCACCATGACCAGCAGCTCCCATTTCTGAACCACTCAGCCTAGCAACTGATCTCGGTGTGAGCTTAAACGCCAAAGAACAACGCCCAAACCTACATCCCTGCAAGTTTCCAGCCTCCGTCTTGTGCACGGCTGGATTTACATAGCCGGCGGTTTCCTGATAAAGCGCAAGGCCAGGATAGACAACAATATCATGTGGACCAAGGTCCCCGTCAACAAGAATCCAGCGTCCATGCAAGTCCTTGATATACAATCCTGACCTATCAGACTTAACTAGGGTAAGCAAACTCTTATCAATCTGTTGCTCCTGCTCAGAGAACATGAGCAATCTACCATTATCAGGAGAAGCAACACGATGCTGCTGTGCTCCTTCGAATGATGGCCTCGAATGACAACATGCTGAAAGAACAGAGGATGACACTTCCTGGCTTCTCAATGGCACGTTGTCAAGTATCTCAGTAAACACACAAGTACGGAGATTCAGCGAAAAGCTAATCGCATCCAAGATATCTCGGCAAACTTTGCCAAGCACCGAAAATATGTCGGGCAGGCCAGATGGGGGCAATTCCATCGCACCATTGTGCTCCCTCACAGTCACAGCAATACCAGGCCTGTAATCATACATTTCCTGCCACATTTGGGGATCTGCATAGTAACCAGAAGTCTTGCACCACTCTCGGGAATCATCCTTCGAGCGTACAACCTCGCCGGAATCATACCCTCGCTGGTGGAAGAAGAGGCGAGCGGAGTCCAGACCAGACCTCAACAGGGCAGCATCGGCCGGAGGCAGCTGGATGATGGCCGCCGAGTACTGAGCCAGCGACTGCATCAGCGTCGATACGCAAATCTTGTAGCTGTCGGAAGCGATGCCCTCGACGGCCGCGAGATCGCCGATGCGCAAGCGGCCGAGAGACACGAGAATGTTCCCTCCCGCGTCATCCATTGGTGGTGGATGGCTCTTGAATCTCAAGTATCAACTGAACCCCCAAAAAATTATTGGAAAATGAACTGCGGCAACTCTTGTAGGGTCAACTGAAATTCGATCCGGCGCGATGAAGAAAAAATCCCCACGAATGGAGATGGATTAGATTGCTGGAAGCAACAACAACGCAAGGTCCCCAAGAACAAAGCGAACTAGTATAACAATCCATTGGATCGAAGCTAGGGTTCCTCACCAATAAAAGAAGAAATGTATCCAAGTCGAGATGGTTCTCCTCAACACCAGCGAAAAGTCTTCGGGTGCGAAAAGTCTTGGAGATATTGCCGGGTTACGAGGCGCGCAAAAGTATGAGCACGGATAGAGACTGAGAAGTGAACAATTTGGAAGAGAAATCGGAGAAGGAGGAGAACAGGCCAGAGCAGAACAGCACTCAAATTTCACATTTTTTCATAAAAGGCTAGAACTGCTAAAAACAGTCAAATCACATGATTTTACTTTCAGTCAAATTTTAGACCGTTGGATTCGAATTTCATGATTTTTCTAAGAACCGCTAAAAACAGTATAATCACATTGTTAGAGAATTAGGTATATACGGTTGTTATGGTAGTTTAGATAAAGTTAGTATCTATTTACGTACATATTTACGTACAGTCCTAATTTAACTCGTACTTCGAGATAATTCTTGATATGCCTATATATACTCGTCCATGAGACTCAATAATATATCAATCATATTCCGCCAAACTCATACTCTTTCGTGTTATCAGTCTAATCGGCCTAAATCCTAACCGCACGCTTCCGCCGCGCCGCCCCTGGGATTGATCTCCGCCGGGGCCGCGTGATCCGTACGCAGGGTTCGTCCGCCGATCTGTGATCGGCTGCCATGTAAGTCATTTTTTCTCCGATCTCTTGATCGATTTTCTTTTTTGGTTTACTGATCTTAGATCGGATTGAGTCGCCCACCGTCGTCATCATCGTCGCGCCTCTACTCCAACCATCGGTATCGAGGATCTACACCGCGCCTGCGGCGCTTCTTCTTCTCCCATTGCTGCGCGCCTCGACAGTCATCGCCTCAGACAGCTGCCGCGCAAGACCGCAGACGTTGCTACGCCTTCCATTGGAAGGCTGCCGCTTCGCACGCGGATCGTCTTCGCCGTCATCGTCGGGACTTCACCGACTACGCCGCCATCGACCACGATCTACGGTATCACACCTTCGGCGATACGGCGCGCCGCCGTCGGTCTGATCAACCGATCTCACACCTGTCTACGCCAAACACGTCCTCGAGAACGCGCCTACCACCGATCGAGCTACGGTCGCCATTGTCGTCGTCGTCAGCCGCAGCGCCGTCTTTGGTCCACGCTACCGGCTTCCAACACGCCTTCCTTGGCGTGTACGTCGCTGGTGGTCTCCCAGCCGTTGCACCAACTTGCGCCCTGTAGCTATGCCGTCCCCTCGGGTCGTAGCGTGGTTGCACGCAGTCTAGTTCATCGTCCTCGTGCATCGACGGCCTCGACTTTCACCGCGCCATCTCGTACGGCACGGATCGTCGTCGTCTGCACATGGTCTTCGTCACGTCGCTGGATCTTCCTCGTCTACTTCGAGCACCGCCACTGCGCTTCACAAGGTAACCTGCAGGGCGCCCTCTCACCATCGCAGGTCCCGCCGACTACCCCATCGCAACTCAAGGCATCCAGCATGACTAATCCAGGCTGTCGCTGGTTTTGCCGCCTTCTACGTCTTCGTCCACTACAACTTCACCGTCAGCGTCATCGTCTCATCCCCGACTACACCACCTGCTACTCTACTCCAACAATCGTGGACAGCGCTGGCATCTCTCCCTTCGCTGCTCTGCGCGTCGCAACCGCTCTGGAGGCTTCCTCTGCTAGTCTTTCTGACATGGCGCCAAGTTCATGATGGTCCCTGCCTCCGCACTCCTGGTACTGGCAACACCGGGAGTGCCTTCATCCCCGACGCGTTTCCGAGTCTGGCAAGCTCGGATCGGCGCCTCGTCTTCATCGGCTTCGACAACGTCTTCTTTTGCATCGACCCATCTACGACTGCCTCGACCGCGTCACCGACAAGTTCTTCTTTGCATACTCGGTTCTGGCAAAACCGGAGTGTGCATTCGTCCTCGACGTGCGCCTAGTTCTGATAAAACTATGGCCACACCTCGTCCTCGACGGCTCGGACTGCATCGACTTTGGCATCGACACCTTCAACAACTGCATCGACGCGTCTCCGTCATCCTCCTCGCGCGCTATGCGCATGCGGCTTCACGTGCGGCTACCTCGACACCGGCATCCCCAACCACGACATCGACCACGGTGACCCATCGCACAGCTACCTCGACCATGGCACCATCTCACGCTCTCGACTCCCTCGATATCGGCACAAGGGCTACCACCTCGCTTGAGCATCATCAGCTTCCTCTACAGTCCAAGCTACCGCGTTGCGACACCGTCCAAGACGTTCCCGCTCGGACTACGGGGGGATGTCAGCCTACTGGATGCTACTTCGGTTTATCTCCAGTCTGATCGTCCGCGATGTTCCAGTTGTTCACGACGCTACCGCTACGACTGCGGGGGAGTGTTAGAGTATTAGGTATATACGGTTGTTATGGTAGTTTAGATAGAGTTAGGATCTGTTTACGTACAGTCCTCACTTGACTCGTACTCCAAGATAATCCTCTGTACGCATATATATACTCGTCCATGAGACTCGATAATATATCTATCATATTCCGCCAAACTCATACTCTTTCACACATGATTACACTTTCAGTCAAATTACATGATTACACTTTCAGTCAAATTTTGGACCGTTTGGATTCGAATTTCACGATTTTTCCCTGAACTGCTAAAAACAGTCAAATCGCATGATTCTACTTTCGGTCAAATTTTGGACCGTTGGATTAAGATGCAACGGTCCTGCATGAAAAATCTCCGGACCACCACCAACATTTTGCAATTGTCTTTTCTAGAATATCGTGCTTCACAGTTTATCAATTTCTCTATTGTGGAATATTAGGATTAATCTTTTAAAATTAGAAACTATATTTGTCATCCTAAGACCGTTGCTTGAGTAGAAACCAAATTACGATGGGAACATGTGAAAACCAAAATTATGTTTCAGAATTTGAAAACTTTAGAAAAATTACATTATGTTGGGGAAGTGTGAGAACTTAACCTAGATGATCGGAACACGCTTGTGCATACAAACATACCGCTAAACACAATAAAGTTAAAGTTGATAGTATTAAGCACGCTTGTACATACCAAAGACGTACTTACATTGTTGTGACCATTTGGTTAAAGACATGAACACCAAATAGATCTTACTTTAGGATCACTAATGATAACTCTGAGCTTTAGCCAACATTAGTAAAGTCCACGCGGAATGACGCTGTGCCCGTCGGGGCAATGGGTGTGCAAAAAAATAGCTTAAACCGTGGGATTGGTTAATAGCATTAATACTTTACTGCACCAAATGTCCAACCAAATTTTAGAGTACCAATGTGATAAGGGTGTAAACACGAGAAATATTCGAGAGATGAAAAATAAACACGATGAAATGAATAATGCATGAGATAATAGACATCTCTTGTAAGGGACCTATCATGGAGCAACACTGGATTAGAGGAAATAAACATTAGGGCTCATATTACATTTAACTGGATTTGACTGGTCAAGTCTGTGAGGGTTAGTCTAGCTCGTCAATGGCATGCTGATTTGATGTAGTGGTGAAAGTGAATTAGAAGATTAGCTAAGATCAAAATTTTGATGCAATGGTGCCTTTCCGCATTGATATCACCAAAAAATGTCAATCCCGTCACACCTAGGAGATTCATTAATTAAATTGTTTTAGTTTTATCAAAACAACACTTGCAACAACAACTATCATATGATGTAGTCCAGCCCTCGTCTAACACAGCAGCGTTAAGCACATCTAGACATACGGTGGTTCAACTACAAGAAATTCCTACCAAGGTATATAGGACATAGCATAGCGATTGTACTTTCCTACACATGCATCTACAAAATACACTACACATGCATAGAAAATAGTAGGAATAAATCATGAACAAAATAGCATCTACTTGCCTTGATAGTTGTTAGAGTTGTTCAAAAACTCGTTGCAATCACAGGCGTAGCACTCCTCGCAATCTATCGATCAAACAATTGCATACAACATAAATAACCATACAATCATAAATAATGCACAAATGCATGCATGAAAATTTAATATGTCACAATAGTTCTATTTAATTCTCTAAACAATATCAGATTACATGATGCATGCAGGAGATCATTTAATAAAATAGGGTATTTATTACTAATCCTTGATTGCCATTAGTAGGATTTTAATAGATCTGTTGCAACTTCTATTCTAATTGCCGGATTAATTTTTTTATGGGGTGCAATGGATAGAGGGCATTAATAAGAACCAGTAAAAATTGGATTCACCCTAATCAGAGTTGCAGATCTTTTCCTATGATTTAATTAGTATTTAATAGAGTTTAAATCAATTAAATAGTTCGCATTGTCTAAAAATTAAACTAAAATCAAATTTGTAATCTATACGATATTATGACTTCAAGGACATTTTATTCATATTTTTCAAATCTATAAATAATTTACTATGGATTTAATACTCTAAAAGACCATTAAAACTATTTAAATCATTACAGTACACATATACTATAAAAGATAGATCTAAACTAATATTAATATTCTACACAATTTTTTAAATCCATTGATATATTATATGCTATTTTTGGATCTACAGCTCTTTTATTATGAATTTTGCAAGCTTACACAATTTTCTGTAATTTTAATTCGATTTAATCAATTAATAAATGGGCACTGACTGTGTGTTGACTAGGAAGCGAGGCTGACGCGACACTGGCCTGGCGATGACGCGTACGCGGACGAGGCTTGATGCGCGGTAGCTTCTCACTGGCGCATACCTATTTCTGTCGGGGGAAGACCCCGGATAGGCTAGCCGAAGAAGAATAAGGCAAAGCGGGTAACTGCCGACTAGCTAGGCTTAGCCGGACGGAAACACAAGACAGGGCACAAAGAAGAACCCGGACCAGGGCGAACCGGCGGACAGACTAGCCGGATAAAAGAAGGGGGCGGTGGATTGCGGTCGGGAGCATCGCGCGCTCTGAGAGACAGAGGCGGTGCTCGACGTGGTTCCCGGCGACTGTGGGTCGAGCGGCAGGGTAAGGGTGTGTCTAGCGGGTTGAGGTGGTCAAGGCAGAGCGGCGCACGCGGTCTGGGGTCGAGGTGTGGCGTGTGGCGCTCTGTCGGCGACGGTGCTCTGGCGTGCGCTGGCGCGGCAAAGAGACTTAGTGCGGGGCTTGTCCTCGGTGGTCCAGGGGTTAGTAGTGGCCGTGTGGTTGACCATGGACGGCGGTGAGGTCACGCCTTCCTTCCTGGAGCGGCGGAGAGGGGCTGGTGGTCTCCTGCGGCGTGAGCACGGTTGGCCGGCGAGCATGGCGTCGGGGTGGCGTGGCACTGTTGCTAGGAACTAGGGGGTGGACTGGTTAAGGCATGGTTAGATCAAAGAGGGACAGAGGGAGTGAATTGGGGTCAAATGGGTGGCAAAACCCTGTAGAAACAGTGAGTCTAAACTAGGGTGTGATCAGTGCATGCCAAATGTTCGACTAAATAGCCACATGACACAAAGATTTGAATTTTTCAGAGATTTTTGTGGAGTGGTTTGTCACATGCTTAAGCATCTCTGGTTGCTAGGATTTGTCAAATGGAGTTCATTTGGATGGTTTTTGAAAAAGGGTGATCTAGACATATGAGATAGATTCCATTTTCAAATGTCATTTAGAATTAGAGTTTGAATATTTTTGGAAGATCACAAAGTGGGCCTTGGTATATTACTACTTGTACTAGCAAGGGGTGCAAAGATCCACAATTGTTTCTGTTTGAAATTGAGTTCTAGTTGATTAAAATGGCCAAAATGACCATTCCCATTTATTAATTCTATTTGAATTCTTTTTCTTTGGATTTTGCTTGGAAATGATCTAGATGATGTGGAATTCATCTTAGAATCATTTTACAACCATTAGAAAAAACAATCATGGCAATTCAAATCAATTCTTATTTAATGCAACACACATATGCATGCTTAAATATTTTAAATGGGAAAAAGGTTTTATTAACCCTAAATTGGGTGATTTGGATCTTGATCACTTGGATTAAAGTTTTGGGATGTTACAAACCTTCCCCCCTTAAATAAAATCTCGTCCCGAGATTTAAGAAAGAAAACTAGAAACTAAAGAGATCTGGGAACTCAGTCCTAATGTAATCTTCTCGCTCCCAAGTGGCTTCTTCTTCGGTATGGTTGCTCCATTGAATGTTGAGAAACTTGATACTCCAGGTCCTGGTGGTTCTGTAAGCTTCCTCCAAGATACGGATGGGCACTTCACAATACGTCAGATCCTTGTTGATATCAATAGCTCGGTGATCGATGTTCTTGAAAACTTCAATTTTCTCCGGCACTTCTAGGCATTTGCGAAGTAACGAGATATGGAACACATTATGGATGGCTGACATCTCTTCTGGCAGTTCCAGTTGATATGACACTTCTCCTCGATGATTTAGAATCTTGAAGGGTCCAATATATCTAGGGGCTAACTTTCCTTTTAGACTAAAACGTTGTGTTCCCTTTAATGGCGAAACTTTGAGATACACAAAATCTCCGATATTGAAAGTCAGGTCTCTCCTTCTCTTGTCAGCATAACTCTTATGTCTGGATTGGGCGGTCTTGAGGTGCTCACGGACTTTGTGAACCTTCTCTTCGGCTTCTCGGAGAATGTCGGGCCCAAAAATCTAACTCTCTCCTACTTGCGACCAATTCAAAGGGGTACGGCAGTTTCTTCCATATAAGAACTCAAATGGTGCCATTTGCAAACTGAATTGATAACTGTTGTTGTATGAGAATTCTGTGAAAGGCAGGCAATCTTCCCATTTGGATCCATACTCTAACACACAAGCTCTCAACATATCCTCTAGGATTTGGTTGACTCTTTCAGTCTGTCCATCGGTTTGCGGGTCATAAGCTGTGTTAAAATTCAACTTGGTTCCTAATCCTTCTTGGACTTTCTGCCAAAATCTCGAGGTAAATTGGGTTCCTCGATCTGATACTATGGTCTTGGGGGTTCCATGCAGACTAACAATTCTAGCAATATACAACTCTGATAGCTTCGAACTCTGGTAGGTTGTCTTGACAGGTATAAAATGAGCTACCTTGGACAGTCTATCAACTATGACCCAGATTGAGTCATTTCCCCTACTATAAGTAGGCAAACCGGTGATAAAGTTCATTCCAACGGAATCCCATTTCCATTCCGGAATCTACAATGGTTGCAACAGTCCTACGGGCCTCTGATGTTCCGCTTTGACTCTCTGACAGATATCACACTTGGCGATGTAGCTTCCGATTTCTCTCTTCATCTTATGCCACCAAAATTGCTCCTTCAAATCCTGATACATCTTCGTTCCTCCGGGGTGGATAGAATAAAGAGTATCATGAGCTTCTTGCATGATAACTTGCTTCAGTTCCGAATTTGTTGGCACACAGATACGTCCTTTGTACCACAGAACTCCTTCTTTGTCTTCGGTGAATCCAAGTACCTTTCCTATACCAATACGACGTTTGATTCCGTCGATACTTTCATTTCCCTTCTGGGCTTCCTTAATTTGGCTAATCAAAGTGGGTTGAAGTTCAATGCTAGCTAAAAAACCTTTGCTAACTAGCTCAGTTATAAACTGCTCCAACTCCTCATACAAACTTGGTTGCTTCTCCTTGATCATAGTGTTTAGCCTACACGACAATCTGCTAAGAGCATCCGCTACCACATTGGCTTTACCGGGGTGATAGTGAATATCAAGGCCATAATCCTTGATTAACTCTATCCATATCCTTTGCCTCATATTCAGCTCCTTCTGAGTGAAAATATAGTTCAAGCTCTTGTGATCAGAGTAAATCTCACAACGAATACCCATAAGGTAATGACGCCATGTCTTCAAAGCTAAAACTACAGCTGCTAATTCAAGATCATGGGTAGGGTAGTTCTTCTCATGCTACTTCAGTTGTCGAGACAGATACGCGGTGACTTTGCCTTCTTGCATCATTAGACATCCAAGACCAATCTTGGATGCATCACAATACACATCAAATGGCTTCTTGATATCTGGCATGATCAATATTGGGGCTGAAATCAATCTCTTCTTCAGCTCTTGGAAACTTGCTTCACATTTGTCGGTCCATTCAAACTTCTTGTCCTTCTTCAACAATTGAGTCATGGGTCTTGTGATGCTCGAAAATCCTTCTACGAACTTGCGGTAATATCCCGCTAATCCGAGAAATGCACGGACTTGGGTTTGAGTGGTTAGGGCTTCCCATTCTTCGACATCTTTGATCTTGGCGGGATCAACAGTGACTCCTCCGTCAGATACAATATGTCCTAGGAATCCCACTTCTTTAAGCCAAAACTCACATTTGTTGAACTTGGCATACAACCGATGCTCTCTAAGGGTTTCAAGAATGATTCTCAGATGTTGCTCATGCTCTTCTTATGACTTGGAGTAGATAAGGATATCATCGATAAACACAATGACAAACTTATCTAGAAAATTCATAAAGATCTTATTCATGAGATTCATGAAATAAGCGGGAGTATTGGTTAATCCAAAAGACATGATCGTATACTCATATAATCCATATCGGGTAGTAAAGGCGGTCTTTGGAATATCCGTTGCACGAATCTTAAGTTGGTGATAACCAGTCCTAAGATCAATCTTAGAGAACACACTGGCACCAGTCAACTGATCAAATAGATCCTCAATCTTTGGCAATGGGTACTTGTTCTTGATTCTGACATCATTCAGCTTCCTGTAATCTGTGCACAAACAGTTGCCTCCATATTTCTTGTCGACGAACAAAACAGGCGATCTCCATGGCGATGCGCTTGGTTGAATCAAGCCTTTCTCCAGCATAGCATCCAAATGCTTCTTCAGTTCCACATATCTGGATCTTGTTTATTGCGAGACGGTTACTCTTTTAAGTCTGAGAATAAAAGTTGTTCGATTTATATGAGTAATATCTTTTATGGTTATGCACCTGAGATGAATGGTTTATTCTTATTGAATCTCGATAGTAGTGATACACATGTTCACAACATAGATGCTAAACGAATAAAATTGAATGATAATTCTACATGTGGCAATCTCGTCTTGGTCACATTGGAGTGAAGCGTATGAAGAAACTCCATTCGATGGACTTCTTGAAACACTTGATTTTGAATCACTTGAAAGATGCGAAGCATGTCTAATGGGAAAATGACTAAGACTCCATTCTGGTATAATGGAGCGAGCTACAGACTTATTGGAAATAATACATACCGATGTGTGCGGTCCAATGAGTGTAGCATCGCGTGGTGGATATCGTTATGTTCTCACTTTCACGGATGACTTGAGTAGATATGGGTATGTCTACTTTATGAAACATAAATCCGAAACTTTCGAGAAGTTTAAGGAATTTCAAAGTGAAGTGGAAAATCATCGTAACAAGAAGATTAAGTTTCTGCTCGACTGCGGAGGTGAATATCTCGAGTTATGAGTTTGGCATGCATTTAAAGAAATGTGGAATACTTTCACGCTTGACACCGCCAGAACACCACAACGTAATGGTGTGTCCGAACGTCAGAATCGAACTCTCTTAGATATGGTTCGGTCTATGATGTCTCTCTGATTTACCGTTATCATTTTGGGGCTATGCATTAGAGACAACCGCATTCACTTTAAATAGGGCACCATCTAAACTGCTGAAACGACACCGTATGAATTATGGTTTGGTAAGAAACCTAAGTTGTCGTTCCTTAAAGTTTGGGGCTGCGAAGCGTATGTAAAGAAGTTACAACCTGATAAGCTTGAACCCAAAGCGGAGAAATGTGTCTTCATAGGATACCCTAAAGAAACAATTGGGTATACCTTCTATCATAGATTCGAAGGCAAAGTTTTCGTTGCTAAGAATGGATCCTTTCTGGAGAAGGAATTTCTCTCAAAAGAAGTGACTGGAAGGAAAGTAGAACTCGACGAGGTTATTGAATCTTCTCTCGGAGTTGAGAGTAGCGCAGCACCGGAAGATGTTTCTGTGCCGCCTGCACCAACTGGAGAGGAAGCTAATGATGATGATCATGAAACTTCGAACGAAGTTACTACTGAACCTCGCAGGTCAACAAGGGTTCGTACCACTCCTGAGTGGTATGATGTAACTACCTCGGTGAATTACGCTCCTAGTTACAAGCCTGGATGAGCGGAAATGGTTAAAATAGTACGGTGGGGCCCAAATGCCACTCACAGGTAGACCTTTCGGCCGTCCTAACCATTTCCAAACATCGGGACAAGAACGGGCGGCGTAATCGGCAGGCGAAGGGATCAACTACATACACAAATGAGTATGTATGCAAGCCACCATACAATGGTTCTCAGAGTCATTCCATCTAAAAAGAAAGGAAATATAGCAACGCCATACGGCAAGATCCAAATATCCTAGATAGATATAATAGTTTAGGATATCTCCTCATACATCAAACATCAGGGTAGCAAGCGGAAGCGGAAAACAAGATCCGAGTACGGATAAGAAGCAAATCGGCATAAGATGCCCATTAAATAAACACATCCCGCCCACAGATCTCACGGATCCCGCTCTGGAATCTCTACACCAATGATCATTGCCCACATCGTCTGCCTCCTCCACCCAAGATCCATCTTATGGGTTCACCTGCTCATCCGAATCAAACAATTTATCGTGTGAGACCCTATGGGTACTCAGCAAGTCTTTATGCCTCTAAAGGGACACAACCTGGGGGTGACGAATTGCAGCAAAAGATAAACCCTAACAATTCTAGAGATACTGCTAACCATCCGCCTAACCAGAGATAGACGGATGTCCGTGAATTAATAACAACAGCTTATAATGGTAATGTCCAGATCCATCCTCCTCCTCGCCACCGACGAGGAAGCGGACTTAACACCCCCCATCCGCTGGCAGTTTTATTATCCATTCCATGAGTGTTGCACTATTTACTAGTCCTACTTAGTCAAATTAAAAGCGGTACTTTAGTTATTCTTGTCTATGATCGAGAAACTGCTCCAAGTCGTCCATAACCGCGACACGGCTTTCAGAAGTTTTACCGCAGGGTGCACAAATAGCAACACACACTCGATCAACCTCGGAAAAACCAAATCAAAACCCAACGAGGCAAATACGACAAAGCGATCACAGGATTCAGAAATATTTCAGGGCCACCCCATTAAGCTACCATGACGAAGTTGGCCGACTCGAGACGGACTCAAGGTTTGCACCAATGGCTGTAAACGATCGAGAACCCGAAAGTGTGGACTGGGCTTGTCGACATCGAAAACACTCCGCTTACCTAAATAAAGTGCAAGACTCGCACAATTTTAAATAAAGCAGTAAAGCATGGCATAAGTACAGGATAGTAAATAAAACCTCAAACTAGTTTGTGGCCCCAAGAAATAAGAATGAATCAAGCTCTGGCTCAGGGGGGTTCATAAGCCTCCTGGATGTGGATAGCGAATATTCAAGGAACAGGAATCAAGTACTCGGGGTCCTACGGGACACAAGTGAGCCTGAAAAACCAAATAGCGAATATGGCTCACCGATGCCACTTTCATTAGTTATCCCATTACTACTCAGGTTAAGTTGTTTAGGTACCTCGTTATCCATCCGACACTCACATACCCTACACATGCTGTTCTACGACTCGCATGGCTCATACAACTCCTGTAGTAATGGCTCATGGGATGGAGGAACAAGCTTCGGTGGGGTTTAAAAGTAAAGGCTATGCAATACTTGGGATTCAGATTAATGCAATCGCGACTCAATGATGCAAGAATAAGATAGAGGCAATAGGTACTATATGTATGCAAGCATGTGGTAGTGCTTGCCTGGCAGCTTGAAGAGAGAAGGATCTGGTAGTACTCTGGTTTCTTGATATATCCCCATGCGCCTATTCAAGAAGAACCAAACAAACAAGGGCCAACATAAATAAAGTGCACAAGCATATGAATAAAATGCGACAAGCAAACAATCATGCCATGATGAATGATGCACAATTTGCATGGCAATAAAGTAGCATGGCATGGGTGAGGTGTGGAATACAAGAATAAATCATTTTATTGAGTTTTGGCCCCATTTTATCCTCATATTAGTTGCTGTATACTTTATATTTATATGATGCATGCTGCAAAACAGATAATGGAATGCATAAACAGAAAGGTCTCGTCGAGCTAATCATTTTAGACATATCATTTGTTAAATTTGGAGTTATAAAACAAAAGTTATTAATTAATTAAGGTAAAAGGGCATTTTATTATAATTTTAATCAACTTGGAAAAATAAAGTGTTCAAAATATATTTTGAAGGCCATATTTGAATTCCTCACATTTTTCTGATTTGAAAACATATATTATTTGCATTATTTGGATTTATATTTTAAAAGATATTTTAAAACAGATTTAAATTTGAATTTATTATAAATTTGAAAAGTTTGAATTAAACAGAGAAACAGAAAATCTTTTGTTACTCAAAGGTTAGCCACAGCTATTACGTATTAACTGGCCTATGTCGACCGCGAAAAACGACTGTGGAATCCTTTCTCACCGCTACCGAGCTAGACCCGATGGTCGACTGTGTCGGAGTGCTCGACCCACACGCGGGCGCGTGACACGCCGCGCAGATCCTGTGGAGTGCGGGTTAAGCGCCAGGTCGCGGGGTGTTTTCTGCAAGATGGTCGGAGAGGCCGACGGTTGCCTGTACCGCTGGTTAAGCGTAAAAAGATACAGGGGCTATCTGCAAACGGTGCGCAGATCGCGGTTTTCTTCTCAAACTCGACGACAAAACGGTGCTCGACAATGGCAGAGCGCTGGTGTTTCGAACACGCGACCTGGGCGCGGCAGCCAGCGGATACCGCTGCGGTGGCCTGCGTTGTTGTCGAAGGCGGCGGCTTAGGTGAGGTGCTACGCGGAGCGAGAGCGTGCAGACGCCAGAGCACTCCGGCGCGCGGAGTCCGTTCGACGGAAAGTCCGGCGAGGCTAGGGCGGTTCAGAGGCGACCATGTCGGGTGGAGAGGCTCACCGCGAGGTCCGCTGGCGCCGGATCGGCAGGAGCGGGTCGACGAAAATGAGGCGATTTATCCGAGCTAGGGTTTCGCCGGCGGGCGTGATCTTCGGCTCCAAAGGCTTCGCTCGTGACGCTGCACAGGTGATGCAGGGGGGTACTCCACGGTCTCTCGATCACCTCCACGCACACCGGCTGGAGCGACGTGGGCGACGTGGTGCTGGTGATGGCCGGCGAGAGAGGGTGGCGTCGGTGGAGAGGGAGGGGAGGAGCGGCAGGCGCCCTGGGTGGATCTGGGGACGGAGGAGAGACGTGGGGAAGGAGGAAAAGGAGGGAGAGGGAAGGAGGTGGCGTGGGGGATCGCTGGAGAGTAAAAGGTGGCTCGGCCACCTTTTTCCCTACCCTCCTTCTCACGCAGTTTCGGGCAGGCTGCAAGGTGGTGATGGGGCTGCAGTGGGGGACGGCCAGGTTGGTGGAGAGGCTGCTGGGCCCTGGCGAGAGAGAGCTAGAGAGAGAGAGGGTAGGCTCGGTGTAGCTAGGGTTGGGTGGGAAGGTATGGCTGGGTGTAGCTAGGGTTTGGTGGGGTGGTATCTAGGTGGAGGGTGGCTGTGGGGGCCCAGGAGGGGCTCGGCAAGGAGAGACCAAGGGGAGGGTTAGGTTTAGATGGGGGTGTGGTTAGAGAGGATGGTAAAGAGAGAGGAGAGATGAGTGGTATGGTTTAGAGTTTAGAGAGAGAGACAAGATGGGGTGGCTTTCTTTTGACAAGACCAAGCTAGAACAAGTCAAGCTCAACAAGATCTAGACAAGAAAAGAGAGGGTGAGATAAAAAGGTGGTGAGGGGATGGATGGAGGTAGATGTAGGTTTTAGGGTTAGATGCTTGCATGCATCAAGCAAGATCAAGCATAAGAGGGTAGAGAGAGATATGGGGAAAAGATCCACTCAAGATTCAAATAAAATCCAAAGGACAAGCAAAAGGTGGTACTTGCATGGCCCATGCAAAGTATTTAATACCATGTTTATTCTTGTGAAAACAATTATATCACATGGCATTAATCTTAGGCATTCCCACAAGTGGAATAAAGCCAGGCAAAGAATTTAAAAGAAAGTGCCGAGTGGAATAGATGGAGATGATCATATTTGAGTAAAATTGGGACTTGCTAGTGTATATATACCACTAGATGCTTAATAGTCCCCAAAATATCCCAACACGAGCATAAACCCATAATAATCCATATGGAAGCTAGGAAAAAGGGTTCCACCCACAAGGCATGCAAAGGTGGCCATGTGGCTCTCATTTATCACTAATGTGAAAACAACATGATGCTAAGATGAGAGCATGTGGAAAAAGAATTGGATCCATCCCAACCCACATGAGCTAGAGGTAAAACCCAATAAGTGCCAAGCTCATATTTAGTTGGATGGTGGAATTATAAGGTGGTGAAAGAAAAGGTGGTGGCGTGGAATAAAAGATATGCCCCCAACTCAACTTGGGCATTAAACAATATATCAAGAACCAAATACAATATCAAGAGGCAAATACAATTTACAATGCATATGAGGGAAGAACCAAAACAAAAAGGGTTTTATATGATGCTCAAATGCAAGGTGGCATGATGACATGAGCATGATATAATGATGATGCAACAATTATATATTTGAAGTAGCCATTATATTACTAGACCAAGTAGCATTACAATTGTTAGACAATTGGGATGCTACATATGACTCTTCCTTGAACGTCATGTTAGTGGACAACACTGATGACCCTGCGACGTATGAAGAAGCTATGGTGAGCCCAGATTCCGACAAATGGCTAGAAGCCATGAAATCCGAAATGGGATCCATGTACGAAAACCAAGTATGGACTTTGGTGGACTTACGGATGGTCAAAGGTCTGTCGAGAACAAATGGATTTTCAAAAGAAAAACAGATGCTGATGGTAATGTTACCGTCTATAAAGCTCGACTTGTCACGAAAGGGTTCCGACAAATTCAAGGAGTTGACTATGATGAGACTTTCTCACCAGTAGCGAAGCTAAAGTCTGTGAGGATTATGTTAGCAATCGCTGCATATTTCAATTATGAAATTTGGCAGATGGATGTCAAAACGGCGTTCCTTAATGGTAACATTGAGGAAGAGTTGTATATGGTACAACCCAAGGGTTTTGTCGATCCTAAAGATGCTGACAAGGTATGCAAACTGCAGCGCTCCATTTATGGACTGAAGCAAGCATCCCGGAGTTGGAATCAACATTTTGATAAAGTAATCAAAAACTTTGGATTTATACAAACTTATGGAGAAGCTTGTATTTACAAGAAAGTGAGTGGGAGCTCTGTACTATTCCTAGTACTATATGTAGATGACATATTGTTGATTGAGAATGATATAGAACTTCTTAATAGCGTCAAAACCTATTTGAATAATAGTTTTTCGATGAAGGATCTTGGCGAAGCGGCATATATTCTAGGCATCAAGATTTATAGAGATAGATCAAGACGCCTAATAGCGCTTTCACAAAGTACATACTTAGACAAAGTTCTAAATAAGTTTCGAATGGAAGAGAGCAAGAAAGGGTTCGTGCCCATGTTGTCAGGTAAGACCTTGAGTAAAACTCAAAGTCCATATGGCGGAAGATAGAGAAAAGATGAATAAAATTCCTATGCCTCGCCATAGGTTCTATCATGTATGCCATGCCGTGTACGAGACCGGATATAGAACATGCCGTTAGTTTGACTAGAAGATATCAAAGTGATCCCGGAATGGAACATCGGACAATGTCAAGAATATCCTAAAGTACCTGAATAGGACTAAGGATATGGTTCTTTCTTATGGAGGTGATGAACAGCTTGTTGTAAACGGTTACACTGATGCTAGTTGGAACACCAATTCAGATGACTCGAAGTCACAGTCTGGATACGTATTTATTTTGAATGGTGTTGCAATAAGCTGGAGGAGTGCCAAGCAGAGCGTTGTGGCGAAATCTTCAACTGAATCGGAATACATAGCTGCTTCGGAGGCTGCACAAGAAGGCATATGGATGAAGGAGTTCATTACTGAACTTGGCGTGGTTCCCAGCATGTTAGACCCGATGGCCATCTCATCGTGACAACACGGTGCCATAGCTAATGCACAGGAGCCAAGGTCACATAGCAAGCTGAAGCACATCAAGCTACGTTTTCATGCTATTCGCAAGTATGTCCAAGATGGTGACATAAAGATTTGCAAAGTACACACTGATCTGAATGTAGCAGATCCGCTGACTAAACCTCTCCCTAGAGCAAAGCATGACCAACACCAGAATGCCATGGGTGTTCGGTATATTACCATGTAATCTAGATTATTGACTCTAGCGCAAGTGGGAGACTGTTGGAGATATGCCCAAGAGGCAATAATAAAAGAGATTATTATTATATCTTTGTGTTTATGATGAATGTTTACATTCCATGCTATAGTTGTATTATTAGGAAACACTAATACTTGTGTGTTTTGTAAACATAAAAGAGTCCCTGGTAAGCCTCTTGTTAAACTAGCTTGTTGATTGATTGATGATCATGGTTTCCTGATCATGGACATTGGATGTGATTAATAACAAGGTTATATCATTAGGAGAATGATGTGATGGACACACACCCATAGTAAGCGAGTATAAGATCAAGTCATTAAGTTCAGATTGTAAGCTTTTAAATACATAGTAACCTAATCCTTCACCATGAGGTTATGTTAATCACCATCACCGGATGGGTACTTTGATGACATCAAACGCCGTCAGAATCGGGCGGTTATAAAGGTGTCATTGGGTATTCTGAAAGTATGTGTTGAAGCGCATAGACCAAGATTGGGATTTGTCCATCCATATGACGGATAGATATACTCTGGGCCCTCTCGGTGGAATGTCATCTAGATAGCTTGCAAGCATGTGACTAGGTCACAAGGGATGACATAACATGGAACAAGTAAAGAGTACTTATCAGTAACGAGGAAGAACTAGGTATGAAGATACTGACGATCAAACCTCGGATAAGTAGAATGTCGCGAGACAAATGGAATTGGTTTCGTATGTTAATTGGTTCAATCGATCACGAAGTAATCGTTGAGTATGTGGGAGCCGTTATGGATCTCCAGATCCTGCTGATGGTTATTGATGGGAGAGGTGTCTTCATCATGTTCAGATATTCACGAACCGTAGGGTGACACTTAAGGTTCGAAGTTGTTTGAAGTAGATATGGAATTTGCGTTGGAGACCGAATGTTGTTCGGAGTCTCGTAATGGATCCGGGACATCACGAGGAGATCCGGAATGGTTCGGAGAATAAGATTCATATATTGGGGATCATTTTCTAAGTTAGGAAATGTTCCGAAGTATTTGTATGGAGATTCTAGAAGGTTTCGGAATATTCTGGAAGGTTCTAGAGGATTTCTTGGAGTTTGCTTGAAAACCAAGAAAGGGATCAAAGAAACCAAGTGGGCAAGACACGGATTCGTGGGGAGGAGGATTCTCCCCAACCCGCCAAAATTAAGGAGGAGGGAGTCCTACTAGGACTCCTCCCAGCGCGCCTCCCTCCTTTAAATATAAGGGAGGGCGCCTCTTGCACCTTGTCTCATAACTCCCAATCTCAGCCGCCTCTCCTCCACGCTTTCTTCTGCACAGCATAGGCGAAGCCTGAGAATTCTCATCTCCACCACCACCACCACGCCAGGCTGCTGGGATTCCGTGGAGAAGATCTACTACCTCGCTGCTCGCTAGAACAGGGAGAGGAAGGTTCCGCTCGACTCAAGACGCAGACCGTCATGAAGCGCCGCCGAACGCTGTGCCGAAGGATCGCCACACGATCTTGAGATCGGCAAGTGATCGACTACATCATCAACCAGATCTAATCTCGCTAACGCTTTCGCCCCACGAGGTTAGTACCGATCTATCTCGTTGCTCATGTCTAGTAGATTAGATCTTGGCTTTTATCTAGATTAGATCTGGGTTTTGTTCGTTCTTGCGGTAGAAATTTTTTGTTTTCCATGCTGCGAACCCATCATCTTCTTCCTGGTTGAACACGACGCTGCTGTTGAGCTGGGGCATTCACATTGGCAGTGGCGGCAATCTTCTTGGGACACTCATTGGAGTAGTGACCCTTCACTCCACACTCGAAACAAGTAATCTGAGGCTTGTCTTTTGCTGCCACGGGCACAACATTGCTTCCAGTTCTCGGTGCAGTGTTGTTGTTGTTGTGCTTGGGAGGTGCACGGTTGAAATTGCTGGAGTTGCCAGGGTGGTTGTTGTTGTTTCCTCCGGACTTTACATTTCCTCCGCTGCGGTTGGGGTAGCTTGGGCGAGACATTGGGGGTCGATTGTTCCGCGGGGCATATCCGACAGACGGGTTGGGACGGTACTTCTGGTGACTGCTGGCTCCAGCTTGGTGCATCATCCGATGTTTGCGGTTGTCGTTTTCTTGATTAATCTTCCCTTCCATCTGAATGGCAGAGTCGACTAGCTCTTCGAGATCCTCAAAATGGATGTTGACGAGAACTGTCTGCATTTCATCATGCAGTCCGTTCAGGAATCTCTCCTTCTTCTTGGCTTCCGTGTTGATCTCATCAGGTGCATACCTGGTGAGGGACAAGAATCTATCTCGGTACTCCACTACAGTCATTCTGCCTTACTTTAACTCTCTGAATTCATCTCTCATTCTGGTGACTAGACCCTGCGGCACGTGGGTGCGGCTGAATTTGACTTTGAAGGCTTCCCACATCATCACTTGACCGTGGTTCATCGTGCGGGTGTTGTTCCACCAAGCTCTTGCATCTCCGGCCAAATAGTGGGTGGCAAACAGAACTTTCTCGTTTGCATCCACTCTGGCGACTTCTAAGTTGTTCTCCATTGTCTGCAACCAATCATCAGCATCCAGCGGGTCTTCAGACTTGCTGAAGACTGGGGGATTGGTATTTTGGAAGTTTTTGAGTTTGGATACATGATGATCCTGATTTCCATGGTTCTGGTTGTTGTGAGCCATCTGGGCGATCTGCTGCAGGGTGGCGAGATTTGCTTGGCGCTCCGCCCTACTAGCTTCAAGGTCTGCAATGAGAGTCTGCGGAATCTATAGCATTGGGTCTTGTGATGAGCTGCTCCCTCCTTGGTTTCGACGAGTCATCTGAAGATTGAGATAGATAACGGGGTAAGAGGGAAAGTTCTAAGGTTCATGGTTTTGGTTTCAAAGCTAAAACTTTGAGTTTGACTCAGGTTTTGCAACTAACTTCTTTTCATTCATTCAAGCAAAGCACACGATACAAACACACACCACAACATCAAAGGAAAACAGATGGTTTTAAGAACCATTCTATAAGCTACGATACAATGGGACCGATACTCCTCACTCCTACGATAGTGCTCTAGTGCATCTACTCATCATCGATGAAGTCAGAGTCATCATCGTCAGTGTAGAATTCCATAGCATCATCCTCCAGATAGTCATCATCATTGCTGAGGTACGAGTGAATATCCCCTTGGATGTCTTCACCTTCCTCTTCTTCTTCTTTTGCTGCAAGCTGAGCTTCTTGCTCCTTGATGGTCTTCTCGAGGTCGGCCACCTTCTTGCGAAGAAGGTCGATGGTGCGATCCTTCTTTGCGCGTTGACGGCGAAGAGACTGACGATCCTTGATGAGCAGTGAGAAAGTCTGGGCCTTTTGGGCGGCAATGGCAAGGTTGTGGTTGGCAAACTCTCTAGCATTGTCCAATTCCTTCTATCTGTCGTATAGCAGGAAGTCGAGGTTCTCCACTTGACGCTTCAACTCCGGGTGACTTGGCATCTCTAGCAGCATTCCCATAGAATCACGCCTTGCATAGTGAGCAAAGCGGGTTGCTTGGATTAGGTTGACATTCTGTGTGCAGAGACTAGCGAGAGCTTCATGCATTTCCCTGGCTAATCCATCTAGCCAGTTATTCTCCCTCACTGAGAATTGAATCTTCTCGAACATTGGTGCTTCTAACTTGCCTCGAAGATCAGCAACTACTAGCCATTGTAAATCTCCTCCTAGTGGACCAGGGAGTTGAGCTCCAAAGAATTCCGGATGTGGGCGCTCCAAGTACTCAGACAGTGAATCAAGATCCCTCTCAAAGATCAGTGGGCCTCCGTTGCCCAACTGGTAGAACTTGCAGTACCGAACTTCCATCTATAAGAATTTAGGATGAGAAAGTTAGTGAAGTGATCAAGTGTGTCAAAATTTTATGTAGTAATGTAAGAATTTTTGAGGAACATGTATTTTTTTTAGAGAAAGAATCCCAAGGGTAAGAGAGGAAATAGATTTTCACAAATACTCACTTTGGTTTTGAAACTAAGTTTTTGTTCGGACATCCATTCTAACTAGGGTCTCCTATGGTCAGAATAGCTCTGATACCAACTTGTCAACACCCGGATTTTTAATCCCAGATGCCTGTTATGCCATACATCGCAATCCCAGGATTACCATTTTTGCGAGACATAATAGATTTGATATCACAGTACATCATCCATTACAAACCATAATAAGGTCTTACACAAATAAAGGATCTCATGATCCAGTCTTAGTACAAATAGGTAGCGGAATAAATAGCGTAGTGGTGGGCTCCATCTTCAGTGTCATAGGCAATGCTGATGATGGGAGATGATCCTAGTTGTCGTAGCTATCCTGCTGTCCTCCTTCAGGGTAGTCCTCCTCATAGTCTGGCCATAGGAATAGCCAGGGACAAAAGCCATGAGTACTCTTTAAGTACTCGCAAACTATCACTAACAAGTAAGGTAGTTCTAGTAGGAAAGCTAAGTTCTAGGTTTATTTGTAAAGTTAAGTTTGAAACCTAAGCTGAGTTCAGAAACAAAGAAAGATAAAATAAAGTTTGAAATCACCTAAGTGGGAACTTAGTTGTCATAGTCACAACCATGTTGTGGTCAAGTCATGTCACAATTCATTTCATAAGTCATTTTGAAATCATCTTACAACGGAACAGTATGGCCACTCCAACTGTCCATAACCACGGACGTGGCTATTCGAATAGTTTGACACTCTACAGAGGTGGTACACTTTCACCACAAAATTCGATACAATTGTCAGGGATAACCCTGAATCATCATACTTAGTATGCAGATAATCAAACATAACCTTTCCTTTACACACTCTAGTATAAGCACCTCTCCTATGAGCTTGGCCTCCCAGCCATGACCATCATCATCCCAGGCAATCGCATAGGTGGACAACATTGAGAGGTAGCCTCAGCTCAAACCTCTCCCGCGAGGGAACTAATACTAATGCATATAAACTTCCGGCTAAGCCTTACCCAATTCAGGTATTGTGGTTGTACGGTAAAATTGGAATGGTATCGCATCCGAACCCAACAATCATTTTATAAAAGGGCTAAGGCTCATGCCTCAACATTTTCATCATCATCATAAACCATTTGTGTTTCTCAACACATGTCAAAACATCTCAATAGAATGACTCATCATTCCAAGGTTTTCACAAGTCATTTTCACCAAGTATTCCCCATCTAAAGTGATCAAGTTTTGATTTAGCTCTAAACTACTAAGTTAAGAGTGTTCACTAAGGTGGGATGCTAATATCAATCTCATGCCATAGATTGACATCTAAGTCTAACTAGATAGGTCAAGTTTTATACTCTTTATGCTATCTATAAACAAGTAGAAACTTTGGTAAAGTAAAAGAAAGTAGAGCTTGTAAATAAAACTTGGAGTAGGTGTAAGTCAAATGGTATAACCAAAGCATGCCTAATGCATTTGCTTAGGTTATCTATCTTGCAAGGGTTAGCTTGCCAATAATAGCTTGCTAACAATAGCTTGCATTGTTAATGATGGCTTGCAAGTAATCACTTGCATGGTTAACTTGTATAATGCTAGCTTGCCTTGGTTGGTGTTGTGGTTGAAATTCTCCTCTTCTTCTTCGGGGTAGAACTCCTCCTCCTCGTAGACTTGGTCGGTACTATCGTCTATAAATACATACGGAATACACAATCACCAAACAATACTTAACAAGTATACTTAGCACACTAAGGCACACATTTGATGATCTAGTATCATCACAGACATCACAAGATTTAATGAACTAGTTTCCTTTATTTTATTTGAGAAAAGTAATTTCTACTCATTGAAATTAACTAAGATTTAATATTCTCCAATTAAAATATGGGATCATGTGGACACATGTCATCACCACATATTCTAATATATGGGAATGTGATTTAAAGGTTGGATCACATTTTAATAAGTTTAAGTTTAATATTTAATGATTTAAAGTGACTAGAAATGCCTATATAGCATTATTTTGGTACTAGTCCAAAGTCACTGCATGCAAACCTTAATGTTATTTCATATTCATATAGGTATGGTTAAATGTGATCTTTTGAGAGTTGGAATCAACTCAAAACCAAATTTGGTGGATTTTAGAAAAATGTTCGAATGTGAAAAAGCTTCTATCTTGTTATTTTTGCTAGGAGAGATCTCTAACTCTAGATGATTTAAATCCAACGGGGTTGGATAGAGATTTTTATTACCTTTCCACCAAAATTGGAATCACTCAATTTGGATTTGTAAAACACCCTGAATTGATTTTCAAACTAAAGGACAGAACTAAGTTTCAGCTAAAAAGAAAAATCTAGATTTGAATCTACGGGCTAAGGCGAGAACACTAATGGGCCGGCCCAGTTTCACTTTGCGGCGTTGAGGACTGCTGACAGGGGGTCCCGCCTATCAGTGGCTCATTAAACGCGAAGCGGTACGGGGCATTGTGGACCGTAGGATTAGAGCTAGCATCTATGGCTGGGGCTTATCATCGACGACGGACTTGTCACCGACGAGGTGGAACCCTAACGTCTCTAGCGAGTGCGGTGGGGGCGTACCAGGGCTCTAGCGAGTGCGGCGAGGCAGGCAAAAGAACGAGGAGACGACGGCGAGCTCAGGCGAAGTCGCGGCAACTCCGGGGGTGGACGAAATAGATGACAGCGTCTCCTCCTCTGTTGCGGCTATCTCCTGCGAAATTCTGATGGCTGGATGCTCGAGCTGCTCCCACGAGAGGTGCGAAGGACCAATGGAGAGAGGGGAGTGTGAGAGTGTGAAGAATTGGTGCTGGGGAGGCTCCCTTATACAGGCCTGGCGAGGCGGCAGAGAGGTGTGGGCGGAGCTCGTCGGTGAAGACGGCACAAGGGGCTATCGGTGTGGGAGAGGTAGGTAGACGGTGGGCGGTTCCCCGGCGGTCAGCTTGGGCCTAATGGCGGTGCTAGGGGCAATGGATTTCGGTCGGGAGCGTCGCGCGCTCTGAGAGATAGAGGCGGTGCTCGACGTGGTTCCCGACGACTGTGGGTCGAGCGACGGGGTAAGGGCGTGTCTGGCGGGTTGAGGTGGTCAAGGCGGGCTGGCGCTGTGACGGGCGCTCTAGCGTCTTGTTGGCGCCGCGCAGACTTAGTGTGGGGCTTGTCCTCGGTGGTCCAGGGGTTAGCAGTGGCCGTGGGATGGACCGTGGACGGCGGTGAGGTCACGCCTTCCTTCCTAGAGCAGCAGAGAGGGGCTGGTGGTCTCCTGCGGCGTGAGCACGGTTGTCCGGCGAGCATGGCGTCGGGGTGGCGTGGCACTATTGCTAGGAACTAGGGGGTGGACTAGTTAAGGCATGGTTAGATCAAAGAGGGACAGAGGGAGTGAATTAGGGTCAAATGGGTGGCAAAACCCTGTAGAAACAGTGATTCTAAACTAGGGTGTGATCAGTGCATGCCCAGTGTTCGACTAAATGGCCGCATGACACAAAGATTTGAATTTTTCAGAGATTTTTGGTGGAGTGGTTTGTCACATGCTTAAGCATCTCTGGTTGCTAGGATTTGTCAAATGGAGTTCATTTGGATGGTTTTTGAAAAAGGGTGATCTAGACATATGAGATAGATTCCATTTTCAAATGTCATTTAGAATTAGAGTTTGAATATTTTTGGAAGATCACAAAGTGGGTCTTGGTACATTACTACTTGTACTAGCAAGGGGTGCAAAGATCCACAATTGTTTCTGTTTGAAATTGAGTTCTAGGAATACCCAAAGTGGGCTAGTTGATTAAAATGGCCAAAATGACCATTCCCATTTATTAATTCTATTTGAATTCTTTTTCTTTGGATTTTGCTTGGGAATGATCTAGATGATGTGGAATTCATCTTAGAATTATTTTACAACCATTAGAACAAACAATCATGGCAATTCAAATCAATTCTTATTTAATGCAACACACATATGCATGCTTAAATATTTTAAATGGGAAAAAGGTTTTATTAACCCTAAATTGGGTGATTTGGATCTTGATCACTTGGATTAAAGTTTTGGGATGTTACAGGAACTTACTAGTCACGCATCATGGCTTGTTGAATACTTCCTTGACATTCACATGGTTCATAGTTGCCTTCTCAGTTGAGTTTGGCTTAGTTCCATCATTTGCCTCTGGACAGTTATTAGCATGATGTCCTATATTCTTGCACTTGAAGCACTCCACGTTGCTGAGATATCGGTTTCCATTGTGGTGATGGCCATTTCCTCCATTGTTGTGGCAATTTCTTCCATTGTGGTTGTGTCCATTGCCAACATTCTTGTGATGTCCCGAGTTTCCATTACCATCATGGAAGTTATGCTTATGGTGTGATCCTGAATTGTGATCATTGTACTTCCCCTTGTGTCTTTCCACTTGCTTATGCTTCCCTTCAAGAATTCTGGCTTTGTCCATCAGCTCCTGGAAAGTAGGATGGTAGACCTTGGACAATTGCAGTGAGAGTTCATCACTAAGGCCATCCAGAAACCTCTCTCTCCTCTCGGCATCCATGTCCACATCCTCGGGCGCATAGCGTGACAGATTGTTGAACTCCTCTATGTAATCTGCCACCATGCGGTTGGTTTGGCGCAAGTTGCGAAACTCCTTCCTCTTCAGGCTTAGGACCCCTGAAGAGACATGTTTGGTATTGAACCCTTCCTCGAACATGGCCTAAGTAACAGTGTCAAGTGGGTGGGTGATCTGGAAAGTGTCCCACCACGAAGCAGCTGGTCTCTCTAGTAAGTGAGCAGCAAACCTCACTTTTTTAGCATCAGTGCAACCAACGGTCACGAAGTCCTTGTTCACAGAACGCAGCCAGTCGAGAGCATTTATGGGCTCAGGTGCATAGAAAAACTTGGCTAGCCTCAGCCTCAGGAACCTGGTGAGAGCATCTCCTTATGGCTGGTTGTTCCCATTGTTGTTGTTGTTGTTATTGTTCCCGTTGTTGTTGTTGTTCCTGTTGTTGTTGTTCCCGTTGTTGTTGTTGGTGGTGGTGTTGGTGGTGGTGTTGCTGCTGTTGTTGATGTTGTTGCTGCTGCTACTGTTGTTGTTGTGCTGTTGTTGTTGTGTTGTTGTTGTTGTTGTTGTTGTTGTTGTTGCTGCTGTTGCTGTTGTTGCTGTTGTTGTTGTTGTTGTTGTGACTTGCCATGAATTAGGTGATCACCTGGGCTAACTGTGCATGTACTGCAATCAGCTGAGTGATCTCATCGGACTGGTGACAGGGAGGCATCTGTTGGCATAGCATAGATGAGTTATCGATAGAAAGACTAGAGAAGTATTACTACCCATAACTATATGAAGTAAACAATAGGCACACAAGCAAACAATCATTGCAAACAACACTCAAGACAAAAATTAGTTTTGTTTTATGTTTGAGAAGCTTTATTTTTGCTGCATAATATCTACATAATAGTTTACCATCGTCTATAATTCGTTTGGGGTGTGATCCTACATTTTTTGAAGTAAAGGACAAAATCGGTCCTGAAACTACTGTTGTATTCACAAAATTTTATGGGCACCTTAAACATGTTGGAAAATTTAGCTGATTTTTATGCCAGTATATTGGCAAGTTACAGTCAAGATCCTAAAATCTAAGCTTAATCTGAGTGCTAATTAAATATAAAAAATCGTACAGTAAAAGGTGTCAAGCAGAAAACTGCAACGAGAATTACCACGAATTTGATATATATTGCATTTATTAATTTCTTATCTCATGAAAACTCCTGGAACTTTATGGTATCAAAATAACATCTCCTAAGCAAGGTAAACTAACAATTACAATGCTTGGTTTTATCGAAAGCTAGAACTGAATGAGTTTCTATCGGAGACTATATGGTGGACATCATCTAACTATTCTTAAACCTTGGAGGAGTGTTTGATGCTGTGGTATTTGCTTCTTCAATGCAGCAATTTTAGCATCTAGATTGCATGACTCCATGGCTAGGTCTATGAATTATGATGTCTCTCATAAGCTGCCATCCAGTAGACTCCAGGTCTTGGACCTTCTTCTTCTCCTCCCTGAGGTTCTCTTGGGTGTTATATAGTCTCCACCTAAGTCTTTCTCTAAGTTCTTCAATAGCTTCCCATGCAGCATATCTTGCCGAGTCAAAGAGTGATGTATGAAGTTCCGGGTTGGTGAACATCAAGTGTCACATTGTCTTGGGGTCATCCTCCTTGCTCTTGTACAGATGGAGTTGTACCTACCAATATTCTTGAACTTCATCCATCACAGGAAATCCCTTGTACACTGCTTCTCCTTCGAGTCCCATGATTAACATGATATTCTTTAGTGCCCTCGGGAACTCCTTGTCACACTCCAGGGTCATGGTCATCACTGGTCCCTTCCTGATAGATTCGTTGATGGTGTTCATCTACAAGTTTAAAGAGAAGAATATGAGAATCAAAAGTGATAAGAAAATACTAGATAGAAAAACATGAGGAAGAACATAAAGTGTTTATTAATTTCTAATCCAGTTCTAGGTCATGATCCTATAGTAAACACATGGCTTTGATACCATCTGTAATACTACAGCCTGAAAAGACTGTATGTACGTGCAACATGCCAATCTCTGGATCGGTTCATTGGCTTACATAGAACTTATAGATGAATAACAAATTAAATAATCATGCATCATAAGTAACGAAATGATCCAGAGTATTCAATTATTACAATAATGCTTAGCATGAAGGCTAGATCAAATAATTTAATAGAAAACGGAAGCATAAATATATAATAGGTTTCATCTTCAATTGCGCCATAGGCAAACAAATGTCGAGTGAAGTACCGCAACCTAGTCGATCACTTAGAATCGGAATGTCCTGCAACATAAAATGTAGCAGCCCTGAAGGGTCAATACTTTGAATATATGGCAAGTAGAGCGAAGTAAGGAGACATAGTACCTAGCAACTACATGCTTATTTGGCTAGGCAGAAGCTTGGCTATTTCGCGAACGACACTTAAACTCTTTTGTCCTACTTTTCATAAACAGTTTTAGATTTTCTTTGAAAAAGATCGCAATTAAGTTAACCCGTCAATATTAAGTAATTTAAGAAGTTGGGATGAGCGAGAATGTATGACATAATCTCGATATTCAGGAACTCAATTTGTCCATAACCGGGGACACGACTAAGTACTTAGATTAGACACATCCTGCAGGGGTCTGTACACTTACCCATGTGACCCGGACAACCCAGCTCGTACCATGATACTCATATTGTGTTATGATAGGGAGAAATCCAAGACGAGACAATTCGGAAAGTAACTCCCCAAACCCGACACGTACCGTACCAACCTACCAAATTCTACATCTATGGCTACGTGCGTTCGAGTCACCATAACCTACTAAGTTCAGCCAACTGTTCATTTTATTATCGGCATATAGTTACACATGTAAGCTACCAAATAAAGAAATCATTCATATTCTTTAAATACCTGGTGCCTTTTCACTCTGATACCACTTGTAACTAGGGTTAATGCTTGATTATTGTTTAATTTTTATGGAACATAATCTAATTCCCAACAGTTTTGCAAAATGGTTGGGTGGTCACGAGACTACCAAGACAACTCTCTAGCTACGCCTCTCTAGATGTGTACGTTGAATATACTCACATGCAACCCACAAAGTAAGTATAACCGATATATGCAACAACTTAGTACTAAAAGTGACGTCTCATCTAGGTCAACAAATGCCTTGACAACATTGAACATCACAACTAGCTCGTACACTAATTTACGGTAACCCCCAGGGAATGATCCCTCGCGGGTTATAAGTTGTTAGGTAGATGAGACCTCTCCAGCAACGAATTATACGCGCTCGGATAACACCCCGTTTAATTCGGTTTCATGGGGACTCGAACCCGGGTGGGTCGACTGTGCACTCGCTAGCCTTGCCACCAAGCCATCACTTGGTTCTCGCTCCTACGCTAATTTGGATATGGTTTATTCACTAATTTTACTTCTTGGATCGATGGTGGTTTCCAAAGTTCCACCACTTACTTGAGACACTCGGAATAGTTTAGGAACCTATGATGCACTTCACTCTTTCTATAACTTCTAAACTTGGTTTTGTCGCATACGATATACTCCCTCTGATACATTCGCTTTACAAAGCTAAAACATCTTATATTTTGGAACGGAGGGAGTACATGTCTAAGATATGACCTGACTACATATAGGTGTAAGGGATTTTTCTCGAATGCCCAATCCCTATTGAAGGAAGGGACTCGTGAATGGGTAAGGAAAAACAACCCGAAGTTTAGAGCGACTAAGAATTATTCTTCGCCTGATTTCCTTACTAGATCAGATTACTATCAACTTGAAAATCAAGACAAGACACATATTAGAAGGACCAGGAGGCCAAGGAGGAAATCAAGCAAAAAGGAAGTCTACAAACCACATATAACCCTAGATGCCCGCATATCACTTTCCAAGGCCCAAGTCAATCTAGGGTTCGTAGTTTAGCCAACATATATACCATTGTGATATTTTTTGGTATTGTAAGAAAATACCGCAAGGCAAGATCATAGGGTTGTTACCTACATCAAGGTCTTGAACCTAGTATATCGTTTTCCTAGCTCTTCGTCACTTCATTCGTCACGAGATCAGAGATCCCTATATCAGGATTAACCTTTTAAAATTTAAAAATATATTTGCCATCCCTCAACTATTGCTTGAGTTCATCTCTCATACACTGTAGTTATTTTTTCGACGCAGTTTTGTATATCCCAAAGAAATTTCGAATGACACGGAATCTACATGACAGCAACAATTCAGCCACATACAATCCATGAATTACTAAAACAAATTCTAGAACTTCAAGTAAAGAAAGAAAACAAATATCGTTACTAAAGATAATATTTCTTATTAATATAGAAAAAGCTTAACAAGCGGGAGAAAAAACATGTTTTAACAACTTGAGACAAATACAACAATTATGATTTGTTGTCGAGACTGACTATAAAATATGTCGTGCTTAGTTTTGCATGGTCTACAAACACGATTTGTGGAAAGAGGCAGCATCACCGTGAAGAGTGGAGTAACGGGAGGAGAGACGGATTTGAGGGAGCATTACGTCGCATTGCATGTAAGGGAAAACTAATTTAATGGTAGATGTCACATTGGAAAAAAAGTAACAAATGTTTAAGTAGGTGCACAAAGTAAATTGGTGTCAAAACTAATTGCGTTTGTTTCATTTCTCTTTCATATACTACCTCCGTCCCAAGGCTTAAGGCCTATAATTTTTTTGAGAAGTCAAGATACGGAAAGTTTGACCAAACTTTTTGAAAAAACTATTAAGAACTACTCTCTCTGTTCCTTAATATAAGGTGTATAGTTTTTTTTTGAAAAATCCATAATATAAGGTGTATAGAGAATTCTGGAATTTGTTCTTCTTATTTAGGAGGCAATTAACCCGATCAGGGGAGAGAGGATACCCAAATTACGTATGTTCCCTCTATATCACGTCAATAACCTGGGGTATTCACGTCCAAAAGCTACGAAATTTGTTCTCCCAGCCTGTGCGCTAATATTCGTGCAAGAAAACAATAGATCTTATATTAAGGAATGGAGGGAGTATGATATTATATAGATACCACGTGAAAATATGTTTCATAATGTATCCAAGGGTATATATTTCATATTGTAAATATTAATATTTTTTCTAAAAACTTGGTCAAACTTTACATAATTTGACTTTTTCAAAAAATTATAGGCCTTAAGACTTGGGACGGAGATAATACTTGCAACTATCTGGCCCCCTCTGATGGAATTAAACAATAAATATACATATGGTTTGCTAACTTTTAATTGAAAAAACACCAAAGACCACAACTAACAATTGTCAAACACACAAAAAGTGAATAGAATTCGCTTGATTTGTGGCATGACTTGCATTATCCGCGTCGTTCCCTTTTTAGTTAATACATAATTCCGGTTACACACAGATTTTTGTGTGCATTGTTTAACAATGTTTCAATTACCTTCCATTCTATATGTATTTTTCTGACTCCGGCCTTGTATGGTTTTGTACAACATATTATGAAGTTACCATAGTAACATGTAACTTTGGCAGGTTTAGGGCTTCTTTGGTTTACAAGATCCTTTTTGGAGGTTTCACGTGATTCTAAAATCGGCAAGAAAATATAGAACTCAGATATCACGTCATTGAAACCTATAAGAAGAAACCGATAATGTGTAGTAAGATGTTGCTTGGTTGCACCATAGGACAAACATAGATGATGTTTCAAAGGACTTATGAAGTGTGTAATAGGAAGTTAGACATTGCACCATACGAAAATACCGAGCATGTTAAAGTTGGATGGTAGCACCATAGAATACTTTTAGAAGGAATTCCATTGAACCAAAGAGGCCGGGCTTCTTTGATTCATGGGATTTTCATACAATTTGTGTAGGATTGAGCTCCTATGAAAGTTTTCCTATAGAAGCTATTTGATTCATGGGAACATATCCCATAGGAATATCGTAGTATAAATTTCAAAGGAAAAAAACATTAGGTTAGACCTTATGGAAAATTCCTTCACTACGATGAAAGAGGATTCCTCTTTCCATAGGGATTCAATTAGACATGACATCCCAATCCTATATATTTCAGATTCCTATGATTTCCGTATCCTATGAATCAAAGAATCTCTTAAACAGATGTTGAAATGCCAAAGTTCAACCTTTAGCTGCATACTTTGTCAGCACATGTGAACATGTCGAATTATGCAATAGAAAGTTACATAATTGCACCATAGTATAATACTGAACATGTTAAAGTTATATGGTTGCACCATAGAGTTTTTCTAGAAGGAATTCCTTTGAACCAGAGGCCCTTAAACTGATGTTGAAATGCCGAAGTTCAACTTTTAGCTGCCTACTTTGTCAGCAGATCCACATGCTAGTTTACATGTTGGAACTAAGACCACTTTGAGCAAGAAACAAGCTTGAATAATACTAGAATATATTCAGAGATGATTGATCATATGTCGCTCCAAGCCTCCAAGTCGGTCACGCTTTCGCGCCGCAAGCAAAGAAACACAGGACATTCTTTTATTTCTACCTGCAGTGCAGATGGTGCATGAGTTGAGTCGTTTCACAGGATAGGATCCTCTGCAGATGCAGAACAGCAGAACCATTCTCCCATCTGCATTAAGCGATCAGTTCATGGTGAGCAGACCAACAGTGCAGCCGCTGTGCCCCCTGAGCAGAAATTCTTCAACAACAAGAGAGAAACAATACCAACTCCACATATTTAACAATGAATAATCCACTGTCCGCTGTAGATAGAAGTACACTTGGTAGGCCGGAGTAGCAACAAAACGGAAGGGTGGAGACTGTCAAGAGAAAAGTAAAGAAAATACCAACAGAGATGAGCCGGTAGTCCAGCACTGTCTTAAAAGTTCACCAGAGACCGAGACAAGGAGACCAGGATGCAGAGATTTCGATGATGAAAGCAGAGTCAAAGCAAGAAGCACTTGGTAAGCGTGCATGATGATGAACCAAGAATGTATTATAGACTTCGAAGACAAAATGTATCATCCTGACGGTACATTACTCGTGCAAATCGATCATAATCTATGCTGAAAATACATTACAGACAGACTAATTTGTTTCTCTTCCTGCAAACAAAATTGCATATTTCCTTCTTACTCTCTCCGTTTCAAAATATAAGATATTTTAGCTTTATGAAAGCAGTGTCTAGACCCTTTTAGTGTGTAGGTTCACTCCTATATGAATCTACACACTAAAAGAAGTCTCCACTCATTTCACAAAAGCTAAAACATCTTATATTTTAAAATGGAGGGAGTACATCGCAGATGATCAAAACCCACAAACTCAAGAAAGAAATTGATCGAGTCTGAATGATGTTTTCAGATATCGAGGTTTGTATCATGCCATACCGTCCACGGGATCGCCATTGCTGCCTCTCAATGCCATCGAGCGCAATGGCATCAACTGAGAGAAGCCACGGATCCCAGGGGGCAAAAAAGAGGCGTCAGTTGCTGGAGTTGGGCCCGTAGCACGCGCCGAGGACGGGGTTCCAGAGCCACTGCACCAGGAATCGCCGGCCGTTGACGCCGTTGACGTTGTAGGTGCTGCCGTCGGCGGCGCGGGACACCTTCCCGACGAACCCGCCGGCTCCGCCGCCGTCGCCGTACACGCCGACGCAGAGATCGGCGACCTCCGTGGGCGCCGTCGGCGTGTTCCCGGCGTACCACGCGTTCACCAGCGGGTTGGTGGCCAGCTCCGCCAGCTCGTGCCCCAGCACGATCACCATCCCATCCACCCCGGGGTCTCCGTTGGGCGGCCGCAGCACCGGCCCCTGTCCCCCGCCGCCGCCGAACCCCGGCGCAAGCGCGGCGAACGGGTACGCGCACCTCCCGGGGCACTGCGAGCCGCTGTTCCCGACCCACGCGTACGGCACGGTGACCCCGACCACGGACGCGAAGGTGAAGTAGTGGAAGCCGCACATTGCGCGGCAGAACTCCTCCACCTGCACGTCCGGCGAAGAGAGCACCAGGTAGACGCCGTTGTACGGGTCGAGCTGCAGCGGGTCCGGGTACGCGACCACGGCGGTGCGGATGATGGACTGCATGTCGATCCGCCTCAGGGAGGCGCCATGGGAGTACCCGGAGTCGGAGTGCTCCCCGGCGACGGCGAATGTGGCCGTGACGTTGGCGCCGGTCTGGTCCGTGTACAGCCGCGGCGTGCGGGACCACCAGTCGGAGACGGCGGGGAACGGCGCCGGCGCCGAGAGGGAGGCCAGGAAGTCGCGGAGCACGGCCTGCGCGGGGGGCTCCCACCGGCCGTACCAGATGAGGAACAGGTTAGTCGGCGACCCCGACACCACGGGGCCCATGTGGTACTGCATGTCCACCAGCTGGTTCCCGTCCACCAGGTAGTCTGGCCCGTACACCGGCGCGCAACGTCCGCCGGCGATGGCGGCGGCGAGGAGGAGGAGGGTAAGGGTAGGGCGATTTGGGAGCAGCCTCCCCATTTTGGGGATGAGTCGACTGGAGTGAAGTGGCCGAGCTAGAGTGAGAAGGGGAAGAGGAGTTTTGGTGGTTTTCGAGTTTGAATCTCACTTAACCTTGGGAGTGAAAAATTGAGTGCTTTAACCCGTGGACCAGAGGCTGATACGTGGGCCCTGCGGTGGTCTCTAACGTGAGTTTTGCATAAGCCTCGACGTGGTGTAACGCCCAAAACTTCTAATCATGATTATCAAGTTCTAATCATCAATTTAAAGTTAATAAAAACTTTTATTAAAATAAATATGAATACATGTGTGTTTGTATTAGTGAGATTTGAGTGCTTATGCCATGCTTGATTGATCTAAATGATGTGAAATGGTTTAAAGATGAATACTACATCATCTAGACCAATTACAAACAAAATCTAAAGAGAAAGAAATCAAATAAGAATAAATAAACCAAATGGTCATTTTGACAAAAGTAAATCACTAGGCCACTTTGTGTGTTCTTAGAAGAAGATTTCTAACAGAAACATTTCTACTTTCCACCCCTTGCTAGACTAAGTAAAAGCGTATCAAGGCCCACTTTACAAATTTATAAAAACATCTTGCAAATAAATTTAATTGACAGTTGAAAATTGAATCTAGTTCATATGTTAAGATCCTACTTTTTTAAAAACCTACCAAATCAATTTCCCTCGACCTCTCCAAGCAAACATAGACTCTCAAGCTTAATTAAAGATCACTCAAAAAATTTGAATCAAAAATTCTAAAGTACATTTCATGTGGCCATATCATCAAACACCTTAACTACACAGATTAACACTCTGCCTAACTTCACTGTTTCCACAGTAATTAGTCGACAATTTGATCCCATCTTAAACCCCCTGTCTCCATGAGCCTAGCTGCGCTGCTTCGTTTACGGTCATCGTCGGCCGGCGGTGGACAAGACTCGAAGCCACGCCACCTCGCCAACGACGCGCACTGACACGCCAAGACTCCACCGCCTTCGTCCGTGCCACGACCCTAGCCGAGCCTCGACCACCCTAACCACGCCACGCACCGCGCCTCGCACCATGTCCAGAGCGCCGCGCGCCCACCACGCCTCGCCAACTCGCATCGCGCTTGTCTCACTCGCCGCGACGCCGATGCTCGCATGATCATAACACCCAGCAGACACCGTTCGCCGGGCCACACCAAGAATCGCCGGACGCCGCCGCAAACACCTCTGCCTCCGCGTGGAGCACTGCACGCTCCCGACCGAACCACGCCGCCCCATGCCTCGCCATTATGCCCGTAAGAACCGCCAGGGAGCACCGCACCGTCCACCTACATCCGCCACGACAATAGCTGCCTATAGCGACGCCACCGTCGAGCTCACGCCGCACCGCTCGGTCCCCTTGCCGTGCTATAAAAGGAGGTCACCCCCGCCACCATTCTCCACACCACTCCACTCCTCACAGACACTCCCACACTTCTCCCCGAAGCAAGGCGAGCACCACCGCGTCGGAATTTCACCGGAGCCCACCGCTGCTGGAGGAGAAGGGCGCCGTTGATTCCGACCACCCCAAGCCCTGCCGTGACCGCACCTCGCCTCGTTGTCATCTACCACATCGATTGCCCCCATCGCCGACCCTAGCTGGAGCCTAGGTGAGCCCCGCGAGACCCCCACCACCGTGTTAGGGTTGATTCCTCGCTGGAGTTGTTCGTCATCGACAATGAACCACAACCGTTGGATTAGACTTAGATCATAGGGCTCTGGTTGAAAGACACAGTTTTGTGTTAGAACAGTCGCTGAATGGTGGATCCCATCTGTCAGCAGCCTGTTGTGCTGTGCAGTGCAGCTGGGCCGGCCCGTTTAGCTTTCCCGCTTAGGCCTGGAAATTCAAATAAGGATTTTACTTTTCAGTTTAAACTAGTTTCTGTCCACTTATTCAAAAATCAATTCAGAGAGTTTCACTGAACCAAATTGCATGATTCAAATTGTGCTAGAAAGGTAATTAAATTATCTATCCAAGCCCGTTGAATTTAAATCATTTGGAGTTAGAGATATTCTAAGGCAAAAATAATAAGACAGAGACTTTTGCAACTTCAAACATTTTTCAAAAATCAACCATAATAGCTTTTGAGTTGATTCCAACTCTCAAAAATCACATTTGATAATTTCTATCTGAATATATAAAAATATCTAGGTTTGCATGCAGTGACATTGGATTAGTACCAAAAGAATACTATTAGGGCATTTCTAGTCACTTTAAATCTATTAAATAATAATCTTAAACTTTATAAAATGTGACCAACCCTTTAAATCACATTCCCATGTATTGGAATATGTGGTGATGACATGTGTCAACATGATCCCATATTTTAATTGGAGAATATTAAATCTTAATAAATTTCAATGAGTAGAAGTTACTTAGTTTGCTAAATAGAATATTAAATCTTAATAAAACTAAATAAAACTAGTTCTTCATTTCATGTGATGATTGTGATGATGCTAGATCACCAAGTGTGAACCTTAGTTTGCTAAATAGAAATAGTTAAGTATTGTTTGGTGATTGTGTACCCCGTATTTATTTATAGACGATAGTACTGACACAAGCTACAGGAGGAGGAGTTCTACCCCAAAGAAGAGGAGGAAAACTTCAATCACTGCACGAATCAAGGAAAGCTAGAATTATACAAGTTAACCATGCAAGCTTTAACCTAAGAAAGATGCATTAGGCATGCTTGGTTATATACTTTGATTTATACCCATCCCAAGTTTTACTTACAAGCTTTACTCTTTTACTTTACCAAAGTTCTTTACTTTAGTCAGTGCTTTATGAGTATTGGAAAGTAGTATAGATAGCATAAAGAGTATAAAACTAGGACTATAATAGATGTCATTCTATGGCATGAGATTGAGATTTGCATCCCTCATTAGTGAACAATCTTAACTTAGTGGCTAGTGCTAAGCATAAAACTTGATCACTTTAGATGGGAATACTTGGTGAAAATGATTATGAAAACCTTGGAATGATGCTTCATTCTATTGAAATGTTTTGACATGTGTTGAGAAACACAGATGGTTTTGATGATGAAAATGTTGAGGCATGAGCCTTGGCCCTTTATAAAAACGGATGGTTGGGTTCGGATGTGATACCATTCCAATTTTACCGTACAACCACAATACCTGAATTGGATGAGGCTTAGCCGGAAGTTTATATGCATTAGTATGGGTTCCCTCGCGGAGGAGGTTTGAGCTGAGGCTACCTCTTGATGATGTCCACCTATGCAGTGCCCAGGATGGCAGATGGCCATGGCTAGGAGGCCAAGCTCATAGGGGAGGTGCCTATACTAGAGTGTGTAAAGGAAAGGTTATGATTGATTATCCGCATACTAAGTATGATGATTCAGGGTTATCCCTAGCGGATGTATCGAATTTTGTGGTGAAAGTGTACCACCTCTGTAGAGTGTCAAACTATTCGAATAGCCGCGTCCGCGGTCATGGACAGTTGGAGTGGCCATACTGTTCCGTTGTTAGATGTTTTCAAAATGACTTGTGAAGTGAACTATGATTTTGACTTGACCACAACAGGGTTGTGAATATGAAAAGTAGGTTCCCACTTAAAGTGATTTAGAACTTTACTTAGTTTTCTTTACTTCTGAACTCAGTTTAGATAAACCTGGCTTTTTGCAAATAAACTTAGAGCTTAGGATTTCCTACTAGAACTACCTTACTTGTTAGTGATAGTTTGCGAGTACTTAAAAAGTACTCATGGCTTTGTCCCTGGCTATTCCCATGTCCAGACTATGAGGAGGACTATCAGGAAGATGGGCAGCATGACGGCTACGACAACTAGGATCATCTCTCATCGTCAGCATTGCCTGTGACACTAAATATGGAGCCCACTGCTATGCTTATTATTCCCCTGCTTGTTTGTATTAAGACTGGATCATGAGATCCTTTATTTGTGTAAGACCTTATTATGGTTTGTAATGGATGATGTATTGTGATATCCAATCTGTTATGTCTCGCAAAAATGGTAATCATGGGATTGCGATGTATGGCATAACAGGCATCTAGAATTAAAAATCCAGGTGTTGACAAGTTGGTATCAGAGCCATCCTGACCATAGGAGACCCTAGTTAGAATGGACGTCCGAACAAAAACTTAGTTTCAAAAACAAAAGAAGTGAGTATTTATTAAAACCTATTCCCATTCTTATCCTTGATTCTCTCAAAAAAATCATGTTCCTCAAAAATTCTTACATTCCTACATAAAAATTTGACACACTTGATCACCTCACTAACTTACTCATCCTAAATTCTTATAGATAGAAGTTCAGTATTGCCAGTTCTACCAGTTGGGCAACGGAGGCCAGCTGATCTTTGAGAGGGATCTTGATGCACTGTCAGAGTACCTTGAGCGCCCGCATCCGGAATTCTTCGAGGCACAACTCAAGGATCACCCAGGAGGAAATCTACAATGGTTGATAGTTGTAGATCTCAGAGGCAAGATGGAAGCACCCCTTTTTGAGAAGATTCAATTTACCGTGCGAGAGAACAACTGGCTAGATGGATTATCGAGGGCTATGCATGAAGCTCTTGCCCGTCTGTGTGGGCAAAACATCAACTTGATCGAGGGAACTCGCTTTGTGCACTTCGCAAGGCGTGATTCTAGGGGAATGCCATTGGAGATTCCAAGTCACCCAGAGTTGAAGCGCCAAGTGGAGAATCTTGACTTCCTGTTGTATGATAGGCAGAAGGAATTGGACAATGCTCGAGCCTACGCCAACCACAACCTTGCCATTGCCGCCAAGAAGGACCAGACTCTCACCATGCTCGTCAAGTATCGCCAATCACTGCGTCGTCAACGCGAGAAGAAGGATCGCACCATCGCTCATCTTCGCAAGAAGGTGGCCGCTCTCGAGAAGACCATCCATGAGCAAGAATTCCAGCTTGAAGCAAAGGAAGAGGAAGAAGGTGAAGACATCTAGGGAGATATTCACTCGTACCTTAGTGATGACAAGGACTACCTGGAGGATGATGCCATGGATTTCTACACCGATGATGATGATGATTCTGACTTCATTGATGATGAGTAGATGCACTTGATCACTACCGTAGGAATTAGTTGTATCGGTCCCACTGTATCTTAGTTCACAGAATGGTTCTTAAAACCATCTGTTTTCCTTTTGTGTGTGGTGTGTGATTGTATTGTGTGCTTGAATGAATGAATGAATGAGAAGAAGTTAGTTTGAAAAACCTGAGACAAACTCAAAGTTTAAAGTTTTTGAAACAAAACCATGAACCTTAGAACTTTCCCTCTTACCTCATTATCTATCTCAATCTTCAGATAACTCGTGGAAACCACAGAGGAAGCAGCTCATCGCAGGACCCGATGTTGCAGATTCTATAGATGCTAGTTTCTGACCGTGAAGCTAGTAGAGCTGAACGCCAAGCCAACCTAGCCACTCTTCAACAGATAGCTCAGATGGCCCACAATAATCAAGGCCATGGAAATCAGGATCATCATGGATCCAAGCTTAAGAACTTCAGAATACCAATCCCCCTATCTTTAACAAATCTGAGGATCCCTTAGATGCTGGTGACTGGCTGCAAACCATGGAGAACAATCTGGAAGTCACAGGAGTTGACGCCAACGAGAAGGTACTATTTGCCACCCACTATCTGGCAGGAGATGCAAGAGCCTGGTGGAATAGCACCCGTACTATGAACCACGGTCAGGTGATGACTTGGGAAGCTTTCAAGATCAAGTTCAACCGCACCCACGTGCCGCAAGGTTTGGTCACCAGTATGAGAGATGAGTTCAGGGAACTGAAGCAAGGAAGGATGACGGTCCCTCGCTAGGTATGCCCCTAAAGAGATCAACATTGAAGCCAAGAAGAAGAAAAAGGTTCCTGAATGGATTGCATGATGAGATGCAAACGGTGTTAGTCAACATCCATTTTGAAGACCTAGAGGAGCTAGTAGACTCCGCCATCCAGATGGAAGGGAAGATAAACCAAGCAAATGACAACCGCAAGCGCAGAATAATGCACCAGACTAGGTCTCACAATACCCAGAAGTATCGCCCCAACCCGTCTACAGGATATGCCCCAAGAAACAATAGACACCCGATGTCTCGTCCAAGCTACCCCAATCATAGCGGAGGAAACTTGAAGTCTGGAGGAAACCATAACAACAACCCTGGCAACTCCAACAACTTCAACCGTGCACCACCCAAGTCCAACAACAACAATAACAATAATACTGCTCCAAGGACTAGAAGCAATGTCGTGCTTGTTGCAACCAAAGACAAGTCCCAGATTACTTGCTTTGAATGTGGAGTCAAGGGTCACTATTCCAACGAGTGTCCTAAGAAGCTTGCAGCGACCACCAATGTGAATGCCTCAGCTCAGCAGTAGCGCCGTGTTCAGCCTGGAAGAAGATTTGCTCCAGGAAATTTGCTCAACCGCAACGGCCGTATGTTCCACATGAATGCTGAAGAAGCCCAGGAAGCGCCAGATGTCGTGCTAGGTATGTTTTCTGTTAACTCAGTACTTGCAAAAGTGTTGTTTGATTCTAGAGCCGCGCACTCATTTGTTACAGAAGAATTTGCATGCACTAGTAAGATTCAACCCACAAAGTTGAAGCATATTATGATAGTTCAAATTCCTGGTTCAACCATCAAAGCTAGAAAATTTTGCAAGGCTGTACCTATCAGAATCCATAGGATAGATTTTTATGCCAACCTAATAGTACTTGGAACCAACGGTTTGTAAGTAGTACTAGGAATGGATTGGATGTCGAAACATAAAGGATTGATCAACTGTGCCAAGAAAGCCATAACCATGACCACTAGCTCTGGAGTATTAGTAGAGCATGTATCTGAAACCTTGCCCCGTCAGTTCAAATGCAACAAGAGTCTAGCCCAACCAACCATAGACCAAGTCAGAGTAGTCTATGAATACCCCAACATATTCCCAGATGAATTGCCTGGTATGCCCCCAGATCGGGATATCGAGTTCATCATTGAACTAATTCCTGGAACTGGACTCATAGCTCAGAGACCTTATAGTATGAACCCATCAGAACTAGTGGAGATGAAGAAGCAACTTTATGCTATGCTGGAGAAAGGTCTGATTCAACCAAGCGCATCGACATGGAGATCACCTATTCTGTTTGTGGACAAGAAAGATGGAGATAACCGTTTGTGCACGGATTACCGGAAGCTGAATGATGTCACCATCAAGAACAAGTACCCACTACCCAAGATAGAGGATATGTTTGATCAGTTGACTGGTGCCAGAGTGTTTTCTAAGATTGATCTTAGGACTAGTTATCACCAACTCAAGATTTGTGCAACGGATATTCCAAATACCGCTTTACCACCAGGTATGGATTGTATGAGTATACGGTCATGTATTTTGGATTAACCAATGCCCCCGCTTATTTCATGAATCTCATGAATAAGATTTTTATGAACTTTATGGATAAGTATGTAATTGTTTTTATCGATGATATTCTAATCTATTCCAAGTCAGAAGAAGACCATGAGCTACACCTGAGAACCATCCTTGAAACCCTTAAAGAGCATTAGTTGTATGCCAAGTTTAGCAAATGTGAGTGATACGTTGCTAACATATCCATAATTTTTGATGTTCCATGCTTGGTTTTATCTACTTTCTTATGTTTTGTCCACACTTTGGAGTACTTTTCATATGATTTCTTGGACTAACCTATTAACAAGAGCCACGATTGCCAAATTTTCTGCTGTTTTTGGTTCCAGCAAAGTCAGAAAATGAATATTCTTGGAATTGGACGGGACAAAAGCCAAAGTCAGTTTTTCACCAAGGGATACCCGAAGCCAGAATACGAGACGGAGAGGGGCTGGGGCCCGGCCACACAACCTTCCCGTAGCAGGCTGCTTGGCTGCGCTGTGGGTGGTGCCGCCTGTGCACCCTCAGCCTCTCCTTCCGCCTATATATTGCCTCCAATACAGAAACCCTAAGTACCCGATCAAAATTCCACGAAAGAGTCTGTAGCCACCATCATCTCCATCCCTAGATTGGGAGGGATCTGAAGCTCTTCCCGGCACACTGCCGGAGAAGGGAATTCACCCTGGAGGCCTTCTTCATCATCATGCAAGCCTCCGGTGTGATGCGTGAGTAGTTCATCCCTGGACTTCGGGTCCATGTAGTAGCTAGATGGCTGGTTCTCCTCCTTTGTGCTATCATGTTTAGATCTTGTGAGCTCCGTTCATGATCAAGATCATCTATTTGTAATCATAGATGTTGTGTTTGCGGGGATCCGATGGATATTGAGATGCTATTTCAGATTGATTATTGATTCTGTCATGTCTTTGTTATTTGTGATCTTGCATGCTTTCTGTTGTTAGTAGCTATCTTGGCCAAGTAGATGCTAGCAACTCCAAGAGTTAGTATTTATGCTCGATAGTGGGTTCATGCCTCTGGTAATCTGGGGAAGTGACAGAAATCTCTAAGGTACTAGATGTGCCGTTGCTACTAGGGATAAAACAACAATCCTTTGTTCATAGAACAATTGTATTGTTTACTTTACATGCAATTCGTAATGCAATTATCCATTGCTTGCAACTTAATACTGGAGGGGGTTCGGATGATAACCTGAAGGTGGATTATTAGTCATAGATGCAGTTGGATGGCGGTCTATGTATAATGTTGTAATGCCCAATAAAGTCTCAAAGGAGTCAAGATGAGTAGTATATGCATGTATTGCTTTCTTGATGTTTGTCAATTGCCCCGTTGTAATTTGTTCACCCAACATGTCATCTATCTTAAGGAGAGCCAGCACTAGTGAACTATGGACCCCGGTCCTTTCTTTTATCACCAATATACAACTGTTTACTGCTTTGTGTTTACTTTCTGCAAACTATTACTTTTTTCCATTTGATACGTTTAATCCTTTGTTTTCAGCAAAACCGGTGAGATTGACAACCTCATCGCAAGTTGGGGACAGAGTTCTGTGGTTGTGTTGTGCAGGTCTCCACGTTGCTGCTGGCACTGGTAGTGCGCCCTGCCAAAGTCTAGTTAGCAACACCTTTGAGGTGTTTCCTTGCTCCTACTGGATTGATAACCTTGGTTTCATAACTAAGGGAAACTTACTACTGTGCTCATCATACCTTCCTCTTGGGGTTCCCCAACGAGCTCGTTAGTACACGAGTCAGCAAGTGATTTTCTGGCACCGTTGCCGAGGAGTCAAGGACATCTTCACAAAGGGAGTCCCTCATATCCAATCTCTTTACTTTCTTATTTTTGTTTTTCTTAGTTTACTTTTTGTTTTGTTTGCTTGTTTCTTTATCAAAAACACAAAAAAATAGTTTTACTACTTTGCTTTCTTTATTAAAAAACACAAAAAAATTAAGTCTATCTATAGTTGTTACCTCTTTATTAGCTCACCATGTTGATCCCTAAATTCACTTTGAAAGACCTTTCAATAGGTAGTGGCTCAATAATTGGAAAAGATAATATTGAAGAATTCTTTAATCATGTTAGTAAACATGAGGATATTGAGGATAGATCCCTTACAGAACTTGCTCCAAACTATGAAATTGCTACAGCTTCTTTAGTTCACATGTTGTAAGCTAGGTTTGTTAGCCTTAACCCCTTAATGCAAGTGATGTTCCTTAAACTTAAAGAAATCAAGGACCCTGAAAAGAGAGATTTTATTCTGGAAACTTTGCTTAAGGAATTCTATGATGTTGCCAAGGAAGCTAGAAAAGTCTTTGAATGTTTTAATATGCTAGGCTCATGTGTAGATGTTGTTGGTACACGAGAAAAGATGAACAAAACCAAACCAAATGGGGAGGAAATTAAGATACCAATACCCTTCAAACTTGTAGCTATGCATGAAGTCATAGAAAAGAATCTTGATTGGATTGTTCCCGAAAACCCGTTTGATAAAAATAGTGAACCCAAGAGCGTTGAGAGAGGATCCTCTAGAACTTATTTGGATGGGATACCTTGCCTTGTTGAAGATATTTCCGGTATTAATCTTAATGCTTCTTCATTTGAGAACACTTGATTCTTTTTCTTACTTCTTATCCCTAACTTAAAGGCATTAAATAAAAGTACTTATTAAGAGATAACCCAAAAGTTTTAGATGAGTCTTGGAAGTTATTACTTTAGTAATAACCGCTCCTTATCCTTTTTATTTGCTTTTTGTGCTAAGAGTAACCTCTAATGAGAGAGAAGTAATGATTGGGAAAGTTGCTGTCACAAAACAGATTTCTGTGCTTCACCGTAAAAATTCGTGTAAAATATCTGTATGTCCTTTTGAGACGTGAATTTTTGTGCTTCTGCCCCAGGTTATTATATAACTTTTTTTAGTTCAAAACTTTTCGATTTGAGCAACATAAGGTCTTCGAAAAAATTCGTCTTTACCTGCTGCTCTGTTTTGACAGATTTCTGCCATTATTTGCATTTGCTTCTTGTTGGTTCTTTTTTGAGTTCTTTTGGGGAATTGAGCTTTTTGAGGGAAGTGCTACAGTAGCTTATGTTTTAATGGAAGTTTTATTGGTGTTGTAACTGAACCTAAAGACTTATTATCTTGAGTGCACTAATGTTGCTAATAAGATTATGTGAAGTTTTGTATGAAGGAAAAATTTCAGGTGTATGGAAGGAATAAGTAATGAGATGAAGGATGGACTAAAGCTCAAGCTCGGGGATTCCACGCGTGTCACCCCAAGAAATATCCAAGAAGTACAAGTGTCAAAGCTTGGGGATGCCCAAGGCATCCCCTTCTTCATCAATAAAAACCCCAGGTTCCTTCCAAACGCTTCATTTTTATTGTTTCATGCGCAGTTGTGTTGTTCTTGGAGCGTCTTCTTTTTCGTTTTCGTTTTGGTTTTTCGTTTACTTGGTTTGCTTAGTTTGCTGAATAAATTGGTTGGACCCCCTCTTTCATACATTGGTTTTCAAATAGTTTGGTTTGGATTGGAAAAGAGTAGGAAAGTTCACGCTTAAGTGGTAAAGAGAGCTTGTTTTTAACTGTGGCCTATGCTTTGTTATGCCATGCTTGATATTGTTTTGGCTTTAGGCTCAGTATTCTTTGGTGTAACATTACTTGTTATAAATAATTGATATTGCTTAATGTGCCTTGGAATAATCATGCATTGTTTTAGCATATTAAAGCATAGTATTGTGGTATTCTCCTTTGATGCTTTATTTGGGTTGACTTGGCACATGCTCACACCATGTTATGACTATCCCAAGTCACCATAAACTTTATGATCCTTTAGTTTTCAACTTGTAGTATCACTTTATGCTTTTATCAATGATGTTTTGTCGCTCTACATGATTATGGCCATTATTGCTCTCTTAGTTGGTCGCTCCTAGCCTTTTGCTAGCCTCCGCAACCAAGTTTGAGTTCCACTCATGCATCCAACTCCTAAAACCAAGTTATTCCAAAAGAGTCCACCATACCTACCTATTAGCATATGCTATTCCAAGTATATTCATGTTTTTGTCTACCTTCCAATTTAAACTTGTTATGAGAAAACTAGTGATTAAAGCTCTCACGAACTTGATGGCACACTTTACTTTCTTGTATTTAATAAACTTGAACGATTGCGTCCATCTTTGTTGCGTATATGCTTGCACTTTATAAGTTGAAGTTAGAAGAACCATGTATCATGGGGAACGCTTTCAACATTGCACCTATACTTTGTACCCCGTTGATATCATGTTCTTTTGCTTATGGATCTTGACGGTGTGAAATAAAAGGGGAACTTGTAAGATCATGGAGTTTGTATGTGTGTTAGAGAAACGCCTAGGCCGCTAGCCTAAGCCATGCCTAATCATGGTGGAAACTTGCAGCATAACCATAATGAGCACTCTATGAAGCATCCTCAATAAAAACCTATGCAAACAGCAAATAAAAAGATCGCCGAGATGCTCACTGTCTGCTTGCCTTGTCATTTTGATTATGGGATAGCTCCTGTATCATGTGCAAGGGGTACCCCATTGATGGTTCTTTATGATACATATGTACTTACAATGACAAGAGCTTACTTGTGACTAAAGTTGAGTAGCATGAGGTTCGGTCTTCGTAAGTAAGGGGCATGAGACTTTGGTTTATAACTTGTCAAGCATATCCTCTTAGTTGTGTCACTTTAACCTTAATCACCTTCAAGATGCTTATGATAGGGGCAATGAGAGCTGAAAGCTAATAAGTACCATAATTTTTGGAAGCTCTTTATGAGACTTGAATCCCTACTTCCTTCTATGAAGGCCTTTCTTTTTATTTTATGTTGAGTCTCCACCTTCTATCTTTATGCACCTACTTTGAGAGCATAGTGGCCATTCTTAGTTCTATGTGCATTGTCCCAGACTTATTGATTGATGCATAGCTTTGATATTGCTTGTTTTAAACTATTTGTATCTAGTCACTCTTCTGAACTTTGAAGGTGTCCTATGCATTTATGTTTGCTACTCTATGAGGGACAAGTTGAATGCCACTATGCTATGTTTTCTTTATGTGAAACAAACAAACGTCTTGCAAAGCATTGTTATTCATGAATCTTTTGTTTGTGCCTTTTCATGTTGCAACATAGTTGCTTTGTCTTATTGCTAGAACTTTGTCTTTCATGTTATGATTGAAGTACTATGATCCCAGCTATCAATGTTTTACAAATACTTTGATCAAGTTTATGATGGCGCATGTCACCTAAAAAATTATTCTTTCTTTTTATCTCTTACCTACTCGAGGACGAGCAGGAGTTAAGCTTAGGGATGTTGATACGTTGCTAATGTATCCATAATTTTTGATGTTCAATGCTTGGTTTTATCTACTTTCTTATGTTTTGTCCACACTTTGGAGTACTTTTCATATGATTTCTTGGACTAACCTATTAACAAGAGCCACAGTGCCAGCTATCTATTTTTTGCTGTTTTTGGTTCCAGGAAAGTCAGAAAATGAATATTCTTGGAATTGGACGGGACAAAAGCCAAAGTTAGTTTTTCACCGAGGGACACCCGCAGCCAGAATACGAGACGGAGAGGTGCTAGGGCCCGACCACACCACCTGGTCGCGTGGCTAGGCTTGGCCCGCGCTAGGGGTGGTCTGGACGCCCCAGGCACCCCCTCGGCCTATCCTTCTGCCTATATATTGCCTCCGATATAGAAACCCTAAGTACCCGATCAAAATTCTACGAAAGAGTATATAGCCGCCGTCATCTCCATCCCTAGATCGCGAGGGATCTGAAGCTCTTCCCGGCACCCTGTCGGAGAGGGGAATTCACCCTGGGGGCCTTCTTCATCATCATGCAAGCCTCCAGTGTGATGCGTGAGTAGTTCATCCCTGGACTACGGGTCCATGTAGTAGCTAGATGGCTGGTTCTCCTCCTTTGTGCTATCATGTTTAGATCTTGTGAGCTCTGTTCATGATCAAGATCATCTATTTGTAATTCCTACATGTTGTGTTTGCGGGGATCCGATGGATATTGAGATGCTATTTCAGATTGATTATTGATTCTATCATGTCTTTGTTATTTGTGATCTTGCATGCTTTATGTTGTTAGTAGCTATCTTGGCCAAGTAGATGCTAGCAACTCCAAGAGTTAGTATTTATGCTCGATAGTGGGTTCATGCCTCTGGTAATCTGGGGAAGTGACAGAAATCTCTAAGGTACTAGATGTGCCGTTGCTACTAGGGAGAAAACAACAATCCTTTGTTCATAGAACAATCGTATTGTTTACTTTACATGCAATTCGTAATGCAATTATCCGTTGCTTGCAACTTAATACTGGAGGGGGGTCGGATGATAACCTGAAGGTGGATTATTAGTCATAGATGCAGTTGGATGGCGGTCTATGTATAATGTTGTAATACCCAATCAAGTCTCAAAGGAGTCAATATGAGTAGTATATGCATGTATTGCTTTCTCGATGTCTGTCAATTGCCCCGCTGTAATTTGTTCACCCAACATGTCAACTATCTTAAGGAGAGCCAGCACTAGTGAACTATGGACCGCGGTCCTTTCTTTTATCACCAATATACAATTGTTTACTGCTTTGTGTTTACTTTCTGCAAACTATTACTTTCTTCCATTTGATACGTTTAATCCTTTGTTTTCAGCAAAACCGGTGAGATTGACAACCTCATCACAAATTGGGGACAGAGTTCTGTGGTTGTGTTGTGCAGGTCTCCACGTTGCTGCTGGCACCAGTAGTGCGCCCTGCCAAAGTCTAGTTAGCAACACCTTTGAGGTGTTTCCTTGATCCTACTGGATTGATAACCTTGGTTTCATAACCGAGGGAAACTTACTGTTGTGCTCATCATACCTTCCTCTTGGGGTTCCCCAACGAGCTTGTTAGTACACGAGTAGGCAGTGAGTTCTGGTTGAAGGAAGTAGGATTCCTCGGACATATTGTGTCGACAGGAGGAGTCGATGTTGATCCCGCCAAGATCAAAGATGTTGAAGAATGGAAAGCCCCAACCTCTCAAACCCAAGTCCGTGCATTTCTCGGATTAGCAGGATATTACCGCAAGTTCGTTGAAGGATTTTCGAGCATCGCAAGACCGATGGCCCAATTGTTGAAGAAAGACAGAAAATTTGAACGAAATTTGCTGGTACTTTTATTTCTACGAAGAACCTATAAAACATAGCCAAGTCAGACATCTGAATATATCTAACTTTTCTACAGTCGTATATGTGAAGATATCTTTGCATAACACTCACTTATCAAACTATCTATGAATATCTTCCCGCTCATTGGAAATGCAAAGTTGATGTTCTATAGGGTACCTCCATCTATACTGTATTGTACCTCTAAGTACTTCCTCGTCAGGTACATCAACAGCCAAATGCTTCATCGTATCAAACAAGGATGGGGAATATATCAGGTCAAAAGCTTGCATAGGATCTCTGCCAAGTCCTTTTTAAGATGTTTTTGAACTCTTCTGTCCAGAGCTTTACTATAGATTTACCTAAAGAACATACCTACCCAAATCTGCAAGCACCTTGTAAATCTAGATGGTCACAAGCTTTAACTATTTCTAGGAGAGGTGGAGAATAAACCAAAGCCAAGAAGAATTTCCAGTGCCTGAATCTAGCAGGCGAAGCATGGGGATCGCCCAGCTGACCGCCGGCCGGTGCGTCTCGTGAAGAACGGCGCGACCAATGGTGGTAGGCTGGCACTATTGATAGAAATGCGTCGAGAAGTTTTTTTAAGGCGTGGAGAAGTTTGCGACCTAGTTCTAATCCGGTGCATCTCCCATAAGAACGGCGCAAAATTTGAAGAGACGGGGGTTGGTCGCTCGATTGAGGGGGGCTTAGGAAAGTTTGGGGTCTCGGCAGAAAGTTTTGGCGAGCACGGTGTGTTTGTCCACAATTTTCACAGAAATATCTGTGAATATTTTATCGGATTTGCCAGTTCTCAAGAGTCATGATACGTCCATTTTGCATCACTATTCTATATCATAATTTACTGTTATTCATTGATATATTTCATATTAAGAGATCATACTTATGTTATTTCATCTATTTTTGCATGGTTGATGACTTTTGGAGCATGGATCGTTGCAATCAGGATTCTGATGGAAAAGGTGTTGTTTGGAGGCAAAATTCGCGAAGATCAGAAAATCCGGGAAAATACATGGAAAATCCTATTTTTCTAGAAGACGAAGAAAGCTAGAAGGGGAAGTGGAGATGGGCCATATGGGGCCCACACCACCCCCTAGCACGGGCCACCCCAGGCCGCGCCACCAGGTGGTGTGGACGCCCTGGCCACTCCAGCCTCTCCCCTCTGGCGTATATTATCCTCCCAAAACCCTAAGACTCGAGGAGCGACCACATAAAGATTCCGCCGCCTCTGTGGGGCGGAAAACACCAAGAGAGAAAGATTTCTCCGGCAGACCGAATTCTACCGAGGGAATTCCTTCCCGGAGAGGGGAGATCGTCGCCATCAACACCACCATCAAGCTGGACTTCATCGGGATCATAATCATCATCATCACCATGATACATTGCCAATGTATCTATAATTTTTGATGTTCCATGCTTGGTTTTATCTACTCTCTTGTGTTTTGTTCCAACTTTGGAGTACTTTTCATATGATTTCTTGGACTAACCTATTAACAAGATGCCACAGTGCCAGCTGCCTGTTTTCTGCTATTTTTGGTTCCAGGAAGTCAGAAAATGAATATTCTCGGAATTGGACGGGACAAAAGCCACAGTAACTATTTTCCCGGAAGACTCACGGAGCCAGAAGGAGAGTCGGAGAGGGGCCACAGGGTGGCCACCCCCCAGTCGCGGGTAGCCCTAGGCCACGCCAGGGCATGGTGTGGGCCCCCTGGCCGTCCACTGACCTTGCCTCCTTTGCCTATAAGAGCCTCCCGATACCAAAACCCTAAATAGTCAAGCCTCTAGCCACGAAAAGTTCCACAGCGCCGCCGCCACCGAAGGGGAGATTCGAGGGACAGAAAGTCTCTGTTCCGGCACCCTGCTGGGACGGGGAAGTGCCCTCGGAGCCATCTCCATCGATCTCCACCACCATCTCCATCACCGTTACTAATTCCCATGATGAGGAGGGAGTAGTTCTCTCTCGAGGCTAAGGGTTTTACCGGTAGCTATGTGTTCATCTCTCCCTCTATGCATGATCATATTGTGATCATGAGCTTTGTAATCAAGTAGATCTACCTTGCTACTCAAGTGCTTTAATAGATCTCTGCTCTCCCCATGTGTGTGAAAGTGACAGCGTGCACACCATGGTGGCACTTAGGCTAGAGATTACAAATACTTGTTATGAGTTATATTTGGAGTTGGATGTTTCTATGAAATTGTGGTGTTTGTTGGAACCATCTAGTGCTCAAGGTGACAGTGTGGGGTTTTCTAGATGGGAAAGATGAACTTTGAGGTGTGCTGTTATAGCCCTACCAATGATTAGAGTGACCAATCGGAGAGTAGTTCAACATAGTATCATAAACAAGAATATATTTATATAAGAGTGTTAACTAGTGAAAGTATGATCCCTAGGCCTTGTTTCTAAGCATTGAAACTTCGTTTGCTACTAGATCTGTTACATGTTTGCTTGTTTCCATGTTTATTTCAGTTTTCCTTTAGTCTTTTCCCACATCAACCACACACCATCAAGCTATTTTATATCACCATTACCACTTATAATTATCTATACCACTTGTATTTCACTATCTCTTCGCCGAACTAGTGCACCTATACACCTGACAAGTGTATTGGGTGTGTTAGGGACACAAGAGACTTCTTGTATCTTGATTGCAGGGTTGCTTTTGAGGGAATACCTTTGACCACTTCCTTCCTGAGTTCGATAAACCTTGGGTGATCCACTTAAGGGAAAACTTGCTGCTGTTCTACAAACCTCTGCACTTGGAGGCCCAACAACTGTCTACAAGAATAGAAGTGCGTAGACATCAAGCTATTTTCTGGCGCTGTTGCCGGGGAGGTAAGGTAAAAGGTATTCACACTGGAGGATTAAAGAAGAAGAACCTCCCACGGAAAACGCCTATTTTCTGGCGCCGTTGCCGGGGAGGTAAGGTAAAAGGTACTCACATCCTCCGGTGTGAGTGCTCGAAGTTATTTCCTTTAGATTCTGCAATTTTGTCTTTTTGTTTCTTGTTTTCACTAGTTAGGATTAATGGAAAACAACAAAAAAATTAGAGAGCTTTATAGTATTTATCTTGAGTTAGGACATGAAGTGTTTGAAGAGAAAATTAAAAAACCTATGGAACTTTATTTGCATGCTAATAGCAATGTTGTTAGTATGAATTCTTTGGACACCATTATTGCTAATGTTATGGAAAAGTCTAAGCTTGGGGAAGCTAGTTTTTATGAGCATGATATTTTTAGTCCCCCAAGGATGGAGGAGAAAATTTACTTTGATGATACTATACCTCCAATATATGATGATTACAATGATGAATATGATATTTTCAGTCCACCAACTATTGAGGAGAAAATTAATTATGACTACAATATGCCTCCTGTATTTGATGATTATGGTGATGAGAATAGTAATGATAGCTATTTTGTTGAATTTGCTCCCACTACAATCAATAAGAATGACTATGTTTATGTGGAGAGTAATAATCATTTTATGCATGTGGCTCATGATAAGAATGTTTTATGTGATAGTTATATTGTTAATTTCATTCATGATGCTACTTAAAGTTATTATGAGAGAGGGAAACATGGTTTTATGCATCTCAATAATATTAAGTTTCCCCTCTTTATGTTGAAAATTTTGAAGTTGCACTTGTTTTACTTTACTATGCTTATTGCTTTGTGCTTTCATGACTTGTTTCTTTACAAGGTTCCTATGCATAGGAAGTGGGTTAGACTTAAATGTGATTTGAATTTGCTTCTTGATGCTCTCTTTTACTTCAATTCATATTTCTTATGTGACCATCTCCTCAAGCTTTCTATGCCTAACTTAAAGGCCTTAAAGAAAAGTACTTATTGGGAGATAACCCAAAAGTTTTAAATGAGTCTTGGAAGTTATTACCTCAGTAATAACCGCTCCTTATCCTTTTTATTTGCTTTTTGTGCCAAGAGTAACCTCTAATGAGAGAGAAGTAATGATTGGGAAAGTTGCTATCCCGAAACAGATTTATGTGCTTCACCGTAAAAATTCGTGTACAATCTCTGAACGTCTTTTTGAGGCGTGATTTTTTGTGCTTCTGCCCCAGGTTGTTATCTAACTTTCGTTAGTTCAACACTTTTTGATTTGAGCAACAGAAGGTCTTCGAACAAATTCGTCTTTACCTGCTGGTCTGTTTTGACAGATTTCTGCCATTTTCTGCATTTGCTTCTTGTTGGTTACTTTTTGAGTTCTTTTGGGGAATTGAGCTTTTTGAGGGAAGTGCTTCAGTAGCTAGTGTTCTAATGGAAGTTTATTTGGTGTTAAAACTGAACCTTCAGACTTATTATCTTGAGTGCACTAATGTTGCTAATAAAGATTGTGTGAAGTTTTGTATGAATGAAAAATTTCAGGTGTATGGAAGGAATGAGTAATGAGATGAAGAATGGACTAAATCTCAATCTTGGGGATGCCACCCTGTGTCACCCTAAGAAATATCCAAGAAGTACAAGCGTCAAAGCTTAGGGATGCCCAAGGCATCCCCTTCTTCATCAATAAAAATTCCAGGTTTCTTCCAAACGCTTCATTTTTATTGTTTCATGCACAGTTGTGTTGTTCTTGGAGCGTCTTTTTTTTCGTTTTCGTTTTCGTTTTGGTTTTCGGTTTGCTTTTTTTTGCTTAGTTTGCTTAATAAATTGGTTGGACCCCCTCTTTCATACATTGGTTTGCAAATAGTTTGGTTTGGATTGGAAAAGAGTAGGAAAGTTCGTGCTTATGTGGTAAAAAGAGCTCGTTTTGACTGTGGCCTATGCTCTGTCATTCCATGCTTGATATTGCTTTGGATTTATGCTTAGTATTCTTTGTTGTAGCATGACTTGTTATAAACAATTGATATTGCTTAATGTGCCTTGGATGAATCATGCGTTGTTTTAGCATATTAAAGCATAGTATTGTGGTATTCTCCTTTGATGTTTTATTTGGGTTGACTTGGCGCATGCTAACACCATGTTATGACTATCTCAAGTCACCATAGCCTTTATGATCCTTTAGTTTTCAACTTGTAGTATCACTTTATGCTTTGATCAATGATGTTTTGTCGCTCTGCATGATTATGGCCATTATTGCTCTCTTAGTTGGTCGCTCCCAGTCTTTTGCTAGCCTCCACAACCAAGTATGAGTTCCACTCATGCATCCAACTCCCTAAACCAAGTTATTCCAAAGATTCCACCATACCTACCTACTAGCATATGCTATTCCAAGTATATTCATGCTTTTGTTTACCTTCCGAATTAAACTTGTTATGAGAAAACTAGTGATTAAAGCTCTCACGAACTTGATGGCACACTTTACTTTTTTTCCCTTAATAAACTTGAACCAATGTGTCGTCTATGTTGTATATGCTTGCACTTATTTGATGGGAATTAGCAGAACCATGCTGTCATGGGGAACGCTTTCAACATTGCACGGGTACTTTGTACCTAGTTGATATCATGCTCTTTTGTATATGGATGTCGTCGGTGTGAAATGAAAGGGGAGCTTGTAAGTCCATGGAGTTATGTATATGTATTAGAGAAACGCCTGGGCTGCTGGTCTAATCCATGCTGACATGGTGGAAACCTGCAGCGTAACCATAATGAGTTGTCTATGAAGCATTCTTCTTATAAAAAAAGAGTCTGATATTGAGAAAAAAGAGAAAAAGAATAAAAAAAGAGATTATGAAAAGAGGAAAGAGAGAAAAAAGCACCATATTCCCATGGTTAATAAGAAGATTGCTGAGATGCTCGTTGTCTGCTTGCCTTGTCAATTTTATATGGGGATTCTTCCGTATCATCGGGCAAGGGGTACCCCGTTGGCGGTTCTCTATGATACACATGTACTTATGATGACAAGAACTTACCGGTGACCAAACTTGAGTAGCATGAGGAGCGGCCCTCGTATTCAAGGGACATGATATTTCTAACTTATACTTCGTCAAGCATATACACCATAGTTTGTTCACTTTAACCTTAATCACTTCAAGATGCTTATGATAGGGGCAATGAGAGCTGAAAGCTAATAAGTACCATAATTTTTGGAAGCTCTTTATGAAACTTGAATCCCTACTTCCTTCTACGAAGGCCTATCTTCCACTTATATATATTGAGTCTCCACCTTCTACCTTTATGCACCTACTTTGAGAGCATAGTGGCCATTCTTAGTTCTATGTGCATTGTCCCAAGACTAGTTGATTAATGTATAAATTGATATTGCTTGTTTTGAACTATCTGTATCTAGTCACTCTTATGAACTTTGAAGGTGTCCTATGCATTTATATTTGCTACTCTATGAGGGACAAGCTGAATGCTATTATGCTATGTTTTCTTTATGTGAAACAAACAAACGTCTTGCAAAGCATTGTTATTCATGAATCTTTTGTTTGTGCATTTTCATGTTGCATCATAGTTTCTTTGTCTTATTGCTAGAACTTTGTCTTTCATGTTATGATTGAAGTACTTTGATCCCAGCCTTGAATGTTTTACAAATACTTTTATCAAGTTTATGATGGTGCATGTCACCTCAAAAATTATTCTTTCTTTTTATCACTTACCTACTCGAGGACGAGCAGGAGTTAAGCTTGGGGATGTTGATACATTGCAAATGTATCTATAATTTTTGATGTTCCATGCTTGGTTTTATCTACTTTCTTGTGTTTTGTTCCAACTTTGGAGTACTTTTCATATGATTTCTTGGACTAACCTGTTAACAAGATGCCACAGTGCGCTTGCACTTTTCTGCTGTTTTTGGTTCTAGGAAGTCAGAAAATGAATATTCTCGGAATTGGACGGGACAAAAGCCAAAGTTACTATTTTCCCGGAAGACTCACAGAGCCAGAAGGAGAGTCGGAGAGGGGCCATAGGGTGGCCACACCCCGCTGTGGCAGCCTAGGCGCCAGGCATGGTGTGGGCCTCCTGGCCGGCCACCGACCTTGCCTCCTTCGCCTATAAGAGCCTCCCGATACCAAAACCCTAAATAGTCAAGCCTCTAGCCACGAAAAGTTCCGCAGCGCCGCCGCCACCGAAGGGAAGATTCGGGGGACAGAAAGTCTCTATTCCGACACCCTGCTGGGACGGGGAAGTGGCCCCGGAGCCGTCTCCATCGATCTCCACCACAATCTCCATCACTGTTGCTGATTCCCACGATGAGGAGGGAGTAGTTCTCTCTCGAGGCTAAGGGTTCTACCGGTAGCTATGTGCTCATCTCTCTCTATGCATGATCATATTGTGATCATGAGCTTTGTAATCAAGTAGATCTACCTTGCTACTCAAGTGCTTTAATAGATCTCTGCTCTCCCCATGTGTGTGAAAGTGACAGCGTGCACACCATGGTGGCACTTAGGCTAGAGATTACAAATACTTATTATGAGTTATATTTGGAGTTGGATGTTTCTATGAAATTGTGGTGTTTGTTGGAACCATCTAGTGCTCAAGGTGACAGTGTGGGGTTTTCTAGATGGGAAAGATGAACTTTGAGGTGTGCTGTTATAGCCCTACCAATGATTAGAGTGGCCAACCGGAGAGTAGTTCAGCATAATATCATAAAGAAGAATATATTTATATGAGAGTGTTCACTAGTGAAAGTATGATCCCTAGGACTTATTTCTAAGCATTGAAACTTCGTTTGCTACTAGATCTGTTACATGTTTGCTTGTTTCCATCTTTATTTCAGTTTTCCTTTAGTCTTTTCCCACATCAACCGCACACCATCAAGCTATTTTCTATCACCATTACCACTTATAATTATCTATACCACTTGTATTTCACTATCTCTTCGCTGAACTAGTGCACCTATACACCTGACAAGTGTATTGGATGTGTTGGGGACACAAGAGACTTCTTGTATCTTGATTGCAGGGTTGCTTGAGAGGGAATACCTTTGACCACTTCCTCCCCGAGTTCGATAAACCTTGGGTGATCCACTTAAGGGAAAACTTGCTGCTGTTCTACAAACCTCTGCACTTGGAGGCCCAACAACTGTCTACAAGAATAGAAGTTCGTAGACATCACACCACCATCATCATCACCAGCACCATCACCACCACTTCATACCGCTGTAACAATTGGGTTGAATCTTGCATAGTTCTTAGGGGAAACTTTCCCGGTGTTGATTACTCCTTGTAGTTGATGTTATTGAGTGAACCATTGAATTATCGTTTATGTTCAGATTGTTACATATCATTATTTCATCTCTGATCATGATCCATATGATGTCTTGTGAGTAGTTCGTTTTGTTCTTAAGGACATGGGAGAAGTCATGTTGTTAGTAGTGGAATTGTGTTGAGAAAGATTCAATAGTTTGATATTTAAGTTGTGGTGTACTTCTTCTAGTGGTGTCATGTGAATGTCGACTACATGACACTTCACCTATATGGGCCTAGGGGAATGCATTGTGTATTTGGCTACTAATCGTAGGGGTTGCCGGAGTGACAGAAACCTAAACCCCTGTTAGGAAACCATTACACAAGGGACATCGGGGTATTAGAGTTTAAAGCTATGGTTCGGTTTCTACCTTAATTACTTTCTTGTACTTACAAATGCTTGCAAGGGGTATAATCACAGGTATGTATTAGTCCTAGGAAGGTCGGTACATTAGCACCTGTTCACCCACACAACACTTAGCAAACTAAAGAAGATTAATCAACTATATGAAGCGAAAGCACTTGATGATATTCCCATGTGTCCTCGAGAATGTTCGGTCATCTTAAGTAATACAACCGTCTTGTCCTTTGCTAAAGAAAGGATTGGGCCACTTGCTGCATTTATTCTTATTATCTTTTATTTACTCGTAATTTATTTACCTGCATTATCAAAAACCCATAAAAATCCGTTTGCTAAGTATTTACAGAGAATTCCTCCTCCAAGCCACTCATCAACACCTTCTGCTCCTCGTTGGGTTCGACACTCTTACTTATCGAAAATACTGCGATACACCCCTATACTTGTGGGTCATCAAGACTATTTTTTGGCGCCGTTGCCGGGGAGTGAAGCGCTATTGGAGAGTAGAACTGCTAAAGGAAACTTCTACTGTGAGTATTGTTTATTTCTGTCAGTTGCTTTATTTTCATTATGGATAATTCACTGAGTTTCTTATTTCGTAATGCTACTACCACTGCTAAGGTAGTAGATGAACCACCACCTGCTGAGAATGATACTTTTAAAATACCTACAAGAATTATTGATCGTGTTATGGATAACTATTATGTTGGAGATGGAACTGTCCATCCCGGTGATCATTTGCTCTTTATACACGAATTATGCGGGTTTTTCAAGTGTGCAGGTATTACTACAGATCAAGTTAAGAAGTTATTCTCATTATCACTAAAAGGAAGAGCTGACGAATGGTATAAGCTGCTGAAGAATGGTCAAGCTCTTGAATGGGAGGAAATAGTACCTCTCTTTTATTCAAAGTTTTATCCTCCTAGTGAGATTCATAAAGATCAGAATCAAATATACAACTTTTGGCCTCTTGATGGAGAGAGTACAGCTCAAGCTTGGGGGAGATTGAAGTTACTAATGCTCAAATGTCCCATTCATGAGCTCCCCAACAATATTATTATCAATAACTTTTATGCAAGGCTTTCTCTTCATGATAAGGATTTATTGGATGCTTCTTATGCTGGATCATTTACACGCATGGAAGAAGAAGCTAAATGGGATCTTCTGGACCATATTCAAGACAATGCTGAAGAATGGGAGAATGATAAAGGAAGAAAGTCAGGTATAAATTATGATTACGAATGCATTGAATCTTTTATGGGAATTGATGACTTTCAAAATAATAGTAATGCTTATGGTCTTGATTCTCAAGTTATTACAAATTGTTTTAAGGATTTTGCTTCTTATATTGAAATTCCGAAAAAGGGATGGAACAAGTATCATGCACCATATAAAGATATTGTTGATTGTGTTCCTTTTAGGAGTACTGAATTTTGCACTATTGATCACATCCTACCTGAACCTTATATCGAGAAAATACCCTTCCCAGATAAGGTAAAGGAGCATCCTATGATAACTAGTGTAATCAATAAAAGTGCAAAGAGAACTGTAAAACCTGATGAACAAATAAACATTGAACCTGTTGTAGCAATTGTGAAAGACCTTGTCACTAAAAGTGTAGAGGATGGACACACAGTCTTCTGTGAGGATGCTTCTAATATTGTCTCACATCCTAATAGAACTAAAAGGCTAGTGTCCCTGTGCTTTATGTTAGAATTGGTGATCATTGCTATTATGGTGTATGTGATATTGGTGCAAGTTCAAGTGTTATTCCTTATGAGCTTTACAAAGAAATTATGCATGAAATCAGTCCCTATGAACTGGAAGAGATTGATGTGGTTATTCACCTTGCTAATAGAGAGACCATCTCTCCAATTGGTATTGTACGGGATGTAGAAGTTCTTTATGGTAAGATTAAATATCCTGCTGATTTTCTAGTACTTGGTTCAGCTGCTAGTAAAACCTATCCCATCATTTTTTGTAGACCTTTCTTGAGTACATGTGGAGCTATTATAGACTGCAAAAGGGAGAAAATCTTGACTAAATTTGATGGGGAATCTTATGAGTTTAATTTTTCGAAATTTACTAAAGAACCTTGTGAAAATGAAACCCATAATTAGGATTTTAGAGTTGAACAACTTGCTTCTATTTCTCTTACTCCTAACAATGCTTTGCAGCAATTTATGGAAGACCGCGAAAGTTAAATCTTCATGGAAGAAAGAAATGAGATTGACGAGATTCTCCATCGTCAACCTAAGATGCTTAAGCATAACTTGCCTATGGAAGATTTGGGTACCACGTTGCCACCTAAAAAGGATCCGGTCTTCGATCTAAAACCTTTACCTGACGATCTTAAGTATGCTTACGTTGATGATAATAAAATATATCCTATTATTATTAGCTCTAAACTTTCAGGGAAGGAAGAGGAAAGATTATTGGAGGTACTGAAGAAACACCGAGGGGCTATGGGCTATACTCTGGATGATTTAAAAGGGATTTCTCCTACTATATGTCAGCATGCTATCAATATAGAACCAGATGCAAAGCCAGTGGTAGAGCACCAACGTCGTTTAAATCCTAAGATGAAGTAAGTGGTAAGAAACGAGGTATTGAAACTCCTTGATGCTGGTATTATTTACCCTATTGCTGATAGTGAATGGGTTAGTCCTATTCATTGTGTCCCTAAAAAAGAGGGAATTACCATTGTTCCTAATGATAATGATGAGCTTATTCCCCAAAGAATAGTAGTAGGTTATAGGATGTGCATTGATTTTAGGAAAGTTAACAAAGTTACTAAGAAATATCATTACCCACTTCCTTTTATTGATCAAATGTTAGAAAGGTTGTCTAAAAAGACCCATTTTTGTTTTCTTGATGGATACTCTGGTTTCTCTCAAATTGCTGTTAAACAACAAGATCAAGAAAAAACTACTTTTACATGCCCTTATGGAACCTATGCCTATAGACGTATGCCTTTTGGTTTATGTAATGCTCCTGCTACTTTTCAAAGATGCATGTCTGCTATCTTTCATGGTTTTTGTGAGGAAATTGTGGAAGTATTCATGGATGACTTCTCCGTCTATGGAACTTCTTTTGATAATTGTCTGCACAACCTCGATAAAGTTTTGTAGAGATGTGAAGAAACTAATCTTGTTCTTAATTGGGAGAAATGCCACTTCATGGTGAATGAAGGGATTGTACTCGGACATAAGGTTTCTGAAAGAGGCATAGAAGTTGATAGAGCTAAAGTTGAGGCAATTGATAAAATGCCCTATCCAAGAGACATCAAAGGTATTCGTAGTATCCTTGGTCATGCTGGTTTCTATAGAAGGTTTATTAAAGATTTCTCTAAGATATCAAAACCCCTCACTAATCTTCTTCAAAAGTATGTACCCTTTTTCTTTGATGATGATTGTAAGGAAGCTTTTGAAACTCTAAAGAAGGCTTTAACTACTACTCCTATCGTTCAACCACCTGATTGGAGTTTACCCTTTGAAATAATGTGTGACGCTAGTGATTTTGCTGTAGGTGCTATCCTTGGGCAATGAATAGATAAAAAGTTAAATGTTATCCACTATGCTAGTAAGACTCTTGACGTTGCTCAAAGGAATTATGCTACTACTGAAAAAGAATTCTTAGCCATTGTCTTTACTTGTGATAAGTTTAGACCTTATATTGTTGACTCAAAAGTTACCATTCATACTGATCATGCTGCTATTAAGTACCTTATGACGAGAAAGATGCTAATCCTAGGCTTATTAGATGGGTGCTACTCTTACAAGAATTTGACCTACATATTGTAGATAGGAAAGGTGTTGAAAATCCTGTAGCTGATAATTTATCTCGATTGGAAAATATCTCTTTTGATCCTATGCCTGTTAATGATAGTTTCCCAAATGAAAAGTTGGCTGCAGTAGGGGTATGCTCACGAGGGAGCCCTTGGTATGCTGATTATTCTAACTTTATTGTCTCCAAGTATTTGCCTCCAACTTTCACAACTCAGCAAAGAAGGAAGTTCTTTTACGATTTGAGGCATTATTTCTGGGATGACCCACATTTATATACAGAAGGAGTGGATGGTATTATGCGAAGATGTGCTCTAGAATATGAACAAAAGGAGATATTGCGGAAATGTCATGGTAGTGCCTATGGAGGACATCATGTGGGAGATAGAACTGCGCAAAAGGTGCTACAATCAGGTTTCTACTGGCCTACCATTTTTAAAGATGCAAGAAAATTTCTTTTATCTTGTGATGAGTGTCAGCGTGTTGGTAATATTTCTAGACGCAATGAAATGCCTATGAATCACTCTCTAGTTATTGAACCCTTTTACTGTTGGGGATTTGACTTTATGGGTCCTTTTCCTCCCTCAAAAGGTTATACTTGTTGGAGATATGCCCTAGAGGTAATAATAAATGTAGTTATTATTATATATCTTTGTGTTTATGATAAATGTTTACATTCATGCTATAATAGTATTAACAAGGAAACCATTAATACTTGTGTGATTTGTAAACTTAATTTGAAGTCCCTAGTATGGCCTCTATACTTCACTAGCTTGTTGGTTGATTGATGATGTGGTTTCTTTGTCATGAACATTGAGATGTTATCAACAACAAGATCATATCGTTAGGAGAATGATATGGTGGACATACTCCTATAGACAAGCGTAGCATAAAGATCAAGTCATTTCAATAGTTCAATTGCTATATGCTTTCTGATACATAGTAACCTAATTCCTTCGACCATGAGATCATGCATATTGCCTTTACTGGATGGATGCTTTGATGTCATCAAACACCACACCGTAACAGGGTGGCTATAAAAGTGGCATTGGGTGTTCGGAAAGTATTGGTTGAAACACATGGATCAAGAGTGGGATTTGTCCATCCACATGACGGATAGATATTCTCTGGGCCCTCTCGGTGAAATGTCATCCAATTAGCTTGCAAGCATGTGACTTGGTCACAAGGGATCACATATCACGGGAACGAGAAAAGAGTACTTATCAGTAACGAGGTTGAACTAGGTATGCAGAGATACCGACGATCATGACCTCGGATAAGTAACATATCGTGAGACAAAGGGAAATTGGTATCGTATGTAAGTGGTTCATTCGATTGCAAAGTAATCGAGAAATATGTGGGAGCCATATGAATTTCCAGATTCCTCTATTGGTTATTGTTCGAGAAGTGTCTCGATCATGTCCGCATAATTCACGAACCGTAGGGAGACACACTTAAGGATTCGACGTTGTTTGAGTAGTTATGGTATTATGAGAAAGAGACCGAATGTTGTTCGAGTCTCGGATGGGATCCGGATATCACGAGGTGATCCGGAATGGTCCGGAGAATAAGATTCATATAAGGAAAGTCCCTTTGGAGTTGGGGAATGGTTCCGTGTTTTCATCGGGAACATTCTAGAAGGTCCCGGAATGTCCCAAGACTGGGGAAGGGGTACATGAATGTGTCATTGCAAGATGGAATGATTGCATCATGTACTAAGTGTTCTCGCTGTCCAAAATAAAGGGTTTATTTAATTCCTAAATTGGAAAAGTCAAACCGCCAGCGATTTCGGAAAGAGGAGAAGTTGAAACCGACTTGGGGAGGAGTCCTCCTCCCCAAGCCGGGCGGCCAGCCCTAGGCCGAGTTGGGGAGGGACTCCTCCTCCTGGCGCGCCAGCCTCCCACCTATAAAGGGAGGGCAGGGCCTCCTCCTCTAGACACACAAGTTCCTATCCTCTAAACTAGAAACTAGACCTAGACCCGGTTTAGAGCTGTTTCTGCTTAGAGCCTTCTAATTGGTTTAGAGCCTCTAATTGGTGTGTCTAATTACTAGACCACTAATAGCCTCTCTCATAAGCTCCACCATACTGCACCGGCTTAAGGCGAAGCCCTCTGATCTCCCTCTACCTCCTGTACCACGCCGCCAGTCCGCCGAATCGCGAGGAGAGTGCTACAACCTCCACGCCTTGCTGGAACAAGGAGAGGAAGGTCTTCGTCGAAAACCGAACGCAGGACCGATCAAGGGAGCGCCATGGGAACGCTGGCGCCGAAGGATCGTCACGCGATCTTGAGATCGGAAAGAGTACGACTACATCACCCACGAGAATCTGCTCTCGTTAAACACTTTGGAATCTTCGAGGGTGAGTTATTCCATCGACTGCTACAATCTAGTAGATAGATCTTGGCTTGTTTGTTTGTATGCGATAGAAAATTTTTGTTTTCCATGCTACGAACCCCTACAAAGGGTATCGAGCCGTGTCTATATGTAGATCTGCACGAGTAGAACACAATGGTCATTGTGGGCGTTGATGCTTTATTGTAGATTGCTTTTGTGTACTTTGCATCTTGCGGTATGTTGGGATGAAGGCCCGGGCTAACCTTACATGACATCGTTCATGAGACTTGCTCCACGCTAACATGCAACTTGTATTGCATAAGTGGCTTTATGGGCCTGCTTTCTCCTAGCATAGTTAAGATCCAATTTACAACGGGTAATCAACAATGCTAGTATCAATGTTGTGGTTCTTGTTCGTAAGTTAGAACGACACTTATGGAAAGCCCCAAACCACGTAAAATATGCAAAGAAAGTAGAAGGCCTAACTTTGTTTTGCAGGTGTGTGCGTGATGTGATATGGCCATGATTGTGATTATATTTGATGTATGCAATGTTCCTTATTGTACGTTGGCAACCAGCCGGAGCCATATGGTTGTTTTTAATTTCTGTTAAGACCTGCGGGTCTATTCAAAATAGTTGTAATAGTTGAAGCTGGTGGACGACAACCATGAAGAAGCGTCATTGACCTTGATGCTATGCCGATGATGATGGAGATCATGTTCGTGCTTGAAGATGGAGATCGGAAGCACAAAGAAGAAAGGCCATATCATATCACATATTATGAATTGCATGTGATGTTAATCCTTTATGCATCTTGTATTGCTTAGTAGACAGCGGTAGCATTATAAGATGATCCCTCATGCACATAAATTTCAAGTTCTAAAGTGTTCACCCTTAGTATGCACTGCTACAAAGCTTGTCGCTCAAGCACCACGTGATGATCGGGTGTCTTTGATTCATGGTGACTACAACGTAAGCAAGCCAGATTTGCTTATGCGAAGCTAAGGTTTGTCTTGACGAGCCTAGCATGTACAGACATGGCCTCAGAACACGGATCGCCGAAGGCAAAGCATGAATCATATAGTAGATATGATGAACATGATGATTGTTCGCCATTGAAACTATATCAACTCTCGTGATGATCGGTGTTGATGTAGTGGATTTGGTTCGTGTGATCACTAAAACAATGTGAGGGATGTTGTTTTGAGTGGGAGTTCACCTAGTTTAATTTCATTAATTAATTTGAACTCATTTTGTCATAATATTAGTCTATACTATTGCAAATATGTTGTAGATCATTGGCAGCCCCTACAATCAATTTTAATGCTCCTAGAGAAAGAAAAGTTGAAAACAATAGAAGCAACTTCATGGATTGGTTCCATAATTTGAGGATTGTCCTCACAGTGGTAATTTGACCTATGTGCTGGATGCACCGCTAGGTGACCCACTGCAATTGATGCTACCGATGAAGTAAAGAATGTTTACCTCGCTCGGAAGAATCGTACTCCATAGTTCGATGTGCTATCTTGTATGGTTTAGAATCAGAGCTTGAGAAAAGGTTTGAAGAGTCGGACCCATATGATATTGTCGAGGATCTCAAATTAATCTTTGAGACTCATGCGGCAATTGAAAGTTATGAAGCTTACGAAAAGTTCTTTAAGCGCAAGATGGAAGAGGGTAGCTCTGTCGGTGAGCATGTGCTTAAGATGTGCAGGCGCATAAATAAACTTCAAAGTTTGGGTATAGTGATTCCTAATACTTTGGGGTTTACCGCATCCTCCAATCACTACCACCAAGTTACAAGAACTTTGTGATGAACTACAACATGCGTAACATGAACAAAGAGTTGCGAACTATTTGCTATGTTAAAATCTGCGAAGTGGAGATCAAGAAAGAGCACCAAGTGTTGATGGTCAATAAGACCACCAAATTCAAGAAAGGCAAGTCTAAGCGGAAGGACACTTCAAGAAGGGTGGTAAGAAAGTTACCATACCGACGAAGAGGACCAAGGCTGGACCAAACCTGGCCCGAGTGCTTTCTGCAAGGGAGAAGGTCACTTTGCGGAATTGCCCAAAGTACTTGGCAGATTTGAAGAAGCAACATCAAGAAGAAAGGTATATCGATATACATGTTATTGATGTGTATCTCACTAGTATTCGTAGTAGTGCCCGGGTATTTGATACTGGTTCGGTTGCTCATATTTGTAACTCAAAGCAGGGCTGAGAATAAACGGAAGCTAGTGAAGAACGAGGTGACGATGCGCGTGGGAAGCGGATCAAAGGTTGATGTGATCGCGTCGGCACACTACCTCTTCATCTACCATCGGGATTAGTTTTATACTTAAATAATTGTTATTTGGTGCTGCGTTGAGCATGAACATTATATCGGGATCTTGTTTATTGCGAGGCGATTACTTGTTTAAATCCGAGAATAATGGTTGTTCGATTTATATGAGTAATGTGTTTTATGCACATGCACCTTTGATAGATGGTCTATTCATATTGAATCTCGATAGTAGAAATACACATATTAATAACATTGAGGCTAAACGTTTGAAATCAAGCGATAATTTGACCTATATGTGGCACTGTCGTCTTGGTCACATTGGAGTGAAGCGTATGAAGAAACTCCATTCGATGGACTTCTTGAATCACTTGATTTTGAATCACTTGAAAGATGCGAAGCATGTCGATGGGTAAAATGACTAAGACTCCATTTTACGGTATGATGGAGCGAGCTGGACTTATTGGAAATCATACATACCGATGTGTGTGGTCCAATGAGTGTAGCATCATGTGATGGTTATCGTTATGTTCTTACCTTCACGGATGACTTGAGTAGATATGGGTATATCTATTTCATGAAACATAAGTCCGAAACTTTCGAGAAGTTTAAGGAGTTTCAAAGTGAGGTAGAGAATCAACGTAACAAGAAGATTAAATTTCTACGTTACGATCGTGGAGGTGAATATCTAAATTCTGAGTTTGGCGAGCATTTGAAGAAATGTGGAATACTTTCGCGATTGACACCGGGGAACACCACAGCGTAATGGTGTGTCGAACGTCGTGTCGAACTCTCTTAGATATGGTTAGTTCTATGATGTCACTTACAGATTTGCCACTATCATTTTGGGGTTATGCATTAGAAACAGCATTCACTTTAAATAGGGCACCGTCTAAATCCGTTGAAACGACACCGTATGAATTATGGTTTGGGAAGAAACCTAAATTGTCGTTCCTTAAAGTTTGGGGATCTGAAGCCTATGTAAAGAAGTTCTGTTGGACAAGCTTGAACCCAAAGCGGAAAAATGCGTCTTCATAGGATACAGAAGGAAACTATTGGGTATACCTTCTATCATAGATCCGAAGGCAAAATCTTTGTTGCCAAGAATGGATCCTTTCTAGAGAAGAATTTCTCTCGAAAGAAGTATTTGGAAGGAAAGTAGAACTCGACGAGGTTGTTGAACCTTCTCTCGAAATTGCAAGTAGCGCAGACCGGAAGAAGTTCTGTGGTGCCTGCACCAATAAGAGAGGAAGCTAGTGATGGTGATCATGAAACTTCGGTTGAAGTTGCTCTGAGCCTCGGAGGTCAACGAGAAATCGTACCACTCTAGATTGGTATGATTCCGTTATGAATGTCATGGTGGTGGACAACACCGATGACCCCGAGACATATGAGGAAGCGATGATGAGCCCAGATTCAATAAATGGCAAGAAGCCATGAAATCCGAGATTGGATCCATGTACGAAAACCAAGTATGGACTTTGGTGGACTTACCGGATGGCCGGAAGGCTGTCGAGAACAAATGGATTTTCAAGAAGAAAACAGATGCTGATGGTAATGTTACTGTCTATAAAGCTCGACTTGTCGCAAAAGGGTTTCGACAAATTCAAGGAGTTGACTACGATGAGACTTTCTCACCAGTAGCGAAGCTAAAGTCTGTGAGGATTATGTTAGCAATCGCTGCATATTATGATTATGAGATATGGCAGATGGATGTCAAAACAGCATTCCTCAATGGAGACATTGATGAAGAGTTGTATATGATGCAACCCAAAGGTTTTGTCGATCCTAAAGATGCTAACAAGGTATGCAAACTTCAACGGTCCATCTATGGATTGAAGCAAGCATCCCGAAGTTGGAATCAACGTTTTGATAAGGTAATCAAAAGTTTTGGTTTTATACAAACTTATGGAGAAGCTTGTATTTACAAGAAAGTGAGTGGGAGCTCTGTAGCATTCTTAATACTGTATGTGGATGACATATTGTTGATTGGGAATGATGTAGACCTTCTTGATAGTGTCAAAGAGTATTTGAATAATAGTTTTTCAATGAAGGATCTTGGCGAAGCAGCTTACATATTAGGCATAAAGATTTATAGAGATAGATCGAAGCATAAATATCATTGTCACAAAGTACATATTTGGACAAAAGTTCTAAAGAGGTTTGGAATGGAAGATAGCAAGAAAGGGTTCTTGCCCATGTTGCCCAATATGACGTTGAGTAAAACTCAAAGTCCGACATCGGCAGAAGATAGAGAAAAGATGAGTAAGACTCCCTATGCCTCAGCCATAGGATCTCTAATGTATGCCATGCTATGTACTAGACCCGACATCGCATATCTGTTAGTCTAACTAGCAGATATCAAAGTGATCCAGAGTGGATCATTGGACGTGATCAAAAACATCCTTAAGTACTTGAGAAGAACTAAGGATATGGTTCTTTCTTATGGAGGTGATGAACAGCTCGTTGTTAATGGTTACACCGATGCTAGTTGGAACACCGATCCGGATGATTCTAAATCACAACTGGATACGTATTTATTTTGAATGGTGCAGCGATTAGCTGGAGGAGTGCAAAGCAAAGCGTTGTGGCGAGATCTTCAACTGAATCGGAATACATGGCTGCTTCGGAGGCTTCACAAGAAGCGATAGGGATGAAAGAGTTCATTGCAGAGCTGGGTGTGGTTCCTAGTCTTGGACCCAATGTCTATCTCTTTGATAACATGGGCGCCATAGCCAATGCGCAAGAACCAAGGTCACACAAGAAGTCATATCAAGCTGCGTTTCCACGCTATTCGAGAACATATCCAGGATGGGGATATAAAGATTTGCAAAGTACACCCAGATCTGAATGTGGCGGATCCGTTGACTAAACCTCTCCCGAGGGCAAAACATGACCAACACCAAACTGCCATGGGTGTTCGGTATATTACCATGTAATCTAGATTGGATGACTCTAGTGCAAGTGGGAGACTGTTGGAGATATGCCCTAGAGGTAATAATAAATGTAGTTATTATTATATATCTTTGTGTTTATGATAAATGTTTACATTCATGCTATAATAGTATTAACAAGGAAACCATTAATACTTGTGTGATTTGTAAACTTAATTTGAAGTCCCTAGTATGGCCTCTATACTTCACTAGCTTGTTGGTTGATTGATGATGTGGTTTCTTTGTCATGAACATTGAGATGTTATCAACAACAAGATCATATCGTTAGGAGAATGATATGGTGGACATACTCCTATAGACAAGCGTAGCATAAAGATCAAGTCATTTCAATAGTTCAATTGCTATATGCTTTCGATACATAGTAACCTAATTCCTTCGACCATGAGATCATGCATATTGCCTTTCTTGGATGGATGCTTTGATGTCATCAAACACCACACCGTAACAGGTGGCTATAAAAGTGGCATTGGGTGTTGGAAAGTATTGGTTGAAACACATGGATCAAGAGTGGGATTTGTCCATCCACATGACGGATAGATATTCTCTGGGCCCTCTCGGTGAAATGTCATCCAATTAGCTTGCAAGCATGTGACTTGGTCACAAGGGATCACATATCACGGGAGCGAAAAGAGTACTTATCGATATGAGGTTGAACTAGGTATGCAGAGATCACCGATCATGACCTCGGATAAGTAACATATCGTGAGACAAAGGGAAATTGGTATCGTATGTAAGTGGTTCATTCGATTGCAAAGTAATCGTAGAAATATGTGGAGCCATATGAATTTCCAGATTCCTCTATTGGTTATTGTTGAGAAGTGTCTCGATCATGTCCGCATAATTCACGAACCGTAGGGAGACACATAAGGATTCGACGTTGTTTGAGTAGTTATGGTATTATGAGAAAGAGACCGAATGTTGTTGGTCTCGGATGGGATCCGGGATATCACGAGGTGATCCGGAATGGTCCGGAGAATAAGATTCATATAAGGAAAGTCCCGTTTGGAGTTGGGGAATGGTTGGTGTTTTCATCGGGAACATTCTAGAAGGTCCGGAATGTCCGGCACTCCGGGGAAGGGTACATGAATGTGTCATTGCAAGATGGAATGATTGCATCATGTACTAAGTGTTCTCGCTGTCCAAAATAAAGGGTTTATTTAATTCCTAAATTGGAAAAGTCAAACGCGGTTTTCGGTCAAACCGCCGGTTTGGAAGAGGAGAAGTTGAAACCGACTTGGGGAGGAGTCCTCCTCCCCAAGCCGGGCCAGCCCTAGGCCGAGTTGGGGAGGACTCCTCCCTCCTGGCGCCAGCCAGCCTCCCACCTATAAAGGGAGGGGCAGGGCCTCCTCCTCTAGACACACAAGTTCCTATCCTCTAAACTAGAAACTAGACCTAGACCCCGGTTTAGAGCTGTTTCGGTTTAGAGCCTTCTAATTGGTTTAGAGCCCTCTAATTGGTGTGTCTAATTACTAGACCACTAATAGCCTCTCTCATAAGCTCCACCATACTCGCACCGGCTTAAGGCGAAGCCCTGCGGGATCTCCCCTCTACCTCCGGTACCACGCCGTTGTGCTGCCGGAATCGCGAGGAGAGTGCTACAACCTCCGCTTTGGAACAAGGAGAGGAAGGTCTTCGTCAGTACCCGAACGTGTGACCGATTGCGGGGCGCTTCATGAACGCGCGGAAGGATCGTCTACGCGATCTTGAGATCGGAAAGAGTACGACTACATCACCCACGAGAATCTGCTCTCGTTAAACACTTTGGAATCTTCGAGGGTGAGTTATTCCATCGACTCGTTGCTACAATCTAGTAGATAGATCTTGGCTTGTTTGTTTGTATGCGATAGAAAATTTTTGTTTTCCATGCTACGAACCCCTACAATACTCATATTCTTGTTGCCATTGATTATGTCACTAAGTGGGTAGAAGCCATACCTACGAAGAGTGCTGATGGGGAGACCTCTCTAAAAATGCTTAACAATGTTATCTTTCCTAGGTTTGGAGTGCCTAGGTACCTTATGACTGACGGAGGTTCTCATTTCATTCATGGTGGTTTTAGAAAGACCCTTGCTAAATATGATGTTAATCATAGAATCGCTTTAGCTTATCATCCCCAAACTAGTGGACAAGTAGAGTTATCAAATAGAGAAATTAAATCCATCTTGCAAAAGACTTTTAATAGATCTAGAAAAAATTGGGCTAAAAAGTTGAACGATGCTTTATGGGCTTATAGGACTGCCTATAAAAATCCTATGGGGATGTCTCCTTATAAAATGGTTTATGGGAAAGCTTGTCACCTACCTTTAGAATTAGAACACAGAGCTTATTGGGCAGTTAAAGAACTTAATAGAGATTGTAAGCTTGCTGGTGAAAAAAGATTATTTGACTTAAGTTCGTTGGATGAATGGAGGAGTGAAGCATATGAGAATGCTAGACTCTTTAAGGAAAAAGTTAAAAGATGGCATGACAGGCGAATTCTTAAGAGAGAATTCCATGTTGGTGAGAAAGTTCTATTGTATAGGTCTCGTCTAAGATTTTTTTGCAGGGAAACTACTTTCAAAATGGGTAGGACCTTTTGTTATTGAAGAAGTGTATCGTTCAGGAGCAATAAAAATTTCTTCTTTAAAAGATAACACTACACAAGTGGTGAATGGTCAGCGACTCAAGCACTATATTGCTGGAGATTCTTACAATGAAGATATTGATGCTATTCAAGTGGTAACTCCGGAAAAATTTGTCAAAGACCAAATCCAGAGTCCTGTAGAGTCCGTTTTCGAATAGGTGACAGTTCTGGTAAGAAAAGTTCCGCAAAAATTCCATCCAGTTATATTTTTGCAGTTTTAATCCAACAAGGAAAGCTACGAAGCGAAAGAGGGGATTGAAGCGGGCAGGTGGCTCACACCACCCCTAGCGGGCCCCCGCGCCAGCAGGTGGTGTGGCCGCCCCGGACTCCGTCTCCAACCCGTTTTCTCCCAGTACCTTCCTTTTGTTGTAAAACTTCGTAATATATAATCCCCTGGATCCCCCGAGGTTCGTATATCATGTTCTCGTCATGTTTTCGTTTCGGTCTGTTTCTGACAGGTAGAGTCCCAGATTTGGAGCCACAATGTCTTCCTCTGGATCAGCCAAGGAAGATTTCTTAGCGGATATCATCAACCCATACATGCGAGAGTTGAAGATTCATCCCAAGGAGTTGTTGCTTGAAGATGGGAAGGTACGGATAAAAGAGGTTCAAGGCCCTAAAGGTGAAGGAAATCTGGAGGACAGTATGGAAGCGTTGGAGCAAGAAGTCTTTAGGTACAAGAAGATGGCGGAACACGAAGTGGATATCATCCATAAGATTTGTTCCGAACTCATCGCCGAGCACCAAAAGGAGACTGTTGAGCTCAAGGATGAAATTCTCTCACTCCAGCAAACAACCAACCAACTGCAAGCACAACTCTACGATGTTCAAAATCAAAACTATGAGTACGAGGTTAGGTTTAAACGCATAAGTGTTGCTGCAACTTTTAGGATGCTGGAGACCACGATGTCTTTTGTTGATGGGGAGCCCTTACCTTGGAAGTCATACAATGACGAGAGAATACCACCACCACCAAAGGAGTAATTCGTAATCAGGTTTTAGCATCCCCTTGGTTTGTTCCAAGCTTGGGGGAGTGCCACGGTATCACATTACTATCTTCTATCTTTTTACCTTTTTAGTAGAGTCATATCATGAATAGAGAAGTTATCATGTAGTATGGTTTGCATTATGGAAGTGTCCCCCCTCTCGTTAGATATCTATGTATCCCTTGGTGTGAGTTGCCGTTTTAGAATATTAATGAGAAGTTCTATCATTTACTCTTTTGCATATCTTATTTTAGTTTTCAATTTCTGTTATATGATTGATCTCGTAGTTAGTATTGGTATCACTTTGGGATCATTGAGTTAATTTAGTTGGTTTTGGCAAACCTGGCTCGGTCAGTAGCAACACTATTTTGAGAATTGAATGAAAAAGATAAAAGTACTCTAAAGAAATATAAGTTCATCATCTTTCTTTCTTGATTTGCTCATAAGTTTAGTATTCTCTAGTTAAGATCTTTTGTGCTTCCAAGGAAGATTGCATGTTTGTTTTTATCACTTGTATGTTTGTTTCCTTCAATTCTTATGCTTGCTACCCAGCCTTGCTAGCCAAAAACCTGTACTAAGAGGGAATGCTTCTAGTGCATCCAATCCTTAAACCAAAACCTATCCCATTTGTGTCCACCATACCTACTAGCACTATTGCTATTCCAAGTAAATTCATGTTTTTATCTACCTTCCAAATTAAACTTGTTATGTGAAAATTAGTGATTAAAGCTCTCAGGAACTTGATGGCACACTTTACTTTCTTGCACTTAATAAACTTGAACCATTGTGCCCATCTATGTTGCGTATATGCTTGCGCTTTGTAAGTTGAGAATTAGCAGAACCATGCTGTCATGGGGAACGCTTTCAACATTGCACCGGTGCTTTGTACCTAGTTGATATCATGTTCTTTTGTCTATGGATTTCGTCCTTGTGAAATGAAAGGGGAGCTTGTAAGTCCATGGAGTTATGTATATGTATTAGAGAAATGCCTGGACCGCCGGTCTAATCCATGCTATCATGGTAGAAACCTGCAGCGTAACCATAACGAGCATCTATGAAGCATTCTTCTTATAAAAAAAGAGATTCAGATTGAGAAAAAGAGAAAAAGAAAAAAAATGAGAAAAGAGGAAAGAGAGAAAAAAAGCACCATATTCCCATGGTAAATAAGAATATTGCTAAGATGCTTGTTGTCTGCTCGCCTTGTCATTTTGATATGGGGATTCTTCCGTACAATCGGGCAAGGCGTATCCCATTGGCGGTTCTCTATGATACACATGTACTTACTATGACAAGAACTTACCGGTGACTAAACTTGAGTAGCATGAGGAGCGACCCTCGTATTCAATGGACATGAGATTTTCAACTTACAACTTGTCAAGCATATTTATACATTGCAAATGTATCTACAATTTTTGATGTTCCATGCTTGGTTTTATCCACTTTCTTGTGTTTTGTTCCAACTTTGGAGTACTTTTCTTATGATTTCTTGGACTAACCTATTAACAAGAGCCACAGTGCCAGTTGCCTGTTTTCTGCTGTTTTTGGTTCCAGGAAAGTCAGAAAATGAATATTCTCGGAATTGGACGGGACAAAAGCCAAAGTGCCTATTTTTCCGGATGTCATCAAGTGCCAAAATACGAGACGGAGAGGGGCCAGGGGGACACCACACCACCTGGCCGTGCGGCCAGGTCTGGCCCGCGCCAGGGGGTGGTGTGGCCGCTCCCGGCACCCCCTCGGCCTCTCCTTCCGCCTATAAGATGCCCTCGGGACGAAAACCCTAAGTACCCAATCAAAAATCCACGAAAGAGTCTGTAGCCGCCGTCATCTCCATCCCTAGATCGGGAGGGATCTGAAGCTCTTCACGGCACCCTGCCGGAGAGGGGAATTCACCCTAGAGGCCTTCTTCATCACCATGCAAGCCTCCGGTGTGATGCGTGAGTAGTTCATCCTTGGACTACGGATCCATGTAGTAGCTAGATGGCTGGTTCTCCTCCTTTGTGCTTTCATGTCTAGATCTTGTGAGCTCCGTTCATGATCAAGATCATCTATTTGTAATCATACATGTTGTGTTTGCGGGGATCCGACGGATATTGAGATGCTATTTCAGATTGATTATTGATTCTATCATGTCTTTGTTATTTGTGATCTTGCATGCTTTCCGTTGTTAGTAGCTATCTTGGCCAAGTAGATGCTAGCAACTCCAAGAGTTAGTATTTATGCTCGATAGTGGGTTCATGCCTCTGGTAATCTGGGGAAGTGACAGAAATCTCTAAGGTACTAGATGTGTTGTTGCTACTAGGGAGAAAACAACAATCCTTTGTTCATAGAACAATCGGATTGTTTACTTTGCACGCAGTTCGTAAAGCAATAATCTGTTGCTTGCAACTTAATACTGGTGGGGGTTTGGATGATAACCTGAAGGTGGATTATTAGTCATAGATGTAGTTGGATGGCGGTCTATGTATAATGTTGTAATGCCCAATCGAATCTCAAAGGAGTCAAGATGATTAGTATATGCATGTATTGCTTTCTCGATGTTTGTCAATTGCCCCGCTGTAATTTGTTCACCCAGCATGTTATCTATCTTAAGGAGAGCCACCTCTAGTGAACTATGGATCCCGGTCCTTGTCTTTTACATTCAATCTATAAATTGTTTACTGTTTTGTGTTTACTTTCTGCAAACTATTACTTCTTTCCATTCGATACGTTTAATCCTTTGTTTTCTGCAAAACACGGTGAGATTGACAACCTCATCGCAAGTTGGGGACAAAGTTCTGTGGTTGTGTTCTGCAGGTCTCCATGTTGCCAAAGCTCAGCTAGTAACACCTTTGGGGTGTTTCCTTGCTCCTACTGGTTCGATTAAACCTTGGTTTCATACTAAGGGAAACTTGCTGTTGTGCTCATCATACCTTCCTCTTGGGGCTCCCAACGAGCTCTACATCAACAACGCCATCAAGCATTTTTCTGGGCGCCGTGCATTGAGCCATCAAGCATTTTTCTGGCGTCGTTGCCGGGGAGTCAAGGACATCTTCACGAGGGGAGTCCCTCATAACCAATCTCTTTACTTTGTTATTTTTGTTTTGCTTAGTTTCTTTTTGCTTTGTTTGCTTGTTTTGTTATTCAAAAACACAAAAAATAGTTTTACAAGTTTGCTTTCTTATTTTAAAACCCAAAAAAAATGACTACTCTTGAAAACACTAAGTTGCGTGACTTCACTAGCACCAACAACAATGATTTTATGAGCACACCTATTGCTCCACCTGTGTCTGAAAACACTTTCTTTGAGATAAAACCTGCTTTGCTCAATCTTGTTATGAGAGAACAATTTTCTAGTATTTGTAATGAAGATGTTGCTTCCCATCTAAATAACTTTGTTGAACTTTGTGAGATGCAAAAGCATAGGGATGTAGATGGTGATATTATTAAGCTGAAATTGTTTCCTTTCTCTTTGAGAGGAAAATCTAAAGAATGGTTGAATTCCTTAACTAGGAATAGTATTGATTCTTGGACTAAGTGCAAAGATGCTTTCATTGGAAAGTACTATCCTCCTGCTAAGATTATATCTATGAGAAGTGAAATAATGAAGTTTAAACAACTTGATAATGAGCATGTTGCTCAAGCTTGGGAAAGAATGAAATCTTTGGTAAAGAATTGTCCCACTCATGGACTAACTGCTTAGATGATCATCCAAACTTTTTATGCAGGATTGAACTATTCTTCAAGGAACCTATTGGATTCTGCTGCTGGAGGTACCTTTATGACCATCACTTTGGGTGCTGCAACAAAACTTTTGGACAATATGATGGTTAATTATTCTGAATGGCATACTGAGAGAGCTCCACAAGGTAAGAACGTAAATTCTATTGAGGAAACCTCCTCCTTGAGTGATAAAATTGATATTATTATGTCTATGCTTGTTAATGGGAAAGCCCATATTGATCCAAATAATGTTCCTTTAGCCTCTTTGGTTTCTCAAGAAGAGCAAGTTCATGTGAACTTCATAAGAAATAATAATTTTGGCAATAATGCTTAGAGGAATAATTTTGGTAACAACAATTATAAGCCATATCCTCCCAACAATGGTAATGCTTATGGAAATTCTTACAACAATAATAGGAGTGCTCCCTCTGAACTTGAAGTTATGCTTAAAGAGTTTATTAGTAAACAAATTGCTTTCAATAAAACTATTGAGGAAAAACTCTCTAATGCTAAAAGAAATATAACATCTTTGGCTGAAGCTCAATCTTCTTTGAATAAAATGGCTGCTAAACCTGAAACTAATGACAATCCCTTTGCAGCCACCAATTCTATACAAGTAAGAATTGATGAAAATGTTAGACTATTAGCTGAATTACATGCTAAGTGGGAAAGAGAAGATGAAATTGCTAGAAACATTAGTGTTTCTACTATTACCACCACTAGTGTTTAGGCTAGTAATAGTTCTACTACTTTAGATGATAAATTTGGTTTTGATCTTGATGGTTGCAATATCTCTGAAGTTATTAAGTTCCTACAAAAGCTTGCTAAAAGTCCTAATGCTAGTACTATGAACATGGCTTTTACAAAACACATTACTGATGCTCTCATAAAGATTAAAGAAGAAAAGATGAAACATAAAGCTTCTATTCCTATAAAACAAGAAGATGGTTGGGAACCCATCATTAATATGAAAGTGAATGACTTTGATTTCAAAGCTTTATGTGATCTTGATAGTAGTGTTTCTATTATGCCTAGAAGGGTTTATGATATGCTTGATTTGCCTCCACTTGAAGATTGTTATTTGAATGTCCCACTTGATGATAATGCTAAAAAGAAACTCATGGGGAGTCTTAATGATGTTCTTATTATGGGTAACAATGCCTATGTCCCCGTTAATTTCTATGTTTTGGATGTTGAATGCAATGCTTCTTGTCCTATTACTTTGGGAAGACCTTTTCTTATAACTGTTGGTGCCATCATTGATATGAAAGAAGGCACCATTAAATACTAACTCCCACTCAAGAAAGGTATATAACACTTCCCTCAAAAGAGAGAAAAGATTTCTTTTGCTTCTCCTATGAAAACAAAATTTGGTTTTAATGCTTCTTCATTTGAGAACACTTGATTCTTTCTTGCTTCTTATGCCTAACTTAAAGGCGTTAAAGAAAAATACTTATTGGGAGATAACCCAAAAGGTTTAGATGAGTCTTGTAAGTTATTACTTCAGTAATAACCGCTCCTTATCCTTTTTATTTGCTTTTTGTGCAAAGAGTAACCTCTAATGAGAGAGAAGTAATGATTGGAAAAGTTGCTGTCCCGAAACAGATTTTTTGTGCTTCACTGTAAAAATTCGTGAGAGAGCTCTGTATGTCGGATTGAGCTGTAATATTTTGTGCTTCTGCCCCAGGTTGTTACCTAAATTTCATTAGTTCAACACTTTTTGATTTGAGCAACAGAAGGTCTTCGAAAAAATTCGTCTTTACCTGCTGGTCTGTTTTGACAGATTTCTGCCATTTTCTGCATTTGCTTCTTGTTGGTTCCTTTTTGAGTTCTTTTGGGGAATTGAGCTTTTTGAGGGAAGTGATACAGTAGCTAGTGTTCTAATGTAAGTTTATTTGGTGTTAGAACTGAACCTTAAGACTTATTTATCTTGAGTGCACTAATGCTGCTAATAAAGATTGTGTGAAGTTTTGTATGAAGGAAAATTTTCAGGTGTATGGAAGGAATGAGTAATGAGATGAAGGATGGACTAAAGCTCAAGCTTGAGGATGCCACGCGTGTCACCCCAATAAATATCCAAGAAGTACAAGCGTCAAAGCTTGGGGATGCCCAAGGCATTCCCCTTCTTCATCAATAAAAATCCCAGGTTTCTTCCAAACGCTTCATTTTTATTGTTTCATACACAATTGTGTTGTTCTTGGAGCGTCTTCTTTTTCGTTTTCGTTTTGGTTTTTGTTTGCTTTTGTTTGCTTAGTTTTCTGAATAAATTGGTTGGACCCCCTCTTTCATACATTGGTTTGCAAATAGTTTGGTTTGGTTTGGAAAAGAGTAGGAAAGTTCATGCTTATGTGGTAAAAAGAGCTCGTTTTTGACTGTGGTCTATGCTTTGTCATGCCATGCTTGATATTGTTTTGGCTTTATTCTTAGTATTCTTTGTTGTAGCATGACTTGTTATAAATAATTGAGATTGCTTAATGTGCCTTGGATGAATCATGCGTTATTTTAGCATATTAAAGCATAGTATAGTGGTATTCTCCTTTGATGCTTTTTTTGGGTTGACTTGGCACATGCTCACACCATGTTATGACTATCTCAAGTCACCATAGCCTTTATGATCCTTTAGTTTTCAACTTGTAGTATCACTTTATGCTTTGATCAATGATGTTTTGTCGCTCTGCATGATTATGGCCATTATTGCTCTCTTAGTTTGTCGCTCCCAGTCTTTTGCTAGCCTCCACAACAAAGTATGAGTTCCACTCATGCATCCAACTTCCTAAACCAAGTTATTTCAAAGAGTCCACCATACCTACCTACTAGCTTATGCTATTCCAAGTACATTCGTGCATTTGTTTACCTTCCAAATTAAACTTGTTATGAGAAAACTAGTGATTAAAGCTCTCACGAACTTGATGGCACACTTTACTTTATTGCATCTAATAAACTTGAACCATTGGGTCCTTCTTTGTTGCGTATATGCTTGCGCTTTATAAGTTGAAATTAGCAGAACCATGTTGCATGGGGAACGCTTTCAACATTGCACTTGTACTTTGTACCCCGTTGATATCATGTTCTTTTGCTTACGGATCCCGACGGTGTGAAATAAAAGTGGAACTTGTAAGATCATGGAGTTTGTATGTGTGTTAGAGAAATGCCTGGGCCGCTAGCCTAAGCCATGCCTAATCATGGTAGAAACTTGCAGCATCACCATAATGAGCACTCTATGAAGCATCCTCAATAAAAACCTATGCAAATAGCAAATAAAAAGATCACTAAGATGCTCATTGTCTGCTTGCCTTGTCATTTTGATTATGGGAAAGCTCCCGTATCATGTGCAAGGGGTACCCCGTTGGCGGTTCTTAATGATACACATGTACTTACAATGACAAGAGCTTACTCGTGACTGAAGTTGAGTAGCATGAGGATCGGTCTTCGTAAGTAAGGGGCATGAGATTTCGGTTTATAACTTGTCAAGCATATCCTCTTAGTTGTGTCACTTTAACCTTAATCACCTTAAAGATGCTTATGATAGGGGCAATGAGAGCTGAAAGCTATAAGTACCATAATTTTTGGAAGCTCTTTATGAGACTTGAATCCCTACTTCCTTTTACAAAGGTCTTTCTTCCACCATTATATTGAGTCTCCACCTTCTATCTTTATGCACCTACTTTGAGAGCATAGTGGCCATTCTTAGTTCTATGTGCATTGTCCCAAGACTAGTTGATTGATGCATAACTTGATATTGCTTGTTTTAAACTATTGTATCTAGTCACTCTTATGAACTTTGAAGGTGTCCTATGCATTTATATTTGCTACTCTATGAGGGACAAGCTGAATGCTATATGCTATGTTTTCTTTATGTGAAACAAACAAACGTCTTGCAAAGCATTGTTATTCATGAATCTTTTGTTTGTGCCTTTTCATGTTGCATCATAGTTTCTTTGTCTTATTTCTAGAACTTTGTCTTTCATGTTATGATTGAAGTACTATGATCCCAGCTTTGAATGTTTTGCAAATACTTTGATCAAGTCTTTGATGGTGCATGTCACCTCAAAAATTATTCTTTCTTTTTATCACTTACCTACTCGAGGACTAGTAGGAGTTAAGCTTGGGGATGTTGATACATTGCAAATGTATCTATAATTTTTGATGTTCCATGCTTGGTTTTATCCACTTTCTTGTGTTTCGTTCCAACTTTGGAGTACTTTTCTTATGATTTCTTGGACTAACCTATTAACAAGAGCCACAGTGTCAGGTGCCTGTTTTCTGCTGTTTTTGGTTCCAGGAAAGTCAGAAAATGAATATTCTCGGAATTGGACGGGACAAAAGCCAAAGTGCCTATTTTTCCGGATGTCATTAAGTGCCAGAATACGATACGGAGAGGGGCTAGGGGGCCACCACACCACCTGGCTGCGTGGCCAGGCCTGGCCCGCGCCAGGGGGTGGTGTGGCCGCTCTCGGCCTCTCCTTTCGCCTATAAGATGCCCTCAGGACGAAAACCCTAAGTACCCAATCAAAAATCCACGAAAGAGTCTGTAGCCGCCGTCATCTCCATCCCTAGATCGGGAGGGATCTGAAGCTCTTCTCGGCACCCTGCCAGAGAGGGGAATTCACCCTGGAGGCCTTCTTCATCACCATGCAAACCTTCGGTGTGATGCTTGAGTAGTTCATCCTTGGACTACGGATCCATGTAGTAGCTAAATGGCTGGTTCTCCTCCTTTGTGCTTTCATGTCTAGATCTTGTGAGCTCTGTTCATGATCAAGATCATCTATTTGTAATCATAGATGTTGTGTTTGCGGGGATCCGATGGATATTGAGATGCTATTTCAGATTGATTATTGATTCTATCATGTCTTTGTTATTTGTGATCTTGCATGCTTTCCGTTGTTAGTAGCTATCTTGGCCAAGTAGATGCTAGCAACTCCAAGAGTTAGTATTTATGCTCAATAGTGGGTTCATGCCTCTGGTAATCTGGGGAAGTGACAGAAATATCTAAGGTACTAGATGTGTTGTTGCTACTAGGGAGAAAACAACAATCCTTTGTTCATAGAATAATCGTATTGTTTACTTTACACATAGTTTGTAAAGCAATAATCTGTTGCTTGCAACTTAATACTGGAGGGGGTTCAGATGATAACCTGAAGGTGGATTATTAGTCATAGATGCAGTTGGATGGCGGTCTATGTATAATATTGTAATGCCCAATCGAATCTCAAAGGAGTCAAGATGATTAGTATATGCATGTATTGCTTTCTCGATGTTTGTCAATTGTCCCGCTGTAATTTGTTCACCCAGCATGTTATCTATCTTAAGGAGAGCCACCTCTAGTAAATTATGGATCCCGGTCCTTGTCTTTTACATTCAATCTATAAACTATTTACTGTTTTGTGTTTACTTTATGCAAACTATTCTTTCCATTCGATACGTTTAATCCTTTGTTTTCTGCAAAACACGGTGAGATTGACAACCTCATCACAAGTTGGGGACAAAGTTCTGTGGTTGTGTTGTGCAGGTCTCCATGTTGCTACTAGCATCGGTAGTGCGCCCTGCCAAAGCTCAGCTAGTAACACCTTTGGGGTGTTTCCTTGCTCCTACTGGTTCGATTAAACCTTGGTTTCATACTGAGGGAAACTTGCTGTTGTGCTCATCATACCTTCCTCTTGGGGTTTCCAACGAGCTCTACATCAACACCACCATCAAGCATTTTTCTGGGCGCCGTGCATTGAGCCATCACATATCCTCATATTTGATCACTTTAACCTTAATCACCTAAAGATGCCTATGATAGGAGCAATGAGAGATGAAAGCTAATAAGTACCATAATTTTTGGAAGCTCTTTATGAAACTTGAAATCCCTGTTTCCCTCTGTGAAGGGCTTTTCTTTTACTTTTTAGTTGAGTCAGTAAACCTATTCCCTTCTATCTCAGCAAGTATTTTGAGTTGTTGTGTTTCATTCATTCATATGATGATTTATTCAATCATGTTTGATATGTTCCTTGTTTTGCACTTTGCTCTTATCTTAGTGTCTACTACTTTGAAAGCTATCATTGAAAATCAGTTATTTGTGAACTCTTGCAAATTGTCAACTATTCTTCGACCAAGAGCTAAGTTTGCCATTACCAATTATGATTTATTTTATGTATCTTTATTGTGTTTCCTTTACTTATTGCAAGTTAAGTTATATAATAGTGAGTTGTCTTCTATTATGACTTCTGTATTGATGAATATGATGCTTCTTGTCTGTATTCTTTTATCGACTCTTCACTCCATAAACCCGAGGTCATGTTTATTGAGCTCAGTTTTCGCTTGGGGACAAGCGAAGTCTAAGCTTGGGGGAGTTGATACGTCCATTTTGCATCCCTATTCTATATCATAATTTACTGTTATTCATTGATATATTTCATATTAAGAGATGATACTTATGTTATTTTATCTATTTTTGCATGGTTGATGACTTTTGGAGCATGGACCGCTGCAGTCAGGATTCTGATGGAAAAGGTGATGTTTGGAGTCAAAATTTGCGAAGATGAGAAAATCCGGAAAAATACATGGAAAATCCTATTTTTCCAGAAGACGAAGAAAGCCAGAAGGGGAAGTGGAGATGGGCCACAGGGGTCCCACACCACCCCCTGGCGTGGGCCACCCCAGGTTGCGCCACCAGGTGGTGTGGCCGCCCTGGTCCACTCCAGCCTCTCCCCTCTGGCGTATATTATCCTCCCGAAACCCTAAGACTCGGGGAGCGACCACATAAATATTCCATCGCCTCTGCGGGGCAGAAAACACCGAGAGAGAAAGATCTCTTCGGCAGATAGAATTCTGCCAGGGGAATTCCTTCCCAGAGAGGGGAGATCGTCGCCATCAACAACACCATCAAGCTGGACTTCATCGGGATCATCATCATCATCGTCACCACCATCATCATCACCAACACCATCACCACCACTTCATACCGCTGTAACAATTGGGTTAAATCTTGCATAGTTCTTAGGGGAAACTTTCCCGGTGTTGATTACTCCTTGTAGTTGATGCTATTGACTGAACCATTGAATTGTCGTTTATGTTCAGATTGTTACATATCATTATTTCATCTCTGATCATGATCTATATGATGTCTTGTGAGTAGTTTGTTTTGTTCTTGAGGACATGGGAGAAGTCATGTTGTTAGTAGTGGAATTGTGTTGAGAAAGATTCAATAGTTTGATATTTAAGTTGTGATGTACTTCTAGTGGTGTCATGTGAATGTCGACTACATGACACTTCACCTATATGGGCCTAGGGGAATGCATTGTGTATTTGGCTACTAATCGTAGGGGTTGCCGGAGTGACAGAAACCTAAACCCCCGTTAGGAAACCATTGCACAAGGGATATCAGGGTCTTAGAGTTTAAAGCTATGGTTAGGTTTCTACCTTAATTACTTTCTTGTACTTGCGGATGCTTGCAAGGGGTATAATCACAAGTATGTATTAGTCCTAGGAAGGTCGGTACATTAGCACAGGTTCACCCACACAACACTTAGCAAACTAAAGAAGATTAATCAACTATATGAAGAGAAAACACTTGATGATATCCCCATATGTCCTCGAGAACGTTTGGTCATTTTAAGTAATACAATCGGCTTGTCCTTTGCTAAAGAAAGGATTGGGCCACTTGCTGCATTTATTCTTATTATCTTTTATTTACTCGTACTTTATTTACCTGCATTATCAAAAACCCCTAAAAATCCGTTTGTTATGTATTTACAGAGAATTCCTACTCCAAGCCACTCGTCAACACCTTCTGCTCCTCGTTGGGTTCGACACTCTTACTTATCGAAAATACTGCGATACGCCTCATATACTTGTGGGTCATCAAGTCACCTCTCTCGCCATTGGATTTACCTCGCGATTCATGCAACGTGAGGGTTACACATTTGTTGCAACTAGCTTGCAACTGGAAATCTAATGTGTTACAACTAATAGGTTACAACTGAGTATTAGCATAATTAGTAGGGTGACGTCAAAGCCTTAACATAACAAGTTCTCAGTCGCCTGGGATCTAGGCGCTCATATTTTATACATTTTTTCCCTTGTTGACGACTTTGTTTCGAATCCGGCCGAGCCCCAGCACGTACCTTGGGATTTTAAGTATGGAGCCCAAGAAATTAGCCCATCTGACCTTATTATAGCCAAAGACCTTCTAACTCGGTCATGTTTTGGGTCATTCGGCCGCGCAAATGGCCCAGTTAGATTGGGCGAGAGCCCATGAAAAATAGCCCATCCATCCATGCTTGGCCTATTTTTCTTCAATTCGGCTTTTTTGGGCATCGTCCACCCACCCCTAAAAAAACTTCGCATATCCATGTTTTTAAGTACTACCTACTATATTGTTTATACTTAATATTTTTTAGTTGAGCTGCTAGCAATCACTCGTAGCAAATGGACAAGCAATTTTTAAGAAGAAAAATAAATAAATTATATACGATGTTAGTATATATTTTTTACGTTTTATAAAAGCATAACAATTTTCTTGTGTAGTGGCAAGGCATGCAGTTTATCTATAGCAATATTTTTATACCGAGAGGCTGACATGGCTGACCCACCTGCCTGCACCCATCAACCTTACCATACAGGAGATCAAGTTTAATGAGCACGTTTAAAAAGTACTTGTACAATAGTCACGACCGGAAAAAAGAAGACCAAGATCGACACATTTCTTGTCGAGAGAGGCTGACATGTGGGCCCCAGCAGCAAGACCATACACGCCTGCCGCATGGAATAACGTTACCAAGGTCAAACCGGCGGACGCGACCAAAAAAAAGTCCAACATATACACGTTTCCTCTACATAGGCGGCTGACATGTGGACCCAGCAGGGAGACATTATACAGGTGTTGTATCAAGCAACGTTGTCAAGTTACAAACAGGGAGGCGCGAGAGGAAAAAAATCTAGCATGCACACGTTTCCTGCACAAGAGATGCTGACATGTCGGGCCCACCAGCCTGTATAAGCGGCTGAAGCAGCGAGCAATGATATCATGTTTGGAACATGAAGGCGCGGCACAGGGTATAAAATCCATCATACACACGTTTCTTGTAATAAGAGGATGACATGTGGGATACAACAGCGTAATTAAACGGTAGATGCATCGAACAACGCTATCAAGTTCGGAACAGGGTAGCGCGAGCGAAGAAAAAAATCCATCATACACACGTTTATTTTAACGAGAGGATGACATGTGAGGCTCAGGAGGTTGGTTAAACGGTAGATGCATCGAGAATCGCTATCAACTTCGGAACGGGGTAGCTCTAGCGAAGAAAAAAATTCCATCATACATATGTTTCTTCTAATGAGAGGATGACATGTGGGTCCCAGGAGGTTGATTAGACGGTAGATGCATCGAGCAGCGCTATCAACTTCGGAACAGGGTAGCGCGAGCGAAGGAAAAAAATTCTATCATACACACGATCCTTCTAATGAGAGGCTGACATGTGGGACCTAGCAGCCTGACTAAACGACAAACGCCTCGAGCAACATTATCGAGTTCAAATCAGAGAGGCGCGACCGAAAAGTATGGTCCACTAGAGACACAGACGTTCGGGACCCACACGCCTCAAAAGACTTCGGCGAGTCAACATCGCGCGAGGAAACGAAAATCTTGCTTCTGCCACGCGCTAGCTGAGCTTCCTCCATGTTTTTAACAGATCCGTCATAGTAGAGGGCAGCGAAACCGGAAAAAAAAAGCTTTCCATCAGCCACGACCGAGCCGAGAATTTCGCCGCGGAAGATGCGCCTTCTACGACGACCGTTGGGCCAAGTCGTTGTGGAAGGAAACTTTTCTTGTAGTGTGTCCTTCCGTTATTTCTGACATATAAATCCTATCCAACTTCAACCGAGCATCATCCAACTGCAAGTTTTGGTTTCCCAGCTGAGATCCCAATGGGTTCCCCATCATTTGATGTTTTGGCCTTGGGAATCCGGCATTGGCCATGGCCAAGTAACCATCGTTGTATCGGTTTTGCTTTGGGTGAGCATTTTGGTGCTGCATAACTGGTCCTAAACTTTGATGTTGCCGAGGTGGGTTCTGCACCTGATACTGATACTGGGGTTGCTGCTATTGCTGCTCCCCCACCAGCTAAGTGATGGCCATGATGGTTTGGGTTATTCTGGTCAGCATTACCGCGCCCAACATTCCCCTAAGTAACATTACCCTAGCCAGGATTTCCCTGGACAACATTTCCACGACCGACACTTCCTTGCCCGACATTCCTCTGTCCGACATTGCCTTTCTTGACAACATTCGGGTCATAAGCCACTAGTTGCTTGTTCTTCTTGCTGGAGTTTACACTTCCTTCTCTCCTTGGAGATGTATGAGGTGATGATGCGGCTTCCCCGATTGATTTTCCCAAAGCGCCCCCATCCGAATGAACGACCTAGGAGGCTCTAGCTCTAGCCGGGCTTGCCCTGATGATAGCCTCATTCTGCTGGTTTGTGATGCACACCAAATCATTGACCCAATCCTGCTGCATGCGCCGGGCCTCCCCGGATAAAGCTGATATCTCGGCCGCCGCTGCATTAGTAGCTCTAAGGTTCTTGGCCATGGTACTGTATTTCAACATACCAGCCGACATATGACTACCCGACGCAACAGACTTGGTTCTACATTCCTCATCTATCTCAATAATGAGGTTCTTACCCCTGTTCCTCACTCCATCTAAACGAGTAGGATTCGTTGCAGTAAACCTATGTGCCTTGTTGTACTCGCGGAGGGTGATATTGAACTCTTCCCGAGCACGAACTACGTGCACTGCCTCTGGAGAACACTTTGCCGGGTCTGCTCTAGCTCGGCTTGTGCCTGAGCCGGATCTTCTACTAGCGCAAATGGTACTACCAGCTTCTCAATGGCCTACTGAAGGATATTCTCCGATTTCTCCAACGGAGGGCCCCTTGTTCTAGTGGGCTTGGGTGTTACCTCTACATCCTCTACAATAGTTTTGCCGGCATTGTCTCCCGGTGCAGTCATCATTACCTCGATGCTACTAGCGGGATGATTGGTACGTCATCCGATAGCGGCGCAGAGAGCAGGTGGATCTACTGCAATCACCACCTTCTATGGTAACTTGTAGGAGACGTCGACCGCGACGTAGATCTTGTGTGCGCCGAAGCTGACAAACTTGCCATTGCGTGGGAAGGGCCTATTGTCAAAGTCGTCAACGTTGTCGCTGACGAAGTCCAGCGAGTAGAATCGCTGGACCAAGCCAGAGACGACGCGCTCGCCGGTGGCGATGAAGCTTCTCGTCTAGATGAATTCTCCAGCCAGCGCCGCTGCTGGCCCCACGGATAGCTAAAGTAGGGGCCGAATGAGCGCTAGTGGATCTAGGGAGGGATAGTGCGATGGATACCGCACACAGAACACACACAGAGACAGGCGATGTACCCAGGTTCAGGGCTCTCCTAATGAGATAAACCCCCTACTCCTGCATGCTAGATCTTATAATACGATCCACACTCAAGCTACAAAGGCTCCTTGAGCTATATGCGAGAGGAAGAAAAAGATGGAGCTCCTGCCTCTCTCTTTGTTCTATAGAAGATGACCTAGTAACCAAAAGAACCGACCCTCTTTTAGGAGACCCTGACGCACCTTATAAAGGGGTGCCTAGGTTACACTTAGGGCTGAGGTGGCATGGAAAATGCCCAGAATATGTTGTAGCAGAAGTCGTTGGCTGAGCCCAGATGCTCCTCTTGTCAGCGATGGGACTTGACGTGCCCATGATCGCTAACGGTCTCCCTATGACACTGTTCCCTCCTGAAAATCCTCGATGGGACTTGACTCCGGGATTTAGGGGCACGCCTGATTGAGCATGCTTATATCCTCTTGGAATCCTGGGAGAGAGGCGCTGACCTTGAGGCCAGCATACACCCTCCCGGCGTATGCCAACCCATATGTCGCCCTCAACCCAGATAACCTGGCCTGGGGGAACCTGCATAGAAGAAACAATATACACGTTATGCCGACATACTTTATATGTTGACCCTTAACCCGACTTGGGTATTCCGGCCTATGTCGGCCACCCCACAAATGTCAATCTTAGTATTGGTCAACCATATCTATATGGCATAGCTTGACCTTATCGGGGGTAAACCCCCCCCCCCCCCCCCCCCAAATAGTGTTTGACACACCCGTTGAAAATCAAGATAATTATGGTAAGAGCTTTGATTCGATGAAAATTTGACTCAAAAATAGGGCGCAAATGGAAACTTAAGAAAAATATCTTAAGGTTTACTCTTGTGAATGAAGTAACCTCTAAATAAGGGTTCATATATTTCAAAATCTTTTGAAAATTCCTTTGAATAAAAGAGAGCCGAAAATCATGCTACAATTCCACAGATTTTGCCCTTTAGGGCTCGTTTGGATGTAAGGTATCCCGGGGGATCCGCGTCGTTTCCCCGGCCAAAGAAGCCACGGGCTAATTTCGGCCCGGGGCAGCCCACCGCGGCGTTTGGTTGTCAACAAGGGGAGGGACCCCGACCCTTTCCCACGACTTTCCCTGGGCGATTCTTCCGCGTCTAGATAGGTCGGGGAGGATTTCCTCCGCTCGCTCGCTCTCTCGGGACAGAGAGGTGGTGGCGCTCGGTGCGATGATTCTGGCCTCCAGAGCTTCTTCTTGCGGCGACCGGAGCGAGGGCCCCTTCCGAGCGCCTGGAGATTTTCTCCCCCGCCTAGAAGCTTCTCCGCCTCCGTCTTCCATCCTCTGAGCTCACCTCTGCATCGAAGTTCCTCCCTCCTCCAGCAACAGCGACAGTTGTCTTCCTCCGCTAGCCAAGGTTACCCCTACTGCTCCTGCATCCCTTGCTCTTGTTGCTTTCTTCCTTTCCCCGCACTGACATGATTGTTGTTGCAGATCCACAAAGTGAACACTCCTTTGGGTACACCCCCTTCCTACGGCGATGGCCCGGTAGTTCCCAAATCACCAGTGAGCACAACCACCTCCTCATCCTTCTCTCCACTCCACATCGATACTATACACCAGATACTGCAAGAAAATTTTAGTTTACTTTGGAGCTTCCTTGATTTCGTTAGAACTGCATGTGCCTTAGGTGATTTACCTGGCAGCTGATCAATGCAGATCTTTCCCTGTTTCTTGATTGATGTAGTAGTTGTCTGAGAAAGATTAACTCGTATAGATGACTTCTAGGTGATCAAGCATCATTTTTCCGTGTCTGCAAATGCACATCTTTGTGTTCTCTGTTAAGTAAGACATGCACATTTGCACATATTATACTCTACTAAGACAAGAAATACGGAACCAACAAGAAACTATCTAATTCACTATTGTCGCCTTGTCTATACATAATCCATAGTTCTCTATAGTAACTGGCCTTTTGTGGTGAGCAAACCAAAACCAGGCTACAAATTGTTTCTTGTTCTACGTGCCTACTGATTTTTTTCTTTATTTGTAATAAATTACTTACTACCTTTAGCATAAATTAACCTTGGTATGCATATCAATATGGTTTGTACTGATGGAAATAGTAAACAAAATCCTTGTCTGTGGTCTTTGGAGATGCATGCTCTTTTGTGATATGCTTAAACAATACTCTTTGCTATTAGAACTGATGAAAAGTTCCGTCTGCGAAGTTCTTTGGCTCTCAATACAAGTATCTTTTTTTCTGAAGTTCCTAGCGAATGAATGGAGAAACTGAACTGAACTAGTACTTGACTTTAATATTTGAATTCATCTCAGTGATAATCTGCTTGTACTTCTTACTGATCTCATTTAGTTATCTGATTCTTGAATTGAACTTCTGGTGGAAGCCATTAGATTTGAGCAGAACTAGGTTTTTTGGTGGAACTGATTTGGAGCTTTAAAGTTTCTGTAGCCGGCTGATGGAGAGTTCGGAGGTACACCCTGATGCCAAGTTCTGATAGTTGAGAGTTTCTTTGATAGGTGATCATTTTGCATGCTCTAGTTCACATTTGTCCACAATCCTTCTGAGAGGTTTTGTGAAAACTAAATGGTGGCTTCCAAACAAATAAAATGTACACACTCACATCACAATGGTGTGGTAAAGTAGAACATGTTCTGTAGAAGTGCAGCACTCTTACCAACTTGTTCTAATGATCCTATAATCTATAAATTCATACTCCAGGAGTATTTTTTGTTGTATAAGTAATATCGTATTGGTGGTATAATGCCTTACCAGGTTCAGTAGAGATAAATGAAAACTATGACGACAAGCTGCTAATTCAGAATTTGTCTGTATATTTTTTTGGCACATGAATGTTCCACTAGAGTTGTTGGCTGTGTCACCTTCTTTCCTTTACAACTTCAGTTCTTCTTTGCATTAACTATGTGATGTTCTAGTCATCTGAAGGTATGTTCTCTTTGGCCTATATAATTTTGTTGGATGAATATTGTACAATAATAAAGGAGCCGCTTAACGGTTGATGTCAGTCAAGGATCCATCCCTAGGTAGCGGCAAAGATACTGGCGGCATGCGTGAGGAAGAGCAAGTGTGATAACTCTTGCAACACCATCTGTTTCGTTGCTAGTTCCATCTCTAGAGGACACAAATGTCCATTCAAAATAGTATTTGTATTAAGAATTTTCCTGTGATCAAATATTCGTAGTGGTTGTTGTAAAAATATAACTAGAACCTAGCTGGGAATTGCTAGTTATTTCTTGGTATTATTTCTGTATTTGAATTTTCTATTTGTCCTAGACATTGCAGGGGTATTTTTGATTTTATCGATTATTATGTATTCAAGAACTTCTTGTTTTATGTAAAGAGCGGAAATTTGAAATTTACATGACTTCTAAATTTACCTGAGATTTATGAAAAGAAAAGAGTTGATTCTGATTTCCACTTTCTCGAACTAGTCTGATTGACACTTTCCTGATACTTCTCTATCCGGGGTTTTCCTCCCTTGCCATTTGGGCAATATGGTTGCTTTGTGAGACGGGGGACTTTCCCCACGGTTGGAGGGGATCCTGTATGCACGTACAAATTCCCCTCCTGGGGTTCGGTGTCCAGGGTGTAATTTCCTTAACTACCAAATGAGCCCTTAGTGTCTCAAGCAATGCCAATCCATAAATTTTCCAAGCATGTTGAATTCAGGAGTACGTAACTTCCACAAGCATAGGTAAACAGGTTTAATATGCAAACTATTCGTCAAAATCGTCATAAAAAGTCGTAAAATGCAAATATTGCGTTCTGGTGGCCGGCCGGGCCGGAGGGCACTAGGTCCGCTCCTGCTTATGCTTGTATTCTAGGAATCTTGCTAGTTATGTTTGTGTTCTAGGAATCTTACTAGTTACTAGCATAGAGGCTAAAAAAAAAGAGTTGCCAAAAGTCTTGTGAGATGACTATGGAATCCTTCGCCCCTAAATATGTGATACTCCTACTGCCACAACAAAAATTATTCTTTTTCAAAATTTGGATGTATTTAATGTCTAAATACGTCTAGATACATCTAGATTTAGGAAATATTACGATATTGATTTCAAGACAGAGAGAGTACAATTTTGACAAGTGAAATTAGATTGAAATTTAATGTCTAAATACGTCTAGATACGTCTAGAGGGAGTACAATTTTGACAAGTGAAATTAGATTGAAAACGTTTTGTACCTAGAAACAAACAAAATACTCCCTCCATCTCAAAATAGATGTCTCAGATTTATTAAAATTTAGATGAATCTAGACACTATTTTTTAGTATATAGATTTATCCAAAATTTAAAAAATCTGAGACATCTATTTCAAGACTGACTATTTAGTATATAGATTTATCTAAAATTTTAAAAATCTGAGACCTTTCAGGACGGGAGTACGTAAATAATGTTTTCGTTAGAGAATCATGCAAAGAAATGTACTAGTGCCAGAAAAATGAATTCAGACGGCCCCCAGCTCGATGTTGGCACGGACCGCATGTCAACGGCTGCACACGGCTCGAAGCTGCACGTCTGGAACCAGTGAGGATACAGTGAAGGAGCAGCCATCATGGCAGTCAGTCAGTCGCTTCGGACACAATTTATGTGGTGCGGGTACTGTGCATTGGAGTGATAACCAGACGCGGTTATGCATGCGGTCGCGGTAATATCTAGACAGAGAAAAGGAGGGGCAGGTTGGTTGAGGCGCAGGTTAATTTCCTTTTCCCAACTTTTCCCCTTTCAGTTCGCTAGTGTGACGGTGTCTCTCTCGCACGTCCAACACACGAAAAAGAAACTGTACCGCATGGCTCGTCACTGCCACCACGGCGAAAGAGTGAATGCTAAGTGATGAGAGAGAGAGAGTTGTCATGGAGCAAGATGCATGACACGATTCCACGCAACGGATGACATGGCCAGTGATACACTGCACGTCTGCACCACTAGCAGGCAGTCAAGCACGATGTAGTATGTGGATAGCGAGGAAGAGCATCTCCGCTCGGATTCCCATGAGCTCGTTCTCAGTGAAAAATTGATCTAGTCGTGTTTCCAGAACGTTGAATTGATTTGGATTTGGCCTAACTTTTATTCGGCTTTCTCAGGCCGAAGCCAGAGCGCTGAGAACCATCTGGAAACATCGGACGCAGCAGAATTAGTGAAAATAAATAGCTCCACTTGTGGTCCCGTCCTGTCAATGAGAGAAAGCCGAGTCGTTCTCATCCCGGCGCCTTGGCTCCCGCGACGAACCGCCGGGCAATAACTGCCCGTCTCGTCGATCACGCATCGCCTTAATGGCGCGCCACCGCCAGCCCGCCTTTCTGTCGTGTCGCGTTTTCCCGCCCTTGCCGCTACACCCCTCCCATTTTCACCGCCCCTATTCGGCTATAAATATCGGCGCCCTCGCCGGTTCACAGGCCACACTCTCAAGCCTCCCCATTCCCCAACCTCGAGCTCCACCTCCGACGAAAAAAAAGCTCTCGGCGGCAACAATGGAGGAGAGGTACCTTGGCCACCCCGCGGCGGCGAACGGCTTCGGCCGGCGTTCCCTCCAGCCGTGGGAGGCACGAATGCTACACGACGCTGGCTACCTGGCGCCACCGGACTTCCGGTGGTCGCCCACCTAGAAGCTGAGCGCCGGCGGCGTGCTGGTGCCACGCCTCACGACGACGAGACGGTGGAGGAGATCCAAGCCATCATCATGGCGATGGAGGATCCGGAGCTCGCCGAAGACCCCGGTAACTTAGTTTACTAGGAGAATTTCTTCTCCGAGCGCCGGAACCCAGAGCTCGCTGCCCACGATGGCCCGACCAGCAGGCCGCCGAAGCGCCACAACGCGGCGGCACACCGTCGATGGTGGAGCGCACCAAGACGGATGTGTTAGGGTATTAAACATATACGGTTGTTATGGTAGTTTAGGTAGAGTTAGGATCTATTTACGTACAATCCTAACTTGACTTGTACTCCAAGATACTCGCTCATGAGACTCAATAATATATCCATCATATTCTGCCAAACTCATACTCTCTCATGGTATCAGCCTAACCGGTCCAAACCCTAGCCGCACGCTTCCGCCGCGCCGCTCCTGGGGGATCGATCTTCATGATCTTCGCCGGGGGCCACGCAATCCGTCACAGGGTTCAGATCGACTGCCCTGGTGAGTCTTTTCTAGTCTCTAGATCGTTTTTTCTCTCCGCCGGTCACTTGGCCGTTCTTTTTTTGGTTTACTGATCATAGATCAGATTGAGTCGCCCACCGCCGTCGTCATCACCGCGCCTTTACTCCGACCATCGGCATCGACGATCTACATCGGCTTCGCGCTGCCTCGGCCGGTAGCCGTCGCGGCTGCTACGATACCTCGGCTTTGCTGCGGTCATCCCCCTCGGATCGTCTTTGTTGTCATCGTCCGGGACTTCACCGACAACACCGCCATCGACTCCGATATACGCGTCGTCAATGCCATGGCGCATATGGCGCACCGTTGGTATGATCAACCGATCTCGCGTCTGTCTATGCCAAGCACGTCTCCAAGCACGCGTCTACCACCGATCAAGCTACGAGCTAGCATTGTGTCGCCCCTTTGGGCCGTAGCACCACCGTCTTTGGTCCATGCTACAGGCTTCCAACATGTCTTCCTTAGCGTGTACATCGCTGGTGGTCTCACAGGCGCTGCACCGACTTGCGCCCTGCAGCTATGCCGCTCCAACGGGTCATAGCATCGCTGCACGCAGTCTACATCGCCGTCCCTGCGCACTGACGCCCCAGGCTATCTCCACACCACCTCTACGGTGCAGGTCATCTACGTCTTCGGATTCTTCTTCGCCTACATCGAGTACCACCGCCACACCAATCTAGGCGTCCAACATGACCACTCCAGGCCGTCGTTGGTTTCGCAACCTTCTACGTCTTCATCCCTGCCCTTGCGTGCCCGGTATTGGCAACATCGGTACGTGCCTTCGTCCCTGAGCATGGCAATCTCGGATTGCGCCTCGTCTTTGTCGGTCTCGACAAAGTCTTATTCGGCATCGACACCTTCCTCTACGATTGCCTCGACCGCGTCACTGACAAGCTCTTCTTTGCGTACTCGGTTCTGACAAAACCGGAGTGTGCGTTCTTTCCCGACGTGCACCTACTTCTGGTAAAACTATGATCGCACCTCGTCCTCCACGGCTCGGACTGCATCGACTTAGACATCGACACCTCTCGGCAAGATCGACACCCCTCGGCAAGCTGTCGCGGCCCCACGGCAAGCCTCCATGGACCCTCGGCAAGCCTCCGCGGACCCTCCGCAAGCTGCCGTGGCCCCAAGATGACTTCCTCGATGCGTCCCCGTCATCCTCCTCACGCACTATGCGCATCCGGCTTCGTGCGGCTACCTCGACACCAGCATCCTCGACCACAACATTGACCACAGCGACCCCTCGTAGTGGCTACCCGACCTTGGCACCGCCTCAAGCTATCGGCTCCCTCGACATCGGCACAAGGGCTATCACCTCGCATGAGCATCTCACCAGCTTCCTCTACAGTCAAAGCTACCGCGACGCGACACCATCCACGTTCCGCTTTCGGACGGAGGGGATGTCGACCCTCGGATGCTACTTCGGTTTATATCTAGTCTGACCGTCTATGACGTTCCAGTTGTTCACGACGCTACCGCTACAACTGCGGGAGAGTGTTAGAGTATTAGGCATATGTAGTTGTTATGGTAGTTTAGATAGAGTTAGGTGTTTACGTATAATCCTAACTTGACTTGTACTCCAAGATAATCGCCTGTACGTCTATATATACTCGCCCATGAGGCTCAATAATATATCCATCATATTCCGCCAAACTCATACTCTGCGGTCCTGGAGCATATCACCACCGGCAACCGCCCGAGATTGGGCTTCCCCCCTGGCTCGCCGCCGTCGGCGGCACGGCGCCATCCAGCGGCGAACTAGCTACCCAGGAGGATGGGCAGCCTCACTCCTCGTCCTCCGCCGCCCTCGCGCTCGTCCGACTCTGCGCCAGCACTGTCGCCACGCGCCACCGGCGAGGCCACTCGCACGCCCGCGCTTTGGCCTGTGAAGCGGCAGGCCGAGCCGCCAGTGTGCTCACCACTGAGGACGTGCTCGCGCGGTATCGTGATCAATGAAGACCGCACGCCCTCGCACATGCCGAAGCTAGAGCCGGCGGACTGGGTCGTCCCAGTCGACGAGGACGCCTTCATCACGAAGATGGCGATGGAGAACTCCCTAAATGATGTCCTGCCCATGCAGGACCCCGACGCATACGCCTGGTCCAGGACGGACTGGGAGCATGAGGAGGCAACACGAGTTCGGTGTCTATAGGAGAAGGCCGGGCGCCGCGCCGCTCGCCAGCAGCGCGCCTACCAGGACGCCCCGCTTATCGTCCTCGACGATGAGGAGGACGACGACCAGGGCGCCCTCGTCTCAGCCGTGGCGCTCTGGCGACCACGGCGAGGCAGCTCGCGTGCAATGTTGCGGCGACGATGGAACCGTGTGTGACTACATGCTTGTACCACAACTTCGACATGTAAGTGGCGCCACCGGCGGCATCGACATCGGCATCGCCTAGTTTATGTTTTTTTTATTTTTCTTTTAGTTTAAATGCACTTAAAATTCGGGTATATTTCCGAATTTGGCTTAATATGTATGAATTTATCCCTATTTAAATGAAATCACCTATATTCGTCCAAACTTCGTCAAGTTTGATTTAAATTTGGCCAAACACGGGATCTCGGCCTCGGAACACTAGTGGGAAAACGGCCGTTCCTAGACCGAAAGTTACATACGTCTGACGCTAAATAGCGCCGGATTTCGGCCTGGAACGGCTAATGAGTGGAGGTGCTCGGCTGTTTTCCCACTCGCGTTCCTAGGCCGATATCTCCTGTTTGGCCAAATTTTAATCAAACTCGGCGAAATTTGGACGAATATAGGCGATTTCACTTAAACAGGGGCGAATTCATACACATTAAGCCAAATTCGGACATATATATATTTAGGCTAAAATCTCTACTATAAAGAGACGAAGCGGTTCCGTTTTTTGCCTCACCCACTACGTCGCATCGTTCGTCTGTCATCGTGCCCCGCGCGGTGCTGCCATTTTTTTATTTTTACCCTCACGAAACGGCCTACCACGCAGTCCAACCCACCGAAACAAACGCACTGCTAAATCCTCGTGTGTCGTCGTCGTCCAAGCGGCACCGAGCTCCACCGGATATGGCTCCCCCGATGTCATCGCCGCTGGCTCCCTCCAACCCACAACACCAGGTTCCAAAGAATTCGTGAGCGGACCCATGGTGGCCATCACGGTAGCATCAATGTCAATCAGATCCAAAGACCTGGATCTCTCTCGCATGGCACGACACGGCACGGCGTCCACGCACTGCCCCGACCTGCACGCCCGCGACATGAAGTACTTGTTGACCGGCGGCAGGGTGGGCGACTTCTGGAAGAGTGTGATGGGCAGCTACATCAGCGTCGTGCAAAAGGCGTACCCCCTTTCCCTAACCCCTCCGTCCACAAGAGAGGTTGGATAATGGCGGTGGCTCAGTACACCCTCACCCTTTCTCCCTTTTCTATGGATTACTCCTCTGTTTCAAATTACTCCGCGCGCATGCTTACCTAGGTGGCCTAGTATTCTCTCATTTTTCATCAATTTTTTTTTAAAATTTTTGGTATACGTAGTACATATTTCATACTATCTATTTCAAAAATTCGAGGATTTTTTTGAATGAAAATGAGAGTGTGATTAGTCATGCCAATTTGAAACAGAGAAAGTATCTAATAAATCGTGTTCAATCGTGTCTAATAGAAGGAATCAGATAACAAAATTTTAGAGGAGATTCGGTCATCTGGTCAGATCTCGAATCCAGCCACCACATCAGCCGCTACCGCCGGGATACCTCTGATTGCAGATCCGTTACCGATGCCACCGGAAACACCGTCTTGACGTCCATATTGCTCCTCCTTCATCGGCAAGATTGGAGGGTGTGCACATGACGTTTTCCTCCTCTTTCCCCGTATATGTGGCTGCAGAAGGTTAGTCTGCTCCACTCTTCAATATCTTCTCCATGCTGCTGCACCTTTCTCTCTGATTTTGATTGATTGATCGGTCTGTGTTTAAATTCGAACCTGCAGGTGGAGTCGTGGAGGCGAAGGCGAGGTACGCTATGGATTTCAAGGTCCGCAACCTGGGGTTGGTCAGGAGGTATAGACATTCGAACCTGGGCGTTTCACCAAGACACCATTGTGTAGTATACTGGTCTTGTTTCGAGAGCTTGATGTGCTTATTTGTTGGACAAGTCCATGGCTCAATACGAGAAATATTAGAAAGCCACCTTGAACTGAGTTTGTATAAAAAATAGTTCCCTACCAAGACAAGCCTGCTGATATCTGATGTTGAGTGTACACATATGCTTGGCAGCATTCTGCTGGTAGTTCATATTGCCATCTACCATTGCGTAGTGAGACTCTCACTTGTCCGTTTGATTGTTGCCCCATAAACAAAAAATATTTGCATTAGATTCGTTTGGACTGGTCATTCCCTGAATTCTTCGAGGAGACAAAAATAGTAATGTTGCACACATATGCAAGTTCTCTTTTATAAGTTTATAAGTGTATCTGCTCGCAATAATGGTTCGTAAATTACCACTATTTTTCAATGTCATTGTTCGTTAATTAACCTTTGGATCATAATAATTTGATGGTCAATTCTGCACAGTGCTGTTTGCTTCCATAGTAACATGTCTCTTAGTTTGATTTTACTTCCCAGGGAGATTTCAGGAATAGGTGAGCAACGTTACAGGGGATCACGAGAAGCAAGGTAAGGTTGTTGAGTCTATTTTACTTCCCAGGGAGATTTCCCGGCCCACTGCCCCACTGTCTGTGCCTGTAGTCCACACTCCAGGTCCCCACTAATGCACCATGCGGTTGATGTTACAATTGCGACAAGAAGATAACGAAGAACGAAAACAAAACACAGCAAGGAGGACACAGATTTAACGTGGAAAAACCTCTCCAACAAAGAGAGGAAAAAACCCAGCGAAACTTCACTATATCGAGGAGTGTTTACAAACGCCGGGGATTTCACAGATGCAACTCTCCCAACCGGCGGCTTACAAGAGGTTTATATATCGGTGGAAACCTAGGTCTTCGACGATCCGTACCGTACCGCGGGAGGCGGGCCTCGCTCCACTCGTTAGAAGTTGGCCTATACTTTGTAGAATTTGGATCAACATATAACAGTTGATACACATACTGCTGATGCTCTGCACGCGCCCGGCACCACCGTTATCGAGCGCTGCCAATGCTTTGCACGCTCTGTACCGTCACTGTTGATATTGCTTGTACTGTATATGGATAATTATCTGATGTTGTTTCTCCTCACCGACGATGCAAGGGCCTCCTCCGATGCCCCATGTGGTGGCACATAATCCCCGAAGGCCGTTGGTCCGCGCCAAGGATAGACGTAGCCGGTGCTCCCGTCAGTGTGGATCTTGCCGGTATATTTTTTGTCAATGCAAATTCTGTTTAGTTAGAGTACTTCAAATCCTTCCACAACTGAGACGCCACTGGTTCTGATATTCTGAGGCATTTTCTTAGTGAACTACTCCCTTCGATCCAAATTAATTGATTTAGATTTGTCTAGATTTGATTATATCTAGACATGATTTAGTATTAGATACATTCATATCTTGACAAATTCGAGTCAACTAATTTGGGTCGGAGGGAGTACATGATTTTGCCATGGTGAATACCCACAGGCCTCATATGTACTTATATACCAAAGGGAAATGGATAGATACAACTAAATATATACTAGCCTGTTAGTTTACATGTTTACAGCTATATTTTTTGCAATCTATTTCATTGGAAGGCACGTGTGCTTACTGTAGGCTATCATAACTTCAGATGTCTTCTCACTCCCAACCGGCAAGTATGAGTACTGAAAGAGGCAGGAGAAGGAATCCAGAATAGTCTAGGCATGCCGTAAGTTTCCATGTAAGCCAATTTTGTCCGTTGGTTTATTTAGTTTTCTGGTTTGGAAATGCAATTATGGATCTTGAAGTTATTTATGTGATTCGAATTTCATTTCTAAGAAGGTTCACTCGAGCCTAGCACATTGCACACTGGTATTATTTGCACTTTTAAAGTTTTTTTGGTACAAAAGTTTACATTGGAAAACAACTTAGTTTGGCAAGGCAGGGTGGCATCTGACAGGGGATGCAGCGGCCATCGGGCAAGGGCGTCAGATTCCTTGAGTCATGCAGGGGCAACAATGGCCGACTTCTTTTTGGATTCCTGGACAGCTTCTAGCTCCCGAACCACACAATCCGAAAAGAATGGGTGCGATTCTGGGCTGATTTTTTCCACCATGAAGCTAAGCGGTAGTGCAGTTTCAGAATCGGGGATCGGCCTGCTTGTGGAGAGATTCCCGAGATTCCCGAAGTGAGCCAAACCGGTATCCCACAGCTGCCCCAGTTGTTCCTTGTATTCACAAAGAAATGCCACCGCTAAGATATAGGAGAAATGGAAAAAAAAACCAAGGCATCTCTCAGCCCGCAGGCATCGCTCCACCCCGCGTCTGCTGCTCTATAGGACCGAACCAAAAATGAAGCGTTATTGTTCCTCCGTCGTTGGTCGCCGCCGCTCTCCTGGCTCGCTACTCTGCCGCCGAAGACCGACTTTTTTTTATTTTGGGCATGCAATGAATTATACAACTAATGGTATCATCTCATTTGACTATTTTATAATCTTCTTTACTCATTTCTAGCTCATTATGTACTAAGAACTAGCTCAGTTTCTTAATACCTAAGGAAAATATAATTTGCTGAGAGGAATCTGGCATAGGAGGCGCATAGGATGCACAATCCGCCGCTTCTACACCTGCACACGAAGGATGCAAGCGTCGTTGCCCTGGTTGTCCACGTCGGCGACGTGAAATTTGCCAACGTGGAGAATTCCATGTCTAAAAATCTTTAACAGCAAATAGTTGATAAATGCCCTGGTCACAGTCTCTAAAACCATTCAATAAATTCCATGTGTACAATTTTGGATCATGTGTACGTGCAGAATTCACGTGTTCTTATGTGTGAGAAGTTGTCTGAGTTATAGTTACTCCGATTTCTTGCACTGTATTTGAGCATGACTTTCTCTTGTCCATTTTTATTTACTTTCATCTATTTTTTAAGCTAACCTAGAGATTTTTTTTACTTTTTAAAGCACGACGCAAGGCAAGTACGTCAGGTTTAGAAGATGATGGCAAGTTTTGACTGGAACATATTGTTGGCGATGATGCTGCCCATGTGGAGTATTATTTGACCAAGGAAGATGAGAGTGGATTCAATAGTTCAAAAGATTCCACTCAGTAGTCGAAAAAACTCAAACATACATCAAGCTTAATAAGCATTCCACTTGTCCCCATACGAATCATCAGTAGCACGTTCTCTCTTTACTGAATTAGGAAAACCAGGTTAACCGAATGCATTCGATCCAGATGTTGGCTATGACACAGTAAATCGAGTGGAGACCACATGTCAAGACCAAGTGTGTTCATAAACAGATTGATCTAGCACCCTTGCGCTGAACATGAATGGGTCTAAACGATTTGTAGAAGTTGTGGGATGTCAAAATGCATCGGTAGGGGAGCGTTCCACCTTAATTGGAAGCAACCGCGCAAGCGGGGTCGGCGAAGAGAATCTCGGATTGAGTAACGAAAACATTGGTGAGAATGCAATGCCCCGAAAACCCAAGGTTTTCTCCACAAGGTTTGTCCATAGAGGGTGAGTCAGGGCCTAATATCAGGCTGAAAGGCATAATCAATGGATTCAATATTCCTATACTACCCCTTGTTGGCACGGAGCAGTGGCGGACCTAGCAAATTTTAAAAGCCCGGGCACACTGTAAACTAAAATACTTCACGTTGGTTTTCCAAAAACCATAAATTTCACATAGTTAGATAAACACTATATGAATATAATCAATCATGTTTCATCGAGTAAAAATATAAACAATTCTCAAATTTAAATAATTTAGACTATAAACCAGACATTAGGATGTTTATTAATATAGAAAATTCCCCTACAAATAACAGAGAAAAACTCACCCAATTGTGGTGTGCTGCTGGTGCTAGTCGCCATCCCCATCCATCTGTCTCTGTATGCTTGTTGCTTTCTTCCTCTACATGCAGGTTGGAAATAAATGGGGTGATAACCTCATTCTGCTCCTAATCAGGCGCCGACGAGCCACCTTCCACCGGATTGGAACTCCGGCCGCTCCTATCGCCGCCTTGCCGCCTGCGCTTCCCTGTCTCGCGGTCGGAGTCGCAGCCTGATGGGAGCGGCAGTCCGGTACCATCTTTCCTCGTCTCCCCAAGCTAGGGCACGCCGCGCGGACAGTCAAACTGATCTATCACGAGTAGACCAACAGACCAACTCATAGGATCGATCAATTCCTGTTGTGTCTAGCTTCGTGAACCTGTGAGAAAGGGCCCAACGTGTACTATGGAACGAAATGGGCCAACTAGTTCTGCCAGGGAACAAGACCAAGCTGGCCTAGGTGTAAAGAAATCGTTCGACAGTCCTCAGTGCACGTATTTTTCACCAGATTTTAGCAATTCCAACTACATAGGACGATCTGGGACTTCGCCGGAGTGCCTGCATAGGATAGGATGGCGAGCGAACGCGTGCCAGTGCGGACGGTAAATCCGCCCCTGGTACGGAGGGATGGAGAAGGCTAGGTTAAGAGTATGACCTTCCAGTTTCAGTATTTGCATGCTCTTCCACTTGGCAAAAGTGATATTGATGTTGAAATGATGATTAATAAGGTATCTTCCTTCACATACCACCGGAAGTTTTATGTGCATTATGTTTGTAGTGGAGCAAAAGGTTCTACTCCCTCCATCCGGAAATAAGTGAGTTGGGTTTGTGTAGATTCGTAAGTATTTAATGCGTTTAGGTACGTTTGAATCTAGACATCTAAGTCATTTATTACCAAACGGAGGGAGTAATAGATATTAGGAATATGATACAGTTAATGGGAAAGGACATAAAATTATTTCCTCTTCCTGATATCGATGAGAAGTTAGTGGAGGTGCTTGTTTTCTTTTGGCACTTGTACTTTGAGTAATCATACTTTTCTTCTTTTTATGCATATTTTTTTTAATATAACTTGTTTTGTGCAGATCAACTCCATTGTGGGTTGCGATGGAGATTTTGAAGATGGGGTTTTGTAATCCATTATGCTACAGGAAATGTCAGGGGTGCATGTTCGGGTTGGCTCTCATGTAGTGATTGCAACTCAGGTGGAAGCAAATGTTGCTGTGAGGCTTTGCATGCTGCACCGAGTTGGGGCATAGGCCGTCTGGAGCTAGACCCGTGTGCGCAGAATCTGTTGCATGCCCGACATAAAATCGATTTCGACCTGATGCTAAGAAGAGCAGAAAATCAATTTTGACCTGATGCTAAGAAGAAATTACTGAGACATGTGAACTTTTATTAGGCAGAAAATATTAACTGTTCAAATACATTCTTAAATTTATGTATATGGTTAAAAAATGCGCTATTTGAAGTCTAAAGAATTTTTTCAAAGTGATGTACTTATTATCCCAGATAATCCTTCATTACAAAAATGATGTGTATCAATCATATATTTTTCAAAAGTTGTCAGTTTACAATGAAATCACTCCGTATTCATGCTTCAATTTTCACTCACCATCTTGCTTGTCTACTAATGTCGTCTCTCTGCTCCACATCTCTATATGATGACATAAGTCGGTGGTTTTAGCAACAATGCCATAGGTCAATAACCCGATGTTTGTATTTTAACCATCTTGCTTGTTTACATGTATTGTTGTCCGTGGCAACGTACGGGCATTTTACTAGTAAAAATAAAAAACATAAACTAGGTGATGTCGATGCCGCCGGTGGCGCCGCTCACATGCCGAAGTTGCGGTAGAAGTATGTGTAGTGTGTGTCGCATGTGCCGTCGTCGTCGCTCGGCGGATGCGGTGCACGCGAGCTGCCCTGGCCGGGGTCACCGCAGTGCCATGGCTGAGACTAGGTCGTGCCCTCGTCGTCGAGGATGATAAGTGGCACGCCCTGGTAGGCGCGCTGGCGAGCGATGCGGCGCTCGGCCTTCTCCTGCAGATGCCAAACTCGCGTCGCCTCCTCCTGCTCCCAGTCCGCATTGGACCAGGCGTAGGCGTTGGGCGCCTGCATGGGCAGGACGTCATTCCGAGATTTCTCCATCGCCATCTTCGTGACGAAGGCGTCCTCATTGACCGGGATGACCCAGTACGCCGGCTCCAGCTTCGGCGTGCATGAGGGTGTGCGGCCTTCGTTGATCACGATGACACGCGAGTACATCCTCGGCAGCGAGCGCAACGGCGGCCCGGCCTCCCGCTTCACAGGCCGAAGCGCTGGTGTGCGAGTGGCCTCGACGGTGGCGTAGCATGACAGCGATCTTGAAGCGAGACGAGCGGCAGCGGCGGAGGGCGAGCTGAGGCTGCCCATCCTCCTGGGTAGCCAGTTCGCCGCTGGACGGCGCCGTGCCGCCGACGGCGGCGAACAAGGGGGGAAGCCCAGCCTCGGGCTGTTGCCGGCGATGATATACTCCAGGACCGTCGTGAGCGTCTGTCTCGGTGCACTCCACCACCGACGGCGTGCCGCCTCGTTGTGGCGCTTTAGCGACGAGCTCCTGAATCCGGTGCTCGGCAAAGAAATGCTCCCAGTAAACTAGGTTACCGGGATCTTCGGCGAGCTCCGGATCCTCCATCGCCGCGATGGCAGCCTGGATCTCCTCCACCATCTCGTCGTCTTGAGGAACCGGCGACATCGGCACGCCGCCGGTGCTAAGCTTCTAGGTGGGCGGGCATCGGAAGTCGGGCGACACCATGTAACCGGCCACGTGCAACATCCGCGCCTCCCACGACTGGAGGGAACACTGTCCGAAGCTGTTCGCCGCCGCGGGGTCGCCAAGGTACCGCTCCACCATTGCTGTCACCGCTTCTTCTTTTTCGCCGGAGGTGGAGTTTGTGGTTGGAGGAATGATGAGACTTGAGAGTGTGCCCTGTGAACCGGCGAGGGCACCGACTTTTATAGCAGAAAGAGGCGGCGAAGGCGGGAGGGGTGTAGCGGCGTGGGCGGGAAAACGCGACACGGCAGGAAGGCGGGCTGGCGGTGGCGCGCCATTAAAGCGACGCGTGGTCGACGAGACGGACAGTCATTGACTCGGCTTCGATCGGCCGATAGGGGTCTGGCAGATCTGTTTTTCGCGATTCATTGCGTCCAGCGTTCCGGGTCCCAGCCACAGGTTCGGAACGCCGGATGAAAGTTGGGCCAAATCCAGACCAATTCGGCGTCCTAGAAACGTGATTGGCCATTTTTCACCGTCCGGATGAAAATTTCGTCTGAAAACGGCCTACTGAGAACCCGAGTGGAGATGCTCTAATGCGCATGTGCTTAGTACTCCCTCTGTTTTAAAATATATGTTTCAATTTTATAAAAGGATAGTCTTGTACCGTAGTGACCAATGCGGCTCTCATAGTGAAATAATCTTGTGCGACAGCGTCATACGTATTGGCTCCAGATTTCCATATGTGGTTTCTTATGTGGATATTCACGAATGAAAATTTCGCTGTATTGGCTCCAGTCTTCGCGAATGAATGAAAATTGACTTCTTTATTATCGTAGGTTTAAAATGAAACTACCGTAACAAAAATATGTAGATATTCACGAAGCTAAAGCATTTGCGAGTAGATCTCACGGAGCAGCGTCCATGACGAAGGACGAGGACAGCGCGGCCACCGGGGCACCGCGTCTGGCTAGTTTATTTGGTCAGCGGCGGGGCGAGGGCAACGCCAGTCGCCAGCTGTTCCTAGAGAGCGCAAAGCCTCGTTTGTCCTTTCCCTGGAGATAGATGCACTTGACCACGACAGATCTTTATGTCTGTGCAGTTACTGAAGTAGCACGCCAGCCTTAGATTACAGGTAATTAACACCTGGACGGACTGTCAAATATTCTTCTGCTCGGAGATGCAGGTCAAATATCTGTTTTTTTCCACAGTCTCTGCACTTTTTCGCAGATACCTGCCCTATTCCACAGATGTTTGATTTTTTTTTTAAATGACCATATATTAATATCACACGGATACCAATTACACCTAGCTCTGCAACAACGTATACCCTATTGGCAATACGGATGCACACAGCCAAAAAAAAAACTATAAAAAAGAAAAGTTCCGCTACAGTGATTAGATCCTTAGTAGCAGCAACACTAACCCCACCAGAACAACACCAGAAGTCCAACATCTCCAATAGCGATGCCTTCAAGAAGGAAACATGGCACAAGCACCGTTATCGCCCGATCAAAGATCATAGGTTTTTATCCTGGAGAAAGTCCAAAACAATAGCTTCAACAAGGTCATTGCCAGACACAACCAATTAAGGCCAGACCTTAGATTTTCACCTGCAAGGTAAGGCTGTGAACTCCTCCTGTGCTGTCACCCCCACTTTTCGATGCCGCTGCTACAATTAACGAATCACCAAGCCAATTTCTCATCGCCACCAGGACTCGAGCCACCATAGCTAGTCCACAAATCTTGGCTTCTATGATATTCTCCACACACTGACTTCACCATGGAACTAAAGACATGTTCCATGATAGCAATGAGCTACTGAAGCTTCACTCCTCCCTCGAAACCAAGCGGTCGAAAACGACGGCAGCTGCGGATCAATCTCATCCGTTCAGCAATCTCCGGCATGAATCGTCCATGGGAGTTCGGCGGAGCCTTCCGACACGACACCGCCACGGATCTATGTAAGCAGAAAGGCAGATCTTTGTCTTGGCGTGAGAGAAATCCCAGGACCGTGCCTCTGCCAGCAGATGCGATCCGCGCCACCATCCGTCGAGGGAGAACCGCCATTAAATCCCGAGGCCGCCGCCCCGGCTTCCAGACCCCGCCGCCATCAGATTGCTGTCGGAGAGACAATCATTGAGCGCCTAAGGGGCTTCTTGCGAGGGAGAGGCCACCACGCGAGGAAGCAGCCCCGCCGCCACCGTCGGCCGGCCGGGCTTAGCCCACCGGCGTCCTCCGGTGGCAGCGGAGGAGGAGCGGGAGGAGAAGTCGGGGGCGGCGGCGGCTTAGGGTTCTGCCCGTGTCGCCCCTCCCGAGAGCAGCGCGTGTGGTCCTGGATATGGTACCCCGGTCGGTGTCGATCTCACAGATGTTTGACCTCTCTTCACACGGGAGTATTTGGGATATTTTACAGTCTTCAGCCCCTTTGCACCGCCACAAGATTTTTTTTCTCTTTTCAAATTTAGCTCTGAACAACTATTTATCAATAATACGTGTGATAAAATTTTATAGCTTTGAACTCACACATACAATGATTTGCATCTATGACAAAATATTCTTACAAAATGACGGTCAAAATTAAAACATGAAAACCGTAGGAACCATGTATTACCCAAAGGAAGCTGATAAGCTACATGCTAATTTGCAGTGAAATGATGATCACTCAAGCAAGCTAGTTAGAGCATCTCCACTTGCGCCCTGATACCCCTACCTTCCCGTTGGTCATGTCGGGGTTCTTACATAAAATCTCACTCCAACGGGCCTCCCAATCCGCGAAAAATTGGGCACATTTTGTTCGGGCACCCCTTCACCTCCCACGTTTGGGGCCATCAAGGGGTGTCTGATTCCGAACATGTTCGAACACGCTTTGGTCATGTTGGTTGTCAGCCCACCTATCACCAGTCAGCGAGTGAGATGGTGGGACTGCCTAATTTAATGTCGTCTACCCTGCCTGCGGTCACCAACGCCTTTTCTCCACCTTCCTTGTCTTTAGGCTGGTCATAGTGGGAGTATCATATTACTAGTATCATGCATATGATACTAGTGTATGATACTACCTCTCTAGTGGTTAGTATCATCTAGTAGTATCATAGTAACATTGTATTTAATTTTTTCTACAATCTCAATGCAATTGTGTGTATGAGATGTATTGGTCATTAAATTATCTAGTTTCACGTGCTATAATACGGTATCATAATATGATATTACTAACACCTCTCTCTTTATTAATTATGATATCGCGTGATTTTTCTTAGGGTGGCGTGTATGATCTTCTTGATCTTTCAATTTGGCCCCTTAGCACCCTCACTCCCAGCCCCCCTCCTCCCCTCCCCCCGCGCCCGCCTCTCATGCGTCCTCTTCCCACGCTTTGGCCAAAACAGTCTCATTGTCGCACAAGCTTGGGAGTTCGCCACCCTCCACATCCTCATACTGCCGAACGGCTAGGTCCCGAGAGGGTGATTGGTAAGCCACGGCGGTGTCTCCGCGCTGAAGTCGCCCAACAACGGCGAAACATGACAGCGGAGCTACGGTCCAAATGTTGGGACACCAATGAGTAGTTTAGGTTTAGGGTTAGTTTAAATTTAGTTGTTTTAGTTTAAATTTTGATGAAATACACAAGTTTCTAGAAATTTGGCTGTCTGTAGAAATTCGAGTGTTGTTAAAAAACATTTGAGGGACACCCGCCCCATCGCTTCCGGACATGTGTCCGAATGCCCCAACACCCAAAGATACGTTCCTTTTGGTTCCCACAACCCAAAAATTATTCTAGAGGTCTACAGGAAGATAAAAATGTAAGGAATTGTATCAAGAACTATATACGAAAATAATACTCCCTCCGACTCAAAATATATGTTGCAGATTTGTCAAAATTTGATAAATCTAGACACTATTTAGTACATATAGATACATCCAAATTTTGAAAAGTTTTCGACATCTATTTTGAGCCGGAGGGAGTAGAAAAGAAGGCTCCAATGGAAGAAAAACGGACACAGGTTCAAGTTCCGAAGTGATTACACATATAGAAATCCAAAAAGAAACCAAACATCATAATCCATATTGGATTCCCTACTGTATTAAAGAAAAAAAAAGAGCAATTGAAGATGTTGGTTAACAATCCAATCATGCCTCCTCGGTAAGCTTGTGGATTTTACCGACTAGAACGTGCACAGTCGATCAAACCAAGTTGTTCATAAAGTCGTAGAATCAAACCATTTTGGTTCATAAAGCCGTAGAATTGTACATATAATGGTGATTCTAACTACCTTGCGCTCAGGTATTATGCCGACATTTTTTTTTGCAAAGGCAGGTATTATGCCAACTAATTTGCTACATTACCATGCTAGCGGAAAAAGTGATCAAGAAGCATACCTGAAGTTGTGAGTGAGACCTAAAAGGTTATAATATACCACTGGGAAAATGCACTTGGCTTTAATTTCTACAATTCTATTGGATAAACGAGCTATATATGTGGCAGAGCAGGTCTAGAACTAAACATCACCTGAGTAACTTCACACAAGCGAGTTTCATAAAATAAATCATACTGTGCGTTACAGTACACAATGTACATTCATGAATGCTACACAGGGTAACATCACATCGGATATTCAAGATGTAAGTTGATCTAGCCTAACTTGATCCAGAAAAACCTAATAATCGGAGTAGCAAATATGTAAGGATGCGAAGAAACAGAAATGGGTATGGACAGCTAGGCCATGGAGTTGAAAATCAGGGGCAGCCAAGTCATCGCACATTAGCCAGACCAATCTAGACATCGGTTAGAATTCAGGTACTCCCTCCGACCCAAATTAATTGACTTGGATTTGTCTAGATTCGGATGTATCTAGACAAGTTTTAGTGCTAGATACATCCGAATGTAGACAAATCCAAGTCAATTAATTTGGATCGGAGGGAGTAGCTTTTACTGGTTTCCCCTTCCCCCGTGTTCAAGCTTTTTTTCACCTTTGTTCAGGGGTAACCAACCATAGTAGAGAAAATAAGGTCAGACCTGAATGATCACCACTAACTCTGTTTATCATGTGGCCCTGTTAGAACGCAGGCTACTGAATGCATGCACAACTAAACTGATGCCTCCTTTCACTCAAGCTGAGACCTGCTACTGCTTTCAGGCCAATGGAAGCTTGGCGCATTGCTGTATTGTGTCAAGTCGAATGAAATGGTCTCCACCTAGAAGGGAAGCGTGATTTATAAAAAATGAACATTACCATATGAAAATTCCAGTAATGCTTGTAAGAAGATGGGGACTAGAAAGAGTATATTTTAGCTTACTCCGTAAGGGAAGGTATCAGGTGCAACCGTAGATGTTAATGGCCATCCTTCATTTACTTGATTCTGCTGCACCTAATGGGGAAAATTTTCAAGGTCAACTGTCATTAACAACATACAGGGGAAAAAATGACTAATCAAATGTGTGGACCTAGTAACAATACGTACATTTATGCTGTCAGTAGGGGCGACAGTTGTGTTTAGGTTGTTCGCAGTGGCATTCCTCCTCTTGTTATAGGCCCTTTTGGTTTTCTTTTTCAAGGTATCAAGAACAGTTGGCGTCGCCAGTTTCTTCTTCCGAGAACGTTTTGACTGACCTTGCATAACATCCCAGCCCTTCGTGTTTAAAGAAATGGGCAATGCATCATCAGTAAAATCCTCATTCACCGGATTATATGCGAAATTCGCAGCTGAGACTTGACTGTCAACCCTTTGTTCTCTTAGTGACTTCTCATAAGAAATCACTCTATCCCTGATCTCCCTCATGATTGACAAAGCATAATCTTTTGACTCTGAGTTCACAGAACCCAATTCCACTACTTCTGCAAAGTATTGGTGGCCGACTTTGTAGACATCATCATAACTTCCCAATTCCTGGGTACCTAATGGGACATCCCGGGACATGGATGAATAAGTTTGTTTACAATCCTTGCACCAGCGATGAATGATATATTTTGGTGGAATCATCGGTACAAGCTCCTGCCTCAGTACAGTGAGAGCATGTCTGCACAATACACCTTTAAATTGGAACAATCGGCAGAGGCACCATATGTCCTCTTCAACATTGTCATAAGCCACTTTGTAGTCCACCTTCTTTGTTCCATTTACATGCTCTGATACTATGTATGTAACTCCTGAATTAGTCCGGTCAAGTATATTATAGTTACAATGAAATGAATGCCCTATTTCATTCAAGAACATCTGAAATATTTCTATTGTGTACATCTTTGCTGCTTGCTCCTCCAAAGGCAATCCAGTCATCATAGGTGGCCTCATCTGAGATGATTGCGAATCCTCGTAAGATTCCTTTTCTAACTTACTTCTGACAGCTGCCTCGTACTGCTCAACAAACATTTTCACAGACGTCCCCGACGTCAACCAGCCATCAAAATAGTCAGCTGCACTGTCATTTCTGTCTGTGACAGACATTCCCGCCCAAAAGGAATCCTTCACATAAACAGGAGCCCACTGTGTCCTGACCTCATATAATTTGTTAAGCCAATCATTTCCCTCCAAATGAAATTGCTGCGTCATTTCTTGCCACTCTTTGTCAAAATCAGGCATAGTAACTGAATCATAGGCCAATGCGCTGAAGGTAGAAATCATCCTGTCCTTGTTTTCCATTCCATCCAACTTCTCAGGAAGCTCATTTAAGATGTGCCAAAGGCAAAAGCGATGCCGTGCATTGGGGAAAACCTTTTTAACAGCTATTGCAACATCATGACAATAGTTGGTAATTACCGCAGGTGGTGGTGTGGCGTTCATACATTTTAACCATATATCAAAAAGCCACACGTAAGCTCCAAGAGATCTACCAGCAAGCAAACCACACCCTAGTAACACTGGCTGAGCATGGTGGTTAGTGCCCACAAATGACACAAACTGTATATCATACTGATCACTGAAATTTGTGATATTAATGGCAACCACATCACCGAAGTAATTGTAAGAACTACGTGATTTAGCATCAGCCCAAAAGACATTCCTTAGCTGCCCTTGCTCATTCATGTCTAAACTGTAAAAGAAACATGGATTTCGGTCTTGCATGTCATTGAAAAAGCTCACTAAGGCCTCTAAATCTCCTTCAGTAAGCTTCAGTTTCCTATTTCTGTCTATCTTGGTCTTGATTTCAATCTGGGCAGATGAAGGTATGCCACTATCTCCGACACTATTAAAATGTGCAGCAGCTGAGCCACTCTGTGGCGCCTCAGAAATACGAGGTGGATTTAGAGAGAAAGGAAAGTTCTCTAAATGCTTCTTATATTTAAGCAAGCTAGGATCCAGTGGATGGTTATGCTCCAACTCGAGAACAATAACTTCCCAGCGATTCTGAAAATGGGCATCCTTGACAATCATCTTAGCCTTGCAGCCAGTTTTTGTGCCTCGCTTCCTTGCAGGCCTTGCCACACCAGATCTCAACCTAGACTGCCCTCCTTTAGAGCATATGAACGTAGAGCGATAGCGGAAACCATCAAAGGTGTTATTAGATCTCCTTGTGATGCCAAAACCAGAGCGGCAGCCGTATGCCACGTAGAACTGGAAGGCGTCTTCTTCTGAATCGAATACCATACCTACTTTGGGTACCCATTCTGGATCTATATCAACTGGCTTAAAGACATCACCCTTGGCAGGGCTTATTTCCTTCTCGCCGTCTTCTTGCACATCCTCTTCATTAGATGATTCGGTGCTATAGTTTTCCTCTTCCATTGCTCTGAAATAATCTATTCAACCTGAAAATAGAGCAGTGGTATCATAAACCTTGTATAGAAGCTGCTAACAAAAGCATGCTGAGCACATGTACATCACTTTGGCTTCGTAAATAATTTTATATCCATTCTTGAACATTACGTGCTACCTGATAAATGTATTTTGCTACTCAAGTGCCTGAAAAAACCCCGAACAAACTAATTTAACGGTAGTCGGCATCGACATGAGGCAGCAGCAGCACAAGCATCTCCAAATATTTTGGGAACACGAGCTGCTATTGAAACTTAACAGTCAAATCAAAATCCAGAGCTAACAGTTCACTTGGACTGAAGTATCTCACAATGGTAGAAACATATCTTCACATCAAACTACTCTCAGAACAATCAAAGCAGAGCAACGTTAGGGCTTCCGTACCAAGAAAAGGGAATCAGCCTGGACGGATCTCCTGTCTTCCGCTACACTCGCACCCCCACAGTGGAGGTGGAAGGTGGCTAGGGAGCTTCTTCTACAGCGCCGGCGAACGGAAGGCTCGGCGGCTGCCGGAATCGGGAGTCGGCAGGAGGAACGGTAGAGTTGGGAAGAAGGGGATTCTCTGCGCTAAGCACACCATCCTCTGCGTGTGCGTGGAAGACGACGAGTGAGGTCACTGATGTGTGGGCTGTGGCCGGTGAGTGGTTGGCCTCCCGCGGCCCGCAGCCTACTATGTGGCCCATGAAAGCCCAGCTTGTTTCCTAACCCCCAACTCCCTGTCCCGTCTCGTCTTGTCTACGGCGAGCCGGCGGCGACACACACGCAGGAGCGAGGCGAGCAGGCAGCTGAGCCCGGGGGCGGCGATCTCGTGCTGCGGTTGCGTGCTGCAGCGCATCGGTGGAGAACGAAGAAATCAGCAGAAGAGCGCGCGGGCGGCGCCGTCGTGCGGCAACAGGGTGTGGAGAAATGCGACCGGCCAGGTTTGCGCCTCAATCTCACCTCTGAGGCCTCCAGTGTCCTATTGCTCACCATGTAAATCTTAGTTTTCATCTCGATGCTTTAGCTGTGAATCTTTCTGTGGACACGGGTTCGTCGTCCAAGCGTGATGAGGAGTATGCTGGATTGATGCAATGAGGAGCATGCTCCAGGCATGCCGCCATTGCCGCGGGCTCCTTTTATTTTCTCTCTCTGCCGAAGCTGCCTTGACTGTAAGAGAACTACCTGGGCAAAGAATATGCAGTTTCCATTTCAAGTAGGAGTATACTTGTGTTGCATAGTTTCTCTTGCTTTTGATTTGCTAGAATTTAAGATAAATGCTTGTTTATTTTAGGCCAATCACAACGGATCATGGGGCAGGCATTGTGTTCTAGCTGCACAGTATCTTTCCAAGAGCACAAATGCCCTGCCATGGGAAGCGCCGTCTCGTGAAACGCTATTGAGGACGATCGATGTTGCTCTCAAGGATGGCAATCTCGATGAGGCGCTGCGAGCATTCGGCAATTACAAAAGCCTGCACGGTTTTCCTAAGCCGGGGGTAATTAATGGTGTGATCGTGTCGCTGTCCTACACATCTAGTCGGAGGTGGCTTCAGAGAGCGTATGACATGGTTCTGTCAGTTTATCAGTGTAATGGCAATCTTCTCAACTGTAGCTCGCTGATGAGGCTAGCTCTGGCACTTGCAAGAGATCAGACACCTGTCCCTGCCTCTGCGGTCCTGAGGATCATACTGGAGATTGGCAAGCTTCCTGATGCCGATATGCTGAGCATGGTGTTTTTGCACATGTTGAAATCACAAGTAGGATCCTATCTTGCTGCTGATGTTCTGGCTGAGACCTGCAAGTGTTTTTTGGGTCAAATTTCGGATAGGCGACAGCTGAAAAAATTGGACCCACTAAAGAACAATGTCACCTTGTTCAATATGGTTTTGGAGTCATGTGTTAGCTTCAAATGCATGATCAAATCCCAGAAAATAATGGAGCTGATGTCATTGGTTGGGGTTGTAGCCGATGTGAATACAATGGTGATCGCTGCTCGTGTCTGTGAAATGGTTGGTCAGCGAGATGAGTTGATGACCATGAAAAGAAGAATTGATTCTCTTTTGCCATTCTTTCAGCACTATCGACTTTTATATAACAGTTTATTGAGCCTACAGTTCAGTTATAATGACATGGATGCTGCTGCAGATCTTTTAATCGATCTGCATCGGCAACGGAAGTCGTGCGTTTTCGACAGCAGTGATGTGCAGAAACAGGGTATGATACAAATTGGCTCTGGTAACCTGAAAAGTGGATATAGAATATTGTTCGACCCAACAAAACTGGACAAAGGTCTTTGTTTGGATACAACAAAGCAGTGCGACCTTCTTATTCCTGTTGATGGAAACATTCTTCCTAGTGAAAAGGCCCTTGCTAAGCTTATTATTGGCTGTGTGAAAGCAAACAAACTGAGTGCATTGTCTAGCTTTTGTATTACATTGCAAAAAGAAGATCTGAAGGGAATTTCTGCTTCAGATGTGATTAATGCATGCATTCAGATGGGTTGGTTGCATGCAGCTCATGATATCTTGGATGCTTTAGAATCAGCTGAGGTTCCTGTCGCGGTTGGTGCTTACATGTCTCTTCTGAAAGCATATGAGAAGGAGCATAAACCTGAAGAATTCAATGGGCTTCTCCAACAGATACAGAAAATAGCATCTACCATGGCTGAATTTCATACTAGTCTGTCATTTACCCTAAAGGACATTGCCAACATACTCAAGGATGAGATGCCGCAAACTAAATCATCTTTGCTTTCCAGTTTGGTTGAAGAAGCTGGACACTATGACCCTGGAGACCACTTAACCTTTCAGTTCAATAATTCAATTCTTTTCTTCTGTAAGGCAAAAATGATGGAAGATGCTCTTAGCACATATAAGCGCATGAGAGAACAAAGTATTAGACCCAATCTGCATACGTTTTGCCACATACTGTGTGGATATTCTTCACTGGGTATGTATAGGGAGATTACCATACTCTGGGGAGAAATAAAGCGCAGACTCGAGTACGGAGAAATTTCTGTGGATAGGGATTTGCTTGACTGCTTGGTTTTGGATTTCCTCAAAGGTGGCTATTTTTCAAGGGTGATGGAGGTCGTGAGTTACATGTCAACCCATAATATTTACTGTGACAAGTGGAAATATAGGCAAGTCTTTCTGAAGCTGCACAAGAATCTATATAGGAACTTGAATTCATTGCATGACAAAACAGAAGCTCAGAGCAAAAGGATCGAAGATGTCCGAGCTTTCAGGTCATGGGCAGGCATCAAATAGATAAAACCGAGTACATCACTGTATTTTTTTTTGCTTTTGCATTGCTCAAAAGTACATTGTTCTTCTCCAATGTAATATATCAAAGTCTGTAGAATAATGTTGCAGTGTTGTCTCTTTGAGGCCCCTCGATGTCCTTGCGATGTTTTGTCCAGTTTTTCAAAGCTAAATCTGTAAAACTTTAGTTGTATTATTTGTAGATTGTATATTTGCTATTGGGGCTTCAAACACTGTGCTTTGTTGCAGAGTGAGAAACAAAAGCTTTTCATCTGCATTGCATGAGAAACAATATAGATATGATTATGTAAAAAAATATACCGAGTGCAGTTCTTTTAACCTCGGTAGTTTATCCCCTGCTATCTACTCTATCCAGTATCGTAATCACTGAGATGAACTAACTCGTATTTTTATTTCTAATTCATTTATATGCATGTTAGGCATTGAAATGAATCACTCCATTCCAAAAATATAAGTTCTATAGGTTTTGACCTGAGCCAAAGTTCAAATAATGATCAAGTGAAAGTCGAATCTAGACTGTATAGACCATGTTTGGACATGAAGACACTATGGAATCGACTTCATTAGCTAAAATGATCACAATGAAGATATGTGAATCTCAATACACAAACTCACACAGGAGCAAGGGGCGGTATAGCTCATTGAGGGTTACAATTCCGAATATATTTGGTGCTTATTTTATTCATTTTTCTTTAGCCATAGCCTCACATCATAATTCTTATTTTCTCTTTTATAGAAATCCACCTAACATTTCTGATATAATAAACTAGCCGTACATAGTTTGAGTTTTTTGTTCAAAAATATGACATGCCTTTTCACGAGAATTCTCTGTCCACAATTATTGTGCGTATCTTTTGTTGTTCTCCATAGTCCTTTTCACGAGAGTACTCTTTATTTATTTATTTTCTCATTTTTTTCACTTTTTTTTTCATCTTTCTCCCTTTTCTCATTTTTCAACACCTAATATTTATGTGCACGCAGGTCCCACTCTGCTTATTTTTATTTCTATCCTATAAAGGGTGGCTTCACTTGTCAAGTTCGTGGTCACGCCATATTATATTCTACTTCCCATGAGATGTGAGCAAACACATAAGGATAAATTTTGGAATTTTCTGGTGCGACGGTGAAATACCACATGTAGGTAGATATGATGGACACAAATAAAAATAACTTTGGCTTAAAGGAGTTGGATGTACAAAAAAATTATGCCATGCATCGTACGTCAAATGTTAGCAAGAGGGAGAATGTTGACCACTAGGGAGAACTCGCAACAATGTCACATCATACTTCATTTCCACAAGATTAATTAACTACTAGCCATTACTTTGAGTAATTGAGTAAATTTTAGCTTGTCTTCCTAGTAAAACATGGATTTTTGTATACAAAACCGGTTCAGAATTTTTGGTTGACATTTTTTTGGTCATTTTTACGTTCACTTTTTGGGACCCTTAATTGAACATAACTATAATGGGCGGGAAACGACTTCTGAAATTTCAAATCACTGTCATTTCTCTCTATCTACTCTAATAGTGACATCCACCCATTTTCATGGATCTTCTTTTACCGGTGTGTGTACACGTCGGTTAACCCTGAATATCAAATTGCCTCTCACTATGCAGTATGACGTCTGCAATATAATATCTGATGTGATTATACCTTAACTCCGCTGTTATTTATCACTTTATTTTGCATAAAAAAATAAGCAATTAGTTCAAGCCCTTGCGGAGGTAGAGCTGGTTGCACTACAGGAATCGGGCAATTTGCCCTAAGCAAAATGATTTGCCATGAGCATATCGCCGGGACACACGACAAACCAGATGTTGCCGTAGGTTAAGGCCAATCCTCTTGGCAAAGAAAAAAAACACGGCAAATCGACTAGAAGGCTCACGGCAAATAATGGCCCACGACAATTTCCTTTACGACTCGGCTCACAGCAAATCGACACTACATGTCCCGGCCGTCCACCACTGATGACGAGAAAAGGACACATCATATTTGCCGTGAGCCTATCGTTAGGCCTACGATTAAATCTAGACGGTTTGCCGAGTGCAATGTAAAGTCCATGGTAAATCTACCAACCAAACAAACACACAATCCGTGGCTTTTGCGCTGATTGGTTGAGACAGATGAGTTTCTTACTCTAATTGGTTGAGGCAAGAGATGCGGTGGATCGATGAGGTGTCTCTCCTCTTTCTCATCGGGAGTCACCGGACACGAGTAAGGCATAGCCTAGCCTACCTACTACCAACGACCCCCTATACGCAATAAACCATTCATATCAATTTTGGAGGAGATAATAGGCACAACCTGGCTCTCTCTCAGCGATGAGTCCAAGTCCTGCCTCCTTCTCACCAGCGCCGCGCAGGTCCTCCTCCTTCTCGCCGGTGCCGCACACGTACGCCCACTAGTTCCACCTCGTTGTCGCCGCTAGATCCACCATCCGTCCTAGTCCTCCTCGTCAACGCTGCCCACGACCATCTCCGCACCACCCTGCTTCCCTTGGTGCCACCACGACCACCTACTATAGGGCTAGCCCATGAGCACGACGGCGCTGCTCTCCCATCAAGCCAGACCTTCACCATGCTCGCCGACGGCGCCACCCATGGCCATCTCCGCGCTTCCCTGCTTCCCTTGGCACCACCGCGGCCACCTGCTGCCGGGCCATCCCAGGAGCGCGACGGCGCTTCCCTCCGGCGAGGCACGAGCGCGATGGCACCTCTCCCGCGAGCCATGAGCACGACGGCGCTACCCTCCCGGAGCTGCTCTCCCATCGAGAGGATCCTTCACCGTCGCCGGCCATCGACCTCGAGGCCACCTGCCGTACATCGCCACCTTTTTTACAAACCGAGAGGTTTCCCATAGGCCAAAATAAATGCATGCAAAATTAGAGATATGGGCCCCTCCTGGATTAGTTGAAGTTATCAGTCTGTGGTAGTTTGTCGTAGGTTGGACAAAGATCACGGCAAAACGCTCACCGTGTGCCTTATTATTTGCCATAGGCAAATCAGCTGATTTACCGGTCTCGTATTTACCATACCGATTTTCCATGTGTTTGCCTACGGCCAATGATTTGCCGTGTGTTTTACACCCTTCGCCGTAGGCCCTTGGTGAAAGGGCATGTATGCCCCCATGTGTGGTTTTGGTAATTAATGACAATTCTTATGGACTAATGTGCAAATTGAGTCTCACTTGTAGGTTTGTCCATTGGCATCGCTTGGACCATGTGTTGGTTTCAAGGATGAAAAAGAAGAAGCATTGTCCAAGGATTGTGTGCCTATTGGAATCAAGTAGAAGAAGAAGATCAAGTATGTCTTGAAGAAGAAGAAGATGGAGTTCCTCATGGCTTTCTTCAAGACATCATCATCAAGAATTGATGTGCAAGCTCACGGTGCACCATCTCTAGAAGATCTCATGCTTGGAGCTTGCCATCCTCGGCATTCATGGGTGATGAAGACAAGGTCAAAGAAGAGGTTTCCTCATGGAGTATGGGGGGGCCATTTGCAAGTCTTCATCAAGCAAGAGCAAGCAAGAAAGGTGTTTCATCTTGAAGGTGACAAGATCGTCTACATCAAGCTCAAGTGGAATGCTCAAGGCAAAGGTATAATCTTGATAGGGTTTCTACTTTACCGGTCTCTTGTAGTGTTGGGAGACCGGGTTTAGGATAGATAAACGTACTATCAAGAGGGGCTCTCAAGTGGATGACTTGTTTATATCTTTCAGAGAGAGCTCAAACCTTTGCATACATAATATCATCTTTCTTGGTTGTTTGGTTCTTGTCCATGTGAGTATCTAGAGCTTGTGTTTATCTTCATAACAATCTCTAATTCATCAAAAACGGATTTCCCTTGCATATCTTATTGCATTTTTAATCTTGCGGGTTTTCTAGCTCCACACCTTAGGAGATATCTCACTTATAATTTCATGATATTATCTACCTTGGTTATACCCAATAATTCACCTTTTGTTGGATTCTCTCTTTATTATCTTTTCAACAAAATTGGTTTCATCCCAGTTGGAGTTTCCAATCTCAACTTCTTGCGTTTTGGGTTCTGGAGGTTTTACTGGTTTGTCGCTTCTGAGAGGTCATACCTTTCTCCATTTTATTTTTATACTCCCTTGTTGGACTATGATGTTTCTTTGCATAATCTTGTAGAGATTTTTGTTCTCTTCAAACGAGCCCAAGATCATCGAAATTGGGAGTCCGGAGTCAAAAGTTATTGAAGTTTTCGTGCAATGTTGTCCAACGTTTTTGCTTGAGCGGTAGTGCCGGCCCAAGTTCCGGCCAAAGTTCCGGTAAATCTCGTTTTTGTTCTGTATCTTGTGTTTATATTTACCGGTAGTACCGGTGGGGCATCGGTAGTTCCGGTAGGGCGCGAATCTGGCCCAAACGGACAGATTTCTATTGCCCTATTTAAGGGCCCCCTCTTCCCCAAGTTTGGAGGTCATTTTTGCTAGCTCTTCCACTCTCTCTCCTCCATTGTTGAACTTCAGAAGCTTTCCTCTTCCCTTCTCTCTCCCATGATTCTTGCATCTCTTTGAGGGATTTGAGAGAGGAGATCTAGATCTACAACCCCCACCAAACCAAATCCATTCTTTGTGAAGGAATCCTTGGGATCTAGATCTTGAAGTGTTTTGTGTTCTCCTGTTGTGTTCTTCCTCTCTTATTCCCCCAATAGCTTTTGTAGCTTTGGTGGAATTTGAGAGAGAAGGACTTGCCTCTTGCATTTGGTGCATAGGTTTGAGTTCTCCTCGGAGATTCGGTGAGTTCAAGCTCTTGGGCTTATTTCTCTTGGGTTCTTGGAACCCTAGACGGTTGTGTGGAGTTGTGGTGTGTTCTTGAGGCCTCCAATTGAGTTGTGGAGATTCCTCAAGCTTGTTGTCCATTTGTGGCATTGTGGAGCCTTTGTGGCAGTTCTTGGGAGCCCTCCAATTGTTGTGGAGTTTGCCCCAAGCCTTGTACGGGTTTGGTGACCGCCCTCAAGTGTCCCATAGTGGAACATGAGTAGGCCTTTATGGCGAGCTCACGGGAGAATAGGGTGAGCCTTTTGTGGTGTTGGTAGGTTGCGTGCCTTCACATCTTGGGGTGAGGCCTTGTGTGGCGTTGGGTGAGCATCGAGCCACCACACCTCGAGGTGAGCCACTTGTGGCGTTCAAAGTACATTGCGCCCCCGCACCTCTCCAACATAGATGTAGCTTCTTTGGAAGTGAACTTCGGAAAACAAATCATCGTCTCCGCGTCCATCGGTTATCTCTCAATCGAGCCCTTTACTTATGCAATTTACATTGTGATAGCCATCATGCTTGAAGTATTATATCTTGCTATCACCTTGTTATTTATCTTGCTTAACATAGGTTGTTGGTGCACTTAGTGAACCTAGTGAATATAGGTTTTGGCTTGATAAATTAAACGTTAAGTTTTATTCCGCATTTATTAGAGCCTAAATTGTAATAATTTTAAAACGCCTATTCACCCTCCTCTAGGTGACGTCCATTTCCCTTTCAATTGGTATTAGAGCGAGGTCTCTCGCTTCTTAGGCTTCACCGCCTCGAGAGTAAGGATGTCTCCTATGGGTTTAGTGCACTCTCACACATTTACATTTGATGGCACAAATTATGATGTTTGGCGTACTTGCATGCTTAGTCATTTCCGGGTCACTGACCCAAATATTGAGCGAATTCTAGATATGGGCTTGTCTCCTCCTAAGGATCCCCAAAATCTATCTTTGGAGGAGGAGACAAACTCTTATCTCGAAGCTCAAGCATCTAATGTTCTTGTTAATGTTATGAGCTTTGTAGTTCTTTCCTCAATCATGCCTTTTCGGAATGCTCATGATATTTGGACCAAGCTTCAAGCAAAATATGATATGTCCAAGCTTAATGAGGATGATTGTGTTCCCTCCACCTCCGGCCGTGATGAGTTCTCATCTTCTTAAACTACACCAACACATGAGTTGTCACAAGGTAATGATATGGTGAGTGGTGATAGAACTTGCAATGTGGATAGTGAGATTTCCATTCATGATCCTCCATATCTATCTCATTGCAATGTTGTATCTTTGGGCATGAACACTTGTAGGACTATATGTGATTTACATCCTAGTGTTGATTTCCCTTGCATATCTTGTAGAAATGGATTGAATATATCTCATGATGATATGCTTGCTTTGCCCTGTTGCCATGATAAATGTGCTTCTATTTCCACTAGTACTTATGTTGCTAACCATGTAGAGGAAATCGAATAATGTGTGGGCCAAGGCAAAGTTTCTATTGGAGCTTCATGTGTTTCCCCATCATCACCTTCTCCCAACATTCACTTATGCCTGATGGCTAAGGAATCAAAGGTAACTTCTCCTTTGGACCCCAATGCACCTCATGATGATGTGAATGTTGACTTAGATGTAGGAGATGATGATGTTGCTTCTTTAAAAGAGAAGGGGGAGCTAGTCCTTCGTGCTCTTCACAATGATAAAAATGCTTGCTCTACTTTCATTGAAATCTTGAACTTTGCCATTGAAAGTAAGCAAATTATTTATGAGCACGAGGACACAATTGACAAAACGAGTAGTCTTGAGCGTGAGTATGCTAATGACATTGCAAACCTAAATGAAGCTTTTGAAGAGGAACAAACCACTAAGGAATCTCTTGAGGAGACCTTTGCTCTAGAGCTATCTAGAGTGAAGAAATCTCATGATAGAGAATTTGAGGTGGCAAGTGACCTCCAAATTAAAAGGGACGAGCTAGAAGTTGCCTATGCTAAACTCCTTGAGGATTTTGAGCACCTCAACAATGGCTATAGGGTCATCAAGGGGGAGCTCATCAAACTCACCGAGTCGCATGAGCAACTTAAAGCTTCATACTCAAAAGAGCTTTCCAAGTTGCCCTCACCTCTAGAAATTAATCATGATGCTTGTGCTACTAACTCTATCTCTTGTGAAGCATCTATTGTGAAGGAGAATGTTGAGCTACATGCTCAACTTGCTTTGATAACTAGCAACTATGGGAAATTGGAAGAGAGACATGCTAAGCTCTCAAGCTCACATGAGGACATTCTAGTTTCCCATGGTAGTCTAAAGTTGGCTCATGAGGCCATTATGTCAAAGGTAACATCTAGTATGCCTCGTGTGGACATTAGCACTAAATCTACTCCTAGTGTCATATTACCATGTGCTAGTCCTTGTGATTCATCATCTCATAACCATGCTATATCCTTTGATGAATTGCATCCCTTGCCTTGTTGCTCTAACGACGTAGCATCTACTTCCTCTAGTATTGTTGTTGATACTAACCATGTAGAGGAAAACAAGAAGCTCAAGGCTCAAGTCAATTCTTTGAAGAATGACTTGAAGAAGTGTCATGAAGGGAAGACCACACTCAAGAATATCTTGGGTGTGCGAAGATCCCCAAATGACAAGAGTGGTCTTGGATATAACTCCAACATCAATAACAAGCCCACCAACTTGTTGAAGCACAAGGGCAACAAGAAGAATGTCCAAGGACAAGTGAAGAATCCGGCCAACATTGTGTGCTTCAAGTGCAAGGAAGAAGGACATCATGTGAGATGTTGCCCATTAAAGAAGAAGCAACAAGGGAAGCGGCCTCAAGCTCCACCTCAAGCTAGAAGCAGGCCTCTTCCCAAGACTCAAGCTCTTCCTCACGGGGTGGCATCTTCCAAGAATAAAGATAACAACAGAAGAACTTGCTACATTTGCCTTGAGAAGGGGCACCTTTCTTACTCATGCACCATGGGTAACTCCTCATCCAAGCCTATCTTGATTGATGATGCATATTCTCTTCGTAAGGATGAGGTGGGCAATGTGTTTGCCAAATTTTTTGGTGCCCAACGTGGTGTCAAGAAAAGAACCATTTGGGTGGCCAAGCCTATTGTGACTAACTTCTTAGGACCCAACTTGGTTGGGGACCAACAAGCTAAAACTTGATCAATAGGTGTTGTTGGAGGGCATTGGAGGCTTGGCTATATTATGAAGAATTGAGGGATCTTCATCATTTCTTTTTGTCATATCAAGCCAATTGGATTATCTTGCTTCTACCTTATATCCAATGTTCCTCCTTGTGGTAACATATGGTTAACTCACTTACATTGAAAGTTACTTGCTCCCTTGTGCATGTGTGGTTTTGTACCTTGCATGTGTATGTATATGTTATGCTTCCCTCGTACTTATATTGAGTTATCAAGTATATTTGTGTATGTTGGTTGGCACATCATGTATTTGTGTTCTTGGTTTGGAGCCTCTGTTGAGTTCATTTGGTATCTTTTTGGGCTCTTGCAAGAGATTAATGGACTATCCCATTTTGGGAGAGTGTTATGCTTGGGCATTCCACAATCCTAAAATGTGTGTACATGAGGAATACCACTTAGTATGTATATTACAATTTTATCTAGTATCTATGTGGTATGTCTTTCTCATGATAAATTTAAGTTCCATAATGTCCATTAATCATCTCTATTTGGATGTTTTTACCTCTTGTTGAGTTTTCTTGATTTATCACATTATGGAGGAGTCATATGCTTTGTGCATATTACAAACCTAGAAAATATGGACATTTGAGGTAGTGTCACTTAGAATTTATATTGATATTTATCTAGCTCCTAAGTGGCACATTTAGCTCAAAAAAGTTCCAATTACTTTGGATTTCTTTTATTGCTCATCTTTTGGATCTTGTTTGTGAGAGTTTTTCTTGATATGTGTTTCCTCATATTTGGACCTCTATATCCTCCATGGAAACCATTTGCTTCAAGTTACTTTAATCGTTAATGATTGTGTGACTATTTGGAGCTATCAAGAAATCTCTATCTAAGCATCATGCTTATTTTTATATTTTGTCATATGCTTATTGTTGTGAATATGATCATGATATCCTTGCAAACTACCTTAGGAAATATTTCCCCATAATGCTTGTTATTGGAAAAGTGGTACTCCATATAAGGTAGAATTTGTTGATCATATTCATTTTGGCCTTTGCTTTTTTTCTATTTTTGGCCAAGAAAATGTTTTCATTTGACTCCCATGTTTTCCTTGCCTCTTGTGGATCCTTTTAGTTTATTGGTATTCTCTTGTGTTTTATTTAATGTAGGTAGTGGTGATGATCTCACTTGTGTGCATTTTGCATTCAATAGCAAAATTCTAAGTAATGCACCACTCATGAGGGAGCTCTCCTATATTATTTAGAATACTCATGTTTATGGTTCTTAATTTGATCCATATAGTGTTTCTTGTGCTTGGATACTTGATCTTTTCTTTTGGTACTTTGTGCCATCATGAAAAGTGTAGAGAGTTTGGTTTATGTGTTGGAACCTTGCTCTATTTGGGAGTTGGCTTTGTCTCATTCTTTGTTACTTGTTTGATATTTTAGGATGAGATAAATCCTTGAGCATTGTGTGTTTTGTGCATCTTTTGCTCTTTGGCTTTTTCCTTGTTCATTTGTTAAATTGGGGTCATTTCATGTGTTGATTTGGCTCTTTGATACAATTTGGACACCTTTTGTCGTGTCACATTCTTGTGTGATAATTCTTGGTTTACTTGGTGCTTTAGTTCAAATTGTATCTCTTTTTGGTTCTTGAGAGTCTTGTGCATGCATATTTACTACATGTTTATATCATGGCATGCTTGCTTTCTTGATCCAATATATAGGGGATTCTCCACCAAATCCTATCGGCTAAGATGTGCATGAAATTCAATTTCATATCAATATGCACATATTTATGTGGAGGGTCTCCTATGTATTGTAGTTTCACTAACTACTTTGGACCCAATTTGTTTGGGACCATAGTGTACTTAATTTTGTTTTAGGTACATTGGAGATATATATATATATTGGACGCTTGTCTCATCCATTAGGAAGAAGTGGTACCTACATGTCAATTGTAGGCAAGCTAGGATGATCAACAAATTCTTATCCTCTACATCCTACCAATTATATCTCGGTAACAAGTATCTCTCATGCATACATACCTTGTTTCCAACCTTTTGTGGGTTGCTTGTTGGCATGAACTTGTGTGTTTGTAATGTTGTAGTTCCTTGTTTGGTTATGGGAGTTCTCTCTATTGCAAATGTGAGTAGGATGATATGAGTGCATATAAGAGGGACTATACAAAATCATGCTCATGATTCACCAATCCCAACTATGTCAATATCTCTTCCTCATTTTCTCTCACGTGCGATAGTGAGTATTTTGCAAAGTTGATTTTTTTTGTGATACTTGTTGCCTTTATCCATATATTGCAACCATTCATCTTTTCCTTTGGTAATAGTTGCAATGTATGTAGTGTGTTTGTGTTTGAAGCTCATTGATGTACAATAAGATATATTTGAGCCTTTGGCCATGGTTTCGAGCAAAAAATCCTATTGATATATTAGATGACTTCATTTTGTTGTTCATGTGTTTTCTTGTGTATCTATTCTGTGTGTGCATGTTTCTTTGTGGGCATATGTCTTTGTGATATTTTCCACCTACAAACATATACACACAAGAGAAGATAAATCATAGCCTAGCCTACCTACTACCAATGACCCACTATATGCAATAAACCATTCATATTAATTTTGGAGGAGATAACAGGCACAGCCTAGCTCTCTCTCAGCGATGAGTCCAAGTCCTGCCTCCTTCTTGCCAGCGCCGCGCAGGTCCTCCTCCTTCTCACCGGTGCCGCACACGTACGCCCACTAGTTCCACCTCGCTGTCGCCGCTAGGTCCACCATCCGTCCTAGTCCTCCTCGTCAGCGCTGCCCACGGCCATCTCCGCACTGCCCTGCTTCCCTTGGCGCCACCACGACCACCTACTATAGGGCTAGCCCATGAGCATGACGGCGCTGCTCTCCCATCAAGCCAGACCTTCACCATGCTCGCCGACGGCGCCACCCATGGACATCTCCGCGCTTCCCTGCTTCCCTTGGCACCACTGCGGCCACTGTTTGTGAGCCATCCAGAGGCGACGGTGCTTCTCCCATGAGGCACGCAGCCGATGGCTTTGCTCCCACGAGCCATGAGCACGACGACGCTACCCTCCCGGAGTTGCTCTCCCATCGAGAGGATCCTTCACCGTCACCGGCCATCGACCTCGAGGCCACCTGCCATACATCGCCACCTTTTTTACAAACCGAGAGGTTTACCATAGGCCAAAATAAATGCACGCGAAATTAGAGATATGGCCCCCTCCTGGATCTGTTAAAGTTGTCAGTCTGTGGTAATTTGTCGTAGGTTGGACAAAGATCATGGCAAAACGCTCACCGTGTGCCTTATTATTTGCCATAGGCAAATCGGCCGATTTACCGGTCTCATATTTACCATACTAATTTGACATGTGTTTGCCTACGGCCAACGATTTGCCGTGTGTTTTACACCCTTCATCGTAGGCTCTTGGTGAAAGGGCATGTATGCCCCCATGTGTGGTTTTGGTAATTAATGACAATCCCTATAGACTAATATGCAAATTGAGTCTCACTTGTAGGTTTGTCCATTGGCATCGCTTGGACCGTGTGTTGGTTTCAAGAATGAAAAAGAAGAAGCATTGTCCAAGGGCTGTGTGCCTATTGGAATCAAGTAGAAGAAGAAGATCAAGTATGTCTTGAAGAAGAAGAAGAAGATGGAGTTCCTCATGGATTTCTTCAAGATATCATCATCAAGAATTGATGTGCAATCTCACGGTGCGCCATCTCTAGAAGATCTCATGCTTGGAGCTTGCCATCCTCGGTGTTCATGGGTGATGAAGACAAGGTCAAAGAAGAGGTTTCCTCGTGGAGTATGGGGGAGCCATTCACAAGTCTTCATCAAGGAAGAGCAAGCAATAAAGGTATTCCATCTTGAAGGTGAGAAGATCGTCTACATCAAGCTCAAGTGGGATGCTCAAGGCAAAGGTATGATCTTGATAGGGTTTCTACTTTACCGGTCTCTTGTAGTGTTGGGAGACCGGGTTTAGGATAGATAGCCGTACTATCAAGAGGGGCTCTCGAGTGGGTGACTTGTTCGTATCTTTCAGAGAGAGCTCAAACCTTTGCATACATAGCATCATCTTTCTTGGTTGTTTGGTTCTTGTCCATGTGAGGATCTAGAGCTTGTGGTTATCTTCATAACAAGCTCTAATTCATCAAAAACGGATTTCCATTGCATATCTTATTGCATTTTTGATCTTGCGGGTTTTCCAGCTCCACACCTTGGGAGATATCTCACTTATAATTTCATGATATTTTCTACCTTTGTGATACCCAATATTTCACCTTTTGCTGGATTCTCTCTTTATTATCTTTCCAACAAAATTGGTTTCAACCCAATTGGAGTTTCCAAGCTCAACTTCTTGTGTTTTGGGTTCTGGAGGTTTTACCGGTTTGTCGCTTCTGAGAGGTCATACCTTTATCCATTTTATTTTTATACTCCCTTGTTGGACTATGATGTTTCTTTGCATAATCTTGTAGAGATTTTTGTTCTCTTCAAAACGAGCCCAAGATCATCGAAATTGGAGTCCGGAGTCAAAAGTTATTGAAGTTTTTGTGGAATGATGTCCAACGTTTTTGCTTGAGCGGTAGTGCCGGCCCAAGTTCCAGCCAAAGTTCCGGTAAATCTCGTTTTTGTTCTGTATCTTGTGTTTCTATTTACCGGTAGTTCCGGTGGGGCGCGAATCTGGCCCAAACGGGCAGATTTCTCTTGTCCTATTTAAGGGCCCCCTCTTCCCCAAAGTTTCCCCAAGTTTGGAGGTCATTTTTGCTAACTCTTCCACTCTCTCTCCTCCATTGTTGACCTTCAAAATCTTGCCCTCTTCCCTTCTGCCTCCCATGATTCTTGCATATATTTGAGGGATTTGAGAGAGGAGATCTAGATCTACAACCCCCACCAAACCAAATCCCTTCTTTCTGAAGGAATCCTTGGGATCTAGATCTTGGAGAGTTTTGTGTTCTCCTCTTGTGTTCTTCCTCTCTTATTCCCCCAATAGCTTTTGTAGCTTTGGTGAAATTTGAGAGAGAAGGACTTGCCTCTTGCATTTGGTGCATAGATTTGAGTTCTCCTCGAAGATTCGGTGAGTTAAAGCTCTTGGGCTTGTTTCTCTTGGGTTCTTGAAACCCTAGACGGTTGTGCGGAGTTGTGGTATGTTCTTGAGTCCACCAATTGAGTTGTGGAGATTCCTCAAGCTTGTTGGCCTTTTTTAGCATTGTGGAGCCTTTGTGGCATTTCTTGGAAGCCCTCCAATTGTTGTGGAGTTTGCCCCAAGCTTTGTACAGGTTCGGTGACCGCCCTCAAGTGTCCCATAGTGGAACGTGAGTAGGCCTTTGTGGCGAGCTCATGGGAGAATAGGGTGAGCCTTTTGTGGCGTTGGTAGGTTGCGTGCCTTCACATCTTGGGGTGAGGCCTTGTGTGGCGTTGGGTGAGCATCGAGCCACCACACCTCGAGATGAGCCACTTGTGACGTTCAAAGTACATTACACCGACGCACCTCTCCAACAGAGACGTGGCTTCTTTGGAAATGAACTTCGGGAAACAAATCATCGTCTCCGCGTCCATCGGTTATCTCTCAAGCGAGCCCTTTACTTATGCAATTTACATTGTGATAGCCTTCGTGCTTGAAGTATTATATATTGCTATCACCTTGTTATTTATCTTGCTTAGCATAGGTTGTTGGTGCACTTAGTGAACCTAGTGAATATAGGTTTTGACTTGACAAATTAAACGTTAAGTTTTATTCTGCATTTATTAGAGCCTAAACGGTAATAATTTTAAAATGCCTATTCACCCCCCTCTAGGCAACGTCCATTTCCCTTTCACTTGGCCTACGACAAATTACTTGATTCCTGTAGTGTTGGTTGCATGGCATGCGATGAATATGGTGAAAGGACACGGGTGACGTCTAGAGGGAGAGTGAATAGACATCCTAAAACTACTATAGTTTTAGCTCAAGTAAATACGAACATCCCCAATAATACCACCAGTGGTGCGGGTGATGTGGCCAGGGACGACAACACAAGGTTCTCTTTTGTTCCTGTACCCTCCTCCAAGACTACTCTGACGCTGAAGAAACTGAGGCCATGGCAATGCTTCTCGGTATTAACACCCTCGTCCGCTACTACCGATTGAAGGTCATCACCGAGCTGGACAACACGAACATCACCACTGCCCTCCACGATGAAAACCGGGACATATCAAGAAACTGGTATATCATCCAGGAGGCAAAAGACAAACTACTATACTTTAAATCTGTTGTTTTTAGTCACACCAGAAGAGATGCTAATAGGGTAGCTGATTCCCTGGCTAAGTTATCCAGATCTTTAGGTGAATGAGAGATGCAAGATGAACTACCGCTCTCTGTAAGAGAACTTGTAATGCTTTATGCAAACTCTTGTAACCCCATAAAAGTCTAATACAAGTTCCATTTCTAAAAAAAGTAAATAAGGAATAAAAACAACATTTAATTTATCAAGCATAAAACCTAAATATGCTAGGTTCAACTATGTGCATCAACAAATTATGCTAAGTAAGACAAGCAACTATGTGATAGCAGAATATATAACTTCAACCACGAAGGCTATCACAAAGTTAAGTGCATAAGTAAAGATCTTGGGTGCAGAAATAACCGAGACACACAGAGACGATGGTTTATCTCGAAGTTCACTTTTAAGGAAGCTAATCTCTATTGGAGAGGTGCAGCGGCATAATGCCCCCTGAACGTCATAAAAAGATCACCTTGAGGTGTGGTTGCTCGATGCATACCAAATGACACACGAGTTCTCAACCCTAAGATGCGGAGGCACACCACTCACTGAATGTGACAAATGTCTCACCTTATTCTCCCATGTGTGCGCCACCAAGACGGTCACACAATCCACTATGGGACACTTGAGGGAGGTCATCAAACCCTGCAACCTTGGTGCAATCTTCACAACTTAATTGGAGGCTCATAAGAAATCACCATCAAGGCCACAAAACCGTCTAGGATAGAATCCAAGTGTAACAAGATTCTCACTTTCACCAACTGATTTTTTGTAAAGAACTCAAACCGATGCAACAAATACAACAAATGCAATGGTAAGAACACAATAAGTTCTCAAGTCCTTTACTCCCAAATTCCTTGGGATTTTACTTTCTTGCACTTCTACTTTGTTGCACTTTTACTTTTAGTTTTAAACCACTCCAAAACTATCTTTGTGCATTTAGTTTGTTTAGTGATAGATAATTAGAATAGTGACACTGAAACCACCTGTAGATAATTAGAACTAGACTCCTCTCTACGCCCCTAGGGAGCAACCGTTAGACTGAATGTTTGCCTATTAAACGGCAAACGTCAACTTAGTGTATATGCGTATGAAGAGCTCCCGAGTTGGAAAGAACATTTCTCTTTAGTGTTGGTCATGTATAGTAGACCTCACTTCGCACACCTAAGGCGCGATTGTTAGGCCATAGGTCTGACCACGTGCCAGACCATGGGGGCTTGGCTAGTGGTTAAAAGGTTTGACGATTTAATCGAAAAGATCATTATAGTGAACACACACAGAGCTCCTAGGCGGCTGTGGTCTAAACTAAGCCCACGTGTGCGGCAGTGAGTCATAGGGTGAAAACGAAATGAGGACGGTAAATGAAAGAAGCATATGAAGACGCGCCTTCGACAATTTCTAAGCAGAACAGAGATCACGCACAATTTTTTTAATGCAATACCATTTTCCGTCACAGCGATCGCAACCTTGTAGACACCAGCGATATCAGCGTCACAACATTACGAAGCACCGCCCTAGAGGCGAATCAGGCAAGCTTCTAGATGCTATCATAACACTTAGGCTTGTTCTAGAGGCAGCTTTAAGCGACATCGATAAGACTGTGATGCAGAACCTATATATCAGCTATCATGAAACCCAAAGATAACACACTAAACTTTATATATATATACTATGTGTTTCATAGTATAAATATTACTCCATAACCAAGAAGCGCAAATAAACATGCATGAATACATTGCATATGCTTGAAGATATTAAAGGGACATCGATGACCAATAACAAACTAACCTAGCTACATAGCTAAACTAATTAGTACTATTACAACACAGCGACGATCGTAGACGGGAAAGTCTCGCTCGTTCGTCGGCTCTGGACGTAGCTTCAGACAACACGAGGACGGTCATTCGTGGGCTCCTCAACGTTGGTCATAGCTCCAATCCAGCTGCTGGACTGTAGGATCCATGAACCTTAGTAGGTGAATATAGCGGCCTATCGGGAAGAAGCGATCGTATCGTAGTTGGTAAAGACGACCATCTCGCAGCTGCAATAATAGCAGCGGTCATACAACAAATGCGCGTCCATAGAATTAACAAAGCGCATGTTCATGACGTTGTGTGCTAGCAACTGAACATGATACATTGGATGCACATCCGAGTGAAGAAAGTTGTATCCCGCGTTGAGGAACGCGCGAGCCGCGTCCTAGGGACACCTCCTCCCCAAGATAGCCCAGATGTAGAGTTCATCGACTACATCGGGGCATAGATCCTCCTCCAAAGCGGGCGGGATGATGAACCTTGCCATGGGAGTTAAGAGGAAGAGTATCTTTCTGCTTAGAGTGGACGAACCTATACAGCGCGACAGATGTCTTGTAGACGGGCTGAATATTTTATAGAAGAGCGACTTAGGAATACTATACCGAGCGTGAACCGTATATACAGATAGTAAAGGCCACGCACCATATATCTTATGACGTGTCCATTCGTCTTCAGACTTTTTTAATTCTATTGTACTTTTTAAAATTTCGATTTAATTTTTTTCATTCTTTTGCATTTTCACGCAACGTGATTCATTTTGATTTTTTTATCATTTTTCTGACCGTCACAATTTACTACTCTCGCTTACACCATTTTCGTATATCCTCGTCACCGACGCAAGGATCTCTTGTTTTACTCATGTTTGATGTCCATGTATATTTTTGACACGAAGCTCACAACGTATGATTCAACATCCATGTTTATTTATACCCCTTATCGTTTCTTTTTCTGTATTTTTTAGTTTTGTTTATACGACGTGTTCTTATCCCGTGTTCGTTGCCTCTCGTTTTCCACAACAGATTCTTGAACTAACTCTCGTACACATCATCGGTCCTGAACGTTTTTCGATTCGAACGACCATAGATCATTGCATCTAGACGTAATCGCATTCAACGGGTATGCTAGACATGCTCAATCACAACAAATAGGTCCGACGCAGTCAGAACAAAATAATTGTTTTTGGATGTTTTAGTTGTCCACATTTATGGAGTTCAAATATTTGAGATTTAAACGGTATTCGTTTCACGAAACATAAGACGAGGGAAGAAGAGTCTCACTGTCCATGCCCGCCACACCATACACGGTCTACCTGGTCGCAAAGGAGTCAGCTCGAGCCTACGACCGTACCGAGGTACGGGAAGCCAGGGCCAGCTCGTGCGACAACAGGTCCAGGAGACGAAGCGTAGCATGAACATTTTTTGTATGGTGGGAGGGTTAGAAGATAGAGAGGAAGCACCACGTCGTGCTTCCTCTCGCTCTCACGACCATCATAGAGGCAAATCCGGGTGTGGTCACCGGAACGACGCCTGCAGATGATCGCGGAGGTGGCTATAGAAATGACTCGCGTCCTGCTTCGTCTCACTCTCGTGAGTAGCCACAGCGCCAGCTCCGGGTGTGGTCATCGGAGCACGGGCATGCCGCTAATCACGAAGACGAAACTAAGAATCACAGAGGTGGAGAGATGAGAGAAGCTAGCTAATGAATGGTATCGGGGAAGGTGTTTTATAACCGGCAAGTGAACTCGACGATAGAGCAAGCACGCAATGGTAGGATCACGCTGCCTTCTGGACCGACGTTTGCGAGAACTCGTGGACGTCTACATTCATAGGGTGGCAGGAACGGAACCCACGGTACGACCTAGACGCGCCTCCTGGGAGACTACGTTGTATGGTGCTAGCTCATCTGTGAAAGTGACACACAATACGATATCGCTGAGAGAACCCGTGGATGTCTAAGGTCTATGCCACCACCTCAGCTCTACGACCACGAGAAGATGCGTCTACGATTTACTCTAACAGCAGACATGGGTTGATGGCGCCATGTAGGCCTATGGAGGGCCCTACGTTCATGAAAGACCGCGTGAAATCGCGTCCGGCATGGGCTCACGGCGCCACGTCATCTCTCCAAGGGCCCACGGCCGCGAAAAACCGCGCTCGGCGTGGGTTCACAGTGCCACGTCGCCTGCCAGTGGGCCCCGGAACCCGACAGGTTTGGAGTGCTGTCGCGCTGGGAATGCCTCTCACTGTGCATGGTCCTGCCTGCATACGCTGACGGCGGGCCCATGTCACACGCGTGGTCCACCTTTCAGCGACGCCGGGTACGACGCTGCACGGTACACCCCTCCACGGTATGGAATCTTTCGTCCTGGCCCGTAGCGGGACCCGCCTCACGGAATAGCAGGGCTCCTTTGCGACGTCTCCGTGTGTGCTTTTCGACGTCCATCCCACGATCGAAAACAATCAGAATGACGTGGATAGCAAGTTGAGCCGAAACAATCTAGCGCTATTATTTACTCCTGATAGTGCTTTTAAACCACTCCAAAATTATCTCTATTTTGCAAGAATAAATACTTAAACCTTTAGATCCTCGTGGGATCGATACTTATACTTACACATTGAGGATTTCAATGATCCCCTACACTTGTGGGTATCAATCCCGTAGCGCTGGTACTATCGGTGGCTGGGCGGTTATACCACCCAGGCAGAGTGGATGGTCACACACGCGGTAATGCAAGGGTAGCGCTAGTACGGTAGTACCGCCCGTGATGGGCCGGTACTGTTGTCCAATACTATTGCCTCACTATCGGTGCTAGTATCGGTAAAATGGTGCCTTGAATCAGTAGGATACTAGGAGTTACGCCCACTTTACCGATACTGACCCGATACTTGAACCGATAGTACTAGTCCCTAAATGCCCCAGCGGTACAACCACCAGGAAACACTCCGGAACTAGGGCACGCCTCTACCAATGTCCCAGTTAAGGAGGGTACTGATACATTGCAAACGTATCTTTTTGATGCTCCATGCTTGTTTTATATCATTTGTCCTATGCTTTGTCTACACTTTGAGGTATTTTTATCCACTTTCTGAAACTAACCTATTGACAAGATGCCACAGTGTCAGTTGCCTGTTTTCTTCTGTTTTTGGTTCCAGAAAAGCCAGAAAATAAATATTCTCGGAATTGGACGGGACAAAAGCCAAAGTTAATATTTCACCAAGGGGAACACGGAGCCAGAAGACGAGACGGAGAAGGGCCTCGAGGGGGCCACACCCCCTGGCCCGCGCCTAACGTATCCATAATTTTTGATGTTCCATGCTTGGTTTTATCTACTCTCTTATGTTTTGTCCACACTTTGGAGTACTTTTCATATGATTTCTTGGACTAACCTATTAACAAGAACCACAAAGCGCTTTCTGTTTCTGCTGTTTTTGGTTCCAGAAAGTCAGAAAATGAATATTCTCGGAATTGGACCGGACAAAAGCCAAAGTCGTTATTTTCCCAGAAGATTCACGGAGCCAGAATGAGAGACGAAGGGGGGCCACAGGGTGGCCAAACCACCCCCAGGCGCGGGTCCCCCAGGCCGCGCTAGGGCATGGTGTGGGCCCCCTGGCCGGACACCTACCTTGCTCCTTCGCCTATCAGATCCTCCCGATGCAAAAACCCTAAATCATCAAGCCTCCAGCCACGAAAAGTTCCACAGCGTCGCCGCCACCGAAGGGGAGATTCGGGAGACAGAAAGTCTCTGTTCCAGCACCCTACCGGGACGGGGAAGTGCCCCCGGAGCCATCTCCATCGATCCCCACCACCATCTCCATCACCATTGCTGATTCCATGATGAGGAGGGAGTGGTTCTCTCTCGAGGCTAAGGGTTCTACCAGTAGCTATGTATTCATCTCTCTCTATGCATGATCTTATTGAGATCATGAGCTTGTAATCTATAGATCTACCTTGCTACTCAAGTGCTTTAATAGATCTCTGCTCTCCCCATGTGTGTGAAGTTGACAGTGTGCACACCATGGTGGCACTTAGGCTAGAGATTACAAATACTTGTTATGAGTTATATTTGGAGTTGGATGTCTTTATGAAATTATGGTGTTTGTTGGACCCATCTAGTGCTCAAGGTGACATTGTGGGGTTATCTAGAGGGGAAAGGCTTACTTTGAGGTGTGCTTTTATAGCCCTACCATGGATTAGAGTGTCCAACCAGAGAGTAATTCAGTGTAGTATCATAAAGAAGAATATATTTATATGAGAATATTCACTAGTGAAAGTATGATCCCTAGGCCTTGTTTCTAAGCACTGAAACACCGTTTGCTATTAGATCTATTACATGTTTGCTTACTTCTATCTTTATTTCAGTTTTACTTTAGTATTTTCCACGCTATCAAGATATTTTCTATCACCGTTACTACTTATAATTATCTATACCACTTGTATTTCACTATCTCTTCACCGAACTAGTGCACCTATACACCTGACAAGTGTATTGGGTGTGTTGGGGACACAAGAGACTTCTTGTATCTTGATTGCAGGGTTGCTTGAGAGGGGATACCTTTGACCACTTCCTCCCTGAGTTCGATAAACCTTGGGTGATCCACTTAAGGGAAAACTTGCTGCTGTTCTATAAACCTCTGCACTTGGAGGCCTAATAACTGTCTACAAGAATAGAAGTGCGTAGACATCAAGCTATTTTCTGGCGCCGTTGCCGGTGAGGTAATGTAAAAGTACTCACATCCTCTGGTGTGAGTGCTCGAAGTTATTTCCTTTAGATTCTGCAATTTTGTCTTTTTGTTTCTTGTTTTCACTAGTTAGGCTTAATGGAAAACAACAAAAAAATTAGAGAGCTTTATACTATTTATCTTGAGTTAGGACATGAAGTGTTTGAAGAGAAAATTAAAAAACCTATGGAACTTTATTTGCATGCTAATAGCAATTTTGTTAGTATGAATTCTTTGGACACCATTATTGCTAATGCTATGGAAAAGTCTAAGCTTGGGGAAGCTAGTTTTTATGAAAATGATCTTTTTAGTTCCCCAGCTTTGGAAGATTGCTATTTTATTGCTTATGATGATACCAAACCTCCAATATATGATGATTACAATGATTAATATGATATTTTCAGTCCACCTACTATTGAGGAGAAAATTAATTATGATTACAATATGCCTCCTATATTTGATGATTATGGTGATGAGAATAATAATGATAGCTATTTTGTTGAATTTGCTCCCACTACAATTAATAAGAATGACTATGTTTATGTGGAAAGTATTAATTCTTTTATGCATGTCGCTCATGATAAGAATGTTTTATGTGATTGTTATATTGTTAATTTTATTCATGATGCTACTGAAAGTTATTATGAGAGAGGGAAACATGGTTTTATGTATCTCAGCAACATTAACTTCCCCTCTTTATGTTGAAAGTCTTGAAGTTGCACTTGTTTTGCTTTACTATGCTTGTTGCTTTGTGCTTCCATGACTTGTTTCTTTACAAGATTCCTATGCATAGGAAGTGGGTTAGACTTAAATGTTCTTTGAATTTGCTTCTTGATGCTCTCTTTTACTTAAATTCATATTTCTTATGCGAGCATCTCCTCAAACTATCATGCCTAACTTAAAGGCGTTAAATAAAAGTACTTATTGGGAGATAACCCAAAAGTTTTAGATGAGTCTTGGAAGTTATTACCTCTGTAATAACTTCTCCTTATCCTTTTTATTTGCTTTTTGTGCCAAGTGTAACCTCTAATGAGAGAGAAGTAATGATTGGGAAAGTTGCTCTCCCGAGACAGATTTCTATGCTTCACCGTAAAAATTCGTGTACAATCTCTGTACGTTCTTTTGAGGCGTGAATTTTTGTGCTTCTGCCCCAGGTTGTTATCTAACTCTCGTTATTCAATACTTTTCAATTTGAGCAACAAAATGTCTTCTAAAAAATTCGTCTTTAGCTGCTGGTCTGTTTTGACAGATTTCTGCCATTATTTGCATTTGCTTCTTGTTGGTTCCTTTTTGAGTTCTTTTGGATTTGAGATTTTTTAGGGAAATTCTATAGTAGCTTGTGTTTTAATGGAAGTTTTATTGGTGTTGGAACTGAACCTAAAGACTTATTATCTTAAGTGCACTAATGTTGCTAATAAAGATTGTGTGAAGTTTTGTATGAAGGAAAAATTTCAGGGGTATGGAAGGAATGAGTAATGAGATGAAGGATGGACTAAAGCTTAAGCTTGGGGATGCCACGCATGTCACCCCAAGAAATATCCAAGAAGTACAAGCGTCAAAGCTTGGGGATGCCCAAGGCATCCCCCTCTTCATCAATAAAAATCCCAGGTTTCTTCCGAACACTTCATTTTTATTGTTTCATGCACAGTTGTGTTGTTCTTGGAGCGTCTTCTTTTTTGATTTCGTTTTGGTTTTTTGTTTGATTTGTTTTCTTAGTTTTCCGAATAAATTGGTTAGACCCCCTCTTTCATGCATTGGTTGTCAAATAGTTTGGTTTGGATTGGAAAAGAGTAGGAAAGTTCATGCTTAAGTGGTAAAGAGAACTTGTTTTTGACTATGGCCTATGCTTTGTCATGCCATGCTCGATATTGTTTTGGCATTATGCTTAGTATTCTTTGCTATAGCATGACTTGTTATAAACAATTGAGATTTCTTAATGTGCCTTTGAAGAATCATGCGTTGTTTTAGCATATTAAAGCATAGTATTGTGGTATTCTCCTTTGATGCTTTATTTGGGTTGACTTGGCACTTGCTCACACCATGTTATGACTATCCCAAGTTACCATAGCCTTTGTGATCCTTTAGTTTTCAACTTGTAGTATCACTTTATGCTTTGATCAATGATGTTTTGTCGCTCTGCATGATTATGGCCATTATTGCTCTCTTAGTTGGTCGCTCCCAGTCTTTTGCTAGCCTCCATAACCAAGTATGAGTTCCACTCATGCATCCAACTCCAAATAAAACCAATTTATTCCAAAGAGTCCACCATACTTCATATTAGCATATGCTATTCCAAGTATATTCGTGTTTTTATCTACCTTCCGAATTAAACTTGTTATGAGAAAACTAGTGATTAAAGCTCTCACGAACTTGATGGCACACTTTACTTTTCTTGCCCTTAATAAACTTGAACCATTGTGTCGTCTATGTTGTATATGCTTGCACTTATATGTTGGGGATTAGCAGAACCATGCTATCATGGGGAACGCTTTCAACATTGCACTTGTACTTTGTACCTAGTTGATATCATGCTCTTTTGTCTATGGATGTAAATGGGTGTGAAATGAAAGGGGAGCTTGTAAGTCCATGGAGTTATGTATGTGTGTTAGAGAAACGCCTGGGCCGCTGGTCTAATCCATGCTGTCATGGTGGAAACCTGCAGCGTAACCATAATGAGCTGTCTATGAAGCATTCTTCTTATAAAAACGAGTCAGATATTGAGAAAAAAGAGAAAAATAAAAAAGAGATATGAGAAAAGATGAAAGAGAGAAAAAAGCACCATATTCCCATGGTAAATAAGAAGATTGCTGAGATGCTCGTTGTCTGCTTGCCTTGTCATTTTGATATGGGGATTCTTCCGTATCATCGGGCAAGGGGTACCCCGTTGGTGGTTCTCTATGATACACATGTACTTACTATGACAAGAACTTACCGGTAACTAAACTTGAGTAGCATGAGGAGCGACCCTCGTATTCAAGGGACATGAGATTTCCAACTTATACTTCGTCAAGCATATACACCATAGTTTGTTCACTTTAACCTTAATCACTTCAAGATGCTTATGATAGGGGCAATGAGAGCTGAAAGCTAATAAGTACCATAATTTTTGGAAGCTCTTTATGAGACTTGAATCCCTACTTCCTTCTATGAAGGCCTTTCTTTTACTTTTATGTTGAGTCTCCATCTTCTATCTTTATGCACCTATTGAGAGAGCATAGTGGCCATTCTTAGTTCTATGTGCATTGTCCCAAGACTTGTTGATTGATGCATAGCTTTGATATTGCTTGTTTTAAACTATTTGTATCTAGTCACTCTTATGAACTTTGAAGGTGTCCTATGCATTTATGTTTGATACTCTATGAGGGACAAGCTGAATGCCACTATGCTATGTTTTCTTTATGTGAAACAAACAAACGTCTTGCAAAGCATTGTTATTCATGAATCTTTTGTTTATGCCTTTTCATGTTGCAACATAGTTTCTTTGTCTTATTGCTAGAACTTTGTATTTCATGTTATGATTGAAATACTATGATCCCATTTATCAATGTTTTACAAATACTTTGATCAAGTTTATGATGGTGCATGTCACCTCAAAAATTATTCTTTGTTTTTATCACTTACCTACTCGAGGACGAGCAGGAGTTAAGCTCGAGGATATTGATACGTTTCTAATGTATCCATATTTTTTGATGTTCCATGCTTGGTTTTATCTACTTTCTTATGTTTTGTCCACACTTTGGAGTACTTTTCATATGATTTCTTGGACTAACCTATTAACAAGAGCCATAGTGCCAGCTGCCTGTTTTTTGCTGTTTTTGGTTCCAGAAAGTTAGAAAATGAATATTCTCGGAATTGGACCGGACAAAAGCCAAAGTCGTTATTTTGCCGGAAGATTCACGGAGCCAGAAGGAGAGATGAAGGGGGGCCATAGGGTGGCCAAACCACCCCTAGGAGCGGGTCCCCCAGGCCGTGCCAGGGAATGGTGTGGGCCCCCTGGCCGGACACCAACCTTGCCCCTTCGCCTATAAGATCCTCCCAATGCAAAAACCCTAAATCGTCAAGCCTCCAGCCACGAAAATTTCTGCAGCGCCGCCGCCACCGAAGGGGAGATTCGGGGGACAGAAAGTCTCTATTCCGGCACCCTGCCGGGACGGGGAAGTGCCCCCAGAGCCATCTCCATCGATCTCCACCACCATCTCCATCACCATTGCTGATTCCTATGATGAGGAGGGAGTAGTTCTCTCTCGAGGCTAAGGGTTCTACCGGTAGCTATGTGTTCATCTCTCTCTATGCATGATCTTATTGAGATCATGAGCTTGTAATCTATAGATCTACCTTGCTACTCAAGTGCTTTAATAGATCTCTGCTCTCCCCATGTGTGTGAAGTCGACAGTGTGCACACCATGGTGGCACTTAGGCTAGAGATTACAAATACTTGTTATGAGTTATATTTGGAGTTGGATGTCTTTATGAAATTGTGGTGTTTGTTGGATCCATCTAGTGCTCAAGGTGACAGTGTGGGGTTATCTAGAGGGGAAAGGCTTACTTTGAGGTGTGTTGTTATAGCCCTACCATGTATTAGAGTGTCCAACCGGAGAGTAGTTCAGTGTAGTATCATAAAGAAGAATATATTTATATGAGAATGTTCACTAGTGAAAGTATGATCCCTAGGCCTTGTTTCTAAGCACTGAAACACCGTTTACTATTAGATCTATTACATGTTTGCTTGCTTCTATCGTTATTTCATTTTTACTTTAGTCTTTTCCACGCAATCAAGCTATTTTCTATCACCGTTACTACTTATAATTATCTATACCACTTGTATTTCACTATCTCTTCGCCGAACTAGTGCACCTATACACCTGCCAAGTGTATTGGATGTGTTGGGGACACAAGAGACTTCTTGTATCTTGATTGCAGGGTTGCTTGAGAGGGGATACCTTTGACCACTTCCTCTCTGAGTTCGATAAACCTTGGGTGATCCACTTAAGGGAAAACTTGCTGCTGTTCTACAAACCTCTGCACTTGGAGGCCCAACAAATGTCTACAAGAATTGAAGTGCGTAGACATCAGGGGTGCAGCCGCCTTGGGCACCCCCTCGGCCTCCCCTTTTGTGGCATCCCGCTAAAACCACTACTAGAAAATCGCTGTGTTTTTGGTGCATTGCATCATCATGACTGCATGCTCATCTCATCATGCCACATTGCATTTGAGAATCGTCATCATCTTGCATGGTTTGTTTTAAAACTATTTCCGAAAAGCCTAGTTTTGTTTTCTAAACGCCCCGTCTTTATTTCAAATTGAAACCCGGATCTCCGGATTATTTTGTTTCGTCTAAAAACGGATTCTAAAAGCCTTGTTGTTAATGAATAAAGTATTTATATTATTTTAGGGGGCAGCCGAACCGGGCCGAACCGACCTAGCCGGCCACCCCCAGAAAACGAAAAACCAGATCAAACCCTACCCCAGATCCCTTCCTAACCCCTCCTGTCTCCTCCCTAATCCAACCGCCACACATTTCCCTCCCGCGCGCGCAACTCCCCATCGCCACATCACTCCGGCCAATCCCAGCCCGCCACCTCACCTCCTGGCCCCACCTCCTCTCCAACACACACACACACGCACACACACACCATGCACCAATTCCCTCTCAGCCGCCGCCACCTGGGCGCACAAACCCACCCCTCTCCTGCCGCCTTCCCGCCTCGCACCACGCCACCTCGGTCCCACCCCCACCTGCCCCGTCCCTATCCTCCATCCTCTCCCTCACCTTCCCCGCTAGCCGCATTACTCCTCGTCCCGGCGCCTCCGCCGTCTAGACCACCACCACCTCCCTTGTCGCTCGCGTCCCCGGCAGGACCACGCTCGGACGCGTGTCTCCGTTGCACCGTCTCTGTTCAGAATGCCGCCGCATGCCGTCTCGTGATGCCGCTGGTTGTGCTCCTCAATGCGCTGCACGGCCGTGCCCGGCCTCTCTGCCATCTTCCGGTGTTTCCTCGTGTCAGTTGAGAATAGCCTCGCTCAATGCCAACGAGTCTCCTATCCAGTTCTTTTTCTGAGCCCTTTGTTCCCTGGACGCAATGTGTGGTTTTTACGTCCGTTTGATGTTGGCCTAGTGGAGATGCTGCGGCGTGAAAAGAATCCAAGGAAAATACCGCAACCGACGACACTTGAAGAGCTACATACGAGATCTCCTTCACGGTTTTCGAAGCCCCGAGTTCTCCCTCTCTAACGCCAAGACCCCGAACCGAGTTCTTCGGCATGTACGACAAGATCTTCCAAAGACTCCGGTACCAGTCCAAGATCGCCAATGACGCTCGAAGCCGAAACCCCAAGATCGTCCGCACGAGTCCTATGCCGAGGACCCGGACGCCAAGGTCGCCGACACGGAACGCCAAGTTCTTCATCCCGGACGCTATGACCGTCTACACAGACCCGAAGACCACCGGTACCCGATCCATTCAAGTTCACCATCGACAACAAGGTCGACCGCTTGGAACCCAAGTTCTCCGTCACGACACGACAAGTTCTCCATCTTGTATCCGAACCTCGCCGTTCCCGTCAAACCCTGAGACCGGACCCCGGACCCCCGGAACCCAAGATCTTCCGAACCCAGATGTGTGACCCTAAGCCTCTATTTTTATAATATGACATATACCTGTCGCATCATTAAATCATCATGCTTGCATACATGTCATCTGGTGGGTTGGGTTAAATAGTCGATTCACCTAAATTAAATATGGAGTCTATATGCGGGCTATTCTAGTCTTATTCCGGACTCCATTTAAATTTGTGTAGCGAACCAATGCCATGTTTCGCCTTGTTAATTCAACATTTACTCTGCGGGGTAGATAAATAACATGAACCTTTTAATTAATTGTCGGGACCCCGGTTCCGCTTAATATTGCCTAATTGCACCGCATCTTGCCATGCCATGCATCATATCATAAGCATGCCGGATCTTCTGCCGTAGTATTAATATTGCATCCGGTGTTTCTTCTAGTGTTTGCTTCTTCGCGGATTAGGCCGATGAGTTGATGCGAGTATCGACAAGTTCTCCGGATATGAACCGTCGGCTATGTTTCCAGCGAGCATTCTCCCCCTTTCTACCTATTTTGCTTTTATAGTCTTTATTTCCTCCTATTGATCTATTGCTATCTGTGTCGTGATGCTTTAGTTTCCGTGCACCATTTATACTCCTTGCAGCCTCTATATTGCCATGGACACATCCTATTGCCTGTTGTTTGATAGATAGTCGGCCTTGCGAGTCGTAGTTGCTTGGTTCTGTGTTGCTTCGCATCGTTGTCGTTCCATCGTTGACGGCAAGTTGGCACATGATAAATAGTGGAGATGATCATGACTTTAAATACAACTATTAAATTGCTGGGATAGCTAATGAAAGAGGCATCGGTGGGCAATATATGCTATTTGGTTTTTATGTCAACTTGTGTCCCGTAGGCCCCGAGTACTTGATACCTGTTCCTTGACTATCGCACTATCCGCATATGTGACCATGAATCCCCTTAGCCAGAGCTTGATTCATTTCTTATTTCTTGGGGCCACAAGCTAGTTTGGGGCTTTATTACTATCCTGTACCTATGCCATGCTTTACTGCTTTGTTTAAGATTGTGCGTGGAGCACCTGTACTGTTTTGGATCGTGCCACGTTTTCATGGTATCGACAAGCCTAGTCACACTTTTGGGTTCCCAGTCGTTTACAGCCGTCGTCACAAACCCTGGGTCCGTTCCGGAGCTGGACAACTTCGTTGCGGGTAGCTTAGTGAGGTGGCCCCCTGAAATATTTTATGAATCCTGTGATTGCTTTGTCGTGAAAGCGTCGTTGGGTTTTGATTTGGTTTTTCCGAGGTTGATCATGTGTGTGTTGCTATTTGTGCACCCCTGCAGGGTAAATCTTTCTGAAAGCCGTGTCCGCGGTTATGAACGACTTGGAGCACAGTATCTCGATCATAGACAAGCATAACTAAAGTAGTGCTATGAATTTGACTTAATATGTGACTAGTAATCAGATTCCAATACAACGGAATGGATATTAAAAATGCCAACAACTGGTGGAGCTGGGGTTCCTTGTGTCTTGTTATACCTGCCTAGTAAGTATTGCAACTCTGATGGAATGTGATAAAAGTGCCAACAACTGCTGGGTTTTGGGATTCCTCAGGACAATTATATCTGACTAGTAAATGTTCCAACTACAACGGAATGTTAACTAAAACTGCCCACTACTTATGCTATCAGGATGACTCATGCTATCTATATCTAATTAGTAAGTGCTGCAACTATAACGGAATGAGTAAAATTGCCAACTGTGTGAGTTCCTTGGTTTGACTTCCTCTTTTGGTCTCGAGGGGGAATACCAGGATGGGTATGTTTGGTGTTAGTATCAGGTTGGAACTGAATAGGTCTTTCTTATCTCTCTCTAATAGCCGACAGTTAATCGAGTCTCTATAGGTTGTTTAGGGCATGCTGCGCTGCCGCTTCAGTCCACCATACCTATGTAGGCGATAGCCGCCGAATTCTATCCTCGTCGTGTACTGGCCTCAGTACTGACGCTCCTCTTCTTCCTTTGCCCTTTGTCGGCACCCCTTTTGTTTTAGCAGGTTTGAGATTGACGTCGTTAGCAGGGTTACCCTTCCGGCTTGGCCTGGGCAGGGTTATGGACGCCATTGGTTATTCTTCAGGGATCTTAGCCCCATTTGCATCTTATCCATACTCGGATGTTGTATCGTTTTCAAGGTGATTTGGATCTTTGTACTGTATATCTGTATTCTTGACTCATGGAGTCGTTGTTGTATATAAATGTTCTATGGGTTCCATTGTGGACTAATGTGTAATGGTATTACTTTGTTTTCCACCCACACGCAAGTGCCTGGTGGGCGTCCTTGAATCGTTTCTATGCGGGTTTGGCGGGAAGCGCTAAAATCTGCATAGGGCCGATTTGAGGGTGTTACACCTTTTGCCTATAAGAAGCCTCCGATGCAGAAACCCTAAATCAATCTAGGAGAAAGCCACGAAAACCTCCACAGCGCTGCCGCCACCGAAGGGGAGATTCGGGGGACAGAAAGTCTTTGTTCCGGCACTCTGCCGGGACGGGGAATTGCCCTAGAGCCATCTTCGTCGATCTCCATCGCTGTTGCTGATTCCCATGATGATGAGGGAGTAGGTCTTCCTCGAGGCTAAGGGCTCTACCGGTAGCTATGTGTTCATCTCTCTCTATGCGTGATCTTATTGAGATCATGAGCTTTGTAATCTATACATCTATTCTGCTACTCAAGTGCTTTAATGAATCTCTACTTATCCCCACGTGTGTGAATTTGATAGTGTGCACACCGTGTGGCACTTTGTCTAAGGTTACATAAATACTTGTTATGAGTTATATTTGGAGTTGGATGTCTCTATGAAATTTTGGTGTTTGTTGTAACCATCTAGCGCTCAAGGTGATAGTGTTGGGTTATCTAGATGGGGAAGGCGAACTTTGAGGTGTGTTGTTATAGCTCTACCATGGATTAGAGTTATCCAATCGGACAATAGTTTAGAGTAGTATCATAAAGAGAAGATATTTATATGAGAGTGTTCACTAGTGAAAGTATGATCCCTAGGTCTTGTTTCTAAGCATTGAAACACCGTTTGCAACTAGATCTATTACATGTTTGCTTGCTTCCATCTTTATTTCAGATTGCCTTTAGTCTCTTCCTACCCGCCAAGCTCTTTTATGGTACCGTTACCAGTTATAATTATCTATACCACTTGTATTTCACTATCTCTTTGCCGAACTAGTGCACCTATACACCTGACAAGTGTATTGAGTGTGTTGGGGACACAAGAGACTTCTTGTATCTTGATTGCAGGGTTGCTTGAGAGGGATACCTTTGACCACTTCCTCCCTGAGTTTGATAAACCTTGGGTAATCCACTTAAGGGAAACTTGCTGCTGTTCTACAAACCTCTGCACTTGGAGGCCCAACAACTGTCTACAAGAATAGAAGTGCATAGACATCAAGCTATTTTTCTGGTGCCCTTGCCGAGGATTGAAGAAGAAGAAGCTCCCACGTCAACCACGCGCCATCAAAGCTATTTTCTAGCGCCGTTGCCGGGGAGGTAAGGTAAAAGGTACTCACATCCTCTAGCTACTAAGCTATCTTCTAGTACTATTGCTGGTGTGTGAGTGCTCGAAGTTATTTTCTTTAGATTCTGCAATTATATCTTTTTGTTTCTTGTTTTTATTTTCACTAGTTAGGCTTAATGAAAAACAACAACAAAAATCAGAGAGATTTATAGTATTTATCTTGAGTTAGGACATGAAGTGTTTAAAGAGAAAATTAAAAAACCTATGGAACTTTATTTGCATGCTAATAACAATATTATTAGTATGAATTCTTTAAACACCATTATTGCTCATGCTGTGGAAAAGTCTAAGCTTGGGGAAGCTAGTTTTTATGAAAATGATATTTTTAGTCCCCCAAGCATGGAGGAGAAAATTTACTTTGATGATACTATGCCTCCAATATATGATGATTACAATGATGAATATGATATTTTCAGTTCACCTACTATTGAGGAGAAAATTAATTATGATCACAATATGCCTCCTATATTTGATGATTATGGTCATGAGAATAATAATGATAGCTATTTTGTTGATTTTGCTCCCACTACAATTAATAAGAATGACTATGTTTATGTGGAGAGTATTAATTGTTTTAAGCATGTGGCTCATGATACGAATGTTTTATGTGATAGTTATATTGTTAATTTTATTCATGATGATACATAAAGTTATTATGAGAGAGGGAAACATGGTTTTATGTATCTCAACAATATTAAGTTTCCCCTCTTTATGTTGAAATTTTTGAAGTTGCACTTGTTTTGCTTTCCTATGCTTGTTGCTTTGTGCTTTCATGACTTGTTTCTTTACAAGATTATTTTTCATAGGAAGTGGGTTAGACTTAAATTTGTTCCATATTTGCTTCTTGATGCTCTCTTTTACTTCAACTCATATTTCTTATGCGAGCATCATCGAAATTATCGTGCCTAGCTCAAAGGTGTTAAAGAAAAGTACTTCTTGGGAGATAAACCAATAGTTTTCTTAAGTCTTGGAAGTTATTAATTCTGTAATAACCTCTCCTTATATTTTTATTATTTGATATTTGTGCCAAGAATAACCTCTAATGAGAGGGAAGTAAGATTTGGGGAAGTGCTGTCCCGAAACAGATTTTTGTGCTCCACTGTAAAAATTCGTGAATAATGTCTGTATGTCGGATTGAGCTGTAATTTTCTGAATAAATCCCCCAGGTTGTTAGATAACTTTAGTTAGTTCAACACTTTTTGATTTGAGCAACATAAGGACTTCGAAAAAATCGTTTTTCACCTACTGGTCTGTTTTGACAGATTTCTGCCATTATCTGCATTTGCCTCTTTATCGATTTCTTTTTGGGTTATTTTTGGTGAATTGAGATTTTTGAGGGAATTGCTACAGTAGATTGTGTTTTTAATGAGAAGTTTTTCTGTTTTAAAAATAAACCCCAAAGTTTTATTATCTTTTGAATGCACTAATGTTGCTAATAAAGATTGTGTGAAGTTTTGTATGAAGGAAATTTTCAGGTGTAGGGAAAGAATGATGTAATGAGATGAAGAATGGACAAAAGCTCAAGCTTGGGGTTGCCACCCCGTTTCACCCCAAGAAATATTCAAGAGGTACAAGCGTCAAAGCTTGGGGATGCCCAAGGCATCCCCTTCTTTATCAATAAAAATCTCAGGTCTTTCTAGACACTTCGTTTTTATTGTTTCATGCACTATTGTGTTGTTCTTAGAGCGTCTTGTTTTTTGTTTTCTTTTGCTTAGTTTGCTTGAATAAATTGGTTGGACCCCCTCATTCATGCATTAGTTTTCAAATAAAGTTGACTTGGATTGGAAAAGAGTAGAAAGTTCATGCTTAAGTGGTATAAAAGGAGCTTGTTTTTGACTGTGACTTAGACTTTATCATGTCGTGCTTGATATTGTTTTGGCTTTATGCTTAGTGATTTTTGCTATAGCATGACTTGTTCCAAAAAATTGATATTGCTTAATGTGCCTTGAAAGAATCATGCGTTGTTTTAGGATATAAAAACATAATATTGTGGTATTCTCCTTTAAATGCTTTATTTGGGTTGACTTGACGAATGCTCACACCATGTTAAGACTATACCAAGTCACCATAGCCTCTATGATCATTTAGTTTTCGACTTGTAATATCACTTTATGCTTTAATTAATAATGTTTTGTCGCTTTGCATGATTATGGCCATTATTGCTCTCTTAGTTGGTCGCTCCCAGTCTTTTGCTAGCCTCCGTACCAAGTATGAGTTCCACTCATGCATCCAACTCCAAATAAGACCAAGTTATTCCAAAGAGTCCACCATACCTACCTATTATCATTTGCTATTCCAAGTATATTCATGTTTTTATCTACCTTCCGAATTAAACTTGTTATGTGAAAATTAGTGATTAAAGCTCTCACGAACTTGATGGCACACTTTACTTTTCTTGCCCCTAATAAACTTGAACCATTGTCTCATCTATGTTGTATATGCTTGCACTTATACGTTGGGATTAGCAGAACCATGCTGTCATGGGGAACACTTTCAACATTGCACTAGTACATTGTACCCAGTTGATATCATGCTCTTTTGTTTATGGATGTCGTCGGTGTGAAATGAAAGGGGAGCTTGTAAGTCCATGTAGTTATGTATGTGTGTTAGAGAAACGCCTGGGCCACTAGCCTAAGCCATGCCTAATCATGGTGGAAACTTGTAGCATCACCATAGTGAGCAATCTATGAAGCATTCTTCTTATAAAAAAAGAGATAGAGATTGAGAAAAAGAAAAAAAAGATGAGAAAAGAGGAAAGAGAGAAAAAAGCACCATTTTCCCATGGAAAATAAGAAGATTGCTGAGATGCTCATTATCTGCTTGCCTTGTCATTTTGATTATGGGATAACTCCTGTATCATGTGCAAGGGGTACCCTGTTGACGGTTCTCTATGATACCCATGTACTTACTATGACAAGAACTTACCGGTAACTAAACTTGAGTAGCATGATGAGCGGCCCTCATATTCAAGGGACATGAGATTTCCAACTTATACTTTGTCAAGCATATACTCCATAGTTTGTTCACTTTAACCTTAATCACTTCAATATTCTTATGATAGGGGCAATGAGACCTGAAAGCTAATAAGTACCATAATTTTTGGAAGCTCTTTATGAGACTTGAATCCCTGCTTCCTTCTATGAAGGCCTTTCTTTTAATTTTATGTTGAGTCTCCATCTTCTATCTTTATGCACCTATTGAGAGAGCATAGTGGCCATTCTTAGTTTAATGTGCATTGTCCCAAGACTTGTTGATTGATTCATAACTTTGATATTGCTTGTTCTTAAACTATTTGTATCTAGTCACCCTTATGAACTTTGAAGGTGTCCTATGCATTTATGTTTTGCTACACTATGAGGGACAAGCTGAATACCATTCTCATTATGTTTTCTATATGTGAAACAAACAAACATCTTTCAAACATTGTTATTCATGAATCTTTTGTTTGTACCTTTTCATGTTACAACATAGTTGCTATGTGTTATTGTTAGAACTATATCTTTCATGCTATGTTAAAGTACTATGATCCCAGCTATCAATGTTCTACAAATACCTTGATCACGATTATGATGGTGCATGTCACCTCAAAAATTATTCTTTTTTATCACTTACCTACTCGAGGACGAGCAGGAGTTAAGCTTGGGGATGTTGATATGTTGCAAACGTATCTATAATTTTTGATGCTCCATGCTTGTTTTATATCATTTATCCTATGCTTTGTCTATACTTTGAGGTATTTTTATACACTTTCTGGAACTAACCTATTGACAAGATGCCACCGTGCCAGTTGCATGTTTCCTTCTGTTTTTGGTTCTAGAAAAGCCAGAAAATGAATATTCTCGGAATTGGACGGGACAAAAGCCAAAGTCAATATTTCACCGAGGGCAACACGGAGCTAGAAGACGAGATGGAGAAGGGCCTCGAGGGGGCCACACCCCTGGCCGCGCGGCCTGGCCCACGCCTGGGGGGTGCAACCACCTCGGTCACCCCCTCGTCCTCCCCTTTCACCTATAAGAATCCTCCGATGCAGAAACCCTAAATAGATCCGGGAGAAAGCCACCAAAACCTCCACAGCGCCGCCGCCACCGAAGGGGAGATTCGGGGGATAGAAAGTCTCTGTTCCGGCACCCTACTGGGATGGGGAATTGCCCTCGGAGCCATCTCCATCGATCTTCACCACCATCTCCATCGCTGTTTCTGATTCCCATGATGATGAGGGAGTAGTTCTTCCTCGAGGCTAAGGGCTCTACCGGTAGCTATGTGTTTAGGTCTCTCTCTATGCGTGATCTTATTGAGATCATGAGCTTTGTAATCTATGGATCTTCTGCTACTCAAGTGCTTTAATGAATCTCTGCTTATCCCCACATGTGTGAAGTTGACAGTGTGCACACTGTGTGGCACTTTGGCTACAGTTACATAAATACTTGTTATGAGTTATATTTGGAGTTGGATGTCTCGATGAAATTGTGGTGTTTGTTGGAACCATCTAGCGCTCAAGGTGATAGTGTGGGGTTATCTAGATGGGGAAGGCGAACTTTGAGGTGTGATGTTATAGCCCTACCGTGGATTAGAGTTATCCAGCCGGAGAGTAGTTCAAAGTAGTATCATAAAGAGAAGATATTTATATGAGAGTGTTCACTAGTGAAAGTATGATCCCTAGGCCTTGTTTCTAAGCATTGAAACACCGTTTGCAACTAGATCTGTTACATGTTTGCTTGCGTCCATCTTTATTTCAGATTGCCTTTAGTCTCTTCCTACCCGTCAAGCTCTTTTCTAGCACCGTTACCACTTATAATTATCTATACCACTTGTATTTCACTATATCTTCGCCAAACTAGTGCACCTATACACCTGACAAGTGTATTGGGTGTGTTGGGGACACCTCCCTGAGTTCGATAAACCTTGGCTAATCCACTTAAGGGAAACTTGCTGCTGTTCTACAAACCTTTGCACTTGGAGGCCCAACAACTGTCTACAAGAATAGAAGTGCGTAGACATCAGGTACTATCAGCGATCACCGGTACTACCGGTCATCAGACAACACACAGCCATCAAGAAAGGACTTATCTCTCAAAAATGGTAAGGCTTTGGGGGTGCAATTTGGGTTTTTGTACGGACTCCCTCTTGATAGTATGGTGTTCCTACAACTAAAAAAAATAAAGAAAAATAGAAAAAACATCGTCTTTGAGAGTCTTCTTAAAGAGGGGTCTCACACCATCTTTATGCAAATGTAGGATGTACCTATGAAGCTTGTGCACCGAATTAATCCCCTAATGAAGTTGTCATCTACTCCAAAGCACTTAGAGAGGGAAATACCCTTTCACCAGTCATAATTATTGAAGGAGGAGAATAGCTCGTTCCAATCCACACCGTCGGAGTCCAGCGGCTCCACCTTGACTGTCGAGGGCTAGCCTATGATGACGATGTCTTGTTCCTCTTATTTGTTGTGTCCCTTGCAACGTAGAAATCGATCTTTGCTGCACATACTTCGGGTGCACCTGGAGGAACCTTGACATAGGTATGCTCAATGGGCACCCGACTACATCCTACCTGGTGCGGCCTAGTGGACGTCCCACTCAATGACCTGCCAAGGTCCATGATGCCGATGACGGTTCGGCTGGTACGAAGCCCATATGGGCAGGACTCCAAGCGCGCAAGACAAGTAAAGCTCACGACTAGAGTTCGAATCCAACTTGTAATCGACTCGTATTGGTACTTGAGACCTAGCCTCCCCGTATATAAAGGCTAGGAGGGTCCAACGAGCATGAGAGACACCATAATAAACAATAGATCTACAGATCACAACACCCATAGCATACGCCAGATCCAATCTGTGCATCCACCGCCATCTCAGCGCCCCTATAACCTTCGGTTCATCAATAATCAAGAGTAGACAGAGTAGGGTTTCCCCTGGGGCCTAAACCTGGGTATACCTCGTGTCCCGTGTTGCTTGCCTATTAGCCAAACGAGATCTCCATCTCACCCCTCTTCCTCAAACCCAAGTCCATAACAATAGGCATTGATGAGTTAACCCCTCGTCAATTGGTGCCGACCGTGGGGATTAGGCGCGCTGATGTTGCGATCTCGACGGCCCCATCACCCACGATCTACGATTTGCCGGTTTTTGAGGAGAAGATATGCTTCAACGTTTCTACTTCATCACCATCGACAAGATCACGATCGACCGACTCCATGACACCGACATTTTCAGTTTTTCCATCATGGTCAGGTCTCTGTGAGTCGGCAAAGGCTCCATCACTGTATTCTATGCTGAGGCACGCATGCAGATCGGCATCCGTCATCCGGCCGCAAGATGTTGCCATCGAGAAATTTATGAGAATAAACGTGCAGCTGAACCAAGGCCGACCCATCCGCCCGTTTGTGGCCTCTGATCCTTGAAATAGGGATCATATTGATGTTCCGTCTGCCGCCGTCACAAGATCCAATCGTGTCTCAGCAGAGTTAGCAGATAGAGTCTCAGAGTGCGGAAGGACAGAAAAGGTTGATCCGACGCAGAAAAACAGGAAATCAGAAAAGCTTCGAAGCATAGGAGCCTGACTCGACTCGTAACAACACTAATTGCATGTGTCAGGCAAATACATGCAAAACTATACAAAACGGGTCATCTCTGTTGATCCAATTGGTGTCCGACTGCATGAACAAAATATCAAAGGCATCAGATCTCTTTGATGGGTCAAGTCTAGGCCTATTATTTTATATCATGCGAGCAAAACAACAAGGAACAGTGCGATACATGATCAGTAGGGCAAGGTCGTGTCCTCGTAGAGGCTAACCGATCAAGTTTCAGTTTTAGTTGGAGAAGGATTTGACTACGTGACGACGTGGTATCACACGCAAAAATAAAAGGATTTCAAATCGTGTCGGCGGATGAGGAAAAAGAAAACATGCTTATGCAAGCAAGATTCTGCCGAAACGTGCTTCGCTCATCAATCACATACTGAACAGCACTTCTCCATCCACAACGATGACTCCTACCGAAGACCCACTGCCGCGTCGACTACGTCCTCCATGCGATCCGTCGACTATGTCCTCCATGCAACCCATCGACTTCCTCCGACCTCGTTGACTCGACGCTCGAGGGGCTGAGCCAGCTCTACCACGCGACCCGCTGAATCTTCGGCTCCGATGACCCGATACCGCGTCGACTCCTTCCTCTAGTGACCCGATGGCCATATCGGCTCTCTCTGCCACACGACCCTCTGCTGTCATCGGCTTAGGCGACCCGTGGGCTCCATCAACTGCGGTGACCTGCTGCGGTCTCCGACTGTGGTGGTCCGCTATAATCTTCGGCTGCGGCGACCTGCAGGTTACATCGACTCCCACGATCCACCGATTGCATCCACTCCCGCAGCCCGCCGGTCATATCGGCTCTTGCGACCGTGACATGCCGGTTGCATCGGCTCCCGCGATCCGCCGATCGCATTGGATCCCGCGACCCATTCACCTTGTCGACAACCAACAAAGTTAAGTTCTCTACTTAGAATTGATTTATTTCTTACTTTAATCTGACTCGATACACTCGGGGGTTGCACCCTCTTCGAGTAACCTAATGTTCCATCGACTATACGCACTCGAGCATATCATACACGACAGCCTGGGTAGTTGATTCTATCTGATCATCGAATCCTTAAACTCCGAGTACCTCGGCAAGGTACTCAGACTAAGGGTAATCAGGCTAACAAAAATACTTCGCATACACTGAAAAAGTGTCGACACGATTGGCACCAAAATTTTACTTGACAAGGCGACAGCCAAATTTTCTTTACAAGATACATATACTTCATAATTCTTTGCATTTTCTATAGCTTACAAGGATGCCAGACTACACCAAGTTATTCTATAGGATCCTCCAACAGGAGTTGACAAAAAAACTGGCTATGCCATAAACTCAAGACCCAAGTAGAGTCCCTCCTCGGATGGTTGCACCGCTTGATGCTACATAGACGCGCCACTGCCTGCGCACTCGACAGAAGCGACTACGTCGACTCCATCTGCATTGTTGCATGATCTTCTACGTCAACTCCGATGGCAACATTGAATCTTGGTTCCTTATACGTGAGACACTCACTCGATGCACTTCTGGGTCAGTGGCTTCTCATCGCATGATTGTCAAGTGCGACAACATGATAAAAGACCTGAGTCTTTGCCCGAGTCTATGACTCGGCCGAACACTCGGGGGCTACTCCAATATGGAGCACTGGTTGCGCACCCGACGTACTTCTGAGTCCAGTGTACAACCCAACATTCATTGGTCGAGTGGCACGCTCTGACTCCTCACTCGAATCAACGATTCGATTAAGGACTCGGGGGCTACTCCCATAGGGAGCGTTGTTCGCGCATTCGACAAAGTGTGGACGCCAACGGATCCGTAGAGTTTATCCGGACAAAGTGTCTATGACTATAAGTCTCTGCTTGAGTCTATGACTCGAACAGACACTCGGGGGCTACTCCAATAGTGAGCGTTGGTCGTGCACCCTATAGAAAACAAAAGATTTACAGTACACTCTGTTGTGTCAACTACGTCTACAATGTCAACTCGCTTATCGCAATCAAACTTTTTGGCAACTCCGTCCACTTACATTTCAATGTCAAGTTCAGAGACAACGTCTCCTTGGACACCCGAATCGCCTCCGTGGTGATAACCATTCGGATGCTGTGTCTACGACACAAAGATAAGACCTACAGATCTAATCTGATAGTCTGGCAACCCCATCCACTGTGCTCTACCAGTTTAATACTGTGTCCACGACATGAAGAAAATCCCGACGGACACGTTGGGTACATACTTATTAACTGGAGTTTGGCTTAGTAAGGCCTCCGCGACATGAGTCGAACTACTCCAGCAATTTTCGAATTCGAGCCCCGGGGACTCGTGTTTGAGTATGTGATGTTGCTTTTTCCCTAGAGCAATTAACTAGTCCCGATCCTTCTAGTGCAGCAGGCACATTTACCAACATCCCTATGAATGGCTACAAATTTGGCTAACCTAATGAACTTCTAGGTGAAGTGCTTCACACTTGATACAACTGTCGACTTCGACTACCAAATGCAAGACACAAGATTTGTAAGTCTCCACCCGAATCTATGATTTGCATGGACAATCCGGAGCTACTGACATAGGTATGCTCAATAGGCACCCGACTACATCCTACCTAGTGCGGCCCATCAGAAGGCCCACTCGATGACCTGCCAAGGTCCATGACGCCGATGACAATTCTGCTGGTACGAAGCCCATATGGACACGGACTCCAAGCGTGCAAGACTAGGAAAGCTCATGACTAGAGTTTGAATCCAACTTGTAACCGACTCGTATTGGTACCTAAGACCTAGCCTCCCCATATATAAAGGCTAGGAGGGTCCAACGAGCAGGAGAGACGCCACAATAGACAATAGATCTACAGATCACAACACCCATAGCATATGCCAGATCCAATCTGCGCATCCATCGCCATCTCGACGCCGCTGTAACCTTTGGTTCAACAATAATCAAGAGTAGACAAGCAGAAGTAGGGTTTCCCCCGGTGGCCTAAACCTGGGTAAACCTCGTGTCTCGTGTTGCTTGCCTGTTACCCGAATGAGATATCCAGTGCAACCCACTTCCTAAAACCCAAGTTCATAATAATGGGCATTGATGAGTTAACCCCTTGTCAAACCTAGTCACAGATACCTCATCAAAATCATGGGCGTGAAGCTCCATGTAGGGGTGAAAATGGAGCGCATATGGTCGAATAGCAGTGAAACCATGTATGTAACCATATTTTTCTCAGATTTGCAGTCGAAGCTGATAGTGCCTAGACACGACTATGGAATCGAAACCTGTCGATTACGGATATGGGACAACATACAATACGAATATGCTTCGGCAACAGATAGATGTTTTGTCGGATGTCGCTTAGAAAATAGGACTAACATGTAACAAGTATTATGGATCAACTTCTCACTACAAGACAACGATATGATGACAATAGTACTCACTCATAGGGTGAATGCTCAAAATTAACTTTATGTCTTGATATTTTCTAAAATTGTCCTTCAGGAAAGGTATGTGGCTCCATGAGTTGGGTTGTAGTTCTATATGATAGTTGTCCTATGATTCTAGGTATCCGGTGCTAGATAGTTTACAGATAGTTGCTAGATATAATTATGAAATACAGTACCTTCGGATACAAACGGATACTAGAGAAACCACTTCCTTTTCCATACCCTTTCCATCACTGTCCATATATGTGACCATATCCTGCAACTATCTGACTGTATCCGGATTTTTATTCTGTAAGCCTTTGGTCGAACAATCGGTCATAAATAATCCATACCGTTTTTCATCCCTAGCTCCAGGGATGTGCGGTGTTTTCCTTCTCCTCTTGGCAGGTCACTATCCGCCCCTCGGGAGCGAGGAACTCTGACTCTTGCCAGCTCTACAATTGGTGATGTTAAGCTTGGACTTTGGCTAACTGAACCTCCATGTTACCGAGTTGTATGCGCATGGCTAGCTCTGTTGACTCGAAGGTGCTAAACCACCACCATTGTCTGTCGCACAATATCTCCGAGGTGTAGTGGCCGTACCGTCGAGCCGAACATTGTAGAAGCCAGTGCAGCTCTTCACGGAGAAATGTAACAGCATCCCATGGCCAGCGCAACATGATATAATGGCTCTATTTGGCTGCGATTTGGCGGGGTAACGATGGGGCGGGGTTTGCGGCGGTCGGATCAGGTGGAAAACCGACGAGTCGACCGATGCATGTAGAATGCAAACATGAACTTTGTAGTTTATTGTCACATATTCCATATATTTGCATGTTATATCCATGTTTTATATTGATTTTTGAAGATTTACCAATGATCCCTTTTGTTTGTTTTTAACACTATAGAACATGAAAATCTTGTTTTATGTATTTTTAACTTTCAAGGACCTTTGTGAACTAAAAAGGACCTAGAATATTTGAAGATTATTTTTCATGAAGACAAAACAACTGGAGCACTAGAAACTCACGAGCGGAGCTCAGAGGCATGAAAGAGCTCTCAACCTCTCGGTGCTCCTGCTCTTGCGCCACCGTGATGAATCTTCATACCCTCGGGCACATTCTGAATCGCCCTGGCTCGATCCTCTTCAAAGTTGAGGATCACACTTGCCCTGTGGTGCTGGACTTACATGCAGCCATAGGGTCATTATGCCTACTCGGCGGACCTAAATGACCCAAGGTGGAGTTTGTGGCTATTCATCGTGATCTGAGCCTCGCAAGTTGAGATCTTCGTTGGCCTCCTATGCACACCACAGAACTTTGGCTCTAACTGCGACATGCTACTTAAAAAACAAAAATCATTAGACACATATAGCAATTAAATTAATATACCATCTACAAACAACTAATCCACAAATAATTATTTTACTTATCAATACACAAAAAACTAATCTAGAAACAATTTAGCATCTACAAACAACTACTTTACTTAGCAATATACAAACAACTAATCTACAAACAATTTAGCATCTACAAACAACTAATCTACAAACAATTATTTTACTTAGCAAATATAAACAACTAATCTACAAACAATTTAGCATCTATATAGCAATATAGCAAGTAGCAATGTATATATGGGGATATGGGGAGGGGGAGGGGAGATGGGAGAGGTGGAGGGGAGAGGGGAGGCTTACCTTGCGACAATATGGCGCGGGCGACGATGCGGAGGACGGGGCCCGATGCGGGTGATGACATATCGGACGGGGCCGATGCGGGCGACGACGCGACGGACGACGGTGGGCGAGGAGGACAACACGATGGCGGCACAAGGTGGAGATTAGGGATGAGACGTAGGGGCGCTGCACGAGGTTGGGTGATGATTAGGATGGGGTGGGTCAGGGCGGGGGGTATATTAAATTAGCAGCGGCACACTGATACCTAGTGCGCTGGCGATAAGTGTCGGTACGGCCCGGGTCGGGGCTTGGGGTGGGCCCTAGCTATACCCCTGGCGCGACAGTATCTCTGGGAAAGGAATATGCCCGAGAGGCAATAATAAATGGTTATTATCTTATTCCAGGTTTATAATAGATATTTATTTATCATGCTATAATTGTGTTAATAGGAAACATTAATACAAGTGCGTTTAATAAAAAAAGAAAAAGGTTCCTAGTAATGGCTCTCATTACACTAGCTTGTTGATTCACTAATGATCAAGGTTTCCTGATCATGAACACTGGATGTTGTTAATAAGAAGGTCATGTCATTGGAGAATGATGTGATGAACATTCACCCACGGTAGATTTAGCAATATGATCATGTTCTCAAGTTTATATTGCTATCTCATTCAAAGTAACTTTAATCCTTAGACCATGAGATCATGTCAAATCACTAACTCTGGAAGAGTACTTTGATTCCATCAAAATTCACACTGTAACAGGGTGATTATAAAGATGTCATTGAGTATCTGGAAAGTGTTTGTTGAGGCTCGTGGATCAAGAGTGGGATTTGTCAATCCCGATAATGGAGAGATATACCCAGGGCCCTCTCGGTGATATCACATCGACATAGCTTGCAAGCAAGTGATAAGATCACTAAGAATGTTACATCACGGGAACGAGAAAAGGGTACTTATCAGTAACGAGATCAAACTAGGTATGGCTAATGCCAAATGATCGGATCTCGGACAAGTAAAATATTGTGAGACAAAGGAATTGGTTACTGCGAAAAAGGTTCACGCGATCACTAGTTCATCTTCGAATAAGTGGGAGTCATTATGGATCTTCAGATCTCACTAATGATTATTGATTGGATATAGTCTTGATCATGTCCACTTAGTTCACGAACCCATAGGTAGACACACTTAAGGCTCGTAGATGCATTTGAGTGGATAAGGAACGCAGGAGAAAATACTAGACAACGCAGAAATTGTTCTGACAAATCCATCGGACTAGTTTCGGTGTATTGAAATATTGCAAGGTGATAAAATGTTAACGTGTTCATTACATTAAGTGTTCATTAAATGAAGTGTTCATTAAATTGAGTAGCATTAAACCAAGTGAATTGAAGTGCTTTAATGGAAAGACCTTTGGTTTTTTGGGTGGAATTTTAATGGGAGAAAGTGGAGATGAATAATTGTGAGTGGAGTGTCCACCCACATCAATGAGGGAAGAGGTGGGGAACCCTCTTGGCCGCCGGCCATGGGAGGGGCTGCCCCTTCCCCCTATAAAAGGAGGGGTGGATCACCTCCCCTCTCACTCATTCCTTCCTCCTCTCATATGCCCTTTGGTTGGAATCTTCCTCCCCTTGCTATCCTCGTCCATTGCCACGAGCACGGTGCTTAGGCGAAGCCCTGCTCAAGTTTTCTCCACCTGCACCAGCACCATGTCGTAGTGCTGCTGGAGTTCCTGAGGATGCACTACTTCTGCTTCCCAACTAGAGCAAGGGACGGAGGTCATCAACACTCCGAACATGTGACCGATTATGGAGTCACTACCCCTTTGTGGTGTTGATCGTCTTCGTGTCCTTGAGGATAGCTGCGTACAATCTACAACAACCATGTTTGTTTGCGGGAACATTATCCCGCTTATGGTGTTCAAGGGTGAGTCCTTCTAAAACCGTTACAAGTATCATATAGATTCGATCTTGGCAGTTCCAATCGTAGGATTTTTTTTTGTTTTCCATGCAATGAACCCCATCAGTGGTATCAAAGCCGTGTCTATGCATAGATACTATAGACGGTTAGAACACATAGAGATGTGGACGTTGATGATCATGTTATTGCATGATTTCATGAATTTGGATCATGCTGGCATGTTGGGATGAAGCGATCTAGACTAACTTTACATGTCCTCACACATGAGACTTGTCCCACGCTTGACATGCAACTTGTATTGCATAAGTGTCTTAGCGGGTTTCTGTCTCTCCCAGCATAGTCATGACCTAATTTAAAATGGTTTGCTAATAACTTGATTATCACCATTGTGGTTGAAGTTCATAGGTAGAATGGTTATTTCCTAGAAAGCCCACGGCCATGTAAAATATGAAAAAATAAATTAGAGGCATCTAACTTGTTTTTGCAGGTCATGTGATGTGATATGGTCATTGATACAAAGCTTGTTGTATATAATGAGATTTATTGCAAGTTAAACAACCGACATGAGACATATGGTTGGCTTTAGTTTTTTTATGGCATGCTGCTATGCCTATGGAATGATGGAGATCGTAATGACGCACAAGATGGAGACCAAGTGCAAGAAAGGGCCATATCATATCACATATTATATATGCATGTGATGTTTATCCCTTTTATGCATCTTATTTTGCTTATGTCTTGCTTAGTTCTTGGCGGTAGAATTATAAGATGAACCCTCCCACTAAATATCAAGATAAAAATATGTTATTCCTTTGTATGCACCGTTTGTCGTTTCGAAGCACCACATGATGATCGGGTGTGATAGACTCTACCTTCACATACAATGGGTGTAAGACAGTTTTACACACGCGAATACTAAGGTTCTACTTGGTGATCCTAGCATGTAAAGACATGGCCTCGGAACATGAACTGAAAGGTAAAATGCGAATCATATGAATGATATGATGTCCATATGATGCTCGCCATTAGAGCTGCACCACCGCACGTGATTCTCGATCACGGTGTAGTGAATTTGGTTCAAGTAATCACTATAAATGACTAGAGGGATGTCGTTTTTGAGTGGGATTTCTTATAGTGATTTTGAATTAACTTGAACTCTATCTATTATAAACCTAGTATAGATTAGTATTTGCAAATATATTGTAGATCATGGCACCCCCACGTTCAATTTGAATGCAATCCTAGATAGAGAAAAGCTGCAAGATAATGAGTCTAACTTCACCAACTGGCACCACAACTTGAGGATTTTCCTCATGGGAATTAAGAAGTCCTATGTGCTAGCACTACACCACGGAGCTCGAGCGCTCGCGCTTATAAACACCAAGGAACAACCTTAGTCGCTGTGCTACAAAAAAAAGCCATCACGGATAACTGCGTCGGGGATTCACGAACAACGACGGATTTTTTGGCGTGGCACAATGTGATCCGCCGAACTAGTGCTTCCGCAGCAGCAAGGGGGTTACGCCGTAGCCCATGTAGGAAGGCACTACCTTAGGTGTCGTGGCAGTTTTGAGATGACGACACAATATCGTGCCACCCTACATAACCCATGCACGACATAATTTTAGTGCCCCCAATGATGCTTCTAGGCGCAACAATTTAGCCAGCGGTTTCTATATTTAGGGTTCCCCTTATTTGCACCAAATCACACATGATGCTTCCAAATACCACAACACAAATTTAAATATATAGCATAACAAAGTATCCAACACATACATCGTAGCACTACAAAAGGAATCATAATCCATTTTGACACATCCATCACACAAGTTTTGAAGAGAAGTTTAAGTGTAATCGAATTCACACTGATTAACTCAATCTTTGACCGGTAGGGAATTCATCTCGTCTAGGGTAAAAAGTGCTATGATGAAGTGTTGATTGCTTGGTCTTTAGTTAAGTCTGCGGCAAACTCCTAATGAACAAGGAATAAAAATAACTATAAATCACTTTGCTGCAAACAAGGAAATATGTATAGTAGCATATATACTAGCTAAAAGACTAGACATACTTTTGTTCCATCGAACAATAGAAATATATCTACTGTTGGACCAAAGAGCTCCTTCTGCCTTCATGATCTATGAAGACAGTAGATACATATTTGTCAGGATGTGCGCATTAGATAAATCTGGTAGTTGGGAATCAATATTCACATACATTTGCAAATGGCCAAGCAATGTTGACGTTAAGAGCTTGGCCCAACTTCTTAACCTTTTCGATAGGCCTAGGCAGGGGCAGATGCTTTTCCACTACAACATCAATCAGGACAGCGCAGTAATCCCCTAACGGTTGTCCATCATCCCATAGTGCATGCTTGTCTATGCAAGTTAACTTCCCAAATGCAATTGTCCTATCACTTGTCATGGATCGTAGACCCACTCTTGATTCAATCTATAGGAAGTTGATGTAGCATCAACAACATATGCATTCCTGACAGCTAACATACGCATGGAAGACATATACCTAAGTTGCGTAGTTAGTCGAACTCAAAGACTTGAGAACATCCTCTTCGTGGTGGTCCTCAGACTATAAAAGTGCAGAGTCCAACAATTGCAATGCATAACACGGTAATAGGAAGAAGTATTGAATTGTGCAATGATCACCTGCAACAAGGGCATGAAAACTAGAGGCCTAGAACAACCACCTCCTGATTTATTATTCTTGGAACTATTTCCACCAATAGATGAATCTGCAGCTCCCTTCGAAGCAACAACAACAGTGTGGGGGTTAGCCTCAGCAACATCTAGAGGGGTAGTTATAGCAGCATCAGCATCATCTGGAGTTGTAACATCACCAACACCAGCACCACCATCTGGAGTTAGCAATTAAGTATCACCAACTGCTTCAGTTAGCACAACATCAACTAGAGTTAGATCAGGGGAATCTACTGCTAGAGTAAGCACATCATCAATAGGAGTCGACAATAAATGAGTAGTAGGAGTTTGAATTCTTTTTGGTGTTGCCACAGTATGATCTAGCACCGAACAAGGAACAACTTCAACACTTCTGACACTTGATGGGAGAGTAATTACAGCTCCATGAGGAGGTAGCACATAGCGAGGTGCCACTTCAGGAATTCTGAGATGTATGACATCAAAAAGTGCCACATCTGGGATAGGCTGCACAACTTGAGACATTCTTTGAAGAGGTGATTGCACACTAGCTTCTGGTCGACTAGTATTCTACCCTGCTATGCAATATTGGTTAGTAGAAATTTCTTGACCATCCAACTTCTTCTGCATTGCATTTATTCTTTCCTCCTAGGCATCCAACCTGGCGATAAGGACAGCATCCGTCGACCTAAGCTCACAGTTCTCGTCTATTATTTCTGTACACCTCGTAGATGTTCTTGCAATCTCAATCGCCTTGCAGGAATGTGGTAACAACCCCAATCCACAAACTTTGCCTCTTGTATCTTTTGGGAAGGCACGGGCATAAAGGTCACCTTCTTCAATATCTCTGCACTCAAGGTCTGGATCAAGTAGAAGTTCTCTTTGCATATTGGCCTAGCATATTGTTTGTACTAGCATTAACCATCATGTATATACATTGTATGATAGAAGATAGTGAATAATAACTTACAGTATTTCTCTCAGACACTTCAACAATAGGTACGTCATCTTTGGTTGTGTGTGTGTGACTCTGTATAGTTCTGCTCTTGTAATTGCAGGATTATGAGCTTTCTCCTAATCAAATATGAACACAGTCAGATATAGGATATGAAGCAAAAAAACTATGTAAACATTCAGAAAATGGATACCAAGTATAAGTGGATAGCTTAGATGCTACTCACCCCTATGTATCTCGCCTTGTGAAAACTCCTTGATCCAGAAATATGACGGGCATTTGTTTGATTGGCACGATTTTCTGCATTCTTTTGAGCTTTCTCCTTGGTCGAATCCAAGCTCCAATACTCACATAGCGCTTTCCAATCTGTGTATGACATTCTATCTCCACAACCATTTGCAACATTCTCCTCAACAGTCAAGGCAAGTCTGTAGTACATCCTCTTCAGCGTTCTTTTGTAATCACGCCATTTCTTTCCAGCTAACCTCATTACCCAATATTTACACAAAGCATCAATATCAAAATATTTCTACATTTTGAGAAGCATGTGTCAGGATAATAAGCCTGATGTAAAATAACAAGAAGGGTTAATATGGAAAGCTATGATTATGTCCAGTACATCCCACAACTTCTGCTTCTAAGCAGCTTTCCTCCAGTCTATAAACCTAAAGGATATGTCACATTTTTTTACCAGGTAGGAAATATAGTTAGCAAAATTGTTGTAGCAAGTCCACAAGGCCGGCCTAATTTGTTGAATTTGACAAAAAAATTGAACCTCCCACTACTCCTTGTTACTGACCTCATCTTAGTAGGACCCCCCATGTTCCTCCAATTCATCACTTGCATTGCATGTATCAAGGATGTAGGCATGTAACTCATGCTAGGAAGCTATGTTATGTGCACTAAAATTCAGCTAGCACTATGACTAAAATTCAGCTAGCACTATGACTAAAATTGAGCTAGCTCTACTGTGGACTAAAATTCAGTTAGCACTACTATGGACTAAAATTCAGTTAGCACTACTATGGACTAAAATTCAGTTAGCACTATTGTGGACTAAACTTCAGATTGCACAACGTACCTTCGTTTTCCTATTTTTATGTGTCTGCCCATGCCTCTTCCTCTCCATCCTCCTCATTATTAGTGCCACTTGCATCCCCGCTATTGTCATCATTGGTCCTATCCTCTTGTTCTTCTTCCTTTGCATCTTCATCCTCTTGAAACAAAGGATCTTACTGTTCATCCTCGGGCTCATCTGGTGCGGAAGGATGTAAATGAAATTTAAGAGTAATCAGAAGTGGATAAAGTAGAATTTATGGGTAAATCAGTAATGGTAGAACTACAAGCAAGCAAGTATACACACCTCCTCTGTGTCATTTTTCTTTCCAGGAACAACTGGATCTTCGTGAGAGGATGGCCGTATAAGGAACCTATGTCCATAATTCCTTTCCCTGATTCTTGCTTTGTTCGCTTCTATGGTTTCCAATCTTCAATTTTCATATTCTGATATTATAGCTGGGGCTTCTTCCTTCTGCGAAGAAGCCCTTCTCTTCCCTCATCAAGCCATCTATCAGATGGTAAAACAATGAGAACAGAGTCATGTCCAATGCACGGATGGAGGTAGTAAACACAAGGAGGAAGGTGGAAGCAAAGTAGAGTGCATGCGGAAGACTTACCGCAATGACCTAGGCAACATCGGCGATGCACGACATAGGGGCGGGCATTGGTTGCAGGGGAGCGATGGGGGGGGGGGAGGGAGTCACTTCAGGCCACCGTCGACTGGCCTCGATGGTGTAATCGGTGGGTGGTCTCCGGAGTCGAGGGTTTAGTGTGCGGAGGGGAATGGGGAATTTGGAAAGGGGAAAGGGCAAAAATTTCCTAAGGAGGGCCACAACGGTCTAATTTCAGGCGAGGTCATTCAAAATCTAAGCGGTACAAGTGAAAAGAGTGGAGGGAAAAGGGAAATCGGTCATGGGACCTGACAAATGTGGATTGCGGCGCATACAAGCGCCACGAATCACACGACAACGGCGAAAAAAATTGCCGCCACGAAAAAATGGTGTCGCGATATGAAGGGAATATTCCCTGAGAGGCAATAATAAAGTTGTTATTATATATATTCCAAGTATATGATAGATGCTTATTTTACATGCTATAATTGTATTAATATGAAAACCTTAATACACGTGTGTTTAATAAACAAATAGAAAGTTCCTAGTTATGCCTCTCCATAAACTAGCTCGTTGATTAACAAGATGATCAAGGTTTCCTGATCATGGACATTGGATGTTGTTAATAACGAGGTCACAACATTGGTGAAAGATGTGATGAACATTCATCCAAAGTATAGCATTACGATCAAAGTCATTATGTTTATATTCCTATAGCATCATACGAAGTAATCTTTATCCTTAGACCATGAGATCATGTTAATTGCTAACACCGGAAGAATACTTTGATAACATCAAACGTCACACCATAACAGGGTGACTATAAAGATGGGTTCGGCTATTCTGAAGGTGTTATGTTGAGGCTCATGGATCAAGAGTGGAATTTGTCAATCCCGATGACAGATAGATATACTCTGGGACCTCTTGGTGATATCACATTAAGATAGCTTGCAAGCAAGTGATGTGATCACTAGGATGTTATATCACGGGAACAGAAAAGAGTGCATGTCGGTAACGAGATCAAACTAAGTATTGAGATACTTATGATCGAATCTTGGACATGTAATATATCGCAAGACAAAGGGATTTAGTTACTATCGTTAAAGGTTCTCTCGATCATAGAAGTCATCATTGAATGTGTGGGAGTCAGTATGGATCTCCAGGTCCCGCTTTTGATTATTGATCTGAGAGGGGTCTCGATCATGTATGCATTATTTGCGGACCGTAGGGTGACACACTTAAGGGTTTCTAAACACCATTTGGAGCAAATATGTTCTAGACGAAAGAATTGCAAAGCGCTAGAATTATTTCAATAGACACCAAAATTGTTTCGGGTAAAATTGCTGAAATTGGTTCTGCATGTGATATTGAAATGTTGTAGGGGGTTTTATGTTATTGTTTGTTAATTAAAGTAATTAAAAAAATCTGAATAAAATTAATAAAATATTTTCATTAAATGAGAGAGCATTAAATTTGGAGAAATTCAATGCATTTAAAGTGGAGACTTTAAAAGAGAATGTGAAGGGGCAAATTTATGTGGAGGGGGTTACCACCATATGAATGGGGGAGGTGAGGGGTCACCCCCCATGGGGCGCCAGACATGGGGAGGAGTACCCCCTCCTCCTATAAAAGGCCCTCCTCTCACTCCTTCTTCCTCACACCTCCTCGTGAAGGATCTCTCTCCCCCTCTAGAATTATTCCCCCATGGTCTCGGATTAGCAAGATACATGTTCCTGGTGGCGATTCACTGGAGCAAGGAGGTGGAGGTTGTTCGGTGGCCTGAACGTGTGTGCGAGGATGGATGCGCTCCTGATTTGCGGCGCTAGGACTTCCACACGATTTTGAGATCGACAAGCATTTGACTACATCATCCACGAGTTCCATCTTGTTAAAAAAACTTTGTTGTTCTTCGAGGGTATGTTCTCTATGGATGTATATCCACCCGTTTCTTGTATCTAATAGACATATCTTGGCTTATTATAGTAACCATCATAGGAATTTTTTTGTTTTTTATGCTGCGAACCCAACAGTGGTATCAGAGCCTGATCTATGCGTAGATGCTTTACACGGGTAGTACACATATGAGTATGTGGGCGATGATGATCATGTTATTGCTTCTTTCATGTTATTTGGATATTGGTGGCATAGTGGGATGAAGCAGCCCGGACTAACTTTACATGTCCTCGCACATGAGACCTGTTCCACGGTTGACATGCAACTAGTTTTGCATAAGTGGATAGCGGGTGTTTGTCTCTCCTACTATAGTCAATATCTGATTTACAACGGGTTGCTAATAATTTGATTATCATCATTGTAGTTCCATGTTCGTAGGTAAGAACGGCTCTATCTTCGAAAGCCCTAAGCCACGTAAAATTTTCAATTTTATAAATTAGAAGCGTCTAGTTTAGATCGTTGCTAGGCTGGTGTCATGATATGGTAATGTTGTAAGTTGATATATAGTTGATACTCTTGCAACACACCTAACGTGTAAGTTCCATAGACCTTGGCCTTACACACAAAGGAATGATAAAGATCATACCATGATGCACATGATAGTGATCTAGTGCAAGAACCATATCCTTTCACTTTACACATTTGATGTTTGCATCTTATATTGCTTGTTTGGCGCTTTAGTAGCATTATAAGATGATCCCTCATTTAAATATGAAGATAAAAAATTGTGTTCTTCCTTAAGTATGCACCGTTCTATGAATCGTGTTTCGAGACATCACGTGATGATCGGGTGTACTCGACTCTACGCTTTCATACAACGGGTGTAAGACAGTTTTACACATGCAAGTACTAAAGTTCTTACTTGGCAAGCCTAGCATGTACAGACATGGCCTCAGAACATGGACCGGAAGGTTAAGCATGATTCGTATAGTTGATATGATGCCCATATAGATGCTCGCCTTTGAAGCTACACCGAATCATGTGATGATCAGACTTGGTGTAGTGGATTTGGTTCATGTAATCACCAAAAAGACACGAGGGATGTTGTTTTTGAGTGGGAGTTCATTCATAAATTGATTAGTTGAACTCGATCTATCATAAACTTAGTCTAAACTTTACAAATTCTATTATAGATGGCACCACCTGCTTTTAATTTCAATGTGTTCATGAAGAAAGAGAAACTTGCGGCAAATTGTAGCAACTTTACCAACTGGGCCTTGAACTTGAGGACTTTCCTCACTGCTGAACAGAAATAGTATGTGCTAGATGGTCCGATAGGTGACACTCATGCAAATACTGTGTCTCTAGATGAATGCAATGTGTATGACACAAAGCATGATGACTACACTCTTGTAAAATACACAATCCTTATGTCAATGGAACCTGAACTCCAAAGACGCTTTGAACTCAGCAGCGCTGATGCTATGGTGAAGGAACTCAAAGCCATGTTTGAGATCCAAATCCATGTTGAGAGATATAAGATCTCTAGCAAGTTCTTTAGCATAAAAATGAAGGAACACCGCTCTATGAACAATCACATCATGATGATGGGCTATGTTTAACGTCTCAAGGCACTAGGATATGGTATTCTAGTGGATCCTGTGACAGATAGTGTTGTGAAGTTGCTCCCACCCAGCTACAAAGAGTTTGTATTGAATTACAAGATAAGTGGTGCGATTGGATCGCTCAGTGATCTCGCTGCCATTCTATTGGCTACCGAAGTAGACATAAAGAAAAGGCATTATGAGTTGATGGTTTATAAGATCGCCATCTCCAAGGAAAGAGGTGAGCCTAAAGGTAACTTCGAGAAGGGTGGAAAATCGTTTGCTGCTCCTAAGAAAAAGACCAAGGTAAGCCCTCAGCCTGATGTTGAATGCTATCATTGCAAAGAGAATGGTCACTGGAAACGGAACTGCCCCAAATATGTGGCTTTAGTAAAAGCCGGCAAGGCAAACAAAGGTATATGTGATATACATGTTATTGATGTGTACTTGACTAGTACTCGCAGTAGCACCTGAGTATTTGATACTAGATCGGTTGCTAATATATGTAACTCAAATCAGGGGCTGCGGAACATGCGACCACTAGCAAAGGGCGAGGTCAAGATGCGTGTCGGCAAGAATTGATGTGATCATAGTCGGAACACTTCCTCTCCACCTACCATCGAGACAGGCCCGTCGGTGCACATGTTTGATGTGCTCGACCGAACAGGGCCCCTGACTTTGGAGGGCCCCCGATTTTGTGCAGCCCTCTAGTACTCCATCCGTCGGTCGTGGCCCAGGTCCAGCACTCCAACAGATATAGTTCGTGTCGCATCGCCTGGCGTCCGAGACGGTGAGATTGTTCCTCGCGTGACTCGCGTCGCTTGTTCCCGAGTCCCGACTCCCGACTCCCGAGATCGCCGCCGCATCACTCGATCAGCTCAGTGCCTCAGCAGCGAGTCCCGACTCCCTACCTCCCTTCCTGATAGCGCCTCAGGCTGAGTCCCTCAGCGAGTCAGCTGTCGCATGGTCAGGGCCTATGCACGGTAAGGATCTGTTGGAGACGATGCGGTTTTAGGTGTTGTAGAAATCGGCGATCGTACATACATACCCCAATTTTAGTTTATTTGGCACGATCATACATACATAAAGTAGAATTGTAGAAAATAATCTACTCACACTTCACACTCCCGTAGCTACTATTCAGAAGTAGAAAATAATCTACATACATACTCTAATTTTAGTTTATTCGGAAGTTATACAATATAAATTCAACGTGTGATTTTTTTATACTAGTTCTTGAGTGTGTATAAAAATTAAGGCCCTATTTTTATAAGTCGCACCAGGGCCCCCAAATCCTAGAGACGGGCCTGCATCGAGATTAGTGATAAATCTAAATAATTGTTATTTGGTGCCTGTACTGAGCATGAACATTGTATCCAGATCGTGTTTGATGCAAAGTGATTATTCATTTAAGTCCGAAAACAATGGCTGTTCGATTTATATGAATAATATCTTTTATGGTCATGCACCTGTGATTAATGATTTATTTCTGTTGGATCTCGATAATAGTGTTACACATATTCATAATGTTGATGCTAAAAGGATTAAACTTAATGATGATATATCTGCATATATGTGGCACTGCCGTCTAGGTCATATTGGCGTTAAACGCATGAAGAAACTCCATTCTGATGGACTTTTGGAATAACTTGATTTTGAATCATTTGATACATGTGAGCCATGCCTTATGGGCAAGATGACTAGAACGGCGTTTTCCGGTTCAATGGAACGGGCGACAGATTTATTGGAAATCATACATACAGATATATGTGGTCCAATGAGTGTGTCGACGCGAGGTGGATATCATTATTTTGTTACTTTCGCGGATGATTTGAGTAGATATGGGTATATCTAATTGATGAAATACAAGTATGAAACCTTTGAAAAGTTCAAGGAATTTCAGAATGAAGTGGGAAATCATCGTAATAGAAAGATTAAATTTCCGCGGTCTGACTATAGAGGTGAATATCTTAGTTACGAGTTTAGCACACACATGAGAGAATGTGGAATAGTTTCACAACTCACACCTGCCGGAACACCACAACATAATGGTGTGTCAGAATGTCATAATCGTACTTTATTGGATATGGTTCGATCTATGATGTCTTTGACTGACTTGCCACTATCATTTTGGGGTTATGCACTGGAAACCGCTGCATTCACTTTAAATCGGGCATCGTCTAAATCTGTTGAAACGACACCGTATGAATTGTGGTTTGGAAACAAACCTAAGCTGTCATTTCTTAAAGTTTGGGTTTGCGATGTTTATGTGATGAAACTTCAACCTGATAAACTCGAACCCAAAGAGAAAAAATGCGTCTTCATAGGATACCCTAAACAAACAATTGGGTATTCCTTCTATCACAGATCCGAGGGCAAGGTTTTCATTGCCAAGAATAGATCCTTTCTAGAGAAAGAGTTTCTCGGGAAAGGCGTGTGTAGTTGGAAGGTAGAACTCGAAGAGGTTATTGAACCTTCTGTTCATGAAACGGAGAGTGGCGCAACACCGGAAATTGTTCCGGAGTTGACTTCACCAAATGAAGAGGGAACTAATGATAATGATCATGAAACTCCGAAAGAGGACACTATCGAACCTCGCAGGTCAAGCAGGACATGTGCAACTCCTGAACTGTACGGAAATCCTGTTATGAATTTCATGGTTGATGAAATAGATGACCTTGTGACATATGAAGAAGCGATGATGAGCCCGGATTCCTACAAATGGCTAGAAGCCATGAAATTCGAGATGGAATCCATGTACGAAAACCAAGTTTGGACCTTGATGGACTTACCTCACGACTGAAAGGCCATTGAGAATAAATGGATTTTCAAAAGAAAAACTGATGCTGATGGTAATGTGACCATCTATAAAGCTCGGCTTGTCACAAAGGGGTTTTGACAAATTGAAGGAGTTGACTACATTGATACATTCTCTCCTGCAGCGATGCTAAAGTCGGTTAGTATTATGTTAGCAATTGCTGCATATTTAAATTATGAAATATGGCAGATGGATGTCAAAACCGCGTTCCTCAATGGTAATATTGAAGAAGAGTTGTATATGATACAAACTAAGGGTTTTGTCGATCCTAAGGATGATAATAAGGTATGCAAGCTTTAGTGATCCATCTATGGACTGAAGCAAGCATCCCGGAGTTTGAATCTCCGCTTTGATGAGGTGATCAAATAGTTTGGATTTGTCCAAACTTATGGAGATGCTTGTATTTACAAGAAAGTGAGTGGGAGCAATGTGGCATTTCTGATATTATATGTGGATGGCATATTATTGACTGGAAATGATGTAGATCTTTTAAACAGTGTTAAAAGTTATCTAAAAAGCAAATTTTCGATGAAGGACCTTGGTGAAGCGTCATATATATTAGGCATTAAGATCTATAGAGATAGATCAAGGCTCCTAATTGGGCTATTACAAAGTACATACCTTGATAAGATATTAAAGAAGTTTAATATGGACGGAAGTAACAAGGGGTTCTTACCTATGTTGCAAGGCAAGACATTGAGTAAGAATCAAAGTCTGGCTACGGTGGAAGAAAGAGAGATAATGGATAAGATCCCCTATTCTTCAGCCATAGGCTCTATAATGTATGCCATGCTATGTACAAGACCGGATGTGGCACATGCTATTAGTTTGACTAGTAGGTACCAATTTTATCTAGGTTTGGAACACTAGATAGCGGTCAAGAATATCCTTAAGTACTTAAGAAGAACTAAGGATATGTTTCTTGTATACGGGGGTGAAGAAGATCTGGTCGCTAAGTGTTATGTTGACGCTAGCTTTGACACCGATCCTGATGACTATAAGTCTCAATCCGGATATGTATTTCTCCTGAACGGAGCATCAGTTAGTTGGAGGAGTTCCAAATAACCTGTGGTAGCTGGATCAATGACGGAGGCGGAATATGTTGCTACTTCAGAAGCGGCACATGAAGCGGTTTGGATGAAGGAGTTCATAACGGAACTAGGTGTGGTTCCTAGTGTGTTGGACCCAGTGCTGATCTATTGTGACAACAATGGAGCCATAGCCAACGCCAAGGCACCAAGGTCTCACAAGAATTCCAAGCATATTAAGCATCGGTTTCACTCCATCCGCGAGCATGTCAAGGATGGAGATATAAAGATTTGTAAATTACACATGAACCTAAATGTAGCAGATCCATTGACTAAAGTTCTCCCTAGGGAAAAACATGATCAACACTAGAACTCCATGGATGTTAGATTTAGCACTATGTAAACTAGATTATTGTCTCTAGTGCAAGTGGGTTTAACAAACAAAGAGAAAGTTCCTAGTTATGCCTCTCTATAAACTAGCTCATCGATTAACAAGATGATGAAGGTTTCCTGATCATGGACATTGGATGTTGTTGATAATGAGGTCACATCATTTGTGAATGATGTGATGAACATTCATCCAAAGTATAGCATTACGATCAAAGTCATTATTTTTATATTGCTATAGCATCATACAAAGTAATCTTTATCGTTAGACCATGAGATCATGTTACTTGCTAACACTGAAAGAATACTTTGATAACATCAAACGTCACACCGTAATTGGGTGACTATAAAGATGGGTTCGGGTAGTCCGAAGGTGTTATGTTGAGGCTCATGGATCAAGAGTGGAATTTGTCAATCCCGATGACGGATAGATATACTCTGGGCCCTCTCGATGATATCATATTAAGATAGCTTGCAAGCAAGTGATATGATCACTAGGATGTTATATCACAGGAACAAGAAAAGAGTGCATGTCGGTAATGAGATCAAACTAAGTATTGAGATACTAATGATCGAATCTCGAACATGTAATATATCGCAAGACAAAGGGATTTAGTTAGTATCGTTAAAGGTTCTCTCGATCACAGAAGTCATCATTGAATGTGTGGGAGTCAGTATGGATCTCCAGGTCCCGCTTCTGATTATTGATCTAAGAGGGGTCTCGATCATTTCTACATTATTCGTGAACCATAGGGTGACACACTTAACGGTTGACAAACACCATTTGGAGCAAATATGTTCTAGACGAAAGAATTGCAAAGCACTGGAATTATTTCAATAGACACCGAAATTGTTTCGGGTGAAATTGCTGAAATTGGTTCTACATGTGATATTGAAATGTTGAAGGGGGTTTTATGTGAATGTTTGTTAATTAAATTAATTAACAAAATTCTGAATAAAATTTATAAAAGGGTTTTATCAAATGAGAGAGCATTAAATTTGGAGAAATCCAATGCATTTAAAGTGGAGACTTTAAAAGAGAATGTGAAGGGGCAAATTTATGTGGAGGGGGTTACCACCACATGAATGGGGGAGGTGAGGGTCACTCCCCATGGGGCGCTGGCCATGGGGAGGGGCACCCCCTCCTCCTATAAAAGTCCCCCCTCTCACTCCTTCTTCCTCACACCTCCTCGTGAAGGATCTCTCTCCCCCTCTAGAATTATTCCCCCGTGGTCTCGGATTAGCAAGATACATGTTCCCAGTGGCATTTCGTCTGGAAGGAGTTGCTGCTTTTGCTGCATCGCTGGAGCGAGTAGGTGGAGGTTGTTCGGTGGCCTGAACATGTGTGCGAGGATGGATGCACTGCTAATGCACTCGACGATCGACATAGAGCTCGTTGGGAACCCCAAGAGGATGGTATGATGAGTACAGCAGAAAGTTTTCCCTCAGTTATGAAACCAAGGTTTAATCGAACCAGTAGGAGCAAGGAAACACCCCAAAGGTGTTACTAGCTGAGCTTTGGCAGGGAGCACTACCGGTGCTAGTAGCAACGTGGAGACCTGCACAACACAACCACAGAACTTTGTCCCCAACTTGCGATGAGGTTGTCAATCTCACTGTGTTTTGCAGAAAACAAAGGATTAAACGTATCGAATGGAAGGAAGTAATAGTTTGCAGAAAGTAAACACAAAGCAGTAAAGGATTGTAGATTGTATGTAAAGAAAAAGGACCAGGATCCATAGTTCACTAGAGGTGGCTCTCCTTAGATAAATAACATGCTGGGTGAACAAATTACAGTAGGGCAATTGACAAACACCGAGAAAGCAATACATGCATATACTAATCATCTTGACTCCTTTGAGACTTGATTGTGCAATATAACATAATACATAGACCGCCATCCAACTGCATCTATGACTAATAATCTACCTTCAGGTTATCATCCGAACCCCCTCTAGTATTAAGTTGCAAGCAACAGATTATTGCTTTACTTAATCGTGTAAAGGTAAACAATACAATTGTTATCTGAACAAATGATCGTTGTTTTCTCCCTAGTAGCAACAACACATCTAGTACCTTAGAGATTTGTCACTTCCCAGATTACGGAGGCATGAACCCACTATCGAGCATAAATACTAACTCTTGGAGTTGCTAGCATCTACTTGGCCAAGATAGCTACTAACAACGGAAAGCATGCAATATCTCAAATAACAAAGACATGATAGAATCAATAATCAATCTGAAATAGCATCTCAATATCCATCGGATCCCCACAAACACAACATGTATGGATTATAAATAGATGATCTTGATCATGAACGGAGCTCACAAGATCTAAACATGAAAGCACAAAGGAGGAGAAACCAGCCATCTAGCTACTACATGGATCCGTAGTCCAAGGATGAACTACTCACGCATCACACCGGAGGCTTGCATGGTGATGAAGAAGGCCTCCAGGGTGAATTCCCCTCTCCTGCAGGGTGCCGAGAAGAGCTTCAGATCCCTCCCGATCTAGGGATGGAGATGACGGCGGCTACAGACTCTTTCGTGGATTTTTGGTTGGGTACCTAGGGTTTTCGTCCCAAGGGAAATATATAGGCGGAAGGAGAGGCCGAGGGGGTGCTGGGGTCGGCCAGACCACCCCTTGGCGCGAGCCAGGCCTTGCCGCGCGGCCAGGTGGTGTGGCCGGCACCTGGCCCCTCTCCATCTCGTATTCTGGCACTTGATCCCTTCTGAAAAATAGGCACTTTGGCTTTTGTCCCATCCAATTCCGAGAATATTCATTTTCTGACTTTCCTGGAACCAAAAACAGCAAAAAAGCACCGGCATCTTGTGGCTCTTGTTAATAGCTTAGTCCAAGAAATCATGTGAAAAGTACTCCAAAGTTGGAACAAAACACAAGAAAGTGGATAAAACCAAGCATGGAACATCAAAAATTATAGATACATTTGCAATGTATCAACATCCCCAAGCTTAACTCCTGCTCGTCCTCGAGTAGGTAAGTGATAAAAAGAAATAATTTTTGAGGTGACATGCACCATCAAAGACTTGATCAAAGTATTTGCAAAGCATTCAAGGCTGGGATCAAAGTACTTCAATCATAACATGAAAGACAAAGTTGTAGCAATAAGCAAAGAGACTATGATGCAACATGAAAAGGCACAAACAAAAGAATCATGAATAACATGCTTTGCAAGACGTTTGTTTGTTTCACATAAAGAAAACATAGCATAATAGTATTCAGCTTGTCCCTTAATAGAGTAGCAAATATAAATGCATAGGACACCTTCAGAGTTCATAAGAGTGACTAGATAGAATAGTTTCAAACAAGCAATAACATGTTATGCATCAATCAACTAGTCTTGGGACAATGCACATAGAACTAAGAATGGCCACTATGCTCTCAAAGTAGGTGCATAAAGATAGAAGGTGGAGACTCAATATAATGGTGGAATAAAGGCCTTTTGTAAAAGGAAGTAGGAATTCAAGTCTCATAAAGAGCTTCCAAAAATTATGGTACTTATAGCTTTCAGCTCTCATTGCCCCTATCATAAGCATCTTGAAGGTGATTAAGGTTAAAGTGACACAACTAAGAGGATATGCTTGACAAGTTATAAACTGAAATCTCATGCCCCTTACTTACGAAGACCGATCCTCATGCTACTCAACTTCAGTCACGAGTAAGCTCTTGTCATTGTAAGTATATGTGTATCATTAAGAACTGCCAACGGGGTACCCCTTGCACATGATACGAGAGCTTTCCCATAATCAAAATGACAAGGCAAGCAGACAATGAGCATCTCAACGATCTTTTTATTTGCTATTTGCATAGGTTTTTATTGAGGATGCTTCATAGAGTGCTCATTATGGTGATGCTGCAAGTTTCCACCATGATTAGGCATGGCTTAGGCTAGCGGCCAGGCGTTTCTCTAACACACATACAAACTCCATGATCTTACAAGTTCCACTTTTATTTCACACCGCCGGGATCCGTAAGAAAAAGAACATGATATCAACAGGGTACAAAGTACAAGTGCAATGTTGAAAGCGTTCCCCATGAAACATGGTTCTGCTAATTTTAACTTATAAAGCGCAAGCATATACACAACAAAGAAGGACCCAATGGTTCAAGTTTATTAGAGGTAATAAAGTAAAGTGTGCCATCAAGTTCGTGAGAGCTTTAATCACTAGTTTTCTCATAACAAGTGGAAGGTAAAAAAAGGCATGAATATACTTGGAATAGCATAAGCTAGTAGGTAGGTATGGTGGACTCTTTGGAATAACTTGGTTTAGGGAGTTGGATGCATGAGTGGAACTCATACTTTGTTGTGGAGGCTAGCAAAAGACTGGGGGCGACAAACTAAGAGAGCAATAATGGCCATAATAATGCAGAGCGACAAAACATCATTGATCAAAGCATAAAGTGATACTACAAGTTGAAAACTAAAGGATCATAATGGCTATGGTGACTTGTGAAAGTCATAACATGGTGTAAGCATGCGCCAAGTCAACCCAAATAAATCATCAAAGGAGAATACCACTATACTATGCTTTAATATGCTAAAACAACGCATGATTCATCCAAGGCACATTAAGCAATCTCAATTGTTTATAACAAGTCATGCTACAACAAAGAATACTAAGCATAAAGCAAAAACAATATCAAGCATGGTATGACAAAGCATAGCCACAGTAAAAAACGAGCTCTTTTTACCACATAAGCATGAGCTTTCCTACTCTTTTCCAAACCAAACCAAACTAATTGCAAACCAGTGTATGAAAGAGGGGGTCCAACCAACTTATTCAGAAAACTAAGCAAACCAAGCAAACTAAAAACCAAAACAAAAACGAAAAAGAAGACGCTCCAAGAAAAACACAACTGTGCATGAAACAATAAAAATGAAGCGTTTGGAAGAAACCTGGGATTTTTATTGATGAAGAAGGGGATGCCTTGGGCATCCCCAAGCTTTGACACTTGCACTTCTTGGATATTTCTTGGGGTGACACGCGTGGCATCCCCAAGCTTGAGATTTAGTCCATCCTTCATCTCATTACTCATTTCCTTCTATACACCTGAAAATTTTCCTTCATACAAAACTTCACACAATCTCATTAGCAACATTAGTGCAGTTAAGATAAATAAGTCTCAAGGTTCAGTTCTAACACAAACTAAACTTCCATTAGAACACTAGATACTGTAGAACTTCCCTCAAAAAGCTCAATTCCCCAAAGTAACTCAAGAAGGAACTAACAAAAAGCAAATGGAGAAAATGGCAGAAATCTGTCAAAACAGACCAGCAGGTAAAGACGAATTTTTTCTAAGACCTTCTGTTGCTCAAATAAAAAAGTGTTGAACTAACAAAAGTTAGATAACAACCTGGGGCCGAAGCACAAACAATTACAGGTCAATCCGACATACAGAGCTCTCTCACGAATTTTTACGGTGAAGCACAAGAATCTGTTTCGGGACAGCAACTTTCCCAATCATTACTTCACTCTCATTAGAGGTTACTCTTGGCACAAAAAGCAAATAAAAATGATAAGTAGAGGTTATTACTGAAGTAATAACTTCCAAGACTCATCTAAAACTCTTGGGTTATCTCCCAACAAGTACTTTTCTTTAACGCCTTTTAAGTTAGGCATGAAAATTTGAGAAGAAGCCCTTATAGGAAATGTGAATTGAAGTAAAAGAGAGCATCAAGAAGCAAATTCAAAACACATTTAAGTCTAACCCACTTCCTATGCATAGGAATCTTGTATGCAAATAAATGCACAAATAGCAAAGTGACAGGCATAGGAAGATAAAACAAAAGTAACTTCAAAACTTTCAGCACATAGAGAGGTGTTTCATTACCATAAAAACTTCTACAACCATATTTTCCTCTCTCATAATAATTTTCAGTAGCCTCATGAATAAACTCAACAATATAAATATCACATAAGGCATGCTTTTCATGATCTACAAGCACTAGAGATTTATTATAAACATTTTCAAAAGAATCCTCGGGAACATAACATTCACCCTCCTTTGGTAAGCATGTGGGACAATCAAATAATGTAAGGGATAAAGAGTTACTCTCATTAGAAGGTAGGCATGTGTAGATCCATTCTTCTTCCTTTTGTCCATCACTCTCCTCCTCTTTTTCATCTAATGAGCTTTCAGGTTCAGCAATTTCTTCTTCCATGGAGGTTCTAGTAGGCGGTGGTTCATCTATTACCTTAGCAGTCATAATACTGTTCCCAAATAGGAAACTGAGTGAGCTATCCATAATGAAATAGTGATTGGAGCAGAGCTAGTCATAAAGGGAACTTAAGAAAAGATCTAATTTTTTTGTGTTTTTCCAATAAGAAAGCAAACTAGTAAAACTAATTTTTTTTTGTGTTTTTTTTGAAGAACAAAACAAGCAAACAAAGCAAAAAGAAACTAAGCAAAACAAAAACAACAAAGTAAAGAGATTGGTTATGAGGGACTCCCCTTGTGAAGATGTCCTTGACTCCCCGGCAATGGTGCCAGAAAAGATCTTGATGCACCCGATGATCGACGTAGAGCTCGTTGGGAACTCCAAGAGGAAGGTATGATGAGTATAGCAGAAAGTTTTCCCTCAGTTATGAAACCAAGGTTTAATCGAACCAATAGGAGCAAGGAAACACCCCAAAGGTGTTACTAGCTGAGCTTTGGCAGGGCGTACTACCGGTGCTAGTAGCAACGTGGAGACCTGCACAACACAACCACATAACTTTGTCCCCAACTTGCGATGAGGTTGTCAATCTCACCGTGTTTTGCAGAAAACAAAGGATTAAACGTATCGAATGGAAGGAAGTAATAGTTTGCAGAAAGTAAACACAAAGCAGTAAAGGATTGTAGATTGTATGTAAAGAAAAAGGACCGGGATCCATAGTTCACTAGAGGTGGCTCTCCTTAGATAAATAACATGCTGGGTGAATAAATTACAGCGGGGAAATTGACAAACACCGAGAAAGCAATACATGCATATACTAATCATCTTGACTCCTTTGAGACTTGATTGGGCAATACAACATAATACATAGACCGCCATCCAACTACATCTATGACTAATAATCCACCTTCAGGTTATCATCCAACCCCTCCAAAGATTAAGTTGCAAGCAACAGATTATTGCTTTACGAACTGCGTGTAAGGTAAACAATACAATTGTTCTAGGAACAAAGGATCGTTGTTTTCTCCCTAGTAGCAACAACACATCTAGTACCTTAGAGATTTCTGTCACTTCCCTAGATTACCAGAGGCATGAACCCACTATCGAGCATAAATACTAACTCTTGGAGTTGCTAGCATCTACTCGGCCAAGATAGCTACTAACAACGGAAAGCATGCAAGATCTCAAATAACAAAGACATGATAGAATCAATAATCAATCTGAAATAGCATCTCAATATCCATCGGATCCCCGCAAACACAATATGTATGGATTACAAATAGATGAACTTGATCATGAACGGAGCTCACAAGATCTAAACATGAAAGCACAAAGGAGGAGAAACCAGCCATCTAGCTACTACATGGATCCGTAGTCCAAGGATGAACTACTCACGCATCACACCGGAGGCTTGCATGGTGATGAAGAAGGCCTCCAGGGTGAATTCCCCTCTCCGGCAGGGTGCCGGGAAGAGCTTTAGATCCCTCCCGATCTAGGGATGGAGATGATGGCGGCTACAGACTCTTTCGTAGATTTTTTGATCGGGTACCTAGGGTTTTTGTCCCGAGGGAAATATATAGGCAGAAGGAGAGGCCGAGGGGGTGCTGGGGTTGGCCAGACCACCCCCTGGCGCGGGCCAGGCCTGGCCGCGCGGCCAGGTGGTGTGGCTGGCCCCTGGCCCCTCTCCGTCTCGTATTCTAGCACTTGATCCCTTCCGGAAAAATAGGCACTTTGGCTTTTGTCCCGTCCAATTCCGAGAATATTCATTTTCTAACTTTCCTGGAACCAAAACAGCAGAAAACAAGCAGCTGGCACTATGGCTCTTGTCAATAGGTTAGTCCAAGAAATCATATGAAAAGTACTCCAAAGTTGGAACAAAACACAAGAAAGTGGATAAAACCAAGCATGGAACATCAAAAATTATAGATACATTTGCAATGTATCAGCTGCTGATTTGCGGCGCTAGGACTTCCACATGATCTTGAGAACGGCAAGCGTTCGACTACATCATCCACGAGTTCCATCTCGTTAACAAAGCTTTGTTGTTCTTCGAGGGTATGTTCTCTATGGATGTATATCCACCCGTTCCTTGTATCTTGTAGATAGATCTTGGCGTATTATAGTTCCCATCGTAGGAATTTTTTTGTTTTCTATGCTGCGAACCCAACACGATTGCCCATCCACTACGCATCCAACTTTTGCAAGTACTTTTCGCTTGTGCCACCCCACAAATCCGCCGGGTATGGGGGTATTTTTGTAGAGTAGATGGTCCGTTAGGTGACGCCTCTATAGATGATGCGTCTCAGGATGAGCACAACGTGTATGACACAAAGTATGATGACTACACTCTTGTGCAAAGTGCGATCCTCTAGTCGTTGGAGCCTAAACTCCAAAAGCATTTTGATCTTAATGATGCTAATGCTATGGTGATGAAACTCAAAACCATGTTCGGGAACCAAATCTGAGCTGAGAGATATATGATATTTGGTAAGTTCTAGCGCAAAGATGGAGGAGCACAACTCTTTAAACAAGCACATCATAATGATGAAGGGCTACGCTCAACGTCTTGAGGCACTAGGATGTGAGATTCCAGCTAATCTCATGACATATAGGGTTCTGTAGTCGCTCCCACCAAGTTACAATGAGTTTGTGCTGAACTACAAGATGAGTGGTGCGAACAAGTCGCTCACTGAACTTGCTGCCATGCTGATGGCTGCCGAGGTAGACATAAAGAAAAAGGAATTCTATTTTCGTGCCCCTGGTTCGTTAGTTGTACTCAGTTTTCCCCAGCCGCTTAGTTTTTCCTCACTTTTTCCTCCCTATATTCTGAAACCCTCATAGGCGCTCGGACGGGGGGATGCCATCAGGTCAAAGGCTTGACAATTACATGCTGACAGGTGGGACCGCGTTGGGGCGGGTCGTGTGTTGAGAGTTACATTACATCACCTCGACCGTTACATGTTGATGGGTGGGGCCAGGATACACGGCGGACCAGCCATCCGTCTCTCACTGACTTGTGGGCCTCGTTTTTCCTGATTGTCTGGCCGATGCAGCCAATGACAAATGGGTCCGTTGTGTGGGACCGTCGAAGCCAATGAACGATGGGGCCGCTAGGTGGAGCCCTTCTGTGGGGACGTCGTAGCCAATGACCGGTGGGCCGTCATGTGGGGCGGGAGGGGAGATTTGCATATTTGCCATGTTTTACTTTGCAACTTGCATATTTGCCATTTTGTGTGTCACTAACATGTGGTGGTCATGTGGCAAATATGAAAATTTCAAAGAATTTTTTGGCAGATATGCAAAATTGGCAAATATGAAAAAATTGACAAGTGGGTCATGTATGACACGTCGACTCTCTTTCTCTCATCCTCTCCCAACCCCCAGCAGCTCCTATCCCACTGGTGGATAGAGCAGCCATCGTCGGTGCATCGACGCGTCGTCGGATCTTTCCTACGACGGTATTGGACGAACTGCCGCACTGCTCCTCAACCATGGCTCCGACACCTATTTCGTCCACACACATTGTACGTTGAGGCAGTACCGACCACAGGAAGGTCCATCACCCATGACGATCGGGATTTGGTTCCACTGCCATAGCTCGAAGAAACAGTCGCAACAATTGCTAGTAGTGTTTGCTAAGACCTCCGCTCCTGCTCCGCCCACCCTAATCGATTCGGTTCCCGTAATTTCCTCGATATTGTAGGTGCAAATTTGTCCTCAATGTCTGGTCGTAGCGGGTACACCGGCGAGGGTGGGGAATCGATCATGTCGTGGCCACATTCTCTTTCTCCTACCACGTCAGAAGTGCATGTAGCTCCTTCTCTTTGTAGTACCATTTTAATTTGAAGTGCTGACATGGCCTATCGGACTGATTCCAATTTGGTTTGTTTTGGGATTGTTATAGTGTGCTATGCACGCCGATGATCCATGGTACATTGCATACCAAGATGAATCAACCCAGTGGTCTAGCCATAGGATGGATTTAGAGGAGATGGTTGCCAAGTTAGGTGATGAATTGGCCCATAAAAGCCTGTTGATAATCGAGCTGAAGCGTACTGTTGAGGAAGAATTCAGAGCTTATTCATACAGAGAAGTTGACACCTAAGGCTAATCTTGCCATATCTAATCAAGTCGTAGAAAATCTAAAACATGAACTTCAAGTGAAGAGGGGGGAGAATAGTAGATTCATTTGGGCAGTTTTAGTAGTTGTCATCCGCATCCTAGTAGTTACAATACGCGGTTGTGGTGAAGGGTGGCACGTGTAAGTGTTAGTTGAATAGATAGCTAATTTAGAGAGTAGAATTGTTATTCAATAGATGGTTGTGAGTTGCTGCTAATTTAGTCACTTTTCGGTCCCAAAGTTGTTGAGAGAATGCATTGCGGTGCCCAAGTTGCTTGCCATTGGATCTAGCGGTCCCAAAGTGGTCGAGAGAATGCATTGCGGTACCCGAGTTGCTTGCCATTGGATCTAGCGGTCCCAAATTTGATGAGAGAATGCATTGTGGGGCCCGAGTTGCTTGCCATTGGATCTAGCTGCCCATAGTTGGCGTGCCAAATGTCTAGAGGGTCAAGTTGGGGCCTATCACTTTTGACTATTCTGTTGCTGCCATCATGGCTGCCATGTAGAGTTGCAGCGTTGGCGGCAACATCCATTCCCCGTTCCAAATTAGTGGCTGAGATTGTCAATCCAAGTTAGTTGACTCAAATTCCTCAAGATACTATTGAATCTAGACAAATCTAAATCATCTAATTTGGGTCGGAGGGAGTACTACTTATGAATCGGCTTTAGAGTGTCAACACCCGGATTTTTAATCCCAGATGCCCGTTATGCCATACCTCGCAATCCCAGGATTACCATTTTTGCGAGACATAACGGATTGGATATCACAGTACATCATCCATTACAAACCATACATAAGGTCTTACACAAATAAGGATCTTATGATCCAGTCTTAATACAACAAGCATCGGAAATAAAAGATAAGCGTAGCGGTGGGGTCCATCTTCAGGGGCACAGGCAATGCTGACGAAGGCAGATAGTCCTAGTTATCATAGCTGTCCTGTGGGCCATCATCTTGATAGGCTCCTTCATAGTGTGGCCATGAGAATAGCCAGGGACAAAAGCCATGAGTACACTTTAAGTACTCGCAAACTACCACTAACAAGTAGTATAGTGCTAAGTGAAAGTGCTAAGTCTAAGTTTAACTATAAAGTTACGTTTGAAACCTAAGCTGAGTTCTGAAGCAAAGAAAGATAAAACAAAGTTCTAGAATCACTTAAGTTGGGAAGCTATTGTCATGAACACAACTCTGTTGTGGTCAAGTCAAGATTCATCATTTCTTTCATAAGTCATTTTGAAAACATCTGACAACGAAACACTATGGCCATTCTGTAACATCCCAAAACTGTAATCCAAGCTTATCAAGATCAAATCATCCAAAATGGGGTTAACAAAAACTTTTCCAAATTTAAAATGAAAGCATTCATATATGTGTTCATTTAAATAGGAGTTGTTTGAATTGGCATGATTGATTGATCCAATGCTTGTAAAATGTTTCTAGGTGATTTAAACACCATCTACACCATTCCCAAACTTTTCCTAAAGAAAATCAAATAAAAAAGAATTAAAAAGGATGAATGGTCATTTTGGCAAATTTAACTCCCATGCCTACTTTGGCTATTCCTAGTACTCAAAACTTAATAGAAACAATTCTTGATCTTTGCACCCCTTGCTAGTACACATAATGAGGTACCAAGGCCCACCTTTGGATCTGCTAAAAACATTATGTTAACTATTTTAAATGATAGTTTAAAATTGAATCTAATGCATATGCATAGATCACCCCTATTTCAAAAACCATCTATTTAAGCTCCACTTTCAAAACCCTTGCAACCAGAGACTACCTATCACTAGTGGAGATCACTCAAAAATTTTGAAACCAAAATTCAAAACTTTCTTTCATGCGGCCATTTCGTCAAACACTTGGCATGCATAATCTCTACTCTAATCCTAGCTCACTGTTTACTACAGGGTTTTCCCCCAATTGGTCTTCATTTATCTCCCCTGTCTCCTCTTGATTTTACCAGAGTCTAACCACCCACTCCCCTAGCCCCTAGTGGCACGGCCATGCCATGCCGAGCCGCCTCTCGTCGGCCAACCTTGCCCTCGCCGCAGCAGACCGCCCCTCTACCTCTCTCCATGTCTAGGAGGTAGCTCACACCTCACCGCCACCCCTTGTCCCTTGCCCGAGCCCAGCCGTGCAGTGGACCACCGAGGACAAGCCGCGCCCAGTGCCACCGCACCATGCCAGTGCCGACCCCAGAGCGCACCCTGTCCCCGCTCGCACAGACCGCCCCTTGGCAGCAGCCCACGCCCGCCGCTCCGCCTCGACCTGGAGAACAACCTAGATAACCCCGCTGGCCGCCCAACGCCTCACAACCACCGCTCACCGTGGACACCGCCGCCTCTGCCTCTCAGAGCGCCACCTTGCCCAAACCGCGTGCCACCGCCCCTACGGCCGCATTCAATTCCTAGAGCACCGCCAGGGAACCACACATCGATCGCCATCCCCAGCCATGCCTCTACCCCGCCGTAGCCTTGTCGCCGAAGTCGCCTGCCCATCCCGCTCGGTCTCACCGTCGGGCCTATAAAAGGAGCCCTCCCCAGCCTCTTCTCTCCACACCATTCCACTCCCCTCACCTCTCTGAACCTCACCCACCTCTAGCCGGAGCAAGTGGAGCAGCAGCTCACGGAATTGAGCCGAGCAGCATGGCAGGAGGAGAAGGGCGCTGTTGATTACGACCACCCCGAGCTCCGCCGCAACTGCGCCTCGCCTCGCCGTCGTCTTCCATGTCGTTTGCCCGCCTCGCCGACCCTGCTGGAACCCTGGTACGCCCCCAGTAGACCCCCACCGAGCCGCTAGGGTTCGAGCTCGCCGGCGACCTGTTCGTCGTCGACGATGACCCTCAGTCGTAGATTCCTATTTTAATCGCACGACCCATGGCGCGCGTACCGTTTCGCGTTTTAAGTGCCGCTGACACGCGGGACCCCCCTGAGCTGTCATGAGCGCCACCGGGCCGGCCCATTTCTTTCAGCTTAGCCCACCTATTCAAATCTGGATTTTTCTTTTTAGTTAAATCTAGTTTCTGTCCCCTAGTTTGAAAATCAATTCAGTGAGTTTTAGAAATCCAAATTGCATGAAACCAATTTTGTCTGAAAGGTATTAAAATGATCTATCCAAGCCCGTTGGATTTAATTCAATTAGAGTTATAGATCTCGCCTAATAAAAATAAGAAGACAGAAGCCTTTGCAACTTGCAACATTTTTATAAAATCAACCAAGTTAGCTTTTGAATTGATTCCAACTCTCAAAAATCACATTTCATCATATCTATCTAAATATGTAATAATATTAAGGTTTACATGCAGTGACTTTGGACTAGTACCAAAATAATGCTATATAGGCATTTCTAGTCACTTTAAATCATTAAATAATGAACTTAAACCAAAGTAATATTGATCCAACCCTTAAATCTCATTCCCACATGTTAGAATATGTGGTGATGACATGTGTCAACATGATCCCATGTTTTAAGTGGTGAATATTAAATGTTAATTAATTTTTCAATGAGTAGAAATTACTTTCCTAAAATAAAAAAAAGAAGGAAACTATTGAATTAAACTTGTGATGCTTGTGATGATAATAGATCATCAATTGTGTGTCTTAGAATGCTATCTAGCCTAGTTAAGTATTGTTTGGTGATTGTCTACTCCGTATGTATTGTTATAGAAGATAGTACCGACCAAGCTTACGAGGAGGAGTGCTACCAAGAAGAAGAAGAAAACTTCAACCACTGCACCAACCAAGGCAAGCTATTGTTAGCAAGCTAGAATTAGGCTAGATGAATGAGCAAGGATGCTTTAGGCATGCTTTGATCACACCCCTTTTTAACTATTAGTACCCCAAGTCTTACTTACAAGTTTTACTCCCCTTAGTATGCAAAGTTCCCTACTTATTTTGAAGGTAGCATAGAAAGTATAAAACTTGACCTACTTAGAAACCTTTAGATGTCATTCTATGGCATGAGATTGACCCCATCCTTCCACCTTAGTGAACACTCTTAACTTAGTATTATAGAGTAGATCAAAAACTTGAGTCACTTTAGATGGGAACACTTGGTGAAAAATGAATTGTGAAAATCTTGGAATGATGAGTCATCCTATTGAGATGTGTTGACATGTGTTGAGAAAAACAACTAGTTTATGATGATGAAAATGATGAGGCATGAGCCTTAACCCTTTTATAAAACTGATGGTTGGATTCGGATGCGATACCATTCCAAATTTACCGTACAACCACATTACCTGAATTGGGTAAGGCTTAGCTGGAAATTTATATGCATTAGTATTAGTTCCCTCACGGGAGAGGTTTGAGATGAGGCTCCCTCTCATGATGTCCACCTATGCAGTGCCCAAGATGACTGATGTTCATGGTTGGGAGGCCATACTCATAGGAGAGGTACCTATACTAGGGTGTGTAAAGGGAAGGTTAAGTTTGATTATCTGCATACTAAGTATGATGATTCAGGGTTATCCCTGACAGATGTATCGAATCTTGTGGTGAAAGTGTACCACCTGTGCAGATGTCAAACTATTCGAATAGCCGCGTCCGCGGTTATGGACAGTTGGAATGGCCATACTGTTTCGTTGTCAGATGTTTTCTAAATAACTTGAAATGAATGATGAACTTTAACTTGACCACAACAGGGTTGTGTTTATGATAATATCTTCCCAATTTAAGTGATTATAGGACTTTACTTTATCTTTCTTTGCTTCTAAACTCAGCTTAGGTTTCAAACTGAACTTTATAGTTAAACTTAGCTCTAGCACTTTAACTTAGAATTATACTCCTTGTTAGTAGTAGTTTGCGAGTACTTAAAGAGTACTCATGGCTTTTGTCCCTGGCTATTATCATGGCCATACTATGAAGGAGATTATCAAGATGATGGTCAGCAGGACGGCTATGATAACTAGGACTATCTGCCACAATCGTACTGTGCCCACGAAGATGGACCCCCCTACGCTTTTATCTTTTATTTCCGCTGCTGTTGTATTAAGACTGGATCATGAGATCCTTATTTGTGTAAAACCTTATGTATGGTTTGTAATGGATGATGTACTGTGATATCCAATCCGTTATGTCTCGCAAAAATGGTGATCCTAGGATTGCGAGGTATGGCATAACGGGCATCTGGAATTAAAAATCCGGGTGTTGACACATTCCAACTGTCCATAACCACGGACGCGGCTATTCGAATAGTTTGACACTCTACAGAGGTGGTACACTTTCACCACAAGATTCGATACATCTGTCAGGGATAACCCTGAATCATCATACTTAGTATGCAGATAATTAAACATAACCTTTCCTTTACACACCCTAGTATAAGCACCTCTCCTATGAGCATGTCCTCCCAACCATGACCATCTGTCATCTTGGGCACTGCATAGGTGGACAACATTGAGAGGTAGCCTCAGCTCAAACCTCTCCCGCGAGGGAACTAATACTAATGCATATAAACTTCCGGCTAAGCCTTACCCAATTCAGGTATTGTGGTTGTACGGTAAATTTGGAATGGTATCGCATCCGAATCCAACCATCAGTTTTATAAAAGGGCTAAGGCTCATGCCTCAACATTTTCATCATCATAAACCATTTGTGTTTCTCAACACATGTTAAAACATCTCAATAGAATGACTCATCATTCCAAGGTTTTCATAATTCATTTTCACCAAGTGTTCCCATCTAAAGTGACTCAAGTTTTTATCTACTCTAAACTACTAAGTTAAGAGTGTTCACTAAGGTGGAAAGATGGGATCAATATCATGCCATAGAATAACATCTAAAGGTTTCTAAATAGGTCAAGTTTTATACTCTTTATGCTACCTTCAAAACAAGTAAAGGACTTTGTGTAAAGTAAAAGAAGTAAAGCTTGAAATTAGTACTTGGGGTAAAGAATAGTCAAAGTAGTTTAACCAAAGCATGCCTAAGGCACCTTTGCTAAACCATCTATTTAATCCTAGCTTGCTAATAGTAGCTTGCTAAGTATAATACTTGCAAGGGTTAGCTTGAATTGTTAATGGTGGCTTGCAATTACAACTTGCAAGGGTTAACTTGGATAGTTCTAGCTTGCCTTGGTTGGTGAAGTGGTTGAAGTTTTCTTCTTCTTCTTCTTGGTAGAACTCCTCCCCCTCGTAGACTTGGTCGGTACTATCGTCTATAAATACATACGGAGTACAAAATCACCAAACAATACTTAACTAGTCTAATTAGCACTCTAAGGCATACATTTGATGATCTATTATCATCACAAGCATCACAAGTTTTATTCACTAGTTTCCTCCTTTTTATTTTAGAAAAGTAATTTCTACTCATTGAAAAATTAACTAAGATTTAATATTCACCACTTAAAATATGGGATCATGTGGACACATGTCATCACCACATATTCTAACATGTGGGAATGGGATTTAAGGGTTGGATCATAATTACTTTGGTTTAAGTTCATTATTTAATGATTTAAAGTGACTAGAAATGCCTATATAGCATTATTTTGGTACTTTTCCAAAGTCACTGCATGTAAACCCTAATATTATTACATATTCAGATAGGTATGGTGAAATGTGATTTTTGAGAGTTGGAATCAACTCAAAAGCTAACTTGGTTGATTTTATAAAAAGGTTGCAAGGTGCAAATGCTTTTGTTTTGTTATTTTTACTAGGAGAGATCTCTAACTCTAAATGAATTAAATCCAACGGGCTTGGGTAGATCTTTTCAGTAGCTTTCTAACCAAATTGGAATCACTTCATTTGGATTTGTAAATCTCTCTAAATTGATTTTCAAACTAAGGGACAGAACTAGGTTCAAACTAAAAAGAAAAATCCTAATTCAAACTGACCGGTCGTGCTGGAACGCTTAACGGGCGGCCAGTGTCACTCATGGCGGGCTCAGCTGACAGGGGGGGTCCACCGGTCAGTGGCTCATAACACGCAAAGCGGTACGGGGCGATGTGGGGCATTGGATTAGAACAGGGATCAACGACTAGGGATCGTCATCGACGACGGACCTGTCGGCGGTGAGCTCTAACCCTAGCGGCTCGGTGGGGGTGCATAGGGGGCGTACCAGGGCTCCAGCAATGACGGTGAGGCAGGCAAACAGACTGGTGGTCGACGGCGAGATCAGGGACGGTCGAGGCATCTCTGGGGGTGGTCGCAATCAGCGGCGCCCTTCTCCTCTAGAGGCGGCCTGCTCCGGTGCAATTCCGGCGAACTATTGCTCGCCTTGCTCCGGCTAGAGGTGTGGGATGATTAGTGAGGTGAGGGGAGTTGAGTGGTGTGCTGCAAATGGCTGGGGGTGCCCTGCTTTTATATGCTCGACGGCGGGACAGCGCGACATGGCCAGGCGACGGTGGCGACATGGCTACGGGCTGCTAGCGGCATGGCTGCGGGTGGCGATCACGCGCGGTCTCCTGGCGGTGCTCTAGGACTTTAATGCGGGCTTAGGGGTGGTGGTATGCGGTCAGGCGGAGCTGGCGCTCTGAGCGGCAGAGACGGCGGTGTCCACGGCGAGCGGTGGCTGTGAGGCGTTGGGCGGCGAACGGGCATGTCCGGCGTGCTCCCTGGGTCGTGGCGACGCGGTGGGCGCGGGCTGCGGTCGAGCGGCGGCTTGTGCACGCGTGTTGGGCGCGACGCTCTGGCGCATGCTCGGCATGGCTCAGCTGCTCTGGGCGCGGCAGTTTGGCGGTGGTCCATGGTTTGGCCTGGCTCGAGGAGGGGACAGAGGGTGGCGGTGAGGTACTGGCTAGCTGCTAGACATGGCGAGAGAGGGGGAGGTGGTCTGCTGCGGCGGTGACCAAGTTGGCCGGTGAGGTGGGGCTCGACATGGCATGGCAAGGCCACTAGGGGGTAGGGGAGTGGGTTTAAATGGCTTTGTTAGATCATCTAGGGACAATGGGAGCAAATGGGGGTCAAACGGGAGACAAGTTTGGCCAAAACACTATTTAAAATAGTGAATTTGGTTTTGGTTGAAATCTGTCCACAAGGTGTTTGATGAAATGGCCACATGAACTTTACTTTTGAATTTTGAAAAGATTTTTGGTGGGTGTGCTAGTACTAAGCTTGAGACTCTGTGGGTGCTTGGGTTTTGAAAATTGAGCTTGTTTGAGTGGTTTTTGAAATAGTGGGGTCTTCCCATATGATATAGATTCAATTTTCAAATGCTAATTAAATATAGTGTTTGAAAGTTTTTGGCATATCACAAAGTGGGCCTTGGTACCTCATTATGTGTACGAGCAAGGGGTGCAAACATCCATAATTGTTTCTGTTAGGTTTTGAGTACTAGTAATAGCCCAAGTAGGCATGATAGTTAATTTGGCAAAAATGACCATTCACTTCATTTATTCATTTTGAGTTGTTTTTCTTTGGGAAAAGTTTGGGAATGATATAGATGATGTTTATTTCACCTAATAATCATTTTACAAGCAATGAATCACAGAACCATGGCAATTCAAATCAACTCCTAATTTAAATGCACAAACACATGCATGCTTTCATATTTTGAAATGGAAAAGTTTTTGTTAACCCTAATTTTGATGATTTGGATCTTGATAACCTTGGATTGAAGTTTTGGGATGTTACATAGATCATATCCACTGTCCTCACTGCTCAACTATATATCAATTTTGATTCAAATCATACATATTTCGATCAAATTTATACAAGCCCATTGGAGATTGTCAAAGCAAGTACTACTACCTATGAATCAGCTTTAGAGCATATCCACCGGTCTCATAGCTCAAATACATGTCAAATTTATTCAAATCATACATATATTTGAAGTCACAGAATTTTGGTTCAAATTGGGCTTAAATTTGTCCCAATTTTAAGTGAACGGTGAGCTAGCCGTCCTCCTTGCCGTATGTGTACACCAAGAAGTACGGGAAAAGTGCTCCCATCCGGCCTTCACCGTCGAAGTGCACCTCGACGTGCCAGCCGTGGCTGCGGCCTGCCTCCCACAGCTTCGGTTCACGAGGGCTTGATCTGCACCGTCATAGTGATGTTGTGGATGATGGCTTCAATCATCTTTGCATCGATGACCACTTTCGGCACCACATCCATAGATGTTGCGGATGATGGCTTCCATCGGTGTCTTTCATTGATGACCACTGTCGGCACCACCGCCATTGCACTGATGTTGCAGATGATGGCTTCCATCAGTGTCTTTCATCAACAACGGATCTGAGGATGTGAATGGAAGTGAGACAGACAGAGACAGAAATTTTAGACGGTTAGATCCTCACTGCCGCACGCCGTTCTACTAGCCACACTTAGATCCGCGTTGCCGCAAGCTGTTCTGATCCCCACGCGTAGGTCCGCGCCACTGCACGCCGTTTCGACTGCCACGCTTAGGTCCACACCTCCGCACGTTGTTCCGACCGCCACGCTTAGATCCGCACCGCCGCACGCTGTTCGGACTGCCACGCCGCCGTACATTGATAGGAGGGGAGGAAGATGTGGCTGGTATACATGCGACAGGGAAAGGGAGGGAGAGACATGCAGCCCATCGGGCTCTCCTCTCCATAGACCAACGGGAGAGAGATACCTCTAGCCCATCGGATCATGATGTATCCAGTGATGGTTGGCCAAGATCCGTGTGACATACATGTCGACCAATCAGAGCGCAGCCAAACTGAGCGCTAGTTGATGCGGCTGGTATACGTGCGTCAGGGAAAGGGAGGGAGAGACATCCATCCTGTCGGGATCTCCTCGCCGTACAAGGTTAGGTGCGCCCATCGGGAGAGAGAGACCTCCATCCCGTCGGATCATGATGTATCCAATGGTGGTTGGCCAAGATCCGTGTGACATACATCTCGACCAATCAGAGCGCAGCCAAACTGAGACATGAGAGAGGGGAAAAGTGAGGAAAACTTTAGCGGGAGGGGAAAACTGAGGAAAACTTTAGTGGGAGGGGAAAACCGAGGAAAATTTTAGCGGGAGGGGAAAACTGAGTAGAGCTAAGGAAAACAAGGGCGCTTAGATAAAAAAATGACTAAGGGAAATTCAAGCTTTTGGCATAACAAATAGAAAATGTGTTATTTGAACAAAATAATCCATCTTAGCTGACATTATATTGTTTACAACTCAAAGATACACAAGTGTGCCAAATTTGGCCTCATTTAGACAAAGTATGTTTTGGGATGGGTTATCTTGGAGGTTGACTGAGTAGAAAGCCATGCATCTTCATAGCTAGTAGCTCATTCCAAGAAGGATTTAAGAAGTGGTTTAGGGGAGAAGTCCATTTCTCTTTATTTCCTTTTCCTTTATTATTCATGCTAGGTTGTAGGTAACATCACAAGACTCCATGCGAAGGTTGCACTATGTTTTGACTTCTTTTTTGAATTAAACTAACCCTAAAACTATTTATTTGAATTTAATCCTTAGAAAAAGAAAAATGTGGCTGATTACAAGTAAATCCAAAATTTCCAATTTCATATGGTAAATCAATCCAGGATACACAAGTGTGCCAAATTTTGGATCAATTGGTCAACGTTTGCTATGGTTTAAGCCAAGAACTAGCTAAACCCCATGTGCTGACCACATGTCGAGGGCAAAACTGAGCGGTACTAAGTAACTAGGTGGATGACAATAGAAACTTGCAGTAACATATACATTATGGGGTTATCGAACATACAAACTTAGGAGCATCACACTAGTTCGAATTCAATACAAACATTGATAGTAGTTCAAATTCATCATACAAATTCAAATTAATAACTCAAATTTCTTGCTCCTAGTGTTTTCGCTAGTATTCTCGGAGTTCACCACTTTCTCCGAGTGATCCTGGCTAGAATATTCTCGGAGTCCACCATCAGCTTCTTCCGTTTGGTTCCCTTTATTCTTTTTCTCTACATCCAATGAATCAAGTGCTTCAGTCTGTCGTATAATTGGTTCAACCACATTTTGATTCATTGGTTCATACGGTTCAAAATGCATTAGCATCATTTCTTCAATATCCTCTTGTGTAATTCCTTTACTTTTGAACTCTGCTTCCAATGAATAAATTGCTTCAATCTCCCATGCATTTGGTGCAATCTCCCCTTCATTTGGTTCAATCTCCTCTCGAGCCATTGCTTCAATATCCCCTGCATTTATTTCAATCTCCCCTGCATTGGGTTCAATCTCCTCTCGATCCATTGGTTCAATATCCCCTGCATTTGTTTCATTCTCCCCCACATTTGGTTCAATCTCCTCTCGATCCATTGGTTCAATCTCCCGTGCATCTGGTTCAATCTCCCCTGCATTTGGTTCAATCTCCTCTCGATCTGTTGGTTCAATCTGCAATGTATCCATTGCTTCATTCTCCTCTCGGTCAAATACTTCATTCTCATTTGCATTTGCTACTCCCGCCTAATCATCCATTCCATAAGCTGGTCCACTACATTTTTACAAAGCCTAGCAATGTGCCCTAGGATCCCACAATGTTTGCACTTACGTTGTCGAGGTGGTGCACCACCCTCTGCACTAGCTCTCATCCTATTCTTCCTTGGCCTACATGCTGGTCTAGTAAAAACTAGAGGGTATAGCTTGAAGCCTAGATTCACTTCCATCCATTGGTCTTTTCCCAACAAGGATGGAACATTCTGAGCATATGCTGCCCTAAATTTGGCAACAGAGAAATACTCCGACACGTACTGATCAACTTCAGCCTCTTCACCTCCTAGAACACCCATGAAAAACAATGCATGTATGCAGGGTTTCCCATGAGCTGCCATTGCCTGCAATGGCATGTCCTATCAACCAAACTCACTGGATACCTCCATTGCCTATCTTTACTATCAGTGTACGTTTTCCTCTTCTAATGCATTTCATCTTCAATTGTTTTTCCTTGGCATGCAAAGCCTTAATCAAAGATGGGAGGATGAGATGGCCAGCATATACTGTTGATGCAATTCTTTGACGCAAATCGATCTTTATCATGATCATCTGCCTAATCTTATCAAATATTTGCCACATCATAAGCCCTATCAATGACTTGACCTTTGCATTGAAACTCTCTACAAGGCTACTTGTCACATAGTCTACCTTGCAAATTTCATTGAATTGGCTTCTTAACCACACCATTCCATGATGTGCATCCAAGTACTCCTTCATTGTAGGTTTTTGTTTATACAACACTTCCAAATGATACAGATGCTTCCTCAAACTGCATGTGTATGAAGCTGGCCATAGGTTGTCACTATAAACTTTACCCTTGAATTTCTTTGTAAAATTCTGCACTAATTGTCACATACATTCCCTATGCTCCACTCCGGGGAATACTGCTTCTACAACTTTCTCCAAACCTTTGCAAGCGTCTGTGTGGATAGTAAGTCCCGGTGAATGACCTATAAGGTCGCACAAATTCTCTAGAAACCAAGTCCAACTTTCCTCTGACTCAATCTCCAAAACCCCAAAAGCAACAGGGAACATCCAATTGTGGCCATCAACTGTAGTAGTAGCTACTAGTTGTCCTTTAAATCTGCCATGAAGAGCTGTTGCATCCACGGCCAAATAAGGCCTGCAACCATCCAGAAACCCTTGCCAGCAAGCTTTGAAACAAACAAAAGCCCTTCTAAAGCACTCCTTCTCCATTGTCTTCCCTCTTATTTTGTACTGAACTATATGCCCGCTCATCTCATACAACACTACCTGGACTAGCCATCTCCATTTCAGCTTTGAAGCTGTAAAGCAACTGAAAACTTTCATTCCATGGACCATTGATCCTATCAAGAGCCATTTCCTTTGCATAGAACATCCTCATGTAAGGTACTGTAATATTAAACTTTTCAGAAACTTTTTTTATGAGCGCTGTTGCACCGAGTGATGGGTTCGCTCTCATCCAATCCATGATTGCATCTTCCAACCACCTAGTCTTTGCTAGTTTTGTTTTGTGCTTTGGCTATCCCCCTTGAGGTAGACAAGAATGTTCGGACCGATTACCTTTTATCTGAAACATAATGAAAATGTCAGGTACATTTAACAAATTCTACACAATGATCTAAAATACACAACTGGTTGTAATACCTGAACCAAACTGCTCCTGAGCATAGTGGATGCATGCATCCTCCACCTACACCTCTTGTATGGGCACTTCACTGTGAACCTTGTTGGCTCACTCTTAATAACAACATAATCATTATTGGTGCAGATGCAATATGTAGTAAGTGCATTACGACATTCCTGCATCATTTCAAATACGGTGCCTTCTGAAATCTTAGGATTGTTCCTGTCCCACTCAATTACTGGCAAGTCCTCACCATCATACTCGGCTAAAATGAGACTGTCATTGTTCTCCTCGTTCTCTTCTTCATCAGTGTCATCAAATCTGGCCCCATGGGCCAATTCCTCCGTGTATTGATCCTCTAGTGCCTGTTTACTGAATCTATCTACCAATTCAGGAAACATCAACTCATCCTCATCATCTAGTGGAGGCGCTCCCTCGGCAGGATTGTTCTCAAAAGCAAATGAATAATCGTCTTGCATCATCAAAGGTTGAGCATGAACATTATATCTAGATCATGTTTAATGCAAGACGATTATTCATTTGCTTTTGAGAACAATGGTTGTTCCTTTTATATGAATAATATCTTTTATGGTCATGCACCTGTGTTGAATGGTTTATTTGTTTTGAATCTTGATAGTAATAGCGAACGTATTCATAATGTGAATGCAAAAATAATCAAATTGAATGATGATATTGTTTCATATATGTGACATTGCCGTTTGGGTCATATTGGTGTTAAACGCATGAAGAAGCCCCATTATGATGGACTACTGGAATCACTTGATTATGAATCCTTTCAGACATGTGAACCATGCCTTATGGGCAAGATGACTAGAACCCCGTTTTCGAAACAATGGAGCGAGCGACCGACTTACTGGAAATACTACATACTGATGTGTGTGGTCCAATGAGTGTGTCAGCACGTGGTGGATATCGTTATTTTGTGACTTTCATGGATTATTTAAGTAGATATGGGTATATTTACTTAATGGAACACAAATCTAAAACATTTGAAAAGTTCAAAGAATTTCAGAGTGAAGTAGAAAATCATCATAATAGAAAGATCAAATTTCTATGATCTGATCATGGAGGAGATGTCAGACTACTGGCACGGGGCATACCCCGTCCCGTCAGGTTGCATGACCCGCGCTTGGTGCTTGATACCTTCGATCTAGATTCACGGATGTAGTATAATAGTCTTTTTCCCTAGTAGAACTAGGTTTAATCGAAACTTGGGAAACAACACTAAAAGGAAATAAAAAGGACACGTCTACAAGACTTTGTTTCTTCATTTTACCTTTGTTTACCAGACCAATCTAGTTTACTTTATCGTGGGTTGATTCAATGGTTGGAGATAGGTCAGGGTTGAAGATCCACCTACAGCTGCACATCATATGGGATAAAAGATAATAATAAGCATAGTCATGTGTAATGTTTTAATAGAGATAATCTCTTGTGGGAAACACATCCTAATATACTAGAGCCCCTGAGAGGCAACAAGCATAGGAATAGTCTTTTGATCCAACCGAGTGCACCATGAATCACCGGGCTACAAATGATTATTAAGTGTAAAACATAGATCAAAGCCTTAAGTGGTGATGTTGCCGTGATCCCGAATGGGTCACTAAGCAAAGACTATACAACCCTCTCTATCACTGGGTTTCCTATGAGATCGCCGCTAGCCAAGTATCTCACCTCATGCATTTATAAATCTCGGGGCTCTTGGGTACCTACAAGTCCAAAGATCGAGGCAAGCGACAAAGAAACAAAAGATACAAATCTCTATTTCAAACAATACACAATACTCCCATAGATTAGATGCACATAATCACTGCGAGGTTTCTCCCCAACCCACAGCCTGTGAGGACTAATCACTCATATCAATAATATCAAGGATAGAAAACATTGTGCAAAATATTTAGATTGAAATCAAATATTCTTACAATAGTCAGCGAATCACAATTAGGTCTCAAGTACAAAGTAATGGATATGGCTAATGGAGGGAATGGAAGATGGAAGGGATGAACTATGGTGTGGATCTCCTTTGGTGGTGTTGTGATGCAATCTGAGAATAGCGGCCTTCTGCGTGGTGGCCGAGGCCTCAAAATATATAGACGTTTTCACAAAAGTTGTAGGGTTTGATGAGATGCTGATGGTACTTCCGAAGCGATAGCTGAAGCCACAGCCACATGGTATGGGCGGACGGTACGGTACAGGCAGACCCTGCCCGTACAAGTGGTTGTTACGGCTGCAGACGCCTGGAAATGGCTCCAGAATTACTTGCTCATGTGGACTTCCTTAAAACCTTCATTATGACTCCTGATTTCACATTAAATATCGTGATTTCCTGTACAACACAAATCAAAGCAATTGTTTGCATATCTTTGCAATTATTAGTCATTAGTGGCAAGGCTAGAGAGTTTCTTGTCAATTGCTTGACTAAAAACAGTGTTTAAATGTGGTGGAAGATGGCTAATTTTTGATCCATCAACCTCCCCAAAGCTCAAACCTTGATTGCCCTCGAGCAATAAGAAATAAAAGAACTATAAGGAATTCAGTGTTTAAACTTGAAACAACGAGAATATGAATTCACTTACGGTTGGCAGTCATATGCCTCCAGCACTTCATCCATTTGAAAGGCTTATCAAAGTTAGAGAGATGACAAGAATACTATACAAGCTTCAGTAAATCAAGACAATCAAAGTAGAGTTTAATATGAGTATAAATAACTAGAAGTGTAACAATCAATCCAATTCTTCTAGTTAACTCTCAGCTTTCCAAGGAACACTAGGATGTTTTAATAGCATAATTGAGTAAGAGATTTCATGTCCTAAGTACAAAACACTTCTAATCCAATCATTGTCTTTCAAGAAAATTCATAAAGTAGTAATGAGACCATGTCAAGGACTTGTTATGTTGATCTTCATATATATATTGTTTTTTCTTCCTTCTTCAAGGATCATTGAGTGTTTCTTTTACAATTGTTTGCACAACCTTTGGGAGTACCAATACTTTTGCCGATTACATTGACACGTATGCCACTCATGTTGTCAACTCATAGCCGAAATCCGGGGTTATACCATAGATCGTTCATAGGCTAGTGGAGTTGTTGGCATCCAAAGGTGTGCATGAGAAACATATAACTTTTCTAACTAGTACCATGATTTTATCCACAAGGTTAGCTTTGGCATGCATCACAATTACCGCTAGACTTCATTTCAATCAAACAACTCCTTTCAAGAGTGTCGTCAAGTCTATCAAAACATCTATGGAGTTAAGTATCTTCAAGGGTAAACTCTTAAGACAATCATTCATCAAAAAAGTCATAAATTTCAGAATTTATCTTGTTGTACTTGTTTGGAAATATTATTTCCAAGGCAAGACTCGGTTAGCTAAAAGAACTAGAGCAAAAGCTTCCACAACCAATCCATACCAATAAACACCTTTACTCTAACTATTTTGAATTACTCCCACTAGCATGGCATCTTAGAAAATCAACCAACTAAAATAAACAACTCAAACTTCAAAAGTGGGAGACATAGGACATGCCTCTCATGAGTGACTTCATAATCCTCTTCCTTATAGGGATTTTTCCTTCAAAACTCAAGTAAAATCATTCCCATAATAAAATTAAAGTAAATAGGCAACATGCGAATCCACATTCACGAGAAAACAACGGAAAAATGTTTTTGTATTTTTGAGGATAGGGATTAAAGAATAGAAAAGAACTTGTGACCAAGCAAGGAACTAAGAAAAGAAAAACAAACGAAAAACAAAAGCAAACTAAAAATGAAAGCAAAGGAAAAACAAAAGCAAAGTGCTGGAACAAAACAACGCGAGTGTTTCAAAGCTCTCAAGGAGATGGAGTACAACCTCATTATTACACAAATAAAATTGCCAGGGAACACATCCCCAAGCTCAGGATTTTGCAAGCCCTTCTGTTGCTCATTGTGGTGGTGGTAGATAATTTCCCATGTTCCATTGGATGCTCCAATCATCGAACTGGGTGGCGAGGTTGGCAAAAGCATCTTGAAGGTTGATGGAGAGGTTGTTCATGTTTTGGATATTTCCTTCGAGAGCATAGATATCTTCATAGGTGGTGTTGTAGTTTGGTGGCTGCACATCTTGTTCGGGTCCTTCTTGTTCTACTTCTTCATCTTCTCCTTCCTCTCCCATGGATACTTCTTGTTGGGGTAGACTTGCCTCAACTTGCGCGTCATAACACAAACGTCCATCCTTGATAGAGAATAGACCATTAGACAATGGATCTAGGATCAAGTGATCCACTCCAGGTATATCAAGGAAGTATCTACCATTAGTTCTATAAATCATACCACAAGCTCTCAGAGTAGAAAAACCAAGGCGGTGACTTCCTGTCAACGGTTGGATGTTACCTAGGTTGATGTGAAGTGCACATGCAAGAACGGTTATGACTCCTCCTCCGCATATGGGACCTCGAGACTACAGAGCTTGATGCTTAAGATAAAACAAAAGAAGCGCGCCCAAATTTGGTGTTAAGTTACAGTTAGTAATAGCAACTTTAGCGAGGATCATCATGTCCTCCTTATTGACTCTAGTAAACTCACCGCGTGCCGACAAGGTGTTAGCAATAACATAAAACAAGTAACGAATAGCAGGACGATCAATTTGGTTCCCCTTGAGTGTGTTTCCACGAATTATCATTCTATTAAAGTACTCCCAAGGTGTAGGATTTAAAACAAAGGTGGTGGAGCGTATATCAGTGGTGTTGTTGGCAAACCCAAAGTAGTGAGCCCATTGGTCGAGTGTCAAGGAGTATTCATAGTTCATAAGACGGAAGTTGATGCGATCAACTCCAGGCATTTGCCCCTCGGAACAATAGTAAGAGCACACCGTATGCGTCAAGGTGCTGAGAAACTCAAGCCTCAAGAGGTGATACATGGCGACATCCTGAAAGACAAACTCATACAAACCAACATTGTTGCAGAGTAAATTGAAATCAACACGAATGCCAAGTTGGCTCAGGATATCGGGACACGCCCACTTGGTGGACTTGATTTCTCGGAGCTTGAGACGGTCGAAGTGGTTCAGCTGAAACTCCTCGATGAACTCGATACCAAGTGACTCGGGGGTCAACGTATCAATGGGTGGTGCGTCTTGGTCCACAGCCATCACACGTGTACGGCTCCCCGTGTTCATCTAAAACAAAAAATTGCTAATCAATTTTTTAGTCCAATAAAAACATAGCATAAACGATCCTCTACACTTGTTACAAAAGAATTTCCTCTAAAAACAATACTAAGCATGCTCAATATCAAGATTAGCAAAAGAACAAGACCTAAGTCTAGATTGATAATGGTGAAAGATTGAGCAGAATTTTGTTGCAAATAATTTGGGGGTCGGAGGAGAAACATACCTTAGATCGATTGGGTGCGAGGAATCAAAGAAAGATTGAATAAATTTGAAGATCCAATGGAGGTGGTTTGGAGTTTGGAGGTACAAGAAAGAGAAATTTTTGTGTTTGGAATTTTAGGGTTACCTCCTCCTAGGTGATATGGTGACCGTATACATGGTACGACGGGCGGTACGGCCGGAGCCTGCCCGTACAGAGTTGCAAACCTTGGGGTTTATGGTTCCCTTCCGGCGATGTACTCGGTACAGGCACGCGGTACGGTCGCGTGCGACCATACTATTGGTTGTTATGCGTGTTGTATATTTGCTTGAAATCTGATGTTTGATCGGGGGTATGGTACAGGCGCCTCTGGTCGTACCAGTGGTTGTTACAGCCATTGTGTCCTGCAGAAAAAATCAAAGTTTCTATTTTCCAGAGCCTCGATGTGGTATGGGCGCACAGTACGGGGCCTTCTAGTCGTACCAGTGGTCATTATACGGCCAGTAAGCTGAAAAACTCATAGTAGCTTTGTGCATCTTTACATATCTTAGCAGAGGACCAAATAACAACAAATAGACTTCATAAAAATCAGCAATACCTTCTAGGCCATGTGTTAGTAAATAAAAGATCAAGGATTACCTTAGTTTATTCTCCTCTCTCCAAAGGACTTCTTGAACACTCATTATTAAAAACAAAAACCGAAACAAAAACAAAAACTAAAACTAAACTAAACTAAACTAACACAAGAGTAAAAACTTTTATTTCACATGGGTTGCCTCCCATGAAGCACTTCTAGTTAAGGTCAATTATCTCGACCCAAATGGTGATCATTTAGGTTTGGTGAGTGGAATCCCCAATCCAAAGTAATTGGATTTTAGTGTAATTATACCATCATCATCATTATTAGGCTTGGCCTTCTTCTACCTAGGGAAGTGGACTATAAAAGGATCTCTAGATGGTAATCCTATTCTCACATTCCCTTCATGTAAATTGATTAAAGCTTTAATAATTCTTAGGAATGGCCTACCTAGAATTATAGGTGCTATGGGATCTTCAAACATGTCTATAACAAGATCAATAAGAGAAGCACTTCCTTTAATTTCAACAACTATGTTTTCTTTTATCTCAACAGCTTGTTTATAAGTTGAATCCGCTAGATGGAGTCTCAATTCAGTGGTTGCAAACTGCCCCAAGTTTAACTTGTCAGATATACTTTTGGAAATTGTTGAGACGCTTGCACCAAGATCACAAAGTGCAGATATCTCATTCATCCCTATTTAAATTTTAATAGTGAGCTCAAATATATCATCTAGCTTAGCAGGAAGCTTATCAGCAAGTATTTTATACTCTATCTCTAATTCTCGAACTTTAGATGCTACTTGTTGAATGAATTGTTGGTAAATAGCATCATTACCTTGTTTTAAACCAGGATTATTTTACGGTGATCATCTTTAGTAGATCTTCCACGGTGTATTCAGGATTAGGTGTGTTGCTATAGTCTAGCTCTTCACGCTTCTCTTCATTTATTTCCATCCTCATCATCTTGAGGTCTTCTACCGGATTTGGCTCAGGCCCCCTAGCAAACTTTGCTAGTATGAGAGCTTGTATCTCAGCTATCTTGCCCTATTGAGCCTCCACGGTCTTTGTCCTTTCCTGTAGAGCCTGCACATCATTTCTAATTGCAACGGCTTGGTTAGATAATTTACCTATACTACTTTCATGGTTCTTTGTGATTTTAGTAAGCATATTATTTTGCTTAGTTTGAGCTTGCATAAAGGTTTTAACAGTTTGTTCAAACGAGAGATTGCCACTATTTCATCCATTATGATTATCATAATTATTGTAAGGAGCTCCTGCTAGATTAGAATAATGTTTTTGAACATTAGAAGCAAAATTTTGGTTCTTCCAACCAAGATTATAAGGAGTGTGAGATATAAAATTAACATCATTAACATTGGTAGCGATAGCATTAACTTGGGTATCTTCTTTACCCTTTACTATGTTGAGTAGCTCGTCTACCTTAGATGTAAGCTCTTCATTGTTTACCTCGCTGACTGAATTCACCCTTTTTGAGGTTCTTTCCACATGCTATTGGGCATGGTTGTTTTGCATATCATCAAGTAATTTCTTTGCAACACTCACTTGCTTTCCCATGATTGTTCCTCCTGCTGTAGTATCTAGCATAGACTTAGACATTGGGTTAATTCCATTATAAAATAAATGTAATATAAGCCATTCTTCCATCCCATGACTAGGACAGTTCATTGCGGCTTCTTTCATTTTTTTCCATGCAAGCGCTAGTGGCTCGCGATCTTCTTGTCTAAAACTTGTAGTGTTAGATCTTAGTTGCATAGTTTTAGCTAGGGGAAAATTTAGTCATAAAAATATTAGTACATTCCTCCTAAGATTTAATGGTGCCCTTAGGTAGAGCAAGCAACTAGTCCTTAGCCTTTCCTCTAAGAGAGAAAGGAAACAAACTTAATTTAACAACATTTGGATCTACATCTTTAATACACATCATGTCATAAATTTCAGTAAAAGTATTTAAGTGCAAACCTGAATCCTCAAAAGATGGGCCTCCAAATTGGTTTTGCTGAACCAAACTTAAAAGGTTAGGCTTAATTTCATATGCTTCCGCATCAACAACGAGCAGAGTAATAGGTGCATGAATAAAATCATCAGTGGGACTAACATACTCCCTAAGTCTCTTTTGAGCCATGGCTCTTATATTTTTGGTATTTGTTTAAGTAAAGAAAACAAATAACAAGTAACTATTTTTTTGGTTTTCAAATAGATAACAAGAAAGTAAACTAATAACAAGAAATAAACTACAAACAAATAATAAAACTAAAAACAAGGTCTCTAGTGACCTCACTAGGATAGCGAAATTACTTCCCCGGCAACAGCGCCAGAAAAAGGGTTGATACCTTTGATCCAGATTCACGAATGTAGTATAATAGTCTTTTTCCCTAGTAGACCTAGGTTTAATCGAACCTTGGGAAACAACACTAAAAGGAAATAAAAAGTACACGTCTACAAGACTTTGTTTCTTTGTTGCACCTTTGTTTACAAGACCAATCTAGTTTACATTATTGTGGGTTGATTCAAAGGATGGAGATAGGCCAGGGTTGAAGATACACCTGTTGTTGCACATCATATGGGATAAAAGATAATAATAAGCATAGTCATGTGTAATTTTTTAATAGAGATAATCTCTTGTGGGCAACACATCCTAATATACTAGAGCCCCTAAGAGGCAACATGCATAGCAATAGTCTTTTGATCCAACCGAGTGCACCACAAAGCACCAAACTACAAATGATTATTAAGTGTAAAACAAAGATCAAAGCCTTAAGTGGTGATGTTGCTGTGATCTCGAATGGGTCGCTAAGCGAAGATCATACAACCCTTTATGTCACTGGGCTTCCTATGAGATTGCAGCATCCAAGTACTTGACCTCAAGCCTTTATTAATCTCGGGGGTCATGGGTACCTACAAGTCCAAAGATCAAGGCAAGAGACAAAGAAACAAAAGATACAAATCTCTCTTTCAAACAATACACAATGCGCCCATAGATTAGATGCACATAATCGCTGACAGGTTTCTCCCAACCCGCAGCCCATGAGGACTACTCACTCATAATAATAAGATCAAGGGTAGAAAACATTGTGCACAATACTTAGATTGAAATCAAATATTCTTACAGTGGTCACCGAATCACAAGGATATCTTAAGTACAAAGTAATGGCTATGGCTAATGGAGGGGATGGAAGATGGAAGGTATGAACTATGGTGTGGATCTCCTTTGGTGGTGTTGTGATGTAAGCTGAGAATGGAGGCCTTCTACGCGGTGGCTGGGGCCTCAAAATATATAGGCGTCTTCATGAAAGTTGTAGGGTTTGAAGAGACGAAGCCACCACCACATGGTACGGGCAGATGGTATGGGCGGACCCTGCCCGTACCAGTGGTTGTTATGGCTACAAACGCTTGGCAATGGCTCTACAATTACTTGGTCATGTGGACTTCCTCAAAACCTTCATTATGACTCTGGATTTCGCATTAAAAAGCATGATTTCCCGCACAACACAAATCAAAGCAATGGTTTGCATATCTTTAATATTATTAGTCATTAGTGGCAAGGCTAGAGAGTTTCTTGTCAATTGCTTCACTAAAAACAATGTTTAACGCGGCGGAAGATGGATAATTTTAGAGCCATTAGTGCTCTCACAAGGGGTGTGAGGAGTGCCTCCTGATACGTTGCTAACGTATCTATAATTTTTGATGTTCCATGCTTGGTTTTTATCTACTTTCTTATGTTTTGTCCACACTCTGGAGTACTTTTTATACACTTTCTTGGACTAACCTATTAACAAGATGCCACAGTGCTAGCTGCATGTTTTCTGCTGTTTTTGATTCCAGGAAAGTCAGAAAATGAATATTCTCGGAATTGGACGGGACAAAAGCCAAAGTTAGTTTTTCACCGAGGGGGACACGGAGCCAGAATACGAGACGGAGAGGGGCCAGAGGGCCACCACACCACCTGGTCGCACGGTCAGGCTTGGCCCATGCCAGGGGATGGTGTGGCCGCCTAGGGCACCCCCTCGACCTCCCCTTTCGCCTATATATCGCCTCTGATACAGAAACCCTAAGTACCCAATCAAAATTCCACGAAAGAGCTGTAGCCACCATCATCTCCATCCCTAGATCGGGAGGGATCTGAAGCTCTTCCCGGCACCCTGCCGGAGGGGAGAATTCACCCTGGAGGCCTTCTTCATCACCATGCAAGCCTCCGGTGTGATGCGTGAGTAGTTCATCCTTGGACTACGGGTCCATGTAGTAGCTAGATGGTTGGTTCTTCTCCTTTGTGCTACCATGTTTAGATCTTGTGATCTCCGTTCATGATCAAGATCATCTATTTATAATCATACATGTTGTGTTTGCGGGGATCCGATGGATATTGAGATGCTATTTCAGATTGATTATTGATTCTATCATGTCTTTGTTATTTGTGATCTTGCATGCTTTCTGTTGTTAGTAGCTATCTTGGCCAAGTAGATGCTAGCAACTCCAAGAGTTAGTATTTATGCTCGATAGTGGGTTCATACCTCTAGTAATCTGGGGAAGTGACAGAAATCTCTAAGGTACTAGATGTGTTGTTGCTACTAGGGATAAAACAACAATTCTTTGTTCATGGAATAATCGTATTATTTACTTTACACGCTATGCATAATGCAATTATCTATTGCTTGCAACTTAATACTGGAGGGGGTTCGGATGATAACCTGAAGGTGGATTATTAGTCATAGATGCAGTTGGATTACGGTCTATGTATAATGTTGTAATGCCCAATCAAATCTCAAAGGAGTCAAGATGGTTAGTATATGCTTGTATGCTTTCTCGATGTTTGTCAATTGCCCCACTGTAATTTGTTCATCCAACATGTCATCTATCTTAAGGAGAGCCACCATGTAACTACCTCGGTGAATTACGCTCCTAGTACAAGCCTGGATGATCAGAAATGGTTGAAATAGTACGGTGGGGCCCAAATGCCACTCACAGGTAGACCTTTCGGCCGTCCCAACCATTTCCAAACATCGGGACAAGAACGGCGTAATCGGCAAAGCGAAGGATCAACTACATACACAAATGAGTATGTATGCAAGCCACCATACAATAGTACATCAGAGCCATTCCATCTAAAAAGAAAGGAAATATAGCAACGCCATACGGCAAGATCCAAATATCCTAGGTAGATATAATAGTTTAGGATATCTCCTCATACATCAATCAACAGAGTATCAAGCGGAAGCGGAAGACAAAATCCGAGTACGGACAAGAAGCAAATCGGCATAAGATGCCCCATAAATAAGCACATCCCGCCCACAGATCTCACGGATCCCCGTTCCCGGAATCTCTACACCGAATGATCGTTGCCCACATCGTCCGTCTCTTCCACCCAAAGATCCATCTTGCGAGTGTACCTGTCCATCCGAACAATAATTTATCGTGAGACCCTAGGGGTACTCGGCAAGTCTTTATGCCTCTAAAGGGACACAACTGGGTGACGCAATTGCAGCAAAAGATAAACCCTAACAATTCTCTGAGATACTGCTAACCATCCGCCTAACCAGAGATAGACGGATGTCCGTGAATTAATAACAACAGTTATAACAGTAATAAAGGTAATCTTAACAGATCCATCCTCCTCCTCGCCATCGAGGAAGCGGACGAACAACCCCCATCCGCTGGCGGTTTTATTATCCATTCCGTGAGTATTGCACTATTTACTAGTCGTACCTAGTCTAGTCGATTAAAAGCGGTACTTTAGTTATGCTTGTCTATGATCGAGAAACTATGCTCCAAGTCGTCCATAACCGGACACGGCTTTGAAAGTTTTACCTGAGGGTGCACAAATAGCAACACACACTCGATATGCCTCGGAAAAACCAAATCAAAACCAACAAGACAACACGACAAAGCGATCACAGGATTCAGAAATATTTCAGGGGCCACCCCATTGAGCTACCTAGCGAAGTTAGCCGACTCGAGACGGCCTCAAGGTTTGTGGAGCCGGCCAGAACGACTGGGAACCCGAAGTGTGACTGGGCTTGTCGACATAAAGAACGGGTCACGGACCTAAATAAGACAAAGGTGCTCCTCGCACAATCTTAAATAAAGCAAAGAAAGCATGGCATAGGTACAGGATCGTAAATAAAACCTCAAACTAGTTTGTGGCCCCAAGAAATAAGAATGAATCAAGCTCTGGCTCAGGGGGGTCCATAAGCCTCCCGGATGTGGATAGCGCGAATATTCTTGGAACAGGAATCAAGTACTCGGGGTCTTACGGGACACAAGTGAGCCTGAAAAACCAAATAGCGAATATGGCTCACCGATGCCACTTTCATTAGTTATCCCATTACTACTCAGGTTAAGTTGTTTAGGTACCTCGTTATCCATCAGACACTCACATACCCTACACATGCTGTTCTACGACTCGCATGGCTCAAACAACTCCTGTAGTAATGGCTCATGGGATGGAGGAACAAGCTCGGTGGGGTTTAAAAATAAAGGCTATGCAATACTTGGGATTCAATTTAATGCAATCGCGACTCAATGATGCAAGAATAAGATAGAGGCAGTAGGTACTATATGTATGCAAGCATGTGGTAGTGCTTGCCTGGCAGCTCAGTTGAAGCAAAGGATGGATCTGGGTAGTGCTCCTGGTTCTCTTGATATATCCCCTGCTCAGCGTCTATTCGAAGAAGAACCAAACAAACAAGGGCCAACATAAATAAAGAGCACAAGCATATGAATAAAATGCGACAAGCAAACAATCATGCCATGATGAATGATGCACAATTTGCATGGCAAGGAAGTAGCATGGCATAGGTGAAGTGTGGAACACAAGAATAAACATTTTTATTTAGTTTTGGCCCCATTCTAAACACATATTAGTTGCTGTACTCTTTATATTTATATGATGCATGCTGCAAAACAAACCATGGAATGCATAAACAGAAAGGTCTCGTCGAGCTAATCATTTTAGACATATCATTTGTTAAATTTGGAGTTATAAAACAAAAGATATTAATTAATTAAGACAAAAGGGCATTTTATTGTATTTTAAATAAACTTGGAAAATAAAGTGTTCAAAATATATTTTGGAGGCCATATTTGAATTCCTCACATTTTTCTGATTTGAAAACATATATTATTTGTATAAATTGGATTAATATTTTAAAAGATATTTAAAAACAGAATTATATTTGAATTTGAAATAATTAGAAAAAGATTTGAATTTTAAAACAGATTAGCTGTAATACTTTTGTTACCCAGACAGTCCCAGCCACAGTCACTGACGGGTGGGACCGTTGCTGACTGGGCACACAGCGCGCGGAAAACATTTTACACCGCGGCCTAATCTAGCCCAAGCGGATGACAGGTGGGGTCATGGCACGGGCGGACCCACTCGCGGGCGCGCCAGCGAGGTTGTGCCACGTGGAGGAGCCAGGGGGCGCGGGTTGAGGGTAAACATCTGCGGGGGTGTTTTTGCAAAACGATCGGAGAGGCTGACGGTGGGCCGGCTGGTCCGTGGTTGAGCAGAAAAAGAAACGGAGGGGGTTTGTGCAAAACAGCCGCCACTCGTTTTTTCTTCTCGCCGCTGGCGATCGACGGCGCGCACGAGGCGGGATCAACGCTGGTCGCGAGGGTGCGCGGAAGGCCGGAGCCAGCGGCTAGGTGGGCTAGGTGACAGAGAGGGTCGACGCGGCCTAGATGTGGTACTGCGCTTAGCGGGGGCGAGCAGACGACAGCGAGCGACGGTGCTCTGAGAGCGCCGACGGCACGGCCTGGCGCTAGGGCGGATCGGCCGAGGGGATGTCCAGAGGTTGGCTGCTCACCGCGAGTTGGTCGGTGTAGACGGATCTGCTCGAGGCGCAGGCGATCGTCGGGGAAGCAGACGTACTGGCGGCTAGGGTTTGCGTCGGGGCGACGGTGGTTCTGGCGGTTCCGGCGCTTCTCCTCCGCGACTGCGAGTGCAAGGCGATGCAGGGGAGCCTCCTGGTACTCTCCAACCACTCCCACGTCGAGATGCACGGCTGGATCGGCGGGTTCGGTGGGGGCCGGAGCCACGGGGATGGTGTAGCCGGACGCGGTGGAGAGGAGGGGGAGAGGCAGGGCGCTGTTGGGGTGGATCTGGGGTAGCTGGGCGAGGCAGAGAGGGTGGATAAGGACGGGGAGGAGAGGGTGTGCCGTGGGGAGCAGGTAGAGGGGAAAAGGTGGCTCGGCCACCTTTTTCCTCTCCTTCTTCACGTGGTGGGCTCGGGCAGGACCAGGGCAGGGGCAAGGGAGCTACCGGGTGGGGCCAGAGGCGAGGCCAGGGAGGGTGGCTCGGGGTAGGGCAAGCAGGGCAGGGAGAGAGGAGAGCTAGGGAGAGAGAGGTGAGGCTCGGGTTGGGGCTAGGGTAGGAGCTAGGCTCAGTTAGGGTTGGTGTTAGGGTTGGGGGTAGCTAGGGAGAGAGATGGCATGGTGAGGCCAGCTAGGTGAGAGAGAGAGAGAAGCCGAGAGAGAGAGAGAGATGGGGTGGGTACTTAGGGTTTGGTTTAGACTAGGTGTAGATTAGGGTTTAGGTTTAGATGGGGTATGGTGAAAGATGGGGTAGGTTAGATGGGGGATAAGAGAGAGGGTGAGAGCTAGGGTTAAAAGAAGATGGCATGCTCCAACTAGGTCAAGCAAAGCAAGAGGGGGGGGTGTGGTTATAATGGTCTTAAGCAAGCACAAACAAGATCAAGCTAAGAGGAGAGAGAGATAGATGAGAGATGGCATGATCCATCCAAACGAGTAAAATCCAAATGACAAGCAAAAGATGTACTTGCATGGCCCATGCAACTATTTAATGCCATGTTGATTCTTGTGAAGACAAAATTAATACATGGCATTATTATGATGCATTCCCAAAATTGGAGTATGGCCCAAGCAAAAGAATTGTAGAAAAAGTTCCAAGTGGAGTAGATGGGGATGATCACATTTGATTATAGTTGGGACTTGCTAGTGTGTATATTCCACTAGATGTTTAATAGTCCCAAAAATATTCCCACATGAGCATAAATCCATAATAATCCATATGGAAGCTAGGAAAAAGGGTTCCACTCACAAGGCATGCAAAGGTGGCCATGTGGCTCTCATATTTCAATATTGTGAAAACAACATGATGCTAAGATGAGAGCATGTGGAAAAGAATTGGATCCATCCCAACCCACATGAGCTAGAGGTAAAACCAATAAGTGCCAAGCTCATATTTAGTTGGATGGTGGAATTATAAGGTGGTGAAAGAAAAGGTGGTGGAGTTGAATAAGAGATATGCCCCCAACTCAACTTGGGCATTTAAACAATATATCAAGAACCAAATACAATATCAAGAGGCAAATACAATTTACAATGCATATGAGAGAAGAACCAAAACAAAAGGGTTTTATATGATGCTCAAATGCAAGGAGGCATGATGACATGAGCATGATATAATGATGATGCAACAATTATATATTTGAAGGTAGCATTATATAGACTAGGCTAGTAGCATTGCAATTGTTAGACAATTGGGATGCTACACACCACTAGTGAACTTTGGACCCCAGTCCTTTCTTTTATCATCAATCTACAACTATTTACTGTTTTCTGTTTAGTTTCTGCAAGCTTTTACTTTCTTCCACACAATATGTTTAATCCTTTGTTTTCAGCAAAACCAGTGAGATTGAAAACCTCACTGTAAGTTGGGGGCAAAGTTTTGTGGTTGTGTTGTGCAGGATTCCAAGTTGGCAACAACACCTTGGAGGTGTTTCCTTGCTCCTACTGGTTCGATAACCTTGGTTTCATAACTGAGGGAAACTTGCTGTTGTGCTCATCATACCTTCCTCTTGGGGTTCCCCAACGAGCTCGATATATCTTGGGCCATCACCTCCCTCTAGAAGCAAGGATGGAGGCAATGAAGGCAGGAGAATGCCAAGACCGGCCTCCTCCAGAGCCCATAGCTCTCTGATGAGGGATCGGCTGAAGTACTGTAGTGACACCGTCGTGACTCACAACGCGATGGCGCAACTACTGGTCCAAGTTGTGACTAGTCCCCCTCGATAAAGTGATACACTGCCTGCCCGCCTTGGTGCTGAAGGCGGGAAGACAACATGGGAGCCCCGTTAGGACCTGACATTGCCACACTGGTGTAAGGAGACCAGAGTGACGTGATGGGGAAGGGGGTACGTCATTGGTTACCTTAGCAGTAGGTCACTACCTCTAGTCGGAGCCAGCTCGTGGCCAGAGGGAAAAAGGAGGAACCAAATACTCTCCGATGGCGGGAATGTGGTGACCCTTCCCGCCCAGCAATTGGGGGGAAGAGGCCTGGCTCCCCTATATAAGGAGACCTTCTCCTTCCTTAGAAGAGGTCAATCCCAGCGATCTGTAACCCTAGACATTGATACACCATTGTACCCTCAAGAAGCACTGCGAGAAATATAACCAAGCAAGAGTAGGGGCTTTACCTCCTCACAAGAGTCCCGAACCTGGGTAAAAAACCCTTGTGTCACCCTCTCTGTCGTGCTCGTGTGTCGTTGTCTCTGCCACTATCGAGCAGCTTGGAACACGTGTTCAGCCCCCTCTCGAACTCAGGGCATGTTGGACCCGTGTTCCTTCACGAGACACTTTCTTCGATATTTGGCACACCAAATAGGGGGGAGAGGCGCGATTTCGAGAGTGTCGGATGGCCGCGATGGCATTGTAGCGCATGGCGATGCCATGGTAGCCACTCCTGCCGTGGGAAGACCGCCAGGAACCAAGGCACGTGTCGCGTGGCCTTTCAGGCTTCGGCATCCCCTGGGGCCGGCATGGGCTACTCCCCGCGCGCTCAACCAGGGATGCGCAAGGAGAACTCTTCTTCAAGTGTGTCTTCACCTTGGGGGCGCCGTGCCGCGCTCACTCCGGAGGCTGCCCAGCTCATGGTGAAGGAGCTCCTTCGCTACTTGCCGATAGACTCACAGCAGGAGGAATGGAGGGCGTACCTCACGGTGCTCGTGGATGTTGCCTAGGACAACCCCTGGTTCTAGGGGCGCTGGCTAGCGAGGTGGCCCATGGAGCGCCACCTCCTCCCCCTTACCACTGGGCCTGGGGGCTTGGGCGACGGGTGGTCCACGGGAGCAACGCTGCCCGTGGGGGATCTGGGTCCCACCCGAATCATCTGCTCGGCGGAGGATGCCCGAGTGACCTTGGCACACCGCCGAGGACGCGAGGCCCTCATCACCAGAGACGTTGCCTCCACAGGGTGCCAAAACTGACTGGCACTCGCTAGTCGAATCGAGACCTGCAATACCAGTTGCCCCGCACTTGCCGAATACCTCCGACAGGTGGTGTGGCCACCCAAGTTCAAGCCGGAGATGCCTCCACGTTACGATGGTACCACCAGCCCCATCGATTACTTGCAGATCTACGCAACGGGATTAGAGGCGGCCAAAGGGGATAAACCGTATCCTGGCAAACTGGTTCCCCATGGTATTGGAAGCCACGACGCGCACCTAGATGCTCAACCTTCCGGAAGGGTTTATCGGGTCCTGGCCTGAGCTCTGAGACCTATTCATCGCCAAGTTCGGGGGAACGGACGGACACCCCCTCACGTGTAAAGACCTTTGGTGGGTGCGCCAGGAGGCTGGCAAGACTTTGTGCAAATACCTCCAGCACTTCGACCAGTGCCTCGTCGAGGTACATGGCGCCTCTAACACCAAGGTCTTTGCCGCCTTCACCGATGGCATCACGGATGAAAGGATGCTAGCCAAGATCGGCCACCGAGGAGAGAACCTATCCACGATCATGGATCTCTTCATAGTGGCTGACCGCTGCGTGAAGGCAGGAGCCGACAGCCTATTCGCTTGCAGCGGGGATGGGCTACCGGATGCCCCATCCATGAGGCCAAAGGGGGGCACGAAGATGGGCCCTCTAGGGAGGACCGTGGAAAGTGCGATAGGGTCCTGCTCGTATTGCGCCTTCCACCAAAGGTCGGGCCATGACACTAATGAATGCATTAAGCTCAAGGAGGTGAGGGAGGAGTACAGTGATAAGAGGAGGCGCGGGTGTTTCAACAAGCACGGCGACCCAGAGGGTGGATGTGCATGGATCGACATGCGGAGGACTCCCTGCCCAAAGGCCCCGAGCCAATATCTCGGGAGGGTACCGGGGGCTCGAGAGGCCCTAGCTCCTAGCCTTGGTGGGACTTGATCCCTAGTCGATGTTAGGGGTCTCGAGCACAAGGCTGCACCCCCGCCCCTCCGCAGCATGCGCGATGCACCCCGAGCGTGTTCGTCCGGCCTGCGATCCCACGAGGTCGTTGTTTCCATCCCAAGTAAGCCCCCCTAAGGTGATGCTTAGCTCTCCCCTTTTTCTCCTCCAGATGGTTTTTCGCCCCTCTCGAGGGCTCCTTCGGTCGGGAACCACCCTCGTTATCGCGTTTTCACGATCTGACTTGATTTGCAGAAGTATTCCTTTCTTCCCATGTGTTTGTCATGTTCTCGTATATGCATCATGCGAGCGGGGGATAGGAGCTGTGTCTCTCACCGAACCACTCCCGTCAACATCAGGGCCTAAAGTGTCAAGCTCTAAACTTTTGGACTAGCTCCGGTGATAAGTCACCTCACCCATGGTTCCTGGTGCTTGATACCCTCGTATAATGCCTAGACGAAACTAGCGAGCAAGTGCGACACGATATGTTTGGAGCATGTTTGTCGTCGGACATGAGCGTTAAAACATGCGAGACCCACAGTCTCCTCTCTGAGGGACCAACAGGACAAGCACGAGCCCTACGGTCTTCTTCTCGAGAGGCTCACGTGGCGGCTTGTGAGGGCATCCCCCTCCAGCAGCAAAAATTCATGCTAGACCTACGGTCTCCTCCTCAAGGGGCCAACATGATAAGAATTTGCCCTACGGTCTTCTCCTCGAGAGGCTTACGGGACGGCTTATGAGGGTATCCCCCTCTAGCGGTCAAAATTCATGCTAGATCTACGGTCTCCTCCTCGAAGGGCCAATGGAATAAGCAATTTCCCCACGGTCTTCTCCTCGAGAGGCTTACGGGGCAGCTCATGAGGGTATCCCCCTCCTACGGCTAAAGCACTAACCTTATATGTTATGGTTGCGTACATCACCAGGGTTCAAACACATACAAAAGGAGTATAGAACACTTCGTGGGGCAAGCTCTCACAGCCGAGCAATCAACATCAGACAAGTGAACCACGACATTGAAAGAGGCTCCCTCTAGAGGGTCAAGGGGAGCAGTCACGAGCCCGTGGTCGTCAGACCGCTAGATTGGGAGGTCCTCGTCACCAAAAGGAAGGCACCCAGAGCGCACGAGACCTCCTCAGGTCAGCGACTAAGGGTATCATCACCGAAGGGATCCTCATCACTAGATGACCCACTCCCGAAGGTATCATCCTTGCTCTCGCCTCTTGGGTCTTCTACGGTTCCAAAGGTAGCACCGGGAGTCGGGACATCCTCACCCTCCTCGGTCCAGACAAACCGTGGGACAAAGGCATCCACACGTTCAGCTATGAGCTACTCGAAACAGATGATCTCGCCCACTGGGGTACCTTGGGGGTGCCTCCCGGCCCTCAGGAGATTTCTCTAGGGGAAGTCGGGGTCATGCTGGTGAAGGTGGAAGAAAACTTGGGTCGCTGCGACTTGCAGCATGCTTGTGCACTCGCCCAGGTGAAAAGCATGGTAGAGCATGGCCTTTCCCTCTAGCACCACGGTGATATGAGTGAAGAGCTCCAGGAAGGCTCTGCTCCCATCAACGTCGGTGTGGGGCCCGGCATAAAAATCAGTCACCCCGAACTCTTGAAGGGTAGCAGTGGCATGCAGGGCAAGCTCCTAGTACATATTGCACCGCTCCTTCTCGAGCACTCGCTGTTCCAGCTCCTTTGATCTCGAAGGGCCCAGTGTTTCTATAGCTCATGCAGGACGTCTAGATCTGCATAAGCTTGGCCCAGACGCTCTTCCACCTTGCATTGGGAGGCCTCCATTTTATCCTTTGTCTCCAAGAAGCGATTCTCTTGTGTAACGGCCTTCTGTAGGTACTCCTCCCGAAGGGCCGTGCGCCGCTGCTCGAGTTCCTTGAGGTTGGACGCCTCCATCTCCCTCCGCGCCTCGATGACCTTGGCATTGCAACGGCGTATGCGGTCATCGATATTGGCGCTTCGGTGTGCAAGATCGAGCTTGCACTCCTAGAGATTCTCGTGAGTCGCGCCCAACTGCACCTCCAAGGCCTCCAAATGCTCCCTTTCCAGGAGAGCCTCATCCTATCGGAGTCGAACCACTTCTTCTTGGCGTGCCACCTCCTGCTCCCGGGTGGCGACCCTGTTGCGATCCTCCTCCACCTCCTATTCGGAAAAGGCAATCGCACAATCATGCAATCATGAACAGAGAGCTCGCGCGCTAATCGGTCGAGGTCCCCGGAAGAAGGCTCATCTCCCCTGGAGGGTACGAGTGGTCCCAGGCCTGAAGACAAAATCCTCGTAGCCCCACGACGCGCCTCTTCGGGGACTCCCATGGCTTGGGGGCTCTGGGCACCTTGGCGCTGCTCCCACAACTCCAGAGTCGCATCGAGGATTGCCCGCTCTTGATGGAGGCGGCACCATGCCCCCAAGCCGATGCTCCTCCACAGCAACAATGGCAAGGAATCAGTCGAGCCTGGCATGCATGGCTCCCACAACAGCGTGAAGGCATCCTTCTCTCCCAAGGGAGGCATGGTCGGCCATCTCTAGGGTGAGCGTGCTCGGCCCCACACGTATCCTTCGGTGACGGGGCTCCTCGTGAGAGGGTCCTCCCTGTCACCATGAGGGGGTGATGGGGTAGCCTCCTGGGCACCCACGTGGTCTAGCAGTGGTGCAACATGCTGATACGTCCATTTTGCATCACTATTCTATATCATAATTTACTGTTATTCATTGATATATTTCATATTAAGAGATGATACTTATGTTATTTCATCTGTTTTTGCATGGTTGATGACTTTTGTAGCATGGACCGCTGCAGTCAGGATTCTGATGGAAAATGTGCTGTTTGGAGGCAAAATTCGCGAAGATCGGAAAATCTGGGAAAATACATGGAAAATCCTATTTTTCCAGAAGACGAAGAATTCCAGAAAGGGAAGTGGAGATGGGCCACAGGGGGCCCACACCACCCCCTGGCGCGGGCCACCCTAGGCCGCGCCACCAGGTGGTGTGGATGCCCTGGTCCACTCCAGCCTCTCCCCTTTGGCGTATATTATCCTCCCAAAATCCTAAGACTCGGGGAGCGACCACAGAAAGATTCCGCCGCCTCTGTGGGGCGGAAAACACTGAGAGAGAAAGATCTCTTCGGCAGACAGAATTCTATCGGGGGAATTCCTTCCTGGAGAGGGGAGATCGTCGCCATCAACCACCATCAAGCTAGACTTCATCGGGATCATCATCATCATCACCACCATCATCTCCACCAGCACCATCATCAGCACCTCATACCGATGTAACAATTGGGTTCAATCTTGCATAGTTCTTAGGGGAAACTTTCCCGGTGTTGATTACTCTTTGTAGTTGATGCTATTGAGTGAACCATTGAATTATCATTTATGTTCAGATTGTTACACATCATTATTTCATCTCTGATCATGATCTATATGATGTCTTGTGAGTAGTTCGTTTTGTTCTTGAGGACATGGGAGAAGTCATGTTGTTAGTAGTGGAATTGTGTTGAGAAATATTCAATAGTTTGATATTTAAGTTGTGGTGTACTTCTTCTAGTGGTGTCATGTGAGCGTCGACTACATGACACTTCATCTATATGGGCCTAGGGGAATGCATTGTGTATTTGGCTACTAATCGTAGGGCTTGCCGGAGTGACAGAAACCTGAACCCCTGTTAGGAAACCTTTGCACAAGGGACGTTAGGGTTTTAGAGTTTAAAGTTATGGTTAGGTTTCTACCTTAATTACTTTATTGTACTTGCGGATGCTTGTAAGGGGTGTAATCACAAGTATGTATTAGTCCTAGGAAGGTCGGTACATTAGCACAGGTTCACCCACATAACACTTAGCAAACTAAAGAAGATTAATCAACTATACGAAGCAAAAGCACTTGATGATATTCCCATGTGTCCTCGAGAATGTTTGGTCATCTTAAGTAATACAACCGGCTTGTCCTTTGCTAAAGAAAGGATTGGGCCACTTGCTGTATTTATTCTTATTGTCTTTTATTTACTCGTACTTTATTTACCTGCATTATCAAAAAACCCTAAACATCTGTTTGCTAAGTATTTACAGAGAATTCCCGCTCCTAGCCACTCGCTAGCACCTTCTGCTCCTCGTTGGGTTCGACACTCTTACTTATCGAAAATACTGCGATACACCCCCTATACTTGTGGGTCATCAAGACTATTTTATGGCGCCGTTGCCGGGGAGTGAAGCGCTATTGGAGAGTGGAACTGGTAAAGGAAACGTCTACTGTGAGTATTGTTTACTTCTGTTAGTTGCTTTATTTTCAATATGGATAATTCGCTGAGTTTCTTATTTCGTAATGCTACTACCACTGCTAAGGTAGTATATGAACCACCACATGCTGAGAATGATACTTTTAAAATACCTACAAGAATTATTGATCGTGTTATGGATAACTATTATGTTGGAGATGGAACTGTCCATCCTGGTGATCATTTGCTCTTTATACACGAATTATGCGGGTTGTTCAAGTGTGCAGGTATTACAACAGATCAAGTCAAGAAGAAGTTATTCTCATTATCACTAAAAGTAAGAGCTAAAGAATGGTATAAGTTGCTGAAGAATGGTCAAGATCTTGAATGGGAGGAAATAGTGCCTCTCTTTTATTCAAAATTTTATCCTCCTAGTGAGATTCATAAAGATCATAATCAAATATACAACTTTTGGCCTCTTGATGGAGAGAGTACAACTCAAGCTTGGGGGAGATTGAAGTTACTAATGTTCAAATGTCCCATTCATGAGCTCCCCAACAATATTATTATCAATAACTTTTATGCAAGGCTTTCTCTTCATGATAAGGATTTATTGGATGCCTCTTGTGCTAGATCATTCACTCGCATGGAAGAAGAAGCTAAATGGGATCTTCTGGACCGTATTCAAGACAATGCTGAAGCATGGGAGAATGACAAAGGAAGAAAGTCAGGTATAAATTATGATTATGAATGCATTGAATCTTTTATGAGAACTGATGATTTTCAAAATATTAAAAATGCTTATGGTCTAGACTCTCAAGCTATTACAACTTATTTTAAGGCTTTTGCTTCCTATATTGAAGTTCCTAAAAATAAGTGGAATAAGTATCATGAACCGTATAAAGATGTTGCTAAGTGTGTTCCTGCAAGAAATACTGAAGTTTATACTGCTAATCATGTTTTACCTGAACCTTACATTGAGAAAATGCCTTTCCCAATTAAGATAAAGGAACATTCTATGATAGCTAGTATGGTTAATGAAAGTACAAATAAAGCTGTTGAACCTAATGAACAAGTAGAAATTGAACCGATGATAGAAAATGTGAAAGACTTTGTCACTAAATATGTAGAAGAGGGACACACTATCCTTTGTAAGGATATCCCTAATATTGTTTCACAAAGTAGTGTTATGAGAGCTAGTGTCCCTGTGTTTTCTGCTAGGATAAGTGATCATTGCTACCATGGTTCTTGTGATAGTTATATCATTAAATTTATGCATGATACTGAAAGTTATTATGAGAGAGGGAAGGCTGTTCTTATACATCTCAATAATATCAAGTTTCCTCATTTTATGTTGCACTTGTTTTTCCTTCCTATGCTTGCAGCTTTTGGTTTCAACAATTTGTTTGTTTACAAAATTCCCTTGCATAGGAAGTGGGTTAGACTTAAACATGTGTATTTTTATTTCTTAATGCTCTCTTTCACTTCAATTCATATTCTTATGTGAGCATCATTGAAATTATCATGCCCATCTTAATGGCTATAAAGAAAGAGCTTTTTGGGAGACAACCCAATTTATTTTTGTTTTCAGTTGTTTTTGTTTATTTGAGTCTTGGAAGTTATTACTTCGGTAATAACCTCTCCTTATCCTTTTTATTTGGTTTTTGTGTCAAGATCAACCTCTAATGAGAGAGAAGTAAGATTTGGGGAAGTTGCTGTCTCGAAACAGATTTTTGTGCTTCACCGTAAAAATTCATGAGAGATCTCTGTATGTCGGATTGAGCAGTCAATTTTTTTGCTTATGCCCTAGGTTGTTATTTAACTTTCATTAGATTTGCACTTTTTGATTTGAGCAACAGAAGATTTTAGAAAAAAATGATCTTTACCTGCTGGTCTGCTTTGACAGATTTTGCCACTCTTGCATTTGCTTCTTTAAATCGATTTCCTTTTTGAATTCTTTTTGGGTTTTCGGAAGGAGTTGCTACAGTAGCTTGTGATTTGATGGATTTCAGTTGAAATTGGACTTAAAAGGTTTATTACCTCGCTTACACTAATGTTGCTAATGAGAATTGTGTGAAGTTTTGTGTGAAAGAAATTTCCAGGTTATTGGAGAAAATGGTGTAATAAGAAAGTGAAAGGTTTCACGACTCAAGCAATATGAGTATGAAAATTAAGATATTGATGTTATTCAAGTGGTAACTCCGGAAAAATTTATCAAACACCAAATTCAGAGACCTATAGAGTCCGTTTTCTAATAGGTAACAGTTCTGGTAAGAAAAGTTCCATGAAAATTATGTCCAGTTATATTTTTGGAGTTTTTATCCAACAAGGAAAGCTACGAAGCGAAAGAGGGACGGAAACGGAGCCAGGGTGGCTCACACCACCCCTGGTGTAGGCCCCCTGGCCGCGCCAGCAGGTGGTGTGGCCACCTCGGCCTCCGTCTCCAACCCATTTTCTCCCAGTACCTTCCTTTTGTTGTTAAAATTTCGTAATATATAATACCCCAGATCCCCCGAGGTTCGTATATCATGTTCTCGTCGTTTTTTCGTTTCGATCTGTTTCTGCTAGGAACTATTCTTGAAAGTTAGAAGCACAATGGTGTCCGCCAAGGATAAGGGAAAGGAGCCTATGGAGGAAGATCTCCAAGACCCCGGGCAGGAGAAGGAGATCAAGAGTGAAGATGAAGAGGAGGTAAAGCAAAGCCAACATCCGCACACCGGCACGGCCATTGCAAGCATTAGAGTGTTGGCAAAACCTGCCAAGATCAAAAGGACTGCACGGATGTCAACTGGAGGGAAACCTCCCCGTCACTGTTTGGCTCCACGGTCACTTCCTCCACGCACCAAGAATCCTTTCCATACCCTTATCCATGAGCATCAATACCAGAATATGCCCAAGGAGAAACGACCCTCCAATTGGGATTTGCCTCGTTCTAGCCATGCAGGAAAAGAAGACTTCGAGGAGGAAGAGTGGGGAAAGAATCGCAAGAGCTGGAATTCGCAACCAGACATGATCATGAGCCGCATTGAGCAAAACTCGGTGTTGATTCGTACTCTCACCTTCGAGATTGAGGACTTGGGGAAACTAACCAAAAAGCTCATCAATAGAATACCACCACCACCGAAGGAGTAATTCGTCATCAGGTTTTGGCATCCCCTTGGTTTGTTCCAAGCTTGGGGGAGTGCCGCGGTATCATATCACTATCTTCTATCTTTTTACCTTTTTAGTAGAGTCATATCATGAATAGAGAATCTATCATGTAGGATGGTTTGCATTATGGAAGTGTCCCCCTCTCGTTAGATATCTATGTATCCCTTGGTGTGAGTTGCCGTTATGGAATATTAATGAGAAGTTATAGCATTTACTCTTTTGCATATCTTATTTTAGTTTTCAATTCATGGTTATATGATTGATCTTGTTGTTAGTATTGGTATCACTTTGGGATCATTGAGTTAATTTAGTTGGTTTTGGCAAACCTGGCTCGGTCAATAGCAATACTATTTTGAGAATTGAATGAAAAAGATAAAAGTACTCTAAAGAAATATCATTTCATCATCTTTCTTTCTTGATTTGCTCATCAGTTTAGTATTCTCTAGTTAAGATCGTTTGTGCTTCCAAGGAAGATTGCATGTTTGTTTTTATCACTTGTATGTTTGCTTGTTTCCTTCAATTCTTAGCTTGCTACCCAGCCTTGCTAGCCAAAAACCTGTACTGAGAGGGAATGCTTCTCGTGCATCCAATCCTTAAACCAAAACCTATGCCATTTGTGTCCACCATACTTACCTACTAGCAATATTGCTATTCCAAGTAAATTCTTGCTTTTATCTACCTTCCAAATTAAACTTGTTATGAGAAAATTAGTGATTAAAGCTCTCACGAACTTAATGGCACACTTTACTTTCTCACATTTAATAAACTTGAACCATTGTGTCCATCTTTGTTGCGTATATGCTTGCGCTTTATAAGTTGAAGTTAGCAGAACAATGTATCATGGGGAACGCTTTCAACATTGCACTTATATTCCGTTGATATCATGATTCATTTGCTTATGGATCCAGGTGGTGTGAAATAAAAGGGGAACTTGTAAGATCATGGAGTTTGTATGTGTGTTAGAGAAACGCTTGGGCCGCTAGCCTAAGCCATGTCTAATCATGGTGGAAACTTGCAGCATAACCATAATGAGCACTCTATGAAGCATCCTCAATAAAAACCTATGCAAATAGCAAATAAAAAGATCGCTTAGATGCTCATTGTCTACTTGCCTTGTCATTTTGATTATGGGATAGCTCTTGTATCATGTGCAAGGGGTACCCCGTTGGCGGTTCTCTATGATACAGATGTATTTACAATGACAAGAGCTTACTTGTGACTGAAGTTGAGTATCATGAGGTTCTTTACTCGTAAGTAAGGGGCATGAGATTTCAACTTATAACTTGTCAAGCATATCCTCTTAGTTGTGTCACTTTAACCTTAATCACCTAAAGATGCCTATGATAGGGGCAATGAGAGCTGAAAGCTAATAAGTACCATAATTTTTGGAAGCTCTTTATGAAACTTAAAATCCCTGCTTCCCTCTGCGAAGGGCCTTTCTTTTACTTTTTAGTTGAGTCAGTAAACCTATTCCCTTCTAGCTCAGCAAGTATTTTGAGTTGTTGTGTTTCATTCATTCATATGATGATTTATTCAATCATGTTTCTTATGTTCCTTGTTTTGCACATTGCTCTTATCTTGGTGTCTACTACTTTGAAAGCTATCATGGAAAATCAGTTATTTATGAACTCCAGCAAATTGTCAACTATTCTTCGACCAAGAGCTAAGTTTGCCATTACCAACTGTGATTTACTTTATGTATCTTTATTGTGTTTCATTTACTTATTGCAAGTTAAGTTATAAAATAGTGAGTTGTCTTCTATTATGACTTACGTATTGATGAATGTGATGCTTCTCGTCTGTATTCTTTTATCGACTCTTCACTCCATAAACCTAAGGTCATGTTTATTGAGTTCAGTTTCGCTTGGGGACAAGCGAAGTCTAAGCTTGGGGGAGTTGATACGTCCATTTTGCATCAATATTCTATATCATAATTTACTGTTATTCATTGATATATTTCATATTAAGAGATGGTACTTATGTTATTTCATCTATTTTTGCATGGTTGATGTAACACCCCGTCCACTCCTGGGCCCGAGGGGTGTCACTCCTGGCAGCTTAATAGGATATATAGACTGGCCCCACAGACCAACACTAGTCTTTTCTGCGCACTTTGTCCTCACTCGTGTGCACCCGGTTGCCCACTTCCCGGTCGGTCACCCATCCTAGAATTGCTCTAGGCCAAGCACGTTTAACCTTAGAGTTCTTTTTGAATGAGCTTCCGGAAAAGAAGTTGCAACTTGTTGGTATGAGTATTCTATCAATCCTATTAAGTCATGTGCCTGGTCTCACATACACCCACCCTTTAGAAGATCGATGCCCTCATCGATCAAGCACACCCCATGAACGTTCCCTCTTGGCACGCGTCTGTGCGTCTAGTGCCGGCACATGTGCCATGCCATGTCCGCTCCGGGCCACACGCGCCATGCTCCACATGTCCCGCCACTAACCCGCACACACCCGTGTAATCGCAAGGGTCGGCTCTGATACCACTTTGTAACACCCCGTCCACTCCTAGGCCCGGGGGGTGTCACTCCTAGTAGCTTAATAGGATATCTAGACTGGCCCCACAGACCAACACTAGTCTTTTCTGCGCACTTTGTCCTCACTCGTGTGCACCCGGTTACCCACTTCCCGGTCGGTCACCCATCCTAGAATTGCTCTAGGCCAAGCACGCTTAACCTTAGAGTTCTTTTCGAATGAGCTTCTGGAAAAGAAGTTGCAACTTGTTGGTATGAGTATTCTATCAATCCTATTAAGCCATGTGCCTGGTCTCACAGTTGATGACTTTTGGAGCATGGACCGATGCAGTCACGATTCTGATGGAAAAGGTGCTGTTTGGAGGCAAAATTCATGAAGATCAGAAAATCCGGGAAAATACATGGAATATCCTATTTTTTCGAGAAGACGAAAAATGCCAGAAGGGGAAGTGGATATGGGCCACAGGGGGCCCACACCACCCCCTGGCGTGGGCCACCCCAGGCCACGCCACCAGGCGGTGTGGCCTCCCTGGTCCACTCCAGCATCTCCCCTCTGGCGTATATTATCCTCCTGAAACCCTAAGACTCAGGGAGCGACCACAAAAAGATTCCGTCGCCTCTGCGGGGCGAATAACACTGAGAGAGAAAGATCTCTCTGGCAGAAAGAATTCTGCCGGGGGAATTCCTTCCCAGAGAGGGGAGATCGTCGCCATCAACACCACCATCAAGCTGGACTTCATTGGGATCATCATCATCATCATCATCATCATCACCACCATCATCTCCACCAGCACCATCATCACCACCTCATACCGATGTAACAATTGGGTTGAATCTTGCATAGTTCTTAGGGGAAACTTTCCCGGTGTTGATTACTCTTTGTAGTTGATGCTATTGAGTGAACCATTGAATTATCGTTTATGTTCAGATTGTTACACATCATTATTTCATCTCTGATCATGATCCATATGATGTCTTGTAAGTAGTTCGTTTTGTTCTTGAGGACATGGGAGAAGTCATGTTGTTAGTAGTGGAATTGTGTTGAGAAAGATTCAATAGTTTGATATTTAAGTTGTGGTGTACTTCTTCTAGTGGTGTCATGTGAACGTCGACTACATGACACTTCATCTATATGGGCCTAGGGGAATGCATTGTGTATTTGGATACTAATCGTAGGGGTTGCCGGAGTGACAGAAACCTGAACCCCATTAGGAAACCTTTGCACAAGGGACGTCGGGGTCTTAGAGTTTAAAGCTGTGGTTAGGTTTCTACCTTAATTACTTTCTTGTACTTGTGGATGCTTGCAAGGGGTATAATCACAAGTATGTATTAGTCCTAGGAAGGTCGGTACATTAGCACAGGTTCACCCACACAACACTTAGCAAACTAAAGAAGATTAATCAACTATATGAAGTTTAAAGCACTTGACGATATTCCCATGTGTCCTCGAGAACGTTTGGTCATCTTAAGTAATACAACCGGCTTGTCCTTTGCTAAAGAAAGGATTGGGCCACTTGCTGCATTTATTCTTATTGTCTTTTATTTACTCGTACTTTATTTACCTGCATTATCAAAAAACCCTAAAAATCCGTTTGCTAAGTATTTACAGAGAATTCATGCTCCTAGCCACTCGCCAGCACCTTCTGCTCCTCGTTGGGTTCGACACTCTTACTTATCGAAAATACTGCGATACACCCCTTATACTTGTGGGTCATCACATGCACACTATTGCTGGTCATAGAGGGGGCCGGCGGGACTGCTGACGAAGGCGCTACTCCCGTCTCCCCACCGGCCAGGGAGGGCAGAGAAGAAAGCGGCACATGACTCTTTGTTCGTGCCCCGTCCCCTGTGGCGGGAAAGAGCACAACTGCAAGCTCAGGACCGGGGGCTTCATGAGCACTGAAGTCCCCCACCACGTACAACGGCGGGGGCAGGTTTCCCCCGACGGTATTTGGTGGAAGGAGCCCCTCTGGGAAGCCCATGGCGATGGCGGCCTCCACAGATCTGCCGCTGCCTGCTGACGACGGTTCCAGAACCCTCACCGGCCTCTTTTTCTTCTCACGCCTGCGTTCAAGAGAAGATGGTCTATCAAACAAAACGGGGAGTGGGTGTAATCAAGGGAAGCCCTCGAGAGGGTAACCCACCACTCTCTTGTTCGGCCACCGTAGGACCAGTTACCCCTCTTCAGGACCGGAGGAATGAAGGTGGCTCCCCTACTAGACACAGAGTGCGGAGTGGTGGAGCCCCCCGTGACCACAACATTGGTGACCCCAGTCATGAAGGGCGTTGTACTGTCTTCACCACCTCCGCTCTGCGGCATGCCCTCGTTGACCGGCTCATGCACGAGATCCCGCACCAGGGATGACGCGAAAGGCCCCTCGGGAGGTCCTCCCGCCCGAGTGTTCTTCCCTCACTGGTCAAAGGAGGGAAGCCCCAGACAGACGGTGCAGGCGGCACCCGACGAGTATAGGGGATGAGCCCCCAGGGGAATCTCGAGCATGACTCCCTCGCCAAACAGCATCCGCATGAGGCCGACCACCGTGTCTTTGGCATGGAAGCCCTGCGGACAGCCTAATCGCGTCTTGAGGAGAGGCCAAGTCCCGCACGCCCTTACGGTGCTCTTGGAGGGGCGCGATCTGCTGGCGAAGGAACTCCTAGACCACAATCTCAACCATCAGCCCTTGGCTCTTCAAGTCCGGCATGTGCCTCGTGAGGGGTCTAGAGCTCATGCAGGTGGTGGCCACCCGAGACCATCTGGGTTCACCACAGCCTGCCCCATTGGAACATGGAGCTGGGGGAGCATCCATGAGGCATCCACGAGGACCCAGTATTGGCAGAACTCGAACGCTACCCCTAGGATGGAGAGGGGTAGGAATCCCTCGCTGTCATCAGCAAAGAATTCGACACCCCCGAGGTGGTCCTCTAGCACGAGGACGCGAAGACAAAAGAAGTGCCTAAATAGCACCAGTGAGGGCATCACACCCACGAAGTCTTCACACCAGTAAGCGAAGGCGGCCAGGAGGGTCACACTCCACAAGTGAAGGTGGAGTAACAGGATGCAATAATGCTCCAGGACTGCGAGGAGGAAGGGTGAGAAGGGGAACAAGACCAATGTAAATGGAGTGCATGAAGACCAGGAACACGGTGGCGGGCCGCTCGTCCCTGCCGACCCCGACGCACCATACCCGGGAGGCGCCCCGCTCATTCAAGGCAGAGGCCATCAGGCGCCTGACCTTCTCCAGGCCCTCCTCACTGGAGATTCACGACATTGGCAAGAGTCATATGCTCACCACGGAGAAGTTCACTGCGCCCGGTGTATCACGTGCCCTCTTAGGCGCCATCTCGAGAGTTATGGAGGTCAGGAGCATGGCAGCAGGGAAAGGGCAGAGATATGACCGATGGCAAGAAGGCGAAGTGACAAAACACCACTCGGGCTTGGGTTTCTATAGGGGAACCAAACCCCAAGGCTCGACGGAGGCGATGGGTCGTGCGTCCAACAGACACCGCCACAAGTCATGCATGCATGGAGGACATGGGTGAGCACATGGAAGGACGTGCGCTGACATGGTCAGGCGTGGCCCCGGCACCAGATGTCTCTTGACTTTCCCGCCTCTTCGCCGGTAGCATGCAAGGCAAGCAACCGGGGGCTACTGTCGGACTACTGGCATAGGGGTACCTCATCCCGTCAGGTTGGCCGACCCGTGCTTGGTGCTCTAATAAGGGGTGTGAGGAGTGCTGCCCTCTGGAAGCCAGGATGGAGGCAATGAAGGCAGGAGAACGCCAAGACCGGCCTCCTCCAGAGCCCATAGCTCCCTGATGAGGGATCGGCTGAAGTACTGCAGTGATACCGTCGTGTCTCGCAACGCAATGACACAAATGTCAGTCCAAGCTGTGACTAGTCCCCCTCGAGAAAGTGATACAGTACCTGCCCGCCTTGGTGTTAAAGGTGGGAAGACGACGTGGGATCCCCATCGGGACCCGACATTGCCACTTTGGTGTAAGGAGACTAGAGTGACGTGACGGGGCAGGGGTACGTCATCGGTTACCTCAGCAGCAGACCACTACCTCCATTCGGAGCCAGCTCGTGGCTAGAGGGAAAATGCCGGGTTCGCAACATAGAAAACAAAAAATTCCTACGATGGGAACTATTATACGCCAAGATCTATATACTAGATACAAGCAACGGATGGATATACATCCATAGAGAACATACCCTTGAAGAATGGCAAAGCTTTGTTAACGAGATGGAACTCGTGGATGATGCAGTCGAATGCTTGCCGATCTCAAGATCATGTGGAAGTCCTAGCGCCTCAAATAAGCAGCACATCCGTCCTTGCACACACGTTCAGGCCACCGGACAACCTCCACCTCCTTGCTCCACCGATGTAGCGGAAGTAGCAACTCCTTCTAGACGAAATGCCACCGGGAACATGTATCTCGCTAATCCGAGACCATGGGGGAATAATTCTAGAGGGGGAGATCCTTCACGAGGAGGTGTGAGGAAGAAGGAGTAAGAGGGGGCCTTTTATAGGAGGAGGGGGTGCCCCTCCCCATGGCTGACGGCCCATGAGGGGTGCCCCTTCACATTCTCTATTAAAGTCTCCACTTTAAATGCATTGAATTTCTCCAAATTTAATGCTCTCTCATTTAATAGAACTCTTTTATTAATTTTATTAAGAATTTTGTTAATTATTTTAATTAAAAAACATTCACATAAAACCCCCTGCAACATTTCAATATCACATCCAGAACCAATTTCACCTGAAACAATTTCGGTGTCTATTGAAATAATTCCAGTGCTTTGCAATTCTTTCGTCTAGAACATATTTGCTCCAAATGGTGTTTGGCAACCCTTAAGTGTGTCACCCTACGGTTCATGAATAATGCAAACATGATCGATACCCCTCTCATATCAATAATATGAAGTGGGACCTAGAGATCCATACTGACTCCCACACATTAAATGATGACTTCTATGATCGAGAGAACCTTTAATGATAGTAACTAAATCCCTTTGTCTTGCAATATATTACATGTTTGAGATTCGATCATCAATATCTCAATATTTAGTTTGATCTTGTTAGTGACATGCACTCTTTTCTCGTTCCCGTGATATAACATCCTAGTGATCACATCACTTGCTTGCAAGCTATCTTAATGTGATATCACCGAGAGGGCCCAGAGTATATCTATCCGTCATCGGGATTGACAAATTCCACTCTTGATCCATGAGCCTCAACATAAAACCTTTGGAATACCCGAACCCATCTTTATAGTCACCTTGTTACGGTGTGCCATTTGATGTTATCAAAGTATTCTTTCGGTGTTAGCAATTAACATGATCTCACGGTCTAAGGATAAAGATTACTTTGTATGATGCTATAGCAATATAAACATAATGACTTTGATTGTAATGCTATACTTTGCATGATTGTTCATCACATCATTCACCAATGCTGTGACCTCATTATTAACAACATCCAATGTCCATGATCAGGAAACCTTGATCATCCTATTAATCAACGAGCTAGTTTATAGAGATGCATAACTAGGAATTTTCTATTTGTTTATTAAACACACATGTATTAAGGTTTACGTATTAATACAATTATAGCATGCAAAATAAACATTTATCATATACTTGGAATACATATAATAACAACTTTATTATTGCCTCTCAGGGCATATTACCTTCAGAAAAAGGGGGAACCAAATACTCTCTGAGGGCGGGAATATCGTGACCCTTCCCACTCGGCATTTGGGGGGAAGAGGCCCGACGCCCCTATATAAGGAGACCTTCTCCTACCTTAGAAGAGGTTGATCTCAGTGATCTGTAACCCTAGACATTAATACACCATTGTACCCCCGTGAAGCACCACGAGCAATACAACCAAGCAGGAGTAGGGGCTTTACCTCCTCACGAGGGTCCCAAACCTAGGTAAAAAAACCTTGTGTCACCCTCTATTATGCTCATGCACTGCCGTCTCCGCCACCGTTGAGCAGCTCGGAACACGTGTTTAGCCCCTTCTCAAACTTAGGGCTTGTTGGACCCCGTGTTACTTTGTGAGACACTTTCTTCGACATGAGAGTATATTAGTTACGAGTTTGGCACACACATGAGACAATGTGGAATTATTCCACAACTCACTCCTTCCGGAACACCACAACGAAATGGTGTATCTGAACATCGTAATCGAACTTTATTAGATATGGTGCGATCTATGATGTCCGTTACCGATTTCCCACTATCATTTTAGGGGTCATGCATTAGATACAACTGCATTAACTTTAAATAGGGCACCATCAAAATCCATTGAAACGACATCGTATGAATTATGGTTTGGTCACAAACCTAAGTTGTCATTTCTAAAAGTTTGGGGTGTGATGCTTATGTGAAGAAACTTCAACCTGATAAGCTCGAACCCAAAGAGAAAAATGCGTCTTCATAGGATACCCTAAAGAAACAATTGGGTACACCTTCTATCATCGATCTGAAGGCAAGGTTTTCATTGCCAAGAATGGATCCTTTCTAGAGAAAGAGTTTCTCTCGAAAGGTGTGAGTAGTAGGAAGGTAGAACTCCACGAGGTTACTGAACCTCCTCTTCCTTAAATGGTGAGTAGCAGAGCACCAGAAACTATTCCAGTGTTGACTCCACCAAGTGAAGAGGGAACGAATGACACTACAACACGGAGCTCGGGCGGTGGTACTTATAGACGCCGAGGCAAAGCCTTAGTCGCCGCGCTCACACTGGCGCAGCAAAAAAAGTCGTCACGGATAACTGCATCGAGGATTCACGAACCGCGGCAGATTTTTTGGCACGACACAATGTGATCCGCCGAACTAGCACTTTCGAGGCGCGGTAGAGGATGTGGCACGTTACATTACTAAAGACGGCGGAACTTTAATGTCGTGTCACGTATTGCGAATGTCGTGGTCTGTATAACATCACCTATCTAGATAATTAATTACACTACCATTAATAAAAGTAAGCATTTTACAGTCATTAATTTAGGTATCTAATTGCATTCAAGTCAAAAATTCAATTTTATGGACAAGATATTTATTACATCATATTACACTACAACCACTTCTTACAAGGATCTAATCCTTGTATCCGACTTCTCTTCTAAAGAGAGAATCTGAAAAAGGGGTTTATCCCCACTAATTCTTTAGAAATCCCTGCCAAAACAAACTAAGAAAATAAATACGTAAAAACTATCTACAACTAAAATAATTCTTCCACTTATCTTAAGGATAAGTGGAGAATCTACCTAATCTAATCTTGAGCGCATCTCTATTCTTCTAACACCCTACTATAAGAAAAGTAGCAGTAAGTCCACCATCCTCAAACGAGGATGCTTTCATGCCGATGAAGACGGCTACAGAGTCGGCGACGGCAGCGACAGAGGCATGTCCATAATCCTCCGCATGAGCTACGATGACCGTGTTACCATGGATTTGAAAGAGATAGCAGATCGATTAAAGAAAGAACATGATGCAGCTGCAGATCGATTAGAGAAAGAACAAGATGCAACATCATATCGACTACACTACAAGAAATGTGTTGACTAGTGACCTTTTCTTAACGACCCTGAGTTTTTTGGTCACAAATCTATGACCATTTCGAACCAATTGGTCGTAGGCCATTTGGGAGGGTCCAAACCCTAAAAAACTACGACCTTTTTTGTCAGGAAGGTCATATCTTGCTTAAACCAGTTGGTCATAACATAAATATCGCTGGTCCATGACCTTAACTTTGGATGACTATGACCAATTGAAATGGTCATTATGCTGATACATGACAACTAGGTTGCCAACTAAGCAGTTTGGCCTATGTGTCATGTCCACGTGTCAAACTATGGTTAAAATGGCGGTCATGAAGATAGGGGACGAGCCTGGCTAAAACTTGCGTTAGATCTATGAAGAAACATCACATTGTGAGTCTAAAAATGAATTTTTTAAAAAATCATGAGCATCAGATCATGTACATGTAGTTCAAACCAGACCCACTTCCTACCGATTCGGCAGACATTTGTCTTTTTGCCAGGGGTGGAGAAAATGGTTTAAGATACCCTACTCAGGATATTGTCCATGTAAAGTTGTATAGTATTTTCTTAAAATATGGTTTTAGCATTTTGAATTAACCATTTGGTGGTTACTTCACAAAATGCCCCTTTTTTGCACTCGAAAAATAGAAAATGCATTTTCTGTGCGACGAAAAGGAAAACTTCCTCCTACAATATTGTTAGGCATCCCAAGATGCACATGCGTGCACAATATGGGCACATTATCACAAACTATGCGACGATTCTGGCCATAACATTGGTCTTTGACCCGAAAGCCATGAAACCTCGAACAAGATAGCGCAGGATGGGAATGGGTCGGGTCGGCCCAGCGGGTCGCTGACCCGACCCAAAAAAAACAAGGCCGTTGGGCCGGCCGGGTCGGCCTCATATGAAAATCGGGTCGACGGGGCCGCTACTGACTAACCCAATGGGTCGGCCGGGTCGACCCACCTCTAAGAAGACTTCGATTTCATATGTTTAAATTGACACTCTAGTTGATTATTTCCAGTGCATAGCTAGCTTCACCCAGTAGAGATTGATTTGAACTTTCGCCATGCACGTACAGCTAGGATTGGGTTTATGATCCATGTCACTAGATTAGTATAATAACTAGTCATCAGCCCAGTAAGCCAATTATTCATCAGCTTAGCTAAGCTTTGTACACGTACTAGGTAAATATATTTTAGATAATTCTAGTATAAACATAAATAAGAAAAAAAGCACTTCCTCCGTCCCAAAATAAGTGACGAAGCTTTGTCTACATTCATATGAACATGCCAAAATCACTTATTTTACGACGGAGGGAGTAAGAAAGTTATAATTTGGGTTGGGTACCCATTGGGCCAACGAGGCCACTAACTTCTAGTGAAATGGGTCAACCCGTGGCCTTCCAAATTGGCCCTGAGGCCACGGGGCCAGGTCCAAGGCTAGGATCGGGTTCGGCCCATTACCATCCCGAAAGATAGCTCATTTCTGTGAAGGTTTTTTGGGGAAACTTGCAATATACTAAGTTTGTTATTTTTCCTTGAAACTATGTCACATAATATGACGCCACGCGAAGAATTTATATTGTTCGGACTATTTTTGAATTTCTTATGCCCGTTTAAAAAAACTGTTTCAAACTATGGTCAAAACGACAGGCATGACGATAGCGGATGAGCCTTGCTAAACTTGCACTGGATCTCTAAATAAACATCATATTGTGAGTTTAAAAATAATTTTTGTAAAAAATCATGAGCATTAGATCATGTACCTGTAGTTCAAACCGGACCCACTTCCTACCGATTCGGCAGGAATTTGTCTTTTTCGCCAGGGGTAGAAGAAAAGGTTTTAGATACCCTAGTTGGGAAATTGTTCATTTAAGGTGGGTCTATTAATTTTGAAAAATAGGGTGGTACCATTTTGAAACTATTATTTGGTGGTTGCTTCACAAAATGTCCTGATTTTGGCACTCGAAAAATGGAAAATGCTTTTTCCGTGTGATGAAATGGAAAACTTCCTCCTGCAATATTGTTCTCCATCACAAGATGGACACGGGTGCACAATATGGACACATTATCACAAACTATGCCGTGATTGTAGTCATAACATTGGTCCTTTAGCCTAAAAGCCATGAAACCTCGAACATGATAGATCATTTCTGTGAAGGTTTTTGGGAAACTTGCAATATACCAAGTTTGGTATTTTTCCTTGAAACTATGTCACATAATATGACACCACGCAAAGGATTTACCTTGTTTGGTCTGTTTTTGAAATTCTTATGCCGTTTCAAACTATGGTCAAATGGCGAGCCAATCAGAATAGAGAATAGGGCTACCCACGGATCAACCCAATGAAGCAGATCTCAACCATTCAGATGCCCTCCATCCAACGGCACAAATTGTTGCACAGCAGAAGTGGATAGGGGTAGTTTAGTAAAATCGCAGGCAATCGAGAAGGAACATCCACACGGACCACGCCCGCCCCAAACCCTAGCATTCTTCCTCTCCCTTCACGCGAGAGACCCCACCTCCTCTCTTGGTCTCTCCAGATCCCCGCGAAACCCTAACCCCAGAAATTGCTCGATCCCGCCGCACCCTGATGGCTCAATGCACGGAGCCCAGAAAAATGCTTGTTGGTGGTGTTGATGTAGAGCTCGTTGGGAACTCCAAGAGGAAGGTATGATGAGCACATCAGCAAGTTTCTCTCAGTTATGAAACCAAGGTTTAATCGAACCAGTAGGAGCAAGGAAACACCCCAAAGGTGTTACTAGCTGAGCTTTGGCAAGGCGCACTACCGGTGCTAGTAGCAACGTGGAGACCTACACAACACAACGACAGAACTTTGTCCCCAACTTGCGATGAGGTTGTCAATCTCACCTGTTTTGCGGAAAACAAAGGATTAAACGTATCGAATGGAAAGAAGTAAAAGTTTGCAGAAAGTAAACACAAAGCAGAAACAGTTTATAGATTGTATGTAAATAAAAGGACCGGGATCCATAGTTCACTAGAGGTGGCTCTCCTTAGATAGATAACATGCTGGGTAAACAAATTACAGCGGGGCAATTGACAAACACCGAGAAAGCAATACATGCATATACTAATCATCTTGACTCCTTTGAGACTTGATTGGGCATTACAACATAATACATAGACCGCCATCCAACTGCATCTATGACTAATAATCCACCTTCAGGTTATCATCGAACCCCTCTGTATTAAGTTGCAAACAACAGATTATTGCTTTATTTAACTGCGTGTAAAGTAAACAATACGATTGTTCTATGAACAAAGGATTGTTGTTTTCTCCTAGTAGCAACAACACATCTAGTACCTTAGAGATTTACATCACTTCCCAGTTACGGAGGCATGAACCCACTATCGAGCATAAATACTAACTCTTGGAGTTGCTAGCATCTACTTGGCCAAGATAGCTACTAACAACGGAAAGCATGCAAGATCTCAAATAACAAAGACATGATAGAATCAATAATCAATCTGAAATAGCATCTCAATATCCATCGGATCCCCGCAAACACAACATGTATGAATTACAAATAGATGATCTTGATCATGAACGGAGCTCATAAGATCTAAACATGAAAGCACAAAGGAGGAGAAACCAGCCATCTAACTACTACATGGATCCGTAGTCCAAGGATGAACTACTCACGCATCACACCGGAGGCTTGCATGGTGATGAAGAAGGCCTGTGGTGAATTCCCTCTCCACAGGTGCCGGAAGAGCTTCAGATCCTCCCGATCTAGGTATGGAGATGACGCTGACTCTGAGACTTTTCGTGGATTTTTGATCGGATACTTAGGGTTTTCGTCCCCGAGGAAACTTATAGGCTAAGGAAGGAGGCCGGGGGTGCGGAGCGCCACACCACCCCTAAGTCTGGCCGCCATGCCGTGCTCCCTGGCCCTTCTTCGTCTCGTATTCTGGCACTTGATCCCTTCCGAAAAAATAGGGACTTTGGCTTTTGTCCCGTCCAATTCCGAGAATATTCATTTTCTGACTTTCCTGGAACCAAAAACAGCAGAAAACAGGCAGCTGGCACTGTGGCTCTTGTTAATAGGTTAGTCCAAGAAATCATATGAAAAGTACTCCAAAGTTGGAACAAAACACAAGAAAGTGGATAAAACCAAGCATGGAACATCAAAAATTATAGATACATTTGCAATGTATCACACCCCACCGCCGTTCCGGCTCTGGGACGTCCCGATGCCTGCTCGCTAAACACCACCGCCTCGCTAACCCTAGCCCTAGCTCGCCCCCAGGATGGTGTCGACAATGCCGGGGCCAGGCCTCGTGCTGGGAGTGGTCTTCTGCCGATTCCGGACAGGCCGGATACATGGCGGTCGCGGCTGGCTTGGTCGCCGGCGCGTGCGTGCATCGCTAGGACGATGCGCGGTGCTCCGTCGAGCTTGCCTGCCAGCATCCTTGGCACCGATGGCCGCAAGATCTGGCCAGGGATGGAGGGATGGAGGAGACGGCGGCCGCTTCCTTCACCACCGCCGTCTTCTTATCTCGGGCTTTCGCCACCACCGTGTCCTCTTCCTCCTCCCACAGATCCACAGCGCGCGACTTTCCCTGCCGAATGAAACCAGATCGAGCGCTGCCTCCTATTTGCAGCAAGCACGTAGCCGCAAATTACAGGACAGAGCATGGTCTGTGTGCCTCCAGCGAGACATGGGCGGAGGTGGTCGAGCTCATCACGCAGCTTGAGGCGCGCAACCCCACCCTGGTGCCCACTGAGGCGCTCACCCTCCTCAACAGCGTCAGTATTCCTCGTCTACTGCTACTCCTTCGTCCCCTTTCTTGCTTACGGTGTCTCCGTTCCGACATGTATCCAAGTTTTTATTTACCCTGCCTATGTATATGAATTGAATCAATTTTACTAGTACTGTACTTTTGGCCACTTGACACATATTTGTATGCGCTTGGTTAGTCTTCTCACTGTGGAGCGTGCTTGGTTTGCATTTATAACATGCCATGTCTTCCTAGGCACTTTGTTTTACATTCATGGCATGCCTGATGTATGGAACTTGTTTCTAACCTAATATGTTGCATTTTAACCATGCTTTAAAAGTTCTGCTGGCATTTTGAAGTACCTTTTGTATCTAGTTTACTCACATTCATGGTTTGTCCTGATAGAGCTACAAGATGTTCTTCCTGGGATCATCAACCAATTGGGTATGCTACACTTCTTGTCACTTGTTGAGGTCATTCAGTAAATATTTTTGCTTAATAATATTGCTACTGATTTATAATTATGTACCGCCAATTGGACTTGAGTATTTTAGTCTTATTTTGTCTACTAATTGTTGAGTGTCTTACGTTATTTGTTGTCTACCAGTTACTAAAATCATGTTGCCAACCTCATATATTGTTGAGTATTTTATTTGTTGCCTACACGGTCACTCCGTGTTTTTCTTCCTCTTTTTTCAGCTCTGTTAGTAGAGGTTGGGTACTAGAGTTAATGCTCTCTATCATCACTAGTACTCTACCCAGACTAGAGTAGTAGAGGCTGGGTACTAGAGCAGACATTTGCCTATTACTAGCTTTCAGCTTATTGTTTGAAAACTAGAATTTCTTTCACAAACTTTGGCACATTGATGCTTATTCAGTACCAGTTATGTTTCATAAGACTTACACAGCAAATGTAGCCACTTACCAAGTTTATGATGGTACCATACTATAATTCTAAAACCTGCTTGTTTCATCCAGGCCCTGACAACATGGAGCACCTGAAGAGGATTGCTGAAGAGATGCAGAAGCATGTGGCTCCTGCAGGCACCATATAGGGCAAGGAAGAGAATGATGATGATGTTCCAGAGCTTGTTCCTAGATAGACTTTCGAAGAAGTAGCAGCCTGATCGTAGACTGCTCACTAGTACCGAACTCTACTTGACCCGGCCGTTACGAGGTCATGGTTTTCTTTGATGGACCTGTTTTGCAACCCCGAGTTCATGCGGTCTTGTGAAGTGACGGCGGACTGATCGCACCTTCCAGGTTATATCTCTATCTTTCTCTCTCTTTGTTTCTATCTTGCATTAGAACCCTTGTTTATCCGAACTTACTTGCCAGGAATGCCAGCACGTCAATATATTTATGTACACACTCTTATATTCTAAAAACATATATGTAATAGATAATTACTTCTTGATTTCTTACTGTGTGCTTTGATCGATGTTGCAGATTAGCAGTTCTTTTTTCCAATGCTTGTGAAATAAAAGGTGTTTTTAGATCTGACCTGAATGTTGTGATACTGTTTATAATGACCATTTTCAATTTTCATGTATCCTAAATAGGTAGAATTTACAGCATCAGCATGCCCATTGACAGATATGGCTTGGGCTCACCTGGTGGTCCTGGTGCAGTGGTAATCACTCCTGTACATATTAGTATGAGTTATAGAGTTAGTGTGTCTATGCTATTTATGTTGTGTGAGAACTTGGGGAGCATTTATTTCTCATTTTTTCTTTGATGTTTCCGTGTCAAAAACCATCTAAGCAAATGTTAAGATCGTTGTTTATTTATTTCCTCTAGGTCACAAGGGCTGGTTCCTATTATGATGAAGGCTCATAGAAAAAATATGCAGGTATAAAATTGTGTTCCTTTTCGCTGTTGCATCAATTTTGTTGGCATTTCATTGACTGCCACCGGCAACCATGATAGGTGATTCAATTTCTGAACCTAGAACTTTAACCTCACACTATTCTCTCCCAACCTTGAGCTAGCGATGGCCGGATAACAGCATATGCGACACGCACCATCAGTAACATCTACTGAAGAAACTGTCATTTTTTTAGGGATTATGCAGGGAATATTTACTGTACATAAGTTTTCCCATGGTTGCCAAATTGTTTAGATTATGGATCATTGCTGCTTGACAAATCGTATTAAGCTTCATAAGTCAGCAACTACATGTTTTTAAAGGGCTAAAGGCATGCTAGCGGAATACTTATACTACATAGTGTGAAGTGAGATAATTAATTTTCTTCATCATAGATTTACTTGATGCATGGTTTGTGTAATCTAATTTCTAGCTGTAGTATTGTCACAATACTGTTGTGAGGGCACTTTTTGTTCTTATATTACTTTGCACTCCTGAAGGCTGTAGTTTAATGGATCATGTGCTAGTTATCATGTTATAAGCGAAGGTCCTTATATTGCTAATATACTTATGTGCATGTGTTGTGCTGCTTGTAGGTAACTGGAGGAAGCTATTCAGCATCTCGCCAAGGCCATCCTGCTGAACTTGTAAGCATGATACTCCTTAGCTAATCCATCCTTAGAACGTGAATACACCATCAATCTGGGATGTTTAATAGTTCATGTGCTACTCTTAGAATGTGAATATGTCATCAAGTGTCTAGAATATCTTTCCATTGAGAAGGGTATTATGTGTGCTATGTAGATTAGACCGTACCTTTCAAATTTTATTTAGTGGGAAGCAGTGAACCTGCCTTTTCATGTTATTTTGCTGCAGTCTTGTTTATGTTTATCTAGTTTTCATTAAACCCCATATGTGTTGGAGCTCATCTGTGTTATTTCTTTACAAATACTTGCACTATTATTTCTATACACACGCTGGCTAGAGCTCTTCATGGCACTATAACATGCTATTAAACCATCATTTCAATATTGCTTGGCCTACCTTCAAATTGTAGCTCTATTAGACACTTTATAATCTTTGAATGTGCTAAATGTTATGGATTGCCTTCTGTTATGAATGTTCAAACATCCTGTAGTAGCTCACCTAGCTCAACTGTCCTATAGCTCTATTGGCTCAGCTGTCATGTGGCTTTACTAACTCTTCTCTGTCTGACAAATAAGAAGTGACAGCTATCAATTCTAACCGTATTGTTTGTTTTATAGGATCTCCATGCTGGAGAAGTTTGATGATACTTGAAGACCTACTCAAGAAAAAGTATTAGTTATTGCACTTCTAGAGTAGTTATTGTGATTGCCATTGTATTTGTGTTGTTTGATGTAAAAAAGATGAGACTAGCCCTTGGCTAGCATTGTATCTGTGTTATATTTTGGTTGCCCTTGAATGCTGTGTTTTACGATGAAACAAACTTATTTTGGGTGTTATTTGAAATATTATTTTCTGTCTGTTCCTATATAAACAATTGTTATTTATTTTTGCACATTAAAATCTGAAAGCGAACTAACAATTGGATCTCAGAGAACCTGACAACTGGGGCCATTTGTCTAGTCTATTCCATCGTTTAAAAATAAATAAGAAATCTCAAACAGTCGAGCTAAAAAGGCCATGGCCCAAAAATTTAAAATGCCTGAACTTTGAGCTTGGCCCATGTAGCTGCCCGAAAATTGATAGAAAAAATATAAATAGGCTGAGTTAATGGGCTCGGCCCATGTAAACCGTCGAACTGGACCGGGCTGGATTTGCTGCCACGTTAGATTCCATGTAGGATTGGCTTACGTGGACATGCTAGAATGCCATGACCAAATTGTTTGGTCATGGACACCATGACCATCTATATTGGTCATAACTTTCATGACCAATTCAAAAAAAGGTCGTTAGCTGTCTATAGTGACCCTCGCTATGTGACCTACTGTTTTTGCTCATAGAAAGGTCATAGATGAATTAATATGACCTTTTTATGACCAATATTTGGGGTCACTAGTTAGCACATTCCTTGTAGTGCTAGAGAAGACCATGATGCAACAACAAATCTATTAGAGAAAGAACAAGATCCAACATCAAATCGATTAGATAAAGAATAATATGCAACATAAAATCGATTAGAGAAAGAACAAGATACAACATCAAACTGATTGAGAAAGAACCTTAGGCTTGGAGGACTCCGGCGTGGAGCTAGTGCTTGTGAGACATCACCACATTTGGAAGGACCGACAGTAGTAGAGATGGGAGTTGGTGAGATCTTAGGATATTTTTGGAAATAACTATGTTCAAATCTAGGGTTTGCCTTGCCGAGAGAGTGGGTGTCGCGCCGTACGGAGATAGGTGTTGAGAGATTGGGGACTAAGGACTCCCTATATTATATACGAAATACGGTGGGTTGTTGGCGAGATGTAGTGTTTGCTTTATGGGTTATATAACACGTGCGGCCAATAACGTGGGTTGAATTGGTTTATAGAGCCCATACGTTAGTCTCCGGAAAGCAGTGGTGGTCCTGACCTATCAGCTACACAAGCCTAACTAGTCAATGGGCAATGATTGACCATTCTCTAGCGGGCATCAATAATTAATGGCGCTTGAAATATTCATTGGAAATTGGGAATGCCTCTGTTGGCCAAGCGGGGTGCAAAAAACCAACGCCATCCCCCATGTACCACGGCACCAAAATCGGCCGCTACCCTAGGTACCACGACATATTATCGGCCGCCACGACAAAGTGGTGTCGTGATTTCCCATCCGCCACACATCCAACTTCTGCAGGTACTTTTCGCTTGTGCCGCCCCAAAAATCTGCCAGGTATGGGGTATTTTTGTACTATGATGAGAATCATGAAACTCCGGAAGAGATCACAACCGCGCCTCGCATGTCGGGCAGGATACGTACAGCTCATGAACTGTATGGTGATCCAGTCTTAAATTTCATGGTAGATGGAAGCAATGACCCTGCGACATATGAAGATGCGATGATGAGCCCGGATTCCAACAAATGGCTTGAAGCTATGAAATCCGAGATGGGATCTATGTACGAAAACTAAGTTTGGACTTTGGTGGACTTACCTCATGACTGCAAGGCCGTTAAGAATAAATGAATCTTCAAAAAGAAAACTAATGGTGACAATAATGTAACCGTCTATAACGCATGACTTGTCGTGAAAGGGTTCCAAAAAATTCAAGGAGTTGACTACGATGAGACTTTCTCACCCATATCAATGCTAAAGTCTGTTAGGATTATGTTAGCAATTGCTGCATTTTTCGATTATGAAATATGACAGATGGATGTCAAAACAGCATTCCTTAATGGAAACATTGAGAAAGAGTTGTATATGATGCAACCCAAAGGTTTTGTCGAACCTAAGGATGCTAACAAGGTATGCAAACTTCAACGTTCCATTTATGGACTGATGCAAGCATCCCAAAGTTGGAAACTCTACTTTGATGAGGTGATAAAAGGGTTTGGATTTGTCCAAACTATAGGAGAGGCTTGTATTTACAAGAAAGTGAGTGGGAGCTATGTAGCATTTCTAATATTATATGTGGATGACATATTATTGATTGGAAATGATATAGATCTTTTGAAAAGCGTAAAGGATTACTTAAATAGTAAGTTTTCAATGAAGAACCTTGGTGAAGATGCCTATATTTTAGGCATCAATATCTATAGAGATAGGTCAGGACGCTTAATTGGATTATCGCAGAGTACATACCTTGACAAGATTATGAAAAGGTTCGGAATGGACGAAAGTAAGCAGGGGTTCTTACCTATGTTACAAGGTATGAATTTGAGTAAGACTCAGAGTCTAGCTTTAGCAGAAGATAGAGAAGTGATGGACAATATCCCATATGCCTCATGTGGCACATGTTGTTAGTTTAACTAGCAGGTACCAATATGATCCAGGTTTGGAACACTGGAAGGCGGTCAAGAATATCTTTAAGTACTTAAGAAGAACTAAATATATGTTTCTCATCTATCATGGTGAAGAAGAGCTCGTCACAAAGTGTTATGTCAATATTGGCTTCAACACCGATCCAGATGACTCTAAGTCACAATCCGGATATGTATTTCTTATGAATAGAGCAGCGGTGAGTTGGAGGAGTTCCAAGCAACCAGTGGTGGCAAGATCTTCAATGGAGGTGGAGTATATCTCTACTTCAGAAGCAGTGGCGGAAGCAGTTTGGATGAAGGAGTTCATTTCCAAAATAGTTGTGGTTCCAAGTGCGTTGGATCCAACAGTTATCTATTGTGACAACAATGGTGACATATCCAATGCTAAGGAACCAAAGTATCACAAGAATTCCAAGCATATCAAGCGCCAATTTCACTCCATCCGGGGACATGTCCAGGATGGCGATATAGAGATTTGAAAAGTAGACACGGATTTTAACATTGTATACCAGTTGACTAAAGCTCTCCCAAGATCAAAACATGATCAGCACCAAAACTCTATGGGTGTTAGATTCATGACTATGTAAAACTAGATTATTGACTCTAGTGCAAGTGGGAGACTGAATGGAATATGCCCGAGAGGTAATAATAAATGGTTATTATCTTATTCTAGGTTTATAATAGATGTTTATTTCTCATGCTATAATTATGTCAACAGGAAATGTTAATACATGTGTGTTTAATAAACAAAATAAAAAGGTTCCTAGTAATGCCTCTGATTACACTAGCTTGTTGATTAACTGATGATCAAGGTTTCTTGATCATGAACACTAGATGTTGTTAATAACAAGGTCATGTCATTGGAGAATGATGTCATGAACATTCACCCACAATAGATTTAGCAATACGATCATGTCCTCAAGTTTATATTGCTATCTCATTCAGAGTAACTCTAATCCTTAGACCATGAGATCACGTCAATCACTAACTCTGGAAGAGTACTTTGATTCCATCAAACGTCACACCATAACAGGGTGATTATAAAGATGTCGTTGATTATTTGGAAAGTGTTGGTTGAGGCTCATGGATCAAGAGTGGGATTTGTCCATCCTGATGACGGAGAGATATACTTAGGGCCCTCTCGGTGATATCACATTGACATAGCTTGCAAGCAAGTGATAATATCACTAAGAATGGTATATCACGGGAATGAGAAAATAGTACTTGTCAGTAATGAGATCAAACTAGGTATGGATGATACCAAATGATCAGATCCTAGACAAGTAAAATAGCATGAGACAAAAGGAATTGGTTACTGTGAAAAAGGTTCACGTGATCGCTAGTTCATCATTGAATAAGTGGGAGTCATTATGGATCTCTAGGTCCCGCTAATGATTATTGATCGGAGAGAGTCTCTATCATGTCCACTTAGTTGATGAACCCGTAGGGAGACACACTTAAGGTTCGTCAATGCATTTGAGTGGATAAGGAATGCAAGAGAAAATACTGGATAACGCGGGAATTGTTCTAACAAATCTACCGGAATAGTTTCGGTGTATCAAAATATTGCAAGGGGATACAATGTTAATGTGTTCATTAAATTAAGTGTTCATTAAATGAAGTACTCATTAAATTAAGTGTTCATTAAATTGAGTAGCATTAAACCAAGAGAATTAAAGTGCTTTAATGGAAAGACCTTTGTTTTTCTGGGTGGAATTTTAATGGGAGAAAGTGGAGATGAATAATTGTGAGTGGAGTGTCCACCCACATCAATGAGGGAAGAGGTGGGGGGCCCTCTTGGCCGCCTGCCATGGGAGAGACTGCTCCCTCCCCCCTATAAAAGGAGGGGTGGAGCACCTTCCCTCTCACTCATTCCTTCCTCCTCTCATATGCCCTTTGGTTGGCATGTTCCTCCCCTTGCTAGCCTTGTCCATTACCACAAGCACGGTGCTTAGGCGAAGCCCTTCTGAAGATCTTCTCCACCACCACCACCATGTTGTAGTGTGATGAATTCAAGTGCACAAATCAATTGTAGCTAGTTTCGAAGTAAAAGTATCGAACCCACAGAGAGCTATTTGGTTAAGGTCTTTATGCCCCTCGTCACTTTCCACCAAAGGATACTTATAATCTGCCTTTGATCTCAAGTAAGTAAAGGGTGTTCAAAAGATTTTTGGTTGTGTGCAGAAAAGTAATTAAAACGAGTAAAATAAATCAAGTAACAATGTGTAAGATCTCACCATAATAAGGTAAGATCCCTGTGATTGCAGTGCTAGTCCCTGGATCGAAAATGCTAGCACCCACAGTTTAAGATGAAGTACACAAAAACAAAGGTCATTATTACATCGCATATCCAGGAATATAATGGTTCTTACAACTCACTTAGCCCAAGGCTAAGACACTTAAAGTTCACATTACATAGCATAATAATAATAGAGTCTTTAGTCTTCATGCGCCACAGGCAAGCATGTCGAGTGTAGACCCGCAACCCTACTCATCATCAGAGTATCCTGCAACATAATAAGTTACAGCCACATGGGTCAATACATTTGGAATTGTATTGGCAAGTGATACCATAGGTACTTAGTATAATCCAACAACTACATGAATATATGGCTAAGTGGGGTTATGGCTGGCTTTGCTAAAATTAGTTTAACTTATAGTTTTTTTGAAGAAGTTTTTCATTCCAGCTACAAGGTACCAATGATAGACATCACTGAACCTTTACCCATGTTCACCCATAAGTTTTTATCTTAGACAAATTTGGATGAGGAGATTATTGAACTACTTCACTGTCTTGAGGCTCAGAAATTGTCCATAACCGGGGACACGGCTAAGTACTTAGTTTTACCCTCTCGAGAGGTGGTGCACTTTCCCCACAAGACTCGACATGCATCGAGACAAGACTTTTCAGAAGCAATCCCTCAGACCACCACGGACGTGTTCCATCCTATCATATCTACCACCTTCTGTCCGTCTGGCTAAGTTCTTGCAACTTAGTTGGTCAAGGCAGAGCCCATATGCCATGTGGTTGCACTGGAAGCTTCATGACAAGAATGTCTCCAATCTCTTTGTTCCTGGGTGGCCATCCACAAGTGTGATACACCAGCTGACCATAGACATGGCCCCTGAGTAACCACTCAACATAATCCAAGCAAGTCCCAATCCACCTAGGTGTTTCATTAATAATAGTTGTTTTCTTAGTCAAACAAAAATAATATCTTTCCACACTATCTTGATATGTATTTTCCACCCACGAATTCTACTAGCATAGCTAAGCATTCTAGCATACAAAGTCTTTTAACTAGGGGATACTACCAAGATATAGACTATAGGGTAGCATAGCATAGTATGGTAACATATGAATAATTCTATCATGCTAATATCTACCAAAATATCACTAGTGCAATAGTGAAAATAATAGGACATGGGATGAAATATCACTTGCCTTGGTAGCTAGGGGAATAGGTACAATCCTCACAGCAACAAACTTCACAATCCACACAATCTACACAAGATCAATACAACAATAATAATTCAATCAATAAAACATTGCAAAAACATGAATGCATGCAAAATGCAATGATATGATCACAACTCTATAATTCACAGAGTCTACAGTACAGAGGGTAGAATACCTCATCTAAATGCATAAGAAATACTCAAAAATAATTTATAGAACAATTTTCATGAGCAAAATACTCCTAAAAAGGTTCTGCCTATAATTCCAATTTTATAGAGGCAAAAGTGTGAAACAAGGCCTCTATAATAAAGATCTTATTTTTCTGAATCCATAGACACCAAATTTGCATTTTTATGAATTGTGGAACAAAAGTTATGGATTTTCTAAGTTTAATCCAAAATCTGTCTAATTTCTATTTAAACAGACAATCCTGGGCGACGTGGCGCAATCTAATTGGCCCGTAACGTTTCGGCCGGATCGACCGCTGTCGGCCGTCAGATTGTAAGTGACTACGGACGGATCTGATTAGCCCGTACCCTTTCGATTAGTGATCTAATCCTATCCGCTAAAATCTGATCGAACGGCTACTAAACATCTCGTCGGAGACTGGCGACGCTAGCGACAGCGCGCGGCGGTGGCACGTCAGGTGAGCGACGTTCCGATGATTCTAGAGGGGTAGGGGAAAAGGCAGTCTTACCGAGGGTTCGTGGTGGTCTCGTTGATCTGGTTGGTGGTCGTGATGGAGAGAGGGGAGCTCTGCTTCGCTCGGTATTCCTCGCCGGAGTTGCGTCGACGGCGGAGGTCACAGCCATGAGACGGTGGCATCGATCTGGTACTCGAGCAGACAAATAAAAGGGTCAGGGGAATGCGCCTGGTTCTGCACTATCTAGCAGTGGCCAAAAAGGAGCGGTGGGAACCTTGCCCTTACCGAAAAAACCGTCGGACGGTGGCGGCAGAGGGAGTTCGCCGGACTTGGTCCGAGTCGTCGACCTGGAGCAAGAGGGAGCACGTGGCTCGGTTAGTAGGTGCGCTAGGATATGGTGAAACAGATGGGACAGAGGGGAGGGCGCCGGGCGGCCTGGGTTCACCGGAATTGTTGCCGGAGTACTGTCAGTGAGCGGCGGTCCGAGCTCGAAATTTGGGGAGCCTGGGGGCTCTCTGGGGGTGGCGATTGGGGGAAATGATGAGGAGGGTTAAGGGGATTAAGTAGAGGTAATCACCAGGGGAATTACTACGAGAAACGTCCGGAATAAAATCGATTCGAAACGGCAGAGAAGGGGGGCGGTTCGTCGCCGAGGGTTGAAGACGACAGGGTGGTGGGGTGACGTGGCGTGGGGTCGGTCTGTCAGCGGGAGGGGGTAGTCAGTGGTGCGGTAAGAAAAACAGGGGAGAGGGGAAAAGCCGGGTGGGCTTAGTGGGCTGGGTTTGGGCCGAAAGGCCAGAAGCTGTCTGCTGCTTATTTTTTTCCTCCTTTACTCTTTTTCTTTTTCTAATTCTGTTTTCTCCAAAACTTTTGATTTAAGGATTCAATTTGATTCAAACCAATTTGTGAACATTTGTAAAAACTCAAATTAGGTTTTTAGGGTATTATAAAACATATTTATCTTCTATTTTAATCCAAAGTTTTACTTGGACTTAATAGGTAATATAGCATTTTCTTTGATTCTATTTTCAAAATAATTCATATCTTTTTATTCATGGCTCAAAATTGCACCAAATTTTTGGAGGACATTCTAAATGCAATGCAATTACATGCTATGATGATATGAGTGCAATGATGATGATTTCAGATGAAATTTTGGGATGTTACAAAAATCTAACCCCCTTAAGATGAATCTCGCCCTCGAGATTCGGGTTGGCTAGCAAATAGGTGAGGGTGATCTCTCCAAAGCTCATCCTCTCGCTCCCAGGTTGCTTCTGATTTAGTGTGATGGTTCCACTGCACTTTGCAGAATCTGATGGTCTTGGTACGGGTAATTCTTTCTGCGGTCTCTAGAATCTTAATAGGTTTCTCTTCATAAGTGAGATCATTATCTAGCTGAACCTCCTCCAATGGTATAGTGTCTTTCAACGAAGTTTCTTCCATCTCTGGGTGACACTTTTTCAGCTGACTAACATGGAATACATTATGAATCGACAAAGATTCTGGTAATTCTATCTCATATGCCACTTCTCCTTTGCGACTCAAAATCTTGAAAGGCCCTACATAGCGTGGTGCTAATTTTCCTTTGATTCCAAATCTCTTCACACCACGAAGTGGTGATACCCTGAGATAAGCTCTATCACCAACCTCATAGGTAACCTCTCTACGTTTTGGATCGGCATAGCTCTTCTGCCGAGATTGGGCTACCTTTAGCCTATCCCTTACCATCTTGACTTTCTCTTCAGCTTCTTGGATTAAGTCTGGCCCGAACAAATTTCTTTCTCCTACTCCATTCCACAGCAATGGTGTAGTACACTTCCTTCCATAAAGGAATTCAAATGGGGGCATTTCTATGCTTGATTGATAGCTGTTATTGTAGGAAACTCTGTGTATGGTAGACTTTCATCCCAACTGGATCCATAATCTAACGCATATGCTCTTAGCATATCCTCTAATATTTGATTGGTCCTTTCTGTCTGCCCATCAGTTTGTGGGTGAAATGCAGTGCTGAATTCTAACCGAGTTCCCAGTGACTCGTGAAGCTGTCGCCAAAAGTGCGAAGTGAACTGAGTTCCTCTGTCGGGCACGATACTTTTAGGTACCCCATGCAAACATACAATTCTATTCATGTAAATCTTGGCTAGCTTTGCACTTGTATAAGTGGTCTTTACTGGAATGAAATGGGCCACTTTTGTCAAGCGGTCAACGATAACCCATATGGAATCGTATCCAGATTTAGTCTGGTAGTCCGTGATAAAATCCATACCAATTTTATCCCATTTCCAATCAGGTATTGGCAGTGGTTGTAATAATCCTGCCGGTTTCGATGTTCGCCTTTACACGATCGCACACGACAAGGCAATGTGCTCTGCTATGTCCTTCTTTAAATTATTCCACCAAAACCTCTCCTTAACATCCATATACATCTTGGTGTTGCCAGGATGAATTGAATATGGTGAGTTGTGCGCCTCTTGTAAGATCAACTTCTTAAGTTCAAGATCCTGCGGAACACAGATACGTTTTTCGTACCATAAGATTCCTTGATCATCTACATGGAATCATTTTTCCTTGCCTTCACTAACTTTACTTTTGATTTCTTCTATTTCTTTGTCCAACTTTTGGGCTTCTTGAATTTTGTCCATTAGCGTGGGTTGCACTTCCATGGATGCAAGGTACCCTTCAGGCACTATTTCAAGTCTCAGCTCTCTAAATTAGGTACAGAACTCCTCCAGCAATTCTCTTTTATTGAGGCCATTTACATGAGCCTTGCGGCTTAATCCATCGGCTACGACATTTGCCTTTCCAGGGTGGTATTACAAACTTAAGTCGTAATCTTTGATAAGTTCTAGCCATCTTCTTTGTCTCATGTTGAGTTCTTTCTGTGTAAAAATGTATTTCAGACTCTTGTGATCAGTGAACATCTCACAGCGTTTTCCCATAAGATAATGCCTCCATGTTTTTAGGGCGTGCACAACTGATGCCAACTCTAGATCATGAGTAGGGTGGCTTACTTCATGATTTTTGAGTTGTCTTGATGCATAAGCTACAACTCTACCTTCCTGCATCAGTACACCTCCTAATCCTTGGTGATATGCATCACAGTATACTTGAAAGTTTTTCTCAATATCTGGCAAACATAACACTGGTGCTGACACTAGCCTCTTTTTCAATTCCTAAAAGCTGGTTTCGCAAGCTTCTGTCCAATTAAACTTATTCTCCTTCTTCAGCAGATTAGTCATGGGCTTTGCAATCTTAGAGAAATTTTCAATGAACCTCCGATAGTACCCTGCTAGGCCAAGGAAGCTACGGATTTCTTTAACTGATTTAGGAGGTTCCCATTCTGTCACAGCTGCCACTTTTGCTGGATCAACAGCTATACCATTTCCAGATACTATATGTCCAAGAAAACCCACTTCATTTAGCCAGAATTCACATTTGCTGAACTTGGCATAAAGTTTATGTTCTCTAAGTTTCTCTAGAATCAGGCGTAGATGTTCTTCATGTTCTTTGCTGCTCTTGGAATATACCAATATATCATCGATGAATACCACTATGAACTTGTCAAGGAATTCCATGAATACCTTATTCATCATGTTCATGAAGTAGGCCGGTGCATTAGTCAATCCGAATGGCATCACTGTATATTCATACAACCTGTATCTAGTGGTGAATGCGGTCTTGGGTATGTCATGTTCTCTAATCTTTAGTTGGAAGTATCCTGATCGAAGATCAATTTTTGAGAACACACATGCTCCCTCTAGCTGATCGAAGAGATCATTTATTCTAGGCAGGGGATACTTATCCTTTATGGTCACTTCATTAAGTGAACGATAATCTATGCATAGCCTTTGACTTCGGTCCTTCTTCTCGACAAACAAGACTGGTGCTCCCCAAGACGACGAGCTTGGTTGGATAAATCCCTTTTTCAACTGTTCTCCCAGCTGTTTCTTGAGTTCTTTTAACTTGTCCACCGACATTTTATAAGGTCTCTTTGCTATAGGCCCCGTTCCTGGCAATAGGTCTATCAGAAACTCCACGTCCCTATCTGGTGGCATGCCAGGTAATTCCTCGGGGAACACATCTGGATATTCCTTCACTATTGGCACATTATCTAGGCTAACCCCCTTAAGAGAATTAACCTTGCTCCCCTTGGGTTCAAATTTAGACTTGAACCTGATCCTTTTCTTTTCTGGGGTAGTGAGCATAACAGTTCGCTTGGCACAATCAATCACCCCTTCATAACGGGTCAACCAGTCCATCCCTAATATAACATATAATCCTTGGGACTCTAGGATTATTAAACTAATCGGGAACTTGTGCTTTCCAATTTATAGGATGATATGTCGGCACCCTGAATTTACTATCATTTCTCCACCCGGAGAACTTACCTTTATAGGACATCCAATAGTTTCAGTGGAGAGTTCGTTTTTGATTACAAATGCTCTTGAAATGAATGAAAGCGATGCTCCAGTATCGAAAAGGATAAGTGCAGGAAAGGCATTAATCTTGAACTTACCGATCACGGCATCATCTCCTTCTTGAATTTCCTCCACATTAATGTGATTCACATGACCCTTTTGGAATGTGTTTGGCTTAGCCCCATCAGTCTTCTTTTCTGGGCATTCATTAGCATAGTGTCCTGTCTTCTTACACTTGAAACATTCCACCGGACTGATGTCTTTCTTCGCTGGCTGACTATGACGGTTCTAACCATTTTGGTTCCCATGGCCATGATTATTGTGATTGTTCCTGAATCCACCTTTGTTATGCCCACGATGATTGTTTCCATCATGGTTGTGGTTATTGTTACGATGGTTATTATGATTCCCATTCTTGTGGAATCCTGAACTCCCACTTCCTTCACCATGAGAGCGCTTGTGAGGAGATCCTGATCCAAACTTATCAAAATGGTGCTTCCTCTTTCTACCCTCCACTTGTTTCATCTTGTTTTCCAGGATGGTAGCTTTATCACACAAAGATTGATAAGTTGGAACATATGCAACAGATAGTTGCATAGAAATTTCATCATTCAGCCCATCTAGGAACTTCTCCTTCCTCTTCGCATCAGTGTCAACATCATCGGGTGCATAACGTGACAAATTATTGAACTCCTCAATGTATTCAGAAATACTACGGTGGCGTTACTTGAGGTTATGAAACTCCTTTTTCTTCAACCCCATTATTCCAGCAGAGATGTGAGTGGTGCGAAACCCATCTTCAAACATTGCCCAAGTCACTTCCTCAATAGGGTGAGTAATTTGGAAATTGTCCCACCAAGCAGCTGCATGACCTTCCAATAAGTGTGCTGCGAATCTGACTTTTTCTGCATCCGTGCATCCAACCGTAACTAGGTCCTTATTCACAGAACGTAGCCAATCGTTTGCTACCATGGGGTCAGAGGTACCCGAGAACTTAGCAGGTCTCAGCCTTAGAAATCTGGTCAGCATATCCAGAGGTGGTGGATTGTTCTGGTTATTGTTATTGTTATTATTGTTGTTCTGATTCTGGTTTGCCATAAATTGAGTCATCATTTGCATCAATTGGGTCTGTCCAGCCATCATTTGCTGCATTCCATTGCCATTGTCATTGTTATCCTCGTTGTTGCGTCGGGGAGGCATCTGTGGGTTTAGTAAGGGTAAGTAATGATAGATAACCCAAGTAAAACAACAATCAGACAAACAAGCACATGCAAGTTCCAACATCACAACAATAACAGAGTTTGCAAAAATAACATACTAGCATAGTCACCCACAAGTCGGTATGACCTGCAACTCAATAATAATAAAACGATAGGTAGATGGAATAGTATCACTACTCCTCCATGTCAACTTCCTCCTCCACTAGAGCAAGTCCTGCTGTGGCGAATCCTGCCTTGTATTCCTCTAAGCTTGTAGTCAAAGCATCGATCTTTGTTTGTAACTCTCTCTTCTGTGTGCGTAGCCTCTCTATCACCTCGTGATCCGCTTCTAGCTCAATGTTCTCCAACTATAACTCGGTCTCCAAGTCTCTAATCTTCTTGTTCTTCTCCTGAACTCTCTTCTCTTGGCTCTTTAATTTCTTCTCTTGGTCTTCAAACTTCTTCTCCATTTCCTTGATTCGATTTTCCTGTTCCTAGAAGGCCTTGTCCTTCTCCTTGAGTTGGACTCGTAGTTCATCATTGCTAAGCATCACGTTAGTCCTATCAGTATCAAGGTGTCTGATAAGGCTCTCTAAGTCCTGGAGGTAGTGACGCACGGGCTTGATAGACTCCTTAGTGGCCTTGTCCAACACAATAGGCTCTCCATCCTCGTCGTGCCTCCCAAAGAAGTGGAAGTAGTGGCTCTTGATCTCAGAAGAGTGACGTCCACATAGGCGTCCCAACAGCTCCTGCATAGCAACGTCGAGGCCCCTCTCCATGTCATCATGGAGAATCTTGAAGGTAATCTCCCCAGTTTGGGGCTCTGTCTCACGCCCTGGCTAGGTAACTCTAAATCCCCATAAGTCCTTCCTCTGAAACTTCCTCAGCTGAAGTCCCTGAATAGTGGGGATTGGAAGAGCGAGCACTTGGACTAGCTCCAACATACGAGTCCCAAAGCGAGTCCCTTTGAAATCCTCGGCCGTGCTGTAGACAAAATTCGGCATCTTTTGCATAGTATAGAGAAAATTAGTAACACACAATAGGGAAAGAAAATACAAGTCACAAAATAAAAGAAAAATCAACCAACAAGACATTCCAAGTAGCATTACATTAATTCAACTCAAGCACTCAAGGTTCCAGACATAACTTATTTTTGCCATACCACATAGGTTGGTATGATCGAAATACTAACGTGATAAAATTCCAAGGGTGGTGGTCCAACTAATATCTCACTCCTTCTTAACCAAGGTGGCAATCTGGGCATCCTTGGCAGCCATCTGCTTGTCTTGGTCACATAGCTCCAAAGCTAGGCCTATGATATCCTTACTTAGACGTTTCACAGTGGCCTTTGAGTCTTGGACAAGACGCTTCTCCACCTTGAGATCTTCCTGAGTATTGAGCATTCTATACTTGAGTCTCTCCCCAAGCTCTTCAATAGCTTTCCATGCAGCATTCCTTGCAGAGTCAAAGAATGACGGGTGCATTTCAGAGTTGGTGAACATGCAGAATCCCGTACTCTTGGGATCGTCTTCCTTGTTCTTGTACAAGTGAAGTTGCACCCACCAATACCCTTGTCCTTCATCTATCACAGGAAATCCCTTGTACACGGCTTCACCATTCATCCCCAAGCCGAGCATGAGGTTCTTGAGTACATTGGGAAATTCTGTCTCACACTCTAGGGTCATAGTCATCAGTGGTCCCTTCTTGACAGATTCATTGATGGTGGACATCTACAAAAATAGATGAGAAGGATGATTAGGGAAAGCTTTACGAGATGAAAAGACAAGTGTGAGGTCTGAAATATAGAGTTATTTTTCCTAAGGGTTCTCCTTAGTCTAATCCATTCTAGGGTCACGAACCTACAGGCAACACAATACTCTGATACCATCTGTAAGATCTCACCATAATAAGGTAAGATCCCTGTGATTGCAGTGCTAGTCCCTGGATCGAAAATGCTAGCACCCACAGTTAAGATGAAGTACACAGAAACAAAGGTCATTATTACATCGCATATCCAGGAATATAATGGTTCTTACAACTCACTTAGCCCAAGGCTAAGACACTTAAAGTTCACATTACATAGCATAATAATAATAGAGTCTTTAGTCTTCATGCGCCACAGGCAAGCATGTCGAGTGTAGACCCGCAACCCTACTCATCATCAGAGTATCCTGCAACATAATAAGTTACATCCACAAGGGTCAATACATTTGGAATTGTATTGGCAAGTGATACCATAGGTACTTAGTATAATCCAACAACTACATGAATATATGGCTAAGTGGGGTTATGGCTGGCTTTGCTAAAATTAGTTTAACTTATAGTTTTTTGAAGGAGTTTTTCATTCCAGCTACAAGGTACCAATGATAGACATCACTGAACCTTTACCCATGTTCACCCACAAGTTTTTATCTTAGAGAAATTTGGATGAGGAGATTATTGAACTACTTCACTGTCTTGAGGCTCAGAAATTGTCCATAACCGGGGACACGGCTAAGTACTTAGTTTTACCCTCTCGAGAGGTGGTGCACTTTCCCCACAAGACTCGACATGCATCGAGACAAGACTTTTCAGAAGCAATCCCTCAGACCACCATGGACGCGTTCCATCCTATCATATCTACCACCTTCTGTCCGTCTGGCTGAGTTCTTGCAACTTAGTTGGTCAAGGCAGAGCCCATATGCCATGTGGTTGCACTGGAAGCTTCATGACAAGAATGTCTCCAATCTCTTTGTTCCTGGGTGGCCATCCACAGGTGTGATACACCAGCTGACCATAGACATGGCCCCTGAGTAACCACTCAACATAATCCAAGCAAGTCCCAATCCACCCAGGTGTTTCATTAATAATAGTTGTTTTCTTAGTCAAACAAAAATAATATCTTTCCACACTATCTTGATATGTATTTTCCACCCACGAATTCTACTAGCATAGCTAAGCATTCTAGCATACAAAGTCTTTTAACTAGGGGATACTACCAAGATATAGACTATAGGGTAGCATAGCATAGTATGGTAACATATGAATAATTCTATCATGCTAAGATCTACCAAAATATCACTAGTGCAATAGTGAAAATAATAGGACATGGGATGAAATATCACTTGCCTTGGTAGCTAGGGGAATAGGTACAATCCTCACAGCAACAAACTTCACAATCCACACAATCTACACAAGATCAATACAACAATAATAATTCAATCAATAAAACATTACAAAAACATGAATGCATGCAAAATGCAATGATATGATCACAACTCTATAATTCACAGAGTCTACAGTACAGAGGGTAGAATACCTCATCTAAATGCATAAGAAATACTCAAAAATAATTTATAGAACAATTTTCATGAGCAAAATACTCCTAAAAAGGTTCTGCCTATAATTCCAATTTTACAGAGGCAAAAGTGTGAAACAAGGCCTCTATAATAAAGATCTTATTTTTCTGAATCCATAGACACCAAATTTGCATTTTTATGAATTGTGGAACAAAAGTTATGGATTTTCTAAGTTTAATCCAAAATCTGTCTAATTTCTATTTAAACAGACAATCCTGGGCGACGTGGCGCAATCTAATTGGCCCGTACCGGTTTGGCCAGATCGACCGCTATGGGCCGTCAGATTTTAAGTGACTACGGACGGACCTGATTAGCCCGTACCCTTTCGATTAGTGATCTAATCCTATCCGCTAAAATCTGATCGAACGGCTACTAAACATCTCGCCGGAGACTGGCGACGCTGGCGACAGCGCGCGGCGGCGGCACGTCAGGTGAGCGACGTTCCGGTGATTCTAGAGGGGTAGGGGAAAAGGCAGTCTTACCGAGGGTTCGCGATGGTCTCGGCAATCTGGTTGGTGGTCGTGATGGAGAGAGGGGAGCTCAACTTCGCTCGGTATTCCTCGCCGGAGTTGCGTCGACGGCGGAGGTCACAGCCATGAGACGGTGGGATCGATCTGGTACTCGAGTAGACAAATAAAAGGGTCAGGGGAATGCGCCTGGTTCTGTACTATCTAGCAGTGGCCAAAAAGGAGCGGCGGGAACCTTGCCCTTACCGAAAAAACCGTCGGACGGTGGCGGCAGAGGGAGTTCGTCGGACTTGGTCCGAGTCGTCGACCTGGAGCAAGAGGGAGCACGTGGCTCGGTTAGTAGGTGCGCTAGGATATGGTGAAACAGATGGGACAAAGGGGAGGGCGCCGGGCGGCCTGGGTTCACCGGAATTGTCGCCGGAGTACTGTCAGTGAGCGGCGGTCCGAGCTCGAAATTTGGGGAGCCTGGGGGCTCTCCGGGGGTGGCGACTGGGGGAAATGATGAGGAGGGTTAAGGGGATTAAGTAGAGGTAATCACCGGGGGAATTACTACGAGAAACGGCCGGAATCGAATCGATTCGAAACGGCAGAGAAGGGGGGCGGTTCGTCGCCGGGGGTTGAAGACGACGGGGTGGTGGGGTGACGTGGCGTGGGGTCGGTCTGTCAGCGGGAGGGGTAGTCAGTGGCGCGGTAAGAAAAACAGGGGAGAGGGGAAAAGCCGGGTGGGCTTAGTGGGCTGGGTTTGGGCCGAAAGGCCAGAAGCTGTCTGCTGCTTATTTTTTTCCTCCTTTACTCTTTTTCTTTTTCTAATTCTGTTTTCTCCAAAACTTTTGATTTAAGGATTCAATTTGATTCAAACCAATTTGTGAACATTTGTAAAAACTCAAATTAGGTTTTTAGGGTATTATAAAACATATTTATCTTCTATTTTAATCCAAAGTTTTACTTGGACTTAATAGGTAATATAGCATTTTCTTTGATTCTATTTTCAAAATAATTCATATCTTTTTATTCATGGCTCAAAATTGCACCAAATTTTTGGAGGACATTGTAAATGCAATGCAATTACATGTTATGATGATATGAGTGCAATGATGATGATTTCATATGAAATTTTGGGATGTTGCACAATGTTGCATGAAAACATGGTTGAACTAGGCTGAAACATTCTCAAGGATGTAGGATACACCACTAGCATGATATTATTATTAATAATTAAGATAACATATTTCTTGTGTCATGATATGTGTGGAGAGAGCTCCATAATAAGATGTTCACTAGAAGGCTTGTAGGAAGCCACTTTAATGAGCCAAGAGTGAGGTCACCTCTAAATAACCACTACGATGTCTGAGAGCAATCACCCATACAAACCACCACAATTAAGGGTTTCCCCATGGATATCGTAATTAGCTTAGGGAGTCCCTCTTTATCCTCCTTTGATCATGTAGGTTACAAGCCGGTGACAATTTGTCATGAAGATATTCCGAGCATGCTCCCAAACATGTCCAAAGAATTTATCCATCCCTTTAGTCCCGAGGGCAAATATGTGGCCGACTATACATACCATCTAAAGAGAGAGAACAAACACAAATCATAAATCTATCATAGACCAGCTAATCATACAGACACAAGAATAGATCATCTTTAATGCAAGTTCATAATAGTGCTAGGGTTTCTCCATCTCCCCAAGAATAAAGGAACTATTCACACATGGAAGCAATCAACGACATCATCATAATCTAATGGATGGATAAAAGTACGGGGATAAATCTAGTGCAAACCACAATTGAATCTCGAATTACAACAAGATCTAATGAATGAGAGATGGGGGTGATGATGGTGATGAGGATGCAGCGGTTGATGATGAAGGGGTTGATGCAATGTCCTCCAATGATCTGTGTAGCAGCAGGGATTTTCCCTCCGCCAAGTTCCTCCTTTAGATCCCTCTCAGATGTGGTTTTTCGTGGTTTCTGGTGGCTGTGAATGTCGGATCTCCCTGCCGTCTTTGCCAGGAGAGAGTATTTGATGAGGCAGATGCGTTGCTGCATGGTACGGGCTGGCTCCTAGGTGTGTGGTACGTGTGGTAGTTATCGCGACTGATGCTTTCCTCTCACTTGGTATTCTCCCAGGTGCAAAGGTAAATCAATAAAATGACTTTTATCACTTAAAAATATCATATTATAACACAATATGATAGTTCCGATTAATATGTTCATAATAGACATAGTAGTTTGGGATCCTGTTGAAACAAAGGCAAAAATGTGTGCACAAGCATAGTGAAATACAAAAATCCCTATTCTATTTATGCAAAAACAAAAGGTATGCTTCAATTTTGGACTCATGAAATACCCCAAGTTGGACTCTTGCTTGTCCCCGAGCAAGATGGTGGCTTATGGACAAGATCATCATGTTCATGAGGCACGAGTTGTTACAATAAATGAGGCAGAAATTGAACAAGAATACAATATCAGATGTAAAGTTACTCCAGGGGTATTATCATACCCTTACACATCACATGATTTAGATGCTTCCACACCCTTTTTTAGTATCAATGAAGTTATAAGAAGCTTTCAGTGATTCAACATATCATATAATCATAAAGTTAGACTGACTGGGCACTTTATTTCAGTAGTGACAGTTCATGATCATTCGTTTTATTGTATCTTGTCTTTTTCTTGAGCTTCTTTTGATATATGTTCTTTTATTTCTCCTTTATTCTCCTTTTTTATTTTTCTCTTCTTTTTATTTATTTTTTAAGTACAACCACTTGATCATGCTCATTACCTTTATGGCTTTTTAGAACTCGTGACTATAATATGTTACCAAAATTATTCTTCTCATAATTTAATCAATACTTTTATTAGTGTGGACATCCCTAAAATCATGACAGATGTACAAGTATCATAACACTCAACCTAGTTAAATCATCTAATATAATAATCATGAATCAAAAGATAACTTCAAATATCAAAAGTCTCGAAACTCAACAGATATAAATCTTCTCTTTAACAAAAGGTAGCTCGAAGTTGATGCAACTAATGCAAATTCTAGAATTAAAACCTAACATGCGTGCGGGAAAATAAACATGCTAAAATTGTAAGATTGATTACAAGGTTCTCACAGATCCCCCCAAGCTTGGAATCAAGTCGGGTGGATCAAATAATCCCTTGTGATTGCTTACTCCTTCTTGGGCGTGAAGAAGTCAACATCTTCCTCTTCTTCTTCCGCCTTGAGGCTGCAGGCATGAGCAATACAGGCGAATCGAGTGGACATCTCTATGATGTTGGCATGTATTTCTATAATTATTTTGCTTAACGTCTTCCTGTCATAAACCATTTCCATAATGATCTTGGTTAGTAGTTGAACTCTACTATCGATGTCATCGACCTTCTTTTCGAGGTCTTTACCCATCATCCAGTAAGAGTCAACTCCTTCCCCAATAGTTTCGATACAAGCTTTGGAAATCTTTTCAAGGTTCTCGATCTTTTCTCGAATCTCATCCCATTTTCCTCCTTTTCGAGAAGAGGATCCTGAAGGAGATTTAAGAGAAGATCTGCGAAGGTTACACCTGTAGGGGTTGAGTGGGGATTCTCCTTTGTTCCACATGCCTGAGCATCTCTAACTTGCATGGAAACATATCTTCCCAATTGGGGAGTGGAACCACTTGTGAAGGCTAGTGGGTTGAGGAGGAAGAAGTATCCTTCTCAGATCCCCTTCCTTTGGCTTGTGCTTTAGAAACATCTTATTTCTTGGTCAAAATCTGCTTGATATGAAAAGGTTGCATAGTCCTTGAGCGATCAAGTGAGATCTGAGATGTCATGGCAAGAAAGGAAGAAAGAAAACTCGAGATCTGAAATATAATGGTGAAAGACAGTGTAGAAGAGAAAAAATATGCAAAATAAAAGGGAAAACCCTAGATAAGAGGGGTAGAGTCGGCCACGGGTAACGGTACAGGCGAGTCCCGCCCGTACTGTGCGCCCATACTGGTGACTTACCGACTATTATCTCTCTTTTGTTTTTTCTTTTTTCTTTTTAAAATCAAATGAATAAGAACGAACGAGGAAACACAACATCGATAACGACCACTAGTACGGGCATGTCTGCCCGTACGTCTCGATCGTACCAAAATGCGAGAAACGGAGAACATGGTTCTGCCCGCTTAACGACCACTGGTACGGGTGCGTCTGCCTGTACGGCCCGCTCGTACCATGTCAGAAAATGGTTCAGAAAAATCGGAAAATTGAGAAGAAAGCAAAAATCAAGGCAAAACGAACCAAAAGGATCTAGAATAGCAAAAATCAAGCAACTTAAATTATTGTTACCTTACTTTACTATACTCCTCGGCCGAGATTAAGAAGATTAGCTCCACTGCGTCAACTTCCCCAACTCTATAATGCTTCAAGCGTTGCCCATTGACAATCCAGGATGAAGAAGATGGTGTAGTATTTTTCAACCTTACAGCCCCCGAAGGGTATGCCTCTTCAATTTCATAAGGTCCTTTCCACCTGTATTTTAGTTTGCCTGCAAATATCTTAAGCCTAGGGTTGTAAAGAAAAACTGTGTCTCTAGATTTAAATTCTTTATTCTCTAGCTTTCTATCATGCCATTTATTTACCTATTCCTTAAATATCCTAGCATTTTTATATGCTTCATTACTGAGTTCATCCAAGGCATGAATATCTAAGAGTCGTTTTCCCCCCAGCAGTTTTAAAATCTATATTCATGGTTTTGATAGCCCAACGAGCTTTATGCTCAAGTTCTAATGGAAGATGACAAGTTTTACCGTAAACCATCTTGTATGGTGTCATTCCCATAGGATTCTTGAAGGCTGTGCGATACGCCCATAACACATCATTAAGCTTCAGAGCCCAGTCCTTTCTTGACCTATTCACTGTCTTCTGGAGTATGACTTTAATTTCTCGGTTAGACAACTGCACTTGTCCACTGGTTTATGGGTGATAAGGTGAAGCTACTCAATGATCGACTCCATATTTCTGAAGTATCTTGCTAAAAGTACCTTTCATAAAATGAGTTCCACCATCATTAATCAAAAACTGAGGTACTCCAAACCTGGGAAAGATGATGTCCTTGATCATTTTGATGGAAGTGGCTGCATCTACATGAGAAGTGGGTATAGCTTCTACCCACTTAGTAACATAGTCAACAACAACAAGAATATGAGTACAACCATTAGAGGGGACAAAAGGTCCCATAAAATCCATTCCCCAAACATCAAATGGCTCTATTACTAGATTATATTTCATAGGCATTTCCTGTATTTTACCAATGTTACTCATACTCTGACAAGCATTGCAATTCCTAGCATATTCATGAGCATCTTTAAAAAGGGTAGGTGAGTAAAAGCCTGATTGCAAGACTTTAGCTGCCATTCACCAGCATGATGTCCTCCATAAGGACTATCATGACAAGCTTTGAGAATAGGTCCCACCTCGTGTTCAGGCACACATTTCCTAATTATGCCGTCAATGTCATGCCTGTACAAATAAGGATCGTCCCAAAAACAATGTTTTAAATCGTTAAAGAATTTCTTACTTTGATTTTAATCCATTCCTTTTGGTAGAAACTTACCTACAAGGAAGTTAGCATAATCTGTGAACCATGGGTCATGAGGCTCTATAACTGCAAGATGTTCCACTGGCAAAGATTTGGTAATGGGAATGGGATCCTCTATGATACCTTCCATTCACGATAGATGATCAGAAACGGGATTATCCTTACCTCTCCTATCCACTATTTGCAGGTCATATTCTTGGAGTAGCAGGACCCATTTAATTCGGTGGGGTTTAGCATCTTTCTTAGATAAAAGGTGTCTCAAAGCCTGATGATCAGTATGAACTATTACTTTTGAATTGATAATATAATGTCTAAATTTATCACAAGCAAAAAACCACCGCTAAAAATTCTTTTTCAGTTGTTGCATAATTTCTTTGATCCTCATTAAAAACTCGACTAGCATACTGAATGACGTTAAGGTTCGACCCATCTCTCTGCCCTAGAACAACCCCAATAGCATAGTCACTAGCATCACACATAATTTCAAATGGCTCATCCTAGTTTGGTGGTTGGATAACTGGTGTAGAAACTAGCGCCTTTTTCAACTATTCGAAGGAATCAATGCAATTTCTATCAAAAGCAAAAAAGGTATCTTTATCTAGGAGATGGGCTAAAGGAGCAGCTATCTTAGAGAAATCTTTAATAAAACGTTTATAGAAACCAACATGCCCAAGAAAGTTCCTTACCCCTTTTATGTCTTGTGGAATCGGCAATTCTTCTGAAGTAGCCAAGTTTGAACCATCAACTTAAATTCCTTTTTCAGAAACATTATGCCCAAAAACTATGCCTTCTCTTACCATGAATCAACAGTGCTACCAATTAAGAACCATCTTGGTTTGTCTGCACCGCTGCAAAACTCTATTAAGATTATAAAGGCATTGCTCAAAAGCGGTTCCATACACGACAAAGTTGTCCATAAGAACTTCCATGGAGCTTTCCACAAAACTGTCAAAGCTTTTCAAAACACACTCTTAAAAGGTAGCAGTTGTGTTACATAAACCAAAAGGCATTAATCGATAAGCATAGGTTCCATAAGGACAGGTGAAAGTGGTTTTTTCTTGGTCTTCGGGCTGAATAGCGATTTAGAGTACCCCGAATAACCATCAAGAAAAAAGAAGTGAGAATTACCAGACATCCTTTCCATTATGCTATTTATGAGAGGTATTTGATTATGAGTTTTTATTGTTTCCTTGTTCAACTAACTAAATCCTATACACATTTTATAACCTGCTATTGTTCTTGTGAGAATTAATTCATCCTTATCATTATTAATTATAGTTATACATCCTTCCCTTGGTATACAATGAGTTCGGATCACCTACTTTCTATCTGAAATTGGATATATAATATCACTGTCCAACATACATATTACTTCTTTTCTTACTACCTCTTTCATTTTAGGGTTCAATCTTTTTGATTATCAACACATGGTTTATCATCCTCCACCATAGGTATATTATGAGTTACTATGGAAGAATATATACCTTTTATGTCGCTAAGAGTGTATCCAAAAGCTTCACGTTGTTTGACAAGTACTTCTAATAATTTCTTACTTTCTTTGGGAGAGAGTTTATCATCTAAAATCACAGGGCACTTACCATCCTTGTCTAAGAATTCATACCTGAGCCCTAGAGGGAGAGGTTTTAAAATGAGAGGTGGTGGATCCTCATCCCCTTTTCTTTTAAGTTCTTCAAATTCGTCTCTAAGGCGAGTATCAATCCCGAGTGCAGCATTGAGGATTTTGTCCAAATCTTCTTTCGCAGAGTCGTTTGGGAGTGAATCATTGCTCGTCAAACTCCTCTCCACTTAGATTGTGGAGTACAAAAATAAATTGCTGCCAAATCCTCAATAATTCTCTCCTCCTTGACTTCAACTTTCTTTCCAAAAAAGGCAACTTTGTGAATTGGCTATAATTGATTTCTAAAACTTCTTCCCAAACTATAAAGACAAAACTTGTTTCTTGTTATCAATATCAATGTTCATAAAGCTGTAAAAACGGTTACCAAAAATAACCGGGCAGGAGGAATTCAAAGGCATTTCAATAATATGAAGGTCAGCTGGGTACACAAAGGCTCCTACAGAAACACAAACATTATGAATTATCCCATGAGCCTGCTGCAAAGTTCGGTTAGAAAGCATAAAAGTAACTTTTGATGGCTCAAGGTATGGTTCATCAAGATGGCAACGCATCTCTTCATAGATTGTATAAGGCATAATGTTAATGTAAGATCTTAAGTCACAAAATCCTACATACGTAGTTCCCCCTAAACAAAAAGGGATTTTCCGTTGACTTCTATTTTTACCATCAAACCTGCCTCCTATCATTTCAGAGGATTCTTTACTTACTATGATTACTTCATCCTCGAGCACCTCAGGTTCCAGAAGTTCTTTTACTATCCCAATGTTCTTTTTAATGGTTCCCAGGTCCTTAGTTAACCTTCCTATCCTTTTATTTTTTTCACCCTTACTCTCTATTATTTTTGTAAGAATGGTTTCCTACTCATCTAGCATTTTCTTCTGCATTTGCGAGTATTTGTCCCTGTGGCAAGTTTTAGGGGGTTTCTCCTCCACCAGTGGCGTGTAGCATTCCCAGTCTTTTGGGATCTACAGGTATTCAGCATAAGTTTTAACAATTTGATCAACCATGCGATGGTCAAGGTTGAAATTTCCAAGAAGTTTTTCTACTTTTCTTGAAGCTAGAAATCTTTTCAAACAATTATATTCTATAGGATTTCCTTTACTAAGCTCAGCCCCACAATAAGCTTTCTCTATCCTATGCACTGTCTCTAGCAAATTTCAGGCTCTTTCAACACTAAATTCAGTGAATGACCCATTGGTAAGGGAGTCGAGTTCATTTCTATTATTATTCAAACCTGCATAGAAGGTATGTATTACCAACCAAGGCGGGAAGTTGTGATGGGGGCAGCGATCAAGCAATCCCCTAAACCTTGTATACCCTTCATGCAAGCTTTCTTCGGGCTTTCCTATAAAATTTGTTATCATGCGTATCGCTCCAAGAGGTTTCGTCCTGGGAAAGAAATCAACTAGAAATGAAGAGGCTAAGCTCTCCCAGGAATTAGTAATCTTATTAGGACTTTGAATATACCAAGAATGGGCCTCATCAATAAGAGTTTGAACAAAAAGAGCAGATTTAACTTCATCCTCGGTCAGTGTTGGGTCCGCAGCATAGAAAACAAAAACTTTCCTACGATGAGAACTACACGCCAAGATCTATCTAGTAGATATAGAGCAACGGGTGGACATACATCCATGGAGAACTCACCCTCGAAGACAATGAGCTTTGTTAACGAGTAGGAACTCGTGGTTGATGTAGTCGTACACTTGCCGATCTCAAGATCGTGAGGAAATCCAAGCGCCGCAACTCGGCAGCGCATCCGCACTCGCACACACGTTCAAGCCACAGGACAACCTCCACCTCCTCGCTCTAGCGATCCAGCGGAAGCAGCAACTCCTTCCAGACAAAATGCCACCGGAAACATGTATCTCGCTAATCCGAGACCATGGGGGAATAATTCTAGAGGGGGAGAGAGATCCTTCACAAGGAGGTGTGAGGATGAAGGAGGGAATGGGTGGCCTTTTATAGGAGGAGGGGGTGCCCCCTCTCTCCATGGCCGGCACATGGGGGGGTGACCCCTCACCTCCCCCATTCATGTGGTGGTAACCCCTCCACATTAAAATGCCTCTTCACATTCCCTTTTAAAGTCTCCACTTTAAGTGCATTAAATTTCTCCAAATTTAATGCTCTCTCATTTAATAAACTCTTTTTATTAAATTTATTCAGAATTTTGTTAATTACTTTAATTAACAAACATTCACATATAGCCCCTTGCAATATTTCAATATCACATGCAGAACAACCTTCTGCAATTTCACCCGAAATAATTTCCGGTTTCTATTGAAACAATTCCTGCGCTTTGCAATTCTTTCGTCTGAAACATATGTGCTCCAAAATGGTGTCCGGTAACTCTTAAGTGTGCCACCCTACGGTTCGTGAATAATGTAGACATGATCGAGACCCTTCTCCGATCAATAATCAGCAGCGGGACCTGGAGATCCGTACTGACTCCTACACATTCAACAATGACTCCTGTGATCGTGAGAACCTTTTAACGCTTGTAACTAAATCCCTTTGTCTCTCGATATATTACATGTCCGAGATTCGATCATCGGTATCTCCATACTTAGTTTGATCTCGTTACCGACATGCACTCTTTTCTCGTTCCCATGATATAACATTCTAGTGATCACATCACTTTCTTGCAAGCTATCCTAATGTGATATCACCGAGAGGGCCCAGAGTATATCTATCTGCCATCTGGATTGACAAATTCCACTCTTGATCCATGAGCCTCAACATAACACCTTCATAGTACTGAACCCATCTTTATAGTCACCCTGTTACGGTGTGACGTTTGATGTTATCAAGATACTCTTCCGGTGTTAGCAATTAACATGATCTCATGGTCTAAGGATAAAGATTACTTCGTATGATGTTATAGCAATATAAACATAATGACTTGATCGTAATGCTATACTTCGGATGAATGTTCATCACATCATTTCACAAATGTTGTGACCTTGTTATTAACAACATCCAATCTCCATGATCAGGAAACCTTGATCATCTTGTTAATCAATAAGCTAGTCTATAAGAGAGGCATAACTAGGAACCCTTTTTGTTTATTAAACACACATGTATTGATGTTTCCTATCAATACAATTATAGCACGCAAAATAAACATCTATCATATACAAGGAATACATAATAACAACTTTATTATTGCCTCTCAGGGCATATTTCCTTCAGTCTCCCACTTGCACTAGAGACAATAATCTAGTTTATATAGTGATAAATCTAACACCCATGGAGTTCTGGTGTTGATCATGTTTTGCCTAGGGAGTACTTTAGTCAACGGATCTGATACATTCAGGTCCGTGTGTACTTTACAAATCTTTATATCTTCATCCTTGACATGCTCGTGGATGGAGTGAAACCGGCGCTTAATATGCTTGGAATTCTTGTGAGACCTTGGTTCCTTGGCGTTGGCTATGGCTCCATTATTGTCACAATAGATCACCATTGGGTCCAACGCACTAGGAACCACACCTAGTTCCGTATGAACTCCTTCATCCAAACCGCTTCTCGCTTACGAGCGACAACATATTCCGCCTCCGTCGTTGATCCAGCCACCACAGGTTGTTTGGAGCTCCTCCAACTAACTGCTGCTCCGTTCAAGAGAAATACATATCCGGATTGAGACTTAGAGTCATCCGGATCAGTGTCAAAGCTAGCATCGACATAACACTTAGCGACTAGCTCTTCTTCACCTCCGTATACAAGAAACATATCCTTAGTTCTTCTCAAGTACTTAAGGATATTCTTGACCGCTATCCAAAGGTTCGAACCTGGATCAGATTGGTACCTACTAGTCAAACTAATAGCATGTGCCACATCCGGTCTTGTACATAGCATGGCATACATTATAGAGCCTATGGCTGAGGCATAGGGGATCTTATCCATTATCTATCTTTCTTCCGCCATAGCCGGACTTTGAGTCTTACTCAATATCTTGCCTTGCAACATAGGTAAGTACCCCTTCTTACTTCCGTCCATATTAAACTTCTTTAATATCTTATCAAGGTATGTACTCTGCGATAGCCCAATTAGGCATCTTGATCTATCTCTATAGATTTTAATGCCTAATATATATGAAGCTTCACCAAGGTCCTTCATCGAAAATTTGCTGTTTAGATAACTTTTAACACTGTTTAAAAGATCTATATAATATATATATTAATATGTCATCCACATATAATATCAGAAATGCCACATTGCTCCCACTCACTTTATTGTAAATACAAGCGTCTCCATAAGTTTGGACAAATCCAAACTCTTTGATCACCTCATCAAAGCGGAGATTCCAACTCCGGGATGCTTGCTTCAGTCCATAGATGGATCGCTGAAGTTTGCACACCTTATCAGCATCTTTAGGATCGACAAAACCCTTAGTTTGTATCATATACAACTCTTCTTCAATATTACCATTGAGGAATGCAGTTTTGACATCCATCTGCCATATTTCATAATCGAAATATGCAGCAATTGCTAACATAATCCTAAGCGACTTAAGCATCGCTACGAGAGAGAATGTCTCATCGTAGTCAACTCCTTGAATTTGTCGAAACCCCTTTGCGACAAGTCGAGCCTTATAGATGGTTACATTACCATCAGCATCAGTTTTTCTTTTGAAAATCCATTTATTCTCAACGGCCTTTCGATCGTGAGGTAAGTCCACCAAGGTCCAAACCTGGTTTTCGTACATGGATTCCATCTCGGATTTCATGGCTTCTAGACATTTGTTGGAATCAGGGCTCATCATCGCTTCTTCATACGTCGCAGGGTCATCTATTTCATCAATCATGAAATTCATAACAGGATTGCCGTGCTGATTCGAGTCGCACGTGTCCTGCTTGACCTGCGAGGTTCGGTAGTGTCCTCTTTTGGAGTTTCATGATCAATATCATTAGCTCTCTCTTCATTAGGTGAAGTCAACTCCGAAACAACTTCTGGAGCTACGCTACTCGCCATTTCATGAAGAGAAGGTTCAATAACCTCTTCGAGTTCTACCTTCCGACTACTCACACCTTTTGCGAGAAACTCCTTCTCAAGAAAGGATCCATTCTTGGCAACAAAGACCTTGCCCTCGGATCTGTGATAGAAGGTATACCCAATCGTTTCCTTAGGGTATCCTATGAAGACGCATTTTTACGCTTTGGGTTCGAGTTTATCTGGTTGAAGTTTCTTCACATAAACATCGCATCCCCAAACTTTAAGAAATGTCAGCTTAGGTTTGTTTCCAAACCATAATTCATATGGTGTCTTTTCAACGGATTTAGATGGTGCCCTATTTAAAGTGACTGCAGCGGTTTCCAGTGCATAACCCCAAAATGACAGTGGCAAGTCGAGAGACATCATAGATCGAACCATATCCAATAAAGTACGATTCGACGCTCGACACACCATTACGTTGTGGTGTTCCGTGAGCGTGAGTTGTGAAACTATTCCACAAGATTTCATATGTGTGATAAACTCGTAACTAAGATACTCTCCTCCGCAGGACCGCAGAAATTTGATCTTTCTATTATGATGATTTTCCACTTCATTCTGATATTCTTTGAACCTTTCAAAGGTTTCAGACTTATGTTTCATCAAATAGATATACCCGTATCTACTCAAATCATCCGTGAAAGTAACAAAATAACGATATCCACCTCGCGCCGACACACTCATTGGTCCACACACATCAGTATGTATGATTTCCAATAAATCTGTTGCCCGTTCCATTGAACCAGAAAACGGCGTTCTAGTCATCTTGCCCAGAAGGCATGGCTCACATGTATCAAATGATTCAAAATCAAGTGATTCCAAAAGTCCATCAGAATGGAGTTTCTTCATGCGTTTAATGCCAATATGACCTAGACGGCAGTGCCACATATATGTAGATATATCATTATCAAGTTTAATCCTTTTAGCATCAACATTATGAATATGCGTAATACTACTATCGAGATCCAACAGAAATAAACCATTCAACACAGGTGCATGACCATAAAACATATTATTCATATAAATCGAACAACCATTGTTTTCAGACTTAAACGAATAACCACTTTGCATCAAACACGATCCGGATACAATGTTCATGCTCAGTGCAGGCACCAAATAACAATTATTCAGGTTTATAACTAATCCCGACGGCATATGGAGAGTCAGCGTTCCGACGGCGATCACATCAACTCTTGATCCATTGCCGACCCGCATCGTGACCTCATCCCTTGCTAGTTGTCGCTTGTTCCGCATTTGACCCAACGAAGTTACATATATTAGCAACCGATCCCGTATCAAATACCCAGGTGCTACTGCGAGTACTAGTCAAGTACACATCAATAATATGTATATCACATATACCTTTGTTTGCCTTGTTGGCCTTCTGGTCCGCCAAATACTTGGGGCAGTTGCGCTTCCAATGGCCAGTACCCTTGCAATAGTAGCACTCGGTGTCAGACTTAGGGCCAGCTCGGGGTTTCTTTTCAGGCACGGCAACAGATTTGCCGCCCTTCTTTCCCTTCTGCTTGCCTTTCTTGTCCTTGTTGAAACCGGTGGTCTTATTGATCATCAACACTTGATGTCTTTCCTAATCTCCACTTCTGCAGTCTTAAGCATTGACAGAAGCTCGGGAAGAGACTTCTTCATGCCCTGCATATTATAGTTCATCGGCAGAGATTGGAGAACACGATGTATGCCTAAGGCAATGGGAATCGTTATTCCCAAGGACACAAGCTTATCGGCGTACCCAGACATTTTGAGTACGTGCTCACTAACGGAGCTGTTTTCCTCCATCATGCAGCTAAAGAACTTTTCTGTAGCATTATAACTCTCTACGGCAGCATGGGTATCGAAAATCATTTTCAATTCTCCTATGGTATCAAAGGCATTGCCATTTTCGAAACGCTTTCAAAGTTCTGGCTCTAGCCCATACAGTATGCCGCAATGAACTAAGTTGTGGTCCTCCTGACGAGTCACATAGACATTCTTTTCCTCGTCAGGGGCATCAGGAGCTGGTGGGGGGCCTAGCGGCGCATCTAGCACATATTGCTTTTGTGCAGCAGTGAGGAGAATCCTCAAATTCATAGCCCAGTTGGTGAAGTTGCTACCATTCGCAGCAAGTTTCTCTTTCTCCATGAACACATTGAAATTAAAAGCAGGTGGTGCCATCTACAACAGAATTTGTAAAGTATATTTAGACTAAGTTTATGATAGATTGAGTTCAACTAATCCAAATTACTAATGAACTCCCACTCAAAAACGACATCCCTCGTGTCCTTTTGGTGATTACATGAACCAAATCCACTACACCAAGTCCGATCATCACGTGAGTCGGTGTAGCTTCAAAGGCGAGCATCTATATGGGCATCATATCAACTATATGACTCATGCTTAACCTTTCGGTCCGTGTTCCGAGGCCATGTCTGTACATGCTAGGCTCGTCAAGTAAGAACCTTAGTATTTGCGTGTGTAAAACTGTCTTACACCCGTTGTATGAAAGCGTAGAGTCGAGAACACCCGATCATCACGTGATGCCTCAAAACATGATCCACAAAACGGTGCATACTTAAGGAAGAACACATTTTATCTTGATATCTAAATGAGGGATCATCTTATAATGCTACCAAAAGCGCCAAACTAGCAATATAAGATGCTAATGTGTGAAGTGAGGTGATATGGTCCAGCCATTTGATCTCTATCATTTGCATCGTGGTATGATCTCTATCATTCCTTTGTGTGTAATGTAACTACCTCGGTGAATTACGCTCTTAGTTACAAGCCTGGATGTCCGGAAATGGTTAAAATAGTACGGTGGGGCCAAAATGCCACTCACAGGTAGACCTTTCGGCCGTCCTAACCATTTCCAAACATCAGGACAAGAACGAGCGGCGTAATCGGCAGGCGAAGGGATCAACTACATACACAAATGAGTATGTATGCAAGCCACCATACAACAGTCCTCAAAGCCATTCCATCTCAAAGAAATAGAAATATTGCAATGCCATACGGCAAGATCCAAAAATCCTAGATAGATATAATAGTTTAGGATATCCCCTCATACATCAAACATCAGAGTATCAGGCGGAAGCGGAAAACAAGATCCGAGTACGGATAATAAGCAAATCGGCATAAGACTCCCCATAAATAAACACATCCCGCCCACAGATCTCACGGATCCCCGTTCCCGGAATCTCTACACCGAATGATCGTTGCCAACATCGTCCGTCTCCTCCACCCAGTATCCATCTTGCGAGATTACATGTTCATCTGAATCAAACAATTTATCGTGTGAGACCCTAGGGGTACTCAGCAAGTCTTTATGCCTCTAAAGGGGACATAACCTGGGGTGATGCAATTGCAGCAAAAGATAATCCCTAGCAATTCTATAGATACCCGCTAACCATCCGCCTAACCAAAGATAGACGGATGTCCGTGAATTAATAACAACAGTTATAGCAGTAATATTAACAGATCCATCCTCCTCCTCGCTTACCAACGAGGAAGCGGACGAACAACCCCCCATCCGTTGGCAGTTTTATTATCCATTCCATGAGTGTTGCACTATTTACTAGTCAGGTACTTAGTCAAGTTAAAAGCGGTACTTTAGTTATACTTGTCTATGATCGAGCTGCTCCAAGTCGTCCATAACCGCGGACACGGCTTTCAGAAGTTTTACCCTGCGAGGTGCACAAATAGCAACACACACTCGATCAACCTCGGAAAAACCAAATCAAAACCCACGAGGCCACGACAAAGCGATCACAGGATTGAAATATTTCAGGGGCCACCCATTAAGCTACCATGACGAAGTTGGCGGCTCGAGACGGACTCAAGGTTTTGTGTGGACGGTAAACGATCGGGAACCCGAAAGTGTGGTGGGCTTGTCGATACATAAAACGTGTCACGAACCTAAGCGACAGTGCTCAAGACAATCGTAATTAAAGCAGTAAAGCATGGCATAAGTACAGGATAGTAATAAAGCCCCAAACTAATTGTGGCCCCAAGAAATAAGAATGAATCAAGCTCTGGCTCAGGGGGGTTCATAAGCCTCCCGGATGTGGATAGCGCGAATATTCAAGGAACAGGAATCAAGTACTCGGGGTCCTACGGGACACAAGTGAGCATGAAAAACCAAATAGCAGATATTGCTCACCGGTGCCACTTTCATTAGTTATCCCATTACTACTCAGGTTAAGTTGTATAGGTACCTCGTTATCCATCAGACACTCACATACCCTACACATGCTGTTCTACGACTCGCATGGCCCAAACAACTCCTGTAGTGATGGCTCATGGGATGGAGGAACTAGCTTCGGTGGGGTTTAAAAGTAAAGGCTATGCAGTACTTGGGATTCAATTTAATGCAATCGCGACTCAATGATGCAAGAATAAGATAGAGGCAATAGGTACTGTATGTATGCAAGCATTGTAGGGGTTCGTAGCATGGAAAACAAAAATTTTCTATCGCATACAAACAAACAAGCCAAGATCTATCTACTAGATTGTAGCAACGAGTCAATAGAGGAACTCACCCTCGAAGATTTCAAAGCGGTTAACGAGAGCAGATTCTCGTGGGTGATGTAGTCGTACTCTTTCCGATCTCAAGATCGCGTAGACGATCCTTCCAGCAGCGCTCCATGATCCGGGTCACACGTTCGGTACTCGACGAAGACCTTCCTCTCCCTTGTTCCAGCAGAAATGGAGGTTGTAGCACTCTCTCGCGATTCCGGCAAAGACAAGCGTGGTACCGGAAGTAGAGGGAAATCCCGCAGGCTTCGCCTTAAGCCTATGCAGTATGGTGGAGCTTATGAGAGAGGCTATTAGTGGTCTAGAAATTAGACACACCAATTAGACGGCTCTAAACCAATTAGAAGGCTCTAAACCGCTGGCTAAAGCAATTAGAAGCTCTAAACCAAAACGGCTCTAAACCGGAGGTAGAAGATAGGAACTTGTGTGTGCTAGGAGGGAGCCCTGCCCCTCCTTATATAGGTGGGAGGGCTGGCCGGCCAAGGGGAGGAGAGTCCTCCCAAGTCGGCTTGGTGGGCGCCGCCAAGGAGAACCCTCCTCCAATTCGGCCTCCACCAATCCTCCTCTCTTCCCACTTCCCAAAATTGCTTTGACTTTCAAACTAGCCGTTTGACTTTTCAATTTAGGATTTAAATAAATCCTTTATTTTGGACAGCGAAGACACCTAGTACATGATGCAATCATTCCAACTTACAATGACACATTCATGTACCCTTCCCCCCTCCGGAGTGCCGACATTCCGGACCTTCTAGAATGTTCCCGATGAAAACACCGAACCATTCCCCAACTCAAATGGGACTTTCCTTATATGAATCTTATTCTCGGACCATTCCGGATCTCCTCGTGATATCCCGGATCCCATCCGAGACTCAACAACATTCGGTCTCTTTCTCATAATACCATAACTACTCAAACAACGTCAATCCTTAAGTGTGTCTCCCTACGGTTCGTGAATTATGCGGACATGATCGAGACACTTCCGAACAATAACCAATAGAGGAATCTGGAAATTCATATGGCTACATATTTCTACGATTACTTACGATCGAATGAACCACTTACATACGATACCAATTTCCCTTTGTCTCACGATATGTTACTTATCCGAGGTTACGATCGTCGGTATCTCGCATACCTAGTTCAACCTCACATCGATAAGTACTCTTTTCGCTCCCGTGATATGTGATCCCTTGTGACCCAGTCACATGCTTGCAAGCTAATTGGATGACATTTCACCGAGAGGGCCCAGAGAATATCTATCCGTCATATGGATGGACAAATCCCATTCTTGATCCATGTGTTTCAACCAATACTTTCCGAACACTCAATACCACCTTTATAGCCACCCTACGGTGGGTGTTTGATGACATCAAAGCATCCATCCAGTAAAGGTGATATGCATGATCTCATGGTCGAAGGAATTAGGTTACTATGTATCAGAAAGCATATAGCAATTGAACTATTGAAATGACTTGATCTTTATGCTACGCTTATCTATAGGAGTATGTCCACCATATCATTCTCCTAATGATATGACCCTGTTGTTAATAACATCTCTATGTTCATGATCAGGAAACAATGATCATATATTAACCAACAAGCTAGTTTAACAAGAGGCTTTACTAGGGACTCTTATTTTAGTTTACAAATCACACAAGTATTAATGTTTCCGGTTAATACAATTATAGCATGGTATGCAAACATTTATCATAAGTATGAAGATATGATAATAACCACTTTATTATTGCCTCTTGGGCATATCTCCAACAGTCTCCCACTTGCACTAGAGTCAATAATCTAGTTTCAAACCTTTGTGTATTCAACACCTATGGCTTTCCGGTTGTATGTACACGATTGCTAGTGGTCAATCGATCTCGGATCCGACACTTCCGTGTCCGTGTAATTGCATGTCTTTGCGTCTCTACGCATCACTCATTCTCTAATGAGATGGCTTTGTATGATTTGGTCTTTCGGTGTGACCTTTAGTTCTTTGGGGTTAAAACATGTTGATAATATTGTCGTACAATATATCTTCATAGTACTATCCCACTGTGAACTACACCTAGTTTGATAACAAACTACTTGACACAAATGCCCTCTTTTGCTGCTATAATAGCAGTCATATACTTAGCCTTTTGTTGTAGTATCTGTCACAATGTCTTAATTTTGGAACTCATCCAAATCCATTATGGAACTCACTTTCCATTATATTGTGCCACCCTTAGTTTAGATTGAGATAAACTTAATTTGTACTTTGTGACAAAGCTAGTATCAATGTAGTACTTTTACAATGAACTAACCATCTATTTGTCACTTCTACAAATAATATACTCTTAGTTCTTCCAAAAGATCATAAGAATATCCTTACTATTGTCCAATGATCATCTTACGAATCATTCTGGTATATGCTCACAACATTTAGAGCATAGGACATATCTGGATTTGTACATATCACAGTATGATTGATATAAACACTCTTTGTGATTTCATACATCAAGTATCAATCTATACTTGAATCTTTGTTTCACTTACCAAATGTCAATACACTTGAATATATCATCAACATTGAACTCTTTCAATCCTTTCTGTGCGACAAGAACCTTTTCTTGTAGTTTCTATATTGAACTCATTCAATATCTCGTCTATGTACTTCTGGCACAACCATATTAGCGTCTATTGATGCCAAATATTTGGGTTTTGCCTAAGTATTTCATCGGGATGAAATTCTTAATATGTGTTAATAAAAGATACATTATTTCCAATCAACAATATGTCTTCCACATAATGTATTAGAAACATGTCTCAGCGCTCCCACTTAATTTCTTGCAAATGCAAGCATCTTCATCGTCTCTAATGAACTTTTAAACTCTTTTAACAGTTTCATCACAGTGAAGATTCCAACTCCGCAATGCTCACTTTAACCATTGAAGTTTGCATATGCTTTTAGCATCCTTTGAATTAACAAAACCCTATGGACCGTGTTATGCACATGTCCTAGGTAACGATTCTATTAGAAGAACTTGTTTTGTTTATTCAACTACCATATAACAAAATTATATGTAGTGGTTGCTACATTAATCCGTCTAGACTAAATATCACTATGAAAGATCAAATCTTGTCATAGTCAACCTTTGAACATTGCTGTGAACTCTTTCTCAACATGTCGACTATAGATGTGAAACATCCATGTCTACTTCTTTATAGATCCAAACACAACTGTAAGGTCTTACACCTTTCTCGAGGGTCCTTCAAGTTCAAAACTTGATTTCTCGTGTATGGAACTATCACGGATTTTATGGCTTCAAGCCATTTGACGGAGTCAGGGCCCATCATCGCTTCTTTGCATGTAGTAGGTTCATTATTCTCAAATAATGATTCAACCCTCAAATCTTGGTATTTGATTGTTTATCCGACCTACTTGTTTCAATAGGAACTTGGATCTCCGTGACCACAACCTTTGAGGTACGTGAGCCATGAGTTTTGTTGCTGCCTCCGGAACACTTTTCGGCGCTGCGCAACTCTGCACATATAGCTAAGGTTCTTTTAACCTTATCAAAGTTCTATTGTCCTCCCACTTAACTTTTCACGAAAAATTCCTTCTCAAAGAAACTTGACGTTCTAAGCGACAAACACTTTTGTCTCTGGTGTTTATGGAGGACTACTTATGATAATACAAAGACAGGTTTTTCCGACTTTGGTTGCAAACATCTTTCTTATGCATAGCATACCAATGTTTAAGAAAGGACTACTTGGGTTTTATCCCAAACCATAACCTTATATGGTGTCATTTCAGCGGATTATGATGGAGCTCTTTTAGTGGAAAACGGTAGTCTCTAAAGCTTTTAATCTTTAAAATATAATAGCAGTTTAATGAATTATACCATTGATCTTACAATGTCAAACAAGTTATAATTACATATATCTAATGCTACATACTCTTATGGTGTTTGGAAATGCAAATCCATAACGATTCCTTAAATCTTAGGTATTATGCTAAACTTGTAATTCAAATATCTTCCTTTATGATCTTATCATAAACTATTCATATTCTTGTTACAATGATTTTGCACTTCATCTTGAAAGTCTTTTGAACTTTTCAAATATTTCATACTTCATCCTTATTAAGTAAATATTCATATATTCACTCAAATTTTCGGAGAAAGCATATGAAGTTGAAATCCATCGCTCTTGACTACACATAATGGAGTTCGTACAACAATATGCACAAGTTCCAATAAGCTAGTCTTTCGTTCCCTTTTGGCCTATGAACGAAGTTTTAATTATCTCTAGGAAAGTTTCACAAACGTCATTTGATCAAAAGACTCCAAAATTCCATCCACATGGAGTTTCTTCATGTTTTCTTTCCAATATAATTTAAACGGCGATGTCACTTCCTAAGTGATCTTTCAATCAATTTGTCTTTCGACAATTTTAGCACTAGTTTTATGGATGTGATTTCTCCAACGAGATTTGTGAATCATCCATCTTTTATGGATTACGGCAATTATTTGAACAACCCTTTTGTTCTCATAATACCTGATAAAACAAATCTTGAAGGCAAGTGTTGATGTTTAACGAGCAACAAAATAACCCTTTATTTGTTCTCGATGAACATCATCACCTATTCTTTTGCTAGTTACTTAGGCCATTGTAGTTCATGAATTGTGTTGTTTCGTATGACGATTCACACCAACAAATTCAGTATCAAATACTTAAGAACCACATTGTTTAATAAGCAAAGAATATATCCATAACACATATATCATCTATATACTTAAACTGAACAATTCTAGTCTTTTCTTTTCTGCCATATACTTATGAGATTCTCTTTCAGTATTTCCTTTTCTGTTTGAAAGAATCTATCAACATCAATAGTGGAGTCATACATATGACACATAGTCCAAAGCGTGTATAATTAAATACAAATGTCTTTGGACTTGCACTTTGAAATAGATCACCATCATCAAATGTTTGGTGTTCTTCCAAATTCCTTTCTTTAGTAATCTCTTGGTGTAGTAAACATTTTACCTACATCAAATATTCACCTTATCATGGAATTGTCCATGATCAAGCTACTTTTAGCTTATAACGATGAATTATGAGTATAATGTTGCTTTCCAAAACCTTTTGGAGGATTAGGACAACAAGTGTCTCCAACCTTTTGCAAATTCTCATCAAAATATGAGAACATGAACTTTTCCATATTATACTCTATCATGTTGCAACCAAAACTTCGTTTTAGATATCACAATATCTTCCACACATCATGGTTTCTGAAACAACTCTTTCAGATCCTAGATTACCTTGATATTAAGACAATCCTTTGAATATCAAGAATCATGGAGATAAACATGATACTTATATACTAACATTTGGAATTGTTACTCTTGATTTAATACTAATTATTAAACTTCATGGAGTGACCGGAACTTACTGAAAGTTTGCAATAGGACTTTTAAACTTTAGATTAACACTTCAAAACAATACGATACCAGTTTGTAAAGTAACTAACCAGAATTCTGTAGTTCTATTATCTCAATTATAACTAAGCGCAAGGTGGTAAACGGATGCCAATGACTACAACAACTATGCAAATTCACTTTGATTAAGTTTATGATAAATTGAGTTCTAATTAATAATTAAATTAATCCAGGTGAACTCCCACTCAAAACAACATCCCTCACATTGTTTTAGTGATCACACGAACCAAATCCACCACATCAAAACCGATCATCACGAGAGTTGATGTAGCTTCAATGGCGAACAATCAACATGTTCATCATATCTACTATATGACTCATGCTTTACCTTTCGGTGATCCGTGTTCCTGAGACCATGTCTGTACATGCTAGGCTCGTCAAGATCAAACCTTAGCTACCGCATAAGCAAATCTGGCTTGCTTACGTTGTATTCACCCGCGGAATCAAAGACACCCGATCATCACGTGGTGCTTCGAAGCAGCAAGCTTTGGCAACGGTGCATACTAAGGGTGAACACTTTAGAACTTGAAATTTATGTGCATGAGGGATCATCTTATAATGCTACCGTCGTCTACTAAGCAATACAAGATGCATAAAGGATTAACATCACATGCAATTCATAATATGTGATATGATATGGCCTTTCTTCTTTGTGCTTCCGATCTCCATCTTCAAGCACGAACATGATCTCCATCATCACCGGCATAGCATCAAGGTCAATGACGCTTCTTCATGGTTGTCGTCCACCAGCTTCAACTATTACAACTATTTTGAATAGACACGCAGGTCTTAACAGAAATTAAAGACAACCATATGGCTCCTGCCGGTTGCCAACTTACAATAAAGAACATTGCATACATCAAATATAATCACAATCATGGCCATATCACATCACTGCACACCCCTGCAAAACAAAGTTAGACGCTTCTACTTTCTTTGCATATTTTACGTGGTTTGGGGCTTTCCATAAGTGTCGTTCTAACCTACGAACAAGAACCACAACATTGATACTAGCATTGTTGATTACCCGTTGTAAATTGGATCTTTACTATGCTAGGAGAAACAGGCACCCGCAAAGCCACTTATGCAATACAAGTTGCATGTCAAGCGTGGAGCAAGTCTCATGAACGATGTCATGTAAGGTTAGCCCGGGCCGCTTCATCCCAACATACCGCAAGATGCAAAGTACACAAAAGCAATCTACAATAAAAGCATCAATGCCCACAATGACCATTGTGTTCTACTCGTGCAACAGATCTACATATAGACACGGCTCTGATACCACTGTAGGGGTTCGTAGCATGGAAAACAAAAATTTTCTATCGCATACAAACAAACAAGCCAAGATCTATCTACTAGATTGTAGCAACGAGTCGATAGAGGAACTCACCCTCGAAGATTCCAAAGCGGTTAACGAGAGCAGATTCTCGTGGGTGATGTAGTCGTACTCTTTCCGATCTCAAGATCGCGTAGACGATCCTTCCGGCGCCACGTTCCAGCAGCGCTCCCGCAGTCGGTCACACGTTCGGTACTCGACGAAGACCTTCCTCTCCCTTGTTCCAGCAGGCAGCGGAGGTTGTAGCACTCTCCTCGCGATTCCGGCAGCACAACGGCGTGGTACCGGAAGTAGAGGGGAAATCATGAGGCTTCGCCTTAAGCCGGTGCGAGTATGGTGGAGCTTATGAGAGAGGCTATTAGTGGTCTAGTAATTAGACACACCAATTAGAAGGCTCTAAACCAATTAGAAGGCTCTAAACCGCTGGCTAAAGCAATTAGAAGCTCTAAACCAAAACGGCTCTAAACCGGAGGTAGAAGATAGGAACTTGTGTGTGCTAGGAGGGAGCCCTGCCCCTCCTTATATAGGTGGGAGGGCTGGCCGGCCAAGGGGAGGAGAGTCCCTCCCCAAGTCGGCTTGGTGGGGCGCCGGCCAAGGGAGGAACCCTCCTCCAATTCGGCCTCCACCAATCCTCCTCTCTTCCCACTTCCCAAAATTGCCGTTTGACTTTCAAACTAGCCGTTTGACTTTTCAATTTAGGATTTAAATAAATCCTTTATTTTGGACAGCGAAGACACCTAGTACATGATGCAATCATTCCAACTTACAATGACACATTCATGTACCCTTCCCCTCCGGTGCGGACATTCCGGGACCTTCTAGAATGTTCCCGATGAAAACACCGGAACCATTCCCCAACTCCGAAACGGGACTTTCCTTATATGAATCTTATTCTCCGGACCATTCCGGATCTCCTCGTGATATCCCGGATCCCATCCGAGACTCCGAACAACATTCGGTCTCTTTCTCATAATACCATAACTACTCAAACAACGTCGAATCCTTAAGTGTGTCTCCCTACGGTTCGTGAATTATGCGGACATGATCGAGACACTTCTCCGAACAATAACCAATAGAGGAATCTGGAAATTCATATGGCTCCCACATATTTCTACGATTACTTTGCGATCGAATGAACCACTTACATACGATACCAATTTCCCTTTGTCTCACGATATGTTACTTATCCGAGGTTACGATCGTCGGTATCTCTGCATACCTAGTTCAACCTCGTTACTGATAAGTACTCTTTTCTCGTTCCCGTGATATGTGATCCCTTGTGACCCAGTCACATGCTTGCAAGCTAATTGGATGACATTTCACCGAGAGGGCCCAGAGAATATCTATCCGTCATATGGATGGACAAATCCCATTCTTGATCCATGTGTTTCAACCAATACTTTCCGAACACTCAATACCACCTTTATAGCCACCCTGTTACGGTGTGGTGTTTGATGACATCAAAGCATCCATCCAGTAAAGGTGATATGCATGATCTCATGGTCGAAGGAATTAGGTTACTATGTATCAGAAAGCATATAGCAATTGAACTATTGAAATGACTTGATCTTTATGCTACGCTTATCTATAGGAGTATGTCCACCATATCATTCTCCTAATGATATGACCCTGTTGTTAATAACATCTCTATGTTCATGATCAGGAAACAATGATCATATATTAACCAACAAGCTAGTTTAACAAGAGGCTTTACTAGGGACTCTTATTTTAGTTTACAAATCACACAAGTATTAATGTTTCCGGTTAATACAATTATAGCATGGTATGCAAACATTTATCATAAGTATGAAGATATGATAATAACCACTTTATTATTGCCTCTTGGGCATATCTCCAACAAGCATGTGGTAGTGCTTGCCTGGCAGCTCAGTTGCAGCGAGAGAAGGATCTGGGTAGTGCTCCTGGGTTTCTTGATATATCCCACCAAGCGTCCTATTATTCAAGAAGAACCAAACAAACAAGGGCCAACATAAATAAAGTGCACAAGCATATGAATAAAATGCAACAAGCAAACAATCATTCCATGATGAATGATGCACAATTTGCATGGCAATAAAGTAGCATGGCATGGGTGAGGTGTGGAATACAAGAATGACGCCTTTTATTGAGTTTTAATCATATTTTATACTCAAATAAGTTGTTGTATACTTCATATTTATATAATGCATGCTGCAATTCAGAACAAGGAAAGCATAAACAGAAAGGTCTCGTCGAGCTGATCATTTTAGACATATTATTTGTCAAATTTGGAGTTATAGAACAAAAGTTATTAATTAATTAAGAAAAGGGCATTTTGTTGTAATTTTATTCAAATCGAAATTTAAAGTGTTCAAAATATAATTTTGGAGGGCATATTTGAATTCCTCACATTTTTCTGATTTCAAAACATATATGATTTGTATTATTTGGTTTTGAAAATTAAAAGTTATTTTAAAACAGATTTGAATTTGAATTTAAAACAAATTTGAAAAGTTTAAATTAAAACAGAAAAGAATAGAAACTTTTGTTACTCAGACAAACCTAACCAAAGACACAGACAAGTGGGGCCAGTCTTGCTGGGACACCTGTGTGAAAAGCTTTTCTCACCGCTGAGTGGCCGGCCTCGAGAGGCAGACAAGTGGGGGGCGTGGCTCATGAGTCCACTTGCAGTGGGAAAGCAGTCCACGACCACGTGGCGCAGAGGGGAGTGCGGGTTGAGGGGCGGAGAGCTGGGGGGTTTTCTTGCAGGATTGACCGGGCGGCTGACTGGTGGGCCACGAGGTACCGCGGGTTGAGGCGAAAAAAAGAAGGGGGCTATTCGTAAAACTACCACAGGCCCCTGTAGATCTTCTCTGCGGCCGCGGACGGATCGGTGATCGACCGCGCGGAGTGGGGATTCGATCCGGGACGTCTTGGTGCGTGCTGAGTCTGAGCCAGTCGCGGTAGGTGAGGGGAGGTTGCTAGGAGGGGGATGGGCGGCTAGATGAGGCTCTTCGCGACGCGACGACGCAGAGGACGCACGCGCACACGGCCTTGCAAAGGCGCTCGACGGTTGGTCCGGCGAGAACAGGGAGCCACGGCGAGGACGGAGGTGTCAGGGAGGATCGTGGGCTCACCGCGGGGTTGTTGGTGCGGACGGATCGGGCTGGGACGCGGTGGATCGACGGCGATGCAGACGCTCCCGCGGCTAGGGTTTCGTCGGGGCGTCTCGGTCCTGGCGAGCCTGGGGTCCTTCTCCTCCTCGCTGGCGCGTACGAGGTGAAGTAGGGGAGCCGCGTGGTCTTCCTCGACACCCGTGATCGTCACGCCACCGGCTGGTAAGAGAAGGGGAGGTGGAGGCCGACGGTGGCCGGCGATGGGGTAGATGGTGGCGGTGGAGAAGAGAGGGAAGAGGGCAAGGCCCTGGGGTGGATCTGGGAGGCAGAGGAGAGCCGTGTGGAAGGGGAAAAAGGAGGAAGGAAGGAGGAGTAGCCGTGGCAGGGGGTAGATGAGGGTGGCTTCGGTGCCACCTTTTCCCCCTCGAGCACGTGCTCGGCTGGACGGCAGGGGCAGAGGGAGGGGTAGATGGGGGCTGCCAGGTGGGGTCAGGGCGAGGCCAAGGAGGGTAGGCTCGGGTGGGGCTGCTGTGGCAAGGAGAGAGCTAGAGAGAGAGGAGGGTGTCATGGAGCTAGGGTTGGAGGGATGGGGTGGCTCGGTTAGGGTTGGGTGGCCTCGGGTTAGGGTTTTTGCTTAGGGTTATAGAGAGGGGTGGCTGGGGTGTGGGCCAGGGAGAGGGTGGCCAGGTGGGGCCATCAAGGGGAGGCTCGGCATGGTGAGAGGAGAGGGTGAGGTAGGGTGTAACTAGGGTTTAGATACTTGCATGTATCTAGCTAGATCAAACAAGAATAGGTGGAATTGGTGTAAGGTTTTAGCAAGCTCAAACAAAAACAAACAAAAAGGAGTGGTAGAAAAGGGATAGAGGTGCTTCACTCAAAAACCAAATAAAACAAAGGAGGACAAAAGATGGAGATGGAAAGGATTTTACATGGTCATGCATGGCATACACATGTGAGAAAAACTTGATGAGCACTAGGCCCAAAAGAAATAAACCAAACATGGTGAAAGATTTGGGAGAGAAGGGAGAGCTCCAGGAGATATACACCACTCAATAATTCATATAAAAACCAAAGGACTAGAATGTGGTGGTGCTTGCATGGCCCATGCAAAATAATTAATGCCATGTTTATTCTTGTGAAAACAATAATATTAACATGGCATTATTCTCATGCATTCCCAAGAGTGGAATAAGGCCAAGCAAAAGAATTTGTAGAATTGGATCCACCCTATCTCCCATGAGCTAGATTAAATACCAAAAGAAAAATAATTACAAGCTCATGGATAATGGGATGGTGGAATTGTAAGGTGGTGAAAAGAAAGGGTAGTGGAGTGGAATAAAAAAAATATGCCCCCAACTCAACTTGGGCATCAAGCATTTATCAAGAACCAAATACAATATCAAGAGACAAATACAATTAACAATGCATATGAGAGAAGAACCAAAACAAAAGGGTTTTATATGATGCTCAAATGCAAGGTGGCATGATGACATGAGCATGATATAATTATGATGCAACAATTATATATATGAAGTAGCCATTATATTACTAGACCAAGTAGCATTACAATTGTTAGACAATTGGGATGCTACAACTCTCCCCCACTAAACAGGAATCTCGCCCCGAGATTCTAGGAAGCAGAAGAAGACTCCAAGAGGGTAGGATACTTGGCACGGAGCTCATCTTCACGTTCCCAAGTGGCTTCATCAACAGAATGGTGCGACCACTGCACCTTGCAGAACTTAATGGACTTGTTGCGAGTCCTTGTTTCTGCGACTTCAAGGATTTTTATGGGGTGTTCTTGATAAGACAGGTCTTCTTGGAGATTGATAAGCTCATGGTCCACGGTCTGCGGGATCCTTGAAGCACTTCTTGAGTTGAGAGATGTGGAAAACATCATGGACCTTGAGTTTTTCCGGGAGCTCAAGAGCATAAGCAACTTCTCCTCTTCTTCCACGAATTTTGAATGGACCGATGTATCTAGGAGCCATCTTTCCTTTGATACCAAAGCGGTGTGTGCCTCTCATGGGAGTGACACGAAGGTAAACGAGATCACCAGGGACATACTCCATGTCCGTGTGCTTTCTGTCATAATTGCTCTTCTGGCGACTTTGAGCAATCTTCAGATTTTGAAGAATGATATGAACTTTCTCCTCCGCTTGAGTTACAATGTCGGGCCAAACAATATTCTTTCTCCTGCACCGACCAACCAATCGGAGTTACGCATTTGCGACCATAGAGAGCCTCAAATGGTGCCATCTTTAGACTTTTTCCGAAGCTATTGTTGTAAGAGAATTCAGCATAAGGAAGACATTCTTCCCACTTCATACCAAAAGAGATGACGCAAGCACGGAGCATATCTTCCAGAATCTGATTGATCCTTTCAACTTGTCCTTGCGACTGAGGGTGGTAAGTTGTGCTGAAGTTCAACTTTGTCCCCAAAGCATTTTGGAAACTTTCCCAGAACTTGGAAGTGAAGATGCTTCCAGTGCGAACTGATCTCAAGAGGAACCCCATACGAGAGAAACAATTACATTGATATAGAGCTCAGCCAACTGAATTGCAGAAATTGTTTCCTTGACGGGGAAGAAGTGAGCCACTTTAGAAAGCCTGTCAATGACAACAAAGATTGCATTGTTGCCCTTCTGCGACCTTGGAAAACCAGTGATGAAGTCCATCTCTACTTTCTCCCATTTCCATTCCGGGGGTTTCAATGGCTGTAGAAGGCTGGAAGGTTTCTGATGGACAGCTTTAACTCTGCGGCAGACATCACACTCCGAGACATACTTGGCACAATATCGTTTCAAACCCGGCCACCAATATTGTGTTTTCAAGTCCACGTACATCTTTGTGCTGCCAGGGTGGATAGAAAGAACAGGATCATGCGCCTCCTTGAGAACTTGCTCTCTCAAACCCAGGTAGTTCGGAACAAACATCCGGTGTTCAAAGAAAAGCGTGCCTTGGTCATCGACGTGGAAGGATTCATACTTCGGAAGCTGCATGTTGGAGATGACCTTTTTGGTGTACGGATCACCAAGTTGAAGGGAGCGAACCTTTTCTGCCAAGAGAGGCGTTGCCAGAAGGTTCATAAGATACCCTTGATCCAATATTTCAAGGTTGAGCTGACGGAATTCCTCGCACAAGAGAGGCTGTTGTTCTTCCATCATGAGGTTGTTGACATAAGCTTTGCGGCTGAGAGCATCGGCCATGACATTAGCTTTGCCCGGAGAGTAGTTGATGGTCAAATCGAAATCATTGATTGCTTCAATCCACCTCCTCTGCCGAAGGTTGAGATCAGGCTGAGTGAAGATATACTTCAGACTCTTGTGATCAGAAAAGATTTCTAGCAGTTTGCCGAGCAAGTAATGCCTCCATACTTTCAAAGCAAAGACAACTGCTGCGAGTTCGAGGTCATGTGTAGGATAGTTGATCTCATGCGTCTTCAACTGTCGAGAGGCATAAGCAACAACTTGTTTTTCTTGCATAAGGACCGCACCCAAACCTTGTAAAGATGCGTCACAGAAGATCTGGAAAGGCTTGGATGTGTCTGGAGGAACCAAGACTGGTGTGGAAGTGAGCTTCTCTTTGAGTGTTTCAAAGCTTGCTTGACATGCAGGAGTCCAAAGGTATTTCTTGCCTTTCTTGAGGAGATCGATAAGAGGCTTCGCTATCTTCGAAAAGTTCTGAACGAAGCGATGGCAATAACTAGCCAAACCAAGGAAGCTCCGGACTTCTTTGACGATTCTGAGAGGAAGCCACCAACAATTGTCTTTACAGTTTCCGGGTTGACGGCAATGCCCTTGGCAGAGATAACGTGACCAAGATAGGTGACTTGAGGCAGCCAAAACTCACATTTGGAGAACTTTGCATACAAGCGGTTCTCACGAAGCTTGTTTAGGACACACCAAAGGTGTTCTTCATGTTCTTCCTTTGACTTAGAATAGACTAGGATGTCATCCAGATAGACCACAACGAACTTATCAAGATACTCCATGAAAACCGAGTTCATAAGCCTCGAGAAGGTGGCAGGTGCGTTGGTGAGACCGAAAGACATGACCGTGTACTCATACAGGCCATAGCGGGTGGTGAAAGCTGTTTTAGGAACATCTTCCTTGCGAATCTTGATTTGATGATATCCACTTCTCAAGTCAAGCTTAGAGAATACGACAGCTCCAGCTAGCTGATCGAAGAGATCATTAATCCGCGGAAGGGGATATTTATTCTTGATGGTTTTAGCATTGAGAGCCCGATAGTCAACACAAAGTCTATCAGTCTTGTCTCGCTTCTTCACAAAGAGGGTTGGGCTACCCCAAGAAGAGTCTTGTGTTGAATGAAACCCAACTTCTCTTGTTCATCAAGCTGACGTTTGAGTTCAGCCAACTCAGCAGGACCCATTTTATAAGGCCGCTTGGAGATAGGAGCCGTTCCAGGTTCAAGCTCAATTACAAACTCAACCTCACGATCTAGAGGCATACCTGGCAACTCTTCAGGAAAGACATCAGGAACTCACAGACCACGGAACACTGAATAGCTTCCATAGCATCATCATTCAGAGCCGCCAAAGAGAAAAGCTGGATAGCAGGAGTCAGACTTGGAGAATAGACTATATGGCCTTCAGGAATTTTCAGAAAACCGAGCGTTCAGCACAATCAATCACAGCTGCATTTGTTGTCAACCAATCCATGCCCAAGATGACATCAATGTCAGAATTACCCAGAATAATTAAGGACGCCGAGAACGAAGAGCCACCAATCTCAATTTGATTGCCATGGCTGATATGAGCAGCCCTCATGTTTGAACCAGGAGATTGTACCACCAGACGATGTGATAAGGGAACCATATCCAGATCATGCTCATGCGCAAACTTATGAGAAACAAAAGAATGCGAAGCACCCGAATCAAACAAAACTCGTGCAGGGACTGAGTTAACGGGAAGCATACCCATCACAACTCCAGGTGCATGCTCAGCTTGAGTGGCGTTGACACAGTTGGCACGAGCAACAGTAGACCCGGGCTTGGTGTTGATGTTGAGAGCCCGAGGTGGTGGTGCACGAACCATAGGAGAGCTTGCCGCAGGTCTTGGAGGTGGTGGAGGAAGAGCTTTGTTTTTCATCGGACAGTTCCAGTATTGATGCCCAGTGTTTCCACAAGTGTAACAAGCACCAGGTGCACGTGGAGCAACGTAGCCAGGGACTCCACCAGGCGCTCCAGGGTAGTGTTGGTTGTAGCCCCTGGGAGCAGCAGTGAGGAAGTTTGGTGGCCTTGTCGCGTAGCTTGAAGGTCTTGGTGGAGCCGGGAGCGACGGTGGGGTGTTAGGAACCTGGAACCACGCTTAGAAGGAGTTGACATAGCTGAAGAGCTTGCTGCATCGCGGTTGTGTTTCTTTGACTCCTCAAACACTTGCCTACTTGCTTCTTCCTGCAGAGCTGTATGCTGAAGTTCCAGAAAAGACGCCGGCCTTGCATGTGTGATTGCATATTTAATCGATGCATTGAGCCCTTGCCGGAACCTCTTTTGCTTCTTCTTATCATCAGAGATCTCATCGCCACCATAACGAGAAAGGTTCATGAAGTTTCTGATGTAGGTATTGACATTGTCATTGCCCTGCTTGAGGTTGAGAAACACTTCCTTCATCCTCTCCATGACAATTTCTGACAGACATCGCTCTTTGAAAGCTCCATGAACTGTTCCCAAGTAGGCTGAAAACGGTCAGCTTTGCCTTGTGTAATTCTCCCACCAGAGAGCTGCATATCCCTTCATAAGGTGAGTGGCACACTTTACCCATTCTTGCTCAGGAACATCAGCAGTCGCCAGTAACCTTGACATCTCACGCAACCAATCATCAGCATCAAGTAGTTGATCGGACACATCAAATTGGCGTGGGTTGAACTTCAGAAAGCTTTTGATGTCTCCTCGCTTGGGAGGTGGAGGTAGCGGAACAAACTCATTCCTCCTGACACTTTCTTCAAAATGCTGTTGGTTCTACTGCATTGCTGCCAAGGCATTGGCGATGCTTGACAACGCGGCCCCCAGTTCAGGTTGTATGCCCTCATCAGAACGGCGTGGTGGTGTCATCCTGTGATTGATATAAAACACAAGTCAGTACTATAATGGAGAATAATAATAATCCAAAATAGTACCAAGATGGAATTAACCAAGATTAAAGGATACAATTTACTAAGATGATATTAAAATATCAACAAAGTTCAAAGCACCTAGAAGATATTAAGCATATCGCACACGACTGAAAAGGAGTGTGGTACACAACTTAACAAAGAAAAAATTTCCGCAAATTTCGGCATTAAAATACCAATAGATGCGCAAAATCACTTAACGAATCGAGATTAGTGACTCTACCAATTCAATATACAAGAGCGAATGATAAAAGTAGTGATATGGTCGCGACTCCATCCCGCACTCAAATCATTACTCCGCACATGAATAAGTAGAACACATATCCCAACACCTTCTTCTCACGATGAACCTAAAGATTAGTAACTACGGAAACGAACACCCCTAACAAGATAACGTCGGATAACAAAGAGTAAGACAGATCGCGGTATACAACGAATCGAGATAGATCGCGTCGGTTTGCAAAAGCACATCGGTATGGAATGTACCAACAGTTGATAACAAAAATGCATATAAAGATAACATGTTGGATGCAACAGATAGACAAGGAATTACACGCACACACACACACACACTTCCTATGGTACTACGGAAACCCAGAACACGTGAATCCTAGTTTGAATTTTAAGAAGAGGATTGAAAACGTTACACTTCCTTACCAGAAAAAGGTGGTGGGTGGGTAAGAAGAAAAATGGAAGCAATCCTACTCTCACGTTGTGTTTTTCCCTAGTATACATAGCTACCAAAATATTTGCTAGACCGACGACCATTTGGCTGAGACCACGAAGGCGGGATGGCTCTGATACCAATTGTAACTACCTCGGTGAATTACGCTCTTAGTTACAAGTTCGATGTCCGAAATGGTTAAAATAATGCGGTGGGGCACAAATGCCACTCACAGGTAGACCTTTCGGCCGTCCTAACTATTTCCAAACATCGGGACAAGAACGAGCGGCGTAATCGGCAGGTGAAGGGATCAACTACATACACAAATGAGTATGTATGCAAGCCACCATACAACAGTCCTCAGAGCCATTCCATCTAAAAGAAATAGAAATATTGCAATGCCATACGGCAAGATCCAAATATCCTAGATAGATATAATAGTTTAGGATATCCCCTCATACATCAAACATCAGAGTATCAGTGAGCGGAAAACAAGATCCGAGTACGGATAAGAAGCAAATCGGCATAAGATGCCCCATAAATAAACACATCCATACAGATCTCACGGATCCCCGTTCCCGGAATCTCTACACCGAATGATCGTTGCCAACATCGTCCGTCTCCTCCACCCAGTATCCATCTTGCGAGATTACCTGTTCATCTGAATCAAACAATTTATCGTGTGAGACCCTAGGGGTACTCAGCAAGTCTTTATGCCTCTAAAGGGGACACAACCTGGGGTGACGCAATTGCAGCAAAAGATAATCCCTAGCAATTCTATAGATACCCGCTAACCATCCGCCTAACCAAAGATAGACGGATGTCCGTGAATTAATAACAACAGTTATAGCAGTAATATTAACAGATCCATCCTCCTCCTCGCTTACCAACGAGGAAGCGGACGAACAACCCCCCATCCGTTGGCAGTTTTATTATCCATTCCATGAGTGTTGCACTATTTACTAGTCAGGTACTTAGTCAAGTTAAAAGCGGTACTTTAGTTATACTTGTCTATGATCGAGAAACTGTGCTCCAAGTCGTCCATAACCGCGGACACGGCTTTCAGAAAGTTTTACCCTGCAGGGGTGCACAAATAGCAACACACACTCGATCAACCTCGGAAAAACCAAATCAAAACCCAACGAGGCAGTCACGACAAAGCGATCACAGGATTCAGAAATATTTCAAGGGGCACCCCATTAAGCTACCCGCGACGAAGTTGGCCGGCTCCGAGACGGACTCAAGGTTTGTGTGGACGGCTGTAAACGACTGGGAACCCGAAAGTGTGACTGGGCTGGTCGATACAGCGAAAACGTGTCACGAACCTAAATAGTACAGGTGCTCCGCGCACAATCGTAATTAAAGCAGTAAAGCATGGCATAAGTACAGGATAGTAATAAATCCCCAAACTAATTGTGGCCCCAAGAAATAAGAATGAATCAAGCTCAAAGCTCGGGGGTTCATAAGCCTCCGGATGTGGATAGCGAATATTCAAGGAACAGGAATCAAGTACTCGGGGTCCTACGGGACACAAGTGAGCATGAAAAACCAAATAGCAGATATTGCTCACCGGTGCCACTTTCATTAGTTATCCCATTACTACTCAGGTTAAGTTGTATAGGTACCTCGTTATCCATCAGACACTCACATACCCTACACATGCTGTTCTACGACTCGCATGGCCCAAACAACTCCTGTAGTGATGGCTCATGGGATGGAGGAACTAGCTTCGGTGGGGTTTAAAAGTAAAGGCTATGCACTTGCCAGGATTCAATTTAATGCAATCGCGACTCAATGATGCAAGAATAAGATAGAGGCAATAGGTCTGTATGTATGCAAGCATGTGGTAGTGCTTTCCGGCAGCTCGATTGCAGCGAGAGAAGGATCCGGTAGTGCTCTGGGTTTCTTGATATATCCCCCTTTCGGCCTATTGAAGAAGAACCAAACAAACAAGGGCCAACATAAATAAAGTGCACAAGCATATGAATAAAATGCAACAAGCAAACAATCATGCCATGATGAATGATGCACAATTTGCATGGCAATAAAGTAGCATGGCATGGGTGAGGTGTGGAATACAAGAATAACGCCTTTTGTTGAGTTTTAATCATATTTTATACTCAAATAAGTTGCTGTATACTTCATATTTATATGATGCATGCTGCAATTCAGAACAAGGAAAGCATAAACAGAAAGGTCTCGTCGAGCTGATCATTTTAGACATATTATTTGTCAAATTTGGAGTTATAGAACAAAAGTTATTAATTAATTAAGAAAAGGGCATTTTGTTGTAATTTTATTCAACTCGAAATTTAAAGTGTTCAAAATATAATTTTGGAGGGCATATTTGAATTCCTCACATTTTTCTGATTTCAAAACATATATGATTTATATTATTTGGTTTTGAAAATTAAAAGTTATTTTAAAACAGATTTGAATTTGAATTTAAAACAAATTTGAAAAGTTTAAATTAAAACAGAAAAGAATAGAAACTTTTGTTACTCAGACAAACCTAGCCAAAGACACAGACAAGTGGGGCCAGGTCTTGATGGGCGACACTGTGTGAAAGCTTTTCTCACTTGGAGTGGCTAGCCTCGAGAGACATAAGTGGGGCCAGTCAGCTGCAGTCCACTTGCAATGGGAAACGGTCACAGCCACGTGGCGCAGAGGGGAGTGTGGGTTGAGGGGCGGAGAGCTGCGGGGTTTTCTTGCAAGATTGACCAGGCGGCTGACTGGTGGGCCACGAGGTACCGCGGGTTGAGGCGAAAAAAAGAAGGGGGTTATTCGTAAAACTACCACAGGCCCCTGTAGATCTTCTCTGCGGCCGCGGACGGATCGGTGATCGACCGCGCGGAGTGGGGATTCGATCCGGATGTCTGGTCTGTGAAAAGCGAGCCAGTCTGAGGTGAGGGTTGCTAGGAGGGGGATGGGCGGCTAGATGAGGCTCTTCGCGACACGACGACAGAGGACGACGACACGCCGACGCCGAGAGCGCTCGGGTTGGTCCGGCGAGAACAGGAGCCACGGCGAGACGGAGGTGTCGTGGAGGATCGTGGGCTCAGCCAAGGGGTTGTTGGTGCAGACGGATCGGGCTGGGACGCGGTGGATCGGCGATCTGAGGCGCTCCCGCGGCTAGGGTTCGTCAGGCGTCTCGGTCTGGCGAGCACAGGTCCTTCTCCTCCTTTTGGCGTACGAGGTGAAGTAGGGGAGCCGCATGGTCTTCCTCGACACCCGTGATCATCACGCCAACGGCTGGTAAGACAAGGGGAGGTGGAGGCCGACGGTGGTCGGCGATGGGGTAGATGGTGGCGGTGGAGAAGAGAGGGAAGAGGGCAAGGCCCTGGGGTGGATCTGGGAGGCAGAGGAGAGCCATGTGGAAGGGGAAAAAGGAGGGAGGAAGGAGGAGGAGCTGTGGCAGGGGGTAGATGAGGGTGGCTTCGGTGCCACCTTTTCCCCCTCGAGCACGTGCTCGGCTGGACAGGGGGCAGAGGAGGGTAGATGGGGCTGCCAGGTGGGGTGGCGAGGCCAAGGAGGGTAGGCTCAGTGGGGCTAGGGGTAGGTGGAGAGAGCTAGAGAGAGAGAGGAGGGTGGCATGGAGCTAGGGTTGGAGGGATGGGGTGGCTCGGTTAGGGTTGGGTGGCCTCGGGTTAGGGTTTTTGCTTAGGGTTATAGAGAGGGGTGGCTGGGGTGTGGGCCAGGGAGAGGGTGGCCAGGTGGGGCCATCAAGGGGAGGCTCGGCATGGTGAGAGGAGAGGGTGAGGTAGGGTGTAACTAGGGTTTAGATACTTGCATGTATCTAGCTAGATCAAACAAGAATAGGTGGAATTGGTGTAAGGTTTTAGCAAGCTCAAACAAAAACAAACAAAAAGGAGTGGTAGAAAAGGGATAGAGGTGCTTCACTCAAAAACCAAATAAAACAAAGGAGGACAAAAGATGGAGATGGAAAGGATTTTACATGGTCATGCATGGCATACACATGTGAGAAAAACTTGATGAGCACTAGGCCCAAAAGAAATAAACCAAACATGGTGAAAGATTTGGGAGAGAAGGGAGAGCTCCAGGAGATATACACCACTCAATAATTCATATAAAAACCAAAGGACTAGAATGTGGTGGTCCTTGCATGGCCCATGCAAAATAATTAATGCCATGTTTATTCTTGTGAAAACAATAATATTAACATGGCATTATTCTCATGCATTCCCAAGAGTGGAATAAGGCCAAGCAAAAGAATTTGTAGAATTGGATCCACCCTATCTCCCATGAGCTAGATTAAATACCAAAAGAAAAATAATTACAAGCTCATGGATAATGGGATGGTGGAATTGTAAGGTGGTGAAAATAAAGGGTAGTGGAGTGGAATAAAAAAAATATGCCCCCAACTCAACTTGGGCATCAAGCATTTATCAAGAACCAAATACAATATCAAGAGACAAATACAATTAACAATGCATATGAGAGAAGAACCAAAACAAAAGGGTTTTATATGATGCTCAAATGCAAGGTGGCATGATGACATGAGCATGATATAATTATGATGCAACAATTATATATATGAAGTAGCCATTATATTACTAGACCAAGTAGCATTACAATTGTTAGACAATTGGGATGCTACATGTAAGGCCAAGGTCTATGGAACTTATACGTTAAGTGAGTTGTAAGAGTATCTATCATACATCTACTTACAACAATACCATATCAAAACACTAGCCCAGCAACGATCTAAACTAGACGCCTCTAATTTATCAATTGCAAGTTTTACGTGGCTTAGGGCTTTCGGAGATAGAACCGGTCTAACCTACGAACATGAACCACAACGAGGATAACCAAGTTATTAGCAACTCGCTGTAAATCAGATATTGACTATAGTAGGAGAGACAGACACCCGCTAGCCACTTATGCAAAACTAGTTGCATGTCAGTCGTGGAACCGGTCTCATGTACGATGACATGTAAGGTTGGTCCGGGCCGCTTCATCCCACTATGCCACCAATATCCAAAGTACATAGAAGATGCAATAACATGATCATCATCGCCCACATATAAACATATGTGTACTACCCGTGCAAAGCACCTACGCATACATCAGGCTCTGATACCACTGTTGGGTCCGCAGCATAGAAAACAAAAAAAATCCTACGATGAGAACTACACGCCAAGATCTATCTACTAGATACAGAGCAACGGGTGGACATACATCCATGGAGAACTCACCCTCGAAGACAACGAGCTTTGCTAACGAGTAGGAACTCGTGGTTGATGTAGTCGTACACTTGCCGATCTCAAGATCGTGAGGAAGTCCGAGCGCCGCAACTCAGCAGCGCATCCGCTTTGAGACACACGTTCAAGCCACGGTCAACCTCCACCTCCTCGCTCCAGCGATCCAGTGAGCAACAACTCCTTCAGACGAAATGCCAGGGAACATGTATCTCGCTAATCCGAGACCATGGGGAATAATTGTAGAGGGGAGAGAGATCCTTCACAAGGAGGTGTGAGGATGAAGGAGGAATGGGTGGCCTTTTATAGGAGGAGGGGTGCCCCTCTGTCCATGGCGCATGGGGGTGACCCCTCACCTCCCCCATTCATGTGGTGGTAACCCCTCCACATTAAAATGCCTCTTCACATTCCCTTTTAAAGTCTCCACTTTAAATGCATTAAATTTCTCCAAATTTAATGCTCTCTCATTTAATAAAACTATTTTTATTAAATTTAATCAGAATTTTGTTAATTACTTTAATTAACAAACATTCACTTATAGCCCCTTGCAATATTTCAATATCACATGCAGAACCACCTTCTGCAATTTCACCCGAAATAATTTCCGGTTTCTATTGAAACAATTCCCACGCTTTGCAATTCTTTAAATACGAAACATATGTGCTCCAAAATGGTGTCCGGTAACTCTTAAGTGTGCCACCCTACGGTTCGCGAATAATGCAGACATGATCGAGACCCTTCTCCAATCAATAATTAGCAGCGGGACCTGGAGATCCGTACTGACTCCTACACATTCAACGATGACTCCTGTGATCGTGAGAACCTTTTAACGCTTGTAACTAAATCCCTTTGTCTCTCGATATATTACATGTCTGATATTCGATCATCGGTATCTCCATACTTAGTTTGATCTCGTTACCGACATGCACTCTTTTCTTGTTCCCGTGATATAACATTCTAGTGATCACATCACTTGCTTGCAAGCTATCCTAATGTGATATCACCGAGAGGGCCCAGAGTATATCTATCCGTCATCTGGATTGACAAATTCCACTCTTGATCCATGAGCCTCAACATAACACCTTCGTAGTACTGAACCCATCTTTATAGTCACCCTGTTATGGTGTGACGTTTGATGTTATCAAGATACTCTTCCGGTGTTAGAAATTAACATGATCTCATGGTCTAAGGATAAAGATTACTTCGTATGATGTTATAGCAATATAAACATAATGACTTGATCGTAATGCTATACTTCGGATGAATGTTCATCACATCATTTCACAAATGTTGTGACCTTGTTATTAACAACATCCAATGTCCATGATCAGGAAACCTTGATCATCTTGTTAATCAACAAGCTAGTCTATAAGAGAGGCATAACTAGGAACCCTTTTTGTTTATTAAACACACATGTATTGATGTTTCCTATCAATACAATTATAGCATGCAAAATAAACATCTATCATATACAAGGAATACATAATAACAACTTTATTATTGCCTCTCAGGGCATATTTCCTTCAGTCAGTATATTAAGACAAAAAGTCCCATAAGTGTCCTCAAATAACCCTACATGCTCATATGGATCTTTCGTACCGTCCCAGCAAACTTTTTAGCATGCAAAAGATCCAAAAGCAGGGGGTTAATATCATACCCTCTCGGGTTATTGGATTTTAAATAAGCGTCCATGGGTGGACCAATATTCTTTACAGCTTCCAGCTAGATTATATGTTGGTACTCGCCCATGATGTTTACCTGAAACTAGTAAACAACTTTAGGAAAACAATTAGTGAAATAAGCAACTAAGAAAAAATACCAAAAGCGCTTAGCTCCCCGGCAATGGCGCCATAAAATAGCTTGATGACTGCAGGTGCACAGATCAATTGTAGCTAGTTTCAAAGTAAAAGTATCAAACCCATAGAGAACTATTTGGTTAAGGTATTTATGCCCCTCGTCATTTTGCACCAAAGGATACTTATAAGCTGCCTTTGATCTCAAGTAAAGGGTGTTTGAAATGTTTTTGGTTATGTGTACAAAAGTAATTAAAACGAGTAAAAGAAAGCAAGTAACAATGGTGTGTGAAAACGTGGTTGAACTCAATAGGGCTAAAACATTCTCAGGGATGTAGGATACACCACTAGCATGATATTATTATTATTAATTACGATAACATACTTCTTGTGTCATGATATTCGTGGAGAGAGCTCCATAATAAGATGTTCAATACAAGGCTCGTAGGTAGCTAGTTTGTTGACCCCAAGAGTGAGGTCACCTCTAAATAACCACTGTTATGTCTGAGAGCAATCACCCATACAAACCACTGCAATCAAGGGTTTCTCGTGGATACCAGCGCTAATTTGTCATGAAGCTATTCTGGGCATGCTCCCAAACACGTCCAAAGGATTTCTCCCTCTCTTTAATCCCGAGGGCAAATGATATGTGGCCGACTACACATACCATCTAAAGAGAGATCAAACAAAAATCATAAGTCTATCATAGACCGGCCAGTCATACGGACACAAGAATAGATCATATTTATTGCAAGTTCAGAATAGTGCTAGGGTTTCTCCATCTCCCCAAGAACAAAGGAACTACTCACACATGGAAGCAATCAATGACATCATCATAATCAAATGGATGGATAAAAGTACGGGGATAAATCTAGTGCAACCATAATTGAATCTAGAATTACAACAAGATCTAATGGATGAGAGATGGGGGTGATGATGGTGATGAGGATGCAGTGGTTGATGTTGAAGGGGATGATGTGATGTCCTCCAATGATCCGTGCAACAACAGGGATTTGCCCTCCGCCAAGTTCCTCCTTCAGATCCCTTTCAGATGTGGTTTTTCGTGGTTTCTAGTGGTTGTGAATGTCAGATCTCCCTGTCGTCTTCACCAGGAGAGAGTATTTGACGAGGTGGATGCGTTGCCGCGTGGTACGGGCGGACGGTATGGTCGGGCTCCGCCTATACCGCTGGTCGTTATCACGACTAATGCTTTCCTCTTGCCTGGTATTCTCCTAGGTGCGAAGGTAAATCAATAAAATGACTTTTATCACTTAAAAATATCATATTATAACATAATATGACAGTTCCAATTGATATGTTCATAATAGACTTAGTAGATTGGGATCCTGTTGAAACAAAGGCAAAAAGGTGCGTGCAAGCACAGTGAAATACCAAAATCCCTAATCTATTTATGCATAAACAAAAGGTAAATATGCTTCAATTTTGGACTCATCATAGTGCTGCTGGAGTTCCCGAGGATCCACTACTTCTGCTACCCAACTAGAGCAAGGGACGGAGGTCGCCAGCACACCGAACGTGTGACCGACTATGGAGGCGCTGCCCCTTTGTGGTGCTAATTGTCTTCGCGTCCTTGAGGACGTTCATGTACAATCTACAAAACCCACGTTTGTTTGTGGGAACGTTACACTGCTTACGGTCTTTAAGGGTGAGTCCTTCTGAAACCGTTAGAAGTATCGCTTGGATTCGATTTTGGTAGTTGTTATCATAGGAAATTATTTTGTTTTCATTCAACGAACCCCATCACTCCGTGCACCGGCGGTAACACTTGGAGCACCGCCGCCTCTCTTTTTCATGCGTTGCCGATAAATAGCATCGACACACTGACATCTTGGTGCGCTTGTGGTACACGCAGCGGCTATAATCCTTTTCCTAGTAGTTTGATGATCAAGGTTCCCTGATCATGGGCATTTATTTCAATTGATAATGAATTCATATCATTTGTGAATGATGTGATGTACATGTACCCAATATAAGTATTGTGACATGATCAAGTCACAAAGTTCATCGTTGCAATAATTAAAAATGTAGTATCCTACTCCTTAGATCATGACATCATATCTAATCACTATCACCCGAGGTTGCCTTGATTGCATCAATCATCACACCATAACAGGGTGATCATAAATGTGTTTATCAAGTATTCTAGAGGGATATATTTAGGTATGTGTATCAAGATCAGGATTTGTTCTCCCACGTGACGGGAACATACACCACGCCCACCAGGTGAGATTACATCCATAAAGTTGCACAACGTGTGACTAGGTCATGAAGATGGAATATCACGGGAACATGTTAAGCATCGCTTGTAAGTAATGATATTGAACAAGGTATGGTGATACCAATGATCAGATCTTGGACAAGTTTGATAACGAACTAACAAAGGGAATCAGACTCGACGTTTATGGTTCAAATGACATTGATATCCTAGAATGCATAGGGGTCATTATGGGTATCCAGATCCCGCTAATCATCATTGGTCTAAGAAGGATCTCGATCATGTATGTGATGTTCTTGAACCATAGGTAACACACTTAAGGGTTCTAAGACGCTCTCCTCCTCCCATACGAGAGGAGGCGGTGACCAAAAAATCCCCCCAATCTCCACTGGCCATAGCGTGAGTCCCCTCTCCCTCCATGCCTCTATGGTCGCAGGAGGGAGTGGGACCTCGTTCCTTCGCTCTGTAGTTAGGGTTACAATATTTTGTTGTGTTGTGTCATTTGGGGTGGTGGGAGTGACGCACTAGCGAATAAATTTTCCTCAACTCTTCTCCCACACCAGCGGCGACCTTCACGGAGGCGTCTCGGAGTTGATGGCAACATGTGCTTGTCAATCCTTTAGATCGGCGACTTGGTCTTCTCGTGGATATTTAGATATGGCGAGATATGTATCTTGACGTGCCGCTGGTGTCCGTTGTTATCCATGGTGGTGCTAGGGGCCAGGGCGAGGTGGATGCTCTGGAGTAAATATGTTGGTTCAGAGGTGGTGGATTTGCTGTTATTCCTCGGCTTCATCGATGGTATGCAGCAGATCTTGGTTCAAGGTAGCACGGGGACATCCTCCGGTCGACATTCCACAATGACATGTGCCTATTGCTTGCAGTGGGCATGTTCATCGACTCACAAAGCCTCGTTGGTGATGGTGCTCCCTTGGATCTGAAGGGAATATGCCCGAGAGGCAATAATAAAGAGGTTATTATATTATTCCATGTTTATGATAAATGTTTATTTGTCATGCTATAATTGTGTTAACCAGAAGCATTAATACATGTGTGTTTAATAAACAAAGTAAAGATTCCTAGTAATGCCTCTCATTACACTAGCTTGTTGATTAACAGATGATCAAGGTTTCCTGATCATGAACATTGGATGTTGTTAATAACAAGGTCATGTCATTAGAGAATGATGTGAAGAACATTCACCCATAGTAGGTTTACCAATACAATCATGTCTTCAAAGTTTATATTTCTATCTCACTCATAAGTAACACTAATCCTTAGATCATGAGATCACATCAATCACTAACACTAGAAGAGTACTTTGATTCCATCAAAGGTCACACTGTAATAGGGTGATTATAAAGATGTAGCTGGGTACTTAGAAAGTGTTAGTTGAGGCTCATGGATCAAGAGTGAGATTTGTCCATCACGATGACAGAGAGATATACTCTGGGCCCTCTCGGTGATATCACATTGATAACAGCTTGCAAAAAGGCGATTTGATCACAAGAAATGTTATATCATGGAACGAGTAAAAGAGTACATGTCAGTAACGAGATCGAACTAGGTATGGATGATACCAAATGTTTGGATCTCGGAGAAGTAAAATATCGTGACACAAAAGGAATTGGTTACTAAGAAAAAGTTTTGCATGAACACTAGATTCATCGTTGAATAAGTGGGAGTCATTACGGATTTCCAGATCCCGCTGATGATTATTGATCGGAGAGGTGTCTCGATCATGTCCATATTATTCACGAACCATAGGGTGACGCGCTTAAGGTTCACTAACGCATTTTGAGTGGATTTGGAACTCCGATTGAATTATTGGACAGCACTAGGGTTGTTTTAGAAAAGCATCAAAACTGTTTCGAAATATTGAAATAACACAAGGGGTAATTGTTAATGTTTGTTAAATGAATGAATTAACAAATATTAAATAAATCAAAATGTTTTATTGATTCCATAATTATGGTTTAATTGTTATGAATGTCATGCAATTAAAAATATAATAATAAAGGGGATACCTACTTGATGGAGGAGGTTACCACCATGAAGAGAGGGTTACCACCATGAAAATGGGTAGGTGGAACCTCTATGGCCCCCCTCCTATCCTATAAAAGGTGGCCATCTCTCCTCTCTTCCTTTACACTCTTGAATCCCCCTCCATTTCTCTTTCTTGCTGCTCCACCATTTGGCAAGTGCTTGTAGTGAAGGCGCAGCCAAAATAATTCACCACCAACACTTGGAGAAGTGGAGGAGGAGGAGAAGGAGGAGTTTTGGTGTATCCCTTGTCCCGCTGCCACGTGGGACCAAGGGCGTGGAGGATGTCAACGAGCCGCACGTGTGACCGAGAACAGAGGTGCCGCCGGCTATGGCACCGTGACTACCTGATTTTGAGGTCATTGCGTGTACACCTTCATCAACAATGTTTGTGCAGGAACATAATCCTGCTTACGGTCTTCGAGGGTGAGTTACTTGTTGCTACCATCTCATAGATGATCTTGGCTAGATAGTGGTTAGCACGCAGGATTTTTTTGTTTTCCATGCTACGAACCCCTTTAGGATCCGGAAATGGTGGAGTCTCGGCGTCTATTCCACCGCATGTCTAGGTAGTGTTGGTGTTTGGTGGTGGCCGCTTTGGCAAGTGCATAAAACCCTAGGGATAGTTCTCTGCAAAGTTTCCAGGATATATGTTTTCTCCTGGTCTTCTTGTTAGTTTCCACATCTGTTTACTCATGTAACTTGATTTTCTATTAATGAAATACATGGTTGCTCTAAAAAGGGTTCTATGATTCTTGGAGATCATTTTGAAATCACCGCGATCACAATAAGAAAGAGATGAGAAAGCCGGAAGTGTTCCGTGAGAGAACCGGAATCATTCCGGGAGGATCCAAAGTTTGTCTAACTAAACCGAAAGGTGTTTTTGGATCAAATAGGATTTAATAATACATATTTTATATTAATTATTGGAATTAATATTAAAATAATATTTCAAATTAAAATTAATGGGGCAGCTCACCCTATTGGGCCAAACCCCGAAGGGAAGGCCCAAGAGGGTAAACCTCCCCAAAGGGGCAAGCCGTCGCCGCCTTGGGAAGGACGCGTGGGGCAGGGCCCATCCCGGCCGTCGCCTCCCTTCCTTGGCCAGCCACCTCCCTTGGCTCTCCCCTCCTTTAGTCCCACCCCAGGAGTTGGCAAGATGGAGTCTCCCCTTTTCCCCTATATAAGAAGGGCCTTATGAGAGGGAAAAGACACAACAATGGGATTAATTCATAAGTCAATTTTCCTTAGGGTTTTGTCTCTCTCTGGCTCTTGTGTGTGCGGTTCCAAGAAGAACCACATGTGTGGGACACGACGTATCTTCGGCATGTTGTTGCGCCGCTGGATACTTGGTTCCAAAAGGTCTATTTCTGCAATCTCGGCTAGACCAGGGACTACGAGAGTCTCGTGGAGCACCGAATGTGCACGAAACCATGGAGGTGCTGCTAGTTGTGGCACCTGGATTGTCGTGTGAGGAGCAACATGACCTTGAGGTCAGATACATTGTTCAACTACATCATCCATGATCTTATGTACGTTAAACGCTTTCGGTCTTCAAGGGTATGTCATCGAAACCTTCTCCATTACACTATGCATACTCACCTCACTTGTAAGTCCCCCAAGTATTCCCATGACACGTGCATGAGCCAAACTCCTACAAGATAAGGTTAACTCGCTCCTCTCCTCGTGTGACTTCAATACACCCTTGAATGGCTTGCTACTTCATGCCACTACACTGTGCATACTCAGGTACGAAGCCTCGACACATCGACAAGCCACCTCAGAGTCTCTGGCCCTTGACACCCTGGAGTCTCCGGCCCCTCTAATGCAACGCCAGGCTGCAATACTGGAGTCTCCTGCCGACCCCAGAATCTCCGACCCGACCGTTCTCGACCTCGTTTGCAAGCTCCTAGAACATGTTCAGAGTCTCCGGCCCCATGACTCCGGAGCCTCCGACATAAGTGATGGGCATGCGCACCGCCGGCTGGGCCGTCGTCCCATGTACGCCCCAATCCGTCTAGAACATATCCTTTTATGCCCAAACTACCCTTGCTTAGTTATTGGCCTATATATAGACCACCTCCTCCTAGTTGTAACCCTATACTTGGATAATTGAATTAGAATAAACCCCTTTATGGATCTATCTAGTTTAAGTCTCATGCTCCTTGACAAGGAGCACCAATTATCCCTAACCTCTTGGGTTTTGCCATAGTGTGTTCAAGTTGTACAAGGCCTTGGAGTCGGTGTTCCTTCTCTAAGCTACCAAGATCTCACCAAGCCTCCCGCTCGATGTGCCGGTTAGAGAGAGTGTGTCCTTACCCGCCATCGATCCTAGGGATTGTGTCAGACCGGTTGCTACCAGTGTGAGCTATGGTTGTTTTGTGTGCCATGTTAATCGTGTTCTTCGCGTGTGAGTTCACTAGGATTTCATCCTCCCTTTCTCCCTCTCACAATTCCATTGTGATTCCTAGAGTTTCGTGAAATATCAGGCAACCCTAACATATTGGTATCAAGAGCCTCCTTCATCATGAATTTCTCCCCCAATTTTTCTTCTATCCACCATAAATTAGAAAATCCCCCCAAAAAGAGCCCCAAATTTGCCTTTGGATAGATCTCTCATTTTGGAGTGTTATTTGTGGTTTTGATCCAACCAAATATTGTCTAAGGCGTTGGTCCAGCTTTTTCCTGCATTTTTCCCAGCCCAATTTTGTCGAATTTTTCGTGGATTTGAGTTCCCAAGGCGTGGATTTCCGTCAAGAATACGAGATGTTCATACAACCCAACCCTCGTGTCTCCGCTCCACATCAGCCGCATTTTATGCCACTGAGACCCCGGAGTCTCCGCCGCTGAACCCTAGAGTTTCCGGCGGATCAAAGTTTTCGGCCCCCAAAAACCGGAGTCTCCGGCCTGACGCCTGATTTTGATAGTTTTGCCTCCTCTCCATTTTGGCCAATTTTTCCTTTATTGTTTGTGTTTTGTGTGAGTGTCAACAACCAACAACAAGCTTCTGCAACATCATCCGCGCTCATTGACACCGCGGAACTCGAGCTCCTTCCACACCACCAACCACAAGTCCATCATCACCAACTAAGGTATAACTTGAAGGGAATATGCCCGAAAGGCAATAATAAAGTTGTTATTATCTTATTCCTTGTTTATGATAAATGTTTATTTTGCATGCTATAATTGTATTAATTTGGAAACATTAATACATGTGTGTTTAATAAACAAAAGGAAAGTTCCTAGTTAGGCCTCTCTTACAAACTAGCTCGTTGATTAACAAGATGATCAAGGTTTCCTAATCATGGACATTGGATGTTGTTAATAACGAGGTCACAACATTAGTGGAATGATGTGATGAACATTCATCTGAAGTATAGCATTACGATCAAAGTCATTGTGTTTATATTGCTATAACATCTAACGAAGTAATTCTAGTCCTTAGACCATGAGATCATGTTAATCACTAACACTTGAAGAGTATCTTGATAACATCAAACATCACACCGTGAAAGGGTGATTATAAAGGTGGGTTCAGTACTACGAAAGTGTTATGTAGAGGCTCATGGATCAAGAGTGGGATTTGTCCATCCCGATGACGGATAGATATACTCTGGGCCCTCTCGGTGATATCACATTGGTTAGCTTACAAGCAAGTGATGAGATCACTAGAATGTTATATCACGAGAACAAGAAAAGAGTACATGTTGGTAATGAGATCAAACTAGGTATGGAGATACCGATGATTAAATCTCGGCCATGTAATATATCACGAGACAAAGGGATTTAGTTACTAGCGTTAAAGGTTCTCACGATCATAGGAGTCATCGTTGAATGTGTAGGAGTCAGTATGGATCTCTAGGTCCCGCTTCTGACTATTGATCTGAGAGGGGTCTCGATCATGTCTGCATTTTTCGTGAACCGTAGGGTGACACACTTAAGGGATACCGACACCATTTGGAACAAATATGTTTCAGATAAAGATTTAAGAAAGCGCTGGAATTATTTCAATAGACACCAAAACTGTTTCGGGTGAAATTGCTGAAATTGGTTCTGCATGTAATATTGAAATGTTGCAGAGAGTTTTATGTGAATGTTTGTTAATTAAAGTAATTAACAAAATTCTGAATAAAATTAATAAAATAGTTTTATAAAATGAGAGAGCATTAAATTAGGGGAAATTTAATTCATTTAAAGTGGAGACTTTAAAAGAGAATGTGAAAGGTCAAATTTATGTGGAGGGAGTTACCACCACATGAATGGGGGAGGTGAAGGGACACCCTCCATGGGCACCGGCCATGGGAGGGTGATATGTTGCTAATGTATCCTTAATTTTTGATGTTCCATGCTTGGTTTTATCTACTTTTTTATGTTTTGTCCACACTTTGGAGTACTTTTCATATGATTTCTTGGACTAACCTATTAACAAGAGCGACAGTGTCAGCTGCCTGTTTTCTGCTATTTTTGGTTCTAGGAAAGTCATAAAATGAATATTCTCGGAATTGGACGGGACAAAAGTCAAAGTTAGTTTTTCACCGAGGGACACCCGGAGCCAGAATACGAGACGGAGAAGGGCCAGAGGGTGGCCACACCACCTGGCCGCGCGGCCAGGCCTGGCCCACGCCAGGGGGTGGTGTGGCCAGCCCAGGCACCCCCTCGGCCTCTCCTTCTGCCTATAAGATGCCCCATATACAGAAACCATAAGCACCCGATCTAAATTCCACGAAAGAGTCTCTAGCCGCCGTCATCTCCATCCCTAGATCGGGAGGGATCTGAAGCTCTTCCCGACACCTTGCCGGAGGGGAGAATTCACCCTGGAGGCCTTCTTCATCATCATGCAAGCCTCCGGTGTGATGCGTGAGTAGTTCATCTCTGGACTACGGGTCCATGTAGTAGCTAGATGGCTGGTTCTCCTCCTTTGTGCTATCATGTCTAGATCTTGTGAGCTCCGTTCATGATCAAGATCATCTATTTGTAATTCTGCATGTTGTGTTTGTGGGGATCCGATGGATATTGAGATGCTATTTTAGATTGATTATTGATTCTATCATGTCTTTGTTATTTGTGATCTTGCATGTTTTCCGTTGTTAGTAGCTATCTTGGCCAAGTAGATGCTAGCAACTCCAAGAGTTAGTATTTATGATCGATAGTGGGTTCATGCCTCTAGTAATCTGGGGAAGTGACAGAAATCTCTAAGGTACTAGATGTGCTATTGCTACTAGGGAGAAAACAACAATCCTTTGTTCATAGACCAATCGTATTGTTTACTTTACACGCAATTCGTAATGCAATTATCCGTTGCTTGCAACTTAATACTGGAGGGGGTTCGGATGATAACCTAAAGGTGGATTATTAGTCATAGATGTAGTTGGATGGCGGTCTATGTATAATGTTGTAATGCCCAATGAATCTCAAAGAAGTCAAGAAGAGTAGTATATGCTTGTATGCTTTCTCGATGTTTGTCAATTGCCCCGCTGTAATTTGTTCACCCAACATGTCATCTATCTTAAGGAGAGCCACCTCTAGTGAACTATGGACCCCGGTCCTTTCTTTTATCATCAATCTACAATCAACTCTTTACTTCTTTGTGTTTACTATCTGCAAACTATTACTTTGTTCCACTTGATATGTTTAATCTTTGTTTTCAGCAAAACCGGTGAGATTGACAACCTCATCGCAAGTTGGGGGTACAGTTCTGTGGTTGTGTTGTGCAGGTCTCCATGTTGCTGCTGGCATCGGTAGTGCGCACTGCCAAAGTTCAGCTAGCTAAACCTTTGGTGTGTTTCCTTGCTCCTAATGGTTCGATTAAACCTTGGTTTCATAATTGAGGGAAAACTTGCTGCTGTGCTCATCATACCTTCCTCTTGGGGTTCCCCAACGAGATCGATATATTTTGGGCCATCAAGCTATTTTCTGGCGCCGTTGCCGGGGAGTCAAGGATATATTCACAAGGGGAGTCCTTCATAACCAATCTCTGTACTTTGTTATTTTTGTTTTGCTTAGCTTACTTTGCTTTGTTTGCTTGTTTCTTTATCAAAAACACACAAAAAAATAGTTTTACAAGTTTGCTTTCTTTATTAAAAACACAAAAATTAAGTCTTGCTATAGTTGTTACCTCTTTCTTAGCTCACCATGTTGATCCCTAAATTCACTTTGAAATACCTTTCAATAGGTAGTGGCTTTATAATTGGAAAGGATAATATTGAAGAATTCTTTAATCATGTTAGTAAACATGAGGATATTGAGGATAGATCCCTTTCAGAACTTGCTCCAAACTATGAAATTACTGCAGCTTCTTTAGTTCACATGTTGGAAGCTAGGTTTGTTAACCTTAACCCCTTAATGCAAGTAATGTTTCTTAAACTTAAAGATATTGAGGGAAAGCTAGGTTTGCTTAAGAAATTTTATGATGTTGCCAAGGAAGCTAGAAAAGTATTTGAACATTTTAATATGCTAGGCTCATATGTAGATGTTGTTGGTACACGAGAAAAGATGAACAAAACTGAACCTAATGGGGAGGAAATTGAGATACCAATACCTTTTAAACTTGTAGCAATGCATGAAGCCATAGAAAAGAATCTTGATTGGATTGTTCCCGAAAACCCGTTTGATGAAAATAGTGAACCCAAGAGCGTTGAGAGAGGATCCTCTAGAACTTATTTGGATGAGATACCTTGCCTTGTTGAAGATATTTCTAGTATTAATCCTAATGCTTCTTCATTTGAGAACACTTGATTCTTTTTCTTGCTTCTTATGCCTAACTTAAAGGCGTTATAGAAAAGTACTTATTGGGAGATAACCCAAAAGTTTTAGATGAGTTTTCGAAGTTATTAATTCTGTAATTACTTCAGTAATAACCGCTCCTTATCCTTTTTAGTTGTTTTTTGTGCCAAGAGTAACCTCTAATGAGAGAGAAATAATGATTGGGAAAGTTGCTGTCCTGAAACAGATTTCTATGCTTCACCGTAAAAATTCGTGTAAACTCTCTGTACGTCCTTTTGAGGCGTGAATTTTTGTGCTTCTGCCCCAGGTTGTTATCTAACTTTAGTTAGTTCAACACTTTTCGATTTGAGCAACAGAAGGTCTACGAAAAAATTCGTCTTTACCTGCTGGTCTGTTTTGACAGATTTCTGCCATTATTTGCATTTGCTTCTTGTTTGTTCCTTTTTGAGTTCTTTTGGGGAATTGAGATTTTTGAGGGAAGTGCTACAGTAGATTGTGTTTTGATGAAATTTTTATTGGTGTTGAAACTGAACCTAAAGACTTATTATCTTGAGTGCACTAATGTTGCTAATAAAGATTGTGTGAAGTTTTGTATGAAGGAAAAATTTCAGGTGTATGGAAGGAATGAGTAATAAGATGAAGGATGGACTAAAGCTCAAGCTTGGGCATGCCACGCATGTCACCCCAAGAAATATCCAAGAAGTACAAGCATCAAAGCTTGGGGATGCCCAAGGCATCCCCTTCTTCATCAATAAAAATCCCAGGTTTCTTCCAAACACTTCATTTTTATTGTTTCATGCACAGTTGTGTTGTTCTTGGAGCGTCTTCTTTTTCGTTTTTGTTTTGGTTTTTCATTTTCTTTGTTTTCTTAGTTTGCTGAATAAATTGGTTGGACCCCCTCTTTCATACTTTGGTTTTCAAATAGTTTGGTTTGGATTGGAAAAGAGTAGGAAAGTTCATGCTTAAGTGGTAAAGAGAACTTATTTTTGACTGTGGCCTATGCTTTGTCATGCCATGCTCAATATTGTTTTGGCTTTATGCTTAGTATTCTTTGTTGTAGCATGACTTGTTATAAACAATTGATATTGCTTAATGTGCCTTGGAAGGATCATGCGTTATTTTAGCATATTAAAGCATAGTATTGTGGTATTCTCCTTTGATGCTTTATTTGGGTTGACTTGGCACATGCTCACACCATGTTATGACTATCCCAAGTCACCATAGCCTTTATGATCCTTTAGTTTTCAACGTGTAGTATCACTTTATGCTTTTATCAATGATGTTTTGTCGCTCTGCATGATTATGGCCATTATTGCTCTCTTAGTTGGTCGCTCCCAGTCTTTTGCTAGCCTCCACAACCAAGTATGAGTTACACTCATGCATCCAACTCATAAAACCCAAGTTATTCCAAAGAGTCCACCATACCTACCTACTAGCATATGCTATTCCAAGTATATTCATGTTTTTATCTACCTTCCGAATTAAACTTGTTATGAGAAAACTAGTGATTAAAGCTCTCACGAACTTGATAGCACACTTTACTTTTCTTGCCCTTAATAAACTTGAACCATTGTGTCATCTATGTTGTATATGCTTGCACTTATTTGTTGGGGATTAGCAGAACCATGCTGACATGGCGAACGCTTTCAACATTGCACTTGTACTTTGTACCTAGTTGATATCATGCTCTTTTGTCTATGGATGTCGTCGGTGTGAAATGAAAGGGGAGCTTGTAAGTCCATGGAGTTATGTATATGTGTTAGAGAAATGCATGGGCCGCTGGTCTAATCCATGTTGTCATGGTGGAAACCTGCAACGTAACCATAATGAGCTGTCTATGAAGCATTCTTCTTATAAAAAAGAGTCAGATATTGAGAAAAAAAGAGAAAAAAGAAAAAAGAGATGTGAGAAAAGAGGAAAGAGAGAAAAAAGCACCATATTCCCATGGTAAATAAGAAGATTGCTGAGATGCTTGTTGTCTGCTTGCGTTGTCATTTTGATATGGGGATTCTTCCGTATAATCGGACAAGGGGTACCCCGTTGGCGGTTCTCTATGATACACATGTACTTACGATAACAAGAACTTACCGGTGACTAAACTTGAGTAGCATGAGGAGCGTCCCTCGTATTCAAGGGACATGAGATTTCCAACTTATACTTTGTCAAGCATATACTCCATAGTTTGTTCACTTTAACCTTAATCACTTCAAGATGCTTATGATAGGGGCAATGAGAGCTGAAAGCTAATAAGTACCATAATTTTTGGAAGCTCTTTATGAAACTTGAATCCCTACTTCCTTCTATGAAGGCCTTTCTTTTACCTTTATGTTGAGTCTCCACCTTCTATCTTTATGCACCTACTTTAAGAGCATAGTGGCCATTCTTAGTTCTATGTGCATTGTCCCAAGACTTGTTGATTGATGCATAGCTTTGATATTGCTTGATTTAAACTATTTGTATCTAGTCACTCTTATGAACTTTGAAGGTGTCCTATGCATTTATGTTGGCTATTCTATGAGGGACAAGTTGAATGCCACTATGCTATGTTTTCTTTATGTGAAACAAACAAACGTCTTGCAAAGCATTGTTATTCATTAATCTTTTGTTTGTGCCTTTTCATGTTGCAACATAGTTTCTTTGTCTTATTGCTAGAACTTTGTCTTTCATGTTATGATTGAAGTACTATGATCCCAGCTTTGAATGTTTTACAAATACTTTGATCAAGTTTATGATGGTGCATGTCACCTCAAAAATTATTATTTCTTTTTTATCACTTACCTACTCGAGGACGAGCAGGAGTTAAGCTTGGGGATGTTGGTATGTTGCTAACGTATCCTTAATTTTTGATGTTCCATGCTTGGTTTTATCTACTTTCTTATGTTTTGCCCACACTTTGGAGTACTTTTCATATGATTTCTTGGACTAACCTATTAACAAGAGCCATAGTGCCAGCTGCCTGTTTTCTACTGTTTTTGGTTCCAGGAAAGTCAGAAAATGAATATTCTTGGAATTGGACGGGACAAAATCCAAAGTTAGTATTTCACTGAGGGACACCCGGAGCCAGAATACGAGACAGAGAAGGGCCAGAGGGTGGCCACACCACCTGGCTGCGCGGCCAGGCCTGGCCCGCGCCAGGGGGTGGTGTGGCCAGCCCAGGCACACCCTCGGCCTCTCCTTCCGCCTATAAGATGCCCCATATACAGAAACCCTAAGGACCCGATCAAAATTCCACGAAAGAGTTTGTAGCTGCCGTCATCTCCATCCCTAGATCGGGAGGGATCTGAAGCTCTTCTCGGCACCCTGCCGGAGGGGAGAATTCACCCTGGAGGCCTTCTTCATCATCATGCAAGCCTCCGGTGTGATGCGTGAGTAGTTCATCTCTGGACTACGGGTCCATGTAGTAGCTAGATGGCTGGTTCTCCTCCTTTGTGCTATCATGTCTAGATCTTGTGAGCTCCGTTCATGATCAAGATCATCTATTTGTAATTCTGGATGTTGTGTTTGTGGGGATCCGATGGATATTGAGATGCTATTCCAGATTGATTATTGATTCTATCATGTCTTTGTTATTTGTGATCTTGCATGCTTTCCGTTGTTAGTAGCTATCTTGGCCAAGTAGATGCTAGCAACTCCAAGAGTTAGTATTTATGCTCGATAGTGGGTTCATGCCTCGTAATGGGAAGTGACAATCTCTAAGGTACTAGATGTCTTTGCTACTAGGGAGAAAACAACAATCCTTTGTTCATAGAACAATCGTATTGTTTACTTTACACGCAATTCGTAATGCAATTATCCGTTGCTTGCAACTTAATCTTGGAGGGGTTGGATGATAACCTGAAGGTGGATTATTAGTCATAGATGCAGTTGGATGGCTGTCTATGTATAATGTTGTAATGCCCAATCGAATCTCAAAGGAGTCAAGATGAGTAGTATATGCTTGTATGCTTTCTTGATGTTTGTCAATTGCCCCGCTGTAATTTGTTCACCCAACATGTAATCTATCTTAAGGAGAGACACCTCTAGTGAACTATGGACCCTGGTCCTTTCTTTTATCATCAATCTACAATCAACTGTTTACTGCTTTGTGTTTACTATCTGCAAACTATTACTTTCTTCCACTCGATATGTTTAATCCTTTGTTTTCAGCAAAACCAGAGATTGACAACCTCATCGCAAGTTGGGGGCAGAGTTATGTGGTTGTGTTGTGCAGGTCTCCATCTTGTTGTTGGCACCGGTAGTGCGCCCTGCCAAAGTTCAGCTAGCTACACCTTTGGGGTGTTTCCTTGCTCCTACTGGTTCGATTAAACCTTTGGTTTCATAATTGAGGGAAAACTTGCTGCTGTGCTCATCATACCTTCCTCTTGGGGTTCCCCAACGAGCTCGATATATTTTGGGCCATCAGAGGGGTACCCTCCCCTCCTCCTATAAAAGGCCCCCCTCTCACACCTTCACACTCACACCTCCTCGTGAAGGATCTCTCTCCCCCTCTAGTATTTTTCCCCATGGTCTCGGATTAGCGAGATACATGTTCCCAGTGGCTTTATCTGGAAAGGAGTTGCTGCTTCCGCTGCTTTGCTGGAGCAAGGGACGGAGGTTGTCGGGGTACTGGACGTGTGTGCGATCACGGATGCACACCGCTTTCTTGATCTTGGACTTGTAGTGCTGGACTTGCTGGAGCTGGATCTGATGGACGTGCTGGAGCTGGACCTGCTGGACTTCATCACGATCTTGAGATCAGCAAGTACGACTACATCATTGATACGTTGCTAACGTATCCATAATTTTTGATGTTCCATGCTTGGTTTTATCTACTTTCTTATGTTTTGTTCCAACTTTGGAGTACTTTTTATACACTTTTCTGGACTAACCTATTAACAAGATGCCACAATGCCAGTTGCCTGTTTTCTACTGTTTTTGGTTCCAGGAAAGTCAGAAAATCAATATTCTCGGAATTGGACCGGACAAAAGCCAAAGTCGATATTTTACCGGAAGACTCACGGAGCCAGAAGACGAGACGGAGAGGGGCCACAGGGTGGCCACACCATGTGGTGGCGCGGGCTAGCCCTGGCCGTGCCACCAGGTGGTGTGGGCCCCATGGTTGCCCACCGACCTTGCCTCTTCGCCTATAAGATGCCTCCCGATGCAAAAACCCTAAATCGTCAAGCCTCCAGCCACGAAAAGTTCCGCAGCACTGCCTCCACCGAAGGGGAGATTCGGGGGACAGAAACTCTCTGTTCCGGCACCCTGCCGGGACGGGGAAGTGCCCCCAGAGCCATCTCCATCGATCTCCACCACCATCTCCATCGCCATTGCTGATTCCCGTGATGAGGAGGGAGTAGTTCTCTCTCGAGGCTAAGGGTTCTACTGGTAGCTATGTGTTCATCTCTCTCTCTATGCATGATCGTATTGTGATCATGAGCTTTGTAATCAAGTAGATCTACCTTGCTACTCAATTGCTTTAATAGATCTCTGCTCTCCCCATGCGTGTGAAGTTGACAGTGTGCACACCATGGTGGCACTTAGGCTAGAGATTACAAATACTTGTTATGAGTTATATTTGGAGTTGGATGTCTTTATGAAATTGTGGTGTTTGTTTGAACCATCTAGTGCTCAAGGTGACAATGTGGGGTTATCTAGATGGCAAAGGCTTACTTTGAGGTGTGCTGTTATAGCCCTACCATGGATTAGAGTGTCCAACCGGAGAGTAGTTCAGAGTAGTATCATGAAGAGAAGATATTTATATGAGAGTGTTCACTAGTGAAAGTATGATCCCTAGGCCTTGTTTCTAAGCATTGAAACACCGTTTGCTATTAGATCTATTACATGTTTGCTTGCTTCTATATATATTTCAGTTTTACTTTAGTCTTTTCCACGCCATCAAGCTATTTTATATCACCGTTACCACTTATAATTATCTATACCACTTGTATTTCACTATCTCTTCGCCGAACTAGTGCACCTATACACCTGACAAGTGTATTGGGTGTGTTGGGGACACAAGAGACTTCTTGTATCTTGATTGCAGGGTTGCTTGAGAGGGGATACCTTTGACCAGTTCCTCCCTGAGTTCAATAAACCTTGGGTGATCCACTTAAGGGAAAACTTGCTGCTGTTCTACAAACCTCTGCACTTGGAGGCCCAACAACTGTCTACAAGAATAGAAATGCGTAGACATCAAGCTATTTTCTGGCGCCGTTGCCGGGAAATGAAGAAGAAGAAGAAGCTCCCATGTCAATCACGCGCCATCAAAAGCTATTTTCTGGCGCCGTTGCCGGGGACTGAAGAAGAAGAAGCTCCCACGTCAACCACGCGCCAACAAGTATTTTCTGGCGCCGTTGCCGGGGAGGTAAGGTAAAAGGTACTCACATCCTCCGATGTGAGTGCTCGAAGTTATTTCCTTTAGATTCTGCAATTTTGTCTTTTTGTTTCTTGTTTTCACTAGTTAGGCTTAATAGAAAACAACAACAAAATTAGAGAGCTTTATAGTATTTATCTTGAGTTAGCACATGAAGTGTTTGAAGAGAAAATTAAAAAACCTATGGAACTTTATTTGCATGCTAATAGCAATGTTGTTAGTATGAATTCTTTGGACACCATTATTACTAATGCTATGGAAAAGTCTAAGCTTGGGGAAGCTAGTTTTTATGAAAATTCTCTTTTTAGTTCCCCAGCTTTGGAAGATAGCTATTCTATTGCTTATGATGATACCAAACCTCCAATATATGATGATTACAATGATGCATATGATATTTTCAGTCCACCTACTATTGAGGAGAAAATTAATTATGACTACAATATGCCTCCTATATTTGATGATATGGTGATGAGAGTAATAATGATAGCTATTTTGTTGAATTTGCTCCCACTATAATTAATAAGAATAACTATGTTTATGTGGGGAGTATTAATTCTTTTATGCATGTGGCTCATGATAAAAATGTTTCATGTGATTTTTATATTGTTAATTTTATTCATGATGCTACTGAAAGTTATTATGAGAGAGGGAAACATGGTTTTATGTGTCTCAACAATATTAAGTTTCCCCTCTTTATGTTGAGAATCTTGAAGTTGCACTTGTTTTTCTTTACTATGATTATTGCTTTGTACTTTCATGAATTGTTTCTTTACAAGATTCCTATGCATAGGAAGTGGGTTATACTTAAATGTGTTTTCAGTTTGCTTCTTGATGCTCTCTTTTACTTCAATTCATATTTTTTATGTGAGCATCTTCTCAAACTATCAAGCCTAACTTAAAGGCGTTAAAGAAAAGTACTTATTGGGAGATAAACCAAAAGTTTTAGATGAGTCTTGGAAGTTATTACTTCAGTAATAACCGCTTCTTATCATTTTTATTTGCTTTTTGTGCCAAGAGTAACCTCTAATGAGAGAGAAGTAATGATTGGAAAAGTTGTCGTCCCGAAACAGATTTCTGTGCTTCACCGTAAAAATTCGTGTAAAATCTCTGTACGTCCTTTTCAGGCGTAAATTTCTGTGCTTCTGCCCCAGGTTGTTATCTAACTTTCGTTAGTTCAACACTTTTCAATTTGAGCAACAGAAGGTCTTTGAAAAAATTCGTCTTTACCTGCTGGTCTGTTTTGACAGATTTCTGCCATTTTCTGCATTTGCTTCTTGTTGGTTCCTTTTGAGTTCTTTTGGGGAATTGAGCTTTTTGAGGGAAGTGCTACATTAGCTAGTGTTTTAATGGAAGTTTTATTGGTGTTGGAACTGAACCTAAAGACTTATTATCTTGAGTGCACTAATGTTGCTAATAAAGATTGTGTAAAGTTTTGTATGAAGGAAAAATTTCAGGTGTATGGAAGGAATGAGTAATGAGATGAAGAATGGACTAAAGCTCAAGCTTGGGGATGCCAAGAATGTCACCCCAAGAAATATCCAAGAAGTACAAGCATCAAAGCTTGGGGATGCCCAAGGCATCCCCTTCTTTATCAATAAAAATCCCAGGTTTCTTCCAAACACTTTATTTTTATTGTTTCATGCACAATTGTGTTGTTCTTGGAGCGTCTTTGTTTTTGTTTTTGGTTTTCATTTGCTTGGTTTTCTTAGTTTGCTTGAATAAATTGGTTGGACCCCCTCTTTCATGCATTAATTTTCAAATAAGTTTGGTTTGGATTGAAAAAGAGTAGGAAAGTTCATGCTTAAGTGGTAAAAGGAGTTTGTTTTTGACTGTGGGCTACGCTTTGTCATGCCATGATTGATACTCCCTCCGTCCCAAAATATAAGGCGCGTAAGGACGAGTCAAAAGTCAAATCTTACTAACTTTGACCCAATATTTAGGAAAAAATATGTATATTTACATTATGGAATGGACACAATAAGAAAATATACTTTATGATAAATCTATTATTATAGATTTGGTATTATAAATATTTATGTTTTTGTGTATAATCTTGGTCAAACTTAGAAAATGTTGACTTTTGACTAAACCTTAGGCGCCTTATATTTTGGGACAGAGGGAGTATTGTTTTCGCTTTATGCTTAGTTATCTTTGCTGTAGCATGACATATTATAAACAATTGAGATTGCTTAATGTGCCTTGGAAGAATCATGCATTTTTTTAGCATATTAAAGCATAGTATTTTGGTATTCTCCTTTGATGCTTTATTTGGGTTGACTTGGCATGCTCACACCATGTTATGACTATCCCAAGTCACTATAGCCTTTATGATCCTTTCGTTTTCGACTTGTGGTATCACTTTATGCTTTGATTAATGATGTTTTGTCGCCTTGCATGATTATGGCCATTATTGCTCTCTTAGTTTGTGTAACATCCAAAACTTCAGTCCAAGGTTATCAAGATCAAATCATCCAAAAATAGGGTTAACAAAAACTTTTCCAAAATTAATATGAAAGCATTCATATATGTGTGCATTTAAAATAGGAGTTGTTTGAATTGCCATGATTGAGTGATCCAATGCTTGTAAAATGTTTCTTAGGTTATTTAAACATCATCTACATCATTCCCAAACTTTTCCCAAACAAAATCAAATCAAAAAGAATTAAAAAGGAGGAATGGTCATTTTGGCAAATTTAACTCCCATGCCTACTTTGGCTATTCCTAGTACTCAAAACTTAACAGAAACAATTCTTGATCTTTGTACCCCTTGCTAGTACACATAATGAGGTACCAAGGCCCACCTTTTGATCTGCTAAAAACATTCTGTTAACTATTTTAAATGACAGTTTAAAATTGAATCTAATGCATATGCATAGATCACCCCTATTTCAAAAACCATCTCTTTGAGCTCCACTTTCAAAACCCTTGCAACCAGAGACTACCTATCACTAGTGGAGATCACTCAAAAATTTTGAAACCAAAATTCAAAAATTTCTTTCATGCCGCCATTTAATCAAACACTTGGCATGCATAATATCTACTCTAATCCTAGCTCACTGTTTACTACAGGGTTTTGCCCCCAAATGATCTTCATTTATCTCCTCTGTCCCTCTTGATCTAACCAAACCCCTAACACCCATCTCCCTTGTCCCTAGTCCCCATGCCATGCCATGCCGAGCCATGCCTCGCCGGCCAACCCTTGCCCCGCTGCAGTAGACCATTCCCTCTTCCCTCGCCATGTCTAGGAGGTAGCCAGGAGCTCACCGCCACCCCCTGTCCCTTGCCCGAGCCAAGAGCAGCAGTGGACCACCGAGCACAAAATGCGCCTAGTGCCACCGCACCATGCCAGTGCCGCCCCCAGAGCGTGCTTGGTCCCCGCTCGCACAGACTGCCCCTTTGCAGCAACCCGCGCCCGCCGCTCCGCCTCGACCTGGAGAACACCCCAGACACCCCCGCTGGCTGCCCAACGCCTCACAGCCACCGCTCGCCATGGACACCACCGCCTCTGCCTCTCAGAGCGCCACCTCGCCCAGACCGCGTGCCACCGCCCCTACGGCCGCATTCAAGTTCTAGAGCACCGCCAGGGAACCACACATTGATCGCCACCAGCAGCCATGCCTCTACCCCGCCGTAGCCATGTCGCCACAGTCGACTGTCCATCCTGCTCGGTCTCACCATCGGGCCTATAAAAGGAGCCCTCCCCAGCCTCTTCTCTCCACACCATTCCACTCCTCTCACCTCTCTGGACCTCACCCACCTCTAGCCGGAGCAAGGCGAAGCTCACTCATCGCTGGAATAGGAGGCTGGGCGATCCGGTGGAGGAGAAGGGCGCCGTTGATTGCGACCACCCCAAGCTCCGCCGCAACCGCGCCTTGCCTCGTCGTCGTCTTCCACGTCATTTGCCCGCCTTGTCGACCCCGCTGGAGCCCTGGTACGCCCCCAGTAGACCCCCACCGAGCCGCTAGGGTTCGAGCTCGCCGGCGACCTGTTCATCGTCGACGACGACCCTCAGCCGTAGATCTCGCTTCTAATCTTACGGCTTACAGCACGCGTACCGTTTCGCGTTTTAAGTGCCGCTGACAAGCGGGACCCCCTGTCAGTTGAGCCCCGCACCGCGGAGTGCCACTGGGCCGGCCCATTTCTTTTCCCGCACTAGCCCACCCATTCAAATCTGGATTTTTCTTTTTAGTCAAATCTAGTTTCTATCCACTATTTCAAAATTCAATTCTGTGAGTTTGACAAATCCAAATAGCATGAAACAAATTTTGTCCGAAAGGTATTAAAATGATCTCTCCAAGCCCATTGGATTTAATTCAATTAGAGTTATAGATCTTCCTAATAAAAATAACAAAACAGAAGCATTTGCAACTTGCAACACTTTTATAAAATCAACCCAAGTTAGCTTTTGAGTTGATTCCAACTCTCAAAAATCACATTTCATCATATCTATCCAAATATGTAATAATATTAAGGTTTACATGCAGTGACTTTGGACTAGTACCAAAATAATGCTATATAGACATTTCTAGTCACTTTAAATCATTAAATAATGGACTTAAACCAAAGTAATATTGATCCAACCCTTAAATCTCATTCCCACATGTTAGAATATGTGGTGATGTCATGTGTCAACACGATCCCATATTTTAAGTGGTGAATATTAAATCTTAGTTAATTTTTCAATGAGTAGAAATTACTTTTCTAAAATAAAAAGAAAGAAACTATTGAATTAAACTTGTGATGCTTGTGATGATAATAGATCATCAATTGTATGTCTTGGAATACTACTTAGCCTAGTTAAGTATTGTTTGGTGATTGTCTACTCCGTATGTATTGTTATTGAAGATAGTAACGACCAAGCTTACGAGGAGGAGGAGTGCTATCAAGACGAAGACGAAGAAAACTTCAACCACTGCACCAACCAAGGCAAGCCACCATTAACAGTGCAAGCTACCCCTTGCAATATTTCAGTATCACATGCAGAACCACCTTCTGCAATTTCACCCAAAACAATTTCCGGTTTCTATCGAAACAATTCATGCGCTTTGCAATTCTTTCGTCTGAAACATATGTGCTCCAAAATGGTGTCCGGTAACTCTTAAGTGTGCCACCCTACGGTTCGCGAATAATGCAGACATGATCGAGACCCTTCTCCGATCAATAATCAGCAGCGGGACCTAGAGATCCGTACTGACTCCTACACATTCAATGATGACTCCTGTGATCGTGAGAACCTTTAACGCTTGTAACTAAATCCCTGTGTCTCTCGATATATTACATGTCCGAGATTCGATCATCGGTATCTCCATACCTAGTTTGATCTTGTTACCGACATGCACTCTTTTCTTGTTCCCGTGATATAACATTCTAGTGATCACATCACTTGCTTGATAGCTATCCTAATGTGATATCACCGAGAGGGCCCAGAGTATATCTATCCGTCATCTGGATTGACAAATTCCACTCTTGATCCATGAGACTCAACATAACACCTTCGTAGTACCGAACCCATCTTTATAGTCACCTTGTTATGGTGTGACGTTTGATGTTATCAAGATACTCTTCCGGTGTTAGCAATTAACATGATCTCATGGTCTAAGGATAAAGATTACTTCGTATGATGTTATAGCAATATAAACATAATGACTTGATCGTAATGCTATACTTTGGATGAATGTTCATCACATCATTCCACCAATGGTGTGACCTTGTTATTAACAACATCCAATGTCCATGATCAGGAAACCTTGATCATCCTGTTAATCAACAAGCTAGTCTATAAGAGAGGCATGACTAGGAACCCTTTTTGTTTATTAAACACACATGTATTAATGTTTCCAAATCAATACATTTCTAGCATGTAAAATAAACATCTATCATGTATAAGGAATATATAATAACAACTTTATTATTGCCTCTCAGGGCATATTTCCTTCAGTCTCCCACTTGCACTAGAGACAATAATCTAGTCCACATAGTGATAAATCTAACACCCATGGAGTTCTGGTGTTGATCATGTTTTGCCCTAGGGAGAACTTTAGTCAACGGATCTGCTACATTTAGGTCCGTGTATACTTTACAAATCTTTATATCTCCATCCTTGACATGCTCGCGGATGGAGTGAAACCGGCGCTTAATATGTTTGGAATTCTTGTGAGACCTTGGTTCCTTTGCATTGGCTATGGCTCCATTGTTGTCACAATAGATCACCATCGGGTCCAACGCACTGGGAACCACACCCAGTTCTATAATGAACTCTTTCATCCAAACTGCCTTCTCGCAGCTTCAGCGACAACATATTCCGCCTCCGTTGTTGATCCAGCCACCACAGGTTGTTTGGAACTCCTCCAACTAATTGCTGCTCCGTTCAAGAGAAATACGTATCCGGATTGAGACTTAGAGTCATCCATATCGGTGTCAAAGCTAGCATTGACATAACACTTAGCGACTAGCTCTTGTTCACCTCTGTATATGAGAAACATATCCTTAGTTCTTCTCAAGTACTTGAGGATGTTCTTTACCGCTATCCGTTGTTACGAACCTGGATCGATTGGCACCTACTAGTCAAACTAATAGCATGTGCCACATCCGGTCTTGTACATAGCATGGCATACATAATAGAGCCTATGGCCGAGGCATAGGGGATCTTATCCATCATCTCTCTTTCTTCTGCCGTAGCCGGACTTTGAGTCTTACTCAATGTCTTGCCTTGCAACATAGGTAAGAACCCCTTCTTACTTTTGTCCATATTAAACTTCTTTAATATCTTATCGAGGAATGTACTCTGCGATAGCCCAATTAGGCGCCTTGATCTATCTCTATAGATTTTAATGCCTAATATATATGAAGCTTCACCAAGGTCTTTCATCGAAAATTTGCTGTTTAGATAACTTTTAACACTGTTTAAAAGATCTATATCATTTCCAATCAATAATATGTCATCCACATATAATATCAGAAATGCCACATTGCTCCCCCTCACTTTCTTGTAAATACAAGCCTCTCCATAAGTTTGGACAAATCCAAACTCTTTGATCACCTCATCAAAGCGGAGATTCCAACTTCGTGATGCTTGCTTCAGTCCATAGATGGATCGCTGAAGTTTGCACACCTTATTAGCATCCTTAGGATCGACAAAACCCTTAGGTTGTATCATATACAACTCTCCTTCAATCTTACCATTGAGGCAGTTTTGACATCCATCGCCATATTTCATAATCGAAATATGCAGCAATTGCTAACATAATCCTAACCGATTTAAGCATCGCTACGGGAGAGAATGTCTCATCGTAGTCAACTCCTTGAATTTGTCGAAACCCCTTTGCGACAAGTCGAGCCTTATAGATGGTCACGTTACCATCAACATCAGTTTTCCTTTTGAAAATCCATTTATTCTCAACGGCCTTTTGGTGCGTGAGGTAAGTCCACCAAGTTCCAAACTTGGTTCTCATTATGGATTCCATCTCGGATTTCATGGCTTCTAGCCATTTGTTGGAATCGGGATCATCATCTCTTCTTCATACGTCGCAGGTCATCCATTTCATCAACCATGAAATTCACAACAGGATTGTCGTAAATGCAGTTCAGAGGCTGCGTGTCTGTTTGACCTGCGAGGTTGAGTGTCCTCTTTCGGAGTTTCATGATCATTATCATTAGCTCTCTCTTCATCAGGTGAAGTCAACTCCGAAACAACTTCCGGTGCTGCGCCACTCGCCATTCCATGAAGATAAGGTTCAATAACCTCTTCGAGTTCTACCTTCTGACTACTCACACCTTTCGTGAGAAACTCCTTCTCAAGAAAGGATCCATTCTTGGCAACAAAAACCTTGCCCTCGGATCTGTGATAGAAGGTATACCCAATTGTTTCCTTAGGGTATCCTATAAAGACGCATTTTTCCACGTTGGGTTCGAGTTTATCCGGTTGAAGTTTCTTCACATAAACATCGCATCCCCAAACCTTAAGAAATGACAGCTTAGGTTTGTTTCCAAACCATAATTCATACGGTGTCGTTTCAACGGATTTAGATGGTGCCCGATTTAAAGTGAATACAGTTGTTTCCAGTGCATAACCCCAAAATGAGGTAAGTCGATCGGAGACATCATAGATCGAACCATATCCAATAAGGTACGATTACGACATTCCGACACACCATTACGTTGTGGTGTTCCGGCAGGCGTGAGTTGTGAAACTATTCCACACTCTTTCATGTGTGTGCTAAACTCATAACTTAGATACTCTCCTCCACGGTCAGACCGTAGAAACTTGATCTTTTTATTACGATGATTTTTCACTTCATTCTGAAATTCCTTGAACTTTTCAAAAGTTTCAGACTTGTGTTTCATCAAATAGATATACCCATATCTACTCAAATCATCCGTGAAAGTAACGAAATAACGATATCCACCTCGCCCCGACACACTCATTGGTCCACACACATCAGTATGTAATTTCCAATAGATCTGTCGCCCGTTCCATTGAACCGGAAAACGGCGTTCTAGTCATCTTGCCCATAAGGCATGGCTCACATGTATCAAATGATTCAAAATCAAGTGATTCCAAAAGTCCATCAGAATGGAGTTTCTTCATGCGTTTTAACGCCAATATGACCTAGACGGCAGTGCCACATATATGTAGACATATCATCATCAAGTTTAATCTTTTTAGCATTAACATTATGAATGTACATAATATTACTATCGAGATCCAATAGAAATAAACCATTCAACATAGGTGCATGACCATAAAAGATATCATTCTTATAAATCGAACAACCATTGTTCTCAGATTTAAAGGAATGACCACTTTGCATCAAACACGATCCAGATACAATGTTCATGCTCAGTGCAGGCACCAAAATAACAATTATTTAGGTTTATAACTAATCTCGATGGCGAATGGAGAGGTAGCGTCCCGACGGCGATCACATCAACTCTTGATCCATTGTCAACCGCATCGACCTCATCCCTTCCTAGTCGCCGCTTGTTCCAGAGCCCCGAACCGAGTTACATATATTAGCAACCGATCTGGTATCAAATACCCAGGTGCTACTGCGAGTACTAGTCAAGTACACATCAATAACATGTATATCACATATACCTTTGTTTGCCTTGCTGGACTTCTTGTCCGCCAAATACTTGGGCGATTCTTCCAATGGCAGTCCCTTGCAATAGTAGCACTCGATTGTCGGACTTAGGGCCAGCCAGTTTCTTTTTAGGCGTGGCAACAGACTTGCCACCCTTCTTTCCCTTGTGCTTGCCTTTCTTGTCCTTCTTGAAACCGGTGGTCCTATTGATCATCAACACTTGATGTTCTTTCCTAATCTCCACTTCTGCAGTCTTAAGCATTGGCAGAAGCTCGGGAAGAGACTTCTTCATGCCACGCATATTATAGTTCATCACGAAGCTCTTGTAGCTAGGTGGCGAGATTGGAGAACACGATGTATGCCTAAGTCAATGGGAATCGTTATTCCCAAGGACACAAGATTATCGGCGCATCGGACATTTTGATGCGTGCTCACTAACGGAGCTGTTTTCCTCCATCATGCAGCTAAAGAACTTTTACGTAGCATTATAACTCTCTCGACGACATGGGTATCGAAAATCATTTTCAATTCTCCCATGGTATCAAAGGCATTGCCATTTTCGAAACGCTTTCGAAGTTCTGGCTCTAGCCCATACAGTATGCCGCAATGAACTAAGTTGTGGTCCTCCTGACGAGTCACATAGACATTCTTTTCCTTGTCAGGAGCATTAGGAGCTGGTGGGGGGCCTAGCGGCGTATCTAGCACATATTGCTTTTGTGCAGCAGTGAGGAGAATCCTCAAATTCATAGCCCAGCTGGTGAAGTTGCTACCATTCACAGCAAGTTTCTCTTTCTCCATGAACACATTGAAATTAAAAGCAGGTGGTGCCATCTACAACAGAATTTGTAAAGTTTATTTAGACTAAGTTTATGATAGATTGAGTTCAGCTAATCCAAATTACTAATGAACTCCCACTCAAAAACGACATCCCTCGTGTCCTTTTGGTGATTACATGAACCAAATCCACTATACCAAGTCCGATCATCATGTGAGTTGATATAGCTTCAAAGGCGAGCATCTATATGGGCATCATATCAACCATATGACTCATGCTTAACCTTTTGGTCCGTGTTCCGAGGCCATGTCTGTACATGCTAGGCTCGCCAAGTAAGAACCTTAGTATTCGCCTGTGTAAAACGGTCTTACACCCGTTCCTATGAAAGCGTAGATTCGAGTACACCCGATCATCACGTGATGTCTCGAAACACGATCCATAGAACGGTGCATACTCAAGGAAGAACACATTTTTATCTTGATATCTAAAAGAGGGATCATCTTATAATGCTATCAAACGAGCCAAACAAGCAGTATAAGATGCTAACATCTAATGTGTAAAGTGAGATGATATGGTCCATGCATTTGATCTCTATCACTTGCATCATGGTATGATCTCTATCATTCCTTTGTGTGTAAGGCCAAGGTCTATGAAACTTACACATTGAGTGTGTTGTAAGAGTATCCACCATACATCTACTTACAACAATACCATATCAACACACTACCCCAGCAACGATCTAAACTAGACGCCTCTAATTTATCAATTGCAAGTTTTACGTGGCTTAGGGCTTTCGGAGATAGAACCGTTCTTACCTACGAACATGAACCACAACGAGGATAACTAAGTTATTAGCAACTCGTTGTAAATCAGATATTGACTATAGTAGGAGAGACATACACCCTTGACCACTTATGCAAAACAAGTTGCATGTCAGTCGTGGAACCGGTCTCATGTACGATGACATGTAAGGTTGGTCCGGGCCTCTTCATCCCACTATGCCACCAATATCCAAAATACATAGAAGATGCAATAACATGATCATCGCCACATATCAACCATATGTGTACTACCGTGCTAAGCACCTACGCATAGATCAGGCTCGATACCTTTGTTGGGTCATGAGCATAGAAAACAAAAAAAATCCTACGGTGTGAACTACACGCCAAGATCTATCTACTAGGTACAAAGCAACGGGTGGACATACATCTAACGAGAACTTACCCTCGTAGACAACGAGCTTTGTTAACGAGTAGGAAATCGTGGTTGATGTAGTCGTACACTTGCCAATCTCAAGATCGTGAGGAAGTCGGCGCGCAAGAACTCAGCGCATCCGCTTTTCACACACGTTCAAGCCACGGACAACCTCCACCTCCTCGCTCCAGCGATCCAAATGAGCAGCAACTCCTTCCAGACGAAATGCCACCAGGAACATGTATCTCGCTAATCCGAGACCATGGGGGAATAATTCTAGAGGGGGAGAGAGATCCTTCACAAGGAGGTGTGTGGATGAAGGAGGGAATGGGTTGCCTTTTATAGGAGGAGGGGGGTGCCCCTCTCTCCATGGCCGGCGCATGGGGGGTGACCCCTCACCTCTCCCATTCATGTGCTGGTAACCCCTCCACATTAAAATGCCTCTTCACATTCCCTTTTAAAGTCTCCACTTTAAATGCATTAAATTTCTCCAAATTTAATGCTCTCTCATTTAATAAAACTCTTTTTATTAAATTTATTCAGAATTTTGTTAATTACATTAATTAACAAACATTCACATATAGCCCCTTGCAATATTTCAGTATCACATGCAGAACCACCTTCTGCAATTTCACCCGAAACAATTTCCGGTTTCTATCGAAACAATTCATGCGCTTTGCAATTCTTTCGTCTGAAACATATGTGCTCCAAAATGGTGTCCGGTAACTCTTAAGTGTGCCACCCTACGGTTCGTGAATAATGCAGACATGATCGAGACCCTTCTCCGATCAATAATCAGCAGCGGGACCTGGAGATCCGTACTGACTCCTACACATTCAATGATGACTCCTGTGATCGTGAGAACCTTTAACGCTTGTAACTAAATCCCTGTGTCTCTCGATATATTACATGTCCGAGATTCGATCATCGGTATCTCCATACCTAGTTTGATCTTGTTACCGACATGCACTCTTTTCTTGTTCCCGTGATATAACATTCTAGTGATCACATCACTTGCTTGCAAGCTATCCTAATGTGATATCACCGAGAGGGCCCAGAGTATATCTATCCGTCATCTGGATTGACAAATTCCACTCTTGATCCATGAGCCTCAACATAACACCTTCGTAGCACTGAAGCCATCTTTATAATCACCCTGTTATGGTGTGACGTTTGATGTTATCAAGATACTCTTCCGGTGTTAGCAATTAACATGATCTCATGGTCTAAGGATAAAGATTACTTCGTATGATGTTATAGCAATATAAACATAATGACTTGATCGTAATGCTATACTTTGGATGAATGTTCATCACATCATTCCACCAATGGTGTGACCTTGTTATTAACAACATCCAATGTCCATGATCAGGAAACCTTGATCATCCTGTTAATCAACAAGCTAGTCTATAAGAGAGGCATGACTAGGAACCCTTTTTGTTTATTAAACACACATGTATTAATGTTTCCAAATCAATACATTTCTAGCATGTAAAATAAACATCTATCATGTATAAGGAATATATAATAACAACTTTATTATTGCCTCTCAGGGCATATTTCCTTCAGTCTCCCACTTGCACTAGAGACAATAATCTAGTCCACATAGTGATAAATCTAACACCCATGGAGTTCTGGTGTTGATCATGTTTTGCCCTAGGGAGAACTTTAGTCAACGGATCTGCTACATTTAGGTCCGTGTGTACTTTACAAATCTTTATATCTCCATCCTTGACATGCTCGCGGATGGAGTGAAACCGGCGCTTAATATGTTTGGAATTCTTGTGAGACCTTGGTTCCTTTGCATTGGCTATGGCTCCATTGTTGTCACAATAGATCACCATCGGGTCCAACGCACTGGGAACCACACCCAGTTCTATAATGAACTCTTTCATCCAAACTGCCTTCTGCGCCGCTTCTGAAGCAGCAACATATTCCGCCTCCGTTGTTGATCCAGCCACCACAGGTTGTTTGGAACTCCTCCAACTAATTGCTGCTCCGTTCAAGAGAAATACGTATCCGGATTGAGACTTAGAGTCATCCGTATCGGTGTCAAAGCTAGCATTGACATAACACTTAGCGACTAGCTCTTGTTCACCTCTGTATATGAGAAACATATCCTTAGTTCTTCTCAAGTACTTGAGGATGTTCTTTACCGCTATCCAGTGTTCCGAACCTGGATCAGATTGGTACCTACTAGTCAAACTAATAGCATGTGCCACATCCGGTCTTGTACATAGCATGGCATACATAATAGAGCCTATGGCCGAGGCATAGGGGATCTTATCCATCATCTCTCTTTCTTCTGCCGTAGCCGGACTTTGAGTCTTACTCAATGTCTTGCCTTGCAACATAGGTAAGAACCCCTTCTTACTTTTGTCCATATTAAACTTCTTTAATATCTTATCGAGGAATGTACTCTGCGATAGCCCAATTAGGCGCCTTGATCTATCTCTATAGATTTTAATGCCTAATATATATGAAGCTTCACCAAGGTCTTTCATCGAAAATTTGCTGTTTAGATAACTTTTAACACTGTTTAAAAGATCTATATCATTTCCAATCAATAATATGTCATCCACATATAATATCAGAAATGCCACATTGCTCCCACTCACTTTCTTGTAAATACAAGCCTCTCCATAAGTTTGGACAAATCCAAACTCTTTGATCACCTCATCAAAGCGGAGATTCCAACTTCGTGATGCTTGCTTCAGTCCATAGATGGATCGCTGAAGTTTGCACACCTTATTAGCATCCTTAGGATCGACAAAACCCTTAGGTTGTATCATATACAACTCTCCTTCAATCTTACCATTGAGGAACGCAGTTTTGACATCCATCTGCCATATTTCATAATCGAAATATGCAGCAATTGCTAACATAATCCTAACCGATTTAAGCATCGCTACGGGAGAGAATGTCTCATCGTAGTCAACTCCTTGAATTTGTCGAAACCCCTTTGCGACAAGTCGAGCCTTATAGATGGTCACGTTACCATCAACATCAGTTTTCCTTTTGAAAATCCATTTATTCTCAACGGCCTTTCGGTCGTGAGGTAAGTCCACCAAGTTCCAAACTTGGTTCTCGTACATGGATTCCATCTCGGATTTCATGGCTTCTAGCCATTTGTTGGAATCCGGGATCATCATCTCTTCTTCATACGTCGCAGGGTCATCCATTTCATCAACCATGAAATTCACAACAGGATTGCCGTACAGTTCAGGAGCTGCACGTGTCCTGTTTGACCTGCGAGGTTTGGTAGTGTCCTCTTTCGGAGTTTCATGATCATTATCATTAGCTCTCTCTTCATCAGGTGAAGTCAACTCCGAAACAACTTCCGGTGCTGCGCCACTCGCCATTCCATGAAGATAAGGTTCAATAACCTCTTCGAGTTCTACCTTCCGACTACTCACACCTTTCGTGAGAAACTCCTTCTCAAGAAAGGATCCATTCTTGGCAATAAAAACCTTGCCCTCGGATCTGTGATAGAATGTATACCCAATTGTTTCCTTAGGTATCCTATAAAGACGCATTTTTCCACGTTGGGTTCGAGTTTATTCGGTTGAAGTTTCTTCACATAAACATCGCATCCCCAAACCTTAAGAAATGACAGCTTAGGTTTGTTTCCAAACCATAATTCATACGGTGTCGTTTCAACGGATTTAGATGGTGCCCGATTTAAAGTGAATACAGTTGTTTCCAGTGCATAACCCCAAAATGACAGAGGTAAGTCAGTCAGAGACATCATAGATCGAACCATATCCAATAAGGTACGATTACGACATTCCGACACACCATTACGTTGTGGTGTTCCGGCAGGCGTGAGTTGTGAAACTATTCCACACTCTTTCATGTGTGTGCTAAACTCATAACTTAGATACTCTCCTCCACGGTCAGACCGTAGAAACTTGATCTTTTTATTACGATGATTTTCCACTTCATTTTGAAATTCCTTGAACTTTTCAAAAGTTTCAGACTTGTGTTTTATCAAATAGATATACCCATATCTACTCAAATCATCCGTGAAAGTAACGAAATAACGATATCCACCTCGCCCCGACACACTCATTGGTCCACACACATCAGTATGTAATTTCCAATAGGTCTGTCGCCCGTTCCATTGAACCGGAAAACGGCGTTCTAGTCATCTTGCCCATAAGGCATGGCTCACATGTATCAAATGATTCAAAATCAAGTGATTCCAAAAGTCCATCAGAATGGAGTTTCTTCATGCGTTTAACGCCAATATGACCTAGACGGCAGTGCCACATATATGTAGACATATCATCATCAAGTTTAATCTTTTTAGCATTAACATTATGAATGTACGTAATATTACTATCGAGATCCAATAGAAATAAACCATTCAACATAGGTGCATGACCATAAAAGATATCATTCTTATAAATCGAACAACCATTGTTCTCAGATTTAAAGGAATGACCACTTTGCATCAAACACGATCCAGATACAATGTTCATGCTCAGTGCAGGCACCAAATAACAATTATTTAGGTTTATAACTAATCTCGATGGCAAATGGAGAGGTAGTGTCCCGACGGCGATCACATCAACTCTTGATCCATTGCCGACCCGCATCCTGACCTCATCCCTTGCTAGCTGTCGCTTGTTCTATAGCCCCTGAACCGAGTTACATATATTAGCAACCGATCTGGTATCAAATACCCGGTGTCTGCGAGTACTAGTCAAGTACACATCAATAACATGTATATCACATATACCTTTTTTGCCTTCTTTGGACTTCTTGTCCGCCAAATACTTGGGCGATTCTTCCAATGGCGATCCTTGCAATAGTAGCACTCGATTGTCGGACTTAGGGCCAGCCCGGGGTTTCTTTTTAGGCGTGTAGACTTGCCACCCTTCTTTCCCTTGTGCTTGCCTTTCTTGTCCTTCTTGAAACCGGTGGTCCTATTGATCATCAACACTTGATGTTCTTTCCTAATCTCCACTTCTGCAGTCTTAAGCATTGACAGAAGCTCGAGAAGAGACTTCTTCATGCCCTGCATATTATAGTTCATCACGAAGCTCTTGTAGCTAGGCGGCAGAGATTGGAGAACACGATGTATGCCTAAGTCAATGGGAATCGTTATTCCCAAGGACACAAGCTTATCGGTGTACCCAGACATTTTGAGTACATGCTCACTAACGGAGCTGTTTTCCTCCATCATGCAGCTAAAGAACTTTTCTGTAGCATTATAACTCTCTCTGGCGGCATGGGTATGAAAATCATTTTCAATTCTCCCATGGTATCAAAGGCATTGCCATTTTAAACGCTTTGAAGTTCGGCTCTAGCCCATACGGTATCGCAATGAACTAAGTTGTGGTCCTCTGACGAGTCACATAGACATTCTTTTCCTCGTCAGAGCATCGAGGGCTGGTGGGGGCCTAGGCGCATCTAGCACATATTGCTTTTGTGCGTGATGAGAGAATCCTCAAATTCATAGCCAGTTGGTGAAGTTGCTACCATTACAGCAAGTTTCTCTTTCTCCATGAACACATTGAAATTAAGCGGTGGTGCCATCTACAACAGAATTTGTAAAGTTTATTTAGACTAAGTTTATGATAGATTGAGTTCAGCTAATCCAAATTACTAATGAACTCCCACTCAAAAACGACATCCCTCGTGTCCTTTTGGTGATTACATGAACCAAATCCACTATACCAAGTCCGATCATCATGTGAGTTGATATAGCTTCAAAGGCGAGCATCTATATGGGCATCATATCAACCATATGACTCATGCTTAACCTTTTGGTCCGTGTTCCGAGGCCATGTATGCGTACATGCTAGGCTCGCCAAGTAAGAACCTTAGTATTTGTGTAAAGCGGTCTTACACCTGCTCCTATGAAAGCGTAGATTCGAGTACACCCGATCATCACGTGATGTCTCGAAACACGATCCATAGAAGGGTGCATACTCAAGGAAGAACACATTTTTATCTTGATATCTAAAAGAGGGATCATCTTATAATGCTATCAAACGAGCCAAACAAGCAGTATAAGATGCTAACATCTAATGTGTAAAGTGAGATGATATGGTCCATGCATTTGATCTCTATCACTTGCATCATGGTATGATCTCTATCATTCCTTTGTGTGTAAGGCCAAGGTCTAAGGAACTTACACGATGAGTGTTCTGAAAGAGTATCCACCATACAAATACTTACAACAAAACCATATCAACACACTACCCCAAAGCGATCTAAACTAGACGCCTCTAATTTATCAATTGCAAGTTTTACGTGGCTTAGGGCTTTGGAGATAGAACCGTTCTTACCTACGAACATGAACCACGAGGATAACTAAGTTATTAGCAACTCGTTGTAAATCAGATATTGACTATAGTAGGAGACAGACACCCGACCACTTATGCAAAACAAGTTGCATGTCGATCGTGGAACCGGTCTCATGTACGATGACATGTAAGGTTGGTCCGCGCTTCATCCCACTATGCCACCAATATCCAAAATACATAGAAGATGCAATAACATGATCATCATCGCCCACATATCAACATATGTGTACTACCCGTGCTAAGCACCTACGCATAGATCAGGCCTTGATACCACTGTTGGGTCCGCAGCATAGAAAACAAAAAAATTCCTACGGTGTGAACTACATGCCAAGATCTATCTACTAGGTACAAAGCAACGGGTGGACATACATCCAACGAGAACTTACCCTCGTAGACAACAAGCTTTGTTAGCAGTAGGAACTCGTGGTTGATGTAGTCGTACACTTGCCAATCTCAAGATCGTGAGGAAGTCGGCGCCGCAACTCAGCATCGCATCCGCACTCGCACACACGTTCAAGCCACGGACAACCTCCACCTCCTCTCCAGCGATCCAGTGAGCGATAACTCCTTCCGCATTTAAATGCCACGGGAACATGTATCTCGCTAATTGAGACCATGGGGAATAATTCTAGAGGAGAGAGATCCTTCACAAGGAGGTGTGTGGATGAAGGAGGAATGGGTGGCCTTTTATAGGAGGGGGTGCCCTCTCTCCATGGCCGGCGCATGGGGGTGACCCTCACCTCCCCCATTCATGTGCCGTAACCCTCCACATTAAAATGCCTCTTCACATTCCTTTTAAAGTCTCCACTTTAAATGCATTAAATTTCTCCAAATTTAATGCTCTCTCATTTAATAAAACTCTTTTTATTAAATTTATTCAGAATTTTGTTAATTACTTTAATTAACAAACATTCACATATAGCCCCTTGCAATATTTCAGTATCACATGCAGAACCACCTTCTGCAATTTCACCCGAAACAATTTCCGGTTTCTATCGAAACAATTCATGCGCTTTGCAATTCTTTCGTCTGAAACATATGTGCTCCAAAATGGTGTCCGGTAACTCTTAAGTGTGCCACCCTACGGTTCGCGAATAATGCAGACATGATCGAGACCCTTCTCCGATCAATAATCAGCGGGACACGGAGATCCGTCTCGACTCCTACACATTCAACGATGACTCCTGTGATCGTGAGAACCTTTAACGCTTGTAACTAAATCCCTTTGTCTCTCGATATATTACATGTCCGAGATTTGATCATCGGTATCTCCATACCTAGTTTGATCTCGTTACCGACATGCACTCTTTTCTCGTTCCCGTGATATAACATTCTAGTGATCACATCACTTGCTTGCAAGCTATCCTAATGTGATATCACTAAGAGGGCCCAGAGTATATCTATCCGTCATCTGGATTGACAAATTCCACTCTTGATCCATGAGCCTCAACATAACACCTTCGTAGTACCGAACCCATCTTTATAGTCACCCTGTTATGGTGTGACGTTTGATGTTATCAAGATACTCTTCCGGTGTTAGCAATTAACAAGATATCATGGTCTAAGGATAAAGATTACTTCGTATGATGTTATAGCAATATAAACATAATGACTTGATCGTATTGCTATACTTCGGATGAATGTTCATCACATCATTCCACCAATGGTGTGACCTTGGTATTAACAACATCCAATGTCCATGATCAGGAAACCTTGATCATCGTGTTAATCAACAAGCTAGTCTATAAGAGAGGCATGACTAGGAACCCTTTTTGTTTATTAAACACACATGTATTGATGTTTCTGAATCAATACATTTCTAGCATGTAAAATAAACATCTATCATGTATAAGGAATATATAATAACAACTTTATTATTGCCTCTCAGGGCATATTTCCTTCATATTAGTACCCCAAGTCTTAGTTACAAGTTTTACCCCTCTTAGGTTATACAAAGTTCTTTACTTATTTTGAAGGTAGCATAAAAGTATAAAACTTGACCTATTTAGAAACCTTTAGATGTCATTCTATGGCATGAGATTGAGCCCATCCTTCCACCTTAGTGAACACTCTTAACTTAGTTTTTTAGAGTAGATCAAAAACTTGAGTCACTTTAGATGGGAACAATTGGTGAAAATGAATTGTGAAAACCTTGGAATGATGAGTCATTCTATTGAGATGTTTTGACATGTGTTGAGAAACACAACTGGTTTATGATGATGAATATGATGAGGCATGAGCCTTAACCCTTTTTATAAAACTGATGGTTGGATTCGGATGCGATACCATTCCAAATTTACCGTACAACCACACTACCTGAATTGGGTAAGGATTAGCTGGAAATTTATATGCATTAGTATTAGTTCCCTCACGGGAGAGGTTTGAGCTGAGGCTACCTCTCAATGTTGTCGACCTATGCAGTGCCCAAGATGACTGATAGTAGTTTGCGAGTACTTAAAGAGTACTCATGGCTTTTGTCCCTGGCTATTCTCATGGCCAGACTATGAAGGAGACTATCAGGAGGATGGTCATCAGGACGGATATGACAACTAGGACTATCTGCCTTCGTCAGCATTGCCTGTGCCCCTGATGATGGACCCCACCGCTACGCTTATCTTTTATTTCCGCTGCTTGTTGTATTAAAGACTGGATCATGAGATCCTTATTTGTGTAAAACCTTATGTATGGTTTGTAATGGATGATGTACTGTGATATCCAATCCATTATGTCTCGCAAAAATGGTAATCCTGGGATTGCGAGGTATGGCATAATGGGCATCTGGGATTAAAAATCCGGGGGTTGACAAGTTGGTATCCACTGTCGGAGTTACTGGGACGCCCACATCCGGAGTTTCTTGGAGCTCAACTTCCAGGACCCCCGGGAGGAGACCTACAGTGGCTAGTCACCACGGATCTTCGAGGAAGCATCGAAGCACCAACTTCCGGGAGAATTCAGTTCTCCGTGAGAGAGAACAACTAGCTAGATGGATTAGCCAGGGCAATGCATGAAGCTCTTGCACGTCTATGTACGCTCAGCGTCAACAAGATCCAAGTAACCCGTTTTGCCCACTATGCAAGACGTGACTTCATGGGAATGCCGATGGAGATGCTAAGTCACCCAGAGTTGAGGCGTCAAGTAGAGAACCTTGACTTCTTGCTTCACGACAGACAGCAGGAACTGGACAATGCCAGAGAGTTAGCCAACCAGAACCGTGCCATTGCCGACCAGAAGGCCCAGACTTTCGCACTACTTGTCTAAGATCGCCAGTCTCTTTGCCGCCAGCGTGCAAAGAAGGATCGCACCATCGCCCGTCTTCGCAAGAAGGTGGCTGACCTCGAGAAGACCGTCAAGGAGCAGGAAGTTCAGCTTGTCGCCAAGGAAGAAGAAGATGAGGGTGAAGACATCCAGGGAGATATGGATTCTTACCTCAGCAACGATGACGATTTTCTGGAAGAGGATGCCGTGGACTTCTACACTAACGATGAGGACTCTGACTTCATCGACGATGAGTAGATGCACTAGAGCACTATCGTAGCCTGAGATGTATCATCTCCTTGTATTGTAGATTGCAGAATGGTTCTTCAAACCATCTGTTTTCCCTTTGTTTGTTGTGGTGTGTGTTGTATCGTGTGCTTGTTTGCATGAATGAAGATGAAGTTAGTTGAAAAACCTGAGTCTAACTCAAAGTTTTAGCTTTGAAAACCCAAAACCATGAACCTTAGAAATTCCCTCTTACCCCTATATCTATCTCAATCTTCAGATGACTCGTGGAAACCAAGGAGGGAGTAGCTCGTCACAGGACCCAATGCTGCAGATCTTGCAGAATCTCATCGCGGACCGTGAAGCAAGCAGAGCCGAGCGTCAAGCCAACTTAGCAACATTGCAGCAGATCGCCCAAATGGCTCTCAACAACCAAGGACATGGAAATCAGGATCACCATGGATCCAAACTCAAAAAAATTCAGAACACAAATCCCCCAATCTTCAATCAATCTGAGAACCCATTAGATGCTGATGACTAGTTACAGACCATGGAAAACAACCTTGAAGTTGCAGGAGTTGATGAAAATGAGAAAGTTCTCTTTGCCACCCACTATCTGGCGGGAGATGCAAGAGCTTGGTGGAATAGCATCTGCAATATGAACCATGGCCAGGTGATGACCTGGGAAGCATTCGAAGTCAAGTTCAGTCGCACCCACGTGCCGCAAGGTCTCGTCAACAGGATGAGAGATGAATTCCGCGAATTGAAGCAAGGAAGAATGATTGTGGTGGAGTACCGTGACAAATTCCTGTCACTTGCCAGATACGCACCAGATGAGATCAACATGGAGGCCAAGAAGAAGGAGAGATTCTTGAACGGACTACATGATGAGATGCAGACGGTCCTAGTCAACATCCGTTTCGATGATCTCGAAGAGCTAGTCGACTCTGCCATTCAGATGGAAGGGAAGATTAACCAGGCAAACGACAACCGCAAGCGTCGTATGATGTAGCAGTCTGGATCCAGCAGTAACCAGAAGTACCGTCCCAACCCCTCACCAGGATATGCACCAAGGAACAACCGACCCCCAAATTCTCGCCCAAGCTACCCCAACCGTAGCGGAGGCAATGTGAAGTCCGGAGGAAACAATCACAACTCCATCAATGCCAACAATTTCAACTGTGCCCCTCCCAAGAGCAACAACAACACTGCACCCATAACTGGCAGCAACGATGTGCCTGTCGCTGTCAAGGACAAGTCCCAGATCACTTGTTTCGAATGTGGAGTGAAGGATCACTACTCCAATGAGTGTCCCAAGAAGACTGCAGCTAATGCCCCTGTGAATGCCCCAGCTCAGCAGTGTCGTGTTCAACCAGGAAGGAGATTTTCCCCAGGGAACCCTCACAACCGCAACGGTCGTCTCTTCCACATGAACGCAGAAGAAGCCCAGGAAGCGCCAGATGTAGTGCTGGGTATGTTTTCTGTCAACTCAGTTTTAGCAAGAGTATTGTTTGATTCTGGAGCATCGCATTCATTTGTCACCGAAGAATTTGCATGCACTAGTAAGATTCGCCCAACCAACCTGAAGCATGTCATGATAGTTCAAATCCCCGGTTCAACTACAAAAGCTAGAAAAATTTGCAAAGCGGTACCTATCGGAATACATGGGATAGATTTTTATGCCAACCTAATTGTACTTGGAACCAAAGGATTGGAAGTAGTACTAGGTATGGACTGGATGTCAAGGCATAAAGGATTCATAGACTGTGCTAAGAAAGCCATCACCATGACCAGTAGTTTTGGAGTAACAGTAGAGCATATCTCTGAAACCTTACCCCGTTAATTCAAGTGCAACAAGAGTGCAGCCCTGCCCACCATTGACCAAGTCAAAGTAGTCTGTGAATACCCCGACGTATTCCTAGATGAATTGCCAGGTATGCCCCCAGATAGGGATATTGAGTTCATTATCGAACTAATCCCCGGAACCGGACCTATAGCCCAGAGACCCTATACCATGAACCCCTCAGAGTTAGTGGAACTGAAAAAGCAGTTGGATGCCATGTTAGCCACAGGCTTGATTCAGCCAAGCGCATCGCCATGGAGATCACCAGTGTTATTCATCGACAAGAAAGATGGAGTCAACCGTCTGTGTACAGACTACAGAAAGTTGAATGATGTCACCATCAAGAACAAGTACCCCTTGCCAAAGATAGAGGATCTATTTGATCAATTGACCGGAGCTCAGGTATTCTCAAAGATTGATCTTAGGACTGGTTATCACCAACTTAAGATTCGTGCAACGGATATTCCAAAGACCGCCTTTACTACTCGCTATGGTCTATACGAGTATACGGTTATGTCTTTTGGATTAACCAATGCCCCTACTTATTTCATGAATCTCATGAATAAGATCTTTATGAATTTCCTAGATAAGTTTGTAGTTGTGTTTATCGACGACATCCTTATCTACTCCAAGTCAGAAGAAGAGCATGAGCAGCATCTGAGAATCATCCTAGAAACCCTGAGAGAGCATCAGTTATATGCCAAGTTCAGCAAGTGTGAGTTTTGGCTGAAAGAAGTAGGATTCCTAGGACATATTGTGTCTGCCGGAGGAGTCTCATTGATCCCAAAGAAGATCAAAGATGTCGAAGAATGGGAAGCCCCAACCAATCAAACCCAAGTTCGTTCATTTCTTGGATTAGCGGGATATTACCGCAAATTCGTAGAAGGATTCTCGAGCATAGCCCGACCAATGACCCAATTGTTGAAGAAGGACACGAAGTTTGAATGGACAGACAAGTGTGAAGCTAGTTTCCAGGAGCTGAAGAAAAGATTGATATCAGCCCCAATTTTGATCATGCCAGACATCAAGTAGCCGTTTGATGTGTATTGTGATGCATCAAAGATTGGTCTAGGATGTGTATTAATGCAAGAAGGCAAAGTCATCGCGTATCTGTCTCGACAACTGAAGCAGCATGAGCAGAACTATCTGACCCATGATCTTGAGCTAGCAGCGGTGGTTCTAGCATTGAAGACATGGCGTCATTATTTGATGGGTAATCGCTGTGAGATTTACTCAGATCATAAGAGCTTGAAGTATATCTTCACCCAGAAGGAGTTGAATATGAGGCAAAGAAGATGGATAGAGTTAATTAAGGATTATGACCTTGACATTCACTATCACCCCGGCAAAGCCAATGTGGTAGCGGATGCCCTTAGCAGATTGTCGTGTAGGCTTAACACCATGATCAAAGAGAAGCAACCAAGTTTGTATGAGGAGTTGGAGCAGTTCAGGACTGAGTTAGTTAGCAAAGGATTCCTAGCTAGCATTGAACTTCAGCCCACGTTGTTTAGCCAAATCAAGGAAGCCCAGAAGGGAAATGAAAGTATCAACAAAATCAAACGTCGTATTGGTACAGGCAAAGTACCTGGATTCACCGAAGACTAAGAAGGTGTACTGTGGTACAAGGGACGTATCTGTGTGCCGGCAGATTCGGAGCTGAAGGAAATTATCATGAAGGAAGCTCATGATACTCTTTATTCTATCCACCCCGGAGGAACAAAGATGTATCAGGATTTGAAAGAGCAATTTTGGTGGCACAAGATGAAGAGAGAGATCGGAAGCTACATCGCCAAGTGTGACATCTGCCAAAGAGTCAAAGCAGAGCATCAGAGACCTGCAGGACTGTTGCAACCATTGCAGATTCCGGAATGAAAATGGGATTCCGTCGGAATGGACTTTATCACCAGTTTACCTACTTCTAGTAGGGGGAATGACTCAATCTGGGTCATAGTTGATAGACTGTCCAAGGTAGCCCACTTCATACCAGTCAAGACAACCTACCAGAGTGCAAAGCTAGCAGAGCTGTATATTGCTAGGATTGTTAGTCTGCATGGAACCCCCAAGACCATCGTATCAGATCGAGGAACCCAGTTTACTTCAAGATTTTGGCAGAAAGTTCAGGAAGGTTTAGGAACCAAGTTGAATTTCAGTACCGCTTATCACCCACAAACAGATGGACAGACTAAGAGAGAGTCAACCAGATCTTGGAGGATATGCTTAGAGCTTGTGTGTTGGAATACGGATCAAAATGGGAAGACTGCCTGCCCTTCGCAGAACTCTCATATAACAACAGTTATCAAGCTAGTTTGCAGATGGCACCATTTGAATTCCTATACGGAAGGAAGTGTCGTACCCCTTTGAATTGGTCGCAAGTAGGAGAGAGTCAGATCTTTGGACCCGACATTCTCCAAGAAGCAGAAGAGAAAGTTCACAAAGTCCGTGAGCACCTCAAGACCGCCCAATCCGCATGTAAGAGCTATGCTGACAAGAGAAGGAGAGACCTGACTTTCAATGTCGGAGATTTCGTATATCTCAAGGTTTCACCATTGAAGGGAACTCAACGCTTTAGTCTGAAGGGAAAGTTAGCCCCGAGATATATCGGACCTTTCAAGATTCTGAATCGCCCCTCTCTAGCCCAGCCCCACACTATGCCACGACCAAATGGTCATGGCCATTAAGGCCGAACCCCCACTTGGGCACCCCACCGGTGACAGCAAGCCACTGCATGGCGCCATCCACCGTGTCCTGGAGATAGCGGTGGTCCACCTCCACCGCCCAACCAGTCCCAGCCCAAGGACAGGCGACCAAAGCGACCAGAACCGCCGCCGAGCCATCGACCATGCCGACGCCGCCCGCAGAGCGCGCACTGTCTTCGCTCGCACCGACCGCCCCTTGGCACCAGCCCGCGCCCACCGCTCTGCCTTGACTGGAGAACACCCTAGACATCTCCATTCGCCGCCCAAAGCCCCACACCCACCGCTCGCCGTGGACACAGCCGCCTCGGCAGCGCAGAGCGCTACCTCACCCCGACCGCATGCCACCGCCCCTACGGCCGCATTGAAGCACTAGAGCACCGCCAGGGGACCGCCCATCGATCGCCATCCCTAGCCATGCCGCTAGCTCGCCGTAGCCATGTCACCACCGTCGACCGCCCATCCCGCTCGGTCTCAACGTCGAGCCTATAAAAGGAGCCCTCCCCAGCACCAAAGACTCACACCATTCCACTCCCCTCACCTCTCTGAACCTCAACCACCCCTCGCCGGAGCAAGTGGAGCAGCTTGCGGGTGGAGCCGCCGCCTCGGGAGAAGAAGGGTGCCGTTGATTCCGGCCACCCCAAGCTCCACCGCGACCACGCCTCGCCTCGCCGTCGTCTTCCATGTCGTTTGCCCGCCTCGCCGACCCCGCTGGAGCCCTAGTACGCCCCCAGTAGACCCCCACCGAGCCTCTAGGGTTCGAGCTCGCCGGCGACCTGTCCGTCGTCGACGACGACCCTCAGCCGTAGATCTAGCCTCTAATCGCTGACCCACAGTATGCTGCTTTCGCGTGTTAAGTGCTGCCGACAAGTGGGACCCCTGTCGCTGAGCCTCAAGGCCGTAGCGCCACTGGGCTGGTCCATTTCCTTTCCCGCGCAAGCCCGTAGATTCAAATCTAGGTTTTTCTTTTTAGTTAGAATATAGTTTCTGTCCAGTGTTTCAAAATTCAATTCTGTGAGTTTGACAAATCCAAATTACATGAAACTAATTTTGTCTGAAAGGTATTGAAATGCTCTATCCAAGCCCGTTGGATTTAATTCATTTAGAGTTATAGATTTATCCTAATAAAAATAAGAAGACAAAAGCTTTTGCAACTTGAAACATTTTTATAAAATCAACCAAGTTAGCTTTTGAGTTGATTCCAACTCTCACAAAAATCACATCTCATCATATCTATCCAAATATGTAATAATATTAAGGTTTACAGGCAGTGACTTTGGACTAGTACCAAAATAATGCTATATAGGCATTTCTAGTCACTTTAAATCATTAAATAATGAACTTAAACCAAAGTAATATTGATCCAACCTTTAAATCTCATTCCCACATGTTAGAATACGCGGTGAGGACATGTGTCCATATGATCCCATATTTTGGTGGTGAATATTAAATTTTAGTTAATATTTCAATGAGTAGAAATTACTTTTCCAAAATAAAAAGGTTGAAACTATTGAATTAAAACTTGTGATGCTTGTGATGATAATAGATCATCAATTGTGTGGTTTAGAATAATACTTAGCCTAGTTAAGGATTGTTTGGTGATTGTGCACTCCCTATGTATTTCTAGACGATAGTACCGACCAAGCCTTCGAGGAGGAGGAGTTTTACCAAGAAGAAGAAGAAGAAGAAAACTTCAACCACTGCACCAACCAAGGCAAGCTATTAGTGGCAAGCTAACCCTTGCAAACATGCTTTAGTAAGCTATTGTAGCAAGCTAGAATAAAACTAGATAGTTTAGTAAAGATGCCTTAAGCATACTTTGATCACACCCCCTTTTACTATTAGTACTCCAAGTCTTATTAACAAGTTTTACCCCCCCTTAGTTTGCACAAAGTTCTTTAATTAATTTTGAAGGTAGCATAAAGAGTATAAAACTTGACCTACTTAGAAACCTTTAGGTGTCATTCTATGGCATGAGATTGATCCCACTTTCCACCTTAGTGAACACTCTTAACCTAGTGTTTTAGAATAGATCAAAACTTGAGTCACTTTAGATGGGAACACTTGGTGAAAATGAGTTGTGAAAACCTTGGAATGATGAGTCATTCTATTGAGATGTTTGACATGTGTTGAGAAACACAATTGATTTATGATGATGAAAATGATGAGGCATGAGCCTTAACCCTTTTATAAAACTGATGGTTGGATTCGGATGCGATACCATTCCAAATTTACCGTACAACCACATTACCTGAATTGGGTAAGGCTTAGCTGGAAATTTATATGCATTAGTATTAGTTCCCTCACGGGAGAGGTTTGAGCTGAGGCTACCTCTCAATGTTGTCCACCTATCGTGCCCAAGATGGTGATGGTCATGGTTGGGAGGCCATGCTCATAGGAGAGGTGCTTGTACTAGGGTGTGTAAAGGGAAGGTTATGTTTGATTATCTGCATACTAAGTATGATGATTGAGGTTATCCCACGGATGATGTCGAATCTTGTGGTGAAAGTGTACCACCTCTGCAGAGTGTCAAACTATTGAATAGCAGCGTCATGATTATGGAATGATTGGAATGGCCATACTGTTTCGTTGTCAGATGTTTTCTAAATAACTTGAAATGAATGATGAACTTTGACTTGACCACAACAGGGTTGTGTAGATGATAATAGCTTCCCAACTTAAGTGATTCTAGACTTTTACTTTATCTTTTCTTGCTTCAGAACTCAGCTTAGGTTTCAAACTTAACTTGATAGTTATTCTTTAAATTCAGCACTTTAACTTAGAATCATAACCCTTGCTAGTAGTAGTTTGCGAGTACTTAAAGAGTACTCATGGCTTTTGTCCCTGGCTATTATCATGGCCAGACTATGAAGGAGATTATCAAGATGATGGTCAGCAGGACGGCTATGATAACTAGGACTATCTGCCTTCGTCAGCATTGCCTGTGCCCCTGAAGATGGACCCCACCGCTACGCTATCGTTTAATTCCGCTGCTTGTTGTATTAAAGACTGGATCATGAGATCCTTATTTGTGTAAAACCTTATGTATGGTTTGTAATGGATGATGTACTGTGATATCCAATCCGTTATGTCTCGCAAAAATGGTAATCCTGGGATTGCGAGGTATGGCATAACGGGCATCTGGGATTAAAAATCCGGGTGTTGACAAAAAGACACAAAGAAAAATAAAATAGTCTCCCATAGCATACACGAGTCTCAAGCTTGTAAGCAAGAGAGGTAAGAGCACCCAAGGCAAGTGCACAAATTCGTTGCTCATTTTCTCTTTGCAAACGAGGCACCATCTCTCCTTGCATTGGCATGACAACCAAGCATAGTCTATGATAGGACATTTTGTTTGCTCATTTTCATAGTCGTGCCCTCATAGTCATGCTAATACCAATAATGTCCACGCGTGTGTATAGTCGTAGGTTCCTGTCACCTTTTGAGTTGACCTTTTCCTTTGACTTGAGTTTTATTATATTTTACCCACTTTTGACAATCCTTTTCGTTTGGTTGTTTCTTTGGTATTCCACCATCTAACCTTCCACTATAAGTTTTTGAGAGTTTTAGTTATTTTTTAGTGTGAGCTTTATTTGCAATTTCACTTTGCAAGTTTATAGTTCTCAAGTGTGGCTACTAGTTTGATACAATCCTAAAGGTGAGGTAAAAGGCTAGCCCCCACCACATATTACCTTACATATACAATAATTTTTTGTGTTGCATCATGGATAGGCACATCGAGACGAGACAACCACCTCCCCAAGAAGAACAAGAAGGACCGTACATGACGCAAGTGAGCCACTTGATCATTCGGCATGAGTTCTGTGAATGTTGCAATGTTCTTGAGACACACCAAGACGAGCAATTCGGAGAAACTCAAATGGAGTTCAAGTGGATAGACAAAAACTTCAAGAACCTTTCTCAAGAGATGAGGGCCATGCACCACAACTTCACCAATCAAAACGAAGAACTCCAAAGGTCGTTGGTCGAGCTCATGCAAAACACAAGACCGCGTTCCCGCGCACCAAGCTCTTCAAGGCACCATTTGAGTGCATCAAGCTCATCATGCAAGTGATCCAAAATGCAATGAAGCCCGCGTGGTTGAACTTGTGAGATCATCGCAATATGTATCTTCTCCTGGCACGCTGCAACATTAATCTATGATGGTGATTTCTCCTCAAGGCCACAAGCAAGGCGAGAAGAACATCGTCATCACACAAGGGAACTAGTGATCCAACAAGGGCCACCACATGAAAAACCCAGAGTGGAACCTCAAGTGCATCGTCAAATACCGCAAGACCTTCACTCAACAACAAGTGATGACTCCAATTTTGAAGAACAAGCTCGTCGCGATGTGAATCTCTCAAAGACCTGCCTCATCGTCACCTTTGTCATGAACATCAATGCCCACATAATAGGCACAATGCAGAACACCAACCGCATCAAGACATGGAGCATCAAATTGTGCATGTCGAGCGACACCAACCACATCAAGAGGACATCAAGTACAACAAGCCTATGACGTACTTCACCTACAAGCAAGCTCCAACCGCTACATCAACAAACATCAAAGGAAGCTCCTCAAGTACTCCCAAGCCTTCTTTAAATCCAACAACTCCTCAAGGTAAACCACGAACAAGTGGCAAGCAACCATTGGATGACCCACCACTTGAAGTACAATGCTACAAGTGTGGAGGCAAAGGACACAAGTCATTCAAATGTGGCAATACCAAAGTTTTGTTCATCCATGACAATGGTGAAGACGAATACTTGAGTGAAGAACAGTTCGATGCTCGAGTCAAGGAAGCACTCGCAATGCAACATGTTGGAGATGATCAAGAACTTATCATGTGTGAACATAACACAAGTCCATTGCTTGTTGTCACAAAAGTCTTGACTACCCAAGCCTAAGATCAAGAAGATCAAAGATCCAACATCTTCCAAACATGTGCCGACAACAATGGGAAATCCATTAAAATCATCATCGATGGAGGGAGCTGCCACAACCTTGCAAGCACCGAGCTATGTGAAAAGCTCAACCTCACCCTCCATAAGCATAAACACCCCTACCAAGTGCAATGGCTAAGTGACCATGTGTCCTTAAAGATCAAGCACATCGTCTTGGTAACCTTCTCGTTGGACCATACAAATACAAGGTGGAGTGTGATGTGGTTCCCATGATGGTTTGCCATATGTTGCTTGGTCAACCGTGGCAATATGAAAAAAAGGTGCTCTACATGATGGCCGCACAAATGTGTACACCTTCAAGTGGCTTGACAAGGCATGTGTTTTGCAACCCATGACTCCTAGCCAAATAATTGCAGGCAATGCAAAGGCTTTAGCGAGGGTGCAAGCCACACAAACTTCTTTTGAGAAGAGTGGTGAGCGAGAGAACCATCATATAGAGAGTGAGAGCCAAAAGCCAAACTCGAGCGGAAAAACTAAGAGTGTTCTTCTTGCCACCAAAAGTGAGATGAGAGAAGTGAGGAATAACCCATCTATCTTGCACTATGTCCTCATTTGCAAGGGACTAGCGCAAGGGACTAACGACTTAACCAATGTTCCTCCCTCTTTAATGGCTATTTTGCAGGAATTCAAGGATGTTTTTCCCGAAGAACTTCCACATGGTCTACCTCCTCTTCGCAGAATTGAGCATCACATTGACCTCATACCCGGTGTACCTCTACCAAACCACACCACTTACCGCACAAACCCCAAAGAGACGAAGGAGATCGAACACCAAATTAACCACCTCGTCTCCAAAGGTTTGATTCAAGTAAGAACAAGCCCAAGTGTGGTACCCGTGATTCTTGTACCAAAAAGGATGATACATTACGGTTGTGCATGTAATGTCGTCCAATCAATGCTATCACTGTGTGTTATTGACATCCTATACCACGTCTAGATGACATGCTTGATGAATTGAGTGGAGCCACTATTTTCTTAAAAATTGATCTTCGTAGTGGTTACCATCAAATAAGAATGACGGAAGGTGATGAGTGGAAAACCGCCTTCAGGACCAAACTTGGTCTCTATGAATGGTTGGTCATGCCATTTTGCCTATCTAATGCCCCATCTACCTTCACGCGCCTTATTAATAATATTTTGAGATCTCTCATTGGAAAAAGTGTAGTAGTCTACTTTGACGATATTCTTATCTATAGCAAGTTGCTTGAAGAGCACGTTATATATGTTAAGGAGGTTTTGCAAATTCTTCGAAATGAAAAGCTATATTATAATCTTCCCAAGTGCACTTTTGCTAAAGACAAGTTGACTTTTCTTGATTTTGTTGTCTCTTCGAATGGTATTGAAGTCGATACTTCTAAGGTCAAAGTCATACGAGATTGGCCTATTCCCAAAAACGTGAACTTCAAAGTTTTCATGGACTGGCCGATTTCTATCATTGATTTGTGAAAGATTTATCTACCATTGCTTATCCTCTCAACAAATTTACCAAAAAGAATGTCACCTTCGTTTGGGGCAAAGCACAACAAAAGGCTTTTGATGAGCTCAAAAGGAGGCTCACCAAATCACCTCTCCTTGCTTTACCGGATTTCACAAAAACTTTTGAGATAGAGTGTGACGCTAGTGGTATTGTCATTGGAGGAGTCCTCATGCAAAATGGACGTCCTATTGCGTACCATAGTGAGAAACTTGATGACACACGCCTTACCTATCCGATTCACGACAAAGAGCCTTTTGCCTTAGTTTGTGTTCTCCAAGTTTGGTAGCATTACCTTTGGCCTAAGGAATTTATCATACATTCTGTCGTGGGAATGACCACGGCAGTCGCTACCAGGGGTAGCGATTGATAGGATTGAGGGCAAGAGTTGGTGGCCATCAGCGGAGCGAGATGGGGGCGGAGACACATGAGTTTACCTAGGATCGCCCCCCGGAGGGTAAATACCTACTCATGCTAGATTGTATTGGTAGCGAGCGAGTTACAGGGGTGGCGAGCTCGGCGGCTAGGCAGCGAGTCGCTTGTAGGGGTGTATGATGGAACGTGAGTACAAAGGGAACCCTAGGGAGGTTTATATAGGGGGTACCTCACTAGGGTTTACAGATATACAACCGAACCAAACAAGGATTCGAAGGATTTATCCTAATCCGACTGGGCTTCAACTATACTTCTGGGCCTCCAGCTTCTAGTCGCCAGGCTCATTCTCAATCGCATTCCAGTCGCTGTCCTGCAGGCCCACTCGCAAGGCCCTTGGCCCAGTCGAAACATCCTGCTGGGCATACCTCATTCGGCGTATCCCTATAACATTCCGACCATGAGTCGTTGAAATACCTCAAAGGCCAAGCCAACTTGAGTAAAAGGCACACTAAGTGGGTTGAGTTCATGGAGTCCTTTACCTATATTGTCAAGTACAAGAAATGCAAAGATAATGTAGTTACGGACGCTTTGTCTCATAAGAACACAAGCCTTCTTACGCACCTCGAAGTAAAGGTTACGGGTCTTGATGATATCAAAACTTTGTATGCTTCCGACCCGTTATTTGGAAAAATATTTTGCAAAGTGTTTAACTCAAAAAGGATTTGTTGACTTCTATTTGCACAATGGTTTTCTCTTTAAACAAAACAAACTTTGCATTCTGAGTCATCTCTCCAGATTTTGCTTCTCCAAGAGTCTCATGGTGGAGTCCTAATGGGCCACTTTGGCCGTGACAAGACATATGCCATGCTCTCCACGCACTACTATTGGCCAAAGATGAAGCGAGACATGGAGCGCCACGTCCAACGATGCACACCATGTGTCCAAGCTAAGTCAAAGTCTGACCTATTTGGTCTTTATATGCAATTGCCTATTCCTCATACACCTTGGTCGGACCTTAGCATGGAATTTGTATTAGGATTTCCTAGATCTAAGAATGGCCATGACTCCATATTTGTCATAGTGGATCACTTGAAAATGGCACACTTCATTCCTTGCCATAAGACCGATGATGCTTCACATATTGCAAATTTGTTTTTAGGGAAATCGTATGTCTTTATGGTGTGCCAAGAACCATCATATCTGACCGCGATGTCAAATTCATGAGTTACATGTGGAAGACGCTCATGGCCAAGCTCAATGTCAAGCTCCTCTTCTCATCCGCCTTGCACCCTCAAACCGATGGACAAACCGAGGTTGTCAACCAAAGCCTCGAAACCCTCCTTTGTGTGTTGATCAAGAAGAATCTTAAGGATTGGGAGGATTGCATTCCCCACGCCGAGTTTGCCTACAATCGAGCCAGACACTCCACAACAATGAAAAGTCCATTCATGATCATCTATGGTTTCGAGCCCCTCCCCGCGCTCGACATCCTACCGCTTCCTCTGCACGAGCGCACCAACATGGACGTCAACAAACGTGACCAAGCAATGAATAAACTACACGAAGACACAAGAGCTACTATTGAGCAACAAGTTCTCCGACAAGCATCAAGGCTAAACAAGACCAAGAAAGAGATGATCTTCGAAGAAGGTGGTCTTGTGTGGATACACCTAAGTAAAGACCGCTTCCCCAAAGATCGCGACTCCAAGATCAAGCCAAGGGGAGATGGTCCCTTCAAGGTCCTCAAGAAAATCAATAACAATGCCTATGTCATTGACATCCCGACATCAAAGTATCTCATGAGCAAGATGTTCAATATAAAGGACCTAGCGCCCTTCCATGGAGGTGAAGAGGTTGAAGAGTCGAGGATGACTCTTTCCCAAGGAGAAGAGCTGATGCAGCCCATCCTACGAACGTCCCTACATCCTCACCTCCAAGTCCCCCAAGTAGTCCCATGGCGCGTGCATGCCAAACTCCTACAAGATAAGGTTAACTCGCTCCTCTCCTTGTGTGACTTCGATACACCCTTAAATGGCTTTTCTACTTCATGCCGCTACACTGTGCATACTCAGGTGAGAAGCCACGACGCATCAACAAGCCACCTCAGAAGAAGAACATGCAAAGTTGTCTCCAGGACCGGAGTCTCCGCCCTCGACACCTCAGAGTCTTCGGCCCCTCTCGCGCAACACCAGGCTGTAAGCCCCTAGAAGCCACCCAGAGTCCCTGCCTCAAATCCGGAGTCTTCGGCCGGCCCCGGAGTCTTTGCTCACCCGCACCCAGAGTCTTCGGCCTGACTGTTCCCGACCTCATTTGCAAGCTCCTATAACGCGTTTGGAGTCTCCGCTTGCTACTCCGGAGACTTCGGTCGTGGCCTTCGGCCCATGACTCCGGAGTCTCCGGCATAAGTGATGGGTCTGCGCGCCACCAGCTGGGCCGAAAATGTACTCCCCAATCCATCCAGAACTTATCCTTTTATGCCCAAACTACCCTTTCTTAGTTGTTGGCCTATATATAGACCACCTCCTCCTTATTGTAACCCTAGACTTGGATAATTGAATTAGAATAAACCCCTTTATGGATCTATCTAGTTTGAGTCTCATGCTCCTTGACAAGGAGCACCAATTATCCCTAACCTCTTGGGTTTTGCCATAGTGCGTTCAAGTTGTACAAGGCCTTGGAGTCGGTGTTCCTTCTCTAAGCTGTCAAGATCTCACCAAGCCTCCCGCTCGCCGTGCCGGTTAGAGAGAGAGTGTGTGTTCTTACTCGCCACCGATCCTAGGGATTGTGTCGGACCGGTAGCCGCCGACGTAAGGTATAGGTTGTTTTTTGTATCACGTGCGTCGTGTTCATCGTGTTCTTTGCGTGTGAGTTCACTTAGATTTCATCCTCCCTCTCCCTCCTCACGATTCCATCGTGATTCCCAGAGTTTCGTGAAAGATCGGGAAACCCTAAGGGGTCAACTCTAATAGTATGTCACTGAAACCCTCTCCTCTACAACATTATTCTTAGATAGATCCTAACATTTGGTGTTGCGCTTGTTAAGAAAAAAAATTATTTTCTACCATGATCCCCTTCAGAGTCACCCTTATGCGAAAATTCTCATGCTACATCACTTTCCACTTGGAGTCACAAGGAGTTGGCACACACTGAGATGGTGTCATCAGCGATGACGGAATCAGGCGGATTCAGCGGCGACTACGAGCGGGCAGCTACGTGCGGGAGGCATGAGGGGTAGTGGATATTTCACATTAGCAGTTGGGCTACCCGCGGTTGCCATTTTCAGCACTAGGGTTAAAATTTGGGGTTGCCCCAAAAAAATTTGCGGCACCAAATGCCTAGAGGGCATATGTCGGAGGAGTTTTTTTGTCTTAAGAGCCTAAAAAGTACTCCCTCTATTCCATATTAAATGTCTCAGTTATGTCGAGATACACATGGTGCCCCAGTTAATTTCCCTATATAATATGCGAATTTAAATTTGTGACACCTTTCATTTTTAATTTTTTTAAAATCATATTAAAAAATGTATAATTAATTTTGGATGCAACCACATTTGTATCCCACACGCCTTCTTTGTATTCTCGGGTGCATAAAATGACAAAAATCTGATAAAGTTTGAGATTTGAAAAAAACACTTTTATTATTTTTGTGTAATTCAAAATATAAAATATTTGAATTTTTTATTTTGCACGTGCGTGGGAAAATTATTGGCTGCATCAGGATATTTTTTCATTTTTTTTAAAAAACTCACACATATGGTTTAGAGTTTTTAAAATTGCACGAGCACTAGTGCTACAATCATCGACGCTCACAACACGCACATGCACCCACCCCTATGAACACACACACATACCCTATCCCTATGAGCATCTTCGAGAGACTGAGCCGACGGATCAGATCTTGAGATTGACGAAGTCACCACGAGCATCTCGCTGTCGATGAAAACGTCGCCTCCCACTGAAAGAATATTCCACCTTTTACACAATACACCTGTCAAACCTGGGGTTTGAACTCTGGTGGACTAGAGGTACAACCACCCTCCTAACCACCCAACCACAGTTTGGTTTGCTATTATTGAGATGCTCTAACACCATAATGTAACCAAAGAAGCTTCATTCTTTGCCCATAATTTGCCTCGTCTCCTTCAACCTACAGCGGATCCCAAACCTCCTGCTTTTTGATACCGGCAAACCTGTTCTTCATTTCTTAATGAGCATGAAAAGCAAAGTGAACATTGCTCCCAAGCACAACTGCACAAGCAGATCCAATCCACCAACGCTCACAAGCAGATGGGAGATGGCACTGATCAGCTCGCCATCTCGCCCCCCCTCCAGCACACACGTCGACCCACACCCGCCGCCACCACAGCCAATCCATCCAACCCCTTCTTCCTCCTCCCGCTGCTCCCCCCCTTCGTTCCTCCAAACCCTAGCGCAAACCCTAATGTCCACCGCCTCGCAACCCCCTGCTTCCCTATCCGGAGACTCCTCGCCGACTACTTCCGACTCATCCTCCCCCTCCTCCTCCTCCGCCGCTGTCGCCGCCACCGCTGTTGGCTCCGACGACCCCGACCCTCTCGGCCAAGCCACCTCGACTTCCACCCCCTCTGCCGCAGGGGATGCTTCCGCCATCCCCACCTCGCCCCGAATGGGTATGTACTTCGAGACGGAGGACGACGCCTACGAGTTCTACAAGGCCTACGCCGCCCGCCTTGGCTTCGTCGTCCGCAAGTCCAATAAGTCCAAGAACTCCCGGCACACCGTCACCCGTCGCCTCTTCGTCTGCTCCAAGCAGGGCTTTCGCCAAGAACCCAAGAAGCCCCAAGACGAGACCAACGCAGTCGACGTTGCCGCTGCCGCCTGGCCACCGCCTCCTAGGTGCCCTGACTCACGCACCGGCTGCCTGGCGTCCCTCACCATCAAGCTCATCCCTTCTGCCAATGCCTTCCGTGTCACGGAATTCGTTGCCGAGCACAACCACCCGCTCGCCTCTGCAGCGCCTGCTGTGTCGCTAGCCATGATTCCGTCGAGCTCGCACCACACCATCGCTGCTGTGGCAAGCTTGCCAGACCCGAGGGACGGGCCGCACACCGACATGCACTTTGAGACGGAAGACGACGCATATGCCTTCTACAACCGATATGCCCAGCATGTGGGTTTCAGCGTCCGCCGCTCGTACAAGAAGCGCAAGCGTGGGGTGATCGTGTCTCGGATCTTTGTATGTTCCCGTGAGGGTGTCAGTGACCGTGCCAAGCATGAGGGCCTAGCCAGTATCAGCACCAGCAATGCTGGTGCAGGGGCACCAGGAACACCTAGGCCAGGCCCACCGCCAACACGGACTGGGTGCCAGGCAAGAATGGTGGTCAAGATCACCCCATGCCGAACATATCGGGTTGCAAAGTTCTTTCCGGAGCATAACCACCCACTCGCAAACTCAGAGACCGTGCACAAGCTGCGGTCACATAAGATGAAGGCTCGAGGGCACGAGCTTGGGGCAGGAGAACTGCATCGAAGGAAGCAGGGGAAGGGCGTGCAGCTCGGGGATGCCGGTGCCGCATTGGAATATTTGGAGGGGCTGCAGGTGGGAAACCCCTCAGTGTATTATACAGTAGGAATGGTGCCTGATGGGAATTCAGCTGCAAATTTCTTCTGGGCTGATTCAAAGTCAATCATCGACTTCAGAAGCTTTGGTGACGTTGTTTGCTTTGATACAACATATGGACTGAATGTGTATGGGCGACCATTCGCATTGTTTGTTGGTGTGGATAACCATAAGCAGTTGCTTGTGTTTGGTGCAGCGCTGCTCTATGATGATAGCGTCCAGTCAATGAGATGGGTATTTCAGGCGTTCGCTGATGCCATGCGTGCTAGTGAGCCAAAGACTATTTTGATTGACGAGCGTTCTGAATGTGCCATTGCAGCAGCAGAGGTGTGGCCTGGGAGTAACCATTGCACAAGTGTGTGGCATATCTACCATAATTCAAAGAGGCACCTGAAGCAGGTGTTTGAAAGCTCAAAGAGTTTCGGCAATACTTTGAGCCAGTGTCTCTTTGAGTGTGAGGATGAGTTGGAGTTCTTGTCGGCATGGGAAAAGCTGATCGAGAAACATGACATCAGTGAGAGTGAATGGCTCAGCAGACTTTTCCTAGAGAAGGAAAAATGGGCTCTGCCTTATAGGAGAACCATCTTTTCTGCTGATATACTCACTACTCTTAGGAAGGATAATATGATTAAGGAGCTGAGACGGGGGCTCAGTGAGCAAGAAGATATTCTGCAGTTCTTCAAGCGTTATGAGACCATGCTGGAAGAGCATCGTTCGAAGAAATTGTATGCTGATGTTGATGGAAACCAGGTGAATTTGCCGATCCCGTCCTTACGAATGTTAAAACAATCCTCAAATGCTTATACACCTGAAGCTTTCAAGATGTTCCAGGGTGAGTTTGAGGCTTACATGAACTGCATGTCCTTCCCCTGTAGTGTAGTTGGCACAATCTCAGAGTACAAGATAACACTTGATGAGAAGCCATCAGAAGGCATTGTGAAATTCGATGCACTAGATGGCTCAGCTACTTGCAGCTGCAGGAAGTTTGAATCTGTTGGAATCCAGTGTTGTCATGTACTAAAGGTACTTGATCTCAAGAATATCAAGGAGCTCCCAGAACAATACATTTTGAAGAGATGGAGGAAAGATGCTCGTTTTGTTAGAATTGAAGAACCTAACGGTTGTTCTGGCAGCATTATGCGGTCATCCTCGGAAGTCCGCTTCGCTAATATCTGTCGTTATGTTAGCCTAATAGCTTCAAGGGCTGCCAAATCTGAGGAGGCAATGTCATACATCGAAAGTCAATCAAGTGTTCTTCTGAAGCATCTAGATGATATTCTACAAACAGGCTATCCTGAGATCGGAAATCATATTGTGGCTTCAAGTAGTCAATCAATTTCTTTTGTAGGAAATCAACATCCTGATCATACAACACAAGCAAGAGCAGTTGCAAATACAGCAAATGGTATAATGTTTTAACATTCGAACATATCATAGTTTTGCTTACTTTTTGTTGGAATGGATCGGGTTGTAGTTGCGAAACCCCCGAGTTGGATGGACATACATTAAAACTATGTTAATTTTTAATCTAGTCTCTTGTCCTCTGTATTGTTGCTGAAAGTTTGGAGTTTGGATTTTATCTCTAGATCAATCTGCTAGCAAACCCATCTGTATAAGAGGATGCTTTTGTCAATGAAAAGCAGTTATCTCCAATCTGCCTCGTTTCCATCTCTCATAACCAACCACAACCCTCTGCGCATCTCCCTCCTGTGTGGCATGGCTCCTGACCGGCAAGGCCCAGACCCTGGACTGTTGAGTAATTAGCAATTGTGTTCCCTGAGCAGGGTATTTAAAAATGGTTTCAACACAGCCCATTTTTGAACATCCTTATCTCTGGGGCATGAGAATGTATTATACCGAAAACAGAAGGCAAAGAAAAACATGCTGATCACCTATACCGCCCACATGTGCCATGCTAAAAGTGTGTTCACAACCACATCTTTGACAAATGAGCTGTTATTTGTATAACACAATCTGTGCAGAGGATGGACTGAGTTTTCTCCTTTCAGTTATAATGGGGTTGAACTGAAGTTTAGCTTGTTGTTTGCTGTGAAATTTTGACTTCTGAAACACTGATTGTTCTTTCAATTTAACGTTATGCTCTGTGTTTTAAATGTTAATTCTCACCGTCATGTTTAGTTTATTATTTTGATTAGTACTTTTTTAGTGGTTACTGATAATTGGTTTGTTTCTTGACAAAACATCAGGATTGACATCCTTGTTCGGAATTTCACCTTGTCCTGAATCCAATGGACAATTGAATGGGTCAGTCGGTTCTATGTAGTTTAGTCAATTCTAGGCTGAAGTATGGCTGTGTACAGTACCTTGTGTTGCGACGATGATGTAAGCAAGTGGATTCTGAAGACCTTGTCGTTTCCAATTTGGTAAGACTAGTGCTGATTATTCTATGCATTGTGGTGATTTCACAATTGTCAATTTCTAGAAAATAAGCATTGGTATCTTTCTGAAAACAGTAAGATAAGAGTTGCTAAACTGCTCGTGTGAACTTACTATTGTTCTATGCGTAGTTTATACATATACACAGCCTATCCTGGCAAGACAACCATGACAAATTACATAAAATACTTTGCAAGAGTAATGAGTATACATGATAAGAGAATATGGGAAACGTGAACTTATCTATTCTTCCGTGTCAAGTATATATTCATACACACAGCCTATCCAGGCGAGCACAATCATGCCAAATTAGATAAATTCTTTGCAAGAGTATGCATGATCTAATAATATGGAAAAATTAAATATCATCTATGTATTCTTGCAGTATCTCTGTTGTAATATAGCTACTGCAGCTGCACTTGGACCCAGAATCATATATGTCCCCTGCCCTTCAGTTCTGTGGTATTACGCCTGTCGGAACCAGCTACAAGGGCACTTCTGCAGCTGGTCTGCAATGGCGACGGGTTCCTTCAGCTACAAGGGCAACAACGGCTCTTCTTGAACCCCCCCCCCCCAGTGTGAGCTATCGACTCCCCCTGTCCTGTACCCCAATATTGCTTCAAAGGTTAAATTATGTCATATCTTGCTGGGTCTCTTGTTTTGCTTGCCTGTTTGCCTGTTTGGTAGCAGTAGTATGTAGTACACAGAAGTTTGGACATGGATGTTGGTTTTCGGTTATGGAACATGGATGTTTTATCATTCATTCACTTGGACTTGCATACAGTAAGGTTCATTAATCAGCACAACAATGTATAATGCATACGTACCAACTTACATATATATAGGTCAATGTTTGCTGTTCAATCATATCCAAAATTATCCATCTATCTAGTGGAGATGAAGAAAGATAAGAAGTTTGTACTGCCAAGCTACTTGCTGCTGCTAGAAGATCAATGCAAGCTAGCCTGGACCTCTTGCTGCTGTGTTGCACCAGGTCGGTTTTGCTGTTGTGTGTTGTTGCCAACTTTCTTCAGACAGGTAGCCTTTTCTTGTAGTGTTGATTGACTGTTCATTGCTGGTAAATTTGTAAATGTCTGCTGGTTAAACATATTGGTGCCTAGATGAAGTAGTTGCATTACATATGTTCATATGTTGGTTCTTCTTAGAACAAATTCACAAATGATAGTGTCTGCCCTACTGGATGGAAAATAGCAGAAATGCAAAACAGTTCTGAACTGATCATAGGAATGGGAACAAAACTACTCATCTGGGCCCATATGGGCTTCGCGGGCCGCGGCTTCTGCGCTCGGCTGAAGCTCCGGTGTTGTGGTGCCGATCTGCTGGGGCTGGCTCGGCTATGGCCTGCGGGTGCGGTGGAGGTGGTGAAGCAGTGGGCGGCTGTTACGACGGTGGTGTGGCGGCGCAGTGACCCGGGACCATATGTGCGGCGGTGCGGGCTGTGGAGCTCCCCCTTTGTGGGAAACCGGCAAGCTCAGGGCTTGGGCCGGCAGGAGCTTTCCGGTGGAGAGGCGGACGCCGTGGGCTTCGATCTAGCCGGCGACGCTCAGGTATGGAGATCCCAACGGCAAGTTTGGTGGCAGTGTCGGGTTGTGATGCTGCGAGCGAAAGCTTTGTGCTGACTATGTTGGTACCGACGACGGTGACGCTCGTGAGCGTGCCTTCCCCGTTGGAGGTGTCGTCGTGGAGCTCCCACCCTCGGTTACCCTAAGTGTTCTCCGGGCGAAGCCATAGATCTTTGTCTAGATCAGACAATGGCGGCATCTTCGACGTCGCTACCTCCTTGGAGGCTCCGTCTTGGAGCCACCTCAACCTTGGTCGTTGTTGTCTCCTTCCAAGTGTTGCTGGCCGGTATGAGATCCACAGAAGGTTTTGCGTTGGTGGATGGAAGTGGTCGTCTGTGACGTAGCGTGCTCTTTGGTCTCGCTAGTCAACCATGATTGTGGAAGGGTCCGAAGCTCTCATCGGAAGCCGGGTTAGCGAGTTTCACCTCGTTCCTGTTTGACACCCTTCCCTTTCTTTGGGGGGTGTTATCTGGTGGGAACCAGACGACCAAGTTCATAGTGCCTAGGCCTTGCTTGGTCAGATGGAGATGGAAGTCGAGGTCCTCCTCCGTGCCTGGTTGTGTCGTGCAGAACTTTGTTGCATGCTTTGTGTTGTTGGTTGGTGATAGGTTTTGCTGTTTTGTTGTTGTTGTCGTTGTCTTTCGCTCTTGTGCCACGCTTTGGCGTGTGCTGCTGTCCTAGCTTTTTGCTAGATGTTGTATGGTTTTCATGGTTTCCCTTATAAACCGAGCCACCTTTTCTTCTATGATCATTGAATCGCAGTGCTGACTGCTTTTCGTTAAAAAAAAGTTCTCAACTATTGGGTGTCGTTTTTGTACATTTGATATTTATTGTTGTTGATACTAACTACCATTTATCTGAAAATCATTGTAAATAGTTGATGCTAACTACAGTACCATTTTCTGAACTCATTGTTTCTGTATGTGCAGATGTCCTCTGACAATGGGAGTGGTGATGACAAAGGTTATGGAATCAAGAAGAAAAGGGTTTGCCACCATCAGCAGCAAATGTCCATAATTGGTTCATGTGTAGCAACTATTCCTCTTGTGTATTGTGAAAGCTAGGAGATGAAGGCAGAACCTAGGAAATCAATCTTGAGTGGGTTTCGATGGCTGCAAGAGACCATTGACAACCAAGGAGCGACATACACCATGTTGATGAGAATGAATGTGAGACTATTCTTCTACCTTCATGTTGCGACCTCAGATCGTTAAGAATCCTAAGGCCGTGTGATTAACATGCTAGTCAATGGATCAGTAGCTAGCACTTCACAGTCGATGAATATCATGTAAAACACAAGTCATTATTACACGAATAATCCAGAGTATAATTATTACAACTTGCATAGCTTGTAGCTAGCTCAAATAAAACAACGGAAACTAAGTAAAACTTGAGTCCATCAATGCCTCAGGCTAGTTGCGTGAAGACCCGCGATCCCTACGCACCTTTCAATCTTCGGATTTTGCACTAAGACGTGCAGCCAACAAGTTGGGTCAATACTTTGAATGTATTGGCAAATTACACCAAGGAAAGAGTAAGTCTATCTCTACATGCAAGGCTAAGAGAAGGCTTTGGGGTTTATTTGCAGAAAGCCAATTTTTTCAATGTAAGAAGAAGAGAGGAGATTTCCCTACTTTGTAAATTTTGATAAGTAGTATTTGGTCGAATGGAACACGTGGATATTACTCACCAAGTGCCCAATCAACCTAACACTTGGATATTACGCACCAAGTTTCCAAAAATTCCACCCAATGGCGATATTACTCACGCCTTGGGGTTTATAAAACGTTAAGTTTGGAAAGAGGGAGGAAGATCTTTCAGAGGCTTTATCCTTCAGATGCTCAATGTTGTTCTGTTTCCGTGAACACGGCTGATCGATCAGATTGCAATACTCTCGAGAGGTTGTGCATTTTCCTCACAATCCACAATCAAGTCCTTTTTCAGCCAAGACCATGGCGAAGCCTTCCCTTAGTAGCCCCTCTACCAGCTGGATCAGCCAAGACAGAGCCCATATGTATTGTGGTTGCACGGAAAGCTTCTAAATTCTGAAACATGGCAGACTTCTTTGATTCCTGGGCGGCCGTCCTCCAACAAATTCCACTCGTTGACCCGACAACCATTCCGCCCAGAAGAAAACTTAGTTTTATTTTGAAGGAGGTTTTGAGAGGAAAAAGGTTCGCTCGAGAGAGCTTTTATACTTAGAAATTTTTCAGTCTTTCGAACCCTCCCAACGGTACTTGATATACATAAGTATATAGCATAGCATGCATAACTTAGAAAAACAGGATAACCTATTGGGATGGAAAATCCTAGGCATAGAGCTACTCATGGCATACTACAAAACCGCACTTGCAAAATAGTACTAAGAAATTCTACCAAAAACCTACACATGCATACTACAAGATTTGAAGAGTAAAACATGCATAGTTAAAAACTGGGGCATAATATGTACAAGTGGTGTAACTTGCCTTGATCCGAGCAGCACTCTACACAACAGTACTCCTCAGCGCACTCCGAGCAATCTAACGAAGCACAAACATAGATCCAATCATAATTTGCACAAAACAATGTCACGAAGGTGAATATGCATGCATGCAACACGGTAATATGCAAGGATGTATTCAAAAATGACCAATGGTTTTATTCGGAGGTGTTGTTGAGTTGGGTATGTCATTAGAATCGATTCTCCACAGGTTTTAAGTATTTTGGATTAAATCCTAAATAACCAAGCTCAAAACTAGATCTACAACTCCAATCTACCTCGAGACAGATCTGAACACCCTAAGCATGATATAACAATTTTCTACAGACGATCTCGTAGGTACAAAGCCAACGCAACAAGAATCAACTAAAACAGATCTACAGATATTTTTCTAGAATTAAAATACCCTAATCTAAACTTTAAATCCTACTGCAAGATTTCTGTAGTAAAACACCAATATTATTATAGATCTGTGTTCTACTCAAAATTACGAATTCAATGGTATATTATACGCAATTTTTGGACTACTACACAAATTACTATAGATTTTACAAGTTTTAAAGGTTTTCTGCCTATTTAAAGAAAATAAAAAGGCAGCGCCAACTGTGCAGCGCCAAGTGGCGGCGCGGGACTGGTCGGGGGGGGCACGCGGAGCTGACGCGGTGGCGATGTGGCGCTGACGCGACGCTGACACGGCGCTGACGCGTGTGCGGACGCGTGGCGGCGCGCGATTGGTTGGTACCCCTTCGCTGGGTCAAAGCGATCTGTACCGCCGGATCGAAATCTGACGGCCGGGAACGGAGGGGCTTACCGACGGTGGCGGCTTGACGTTGACGACGACGGCGACGGCGGTGGTTCGTCGGTGGCGATGGCCGGCGGCGTTCCGGCTGGCTCCCGGCTGCGCGAAGTGGACGGCGATGTTCCTCTCTCGCCTTCGCACGGTCGGCGCTTTCGCGGTCCTCCCTTCATTGTTTCGGTGGCGCTCCGCCGTTCTCTCCCGTCTCCGGCGAGACTCCGACGACCAATTGCCGGCGATTCACCGCGCTATAGAGGGAAAATCGAGGTGGAGACAGAGGAGTTAGCGGCGGTTCCGATTTTGGAAGAAAGAGGGGGAGAAGAGCTCGGTATTGACGACGACGACAACCTCCCGAGGCGGAGCTCCGGCGGCATGTCGGCGGCGACGTAGGTGGTGCTAGGGTTTACGTTTTTTTGGGAAAAGAGCCGGGGCTCGATGGGGAGGCTTATAAGGGGGGTCTTTCGTGCGGGAGGGGTCGGATTCGTCTCCGATTCGAATGGAATCCGTTGAGATACGTCGGCCAGGGGAGTTGGGGACGAACACGGCGACGGGGATGACAGGTGGGGCCGGCTCGTCAGTGAGAGGCGGTGAAGCGGGTCAAGGGCTGGCGGCTGGCTGCTGGTCTAGGTTTTTTTTTCTTTTATCTTTTTATTCATTTCCGTTTCACCAAAAATCGTATAACTTTTGCAAACGGACTCCGAATAAGGTGAAATTTATCTCTAAAATTTTGTAAAGAGGGTTAGAATGGGGTTATAAAATAACACCTTTGCAAAGGTTTAGAAGGATTGAAATTGATTAACCCTTTTAGTCTTTATATGACTATGGGATTTAGGAAAGTATCTGATGCAGTTGATGCCATGATGCAAGGATATGATGCATGCTTCTAGTAACATCTGCAATTGCAAAATTTGGGATGTTACACTTCATGACTTGTTATTCGGAAGGTATGGTCTCACATGAACATTGGGACGTTGTGAATCCAGAACACAGAACTGTTTCAAGCATCCAGGAGATACTATGCACAACAAATTCCATGAGATTCTACTTTGTGTGATCAAAATGGCAGCTCGCTACCTGAAACCTAAGGATCCCAATTTTCCCAATGCGCATCCTAGAATTGTAGGCGTAAAAGGGGGCATTTCCACATCCCAAAGATAGCACTCACATTAGGGCATCAATTCCAGCTTATAAGAAAATTAAGTACATTGGAAGAACAGGAGCTCCAACTCAGAATGTGTTGGCAAATATGTGACTTTGATATGCATTTCACTAATGCATCAATTGGACGACCTGATTCTAGGCATGATACAAGTGGCGTCTAATGCAGAGGAGAAGCACGGACACCTCCCCATACTCCAAAGATAGAGCATTTGACATATGTACACCTAAAAAAATTCTTTTGTATGTCGGAGAACCAAGGATCAGGCCTTAAATCCCAGAAATATTTGGGGTATTGCAAAATATTCTTTTTATGTAATCTCATATTTATGTCAATGCCCATTTTTGTCTTTTCGTCTTGATTACATCACAGGTGACATGCAATAGCGATGTATAGAACATCTTGAAATATGCTCTGGGTGCATATGCTCCCTTTATTTGAATTTTATTTTCAACCAATTTTGAAATGTCAAAAAAATTAAGAAAATACTTGCGCGTACATCTCCACATTTTAGATTCGCACAAATTGTTTCACGAAAACTTGACATTTTGTGTGGCTTGTGTAAAGTAGATAAAATTCAGTGCTAAAATAAGGCTCTCCACGACATATGTTTTTGTCTTTCTACATGGCCTATAAAAAATATCGTTTTTTCGTTAGACCGCACGTGAGGACATCAAATGTGAAGATACATACGCAAATGTTTTTTTTTCGATTTTTTTAACAATTTGAAATATATGTTTTTAATAAAGGGAGCAAATGATCAATGTGCATTTCAGATCTTGAATTAACAACATAGTGAGACTTAGAAAATTTCTATCTCGAGAGGAGGGGGGGGGGGGGGGGACATCTGACAGAGAAACATAGTTGAAAGGGACATCTCAGTATGTTGTTAATTCAAGATGACCCGCAAAAAAAAAGATGACCTGCTTCTCACACCATCGGTTGCACGGCTTGAACAGGACGCCAACAAAGGCCGGCCAGCAAATATGATTAACACGATATGTTTATTCAACATAACAAGGACGGCCTGTGTGTAACACTGGATGGGGTGTGCACGTGTACTTGATTTCGTATCCTCGATTCTCAACAAACAACATTAAACATATTCTTAGATAAAACAAAACAGTACATTTACTTGAAAAAAAGCACTTGTCAAATAAAAAAGATTTTTTCTAATACGGTGACGTGCCCACGGAGCTAATCCTACACGGCGGTGGGAGGGCATTTGGCCGTGTAAAGGCCATGCACACTGGGAGGTGTTCAAAAGACTAGTTAGACTTCTACCTAATATAAATAAAAACCGTTGCTTTATAAGCACCGTACTAAGCATCTTGTTGCTCTAAGCGTAGCCAGCCAACACAATGCATGCGTATAAAGAATCTTTCCATGATCCGATAATTTAAAATAAATTATCTCTTATACCGTTTGTCCAAATGATGATCCAGACTTCACCGTTTGTTTCGTTTTGACGAGAACTTCAAAACAAGATCCCTGTTGTGTTTACACATTTTTTATATCATAGCAACAATCTTCATGTTCAAAAGGGAATAATTGAGTCACTTTAAGCATATAAAAGATGAGATTATCGTCATACAAGGTTTACATTGGTGAAGAGCGAAGTTCAGAATACCTAGTAACCATTTGATTTTAACCTGGTAATCAACTTCACCCTATATGGTGACCAAGTGACTATAATCTGGTAACTGAGGTTCGAAAAATATCATCAAAACATATTAACATGAGATCTAGTTTTGAAGATTTCGATGTGACAAAGTTGACCGGGAAAACAAATTTAAATTTCAACTTACGGTTTGAGAGAAAACATTTTAAGATTGAAAACCTATAGGGAATCTAGGTGGATCCATGTACCCGTACGAGGTTTCAGCGACTATTGGTTTACCTGAGTCAGCATGACTGCACTTAACTCGGTTGTCGATTCTACAAGCGAAAGCATAGATAAAGTCGCCAAAGAAACATAAGCAAGGGCAATGGTTTCGAGGGTATTAAAAAAATGTATTAATGTATGTCAATAGTGTGCTTAATTTTAATTGGTCGTCACCCCTCATGTATATATGGGGTGTCCGGTCTTTTGTGTAGGTCTAAGATAGCTACTGCATGTTTACAATGAGGATTTCTTAGTAAAAAATCAATACTCCCTTCATCTCAAATTAGATGTCAAAGATTAGTCTAGATTTACATGTATCTATACACTAAAATATGGCTAGGTACATGCGAATCTAGACAAATCTGAGACATCTAATTCGAGACGGAGGAAAGTACTAAACTAGTTAAAAATCACGCTGGCTTCTTACTAGATCTGGACTCCAATCACCCAAGTCAACCCTGGTAGAGTTTGCTGACCCATCACACCAATGTTCAGTGCGCAAGTCATTGACATAACACTCACGAGGTGTTATTTTATAAATATTACATCTCTTAGAGTGATACAACATAAAAAAATATGGGTCCGACTTCTCGTTTATTCATAGTCAGATCCAAAAGCGTAAAAAAGATTTGAAATATTTCTCGGTCCAACAAGGATTCACATTCAAGTTCAAATTCAAACCAACTAGATTTAGGACCAATGGTACCACTATGTTTAGTAGCATTAGAGCTCAGGAACTTACTAAAGTTCTACGCGGCTCGGCTCATCTAACTTATTCTAGTCTAATATGTGTAAGGCTCTGCCTCTATATCTTCTACTTCTGCTTCATATTCTATTTTATAATATAGGACTTCAATGCCTCCAGAAAGATTTATCTAATCGTAGTAGATTTCTCCCTCTTTGTGGTCTTAGATAGCATCCTCTGATGTCTCCTCACAATTTAAGCAAGGGTTGAGAAGATACAAATGAGTACGAGCGTACTCAACAAGTTCTACCTATTTGGGTGTTTGATGCTCTATATACATCTGTTGATCGGACATCCTAGGCTCGTGCAGTTTTTTAAAACGGTTTCTTAAAATGGTAAGTTTTAGATTTTTAAAATCATATGTAAGTTAGTCTCCACCGGTTTTTAGAACTTCACGGAGTTCCTTTCCCGCTGTGATCGTAGTTCAGCTCCCTAAATAGAGAGTGACAAGCCATATTTATTACCCTCTACGTACGTTATTTTCCCTACAAACTTCCTTGACATTTTTGCTCTTATTCACAATTCCACAGGTACGAGGTTCGAACCAAGTATATCTAAGTCATGCCGAGTCCTTCTCTATGTTCGTGCAATCCACCCTTTGTAATTAGGTTGGGTCCAAAGACCTACGCTAAATTACCCCCTTCGAAGACACTCAAGTCGTCTGCCCACTACACAAGATGGGGACGTTACATGATCACACCCGTTGCTTTCCTCTTTGGATTACACCCCGACCTAGCATCTGAAGAAGAAGTATTTCTGACTCCTTGCTCCATAACAAGATCTGTGGTCAATGCTGTCTGTACGGCACTCTAAGTGAATGACTACATTTTTGTTAAGTCCTAATCATTCTCCGGTATAATGTAATCTCCATTCCAACCATGATTCTATTGCTCATAATTTCATGTCATTCATAAAATGGTATTTTCCTTTTAATGCAAGTGATAGTACTTTTATAAACTACTAGCATGGGCTGGGGGGCGCACGCCACGCCGGTGGACACTACCGTGCCAAGAGCACTGGTAGTACAAAGCGAAAACATACACATCATAGTGCAGCTAAAATCATAGCTTCGATTCAAACAAAGGCTCGTTGTTCAGGGCTGGTCAGCACAGTAACACAACCCAAACTACATAGAGGGGTGCCCACACAACGCTCTTCCTCCTCAAGCTCCGGTAGCTCCTCGAACTAGGCGACCTAAGTATGAAACAAAATGACAACGAAAACCCGGCATGAGACTAACACATCTGGGAGCAAAATGATAGAGCGTAAGTTAGGGAGCAACGACCAATCACGTAGCGAGAAAACCGATGACGTGAACGTAGGCTATCGTCACGAGAGAATGGGCATCGCCCTCGGCTGTTACATGGGCCCAAACGCGGCCACGCCCTCTCGAGCTGATGCCTCTGTCCATGGATGCTAGGAAGATGAAAGAAGGCGGATGATCCAGAAATGTCTTTTCATAGTCATCTTTGAATATTTTTGATTTTATTTTTCTATGATATGTCTTTCTATATAAAAATCGGTTATTTACTATATACGATGATCCATGTTAAGCATCCATGGTTGAATGGTTAAAGCACCCGACTCATAATTGGTAAATATGCGGGTTGAATTTGCACCAGATATACGCGAAGGGAAATAATAGAAACCAGATTGTAAACATGAAAAAGGAGCCGGTCCTTACCCCATTTATCTGATTAGTGCATAAAGTACCCATAAAATTATTACTCGTATAATGCAAGTTTAGTCTATTCGATTCATCCTATGAAACCACGAGAAAAAGAGATTACCCGAGGATCCAATAATTGATTCCATGAAGGAAGTATCCTGAAAATATTGTCACTATACCATCACAGAGAGCTATCCTGGTTCAACCCATCAATAATCACGCACCGACAGGATTTTCCACACATATACATATCAGCTAGTGTAACCCGAAACGATGGACCAAAGTCTGCACACGTCACGCCACAATCAAAGTTTATAACTGAAGCTACAACCCAATATTAAAAATAATAAAAATGTGTCTGGGTACAATAAATGGTGCAAACAGCAGAAACCAGAGCTTGTCTAAAGGCCCTTTGTACAGGTAGTTACCCCCGTATCATGTATGTAACAAAAAAAAGTGATACATAGGAAGAGGTAGAAGAAACAAACAAGCTGTCTCGAGGGATAACGAGCTCATAAAGATGGATGCCACATAGACACAACACACAATCTTGAAGGAGATATGCCCAGAGGCAAATAATAAAGTAATTTGTTTGCTATATCTGTATGTTTATAATACGTTTGATGCCGTGCTATAACTGTGTTAATATGAAGCGTTAATACACGTGTGGTATGTAAATAAATCGTGTCTCTAGTTACCTCTAGCGAACTAGCTCATTGGTCAGACGGATGATCTAGGGTTTCGAGATCATGGGCATTTACGCCAATTGATAATAAAGTCATATCATTGGTTGAATGATGTGATAGACAAACATCCAAAGTTACATCACAATGAGATCTAATTACAAACGTTCATCATTGATGATAACAAATAAACCTCGCAACCTAATTCTTTGACTGTGATATAATACATAATCACCGTTACTAGAGGGAGCTTTGATGGTATCAAGTATCAAGATGTGAAAGGGTGATCAAAAAGGTACCACTCAGGTTTCCCGAAGAGACGAGTAGAGGAGTATGTATCAAGACCAGGATTTTCCAATCCAAGTAATGGATAGATACACGTGGCCAACTCGGTGATGTTACATTAACGAAGCTTGCAAGCGTATGACTAGGTCATGGAATGCAAAAACACGAGAACGAGTAAACGAGTTCATCGGTAACGAGATTGAACTAGGTATGAAGATACCGAAGATCAAATCTCGGATGAACTAGGTATCGAATGGCAAAGGGAGTGGGACGCGATGTTGAAGGTTCAAGCAATGAGATTCGTGAAATGCACGAGGGTCATTATAGGCATCCAGGTCCTGTCGATGATCATTGATATGAGAGGGGTCTCGTTCATGTCCGGAGTATTTCCGAACTGAAGGGTGGCACACTTAAGGGTAGGGATGCATAGGGATTGATTTGGCACCGCAGGAGAAATGAGAGAGAGAAACTGGAAATGTTTTGTGTAGCACCCGATGTTGATTGGAGGGGTCCGAAAGGAGTTCCGAAGTGTAAGAATAATATATGTGTTTTATATTAATTAGTTGAGTTAATAATAAAACATATATTTTATTTTAAAAGGCAGACCATGCCTAATGGGCCTCACCCGGAGGGGAGGCCAAAGAGGGCAAGGTGCATGGGGGAGAGTGACCACCTGGCTAAGCCCTAGTGGGCTCCCCTCCTGGGGCCCACCTAGGGTCGGCGGCTCCCCTTGGTGGCCGGCGGCTATGGGACTTTAGTCCCACACCGCTTGTCCCTTGGGGGTTAGCCCTCCCCTCCTCCTATAAATAAAGGGGCACCCCTCCCTTTGGAAGGCATCCCATTCTCTCTTCTCTCTCTCATTTTATTTGAGGATTTCTCCGTAATATTGGAGTGAACTTTGAGGGACTTGAGTTCTCCACCTTCGCACTACCGCCGTGCGCTCTTCGGTCCACCATCTTTCTTCTTTCGCTGCTCAGCTGGATCAGAGCCCGGGAGACGTCGCCTACACCGGACGTGTGTAGAAATTCGGAGGTGCCACACTTGGAGCGCTTGGAGCTGCTCGTCTTCATCAACATACACCTACCTGCGTAAGGCATACCTCGGTCTTCAAGGGTATGAATACCGTTTCTTTCTCCTTTACTTATATCTAAATAGTATAGATCTTGGTTATTGTGTTCGTGTAGTTATAAAAAAAATGTCTTCTACTGCAGAACCCAACAAATCTAACTCACAACACTGAACCAAAGATGGCATGATTTCTACACGTCACGCCACAACCGATGCCACAACCGAAACTGCAGCCTGATGTTCAAAAAAAGATCGCAAGAGGTGTTAGTAGGACTTCATCAAACCGCGTGTAGTCGCAACAACCAAGGCAAGATACAAACCTTTCCATTATTCTAACATGTCCCTAGCTAGCGAGATAAATCTCCGAAGAATTCTGATACGCTGCACCGATAACGCACGCAGTAAATGCTAGAGCTGTGACCCCGCACGTAGTCGTGCTGTGGAGCGTCACAGACCTCTTAGACCCTATCTATACAAATAAATCCAATAACTAAGACAACAACACAAGTTATAAGGACTTATTACCCACCACACGAATATGAAGACACCGACCGCCAAAGGATCTATGTTCCCGCAAACATCACACGTTTCTTCCATAAGGCTAGCATGATCAAAGGTCCGAGCTTCGCTCACCAAGACACAAGAAACAACTGTTTTGACTAATGGAGCACACACAACACCACAGTTCTCAGTAGAGTCATGATTTGCCGACTCGGTCCGAGAACCATCGATGTAGTACCTATGAAAGAAACAGTGTAAACCCACAACAATGCAGATACAGGTCACATGTCTATGGACCAACCCGACAACAATGTTATAGTCCTGAGCGGTGAACCCCCTATTGTCCTTGTGCTCACCACACCTCCCCTCGACGGACTCACCCAGCCTACCAGACAACAACACGGGATTCTCCTCACTAGGTAGCCCCACTCCGCATGCCATGCGGGTCGTCTCCTTACTAGCGGTGGCAAAGCTAGCAGACTAGGCAAGTGAAGGTTCTGCCTCCACAAGCATGCACTCATTATCCTACGGGCCCACCCACCCAAGGGAGATCTCCATGCTATAGTCCTCGATGGCCCAATCCATCCCCTCAAGACCGCGGGCCACCTCGCTGCGCCGACCATGAGTCTCTAAGATGGCTAGGAGTGCGCGATGCACCGCACCCACTGACACCACCTCCAACAGATCCCCTTCGTCCTATCGTCCTCTTCCTCCTCCATCATCTCCGCTCCATCAATCGTAGCTTGAGATACTACCTGTAGCAACAAAGGGAATCTCTCGCTCAAGATATGGTGGAGCCTGACCACAGATGCGTCCAGGCGGCAAGGCATGGATACGAAACAATGGTGGATAAGGACACAAGAAAAGACATGTAGGTTGGGGAAACAAAGGGTATGCACAAAGAGGATAAAGGCATCAAAACTATACCTAATGCAAAGCCAGGCTAAGTGGCTGGTAGCGCACATTTACACCACCATGCTAGAAAACCGCAAGGGTCACATGATAGTACACAACACCCGCATGGAAAACCGTTGTACCCATTATCCAAAGTTGACACGTCGTAAAACAACGTTGACAAACAATGACTGTACCATAGAGTCATTTCCAGGAGTAGCACACTGAAAGGATATTGTTTTCTCCATGTATTTTTGGTGTTGATGACAACTTCATTTGTGGTTTAACCGTGTGCCTACGTTGCAGGTTTTATCTACAGACGGTTTAGTTGGTGGACTTCTGTCTAGAAGGAGCTTGAAGATGGTGGTTTTTATTTGCATTTTCTCTTATATTTGTTATAGGCTATCATATTATCAAGAGGGGGTCCACCTTGGAAGGTTGTGGGAAATCACTGTTTCATGCACAGACCATGTCAGCACATCCACAACCTTCCCAGTTTTTCTGTGAGAGAGAGAGTTCCTTGAGGAGGTGGTGTGTTTTCTGTCCTGACCGGTAGTACCGGCCAGGCAGTAGTAGTACCGCCAGGGGTGTTTCGGGTGCTGATCGAGCGGTACTTCTGGCCGCGGTTCAGATCCTAATTCCAATAAAGTCGAAATATGCTCAGTAATACTTCTGTATTGATGTACCTATTTGACGGAATTAGCATCGGAAATAGCGCCGGTAGTACTGGCCAGAAGTTTTGGTCCGGTTGGATTGGAACTTCCGGCCAGCACTGACCAGCCCCAACTACTTTGAGCGGTAGTATCGCGCCCAGCCCGGTAGTACCGGCCAGCTCCCAGCGGCCCGGTTATTCCAATACTATTTCCGCTCCAAGTTCCGGCAACTAGCGATTTGGTTCATATACTTCTCTGTATCAAAGCGTCACTTTGTTGGTAGTTGGATCAGAACTAAGACCGGCAGTACTAGTCAGTTCATGGGGCCCGCTGGACTGTCAAATCCAACCGTTCCGTGGGGCATCTCCGGATAGCTGGGAGCCGTTCTCTGGAACTACCGGCCCACCACCGGTAGTATCGGTGGTGTCGGGGTGGGGCAAAATCTGCCCGTTTGAAGGAGGCCTATTTAAGGCCCTCTTCTTCCTCCTCTTGCCTGATCTCTTCGTTTTTCTCTCTCCTCCATTGATACAAAAGCTTGACTTGCCTAGATCTCGCTCCCTACCCACTCAAACCTCTTGATCTTTTGAGGATTAGAAGAGGTGACCTAGATCTACACTTCCACCAAAGGAATCGTGATTTCCCCTACCCATCCTTAGTGGATCTTGTTACTCTTGGGTTCTTGGAACCCTAGACGGTGTAGGGCATCCTCGGAGCTGGGGAAATTGTTGTGAAGCTTCGTGGTGTCGTTGAGGGCCTCCAATTGAGTTGTGGAGTCTCCCCTCAACCTTGTTGTAAAGGTTTCAGTTGACACCTTCAAGGTCACCGGTTAGTGGATTGTGAGGCTATCTTTGTGGTGGTGCTCACCGGAGAAGAAGGTGAGGCCTTTGTGGCGCTCGGGTGACCTTGTGTGGCCCCGATACCTAACCAACATAGACGTAGCTTCCTTGGAAGTGAACTACCGGAATTACATCTCCGTGTCCCCTCACCGGTTTACTCATTCCTCTCCTTTACTACTTGCAATTACTGTCTTGTTTACTTGTTTTATTGTTTGCCATATAGGTTGTTCATCTAGTTGCATATCTAGTGAACTTTACTTTGTGCAAAGCCTAAAATTGTAAGAAAATAATAAAAATTGGTTGTCTCCTATTCACCCCCCTCTAGTCGACCAAAGTTGGGCCTTTCAATTGGTATCAGAGCCCCGACTCTTATTTCGGGCTTAACCGCCTAAGAGACAATGGCCGACAAAGATGGGAGTGTGGGTGCAACCACCAAGAACTTGGCCTCCATGGATGACCTCAATCGATTGGAGACATCCATGATGACCAAGTTTGAGGAAATGATGACCCTCTTGCAATCCCTTAAGCCTAGCCCCATGCAAGAAACCCCTCATGATGCATCTCTTGCCGCCAAAGCCCCTCCCGTTACCATGCAAGTGGTCGCCCTCAGGGTGAATCCCGCGGCTGCCTCAAAACACTTGGTCTTAGGCTTTGTGGCTCAAACCACCAAGCTCCCAAGCAAGAGCACCGAGGGGCTAGGTGACTCCTCCTCCAAAGAGGGAGACGAGGGAAAGGACTACTCGGCGGTACCACCATTGTTGAAGTACACTCCATACCCACATATTCCCATGCCGCATATCATACCTCAAGGAGAACCCCCATGCTAGATAATTCTAACTTCTCCAATTGGCAATATCTAATGCAATCTCACATTTCTAGCTCCTCTATTGAATTTATGAGGATTGTGGAAGAAGGCTTTTCCCCATATGATGCAAAGAAGTTGATCCGGGCCGAGGTCGTGGACAAGCAACTCAATGCCACCACTTTGGGAAAGATCCAAAAAGCATTGACTCCCAGGACTTTGCTCACATTCACCAATTCTCCACTGCCAAAGAAGCTTGGGATCATCTCACAAAATTATATGTCGGGAATGCTAGCATTCAAAGCTCCAAGTTTGATGAAGTCAACAATGAGTCCGATGGCTTTGCAATGCAAGATGTTGAGACACCCGAAGACATGTATCATCGTCTCAAGGTTCTTTGTTGTACTATGGGGGACCTTGGTGCTACCTATGTTGATGACAAGTTCATGAAGAGGAAGTTTGTTCAAGCCCTTCTTCCCTCCGAGGAGCAAAAACTCAACTCCATCAAGGGGAGAAGAAACTACCACATCATGTCCTCTCAAGATGTGTTGAGTGAAGTTATTGCCATGACTATTGCCAAGAAGAAAGCAGAGTCCGCTCGTGCTCGTGCTTATGGTCTCAAAAGTTGAACCTAGCCTTGAAGGCTCAAGGGTGAAGATGAGGACACTTGCGAGTGGTCTCAAGAGGACATCAAATATGCCTTCAATGAGCACTTGGCTCTTGCATCAAGGGCCTTTTGGAACAAACCGGGCATGAAGTCAAGGTCAAGGGACAACCCAAGATTCAACTCAATCATGAAGGCTCCAAAGGCAAGATCTTGCTACAATTGCAATGACAGGAGTCACTTTGTAGCTCAATGCCGCTATTGCTACTTCTTATACCCCACGGGTATCTCTCTTCGACTCACCAAATGAGAACATCACCAACCGCAACCAAAAGTGTCTCATGGCCAAGGCCACCGAGGTAACACCCACTTCCAAGTCTCCCACAAATGAACTTCCTTTGCATGATCTAGATGGTCTAGAGGTTAAGAAAGAGATGGTTAGCATGTGTGAATCCATGAAGCATCTAGATGATGATACTAGAATGTGCTTTGAAACTCTTGTAAACCAACTTGACCATGCTAGGGAAATGCTAGATGAGAAGGAAGAGGTTATTGACATGCTAGGTAAAAATGAGAGAGAGGCCGCCGATGAAATTGCCTCTCTATCTCAATCCCTTGAAGATGAACATAACATGAGAATAACTCTTGAGGAAAGTGTGGCTAAACTTGTAGATGACCATAATGCCGTCATAACGCAACTTGTTAAAGAATGAGATCATGCTCTTGCTTCATTGAATGTCCTTAAAAATGGAAAGGTTGAGTTTGGTGTTAGTCATGAATGTCTTAAGGACTTTGAAAAACTCAAGGAGGAACATCATGCCTTGGAGAGTAAATTCTCAAGTCTCTTTGAGGCTCATGAGCGACTTCAAACTCAATTGAATAATGAACATTCAAAGTCTTCCGCTACGCTTATTGTACATTTGCCTTGTTCTTATAACCCTTGTTGCAAGCATGTGAATCTTGTTGAGGAAAACAAGGTGTTGAAAGATCAACTTGCAAAAGGGCAAGTTGACAAAAATAAGAAGAACAAGAGGAGGAACAAGAAAAATAAGAAGAGCAAGAGCTTTGCTCATGGATCCTCACATGCTTCTACCTTTGTGCAATGTGATAACTTTTCCGGGAAGAACAACCCTTCTTACATGCTTTGCAAATCTTTTGATGGTCGTGTTTATGCAAAATACATTGGCACATCTTACGCTCATGATTATCATTGGACTATTGGGGTATTTAAGACCCTTGTGACTAACAAAAGGGGACCCATTGCAAAAATGGGTACCTAAAACCAAAGCTTGATTTTCTTGTAGGTCTTTGCTTCCGATGGTGCAAAATGGGTGCTTGATAGTGGAGCTATATGACCAGAAGCAAGTCTATCATGTTGGATATTAGGCCTAATTTTGCCAATACTATGGTATCCTATGACAATAAAACAAGTTCTCAGGTATTGGGTTTTGGTAAGGTGGTAGTAACCCCGGTGTATCCTTGGTTAATGTCATGCTTGTCAAAACTCTTGGTTATAATCTCCTTTCCATTCATGCTTTAGCCATTATGGGTCTTTCGTCCTTCTTTAATGAGCATTCCATGGTCCTCATGTGGAGCAAGTCTCTCATGGTGGATTTCGTTGGATATGTAGAGCATGACTTGTATGTGGTGGATTTTTCCAGAAAGCCCTCTACACATGCTATATGTCTCTATGCAAAAGCTGATGTGGGCTGGTTGTGGCATTGCTGCCCAGCCCATGTAAACATGAAGGCTTTGCAAAGTCTCTACACAGGGTGCTAGATCCTTAGACTAAAAGACATTTCCTTTGCCAAAGATCGTGTGTGCAGGGCTTGTATTGAAGTAAAGATGCATGAGAAGCCTCACAAGATCCTCAATCAAATCACCACCAAACGGTGCTTGGAGCTTCTTCACATGGATCTCTTTGGGCCTCCTTCTCATGGTAGTCTTGGGGGAAATAAGTTTTGTTTGGTGATTGTTGATGACTTCTCGAGATTCACTTGGGTCTACTTCTTCAAGTTGAAGAGCGAGACTCAACAAACCATCATCGACTTTGCAAATCAAGTTTAATAGAAACACAATGCTACTATCCTCACCATTCGAAGTGACAATGGCACCGAGTTCAAGAACTACACATTGGATGAGTTTCTTAGTGATGAGGGGATCAAGCATCAATATTCAACTCCTTAGACCCCTCAACAAAATGGTGTTGCTGAAAGAAAGAATCATACTTTGATGGATGTGGCCTGGACCATGTTGGCAGAATTCAAGTCACCATATAACTTTTAGGCCGAAGCCATATCAACTTCTTTCCATGCAACCAATCACCTCTACCTACGCAAGAAGAAGAACATGACTCCATATGAACTTCTCACTAGGCGCAAGCCAAATGTCAAGTACTTCCGGGTGTTTGGTTGTAGATGTTTCATTCTCAAGAAAGGTGTCTGCTTGTCAAAGTTCGAGTCTAGGGCTCAATAAGGAATCTTAGTTGGGTACTCAAATCAATCCCATGCCTATTGAGTCTACAATAAAGCAACATGAAGAGTTGCAGAATCTAGCAATGTCGAGTTTGATGAAGATCATTAGTCTCTTGTGAGGCAAGACAGTGTTCGTGATCCAAGTGATGAAATTCCTCCCCAAGCCATAAGAAGAATGGGTGTGGGATTCTTCCACCCCATTGAGGATCCCCTTGTGGCCGAAGGAGAAAGACTAAGCTCTACTCAAGCGGAGCCTTCACTCTCACAAGACCATCTTGCCCCTCAAGGACAACTTATTGCTTCTCAAGGTTCTCCAAGATCTTCTCATGATCTTCATGTCCATGACTCTCCAAGCTCAAGTCTACCTCAAGTCGATCAAGCTCCACCTTATCAAGAAAATGAAGCTCCTCTTGTCAATAATGATCAAGGTCAAGTTGAAGAAGGTCAAGCTAACAATGACCAAGGCCAAGCTTATGTCTCTCCACCAAATCATGATGACTCTCCTACGGTTGATGTTGATGAAGATAGTGATCAAGTTTGTGCATATAGTCAAGGCGGAGACTCGAATCGTGGTGATGACCAAGTGGTTGCTCAAGAATCTCATTTTGAGACCCAAGCCCACTGTCAAGCATACCGTCTGGCCAAGATCATCAAAGATGGCCATATCCTTGATAATGTTTATGGAGATTTCAATAGGGGCTCTACTACTAGGAGACAACTAACCTATTTTAGTTCTCATCATGCTTTTATTTCTCATGTTGAGCCCCAAAAGGTCTTCGAAGCACTTGGAGATGATGATTGGCTTGATGCTATGAATGAAGAACTTCACAACTTCAAGAGGAACAAGGTGTGTACCCTTGTGAAGAGACCAAGAGATTGTCAAAATGTGATTGGGACCAAGTGGATCTTGAAGAACAAGAGGGATGCCAATGGTATAGTCGTCCGCAACAAGGCAAGGTTAGTTGCCCAAGGATACTCTCAAGTTGAGGGCATTGACTATGGTGAAACTTATGCTCCTGTTGCTCGTCTAGAATTCATCCACATGCTTCTTGCTTATGCTACCCATCATAATTTTAAATTGCAACAAATGGATGTCAAGAGTGCTTTTCTTAATGGTCCCTTAAAGGAATTGGTCTATGTCAAGCAACCTCCAGGCTTTGAGGACCCCTCTTCCCGGACCATGTCTACAAACTCGATAAGGCACTATATGGTCTCAAACAAGACCCACGTGCATGGTATGAGTGCCTTAGAGAGCTTTTGTTAGACCGTGGTTACGAAGTAGGCCTCATTGATCCCACTCTTATTACTAAGAAAGTTGGAGGAAACTTGTTCATTTGCCAAATCTATGTTGATGATATTATTTTTGGGTCTATTAACAAAGCTTTTAATGAGGATTTTGCTAAGCTCATGACCGACTATTTTGAGATGTCTATGATGGGGGAGTTGGAATTCTTTCTTGGTTTTGAAGTCAAGCAATTGAGGAAGGGAACCTTCATCAACCAAGACAAATATGTCCAAGATATGCTCAATAAGTTCAACCTTGATCAAGTATTTGGAGTCAAAACTCCCATGCCCACAAATGTTAATCTTGATCTTGATCCCAAGGGTAAGGATGTGGATCAAAAACTTTATCGCTCGATGATTGGTTCTTTGCTCTATCTTTGTGAATCTCGACCAGATATTATGTTGAGTGTGGGTATGTGTGCAAGATTCCAAGCCGCACCAAAGAAAAGCCACATGGTGGCAGTCAAGAGAATCTTTCGATATTTGGTTCATACCCTAACTTTGGACTGTGGTACCCCAAGGGAGCAAGCTTTGACCTCATGATGACCCACAAGTATAGGGGGTGTATCGCAATATTTTCGAGGGAAGTGAAACCCAATTTATTGATTCGACGGGGAGCCAAAGAATATTTATAAGCCTTAACAACTGAGTTGTCAATTCAGCTACACCTAGAAACAATCTTGCTCACAACAGTTTATCAGTAGCAACAGTTTTGTAGTAGCAATAGCAAAGTAATAGCAGTAGTAAAAGTAAAGACAGTAGTAACAATTGTAGTAAACAGTAGGATTAAAGCATGGTAGGCATAGGGATGGATGGACGGGCGTTGCATGGACAAGACAATTCATATAGCAATCAAGACATAGGGCATTTGCAGATAAATAAGATAAAGCATCCAAGTACTAAATAATCATAGGCATGTGTTCCATATATAGTCATACGTGCTCGCAATGAGAACTTGCACAACATCTTTTGTCCTACCAACCCGTTTGTAGCGGGGCCTCAAGGGAACTACTGGCAATTAAGGTGCTCCTTTTAATAGAGCACCGGAGTAAAGCATTAACACTCCGTGAACACATGTGATCCTCACATCAAAGCCGTCCCCTCCGATTATCCCGATTGCTGTCACTTCGGGGCCTTTGGTTCTAGACAACAATACTATCATAATGAATCAATAACATGTTCAGATCTGAAATCATGGCACTCGGGCCCTAGTGACAAGCATTAAGCATAACAAGTTGCAACAAAGTCAAAAAGCACTAATAATAGATACTAGGCACCATGCCCTAACAATCTAATGCCATTAAATGAATGATCTCATCCAATCCCTACCATCCCCATAGCCTACACCGGGGGATTACTCACTCATGGATGGGGGAATCATGGATGGTTGATGGAGAAGCGATTGTGATGATGATCTCCTCCAATTCCCCATCCCGGTAGGGTAACAGAACGGAGTTTCTGGTTCCGATTCACGGAATCTGGTGGTGGCGGCGCAACGGAACTCTTTCTAGAAAAACGTTGAACCCCCCTTGGTTTTTAGGCCAGGAGGCATCTTATAGGCGAAGAGGGAGGCCAAGGGGGTGACTGTAACACCCTCGAATCGGCCCTATGCAGATTTTAGCGATCCCCGCCAAACCCGCATAGAAACGATTCAAAGATGCCCACCAGACACTTGCGTGCGGGTGGAAAACGAAGTAATACCATTACACAATAGTTCACGATGGAACCCACAGAACGTATATATACAGCAATGACTCACTGAGTCAAGAATACAGATGTACAGTACAAAGATCCAAATCACCTTGAAAACGATACAACATCCGAGTACGGATAAGAAGCAAATTGAGCTAAGAGCCCTGAAGAATAACCAATGGCGTCCATAACCCTGCCTAGGCCAAGCCGAAAGGGTAACCCTGCTAACGACGTTGATCTCAAACCTGCTAAAACAAAAGGGGTGCCGACAAAGGGCAAAGGAAAAAGAGGAGTGTCGATCTTGAGGCCAAGACAGCATGAGGCTAGAATTCGGCTGCTCTCGCCTACATAGGTATGGTGGACTGAAGCGGCAGCGAAGCATGCACTAAACAACCTATAGAGACTCGATAAAATGTCGGCTATTAGAGAGAGATAAGAACAACCTATTCAGAACCAACCTTATACTAGTACCAGTATACCCATCCTGGCCTTTCCCCCCCGAGACCAAACGAGGAAGTCAAACCGAGGAACTCACACAGTTGGCAGTTTTATTCATTCCATTATAGTTCAAGCACTTACTAGTCAGATATAGATAGCATGGGTCATCCTGATAGCATAAGTAGTGGGAAGTTTTAGTTCACCATTCAGTTGTAGTTGCAGTACTTACTAGTCAGATACAATTAGCATGTGACATCCCAAATCTAGCAGTTGTTGGCACTTCTATTTCATTCCATTAGAGTTGTGATACTTACTAGGCAGGTATAACATGACACGATACACCCCAGTTCCACTAGTTGTTGGCACTTTTATTATCCATTACATTGTAGTGAAGCTGATTACTAGTCACATATTAAGTCAAATTTATAGCACTACTTTAGTTATGCTTGTCTATGATCGAGATACTATGCTCCAAGTCGTCCATAACCATGGACACGGCTTTTAGAAAGATTTACCCTGCATGGGTGCACAAATAGCAACACACACACGATCAACCTCAGAAAAACAAATCAAAACCCAATGAGGCTTTCACGACAAAGCAATCACAGGATTCATAAAATATTTCAGGGGGCCACCCCATTAAGCTACCCGCAACAAAGTTGGCCGGCTCCGAGACGGACCCAAGGTTTGTGTCAATGGCTGTAAACGACTGGGAACCCGAAAGTGTGACTGGGCTTGTTGATACCACGAAAACACTCCGCATCCAAAACAGTACAGGTGCTCCACGCACAATCGTAAATAAAGCAGTAAAGCATGGCCTAAGTACAGGATAGTAATAAAGCCCCAAACTAGTTTGTGGCCCCAAGAAATAAGAAATGAATCAAGCTCTGGCTAAGGGGGATCCATAGGGTCTCCCGGATGTGGATAGTGCGAATAATCAAGGAACAAGTATCAAGTACTCGGGGCCTATGGGACACAAGTGGACATGAAAAACCAAATAGCATATATTGCCCACCGGTGCCTCTTTCATTAGTTATCCCAGCAATTTAATAGTTGTATTTAAAGTCATGATCCTCTCCACCGTAAAGCATATGACAACATTCCAACAACTGTGTGGTACTTCACGACACGGGACCGCACCTGAGCAAGCGACTACGACTCGCAAGACCATCTATCTACCAAACAACAAGTAATAGGAGGTGTCCAAGGCAATATAAAGGCTGCACGGAATATATCTGGTACGGAACACTAAAGCATCGCAACATGGATAGAAATAGATCAACATGAGGAAATAAAGACTATAAATGCAAAATAGGTAGAAAGGGGGAGAATGCTCGCCTGGGAAACACTGCCAAAGATACATTATCCGAAGAACTTGTCGATACTCGCATCCGCTCAATGGCCTAATCCGTGAAGAAGCAAAACACTAAAAGAAACACTGGATGCACTATTTAATATTACGTTAGAAGATCGGGCATGATGCAGGTATGGTGCATGACATGGCAAAGATGCGATGCAATTAGGCAATATTAAGCGGAACCGAGGTCCCGAAAATTAAATAGAAGGCTCATGTTGTTTAACTACCCCGCAAATTAAATGTGGAATTAACAAGGCAATCATGGCATCGGTTTGCTACACAAATTTAAATGGAGGCGCTAGTAGACCGAAATAGCTCGTATATGCGCTCCATATTTAATTATAAGGTGAATCGACAAAGTACCACACAACCCCCAAAGAATGTATGCGACATGAATGATTTAATATGCAACAGATATATATTATATATTATAAAAATATTGGTCTTAGGAAAGGGGTCGCACATCGGTTATCGGCAATCTTGGGGTTCGCCGAGGGGGTTCGACGGGGTTCAGGGTCAACGGGACCGGTCTTCGGATCGGGGCTTCAAGGGCTCGACCATCGGATCCGTGAAGAAGATCATGGTGTTCCGGGGAGGAGAACTTGGCGTTCCGGGAAGGAGAACTTGGCGTTGCGAGAGGAAAGTCTTGGTGTACCAAGTTCCTTGACGATGGCGATCTTGGTCCAACATCCGCTTGATCTTCAGATGTTTATCCTCGGTGAGGCGAAACTCGTAAAATGGGGCACCGAAAGAAATGATGTTCACAGGCATTGGCGTTATTCTCGTGGTCTCACACTATCTCCACACGGTTGCCACTATGTTCTCACAACATAATAGCCAGGGACTTATAGCCCACCACACATTTGCAGGTACTGATCAACCCGTGGAATGGAAACAACAACACAAGGTGTTGGGCGGCAACAAGCAGCATGGGGCACCGACGATGGCGACGACAGGACCAAGCGCTATAGAGGGCAGCACAGCGATGGCGTGCCTAACGGAGGAGGCTGCTGACGACGGCAAGCAGGGGAGGTGTAGCATCCCAATTGTCTAACAATTGTAATGCTACTTGGTCTAGTAATTTAATGGCTACTTCAAATATATAATTGTTGCATCATAATTATATCATGCTCATGTCATCATGCCACCTTGCATTTGAGCATCATATAAAACCCTTTTGATTTGGTTCTTCTCTCTTATGCATCATTAATTGTATTTGCCTCTTGATATTGTATTTGGTTCTTGATATATTGTTTAAATGCCCAAGTTGAGTTGGGGGCATATCTTTTGTTAACTCCACCACCTTTCTTGTCATCACCCATCATTCCACCATTCCACCATATATGAGCATTGCAACTTATTTGGTTTTACCTCTAGCTCATATGTGTTGGTGTGGATCCATTCTACCTCCACATGCTCTCATATATGCACCATATTGTTTTCACATTATTGGTTTAGGAGAGCCACATGGCCACCTTTGCATGCCTTGTGAGTGGGACCCTTTTCCCTAGCTTCCATATGGATTATTATGGAATTATGCTCATGTTGGGATATTTTTGGGACTATTGAGCATCTAGTGGCACATATACACTAGCATGTCCCATTTTTATTCAAATATGGTCATCTCCAACTACTCCACATGGGGCATCCTTTCACTTCTTCTAGTTTGGCTTATTCCATATTGTGGGAATGAATATGTATAAATGCTATGGATATTATTTTGTTTTCACAAGATGAAACCTAGCATTAATATTATGCATGGGCCATGCAACCATCTCTATATTTTTGCCTCCTTTGTTTTTATTTGGTCTTTTTGAGTGGCTCATCTTCCACCTTCCTCTTTCCCTCTCTTTTGGCTTGATCTAGTTTGGTAGTGCTAAAATCCCCCTCATCTCTCCTCTCTTTACCATCCTCTAAACCACACCCCATCTAACCTAACCCGAGCCTCCCTAGATCTCCTCCTCTCTCGGCCTCTCTCTTCTCTCTACCTTCTGGCCCCACCGCCACCCCGCCCACCTAGCTACCACCCAAATCAAGCCCTAACCCGAGCCATACCCCCTCTCTCCAAACCCTAGCTCCAACCCTAGCTACACCCGAGCCTACCCCTCTCTCTCTCTAGCTCTCTCTCTGCCATGAGGGCCCTAGCCCGAGCCTCTCCACCAACCGGCCGTCCCCACCTGGCAGCCCCTTTACCACCTGCCCCTTCCCTGGCCGAGCCCCACCCGAGCACGTGAAGAAGGAGGAGAAAAGGTGGCCGAGCCAACTTTTCCACCGCCCACTCCCGCACGGCACCTCCCTCTCCCCCTCTGCTATCTACCACCATCTCCCGGCTCTCCTCTGCCTCCCAGATCCATCCAGGACGCCTGCCTCCTCTCCTCCCCTCTCCCATCACCATCGCCAGATCCCGCCTTGACGCCACCGGCACCTCTCTCTATTCGTCGTCCAGCCGTGCACGTCGCGGAGGTGGCCCGGTAGACCGAGACGACCACCTGCACCGCCCCTGTACCCGCAGACGTGAAGGAGGAGCCCCAGGTTGATCTGCACGCCGACGCGCCGGCCGAAACCCTAGCTCCACCCGGCCTCTGCCTCGTCGACGATCGACTGCTCCCTGCCCGATCCACCACCTTCAACAGCCTCACGGTGAGCCACGCAACCTCCTAGACACCCTCGCCTTCGTCCGTTTCGGTCGCGCCAGACGCCATCGAGCACCCTCCATGCACAGCGGCGCGTCTTTGCTTCATCGTCGCGTCGAACCCTCATCGCCACGCAGCGGATCCCTAGCACCAACCCCGCTAGCCACGGTAGCGCCGCCTGTCGGCGCTTGCCACGAGTTCGAGCCTCATGGCGCGCGCTCTGCGCGTCGCGAGCACCGATCATCTCTGACGCGGAGAAGAGGAACAAGACGCGTCTTTTGCGCTTACCCCTAACCTTTTCTCCTAACCGCGGTCCGCATGAGCCCACCTGTCACCGTAGTACCACTTTGCAGATAGGCCCCTAGTTTAGCACCCTCAACCCAGGTCCCCGCCCGTGCGGCGTGGCAGCCAAGACTTCGCCCACTGGCATGTGGGTCCGCGTGTGCTCCGACCCCACCTGTCACTTGCTGTGGCTAGATCAAGCTGCGGTGAGAAAACCTTTTCAAGGCTGTTTCGCAGTCAAGACAGGGCCCAGGTTATGTAATTCGTGTCTAGAACTGGGCTGAGTAACAAAAACCTTTCTGTTTCTCTGTTTAATTCAAACTTTTTCAAATTAATTCAAATTCAAATTTAAATCTGTTTCCAAATAACTTTTAAAATATAAACCCAAATAATACAAATAATATATGTTTTGAAATCAGAAAAATATGAGGAATTCAAATATGCCCTTCAAAATATATTTTGAACACTTTGATTTTCAAGTTGAGTAAAATTACAATAAAATGCCCTTTTCCCTTAATTAATTAATAACTTTTGTTTTATAACTCCAAATTTAACAAATGATATGTCTAAAATGATTAGCTCGACGAGACCTTTCTGTTTATGCATTCCATGTTCTGTTTTGCAGCATGCATCATATAAATATAAAGTATACAGCAACTTATTTGAGTATAAAATATGATTAAAACTCAATAAAATGTTTATTTCTTGTATTCTACACCTCACCCATGCCATGCTACTTTAATGCCATGCAAAGTGTGCATCATTCATCATGGCATGATTGTTTGCTTGTCGCATTGTATTCATATGCTTGTGCACTTTATTTATGTTGGCCCTTGTTTGTTTGGTTCTTCTTCGAATAGACGCTGAGCAGGGGATATATCAAGAAACCCAGGAGCACTACCCAGATCCTTCTCTCGCTTCAACTGAGCTGCCAGGCAAGCACTACCACATGCTTGCATACATATAGTACCTATTGCCTCTATCTTAATCTTGCATCATTGAGTCGCGAATGCATTAAACTGAATCCCAAGTACTGCATCGCCTTTACTTTTAAACCCCACCGAAGCTTGTTCCTCCATCCCATGAGCCATTACTACAGGAGTTGTTTGAGCCATGCGAGTCGTAGAACAGCATGTGTAGGGTATGTGAGTGTCTGATGGATAACGAGGCACCTAAACAACTTAACCTGAGTAGTAATGGGATAACTAATGAAAGCGGCATCGGTGAGCAATATCTGCTATTTGGTTTTTCATGCTCACTTGTGTCCCGTAGGACCCCGAGTACTTGATTCCTGTTCCTTGAATATTCGCGCTATCCACATCCGGGAGGCTTATGAACCCCCCTGAGCCAGAGCTTGATTCATTCTTATTTCTTGGGGCCACAATTAGTTTGGGGCTTTATTACTATCCTGTACTTATGCCATGCTTTACTGCTTAATTTAAAATTGTGCGAGGATGCACTGTCTTTTGTTGCGAGGTCCGTGACACGTTTATTTGTGTCGACAAGCCCACCACACTTTCAGGTTCCTGCGTTCTGACCGTCCACAAACCTTGAGTCCGTCTCGAGTCGGCCAACTTCGCATGGTAGCTTAATGGGGTGGCCTGAAATATTTCTGAATCCTGTAATTGCTTTGTCGTGACTGCCTCGTTGGATTTTGATTTGGTTTTTCCGAGGTTGATCGAGTGTGTGTTGCTATTTGTGCACCCCTGCAGGGTAAAACTTTCTGAAAGCCGTGTCCGCGGTTATGGACGACTTGGATCACAGTTTCTCGATCATAGACAAGAATAACTAAAGTACCGCTTTTAATTTGACTAAGTACCGGATTAGTAAATAGTGCAATTCTCATGGAATGGATAATAAAACTGCCAACGGATGGGGGGGTTGTTCGTCCGCCTCGATGGCGAGGAGGAGGATGGATCTGTTAATATTACCGTTATAACTGTGTTATTAATTCACGGACATCCGTCTATCTCTGGTTAGGCGGATGGTTAGCGAGTATCTATAGAATTGTTAGGGTTTATCTTTTGCTGCAATTGCGTCACCCCAGGTTGTGTCCCCTTTAGAGGCATAAAGACTTGCTGAGTACCCCTAGAGATTCCGGGAACGGGGATCCGTGAGATCTGTGGGCGGGATGTGTTTATTTATGGGGCATCTTATGCCGATTTGCTTCTTATCCGTACTCGGATCTTGTTTTCCGCTCACCGATACTGATGTTTGATGTATGAGGAGATATCCTAAACTATTATATCTATCTAGGATATTTGGATCTTGCCGTATGGCGTTGCAATATTTCTATTTCTTTTAGATGGAATGGCTCTGAGAACTATTGTATGGTGGCTTGCATACATACTCATTTGTGTATGTAGTTGATCCCTTCGCCGATTACGCCTGCTCTTGTCCCGATGTTTGGAAATGGTTAGACGGCCGAAAGGTTCTACTGTGAGTGGCATTTGGGCCCCACTGCATTATTTTAACCATTTCCGTTCGTCGTGCTTGTAACTAGGAGCGTAATTCACCGAGGTAGTTACAATTGGTATCAGAGCCATCCCGCCCTTCAGGGTCTCAGCCAAATGGTCGTTGTCAGTTTAGCAAATATTTTTGGTAGCTATGTATACTAGGGAAAAACAAAACGTGAGAGTAGGACTGCTTCCATTTTTCTTCTTACCCACCCACCCACCCTTTTCTGGTAAGGAAGTGTAACGTTTTCAATCCTCTTCTCAAAATTCAAACTAGGATTCACGTGTTCTGGGTTTCCGTAGTACCATAGGTTGTGTGTGTGTGTGTGTGTAATTCCTTGTCTATCTGTTGCATCCAATTTGTTATCACAATCTGCCTTTGGTTATCAACTGTTGGTACATTCCATACCGACAGGCTTTTGCAAGCCGACGCGATCTATCTAATTCGTTGTATACCGCCGTGATCTGTCTTACTCGTTGTTATCCGACGTTATCTTGTTTGGGGTGTTCATTTCCGTAGTCGCTAATCTTTAGGTTCATCGTGAGAAGAAGGTGTTGGGATATGTGTTCTACTTATTCATGTGCGGAGTAATGATTTGAGTGCGGGATGGAGTCGCGACCATACCACTACTTTTATCATTCGCTCTTGTATATTGAATTGGTAGAGTCACTAATCTTGATTCGTTAAGTGATTTTGCGCATCTATTGGTATTTTAATGCCGAAATTTGCGGAAAATTTTTCTTTGATATATCTGTGTACCACACTCCTTTTCAGTCGTAATGTATATGCTTAATATCTTCTAGGTGCTTTGAACTTTGTTGATATTTTAATATCATCTTAGTAAATTGTATCCTTTAATCTTGATTAATTCCATCTTGGTACTATTTTGGATTATTATTATTCTCCATCATAGTACTGACTTGTGATTTATATCAATCACATGATGGCACCACCACGCCGTTCTGAGGAGGACATACAACCTGAACTGGGGGCAGCGTTGTCAAGCATCGCCAATGCCTTGGCAGCAATGCAGCAGAACCAGCAGCGTTTTGAAGAAAGTGTCAGGAGAAATGAGTTTGTTACGCTACCTCCACCTCCCAAGCGAGGAGACATCAAAGCTTCCTCAAGTTCAACCCACGCCAATTTGATGTGTCCGATCAACCACTTGATGCTGATGATTGGTTGCGTGAGATGTCAAGGTTCTTTGGTGACCGCTGATGTTCTGAGCAAGAATGGGTAAAATGTGCAACTCACCTTCAAGGGAGATGCAGCTCGGGTGGGAGAATTACCTTAAGGCAAATCAGACCGGTTTTCAGCCTACTTGGGGACAGATTCTTTGGAGCTTTCAAAGAGCAAGATCTGTCGAAATTGTCATGGAGAGGATGAAGGAAGTGTTTCTCAACCTCAAGGTGGCAATGATAATGTCAATACCTACATCAGAACTTCATGAACCTTTCTCGTTATGGTGGCGATGAGATCTCCGATGACAAGAAGAAGCAAAGAGGTTCCGCAAGGGCTCAATGCATCGATTAAATATGCAATCACACATGCAAGGCCAGCGTCTTTTTCCGAACTTCAGCATACACTCTGCAGAAGAAGCAAGTAGGCAAGTGTTTGAGGAGTCAAAGAAACACAGCCGTGATGCAAGCTCTTCAGCTATGTCAACTCCTTCTAAGCGCCGTGTCCGGGTTCCCAACAACCCACCGTCGCTCCGGCTCCACCAAGACCTTCAAGCTACTGGCAAGGCCACCAAACTTCCTCCTTTGCTCCAGGGCTACAACCACCACCACTACCGAGCGCTGGCGGAGTCCTGCCACGTTGCTCCACGTCCACCGGTGCTTGTTACACTTGTGGAAACACTGGCATCAATATCGAACTGTCCGATGAAAACAAAGCTCTTCCTCCACCACCTCCAAGACTGCGGCAAGCTCTCCTATGGTTCGTGCACCACCACCTCGGCTCTCAACATCAACACCAAGCCCGGGTCTACTGTTGCTCGTGCCAACTGTGTCAACGCCGCTCAAGCTGAGCATGCACCTGGAGTTGTGATGGGTATGCTTCCCGTTAACTCAGTCCCTGCACGAGTTGTGTTTGATTCTGGTGCTTCGCATTCTTTTGTTTCGCATAAGTTTGCGCATGAGCATGATCTGGATATGGTTCCCTTATCACATCGTTCGTGGTACAATCTCTGGTTCAAACATGAGGGCTGCTCATATCAGCCATGGCAATCAAATTGAGATTGGTGGCTCTTCGTTCTCGGCGTCCTTAATTGTTCAGGCAATTCGACATTGATGTCATCTTGGGCATGGATTGGTTGACAAAGAAATGCAGCTGTGATTGATTGTGCTGAACGTTCGGTTTCTCACGAAGATTCCTGAAGGCCATATAGTCTATTCTCCAAGTCGACTCCTGCTATCCAGCTTTTCTTTGGCGGCTCGAATGATGATGCTATGGAAGCTATTGAGTGTTCCGTGGTCTGGAGTTCCCAGATGTCTTTCCCAAGAGTTGCTGTATGCCTCCGGATCGTGAGGTTGAGTTTGTAATTGAGCTTGAACCTGGAACGACTCCTATCTCCAAGCAGCCTTATAAAATGGGTCCTGCTGAGTTGGCTGAACTCAAACGTCAGCTTGATGAACAAGAGAAGTTGGGGTTCATTCAACACAGTACTTCTTCTTGGGGTAGCCCAACAATCTTTGTGAAGAAGCGAGACAAGACTGATAGACTTTGTGTTGACTATCGGGCTCTCAATGCTAAAACCATCAAGAATAAATATCCCCTTCCGCGGATTAATGATCTCTTCGATCAGCTAGCTGGAGCCGTGGTATTCTCTAAGCTTGACCTGAGAAGTGGTTATCACCAAATCAAGATCCGCAAGGAAGATGTTCCTAAAACAGCTTTCACCACCCGCTATGGCCTGTATGAGTACACGGTCATGTCTTTCGGTCTCACCAACGCACCTGCCACCTTCTCGAGGCTCATGAACTCGGTTTTCATGGAGTATCTTGATAAGTTCGCTAGGTCTATCTGGATGACATCCTAGTCTATTCTAAGTCAAAGGAAGAACATGAAGAACACCTTCGGTGTGTCCTAAACAAGCTTCGTGAGAACCGCCTGTATGCAAAGTTCTCCAAGTGTGAGTTTTGGCTGCCTCAAGTAACCTATCTTGGTCACGTCATCTCTGCCAAGGGCATTGCAGTCAACCCGGAAACTGTAAAGACAATTGTTGAATGGCTTCCTCCTGTAAATGTCAAAGAAGTGCGTAGTTTCCTTGGTTTGGCTAGTTATTGCCGCTTGCTCAGAACTTTTCAAGATAGCGAAGCCTCTTACCGATCTCCTCAAGAAAGGCAAGAAATACCTTTGGACTCCTGCATGTCAAGCAAGCTTTGAGACACTCAAAGAGAAGCTCACTTCCACACCAGTCTTGGTTCCTCCGGACACATCTAAGCCGTTCCAGATCTTCTGTGACGCCTCTTTGCAAGGACTGGGTGCGGTCCTTATGCAAGAAAAACAAGTTGTTGCTTATGCCTCTCGATAGTTGAAGACGCATGAGATCAACTATCCTACACATGACCTCGAGCTTCAAGAAGCTTGTCTTTGCTTTGAAAGTATGGAGGCATTACTTGCTGGGCAACCGTTGTGAAATCTTTTCTGTTCACAAGAGTTTGAAGTATATCTTCACTCAGCCTGATCTCAACCTTCGGCCGAGGAGATGGATTGAAGCAATCAATGATTTTGATTTGACCATCAACTACACTCTGGGCAAAGCTAATGTCATGGCCGATGCTCTCAGCCGCAAAGCTTATGTCAACAACCTCATGATGGAAGAACAACAACCTCTCTTGTGCGAGGAATTCCGTCAGCTCAACCTTGAAATTGTGGAACAAGGGTATCTCCTGAACCTTCTGGCTACTCCTCTCTTGGAAGAGAAGGTTCGCTCCTTTCAGCTTGGTGATCCGTACACCAGAAAGATCATTTCCAAACTTCAGCTTCCGAAGTATGAGTCCTTCCACGTCGATGATCAAGGCACGCTTTTCTTTGAACACCGGATGTTTGTTCCGAACTACCCGGGTTTGAGAGAGCAAGTTCTCAAGGAGGCGCATGATTCTGTTCTTTCTATCCATCCTAGCAGCACAAAGATGTACATGGACTTGAAAACACAATATTGGTGGCTGGGTTTGAAAAGATATTGTGCCAAGTATGTCTCGGAGTGTGATGTCTGCCGTAGAGTTAAAGCTGTCCATCAAAAACCTTCTGGTCTTCTACAGCCATTGAGACCTCCGGAATGGAAATGGGAGAAAGTAGAGATGGACTACATCACTGGTTTTCCAAGGTCGCAGAAGGGCAACAATGCAATCTTTGTTGTCATTGACAGGCTTTCTAAAGTGGCTCACTTCTTCCCCGTCAAGGAAACAATTTCTGCAATTCAGTTGGCTGAGCTCTATATCAATAGAATTGTCTCTCTGTATGGGGTTCCGCTTGAGATCAGTTCAGACCGTGGAAGCATCTTCACTTCCAAGTTCTGGGAAAGTTTCCAAAATGCTTTGGGAACAAAATTGAACTTCAGACAGCTTACCACCCTCAGCAAGGACAAGTTGAAAGGATCAATCAGATTCGGAGGATATGCTCCGTGCTTGCGTCATCTCCTTGACATGAAGTGGGAAGAATGTCTTCCTTATGCTGAATTCTCTTACAACAACAGCTTCGTAAAAGTCGAAAGATGGCACCATTTGAGGCTCTCTATGGTCGCAAGTGCGTAACTCCGATTGGCTGGGTGCAGTGAAAGAATATTGTTTGGCCCGACATTGTAACTCAAGCGGAGGAGAAAGTTCATATCATTCTTGAAAATCTGAAGATTGCTCAAAGTCGTAAGAGCAATTATGACAGGAAGCACACGGACATGGAGTATGTCCCTGGTGATCTCGTTTACCTTCGTGTCACTCCCATGAGAGGCACGCACCGTTTCGGTATCAAAGGAAAGCTGGCTCCTAGATACATCGGTCCATTCAAAATTCGTGGCAGAAGAGGAGAAGTTGCTTATGCTCTTGAGCTCCCGGAAAAACTCAAGGTCCATGATGTTTTCCACATCTCTCAACTCAAGAAGTGCTTCAAGGATCCCGGCAGGACCGTGGACCATGAGCTTATCAATCTCCAAGAAGACCTGTCTTATCAAGAACACCCCACAAAAATCCTTGAGATCGCAGAAAGAAGGACTCGCAAAAAGTCCATCAAGTTCTGCAAGGTGCAGTGGTCGCACCATTCCGTTGATGAATCCACTTGGGAACGTGAAGATGAGCTCCGTGCCAAGTATCCTACCCTCTTTGAGTCTTCTTCTTCTTCCTAGAATCTCGGGGCGAGATTCCTGTTTAGTGGGGGAGAGTTGTAGCATCCCAATTGTCTAACAATTGTAATGCTACTTGGTCTAGTAATTTAATGGCTACTTCAAATATATAATTGTTGCATCATAATTATATCATGCTCATGTCATCATGCCACCTTGCATTTGAGCATCATATAAAACCCTTTTGATTTGGTTCTTCTCTCTTATGCATCATTAATTGTATTTGCCTCTTGATATTGTATTTGGTTCTTGATATATTGTTTAAATGCCCAAGTTGAGTTGGGGGCATATATTTTGTTAACTCCACCACCTTTCTTATCATAACCCATCATTCCACCATTCCACCATATATGAGAATTGCAACTTATTTGGTTTTACCTCTAGCTCATATGTGTTGGTGTGGATCCATTCTACCTCCACATGCTCTCATATATGCACCATATTGTTTTCACATTATTGGTTTAGGAGAGCCACATGGCCACCTTTGCATGCCTTGTGAGTGGGACCCTTTTCCCTAGCTTCCATATGGATTATTATGGAATTATGCTCATGTTGGGATATTTTTGGGACTATTGAGCATCTAGTGGCACATATATACTAGCATGTCCCATTTTTATTCAAATATGGTCATCTCCATCTACTCCACATGGGGCATCCTTTCACTTCTTCTAGTTTGGCTTATTCCATATTGTGGGAATGCATATGTATAAATGCTATGGATATTATTTTGTTTTCACAAGATGAAACCTAGCATTAATATTATGCATGGGCCATGCAACCATCTCTATATTTTTGCCTCCTTTGTTTTTATTTGGTCTTTTTGAGTGGCTCATCTTCCACCTTCCTCTTTCCCTCTCTTTTGGCTTGATCTAGTTTGGTAGTGCTAAAATCCCCCTCATCTCTCCTCTCTCTTTACCATCCTCTCTAAACCACACCCCCATCTAACCTAACCCGAGCCTCCCTAGCTCTCCTCCTCTCTCTCGGCCTCTCTCTTCTCTCTACCTTCCTGGCCCCACCTGGCCACCCTGGCCCACCTAGCTACCACCCAAACCAAGCCCTAACCCGAGTCATACCCCCTCTCTCCAAACCCTAGCTCCAACCCTAGCTACACCCGAGCCTACCCCTCTCTCTCTCTAGCTCTCTCTGCCATGAGGGCCCCAGCCGAGCCTCTCCACCAACCGGCCGTCCCCACCTGGCAGCCCCTTTACCACCTGCCCCTGCCCTGGCCGAGCCCCACCCGAGCACGTGAAGGAGGAGGAGAAAAGGTGGCCGAGCCACCTTTTCCACCGCCCACTCCCGCACGACACCTCCCTCTCCCCCTCTGCTATCTACCACCATCTCCTGGCTCTCCTCTGCCTCCCAGATCCATCCAGGACGCCTGCCTCCTCTCCTCCCCTCTCCCATCACCATCGCCAGATCTCGACGCCAGCCGACGCCTGCCTCACCTCGTGCCAGCGGCGGCACGTCATGGAGGTGGCGAGACGAGAGACGACCACCTGCACGCGCCCTGCACCCAGCAGACGTGAAGGAGGTGCGCGCCCCCCGACGCGCCGGCCGAAACCCTAGCTCCGCCCGGCCTCTGCCTCGTCGATGATCGACTGCTCCCCTGCCCGATCCACCACCTTCAACAGCCTCACGGTGAGCCACACAACCTCCTAGACACCCTCGCCTTCGTCGTCGTTTCCTAGTCGCGCCGTACGCTCCGTCGAGCACCCTCTGTGCACCGGCGAGCGCGTGCGTCTGCTCGCTCATCGCGTCGAGGAACCTCATCTGGCCACGCAGCAGATCCCTAGCACCAACCCCCGCTAGCCACAGCGGTAGCCGCCGCCTGTGCGCGCTTGCCGCGTCACGAGTTCGAGCCTCGCACAAGGCTCTGGCGGCGAGCACCGACCGATCTTCTGACGCGGAGAAGAGGAACAAGACGGGCTTTTTGCGCTTACCCAACCTTTTTCTCCTAACTCATGGTCCGCATGAGCCCACCTGTCAGCCGTAGTACCACTTTGCAGATAGGCCCCTAGTTTAGCACCCTCAACTCAGTCCCCCGCTGTGCCGCGTGGCAGCCTCAAGACTCGCCCATCGTGCAGGGTCCGCTTGTGCTCACCCACTGCCACTTGCGTGGCTAGATCAAGCGGTGAGAAAACCTTTTCTGCGTTGTTTAAGCCAGACGGGCCCATTGTACGTGTCTGTCTAGAACTGGGCTGAGTAACAAAAACCTTTCTGTTTCTCTGTTTAATTCAAACTTTTTCAAATTAATTCAAATTCAAATTTAAATCTGTTTCCAAATAACTTTTAAAATATAAACCCAAATAATACAAATAATATATGTTTTGAAATCAGAAAAATATGAGGAATTCAAATATGCCCTTCAAAATATATTTTGAACACTTTGATTTTCAAGTTGAGTAAAATTACAATAAAATGCCCTTTTCCCTTAATTAATTAATAACTTTTGTTTTATAACTCCAAATTTAACAAATGATATGTCTAAAATGATTAGCTCGACGAGACCTTTCTGTTTATGCATTCCATGTTATGTTTTGCAGCATGCATCATATAAATATAAAGTATACAGCAACTTATTTGAGTATAAAATATGATTAAAACTCAATAAAATGTTTATTTCTTGTATTCTACACCTCACCCATGCCATGCTACTTTAATGCCATGCAAAGTGTGCATCATTCATCATGGCATGATTGTTTGATTGTCACATTGTATTCATATGCTTGTGCACTTTATTTATGTTGGCCCTTGTTTGTTTGGTTCTTCTTCGAATAGACGCTGAGCAGGGGATATATCAAGAAACCCAGGAGCACTACCCAGATCCTTCTCTCGCTTCAATCGAGCTGCCAGCAAGCACTACCACATGCTTGCATACATATAGTACCTATTGCCTCTATCTTAATCTTGCATCATTGAGTCAATGCATTAAACTGAATCCCAAGTCTTGCATCGCTTTACTTTTAAACCCCAATCAAGCTTGTTCCTCCATCCCATGAGCCATTACTACAGGAGTTGTTTGAGCCATGAGTCGTGAGAACATGTGTAGGGTATGTGAGTGTCTGATGGATAACGAGGAACCTAAACAACTTAACCTGAGTAGTAATGGGATAACTAATGAAAGCGGCATCGGTGAGCAATATCTGCTATTTGGTTTTTCATGCTCACTTGTGTCCCGTAGGACCCCGAGTACTTGATTCCTGTTCCTTGAATATTCGCGCTATCCACATCCGGGAGGCTTATGAACCCCCCTGAGCCAGAGCTTGATTCATTCTTATTTCTTGGGGCCACAATTAGTTTGGGGCTTTATTACTATTCTGTACTTATGCCATGCTTTACTGCTTAATTTAAAATTGTGCGAGGATGCACCTGTACTGTTTAGGTCCGTGACACGTTTTCGCTGTATCGACAAGCCTAGTCACACTTTCGGATTCCCAGTCGTTTACAGCCGTCCACACAAACCTTGAGTCCGTCTCGGAGTCGTCCAACTTCGTCGCGGGTAGCTTAATGGGGTGGCCCCCTGAAATATTTCTGAATCCTGTAATTGCTTTGTCGTGACTGCCTCGTTGGGTTTTGATTTGGTTTTTCCGAGGTTGATCGAGTGTGTGTTGCTATTTGTGCACCCCTGAAGGGTAAAACTTTCTGAATGCCGTGTCCGTGGTTATGGACGACTTGGAGCACAGTTTCTCGATCATAGACAAGAATAACTAAAGTACCGCTTTTAATTTGACTAAGTACCGGATTAGTAAATAGTGCAATTCTCATGGAATGGATAATAAAACTGCCAACGGATGGGGGGGTTGTTCGTCCGCTTCCTCGTGGCGAGGAGGAGGATGGATCTGTTAATATTACCGTTATAACTGTGTTATTAATTCACGGACATCCGCTCATCTCTGGTTAGGCGGATGGTTAGCAGTATCTATAGAATTGTTAGGGTTTATCTTTTGCTGCAATTGCGTCACCCTGTGTTGTGTCCCTTTAGAGGCATAAAGACTTGCTGAGTACCCCTAGGGTCTCACACGATAAATTGTTTGATTCAGATGAGCAGTAAGCTCGCAAGATGGATACCGGGTGGAGGAGACGGACGATGTGGGCAACGATCATTCGTGTAGAGATTCCGGAACGGGATCCGTGAGATCTGGGGATGTGTTTATTTATGGGGCATCTTATGCCGATTTGCTTCTTATCCGTACTCGGATCTTGTTTTCCGCTCGCTACCGATACTCGATGTTTGATGTATGAGGAGATATCCTAAACTATTATATCTATCTAGGATATTTGGATCTTGCCGTATGGCGTTGCAATATTTCTATTTCTTTTAGATGGAATGGCTCTGAGAACTATTGTATGGTGGCTTGCATACATACTCATTTGTGTATGTAGTTGATCCCTTCTTTTGCCGATTACGCCCGTTCTTGTCCCGATGTTTGGAAATGGTTAGGACGGCCGAAAGGTCTACCTGTGAGTGGCATTTGGGCCCCACCGTACTATTTTAACCATTTCCGTTCGTCCAGGCTTGTAACTCGGAGCGTAATTCACCGAGGTAGTTACAGGAGGCGCAACGGTGCTCATGCGGCGGAGGCCAGCGCGGTCGACAACAGGGAGGAACTCGGCGGCGAGCGGTGCAGACGAGAGCTCGAGGTCGTGCTCGAAGGGCTCGCGCGTGGGCCAGATCGGAGGTCGAGGACGAGGCAAGGAGGAAGGAGCGGCTAGCGGCACCCGCAGTCGCTGACGGTGGCCAGAGACGCTCGAGGTTGGGACGGGGATTGGGGAAGGAGGTCGGTGCTTGGGCGGAGCTCGTGGCTGCACGTGCAGGGCCAGCCTGAGGAGAGCGCGGCAAGCTCGCTTGGCGGTGGGAACGGGAGACGAGGAGGTCACGGCCAGCGCTGCTCGCGGGCGGAGGAAGGGGACACGGACACGGGTTGCCTGGGTGAGCTCGAGCTGGAGCAGCACGACGCTACAGGGCGACGCGGGGACGGCCAGGGACAAGGACGGCGACCGAGAGCCTCGCGGAGCTCGAGGCGGTCGGGGTTGCAGAGGGCCGCCGCGGGGTCGCAAGGAGGAGGTTGGCGAGCCTGCTCCATGCGAGGACAGGCGACGAAGGCGGACTCACTGGCGGCGGTGGGGGTGAGGATCACAGGGCGAGCGAGAAGCTGGGCTCGGGATTGGGGATACGGGGGTAGGTGGGAGACGCGGGGTGGATGCGGTGAGATCGTGGTGGGGTCGGGTTGTTGCACAGCGGGGGCGAGCAGGGTGGCATGCGTCTCTAGCGCGGGGTGCGGTTGGTGAGGCGAGAGCGGCCAGCGGGGTAGTGTGGGAGCGAGGCGACGCGACGCAGGGTGGCTCGCGTCTGGGTGCAGTGTGGCGTGCGGTGCACGGGAGGGTGGAGCGTGTCGGTCTAGTGGTAGGGATAGAACGGCAGGTGGGGCGTGCGATGTGGCCAGGGTGTGGGGTGGGCCTAGCTTCATGCGGGTGTGTGCTTGTGCGAGTGGAAGGTTGGCGGCGGCTGGATGGAGGGAGGGAGTGGCTGGCAGGGTGGTTAGGGTAGGGTTTGGATCTGGGTAGGTAGGGTTTATTTCTTGGGGGTGGCCGGCTGGGCCGGGTCGGGCCTGGTTCGGCTACCCAAAAATAATAATTTAAATTTTTATACATTATATAAAAGGCTTTTGTAATTCGTTTTTTAGACAACAAAAAATTTCAGACAAGCCTGGGGTTTTGATTCGAATGAAGACGGGGGATATTTTAGAAAACAAAATTAGGCTTTTAGAAAATAGTTTTAGACAAACCATGCATGATGACATGACAATGCGGTCATGATGATGCACAAAAATGGAAAGTTTCCTGGAAGAAGCATGGAGGGATCTTTTTGGTGGAAGTCACATATCAAATTAATTGATAACTATAAAGGCATGGCCAAATGCAATCTGAATTCAGGCAAATCTGCTTACTTCTGGACTGACCTTTGGCAAGAGGAGTGCTTGATGAATAAATTCCCTCACCTTATGTCCTATGCTAAGTCTACAATCATCAATGTTCATGATTTCCTTCATGCTGAATTCCTTGAAGATAACTTCCACCTACCTCTCTCTCATCAGGCTTTCTCTGAGTTTTTAGTCCTGGAAGAAAATTGCCAGGAATTCAGACATGACACTTAGGACACCCATGATAATTGGAACTATATATGGGGAACAGATAAGTTTGAAGTTAAAAAGGCATACTCAGCCATGATTGGACACTCACCATCACCACCACACTTTTCCTGGGTTTGGGCAACCTCCTGTCAAAATAAACACAAGTTCTTTTTCTGGCTTTTGTTACTAGACAGATTGAATACAAGAAACCTACTGATGAGAAAGAATTTCAACCTTCCTGATTACAATTGTGTTACATCAAACTGCATCACAGAAGAATCAACAAATCATCTTTTCTGGGATTGTCCATTTGCAAAAAAATGTTGGGACCATATTTCTAGAAACAGAACTGCAAATCTAACAAGATTAGAAGCTATTTCAAACATCAAAGAAAAGTTACATCTACCATTTGCAATGGAAATAATTATCATGACATCCTGGGGTATCTGGATTTGCAGAAATGAGAAGATTTTTAATGACAAAAGACCCACTTTTGATAGATGGAAAGAAATTTTCTACCAGGAAATGAGATGGATACAATTCAGAATCAAAGGAAAATACAAGGAGAAATTCAAAGCCTGGCTCAGTCAGCAATTAGATCAGGGATAGAATAGATTGTTTCAATTAAATAACTGTTTATGATCTACCTTAGATCATTTTCTCATTGTAACATACACATATATAATAAAAAAATTGCAGTGGGGATTTTCCCTACTGTTTCACCTCAAAAAATGATGATGCACAAAACAAAAACACAACGATTTTCTAGTAGTGGTTTTATCGGGTGCTAAGGGTGGCGGCGTACACCACCCCAGGCGGCTGGCACAGCCCGTCTTGGCCAGGTGGTGTGGGCCCCTGGTGGCCCTCCTCCGTCTCGTCTTCTGGCTCCGTGAGTCTTCTAGTGAAATAGGATTTTTGGCATATTTTCTGGGATTTTTCCTGATAGTTGATTTTCTGCACAAAAACTAGAATACCAAGGTAATTCTGCTAAAAACAGCGTCAGTCCATGTTAGTTGTATCCAAATCACACAAGTTTAGAGGAAAACAATAGCAAAAGTGTTCGTGAAAGTAGATACATTTTAGACGTATCAACTCCCCCCAAGCTTAGCTTATTGCTTGTCCTCAAGCAATTCAGTTGAAAACTGAGTGCGATAAAAGAAGCTTTCACAAACACGTTTGCTTCAAAAGATGTATATATTCTCAGCATATGATCAAGTACTTGGTCAATTCATAATAAGGAGTATGCAACTAAGTTTACTTAATAGTCATTGCAAGCTATGAAGAGATTCCAACTCAAAAATAATAAATAGCATGAACCATAAACATAAGAAACATTGCAATGCTCCTAAAAAGGTATGATAGAGTGGTATCTCGCTTGCCTTTGATTGTAGAGCAAACATAAATGCCAAGGAACCTCTGAAGTTCAAGTGAAGACTAGAAGTAAAGATATCAAAGATACAAACATCAAAGTCATGACACAATTAATCAAATTTCGAGACAAGCACATCACACTAAGAATGACAACTATGCTCTCAAGAAGGTGCTCATAGAATAGGTGGTGACTCAACAAGGGAATGAAAAGGTTTTGAAAAGTTTGAAAGGCTTCCAAATGCTGAAAGTATGGTACTCATTAGCTTTGAGCTCTCATTGCCCCTATCATAAGCATTTTTAAATGGTTAAGGTGAAAGTGAGGTCCAATCTGAGTTATATGCTTGACAGACTATAAACTACAAATCTCATGTCCCTTGAGTACGAGGGCCGCTCCTCATGCTACTCAACTTTAGTTACTGGTAAGTTCTTGTCATAGTAAATACATGCGTATCATAGAGAACCGCCAATAGGGTACCCCTTGCTCGATGATACGGAAGAATCCCCATATCAAAATGACAAGGTAAGTATACAACGAGCATCTCAGCAATATTCTTATTTACCATGGGAAAATGGTGCTTTTTTCTCCCTTTCCTCTTTTCTCATCATCTCTTTTTTTCTTTTTCTCAACAACTATCTCTCTTTTTTATAAGAAGAATGCTTCATAGATTGCTCATTATGGTTACGCTGCAGGTTTCCACCATGATTAGGCATGGATTAGACCGGCGACCCAGGCGTTTCTCTAACACACATACATAACTCCATGGACTTACAAGCTCCCCTTTTATTTCACACCGACGACATCCGTAAACAAAAGAGCATGATATCAACTGGGTATATATTTACAGGTGTTGAAAGCATTCCCCATGATAGCATGGTTCTGCTAATCTCCAGCCTATAATTTGCAAGCATATAACTTTCATGGACAGTCACAATGGTTCAGGTTTATTAAGTGCAAGAAATAAAGTGTTCCATCAAGTTCATGAGAGCTTTACTAACTAACTTTCTCATAACAAGCAAACATTTTATTCGGAAGAAAACAAGGCATACTGAATATGCACGTAAAAGCAAATGATGGTAATAGGTAGGTATGGTGGACACTTTTGGCAATATTGGTTTTGGGGAGTTGGAAACACGAGTAGAGCTCATACTCAGTGCAAGTGAGGGCTAGCAATAGTTGTCGTCGGATTGATGACAAGTACGCCATGAGGGGGTCCTCGAGGCATGCGGAAGAGAGGGGTGTGAGACGTACGGTGTTCCGGGACGGTGAGCACACAAGTTTACCTAGGTTCGAATCCGCCGGCTTTGGACGGATCCTACTCCTGCTAGCAATCCAGTAATACGGTAGAGCCGGAATATGGGTTACAAGGGTTTCGCCTGTGCGAGTTGAGGGTCTAAAGTATTGGGTGTGCCCTAAAGGATGTCCCTAGGATGGCTTATATAGATATCCGGCCCTGGGTTTACAGAAGAGATCAATCCGGCTACGTCTAAGAGTTGGTTACAGAGTACATCTTGAACTACAAGTAACATTATGGGCCTAAGTTGGTAAGTCTTCTGGGCCTTCCCGTAGCCGGATTGGACTCCATCTTTCTCCCTGACTGGGCCGCCCATGAAGCAAAGCTCTAACCCGAAGTGGGCTACCCTGGTCAGTGAGGAACCATGAGGATACCCGGAAAGTATATCCCCAACAGCAGCCCCCGGAGGCCTCCAAGATCCAAAGTCGGATTTATCATCGTCTAGCTTGATCTTCGGCTTGCAGAATCTTGAAGGGTTGTTGAAACTTCACAACAAAAAATACGATCCGGGTCTTAAAAATAAGTCGGACCTTTCAATTGGTTACTCGGATTTTCCAGCTCGTTTTTAAACTAAGCCAGAACTTGGTCTCTAACGCCACCTAACACAAGCATGGTCAAGTCACGTCATCTGACAGGCGTTCCGTCAGCTCGACCGTTGGTGGGTCCGCGGTCCGCGGAACTGAGGCGCCGTTTCAATGCATGCGTGGAGATTGAGGCGACACAATCATCGTGCGGGTCCTTCCCAGTTCTTTCCACGACGCGTGGCGGTTACACTGTAGCGTTTGCACGAATCTTGGCACAGGTAGGTGGATATAAGGGGTTCGGATTTCTTCTTCTCCTTTCCACCAGTCCTTTGCCGTTTCCTTTCCTCCCAATCTTCCTGCGCGCACAGAGCCTCCTCGTCCTCCCCCCACACAGCTCCAAGCGCCGCCCCTTTAAGGTCACCCTCTCAACGGAGGAAATGGCTTCATCATCTTCTTCCTCCGGTTTGGCGGCAGCAGCGGTAAGGCGGAAGCAAAGAACAGAAAGAAAGCTACGGGGAATTGATCCTCGCGCTTGACGAAGCAGGCCTCAAGAACGTGGAGAAGGAGGGCTTCTCGCCGCTGACCGGGCGGAGCGGCTCTGTGAAACTGCCCCAACCAGCTGACGACAGCGGGTCCACTTCGGCACCCATCTTGACCGAGGTCTGTCTTTTCCTCCCTCGGAGTTCTTCTCCGAGGTGATAGATCATTACGGAGTTCAACTCCACAATATTCCTCCGAACTCACTTCTAGAAATGAGTGCGTATGCTGCACTTTGCGAGGGCTTTCTCGGCATTAGGCCGAGTTTGCTTCTCTTCCGGTTTTATTTCCATGTCCGGAGGAATTCCATCACTGCCGGTGTTCCTTACATCACCGGCACTATTAGCTTTTCTCTTAGACGTGATCGGGCATATCCCAAAATTTCTGCCAGTGACTTGGTCAAACAATGGCCAGCCACTTTTTTCTACCATAGGGATATTCCGGCTCCCGGCAAAGCTACTGCTTTGTCGGCTTTTGTCGAAGGAGCCGCCACGACCTAGCCTTCCTGGGACGAGGCTGCTCCGGCTCTCACTGATGATCTGATCCTCGCTAAGAGGCGGATCGAATATCTGATTAAGCATAATGGTCTGAAGGGATCCGACTTGGTCCAGTGCTAGGTCTCACGTCGGATCCAGCCACTTCAGATAACGGGATAGATCGATGCACTCCATCACGCCTCTTCTAATCGACTCCTCCGTTAGCCCCAAAGCCTACACCACTCAAGGCTACATAAGCCAAATCAAATGGCTGATCAAGGAGCAGATCGAAAGGCGGATTCCGGAGGTTTCTCTGGACATGCACACGGCAGAAAACCCCGTGGTGCCGGTAAGCTTCCATCATCACATCTTTTATGTGTTTCAATCTTTGAGTTATACTGCAATACTGATATGTTTTCTTGTTTTCAGCTTGATGACATCCCCGAGTCGGAACTTGCTCCGCTCGAAGGATACCCTCCGGAGTTCTCTCAGGAGGTAGAAGTAGTTCCACTACCGGATCTTGCGCTCAAGAAGCGCAAAGCTCCGACAGTAGCGGTTGGCACAAAGGCGGTGCCTGTCGTGAAGAGGTAACTTCCAGTCACAACTTTTCCGCCTTTGTACTTTACTCAAATTTCTTTCCGAGATGTAACGTTTCCGACTTTGCTACCTTCTCAGAGCAAAATCAATCATCAAGGGCAAGGGGAAAGGGATTTCTTCGAAGTCCTTGCGTCAGACGAAGCTTACCATAGCTTCCCCTGCTGTGGCTCCTCCGACTCCGACCCCTCAACCTTCTGCAACTCCGGTTATCTCGTCGGATGCTGCAGAAGATCCAGCTCCTCAAACGGAGCCTGCGATCCTTGGGTCACAAACTGATGTCACCGTGGGTGTGTTAGCTCAATATAAGGGTGAACCCTCTTCGGGTAATGATCCCTCGTCTGAAGTCTTCGCTGAAAACCTCCTCAGCAATTCGGGTCTTGCGAAGTTTGGCCTGAACCAGAAATCTGCAGAGGAGATCCAGCGGCTAGCCAGGCAAGTCCTGGATAAAAGCCATTTATTCCCCGAGGAGGAAGTGCAAGAAGCAGAGGACGTCAAGTTCTCTGACCTTCTCACTCAAGTACGCCTTCACGATGAGAGGATTAGGATTGGCGAGCTTCCAACAGCCCCAGTTATCCCTCTTACTCTTGCCGAGAAGGTGGCCGCTGAAGTGAACGCGGGTTTAGATAAACTCACCCGCGAGCAATATGTAAGTCGGAATTCCAACTCTTGTTTTTTCCATTATGTTATATCATATCCTCTAGCCCCCAAGCATGAAGTAGGATATAAAATCCGAGTTTATGCTTCATTAGGATGCCAAAGAACGAACTAGTGTAGTTTCAAGGCTCGTGCTGATATTTAGCAAAAATATTAGCCCGAGTCTTAAGTAACTTCGACTTTGGGTATTCTGACTTACAGAAAGTATGTTCCTATAACCAGGAATTACTGACCAATGTCTGTGATAAGCGGAGAGAGATCAAAGCTCTCCGGCTTAAAAATGCTGAGCTCAAAGTAGCCAAGGATGAAGCCAAAGGTAAACATTCCGAGATTCAAACCTTGTCTTTGCTTTTTTTGTCGATTTTTTCTAAACTGTTGTTCTTTTTTGACTTACAGCGCTGCTGAAACAATCCATTGCTATGATTGAAGAGGCCGAGAACCTCAAGACCCTGGTGGTGGAGAACAAGGGACTTTGCCAAGAGCTGGATAAGCTCAAGGCAGATCATGAAAAGAGCATAGCTCAAGTCCTTGAATCCTCCTCCATGGCCACTGATGAGCGTGATCACAAGATTGCTGCTTAGGATAAAATAATCTCGGACCTCAAGGATGAGCTTGGCAGAGAGAAGGACATATCCCAGGCACTCCGTGCTGAACTCCAGAGTCTCCGGGAGGAGAAAACCAAGATTGACGACGTCATTTTTGGTACGTTCCACCTCTCTGACTTATCTTTTTCTTCGACTTCTATCAATGTCGGTTTTTTCTTAACTTGTTTTGTGTATAGGTCCTCTGAAGTTGACGGACTCTTCCTCGTCCGAGCCCCGCATTCACCGGCTTACCCAAGTCAGTGATCTTCTTCATGACTACCGCCAGTCCCTTGAGAACATTGGCGAGTCTCTCAGGATTCCGGACATGCCAAGCATGTCGGATTTTGAGGTGCGGGACAGGGCCAAGGAGATGCCGCAGCTTGTTCGGATCGAACATGTCCCACGCGAATCGCTGCACAGAATGCTCTCACTATGGTCATGAGCCACCATGGAAACATGGAGATATGGCAAGTGACCAGAGGGTACTGCAAGGTAGACGAAGATGGCCAGGAGCAAGACCTTCAAGCCATCATGCACTCCTATGCCGGATACGGGTGCCACGTAGCTGATCTGACCAGCTACGAGATTCTCTTCTTCACCCGCGTGGATACTCTGCCTCTTCTTGCAGAAGAAAATGAAGAAGTTTCCGACGATGAACGCACCAACTTGGATGCAGACATCTTGGAAAGATACCAAGGCAGAGTAACCAGCAAGCCGGCAGATCCTTCATCTCCTCCTGCATCATAGACCCGACATTTATGTATTATTCCGGAAAAAACCTGATGCGATTGTAAATATTAAGTACTATTTATTTTGCAAGTGCTAAGCTTTTGATCTATTCAACACTTTTCGGCTTTGAGATTTTTGCGTGCCTGAAATGTTTACACAAGCACTTGTATTTTTTCGTCTCTACTTATTGTTTATCTGGCTTTCCGCCTCGTTCATTTCGTGAGCCGGCTAAACCTTCCGCCGAAAACTTTGCCGAGCAATGGAGCTCAATTGCTAAACCAGTTTAAACTCGGAAACAAAGCCGGCTTCCAGTACCAACAATTCACTACTCGGAAAATGCCCGCATCCGGCAATCAGATAAATAACCAAAGTAAAGACTAGAAACTTTAGAGTTATACCCAAAGGTAGCAGTTTTAGAATCGGAAATCTAGACCAGAACGAACTTGAGCATAAAGTACTTTCAAGCATTTTGGGATTTTCGACTATGACATGATCATTCGGAAATAAGATGGTTTAAGAACTTCTTAGAAAAAACTTGAGGTAACCAACACTTTTATTTCTCACAGAACATGTACATATGTATAATTACAAAGAAGGATAAACTAAGAATAAAAGGGATGTAGCTGAGCAATATTCCACGGTTTGTCTAACTCATCCGGATTTGTACTGCCTCCAGCTCTCTTTCTCTTCTTAGTAGCAGGTCTTTCTTTGACTGGCCTCATGTTAGTTAAGTAGTACGATCCATTGTGCAATACTCGACTAACTAAAAAGGGCCCTTCCCATACTGGGGAAAGTTTGTGCTTTCTTTGTTGCACAAGCCGGAGAACCAAATCACCTTTATTGAAAGATCTATTTCAGACTCTCTGGCTATGATACTTGCGTAACTTCCGATAGGCTGTAGATCTCATTTCAGCAACGACGCGAACTTCTTCGACTAAGTCGAGATCATTTTGTCGAGAAATCTCGGCATCCTCTTCGATATACGCGGCCACTCTAGGAGAAGTATGAATTAAATCACTAGGAAGAACTGCTTCTGTGCCATAGACCAAGAAGAAAGGTGTGTATCCTGTTGACCTGTTCGGAGTTGTTCGTAAACTCCAAATTACAGAGGGTAGTTCCTCTTCCCAAGCCCCCGCAGCACGTCATAGTGGTGCTTCGAGTCTTGGTTTCAGGCCTTGTAGAATTAAACCATTTGCTCTTTCGACTTGTCCGTTAGCCCGTGGATGTGCGACTGACGCAATGTCAAGCCAGATATTTTGCTCATCGCAGAATTCGGCCAGTTCTCCCATAGAAAAGTTACTCCCATTGTCCGTGATAAGGCTATGCGGATAACCATACCAGATTATAACATCCTCGACAAATCTTTTGGCTGTTGCTCCATCACAACTAGTGACAGGTTTAGCCTCAATCCACTTGGTGAATTTATCCACCATCACTAAGAGGTGAGTAAATCCACTTGGAGCTCGTTTAAAAGGTCCTACAATATCAAGCCCCCAGACCGCAAAAGGCCATGTTATAGGTATTGTTCGCAGCTAATCAGCCGGAACATGAGCTTGCTTGGCGTACTTTTGGCAGCCTTTGCATGTCTTGAATAATCGTTCGGCATCTGCCTAAGCTGTAAACCAGAAAAATCCATGTCGAAAAGCTTTTGCCACTAAAGATTTGGCTACAACGTGGTGACCACACTCGCCTTCGTGGATTTCCCTTGAGATTTCCACTCCTTCCGAAGATACACATCGCTAAAAACCCCCAGAAACACTCCGTTTATGGAGCTCACCCTTAACAGTAGTATAGGCTTTTGCTCGTCAGATAATCTGCCGGCTCAACACCTCGTCTTTGGGTAATTTGCCATCTACCAAATAATCGAGGTAGGGTTGAGTCCACCTGGGAATTACAGCCAGAACTGCTATCAAAGGTGAGTCGGATTTGGTCGGATATTCCTCATCTACTCCCTTTATCAAAGGGACTTTGAGGTGCTCTAAAAATGCACCATCCAGAACCTCTTTCTGCCCAGAGCCTATTCGAGATAGTGCATCTGCTTCCTCATTTTCTTCTCGAGGGATGTGTTGAACTTCAAACCCTTCGAACAATTTAGATAGATCATCCACAACAACTTTATATGCTGCCATGTGCTTATTTGCATTATAAATATCCGAGACTTGCTGAGCAACAAGATCTGAATCTCCGTAACACATCAAACGTCGGATGCCAATATCCTTGGCAATCCGGATTCCATGCAGCAGTGCTTCATACTCGGCAATATTGTTTGTCGCTATGAAATGGATCTGCAACACGTAAAAAAGTTTATCTCCTTGGGGTGATTTGAGCACCACGCCAGCCCCCGAGCCCCCTCGAGCCTTAGACCCGTCGAAAAAGAGGGTCCAATATTCCGACTCAGGGAGGATCATATTCTCCTTTGTCTCTGTCCAATCAGCGACAAAGTCAGCAAGGATCTGGGATTTGATTGTTGTCCGAGGTTTGTACTCAATATCGAAAGCTGAAAGCTCTATGCCCCATTTGGCGACGCGTCCTGTGGCGTCGCTGTTGTTGATTATGTCTCTCATGGGAGCTTTGCTCACCACGGTAATTGGATGCTCTAGAAAATAGTGTCGTAACTTACGAGATGCTAGGAAAACACCGTAAGCCAACTTTTGATAGTGTGGATATCGCTATTTTGATTCTGTCAAGACCTCGTTGACAAAGTAAGTCGGACGCTGCACCAGGTGTTCCTGATTTTCTTCTGGTCTCTCCACCACCATGACGATACTAACGACCTTATTTGTCGCAGCAATATAAAGCAACATCGGTTCCTGACGTTCCGGCGCTGCGAGGATAGGAGCAGATGAGAATACTTTCTTCAGGTCTTGTAGTGCAGCTTCAGCTTCGTCAGTCCAGACAAAATCTTTGGTCTTCTTCAGGAATTTGTATAATGGTGCGGCTCTTTCACCAAGCCGGCTGGTATTCCAAAGAAGCATTTCTTTGGGTTAAGCATGATGTTGTATTTTCGTAGATTGGCGAACGTTTCCTCCAAGTCAGAAATGAGTGTTTCCTTCTTTTTGGGCATTACCGCGATATCATCCACGTATGCATGTACATTGCGTCCGAGTTGGTCGTGGAAGCAACGTTGCATCGTGCGCTGGTACGTAGCTCCTGCGTTTTTCAGCCCAAAGGGCATCATAACAAAACAGAAGGTTCCGAAGGGGGTTATGAATGAAGTTTTGACTTTGTCAGATTCCTTCATCCAGATTTGGTGATAACCGGAATATGCGTCGAGAAAACAGAGGAGCTCCGAGCCTGCCGTAGAATCGATAACTTGATCAATTCTAGGCAGAGCGAATGGATCTTTTGGACAAGCCTTGTTCAACGCAGTATAATCAACACATATCCTTAAATCACTGGTGTCCTTTTTAGGGACCATTACAGGATTGGCCGACCACTCAGTGTGGATGACCTCTTCTATGAATCCGGCTAACTCGAGCCGTGCTAGTTCCTTAGCTATTGCCTTACGCTTTTCATCGCCAAACCGTCGTAAGGACTGTTTGACGGGTTTAGCGTCCGGGTTTACATTTAGAGAGTGCTCGGCAAGTTCCCTAGGTACTCCGGTCATGTCAGATGGCTGCCATGCGAAGATATCTTGATTTGCTTGGAGGAACTTGACGAGCGTGCTTTCCTATGTGCTATCTAGGCCTACGCCTATCTGGGTCACCTTGGAGGGGTCATCATCCTTCAACGGTGCTTTCGTCGTCTCTTCTGATGCCTTGAACTCCGGATTTGGCTTGGTAACCTCCTTCTTCATTGCGGGCATCTCAGACGGATCTATGCTCTTCTTGATCTCCAGGTACTCCTGGGCGTGCAACACGGCTTCGGCAAAGGCGGCATTTCCATCCTCGCACTCTCGCGCTTTCTTTGGGTCTCCCCTGATGGTGATCACGCCGTTGGGACCTGGAATTTTCATCATGTTGTAAATGTAACACGGACGAGCCATAAAAGCCCAGTAAGCCGGACGTACGAATATAGCGTGGTATGCGCTCTTGAACGGAACCACTTCGAAGGAAAGTTCCTCCGTCCGATAATTCTTTGGAGTTCCAAAGGTAACATCCAAAGTGATCTCTCCCAGAGAATTAGCTTGTCTTCCTGGGACAACTCCGTGAAAAATCACAGAGCTATGGTTCAGCTGGGTCTTCGAGATCTTCATCCGGCGTAGCGTTTCAACATAGAGAATATTGATGCTGCTACCACCGTCCATGAGGGTCTTGCAGAAACCATAACCGTCAATAAGTGGGTTGACGATTAAGGCATATTTTCCTCGCCTGTGTAACTTAGGCGGATGATCATCGCAGTCAAACGTGATTGCCACTTCCGACCAGTCCAGATACTGGGGAACAGCCGGAACTATTGCATTGAGTTCGTGTAGAACTGCTTTCTTGACCTTTGCTGGTTGAGATCCGAGGAAGGTGACATAAGTTTCCTTGGTGGGAAAAGTATTTTTCCCTTCCGATTTGGGATTTGAAGCATCAGCTTCCTCCATGTCGGAATCTTCGTTGGTCTCTTTGTCTTTTTCGGGATTTTTCTTTCCCTTCTTCCGCTTAGCTTTGTAGCCCGCGGTGTCATCTCTTTTGATGTCGTCATTGAAACGACATTCAGCGTTGGTGTGGGACGAGCCCCCATTGGCGTCTAGGTGATGCACACATGGGTTATTGGCAATGTCGGCCTAAGAGTAGGTTTTGCCTGGTTGTTGTTCTCCTCTACCTTGGACCCTTGATGTCCCACGGCCATGCCCGCAGCCTCCGCCACGTCCTCCTCGTCCTCCAGACCCAGAAACAGTAGTAACTACTGCTGTTTCCGCGTTGGGTTTTTCTTCCGAGGTATTTTTGCGCTTCTGAGCTTGTTTCTTTGGTTGTTTTGCCGACCGAGGCATAGCTAGGGCATTGAGTAGTCCTTCTGCATCGTCATCAGCATCTGCATACTTGTTCGCTATTTCTATCATCTCTCCCAAATCGATGACCTTGTCACACTTCAAGCGATGGCGCAGTAAACCAATAGGGAGACCTGCAATGAAAGCTTCAATCGCAGTTTGATCATTTACTCCTTCGCAGGAGTTCTTGGTGTCGATCCATCGTCCGAGGTAATCTCGACAAGTTTCTCCGGCTTTCTGGGTGCAACACTGTAGGTCTCCAACCGTACAGGGCCTCCGATATGTGCCTTCGAAATTCCGAAAGAACGCGCTTTACAAATCATACAAGTTATGGATGGTGTTTGCCGGAAGTTCATTGAGCCATGATCGTGCCATCTTCCGCAACATAAGTGGGAGATATCGGGTTGCGACCAGGCTGTTTTCGCCTTTGGCAATGCAGCAAGTTTGGAAGAAATCCTGTAACCAGGTGTCTGGCCGAGCAATGCCGTCATAGGCTTGGATATGTCTTGAGATAGCAAATCCTTCCGGGAATTTTCTAGCTCTGATGCGTGGTCCGAAGCACTTTGGGCCCATGTACACATCATAGTTTTCATAGCGCCGAGCCTCTATGTTGGAGTTGATCCTGTGCCTTGCGTCGTTCGGGGATAGAGATTGTCCCGAATGCCGGCTGTGGCTACGGTGCCGTGGAGCCGGACTTCGGCTTCTACCACCACCTCCTCCGCCATGTCGTCCTCCTTGCCCTCCATGGGGGTCGTTGTGATGACTGTGAGGTGGAGAGGATGGGGCAGCTGGATAGTTTCCGGCTGATCGCCGGCCTCCGTCTAGAACGTCATTACTCCGGTTCCGGGGAGGATCTTGACTGTGACGAGCCCCCTGCCGGCTTGTACCAGCATGGTTTCCGTCGTTTCTTTGTCCGTCGTTCCCACCATGGTGAGGCTCAGCCGGACGGTTTTCATGTCTAGGAGGTGGCATTCTCTGACGATCCTCCTCCCGACGTTTCTCCTTATCTTCTCCCCTTTGATCCTTAGATTCTCGTCGGGGAGGGTTCGTCGGATTCAGGGCAGCGATGGCGTCTTTTTCGGCTGCTGGGGCGACGTTGCTCCAGTTACGCGAAGTTTTGTGATGCTGTCCTGAAGATCCGGTTCTTGAATAACTGTCTTCCCTGTGTTCGGGGTGATGGTACTACGCCCGAACGTAATGGGATCTTACGCCAGCCCATGCCGGATCTGTGCGACACTGGTCAGAATCCGAGACCAGTTTTTGACTTCCGGAGATGGCTACCTTTTGCTGCTCCAGTCCCTTGTTGAGTAGCTTGATACCCAAACGGATCTCCTCTGGTCCTGGATTAGCCGATAGAATTTCTCGGGCTGCCACGGTATTTTGTACTAGTGTTGGGTATACCCAATCTCCGTTGCTATCTTTCTGTGGCTTCCCCATCTCATCTCCAAAAAGGACGGCACGGACACGTGGGAATTGGTTGTCATCTATGTGACGCTTCCGTGTCTTCTGATGTAGACGAGACATGTATTCCTTGTTTGACATGCGTTTCTTCTCCACCTCGATGTTTTTGGCTTCATCGAGGAGTTGTTGACGATGCGCTTCTAGGGCTTGCGCCCTTTCGTCCAGCTCATCTGCAGTAAGTTCTGCAGCTGTAGGGATAGTGTGGTTAATGCGGCATCGATGAGTTTACACGCACCTTCAGTGATCACGTGTCCATCCACCGATGCTTCTTTTTTCAGCTCGTCTAGGATAAGTACTCCATCCGAGTCTTCCTCGTATTCCTCGGTAATCACCTCCTCTGTCAGAGGGTCTTTTGCCGGGGTCTTGTTTTTCTTGTTCTTCTTCTTTGCCTTCTTAGCAGTGCCGGTAGCAAAGACGACTTTGGGTCCCTTTCCCGGAGTCAAGCTCTGATCGGCACTTTCGGACATCTGGACCTCAGGATTATCTCCGACGTCCATGTCATCTTGTGTTTTGGGAGAGTGTTCGCCGGATCCTTCATCCATGGCTTCTCCTTCTATAACACCCTCGAATCGGCCCTATGCAAGTTTTAGCCCTTTCCGCCAAACCCGCATAGAGACGATTCCAGGACGCCCACCAGGCACTTTCGTGCGGGTGGAAAACAAAGTAATACCATTGCACAACAGTCCTCGATGGGACCCACAGAACAGATATATGTACAACAGCGACTCCATGAGTCAAGAATACAGATATAATATACAAAGATCCAAATCACCTCGAAACGATAGAGCGTCCGACTACGGACAAGATGCAAATGGGGCTAAGAGCCCTGAAGAATAACCAATGGCATCCATAACCCTGCCCAGGCCAAGCCGGAAGGGTAACCCTGCTAACAACGTCGATCTCAAACCTGCTAAAACAAAAGGGGTGCCGACAAAGGGCAAAGGAAAAAGAGGAGTGTCAGTGCTGAGGCTAGTACACAGCGAGGCTAGAATTCGGCGGCTCTTGCCTATATACGTATGGTGGACTGAAGCGGCAGCGCAACAGCATTAAACAACCTATAGAGACTCGAGACAACTGGCGGTTATCAGAGAGGGGTAAGAAAGACCTATTCGGATCCAACCTGAAGCTAACACCAAACAAACCCATCCTGGTATTTCCCCCTCGAGTCCAAACGAGGAAGTCGGACCAAGGAACTCACACAGTTGGCAAGTTTACTCATTCCATTATAGTTGCAGCATTTACTAGTCAGATGTAAGTATGATAACATAAGTAGTGGGCAATTTTAATCACCATTCCGTTATAGTAGGAACATTTACTAGTCAGATATAATTGTCCTGAGGAATCCCAAAACCCAACAGTTGTTGGCACTTTTATCACATTCCATTGGAGTTACGATACTTACTAGGCAGGTATAGTATGACATAGATCATCATAGATCCACCAGTTGCTGGCATTTTTATTATCCATTCCGTTATACTTGAGCTGATTACTAGTCACATATTAAGTCAAATTTATAGCACTACTTTAGTTATGCTTGTCTATGATCGAGATACTGTGCTCCAAGTCGTCCATACCCGCGGACACGGCTTTCAGAAAGTTTTACCCTGCAGGGGTGCACAAATAGCAACACACACTCGATCAACCTCGGAAAAACCAACTCAAAACCCAACGAGGCATTCACGACAAAGCGATCACAGGATTCATAAAATATTTCAGGGGGCCACCCCACTAAGCTACCCGCAACAAAGTTGGCCGGTTCCGGAACGGACCTAGGGTTTGTGTGGACGACTGTAAACGACTGGGAACCCAAAAGTGTGACTGGGCTTGTCGATACAGCGAAAACGTGTCACGATCCTAAACAGTACAGGTGCTCCACGCACAATCTTAAATAAAGCAGTAACATAGCATAAGTACATGATAGTAATAAAACCCCAAACTAGTTTGTGGCCCCAAGAAATAGAAATGAATCAAGATCTGGCTCAGGGGGGTCCATAAGGCCTCCCGGATGTGGATAGTGCGAAAAATCAAGGAACATGTATCAAGTACTTGGGGTCCTACGGGACACAAGTGAGCGTGGAAGAACCAAATAACATCTATTGCCCACCGATGCCTCTACATTAGTTATATCTAGCCATTTAATAGTTGTAATTAAAGACATGATCATCTCCACCACTAAACATCTCCACCATAAACATCTTCCATCATACCAACAACTGTGGTACTCGACAACACGAGTTCGCACCTGAGCAAGCAACTACGACTCGCAAGGCCAGCTATCTACCAAACACAGGTAATAGGAGGTGTCCAAGACAATATAGAGGCTGCACGGGATATAACTGGTGCACGGAAACTAAAGCATCGTGACACGGATAGCAATAGATCAACAGGAGGAAATAAAGACTATAAATGCAAAATAGGTAGAAGGGGGAGAGATGCTCGCCTAGGAAAACACTGCCGAAGGTTCATATCCGGAGAACTTGTCGATACTCGCATCAACTCATCGGCCTAATCCGCGAAGAAGCAAAGCACTAGAAGAAACATCGGATGCAATATTTAATACTACGGCAGAAGATCCGGCATGATTATGATATGATGCATGGCATGGCATAGATGCGGTACAATTAGGCAATATTAAGCGGAACCGGGATCCCGACAATTAATTAATAGGTTCAAGTTATTTAGAAGCCCAGCAAATTAAATGTTGTATTAACAAGACAAAACATGGCATTGGTTCGCTACACAAATTTAAATGGGGCCAATATAAGACTAGAATAGCCGTCATATAGTCTCCATTTTTAATTATTAGATGAATCGACATAATGTCCCCGAACCACATGATGAGATGCAAGCATGAATATTTAAATAGGCAGCAAGATATATTATATTATAAAAATAGAGGTCTCGAATAGGGGTCACACATTGGATCGACGATCTTGGTGTTCACCGAGGGTCGATGGGGTTCGGGATCGGCCTCGACGGGAACGTTCTCGGAAACGGAAGGTAGATCTTGTCGCATCTGTGTCTTCGGGTTCGGTCTTCGGGTCCAGGTAGAAGAGCTCGTCGTCCCGGGGCCTCGGTCATCGCATCCGGGAAGAACTTGTCGGTTCCAGGTTCCAAGTCGGCATACTCGACATCCGTGACGGAGAACTCGGTGTGCTGGGATGAAGCGCTTGTCGTTCCATGTGGCGATCTTGGCGGTCATCGGAAGAACTCGGCGATGTCTCCACTTTGCAGCCTCGACCATCGTGTACGAGTCGAAGGTCTTGGCGTTTCCTTGTTCACGCGGGCGAATGGAGATCTTGTTGAGGGGGGGGGGTCTTGTAGTGCATGTGATCTTGTTTGGTCTTGAGCAACCCAACACCATAGCATAGCGCCACCAACAGAACAACATCAAAACGGAACAGAGACACGCATAGCTGCGACAGGACACAGGCTGGTAGCAGAGCAGACCAAAAGGGAGGCACCGGTGACTGATTTCACAGGCTTGAGCAACAAAGCCGAGCCCGGCTTGACTAGAGGACCTCAACGGAGGGTAGCACACCAAGAGAGAGGGCGCATGCCTGTGTCCACGCCAAAGCAGACGGGCAAGCGCGACCCGGGATGCGAACGCACGAGACAGGGCATGGCGGAGGATGATGCATAGCGGCGGTTGAGGAGGGACGACTAAGGCGGGGTAGCAGAGGGCGGAGACGGAAAGGTGGCGAGGTCGGCGTGGGGAACTCGAGAAGGGTCGCAGGGAGGCGGCGGAGGTGCCCGCAGGCGGCGCTGTTGCTCGCAGGGCGCGGGGAACCAGAGTGACGGGGCCGGCGCGAGAAGGGGATGGAGGCAAGGGCGCTCGGGAGATCGGCCAGAGCAAGGGCCGATGGAGCAGCACACATCGGGAGGCAGAGATGGAGCATAGGAAGGGCACCGCGTGGGGGTCGTCGACGGCCGGAGCGACGACGAGGGAGAGGCGGTGGTGGAGAGGCGAGGCCAGGCGGCAGGACTCGGCCCGAGGCGGCAGCAGGACTTGGGGATGGAGGAGTAGCTGGTGGCGGGGATTGCGGGGTGAGGCGAGGGAGACGACGCGTGGGAAAGGGGAAAGGAGGACGGCGTCGTGGTGGGGCCGCGGGGTAGGTGGCGATCGGGTTGGAGGAGGGGAGCGTGCGGTCTGGGGCAATGGAAAGGTGGCCTCGGGAGGGGCGCACATGGCACTGGCAGGTGGGGGCCAAGCGGGCGACCGGTTGGTGTGCATGCTGGGGGAGTGGGGTTAGGCGGGGTGGGTGGTGATGGGGTGTGGCGGGAATCCCGGCCAGGGGACGTGGAGGAGTGGGTCAGGTGGGGAGGCTGTCGGTGGTGGGTGGGGCCAGCAGGTGGGAGCGGGCGGGAGATTTGGGCGCCGAGCGCACGGAAGGAAAACGACGGCTGGGGGAGGGAGTTGGGAAAAGGTTGGGGTGTAGATAGGGTTGGGGTAGGACTAGATTTTTATTTGGAGGTGGCTGGCTGGGCTTTCGGGCCTGGCGGGCTGCCTCCCAAAAATAATCTAAAAACAAATTTATTTATTTTTAACATGGCTTTTGTAATCCGTTTTTAGACAAAGAAAAATATTCCGGACAAGCCCGGGGTTTTGTATTTGAATAAAGATGGAGCTTATTTAGAAAACAAAACCAGGTTTTTAGAAAATAGTTTTAGACAAAACATATGCATGATGATGATGCTCAAATGCAATGTGGCATGATGACATGAGCATGCGATCATGATGATGCAATGCACAAAAACACCGCAATTTTCTAGTAGTGGTTTTAGCGGGATGCCACAATTCGACACCACTAACAATGGATCTCGCCCTCGAGATCCGCCTCATGGTACCGGGAAGAAGGTCGGTGATCTGAATCTTCTCGCTTCATGTAGATGCTCGCGACACCACTAACAAAGGTTCTTGATCCATCTTGAAATCGGTGACACCACCAACAAGGTGTCGTTGTCCGTGATCGTCGAGGGAACACTCCGGGAACAAAGGGCGAAGGCAGAGGTATCAACAAATAAAGCCACCTCTAGCTTCCGTTGACGGAGTAAAATTGCTGGATCCATCGATTCAATGTACAAAAGCGAATGATAAGAGTAGTCGGATGGTGATCAGTCCATCGCGCACCCAAACCATTACTCTGAACACAAATCGGAGAATTATGCAACCAACTCTCGGAACTAGACTAAAGATCTCGACAAGCGAGGTTCAGGAACAAAAGAGTGATGCAGACTCTGCATCGGATCTGACGTAGATGAGGTCGTCACGTCGGAAAACTCCGGAAGGCACAACAAGGAACAGAGAGAAGTCCAACAGATAAAGGACCACTCAGATAGCATGAAGACCGGAGGTAGAAGCACCGTTACCAAAAGAGGAAGTGAAACCCTGAAGGTATGACGGAAAACCCACCCTCGAGAAATCCTGGACTCGAAGAAGGTAAGAGAGCAGATTCAAAACACACAGAGGTAAGAGGAGAATAGCAGAGGGGTAATGAGTAAAATCAGACCTAATCAGATCTATCCAACCGATTTTGCAAAAATAGTTTTGACACTCTACTTCGGCCGTTAGCTAGGTTATCCTACAGGCTGGACCAATGGGGTATCGTAACTACTGAGGTCTGATACCACTCTGTAACACCCTCGAATCGGCCCTATGCAAGTTTTAGCCCTTTCCGCCAAACCCGCATAGAATCGATTCTAGGACGCCCACCAGGCACTTTCGTGCGGGTGGAAAACGAAGTAATACCATTACACAATAGTCCTCGATGGGACCCACAGAACAGATATATGTACAACAGCGACTCCTTGAGTCAAGAATATAGATATAATTTACAAAGATCCAAATCACCTCGAAACGATAGAGCGTCCGACTACGGACAAGATGCAAATGGGGCTAAGAGCCCTGAAGAATAACCAATGGCGTCCATAACCCTGCCCAGGCCAAGCCGGAAGGGTAACCCTGGTAACGACGTCGATCTCAAACCTACTAAAACAAAAGGGGTGCCGACAAAGGGTAAAGGAAAAAGAGGAGTGTCAGTACTGAGGCCAGTACACGGCGAGGCTAGAATTCGGCAGCTCTCGCCTACATAGGTATGGTGGATCAAGCGGCAGACAGACTAAACAACCTATAGAGACTCGAGACAACTGGCGGTTATCAGAGAGGGGTAAGAAAGACCTATTCGGATCCAACCTGAAGCTAACACCAAACAAACCCATCCTGGTATTTCCCCCTCGAGTCCAAACGAGGAAGTCAGACCAAGGAACTCACATAGTTGGCAGTTTTACCCATTCCATTATAGTTGCAGCATTTACTAGTCAGATGTAAGTATGATAACATAAGTAGTGGGCAATTTTAATCACCATTCCGTTATAGTAGGAACATTTACTAGTCAGATATAATTGTCCTGAGGAATCCCAAAACCCAACAGTTGTTGGCACTTTTATCACATTCCATTGGAGTTGCGATACTTACTAGGCAGGTATAGTATGACACAGATCATCACAGATCCACCAGTTGCTGGCATTTTTATTATCCATTCCGTTATACTTGAGCTGATTACTAGTCACATATTAAGTCAAATTTATAGCACTACTTTAGTTATGCTTGTCTATGATCGAGATACTGTGCTCCAAGTCGTCCATAACCGCGGACACGGCTTTCAGAAAGTTTTACCCTGCAGGGGTGCACAAATAGCAACACACACTCGATCAACCTCGGAAAAACCAACTCAAAACCCAACGAGGCATTCACGACAAAGCGATCATAGGATTCATAAAATATTTCAGGGGGCCACCCCACTAAGCTACCCGCAACGAAGTTGGCCGGCTCCGGAATGGACCCAGGGTTTGTGTGGACGGCTATAAACGACTAGGAACCCGAAAGTGTGACTGGGCTTGTCGATATAGCGAAAACATGTCACGATCCTAAACAGTACAGGTGCTCCACGCACAACCTTAAATAAAGCAGTAACATGGAATAAGTACAGGATAGTAATAAAACCCCAAACTAGTTTGTGGCCCCAAGAAATAGAAATGAATCAAGCTCTGGCTCAAGGGGGTCCATAAGGCCTTCTGGATGTGGATAGTGCGAAAAATCAAGGAACAGGTATCAAGTACTCGGGGTCCTATGGGACACAAGTGAGCGTGGAAGAACCAAATAACATCTATTGCCCACTGATGCCTCTACATTAGTTATATCTAGCCATTTAATAGTTGTAATTAAAGACATGATCATCTCCACCACTAAACATCTCCACCATATACATCTGCCAGCATACCAACAACTGTGGTACTCGACAACACGAGTTCACACCTGAGCAAGCAACTACGACTCGCAAGGCCAGCTATCTACCAAACACGGGTAATAGGAGGTGTCCAAGGCAATATAGAGGCTGCACGGGATATAACTGGTGCACAGAAACTAAAGCATCGCGGCACGGATAGCAATAGATCAACAGGAGGAAATAAAGACTATAAATGCAAAATAGGTAGAAGGGGGAGAGATGCTCGCCTGGGAAAACACTGCTGAAGGTTCATATCCGGAGAACTTGTCGATACTCGCATCAACTCATCGGCCTAATCCGCGAAGAAGCAAAGCACTAGAAGAAACACCGGATGCAATATTTAATACTACGACAGAAGATCCGACATGATTATGATATGATGCATGGCATGGCACAGATGCGGTACAATTAGGCAATATTAAGCGGAACCGGGATCCCGACAATTAATTAATAGGTTTAAGTTATTTAGAAGCCCAGCAAATTAAATGTTGTATTAACAAGACAAAACATGGCATTGGTTCGCTACACAAATTTAAATGGGGCCAATATAAGACTAGAATAGCCGTCATATAGTCTCCATTTTTAATTATTAGATGAATCGACATAATGTCCCCGAACCACATGATGTGATGCAAGCATGAATATTTAAATAGGCAGCAAGATATATTATATTATAAAAACAGAGGTCTCGAATAGGGGTCACACATTGGATCGACGATCTTGGTGTTTACTGAGGGTCGATGGGGTTCGGGATCGGCCTCGACGGGAACATTCTCGGAAACGGAAGGTAGATCTTGTCGCATCTGTGTCTTCGGGTTCGGTGTTCGGGTCCAGGTAGAAGAGCTCGTTGTCCGGGGCCTCGGTCATCGCATCCGAGAAGAACTTGTCGGTTCTAGGTTCCATGTCGGCGTACTCGACATCCGTGACAGAGAACTCGGTGTGCCGGGATGAAGCGCTTGTCGTTCTGTGTGGCGATCTTGGCGGTCATCGGAAGAACTTGGCGATGTCTCCACTTCGCAGCCTCAACCATCGGGTACGAGTCGAAGGTCTTGGCATTTCCTTGTTCATGCGGGCGGATGGAGATCTTGTCGAGGGGGGGGGGGTCTTGTAGTGCATGTGCTCTTGTTTGGTCTTGAGAAGCCCAACACCATATCATAGCGCCACCAACAGAACAACAGCAAAACGGAACAGAGACACGCATAGCTGCGACAGGACACAAGCTGGTAGTAGAGCAGACCAAAAGGGAGGCACCGGTGACTGATTTCACAGGCTTGAGCAACAAAGCCGAGCCCTACTTGACTAGAGGACCTCAACGGAGGGTAGCACACCAAGAGAGAGGGCGCATGCCTGTGTCCACGCCAAAGCAGACGGGCAAGCGCGACCCGGGACGCGGACGCACGAAACAGGGCATGGCGGAGGACGATGCACAACCGCGACTGAGGAGGGACAACTAAGGCGGGGTAGCAGAGGGCGGAGACGGCGAGGTGGCGAGGTCGGCATGGGGAACTCGAGAAGGGTCGCAGGGAGGCGGCGGAGGTGCCCGCAGGCGGCGCTGTTGCTCGCAGGGCGCAGGGAACCGGAGTGACGGGGCCGACGCGAGAAGGGGATGGAGGCAAGAGCGCTCGGGAGGGCGGCCAGAGCAGGGGCCGATGGAGCAGCACACATCGGGAGGCAGGGATGGAGCAGAGGAAGGGCACCGCGTGGGATCATGATGATGCAATGCACAAAAACACCGCAATTTTCTAGTAGTGGTTTTAGCGGGATGCCACACCTTCTTCTGTAGCTTTGGAGTTGTACTCCTCTTCATATTTCGCGGAGAACTTTCAGAAATCTGGTGACGTCATCGATTCATCTGAGGATGCGGGTACGTCAGCGTTTGTTCCAATTGCCTCCAGCACCGAGTCGGTGTTTTCTCCAGCATCAGCAGAGCCGGATCCGGATCCCACGTATCCGACGAAGTGCGACGCGTGCCTCCTGAGGTACCTGCGGCTTTCGCGATCAGCCATATCGAAACTTTTGATGGTCTCGAGGATTGCATCTGTGCTTTCGCCTTGCAGTATCATACGTTTTAGTGTGTACCTTAGGAACGGCCTGTCTGTCTCGGCATCATCAGAGCCGGAATCAATGTCGTTGATATGCTCCTCCTGGATTTCGACTTCCACGGGTGGGTCGATCTGGGATCCGGCTCCTCCTGGGAGATCCACTCCAGATTCAACTTGGTCCGCTAGGTCTTCTTCAGGCTCGGGTTTCTCCACTTTCTCCGCAACTGGTGCGGGCTAGGTGGGATTAGGTTTTTCTGAGATCCGGAACTCTGCCGCCTCCGTGGACAAAGGGGACCCAGAAAATTCTTCTGCCTCTATCATCACCGCTAGGGTGGGTTGGGCAGGTTCAGCAAAACCGATGTAAACATTGATCTCGCCAAAAGACATGATTGTGTAGGCAGTCACGACCTCCCTTGCTGGAATCCAAGTCTCATCAAGAACGATGAGAGGGACATCGCTGGTGTAGAGGATGCGACTGACGGCGATAGTCTCGCCGATTCCGATTCTTGCAGATTCCGCACGGAACGCAGATCCGAAGCTCACTTTCCCCATGGTGGGTGCCAACTGTCGTTAGATTGATGACAAGTACGCCATGAGGGGGTCCTCGAGGCGTGCGGAAGAGAGGGGTGTGAGACGTACGGTGTTCCGGGACGGTGAGCACACAAGTTTACCCAGGTTCGAATCCGCCGGCTTTGGACGGATCCTACTCCTGCTAGCAATCCAGTAATACGGCAGAGCCGGAATATGGGTTACAAGGGTTTCACCTATGCGAGTTGAGGGTCTAAAGTATTGGGTGTGCCCTAAAGGCTCTCCGTAGGACGGCTTATATAGATATCCGGCCTAGGGTTTACAGAAGAGATCAATCCGGCTACGTCTAAGAGTCGGTTACAGAGTACATCTTGAACTACAAGTAACATTATGGGCCTAAGTCGGTAAGTCTTCTGGGCCTTCCCGTAGCCGGATTGGACTCCGTCTTTCTCCCTGACTGGGCCGCCCGTGAAGCAAAACTAACCCGAAGTGGGCCACCCTGGTCAGTGAGGAACTGTGAGGATACCCGGAAAGTATATCCCCAACAATAGTAAGGGAGCGACAAATGAGAGAGCAATAACTGTCATAATCATGCTTGCAACAAAATAGGACTAATCATGGCATGAAAGTGATTCAAGACCCCTGGGGCAAAATAATTCATCGAGGCTAAACTGATTATTGTTTCAGTCATATGCATGCATGAGCATGTGCCAAGTCAATTCAAGTGAAACATTCAGAGGAGGATACCACAATGTCATACCAAGTTATGAATAGAACAATGCAAGCAAAAATTCATATGACATGCTACAAACCATTAGCGAGCTGGAGCTAATCATAGGAAAGCAAGAACTACTAAGCATCCATAAATAACATACACCTTACATGAACAGGTTAAGCATGCCCACAATGATGAGTATATGTACAAAAATGAAAACAAATAAAGTTCGTTACCAACCTCTTACCACACCTCAAGTTGTCATTAATCCTCATTATTGCCCTTCACTTGTGTGGCTTGAATAATAACATGAACCAAACTCCACTAAGGACTGCTGAACCCTGCAACAAACTTCACAAAACCAAAGAAGAACAACAAATATTTTTGGTGTTTTTGATTTTTAAAGGCAAGAACAAAAAGGAAGAACAAGCAAAGCGAAATCTTTTTGGGTTTTTCGAATAATTAAGACAAAGCAAAAAGGAAAAAGCAAACCAAGGCAAAAAGAAAAAGAAGCAAACAAAGAGAAACAATGAAAATATTTTTGGTCTTTGTGTTTTAGAAAGCAAAAGTAAAGAAAGAACGAAATCTAAAAAGAGAACGAAACATAGATATACAAAGTACCGATTGAACATAATATGGAGATGAGTGTGATGTCGGTGTACCTCCCTCCAAGCTTAGGCTTTTGGCCTAAGTGGGTATCAATCCCAAGCTGGCCAAGATGGAGCGCCTCCGTAGTACGGCGAGGAGGTGCCCTCGTCCTGATACGAGCTCGAGGACGCCCCACCGTAGTGTGCAGAATAGTCGTAAGAAGGCACATCCTCCTGGTGCTGCTTGTGGAAACCAAGCAAGCAAAGCTGCTCGTCCACCTCCTCCTTAGAATGCAACCATGGCCTCCTGCAAATATTGAACAAAGTGGATTGTGGCAAATCGATTTCCCTCTTGTCTCCACTAGTAAACAACATCTTGTATACTAAACTATCCATACTAGAGTCAGCAGTGACAAAGTGATGCATTTTCATAGGAGTAAGATCAAGTATTTGTGGTGCCAACACAGTGTCATTAGGATCCACAGAGAGTTCTAAAGTAGCAACCATGCATGAGGCAATAATGCCCCCATAAATAGGTCCCCTAGCAGCTAGGCAGCGAGCAATGAGAGAGCCAAGATTGTACTTGGTATCATTATTAAGTGCAGCAGCGGGGAAGGCTAAATGATAATTAATGATATTACTAGTGTTCTCCCTACCAAGAATGCTAGTGGCAAGATAATAAGCAAAATATCTAAGAGCTAGGAGTTGAATGTTCCTTATCTTCACGCGCTGAGCTACGCAGTCATCGTCATTTGTCACACTTCGATAGAGCTCCAGCAAATCAGCGGGTCAACCTTGGATCTTCTTCACTGTCCCCATCATGTCTATACCTATAATGCTGCAAAATCTTTCCAATGACATGGTAATAGGCTGATTATAAATTCTGAAAGAAACAGTTGACTGATAAGGGGTGTTGGTGAAAACGAAACTCTCAACGAAAGTTTTGCTGAGCACGACATATTGCTCACTCTCATCTTCCATGTACGTGGTCAGGCCAACCCTCTGAACCAGTAGTAAGAAATCATTGAGGATCCTGATACATAGCAAATGTATCTATAATTTTTGATGTTCCATGCTTGGTTTTATCCACTTTCTTGTGTTTTGTCCACACTTTGGAGTACTTTTCATATGATTTCTTGGACTAACCTATTAACAAGAGCCATAGTGCCAGCTGCATGTTTTCTACTGTTTTTGGTTCCAGAGAAGTCAGAAAATGAATATTCTCGGAATTGGATGGGACAAAAGCCAAAGTGCCTATTTTTCCAGAAGTCATCAGATGCCAGAATACGAGACGGAGAAGAGCTAGGGGCCCGCCACACCACCTGGCCGTGCGGCCAGGCCTGGCCCACGCCAGGGGGTGGTCTAGCCGACCCCAGCACCCCCTCGGCCTCTCCTTCCGCCTATAAGATGCACTCGGGACGAAAACCCTAAGTACCCGATCAAAAATCCACGAAAGAGTTTGTAGCCACCTTCATCTCCATCCCTAGATCGGGAGGGATCTAAAGTTCTTCACGGCACCCTGCCGAAGAGGGGAATTCACCCTGGAGGCCTTCTTCATCACCATGCAAGCCACCGGTGTGATGCGTGAGTAGTTCATCCTTGGACTACGGATCCATGTAGTAGCTAGATGGCTGGTTCTACTCCTTTGTGCTTTCATGTCTAGATCTTGTGAGCTCCGTTCATGATCAAGATCATCTATTTGTAATTCTGCATGTTGTGTTTGCAGGGATCCGATGGATATTGAGATGCTATTTCAGATTGATTATTGATTCTATCATGTCTTTGTTATTTGTGATCTTGCATGCTTTCGTTGTTAGTAGCTATCTTTGCCAAGTAGATGCTAGCAACTCCAAGAGTTAGTATTTATGCTCGATAGTGGGTTCATGCCTCTGGTAATCTGGGGAAGTGACATAAATCTCTAAGGTACTAGATGTGTTGTTGCTACTAGGGAGAAAACAACAATCCTTTGTTCATAGAACAATCGTATTGTTTACATTACATGCAATTCGTAAAGCAATAATCTGTTGCTTGCAACTTAATACTGGAGGGGGTTCGGATGATAACCTGAAGGTGGATTATTACTCATAGATGCAGTTGGATGGCGGTCTATGTATAATTTTGTAATGCCCAATCAGGTTCCAAAGGAGTCAAGATGATTAGTATATGCATGTATTGCTTTCTCGATGTTTGTCAATTGCCCTGCTGTAATTTGTTCACCCAGCATGTTTGTTATCTAAGGAGAGCCACCTCTATTGAACTATGGATCCCGGTCCTTTTCTTTTACATACAATCTATAAACTATTTACTGCTTTGTGTTTACTTTCTACAAAACTATTACTTCCTTCTATTCGATACGTTTAATCCTTTGTTTTCAGCAAAACATGGTGAGATTGACAACCTCATCGCAAGTTGGGGACATAGTTCTGTGGTTGTGTTGTGTAGGTCTCCACGTTGCTACTAGCACCGGTAGTGCGCCCTGCCAAGGCTCAGCTAGCAACGCCTTTGGGGTGTTTCCTTGCTCCTACTGGTTCGATTAAACCTTGGTTTCATAATTGAGGGAAACTTGCTGCTGTGCTGATCATACCTTCCTCTTGGGGTTCCCAACGAGCTCTACATCAACACCGAGCCATCAAGCATTTTTCTGGCGCCGTTGCCGGGGAGTCAAGGACATCTTCACAAGGGGAGTCCCTCATAACCAATATCTTTACTTTGTTATTTTTGTTTTGCTTAGTTTCTTTTTGCTTTGTTTGCTTGTTTTGTTTTCAAAAACACAAAAAATTAGTTTTACAAGTTTGCTTTCTTTATCAAAAACACAAAAAAAATTAAGTCTCCTTTAGTTGTCACCTCTTCCTTAGCTCACCATGTTGATCCCTAAATTTACCCTGAAAGATCTTTCAATTGGTAGTGGTTCTATAATTGGGAAAGATAATATTGAAGAATTCTTTAATCATGTTAGTAAGCATGAAGATACTGAGGATATATCCCTTGTAGAACTTGCTCGAAACTATGAGATTGCTGTAGCTTCTTTAATTCACATGTTAGAAGCTAGGTTTGTTAACCTCAACCCCTTAATGCAAGTAATGTTTCTTAAGCTTAAAGAAATTGAGGACCCTGAAAAGAGGGATTTTATTCTAGAAACTTTGTTTAAGGAATTCTATGATGTTGCCAAAGAAGCTAGAAAAGTCTTTGAACGTTTCAATATGCTAGGCTCATGTGTAGATGTTGTTGGTACACGAGAAAAGATGAACAAAACTGAACCTAATGGGGAGGAAACTAAGATACCAATACCCTTTAAACTAGTAGCAATACATGAAGCCATAGAATAGAATCTTGATTGGATTGTTCCTGAAAACACTTTTGATGAAAATAGTGAACCTAAGAGCATGGAGACAGGATCCTCTAGAACTTATTTGGATGATATACCTTGCCTTGTTGAAGATATTTCTGGTATTGATCTTAATGCTTCTTCATTTGAGAAAACTTGATTTTTTCTTGCTTCTTATGCCTAACTTAAAGACGTTAAAGAAAAGTACTTATTGGGAGATAACCCAAAAGTTTTATATGAGTCTTGGAAATTATTACTTCAGTAATAACCGCTCCTTATCCTTTTTATTTGCTTTTTGTGCCAAGAGTAACCTCTAATGAGAGAGAAGTAATGATTGAGAAAGTTGCTGTCCTGAAACAGATTTATGTGCTTCACCGTAAAAATTCGTGTAAAATCTCTGAACGTCTTTTTGAGGCGTGATTTTTTGTTCTTCTGCCCCAGGTTGTTATCTAACTTACGTTAGTTCAATACTTTTTTATTTGAGCAACAGAAGGTCTTCGAAAAAATTCTTCTTTACCTGCTGGTCTGTTTTGACAGATTTCTGTCATTTTCTGCATTTGCTTCTTGTTGGTTCCTTTTTGAGTTCTTTTGGGGAATTGAGCTTTTTGAGGGAAGTGCTACAGTATCTAGTGTTCTAATGGAAGTTTATTTGGTGTTATAACTGAACCTTAAGACTTATTTATCTTGAGTGCACTAATGTTGCTAATAAAGATTGTGTGAAGTTTTGTATGAAGGAAAATTTTCAGGTGTATGGAAGGAATGAGTAATAAAATGAAGGATGGATTAAAGCTCAAGATTGGGGATGCCACGCGTGTCACCCAAGAAATATCCAAGAAGTACAAGCGTCAAATCTTGGGGATGCCCAAGGCATCCCCCTCTTCATCAATAAAAATCCCAGGTTTCTTCCAAACGCTTCATTTTTATTATTTCATGCACAGTTGTGTTGTTTTTGGAGCGCCTTTTTTTCGTTTTCATTTTGGTTTTTTGTTTGCTTGGTTTTCTTAGTTTTCTGAATTAATTGGTTGGACCCCCTCTTTCATACATTGGTTTGTAAATAGCTTGGTTTGGTTTGGAAAAGAGTAGGAAAGTTCATGCTTATGTGGAAAAAAGAGCTCGTTTTTGACTGTGGCCTATGCTCTGTCATGCCATGCTTGATATTGTTTTGGCTTTATGCTTAGTATTCTTTGCTGTAGCATGACTTGTTATGAACAATTGAGATTTCTTAATGTGCCTTGGATGAATCATGCGTTGTTTTAGCATATTAAAGCATAGTATAGTGGTATTCTCCTTTGATGCTTTATTTGGGTTGACTTGGCGCAGGCTCACACCATGTTATGACTATCTCAAGTCACCATAGCCTTTATGATCCTTTAGTTTTCAACTTGTAGTATCAGTTTATGCTTTGATCAATGATGTTTTGTCGCTCTGCATGATTATGGCCATTATTGCTCTCTTAGTTTGTCGCTCCCAGTCTTTTGCTAGCCTCCACAACCAGGTATGAGTTCCACTCATGCATCCAACTCCCTAAACCAAGTTATTCCAAAGAGTCCACCATACCTAACTACTATCTTATGCTATTCCAAGTATATTCATGCTTTTGTTTACCTTCCGAATTAAACTTGTTATGAGAAACTAGTGATTAAAGCTCTCACGAACTTGATGGCACACTTTACTTTTCTTGCCCTTAATAAACTTGAACCATTGTGTCGTATATGTTGTATATGCTTGCACTTATTTGTTGGGAATTAGCAGAACCATGCTTTCATGGGGAACGCTTTCAACATTGCACTTGGTACTTGTACCTAGTTGATATCATGCTCTTTTGTATATGGATGTCGTCGGTGTGAAATGAAAGGGGAGCTTGTAAGTCCATGGAGTTATGTATATGTGTTAGAGAAACGCCTGGGCCGCTGGTCTAATCCATGCTGACATGGTGGAAACCTGCTGTCAACACCCGTATTTTTAATCCCAGATGCCCGTTATGCCATACCTCGCAATCCCAGGATTACCATTTTTGCGAGACATAACGGATTGGATATCACAGTACATCATCCATTACAAACCATACATAAGGTCTTTACACAAATAAGGATCTCATGATCAAGTATTTAATACAACAAGCAGCGGAAATAAACGATAAGCGTAGCAGTGAGGTCCATCTTCAAGGGCACATGCAATGCTGACGAAGGAAGATAGTCCTAGTTATCATAGCCGTCCTGATGACCATCCTCCTAATAGTCTCCTTCATAGTCTGGCCATGAGAATAGCCAGGGACAAAAGCCATGAGTACTCTTTAAGTACTCGCAAACTACTATTAATAGGTACTATAGTTCTAAGTTAAAGTGCTAAATCTAAGTTTAACATGAAGTTATGTTTGAAACCTAAGCTGAGTTCTGAAGCAAAGAAAGATAAAGTAAAGTTCTAGAATCACTTAAGTTGGGAAGCTATTGTCATAAACACAACCCTGTTGTGGTCAAGTCAAGATTCATCATTCATTTCAAGTTATTTAGAAAACATCTGACAACGAAACAGTATGGCCATTCCAACTATCCATAACCGCGGACGCGGCTATTCGAATAGTTTGACACTCTGTAGAGGTGTAGCATCCCAATTGTCTAACAATTTTAATGCTACTTGGTCTAGTAATATATGGCTACTTCAAATATATTATTGTTGCATCATAATTATATCATGCTCATGTCATCATGCCACCTTGCATTTGAGCATCATATAAAACCCTTTTGATTTGGTTCTTCTCTCATATGCATTATTAATTGTATTTGCCTCTTGTTATTGTATTTGGTTCTTGATATATTTTTTAATGCCCAAGTTGAGTTGGGGGCATATCTTTTATTCAACTCCACCACCTTTTCTTTCACCACCTTATAATTCCACCATCCAACTAAATATGAGCTTGGCACTTATTGGTTTTACCTCTAGCTCATGTGGGTTGGGATGGATCCAATTCTTTTCCACATGCTTTCATCTTAGCATCATGTTGTTTTCACATTATTGATATATGAGAGCCACATGGCCACCCTTGCATGCCTTGTGAGCGGAACCCTTTTTCCTAGCTTCCACATGGATTATGATGGATTATGCCATGCTGGGATATTTTTGGGACTATTGAGCATCTAGTGGCACATACACACTAGAAAGTCCCATTTCTATTCAAACATGGTCATCTCCATCTACTCCACATGGGGCATCCTTTTAATCCTTTTTGCTTGGCTATATTCCAATTTTTGGGAATGCAAAATAATAATGCCATGTAATAATATTGTTTCCACAAGAATCAACATGGCAATAAATATTTTGCATGGGCCATGCAAGTGCCACCTTTTCTAGTATTTGGTTTTTATTTGAATCTTGAGTGGATCATCATTTCTCTCTCTCTATCTCTATCCTTTCTTTTGGCTTGATCTATTTTGATCTTGCTTAAACCCTAGCTTCACATCTCTCTCTTTTTCTTGACTTGATCTTGTTGGAGCTTGTCTAGAGCATGCTTGATCTTGTCATAAAGGGACCACTCCATCTATATCTCTCTAAACCCTAAACCATCACCTACCCATCTAACCATACCCCATCCTCTCTAACCATACCCCCATCTAAGCTAAACCCTAACCCTAGCATGTTACACCACCTCTCTCTCTCTCGGCCTCTCTCCTCTCTCACCACATGGTCCCCTGGCCCCACCCAGCTAGCCCACCTGACCACCCCAACCCTAGCTACCCTCATACCAAACCCTAACCGAGCCTAGCTCACCCGAGGCTCCCCCAAAACCCTAACCCGAGCCTACCCTCTCTCCCTCTCTTCTCTCCCTGCCTTGTGGCCCCTAGCCCGAGCCTGCCCCTGCCTCCTTGGCCTCGCCCTCTGGTCCCACCTGGAAGCCACCCCCCTGCCTGCCCTGCCTCGGCCTCGAGCACGTGCTCGAGGAGAAAGGCCGAGGCCACCTTTTTCCTCCACCACTTCTCCACGGCACCTCCCCCTCTCGCTGCTACCTACCACCATCCCCGGCTCCTCTCTGCCTCCCCCAGATCCGCCCAGAGCGCCTGCCGCTCCTCCCCTTCCTCTCCACCACCGACCTCTCTCTCTCGCCGGCCACCGTCGGTCTCCTCCGATCCCCCTCTTCCAGCCGGTGGAGTGACGATCGCTGGTGTCGAGGAAGGCCGTGGAGCTCCCCTACGTCACCCTGTACACGGAGCCGAGCAGGAGGAGCACCAGAGCGCCGGTACCAGCGCGAGCCCGACGTCCAAACCCTAGCTTCGGTCCGTCTGCGTCGACGCCGATCCCCTGCGCCTCGAGCCGAACCGACCACGTCGACAGCCCCACGGTGAGCCACTTAACCCCCTGGACATGCCCCGCCTCGCTGTACCAGACGCCCTCAGACACCCTCGACGGGCGCGCTACCGCCGCCTCCTCGCAAGAAGACCCCATCTAGGACCCAACCCCCTAGCTGCCACCAAGCCCAGGCCACCGCAGTGGCTCCGCCTCATGAGCCCTAGGTCCCGTGATCGATCCCCACCCCGCTTGTCACAAGACCGAATCATCACGCGGCGCAGAGAAGAACAACAGTGCATCGGGCACCCTTTTGCGCATACCCCCCCTGCGCATTTTTTGTTGCTCAACCCGCGCTCCCTCTGACCCCACATGTCGGTCTCTCTGGCGTTTTTACAAAAAGGTTCCTGCACTCTGTTTTCCATCAACCCGCAGTCCCCCGCCGTGCAGTGGCGTGGCAAGACCTTTTCGCCCTTGGCGTGTGGTCATGTGTGCGACCCCACTCATTCATTGGGGCTAGGATAACTGTGATGTAAGTTTTTCTGGAGCGTGACCCGCCAAATAAAGTGGCCCACTTGTCATTGATGTTGGCTAGATCTGTGCAAGTGAGAAAAGTTTCTGTCTATTCTGTTTTAATTCAAATCTTTTCAAATTTAATTCAAATTCAAAATTCAAATCTGTTTTAATATAACTTTTCAAATATAATTCCAAATTAAACAAACAATATATGTTTTGAAATCATAAAAATGTGAGGAATTCAAATATTCCATTCAAAATTTATTTTGAACACTTAAAATTTCAAGTTAATTAAAATTACAATAAAATGCCCTTTTGTCTTAATTAATTAATAACTTTTGTTTTATAACTCCAAATTTAACAAATAATATGTCTAAAATGATTAGCTCGACGAGACCTTTCTGTTTATGCATTCCATGTTCTCTTTTGCAGCATGCATCATATAAATATAATGTGTACAGCAACTAATTTGAGTATAAAATATGATTAAAACCCCATAAAATGATTTAATCTTGTACTTCACACCTCACCCATGCCATGCTACTTTAATGCCATGCAAATTGTGCATCATTCATCATGGCATGATTGTTTGCTTGATGCATTTTATTCATATGCTTGTGCACTTTATTTATGTTGGCCCTTGTTTGTTTGGTTCTTCTCTGAATAGACGCTGAGCAGGGGATATATCAAGAGAACCAGGAGCACTACCCAGATCCATCCCTTGCTTCAACTGAGCTGCCAGGCAAGCACTACCACATGCTTGCATACATATAGTACCTATTGCCTCTATCTTATCCTTGCATCATTGAGTCGCGATTGCATTAAATTGAATCCCAGGTATTGCATAACCTTTACTTTTAAACCCCACCGAAGCTTGTTCCTCCATCCCATGAGCCATTACTACAGGAGTTGTTTGAGCCATGCGTCGTAGAGAACGACATGTGTAGGGTATGTGAGTGTCTGATGGATAATGAGGTACCTAAACAACTTAACCGGAGTAGTAATGGGATAACTAATGAAAGTGGCATCGGTGAGCCATATTCGCTATTTGGTTTTTCAGGCTCACTTGTGTCCCGTAAGACCCCGAGTACTTGATTCCTGTTCCAAGAATATTCGCGCTATCCACATCCGGGAGGCTTATGAACCCCCCTGAGCCAGAGCTTGATTCATTCTTATTTCTTGGGGCCGCAAACTAGTTTGAGGTTTTATTTACTATCCTGTACTTATGCCATGCTTTACTGCTTTGATTTAAATTGTGCGAGGTATCGCTTGTCTTGTTAGGGTCGTGACCTGTTTTTTTATGTCGACAAGCCCAGTCACACTTTCGGGTTCCCAGTCGTTTACAGCCGGCTCCACAAACCTTGAGGCCGTCTCGGAGTCAGCTAACTTCGTTGCGGGTAGCTCAATGGGGTGGCCCCCTGAAATATTTCTGAATCCTGTGATCGCTTTGTCGTGACTGCCTCGTTGGTTTTGATTTGGTTTTTCCGAGGTTGATCGAGTGTGTGTTGCTATTTGTGCACCCCTGCAGGGTAAAACTTTCTGAAAGCCGTGTCCGCGGTTATGGACGACTTGGAGCATAGTTTCTCGATCATAGACAAGTATAACTAAAGTACCGCTTTTAAATTGACTAAGTATCTGACTAGTAAATAGTGCAACAATCATGGAATGGATAATAAAACTGCCAACGGATGGGAGGGTTGTTCGTCCGCTTCCTCGTCGGTAAGCGAGGAGGAGGATGGATCTGTTGATATCACCATTTATAACTGTTGTTATTAATTCACGGACATCCGTCTATCTCTGGTTAGGCGGATGGTTAGCGAGTATCTATAGAATTGTTAGGGTTTATCTTTGGCTGCAATTGCGTCACCCCAGGTTGTGTCCCCTTTAGAGGCATAAAGGCTTGCTGAGTACCCCTAGGGTCTCACACGATAAATTGTTTGATTCAGATGAACATGTAAACTCGCAAGATGGATACTGGGTGGAAGAGACGGACGATGTGGACAACGATCATTCGGTGTAGAGATTCCGGGAACGGGGATCCGTGAGATCTGTGGGCGGGATGTGCTTATTTATGGGGCATCTTATGCCGATTTGCTTCTTATCCGTACTCGGATTTTGTCTTCCGCTTCCGCTTGATACTCTGATGTTTGATGTATGAGGAGATATCCTAAACTATTATATATATCTAGGATATTTGGATCTTGCCGTATGGCGTTGCTATATTTCCTTTCTTTTTAGATGGAATGGCTCTGATGTACTATTGTATGGTGGCTTGCATACATACTCATTTGTGTATGTAGTTGATCCCTTCGCCTGCCGACACGCCCGTTCTTGTCCCGATGTTTGGAAATGGTTGGGACGGCCGAAAGGTCTACCTGTGAGTGGCATTTGGGCCCCACCGTACTATTTCAACCATTTCTGCTCATCCAGGCTTGTAACTAGGAGCGTAATTCACCGAGGTAGTTACAAGAGGTGGTACACTTTCACCACAAGATTCGATACATCTGTCAGGGATAACCCTGAATCATCATACTTAGTATACAGATAATCAAACATAACTTTCCCTTTACACACCCTAGTATAAGCACCTCTCCTATGAGCATGGCCTCCCAACCATGACCATCAGTCATCTTGGGCACTACATAGGTGGACATCATGAGAGGTAGCCTCAGCTCAAACCTCTCCCGTGAGGGAACTAATACTAATGCATATAAATTTCCAGCCAAGCCTTACCCAATTCAAGTAATGTGGTTGTACGGTAAATTTGGAATGGTATCGCATCTGAATCCAACCATCAGTTTTATAAAAGGGTTAAGGATCATGCCTCATCATTTTCATCATCATAAACCAGCTGTGTTCCTCAACACATGTCAAAATATCTCAATAGAATGACTCATCATTCCAAGGTTTTCACAATTCATTTTCACCAAGTGTTCCCATCTAAAGTGACTCACGTTTTTGATCTACTCTAAAATACTAAGTTAAGAGTGTTCACTAAGGTGGAAGGATGGGATCAATCTCATGCCATAGAATGACATCTAAAGGTTTCTAAGTAGGTTAAGTTTTATACTTTTTATGCTACCTTCAAAACAAGTAAGGGACTTTGTGTAAACTAAGGGAGATAAAACTTGTCAATAAGACTTGTGGTAACTAATAGTTAAAGGGGGTGTGATCAAAGCATGCTTAAGGCATCTTTGCTAAACCATCTAGTTGTTTCTAGTTTGCTAAGCACTAAACTTGCAAGATTTAAACTTGGGTATTACTAGCTTGCTAAGGGTAGCTTGCATTGTTAATGGTGGCTTGCTAAGGTATGTTTTGCAAGGGTTAGCTTGACAATAATAGCTTGCCTTGGTTGGTGCAGTGGTTGAAGTTTTCTTCGTCTTTGTCTTGATAGCACTCCTCCTCCTCGTAAGCTTGGTCGGTACTATCTTCTATAACAATACATACGGAGTAGACAATCACCAAACAATACTTAACTTGGATAGATAGCATTCTAAGACACACAAATGATGATCTATTATCATCACAAACATCACAATTTTAATTCAATAGTTTTCAACCTTTTTATTTTAGAAAAGTAATTTCTACTCATTGAAATCTTAACTAAGGTTTAATATTCCTCACTTAAAATATGGGATCATGTTAACACATGTCATCACCACATATTCTAACATGTGGGAATGAGGTTTAAGGGTTGGATCAATATTACTTTGGTTTAAGTTCATTATTTAATGATTTAAAGTGACTAGAAATGCCTATATAGCATTATTTTGGTACTAGTCCAAAGTCACTGCATGTAAACCTTAATATTATTACATATTTGGATAGATATGATGAAATGTGATTTTTGAGAGTTGGAATCAACTCAAAAGCTGACTTGGTTGATTTTATAAAAATGTTGCAAGTTGCAATTGCTTCTATTTTGTTATTTTTATTAGGAGAGATCCATAACTCTAATTGAATTAAATCCAATGGGCTTGGATAGATCATTTCCATACCTTTCAGACAAAATTGGTTTCATGCAATATGGATTTCTAAAACTCTCTGAATTGATTTTCAAACTAGGGGACAGAAACTAGATTCAAACTAAAAAGAAAAATCCAGATTTGAACGGGTGGGGTAGCGTGGGAAAAGACTTGGGCCAGCCCAGTCAGCCGGGCACTTAAAACGCTAAACGGGGATGCTTGGCCGTAGGATTAGAACTGGGATCTACGGCTGAGGGTCGTCGTCGACGACAAACAGGTCGCCGGCGAGCTCGAACCCTAGCGGTTCGGTGGGGTTTGCTGGGGACGTACCAGGTCTCCAGCGGGGTCGGTGAGGCGGGCAAATAAACTAGACGACAACGGCGAGGCGAGGCGCGGTTGCGGCGGAGCTTGGGGTGGTCGCAATCAGCGGCGCCCTTCTCCTCTAGAGGCGGCGGCTCCGGCTCCAATTCCGGCGAGCTGCTGCTCCCTTTGCTCCAGCGAGAGGTGGGTGACGTTCAGAGAGGTGAGGGGAGTGGAATGGTGTGGAGAGAAGAGGCTGGGGAGGGCTCCTTTTATAGGCCCGATGGTGAGACCGAGCGGGATGGGCAGGCGACAGTGGCGACATGGCTACTGCGGGGTAGAGGCATGGATAAGGGTGGCGATCGATGGGCGGTCCCTTGGCGGTGCTCTAGGGATTGAATGCAGCCGTAGGGGCGGTGGCATGCGGTCTGGGCGAGGTGGCGCTCTGAGAGGCAGAGGCAGCGGTTTCCACGGCGAGCGGTGGCTGTGGGGCTTTGGGCGGCCAGCGGGGGTGTCTGGGGTGTTCTCCAGGTCATGGCGGAGCGGCGGGCGCGGGTTGAGGCCAAGGGGCGGTCTGTGCGAGCGGGGACAGAGCGTTCTCTAGGGGCGGCATTGGCATGCTCGACAAGCTCCGGGCGCGGCGGTTCCTGGCCGCTCTGCCCTCTGTCTCTGGCTTGGGGCTGGTTGGGCGGTGGAGGTGGACCACTGGCGGTGTACTAGACATGGCGAGAGGGGTTGGAGAGGGCTGCTGATGCGAGTGCACGATCGGCCGACAAGAGAGGGCTAAGCATGTCAGTGCAGTGCGGCTAGGGGGTAGGGAAGAGACTGGGGTTGGTCTAGTCAGGCTTGAGGGGGACAAGATGATCAAAGCACATTGCAATGGCTAGACAAAAATCAACCCAAAACAGTATTAGTTAGGCCAATATTATCTTGCCAGCAAGGTGTTTGATGAAATGGCCGAAAGAGAACAAGTTTTGAATTTTGGTTTCAAATTTTTTGAGTGATCTCTACTAGTGCTAGGTAGTCTCTGGTTGCAAGGGTTTTGAAAGTGGAGCTAGAAAAGATGGGTTTTGAAATAGGGGTGATCTATGCATATGCATTAGATTCAATTTTTAAATGTCCATTAAAATAAGTAAAAGAATGTTTTTAGCAGATCCAAAGGTGGGCCTTGGTACCTCATTATGTGTACTAGCAAGGGGTACCAAAATCAAGAATTGTTTCTGTTAAGAAATGAGTACTAGGAATAGCCAAAGTAGTGTAGTGGATAAAAATGGCCAAAATGACCATTCCTCGTTTTTAATTCTTTTTGATTTGATTTTATTTAGGAAAAGTTTGGGAATGATGTAGATGATGTTTAATTCACCTAAGAAACATTTTACAAGCATTGGATCACACAATCATGGCAATTCAAAACAACTCCTATTTTAGATGCACACACATATGAATGCTTTCATTTTAAATTTGGAAAAGTTTTTGTTAACCCCATTTTTGGATGATTTGATCTTGATAAGCTTGGATTAAAGTTTTGGGATGTTACACCTGCATCGTAACCATAATGAGATGTCTATGAAGCATTCTTCTTATAAAAAAAGAGTCCTGTATTGAGAAAAAAGAGAAAAGAAAAAAAGAGATTATGAAAAGAGGAAAGAGAGAAAAAAGCACCATATTCCCATGGTAAATAAGAAAATTGCTGAGATGCTAGTTGTCTGCTTGCCTTGTCATTTTGATATGGGGATTCTTCCGTATCATCCGGCAAGGGGTACCCCGTTGGTGGTTCTCTATGATACACATGTACTTATGATGACAAGAACTTACCGGTGACTAAACTTGAGTAGCATGAGGATCGGCCCTCGTATCCAAGGGACATGAGATTTCTAACTTATACTTCGTCAAGCATGTGCACCATAGTTTGTTCACTTTAACCTTAATCACTTCAAGATGCTTATGATAGAGGCAATGAGAGCTGAAAGCTATAAGTACCATAATTTTTGGAAGCTCTTTTGAGACTTGAATCTCTACTTCCTTTTATAAAAAGGCCTTTCTTCCACTTATATATTGAGTCTCCACCTTCTACCTTTATGCACCTACTTTGAGAGCATAGTGGCCATTCTTAGTTCTATGTGCATTGTCCCAAGACTAGTTGATTGATGCATAATTTGATATTGCTTGTTTTAAAATATTTGTATCTAGTCACTCTTATGAACTTTGAAGGTGTCTTATGCATTTATATTTGCTACTCTATGAGGGACAAGCTGAATACTATTATGCTATGTTTTCTTTATGTGAAACAAACAAACGTCTTGCAAAGCATTGTTATTCATGAATCTTTTGTTTGTGCCTTTTCATGTTGCATCATAGTTTCTTTGTCTTATTGCTAGAACCTTGTCTTTCATGTTATGATTGAAGTACTATGATCCCAGCTTTGAATGTTTTGCAAATACTTTGATCAAGTCTTTGATGGTGCATGTCACCTCAAAAATTATTCTTTCTTTTTATCACTTACCTACTCGAGGACGAGCAGGAGTTAAGCTTGAGGATGTTGATACATTGCAAATGTATCTATAATTTTTGATGTTCCATGCTTGGTTTTATCCACTTTCTTGTGTTTTGTCCACACTTTGGAGTACTTTTCATATGATTTCTTGGACTAACCTATTAACAAGAGCCATAGTGCCAACTGCCTGTTTTCTGCTGTTTTTGGTTCCAGGAAAGTCAGAAAATGAATATTCTCGGAATTGGATGGGACAAAATCCAAAGTGCCTATTTTCCGGAAGTCATCAGATGCCAGAATACGAGACGGAGAAGGGCTAGGGCCCGGCCATACCACCTGGCCGCGCGGCCAGGCCTGACCCGTGCCAGGGGGTGGTCTGGTCGACCCTAGCACCCCCTCGGCCTCTCCTTCCGCCTATAAGATGCACTCGGGACGAAAACCCTAAGTACCCGATCAAAAATCCACGAAAGAGTCTGTAGTAGCCGTCATCTCCATCCCTAGATCGGGAGGGATCTAAAGCTCTTCACGGCACCCTGCCGAAGAGGGGAATTCACCCTGGAGGCCTTCTTCATCACCATGCAAGCCTCCGGTGTGATGCGTGAGTAGTTCATCCTTGGACTACGGATCCATGTAGTAGATAGATGGCTGGTTCTCCTCCTTTGTGCTTTCATGTCTAGATCTTGTGAGCTCCGTTCATGATCAAGATCATCTATTTGTAATTCTACATGTTGTGTTTGTGGGGATCCGATGGATATTGAGATGCTATTTCAGATTGATTATTGATTCTATCATGTCTTTGTTATTTGTGATCTTGCATGCTTTCCGTTGTTAGTAGCTATCTTGGCCAAGTAGATGCTAGTAACTCCAAGAGTTAGTATTTATGCTCGATAATGGGTTCATGCCTCTGGTAATCTGGGGAAGTGACAGAAATCTCTAAGGTACTAGATGTGATGTTGCTACTAGGGAGGAAACAACATTCCTTTGTTCATAGAACAATTGTATTGTTTACTTGACACACAGTTCGTAAAGCAATAATCTGTTGCTTGCAACTTACTACTAGAGGGGGTTCGGTGAAGGAAATATGCCCTGAGAGGCAATAATAAAGTTGTTATTATATATTCCTTATACATGATAGATGTTTATTTTACATGCTAGAAATGTATTGATTCGGAAACATCAATACATGTGTGTTTAATAAACAAAAAGGGTTCCTAGTCATGCCTCTCTTATAGACTAGCTTGTTGATTAACAGGATGATCAAGGTTTCCTGATCATGGACATTGGATGTTGTTAATAACAAGGTCACACCATTGGTGGAATGATGTGATGAACATTCATCCGAAGTATAGCATTACGATCAAGTCATTATGTTTATATTGCTATAACATCATACGAAGTAATCTTTATCCTTAGACCATGAGATCATGTTAATTGCTGACACCAAAAGAGTATCTTGATAACATCAAACGTCACACCGTAACAGCGTGACTATAAAGATGGGTTCAGTACTACGAAGGTGTTATGTTGAGGCTCATGGATCAAGAGTGGAATTTTTCAATCCATATGACGGATAGATATACTCTGGGCCCTCTCGGTGATATCACATTAGGATAGCTTGCAAGCAAGTGATGTGATCACTAGAATGTTATATCACGGGAACGAGAAAAGAGTGCATGTCGGTAACGAGATCAAACTAGGTATGGAGATATCGATGATCGAATCTCGGACATGTAATATATCAAGAGACAAAGGGATTTAGTTACAAGCGTTAAAGGTTCTCATGATCACAGGAGTCATCGTTGAATGTGTAGGAGTCAGTACGGATCTCCAGGTCTCGCTGCTGATTATTGATCGGAGAAGGGTCTCGATCATGTCTGCATTATTCGCGAACCGTAGGGTGGCACACTTAAGAGTTATCGGACACCATTTTTGTGCACATATGTTTTAGATGAAAGAATTGCAAAGCGCAGGAATTGTTTCAATAGAAACCGGAAATTGTTTCGGGTGAAATTGCAGAAGGTGGTTCTGCATGTGATATTGAAATATTGCAAGGGGCTATATGTGAATGTTTGTTAATTAAAGTAATTAACAAAGTTCTGAATAAATTTAATAAAAAGAGTTTTATTAAATGAGAGAGCATTAAATTTGGAGAAATTTAATGCATTTAAAGTGGAGACTTTAAAAGGGAATGTGAAGAGGCATTTTAATGTGGGGGGGTTACCACCACATGAATGGGGGAGGTGAGGGCTCACCCCCATGCGACCATGGAGAGGGGCACCCTCCTCCTATAAAAGGCCACCCATTCCCTCCTTCATCCTCACACCTCCTTGTGAAGGATCTCTCTCCCCGTCTAGAATTATTCCCCCATGGTCTCGGATTAGCGAGATACATGTTCCAGTGGCATTTAAATGCGGAAGGAGTTGCTGCTTCCGCTGGATCGCTGGAGCGAGGAGGTGGAGGTTGTCCGGTGGCTTGAACGTGTGTGCAAGTGCGGATGCGCTACTGAGTTGCGGCGCTCGGACTTCCTCACGATCTTGAGATCGGCAAGTGTACGACTACATCAACCACGAGTTCCTACTCGTCAACAAAGCTCGTTGTCTACGAGGGTAAGTTCTCGTTGGATGTATGTCCACCCGTTGCTTTGTACCTAGTAGATAGATCTTGGCGTGTAGTTCACACCGTAGGAAATTTTTTGTTTTCTATGCTGCGGACCCAATAGTGGTATCAGAGCCTGATCTATGCGTAGGTGCTTAGAACGGGTAGTACACATATGGTTGATATGTGGGCGATGATGATCATGTTATTGCATCTTCTATGTATTTTGGATATTGGTGGCATAGTGGGATGAAGCGGCCCGGACCAACCTTACGTGTCATCGTACATGAGACCGGTTCCACGTCTGACATGCAACTTGTTTTGCATAAGTGGCTGGCGGGTGTCTGTCTCTCCTACTATAGTCAATATCTGATTTACAACGAGTTTCTAATAACTTAGTTATCCTTGTTGTGGTTCATGTTCGTAGGTGAGAACGGTTCTATCTCCGAAAGCCCTAAGCCACGTAAAACTTGCAATTGATAAATTAGAGGCGTCTAGTTTAGATCGTTGCTAGGCTAGTGTATTGATATGGTATTGTTGTAAGTAGATGTATGGTAGATACTCTTACACGATACCAACGTAAGTTCCATAGACCTTGGCCTTACACACAAAGGAATGATAGAGATCATACCATGATGCAAGTGATAGAGATCAAATGCATGGACCATATCATCTCACTTTACACATTAGATGTTAGCATCTTATACTGCTAGTTTGGCGCGTTTGGTAGCATTATAAGATGATCCCTCATTTAGATATCAAGATAAATATGTGTTCTTCCTTGAGTATGCACCGTTCTATGGATCGTGTTTCGAGACATCACGTGATGATCGGGTGTACTCGAATCTACGCTTTCATAGGAACGGGTGTAAGACAGTTTTACACACGCGAATACTAAGGTTCTTACTTGGCGAGCCTAGCATGTACAAACATGGCCTCGGAACACGGACCGAAAGGTTAAGCATGAGTCATATGGTTGATATGATGCCCATATAGATGCTCGCCTTTGAATCTATATCAACTCATGTGATGATCGGACTTGATATAGTGGATTTGGTTCGTGTAATCACCAAAAGGACATGAGGGATGCCGTTTTTGAGTGGGAGTTCATTAGTAATTTGGATTAGTTGAACTCAATATATCATAAACTTTACAAATTCTGTTGTAGATGGCACCACCTGCTTTTAATTTCAATGTGTTCATGGAGAAAGAGAAACTTGCTGCGAATGGTAGCAACTTCACCAACTGGGCTATGAATTTGAGGATTCTCCTCACTGCTGCACAAAAGCAATATGTGCTAGATCGCGCTAGGCCCACCAGCTCTCGATGCCTGACGAGGAAAAGAATGTCTATGTGACTCGTCGGAGGACCACAACTTAGTTCATTGCGGCATCTTGTATGGGCTAGAGCGAACTTCAAAGCGTTTCGAAAATGGTAATGCCTTTGATACCATGGGAGAATTGAAAATGATTTTCGATACCCATGCTGCCGTAGAGAGTTATAATGCTACAGAAAAGTTCTTTAGCTGCATGATGGAGGAAAACAGCTCCGTTAGTGAGCACGTACTCAAAATGTCTAGGTACGCCGATAAGCTTGTGTCCTTGGGAATAACGATTCCCATTGACTTAGGCATACATCGTGTTCTCCAATCTCTGCCACCTAGCTACAAGAGCTTCGTGATGAACTATAATATGCAGGGCATGAAGAAGTCTCTTCCGAGCTCGATGCTTAAGATATGAAGTGGAGATTAGGAAAGAACATCAAGTGTTGATGATCAATAGGACCACCGGTTTCAAGAAGGATAAGAAAGGCAAGCACAAGGGAAAGAAGGGTGGCAAGTCTGTTGCATTTGCCGAAAAAAAACCCTGGCTGGCCCTAAGTCGACACCGAGTGCTACTATTGCAAGGGACGGCCATTGGGCGTAATCGCCCCAAGTATTTGGCGGACAAGAAGTCCAGCAAGACAAACAAAGGTATATGTGATATACATGTTATTGATGTGTACTTGACTAGTACTCGCAGTAGCACCTGGGTATTTGATACCGGATCGGTTGCTAATATATGTAACTCGGTTCAGGGGCTACGAAACAAGCGACAACTAGCAAGGGATGAGGTCAGGATCTTGAATTGGCAATGGATCAAGAGTTGATGTGATCGCCGTCGCTACCTCTCCATTTGCCATCAGGATTAGTTATAAACCTAAATAATTGTTATTTGGTGCACCTTGAGCATGAACATTGTATCTGGATTGTGTTTGATGCAAAGTGGTCATTCCTTTAAATCTGAAAACAATGGTTGTTCGATTTATAAGAATGATATCTTTTATGGTCATGCACCTATGTTGAATGGTTTATTTCTATTGGATCTCAATAGTAATATTACACACATTCATAATGTTAATGCTAAAAAGATTAAACTTGATGATGATATGTCTACATATATGTGGCACTACCGTCTAGGTCATATTGGCGTTAAACGCATGAAGAAACTCCATTCTGATGGACTTTTGGAATCACTTGATTTTGAATCATTTGATACATGTGAGCCATGCCTTATGGGTAAGATGACCAGAACGCCGTTTTCCGGTTCAATGGAACGGGCGACAGATCTATTGGAAATCATACATACTGATGTTTGTGGACCAGTGAGTGTGTCGGCGCGAGGTGGATATCGTTATTTTGTTACTTTCACGGATGATTTGAGTAGATATGGGTATATCTATTTGATGAAACACAAGTCTGAAACTTTAGAAAAGTTCAAGGAATTTTAGAATGAAGTGGAAAATCATCGTAATAGAAAGATCAAATTTCTATGGTCTGACCGTGGAGGAGAGTATCTAAGCTACGAGTTTAGCACACACATGAAAGAGTGTGGAATAGTTTCACAACTCACGCCTGCCGGAACACCACAATGTAATGGTGTGTTGGAGCGTCGTAATCGTACCTTATTGGATATGGTTCGATCTATGATGTCTCTGACTGACTTACCTCTGTCATTTTGGGGTTATGCACTGGAAACAGCTGGATTCACTTTAAATCGGGCACCATCTAAATCCGTTGAAACGACACCGTATGAATTATGGTTTGGAAACAAACCTAAGCTGTCATTTCTTAAGGTTTGGGGATGCGATGTTTATGTGAAGAAACTTCAACCAGATAAACTCGAACCCAAAGCAGAAAAATGTGTCTTCATAGGATACCCTAAGGAAACAATTGGGTATACCTTCTATTACAGATCCGAGGGCAAGGTTTTTGTTGCCAAGAATGGATCCTTTCTTGAGAAGGAGTTTCTCGCGAAAGGTGTGAGTAGTCGGAAGGTAGAACTCGAAGAGGTTATTGAACCTTCTCTCCATGGAATGGCGAGTGGCGCAGCACCGGAAGTTGTTTCGGAGTTGATTTGACCTGATGAAGAGAGAGCTAATGATAATGATCATGAAACTCCGAAAGAGGATACTACCAAACCTCGCAGGTCAAGCAGGACACGCGCATCTCCTAAACTGTACGGCAATCCTGTTGTGAATTTCATGGTTGATGAAATGGATGACCCTGTGACATATGAAGAAGCGATGATGAGCCTGGATTCCAACAAATGGCTAGAAGCCATGAAATCCGAGATGGAATCCATGTACGAGAACCAAGTTTGGAACTTGGTGGATTTACCTCACGACCGAAAGACCGTGGAGAATAAATGGATTTTCAAAAGGAAAACTGATGCTGATGGTAATGTGACCATCTATAAGGCCCGACTTGTCGCAAAGGGGTTTCGACAAATTCAAGGAGTTGACTACGATGAGACATTCTCTCCCATAGCGATGCTTAAGTCAGTTAGGATTATGTTAGCAATTGCTGCATATTTCGATTATGAAATATGGCAGATGGATGTCAAAACTGCATTCCTTAATGGTAAGATTGAAGAAGAGTTGTATATGATACAACCTAAGGGTTTTGTCGATCCTAAGGATGCTAATAAGGTGTGCAAACTTCAGCGATCCATCTATGGACTGAAGCAAGCATCACGAAGTTGGAATCTCCGCTTTGATGAGGTGATCAAAGAGTTTGGATTTGTCCAAACTTAGGGAGAGGCTTGTATTTACAAGAAAGTGAGTGGGAGAAATGTGGAATTTCTGATATTATATGTGGATGACATATTATTGATTGGAAATGATATAGATCTTTTAAACAGTGTTAAAAGTTATCTAAACAGCAAATTTTCGATGAAAGACCTTGGTGAAGCATCATATATATTAGGCATTAAAATCTATAGAGATAGATCAAGGCGCCTAATTGGGCTATCGCAGAGTACATACCTTGATAAGATATTAAAGAAGTTTAATATGGACGAAAGTAAGAAGGGGTTCTTACCTATGTTGCAAGGCAAGACATTGAGTAAGACTCAAAGTCCGGCTACGGCGGAAGAAAGAGAGATGGATAAGATCCCTATGCCTCGCCATAGGCTCTATTATGTATGCCATGCTATGTACAAGACCGGATGTGGCACATGCTATTAGTTTGACTAGTAGGTACCAATCGATCCAGTTGAACACTGGATAGCGGTAAAGAACATCCTCAAGTACTTAAGAAGAACTAAGGATATGTTTCTTATATACGGAGGTGAAGAAGAGCTAGTCGCTAAGTGTTATGTCGATGCTAGCTTTGACACCGATCCGGATGACTCTAAGTCTCAATCCAGATACGTATTTCTCTTGAACGGAGCATCAGTTAGTTGGAGGAGTTCCAAACAACCTGTGGTGGCTGGATCAACAACGGAGGCGGAATATGTTCTTTGCTTGAAGCGGTAGCAGGAAGCGATTTGGATGAAAGAGTTCATTACGGGCTGGGTGTGGTTCCCGATGCGTTCGACCCGATGGTGATCTATTGTGACAACAATGGAGCCATAGCCAACATAAAGGAACCAAGGTCTCACAAGAATTCCAAGCATATTAAGCGCGGTTTCACTCCATCCATGAGCAGCCTGTCAAGGATGGAGATATAAAGATTTGTAAAGTACACACGGACCTAAATGTAGCAGATCCGTTGACTAAAGTTCTCCCTAGGGCAAAACATGATCAACACCAGAACTCCATGGGTGTTAGATTTATCACTATGTGAACTAGATTATTGTCTCTAGTGCAAGTGAGAGACTGAAGGAAATATGCCCTGAGAGGCAATAATAAAGTTGTTATTATATATTCCTTATACATGATAGATGTTTATTTTACATGCTAGAAATGTATTGATTCGGAAACATCAATACATGTGTGTTTAATAAACAAAAAGGGTTCCTAGTCATGCCTCTCTTATAGACTAGCTTGTTGATTAACAGGATGATCAAGGTTTCCTGATCATGGACATTGGATGTTGTTAATAACAAGGTCACACCATTGGTGGAATGATGTGATGAACATTCATCCTAAGTATAGCATTACGATCAAGTCATTATGTTTATATTGCTATAACATCATACGAAGTAATCTTTATCCTTAGACCATGAGATCATGTTAATTCGACACGAAGAGTATCTTGATAACATCAAACGTCACACCGTAACAGGTGACTATAAAGATGGGTTCAGTACTACGAAGGTGTTATGTTGAGGCTCATGGATCAAGAGTGGAATTTGTCAATCCAGATGACGGATAGATATACTCTGGGCCCTCTCGGTGATATCACATTAGGATAGCTTGCAAGCAAGTGATGTGATCACTAGAATGTTATATCACGAACGAGAAAAGAGGGCATGTCGATATGAGATCAAACTAGGTATGGAGATACCGATGATCGAATCTCGGACATGTAATATATCAAGAGACAAAGGATTTAGTTACAAGCGTTAAAGGTTCTCATGATCACGAGTCATCGTTGAATGTGTAGGAGTCGATGCGGATCTCGGTCTCATTGTTGATTATTGATCGGAGAAGGGTCTCGATCATGTACGCATTATTCATGAACCGTAGGGTGGCACACTTAAGAGTTACCGGACACCATTTTGGAGCACATATGTTTCAGATGAAAGAATTGCAAAGCCCAGGAATTGTTTCAATAGAAACCGGAAATTGTTTCGGGTGAAATTGCAGAAGGTGGTTCTGCATGTGATATTGAAATATTGCAAGGGGATATATGTGAATGTTTGTTAATTAAAGTAATTAACAAAGTTCTGAATAAATTTAATAAAAAGAGTTTTATTAAATGAGAGAGCATTAAATTTGGAGAAATTTAATGCATTTAAAGTGGAGACTTTAAAAGGGAACGTGAAGAGGCATTTTAATGTGGGGGGGTTACCACCACATGAATGGGGGAGGTGAGGGGTCACCCCCCATGCGCCGGCCATCGAGAGAAGGGGCACCCCCCTCCTCCTATAAAAGGCCACCCATTCCCTCCTTCATCCTCACACCTCCTTATGAAGGATCTCTCTCCCCCTCTAGAATTATTCCCCCATGGGCTTGGATTAGCGAGATACATGTTCCTGGTGGCATTTTGTCTGGAAGGAGTTGCTGCTTCCGCTGGATCGCTGGAGCGAGGAGGTGGAGGTTGTCCGGTGGCTTGAACGTGTGTGCGAGTGCGGATCTTGCTCTGAGTTGCGGCGCTCGGACTTCCTCACGATCTTGAGATCGGCAAGTGTACGACTACATCAACCACGAGTTCCTACTCGTTAACAAAGCTCGTTGTCTACGAGGGTAAGTTCTCGTTGGATGTATGTCCACCCATTGCTTTGTACCTAGTAGATAGATCTTGGCGTGTAGTTCACACCGTAGGAATTTTTTTGTTTTCTATGCTGCGGACCCAACATTCGGATGATAACCTGAAGGTGGATTATTAGTCAAAGATGCAGTTGGATGGCGGTCTATGTATTATGTTGTAATGCCCAATCAAGTCTCAAAGGAGTCAAGATGATTAGTATATGCATGTATTGCTTTCTCGGTGTTTGTCAATTGCCTCGCTGTAATTTGTTCACCCAGCATGTTATCTATCTTAAGGAGAGCCACCTCTAGTGAACTATGGATCCCGGTCCTTTACTTTTACATACAATCTACAAACTGTTTACTGCTTTGTATTTACTTTCTGCAAAAACTATTACTTCCTTCCATTCGATACGTTTAATCCTTTGTTTTCCACAAAACACGGTGAGATTGACAACCTCATCGCAAGTTGGGGACAAAGTTCTGTGGTTGTGTTGTGCAAGTACTCAAGATATAAACCACTAAACACAGATCTACTTGGACAAGCGGAGTGTCGTCGGATTGATGACAAGTACGCCATGAGGGAGTCCTCGGGGCGCGTGGAAGAGAGGGGTGTGAGACGTACGATGTTCCGTGACAGTGAGCACACAAGTTTACCCAGGTTCGAATCTGCCAGCTTTGGACGGATCCTACTCCTGCTAGCAATCCAGTAATATGGCAGAGCCAGAATATGGGTTACAAGGGTTTCGCCTGTGTAAGTTGAGATTGTAGACTATTGTGAGGGTGCCCTAAAGGTCCTCCCTAGGACGGCTTATATAGATATCTGTCCTAGGGTTTACAGGAGAGATCTATCCGGCTACGACTAAGAGTCGGTTACATAGTACATCTTGAATTACAAGTAACACTATGGGCCTATGTCGGTAAGTCTTCTGAGACTTCCCGTAGCCGGACTAAACTCTGTTTCTTCTCCCTGACTGGGCTGCCCGTGAAGCAAAGCTCTAACCCGAAGTGGGCCACCCTGGTCAGTAAGGAACTGTGAGGATACCCAGAAAGTATATCCCCAACAACAGCCCCCAGAAGCCTCCAAGATCCAAAGTCGGATTCATTATCATCTAGCTTGATCTTTGGCTTGCATAATCTTGAAGGGTTCTTGAAACTTCAAAACAAAAGATATGATCCGGGTCTCAAAAAATAAGTCGGACCTATGAGTATGTTTATTCGTGTTTCCAGCTCGAAATTCAAACTAAGCCAGAACTTGGTCTCTGACGTGTCGACAACGATCATGGTCAAGTCACGTCAGCAGAGACATTTCGTCGGCCACGACCGTTGGTGGGTCCGCCTTTCATGGAATCGAGGCGCCGTTTCAATGCGTGCGTGGAGATCGAGGCGGCATAATCATCGCGCAGGGGTTTCCTAGTCCTTTCCATGATGCGTGGCATGTTTACTGTAGCGTTCACACGAATCTTGACGCGCCTGATGGATATAAGTGGTGTGGATTGCTTCCCCCATCTTCTTCACCAATTCTTAGCACCGTTTCCTTCTCCTCTATGCCTCCCACGAACCTAGCACTCCACTGCCTCTAGCAAAAACACCTCTAGCGCTTCCCATCTAAGGTCGTTGGCGCACCGAAAAGAATGGCTTCCTCATCATCCTCCGGCTTGGCAGCGACGGCAGCAGCGACATAGAAGGAGAGCCACCGTGGAGTTTGGACCCCATGCGTCCTCGACAATCCCAAACTCTGCGTCATTGAAGACAAAGGGCTCCTCTGCGCCGGCGATTGGCGGAGCGGCTTCGGCGAAACTGTCCCCAACCCCCACGACGACGAGCGAGTGCACTTCGGCACTCACCTTGACAGAGGTCTGAGTTTTCCTCCCTAAGATTTCTTTTCCGAGGTTATAGATCATTACAGAGTTCATCTCCACCATCTCCCCCGGAACTCCATCTTAGATATGAGTGCGTATGCCTCTTTGTGCGAGGGGTACTCTCGGCATTAGGCCGAGCCTTACTCTCTTCCGGTACTACTTTCATGTCCGGAGAAATTCCATAACTGTCGGTAATCCTTATATTACCGGTACCATTAGTTTTTCGGTTAGGCGAGAGCGCGTTTATCCTCGGACCATGGCAAGTGAGTCGGTTAAATAATGGCCGTCCACTTTTTTATATCACAAGGATATCCCTGCTCCCGGCAAAGATCACGCCCCAAGAGTCCTGGGACGAGGTCGCTCCGGCTCTCAGTGATGATCTGCTTCTTTCCAAGAGGCGGATCGAATATCTAATGAAGCACAAGGGCCTGAAAGGGTCCGACTTGGTTCAATGCTGGGTGGCACGCCGGATCCAACCCCTTCGACATCATGGAGATCGACTGATGCATTCCATCACGTCGTCGAAGAAGGATTCCCTCCGCATCAGCTCCAAAACCTTAAAGCCGAAAGATTATGTATGCCAAGTCAAATGGCTGATAAGGGAGCGGATTGAGGGGAAAATTCCGGAGCTATCCCTAGACATGCATACAACAGAAAATCCTGTTGTGCTGGTAAACTTCAGTAGTAGATCTTTTTATGTGCTCATCTTTATGTTATCTTTGCAATACTGAGATACTTTTCCTTTTCAGCTTGCTGACCTCCCCGAGTCGGAGTTCGCTCCTATCGAGGGATATCCTCCTGAGTTTTCTCAGGACGAGGGTGAATTGGTCCCAATGCCGGATGTCGTTCCTCGGAAACGCAAGGCTCCGACATTGGCCATCGGCACCAAAGAAGTGCCCGTCGTGAAGAGGTAATCTTTCCTCACAAGGTCTTTGTATTTTGCTTGTAATTCCTTTTGAGATGTAATGTTCTTTGTTCTATTATCTTCTCAGAGCTAAACAGCTCATCGAGGGCAAGGGGAAGGAAACTGCCTCGAAACCCATGCGCTAGTCGAAGCTCAAACTGGCTTCTCCTGCCGTGGCTCCTCCGACTCCTGCCCCTCAGCCTTCTGCAACACCGGAGATTATTCCATCTCCGACTATTGTAGAAGATCCGGCTCAACCATCAGAGCCAGTGAAACTTGAATCGCAAACTGATGTCACCATAAGTGACTCAGGTGTTAATAAGGGTGAACCCTCTTCGGGTAATGATCCCTCGGCAGAGACCTTTGCCGAGAATCTCCTGGACAATCCGAGACTTGCCAAACTTGGCTTATCTCGGAAGTCTGTGGAGGAGATTCAACGGCTGGCCCGGGAATGCCTGGAGATGCGGACTCTCTCTACCGAATAAGAAGTGCAAGAAGCAGAGGATATTAAACACTCTGATCTTCTTGAACAAGTTCGTCTTCGCGACAAGAAGATAAGGTCCAGCGCGCTTCCAACTGCCCCGGTGATCCCCCTAACTTTCGCCGAGAAGGTTGCCACCGAGGTGAATACGAGTTTAGACAAACTCATTCGCGAACAATATGCAAGTCGGAATTCCAAATCCCATTTTCCTTATTTCATATCATATCCTCTAGCCCCCAAGCATGAAGCTGGAAAATCAAATCCGGTTTTATGCTTCCTTAGGATGCCAAAGAATGAACTAGTGTAGCCCCCAAGGCTCGTGCTGATATTAGAAATATTAGCCCAAGTCTTTAGTAGACTTCTGACTCTGGGTATTCTGACTTGCAGAAAGTATATTCCTATAACCAGGATTTGTTGAAGAACGTTTGCAACAAGCGGAAAGAGATCAAAGCTCTCTGGCTTGAAAATGCACAACTGAAGGTTTCCAAGGATGACGCCGAAGGTGAACATTCCAAAACTCAAACCTTGTCTTTTATTTCATAGTCGAATTTTTGTTGAACTGTTGTTCTTTTGACTTACAACACTGGTAAAACAGTCCTGTGCTATGATTGAAGAGGCCGAGAATCTTAAGACCTTGGTGGTGGAAAACAAAGAACTTCGCCAAGAGTTGGATAAGCTTAAGGCAGATCATGAGAAGAGCATTGCTCAAATTCTCGAATCCACCTCCATGGCCACCGATGAGCGCGATCGCAAGATTGTGCTTCAATATAAGAAAATCTCGGATCTCAGCAATGAGCTATTTAGAGAAAAGGACATTTTCGAGGTGCTCCGGGCTGAACTCTAGAGTCTTCCTGAAGAGAAGGCCAAAGTCGACGATGTCATCTTTGGTACGTTTCCCTTTTTCTGACTTATTTGTATCTTCCGACTCTTTTAGAGTCCGGTTTACTTGACTTACCCTTTGCATTATAGGTGCAGGTCCTTTGAACTTGACGGACTTAGCCTCTGCCGAACCTCGCACCCACCGGCTTACCCAAGTCGGTGATTTGCTTCATGACTTCCGCCAATCCCTCGAAGATATTGGCAAAGTTCTCAAGGTTCCGGACATGCATAACATGTCCGATTTTGAGGTGCAAGACAAGGCCAAGGATATGCCGTAGCTTGTTGAGGATTGGAACATGTCCTACGCGCGAACCGCAGCACAAAACGCTCTCACCATGGTTATGAGCCACCATGGAAACATGGAGATCTGGCAAATAACCAGAGGGTACTGCAAGGTGGACGAAGATGGACATGAGCAAGATATCAAGGCCATCATGGACTCCTGTGCTGGATACAGGTGCCACATATCTGATTTGACCAACTACGACACTCCCTTCTTCACCCGCATGGACACGCCGCCTTCGCCTTCCGAAGAAACAGCTGAAGTTTCCGACGATGATCAAACTATCTCGGATTTGAACATCTCGGAACGTTATCAAACCGAGGCAGATGTATCCAGCGACCCGGCAGCTCCTACCTCTCCCCGTGCATCATAGAGTATCAGAAGAACAATATGTTATTCTGAAAACAATTTGGGTCTGTAAATAAGTAGTATGATACTTTTGCTAGTGCTAAGCTTTAATTTATCTATCCAGCACTTTTGGCTTTGATATTATGTGCCTAAAATGTTTGCATAAGCACATGTATTTTTTGTCTGCACTTATCGTTTATCTGGCTTTCTGCCTCGTCCCTTTCGTGAGCCGGCCATCTTTCAGCACATAAACTTTGCCGAGCAATGGAGCTCAATTGCGAAACCGTTTTAAACTCGGAAACAAAGCCGGCTTCCAGTACCAACAATTCACTACTCGGAAAATGCCCGCATCCAGCAATCAGAAAAATAACCAAAGTATAGACTAGAAAATTTACATTTATACCCTAAGGTATCAATTTTAGAATCGGAAATCTAAACCAGAACAAACATGAGCATAAAGTTCTTTCAAGTATTCTGGGATTTTCGACTGTGACATGATCATTCGGAAATAAGATGGTAAAAATTTCTCAGAAAGATTTTGAGGGAACCAAGACTTTATTTTTCATTGAACATGTACACATATATGATTACAAAGAAAAATAAACTAAGAATAAAAGGGATGTAGCTGAGAAATATTCCATGGTCTGTCTAACTCATCCAGATTTGTACTTCCTCCAGCTCTCTTTCTCTTCTTAGTAGCAGGTCTTTCTTTTACTGGCCGCATATCAGTTAGGTAGTATGAACCATTGTGCAATACTTGACTAACTAAAAATGCCCCTTCCCACATTGGGGAAAGTTTGTGCTTTCTTTGCTACACAAGCTAGAGAACTAAATCTCCCGTATTAAAAGATCGGTTTCTGACTCTCTGGCTATGATACTTGCATAACTTCTGCTGATAGGCTATTAATCTCATCTTAGCAACGACGCGAACTTCTTTGACTAAGTCGAGATCATTTTGTCGAGAAATTTCGTCATCCTCTTCAATATACGTGGCCACTCTAGGAGAAGTGTGAATCAAATCACTAGGAAGAACTGCTTCTGCGCCATAGACCAAGAAGAAAGGTGTATATCCGGTTGACCTGTTTGGAGTTGTTCGTAAACTCCATATTACAGAAGGTAATTCCTCTGCCCAAGCCCCCGTAGCACGTCATAGTGGTGCTTCGAGTCTTGGTTTTAGGCCCTGTAAGATTAAACCATTTGCTCTTTTGACTTGTCCATTATCTTGTGGATGTGCGACTGACGCAATGTCAAGCCGGATATTTTGTTCATTGCAGAATTTGGCAAGCTCTCCCATAGAAAAGTTACTCACGTTGTCCGTGATAATGCTATGTGGATATCCGTATCGGACTATAACATCCTCAACAAATCTTCTGGCTGTTGCTCCATCACAACTAGTGATGAGTTTAGCCTCAATCCATTTGGTGAATTTATCCACCATCACTAAGAGGTGTGTAAATCCACTTGGAGCCCGTTTAAACGGTCCTACCATGTCAAGCCCCTAGACCGCAAAAGGCCATGTTATAGGTATTGTTCGCAGCTGATCAGCCGGAATATGAGCTTGTTTGGCGTACTTTTGACAGCCCTTGCACGTCTTGACTAGCCGTTCGGCATCTGCCTTGGCTGTAAGCCAGAAAAAACCGTGTCGGAAAGCTTTTGCCACTAAAGATTTGGCTACAGCATGGTGTCCACACTCGCCTTTGTGGATCTCTCGTAAGATTTCCAATCCTTCTTCCGGAGATACACAATGCTAAAAGATCCTAGATGCACTCCTCTTATAGAGCTCACCACTAATTATAGTATAAGCTTTTGCTCGTCGGACGATTTGCCGGCTTAGAACCTCGTCTTCGGGTAATTTTCCTTCTACCAAGAAATCAAGGTAGGGTTGAGTCCAGCTGGGAATCACAGCCATAACTGCTACTAAAGGTAAGTAGGATTTGGTCGGATATTCCTCGTCTACTCCTTTTATAGAGGGAACTTTGAGGTGCTCCAAAAAAGCGCCATCCGGGACCTTTTTCCGGGCAGAGCCTATTCGAGATAGTGCATCTGCTTCCTCATTTTCTTTTCGAGGGATGTGTTGAACTTCAAACCCTTCAAACGATTTAGATAGTTCATCCACGACAGCTCTATATGCCGCCATGTGCTTGTTTGCCTTACAGATATCCGACACTTGTTGTGCAACAAGATCCGAATCTCCATAACACATTAAACGTCAGATGCTGATGTCCTTAGCAATCCGGATTCCATGCAGTAGTGCTTCATATTCGGCAATGTTGTTTGTCGCCATGAAGTGTATCTGCAATACATAGAAAAGTTTATCTCCTTGGGGTGACTTGAGCACCACGCCAGCCCCCGAGCCCCCGAGCGCTTTAGACCCGTCAAAATGCAAGGTACAATATTCTGACTCTGGCATGGTCATATTCTCCGTTGTCTCTGTCCAATCAGCGACAAAGTGAGCGAGGATTTGGAATTTGATTGCTGTACGAGGTTTGTACTCAATGTCAAAAGCTGAGAGCTCTATGCACCATTTGGCGACACGTCCTGTGGCGTCACTATTGTTGATTATATCTCTCATGGGAGCTGTGCTCACCACGGTAATTGGATATTCCTAAAAATAATGCCGCAACTTACGAGATGCTAAGAATACACCGTAAGCCAGCTTTTGATAGTGCGGATATCGCTGTTTTGATTCAGTTAAGACCTTGCTGAGATAATAAGTCAAACGCTGCACCAGGTGTTCATGATTTTCCTCTGGTCTCTCCACCACCATGATGATACTGACGATCTTATTTGTCGCAGCGAGATAGAGCAACATCAGTTCCTGTGGTTCCAGTGCTGCGAGGATGGGAGCAGATGAGAGTACTGCTTTCAGGTCTTGTAGTGCAGCTTCAGCTTCGTCGGTCCAAACAAATTTCTTTGTCTTTTTCAGGAGCTTGTCTAGTGGTGCGGCTCTTTCACCGATCCGGCTTACAAACCGACTAACTGCAACATGCAACCAGTTAGTCTTTGTACGTCCTTCAGGCGAGTAGGCCTAGAAATATTGAGTATAGCCTTGATCTTGTCTCGGTTTACCTCTATGCCTCTTTGAGACACAATAAAACCTAACAATTTTCCGGCTAGAATTCCAAAGAAGCATTTCTTCGGGTTAAGCATTATGTTGTATTTTCGTAGATTGGCAAATGTTTCCTCCAAGTCAAAAATCAGGGTTTCCTTCTTTTTGGACATCACTGCAATATCATCCACATATGCATGTACATTGCATCCGATTTGATCGTGGAGGCAACGCTGCATTGTGCGTTGGTACGTAGCTCCTACGTTCGTCAGCCCAAAGGGCATCGTAACAAAACAGAAGGTTCTGAAGGGAGTTATGAATGAAGTTTTGACTTTGTCAGATTGCTTCATCCGGATTTGGTGATAACCGGAATATGCGTCGAGAAAACATAGGAGTTCCGAGCCTGCCGTAGAATCGATAACTTGATCAATCCTAGACAGAGCGAATGGATATTTGGGACAAGCCTTATTCAAGGCAGTATAATCAACACACATCCTTAAATTAGTGGTGTCCTTTTTAGGGACCATTACAGGATTGGCCGACCACTCAGTGTGGATGACCTCTTCTATGAATCCGGCTAACTCGAGTCGTGCTAGTTCCTTAGCTATTGCCTTACGCTTTTCATCGCCAAAGCGTCGTAGGGACTATTTGACGGGTTTAGCGTTCGGGTGTACATTTAAAGAGTGCTTGGCAAGTTCCCTAGGTAATCCGGTCATGTCGGATGGCAGCCATGCGAAGATATCTTGATTTGCTTGGAGGAACTTGACGAGCACACTTTCCTATGCACTATCTAGGCCTACGCCTATCTAGGTCACCTTGGAGGGGTCATCATCCTTGAACAGCGTCTTCTTCATTTCTTCTGATGCCTTGAACTCCGGATTCGGCTTTGTCACCTCCATCTTTGTTGTGGGCATCTCAGACGGATCTATGGTCTTCTTGATCTCCTGGTACTCCTGGGTGTGCAGCACGGCTTCAGTAAAGGCGACATTTCCATCCTCGCACTCTCGTGCTTTCTTCGGGTCTCCCATGATGGTGATCACGCCGTTGGGACCTGGAATTTTCATCATATTGTAAATGTAACACGGACAAGCCATGAAAGCCTAGTAAGCCGGACGTTCGAATATAGCGTGGTACGCGCTCTTGAATGGGACCACTTCGAAGGAAAGTGCTTCCGTCCAGTAGTTCTTTGGAGTTCCAAAGGTAACATCCAAAGTGATTTCTCCCAGGGAATTTGCTTGTCTTCCTGGGAAAACTTCGTGAAAGATCACAGAGCTGTAGTTCAGCTGGGTATCCGAGATCTTCATCCGACGTAGCGTTTCGACATACAGAATGTTGATGCTGCTTCCGCCGTCCATGATAGTCTTGGAGAAACCATAGCCGTCAATATGTGGATTGACGACTAAGGCGTACTTTCCTCGCCTGTGCAACTTAGGCGGATGATCAGCGCGGTCAAAGGTGATTGCCACTTCCGACCAGTCCAGGAACTGAGGGACAACCGGAACTGTTGCGTTGAGTTCATGTAGAACTGCTTTTTTTGACCTTTGCTGGTTGAGATCCAAGGAAGGTGACGTAAATGTCTTTCTTTGTCGAGAAATTCTTTTTCCCTTCCGGCTTGGGATTTGAAGCATCGGCTTCCTCCATGTCGGAATCATACTTGGTCTCTTTATCCTTTTCGGGATTCTTCTTTCCCTTCTTCCGCTTAGCCCTGTAACCAGCGGTATCGTCTTTCTGATGTCGTCATTGAAACGACACTCGGTGTTTGTGTGGGATGAGCCCCCATTGGCATCTAAGTGATGCACACATGGGTTATTGGCAATGTCGGCCCAGGAGTAGGTTTTGCCGGGTTGTTGTTCTCCTCTACCCTGGACCCTTAATGTCCCACGACCGCGTCCATGACCACCGCCGTGCCCTCCTCGTCCTCCAGACCCGAAAGTAGCAGTGACCACTGCTGTTTCCATGTTGGGCTTTTCTTCCGAGGTGTCCTTGCGCTTCTGAGCTTGTTGCTTTGGTTGTTTTGCCGACTGTGGCACAACTAGGGTGTTAAGTAATCCCTCTGCATCGTCGTTAGCATCTGCATACATGCTCGCTGTTTCTATCATCTCTCCCTAATCAGTGACCTTGTCACACTTCAAGCGATGACGTAGTAAACCAATTGGGTCCTGCAATGAAAGCTTCAATTGCAGTTTGGTCATTTACTCCTTCACAGGAGTTCTTGGTGTCGATCCATCGTTCGAGATAATCCTGGCAAGTTTACCCGGCTTTCTGGGTGCAACGCTGCAGGTCTCCTACCGTACAGGGCCTCCAATATGTGCCTTAGAAACTCCGGAAGAATGCACTTTGCATGTCATACCAGTTGTGGATGGTGTTCTCTAGAAGTTCATTGAGCCATGATCGTGCCGTCTTCCGCAACATAAGTGGGAGATATCGGGTTGCGACCAGGCTGTTTCCGCCTTTGGCGATACAACAAGCCTGGAAAAAATCCTGGAGCCAAGTATCTGGCCGAGCTATGTCGTCGTAGGCTTGAATGTGTCTTGAGATAGCAAATCCTTCCGGGAATTTTGTGGCTCTTATACGTGGTCCGAAGCACTTTGGGCCCACGTATATATCATCGTTTTTGTAGTGCCACGCCTCTATGTTGGAGTTAATCTGGTGCCTTGCATCACTTGGGGATAAAGATCGTCCCGAATGACGGCTATGGCTGTGGTGCCTTAGAGCAGGACTTCGGCTTCTGCCACCACCTCCTACACCACGACGCCCTCCTTAGCCTCCTTGGGAACCGTTGTGATGGCTACTTGGTGGAGGTTTTGGAGCAGCTGGGTTGTTTCCGGCTGATCGCTGGCCTCCATCCGGAGTGTCGTTATTCCGGTTACGGGGAGGATCTTCATTATGATGAGCCCCTTGCCGGCTTGACTCAGTGCGGTGTCCGTCGTTCCTTCGTCCGTCAGCCGGACGGCTTGTGTGTCTAGGAGGTGGCATTCTTTAATGGTCCTCCTCTCGACATTTCTCTTTGTCATCTTCCCTGCGATCATTCGACTCTCGCCGGGGAGGATTCTTCGGATTCAGTGTAGCAATTGCCTCTTGCTCCACAACTGGGGCAACGTTGTGCCAGTCATGTGCAGCTTTGTGATGCTGTCCTGAAGATCCGGTTCTTGAGTAGTTTTCTTCCTGACGGTCGGAACGGTGATGCTGTTCTGGAACATGTTGGGGTCTTACGTCATTCCAGGCCGGATCCGTGCGGCATTGGACAGATTGGGAGACTAGTTTTCCGCTTCCGGACAGGGCGGCCTTCTGCTGCTCTAGACCCTTGAGTAGCTTAATGCCTAATCGAATCTGCTCTGGGCCTGGATTACTTGATAGGATTTCTCGAGTCGCAATGGTGTTTTGCACTGGTGTTGGATACACCTAGTCCCCCTTGCTGTCGCGTCGAGGCATCCCATGGTCTCCTCCAAAGAGGACTTTGTGAATCTCCGGTAATTGATCGTCATGAGTGTGACGCTTCCGGGTCTTCTGATGCTGCCGAGAGATGTACTTCTCCGCAGTTGCCATGCGTTTCTTTTCTTCCTCAATGTTTTTGGCCTCATCAAGGAGTACTTGGCAACACGCTTCTAGAGCTTGGGCCCTTTCGTCCAGCTCTTCAACAGTAAGTTCTGCAGCTGTAGGAATAGGTGTGGTTAATGCAACATCGATGAGTTTACGTGCACCTTCGGTGATCACATGTCCATCCACCGACTCTTCTTTGGGCTCTTCTGAGATCAGTGCTCCATCTAAGTCTTCCTCGTATTCCTTGGCAATCACTTCCTCTGCCGGAGGATCTTTTGTCGGGGTCTTGTTCTTCTTGTTCTTCTTCTTTGCCTTCTTGGCAGCGCCGATAGCAAAGACGGCTTTGGGTCCGTTTCTCGGAGTCAAGCTCTGATCGGTACTTTCGGACACCTGCACCCCGGGATTATCTCCGATATCCATGTCATCCTGCGCTTTGGGAGAGTTTTCTCCGGATCTTTCATCCATGGCTTCTCCTTTCTCTGCAGCTTTGGAGTTATACTCCTCTTCATACTCCGCGGAGAACTTTTGGAAATCTACCAACGTCATCGAGTCATTCGAAGATGCGGGTAAGTCGATGTTTGTTCCGATCGCCTCCAGCACCAAGTCGGTGTTTTCTCCAGCATCGGTAGAGCCGGATCCAGATCCAACGTATCAGACAAAGTGCAATGTGTGGGTCCTGAGGTAGTTGCGGCTTTCCTCGTGGGCTTCCTCGAAGATCCTGATAGTTTCGAGAACCTCATCCACGCTTGCGTCTTGCATCATCATACGACTCAACGTGTGCCTCAGGAACGGTTGATCTGTTCCGGGGTTGGCAGGTCCGGAACCAAGGTTGTTGCTGTGATCCTCCTCGATTTTGACCTCATCGGGTGGATCGGTCTGGGATTCGGCCTCGCCAGGGAGATCCACTCCATATTCGACTTGAACCGCCAGGTCTGCCTCAGGCTCGGATTTCTCCACTATCTCCGCAACTGGTGCGTGCTAGGTGGGATTAGGGTTTTCTGAGATCCGGAACTCTGCCGCCTCCGTGGACAAAGGGGACCCAGAAATTTCTTCTGCCTCTATCATCACCGCTGGGGTGGGTGGGGCAGGTTCAGCGAATCCAATGTACACATCGATCTCGCTGAAAGACATGATGGTGTAGGCAGTCATGACCTCCCTAGCTGGAATCCAGGTCTCGTCGAGAACGATGAGAGGGACGTCGCTGGCGTAGAGGATGCGATCGACAGTGATAGTCTCGCCAATTCCGATTCTTGCAAATTCCGCTCGGAACACAGATCCAAAGCTCACTTTCTCCACAGTGGGCGCCAACTGTCGTTGGATTGGTGACAAGTACGCCATGAGGGGGTCCTCGGGGCGTGTGGAAGAGAGGGGTGTGAGACGTACGGTGTTCTGGGACGATGAGCACACAAGTTTACCTAGGTTCAAATCCACCAGCTTTGGACGGATCCTACTCCTGCTAGAAATCCAGTAATACGGCAGAGACGGAATATGGGTTACAAGGGTTTCGCCTGTGTAAGTTGAGATTGTAGACTATTGTGAGGGTGTCCTAAAGGAACTCCCTAGGACGGCTTATATAGATATCCGGCCTAGGGTTTACAGGAGAGATCTATCCGGCTACGACTAAGAGTCAGTTACATAGTACATCTTGAATTACAAGTAACACTCTGGGCCTATGTCGGTAAGTCTTCTGGGCCTTCCCGTAGCCGGACTGGACTCTGTTTCTTCTCCCTGACTGGGCCACCCGTGAAGCAAAGCTCTAACCCGAAGTGGGCCACCCTGGTCAGTAAAGAACTGTGAGGATACCCGGAAAGTATATCCCCAACAGCAGCCCCCGGAAGCCTCCAAGATCCAAAGTCGGGTTCATTATCATCTAGCTTGATCTTCGGCTTGCAGAATCTTGAAGGATTCCCGAAACTTCAAAACAAAAGATACGATCCGGGTCTCAAAAAATAAGTCGAACCTATGAGTACATTTATTCGTGTTTCCAGCTCGAAATTCAAACTAAGCTGGAACTTGGTCTCTGACATAATCTGACAATAGTCATGGTCAAGTCACGTCACTGACGGACATTTCCTATCAGCACGACCATTGGTGGGTCCGCCTTTTGTGAAATCGAGGCGCCGTTTCAATGCGTGCGTGGAGATCGAGACGGCGTAATCATCGCGCGGGGGTTTCCCAGTCCTTTCCACGATGCGTGGCATGTTTACTGTAGCATTCACACGAACCTTGACGTGCCTGATGGATATAAGTGGTGTGGATTCCTTCCCCCATCTCGGGAGAGAGAAGGCAGTGGGAAGTGAGAGAGTGAGTGGAGGGCCAGGGGTGGCCCACACCATGGCCAGGCGCGCCCTAGGGTGGCCACGCCACTAGGTAGTGTGCCTGCCTAGTGGGCCCCCTGGGTCACTCTAGGCACTTCTCTGCCCCTTTTTTCACGTAAAAATTTAATATGAATTTACTGGAATTTGACACTTTATTTTTGAGCAATTTTCAGGTATAGATGAATGATTTTCTGACAGAAAGATGTTTTTTTGGAATGATGCAATGACCAAACAAAACTAAAACTTCAGAAGTTCTAAGACACTCTAATATGCAAGAAATTAGCAACAGAAAAGTAAACTAAGCGAAAGCAAAAAGTAAAAATGGGTAAAAATAAAAGTAAGCAAAGATAATCATGGTGAAACATTGTTTTGTTCATTAAAATCCCTTTGTTAACAAGGTTGATCAGGTCTTGTTACCAAAACAATTTTATATGAAACAAAACTTTGTATTCTACTAATGATTATGTTACCTCAACCTTGATAGCAATGGTCCCAATCATAATAGTTTCATATTTTTCTCGTGGTATGGGATAATATATTTCTCCAACTTGGATGCCCTCAACATGTTCAGTTGAATTTAAACCATAAGTCCTATCAATCTTCTTGGGGAAATAGACAGTATGTTCCTTGTCATTAACATTAAAAGTCACATTTCCTTGATTATAATTAATAACGGCTCCTGCAGTGTTAAGAAAAGGTCTCCCAAGAATAATAGGCATATTGTCATCTTCAGGCATTCAAGCACAACAAAATCAGTTAATATCAAGCAATTATAAGCCACTTGAACAGGTACATCCTCACATATACCAACATGAATAGTAGTAGATTTATCAGCCATTTGCAAAGATATATCAGTTGGTATTAATTTTTCCAATTGAAGTCTCTTGTAGAGAGAAAAAGGCATAACACTAACTCCTGCTCCCAAATCACACAAAGCAGTTCTAACATAACTATTTTTAATAGATCATGGAATAGTTGGAATCCCTGGGTCTCCAAGTTTCTTTGGAACCTTACCATTAAAGGAATAATTAGCAAGCAAAGTAGAAATTTCTTCATTAGGGATCTTTCTTTTATTCGAGACAATATCCTTCATATACTTTGAATAAGGAGGCAATTTAATAGCATCATTCAAAGGAATTTGCAAGAATAACGGTTTCATCCACTCACAAAACTTATTATAGTGTTCATCTTCCTTTGACTTGTGTTTCTTATCAGGGAAAGGCATAGGCTTTTGGTCCCAAGGCTCTCTTTCACTACCATGTTTCTTAGCAACAAAATCTTCTTTAGTGTATTTCGTATTCTTAGTGTGCCTTTCAGGTTCTTCTTCAACTTTTTATTTATCAGGAACATCATTTTCCTCATTAACACTTTTAGTTTCAGCATCAGAGACATATATACTATTAGGACCTTTAGCAGGTTTAGAGGATTCTACAATAGTTTTATGTCTCTTTTTTCTTTTCTTAGGAGTAGTACCACTATTTTCAACTTGTTGAGAATCCTGCTCAATTCTTTTAGGATGCCCCTCAGGATATAGAGGATCTTGGGTGGCAACACCACTTCTAGTTCTAATTTCATAAGCATGTTTTTCTTTAGCATCATTAACTAGAAAGTCTTTTTGTACTTTATAAGCTGATCAATTTGAGTTTGAACCATTTGAAAATGTTTAACAAGCATTTTAACATCATTAGAGGTTCTTTCCACAATATCTTTTAACTCAATAATAGCTCTAGAGTTTTCCATTAAATGATTTTGCACCCTTTTATTAAAACTATCTTGCTTAACAATAAAAACATCAAATTCTTCTAAGCATTGATCAGGAGGTTTAGAGTAAGGAATATCACCTTCATCAAAATTTTGGAGAGAGTGTACCTCAATAGTGGATGAGTGGGAGATTGGCTTACATAATTCTTCTATAGGAGGTAGATTCTTCACTTTTTCAGCTTTAATACCCTTCTCCTTAAAACATTTCTTAGCTTCCTTCATCACTTCATCAATTAGTTCAATCACTCCTCTCTTCTTTGGTGTTGGTGTTGGCTCAGGCATAGTTAACTCAGGTGTAGTTGTCTCAGGCGTAGTTGGTTCAGGTGAAGTCCAGTCATCATAATTCTTGCTTATTTTAGCCATTAATTCCTCAGCTTCTTTGGGAGTTCTATTCCTGAAAACACAATCAACACAACTATCCAGGTATGTCCTAGATTCTTCAGTTAGTCCATTATAATATATATTAAGAAGCTCATTCTTAGGTAATGGGCATCCAGCCTGTGCATGAATCAAAGCACAAAACCTTGCCCATGATTCAGGCAATATCTCATTTTCTCCCTGTTTAAAATCAAAAAGTTCCTGCAAAATAGCATGTCTAGCACTAGGAGGAAAATATTTCTGAAGGAAGGTACTAATCAAGCAATCAGGGCTATCAATAGATCGAGGAGGTAAATTATTAAACCAAGCCTTAGCTTCTCCTTTTAGTGAAAAAGGGAAAATTTTAGCAACAAAGTAAGTGCGCATCTTAATATCATCAGAAAATAGACCACTCATGGTAGAAAGCTGAGTCATATGTGTTACCGCACTTTTATTCTTAGTCCCACAAAAAGGTTCTTTCTCAACAATAGTTATGCAAGATAAATCAAGAGAGAAATCATAATCCTTATCTTTAATGTTTATGGGAGATGCAACAAACTTAGCATTAGGAGATAATTTGGGTTTTATAGTATGCCTCTCAAGGAGAATCTTAATAGCACTCCTATCATGGGTGCTTTGACATTCTTTAATAAATTCATCGGTCATCTCTATATAACCGTATTCAATATCATTGCTCTCTCTAGACTCAGGTGAACTGACAGGTGTAGTAGTGTCTTCATTAGGAGTTTCAGTATTTCTAGCTATAGTTCTAGCAATCGTAGCATCTAGGAAAGGACCTAATGAACCACTTTTATCATGCACAGTAGAAGCAGCATCATAAGAAGTTTCAGATTCAGCAGTAGTAGCAGTGTGTGTAGGATGTGTATGTGGTGGTGTAAGGAGCTTACTCATAACAGATGGTGAATCAAGAGCAACAGAGGTGTTCAGAACCGTACCTCTCCTTGGAGTGGATGGTAAAATAGGGACCTTCCATCACGAGACTTACCCATGATGGATGGATGGAAGCGAACAATAGTGATTCCAAGTGAACTTGATAAATAAAGCTATGCTCCCCGGCAATGGCGCTAGAAAATAGTCTTGATGACCCACAAGTATAGGGGTGTATCGCAGTATTTTCGAGGGAAGTATTCAATAGATCACCAGAGCAAAGCATTAACACTCATGAACACATGTGATCCTCACATCGAAGCCATTCCCTCCGGTTATCCTGATTATTCTCACTTCAGGGCCTTTGGTTCCGGACAATAATATGTGTATACAACTTGAAGGTAAGATCACAAACAATAATATCCTCATGAATCAATAACATGTTCATATCTGAAATCATGGCACTCGGGCCCTAGTGACAAGCATTAAGCATAAAAAGTTGCAACAAAGTCAAAAAGCACTAATAATAGATACTAGGCACCATGCCCTAAGAATTTGATGCCATTACATGAACGATCTCATCCAATCCCTACCATCCCCATAGCCTACATCGGGGGATTACTCAATCATGGATGGGGGAATCATGGATGGTTGATGGAGAAGCGATGGTGATGATGATGGCGATGATCTCCTCCAATTCCCCGTCCCGACAGGGAGCCAGAACAGAGTTTCTGGTTCCGATTCGCGGAATCTAGTGGTGGCGGCACGGCGGAACTCTTTTTGGAAAACGTCAAACCCCCCCTTGGTTTTTATGTCAGGAGGCATCTTATAGGCAAAGAGGGAGGCTGAGGGGGTGACCGAGGCGGCCACACCACCTAGGCGCGGCCTGGCCTGGCCCGCGCAATCAGGTGGTGTGGGCCCCTCGTGGCCCTCCTCCGTCTCGTCTTTTGGCTCCGTGAGTCTTCTGGTGAAATAGGATTTTTGGCATATTTTCCGGGATTTTTCCTGATAGTTGATTTTCTGCACAAAAACTAGACACCAAGGTAATTCTGCTGAAAACAGCGTCAGTCCGTGTTAGTTGTATCAAAATCACACAAGTTTAGAGGAGAAACAATAGCAAAAGTGTTCAGGAAAGTAGATACGTTTTGGACGTATCAGACCTTAGTAGATGATTGTGGGCGCCTTCTGTTGGGCCAAGTCAGGTAGGCTAGAGTTGGGTACCCATTGGGCATACCTATGTTAGGGTCCTCTTTTATAGAGAGAATTTTTTATTTGACACTAGCTTAAAATCGGCTTCCCTATTTGACCCTAAAAAGTGTTCAGGAAAGTAGATACGTTTTGGACGTATCACCTCATTGGATACATAGACTCAGATTGGGCAGGAGACAAAGTGGAAAGGAAGTCAACCTCCGGTTCTTATCAATTTCTTGGAAGATCTTTGGTGTATTGGTCCTCGAAGAAGCAAAATTGCGTGTCTATGTCCACTGCCGAAGCCGAGTACATATCCACCATAAGTTGTTGTGCTCAATTGCTATGGATGAAGCAAACCTTGAAGGATCTTGGACTTTCTTTCAACAAGGTGCCCCTTCTTTGTGACAATGAGAGTGCCATTGCTATTTCTCACAACCTGGTGCAACACAACAAGACCAAGTACATTGAGATTCATCATCATTTCATTCGGTATCATGTTGCAAGGGGAGACATTTCATTGGAGTATGTTCCTACCAATGCCAATCTTGCGGATGTTTTCATGAAGACACACTATGAAGCAAGGTTTCGGGAGTTGAGGCATGAACTAAATATCACATATTCGAGCAATCTGGTTTGAGTATCTTGCACACCTACCCGAGTCTCAAAGAATATCTTGTTTGGATGTACACATGGATTTAGGGGGAGTGTAGTTCCTCATGTGAACCAACACTCTCCCTATTATGCACATATTAATGTATTCATCCTCTATGGTCTCTCGAGGAGACAAAATGAGCTTAAATGATGAGTTTTGGTAATGAACCCAAGATATATCTTCGTGATGTCAAGCCAATTATACTCATATATGGTGGCCTAGGCCACCGACATTGTGTTCTTCTCTTTGTTTTCCTTTTGTGGTGTTTCACCTTGATATTCCATGCTTTTGGTGTTGTTTGTCATTTTTGGATCTTAATTTGACTCTTCACAGTTTGTGGCATCTATCCCAAGCCTTTGCTCCCCCTAACCCTCTCTCTTTCCTGCACAAGGTCTTTCTTAGCCATTCCAATCCGGACAGTTTTTTTGGGCGTCACCGGCAGTTCCGGCCGTTAGTCAGTACTGCCGCTCCGGGCCTAACTTTCACGAAAGTTATGTTCGGACCGGTACTACCGGCCGAGCAAGGGTCCTTTAAGTTATGGGCCAGGGGGCCCACGGGATCTTCTTCCCCACTTGCCCCCTGACCCCCCTGCTTACTACCTCGCACTCCCCAGGAAACTCTCCACGGTGACGTTGCTGGCACCATTGATTCCGTCCGCTCCCCTTTAGATCTGCTCCGTGGGATTCTTCCCCACCTCGATCTCCTGCCATGGACCCTGGTATTTGCTCCTCTCACCCTCCGTTCATGGAGATCAGGCCATTTTTGTGCTTGAGTAGGGCTTGCCATGTCTAGGGATCTTCTTTGGCTAGAACTGTTTCGGGAGATCATGGTAGGGCTAGGATTCGTTGGTAGAACATGTTACCTCAATACATTGGCTGGATTTCAACTTTTGGTGCACCTAGATCCGTTGCTCATTGCGAATTCGATAAACTACCATGTTCATGCCCTGACCGGTACTACCGGTGGGCCTGGCCGATACTTCCGGTGAGTTTCTCCGCTAGTACTACCGGTGGACATGAATGGTACTTTCGGTGGCCCCCACGCCACCGTAGTCCCGCCAGGTCGGCGGTACTACCGATGCACCATTTTTCATCATCTACCTATGTATTTTGTCAATCTATTTTTGTTGTTTTTCCTCCCTTGACCTTGTGCACTTACCCCTTGCTCCTCCCTATTACATGCTTTCTTCTTAGGGCAAGGTGTATCTCGTGGTGGCTCCAAGCGGTCTCGTGTTCCGTCTCGTGGTCCTTCTGAGATTGATGATTGTGATCTCGAGGTTGTTTGCCCTCCTGCTCAGACTACCCATCAGAGAGCTATTGCTGAGCGCCGTGCTGCTGCTGAAGGGAAGAGGCCTGTCCTTGCCAGCTAGAAGAAGACCACCTCCGTGCCCGACACGACCAAGAAGAAGATCTCTTCATGGCCTCAGGTAGCTTATGAAGAGTTTCACAAGATTGATCCCTATAGTGTTCCTTGTGATCGTATGGCTCAGGATCGTTTCTTCGATACCAAGCGCCAAGAAAAATCTATTCCAAGGTGTATGCTTACAAGAAAAAGAGTGTGGTTACCCCCCAGAAACACATCAACATGGCCAAGGTGGAGAGCAATCCCAAGTACTTTGGTGAGGCTCTCTGTAGCACCCCGCTAAAACCACTACTAGAAAATCGCTATGTTTTTGTGTTGCGCATCATCATGACCGCATGCTCATGTGATCATGCCACATTGCATTTGAGCATCTTCATGACTGCATTCATAATTGTTTGTCTAAAACTATTTTCTAAAAGCCTACAATTTTTTCCTAAATAATCCCCTCTCTATTTCAAATCAAAACCTTAGGTCCGTCCAGATCTTCTATTTGTCTAAAACCTATTTGCAAAATAGTTTGTTCTAAAAGAAACAAAAATAAATCTTTTGTTCACGGGAGGCAGCCCAGCCCGTAGGCCAGGCCACCTACTACCCCGGAAGGTCCAACCCACCTGCCCCAGACCCGACCGAAGCAAACCCTAAAGGATCCAACCCTAAACCTAAAACCAACACACACCATCCACCCTACCTACCTACCTACCAGTCGCCGCCACCCGGAAGCGTGATACATGCAGCGTGTCGCCTAACCACCACTGCACAGGCTGCATGTTCCACACCACACTGACGCGAAGACGCACGCGAGGCATGCGACCCAGCGCTCCACCTCGCTCCTCGACAAAACCTGGCCCCATCCCATGGGTCCCACTCCTCACCTCTCCCGATGCGGTTGCCACCTACCCTTCAACCCCCGCTCGAGCCCGCCCGCCTCTGCTCTCCTATCCACCGCCGCCCCCACGAATCCCTCTCCGCTGGCCGACCTGCAGCACGCGCCCCTCCCCGAGCCCCCGCGAGCTCCACCTGGCCGCGCGACCCGAGCCCGGTTCCCTGCGCTCCCTTGCCCTGTTCCTCGCTGGCCGCCTCTCGCCAGGATCCGCCGCCAATGCTCCCTCTTCGGCGCCCTTCCTTCTAACCCGAGCGCTCAGCCCTTCCGTGTAGACCTCTCCGAAGCTCCGCCGCCCCGACCTCGGCTACCACCACAGCACCGCCGGGCGCCGCACCTCCTCCTCACGCACCCGCTCCTCGATCTCCCCGTCGCTGCAGCCGCTACCTCCCGGAGCTTCCTCTCTACAGGGTGTGGCCCAGCCTCGAGCTCGCATGCGCCAGTGACCTCGACCTCCGGCCATCTGCGGCCGCCTGCAGCAAGCCACGCCGTGCCTCCGTCTCTGTTGCCCGACACCAAGGATGCCGCCACCGGACTCTCCTTCCATCTGCCTCTCGCGCGTCCCCGTGACCTCCGCCGCGCATCGCCGTTGTTCTCCGGCTCTACGACCCTGCCTCTGCCAGTAGCAGACACCCTTGTCCCTGTACGTCTTCTGCAGGAATTCTGGCCGTCAGAGGTCGTTCATCGAAGTAGTGTTTCTCTGTCACGTTGTAGTAGCTGTTTATGGGGAGATAGAGTGGTATGGGGATGTTGGTGATGTTGTTGTGTTGCTCGGGTCCGTGCGATGGTGCTGCGAAGATAGGAGGACTCCAAGTGTTACCGATGGAACATTATATGGCTATTGGAGGACCCTGATGCCACTTCCCAAGTTCGCCATCGACAATGGTCGGGACCTCAAGCTCTCCGTCAAGGACGACAAACTCTCCATCCCGGATTCCAAGAAACCGATCTGATGCTGCGTCCTGAGGTCTTCTACATGGATCGCCATGATCGACTTCCCTGGATCCGAAGACCGAGCCTCGGCACGCCAAGATCTTCTCCCCGGAAACGCCATGACCTCTGTCACGGAGACCGAAGACCCCCGAGGATCTAAAGACCGATCACACCAGACCGAACCACGTCGACCCTCGGAACCAAGATCGCCGAACCCTATGTGTGACCTCGATCCTATATCCCTATTTTATAAATGCTGTATATAGTTGTTGCATATTAAATCATTCATACTCGCATACATATTGTGGTTGTTTGGGGGTATTTAGACTATCCACCTAAATTAAATATGGAGACCATACGCGGACTATCCTAGTTTTATATTGACTCCAATTAAATCTGTGTAGTGAACCGATGCCATGTGTTGCCTTGTTAAGACAACATTTAAATTGTGGAGTATCTAAACAACTTGAACCTATTAATTAATTGTTGGAACCCTGGTTTCGCTTAATATTGCCTAGTCGCATCTCATCTTTGCCATGGCATGCATCATACATACATCATGCCGGATCTTTTGCCATAGTAATAAATAGTGCATCTGGTGTTTCTTTTAGTGCTTTGCTTCTTCGCGGATTAGGCCGATGAGTTGATGCGAGTGTCGACCCGATCTCCGGTGAATCTTCGGCTATGTTTCCCAAGCGAGCATCTCCCTCTTTCTACCTCTTTTGCTTTTATAGTCTTTATTTCCTCCTATTGATCCATTGCTATCTGTGTTGCGATGCTTTAGTTTCCGTGCGCCATTTATACTCCTTGTAGCCTTTATATTGCCATGGACACATCCTATTGCATGTTGTTTGATAGATAGTCGGCCTTGCGAGTCGTAGTTGCTTGCTTATGTGTTGCTTCGTGTCATTGTCGTTCCACCGTTGACGGCAAGTTGGCACATGATAAATGGTGGAGATGCTTAATGGTGGAGATGATCATGACTGTAAATACAACTTGATTAATTACTGGGAATAGATATAACTAATGCAGAGGCATCGGTGGGCAATAGCAAATATTTGGTTTTTAACCGCTCACTTGTGTCCCGTAGGCCCCGAGTACTTGATACCTGTTCCTTGACTATCGCGTTGTCTGCATGTGGGACCATGAACCCCCTTATGCCATGCTTTACTGCTTTATTTATGATTGTGCGTGGAGCACCTGTACTGTTTAGGATTGTGGAGTGTTTTCGCGGTATCGACAAGCCCAGTCACACTTTCGGGTTCCCAGTCGTTTACAATCATTGGCACAAACCTTGGGTCCGTCTCGGAGCCGGCCAACTTCGCTGCGGGTAGCTTAATGGGGTGCCCCCTGAAATGATTTATGAATTCTGTGAATGCTTTGTCGTGAAAGCCTTGTTGGGTTTTTATTTGGTTTTTCCAAGGTTGATCATGCGTGTGTTGCTATTTGTGCACCCCTGTAGGGTAAATCTTTCTGAAAGCCGTGTCCGCGGTTATGGACGACTTGGAGCACAGTATATTGATCATAGACAACTATAACTAAAGTAGTGCTATCAATTTGACTTAATATGTGACTAGTAATCAGCTTCACTACAATGGAATGGATAATAAAAGTGCGAAAAACTGGTGGAACTGGGGTGTATCGTGTCATGTTATACCTGCCTAGTAAGTATCGCAACTCCAATGGAATAAAATAAAAGTGCCAACAACTGCTGGGTTTGGGATGTCACATGCTAATTGTATCTGACTAGTAAGTACTGCAACTACAACTGAATGATTAACTAAAAATTCCCACTACTTATGCTATCAGGATGACTCATGCTATCTATATCTGACTAGTAAGTGCTTCAACTATAATGGAATGAATAAAACTGCCAACTGTGTGAGTTCCTTGGTTTGACTTCCTCGTTTGGTCTCGAGGGGGAATACCAGGATGGGTATGATTGGTGTTAGTATCAGGTTGGATTCGAATAGGTCTTTCTTATCCCTCTCTAATAGCCGACAATTGAATCGAGTCTCTATAGATTGTTTAGTGCATGCTGCGCTGCCGCTTCAGTCCACCATACCTATGTAGGTGAGAGCCGCCGAATTCTAGCCTCGCTGCTCGCCTCGATCGACGCTCCTCTTTTTCCTTTGCCCTTTGTCGGCACCCCTTTTGTTTTAGCAGGTTTGAGATCGACGTCGTTAGCAGGGTTACCCTTCTGGCTTGGCCTGGGCAGGGTTATGGACGCCATTGGTTATTCTTTAGGGATCTTAGCCCAATTTGCTTCTTATCCGTATGCGGATGTTGTATCGTTTTCAAGGTGATTTGGGTCTTTGTATCGCATATCTATATTCTTGGCTCGTTGAGTCATTGTTGTATATATATGTTTCTGTGGGTTCCATCGTGAACTATTGTGTAATGGCATTACTTCGTTTTCCACCTGCACGCAAGTGCCTGGTGGGCATCTTTGAATCATTTCTATGCGGGTTTGGCGGGAATCGCTAAAAATTGCATAGTGCCGATTCGAGGGTGTTACAAAGTGGTATCAGAGCTCAGCAGTTGCGATACCCCACTAGTCCAGCCTGTAGGATAATCCAGCAAACGGCCGATGTAGAGTGTCAAAAATATTTTGCCAAATCGGTTGGATAGATCTGATTAGGTCTGATTTTACTCCTTATCCTTATGCTATTCTCCTCTTACCTTTGCGTGTTTGAATCTGCTCTCTTACCTTTTCTTCGAGTCCAGGTTTCTCGTGGTTGGGTTTCCGTCGTACCTTCAGGGTTTCGCTTACTCTTTTGGTAATGGTGCTTCTATATTCGGTCTTCATGCTATCTGAGGAATCCTTCACCTGTTGTACCTTTCTTTGATCTTCCTTTGTACCTTCCGGTGTTTTCCAACGTGACGCCATCATCTATGCCAGATCTGATGAAGAGCCTACATCACTCATGTGTTCTCCGGAACTTGCTTGTCAATATCTATAGTCTGAATTCCGAGAGGGGATTGCACAGTTCTCTTATTCGTGTACAGAGTAATGCTTTGAGTGCGGGATGGAGTCACGACCATGCCACTACTCTTAGCATTCTCTTTTGTTCACTGAATCGGTGGATATATGCAATTTACTCCTCCATTGAAGTTAGGGGTGGCCATATCTTTTGATACCTCTATCTTCGTCTTTGTTTCTCCGGAGTGTTCTCGACGAACGTGAGCAACAACCCCTTGTTGGTGGTGTCATCGATTTCTAGATGGAGTAAGAATATTTGTTAGTGGTGTCTCGAAGATCTACACGAAGCGAGAAGATTCAGATCGCCGGCCTTCTTCCCCGTACCATGAGGCGGATCTCGAGGGCGAGATCCATTGTTAGTGGTGTCGAATTGTAGCACCCCGCTAAAACCACTACTAGAAAATCGCTATGTTCTTGTGTTGCGCATCATCATGACCGCATGCTCATGTCATCATGCCACATTGCATTTGAGCATCTTCATGACTGCATTCATAATTTTTTGTCTAAAACTATTTTCTAAAAGCCTACATTTGTTTCCTAAATAATCCCCTCTCTATTTCAAATCAAAACCTTAGGTCCGTCCGGATCTTCTATTTGTCTAAAACCTATTTGCAAAATAGTTTGTTCTAAAAGAAAGAAAAATAAATCTTTTGTTCAGGGGAGGCAGCCCAGCCCGTAGGCCAGGCCACCTACTACCCTGGAAGGTCCAACCCACCTGACCCAGACCCGACCGAAGCAAACCCTAAAGGATCCAACCCTAAACCTAAAACCAACACACACCATCCACCCTACCTACCTACCACCACACCTTGTGGCGGCATATACATGGCAGCAGACGCTGAACCACCACAGTACACCGTCTTGCACGTTCCACACCACCCGTGATGCAAGACGACGCGAGGCATGCGACCCAGCGCTCCACCCTGCTCCTCGACAAAACCCGGCCCCATCCTGTGGGTCCCACTCCTCACCTCTCCCGATGCGGTCGCCACCTACCCTGCAACCCCCGCCCGAGCCCGCCCGCCTCTGCTCTCCTATCCACCGCCGCCCCCGCGAATCCCTCTTTGCTGCCACCCCTGCCTTGCGCCTCCCAAGCCCCTTGAGCTCCGCCTGGCCACCACGACCAGGCAGTTCCCGGCTCCCTCGCCTCCTGCTGGCCGCCTCTCGCCAGGAGCCGCCGCCAACGCTCCCTCTCCGGCGCCCTTCCTTCTGACTCGAGCGCTCAGCCCCTCCGTGTAGACCTCGCCGAAGCTCCGCTGCCCTGTGTCTTGCCGCCCCCGACCTCGGCTACCACCACAGCACCGCCAGGCGCCCCACCTCCTCCTCACGCGCCCGCTCCTTGATCACCCCGTCGCTGCAGCCGCTGCCTCCTAGAGCTTCCTCTCTACAGGGTGTGGCCCAGCCTCGAGCTCGCACGCGCCGGCGACCTCGACCTCCAGCCATCTGCGGCCGCCTGCAGCAAGCCACGCCGTGCCTCCGTCTCTGCTGCCCGACGTGAAGGACGCCGCCACCGGACTCTCCTTCCATCTGCCTCCCGCGCATCCCCGCGACCTCCGTCGCGCATCGCCGTTGTTCTCCGGCTCTACGACCTTGCCTCTGCCAGTAGCAGACACCCTTGTCCCTGTACATCTTCTGCAGGAATTCTAGCCGTCAGAGGTCGTTCATCGCAGTAGTGTTTCTCTGTCACGTTGTAGTAGCTGTTGATGAGGAGATAGAGTGGTGTGGGGATGTTGGTGATGTTGTTGTGCTGCTTGGGTCCGTGCCGTGATGGTGCTGCGAAGATAGGAGGACTCCAATTGTTACCGATGGAACATTATATGGCTATTGGAGGACCTTGACGCCACTTCCCAAGTTCGCCACCGACAATGGTCGGGACCTCAAGCTCTCCGTCAAGGATGACAAACTCTCCATCCCGGATTCCAAGAAACCGATATGATGCTGCGTCCCGAGGTCTTCTACATGGATCGTCATGATCGACTTCCCCAGATCCGAAGACCGAGCCTCGGCACACCAAGATCTTCTCCCCAGAAACGCCATGACCTCCGTCACGGAGACCGAAGACCCCCGAGGATCTAAAGACCGATCACACCAGACTGAACCCCGTCGACCCTCGGAACCAAGATCGCTCAACCCTATGTGTGACCTCGATCCTATATCCCTATTTTATAAATGCTATATATAGTTGTTGCATATTAAATCATTCATACTCGCATACATATTGTGGTTGTTTGGGGGTATTTAGACTATTCACCTAAATTAAATATGGAGACCATACGCGGACTATTCTAGTCTTATATTGACTCCAATTAAATCTGTGTAGTGAATCTATGCCATGTGTTGCCTTGTTAAGACAACATTTAGATTGTGGAGTATCTAAACAACTTGAACCTATTAATTAATTGTCGGAACCCTGGTTTCACTTAATATTGCCTAGTTGCATCGCATCTTTTCCATGGCATGCATCATACATACATCATGCCGGATCTTTTGCCATAGTATTAAATAGTGCATCTGGTGTTTCTTTTAGTGCTTTGCTTCTTCGCGGATTAGGCTGATGAGTTGATGCGAGTGTCGACCCGATCTCCGGTGAATCTTCGGCTATGTTTCCCAGGCGAGCATCTCCCCCTTTCTACCTATTTTGCTTTTATAGTCTTTATTTCCTCCTGTTGATCTATTGCTATCCGTGTTGTGATGCTTTAGTTTCCGTGCACTATTTATACTCCTTGCAACCTTTATATTGCCATGGACACATCCTATTGCCTGTTGTTTGATAGATAGTCGGCCTTGCGAGTCGTAGTTGCTTGCTTATGTGTTGCTTCGTGTCGTTGTTGTTCCACCGTTGACGGCAAGTTGGCACATGATAAATGGTGGAGATGCTTAATGGTGGAGATGATCATGACTTTAAATACAACTTGATTATTTGCTGGGAATAGATATAACTAATGCAGAGGCATCGGTGGGCAATAGCAAATATTTGGTTTTTAACCACTCACTTCTGTCCCGTAGGCCCCAAGTACTTGATACCTGTTCCTTGACTATCACACTATCCGCATGTGGGACCATGAATCCCTTTAGCCAGAGCTTGATTCATTTCTTATTTCTTGGGTCCACAAACTAGTTTGGGGCTTTATTACTATCCTGTACTTATGTCATGCTTTACTGCTTTATTTACGATTGTGCGTGGAGCACCTGTACTGTTTAGGATTTCGGAGTGTTTTCGCGGTATCGACAAGCCCAGTCACACTTTCGGGTTCCTAGTCGTTTACAGCCATTGGTGCAAACCTTGGGTCCGTCTCGGAGCCGGCCAACTTCATTGCAGGTAGCTTAATGGGGTGGCCCCCTGAAATGATTTATGAATGTTTTATTTGTGGTATGCTCCTCTGAATGTTTCATTTGAATTGAATTGGCACATGCTCACGCATGCATATGACTGAAATAATAATAAATTAAGCCTCGATGAATTATTTTGCCTTAGGATTCTTGAATCACTTTCATGCCATAATTAGTCCTGTTTTGTTGCAAGCATGATTATGACGGTTATTGCTCTCTCGTTTGTCGCTCCCTTTCTATTGCTGGCCTTCACTTGCACTGAGTACGAGCTCTACTCGTGTTTCCAACTCCCCAAAACCAATATTGCCAAAAGTGTCCACCATACCTACCTATTAGCATCATTTTCTATTCCGTGCATATTCAGTATGCATTGTTTTCTTCCGAATAAAATGTTTGCTTGTTAAACTATTGTGATTGTGCATGAAAGGTATATGCTTGCAAATTATAGGCTAGGAGTTAGCAGAACCGTGCTGTCACGGGGAACGCTTTCAACACCTATAAATATATACCTAGTTGATATCATGCTCTTTTGTTTACAGATGTCGTCGGTGTGAAATAAAAGGGGAGCTTGTAAGTCCATGGAGTTATGTATGTGTGTTAGAGAAACGCCTGGGCGGCTGGTCTAATCCATGCCTAATCATGGTGGAAACCTGCAGCGTAACCATAATGAGAAATCTATGAAGCATTCTTCTTATAAAAAAAGAGAGATAGTGATTGAGAAAAAAAAGAAAAAAAGATGAGAAAAGAGGAAAGAGAGAAAAAAGCACCATTTTCCCATGGTAAATAAGAAGATGCTGAGATGCTTATTGTCTGTTTGCCTTGTCATTTTGATATGGGGATTCTTCTGTATCATCAGGCAAGGGGTACCCCGTTGGTGGTTCTCTATGATACGCATGTATTTACTATGACAAGAACTTACCGGTAACTAAAGTTGAGTAGCATGAGGAGTGGCCCTCATACTCAAGGGACATGAGATTTCCAGTTTATGGTCTGTCAAGCATATAACTCATATTGGACCTCACTTTCACCTTAACCATTTAAAGATGCTTATGATAGGGGCAATGAGAGCTCAAAGCTAATGAGTACCATACTTTCAGCATTTGGAAGCCTTTCAAGATTTTCAAAACCTTTTCACTTCCTTGTTGAGTCACCACTTATTCTATGAGCACTTTCTTGAGAGCATAGTTGTAATTCTTAGTGTAATGTGCTTGTCTCAAACTTGGTTAATTGTGTCATGACTTTGATGCTTGTATCTTTGATATCTTTACTTCTAGTCTTCACTTGAACTTTAGAGGTGCCTCAACATTTATGTTTGCTCTACAATCAAAGGCAAGCGAGATACCACTCTATCATACGTTTTTATGAGCATTGCAATGTTGCTTATGTTTATGTTTCATGCTACTTATTATTTTTGAGTTGGAATCTCTTCATACCTTGCAATGACTATTAAGTAAACTTATTTGCATACTCTTTATTATGAATTGCCTAAGTAGTTGATCATATGATGAGAATATATACATCTTATGAAGCAAATGTGTTCGTGTAAGCTCTTTTATCGCACTCAGTTTTCAACTGAAATGCTTGAGGACAAGCAATAAGCTAAGCTTGGGGGGAGTTGATACGTCCAAAACGTATCTACTTTTCCGAACACTTTTGCATTTGTTTCTCCTCTAAACTTGTGTGATTTGGATACAACTAACACGGACTGACACTGTTTTCAGCAGAATTACCTTGGTGTCTAGTTTTTGTGCAGAAAATCAACTATCAGGAAAAATCCCAGAAAATATGCCAAAAATCCTATTTCACCAGAAGACTCATGGAGCCAGAAGACGAGATGGAGGAGGGACATGAGGGCCCCACACCCCTTGGCCACACGGGCCAGCCCAGGCTACGCCTGGGAGGCGTATGGCCGCCTCGGGCACCCCCTCGGCCTCCCTCTTCGCCTATAAGACGCCTCTTGACCTAAAAACCAAGGGGGTTCGTCATTTTTCCAGATAGAGTTCTGTTGCGCCGCCACCACTAGAAACCGCGATTCAGAACCAGAAACTCCGTTCTGGCACCCTGTCGGGACGGGGAATTGGAGGAGATCATCGCCATCATCATCACCATCGCTTCTCCATCGACCATCCATGATTCTCCCATCCATGAGTGAGTAATCCCCCGCTCTAGGCTATGGGGATGGTAGGGATTGGATGAGATCGTTCATGTAATGACATCAGATTGTTAGGGCATGGTTCCTAGTATCTATTATTAGTGCTTTTTGACTTTGTTGCAACTTGTTATGTTTAATGCTTATCACTAGGGCCCGAGTGCCATGATTTCAGATCTGAACATGTTATTGATTCATGAGGATATTATTGTTTGTGATCTTACCTGCAAGTTGTATACACATATTATTGTCCGGAACCAAAGGCCCCGAAATGACAATAATCGGGATAACCGGAGGGGATGGCTTTGATGTGAGGATCACATGTGTTCATGGAGTGTTAATGCTTTGCTCCGGTGCTCTATTAAAAGGATCACCTTAATTGTCAGTAGTCCCTTGAGGCCCCACTGCAAACGGGCTGACAAGACAAAAGATGTTGTGCAAGTTCTCATTATGAGCACGTATGACTATATATGGAACACATGCCTATGATTATTTAGTACTTGATGCTTTATCTTATTTATCTGCAAATGTCCTATGTCTTGATTGCTATATGAATTGTCTTCTCCATCCAACGCCCGTCCATCCATCCCTATGCCTACCGCGCTTTAATCCTACTGTTTACTGCAATTGCTACTACTGTCTTTACTTTTACTATTTCTATTACTTTGCTATTGCTACTACAAAACTGTTGCTACTGATAAACTGCTGTGAGCAAGATTGTTTCCAGGTGCAGCTAAATTGACAACTCAGTTGTTAAAGCTTATAAATATTCTTTGGCTCCCCTTGTGTCGAATCAATAAATTGGGTTTTACTTCCCTCAAAGACTGTTGCGATCCCCTATACTTGTGGGTCATCAAGGTCCCAAAAGCCTATGGTGGTTCATCTGATGTAAAGCCCATAAGGACATCAACCCCTGATGTGCGAGACAAGAACAATACTAGAGATAGGAAAATACTAGGGTTTCACCCTCAATATGTAACCGACTAAGATGGTACCTAAGACCTAGCTTGCGCATATAAAAGCTAGGAGGGTCCACCGAGGAGGGCACCTTATACACAACTCATAACACACGCTAGATCCAATCTACGCATCCACAAGCCATCTTGGCGACTTGTAACTTTCATCATGAATCAAAGAATAGGCAAGCAAGAGTAGGGTTTTCCTTCCGGGGGTCTAGACCTGGGTAAATCGTGCCCCTTGTTTTTCTGTCAGCCGACAAAGTCACCAACGCATATTATCTTCCCCAAAACCCAAGTCCATAAACCATGGGCAATGGTATGGAAGCCCCACGTCAATTGACGTTGTCTGCGGGAAGCTCGTGTGCCAATGTTGCGACTTCAGTGGTTCCATTACCGGCAACCTACAATTCATTGGCTTCGGGGGAGAGGATCTACTTTGGATTCCTCAACTTCACTTTGCACTCGCCGGCCACACTCCTAGCTTTTGACTCCATCGACGCTGGAATCGATCTGATTATCGGTGATCTGCACTTCCATGTTGGCAATATGAGAACTCTTTGTATCCCAGAGCCGATCCTATCGGTTTCGGTGTAGCCGACATCACCATCATTTGCACCTGCATCATGGATCCCTCCACCCCTTGGATCCCTTAGTGAGCTGAACTCCACCTCATCATCAACCTACCGCACCGACAACAATACATGTTGGGGCTCTGAACTGAGTAGCCCATTCGCAAGAACCGACCACATCGACTCCGACCTCGAGAAATATGGAAGAAACATCTACCCAACCCTCTACCTCTGTGTTGTTGTCAATCCCAACAAAGATCCCAAGGGCAGAAATGTTGGCAACCGGACCAACAACGATGGCAACGCCAGCGGCCACTACCAACCTCACGCCCGAACAATGGGAAAGGATAAGGCAATCCCTAAGGGGAATGCCCCTTGGACCCGACGCGACACGCGAGGATCTCATGGGCTATCATCATCTCCTGCAACAACAAAGCAATCACCAATATGAGCAACAAATCCGGCTTGACGAACGCATGTGACTAGCCGACGAATCGAGCATACGCAGGCACAACTGTCCTCCATTAGCGAGTCCTCACACTTCAAGAAAAGTTGGATTTTACAACGGATGGTTTTCATGGTTGAAGGCCTGTTCTTCATGGTTAAATAGTTTTTTGCGACGGGTGGTACCCGTGGTAAAAGCCCCATCACAAAAGAATCTACCACGGATTTTTCACGACCATGGCGGATCGCACCCTTCAACCATAGAATTTTGTGCCATCACATATCTGTTTCACCAACCCCATTGACTACTGACGTCATGAAAATGGCCACATGGCAAGCGCCGTTAACGACCAATTACCATTGTTAACGGTCACAAAAACCGTGGTAGAAGCCAATCCCAACCAAAGCCTGCTAATTATTAAGTGGGTCGGCCCATGAGAGAAGCCTAATAAGAAGATGGCCAATTACTGTTTTGGCCTGCTAGAGGCCTATGATGATTGAAGGGGGCCCATCACTTTGTATCCCGGCTATGACCTACTAACTTTTTGGTCCGTTAGTATTTTAGCCTACATAAGGCCCGGATGAGTACAACACTATGCGGACCATTAGTAGCATGTGCCACGTCTGTCTGGTACTGTTAAGGCTTGCATTAGGCTCATCACTATTCTTAAAGCCCGTCGTGGGCCGCCCATTAAAGGCCCATTTGTGGGAAGGTCCGTTACCATTCTAGCCTTTTAGTATTTGGGCCTGCCTATCGCGGGCCACCCACTAACGACCCTTTTGTAAGAAGGTCCGTTACTGTTCTAGCCTTTTACTGTTTGGACCTGTTACTATTCAAGCCTTTCACTGTTCAAGCACATAAGGATGTTATCCTTTTGTCGTTTTGTGGCCTTCTATGATTCTGGCATGTTACTATTCTGGCCTTTTGCTATTCATGGAGCCCGGCTGTGGTGTACCTTTCGGCCTTTGTGCCAGTGTGGCCCATTACTATTACTGCCTTTTATTGTTTTAGACTTTATGAGGCCTATGCCAATCACAACAATCGAAAAGGTGCATATGGACAATAAACGAGCATATTTTACTGTTCATCATCAGTCCAATACAAAACGGGCCAATACCAAAGCCTAGTCGAACCAGTTATGGTACCGCCTACCGCCAGGTGAGGACAACATCAAGTAAATGCCTACATGGCCTAAGAACTAGAAAATACGGCCTCATATCCCAGTCAGCACCACCTGGTCATGGAGGGAGCCATCTTGCAACTGCATCCAGGTCCATCTCTAGATGGTGGATCCGAACATGCGACAACGCCTCCAAGGCACCCACAACAAGATGGGCATGGACGCAGTCTTCAACTTTCTTCACATTCTGGAACTTCTGCATCAATTCCAAGAAGCTTGAAGGTGCAGGATCCAATGTAGATAATACACCACACACCACGGCCAAGGTCGAGCGAGCGCACTTGAGGTGCCTGAGTCAATCATGGAACATTGCCAACACAAGACCTAGATTCCTGTCTGTCTAGAAGAATCCTCCAACCTCCAAATCAAATTCCCTCAAGGAATTCATTTGAAGGTTAATACAACTCTCCTCCTCTCGAGGATCAAGATTGAAAACTACACAACCAAAGAAAAATATTAGGCATAAGACAAAGAATAAAACCACATGGCACTCGAGGGCCTTGGGAGTATTATATTGCAGCTTCTCGTTGGCTTTCATCACTTCTCCAAGGAGATACTCCTCGCGTTCATATGCCTTCTTAGCTTTTGACTTCCATACATCCGCAAGACCCTTTGTGACCTTGCATATCTTCTCCAATTCCTTTATCCGATCACGAAGGCACGACATCATTGACAACTCAGCCACCTTGCCTGTCAACCGCTCCTGAACCGAAGAACTCTTAGGAGTTGAGGCATTCGACGGACTATCAGCTGCATCCTGTGAGATACAGGAAGAAACACTTAAGCATACAATACATCAGCAAACTACTCGAGCATATGACACCCTCCTCAAGTTGAGTCATACACTCAGGGACTGCATGAAGAAATAAAGGCATTGGAAATATAAGCAAAAGCAGCAATCGATATTATGGAAGAGTCATTGTTGCCATAACAACATCAAGTAGAAAGGATCATTACAAAGAAATTACAGCATACGCTACTTAGCTATCCTATGCCCTAGTGTCAAATGGCTTGGAGGATTCGGCTGGCTTATTTCTAGTGCAGCTCCTCATGATACTTTTCTTCAAGGGCTATCAGTTTCTTGCCATATTTGTTCGCTTTTTTGGAAAAGGTAGGAGCTCTACCTTTTGACCATCGAATTCCATCGGGATGGAGGCCGTGACCTTCTCAAGATTTCCCTTGATGTCATGCTCCATGGTCATCACGAGTGCTAGAGAGGCTCCCATAATTGTAGTCCTTCGCCGGGTCCTTGGAGGCATGGAAAGGCATCCATGAGTCCCTTGATGTTGTCGATGGTAGAAGCCTTCAGTAAGATTTCCTTGTGGAAGCGCCCCATCACCCCTTTGGATCTCACCATTAGATCTTGCAGATGGCCACTGTGGTCCTTGATTTTCGCAACAATGTTAGTCAAGGAGTCGACACAGGCATGGGCATTTCAATCTAGGGGAACCCTGACAACATCTAAAAAACAAGTAATAGAACTTAGAAGTGAAAAGCTGAGAATCAAAAAGGAAACTCATCGGTAAACACTCACCCGACAACACTTGTGCTAATGCCAGCAGCTGAGTACTTAAAGTAGCTTCATGCTCGGCAGCCTGTGCTAGGAGTTCCTCGTCGTGCTGCTTTTCCTCAACCTTGAATTTTTTTAGTGCATCTTTGGCATCTTTGGCCTTATTCTAGGCGGCACCAAGTTTCTTATCTAGATCCTCGATCTGACACAAGGCCTTGTTGTTCTCAACTAGATCAACATGTTGCCATCATGGATAAAACTCGTGAAGATATGATCAAGTGAAGTGTCTAGAAAACTTACGATGTAGATGGTTGCATTCAGATTAAACTTGGATGAACCGACAACCTACCTCTATCATGGAGCACATGACCGTCTGCGCAACATTCAAGACAGTCACAAGATTAGAACTAAGCCTACACACAGCCTCGAGGTCTCCTCAGATGGTATCACATAATCAAAAAGGTGGATAAGTACCAGAAGTACTTACATGCTCATTAGAAGGCGCTAATGGTTTTTTGGGTGATTCCTGAGTAGGAACTCTCTTGCACTTGCACAATTGGGAGGAGCTGGTGGAGGTATCACCACCTCGGGGGCTTAGCGGCTCCTTGGCAAAATCTGGCACTGTAGCCTTCGAATCCACGACTCCCTCATTCACCTTCTCCACGGAAGAGACTCCAGCCATCGAGTCCCTAGTGGCACAAGGACAAAGCTACACAGATACATCCAACAAGCTTTCAACATAAAAGAGACAAAAATAAGGACTTACGAGGTGAGGGCCTGAAAATTAAATAGCTTCACCCTAGGCTTCTTCTCCACTTGAGCTGGCAGATCTTACTGGAGCGACACTGCCTTGATTGGTGCCGATGGCTCTAGGAATGCGACTCTTGGCAACTCGATGGGCCCCTTGGATCCTGACATAGTCGAAGCATCAGAAGCTTCACTATTGTCATCCTCTTTAGGGCTCAGGCCTTGCTTGCATGTGGCATCATCGCTCACCTCCTTTTCCGAATCAGCAATAGGGACGGTGGAGTGTGACTCTTCCACCTTGTCATCCTCTAGCGCCTCATATTCTTCGGGTTGTGGTGGACGAGACACAAACTTCCCATGGTTCTTCAACCAAAGGTGTAATTGAACATTCTAAACTACAAAACTACCTAGGAGAAGCATTAGAGAAAACAAAGGTGTCGACTCTTTCCTTGGGCGGTTTCTTGCTCACATCATATGGATCCATTGGCAGATCCCTCGAAAGCTTGTCATTGGCGGTGAAGGTTGTGAGAGCCTTTACCTTCTTCTTGAATTCAACACTCGACAAGTTCTCCACCTTAGTCCGTGTTGGGTTCGAGGTTCCTGTGTACTTTCACATGGGATGGACCTAGCCTGAAGCAACTGAATACAATGTGGGATGAAGGTCGAGAGTATATGAACCCCGACACCTCCTTACCAGGGATATTCTGAAGCTCCTTCACCCAATTGTAGAGGACCTCCACCTCATCTTCTTTGGCCTTTGACAACTCATTCTTCCAAGAGCGCTTCTTCTTCATTGGAGCGTTCACGACGAACTCTGACAACCCGTATGTAATGCCCCCAAATCGGGTTTATGCGGATCTGAGAATTTCTGCCAAAATCCGCATAGAAGCAATTCAAAGATGCCCACCAAACACTTTCATGTGGGTGGGATTTTCAACAAGTAGTTACATCACAATAGTTTATAACAGAACCCAGAAGAAACATATATATACAACAACGACTCGACGAGTCAAGAATACAAATAATACAATTCAATAGGAAATAAAGATAGTATTTGAGTATGGATAAGAACCAAATGGGACTAAGGGTCTTGAAGAATAACCAAGCGGCATCCATAAACACTACCTAGTCCAAGCCGGAAGGGTAACCTTACTAACATCGTCGATCACATACCTATCAAAACCAAAGGGGTGCCGACAAAGGGCAAAAGAAAAAGAGAGGGAGTGGTCAGTACTAAGGATAGTACACGACGAGTCTTAGAATTCGGCGGCTCTGGCCTACATGGGTATGGTGCGTTTAGCGGCAGCAAATCTTGCACTAGCTAACTTATAGGGACACACTACAAGTTTGGATATTAGAGCAAGATAAGAGGGTGCTACCCATAACAGGAATATAACACCAAGCATAATTCATCCGAAGTTTCCCCCCTCGAAGACCAATCGAGGAAGTCCTCTTGCGGAACACACATGTTGCAATTTTAGTTGAACATTTGTTTAGTTGATAAGGCTAATTACTAGTCATATTATTAGTGGCAAATCATTAGTGGCATTGTTTATTATGATCAAACTATACGCCCGAGGTGTCCATAACCATGGACACATGACTTCTCAAAAAGATTTACCCTGCAGGGGCTATACCCAAACGCATGTTCAACCCTTCAGGCAACATATTACATGTGCCTTTCGAATCTCACAACAATAACTATCCCATAACTACACGCGTATACAGAGGTATCACCTACTATATTGACCCAACCAGGAGGCACAAAGATTCTCAAGGGAGGTATAGTGTTTGCGCCTACGGTCGCGAAGGATCGGAGCTCCACTATGGAAGATGACCTCTCGACCATACCGCTTTTATGTATGCAACGCAGCTGTTGTCCACCAAAATATCATATCATCACCATGTCCAAAGACATATTATAGTCACCATCTCCGAGGACATATTATGCGTATGTACCAAATAGAAAACCAATTTGTGACCCTTTGGATAAATGAATAGCATCGGTAGTTGAGGGGAGGATCCCAGAGGACCCCATGTTTGGTTAGCACGATCAACTCAGAACTTGGATCATAGAACGAACGGCTCCTAGGTCGGCTCAAGCAGTTCCCAAAGGTGGTCCCTGATACGTTGTTAACGTATCCATAATTTTTGATGTTCCATGCTTGGTCTTATCTACTTTCTTATGTTTTGTCCACACTTTGGAGTAGTTTTCATATGATTTCTTGGACTAACCTATTAACAAGAGCTACAGTGCCAGCTGCCTGTTTTCTGCTGTTTTTGGTTCCAGGAAAGTCAGAAAATGAATATTCTCGGAATTGGACGGGACAAAAGCCAAAGTCAGTTTTTCACCGAGGGACACCCGGAGCCAGAATACGAGACGGAGAAGGGCCAGAGGGTGGCCACACCACCTGGCCGCGCGGCTAGGCCTGGCCCGCGCACCCCCTCGGCCCCTCCTTCCGCCTATATATTGCCTCCGATACATAAACCCTAAGTACCCGATCAAAATTCCACGAAAGAGTCTGTAGCCACTGTCATCTCCATCCCTAGATCGGGAGGGATCTGAAGCTCTTCCTGACACCCTGCTAATGAGGGGAATTCACCCTGGAGGCCTTCTTCATCATCATGCAAGCCTCCGGTGTGATGCGTGAGTAGTTCATCTCTGGACTATGGGTCCATGTAGTAGCTAGATGGCTGGTTCTTCTCCTTTGTGCTATCATGTTTAGATCTTGTGAGCTCCGTTCATGATCAAGATCATCTATTTGTAATTCATACATGTTGTGTTTGCGGGGATCCGATGGATATTGAGATGCTATTTCAGATGGATTATTGATTCTATCATGTCTTTGTTATTTGTGATCTTGCATGCTTTCTGTTGTTAGTAGCTATCTTGGCCAAGTAGATGCTAGCAACTCCAAGAGTTAGTATTTATACTCGATAGTGGGTTCATGCCTCTGGTAATCTGGGAAGTGACAGAAATCTCTAAGGTACTAGATGTGATGTTGCTACTAGGGAGAAAACAACAATCCTTTGTTTATAGAACAATCATATTGTTTACTTTACACGCAATTCATAATGCAATTATCCATTGCTTGCAACTTAATATTGGAGGGGGTACGGATGATAACCTGAATGTGGATTATTAGTCATAGATGCAGTTGGATGGCGGTTTATGTATAATGTTGTAATGCCCAATCGAATCTCAAAGGAGTCAAGATGGGTAGTATATGCTTGTATGCTTTCTCGATATTTGTCAATTTCCCCACTGTAATTTGTTCACCCAGCATGTCATCTATCTTAAGGAGAGCCACCACTAGTGAACTATGGACCCCGGTCCTTTCTTTTAACATCAATCTACAATCAATTGTTTACTGCTTTGTGTTTACTATCTGAAAACTATTACTTTCTTCCACTTGATACGCTTAATCCTTTGTTTTCAGCAAATCCGGTGAGATTGACAACCTCATCGCAAGTTGGGGGCAGAGTTATGTGGTTGTGTTGTGCAGGTCTCCACGTTGCTGCTGACACCGGTAGTGCGCCCTACCAAAGTTCAGCAAGCTACACCTTTGGGGTGTTTCCTTGCTCCTACTGGTTCAATTAAACCTTGGTTTCATAATTGAGGGAAAACTTGCTGCTGTGCTCATCATACCTTCCTCTTGGGGTTCCCCAACAAGCTCGATATATTTTGGGCCATCAAGCTATTTTTCTGGCGCCGTTGCCGGGGAGTCAAGGACATCTTCACAATGGGAGTCCCTCATAACCAATCTATTTACTTTGTTATTTTTGTTTTGCTTAGTTTACTTTTGCTTTGTTTGCTTGTTTCTTTATCAAAAACACAAAAAAATTAGTTTTACACGTTTGCTTTCTTTATTAAAAACACAAAAAAATGACTACTCTTGAAAACACTAAGTTGTGTGACATCACTAGCCCCAACAACAATGATTTTATGAGCACACCTATTGCTCCGCCTGTTCCTGAAGCTACTTTCTTTGAAATAAAACCTGCTTTACTCAATCTTGTTATGAGAGAACAATTTTCTGGTATTGGTAATGAAGATGCTGCTGCTCATCTAAATAACTTTGTTGAACTATGTGAGATGCAAAAGCATAGGGATATAGATGGAGATATTATTAAGCTTAAATTGTTCCCTTTCTCTTTGAGAGGAAAAGCTAAAGAATGGTTGAATTCCTTAACTAGGAATAGTATTGATTCTTGGACTAAATGCAAAGATGCTTTCATTGGAAAATACTATCCTCCTGCTAAAATTATACCTATGATAAGTGAAATAATGAAGTTTAAACAATCTGATAATGAACATGTTGCTCAAGCTTGGGAAAGAATGAAATCTTTGGTAAAGAATTGTCCCACTCATGGACTGACTGCTTGGATGATTATCCAAACCTTTTATGGAGGATTGAACTATTCTTCAAGAAATCTATTGGATGCTGCTGCTGGAGGTACCTTTATGACCATTACTTTGGATGCTGCAACAAAGCTTCTAGATAATATGATGGTTAACTACTCTAAATGGCATACTGAAAGAGCTCCACAAGGTAAGAAGGTAAATTCTGTTGAGGAAACCTCCTCCTTGAGTGATAAGATTGATGTTATTATGTCTATGCTTGTTAATGGGAAAGCCCATATTGATACAAATAATGTTCCCTTAGCCTCTTTGGTTGCTCAAGAAGAGCAAGTTGATGTGAACTTTATAAGAAATAACAATTTTAGCAACAATGCCTAGAGGAATAATTTTGGTAGCAACAATTATAGGCCATATCCTCCCAACAATGGTAATGCTTATGGAAATTCTTACAACAATAATAGGAGTGCACCCTCTAAACTTGAAGTTATGCTTAAAGATTTTATTAGTAAACAAAATACTTTCAATAAAACTATTGAGGAAAAACTCTCTAATGCTAAAAGAAATATAGCATCTTTGGCTGAAGCTCAATCTTCTTTGAATAAAATGGCTGCTAAACCTGAAACTAGTGAGAATCCCTTTGCAGCTACTAATGCCATACAAGGAAGAATTGATGAAAATGTTAGACTATTAGCTGAATTGCATGCTAAGTAGGAAAGAGAAGATGAAATTGCTAGAAACATTAGTGTTTCTACTATCACTACCGCTAGTGTTGAGGCTAGTATTAGCTCTATTAAGTTCCTACAAAAGCTTGCTAAAAGTCCTAATGCTAGTGCTATGAATATGGCCTTTACAAAAACATTACTGATGCTCTCATAAAAATTAAAGAAGAAAAGATGAAACATAAAGCTTCTATTCCTATAAAACAAGAAGATGGTTGGGAACCCATCATTAATATGAAAGTGAATGATTTTGATTTCAAAGCTTTATGTGATCTTGATAGTAGTGTTTCTATTATGCCTAGAAGGATTTATGATATGCTTGATTTGCCTCCACTTGAAGATTGTTATTTGAATGTCCCACTTGATGATAATGCTAAAAAGAAACTCATGGGGAGTATTAATTATGTTCTTATTATGGTTAACAATGCCTATGTCCCCGTTGATTTCTATGTTTTGGATGTTGAATGCAATGCTTCTTGTCCTATTACTTTGGGAAGACCGTTTCTTAGAACTGTTGGTGCCATTATTGATATGAAAGAAGGCACCATTAAATATCAACTCCCACTCAAGAAAGGTATACAACACTTCCCTAAGAAGAGAGAGAAGATTTATTTTGCCTCTCCTATGAAAACAAAATTTGCTCTTAATGCTTCTTCATTCGAGAACACTTGATCCTTTTTCTTGCTTCTTATGCCTAACTTAAAGGCGTTAAAGAAAAGTACTTATTGGGAGATAACACAAAAGTTTTAGATGAGTCTTGGAAGTTATTACTTCAGTAATAACCACTCCTTATCCTTTTTTATTTGCTTTTTTGTGCCAAGAGTAACCTCTAATGAGAGAGAAGTAATGATTGGGAAAGTTGCTGTCCCGAAACAGATTTCTGTGCTTCACCGTAAATATTCGTGTAAAATCTCTGTACGTCCTTTTGAGGCGTGAATTTTTGTGCTTCTGCCCCAGGTTATTATCTAACTTTAGTTAGTTCAACACCTTTTGATTTGAGCAACATAAGGTCTACGAAAAAATTCGTCTTTACTTGCTGGTCTGTTTTGATACATTTCTGCCATTATTTGCATTTGCTTCTTGTTTGTTCCTTTTTGAGTTCTTTTGGGGAATTGAGCTTTTTGAGGGAAGTGCGACAGTAGCTTGTGTTTTAATGGAAGTTTTATTGGTGTTAGAACTGAACCTAAAGCCTTATTATCTTGAGTGCACTAATGTTACTAATAAAGATTGTGTGAAGTTTTGTATGAAGGAAAATTTCAGGTGTATGGAAGGAAAGAGTAATGAGATGAAGGATGGACTAAATCTCAAGCTTGGGGATGCCACGCGTGTCACCCCAAGAAATATCCAAGAATTACAAGAGTCAAAGCTTGGGGATGCCCAAGGCATCCCCTTCTTCATCAATAAAAATCCCAGGTTTCTTCCAAACACTTAATTTTTATTGTTTCATGCACAGTTGTGTTGTTCTTGGAGCGTCTTCTTTTTCGTTTTCGTTTTGGTTTTTTGTTTGCTTTGTTTTTTTTAGTTTGCTGAATAAATTGTCTGGACCCCCTCTTTCATACTTTGGTTTTCAAATAGTTTGGTTTGGATTGGAAAAGAGTACGAAAGTTAATGCTTAAGTGGTAAAGAGAGCTTGTTTTTGACTGTGGCCTATGCTTTGTCATGCCATGCTCGATATTGTTTTGGCTTTATGCTTAGTATTCTTTTTTGTAGCATGACTTGTTATAAACAATTGAGATTGCTTAATGTGCCTTGGAAGGATCATGCGTTGTTTTAGCATATTAAAGCATAGTATTGTGGTATTCTCCTTTGATGCTTTATTTGGGTTGACTTGGCACATGCTCACACCATGTTATGACTATCCCAAGTCACCATAGCCTTTATGATCCTTTAGTTTTCAACTTGTAGTATCACTTTATGCTTTGAGCAATGATGTTTTGTTGCTCTGCATGATTATGGCCATTATTGCTCTCTTAGTTGGCCGCTCCCAGTCTTTTGCTAGCCTCCACAACCAAGTATGAGTTCCACTCATGCATCTAACTCCTAAAACCAAGTTATTCCAAAGAGTCCGCCATACCTACCTACTAGCATATGCTATTCCAAGTATATTCATGTTTTTATCTACCTTCCAAATTAAACTTGTTATGAGAAAACTAGTGATTAAAGCTCTCACGAACTTGATGGCACACTTTACTTTTCTTGCCCTTCATAAACTTGAACCATTGTGTCATCTATGTTGTATATGCTTGCACTTATTTGTTGGGGATTAGCAGAACCATGCTGTCATGGGGAACGCTTTCAACATTGCACTTGTACTTTGTACCTAGTTGATATCATGCTCTTTTGTCTATGGATGTCGTCGGTGTGAAATGAAAGGGGAGCTTGTAAGTCCATGGAGTTATGTATATGTGTTAGGGAAACGCCTAGGTCGCTGGTCTAATCCTTGCTGTCATGGTGGAAACCTGCAGCGTACCAATAATGAGCTGTCTATGATGCATTCTTCTTATAAAAAAAGAGTCATATATTGAGAAAAAAGAGAAAAAAGAAAAAACGAGATATGAGAAAAGAGGAAAGAGATAAAAAAGCACCATATTCCCATGATAAATAAGAAGATTGCTGAGATGCTTGTTGTCTGCTTGCCTTGTCATTTTGATATGGGGATTCTTCCGTATCATCGGGCAAGGGGTACCCCGTTGGCGGTTCTCTATGATACACATGTACTTACGATGACAAGAACTTACCGGTGACTAAACTTGAGTAGCATGAGGAGCGGCCCTCGTATTCAAGGGACATGAGATTTCTAACTTATACTTTGTCAAGCATATACACCATAGTTTGTTCACTTTAACCTTAATCACTTCAAGATGCTTATGATAGGGGCAATGAGAGCTGAAAGCTAAAAAGTACCATAATTTTTGGAAGCTCTTTATAAAACTTGAATCCCTACTTCCTTCTATGAATGCCTTTCTTTTACTTTTATGTTGAGTCTCCACCTTCTATCTTTATGCACCTACTTTGAGAGCATAGTGGACATTCTTAGTTCTATGTGCATTGTCCCAAGACTTGTTGATTGATGCATAGCTTTGATATTGCTTGTTTTAAACTATTTGTATCTAATCACTCTTATGAACTTTGAAGGTGTACTATGTATTTATGTTTGCTACTCTATGAGGGACAAGCTGAATGCCACTATGCTATGTTTTCTTTATGTGAAACAAACAAGCGTCTTGCAAAGCATTGTTATTCATTAATCTTTTGTTTGTGCCTTTGCATGTTGCAACATAGTTGCTTTGCCTTATTGTTAGAACTTTGTCTTTCATGTTATGATTGAAGTACTATGATCCCAGCTTTGAATGTTTTACAAATACTTTGATCAAGTTTATGATGGTGCATGTCACCTTAAAAATTATTCTTTCTTTTTATCACTTACCTACTCGAGGACGAGCAGAAGTTAAGCTTGGGGATGTTGATACGTTGCTAACGTATCCATAATTTTTGATGTTCCATGCTTGGTTTTATCTACTTTCTTATGTTTTGTCCACACTTTGGAGTACTTTTCATATGATCTCTTGGACTAACCTATTAACAAGATCCACAGTCCCAACTGCCTGTTTTATGCTGTTTTTGGTTCCAGGAAAGTCAGAAAATGAATATTCTCAGAATTGGATGAGACAAAAGCCAAAGTCAGTTTTTCACCGAGGGACACCTGGAGCCAGAATACGAGACGGAGAAGGGCCAGAGGGTGGCCACACCACCTGGCCATGATCGGCCGACCGTGCCGAGGGTGGTGTGGCCAGCCCAGGCACCCCCTCGGCCTCTCCTTCCGCCTATATATTTCCTCCGATACAGAAACTCTAAGTACCCGATCAAAATTCCACGAAAGAGTCTGTAACCGCCGTCATCTCCATCCCTAGATCGGGAGGGATCTGAAGCTCTTCCCAGCACCCTGCCGGAGAGGGGAATTCACCCTGGAGGCCTTCTTTATCATCATGCAAGCCTCCGGTGTGATGCGTGAGTAGTTCATCTCTGGACTACAGGTCCATGTAGTAGCTAGATGGCTGGTTCTTCTTATTTGTGCTATCATGTTTAGATCTTGTGAGCTCCGTTCATGATCAAGATCATCTATTTGTAATTCATACATGTTTTGTTTGCAGGGATCCGATGGATATTGAGATGCTATTTCAGATTGATTATTGATTCTATCATGTCTTTGTTATTTGTGATCTTGCATGCTTTCTGTTGTTAGTAGCTATCTTGGACAAGTATATGCTAGCAACTCCAAAAGTTAGTATTTATGCTCGATAGTGGGTTCATGCCTTTGGTAATCTAGGGAAGTGACAGAAATCTCTAAGGTACTAGATGTGTTGTTGCTACTAGGGAGAAAACAACAATCCTTTGTTAATAGAACAATCATATTGTTTACTTTACACGCAATTCGTAATGCAATTATCCGTTGCTTGCAACTTAATACTGGAGGGGGTTCAGATGATAACCTGAAGGTGGATTAGTAGTCATAGATGCAGTTGGATGGCGGTCTATGTATAATGTTGTAATGCCCAGTCGAATCTCAAAGGAGTCAAGATGAGTAGTATATGCTTGTATGCTTTCTCGATGTTTGTCAATTGCCCCGCTGTAATTTGTTCACCCAGCATGTCATCTATCTTAAGGAGAGCCACCACTAGTGAACTAAGGACCCCGGTACTTTCTTTTAACATCAATCTACAATCAACTGTTTACTACTTTGTGTTTACTATCTGCAAACTATTACTTTCTTCCACTCGATATGTTTAATCCTTTGTTTTCAGCAAAACTGGTGAGATTGACAACCTCATCGCAAGTTGGGGGCAGAGTTATGTGGTTGTGTTGTGCAGGTCTCCATGTTGCTGCTGGCACCGGTAGTGCGTGATACATTGCAAATGTATCTATAATTTTTGATGTTCCATGCTTGGTTTTATCTACTTTCTTGTGTTTTGTCCACACTTTGGAGTACTTTTCATATGATTTCTTGGACTAACCTATTAACAAGAGCCATAGTGCCAGTTGCCTGTTTTCTGCTGTTTTTGGTTCCAGGAAGTCAGAAAATGAATATTCTCGGAATTGGACGGGACAAAAGCCAAAGTTACTATTTTCCCGGAAGATTCACGGAGCCAGAAGGAGAGCCGGAGGGGGGCCACAGGGTGGCCACACCACCCCTAGGCGCGGGTCCACCTAGGCCACGCCAGGGCATGGTGTGGGCCCCCTGGCCAACCACCGACCTTGCCCTCTGGCCTATAAGAAGCCTCCCGATGCGCAAACCCTAAATAATCAATCAGAAATCCACGAGAAGGTCCGCAGCGCCGCCGCCACCGAAGGGGAGATTCGGGGGACAGAAAGTCTCTGTTTCGGCACCCTGCCGGGACGGGGAAGTGCCCCCGGAGCTATCTCCATCAATCTCCACCGCCATCTCCATCACCATTGCTGATTCCCATGATGAGGAGGGAGTAGCTCTCTCTCGAGGCTAAGGGTTCTATCGGTAGCTATGTGTTCATCTCTCTCTATGCATGATCATATTGTGATCATCAGCTTTGTAATCTAGTAGATCTACCTTGCTACTCAAGTGCTTTAATAGATCTCTGCTCTCCCCATGTGTGTGAAAGTGATAGCGTGCGTGCCATGGTGGCACTTAGGCTAGAGATTGCAAATACTTGTTATGAGTTATATTTGGAGTTGGATGTCTTTATGAAATTGTGATGTTTGTTGGACTCATCTAGTGCTCAAGGTGACAGTGTGGGGTTATCTAGATGGGAAAGACTTACTTTGAGGTGTGTTGTTATAGCCCTACCATCGATTAGAGTGTTCAACCCGAGAGTAGTTAAGAGTAGTATCATAAAGAGAAGATATTTATATGAGAGTGTTCACTAGTGAAAGTATGAACCCTAGGCCTTGTTTCTTAGCATTGATACACCGTTTGCTACTAGATCTGTTACATGTTTGCTTGCTTCCTTCTTTATTTCAGTTTGCCTTTAGTCATTTCCCACGTCAACCACACGCCACCAAGCTATTTTCTATCACCGTTACCACTTATAATTATCCATACCACTTGTATTTCACTATCTCTTCGCCGAACTAGTGCACCTGTACACCTGACAAGTGTATTGGGTGTGTTGGGGACACAAGAGACTTCTTGTATCTTGATTGCAGGGTTGCTTGAGAGGGGATACCTTTGACCACTTCCTCCCTGAGTTCGATAAACCTTGGGTGATCCAATTAAGGGAAAACTTGTTGCTGTTCTACAAACCTCTGCACTTGGAGGCCCAACAACTATCTACAAGAATAGAAGTTCGTAGACATCAAGCTATTTTCTGGCGCTATTGCCGGGGAGGTAAGGTAAAAGGTACTCACATCCTCCGATGTGAGTGCTCGAAGTTATTTCCTTTAGATTCTGCAATTTTGTCTTTTTGTTTCTTTTTTTCACTAGTTAGGCTTAATGGAAAACAACAAAAAAATTAGAGAGCTTTATAGTATTTATCTTGAGTTAGGACATGAAGTGTTTGAAGAGAAAATTAAAAAACCTATGGAACTTTATTTGCATGCTAATAGAAATGTTGTTAGTATGAATTCTTTGGACACCATTATTGCTAATGCTATGGAAAATTCTAAGCTTGGGGAAGCTGGTTTTGATGAGCATGATATTTTTAGTCCCCCAAGCACGGAGGAGAAAATTTACTTTGATGATACTTTGCCTCCAATATATGATGATTACAATGATGAATATGATATTTTCAGTCCACCTACTATTGAGGAGAAAATTACTTATGATTACAACATACCTCCTATCTTTGATGATTATGGTGACGAGAATAATAATGATAGCTATTTTGTTGAATTTGCTCCCACTACGATTAATAAGAATGACTATGCTTATAGGGAGAGTGTTAATTCTTTTATGCATGTGGCTCATGATAAGAATGTTTTATGTGATAGTTATATTGTTAATTTTATTCATGATGCTACTGAAAGTTATTATGAGAGAGGGAAACATGGTTTTATGCATCTCAATAATATTAAGTTTCCCCTCTTTATGTTGAAAGTCTTGAAGTTGCACTTGTTTTGCTTTCCTATGCTTCTTGCTTTGTTATTTCATGACTTGTTTCTTTACAAGATTTCTATGCATAGTAAGTGGGTTAGACTTAAATGTGCTTTGAATTTGCTTCTTGGTACTCTCTTTTACTTCCAATCATATGTCTTATGTGAGCATCTTCTCAAACTATCATGCCTAACTTAAAGGCGTTAAAGAAAAGTACTTATTGGGAGATAACCCAAAAGTTTTAGATGAGTATTGGAAGTTATTACTTCGGTAACAACCGCTCCTTATCCTTTTTATTTTATTTTTGTGCCAAGAGTAACCTCTAATTAGAGAGAAGTAATGATTGGGAAAGTTGTTGTCCCGAAACAGATTTATGTGCTTCACCGTAAAAATTCGTGTAAAATATCTATACGTCCTTTTGAGGCGTGAATTTTTGTGCTTATTCGCCAGGTTGTTATATAACTTTCGTTAGTTCAACACTTTTTGATTTGAGCAACAGAAGGTCTTCGAAAAAATTCGTCTTTACCTGCTGGTCTGTTTTTACAGATTTCTGCCATTACTTGCATTTGCTTCTTGTTGGTTCCTTTTTGAGTTCTTTTGGGGAATTGAGATTTTTGAGGGAAGTGCTACAGTAGCTTGTGTTTTAATGAAATTTTTATTGGTGTTGAAACTGAACCCAAAGACTTATTATCTTGAGTGCACTAATGTTGCTAATAAAGATTGTGTGAAGTTTTGTATGAAGGAAAATTTTCAGGTGTATGGAAGGAATGAGTAATGAGATGAAGGATGGACTAAAGCTCAAGATTGGGGATGCCACGCGTGTCACCCCAAGAAATATCCAAGAAGTACAAGCGTCAAATCTTGGGGATGCCCAAGGCCTCCCCCTCTTCATCAATAAAAATCCCAGGTTTCTTCCAAACACTTCATTTTTATTGTTTCATGCACAGTTGTGTTGTTCTTAGAGCGTCTGCTTTTTCGTTTTCGTTTTGGTTTTTCGTTTGCTTGGTTTGCTTAGTTTGCTGCATAAATTGGTTGGACTCCTTCTTTCATATATTGGTTTTCAAATAGTTTGGTTTGGATTGGAAAAGAGTAGGAAAAGTTCATGCTCAAGTGTTAAAGAGAGCTTGTTTTTGACTGTGGCCTATGCTTCGTCATGCCATGCTTGATATTGTTTTGGCTTTATGCTTAGTATTCTTTGCTGTAGCATGACTTGTTATAAACAATTGAGATTGCTTAATGTGCCTTGGATGAATCATGTGTTGTTTTTGCATATTAAAGCATAGTATAGTGGTATTCTCCTTTGATGCTTTATTTGGGTTGACTTGGCACATGATCACACCATGTTATGACTATCTCAAGTCACCATAGCCTTTATGATCCTTTAGTTTTCAACTTGTAGTATCACTTTATGCTTTGTTCAATGATGTTTTGTCGCTCTGCATGATTATGGCCATTATTGCTCTTTCAGTTTGTCGCTCCCAGTATTTTGCTAGCCTCCACAACAAAGTATGAGTTCCACTCATGCATCCAACTCCCTAAACCAAGTTATTCCAAAGGGTCCACCATACCTACCTACTAGATTATGCTATTCCAAGTATATTCATGCTTTTGTTTACCTTCCAAATTAAACTTGTTATGAGAAAACTAGTGATTAAAGCTCTCACGAACTTGATGGCACACTTTACTTTTCTTGCCCTTAATAAACTTGAACCATTGTGTCTTCTATGTTGTATATGCTTGCACTTATTTGTTGGGAATTAGCAGAACCATGCTTTCATGGGGAACGCTTTCAACATTGCAGTTGGTACTTGTACCTAGTTGATATCATGCTCTTTTGCATATGGATGTCGTCGGTGTGAAATGAAAGGGGAGCTTGTAAGTCCATGGAGTTATGTATATGTGTTAGAGAAACGCCTGGGGCGCTGGTCTAATCCATGCCAACATGGTGGAAACCTGCAGCGTAGACATAATGAGCTGTCTATGAAGCATTCTTTTTATTAAAAAAAGAGTCCTATTGAGAAAAAAAGAGAAAAAGAAAAAAAAGATTATGAAAAGAGGAAAGAGAGAAAAAAAAGCACCATATTCCCATGGTAAATAAGAAGATTGCTGAGATGCTCGTTGTCTGCTTGCCTTGTCATTTTGATATGGGGATTCTTCCGTATCATCGGGCAAGGGGTACCCTGTTGGTGGTTTTCTATGATACACATGTACTTACGATGACAAGAACTTACCGGTGACTAAACTTGAGTAGCATGAGGAGCGGCCCTCATATACAAGGGACATGAGATTCCCAACTTATACTTTGTCAAGCATGTACACCATAGTTTGTTCACTTTAACCTTAATCACTTCAAGATGCTTATGATAGGGGCAATGAGAGCTGAAAGCTGTAAGTACCATAATTTTTGGAAGCTCTTTATGAGACTTGAATCCCTACTTCCTTTTACAAAAGGCCTTTCTTCCACCATTATATGGAGTCTCCACCTTCTAACTTTATGCACCTACTTTGAGAGCATAGTGGCCATTCTTAGTTCTGTGTGCATTGTCCCAAGACTAGTTGATTGATGCATAACTTCTTATTGCTTGTTTGAAACTATTGTATTTAGTCACTCGTATGAACTTTGAAGGTGTCCTATGCATTTATATTTGCTACTCTATTGAGGGACAAGCTGAATACTATTATGCTATGTTTTCTTTATGTGAAACAAACAAACATCTTGCAAAGCATTGTTATTCATGAATCTTTTGTTTGTGCCTTTTCATGTTGCATCATAGTTTCTTTGCTTATTGCTAGAACTTTGTCTTTCTTGTTATGATTGAAGTACTATGATCCCAGCTTTGAATGTTTTACAAGTACTTTGATCAAGTCTTTGATGGTGCATGTCACCTCAAAAATTATTCTTTCTTTTTATCACTTACCTACTCGAGGACGAGCAGGATTTAAGCTTGGGGATGTTGATACATTGCAAATGTATCTATAATTTTTGATGTTCCATGCTTGGTTTTATCTACTTTCTTGTGTTTTGTCCACACTTTGGAGTACTTTTCATATGATTTCTTGGACTAACCTATTAACAAGAGCCACAGTGCCAGTTGCCTGTTTTCTGCTGTTTTTGGTTCCAGGAAGTCAGAAAATGAATATTCTCGGAATTGGATGGGACAAAAGCCAAAGTTACTATTTTCCCGGAAGATTCACGGAGCCAGAAGGAGAGCCGGAGGGGGGCCACAGGGTGGCCACACCACCCCTAGGCGCGGGTCCACCTAGGCCGCGCCAGGGCATGGTGTGGGCCCCCTGGCCGCCCACCGACCTTGCCCTCTGGCATATAAGAAGCCTCCCGATGCGTAAACCCTAAATAATCAATCAGAAATCCACGAGAAGTTCCACAGCGCCGTCGCCACCGAAGGGGAGATCCGGGGGACAGAAAGTCTCTGTTCTGGCACCCTGCCGGGACGGGAAGTGCCCCCGGAGCCATCTCCATCGATCTCCACCGCCATCTCCATCACCATTGCCGATTCCCATGATGAGGAGGGAGTAGTTATCTCTTGAGGCTAAGGGTTCTACCGGTAGCTATGTGTTCATCGCTCTCTATGCATGATCATATTGTGATCATGAGCTTTGTAATCTAGTAGATCTACCTTGCTACTCAAGTGCTTTAATAGATCTCTGCTCTCCCCATGTGTGTGAAAGTGACAGCGTGCGCACCATGGTGGCACTTAGGCTAGATATTACAAATACTTGTTATGAGTTATATTTGGAGTTGGATGTCTTTATGAAATTGTGGTCTTTGTTGGACTCATCTAGTGCTCAAGGTGACAGTGTGGGGTTATCTAGATGGGAAAGACTTACTTTGAGGTGTGCTGTTATATCCCTACCATCGATTAGAGTGTTCAACCGGAGAGTGGTTAAGAGTAGTATCATAAAGAGAAGATATTTATATGAGAGTGTTCACTAGTGAAAGTATGATCCCTAGGCCTTGTTTCTTAGCATTGATACACAGTTTGCTACTAGATCCGTTACATGTTTGCTTGCTTCCTTCTTTATTTCAGTTTGCCTTTAGTCTTTTCCCATGTCAACCACACGCCACCAAGCTATTTTCTATCACCTTTACCACTTATAATTATCCATACCACTTGTATTTCACTATCTCTTCGCCGAACTAGTGCACCTATACACCTGACAAGTGTATTGGGTGTGTTGGGGACACAAGAAACTTCTTGTATCTTGATTGCAGGGTTGCTTGAGAGGGGATACCTTTGACCACTTCCTCCCTGAGTTCGATAAACCTTGGGTGATCCACTTAAGGGAAAACTTGCTGCTGTTCTACAAACCTCTGCACTTGGAGGCCCAACAACTGTCTACAAGAATAGAAGTGCGTAGACATCAGTGCGCCCTGCCAAAGTTCAACTAGCTACACCTTTGGGGTGTTTCCTTGCTCCTACTCGTTCGATTAAACCTTGGTTTCACAATTAAGGGAAAACTTACTGCTGTGCTCATCATACCTTCCTCTTAGGGTTGTCCAACGAGCTCAATATATTTTGGGCCATCAGTCCCTGTCGAGGCCTTATCATTAGGTGAAGACATAACCAACAACATCAGATTAATTATCTCATCACCAACAATATACAAGTGTCATGTTCCACCTGTATAAGAGTGATACTAAGCATGCCTATGACTCGCAAGGATAAACTAGCTAAGCAAATTAGGCAATAGGATAACCAAGGCAAATAGTAGAGAAGGTATGGTACTAAAGCATCAATAATAGAGGATAGAAATAGATCAAAGGAAGGAAGTAAATACTATAAATGCAAAATAGGTAGAAGGGGGAGAATGCTCGCCTCAGAAGATCAACCGAAGGCTCTTCGCAACTCGCATCGACTCATCATCCTAACTAGTGAAGAAGCAAAGCACTAGAAAGAAACACCGGATACAATATTTAATACTACGGCAAATATCTGACATGATCATGATATGATGCATGGCATGGAAATATGCGGTCTAGCTTAGCAATATTAAGCGAAATTAGAATCCCGAAAATTAATTAGACGGTTCAAGTTGTTTCGGTACCCCACAATTTAAATGTTAGATTAACTAGGCAAAGCATGGAATCAGTTTGCTATGCAAATTAAATGGAGTCCAAAATATGTCAAAGATATCCCGCATAAACATTCCACAATTAATTATTAGGTGGATCGACTAATTGTCCCAAATCACATGATATATATGCAAGCATGGATGATTCAATATGCAACAAGATATATGGTAAATATTGAAATAGGGTCTCTGATCGGGATCATGCGTTGGATTCGAAAGGGGGTTCAGGTTCGGTCTTTGGACCGGGAATAGGGCTTCAAGATCCGTGAAGGAGCACTTGGCGTCCGAACAAATCTTCGGTTCCATGTAGATGGGATTTAGATTCTGTGAAGGAGAACTTGGCACTCCATGACAGGGATCCTCATTGACGTCGTGGTCGATGGCAGACTTGAATTGGCACATGTGTCTTCGAGCGGAAATTGGCGTGCACCTCTTCGAGAGATGTTGATGGAAGGTATTATACTCGGTAACAAGAGCGATGACACTAATGATCCTGTCTATGTGCACACCATAGTTGCAAACACGGATAAACGGAGGTGGACATAGCCGTGGCTGTCGGGTGGTAGATGTAGTGGTATCACAGCAATACCACTGGTACCCAAACACACATGCTCCCATAGGAGGGCCACAAGGGCAGCAACACACGCGCAACATTAGGGACATGCGCGCGGGCGTTACAGAGCGACCAAGAGGAGCAACGGGGTCAGGTACTCGCGTGCATGGACAGAGCGGAGGGCCACGACAGTGACATGGAGGTGGCCAGGAACATCAAGGGCAATATGGATGTTGAGGTGGAGGGACCAGGGCAGTGGGGACTTGTCCTAAATGGCCGATGAAGGAGGCATGGCAAGCACCTAGCCGGGGTCCTAGGGAGAGCATCGTGGCGGCAAAGTGAAGGCAAGTGGTCAAGGCATGTCTCTGTCGGGCGGGCAGGTCGGAGGCTCGGAGGCGAAGAAGGATAGAAGAGGATGCGGTGGTAAGGCTCCTTAGAGAGAGAGGCGGTGAAGCGCTCACGCTAGAGAAGCACAGGTGGAGGAGAGCATGGCGGTGGGGTGGAGATCGGCCGAGGTCAGGATTGATAAGGAGACGGGGTTGTGGGAAATAGGGCGTGGACTCGATGGCGAAACATGGTGGCGGCGGATGGGGCTAGGTGCAAAAGTCCAGGGGTTGGTGGAAGCGGGAGTGTGTGCATGGGGTTGTGTTTGATCGGCTGGGGTGTGTGTTTAGCGTGTACTGGGGTCTGGGTCGCTGGTGATGTGTGTGCGTGGTTGGTGTGTTGGCGACCATGTATAGAGCTAGGGTTAGGAATAGGATTAGGGTTTGGTTTGTAATGGGTGGTAGGTGGCTGGCTGGGATTTTGGGCCTGATCGGCTGCCTCCCCTAAAACGGTTTGTATTTTTTTATTTTAAAAAGACTTTTGCAAATAGGTTGTAGACAAACAAAAAATATATAGAAAGACCTTGATTTTTTATTTGAAATTAAAGGAGGGGACTAATTAGAAAACAAAATAGGCTTTTGGCGAAGATATTTTAGAGGCAAAATATGCATGATGTCATGACGATGAACAAAATCAAATAACAAGTAATTTTTATTTTTGGAATATTCTCTGGGCATTACATCATACTTCTAATCACCGACTGTCTCATCGTGGATGTAGAACCATTTGTTTCTCCAACCTTGGACAAAATCCGTGATTTTGAAGGGGAAGTACTCGACATCTCCTCGAGTGGATATGCCGCAACCGCCAACAACATAGGGTCCCTGGTTCCCTGACCGCCTCTTCATAGAGTACAACCTCTTCTAGATACCTAGTGGGGCTCAATACCCAAGAAACACTTGCATAATGTGATGAAGCATACGATGTGTATAATAGAGTTAGGCGTCAGCTGGTGAAGCTGAACTCCGTAAACAAAGAGCAGCCCACAAAGAAATTCGTGGGCTGGAAGGGACAAGCCCCGAAGAATGAAGGCGACGAAAATGACCCTCCACCTAGGTGGGGGATTACCGATTACCTCATCTCTGGGGATGTGGAAGTTCTCATCAGCGGGAAGCTTCCTAACTTGCTTCAGTGGGTGAAGGTCCTTGGCTGTGCAAGTAAACCGCCACCAATATCCATCAGTCTTTCTCGCCCCGGTGGCACCTGTGACCTTCTTCACGGCGGCAGTGATGGAGGAGAAGCCCACGATCTTCTTGGGTTTCCCTATTGCGGCATGAACAAAGTTGCTGAAAAAACTTTTATCACGTCTAGTGCGGCTAAGGTGCTTGCTATGGTGAAAGGAAAGATGAAGAAATATGATGGTGAAGGAAATGAGAAGGTTTTTTACTATGCTATTCCCATTTTCTTATAGTACTGGCAGGATAGACCCTAGCTGATGGATGGACTTCCAAGACATGTGGCGCACATCGATGGGGACACGTGGAAGCATGGAGAGCGAACCGTCGCCGCAATAACCCCACCTCATGCGAGAATTGAGAAAACCACCATCAAACTCCGGTTCTCACGCATCATGTAGTCAAATATGGCTAGCTTTAATGGAGGGCCCACACTGTTGCATCCCATCAACTGCTCAGGCTGACTCTTGAGGACACTGAGCGTCATCCCTGACATTATCCATCCTTTCGAATCATTAGGTCCTTGATGACCCACAAGTATAGGGGGTGTATCGCAGTATTTTTGATAAGTAAGAGTGTCTAACCCAACAAGGAGCAGAAGGTGCTGGCTAGTGGTATGGATCAGGAATTCTCTGCAAATACTTAGTAAATGGATTTTTAGGGGTTTTTGATAAAGCAAGTAAATAAAGTACGAGTAAATAAAAAACAGTAGGACAAATGTAGCAAGTGGCCCAATCCTTTGTGCAGCAAAGGACAAGCCGGTTGTATTACTTAAGATGACCAAACGTTCTCGAGGACAAATGGGAAGACTGTCAAGTGCTTTCGCTTCATATAGTTGATTAATCTTCTTTAGCTTGCTAAGTGTTATGTGGGTGAACCTGTGCTAATGTACCGACCTTCCTAGGACTAATACATACTTGTGATTATACCCCTTGCAAACATCCGTAAGTACAAGAAAGTAACTAAGGTATAAACCTAACCACAGCTTTAAACTCTAAGACCCTTACGTCCCTTTTGCAATGGTTTCCTAACGAGGGTTGAGGTTTCTATCACTCCGGCAACCCCTTTAAACTCTAAGACCCTTACATCCCTTGTGCAATGGTTTCCTAACAAGGGTTGAGGTTTCTGTCACTCCGGCAACCCCTACGATTAGTAGCCAAATACACAATGCATTCCCCTAGGCCCGTATAGGTGAAGTGTCATGTAGTCGACGTTCACATGACACCACTAGAAGAAGTACACCACAACTTAAATATCAAACTATTGAATCTTTCTCAACACAATTCCACTACTAACAACATGAATTCTCCCATGTCCTCAAGAACAAAACGAACTACTCACAAGACATCATATGGATCATGATCAGAGATGGAATAATGATGTATAACAATCTGAACATAAACAATAATTCAATGGTTCACTCAATAGCATTAATTACAAAAAGTAATCAACACCGGGAAAGTTTCTCCTAAGAACTAATGCAAGATTCAACCCAATTGTTATAGCAATATGGAGATGGTGATGATGGTGCTGATGGTGATGATGATCCTGATGAAGTCCAGCTTGATGGTGGTGTTGATGGCGACGATCTCCCCTCTCCGGGAAGGAATTCTCCCGACAGAAATCTATCTACCGGAGAGATCTTTCTCTCTCGGTGTTTTCCACCCCGCAGAGGCGACGGAATCTTTCTGTGGCCGCTCCCTGAGTAATAGGGTTTCGGGAGGATTATATACGCCAGAGGGGAGAGCCAAAGGTGGGCCAGGGTGGCCACACCACCTGGTGGCACGGCCTAGGGTGGCCCTCGCCAGGGGTGGTGTGGGCCCCCTGTGGCCCATCTCCACTCCTCCTTCTGGCTTCCTTCGTCTTCTAGAAAAATAGGATTTTCCGTATATTTTCCCGGATTTTCTGATGTTCGCGAATTTTGCCTCCAAACAACACCTTTTCCATCAGAATCCTGACTGCAGCGGTCCATGCTCCAAAAGTTATCAACCATGCAAAACCAGATGAAATAACATAAGTATCATCTCTTAATATGAAATATATCAATGAATAACAGTAGATTATGATATAGAATAGTGATGCAAAATTGATGTATCAACTCCCCCCAAGCTGAGACTTCGGTTGTCCCAAAGCGAAACTGAGCTCAATAAACGTGACCTCAGGTTTATGGAGTAAAGAGTCGATAAAAGAATACGAACAAGAAGCATCACATTCATCAATACATAGCTCATAACAGAAGACAACTCACTATTATATAACTTAACTTGCAATAAGTAAAGGAAACACAATAAAGATACGTAAAGTGAATCATAATTCGTAATGGCAAACCTAGCTCTTGGTCGAAGAATAGTTGACAATTGGCTGGAGTTCACAAATAACTGGTTTTCAATGATAGCTTTCAAAGTAGCAGACACCAAGATAAGAGCAATGTGCAAAACAAGGAACATAAGAAACATGATTGAATAAATCATCATATGAATGAATGAAACACAACAACTCAAAATACTTGCTGAGATAGAAGGGTATAGGTTTACTGACTCAACTAAAAAGTAAAAGAAAGGCCCTTCGCAGAGGGAAGCAGGGATTGCAAGTTTCATAAAGAGCTCCCAAAAATTATGATACTTATTAGCTTTCAGCTCGCATTGCCCCTATCATAGGCATCTTTAGGTGATTAAGGTTAAAGTGATCAAATATGAGGATATGCTTGAAAAGTTGTAAATTGAGAATCTCATGTCCCTTGAATACGAGGGCCGCTCCTCATGCTACTCAAGTTTAGTCACCGATAAGTTCTTGTCATCGTAAGCACATGTGTATCATAGAGAACCGGCAACGGGGTACCCCTTGCCCGATGATACGGAAGAATCCCCATATCAAAATGACAAGGCAAGCAGACAATAAGCATCTCAGCAATCTTCTTATTTACCATGGGAATATGGTGCTTTTTTTCTCTCTTTCCTCTTTTCATAATCTTTTTTTTCTTTTTCTCTTTTTTTTCTCAATATTGGACTCTTTTTTTTATAAGAAGACTGCTTCATAGATGCTCGTTATGGTTACGCTGCAGGTTTCCACCATGTCAGCATGGATTAGACCAGCGGCCCAGGCGTTTCTCTAACACACATGCATAACTCCATGGACTTACAAGCTGGCCTTTCATTTCACACTGACGACATCCATAAACAAAAGAACATGATATCAACTAGGTACAAAGTACCAGTGCAATGTTGAAAGTGTTCCCCATGATAGCATGGTTCTTCTAATTCACAACTCACAAAGTGCAAACATATATGTAACATAGATGGGCACAATGGTTCAAGTTTATTAAGTGCAAGAAAGTAAAGTGTGCCATCAAGGTCGTGAGAGCTTTAATCACTAATTTTCACATAACAAGTTTAATTTGGAAGGTAGATAAAAACATGAATTTACTTGGAATAGCAATAATGCTAATAGGTAGGTATGGTGGATACAAATGGCAAAGGTTTTGGTTTTAAGGATTGGATGCACGAGAAGAATTCCTCTCAGTACAGGTTTTTGGCTAGCAAGGCTAGGTAGCAAGTATAAGAGTTGAAGGAAACAAACAAACATGCAAGTGATAAAAACAAACATGCAATCTTCCTTGGAAGCACAAAAGATCTTAACTAGAGAATACTAGACTTATGAGCAAATCAAGAAAGAAAGATGATGAAATTATATTTCTTTAAGAGTACTTTTATCTTTTCATTCAACTCTCAAAAATAGTGTTGCTACTGACCGAGACAGGTTTGCCAAAACCAACTAAATTAACTCAATGATCCCAAAGTGATACCAATACTAATAACAAGATCAATCATATAACCACGAATTGAAAACTAATATAAGATATGCAAAAGATTAAATGATAGAACTTCTCATTAATATTCCATAACAGTAACTCACACCAAGGGATACATATCTAACGAGAGAGGGGAGACTTCCATAATGCAAACCATCCTACATGATAACTTCTCTATTCATGATATGACTCTACTAAAAAGGTAAAAGATAGAAGATAGTGTTGTGATACCGCGGCACTCCCCCAAGCTTGGAACAAACCAAGGGGATGCTAAACCTGATGACGAATTACTCCTTCGGTGGTGGTGGTGTTCTCTCATCATCGTCCGACTTCCAGGGTAAGGGCTTCCCATCAACAAAGGACATCGTGGTCTCTAGCATCCTGAAACTTGCAGCAGCACTTATGCGTTTAAACCTAACCTCATACTCAAAGTTTTGATTTTGAACGTCGTAGAGCTGTGCTTGCAGTTTGTTGGTTATTTGGCGGAGTGAGAGGACTTCATCCTTGAGCTCAGCAATCTCCTTTTGGTGCTCGGCGATGAGTTCGGAACAAATCTTATGGATGATATCCACTTCGCGTTCTGCCATCTTCTTGTACCTAAAGACTTCTTGCTCCAGTGCTTCCATCCTGTCCTCCAGACTTCATTCGCCTTTAGGGCCTTGAACCTCTTTTATCCGTACCTCCCCATCTTCAAGCAACAACTCCTCAGGATGAATCTTCAACTCTCTCATGTATGGGTTGATGATATCCGCTGAGAAATCTTCCTTGGTTGATCTAGAGGAAGACATTGTGGCTCCAAATCTAGGACTCTACCTGTCAGAAACAGATCGAAATGAAAATGCGACGAGAACACGATATACGAATCTCGGGGGACCCAGGGGATTATATATTACGAAGTTTCACACCAAAAGGAAGGTACTGGGAGAAAATGAGTCGGAGGCGGAGTCCAGAGTGGCCTCACCACCTGGTGGCGCAGCTAGGGGTGGGCCCGTGCCATAGGGTGATGTGAGCCACCCTGGCTCCGTTTCCGTCCCTCTTTCACTTTGTAACTTTCCTTATTGGCTAAAAACTGCAAAAATATACTTGGATAGTATTTTCGCAGAACTTTTCTTACCAGAACTGTTACCTATTTGAAAACGGACTCTGCAGGTCTCTGAATTTGGTATCTGGTAGATTCTTCCGGAGTCACCACTTGAATAACATCAATATCTTCATCTTCATACACTTATTGTGAGTCATGAAACCTTTCACTTTCTCATTACACCATTTTCTCCACTAACCTGGAAATTTCTTTCACACAAAACTTCACACAGTTCTCATTAGCAACATTAGTATAAGTGAAGTGATAAAACCTTTTGAGTTCAACTTCAACTGAAAACCATAAAAACATAAGCTACTGTAGCAAATCCTTCTGAAAAACCCAAAAAGAATTCAAAAAGGAAATCGAATAGAGAAGCAAATGCAAAAGTGGCGAAATCTGTCAGAACAGACCAGCAGGTAAAGATCAATTTTTTCAAAAATCTTCCGTTGCTCAAATCAAAAATTGCAAAACTAACGAAAGTTAAATAACAACCTGGGGCAGAATCTCAAAACATTATAGCTCAATCTGACAGACAGATATCTCTCACGAATTTTTACGGTGAAGCACCAAAATCTGTTTCGGGACAGCAACTTCCCCAAATCTTACTTCTCTCTCATTAGAGGTTGATCTTGACACAAAAACCAAACAAAAGGATAAGGAGAGGTTATTACCGAAGTAATAATTCCAAGACTCAAAGAAACAAAAACAAACTAAAAGCACAAATAAATTGGGTTGTCTCTCAAAAAGCTCTTTCTTTATAGCCATTAAGATGGGCATGATAATTTTGATGATGCTCACTTAGGAATATGAATTGAAGTGAAACAGAGCATTAAGTAGAAAAAATTCACACATTTAAGTATAACCCATTTCCTATGCAAGGGAATTTTGTAAACAAACAAGTTGTTGAAACCAGAGGCTACTAGCATAGGAAGGCAAAATAAGTGCAACATAAAAACTTTCAGCATAAAACAAGAAAACTTAATATTATTGAGATACATAAGAACACTTTTACCTCTCTCATAGTAACTTTCAGTATCATGCATAAACTTAACAATATAACTATCACAAGGTCCATCGTAACAATGATCACTTATTCTAACAGAAAACACAGGAACACTAGCTCTCATAACACTACCTTGTGAGACAATATTAGAGGTATCCTTACCAAGGATAGTGTGTCCCTCTTCTACATATTTAGTGACAAAGTCTTTCACATTTTCTATTATAGGTTCACCATCCATTTGTTTATCAGGTTCAACAGCTTTATTTGTACTTTCACTAACCATACTAGCTATCATAGGATGTTCCTTTATCTTAACTAGGAAAGGCATTTTCTCAATGTAAGGTTCGGGTAAAGCATGACTAGCAGTATAAACTTTAGTATTTCTTGCAGGAACACTCTTAGCAATATCTTTATAATGTTCATGATACTTATTCCACTTCTTTTTAGGCACTTCAATGTAGGAAGCAAAAGCCTTAAAATAAGAAGCAATAGCTTGAGAGTCTAGACCATAAGCATTTTTAATATTTTGAAAGTCATCAATTCCCATAAAAGATTCAATGCATTCATAATCATAATTTATACCTGACTTTCTACCTTTGTCATTCTCCCAGGCTTCAGCATTATCTTGAATACGGTCCAGAAGATCCCATTTAGCTTCTTCTTCCATGCGAGTGAATGATCCAGCATAAGAAGCATCCAATAAATCCTTATCATGTAGAGGGAGCCTTGCATAAAAGTTATTGATAATAATATTGTTGGAGCTCATGAATGGGACATTTGAGCATTAGTAACTTCAGTCTCCCCCAAGCTTGAGCTATACTCTCTCCATCAAGAGGCCAAAAGTTGTATATTTGATTCCGATCTTTATGAATCTCACTAGGAGGATAAAACTTTGAATAAAAGAGAGGTACTATTTCCTCCCATTCAAGAGCTTGACCATTCTTCAGCAGCTTATACCATTCCTCAGCTCTTCCTTTCAGTGATAATGAAAGTAACTTCTTCTTAACTTGATCTGTAGTAATACCTGCACACTTGAACAACCCGCATAATTCGTGTATAAAGAGTAAATGATCACCGGGATGGATAGTTCCATCCCCAACATAGTAGTTATCCATAACATGATCAATAATTCTTGTAGGTATTTTAAAAGCATCATTCTCAGTAGGTGGTGGTTCATCTACTACCTTAGCAATGGTATTAGCATTACGAAACAAGAAACTCAGCGAATTATCCATAACGAAAATAAAGCAACTAACAAAAGTAAACAATACTCACAGTAGAAGTTTCCTTTGCCAATTCCACTCTCCAATAACGCTTCACTCCCTGGCAACGGTGCCCGAAAATAGTCTTGATGACCCACAAGTATAGGGGGTGTATCGTAGTATTTTCGATAAGTAAGAGTGTCGAACCCAACGAGGAGCAGAAGGTGCTGGCTAGTGGTATGGATCAGGAATTCTCTGCAAATACTTAGCAAATGGATTTTTAGGGGTTTTTTATAAAGCAAGTAAATAAAGTACGAGTAAATAAAAGATAGTAGGACAAATGCAACAAGTGTCCCAATCCTTTGTGCAGCAAAGGACAAGCCGGTTGTATTACTTAAGATGACCAAATGTTCTCGAGGACACATGGGAAGACTGTCAAGTGCTTTCGCTTCATATAGTTGATTAATCTTCTTTAGCTTTCTAAGTGTTGTGTGGGTGAACCTGTGCTAATGTACCGACCTTCCTAGGACTAATACATACTTGTGATTATACCCCTTGCAAACATCCATAAGTACAAGAAAGTAATTAAGGTAGAAACCTAACCACAGTTTTAGGGTCCCTTGTGCAATGGTTTCCTAACGGGGGTTGAGGTTTCTGTCACTCCGGAAACCCCTACGATTAGTAGCCAAATACACAATGCATTCCCCTAGGCCCATATAGGTGAAGTGTCATGTAGTCGACGTTCACATGACACCACTAGAAGAAGTACACAACAACTTAAATATCAAACTATTGAATCTTTCTCAACACAATTCCACTACTAACAACATGACTTATCCCATGTCCTGAAGAACAAAACGAACTACTCACAAGACATCATATGGATCGTGATCAAAGATGGAATAATGATGTATAACAATCTGAACATAAAAAATAATTCAATGGTTCACTCAATAGCATCAACTACAAAGAGTAATCAACACTGGGAAAGTTTCCCCTAAGAACTAATGCAAGATTCAACTCAATTGTTATAGCAATATGGAGATGGTGATGATGGTGCTGATGGTGATGATGATGATGATCCCGATGAAGTCCAGCTTGATGGTGGTGTTGATGGCGACGATCTCCCCTCTCCGGGAAGGAATTCACCCGGCAGAAATCTGTCTGCCGGAGAGATCTTTCTCTCTCGGTGTTTTCCTCCCCGTAGAGGCGGCGGAATCTTTCTGTGGTCGCTCCCCGAGTATTAGGGTTTCGGGAGGATTATATATGCCAGGGGGAGAGCGAGAGGTGGGTCAGGGCGGCCACACCACCTGGTGGCGCGACCTAGGGTGGCCCACGCCAGGGGATGGTGTGGGCCCCCTGTGGCCCATCTCCACTCCTCCTGGCTTCCTTCGTCTTCTAGAAAATAGGATTTTCTGTATATTTTCCCGAATTTTCTGATCTTCGCGAATTTTGCCTCCAAACAGCACCTTTTCTATCAGAATCCTGACTACAGCGGTCCATGCTCCAAAAGTCATCAACCATGCAAAAACAGATGATATAACATAAGTATCATATCTTAATATGAAATATATCAATTAATAACAATAAATTATGATATAGAATAGTGATGCAAAATGGACGTATCAGTCCTCCAAGAAGAGTCGACAAACAACTAGCTTCCTCTATGAGCACATCAACCGAGTCAAGTATCTCCTAGAGTGCCATGAAAAGAAGAGCCTACGCTTGGCAACAAGTTACCCATCATACCCTCGTGGGCTAATCCCATAGGGACCGCTGGTCGCGCACTCAAAAGAAAATGTTTGTGTCGACTGCATCCACAACATTGATGGAGGATCATATGAAAATTACAAAGAAGACTGACTTGATGTGTTTCCGATTCAGTACCTTCACCTTTTGATATTTTCAACTTCGACTGGGAAAGGCATGACCATCAATTTTGAGTCTCTGCTCGAGTCCACGACTCGACAAGACACTCGAGGGCTACTCCATAAGGAGCGTTAGTCGTGCACCCTATAAGAAAGTTTGTCCATTGTGTCGACTAAGTACATAGTGTCGACTGACAACTACACGATTTATGACTTTAATTATCTGCCCGAGTCTACGACTCGACCAAACACTCAGGGGATACTCCCATAGAGAGCCCTGGTTGCGCACCCTATAGAAAAACAATCTATCAATTGTGTTGACTGAGTCCACATTTTCAAATACCAACTACACGGCGACTTACGAGTTTAAGTCTTTGCCCGATTCTACGACTTAACCAGACACTCAGGGGATACTCCCATAGTACGCGTTCATCATGCAACCTATAGAAAAGAGATATGTCCATTGTATCGACTGCGCCCACAATGTTGAATCATCATTGTTGAAAGTCAAAACGTGGCATCTTCGCCCATTATGCACCTTATAGCAATGTCGGGTTTGGAGATCATGTCTTGTCGACTGCCTAGATCGCATCCACCATGAGAACATATTCAGATGACATGTGTAAAATGTAAAAATAAGACATACAAATATAATCTACTATCCTAGCAACCGCATCCGATGTGCTCTATTAGATAAATACCATGCCTACGACATGAAGAAAATCCTCACAGATGCATTGGGTATACACTTATCGGCTAGAATTTAACTCAGTACAACCTCTATGAAATGAGTTGAATTACCCCAATCTATACCAAATTCAAGTCCAAGGACTCGAGTTTGAGTAGGTAGTGTTGTTTTTTCCCAAGAGCAATCTACTGGTCCTAATCCTTCGAGAGCACCAGAAACATTGATCAGCATTCCTATGAACTTTGTAAATATTATATATAATCATCTGACCTGGTGTACGTCTAGGTCAGTACTTGATCTCGCGACACTACCAACTTCAACTACGTACTCGAGACTTCAAAGTATCCACCAGAATCTTCGATTCCACTGGAGACTCGGTGGCTACTAACATAGGTATGCCCAATGGGTACTCGATGATGAGTCCAAAATTAAATCATATTTACCTTTTTGTTTTTACATAAATAGAATAGGGATTTTTGTATTTCACTGCGTTTGCGTGCACCTTTTTGTCCTTGTTTCAACAAGATCCTGAATTACTAAGTCTATTATGAACATATCATTTGGAACTATCATATTATGTTATAATATGATATTTTTAAGTGATAAAATTAATTCTATTGATTTACCTTCGCACCTGGGAGAATACCAAACATGGGGAAAGCATATGCCTCGATAACGACCGATGATGCAGAGCCCACCGCATTATCTTCATCATGCGTAGGCATGGCCGCACATCAAATATTTTATCCTGGCGAAGACGGCAGGGATATCCGACATTCACAATAACCTGGAACCACGAAAAACCACACCAGAAAGAGATATGAAGGGGGAACTTGGAGAAGGGAAAATCCCTGCTGCCTCACGGATCATTATAGGACATCGCATCATCCCCTTCATGATCAACCACTGCATATCCATCACTATTACTACCCCATCTCTCATCTTTTAGATCTTATTATAATTCCAAATTCAATTGTGGTTTGCACTAGATTTATCTCTGTACTTTCCATCCATTTGATTATGATGATGTCGTTAATTGCTTCCATGTGTGAGTAATTTTCCCTCCTTCTTGGGGAGATGGAGAAACCCTAGCACTATTATGAAGTTGCAATAAAGATGATCTATTCTTGTGTCCATACGACTGGCCGGTCTATGATAGATTTATGATTTGTGTTTGATCTCTCTCTTTAGATGGTATGTGTAGTCAGCCACATATCATTTTCCTTTGGGACTAAGGTGAGGGAGAAATCCTTTGGACGTGTTTGGAAGTGTGTCTGGAGAGCTTCCTGACAATTTGTGCTAGCTAGCAACCTACACCGTCAAAGGAGGATAAAGGGAGACTCCCTAAGCTAATTACGATATCCACAGGGAGACCCTTAATTGTGGTGGTTTATATGGGTGATTTTTCTCAGGCATCGAAGTGGTTATTTAGAGGTGACCTCATTCTTGGCTCAACAAAGTGGCTTCCTATGAGCCTTGTAGTGAACATCTTATTATGGGCTCTCTCCACACATATCATGACACAAGAAGTATGTTATCTTAATTATGAATAATAATATCATGCTAGTGGTGTATCCTGCACCCCCGAGAATGTTTTATCCCTATTGTGTTCAACCACGTTTTCACACAATGTTGCTACTTGCTTTCTTTTACTTGTTTTAATTACTTTTCTGAACTCAACGAAAAACCTTTCAAACACCCTTTACTTGAGATCAAGGCAGCTTATAAGTATACTTTGGTGGAAAGTGACGAGGGGCATAAAGACCTTAACCAAATAGCTCTTAGTGGGTACAATACTCTTATTTCGAAACTAGCTACAATTGATCTGTGCACTTATAGCCATCACCAAACTCTATCCTACCTGACTTGGCCCAACAGAAGGCCCACACAATGGTCTGCTAGGGTCCATGAAGCCTATGGTGGTTCGGCTGATGCAAAGCCCACAAGGACATCAACTCCTGATGTGTGAGACAAGAACAAGACTAGATATAGGAAAGTACTAGGGTTTCACCTCGATACATAACCGACTCGGATGGTACTTGCAACCTAGCTTGCGCATATAAAAGCTAATAGGGGCCACCGAGGAGGGAACCTTACACACAACTGACAGCATATGCTAGATCCAATCTGCGCATCCACAAGACATCTTGTTGACTTGTAACTTTCATCATCAATCAAAGAACAAACAAGTAGGAGTAGGGATTTCCCTCCGATGGCTTGAACCTGGGAAAATCATGCCCCCTTGTTTGTTTGTCAACTGGCAAAGTCACCAGCGCATCACCTTCCCGAAAACTCAAGTCCATAAACCATGGGCATTGTTGTGGAAGCCCCACGTCAGACCCCCACCATGACCTAATCTTTCAAAAAACAACTTGTAATTGCATCAAAATCGATAATCAAGTACAAGCCGGCTAAATTCTAATGCGCTGGAGGAGTGCCTTATCTGGACGCTAACGAAATGTCACTAAAAAGACAATAATGGGAAATAGGTAACACAACTTCCAGCTCATTCTGGTTCCCCTCGATGGCAGATCCTAGCCCGACTACCTCCACTTCTACATCCAAACCTACCTCATGCATGTGTCTAATAAAACAATCGAGAGCGTTTTCCGAGACGGTGTCGGTGGACAACCACACATTCGTCGTTTGGGAATCTACACACATCTAGTGGCCCGCTTGCAAGCATTGAACGGTCTAACGAACCCTTCACCTCGGTGCTACAACTTGTTCCCCTTGTACTATGGATGGACCTCCTCCCATGAGAAGCATGAGGATGATATGGAAGACCGAGACGGGATGGTGGAAGTCATGCCTTCCCTAGGAAAGCCCAGACCGTTGTCATCCACACATTTCATAGAAATCATGGTGACACATCAGCGATGTGTTTTGCCACCAAGGAGGGAAGATAATGTGTACATCCTGAGTTGACAACCACTAGGGCGAGTGCCAGGAAACATGCGTTAGTGAACATAAAATGGAGGAGGCTCTGGTTGGGGATGACAACAAGTAGCTCGGATACCGAAAGAGATACTCGTCTTCTGAATCTACGACACTAGCTGCATATGTCTTTATATGCATTGATGCATTCCACCTATTTTGTTCTATCATAGGAAATATCCCACTATGAGAGTAATTTAAGGAGGCTCCTCGAAGAAGGCACTTATGTTTAGGTCATTAGAGTCATCCAACTTGTCCCCGGGTGGAGAAGGTTTATATATACTATACCACGACTTGCGACTCTGAGACCTGCAAGGCTAAGAGCAGGAGGACTCCCGCTGGACACCCGCTTGGCCTTGCCTAGCCACCCCTAGCAGGACCGGTATAAATTCCTAATGCATCCCTGTAGGACATATGCCCTAGAGACAAATAATAAAGATGATTTATTGTCATATCTCAAATGTTCATAATAAGTTTTATACCATTATATAACAGTATTAATAGGTATGTCAAGAAACCAAGTCCCTGGTAACCTCTAGTCAACTAGCTCATTGGTCAACCGGTGATCGAGGTTTCTCGATCATGGTCATTTATGTCAATTGATAATGGGGTCATGTCGTTGAGTGAATGATGTGATGGACATACACCAAACTCTAGTATTGCAATGTGATCTAGTCACAAAGTTCAACATTGTGATTACTCAAAAAAATGTAGTAACTCAATCCTTTGATTGTGAGATCATATCTAATCACTATCACCCGAGGCTACTTTGACTGCATCAACCATCACACTGTAACATGGTGATCATAAAGGTCTCTCTCAGATATTCCAAAGGGACAGGTTGAGGTATATACATCAAGATCAGGATTTGCCCATCCACGTGATAGATAGATACCCTGGGCCCACTCAGTGATACTACATCTATAAGGTTTGTAAACATGTGACTGTAGCGACCCGCCACAGCACATCTTGCCAGAGCAGCGAGTCGCTCCGTGCGCCAACCCAAGATAATTGGTCGCACGGTTCGACATCACAACATTTTGATGATCACCACACAACAGGTACAAAGTACTCTGAAGGTTCAAATGACCATCTTGGTAGAACAACATGTCAAACCAAGCATGGCACAAAACCGAGATTTATATGATAGCGAAAGACTTAATTGAGGCTACGGCTTGGTGCAGATCTGATCCACGGGTTCTAGCTGGGCTACTGATCCTAGTAGAATTTCTCCTGCTCCATCCCCTTGCTAGAGTAGAAGATGAATCCTTTCCAACCTAGCTACATGAAACACCGGTATGAGTACAATGATGTACTCGTAAAGCTATAAATAATTCGACAATCATACAACAAATACAATAATACCAACAATAATTTCAAGCATGGCAATAAGGTAGAATGTCATAGCAAACAAGGGGTATTGCAAGTACCGAGTCCAATACAAGCGGAGTTGGATTGACTACTGCAATCAAATAACATACTTACCTACGAGGAGGCAATGATAGTATCAAATCATACCAAGTAATTACAAGCAATCTTACTCTCCTTGGGTTGTGAAAACTTATGCACTTTCTCTTGCGACGACTTGTAAACTCATCCAAGTCATCGCTCGCTGGTAGGCATGCACTAATGAGGTTGGCTCTAGTATCAACCCTGAGACCCCCAACAATCTCACCGACATCCTGTCTCTAGTATGCATGGATGAGGTTGGATCTGGTCTCAAGTCTGAGACTCCCAACAATCTCACTGTCATAGCGTTCACCTATAGGCATGCACAATGAGGTTGGCTCTGGTATCAACTCTAAGACTTCCAACAATCTCATAGACATCCCTTCTCTCTATATCACAAGTAACATTCCCTACATCATCTTATTTTTCATTCTAGTGAACTCAAGTCGTTGGTCATCTTTCATCAAAGTTCAGTGTAAATCTCCTGGACTCGACAGAGGACACATAGTGTGATAGACACTGGACCATTCCATAACTCAGAACATGGTAGCTTTCTAAAAGGCACTCTCGATAGGTTGCACTTCCACCTATCAAAGCGCACCGTACTTAGCCGACACTCACAGATGCCACTCCCCAAGCCGTACCAAATAAAGTACACTTACACAACCGTCCACTTGCAAAGACACTTCCCTGTACCAACCTGTACGCATGGTACCTGGAGCAGGTAGCCTTGGCACATCCGGTCATAACCCGGTATGCCTAGCTCCCAGACCCCTATCACAAGTCGAACCCGTGCCTACGCCTCTCCCTCGGGAAGCACAATCCAAATGACTTGTGCTCAGTGGAAGGCACACAAGAAGGCTCAACAAACTATCAGGCTGAGGTTTCCATACACGACGTTTGTTATACGTTCAAAGCTTATATTAGTGGCACTACTGACCTGATCGAAGTTTGAGGTGGGTTTCTCTTTAATCCACTTTTATTATTTAACATGTCCTAATAACAAGGATCAGTCTAATGATAATTCATAACGTTATATAAATGATTAAGAGTGTACATGTAAATGGTTAGCATAGTTGTTAGTGGAGTCTTTGACGAGACCCTTTTCCTCACGCACATGTCTGTGATGGCACCTACGTCCAGCCTTTTAACAAGGAAGTGGGGATTTTGGGGCATCTTTAGTCTCTGCAAAGACGTAATATTTTCAAGACGCACAAGATGGGGAAAACTGGAAGATTTTCAACCACTTGGAGTCCGACATGGGGATAATCATGCAGACAAATGTCCAAGCGTCAAAAGTATAGCGAGCCTATGCCAACCAAGTTTGACGGAGGAAAGAACCAAATGGAACATCTCATTTTTCGGCAAATGCCCCAACCCCTGGTCGTCGGCCGACATTCGTCTGCACCTATCCCCGACGAAGAGGAAGAAACAAACACTCAAAGGATCCAAACAAGTGATCATGGCATAGTTAGAATATCATGGAATAATTAGAATATTCCACTCAAGTGATCATGTCACGTGCTTCATACATATCAAGGATATACATACAAATAAACATGGCATGGCATCGGTACATGTGAGTAAACATTACATAAGTAAAATACACATATGGCATGGTAGAATACAACACAAACATCACCGTATGAGTGTTCATAGCAAGTTGTTAACTTGCCTTTGAGTATCGACATCGTTGGGTTCAGGGGGTCATGGACGCGTCGTGGGTTAGGGCCACAGTTTGACGGTACTGCTGGATACACCTATACATGCATACATGGGGCTGATCACACAAGTATTTTTACAAAGTGTACATACTACACCACTGGATAGATTTTGCCAAAACAAAATTTTAGAATTTTTTTCACATTTTTATGAGTTACAGTTCAACTATTATGGCTCGGGGACGTTTAGTTATTTGCAGCGTGGTATGTTTTCTGTGTGGCGACAGATAGTTATCCGCCGCGCGCGCGGTAGGTAGCAGGCGGCTGCAGCGTGCCGCTGGGCTGGTTGCACACTTTGGCTGAATGCGCCTTCCACGTAGGGAGGCGAAAATAGAGCGTGGCCGCGACCACTCATTCTGACCGGTGGGACCGGATGCAGGGTCGGGACGGGGATGTGGGCTTGGCTCCCTCTCTTCCCGCTTTCGGCCTTTGCATGCTGGGGCCGGTCAACACGGGAGGCGGCAGACGGCCGGCAGGTGGGCGGCGATGCAGCGAGATGCCAGTGCTGGGGACGTGGCGGCGGCATAGGTGCATGGCCATGGGAGGGGCTCTGGGTCGAGGAGGCTTGGCAGCGGTGTTGCTATGGCTTGCCCACTGGCTCACCTACGTGGGCTCGGCAACGATGGCCATCCAGCAGGAAGGCGACGGAGGCGAGGACAGGGAGATGGGAGAGGGATGGAGGTAGCCAAGCAGAGGCGGGGTGGCTGGGTAGCGGGGGAGCTAGGGTGTTGGGGCTTGGGAAGAGCTCAATACGCCCATGGCGACCACGACCATGGTGGCCACGGCTGACTGGATGCGGGGAAGAGGTGGGGCGGGGATATGGCGGCCTGGGAGAGGTCAAGAGGTGGGGTGGAGGTGCTAGGGAGGTGTAGGAGAGGCGGTGCTCGCGCTCGAGAAAGAGCAAAACCATGGTGGCCATGGCTAGGGTTTCTGGTTGGGGATGTTTTGGTCGCAGCTACGGCGAGGCTGGACGAACTTTGATTTTGGGGTGGTTGGTGAGGCTACAAGGAGCATCCCCATGGATATATGCATACAATGGTGCTTGCAAAACCGCACGACACTGACCCAAAGATCCATCGTGGTGTTGTAGAAGTATGCAAGGTAGGAGCACATTCCCGTATGCATGCACCAATGGAGTTGTCCAAGGGAGGAAGAAGGGGAAGGAGCAAACTCCTGGCTGCAAGGGAGGAGCTACTTATAGGAGGTGAAGCGAGTAGAGGCTTTAACACATACACACACATGAAAGGCTCTCACATTCTCATGGATAGGATGTAGGAAGGGATAGGGATGGTGAGTTGGTGGCATGGGATGGGACAAGTCTGCCAAGGAGTGTGGCAAGGGCAAGGTGGCTGCTAGCTTGTCTCCCCATAAAAGAATTATAGAATGACCACAAATGGCTATGGCCACACACAAGTACCCGACAATATGCCACAAAATATCCCAACAAAAAATAAATCCAAAAACCAATGCCACTAGGTAGTTTTAGGTGTATATTGATGGTTCACCAAGTTTTGGAATTTTTGGGCACATATAAGGAGGGTTTTGGCTAAATAGTAAAAGATTTCTATTAGCCATTATCATGATCATGAGGGTTTTAGCAAGGTTTTTAGTGATCAATGGATGAGACAATGGTCACATGTGGATAACCATTTGTAGGGGTTCGCGTATGAAAACAATAAAAAAATTAGCCTACGCCCTTGAACCCTTGATGTTGCCAGGACCTATCTATTAGTAATGCAATAACGGGATGAGCTTTTCACGAACTTACCCTCGAAGACCGAAAAGCGTTGTCAACGCTCAGGAGAGTGTGGTTGATGCAGATGATCCGAAGCCGACCTCAAGGTCATGTTGAAGTCCTCGCACTCCCGTGGCTCCAACGACTCCTAGTGCCCCAAGTGTGACACCTCGCAGGGAGTTACACACATTCGGTGCCTGGCGATGACTCCTTCTTCCCCGATCCAGCAACAGTTGCGGAAGTAGAGCTCCTGGATCTGAATCCCGCAGCGTGACGGTGCTCCACGGTGAAGATGTCTCTCGTTCGCGCAGTTCGAACTTGGGACCACGGTCACGGGAGAGAGAGAGATAGAGAAATATCAATTGGAGGTCTCCCCAAAAGAGAGGAAACATTTATTGAATATTGTGTTGTGTATTTTCTGGTCAAAATACCCCACTATATATAGGGGGAGGGGAGGTACTACCTCCCTCAAAGTCCTGGGGTGGGACTAAAGGAGGGGGAGAGGGGCGGGGGCAGCCGCCAACCGTCCCTAGTGGGTCCCATGGGGGGGCTAGGCCTAGCTGGCCACCCCCTTGCCTCCTCTCTCCTCTTGCCTTTCCCTCATGGGCCCTTCTCCCTCCGGAATTGGCCCATTAAGCCTTTTTGACCTTTAATTGATTTCTCTTTTATTAAATAATTATGAATAAATGATTAAATCAATATTTAACTTTCATTCACATATTATTCAATCTCCACGGCTATGGAACACCTTCCACCTCCACTCCGGACATCCTCCAGACTTACCGAAACCCTTCCGGTTTTCTCTCTTCTCTTCTTCGGTGATTCTACCGATCCTACAAACACTCTCTAAGCATCATCAAGCCCTTAAGCGTGATACCCTACGGTCCGGGAACACTCCAGACATGGTCGGGACACTCCCGGACCAATGATCGACAGAGGGACCTAGATGGCCATGTGACCCCTATGCATTCCACGAAGATCTTTCATTGTTTGAACCAGGACAGTCGCGTCTTATTCCTTTTATCTCTCGTTACTTGCATTGCCCGAGATCTGATCAATGACATCACCATGCCGTGCTCAATATTGTTACCGAACAATGCTACTTGACTCGTTTTCGACAAATTATACCCTGTGATCAAATCACACGCTGCACAACTATTGGATACAACTTCTCCGAGTGGGCCCTTGAGTATCTTTCCGTCACGTGGACGGACAAATCCCGCTCTTGACATATATTGCCTCTACGATTCCTCTGAATACTTGAACACACCTTTATGATCACTCTGTCATAAGTGACATTTGATGCTATCTAACCAATCTCGGGAGCCAATGATTGATATAGTCTCACGGTCTAAGGAATAGTCTACGAGATCCATTCTAATCATCATAACTTGAACTTCGTGACATGATCGGGTCACAATGTTTAGGTTGGGTATTGGTTCATCATCTCATTCTCAGAATGAGTTGACTCCATTTCCAACTGGCATAAATGCCACGTGATCAGAAAACCTTGATCATCTGTTGACTAATGAACCAGTGACTAGAGTTTTACCGGAAACCTCTGGTTGTTTATATATCACACGTGTATTGACGTTTCCTTTCAATATAGTTATAGCATGATATAAAACTTAATCACAAACTTTATGAAATATAATAATAATCCTTATTATTATTTGTCTCTAGGGCATATTTCTAACAGCATTGCTGGGTGTAGTGTCCATTGCAGACAACACAAAAGTATCCGATGCTCAATATTTATGCCTTGCATCCACCAAAAAGAATGGAAAAACATTTAATATATGTATGCATGCATGCAAGTGAGTAGTCACTTCAAGCATAGTGCAAGGAATGGTGGAGTGAGAGAGTAGGGGGCTGTTTACTTATCTCCCCATGCATATTTTATTTGGCCATTTGTTTAACCAAAGGTGGAGATGACACATAAATATTTTGTGCCTATTTTTGGTGTATGAAGGAAGTACCATTTAGGTCGCTCAAATGGAAAAGGTCCGAACATAAGAAATGTTCAGAATGCAAAAAGATTTGCATTCCAAAATTTTGAGAATTTTTGGAGAGGCACATGTAGTGTAAAATATTTCTGCCGAGAAACGCTATAGGGAATATTATCATCTGGGAAATATTGCATGCGAGTATACAATATTTCTTCATGGCTAGGGAAAGCATGCAAGAGGGCAGTGTAGGGAATATCCCGATGGATATTATATGGTGGAAAAGGTGGGTCACCAAAGGGGTGGAGCATTGGGATTGAAATATCCCAATAACAAGGTGATAGACATTTAATGGAAAATAAATTCCATCAAGGTTTTAAGAGTGGCACAAATCACTAGAATCATTTGGGGAAGGAAAATCTAAGCAATAAAGTCAAGAACCAAGGGTTTAACTCAAATTTTTAAGATGGCTTGAATTTTTTTACTGGCTAGTAACACCCCCAAAGTATAATGGATTTATTTTGGGGTGTTACAGTGATTAGGTCACGAGGATGTAATATCATGGGAACGAGGAAATGTATTTGTCGATAACAAGATCGAACAAGGTATAGAGATACTGAAGATCAGATTTTAGACAAACTAGGTATCGTGTAGCAAAGGCAATGAGACTCGGCATTCAAGGTTCAAGCGATCAAGTTAATTCATGGAATGCATGGGGGCCATCATGGGTTTCCAGATCCTGATGTTGGTCACTGATTAGAAAGATGTCTCGATCATGTATGTGCATTCAAGAACCATAGGGTGACACACTTAAGTGTATATGATGCTTAGTATTGATCCAAGATCATAGGAGAAAAGAGAGAGAACTCCAGAATAGTTCTGGGCTGGTACCGGAAAGGTTCCAGGGATATCCGATGATAATCAGAGGGATCCAACAGGTGTTTCGGAGTAAGATGAATTAAATAATATTTTATTAATATTGATTAAACAAATTAATATTGAATTATATTTTTAATTGGATTTTAGGGACAATCCACCTAAATGGGCCTCAATCGGTGTGGAGGCCCATGTGGTGGCGCGCAACCCTAAGGAGGGACAAGGGGCCTTGGCTGGTGGCCAAAGGGGCACCCCAATTGGGGCCCACATGGTGACGTCGGTGGTAATATTCCCACCTCGCCATGTTCCTCCTTGTGGTGCTCCATCTCCTCCTATATAAAGAGGGAAATCCCTCCCCTCAAATCCCATCAATTGGCTTTTGCCTTTCTCTCTCTCCCCCTCACATGTGGTTCCGAAGTAGGAACATGCATACGGGGACAAGGGTTTCTCCACCATAAGAATGCCGTCATGCTACTAAATCTTTGGTTCGGATCAATATTCTTCCTCTGCTTTGCTGGCCCGGAGCACGGGGGACGTCGTCTACACCAGAAGTGTGTAGAACTTCAGAGGTGCTGCCACTTGTGGCACTCATCGTGTGTACGCCCTCGCGACCTTGAGGTCGGTGTCGCCATACGTCTATATCATTAATGTTCATTGCAACGTAACACTTTTCGGTCTTCAAGGGTATGAACTCTGAATCCCTTTGTTAACTTAAATCTGCATAGAGTTGATCTTGGTATATTGTTCTCGTTGCAAGGATTTTTTTGTTTTATACTGCGGAACCCTTCAAGCCCATCATATGGCAATCACCATTGAAACATATCATGCTACTCGAACCATTACACCTAAGGTGAACTTGTTCCATCTCTTGTCCTTTAGTACCCACTTGAATGGGATCTTACTTAAGCTCAATGCATATATTATGCCTAGGTCCCTTCTCATGATCATGATGCCAAGAGGAGCTACAAACGACCCCCAAGAAAGAAGCATGTGAGAGGAGACAGAATAAACTAGGCAAATCGGCGCCAAAACCGGCACACCGGATCCACCGCCGTAATGGACCAGACAAACCGGCGGTAGCTCCGATGGACCCACCCCAAACCGGTGCCCCAATGAAATGGCCTTCAGTATACTGGTTCGGAAAAATTGGAACCAAATCGATGCCACCGAACTGAAACCGGCACCAGGTCCGGTGCGTCGACTAGACCATCGAACCAATCTGGCGCTAGGTCTGGTACCACCAACTTAATCGTTGGTTCAACTTGTCTGTGCATAGATTTGTGTTTTATGCCCTAGAAAATTCCCCCTACCTACCACTTTGCCCCTAGCACTATAAATTTCCCTTTGTGGCTCAGATCTAAGACTATGATGAATGAATATTGAGTTGAATTGGCTTAGCCTCCATTTTCTCATAGGAGGGCCTTATGGATCTAGATCTAGACCAACGGTGTACAAGACCCTCTCTGTTTGATCACTCTTTCTATATCGTTATGTCTATTGCGTTGATTTGTCCCATAGGGTCTCGATCGATTGCAATATCTTCACGAGTAGGTTCCAGCGGCTCTAGGTTGATCTTTCCATCGTGGATCTCTACCTAGCGGTCTCTTCCATGTGGATTATATCTGGTTGGTGATTCGTGCCAATGAGGGAAACTAAAACCGTGTGTGTTTGCATGTGTTTGTATCTTACCTTGTGTTTTGCGTTTATTTCACCGTGTTCTTTGCCTTCCACCCACTTCCCCACCCAAATCCATGAAGATTGGGCCACCCATAGTGGTTAACCCGCAACATATTGGTATCAACATCCTTTGGTTTCGTTATTTGATTTCCATCATAAAATTGAAAATACCAAAAAATTTCCCAAACTTACTTTTGGTTTGATCTCTCGAATCAGTGAGTTTACCAAAAATTCACCCCAATTGCTTTTGATTTGATCTCTTGAATTGGTGAGCTTTTAGTGGTTTTTGTCCATGGATATGGTGCTTTAGGTTATGATATTAGTTTCCCTGCAATTCCCTAGACCCAACTTGGTCAATTTCCCATCGAATTGATAAACCAAAGTTCTTGGAGTTCGTCATGATCTCAAACAAGTGTGAAATCCGGCGAACCGAGTCTACCACAGAACTTAACCGAGAAGCATTCCGGCACACCGGTGTCCTCACCGATCAGTTCGATGCTAAGTCCGGCGCCGCAGGTTTCACCGCCAATTTTGACTGTTCCAATTTTTGACCTATTTTTGTCTTCTTATTCATGTTTCGTGTGTGTTTCCTTGACTAATAAAAGCTTCCACACCACCATCCACACTCTCCAACACCACACAACTCGAACACCACCCTCCACCAATGGTTGCAAGCCACCATCAACATATCTAAGGTATAACTTGCACCACCCTTGTTAACCCCTTTATTTCTTTGTGTGTTACCTAACCCATAGAGAGTAACGCATTTTGTGTTTGCTAAAGCATTGTATGATTCCTCTTGCATATTGATAGTGCATAGGTAATAACAAAAGTTGACTCCATAGAAAAATATCAAAACATATCTATAAAAAGGAAAAAGGAAAAGGCAGAAAGCAAAGAAAAACATCCCTCTACAAAATTCTCAAAGCTTGTAAGCAAGAGTGCGAGATATATCAACCATGTGTTCAAATACGTTGCTTCTCAAACTTTTGGTGGACGAGCTATGGTGTCTCCTTCTATTGGCATGAAACCGAGCTAAATAGCTGTAGGACCATTTTTTGTTGCTTATTTTCCATAGTCGTGATAACCCTATTTATCTACATCGTGTGTGTCTACTTACATGTTTCCTTGATCTTTTGGTTGTTTCCTTTCACATTTTGATTATTTGGTTTTTACTTACTTCTGACAATAACCTTTTCGTTTGGTTATTCCATTTGCTATCCACCTTCCTAACCTTCCACCATAAGCCTTTTGTGTGTGTCTCTTGTGTTTCACATTTTTGGTCAACCTCGGCTTGTATCACCAAAACGATACTATTTCGAACTGTGAGACATAAGAATACACCTTTCTTATCATTTTCCACCATATTACTTTTGGTCTTGTGAGACAATGTCTAGGTAACACAATGCAAGCATGGGAGAGGACCCACACTTTGATGGTAAAGACCAATACGTCTCTTGACAATTGCAAGAGAGAACCCGCCAATGATTTGGGCGAATTGAGAGAGACGGACAATTCAATGATGCCCATAACGACTTCACCTTGTTGAGATGAAAACTTTCTAGCATTAAATACGCCATCACCAACCTAGCAAATAGGCATGGACATCACTCAAGCTCGTCTCATACTCATTCCTCAAGTCGCTAGGGCGAGTCCTCATGATCACACTCCTGGCATGGAGAACCCCACCACCACAATGGGGAAATACAAGATCGTCACCAGCATGAATAATCAGTTGATACACAAGCTCACCAACCATACCAAGCAATAAATCATCGACACCATGCTCCTCATGACCTACCTCAACAATAACCCCAAGACCATCGTCAACCTCGTCAAGAGCATGAGCGTCCTCCAAATCATGAAATTGTTCAAGTTCCACATCACAACAATGATCAACGTAATCATCATCCTCACAACCTCAATGCAATGTGTAACTTCCAAGGTGAACCGGATTGGGATACAAGCAACAAAAATGAAGGAGATCCACGCGGCCAGTGACACAACCACTTTGCTCAATCCCACCACCGGCACCAGCCAGCAATGAATGCAAATGATGCCGAGCAAAGACATAGAAGGGAGGATGAGTGAGATCATCAAGCTACTACTCCTCCACCACCACCGCAAGGCAATCAAGATCCCCCTCCACTACCAACACCGCAAGAACCAAGTGAAGTAAGGATGAGATAAGAACGCTGCAACAACAACTGTGATCATGATGGTGGCAAGTTTGAGAAGCTCAAGTTTGTTATGCCCAAGTTTAAGGTAGAAGAAAATGTTGATGCATACATTGAATGGTAACTCAAAGTTGATAAAATCTCATGAGTCCACAACGACTCCGAAGAGAAGAAATCTGCAATGGCATGTTTCGATTTTCAGGACTATGCCAACATTTGGTGGGAAGATTACCAAAGCTACCGTGAGAAGCAAGAAGATCCATCAGTTACCACTTGGATGGAAATGAAATAAAATGATGCATGCAAGGTTAGTTCCCAAGCATTGTCGACAAGATCTCTTCAACCAACTGCAAAACTTGGAGAAATCGACCAAGCCCATTATAGAGTACTACAAGGCCATGGAGCTGATGATGATGAGAGCCGATGTGAAAGAGCTCGAGGAGAAAACAATGGCAAGATTCCTCAATGGCTTGAACCACCCAATATAGAAAATTATCGATTTGCAACCTTACAAGAACCTCATCGAGCTTCTACACCAAGCCACCAAGGCCGAGCATCACCTGCAAATGGAAAACGCTTGTGATAAGACCAAGGCATAATTTTCTTCAATCAATGCAAATGCCCCCAAGTCAAAAATTCAAGCACCAAGCTCATCCAAGCAAACAAAAATTCCAACTGCATCCACATCCATGACAACATCGAATAGTGATGTCATTTTCTACAAGTATGGAGGAAAGGGCCATAAATCATATGAGTGCAACAACACAAGAGTTATGCTTATAGATTAGAATGGAGAAACCTATTCAATGTGAAGTAGAATATGCATCATTGGCACAAGTTGCTCTCGCAAAAAAAGTTGTAATAAAGGAAGAGGAAACTCTTCTATGCGAACATGATCCAAGTCCTTCACTAGTCATCACACACGTCTTGAAAACTAACTCCACGCCAAGAGAATAGCAACACCTCAATATCTTCCAAACTCGAGTTGGAATTAATGGAAAGTCCATAAAAGTGATTTTTTTGAGGTGAAACAGTAGGGAAAGTCCCCACTGCAATTTTTTCTATTATATAAATATAGAGATATTACATAGTGATATTACATATGAGTCTAAAGATCTAAGGAAGATCAAAGAGAAAAAAATCCACCTCAAAGAGGGCAACAAGATCTACTCTATCTCTGGTCTAATTGTTGGCTCAGCCAAGTATTGAATTTCTCCTGGTGTTTTCTTTTAATTCTGAATTGCACCCATCTCATCTCTTGATAGAAAATTGTCTTCCATCCCTCTAATGTTGGCCTTTTATCATTAATTTTTTTCTCATTTCTACAAATCCAGAAACCCCAAGCAGCCAAGATAATAATCTCCATTGCAAAAGGTAGATGCAGTTTGGTTTTAATGTCTGATAAAGCCTCCAATCCTGATAATTCTGTTGCTCTGTCTGTGCATATATGATCCCAACAATTTTTTGCAAAGGGACAATCCTAGAATAAGTGTGTTACTGATTCTTCCAAAGGGAAATTAAGAATTGCACAATTATAGTTAGGAAGTGCAAATTGTTTCCTTCTCAAAAGATTTCTTGTATTTAATTTATCCAGAAGCAAAAGCCAAAAAAAGAATTTGTATTTGTTCTGGCAAGAGGATGCCCAAAGCCAAGAGAAATGTGGCAGTGTGGGGGAATAACCAATCATAGTAGAGTAAGCTTTTTTACTTCAAATCTATCAGACCCCCACATATAACTCCAACTATCATGTTGATTTTCCTATAATGTTGGAAGGATCTCTTGGCATCTATCTTCCAGGATTAAAAATTCAGAGTAAGCTTGTTGGGAAAGAGGTAGATAAAAATTATCCTCCAAGTATTCAGCATGTAAAAAATCCTGCACACTGATATTTGATGACTTTGCATAGGACAGTAGGTGTGGAAATTTATTCTTCAAACAATCATCTTGCCAAAGATCAGTCCAGAAATAAGCAGTTTTCCCAGATTTCAGTCTGCATTTAGCCATGGCCTTAAAATTATCAATTAATTTGATATGAGATTTCCACCAGAATGATCGCTCCATGCTTCTTCCAGGTAATTTTCCATTCAGATAGTAGGTTTCCCAAATGAGATGAACCCAAGGGATATCATGGTGATTGTAAAACTTGTCAAGGTTCTTTAATAGGAGGGCAGAATTTTGAATGGTTAAATCCAGGACTCCAAGGCCCCCTTGATTTTTAGGTCTACAAATCTTATCCCATGACACCAGAGCCTGACCCTTGGCTTGAACATTCTCAGTCTTTTTTCTCTAGAGACAGTGTCTCATTTATTTTATGATCCGATCTTTGATAGCAACTAGCACCTCCAGGCAACTCATGAAGAATAAAGGGAGTAAGGATAGAACAGATTTAACCAATTGCAATTTTCCTCCATAGTTTAAGAAGTCAGCAATACCACATAGCCTTCTTTCTACTCTTTGAACAATTGGTAGAAAATGTTCCATGGATGGCTTTGATAAGCTTAGGGGTAATCCAAGATATGTGAAAGGGAGGCTACCCGTTTGGCAATTGATTGTCTGAGCAAAGTGAGTCAGTCTATCATTGCATAAATTTATTGGCATCATGCTTGATTTCAAATAGTTCACTTTGAGGCCAGTGGAAAGTGCAAAAGTTTGAAGAAGAGCTTTTAAGCATAATAATTGAGCAACATCTGCTTTTAGCACAACCAAGGTGTCATCAGCATATTGAATCATAGGGAAGTCATTGTTAATAGGACCACATAAAAGTGATCATCTATGGAGGAAGTTGCACCAAACTTTGTGAAGAACTCAAGTTGCAATATATGGATCATCCCCATCCATATCATGACAAATGGCTTTATGACAATGGAGTTCTCAAGATAAAATTCAAAGTCAAAGTCCCGTTCAATATTTCGCCCTATGAAGACACCACCGAGAGTGATGTAGTGCCTATGACGGTTTGTCACATGCTTCTTGGGAGACCATGGCAATATGATAGAGGATCTATACATGATGGTATTACAAACCAATACTCTTTCAAGTAGAACAACAAAACCTTCATTCTCCAACTCATAATTTCAAGCCAAGTCATTGCCTCCAATGGCTTGCCCAAGATACAACAAGAAAAGATCCTTGTGCGATGAGAGGTGAGAGAGTAAACAACCTACATGCGAGCGAGATTGAAAAGCCTAAATTGAGTGGAAAAATCATGAGTGCCACGTCACATGCCACAAAAAGTGAGATGAATGATTCGAGTGTGACCCATGCTAACAAATCATCATACAACACTCTCTCTTTGTTGATGGTTTAGCAAGGTACCCAAGATAGGCCACCACCTCCAAGACACATTATACAAGATCTCAAACTGCAACATGAAGACAAGAACAACTACAAGATCTTCAAAAATTATGAACAAGGATTTGGCACCGAAGATCCAAACACATACAAGCTCAAGACTATAGGCAAGTCTCCTTCCTTACATGGTTATGGCAGAACATCATCTAGGTCGACTTTATTTAAAGACGGGGAGATGATACAACCCATCATATGGCAGTCACCATTGAACTGCATCATGCTACCTCAACCATTACACCTAAGATGAACTCCTTCAATCTCTTGTACTCCTTTAGTCCTCACTTGAATGGGATCCTACTTGAGCCGAATGGCTATCTTATGCCTAGGTCACTTCTCATGACCATGATGCCAAGAGGAGCTGCAAAGGATGGCCAAGATTCCAAGGACCCCAAGCAAGAGGCGTGGAAGAGGATACAAAAGAAACTAGGAAGACTATCGCTAGAACCAGCACACCAGATCCACCACCGGAATAGACTAGACGAACTGAATCTAGATTCGTTGGAATCCATCCCAAATCGGTGCCCCGCTGAAATGGCCTTTTGTATGCCGGTTCAGCAAAATCAGAACCAAACTAGTGCCACCGAACAGAAACTAGCGCTAGGTCTGATGCATTGACTAGACTGTAGACACAATCCGGTTCAGCCTATCTATGCACAACTTTGGGTTTGATGCCCTAGAATATTCCCCTACCTACCACTTCGCCTCTAGAACTATAAATATACCCTTATGGCTTAGATCTAATACAATGATGAATGAATATTTTCAGGTCACTAGCGCATGGGGTACCCAAACCCACCGATTATCGGGCCCACTACCATAGTAAGCGACAGCCTCACAAGGACACCCCCTCGTCATACCTGGTTGGGTACCTCAGGAGGGAATAGATAGCCCTTCACGAGGCCCGTCCCGTGAGGAACCATGCTCGTATTACCTCCAGAAGGAATCCTCCCAGGGAAGTGACCCTCCTCCCCGAGAGGCTTGGATTCGCTCCTGGTCCACCCTAGGGGCATGATACGTTGCTAACGTATCCATAATTTTTGATGTTCCATGCTTGGTTTTATCTACTTTCTTATGTTTTGTTCCACACTTTGGAGTACTTTTCATATGATTTCTTGGACTAACCTATTAACAAGAGCCACAGTGCCAGCTGCCTGTTTTCTGCTGTTTTTGGTTCCAGGAAGTCAGAAAATGAATATTCTCGGAATTGGACGGGACAAAAGCCAAAGTTATTATTTTACCAGGGGACACTTGGAGCCAGAATACGAGACGGAGAAGGGCCAGAGGGTGTCCACACCACATGGTGGCGCGGTCTAGGCCAGGCCATGCCAGGGGGTGGTGTGGACCCCTCCGGCACCCCCTCGGTCTCCCCTCTCGCCTATAAGAGCCTCCCGATGCATAAACCCTAAATCATCAAGCCTCCAGCCACGAAAAGTTCCACAGCGCCGCCACCACCGAAGGGGAGATTCGGGGGATAGATTGTCTCTGTTCCGGCACCCTGCCGGGATGGGGAAGTGCCCCCGGAGCCATCTCCATCGATCTCCACCACCATCTCCATCACCGTTGCTGATTCCCATGATGAGGAGGGAGTAGTTCTTCCTCGAGGCTAAGGGTTCTACTGGTAGCTATGTGTTCATCTCTCTCTCTCTCTCTATGCATGATTTTATTGAGATCATGAGCTTGTAATCTATAGATATACCTTGCTACTCAAGTGCTTTAATAGATCTCTGCTCTCCCCATGTGTGTGAAAGTGACAGCGTGCACACCATGGTGGCACTTAGGCTAGAGATTACAAATACTTGTTATGAGTTATATTTGGAGTTGGATGTCTTTATGTGGTGTTTGTTGGACTCACTAGTACTCAAGGTGACAGTATGAGGTTATCTAGATGGGAAAAGCGGACTTTGAGGTGTGCTGTTATAGCCCTACCATGGATTAGAGTCTCCAACCGGAGAGTAGTTTAGAGTAGTATCATGAAGAGAATATATTTATATGAGAGAGTGTTCACTAGTGAAAGTATGATCCCTAGGCCTTGTTTCTAAGCATTGAAACACCGTTTGCTACTAGATCTGTTACATGTTTGCTTGCTTCCATCTTTATTTCAGTTTGCCTTTCGTCTCTTCCACGCCTTCAAAGTATTTTCTATCACCGTTACCACTTATAATTATCTATACCACTTGTATTTCACTATCTCTTCGCTGAACTAGTGCACCTATACACCTGACAAGTGTATTGGGTGTGTTGGGGACACAAGAGACTTCTTGTATCTTGATTGCAGGATTGCTTGAGAGGGAATACCTTTGACCACTTCCTCTCTGAGTTCGATAAACCTTGGGTGATCCACTTAAGGGAAACTTGTTGTTGTTCTACAAACCTCTGCACTTAGAGGCCCAACAACTGTCTACAAGAATAGAAGTGTGTAGACATTAAGCTACTTTCTGGCACCGTTGCCGGGGAGGTAAGGTAAAAGGTATTCACACCGGAGGATTAAAGAAGAAGAACCTCCCACGGCAAACGCTATTTTCTGGCGCCGTTGCTGGGGAGGTAAGGTAAAAGGTACTCAAATCCTCCGGTGTGAGTGCTCGAAGTTATTTCCTTTAGATTCTACAATTTTGTCTTTTTGTTTCTTGTTTTCACTAGTTAGGCTTAATGGAAAACAACAACAAAATTAGAGAGCTTTATAGTATTTATCTTGAGTTAGGACATGAAGTGTTTGAAGAGAAAATTAAAAAACCTATGGAACTTTATTTGCATGCTAATAGAAATGTTGTTAGTATGAATTATTTGGACACCATTATTGCTAATGCTATGGAAAATTCTAAACTTGGGGAAGCTGGTTTTGATGAGCATGATATTTTTAGTCCCCCAAGCACGGAGGAGAAAATTTACTTTGATGATACTATGCCTCCAATATATGATGATTACAATGATGAATATGAGATTTTCAGTCCACCTGTCATTGAGGAGAAAATTAATTATGATTACAATATGCCTCCTATATTTGATAATTATGGTGATGAGAATAATAATGATAGCTATTTTGTTGAATTTGCTCCCACTACAATTAATAAGAATGACTATGTTTATGTGGAGAGTATTAATTCTTTTATGCATGTGGCTCATGATAAGAATGTTTTATGTGATAGTTATATTGTTAATTTTATTCATGATGCTACTGAAAGTTATTATGAAAGAGGGAAACATGGTTTTATGTATCTCAATAATATTAAGTTTCCCCTCTTTATGTTGAAAGTCTTCAAGTTGGACTTATTTTGCTTTCCTATGCTGGTTGCTTTGTGCTTTCATGACTTGTTTCTTTACAAGATTATTTTGCATAGGCAGTGGGTTAGACTTAAATGTGTTTTGAATTTGCTTCTTGATGCTCTCTTTTACTTCAATTCATATTTCTTATGAGAGCATCTTCTCAAACTATCAAGCCTAACTTAAAGGCGTTAAAGAAAAGTACTTATTGGGAGATAACCCAAAAGTTTTAGATGAGTCTTGGAATTTATTACTTTAGTAATAAATGCTCCTTATCCTTTTTATTTGCTTTTTGTGCCAAGAGTAACCTCTAATGAGAGAGAAGTAATGCTTGGGAAAGTTGTTGTCCCAAAACAGATTTCTGTGCTTCATCGTAAAAATTCGTGTAAAATCTCTGTACGTCCTTTTGAGGCGTGAATTTTTGTGCTTCTGCCCCAGGTTGTTATCTAACTTTCGTTAGTTCAACAGTTTTGTATTTGAGCAACATAAGGTCTTCGAACAAATTCGTCATTACCTGCTGGTCTGTTGTGACAGATTTCTGCCATTATTTGCATTTGCTTCTTGTTGGTTCCTTTTTGAGTTCTTTTGGGGAATTGAGCTTTTTGAGGGAAGTGCTACAGTAGCTTGTGTTTTAGTGGAAGTTTTATTGGTGTTGGAGCTGAACCTAAAGACTTATTATCTTGAGTGCACTAATGTTGCTAATAAAGATTGTGTGAAGTTTTGTATGAAGGAAAATTTTCAGGTGTATGGAAGGAATGAGTAATGAGATGAAGGATGGACTAAAGCTCAAGCTTGGGGATGCCACCCGTGTCACCCCAAGAATTATCCAAGAAGTACAAGCGCCAAAGCCTGGGTATGCCCAAGGCATCCCCTTCCTCATCAATAAAAATCCCAGGTTTCTTCCAAACACTTCATTTTTATTGTTTCATGCACAGTTGTGTTGTTCTTGGAGCGTCTTCTTTTTATTTTTCGTTTTGGTTTTTCGTTTGCTTTGTTTTCTTAGTTTTATGAATAAATTGGTTGTACCTCCTTTTTCATGCACTGGTTTTCAAATAGTTTGGTTTGGGTTGGAAAAGAGTAGGAAAAGTTCATGCTTAAGTGGTAAAGAGAGCTTGTTTTTGACTGTGGCCTATGCTTTGTCATGCCATGCTTGATATTGTTTTGGCTTTATGCTTAGTATTATTTGTTGTAGCATGACTTGTTATAAACAATTGAGATTGCTTAATGTGCCTTTGAAGAATCATGCATTGTTTTAGCATATTAAAGCATAGTATTGTGGTATTCTCCTTTGATGCTTTATTTGGGTTGACTTGGCACATGCTCACACCATGTTATGACTATCCCAAGTCACCATAAACTTTATGATCCTTTAGTTTTCAACTTGTAGTATCACTTTATTCTTTGATCAATGATGTTTTGTCGCTCTGCATGATTATGGCCATTATTCTCTCTTAGTTTGTCACTCCCAGTCTTTTGCTAGCCTCCATACCAAGTATGGGGCTTCTTCCGTATCATCGGGCAAGGGGTACCCCGTTGGCGGTTCTCTATGATACACATGTACTTACTATGACAAGAACTTACCGGTGACTAAACTTGAGTAGCATGAGGAGCGGCCCTCGTATTCAAGGGACATGAGATTTCTAACTTATACTTCATCAAGCATGTACCCATAGTTTGTTCACTTTATCCTTAATCACTTCAAGATGCTTATGATAGGGGCAATGAGAGCTGAAATCTAAAAAGTACCATAATATTTGGAAGCTCTTTATGAGACTTGAATCCCTACTTCCTTCTATGAAGGCCTTTCTTCCACCATTATATTGAGTCTCCACCTTCTACCTTTATGCACCTACTTTGAGAGCATAGTGGCCATTCTTAGTTCTATGTGCATTGTCCCAAGACTTGTTGATTGATGCATAGCTTTGATATTGCTTGTTTTAAACTATTTGTATCTAGTCACTCTTATGAACTTTGAAGGTGTCCTATGCAATTATATTTACTACTCTGTGAGGGACAAGTTGAATACTATTATGCTATTTTTCTTTATGTGAAACAAACAAACGTCTTGCAAAGCATTGTTATTCATGAACCTTTTGTTTGTGCCTTTTCATGTTGCATCATAGTTTCTTTGTCCTAGTGCTAGAACTTTGTCTTTCATGTTATGATTGAAGTACTATGATCCCAGCTTTGAATGTTTTACAAATACTTTGATCAAGTTTATGATGGTGCATGTCACCTCAAAAATTATTCTTTCTTTTTATAACTTACCTACTCGAGGACGAGCAGGAGTTAAGCTTGGGGATGTTGATACGTTGCTAATGTATCCATAATTTTTGATGTTCCATGCTTGGTTTTATCTACTTTCTTATGTTTTGTTCCACACTTTGGAGTACTTTTCATATGATTTCTTGGACTAACCTATTAACAAGAGCCACAGTGCCAGCTGTCTGTTTTCTGCTATTTTTGGTTCCAGGAAGTCAGAAAATGAATATTCTCGGAATTGGACGGGACAAAAGCCAAAGTTATTATTTTACCGGGGGACACTTGGAGCCAGAATACGAGACGGAGAAGGGCCAGAGGGTGGCCACACCGCCTGGTGGCGTGGGTCAGGACAGGCCGCGCCAGGGGGTGGTGTGGACCCCTCCGGCACCCCCTCGGTCTCCTCTCTCGGCTATAAGAGCCTCCCGATGCATAAACCCTAAATCATCAAGCCTCCAGCCACGAAAAGTTCCGCAGCGCCGCCGCCACCGAAGGGGAGATTCGGGGGACATATTGTCTCTGTTCTGGCACCCTGCCGGGATGGGGAAGTGCCCCTGAAGCCATCTCCATCAATCTCCACCACCATCTCCATCACCATTGCTGATTCCCATGATGAGGAGAGAGTAGTTCTTCCTCGAGGCTAAGGGTTCTATCGGTAGCTATGTGTTCATCTCTCTCTCTATGCATGATCTTATTGAGATCATGAGCTTGTAATCTATAGATCTACCTTGCTACTCAAGTGCTTTAATAGATCTCTGCTCTCCCCATGTGTGTGAAAGTGACAGCGTGCACACCATGGTGGCACTTAGGCTAGAGATTACAAATACTTGTTATGAGTTATATTTGGAGTTTGATGTCTTTATGTGGTGTTTGTTGGACTCATCTAGTACTCAAGGTGATAGTGTGGGGTTATCTAGATGGGAAAAGCGGACTTTGAGGTGTGCTGTTATAGCCCTACCATGGATTAGAGTCTCCAACCGGAGAGTAGTTTAGAGTAGTATCATGAAGAGAATATATTTATATGAGAGAGTGTTCACTAGTGAAAGTATGATCCCTAGGCCTTGTTTCTAAGCATTGAAACACCGTTTGCTACTAGATTTCTTACATGTTTGCTTGCTTCCATCTTTATTTTAGTTTGCCTTTAGTCTCTTCCACGCCTTCAAAGTATTTTATATCACCGTTACCACTTATAATTATCTATACCACTTTTATTTCACTATCTCTTCACCGAACTAGTGCACCTATACACCTGACAAGTGTATTGGGTGTGTTGGGGACACAAGAGACTTCTTGTATCTTGATTGCAAGATTGCTTGAGAGGGAATACCTTTGACCACTTCCTCCCTGAGTTCGATAAACCTTGGGTGATCCACTTAAGGGAAACTTGCTGCTATTCTACAAACCTTTGCACTTGGAGTCCCAACAACTGTCTACAAGAATAGAAGTGCGTAGACATCAGGGCACGCTCGTAATCCCATCGCAAAGGGGGGAAACGATGAGCCCAACAGGAGGGAGTCTTAGCTGGGTGGTCCGCCTTGGTAAAGAGGAGATGTTGTTTGGCCACTTTAGTGATAAAGAAGGGCTAGCAGTACCTGCGTCAGCCCTTCTCCCCTTACCGCTTTGGTGCAAGGAAGTAGTGGACAACATCGTGCTGCAGGGAGACATCACCGCAGACGACGGCTTTATGATGGACTAGCATCCCTAGACGATCCTAGACCTAGTCCATGTAACGAAGGATCGTAGACCAGCTCTCCCTAAGTGGCAATGTGCTAACCCTTCCCGCCCAATGAATTGGGGGAAGAGGTCCGACGTCACTATAAAAGGGGAGCCACCCCAACCTTAGAAAGGGGCCAATCATTATGATCAGAAACCATAGATATTCACTTGACATAATAACCTCATGAAGGAGAGAGAGTAATACAACCAAGAAAGAGTAGGGGCTTTACCTCCTCATGAGGGTCACACACCTTGGCAAAAAACCATCATGTCATCTCTTTGTCGTGCATGAATTCCATTGCTACCATTGTCTCCGAGTAGATCTAAGTGCGTGTTAAGTCCCCTCATGAATCCGGGGCTTGTCGGTACCCCAGTTCCTTCACGGGACTTCAATCTCAGAAATTTGGCGCGCCAGGTAAGGGACTGAGGCGCATTTCTAGGGCCTTCTTCAACCTTGTTGACATGGCAGCTCGCAATGAGACTCGGGCCGAGCGTGCCCTCCGCCGCGCAGCAAGCAAGGCCCAAATAGAGCCTGCTCCCCGACACGTTGTCTCTGAGCAAACCTAGTGGATGGAGGATGAACAAGGCTCCTCCTTGCACCTGTGGAAGGATCAACAACTCTCCACGCACGACAACACGTCACTCGTCCGCATCGTGCCTTCACGTGACAAGGGTGCCCCTCCCATGCCGGAAGCTGCCAAGGTCATGGCACAAGAGCTCCTTCGATACCCTCTTGCCGAGTCAGGGCAAGAGCTACATCGCCATCACCTCTCCAAGCCAGGCGACACTGGGGGATCGGACCAAATAGGCCTCCCCAGGGGTTGTGAACCCGCCTCCACCTCCGATGAAGGACCAGGGCACCGGTGGTTGCAGTGCCTATCCAAGCCGTCATGCACCAGAAGTCACTCTCGTGGCCATAGTGCCCCATCTTGGACGTGAGGACCACGTCGTCGAGGAGATTGCTTCGGTCGGCCGGCAGAACCGGGCCGCCCTCGCCAATGGCAAGGAAGTGCAGAGCAACAACTGCCTCATGTTAACCAAGTGTTGTATGACAGGCTAGTGCCCACCATGCCATTCTTTGGAGTCACTGATGGATCCACCATACCCATCGGACATGCATGCCTCACCGTCATGTCCGGGACATGCAACAACTACATGACCGAGCTCATCGACTTTGATATGGCACACATTAGCCTCTGCTACAACGTCATCCTAGGCTACCCAACACTGAGAAAGTTCATGGCGGTCACACATCGCGCCTACAACGTCATCAAGATGCCTGACAACAATGGCGAAATCATCACCATCCGCTAAGACAAGAAGGGGGCTCTGCGCTCCCTCGAGTATGCCTACAAGGCCACATCTACTACGTACCCGGATGATGTGGACACCCTTGACTATGTCGGGGGTACCACAAGGAAAAATCATGGTGTCTTAGGACAATGCCAATGCGAAAAGATCATTGGATGCATCATGCCTCTTCAACAAGGACCACATTACGGGCGGCTGTCGTGGCACCGGAAGGAAGCCGGAGCTATCTCCACAAGGCCTCGTCCATGTTGAAGGAGATTAAGGGAATGATAGGGAATCGGGGGCTTTCACATCCTAGTGAGCTGCGCTTGGTCGATGCCAAGCGCCTCTCCCACAGCATATGACCACCTCTGGATCATGACGCAGCACTAGGTGATAGTAAGGTGGACAAGCCTCTCCAAACGCCAAAGGTTGCCTACCCTAATTTTTTGAAGGTGACACCCGACACTCATCATGCTTATACTCATCTCCTGTGAGGCCTCATGCTGATTCACAACTGCATTATAGTAAGCCATAAACTTCCTGGTCATTTTTTCAATGTTTTGTCATGCGTCAACCTTCGCTTTTTCACCCTGAGTTTGTTTTCTCTCCGTGCATTTATAAAGCTCTCCTACATGTACCGTACGAGCGGGGGCCAGCACGGTGCCTATCGCCGAGCCACTCCTCGTCAACACCAAGGCCTAAAGTGTCGAGATCTAACTTGTCATCTGGCCCCAGCGATAAAGTCACCTTACCCAAAATTCTTGCTGCTTGAATTCCTCGTACAACACATATACGGAAACTAACAAATGCTCGGAAAGCAATCATGCTAAGCATGTGGCTTCCTCCTCGAGGAGCCTACATGACATGCATTTGCCATACAATATCCTCCACGAGGGACCTACGAGGTGGCTCAAGAGGGCACTTCCCCTCAAGCAGCCTAAATTCATGCTAAGCCCATGGCTTCCTCCTCAAGGAGCCAACTGTTGGGCCACATAGAGATAAAAAAAACATTTTACCTACACGGTACTCCCGAGATCTAGCTTAGGTGATAGTCCACGAGATTACCACTAGACACGCAGATGCGAAACTTGATGTAGCATGTCGAAGTAGTGCCGAATGATCCCACGGACATCTCCTCTTGATCCCCACAAGCCCTCCATAGGATCCCCATGAACTCCTTTGTCTCCAGCGCCGCACGTGCAACGCCTCTACCGGTATCCACATGTACAGGAAGGAGCTCTGGGAAGAGGATTGCTAGATCCTATCTGGCCTGAAATGGGGGTGGAGAAAGTGATGGCTAGGTCAGAGACTATCCCTTTTCACTCCACTTATATACACTCCTAGCTGGGATCAACCCTTAAGGCCCATCTAGGCCGTATCCTGATCTCCACATGGGCTCATTTCCCTTAAGTGTGTGACCCTGTAAGTTCACGTAAACCTGGACATGACATGAGTCACCACTCCAAGTCGATGGCTGGTAGCGTCTCTAGTAAGATGTGCCAAGTCCCAAGCGGCGTAAAGTCAGAATCCAAACCTTTCTCAATGTGACTTTTGTCCAAGTCCCTTTGCATCATGATATATTTGGTCAAACTATAGGCAAATAGTTGCCATCCCTTTAATAGCTCGACTCTCTCTTCTCGTGCCATGATATACGATTCACTGGACTAACACTTAGTCTAAATCCTTGGTTAACACTTAACCAAGTCACGCATGTCCATGCTTCCAAATCATATCACACGAGAAGATCCAGCGAATATATCTCCATTACAGAGGGGCAAATCCCAACTCGGTAATCCATGTCACACAATTTGATTCACAAACAACCCAAACTCTTCCTTTATAACTGCCCATTTACGGAACAACATTTGACAGAACCTTAGCTGGTGATCCACAACTCGGATCATGCGATCACCTCAGGTCGAAGCATTCCATTTCTTGAGACTGCAAATGACAACATGCTCGTTGCATCTCAACTGTGGGTCAGTCCGACTCGCTAAACTCTTTAGCCGAGTCCGTGTAAGTCGGAATAGCATCATCATGCCCATGACAAGTGGAACTGAGTCATCAACTGACTTGCACATTGGTCCAAGTTGTGTGTCTAGCTTAACCTCAACAACCAAGGACATCTAGTATAAACAACATGAATATATAGTTCCACAACTGAATCATGTATTCGGTGATACATATCTGATTTTCATACATGGACAACTTAATTAATTTATGAATAGATTGGGGAATATCATCATACATGATTGCCTCTAGGGCATATTACCAACAGTCTCATACTTTCACTAGAGTCAATCATCCCGCCATCACATGTCTAGGCATCTAATGCCGAGGGCTCTTATGTGTGCCTCATGCTTAGGCTGTGGAAGTGGCTTTGTCAATCGATCAGCAACGTTTGCATCCATGTGTACCATGCATAACTTGAAATCGCCTTTATCGACAAACTAGCGAATCAGGTGGTATTGCACACTCATCTGACTTTGCTCATCAGTTGTCGAAGGACACTAAGTCTTTCTAAGTTTTACATGATGGGACATCAGTAAGAGCCCCTTCTTAGACAATTCCATGTTTAACTTCTTCAACACTTTGTCCAAATATGTACTCTGACTCAATCCAATGAGCCGCCTTGATCTATCTCTATAGATCCTGATTCCTAATATGTAAGTTTCCTCACCCAAGTCCTTCATTGAGAAACTCCTTTCCAATGATTCCTTGGTTTCTTGCAACATCTGGACATCATTTCCAATCCCTAATATGTCATCCACATATAAGATCAGAAAGTTTACTTTGCTCCCACTAAACTTCTTGTATAAACAAGAATCATGATCACTCTTGATGAATCCAAATGATTTGACTACCTCATCAAAGCGAATGTTCCCACTCCGAGATTCTTGCTGAAAGGGAAACAAACATCGCCTAGAGGGTGGGGGTGAATAGGTGTTTTAAAATTATTACGGTTTAGGCTCTAATAAATATGGAATAAAACTTAATGTTTAATTTATCAAGCAAAAACCTATATTCACTAGGTTCACTAAGGGCACCAACAACCTATGCAAAGCAAGACAAGCAACAAGGTGATAACAAGATATAATACTTCAAGCACGATGGCTATCACAATGTAAATTGCATAAGAAAGGGGCTTGGTTGAGACATAACCGATGGATGCGGAGACGATGATTTGTTTCCCGAAGTTCACTTCCAAATAATCTACGTATCCATTCGAGAGGTGCAGGGGCGCAATGTACTTCGAACGCCACAAATGGCTCACCTCGAGGTGTGGTGGCTCAATGCTCACCCAACGCCACACAAGGCCTCACCCCAAGATGCGAAGGCACGCAACTCACCAATGCCACAAAAGGCTCACCCTATTCTCCCGTGAGCTCTCCACAAAGGCCTACTCACGTTCCACTATGGGGCAATTGAGGGGGGTCATCGAACCCGTACAAGGCTTGGCGCAATCTCCACAACTCAATTGGAGGGCTCCCAAGAAACGCCACAAAGGCTCCACAATGCCACAATAGGCCAACAAGCTTGGGGAGTCTCCATAACTCAAATGGAGCCCCAAAGAACACACCACAACTCCACACAACCATCTAGGGTTCCAAGAACCCAAGAGAAACAAGCCCAAGAGCTTGAACTCGCTGAATCTCCAAGGAGAACTCAAACCTATACACCAAATGCAAGGGCAAGTCCTTCTCTCTCAAATTCCACCAAAGCTACAAAAGCTATTGGGTGAATAAGAGAGGAAGAACACAAGAGGAGAACACAAAACTCTCCAAGATCTAGATCCCAAGAATTCCTTCACAAAGAAGGGATTTGGTTTGGTGGGGTTGTATCTCTAGATATCCTCTCTCAAATCCCTCAAAAAGATGCAAAAATCATAGGAGGGGGGAGGTGAGAGTTCAATCTCTTCAAGGTCAACAATGGAAGAGAGAGAAGGGCAAAACCGAGAAAAATCTAAAAAAGGCCCGAAGGGAAAGTGGAGCTCCTTTTAAAGGGCTCCCCGATCTTCCCGTTACTCATAGTTTCGCGCGCGGCCGATAGTACTGGTGGGTGGCTGGTACTACCGGTGGCACTCAGCCAATGGTCCAAAAACGAGGTGCAAACAAACACAAAAACTATCCTGACCGGTACTACCTATGGTCACCGGTATTGCCACCTGGGCTGGTACTACCGCCTGGGCCGGTACTACCGCCCAAGATTCTAATCAAAAATCTGACAAATAGAACTCACCAAAATAGAGAAGGTACTGAACCAAAATCGGGGTTACCAGAAGTTGGACTAGAATTCACACCGGTACTACCGGCGGCAAAATGCCCAGTAGTACTACCGGTGGCCCGCCGGAACTACCGATTAGGCAAAAACACCAGAACCAAAACTGCCACAACTTTTGCATCCAAACTCCAAACAACATGAAACCAATTTTGTTGGAAAGATAACGACATGTAGAATCACCAAGGGAGAAAATATCATGAATATATATGTGATATACCTCCAAGGTGTGGAGCCAGAAACCCCACAAGATCAAAAACGAATAAGATATGCAAGGGAAATCCATTTTTGACGAACTAGAGCTTGTTATGAAGATAACCACAAGCTCTAGATCCTCACATGGACAAGAACCAGACAACAACCAAGAAAGATGATAATATGTATGAAAAGGTTTGAGCTCTCTCCGAAAGATACGAACAAGTCACCCACTCGAGAGCCCCTCTTGATAGTACGGCTATCTATCCTAAACCCGGTCTCCCAACACTACAAAAGATTGGTAAAATAGAAAACCTATCAAAGGTCATACCTTTGCCTTGAACATTCCACTTGAGCTTGATATAGACCGTCTTGTCCTTCTCAAGATGGATCGCCTTTCTTGATTGCACTTGCTTGATCTTGCTTGATGAAGACTTGAGAAATGCTCCCCCATACTCCATGGGGAAGCCTCTTCTTCGAACTTGTCTTCATCATTCCATGATTGCCGAGGATGTCAAGCTTCCAGCATGAGATCTTCTAGAGATGACACATCTTGAGCTTGCACTTCAATTCTTGATGATGTCTTGAAGATAGCCATGGGTAACTCCATCTTCTTCTTCAAGACATACTTGATCTTCTTCTTCTACTTGATTCCAATAGGCACAAAGCCCTTGGACATTGTTTGTTTTCATCCTTGAAACCAACACATGATCCAAGGGATGCCAATGGACAAACCTACAAGTGAAACTCAATTTGCACATTAGTCCATAGGGATTGTCATTAATTACCAAAACCATACATGGGGGCATACATGCCCTTTCACTTGCTTCAACCCAAATGGATTTCTGAAGTTTGCATACCTTGTTAGCATTAGCCAGATCGACAAAACCCTCAGGTTGTATCATATACACGTCCTCGGTTAATTTTCCATTAAGGAAAGCCGTCTTGACATCCATCTACCATATCTCATAGTCAAAATAGGCTGCTATAGCTAACATGATCCGAACTAACTTAAGCATCACTATGGGTGAGAAAGTCTCATCGTAGTTAATTCCTTGAACTTGTTAGAACCCAGTCACGACAAGCCATGCTTTATAGACAGAAATATTTCCATCCATATCAGTTTTCTTCTTAAAGACCCATTTGCACTCGACAGGTCTTGCACCATCTGGCAGATCAACCAAGTTCCAAACTTTATTTTCATCCATGGACTTTAACTCGGATCTCATGGCTCCAAGCCGTGACTCAGAATCGAATCCCACCATTGCTTCCGAATAAGTTACCGACTCATCACTGTCTAACAGTAATGCATCACGAACACTTCGCAATCTGGCCGATCTTCATAGTGTGGGTGCAGCTGCCGGCTCAGCTACCATGATTGGATCAACCTCCAAGGCTTTTGTCGACTCTCCACTGGACGGTTCCTCTCAAATTTCTTTGATTTGCACAATGTTCCCACTGGCTCCCCGACTGAGAAACTCTTTCTCAAGGAAGAAAGTATTCTGAGCGACAAACACTTTGCCCTCTTCTCAGTTGTAGAAGTAGTAGCCTATGGTTTCCCTTGGATACCCCACGAAAATACACTTATTCGACTTGGCTGTGAGCTTGTTCGACTGAAGTCGCTTAACAAAAGCTTCACAACCCCAAGTCTTAAGAAAAGACAGACTCAGCTTCTTGCTAGTCACATCTCATGCGGTGTCTTCTCTACCGACTTTGTTGGTACTTTACTTAGTGTGAACGCTGCAGTTTCTAGACAATAACCCCAAAATGATAAAGGCAGATCTGTCCGACTCATCATTGATCGTACCATGTCAAACAAGGTTCGGTTCCGCTGTTCCGACAGACTGTTTCTCTACGGCATTCTCGGCGGAGTGAGTTGAGGAACTATTCCACAACTCTTCAGATGGTCATCAAACTTGTGGCTCATGTACTTGTCTCCTCAGTCTGACCGAAGAAACTTTATTTTCTTGTCGAGTTGATTTTGTACCCCATTCTAGAATTCCTTGAAATTTACAATGGCTTCTGACTTATGTTTCATCAAGTAGATATATCCATACCTACTCAAATCATCAGTGAATGTAATGAAGTACTCATAACCACCTCAGGTTGTCGTGCTCATCGGGCCACATACATCACTATGTACTAGTCCCAATAAGTCAGATGCCCTCTCACAACTCTTTGTGAAAGGTGTCTCGGTCATTTTGCCGAGTAGGCAAGATTCTCATATCTCGGACGACTCCAAGTCGAACAAAGTTAGGACTCCATCTGTAACATCCCAAAACTTCAATCCAAGTTTATCAAGATCTAAATCATCCAAAAATAGGGTTAACAAAAACTTTTCCAAATTTAAAATGAAAGCATTCATATATGTGGGCATTTAAAATAGGAGTTGTTTGAATTGCCATGATTGAGTGATCCAATGCTTGTAAAATGTTTCTTAGGTGATTTAAACATCATCTACATCATTCCCAAACTTTTCCTAAAGAAAATCAAATCAAAAAGAATTAAAAAGGAGGAATTGTCATTTTGGCAAATTTAACTCCCATGCCTACTTTGGCTATTCCTAGTACTCAAAGCTTAACAGAAAAAATTCTTGATCTTTGCACCCCTTGCTAGTACACATAATGAGGTACCAAGGCCCACCTTTTGATTTGCTAAAAACATTTTGTTAACTATTTTAAATGACAGTTTAAAATTGAATCTAATGCATATGCATAGATCACCCCTATTTCAAACACCATCTCTTTGAGCTCCACTTTCAAAACCCTTGCAACCAGAGACTACCTATCACTAGTGGAGATCACTCAAAAAATTTGAAACCAAAATTCAAAACTTTCTTTCATGCGGACATTTAATCAAACACTTGGCATGCATAATCTCTACTCTAATCCTAGCTCATTGTTTACTATAGGGTTTTGCCCCCAAATGATCTTCATTTATCTCCTTTGTCCCCTCTTGATCTAACCAAACCCCTAACACCCCTCTCCCTTGTCCCTAGTCTCCATGTCGTGCCATGCTGAGCCATCCCTCGCCGGCCAACCCTTGCCCCGCTGCAGCAGACCATTCCCTCTTCCCTCGCCATGTCTAGGAGGTAGCCAGGAGCTCACCGCCACCCCCTGTCCCTTGCCCGAGCCAAGATCAGCAGTGGACCACCGAGCACAAACCGTGCCACCGCACCATGCCAGTGCAACAGCCCAGTGCCGCCCGCTTCTCGACCGGAGAACACCCGCACACCCCTGCTGGCCACCCAAAGCCCCACAGCCACCGCTGTGGACACCGCCGCCTGCCTCAGAGCGACACCGCCCAGACTGCATCACCACCGCCTCACGCCAGATTCAAGTTCTAGAGCACCGCCAGGGAACCACACATCGATCGCCACCAGCAGCCATGCCTCTACCCCACCGTAGCCATGTCTCACTGCCCATCCCGCTCGGTCTCACCGTCCCGCCCATCCCGCTCGGTCTCACTGTCGGGCCTATAAAAGGAGACCTCCCCAGCCTCTTCTCTCCACACCATTCCACTCCACTCACCTCTCTGAACCTCACCCACCTCTAGCCGGAGCAAGGCGAGCTCTGCCTCGCCGGAATTGGAGCCAGAGCAGCCGCGGCAGGAGGAGAAGGGCGTCGTTGATTGCGACCACCCCAAGCTCCGCCGCAAACCGTGCCTTGCCTCTTCGTCGTCTTGCACGTCGTTTGCCCGCCTCGCCGACCCCGCTGGAGCCCTGGTACGCCCGCAGCAGACCCCCACCGAGCCGCTAGGGTTCGAGCTCGCCGGCGAACTGTTCGTCGTCGACGATGACCCTCAGCCGTTGATCTTGCTTCTAATCCTACGACCCACAGCCGCTGCCGCTTTCACAGATAAGACCCAACGACAAGCGGACCCCTGTCACTTGAGCCTCAGTGAAGCGCCACTGAGATGGCCCATTTCTTTTCTCGCGCTAGCCCACCCATTCAAATCTGGATTTTTCTTTTTAGTTAAATCTAGTTTCTGTCCACTATTTCAAAATTCAATTCTGTGAGTTTGACAAATCCAAATTGCATGAAACTAATTTTGTCTGAAAGGTATTAAAATGATATATCCAAGAACATTGGATTTAATTCAATTAGAGTAATAGATCTCTCCTAATAAAAATAACAAAACAGAAGCATTTGCAACTTGCAACATTTTTATAAAATCAACCAAGTTAGCTTTTGAGTTGATTCCAACTCTCAAAAATCACATTTCATCATATCTATCCAAATATGTAATAATATTAAGTTTTACATGCAGTGACTTTGGACTACTACCAAAATAATGCTATATAGGCATTTCTAGTCACTTTAAATCATTAAATAATGAACTTAAACCAAAGTAATATTGATCCAACCAGTAAATCTCATTCCCACATGTTAGAATATGTGGTGAGGACATGTGTCCACATGATCCCATATTTTGGTGGTGAATATTAAATTTTAGTTAATATTTCAATGAGTAGAAATTACTTTTCTAAAATAAAAAGGATGAAACTATTGAATTAAACTTGTGATGTTTGTGATGATAATAGATCATCAAATGTGTGTCTTAGAATACTACTTAGCCTAGTTAAGTATTGTTTGGTGATTGTGCACTCCCTATGTGTTGTTATAGAAGATAATACCGACCAAGCTTACGAGGAGGAGGAGTGCTATCAAGACGAAGACGAAGATAACTTCAACCACTGCACCAACTAAGGCAAGCCACCATTAACAGTGCCAGCTACCCTTAGCAAGCTAGCACTATCCAAGATTAACCCTTGCACGTTAGTACTTGCAAGTTTAGTGCTTAGCAAGTTAGGATTAAACTAGATGGTTTAGCAAAGATGCCTTAAGCATGCTTTAATCACACCCCTTTGACTATTAGTACCCCAAGTCTTAGTTACAAGTTTTACCCCTCTTAAGTTATATAAAGTTCTTTACTTGTTTTGAAGGTAGCATAAAAAGTATAAAACTTGACTTACTAAGAACCCCTTTAGATGTCATTCTATGGCATGAGATTGAACCCAGCTTTTCCACCTTAGTGAACACTCTTAACTTAGTAGTTAGAATAGATCAAAAACTTGAGTCACTTTAGATGGGAACACTTGGTGAAAATGAATTGTGAAAACCTTGGAATAATGAGTCATTCTATTGAGATGTTTTGACATGTGTTGAGAAACACAACTGGTTTATGATGATGAATATGATGAGGCATGAGCCTTAACCCTTTTATAAAACTGATGGTTGGATTCGGATGCGATACCATTCCAAATTTACCATACAACCACATTACCTGAATTGGTTAAGGCTTAGCTGGAAATTTATATGCATTAGTATTAGTTCCCTCACGGGAGAGGTTTGAGCTGAGGCTACCTCTCATGAAGTCCACCTATGCAGTGCCCAAGATGACTGATGGTCATGGTTGGGAGGCCATGCTCATAGGAGAGGTGCTTATACTAGGGTGTGTAAAGGGAAGCTTATGTTTGATTATCTACATACTAAGTATGATGATTTAGGGTTATCCCTGACAGATGTATCGAATCTTGTGGTGAAAGTGTACCACCTCTGCAGAGTGTCAAACTATTCGAATAGCCGCGTCATGATTATGGACAGTTGGAATGGCCATACTATTTCGTTGTCAGATGTTTTCCAAATAACTTGAAATGAATGATGAACTTTGACTTGACCACAACAGGGTTGTGTTTATGATAATAGCTTCCCAACTTAAGTGATTCTAGAACTTTACTTTATCTTTCTTTGCTTCTGAACTCAGCTTAGGTTTCAAACTTAACTTTATAGTTAAACTTAGATTTTTCACTTTAACTTAGAATTATAGTACCTGTTAATAGTAGTTTGCGAGTACTTAAAGAGTACTCATGGCTTTTGTCCCTGGCTATTCTCATGGTCAGACTATGAAGGAGACTATCAGGAGGATGGTCATCAGGACGGATATGATAACTAGGACTATCTTCACAAGATTGCCTATGCCCCTGAAGATGGACCCCACCGCTACGCTTATCTTTTATTTCCGTTGCTTGTTGTATTAAAGACTGGATCATGAGATCCTTATTTGTGTAAGACCTTATGTATGGTTTGTAATGGATGATGTACTGTGATATCATATCCATTATGTCTCACAAAAATGGTAATCCTGGGATTGTGAGGTATGGCATAACGGGCATCTGGGATTAAAAATCCGGGTGTTGACAAGTTGGTATCAGAGCCATCCTGACCATAGGAGACCCTAGTTAGAATGGACGTCAAACAAAAACTTAGTTTCAAAACCAAAGTGAGTATTTATGAAAAAATATCTCCTCTCTTACCCTTGTGGATTCTTTCTCCAAAAATTCATGTTACTCAAAATTCTTACACTACTACTTAAAATTTGACACACTTGATCACTTCCCTAACTTCCTCATCCTTAATCCTTGTAGATGGAGACTCAGTTCAGCAAGTTTTACCAGTTGGGAAACGGAGGTCAGCTAATCTTCGAGAGGGATCTGGATTCACTGTCGGAGATACTGGGACGCCCACATCCGGAGTTTCTTGGAGCTCAACTTCTAGGACCCCAGGAGGAGACCTATAGTGGCTAGTCACCGCGGATCTTCGAGGAAGCATCGAAGCACCAACTTCTAGAAGAATTCAGTTCTCCGTGAGAGAGAACAACTGGCTAGATGGATTAGCCAGGGCAATGCATAAAGCTCTCGCATGTCTATGTGCTCTCAACGTCAACAAGATCCAAGGAACCCGTTTTCCCCACTATGCAAGACGTGACTACATGGGAATGCCGATGGAGATGCCAAGTCACCCAGAATTGAGGCGTCAAGTGGAGAACCTTGACTTCTTGCTTCATGACAGACAGCAGGAACTGGACAATGCCAGGGAGTTAGCCAACCAGAACCGTGCCATTGCCGACCAGAAGGCCCAGACTTTCGCACTGCTCGTCCAAGATCGCCAGTCTCTTCGCCTCTAGCGTGCAAAGAAGGATCGCACCATTGCCCGACTTTGCAAGAAGGTGGCCGACCTCGAGAAGACCGTCAAGGAGCAGAAAGCTCAGCTTGCCGCCAAGGAAGAAGAAGATGAGGGTGAAGACATCCAGGGAGATATGGATTCTTACCTCAGCAACGATGATGACTTTCTGGAGGAAGATGATGTATACTTCTACACTGATGATGAAGACTCCGACTTCATCGACGATGAGTAGATGCACTAGAGCACTGTCGTAGCGTGAGATGTATCATCTCATTGTATCGTAGCTTATAGAATGGTTCATCAAACCATCTGTTTTCCCCTTTGATTGTTGTGGTGTGTGTTGTATCGTGTGCTTGCTTGCATGAATGAAAATGAAGTTAGTTGAAAAAACTGAGTCTAACTCAAAGTTTTAGCTTTGAAATCCCAAAACCATGAACCTTAGAATTTCCCTCTTACCCCTATATCTATATCAATCTTCAGATGACTCGTGGAAACCAAGGAGGGAGCAGCTCGTCACAGGACCCAATGCTGCAGATCTTGCAGAATCTCATCGCGGGCCCTGAAGCAAGCAGGGCCGAGCGTCAAGCCAACTTAGCAACACTTCAACAGATCGCCTAGATGGCTCTCAACAACCAAGGACATGGAAATCAGGATCACCATGGATCCAAACTCAAAAAAATTCAGTACACCAATCCCCCAATCTTCAACCAATCTGAGAACCCATTAGATGTTGATGACTGGTTACAGACCATGGAAAACAACCTTGAAGTTGCAGGAGTTGATGAAAATGAGAAAGTTCTCTTCGCCACCCACTATCTGGCGGAAGATGCCAGAGCTTGGTGGAATAGCATCCGCAATATGAACCATTGCCAGGTGATGACCTGGGAAGCATTCAAAGTCAAGTTCAGCCGCACCCACGTGCCGCAAGGTCTCGTCAACAGGATGAGAGATGAATTCCGCGAATTGAAGCAAGCAAGAATGAATGTGGTGGAGTACCGTGATAGATTCTTGTCACTTGCTAGATATGCACCGGATGAGATCAACACGGAGGCCAAGAAGAAGGAGAGATTCTTAAACGGACTGCATGATGAGATGCAGACTGTCCTCATCAACATCTGTTTCCAGGATCTCGAAGAGCTAGTCGACTCTGCCATTCATATGGAAGGGAAGATTAACCAGGCAAACGACAACCGCAAGCGTCGTATGATGCAAATGCCGATCCAAGAGTCACCGTAAGTACCGCCCCAACCCCTCACCAGGATATGCACCAAGGAACAACCGACCCCCAAATTCTCGCCCAAGCTACCCCAACCGTAGCAGAGGCAATGTGAAGTCCGGAGGAAACAATCACAACTCCGGCAATGCCAACAATTTCAACCGTGCCCCTCCCAAGAGCAACAACAACAGCAACACTACACCCAGAACTGGCAGCAATGCTGTACCTGTCGCTGTCAAGGACAAGCCTAGATCACTTGTTTCGAGTGTGGAGTGAAGGGTCACTACTCCAATGAGTGTCCCAAGAAGACTGCAGCCAATGCCCCTGTGAATGCCCTAGCTCAGCAGCAGCGTCGTGTTCAACCAGGAAGGAGATTTGCCCAGTGGAACCCTCACAATCAAGAACGGTCGTCTCTTCCACATGAACGCAGAAGAAGCCCGTGAAGCGCGGATGTAGTGCTGGGTATGTTTTCTGTCAACTCAGTTTTAGCAAGAGTATTGTTTGATTCTGGAGCATCGCATTCATTTGTCACCGAAGAATTTGCATGCACTAGTAAGATTCGCCCAACCAACCTGAAGCATGTCATGATAGTTCAAATCCCGGGTTCAACAACGAAAGCTAGAAAAATTTGCAAAGTTGTACCTATCAGAATACATGGGATAGATTTTTATGCCAACCTAATTGTACTTAGAACCAAAGGATTGGAAGTAGTACTAGGTATGGACTGGATGTCAAGGCATAAAGGACTGATAGATTGTGCTAAGAAATCCATCACCATGACCAGTAGCTCTGGAGTAACAGTAGAGCATATCTCTAAAACCTTACCCCATCAATTCAAGTGCAACCAGAGTGTAGCCTTGCCCACCATTGACCAAGTCAGAGTAGTCTGTGAATACCTCGATGTATTCCCAGATGAATTGCCAGGTATGCCCCTAGATAGGGATATTGAGTTCATTATCGAACTAATCCCCGGAACCGGACCTATAGCCCAGAGACCCTATACCATGAACCCCTCAGAGTTAGTGGAACTGAAAAAGCAGTTGGATGCCATGTTAGCCACAAGCTTGATTCAGCCAAGCGCATCGCCATGGAGATCACCAGTGTTATTCGTCGACAAGAAAGATGGAGGCAACTATCTGTGCACATATTACCGAAAGTTGAATGATGTCACCATCAAGAACAAGTACCCTTTGCCAAAGATAGAGGATCTATTTGATCAGTTGACTAGAGCCCAGGTATTCTCAAAGATTGATCTTAGGACTGGTTATCACCAACTTAAGATTCGTGCAACGGATATTCCGAAGACTGCCTTTACTACTTGCTATGGTTTATACGAGTATACGGTTATGTCTTTTGGATTAACCAATGCCCCTGCTTATTTCATGAATCTCATGAATAAGATCTTTATGAATTTCCTAGATAAGTTTGTAGTTGTGTTTATCGACGACATCCTTATCTACTCCAAGTCAGAAGAAGAGCATGAGCAACATCTGAGAATCATCCTAGAAACCCTGAGAGAGCATTAGTTATATGCCAAGTTCAGCAAGTGTGAGTTTTGGCTGAAAGAAGTAGGATTCCTCGGACATATTGTGTCTGCTGGAGGAGTCTCTGTTGATCCCACCAAGATCAAAGATGTCGAAGAATGGGAAGCCCCAACCAATCAAACCCAAGTTCATTCATTTCTCGGATTAGCAGGATACTACCGCAAGTTCGTAGAAGGATTCTCGAGCATAGCCTGACCAATGACCCAATTGTTGAAGAAGGACAAGAAGTTTGAATGGATAGACAAGTGTGAAGCCAAATTCCAAGAGCTGAAGAAGAGATTGATATCCGCCCCAATTTTGATCATGCCAGACATCAAGAAGCCGTTTGATGTGTATTGTGATGCATCCAAGATTGGCCTAGGATGTGTATTGATGCAAGAAGGCAAAGTCATCGCGTATCTGTCTCGACAACTGAAGCAGCATGAGCAGAACTATCCGACCCATGATCTTGAGCTAGAAGCCGTGGTTCTAGCATTGAAGACATGGCATCATTATTTGATGGGTAATCGCTATGAGATTTACATAGACCATAAGAGCTTGAAGTATATCTTCACTCAGAAGGAGCTGAATATGAGGCAAAGAAGATGGATAGAGTTAATCAAGGATTATGACCTTGACATTCACTATCACCCCGGCAAAGCCAATGTGGTAGCGGATGCTCTTAGCAGATTGCCGTGTAGGCTGAACACCATGATCAAGGAGAAGCAACCAAGTTTGTATGAGGAGTTGGAGCAGTTCAGGACTGAATTAGTTAGCAAAGGATTCCTAGCTAGCATTGAACTTCAACCCATGTTGATTAGCCAAATCAAGGAAGCCCGGAAGGGGAATGAAAGTATCGACGGAATCAAACATCGTATTGGTACAGGCAAGGTACGTGGATTCACCGAAGACGAAGAAGGAGTACTGTGGTACAAAGGACGTATCTGTGTGCCAGCAGATTCTGAGCTGAAGGAAATTATCATGAAGGAAGCTCATGATACTCTTTATTCTATCCACCCCAGAGGAACAAAGATGTATCAGGATTTGAAAGAGCAAATTTGGTGGCACAAGATGAAGAGAGAGATCGGAAGCTACATCGCCAAGTGTGACATCTGCCAAAGAGTCAAAGCAGAGCATCAGAGACCTGCAGGACTGTTGCAACCATTGCAGATTCTGGAATGGAAATGGGATTCCGTCAGAATGGACTTTATCACCGGTTTACCTACTTCTCGTAGGGGGAATGACTCAATCTGGGTCATAGTTGATAGACTGTCCAAGGTAGCCCACTTTATACCTGTCAAGACCACCTACCAAAGTGCAAAGTTACCAGAGCTGTACATTGCTAGGATTGTTAGTCTGCATGGAACCCCCAAGACCATCGTGTCAGATCGAGGAACCCACTTTACTTCAAGATTTTGGCAGAAAGTCCAGGAAGGTTTAGGAACCAAGTTGAACTTCAGTACCGCATATCACCCGCAAACAGATGGACAAACCGAGAGAGTCAACCAGATCTTGGAGGATATGCTTAGAGCTTGTGTGTTGGAATATGGATCAAAATGGGAAGACTGCCTGCCTTTCACAGAATTCTCATATAACAACAGTTATCAAGATAGTTTGCAGATGGAACCATTTGAATTCCTATACGGAAGAAAGTGTCATACCCCTTTGAATTGGTCGCAAGTAGGAGAGATTCGGATCTTTGGACCCGACATTCTCCGAGAAGCAGAAGAGAAAGTTCACAAAGTCCGTGAGCACCTCAAGACCACCCAATCCAGACAAAAGAGCTATGCTGACAAGAGAAGGAGAGACCTGACTTTCAATGTCGGAGATTTCGTATATCTCAAGGTTTCACCATTGAAGGGAACTCAACGCTTTAGTCTGAAAGGAAAGTTAGCCCCCAGATATATCGGACCTTTCAAGATTCTGAACCATCGAGGAGAAGTATCATATCAACTGGAACTGCCTGAAGAGATGTTAGCCATCCATAATGTGTTCCATATCTCGTTACTTCGCAAATGCTTGGAAGTGCCTGAGAAGACTGAAGTTTTCAAGAACATCGATCACAGAGCTATGGAAATCAACAATGACCTGACCTATCGGGAAGTACCCATCCGTATCTTAGAAGAAGCCTACAGAACCACCAGGACCAAGAGTATCAAGTTTCTCAAGATTCAGTGGAGCAACCATACCGAGGAGGAAGCTACATGGGAGCGAGAAGATTACATTAGGACAGAGTTCCCAGATCTCTTTAGTTCCTAGTTTTCTTTGTAAATCTCGGGACGAGATTTTGTTTAAGGGGGGAAGGTTTGTAACATCCCAAAACTTCAATCCAAGTTTATCAAGATCTAAATCATCCAAAAATAGGGTTAACAAAAACTTTTCCAAATTTAAAATGAAAGCATTCATATATGTGTGCATTTAAAATAGGAGTTGTTTGAATTGCCATGATTGAGTGATCCAATGCTTGTAAAATGTTTCTTAGGTGATTTAAACATCATCTACATCATTCCCAAACTTTTCCTAAAGAAAATCAAATCAAAAAGAATTAAAAAGGAGGAATGGTCATTTTGGCAAATTTAACTCCCATGCCTACTTTGGCTATTCCTAGTACTCAAAGCTTAACAGAAACAATTCTTGATCTTTGCACCCCTTGCTAGTACACATAATGAGGTACCAAGGCCCACCTTTTGATATGCTAAAAACATTCTGTTAACTATTTTAAATGACAGTTTAAAATTGAATCTAATGCATATGCATAGATCACCCCTATTTCAAAAACCATCTCTTTGAGCTCCACTTTCAAAACCCTTGCAACCAGAGACTACCTATCACTAGTGGAGATCACTCAAAATTTTTGAAACCAAAATTCAAAACTTTCTTTCATGCGGCCATTTAATCAAACACTTGGCATGCATAATCTCTACTCTAATCCTAGCTCACTATTTACTACAGGGTTTTGCCCCCAAATGATCTTCATTTATCTCCTATGTACCCTCTTGATCTAACCAAACCCCTAACACCCCTCTCCCTTGTCCCTAGTCTCCATGCCATGCCATGCTGAGCCAACCCTTGCCCAGCCTCACTTGCAGCAGACCATTCCCTCTTCCCTCGCCATGTCTAGGAGGTAGCCAGGAGCTCACCGCCACCCCCTGTCCCTTGCCCGAGCCAAGATCAGCAGTGGACCACCGAGCACAAACCGCGCCTAGTGCCACCACACCATGCCAATGCTGCCCCCAGAGCACGCTCGGTCCCCGCTCGCACAGACCGCCCCTTGGCAGCAGCCCGCGCCCGCCGCTCCGCCTCGACCTGGAGAACACCCCAGACACCCCTGTTGGCCGCCCAAAGCCCCACAGCCACTGCTCTCCATGGACATTGCCGCCTCTGCCGCTCAGAGCGCCACCTCGCCAAGACCGCGTGCCACCGCCCCTACGCTCGCATTCAAGTTCTAGAGCACCGCCAGGGAACCACACATCGATCGCCACCAGCAGCCATGCCTCTACCCCGCCTTAGCCATGTCGCCACCATCGATTGCCCATCCCGCTCGGTCTCACCGTCGGGCCTATAAAAGGAGCCATCCCTAGCCTCTTCTCTCCACACCATTCCACTCCCCTCACTTCTCTGAACCTCACCCGCCTCTAGCCGGAGCAAGGCAAGCTCTGCCTCGCCGGAATTGGAGCCGGAGCAGCCGCGACAGGAGGAGAAGGGCGCCGTCGATTGCGACCACCCTAAGCTCTACCGCAACCGAGCCTCGCCTCGTCGTCGTCTTCCACATTGTTTGCCCGCCTCGCCGACCCTTCTGGAGCCCTGGTACGCCCCTAGCAGACCCCCACCGAGCCGCTAGGGTTCGAGCTCGCCGACGACCTGTTCGTCGTCGATGATGACCCTCAGCCGTTGATCTTGCTTCTAATCCTACGGCCCACAGCTGCATTGCTTTCACAGATTAAGACCTGATCGACAAGCGGGACCCCCCTGTCAGCTGAGCCCCGCGCCGCGAAGTGCCACTGGGCCAGCCCATTTCTTTTCCCGCGCTAGCCCACCCATTCAAATCTGGATTTTTCTTTTTAGTTAAATCTAGTTTCTGTCCACTATTTCAAAATTCAATTCTGTGAGCTTGACAAATCCAAATTGCATGAAACTAATTTTGACTGAAAGGTATTAAAATGATCTATCCAAGCCCGTTGGATTTAATTCAATTAGAGTTATAGATCTCTCCTAATAAAAATAACAAAACAGAAGCATTTGCAACTTGCAACATTTTTATAAAATCAACCAAGTTAGCTTTTGAGTTGATTCCAACTCTCAAAAATCAAATTTCATCATATCTATCCAAATATGTAATAATGTTAAAGTTTACAATAAGTAACTTTGGACTAGTACCAAAATAATGTTATATAGGCATTCCTAGTCACTTTAAATCATTAAATAATGAACTTAAACCAAAGTAATATTGATCCAACCTATAAATCTCATTCCCACATGTTAGAATATGTGGTGAGGACATGTGTCCACATGATCCCATATTTTGGTGGTAAATATTAAATTTTAGTTAATATTTCAATGAGTAGAAATTACTTTTCTAAAATAAAAAGGATGAAACTATTGAATTAAACTTGTGATGTTTGTGATGATAATAGATCATCTAATGTGTGTCTTAGAATACTACTTAGACTAGTTAAGTATTGTTTGGTGATTTTGCACTCCCATGTGTTGTTATAGAAGATAGTACCGACCAAGCTTACGAGGAGGAGGAGTGCTATCAAGACGAAGACGAAGAAAACTTCAACCACTGCACCAACTAACGCAAGCCACCATTAATAGTGCCAGCTACCCTTAGCAAGCTAGCACTATCCAAGATTAACCCTTGCAAGTTAGTACTTGCAAGTTTAGTGCTTAGCAAGTTAGGATCAAACTAGATGGTTTAGCAAAGATGCCTTAAGCATGCTTTGATCACACCCCTTTGACTATTAGTACCCCAAGTCTTAGTTACAAGTTTTACCCCTCTTAAGTTATATAAAGTTCTTTACTTGTTTTGAAGGTAGCATAAAAAAGTATAAAACTTGACTTACTTAGAACCCCTTCAGATGTCATTCTATGGCATGAGATTAAACCCAGCTTTTCCACCTTAGTGAACACTCTTAACTTAGTAGTTAGAATAGATCAAAAACTTGAGTCACTTTAGATGGGAACACTTGGTGCAAATGAATTGTGAAAACCTTGGAATGATGAGTCATTCTATTGAGATGTTTTGACATGTGTTGAGAAACACAACTGGTTTATGATGATGAATATGATGAGGCATGAGCCTTAACCCTTTTATAAAACTGATGGTTGGATTCGGATGCGATACCATTCCAAATTTACCGTACAACCACATTACCTGAATTGGGTAAGGCTTAGCTGGAAATTTATATGCATTAGTATTAGTTCCCTCACGGGAGAGGTTTGAGCTGAGGCTACCTCTCATGATGTCCACCTATGCAGTGCCCAAGATGACTGATGGTCATGGTTGGGAGGCCATGCTCATAGGAGAGGTGCTTATACTAGGGTGTGTAAAGGGAAGCTTATGTTTGATTATCTACATACTAAGTATGATGATTTAGGGTTATCCCTGACAGATGTATCGAATCTTGTGGTGAAAGTGTACCACCTCTGCAGAGTGTCAAACTATTCAATAGTCATTCATGATTATGGACAGTTGGAATGGCCATACTGTTTCGTTGTCAGATGTTCTCCAAATAACTTGAAATGAATGATGAACTTTGACTTGACAACAACAGGGTTGTGTTTATGATAATAGCTTCCCAACTTAAGTGATTCTAGAACTTTACTTTATCTTTCTTTGCTTCTGAACTCAGCTTAGGTTTCAAACTTAACTTTATAGTTAAACTTAGATTTTTCACTTTAACTTAGAACTATAGTACCTGTTAATAGTAGTTTGCGAGTACTTAAAGAGTACTCATGGCTTTTGTCCCTGGCTATTCTCATGGTCAGACTATGAAGGAGACTATCAAGAGGATGGTCATCAGGACGGCTATGATAACTAGGACTATCTTCCTTCGTCAGCATTGCCTGTGCCCCTAAAGATGGACCCCACCGCTATGCTTATCTTTTATTTCCGTTGCTTGTTGTATTAAAGACTGGATCATGAGATCCTTATTTGTGTAAGACCTTATGTATGGTTTGTAATGGATGATGTACTGTGATATCATATCCATTATGTCTCGCAAAAATGGTAATCCTGGGATTGCGAGGTATGGTATAACGGGCATCTGGGATTAAAAATCCGGGTGTTGACACCATCTAGGACCTATAGGTTCACATACACCTGGACACGACATGAGTCACCACTCTGAGTCGATAGCTGGTAGCAGCCTCTAGCAAGACGTACCAACTCTCAAGCGCCGTAAAGTCACAAGAAAAACCTTCTCAATGTGACTTTTATCTAAGTCCAGTTGCCTCACGATATACTTTGTCAAACTATAGGAAAGTAGTTGCCATCCCTTTAATAGCTTGACTATCTCTTCTCGTTCCATGATATATGATTCACTGGACTAACACTTAATATGACTCCTTGGTTAACACTTAACCAAGTCGTGCATGGACTGCTTCTGAATCATATCACACGAGAGGGCCCAGAGAATATCACTCTATTATGGAGGGGAAAATCCCATCTTGGTAATCCATGCCACGCAACTTTATTCACAACCAGCCTGAACACTTCCTTTATAACTGCCCATTTATGGAACAATGTTTGATAGAACCTAAGTTGGCGATCCACAACTCAGATCATGCGATCACCTCAGGTCGAAGGATACCATTGCTTGAGACTGCAAATGACAACATGCTTGTTGCATCTCAACTATGGGTCAGTCTGACTTGCTAAACTCTTTAGCCGAGTTCGTGTAAGTCGGAATAGCATCACCATGCCCATGACAAGTGGAACCGAGTCATCATACGACTTGCAAAGTGGTCTAAGTTGTGTGTCTAGCTCAACCTCAACAACCAAGGACACCTAGTATAAACAACATGAATATATAGTTCCACAACTGAATCATGTATTCAGTGATACATATCTAATTTTCATACATGAACAACTTAATTACTTTATGAATACATTGGGGAATATCATCATACATGATTGCCTCTAGGGCATATTCCCAACACCAACATGATATGCATTTTCCCTACGGTCTCCTCCACGAGGGACCTACAGGGCGGCTCACGAAGGCACTTCCTCGAGCATCCTAAATTCATGGTAGGCTTATGGCTTCCTCCTCGAGGATCCAAAAGGACATACATTTTCCCTACGGTCTCCTCCACGAGGGACCTATGGGGAGGCTCATGAGGGCACTTCCCCTCAAGAAGCCTAAATTCATGTTAATCCTACGATGTCCTCCTCGAGGAGCCTATAGGACATGCATTTGCCCTATAGTCTCCTCCACAAGGGATCTACAGGGTGGCTCACGAGGGAACTTCCCCTCAAGCATCCTAAATTCATGATAAGCCTATGACTTCCTCCTCGAAGAGCCTACATGACATGCTATTTTCCTATGGTCTCCTACATGAGGGACCTACAAGGCGGCTCACAAGGGCACTTCCCCTCAAGAACCCTAAATTCATGCTAAGCCTACAACTTCCTCCTTAAGGAGCCAACATGACATGCATTTCCCCTATGGTCTCCTCCATGAGGGACCTACGGGGCGGCTCACGAGGGCACTTCCCCTCGAGCGGCCTAAATTCATGCTAGGACTATGGCTTCCTCCTCGAGGAGCCAACATGACATGCATTGTCCCTACGATCTCCTCCATGAGAGACCTACGTGGCGACCCACGAGGGCACTTCCCCTCAAGTAGCCTAAGTCCATGCAAGGCATGCGGCTTCTCCCTCGGGGAGCTGATAGGACATGCACTTGGCCCATATCTTCCTCCATGAGGGACCCATGGAATGGCTCTCAAGAGCACTCCCCCTCAAGGGGGCTAGAATCAATGGAACTATCGGTAATTACATTATTCCTACGGCTTCCCTATAAAGGAACCTATGAGGGTTTCATCCCCTTGTAAAGCCTAACATGTGAAGGCCTCCTACGGATTCCCCTACTCTAGCACCGCACTGTCCAATGCCGCTGAAAACTTGCACGAAAGGGGTAGGAGAACAAAACGTAGACACGCGTGGGTGCTGAAATCACCCCCTCAAGGGGTAGATAGCCTACCCTCCTCAAGGGATTGCCTTGTGGCGCCCCGCTAAAACCACTACTAGAAAATCGCTGTGTTTTTGTGCATTACATCATCATGACCGCATGCTCATGTCATCATGCCACATTGCATTTGAGCATCGTCATCATCATGCATGGTTTTTTGTCTAAACTATTTTCAAAACGCCTAGTTTTGTTTTCTAAATATTCCCGTCTTTATTCAAATTAAAACCCGGGTCTCCGGAATATTTTGTTTCGTCTACCAACGGTTTACAAACGCCTCGTTTTTAATAAATAAAATATTTAAATTATTTTTGGGAGGCAGCCAGCCAGGCCCGAAAGCCCAGCCGGCCACCTCCAGATAAAAATCCTACCTACCCCAGAACCACCCAAAACCTTTTCCACCAAATAACCTACCCAGCCCTATCCTACCCAGTCCCTCCACCTCACTCCCACCAATCGCCGCCTGCCACCGCACCCCATCTACCACCCCACTCCCTGGACCCACCGACACACGCCACCCACGCACACACTCCCACGCGCGGACACGCACCACCTGGGCGCGCACCCCACCGCCGCCGGCCGTTTTTCCCGCCCATGACCTGTGGCTGAAAGCTTTTGCCTCCGCCCAACCGATCCCACCACCTCCCCACCACTGCCCTCCACGCCACCCCTCCACGCCCCGTCTCCTCCCTCTCCCAGCCGCCACCAACCCGCATCCGCCGCCCTGCAGCAAGCTCCGCCTCACCGCCCCTTCTCGCCTCAACCGCCCACCATTGCCTCCGCCAACCGCCGCCGCCTCCCTCACGCCCAACCCCGCCAGAGCCTCTCATTCACGCTGCCAGGCCTTCCCCGGCCTCCTCCCCCACGTCGGCCTCCTCCTCCTGCCGCTCAGGCTCGCCCCGCCACTGCCGACCCCATGAGCTTCTCCCGAGCCCGTCGGCCTCGCCTCCGCCGGCGCGATCCCCCGCCTCTCCACCGGCAGGCCGCCGCCCAGCTCGTCGCCCTCCTCACCCAGCACCGCCGCCGCAGGTCAGGCGCCGCCCGTGGCGCAGCCGCCCTCACCTCCTCGCCTCCTCGATTGCCCTCTGCCTAGGACCCGTGATGCCGCCTACCAGCCGAGGCGCCAAGGCCGCCTGAGCCCTACCTCACATCGGTTCACCACCTCGCCTTGGCCGGCGTCCATGCTGACCTCGCCCCTCGCTGTAGGCGCCGTGTCGCCTCTGCGGTGCCCCTGCAAGACTTCTCGATGCCCCGTCTCGCCGGCCCCCAAGCCCCGATGCCTTTGTTTCGGTGTCAAAACAAAGACGTAGGGAGACCATGTCGCAAGCACGTCATGAACCTGATGTACCCGACGATCTTCACATCCGAACCCAGCGGTTTCTTATCTCGGATCCAAAGACCAAGTCCGAGAAGCCATGTACCGTGTTCTGAGGCCTATCCAAGCTCGTCCATGAGACCACTTGCCGCCGAGAACCCGCGTTATCTGAAGACCGGTACCGGAGGCTTAAAGACGAACCCGCAAACCTCGGTACTCCAAGATCACCACCTCGGATTCGAAGCCCAAACCCACCAAGAACTTCTTCACGAATTCCAAGGTCTCCGACACGGATGTGACAAGTTATCCTACACGGACGTCAAGTTCCCCGACATGAGCCGAAGACCGAACCCTGGCACGCCAAGTTCTTCAACGCCGAGGACCGATCCATCGGAACACCAAGACCTCCTTCCCGCACCGATGGCCGAGAACCCGGACGCCAAGGTCGACGACACGGATACGCCATGTACTTCATCTTAGGCGCCAAGACTCGAACCTGGAGACCGCCAAGATCGCCATCGGAATGACAAGTACTTCACCCCGGATGCCAAGACCGACCCGACACGCGAACCCGACAAGATCTTCGCGACAACAAGATCGACACCGACCAGGGCGAATCCGATGCGCCCCCGACGCCAGACCAAGTCCTTCTTCCCGGAACACCAAGATCTACCCCCTTGTCCGAGAACGTTCCTGCCGAGACCGATCCCCGTCGAACCCTGTCGAACCCCGAACCCCCGGAACCCAAGATCGCCGATGACCATGTGTGAATATTTTCCTAAGCCCCTATTTTTATAATATGACATTATCAACTGTTGCATATTAAATTGTTCATGCATGCATACCTGTCTGTGGTTTGGGGGCATTATGCCGATTCATCGCATGATTAAATATGGAGTCTATATGCGGGATACTTTTGTCTTATTCTGGACTCCATTTAAATTGGTGTAGCGAACCGATGCCATGTTTCGCCCTGTTAATACAACATTTAATTTGCAGGGTATCTAAATAACTTGAACCACCTAATTAAATTATCGGTGCCCCGGTTCCGCTTAATATTGCCTAATTGCACCGCATCTTTGCCATGCCATCATCATATCATAAGCATGCCGGATCTTCTGCCGTAGTATTAAATATTGCATCCGGTGTTTCTTCTAGTGTTTGTTTCTTCGCGGATTAGGCCGATGAGTGGATGCGAGTATCGACAAGTTCTCCGGATATGAACCTTCGACAGTGTTTCCCAGGCGAGCATCTCTTCCCCGTCTACCTATTTTGCATTTATAGTTTTTATTTCCTCCTATTGATCTATTGCTATCCGTGTCGTGATGCTTTAGTTACGAACACCAGTTATATCCCGTGCAGCCTCTTTATTGCCTTGGACACCTCCTATTACTCGTGTTTGGTAGATAGCTGGCCTTGCGAGTCATAGTTGCTTGCTCAGGTGCGATCTCGTGTTGTCGAGTACCACAGTTGTGGAATGCCGGCAGATGTTTGATGGTGGAGACGCTTAATGGTGGAGATGATCATGACTTTAATTATAACTATTAAATTGCTAGATATAACTAATGCAGAGGCATCGGTGGGCAATAGATGTCATTTGGTTCTTCCACGCTCACTTGTGTCCCGTAGGACCCCGAGTACTTGATACCTGTTCCTTGATTTTTCGCACTATCCACATCCGGGAGGCCTTATGGACCCCCCTGAGCCAGAGCTTGATTCATTTCTATTTCTTGGGGCCACAAACTAGTTTGGGGTTTTATTACTATCATGTACTTATGCCATGCTTTACCGCTTTATTTAAGATTGTGCGTGGAGCACCTGTACTATTTTGGATCGCGCCACGTTTTCGCGGTATCGACAAGCCCAGCCACACTTTCGGGTTCCCAGTCATTTACAGCCGCCGTCGCAAACCCTAGGTCCGTTCCGGAGCTGGCCAACTTCGTTGCGGGTAGCTTAGTGGGGTGGCCCCCTGAAATATTTTATGAATCCTGTGATCGCTTTGTCGTGAATGCCTCGTTGGGTTTTGAGTTGATTTTTCCGAGGTTGATCGAGTGTGTGTTGCTATTTGTGCACTCCTGCAGGGTAAAACTTTCTGAAAGCCGTGTCCGCGGTTATGGACGACTTGGAGCACAGTATCTCGATCATAGACAAGCATAACTAAAGTAGTGCTATAAATTTGACTTAATATGTGACTAGTAATTCAGCTTCAAATACAACGGAATGTAAATTAAAAATGCCAACAACTGGTGGATCTATGGTGATCTGTGTCATACTATACCTACCTAGTAAGTATTGCAACTCCAATGGAATGTGATAAAAGTGCCAACAATTGCTGGGTTTTGGGATTCCTCAGGACAATTATATCTGGCTAGTAAATGTTCCAACTACAAGGGGTGTTAACTAAAACTGCCCACTACTTACGCTTCAGGATGACTCATGCTATCTATATCTGACTAGTAAGTGTTGCAACTATAACGGGATGAGTAAAATTGCCAACTGTGTGAGTTCCTTGGTCCGACTTCCTCGTTTGGTCTCGAGGGGGAAAATATCAGGGTGGGTTTGTCTGGTGTTAGTTTCAGGTTGGAGCCGGATAGGTCTTTCTTACCCCTCTCTAATAGTCGCCAGTGATACCGAGTCTCTATAGGTTGTTTAGTGCCGCTACGCTGCCGCTTCAGTCCACCATACCTATGTAGGCGAGACCATTAATTCTAGCCTCGCCGTACTTGGCCTCGATCGACGCCCTCTTTTCCTTTGCCCTTTGTCGGCACCCCTTTTGTTTTAGCAGGTTTAAGATCAATGTCGTTAGTAGGGTTACCCTTCCAGCTTGGCCTGGGCAGGGTTATGGACGCCATTGGTTATCCTTCAGGGCTCTTAGCCCAATTTGCATCTTGTCCGTACTCGGACGTTGTATCGTTTTCAAGGTGATTTGGATCTTTGTATTGTATATTTGTATTCTTGACTCGTGGAGTCGTGTTGTATATATATATCTGTTCTGTGGGTCCCATCAAGGACTGTTGTGTAATGGTATTACTTCGTTTTCCACCCCCACGAAAGTGCCTGGTGGGCGTCCTTGAACCGTTTCTATGCGGGTTTGGCGGAAAGGGATAAAACTTGCATAGGGCCGATTCGAGGGTGTTACATGCCTCTCCATGAGATGAGGGAAGAACCTCCTCTGTGAGGACACCCATCATGAATCTAAGTTCCAGCACTTTTCAGTACAATTCCCTTGATGAATAGAAGTGCACAGATCGATTGTAGCTAGTTTCGAAATAAGAGTATCAAACTCACAGAGAGCTATTTGATTAAGGTATTTCCCTCGTCACTATCTACCAAAGGATATTTGTAAGCTACCTTTGATTTCAAGTAAAGGGTGTTTGAAAGGTTTTGTGTTTGTGTGCAAGAAAGTAATAAAATAAGTAATGAAAGCGTTGGAATATGGTACTAGAACTCAATAAGGCTAAGGCGTCTCAACGATTTAGGATACACCGCTAGCATATGGTAATTAATCATAATTAGGATAGTCTATTTCTTTCGTAATGATATGTGTGGAGAGAGCTCAATAATAAGATATTCACTACAAGACTCATGGGTAGTATCTTTCTTGAATATGGTAATGAGGTAATCTCTAAATAACCACTATGATGCCTGAGAGCAATCACTCATACAGACCACCACAATTAAGGGTTTCCCCATGATATCGTAATAAGCATAGTTAATCTCTCTTTATTCCCTTTTGACTGTGCAGGTTATAAGCCAATGCTTGTAGTCACAAAAGTAACACTGGACATACTCCCATACATGTCCTAAGGGTATCACCCTCTCTTTAGACCTGAAGGAAAATGATATGTGGCCAACTACACATACCATCTAAAGAGAGAGATCAAATAGAATATCATAGATCAATGGATCATGGACCAAAGTAATAGATCATCTTTATTTCATTCCATAATAATGCTAGTGTTTCTCCATATCCCCAAGAACAAGGGAACTACTCACATATGAAGGAAATCAACACCATGGTAATAATATGGATGGGATATGAGAGTATAATCGAATACAAGTGAAGATCTACACTAGGGTTTGGATGACAACCAAGTATACGAAGGGGATCAGTGTTGGAGACGTTGGTGATGATGATGGTGATGTAGATCGCTGTTGAGGCCTTAAAGATCCAAGTCCCTTCTCCTCTTAAGCAATGGTGATGAGTGATTCTAGTGGAGATAACTCATGAGGCTCCACGAATCATCACATACGATGAAGAAACCTCCACAAAGGCACTCAAAGACGATGTTGACGCACTTGACGAAGGTTAAGACATCACACTCGCAAGAGAAACTACGTATCAGTAGAACCTACGCAACTACCACAACTATCAACTACATCCCAGGTCCTTCATCATAGGGGACCTGGTCCTTCGCCTCAAGCAAGATGGCCACCGCAAAATGGAATCTCCATGGGAGGGGCTATACATCGTCATAGAAGTAATCCCTAGCGGAGCATATCGGCTCCAAGACAACAAGACCGGAGTCAAGTACTCCAACCCGTGGAACGTTTTATAACTGTGAAGTTTCTACTCTTAGGACATTTACTTCCTGCAATTTACTTTCAATAAGGCCAACGGCCAAGCGACTACGCCAAAACATGTACCTCTGTACTCAATATAAATAAAGGTAAGTTCTATCAACCAAGTCCCATTTTCATTTCTTTACTTTATGCCACACCCGATACTCGGGGGCTCACTTGATAAACTTATCACATAATCGTACTTCGAAACTCGAGGGCTTTGCTAATCAGTGCAAAATCAAAAATTCTTCAGTTTCGCCATAAAAAATATCCAACACACGCTCTGACCCAAGTAGCTGATTCAGCCCAATGTGCATTAGAATAACAAAAAGATCTCATGCAGGATGCAACCGTAGTAGCCATCGAGACAAACCTATACAATTACATTAGCAACAAATATATATGGATGATATTTATGCAAATTTTACATAGTTTACATGTCCTTTCACAGGATCAATCTCCTAACTATATCGAAAATTTCAGAAAAAAGTCCTGATCCGCATCAAGACACTGACGAATTATCCGGATAGCTGGTTGATGGCTCAAAATATATTCAAGCTCGTTGGGGAACCCCAAGAGGAAGGGATGATGAGCACAACAACAAGTTTTCCCTCAGTTTATGAAACCAAGGTTATCGAACCAGTAGGAGCAAGGAAACACCTCCAAGGTGTTGTTTCCAACTGGGAATCCTGCACAACACAACCACAAAACTTTGCCCCCAACTTACAGTGAGGTTGTCAATCTCATCGGTTTTGCTGAAAACAAAGGATTAAACGTATTGTGTAGAAGATAGTAATAGCTTGCAGAAAGTAAACAGAAAACAGTAAATAGTAGATTATAGATTGATAGTAAAAGAAAGGACCGGGGTCCATAATTCACTAGAGGTGATTCTCCTTAAGATAGATGACATGTTGGGTGAACAAATTACAGCGGGGCAATTGACAAACATCGAGAAAGAATACATGCATATACTAATCATGTTGACTCCTATGAGATTTGATTGGGCATTACAACATTATACATAGACCGTAATCCAACTACATCTATGACTAATAATCCACCTTCAGGTTATCATCCGAACCCCCTCCAGTATTAAGTTGTAAGCAACAGATAATTACATTAAGCAAAGTGTGTAAAGTAAACAATACGATTGTTCTATGAACAAAGGATTGTTGTTTTCTCCCTAGTAGCAACAGCACATCTAGTACCATAGAGATTTCTGTCACTTCCCAGATTACTAGAGGCATGAACCCACTATCGAGCATAAATACTCCCTCTTGGAGTTGCTAGAATCTACTCGGCCAAGATAGCTACAAACAACGGAAAGCATGCAAGATAACAAATAACAAAGACATCATAGAATCAATAATCAATCTGAAATATCATCTCAATATCCATCGGATCCCCGTAAACACAACATGTATGATTACAAATAGATGATCTTGATCATGAACGGAGCTCACCAGGTCTAAACATGGTAGCACAAAGGAGAAGAACCAACCATCTAGCTACTACATGGACCCATAGTCCAGGGATGAACTAATCACGCATCACACCAGAGGCAGGCATGGTGATGAAGAAGGCCTCCAGGGTGATCTATCCCCCCCCCGGCAGGGTGCCGGGAAGAGCTTCAGATCCCTCCCGATCTAGGGATGGAGATGACAGCGGCTATAGACTCTTTCATGGAATTTTGATCGGGTACTTAGGGTTTCTGTATCAGAGGATTATTATAGGCGAAAGGGGAGGCCGAGGGGGTGCCCGAGGTGGCTACACCACCCCCAGGCACGGGCGAGGCCTGGCAGCACATCCAGGTGGTGTGGCCGGCCCCTAGCCCCTCTCCGTCTCGTCTTCTGGCTCCGTGTTCCCCTCGGTGAAATATTGATTTTGGCTTTTGTCCGGTCCAATTTCGAGAATAAAACATAATGAGAATGGTATTCAGCTTGTCCCTTATAGTGTAGCAAAACATAAATGCATAGGACACCTTCAAAGTTCATAAGGGTGACTAGATACAAATAGTTTAAGAACAAGTAATATCAACATTATGAATCAATCAATAAGTCTTGGGACAATGCACATTAAACTAAGAATGGCCACTATGCTCTCTTAATAGGTGCATAAAGGTAGAAGATGAAGACTCAACATAAAAGTAAAAGAAAGGCCTTCATAGAAAGAAGTAGGGATTCAAGTCTCATAAAAAGCTTCCAAAAATTATGGTACTTATTAGCTTTCAGCTCTCATTGCCCCTATCATAAGCATCTTGAAGTGATTAAGGTTAAAGTGAACAAACTATGGAGTATATGCTTAACAAAGTATAAGTTGGCAATCTCATGTCCCTTGAATACAAGGGCCGCTCCTCATGCTACTCAAGTTTAGTTACCGATAAGTTCTTGTCATAGTAAGTACATGTGTATCATAGAGAACCACCAACGGGGTACCCCTTGCCCGATGATACGGAAGAATCCCCATATCAAAATGACAAGGCAAGTAGACAATAAGCATCTCAGCAATCTTCTTATTTACCATGGGAAAATGGTGCTTTTTTTCTCTCTTTCCTCTTTTCTCATCTTTTTTTTGTTTTTTCTCAATCTCTATCTCTTTTTTATAAGAAGAATGCTTCATAGATTGCTCATTATGGTTACGCTGCAGGTTTCTACCATGATTAGGCATGGATTAGACTAGCCGCCCAGGCGTTTCTCTAACACACATACATAACTCCATGGACTTACAAGCTCCCTTTTCATTTCACACTGACGACATCCATAAACAAAAGAGCATGATATCAACTAGGTACAATGTACAAGTGCAATGTTGAAAGCGTTCCCCATGACAGCATGGTTCTGCTAATCCCCAACGTATAAGTGCAAGCATATACAACATAGATGACACAATGGTTCAAGTTTATTAGGGGCAAGAAAAATAAAGTGTGCCATCAAGTTCGTGAGAGCTTTAATCACTAATTTTCACATAACAAGTTTAATTCGGAAGGTAGATAAAAACATGAATATACTTGGAATAGCAAATGCTAATAGGTAGGTATGGTGGACTCTTTTGAATAACTTGGTTTTATTTGGAGTTGGATGCATGAGTGGAACTCATACTTGGTTATGGAGGCTAGCAAAAGACTAGGAGCGACCAACTAAGAGAGCAATAATGGCCATAATCATGCAAAGCGACAAAACATCATTAATTAAATAATAAAGTGATATTACAAGTTGAAAACTAAATGATCATAGAGGCTATGGTGACTTGGGATAGTCTTAACATGGTGTGAGCATGCGCCAAGTCAACCCAAATGAAGCATCAAAGGAGAATACCACAATATTATGCTTTAATATGCTACAACAACGCATGATTCTTTCAAGGCACATTAAGCAATCTCAATTGTTTATAACATGTCATGCTATAGCAAAAATCACTAAGCATAAAGCCAAAAAATATCAAGCATGACATGACAAAGCATAGGCCACAGTCAAAAACAAGCTCCTTTTTACCACTTAAGCATGAACTTTTCCTACTCTTTTCCAATCCAAACCAACTTATTTGAAAACTAATGCATGAATGAGGGGGTACAACCAATTTACTCAAGCAAACTAAGCAAACAAAAACTAAAAAAGAAAACAAAGACGCTCCAAGAACAACACAACTGTGCATGAAACAATAAAAATGAAGTGTTTGGAAGAAACCTGAGATTTTTATTGATGAAGAAGGGGATGCCTTGGGCATACCCAAGCTTTGACGCTTGTACTTCTTGGATATTTCTTGGGGTGACACGGGGTGGCATCCCCAAGCTTGAGCTTTTGTCCATTCTTCATCTCATTCCATTACTCTTCCCTACACCTGAAATTTTTCCTTCATACAAAACTTCACACAATCTTCATTAGCAACATTAGTATGTTCAAAAGATAATAGACCTTTGGGGTTTTATGTTTAAAACAGCATAACTTTCACTAAAGACACAAGCTACTGTAGCAATTTCCTCAAAAGGCTCAATTTCCCCAAAAAGAACCCAAAAAGGAATCAATAAGAAGCAAATGCAAATAATGGCAAAAATCTATCAAAACAGACCAGCAGGTAGAAACCGATTTTTTCTAAGACCTTCTGTTGCTCAAATCTAAAAGTGTTGAACTAAAGAAAGTTGGATAACAACCTGGGTCAGAAGAAAAAACAATTACAGCTCAAACCGACGTACAGAGATTTTTCACGAATTTTTACAGCGAAGCACAAAAATATGTTTCGGGACAGCAACTTTCCCAAGCATTACTTCTCTCTCATTAGAGGTTACTCTTGGCACAAAAACCACACAAAAATGATAAGGAGAGGTTATTACTGATGCAATAACTTCCAAGACTCAACTAAAACTTTTGGGTTATCTCTCAATAAGTACTTTTCTTTAACGCCTTTAAGTTAGGCATAAGAAGCAAGAAAAGAATCGAGTATTCTCAAATGAAAAAGCATTATGAGCAAATTTTGTTTTAATAGGAGAGGTAAAAGGAATCTTCTCTCTCTTCTTAGGGAAGTTTTCTATACCTTTCTTGAGTGGGATTTGATATTTAATGGTGCCTTCTTTCATATCAATAATGGCACCAACAGTTCTAGGAAAAGGTCTTCCCAAAGTAATAGGACAAGAAGCATTGCATTCAACATACAAAACATAGAAATCAACAGGGACATAGGCATTGTTAACCATAATAAGAACATCATTAATACTCCCCATTAGTTTCTTTTTAGCATTATCATCAAGTGGGACATTTAAATAACAATCTTCCAATGGTGGCAAATCAAGCATTTCATAAATCTTTCTAGGCATAATAGAAACACTACTATCAAGGTCACATAAAGCTTTGAGATCAAAATCATTCACTTTCATATTAATGATGGGTTCCCAACCATCTTATAATTTCATAGGATAGAATCTTTATGTTTCATCTTTTCTTCTTTAATTTTTATGAGAGCATCAGTAATGTGGTTTGTAAAGGCCATATTCATAGCACTAGCATTAGGACTTTTAGCAAGCTTTTGTAGGAACATAATTACTTCAGAGATATTGCAACCATCAAGATCAAAATCATAATTATCATCTATAGTAGTAGAGATATTGTTTCCCATATTTCGAAGAATTTCGGTATTTTTATTAGAAAAGGTTTCATTGGGTTTACTAGATTCAACATTAGTGGTAGTGATAGTAGAAATACTAATATTTCTAGCAATTTCATCTTCTCTTTCCCACTTAGCATGCAATTCAGCTAATAGTCTAACATTTTCATCCATTCTTACTTGTATGGCATTAGTGACAGCAAAGGGATTTTCAATAGTTTCAGGTTTAGCAGCCATTTTATTAATCAAAGAGGATTGTGCTTCAGACAAAGATGATATATTTCTTTCAGCATTAGAAAGTTTTAATTGCAAACTAGGAATTTCCCTATTTAAACTCTGAAGTTGATGACTAATTTTTTCAAGATAGTAGATTGTTCCTCCATGGTTTTAGTAAATAATTTATTCTGCTCATATTGCATTTGCATGAAGTTTTTAGTGGCTCTTTCAACTTCTGATATTCTTTCTTCACTAGGTATTCCAGGTTTACTATGATAACCATAAGTATTATTAGGAGGATAAGGCCTATAATTATTATTACCAAAATTGTTCTTGTAGGCATTGTTGCTAAAATTATTATTTCTTATAAAGTTCACATCAACTTGCTCTTCTTGAGCAACCAAAGAGGCTAAGGGAACATGATTTCGATCAATATGAGCTTTCCCATTAAGAAACATAAACATAATAACATCAATTTTATCACTCAAGGAGGAGGTTTCTTCAACAGAATTTACCTTCTTACCTTGTGGAGATCTCGCAGTGTGCCATTCAAAATAGTTAACCATCATATTATCCAGAAGCTTTGTTGCAGCACCCAAAGTAATGGTCATAAAGGTACCTCCAGCAGCAGAATCCAGCAGATTTCTTGAAGAATAATTCAGTCCCACATAAAAGGTTTGGATAATCATCCAAGCAGTTAGTCCATGAGTGGGACAATTCTTTACCAAAGATTTCATTCTTTCCCAAGCTTGAGCAACATGTTTATTATCAGATTGTTTAAATTTCAATATTTCACTTCTCATAGATATAATCTTAGCAGGAGGATAGTATTTTCCAATGAAAGCATCTTTGCATTTAGTCCAAGAATCAATACTATTTCTAGTTAGGAATTGCAACCATTCTTTAGCTTTTCCCCTCAAAGAGAAAGGAAACAATTTAAGCTTAATAATATCTCCATCTATATCCCTATGTTTTTGCATCTCACAAAGTTCAACAAAGTTATTAAGATGAGCAGCAGCATCTTCAGTACCAATACTAGAAAATTGTTCTCTCATAACAAGATTGAGTAAAGCAGGTTTAATTTCAAAGAAAGTAGCTTCGGGAACAGGTGGAGCAATAGGTGTGCACATGAAATCATTGTTGTTCGTGCTAGTGAAGTCACACAACTTAGTGTTTTCAAGAGTAGTCATTTTTTTTGTCTTTTTAGTATAAAGAAGCAAACTAGTACAACTAATTTTTGTGTGTGTTTTTGATAAAGAAACAAGCAAACAAAGCAGAAATAAACTAAGCAAAACAAAAACAACAAAGTAAAGAGATTGGTTATGAGGGTCTCCCCTTGTGAAGATGTCCTTGACTCCCCAGCAACAACGCCAGAAAAATGGCTTGATGGCTCAAAATATATTCAAGCTCGTTGGGGAACCCCAAGAGGAAGGTATGATGAGCACAATAGCAAGTTTTCCCTCAGTTTATGAAACCAAGGTTATCGAACCAGTAGGAGCAAGGAAACACCTCCAAGGTGTTGTTTCCAACTTGGAATCCTACACAACACAACCATAGAACTTTGCCCCCAACTTACAGTGAGGTTGTCAATCTCACTGGTTTTGCTGAAAACAAAGGATTAAACGTATTGTGTGGAAGATAGTAATAGCTTGCAGAAAGTAAACAGAAAATAGTAAAAAGTAGATTGTAGATTGATAGTAAAAGAAAGGACCGGAGTTCATAGTTCACTAGAGGTGATTCTCCTTAAGATAGATGACATGTTGGGTGAAAAAATTACAGAGGGCAATTGATAAACATCGAGAAAGCATACATGCATATACTAATCATCTTGACTCCTATGAGATTTGATTGGGCATTACAACATTATACATAGACCATAATCCAACTACATCTATGACTAATAATCCACCTTCAGGTTATCATCCGAACCCCCTCTAGTATTAAGTTGCAAGCAACAGATAATTGCATTAAGTAAAGTGTGTAAAGTAAACAATACGATTGTTCTATGAACAAAGGATTGCTGTTTTCTCCCTAGTAACAACAACACATCTAGTACCTTAGAGATTTCTGTCACTTCCCCAGATTACTCGAGGCATGAACCCACTATCGAGCATAAATACTCCCTCTTGGAGTTGCTAGCATCTACTCGGCCAAGATAGCGACTAACAACGGAAAGCATGCAAGATCACAAATAACAAAGACATGATAGAATCAATAATCAATCTGAAATAGCATCTCAATATCCATCGGACCCCTGCAAACACAACATGTATGATTACAAATAGATGATCTTGATCATGAACGGAGCTCACAAGATCTAAACATGGTAGCACAAAGGAGAAGAACCAACCATCTAGCTACTACATGGACCCGTAGTCTAGGATGAACTACTCACGCATCACACCGGAGGCAGGCATGGTGATGAACAGGACCTCCAGGGTGATCTCTCCCCTCCGGCAGGGTGCCGGGAAGAGCTTCAGATCCCTCCTGATCTAGGGATGGAGATGACGGCGGCTATAGACTCTTTCGTGGAATTTTGATCGGGTACTTAGGGTTTCTGTATCGGAGGCTTCTTATAGGCGAAAGGGAAGGCCGAGGGGGTGCCCGAGGCGGCTGCACCACCCCCCAGGCGTGGGCCAAGCCTGGCCGCACGGCCAGGTGGTGTGGCCGGCCCCTGGCCCCTCTGCATCTCGTCTTCTGGCTCTGTGTTCCCCTCAGTGAAATATTGACTTTGGCTTTTGTCCCGTCCAATTCCGAGTTCATTTTCTGGCTTTTCTAGAACCAAAGACAGCAGAAAACAGGCAACTTGCACTGTGGCATCTTGTTAATAGGTTAGTTCCAGAAAATGTGTAAAAATACTCCAAAGTGTAGAAAAAACATAAGAAAGTAGATATAAAACAAGTATGGAACATCAAAAATTACAGATACGTTTGCAATGTATCACTGGCTTGCGAGTGGCCTCATAATGAGGAGCCATAGCCACCATGCCACCACCCGGTGGACAAGGAAGACTCTACGACACAACATATATTCTTGCGTCGGGTGGTGTACATGTACCCAAGCAAGGGCAACCTTGGCACCTGCAATAAGCTACAGTTTGATAAAGTGGCGGATTGCTTCCCTCGTGGGTACTTGTGCAACAATGTGTCTAGTCCCTGTGTTTGCGGGTCTCTAGGGAACATTGCATTGTATACCATAGCCAAGGTAGAGCGGCAGAACTCAACGAACTCCTCCACCTTCGACACTCTATCCTAAAGAAGTGCCAAAGTATACGCCCGTTTGTGGTTAGTCCAGAAATCCGTATCAGCACCCGACGAAGCATCCATCAAAGCACTCATTCGAGACTTCAGACATCGAGACTCCTCCACTGTGCTTAAGCGGATGCCTGGAAAATATAGAAAGATCAGTCTACATCACAAAACCAAAAAATAGGAACTTGGGGGCTTTGTGAAGAAACTCACATAGCATACTCTTGCTCGCCCTTGAAATCTCGTCAAGCAGATATGCCTCACGCTCCAAGGCCTTCTTTGACTTGGAGAGGGACACATCCACCTAGGCCTTTATAACCCAAAGTTCATCTTCCAACTTCTTGATGTAGTGGAGCTTATTGGCATACAGTGGAGGATCAATATATTGGGTGATAGTGGTAGCATTTGTGCGCGCATCTATCTTTTTTTGTGACAACGGCTGACCCGAAGGAAATGGAGCAGTCGAAGCAATAGGAGCAAATGAAGGAACGGGGTTAGTCGACGGACCGGTCGAATCAGATACATTTTGAAGAAAGAAAAGGCAAGGAAAAAATCAGCAAGCAAGATTCATTAGAAAACACTTAATACTCAAACTTAGCAAATGATTCAAGGATACAAAATATTAGTGTTTTCCGACTCCAAAAATAGCAAACTATACACATGATGGAATACATTACAGATAGACCAACATAAAAACTATGGCTAAAATACTAACTAGTAGCACTAGCAGTAGAAGTGGCACTAGCAGAGGGAGCAGCAGTCGAAGTTGTTGTAGAAGGAGCGGAGTCGAAGTTTTTGCAAGAGGAGCATCTTCTTCTTCAGCAATTTCAAAGAGCTGCCTATAGAACTTCTTGATTTTATTAAAGTAAGGCTCGAGATCGACCTCTTTGCCTTTGTTGGTGACTAGGATCGAGGAGCTAACATTATCCCAGTCAACCTTCTCGCCATGCGACAAGGCCAAGGCCATTGCACTCTCCATGCTGTTATTCGCCTAGATCAATCTGTAGCTGGTGAGGGGGTTTGGTTCGGCATTGAAGACCTCAGTGATGACATTGAGGTCCGATGTAACATCTTTATCTAGTAAGTTCTCCACGAGAAGACTCTTAAAGGCACGGAGAGAGCGGGTCAGGAGGTTCTGGCCGCGAACGCTATTCCCCTCCAAGACACCCAGGGCATCTGATAAAGGGTCAACCCGTTGATCCTCGGCAAGTGCTAGCGATAAATTGGTGATCTCTGTAGAAAGACAGAAAGTAAAGTAAATCAGGATCAAAGGTTAAGGTAAAAGCATCATATTTTATGTCAGGATCGTCCTCCCGCAGTAGCAGCTTCGGCTTCACGTTTCTCCGCCTAGGCTTTGGCCACTATCCGGGATTTTTCAAGCTCCTTTTCAGCGGTCTTTAGTTTAGCTTCAAGATCATCCGCGTGCTTCATGGAAGCTTCACGGATGACCACGAGTTGATCAGTAGAAGACCAAGTTAATAAAAAAATTGCTGGAGCAATATATGCGGAGAAGGTAGAAGGCAAATAATAAAAACTTTGGCGGAAGAAGCATCGTGTTGAATCCTGATAAAATGAGCGTCCATCTCAACCATCTCATGCATTATCGGCTGCAGAAAATAAAAACATCATCAAGAACTTGGGGTTGCATAGTAAAGCAAGACACGATGAATGAAAAATACGATGAATGAAAAAGAGGAAACTTACGTTTTTCATGTCAGGCTCAGTCGGATTTTCTGAAAGGACCACACCTTTGTCAGCATTCTTTTTCTTCTTCTTGGGAGGAGCCTCAGGCGTCACCACAAGATATTTCAGGATCATCTCACCTATTGGTTCTGTCGCTTTTGTGGGTGACTTAGAGGCATCGGCCGTCCCATCAGCTGCGTCAAGAACAAGCGACTTTGGGGGAAGTTTTTCTGCCTCGTCACCACTACAACAAAGTATGAGTAACCTCGATTAAAGAAATAATGGACTCTCAAAAGCAAAAAAGAAGGAATCGAACTTACGAGCTAACATTTTGCGCAAACCGTAGATGTGCCCTTCTTCTAGGGGGAGCTATCCTAAGTGGTTGAATCATCTGTGGCTTTGCAGCACATGAATCATTGGAGTCTTCAATTTCTTGGACGTCCACCTCATCACGTTTCCTTTTGCCCTTGCTGGCTACAACCTTGCAATCATTAGAACTTTCGGAAGGAACAGCTTTAGTTGGAGTGCATGAGGAGTGGGAGACAAAGTTTCATGTCAGGTTGTCCGAGGGAACCCTCATCGGTTCCTTCTTGCTAGTGTATGTCCACATACCAGAAAGCCAGACCTCAAGAGATTGAATATGGATGCGAAGAAAGTGCTCTATGAGCTAGATGTCTGGGACTTCTTTTCCGATCGCATAGCGGTGATCATGGAATGCGGTCCATCATCGGCTTTGTCTCATCAATCTCTACCTGAGTCATGTTTTTGTCCTAGGATGTGAGCTTTATCACTTCTTTGGTGGAGTCGAAAAGGGTCAGACCATAGAGTTGGCCCTCAAATTTTTCATCCTTGATATAGAACCACCTCTGCCGCCAATCTTGGACAAATTCTGCCATTGTGAGCTCGAAGTAATCCATATCAGAATGGACATGGATGATGGCGCCCTCAACATCATAGATGAAGGTTCCGGTCGCATTCCTCTTCACAGCAAACAGGCGTTTCCAAAGGCCTCATGGGGATGGATGCCTAGAAAACTCTCACATAGCATGATGAAGACAACAATGTGAAGAATAGAATTGGGCGTGAGATGGTAGAGATGCATGCCGTAAACAAAGAGAAGCCCACGAAGGAATTCATGGGCAGAGAGAGAAAGACCGCGATAAAGGAAGGATATAAAAATTACCCGCCATCTCTCCTCGGGTACGGGCACATCCCCATCACTAGGAAGCATGAAAGAACCCTCCTTCTAGAGTTCGGCCTTCTTGGCCTCGCACACCTCTTATTGTGTGAACTTTGAGGGTGTCCATCCAATGACCCGTGGCTTGGCCGCCGTGGCATCGGCGGCGGTACCGGCACCCTTGGCTCTCCCCATGACGATGGTGCCACAGCGTGAGCACGTGGGCACGTGAGCAATAGAGCAAGAAAAGTAGCAGCAATAACACTGGCATAGATGCGTTGCAAGGAAGAAGAAGGATAGAAGTGGAGGAGGAGATGATTAGTAAAAAATCCCCCCCAATGCTTATAAAGTATCTGTGGTAGTCCAGAGCCATTGGATCCGGAAGACATTTCATAAGGATGAAACCTAAGGGCAACACATTTTCACATATAAATCAAGAGTCAGTTGTAATCTCTACTATATAAAAAGTCTTAAGGTGGTTTTCGTTAGCCATGGTTTCGTCCGTCGTTTCCTACACCGTTCGTGGATCATCGCTCCTCCATTCTGTCTTCCTATCGTGACCGGATCCCTCGGTCTTAGTTTAAAACTAGACCATGTTAGCGCACGTTGTCGCGCCCGTCCATTTTCTACGATAGGATGATCGGAATTTTGTAGATTTTAGAGACAAGAAGCATGAAATTAAGTTCACATCGACTGACTCATATTATAAGGAGTGATTGACAACTGGCCTACACCTAAGCGTCCTATTGAAGAAAGAACAACAGAAATGTATGAGAGTTTGGACAGTCAAAATATCTAATAAAATATGGATAGTAAAACTACACTATGTCAAATATCAGAGTCACGTTTTGCAAAAAAAAAACAGTGTCACGACGATAACATCAAAATTATCAGTGACCATTGCACAAGAGATGTATTCCGAGACATTTAGATAACGGGAAATAACAAGAAATACAACAGAAGAAGGGCTACTTTGATTCATAGGGTTTTTAACGGATATGTATAGGATTGAGACCCTACAGAAAATTTTCTTACGAAAGAAATTTGATTCATACAATCATATTCCGTAGGAAATAATCATATAGGAATTTTGTGGTACAAAGTTCATAGGGAAAAACATGAGGTTCGACCTCATAGAAAATTCTCCCATCACAATCAAAGAGAATTGCTCTTCCCACGGGATTTAAATAGACACGCCATCAAATCTTATAGCCTTTCTATTCATACACTTTTTCTACCCTATGAATCAAAAGGAGCCTGAAAATGCTACAACATAGTGACTACATGTTTTGCGACAAGGGGTCTTAATACTAACAAGGCATATAAAAATGTATTTCCCAATTCCAGAACTACAAGAAAATTTCAATTCAGAGGAGTTGAGGCCGAGGATATTATCACTTGATAATATAAACAGTGTGAGTGTAAGATCATTTTTCACTATATCTGCTTGGTATGATGAACAAACAAATACAAGTTTTCTCTTTCTCATGTATATATATACACACACACACACACTTATACTCAAGTAAATGTGTGTTTTGCATATTTCTATCGGAATTGCTAAGTCACAGTACGTCGCAGCTAGATTGTATACCGTTGATTTCGTCCGGTCGTCGAGATTCGTTCAGATGGCTCGCATCGCGTCGTTGCATGTTGCGTTGATCGTTGAGCTGGCCCATGTCGCTGCTTTGCGTTGTTCGGTCGGTGTGTTGCGTTGTTTGTGGGCCTCCCGTCTGGCCAGCGTCGTTGCGTTGCGTTGCGTCGTGGCTTTGGTTATTACGGCTTGTTCTAGTCTGGACGAGAGACAGCTAGCTGTTCAGTTGATTGTATTTTTTTTTCTTTTGCCTGCGGGAGTGTGTGTGGTTTGAGTAACGCTAAACAATTCTTTCTCTTGCCCGGTTATGTGCATAGTTTTTATTTTCTATTTTTAGATTTTCCAAGTTAGAACTTGTCAACCGTTCATTTTTTGATCCCGCACAATTTTATTTCTATTTTTAGATTGACTAAGTTAGAACTTTTATTCTCAACCATTCATTTTTTTTAGCTTTTTTTAGTGATTCAAGTAAAAAGATTTTGTTAAAAAATAAGAAGCTACAATACTGTTTATCATGTTCACTCTCATTAGAGAAATTACAAGTAGGGGAAATCTATTTTATAATAACAAGCTGCGACAGATTTTTGAGAAATTGTTGCAAATTTCGCTAGGTATTGTCATAATTTTGGCATTATTATTTCTTTTTGTTTTGTTTTGTTTTGATCCAATAGGAGACTTTTTAAAATATGTTTTGATTTTATTTTTACCGTTCTTCTAGAATATACAAGGCATGGATGCTAAACCTTGCGTAGTATGCTCACAAGCTTCCAACATTTGTCGCAGTTCTAGGTGAAGCAGTCTACAATTTTTTGTGATGATGATGATTCCAAATTTTGAAATCGGAGTTGTATGTATTTATTTTAATCAATTTTTTATATATTTGTTGTTCTAAATAGAAGATTATTTTTTTGACAGAATGCACCTTGTTGTTTCAATGCAACGTTGGACATGTTATGTCCTAAAAAATGGTTGAAAGTTAATGCTGAACTACGATGCAATTTTTAGGGTGGAATTGAATTAGAGACTATGCACCATATTTTTCTACGTGTTTTTGATAACAACATTTTTCTGTGTGGACCATATTGGGTATCTCTGATTGATGCTTTTGAGGTTGAGATACAAAATATCATCACTTTTTCATTCAATAAAGAAGAAAATTTGTTTGATATACACGTTATCTTTTATAATGGTGGTAACAAATATTTGAAGGCATATCCTGGTATGATTTTTCAGTTTGTATTTGACATTTTTTTTTGAGTATTTTAAATATAGTATTCACATTTTTAATAGAATGTGAAGCATTGCCCCAAAGCCTAGAATATGTATTCGAGATGGCATTTTTCACATGTATAATTGATATCAGCCAACAAGAAATGAATGGGGTTGTTCAAGGTATGCACCACCTCATGTAATCGCAGAACTGTAATACCGATGACCAAAAATTCTATGTTTACATGATTGAGAACGATGATCAATACCGCTTGGTCAATTTTTTATTTTTATACATGTCTTTTGAATATAAACTTTTAACTATAAGACTTTTTTGTTAATTTAACTTTTGATCATCTTTTTTTTCTATCAGGAGATACCCATCAATGTTTTTGATTTTGAATACGAAGCTCGAATAAAAGGCATAGCTAAGTACTCCCATGATGATTATGTCTTGGAAGAATCATATTCAGGATGTCATGGGAGAGTACGTTTATAATATTTTTTTGTTTTGTGACTGATGACAATTGCAAATTGATTGGTAAATGAGGACTTGAAATATTTTTGCTATTAATATGAGTTGCACGTGGACTTGAAACTAGTCTTTTTATCAGGATCCAAACGAGTTACATGGGCACTTAGAATTGTCTTTTTCTCGGGGGAGGATGGAGGTATGGTAGAGTTGCAAGTACATTTGTAAATGGAGATTTTTCTTTTAATAAGAATTGCATGTAGACTTCAAACTCGGTTTTTTCTCGGGATCCCAACAAGTTGCTACAGAATATTATAACTAGTTATAACTAGGTTTGTAACTGAGTTTTTTTTTAATATGAGTTGCATATAGACTTGAAACTAACTTTTCTTGGGGGAGGGGGAGCGTGCGACAGTTGCAAGTAGGTTTGTAACTGATTTTGTTTTGTTTTTAATACAAGTTGCATGTGGACTTGAAACTGGCTTTTTTCTCGGGATCCTAACGAGTTGCATGTCTAGTTAAAACTGGCTTTTCTCGGGGAGGGGCAGGGCGGGTGATAGAGTTGCAAGTAGATTTGTAACTGAGAATTTTGCTTTTCATACGAGTTGCATGTAGACTTGACACTGACTTTTCTCGGGGGAAGGGGAGGGGAAGTACATTTGTAATTGAGATTTTTTCTTTTGATATGAGTTGCATGTGGACTTAAAACTGGGTTTTTTCTCAGGATCCCAGCGAGTTACATGTGGACTTGAAACTGTGTTTTCTTGGGGGGGGGGGAGGGGTGGGTGGTAGAGTTGCGAGTAGGTTTGTAAATGAGATTTTATGCTTTTCATACAAGTTGCATGTGGACTTGAAACTGGCTTTTTTCTCGAGATCCCAACGAGTTGCATGTGCACTTGAAACTGGCTTTTCTCGGGGGAGGGGGTATGGCGGGGGGGGGGATATTTGCAAGTAGGTTTGTAACTGAGGATTTTTGCCTTTAATACGAGTTGCATGTAGACTTGAAACTACCTTTTTTCTCTGGATCCCAACGAGTTGTATGTCGACTTCAGACTAGCTTTTCTCGGGGGAGAGGGGAGGGAATGTGAGTTGCAAGTAGGTTTGTAACTGAGATTTTTTTATTTTCATATAAGTTGCATGTAGACTTCAAACTAGCTTTTCTCGGAGGAAGGGTGGGGCGGGTGGAAGAGTTGCAAGTAGGTTTGTAACTGAGGATTTTTGGTTTTCATACGAGTTGCATGTGGAGTTGAAACTAGCTTTTTTGTCCGGATCTCAATGAGTTGTATGTCGACTTGAAAATAGATTTTCTCAGGGGAGAGGGGATGGCGGGTGGTATAGTTGCAAGTAGGTTTGTATATGAGAATTTTTTCTTTTCACATGAGTTGCATGTTGACTTAAAACTAGCTTTTCTCAGGGGAAGGGGAGGGGGTGAGAGAGCTGCAAGTAGGTTTGTAATTGAAGAGTTTTTGCTTTTAATATGAGTTGCATATATACTTGAAACTGGCTTTTCTCGGGAGAAGTCGAGGGGGGTGGGAAAGTTCCAAGTAGGTTTGTAATTGAGATTTTTTGCTTTTTGAATACGAGTTGCATGTGGACTTAAAACTGGCCTTTTTCTTAGGATATCAATCAGTTTCATGTGGACTTGAAACTGCCATTTATCAGGAGAAGGGGAGGGTGGGTGGGAGAGTTGCAAGTAGGTTTGTAACTGAGATTTTTTGCTTTCCATAAGAGTTGCATGTCGACTTGAAATTATCTTTTATTGGGGGAAGGGGAGGGGGTGGAAGAGTTGCAAATAGGTTTGTAACTGAGATTTTTTTCTTTTGATACGAGTTGCATGCGGAGTTGAAATTGGCTTTTTCTCGGGATCCCAACGAGTTGCATGTCCACTTGAAACTGACTTTTCTCCGGAGGGGGGGAGAGTTGCAAGTAAATTTCTGACGAAGAATTTTTCTTTTGATATGAGTTGCATGACGGAAATTTTTTATTTTGATATGAGTTGCAAGTAGTTTTCTAACTAAGGGTTTTTGCTTTTCATACGAGTTGGATGTAAAGTTGAAACTAGCTTTTCCCCAGATCTAAACGAGTTGCATGTTGACTTGAAACAAGCTTGTCTCTAGGGAGGGGGAGGGGTGGACAATTACATTTAGGTTTATAATTGAGCAGTTTTTTGCTTTTAATATGAGTTGCATGTACACTTGAAACATGCTTTTCTCGGGGGAAGTGGAGTGTGCCGGTGCGAGAGTTGCAAGTAGAATTGTCACTCAGAATTTTTGCTTTTAGGTTTGCAACAAGATTTGGAATTGTGTTTTGATTTAGGGTTAGTGTTGCATTTGAAGTTTTTGACTTGATGAAAGAAGGAAACAAAACTTCAATTTATTAGTACACAATTAAACAAGTATAAAAAATATTTTCTTCACAATATATGAATTATACATGTATTTTTGGCAACACAAAAAAATAGTGATGGATGTTCAATTTAAAATCACTTTCAATATTGGCATTTTAAAATTTTCAATTTAATTAACATTTTCTATTTAACAATTCACATTCACAATGATACAATAGGTCCATTTTTATTTTTCTGATTTTTTGGTATAAAAGTAAATATATTTAATGCGTATGTTTAATATAATAATTTATGATTTTTTCTTGTAAGTTGCAACTAGACTTGTAATTGGGATCTTTTTTATATTAGTTGCAACTAGACTCGCAACTGAGAATAAAATGACATCAATTTGACTAGAGAATTTTTGAATCGTGATCTGTGTTTTTCTTGTGATTTGTAACTGAACATGCAATTGGATTTTTTATATATTTAATTGCAACTTGACTTGCAACTGTGATTCAAAGGACATACAAGTAGACTTGCAATTTTGGCTGGAAATTTTTATGAATCGCGATGTGTGCTTTTTTTCTATGAGTTATAACTGGACTTGCAATTGGAATCTTTTTTATATTAGTTACAACTTTACGTGCAACTGAGATTGAAATGATATCAATTTGACTAGAGAATTTTTGAATCATAATCTGTGTTTTTTCTTGTGATTTGCGAATAGACATGCAATTGGAATTTTAGTTACGACTTGACTTTCAATTGAATGACATGCAAGTAAACTTGCAATTTTGACTAGAAATTTTTATGAATCACGATCTATGTTTTTTTTGTGAGTTGTATCTAGACTTGCAATTAGGATCTTTTTTATATTAGTTGCAACTTGACATGCAAATGAGATTCAAACAACATCAATTGATCCTTTTTTTCTCTTTTTAAATCATGATTTTTATTCTGTTTTATACACAACTGCTTCACTCAGTTTATATGTCAGATAGTAGCTCTTTTTTTACATAGCTTAGTCGCCTGCAACATAATACTACTCCAGGAAAAGTACAAAGAAGCGGAGTATTTTTGATTGTGGAGTACAAGAAAAATACAAGAAATTAAGTAGTTAGTGGCCTGCAAATGAAATACTAGTAGCCATGCAATTTATGTGCGGACAAGGTAGCAAACTATAGAGAAATTTAGCTAGCAGCACACGAAGCTGACATGAAAAGTCGATGTACAAGGTATACGGCCACGCGACGCACAGAGCGCACGAGACAATGAATCGGTGCTGCTCCAGCCAACATGGGCCAGGCCCAGCTGATCGCAACACATTGAGAGAATCAACAAGGCCAACGAATCATTGAGAAATCAAAAAATAAACTTGCTGATGTCACTTGACTGTGACTTAGTTTAAGTCACAGTCGACTGCGCTACATACAATTCATGAGAAGAGAATAATGGATAGATGAACAGAAACAAACGGTTTTGTTTACTGTGCAAATGGTTGTTGCTATCTTGGCTGTAAAAGGAATCAAAACAAGTGGTATAATTATTGGAACAAAAATTGACGCAAATAAGGAGAATTGACTAACCAGGGACATTGATTTTTCATGGGCATTACCCTTTTTAGGAGCGAGGTGTGTCTGACAGGGGTAGGCGCTACAAACCATTGGCTGTCGCTGTTGCCGAGCAGACCCACTGTTCCCCCATCATCATCGCCGCCTCTCTGTTCAAACCCCAGGACTCCAGGTACTAACGAGATGAAATACCAGAGTGATACTAAATTGATAATCTGGCGGACATCAATCAGAAATCCTGAGGTGATTTATTCCCTAGATCAATCGAACAAATCCAGTCTCCATTGCTTTGATTGAGAACACCTGTAGCCAGATGAGAGACAAAAGCGACATCAATCTGGACAAAGTAGAACACATTCCTTGAAGAATACAGATAGGCAGCCTATCGCAGGAGTATTTAGAGGAAAGGAGTGCACCGAAGAGAGGATTTATATAGAACCATTAGCTAAAGGATTGTAGTAACGGACCTCTACAATTGGCCGCTGGAGAGTCGTGTACCTCGACTGTAATTAGTGGCTCCTAGCAATGGAGCTTTAGCTCGTGGGAGAAACGGAAGGGAACAGAACCGCAGATTGTCGGGATAGCAGAGTAAGAATTAGTTTGGACGAAAATGGAGGCCCAATTAACATTTTTCAGCCCGATTAACGAGAGCGCATCTAAATCGGAGGGTGCCCAGCGGCACGGGCGGCGAGGGGAATCGATGATTGAGCCGGTGGTGGGCAAGAAGACGCGCTGCAGGAGCACGTCTCGGAGGGGGCCGGCGGTGCGGAGGGTCCTGTCCATCTTTAAAAACATAATGATTGAAGTTATTTGAGAAGATCTAGTTATCGTAAATACGTGATCTGGACCGTAGAGTGATATGGATCATGCTTGGAAACTTCACATCTTGGCCTAACATATAAATATTTTCCAAACACTGGTTGAAAAGGATAACAAATGTGTGAGGTGCAAGACCGGCTCATAAAGAAGAAAACATATGCGGTGTTTTAATAGAAAAACAAAAATCTACGTTGTAAAAAGCAATTTTCAGAGCACCAAATTTGTCTTCCTTACCAGCTAGGGAGAATTTTCTTCTTCCAATTTTTTTGCATGTGCACATTTAACATGGAGAACAGACATGGCAATCACACAAACCTAAATTTCCATGGATCAACTCAAGGAAGACCCTTAGGTCAGCTACCAGGGCACTGAGAGGAGGCACTGCTCTTTGAGTGAACAAGGAACTATTTGGTGGGATACCACAGTATCCTCAACTTACGGGAAAAGAGAAGTGCAGTGGGATCCTCAGTTTAAAGTTCTTCTTACCCAGGTCAAGTCAGTTCTCTCGGTTGCTCCAAGGGCATCATATGACCCAAGCAGTAAAACTGTCTTAAAAAAATAAGAGTAAAATCAGAAGCAGATTTCCCTGGCCATGGCTCTATTGTTTTGAGTGGCGAATCTAAAAACAGTTTGAAATACAAACAAAAGTTCCTGGTCTGCAAAGCACTCCTGTTCCAGATGTAGATGTTTCTACTTACCAACACTGGTGCTTCCAAGTTCCAACAAAACATTTTGTATGGTAGAAGCATCACACTGCATAACATTACATAGGTACAAGATGAGTTTGCTGCCTGCTAGATTTCAAAAAATAAGAACAAACAAGTCTGAAAAAAATGAAAAGTAACACATGTCGTACATAAGGCTCCCCATTAATATGATGTCTTGTATTTTTTTCTCCCTGACATTGCAGTTACCATGAGTCAACTTATCCTTTGTATATACAAAAGATTAATTTCTAACCACAGTGGCAGCTCATCATAGACAAAACTAAAGGCTGAACACAATGATTTACATCAAATAAAATATTGAACCCTTCAAATTTTAATTGCTGGCTAAGATATTTTTCTAGTGCACAAAAAAATAGACTAAGAGGTTTGCGGTGATAACACTGTTTCCTAATTCAGCTCCATCATCTAAAATTGCAATGATGACTGAAATACTTTATTATATTTTCTCCTATGTTCAGCTGGATCCAGTCCATATGGTTCATTTTTTTGGTAGAAAATTTACCAGCTTCAGTGACAAAAAACAACATAATAACCTCTATTCTTATAGGCTAAAACTAAATACAGTTACCTCGCAAAAAAACGTGAAGAGCCTCCTCCTGCTCTCCATATCTATCTTTAGTAGTGAACATAAAATAAAGTGTATTAGAATCCATATAAAATGTGTGTGTGAATGTACAATGTTCGGTGATTTGGAATAGGCATGCTGCAAAACCAGAACCAAAAATGAAGATATATGCTTGTGAGCATCCTAGCTTTTTTCCTTAAGGCGTTGACGCTACTGATTCACAGAGCCTTTTTTCAGTCTCTTGTTTACCCGGACAGAGGATGATAATATAAACTACCAAGATCATTAAAATATGAAGCACCGAATTTGAGGAAATGCATACCACATTAATTGTCATCATCCTATCATTAAGTGCAAGGCGGTTGCATATCAGCTTCTCAGTTACGTTGTTATCTGCAATTCCAAGCACATGAATAATCAAAGATATTGCAGTATAGATGTTAGTACACTGAAAAATTATAGAGATCTGAGATGATGGCAATTATGAATATTTGAGTGTGAAATCATAGAAGGGAAAACAAAGCTATTTATATGTGTGATGTAGCAGGGAAGGCTAGCAATCACTAAAAAGCTGGCAGCCATAATATTCATCAATACTAATCCCAGAAAACATCAAGAATCCTTAACCTTTCGATCTCACATCATAAGAATCTTGGTTCAGCCATTGTAACGAGCAATTGCCGAGAACTAACGCTCCGGCATTGAGGTCCAAAATCAATGAATCTGTCAAAAAAAATACTAAATCTCATGTCTATTAGCACACCATAATCTCAGTTTTAATGTTATCTCACATAGAGTTTACCCCAGGACTGAGATCCAAAGAAACTAATATGCAATCAGAAAGCTAAACTTCAACCCATCAGCACAGCATTTTTTAATCAAAAATCAGCACAACAATTGTTTAAAGTCCATTCTGCTGTGCTGTTCACAACTACGCAATGGATAATAAACAAGTAGCGACAATATTCTTGGTGAAGAATGGAGAGTGTCATGCCCATTAGTACGAATTATCTATACAATCATATAAGCACGAGAGATTGCCTAAAAATAAAAATAAAGGCTTATGAGAGGAGAGACAATGAATAGGGCCTGGGAGAAGAAAAGAAGCGCAATACCTAGTAATAATCAGTACAATGGTGATGGATCGGAAACCAGGGAGATGAAGGGCGTCCTGACACATATTAGTTGTGCAGCGGCGAGACGCCATATCCACTCCAGCCTCCCGCTCCTCTTTATCATGGATTCCTCACCCTGGCCGCAAAAGACAGAGCTATGGCGCTACTACAGCCGCAGGGTTGCTGCCACGTTCATCTCTGCAACGGCGATAGAGGGAGGTCGGTGGCACATCGAGTCTGGTAGAGTTGTAGGGAGGAGGAGAGCCGCGGATCCATTCAGGTCGCTCGGAAACAGACGGTCAGGCACTGATAGTCTCTCGCCATTAAGCTGCCGCCGCGATCTGGGTGGGGTTGAGCCGAACGGTTAATGCCATGATGATGGATGACATTGGGCTGGGTTCGCCAAGAGAACAAGCGCAAAAGGCCACTAAAACAGCAGAACGGCCCAATTTACCAGAATGCGTCCAGTTCCATCATCCGAGAAGCAGCCCGGTAACGAATGTTGGCCTTTTGACGCGATGGAAGGAAGTAAAAACGTGAATAGTGACCGTTCGGTAATGCTAAGTTACGTAGACCGTCGGATGGGTAGATCAGATGGCTCAGGATGCCAAATGGCTGTGAAGGGCCCTAGCTAGGTGAGTTTTACGGTTTGTTAATACGAACCGGGCTACCTCCACACTTAGATTTACCAACACAAAACCCTAGCGTAAAGACAAGGCCTTTAGCAAGAAGAGGCAGGACTTCCGCGCAGGCTGACCGATAGGAAGCCCACCCGTAGGTGAGGTGAGCTCGCCAAGTACCTCGTGGAGCAGCTCCGGGAGGAGAACCTGATCCATCAGGACGACGTCGTGTTCGAGGTGCTCCTGACTGCCGATGAGGGTGATCTGCATGTAGAACCGAGGAAGTCGTCGGTGCCGGATGGTGCCGCTCGCGCCAGGCGAGCTCCTATCCATCCGAGCATCGGCTGGACTTCGATCTAGAGCTAGCACATATGCCATATTAATTTCTTCTTATGATCCTACCTGTGCATGGATGGATGCAGGATGGCGGTGCCGGTGGAGTACGATCTGATGTACGAGAAGCTCTCACTATGCTGTCTGTCCGATGACTACAACCCTGGGCAGCATGGGATGAAGATAGACGGGTTCTTTTCAAGCCGATCCTGCAAGATTCTCACGTGGATCTGACCGCCACACTGTATCCACTCAATCCTGCATGCAATGCATATAAGCATATATTGATTTCAAATAAGATCAATCTATATGCAGCTCATAGCAATATCAGAACATGACGCGAAATTGGTTGGTCTCTGCGGGTCAGTTTGGTAGACAGCCTTTTTCACCGTCAATGTTATTGGTTTTGTTCATTGTATTGCTTCTTAGGTAGATGAGTGCACTGGAGTTAATTTGTATGGGCATCATATATATATAGTACTTGTACTCTGTTGAATGAAAGTGCAACTGTTTCTTCAATTTACTAGGGAATAAATTATGAACCCCCGCACTGGGAAGATCAACCCCATTATCTACACATCATGTACAAAGAGCAGGAGGACCTAGAGGAGTGCGGGGAGCAATTCGGGGTGGCCCAAAAAAGATTCAATGAGAATTAACCCGTGCAAATTAAATTTGTAGCCTTCGGAGTATGATGTATGACATGTATCGGACACCTCCACTAACGACGTGATGGTCTGCCTCGGTGGCCCGTAACATCCTCAGGTACACGGAGAGGGAGGTGCAGACGATGACATGCATGCCTTCCCTCATGTATCGCCATTAGGGTATCTACCATTGGTGGGTGTGCGATGCACAAGTGCATGGCCCTTGCTGCACAATGCAGGTGCATGTGTTTTTCTATATCCACCATATGTAGGTGCATTTAGACCTGGGAGCCAAATCGCCATGTCGAGTTACTCACTGTTGTTTTTTCTAGACCCCCAAACAACTTGGCTAGGTTGACTCATTTAGTCATTTGAAGATGAGATCTCTCAGCCCAAGGATGAAGTGAGATGAGACATGTTTATGGCGACATGTCCAGAAGAATGCGAAATACAAGACTTAGTGCAACATAATATTTACAAACTATATAATTTGTTTGGTTATCCCGTTGTAACGCACGGGTATTCAGCTAGTGAGAATTAATTACTATGGTAACTTCAGGAGAAAATCGTGTGGTGCCTCGATTCCTGATACGTTGCAAATGTATCTATAAGTTTTAATGTTCCATGCTTGTTTTATATCTACTTTCTTATGTTTTGTCCACACTTTGGAGTATTTTTACACATTTTCTGGAATTAACCTATTAACAAGATGCCACAGTGTCAGTTGCCTGTTTTCTGCTGTTTTTGGTTTCAGAAAAGCTAGTAAGGAAATATTCTTGGAATTGGACCGGACAAAAGTCCAAGTCAATATTTCACCAGAAGGAACATGGAGTCCGAAGAAGAGACGAAGAGGGGAGCCAGGTCGGCGACACCTGGTGGTGGCGCGGCCAGCCCTAGCCGCGCCACCCCCTGTGGGCCCCCTGGCACTCCACCGACCTTGCCCCTTCGCCTATCTATTGCCTCCAGGACAAAAACCCTAAGGACCCGATCAAAATTCCACGAAAGAGTCTGTAGCCGCCGCCATCTCCATCCCTAGATTGGGAGGGATCTGAAGCTCTTCCTGGCACCCTGCCGGAGGGGAGAGATCACCCTGTAGGCCTTCTTCATCACCATGCTTGCCTCCGGTGTGATGCGTGAGTAGTTCATCCCTGGACTACGGGTCCATGCAGTAGCTAGATGGTTGGTTCTTCTCCTTTGTGCTACCATGTTTAGATCTTGTGAGCTCCGTTCATGATCAAGATCATATATTTGTAATTCTACATGTTGTGTTTGCGGGGATCCGATGGATATTGAGATGCTATTTCAGATTGATTATTGATTCTGTCATGTCTTTGTTATTTGTGATCTTGCATGCTCTCCGTTGTTAGTAACTATCTTGGCCGAGTAGATGCTAGCAACTCCAAGAGGGAGTATTTATGCTCGATAGTGGGTTCATGCCTCTAGGAATCTGAGGAAGTGATAGAAATCTCTAAGGTACTAGATGTTCTGTTGCTACTAGGGAGAAAACAACAATCCTTTGTTCATAGAACAATCGTATTGTTTACTTTACACACTTTGCTTAATGCAATTATCTGTTGCTTGCAACTTAATACTGGAGGGGGTTCAGATGATAACCTGAAGGTGGATTATTAGTCATAGATGCAGTTGGATTACGGTCTATGTATAATGTTGTAATGCCCAATAAAATCTCATAGGAGTCAGGATGATTAGTATATGCATGTATGCTTTCTCGATGTTTGTCAATTGCCCTGCTGTAATTTGTTTACCCAACATGTCATCTATCTTAAGGAGAATCGCCCTAGTGAACTATGGACCCCGGTCCATTCTTTTACCATCAATATACAATCTATTTACTGTTTTCTGTTTACTTTTTACAAAGCAATTACTATCTTTCACACAATACGTTTAATCTTTTGTTTTCAGCAAAACCGATGAGATTGACAACCTCACTGTAAGTTAGGGCCAAAGTTCTGTGGTTGTGTTGTGTAGGATTCCAAGTTGGAAACAACACCTTGGAGGTGTTTCCTTGCTCCTACTGGTTTGATAACCTTGGTTTCATAATTGAGGGAAAACTTGCTACTGTGCTCATCATACCTTCCTCTTGGGGTTCCCCAACAAGCTCGAATATATTTTGAGCCATCAATTCCCACATGACACTGGGTCATGTGGTCAAACTCACCGCTGACATGGCCCCCATGCGTCACTAGCATGCATCACAGACCTACCACTGAAACGTCCCATCGGGAGCGCTCCAACGTGACTAGGCCACGCCATCATCGTCAGCAATGATGTCATGGGAAACAATGAAAAAGCTTTGGGTGTACCAATAAAGAACTCGACGAAAAGGTGTAGATTCAAGGTCCGAGTCGAGAAATTCCTCGGATGATAAGGACTTGAGCCTATGCTTGGATGCAAGCATTCGAACATAGCCCTGGGGGCTAATCCTATCAGGAGCACTGACCTCTCACCCGATAATATTTGGTGATTCAAGGAAAAGAAGACCTGAGTCGAGGATCTCCTCAGATGATAAGGACTTGACCCTATGCTCAGACACAAGCGTCCGAACATAGCCTCGGGGGCTACTCCCAATAGGAGAGCTGACCGCGCACCTAGAGGAAATAACGAATCCTCCTACGGAGTCAACAAACGAATCCCATAAAGACAAACTTTGACCCTAGACTCAAATACAAATATCTGACTATAGCCTTGGGGGCTACTCCCATCGGGAGCGCTGGCCACACACCTGATAGAAAAAAGAAATAAAATCCTCCTATAGAGACGACAATATAAAAAACCCTATGAGCATTACTCAAGTGTATCCTCAAAAATTTACTCCCATCGGGAGCGTTAAACAGTGCACCCGATAAAAATGACAACAAGCTAGCAATTTCAGCAACTCCAACAGCCAAACAAGGCAGTCGATGAAAAATTAAAAGTTCTTGGACTGCGTCCGCTGCGATAACATGTCTGAATGTCGTGTCTATCGATATGAAGGTAATACCCCGAGATTCGTCTTGTGAGGCCTAGTAATCGCACACGAATGTGCTCTCTAGTAATTTTCTGTATCCACGATACGATGAAAAATCTTGACGAATGTGTTGGGTACCCAAAACACAAAAACTAGAATTTAGTACTCAATAAGAACTCAACGGCTTGAACTGAATTATGCTAGTATATACCAGGTTCGAGTCCAGGGACTTGAGCTTGAAGTAGGTTCACGATGTTTTTGACCAAGAACAATTAACTAGTTCCTGATCTGTCGGATGCACCAAGCTCGTTATACCAAAATCCCCATGACAAAAGTACTTAATTCACAATCTTTTTATTTGAAAAATCTTTGGGATCAATGCTGAAAATGTTTTTGAGACTAAACCTGAATATACGATTCAGATGGAGTCTTGGGGGCTACTGACATGGGTATGACTTATTGGGTTCCCATAATTACTGTACCTGGTCCGTATTCGAACCATGGCACATATGGCCCATAATAAGCCGAGAGTCCTGGAAGCATCTGAAGCTCAGGAACCAGATGTGTTGATCAAGGAGAAAGTCTAAACCGACATAATAATAGAGCTGCACTTCTAACTTGTAACCGATCCGTCCTAGACTTTGAGACCTAGCCTCTCATATAAGGCTAGGAGGAGCCGACGAAGAGGGAACCATAGCTTTGAGAGAAACAAAACCCGTTGTGAGTTAGATTACATCTAGTGAATCAGTGACTCTGTAATCATCTTCTTCAATAATCAGGCAGGACTTTGACTCCCTTGTTTGTTTGATAGGCCAATGAAATCACCAACGCTCTCTTTCCACGAAACCCGAAGTCCATAACCACGAGAATTTCCGAGGTTACCCTTTGACAATGGGAACATATGGAAGGTATTTTAGCAAGTTTTGCAATGAATATACAGATCCAAACCTATCAAAACACACTCAAATCACATATCGATCCAAAATATGTAATTGAGATATTTTTGGTGGAATTTTCGAATTTATGGGGAAAATAAAAAATCTATGAGAAATCCATGGCAACCAAAAGCTGCTGATACCATATGATAGGGGTTAACCTCAAGGGTGGCTCGGTCTTCATGGATCTCATGGTCAAATCAAGGTGAAAGCGTGGGTAAAGGAGAATGGTAACGGAAGCCACCACACACCACGCGAAGAACACAATGAACTCGCTCAAACACAACACGATACAAGGCCAATTGCTCCCTCCAGAGGCCACCAGTCCGATAGAATCCTTGCAAGGAGAGATCAGTCAACGTGCTCATCCCAATATGAGAGGGGAGAACACCTTGGAGATGATCTTGATGTCTACACTCACGACCATGCAATATGTAGGCCTTGTACAACTTGAACATAACTATGGCAAAGTCCAAGAGGTGGGGGATTATGGAAGGGTTCCCTCATGAAGGGAATGAGACATAACTAGAAGTGATCCATATAAGGGTTTCTAGTCTATCATCTATGTATAAGAGAGACATGAGGGGTGGGGGCTCTATATATAGGCCATCCACTTAAACATGGGATAGTTTGGGATAAACCTAGGGTCGAAATAGAATAAGGGTATACAAGGGTTTATGCCCCAGCTCTTGTGCGCGTAGGAACCGGCATGACCGGTAGTACCGATCCTCGGGCCTAGTAGTACCGGGCATATCGGCTGCATCTCTGATTGGAGCGGTAGCTCCGGCTTCAGAGAATGTGTGATCCCTAGGCACGGTACTACCGGTGGTAACTGGCTGTGTTGGCGAGATAGTACCGCTGGTCATGAGTTGTAGTACCGCTCATGCCTGTTTGTTTGTTCTACTCTTCCAAGCTTCTATCTTGCCAGGGTTGATGCTTTGGGCTTCCTCCCTTGTTTTCATACTTGTCGATGGGAACCTATCATGGTCATGTATGGTGTATGAAGTAGTATACCATTCAATAGGGTAGGAAGGGGAATTTCATAGAGGATAGGATTCACCTTTGAAGTCCATGATGACTTGGCATAAGTGGAAGTGCTCGATATGGAAATGACCATAGGTCGGGCTATATCACAGGCCAAACATGTTGACCTTTTGTAGACGTATGCCACTCTGTACATACAGCTTCTAGGATTGTACTAAGGTGTCCAACTTCTTCTAGTTGGCTCTAGATAGCGGAATAATATGCACACCCTTCACCCGGATGTCATAAATCATGTACCTTTTTTGTTAGTTGGCCAAAGGGAAATAGAAACAATGTAAAATGGAAACTCCTCCTCTTTACCATGGGTACAGACTAGTTACCACTACTCTGCCTATGTTTAATTGTATATGTAATCCTCTTAGTCGATGATTCAACTATATCATACACTTACGATTCATCTCATAGCATATGGGTGATATGACTAGTGCGAGGGTTGTGACTACACATTCCATGTACATCTGCCACTACTTTTTGCCCATTAGGGCGTGCATGGCGTACTCAGCTAACGTCTGGGACGTGTTGGTGTGTTCAAGTGAACCTCCAATCGTCTAGGGTTTGCCCTTAGTGTACTTGTTGGTGCTTTCATGGCGCATGGCTCTTGCGAAAAGTCAGACAGGTGTGTATCCTGCTCATCACACATAGCCGCTAGTAATCCCCCTTCTGATCCTTTATTACGACAAGTGCGGAACCTCAAGGACCTCTCCTTGGTTGGTTATGCATGGCTCAAGTTGATCATATGATGCTAAATCTTGTTCTTCCAACCCAAGCGACCACTTTGGTATGTATGTCATGGTGCCATTGTTGGCTCAGTGGTGTCTACGTGTATGTGGTTCTAGAATCATGTTACCCGAGTGTATGAGACATAGTGCCTCAAGATGGGGGTGTAGCCTTTCCTGAACTAATGAAGGACATGCTGAGTAGTCGGAGTGACACCATGATCTTTATCGATGATGACTACCTAGCCGAAAAAGATTCTAAACTCTCGTTTGTCATATATTGCTGACAACCTAGCCAAAAAGCTTCCAAACTCTATTTTGTTAGATATGTTGTTTGATTATGTCGTGTTGTATCCAAATATGATTCCTTTGTGTCTTCGTCTTACGAGATCTACCCTTATGAAGGGCTACCAAGCAGTTTGGGTGCTACTACAACTGAATTGGCTAGTCGGTAGGCTAGGAAATGGATATGATCCTTCCAGCCTACCGATCGGGATGGGCGACCCACTGCCTCCACATTGGTGCCTTTGTGTGCTAGGTGTTGAGAGGAAGTGGTCTTAGGGCCCCATGATATTTCTTTTTGGTCATAGTTCGGTCACTCAAGGGAGCAGGAGTTCATCTCCTATAAACTCCCTGTAAGGGCTTCCTCAGGCTGGTCAGTAAAGAGGTCGGTCCTTCGCAGTATTTTATGGCAAGGCTATGTGGGTTCCTCCTTTCGGAGGGTAAGGATGTTTCTGTGTTGGATATAAGTGATCTATAGTAATTTACATGAATCTGTGATCAAATTAAGTCTAAATAATGTCTTTTAGGGGCTGGTTAATTAATAGCCCTTGGGTGTCCTAATCAGGGGCATCCTGACCATCCATTTAGAGGTGTTGTTCCCCTAGTGCAAGTTCTATAAATAAGGTCCCTAGGGTTAGAGCTGAGACACACTGCTCACTCGGCTATGCTCTCTCTCTCTCTCTCTCTCTCTCTCTCTTATCCTCTGCTCTCTAAGCAAGCCAGCACCCACAGCACTAGGAAGAACCTCTCACAATCATTAACAAGGTTCAGGCGAAGCAAATCAAGAAGAGGACATGGATGGACCTCCTAATCAAGGTACACACCCCAGATCATATCTCTTCTTGTGGCTCAATTCTTAAGCTAGATGATCCTAAGGGATCTAACAGCCTGATGCTGGGGGTGATGTTGGGCGAGCTTTGATCTTACTAGCTACGAGCCTCGCCACCTCTACCCAAATACTTAATCTCTCCATCTCAATCTTGTCGTCTTCACCTTTTCCCACCTCTCTAGGGTAGTGGGATCAAACAGAATCGAGTGTCCTGAAGGATGACCTGGTTTGGGGTCGTCTTCTTGGGCTGGTCACAATGTTCGCCCATAGGATAGCTCCACTACGATGGTAGATAGCTCCCGAATGGTGTGGGGTTGTGTGTGAGAGCCTATTTAGGAGGAAATTTTTGTGGACTCCAAAGAACAACTTGGAGATGATGAAGGTTTCTAGATGCCCCATCGACCAACGAGCTTCATCTAGGAGGCGTAACAAATAATCCCCAACCAACTCATCTTTTCCTCATTGTATTGGTTGATGGGGGTATGTCATCCAGGTTGGGCATGGCTCGAGTTGTTCCTCGCTAGTGGCCATAGACCTACTAGGCCGAGACTCACCCAACCACTATGAGGAGTTGGCGCTATATTTTTTATGCAGGAGGCCTTCTTTTTTCACCATGTCTCCTCGGCCAAAATAGTCACCTAACAAGAAGGGTCAAAGGTGGCCGCCATGATCGAACGCACCCTCGGCTAGGTCTCTTGTTTCGGTCTATGGTGGCACCAGCTAGGAGGTTACATGTGATCTTGATGCTTCTATATGGCTCAAGCATCTTGAGCTGCGAGAATAGTTGGTTGTGGCTTTGTACTACACCAGGGTCGGCCACCTGAGGACTACTTCATGTGGACCCCCAAAACTAACCACCTAAAAAGTGACTTCCTTTGAGTGATAGTTGTCTTGGTCTCTGAATCATACTTCTAGTTGGATTCTCCCTTGTGATTGATCTTGTTCCCCTAGGATCACTCCATGAATGAGTACCTGATGATGCGTGCATATGATTCCCCATGGAATACTCAGTCAGTCAAAAGCATGTATATATAAGAAATTAAGGTTGCTTTCTCTGTCTACTAGTATCTACGTGATCCGTGTTCTAGCTATCTATGGGTCCACTACAAGGGGAAGGTGGTAGGGTAATGCTCTAATCCTGACATGAGATGCCAGACACTGCTCCTCGAGCATTTTCTCCTTCCCTTGAGGAATGCCAATAGTCCATTGATACATTGCAAATGTATCTATAATTTTTGATGTTCCATGCTTGGATTTATCCACTTTCTTGTGTTTTGTTCCAACTTTGGAGTACTTTTCATATGATTTCTTGGACTAACTTATTAACAAGAGCCACACTGCCAGCTGCCTGTTTTCTGCTGTTTTTGGTTCCAGGAAAGTCAGAAAATGAATATTCTCGGAATTGGACGGGACAAAAGCCAAAGTGCCTATTTTTCCGGAAGTGATCAAGTGCCAGAATACGAGACGGAGAAGGGCCAGGGAGCCACCACACCACCTGGCCACGCAGCCAGGCCTGGGACGCGCCAGGGGGTGGTGTGGCCTCTCCCGACACCCCCTCGGCCTCTCCTTCTGCCTATATATTGCCCTCGGGATGAAAACCCTAAGTACCCGATCAAAAATCCACGAAAGAGTCTGTAGCCGCCGTCATCTCCATCCCTAGATCGGGAGGAATCCGAAGCTCTTCCCGGCACCCTGCTGGAGAGGGGAATTCACCCTGGAGGCCTTCTTCATCACCATGCAAGCCTACGGTGTGATGCGTGAGTAGTTCATCCTTGGACTACGGATCCATGTAGTAGGTAGATGGCTGGTTCTCCTCCTTTGTGCTTTCATGTTTAGATCTTGTGAGCTCTGTTCATGATCAAGATCATCTAGTTGTATCCATACATGTTGTGTTTGCGGGGATCTGATGGATATTGAGATGCTATTTCAGATTGATTATTGATTCTATCATGTCTTTGTTATTTGTGATCTTGCATGCTTTCCGTTGTTAGTAGCTATCTTGGCCAAGTACATGCTAGCAACTCCAAGAGTTAGTATTTATGCTCGATAGTGGGTTCATGCCTCCGTAACTGGGAAGTGATGTAAATCTCTAAGGTACTAGATGTGCTCTTGCTACTAGGGAGAAAACAACAATCCTTTGTTCATAGAACAATCGTATTGTTTACTTTACACGCAGTTCATAAAGCAATAATCTGTTGCTTGCAACTTAATACTGGAAGGGGTTCGGATGATAACCTGAAGGTGGATTATTAGTCATAGATGCAGTTGGATGGTGGTCTATGTATTATGTTGTAATGCACAATCAAATCTCAAAGGAGTCAAGATGATTAGTATATGCATGTATTGCTTTCTCGGTGTTTGTCAATTGCCTTGATGTAATTTGTTCACCCAACATGTTATCTATCTAAGGAGAGCCACCTCTAGTGAACTATGGATCCCGGTCCTTGTCTTTTACATACAATCTATAAACTGTTGCTGCTTTGTGTTTACTTTCTGCAAACTCTTACTTCTTTCCATTCGATACGTTTAATCCTTTGTTTTCCGTAAAACACGGTGAGATTGACAACCTCATCGCAAGTTGGGGACAAAGTTCTGTGGTTGTGTTGTGCAGGTCTCCACGTTGCTACTAGCACCGGTAGTGCGTCCTGCCAAGGCTCAGCTAGTAACACCTTTGGGGTGTTTCCTTGCTCCTACTGGTTTGATTAAACCTTGGTTTCATAACTGAGGGAAACTTGCTGCTGTGCTCATCATACCTTCCTCTTGGGGTTCCCAACAAGATCTACATCAACACTGCCACCAAGCATTTTTCTGGGCGCCGTGCATTGAGCCATCAAGCATTTTTCTGGCGCTGTTGGCGGGGAACGAAGAAGAAGAAACTCCCATGTCAACCACGCACCACCAACCATTTTTCTGGCGCCGTTGCCGGGTAGTCAAGGACATCTTCACAAGGGGAGTCCCTCATAACCAATCTCTTTACTTTGTTGTTTTTGTTTTGCTTAGTTTTTTTTGCTTTTTTTGCTAGTTTTGTTCTTCAAAAACACAAAAAAATTAGTTATACTAGTTTGCTTTCTTTATCAAAAACACACACAAAATAAAGTCTCCTTTAGTTGTCACCTCTTCCTTAGCTCACCATGTTGATCCCTACATTCACCCTGAAAGACCTTCCAATTGATAGTGGTTCTATAATTGGGAAAGATAACATTGAATAATTATTTAATCATGTTAGTAAGCATGAAGATACTGAGGATAGATCCCTTGTAGAACTTGCTCCAAACTATGAGATTGCTGCAGCTCCTTTAATTCCCATGTTAGAAGCTAGGTTTGTTAATCTCAACCCCTTAATGCAAGTAATGTTTCTTAAGCTTAAGGAAATTGAAGACCCTGAAAAGAGGGATTTTATACTAGAAACTTTGTTTAAGGAGTTCTATGATGTTGCCAAGGAAGCTAGAAAAGTTTTTGAACGTTTCAATATGCTAGGCTCATGTGTAGATGTTGTTGGTACACGAGAAAATATGAACAAAACCGAACCTAATGGGGAGGAACCTAAGATACCAATACCTTTTAAACTAGTAGCATACATGATGCCATAGAAAAGAATCTTGATTGGATTGTTCCTACAAACCCTTTTGATGAGAATAGTGAACCCAAGAGCATTGAGAGAGGATCCTCTAGAACTTATTTGGATGATATACCTTGCCTTGTTGAAAATATTTCTAGTATTGATCTTAATGCTTCTTCATTTGAGAACACTTGATTTTTTCTTTGCTTCTTATGCCTAACTTAAAGGCGTTAAAGAAAAGTACTTATTGGGAGATAACCCAAAAGTTTTAGATAAGTCTTGGAAGTTATTACCTCTGTAATAACCTCTCCTTATCCTTTTTATTTGCTTTTTGTGCCAAGAGTAACCTCTAATGAGAGTGAAGTAATGATTGGGAAAGTTGCTGTCCCGAAACAGATTTTTGTACTTCACCGTAAATATTCGTGAGAGAGCTATGTATGTCGGATTGAGCTATAATTTTTTGTGCTTATGCCCCAGGTTGTTATATAACTTTCGTTAGTTCAACACTTTTTTATTTGAGCAACAGAAGGTCTTCGAAATAATTCGTCTTTACCTGCTGGTCTGTTTTGACAGATTTCTGCCATTTTCTGCATTTGCTTCTTGTGGGTTCCTTTTTGAGTTCTTTTGGGGAATTGAGCTTTTTGAAGGAAGTGCTAAAGTAGCTAGTGTTCTAATAGAAGTTTATTTTTTGTTAGAACTGAACCTTAAGACTTATTTATCTTAAGTGCACTAATGTTGCTAATGAGATTGTGTGAAGTTTTGTATGAAGGAAAATTTTCAGGTGTATGAAAGGAATGAGTAATGAGATGAAGGATGGACTAAAGCTCAAGCTTGGGGATGCCACGCGTGTCACCCCAAGAAATATTCAAGAAGTACAAGCATCAAAGCTTGGGGATGCCCAAGGCACCCCCTTCTTCATCAATAAAAATTCCAGGTTTCTTCCAAACGCTTCATTTTTATTGTTTCATGCACAGTTGTGTTGTTCTTGGAGCGTCTTCTTTTTTGTTTTTCATTTGCTTGGTTTGCTTAGTTTTCTGAATAAATTGGTTGGACCCCCTCTTTCATACTTTGGTTTGCAAATGGTTTGGTTTGGTTTGGAAAAAAGTAGGAAAGTTCATACTTATGTGGTAAAAAGAGCTTGTTTTTGACTATGGCCTATGCTTTGTCATGCCATGCTTGATATTTTTTTGGATTTATGCTTAGTATTCTTTGCTGTAGCATGGCTTGTTATAAACAATTGAGATTGCTTAATGTGCCTTGGATGAATCATGCGTTGTTTTAGCATATTAAAGCATAGTATAGTGGCATTCTCCTTTGATGCTTTATTTGGGTTGACTTGGCACATGCTCACACCATGTTATGACTATCACAAGTCACCATAGACTTTATAATCCTTTAGTTTTCAACTTGTAGTATCACTTTATGCTTTGATCTATGATGTTTTGTCGCTCTGCATGATTATGGCCATTATTGCTCTCTTAGTTTGTCGCTCCCAGTCTTTTGCTAGCCTCCACAACCAAGTATGAGTTACACTCATGCATCCAACTCCCTAAACCAAGTTATTCCAAAGAGTCCACCATACCTACCTACTAGCTTATGCTATTCCAAGTATATTCATGCTTTTGTTTACCTTCCAAATTAAACTTGTTATGAGAAAACTAGTGATTAAAGCTCTCACGAACTTGATGGCACACTTTACTTTACTTGCCCTTAATAAACTTGAACCATTGTGTCGTCTATGTTGTATATGCTTGCACTTATTTGTTGGGAATTAGCAGAACCATGCTTTCATGGGGAACGCTTTCAACATTGCACTTGGTACTTGTACCTAGTTGATATCATGCTCTTTTGTATATGGATGTCGTCGGTGTGAAATGAAAGGGGAGGTTGTAAGTCCATGGAGTTATGTATATGTGTTAGAAAGCGCTGGGCTGGTCTAATCCATGCTGACATGGTGGAAACCTGTAGCGTAACCACAATGAGCTGTCTATGAAGCATTCTTCTTATAAAAAAAGAGTCCTATATTGAGAAAAAAGAGAAAAAAAGAGATACTATGAAAAGAGGAATGAGAGAAAAAAGCACCATATTCCCATGGTAAATAAGAAGAATGCTGAGATGCTCGTTGTCTGCTTGCCTTGTCATTTTGATATGGGGATTCTTCCGTATCATCGGGCAAGGGGTACCCCGTTGGCGGTTCTCAATGATACACATGTACTTATGATGACAAGAACTTACCGGTGACTAAACTTGAGTAGCATGAGGGGCGGCCCTCGTATACAAGGGACATGAGATTTCTGACTTATACTTCGTCAAGCATGTACACCATAGTTTGTTTAGTTTTACCTTAATCACTTCAAGATGCTTATGATAGGGGCAATGAGAGCTGAAAGCTATAAGTACCATAATTTTTGGAAGCTCTTTATGAGACATGAATCCCTACTTCCTTTTACAAAAGGCCTTTCTTCCACCATTATATATAGTCTCCACCTTCTACCTTTATGCACCTACTTTGAGAGCATAGTGGCCATTCTTAGTTCTATGTGCATTGTCCCAAGACTAGTTGATTGATGCATAACTTGATATTGCTCTTTTTAAACTATTGTATCTAGTCACTCTTATGAACTTTGAAGGTGTCCTATGCATTTATATTTGCTACTCTATGAAGGACAAGCTAAATACTATTATGCCATGCTTTCTTTATGTGAAACAAATAAACATATTGCAAAGCATTGTTATTCATGAACCTTTTGTTTGTACCTTTTCATGTTGCATCATAGTTTCTTTGCTTATTGCTAGAACTTTGTCTTTCATGTTATGATTGAAGTACTTTGATCCTATCTTTGAATGTTTTGTAAATACTTTGATCACGTCTTTGATGGTGCATGTCACCTCAAAAATTATTCTTTCTTTTTATCACTTACCTACTCAAGGACGAGCAGGAGTTAAGCTTGGGGATGTTGATACATTGCAAATGTATCTATAATTTTTGATGTTCCATGCTTCGTTTTATCCACTTTCTTGTGTTTTGTTCCAACTTTGGAGTACTTTTCATATGATTTCTTGGACTAACCTATTAACAAGAGCCACAGTGCAGGCTGTTTTTCCGCTGTTTTGGTTCGGGAAAGTCAGAAAATGAATATTCTCGGAATTGGACGGGACAAAAGCCAAAGTGCCTATTTTTCCGGAAGTGATCAAGTGCCAGAATACGAGACGGAGAAGGGCCAGGGAGCCACCACACCACCTGGCCGCGCGGCCAGGCCTGGCCCACGCTAGGGGGTGGTGTGGCCGCTCCCGACACCCCCTCGGCCTCTCCTTCCGCCTATATATTGCCCTCGGGACGAAAACCCTAACTACCCGATCAAAAATCCACGAAAGAGTTTGTAGCCGCCGTCATCTCCATCCCTAGATCAGAAGGGATCTGAAGCTCTTCCCGGCACCCTGCCGGAGAGGGGAATTCACCCTGGAGGCCTTCTTCATCACCATGCAAGCCTCTGGTGTGATGCGTGAGTAGTTCATCCTTGGACTACGGATCCATGTAGTAGCTAGATGGCTGGTTCTCCTCCTTTGTGCTTTCATGTTTAGATCTTGTGAGCTCCGTTCATGATCAAGATCATCTATTTGTATCCATACATGTTGTGTTTGCGGGGATCCGATGGATATTGAGATGCTATTTCAGATTGATTATTGATTCTACCATGTCTTTGTTATTTGTGATCTTGCATGCTTTCCGTTGTTAGTAGCTATCTTGGCCAAGTAGATGCTAGCAACTCCAAGAGTTAGTATTTATGCTCGATAGTGGGTTCATGCCTCTGGTAATCTGGGGAAGTGACAGAAATCTCTAAGGTACTAGATGTGCTATTGCTACTAGGGAGAAAACAACAATCCTTTGTTCATAGAACAATCGTATTGTTTACTTTACACCCAGTTTGTAAAGCAATAATCTGTTGCTTGCAACTTAATACTGGAGGGGGTTCGGATGATAACCTGAAGGTGGATTATTAGTCATAGATGTAGTTGGATGGCGGTCTATATATTATGTTGTAATGCCCAATCAAGTCTCAAAGGAGTCAAGATGATTAGTATATGCATGTATTGCTTTCTCGGTGTTTGTCAATTGCCCCGCTGTAATTTGTTCACCCAGCATGTTATCTATCTAAGGAGAGCCACCTCTAGTGAACTATGGATCCCGGTCCTTGTCTTTTACATACAATCTATAAACTGTTTCTGCTTTGTGTTTACTTTCTGCAAACTTTTACTTCTTTCCATTCGATACGTTTAATCCTTTATTTTCCGCAAAACACGGTGATATTGACAACCTCATCGCAAGTTGGGGACAAAGTTCTGTGGTTGTGTTGTGTAGGTCTCCACGTTGCTACTAGCACCGGTAGTGCGCCCTGCCAAGGCTCAGCTAGTAACACCTTTGGGGGTGTTTCATTGCTCCTACTGGTTCGATTAAACCTTGGTTTCATAACTGAGGGAAACTTGCTGCTGTGCTCATCATACCTTCCTCTTGGGGTTCCCAATGAGCTCTACATCAACACCGCCATCAAGCATTTTTCTGGGCGTCGTGCATTGAGCCATCATCCATGGACGAATGATGGTGGATCGTACCTCCTTAATCATGTGTACCCTCTGAAGGTAAGGGTCACCCCCTGCTTCTCCGAGGCTGATGGAGATGGTGAACATCTCTCGCCTTTGGACTACCAGATACCCAAGCGTAAAGCCTGCAATGTTCAGCAATCCTATGACTGGAGGCAGGATTTTGGCCCATGCAGCAGGTAGGGACGAAGGTCGTCTCGCCCACCTGTATGCCCTTGTGCCCTGTACGACAATTCGACCTCAAAGTTGTGAAACGGTGGGGCGGGAAATTTGGCCTCAAAGTTGTGAAACGGTGGGGCGGGAAATGCTTCAAAGTCGGTGTTTGATTTTGCCGCTCGACAGAGATTTTGAATTTGGCTACCGGCCAAATAATAATAATAGAAAAATGGTAATCCCCTGTGGGAGATTTAGCCTCAAAGTTTTTGAAACTGTGGGGCGAGAAATGCTTTAAAGTCGGTGTTTCATTTTGCTGCTCGACAGAGATTTTGAATTTGGCTATCGGCCAAATAATAATAACAGAAAAATGGTACTCCTGGATGGGAGATTTGGCCTCAAAGTTTTTGAAACGGTGGGGCAGGAAATGCTTCCAAGTTGGTGTTTGATTTTGCCGCTCGACAGAGATGTTTAATTTGGCTACCGGCCAAATAATAATAACAGAAATATGGTACTCCCCGGTGGGAGATTTTGCCACAAAGTTTTTGAAACGATGGGGCGGGAAATGCTTCAAGGTCGGTGTGTGATTTTTCCGCTCAATTGAGATTTTGAATTTGGCTCGGCCAAATAATAATAGAAAAAAGCTAGTAGACCGTACGCTATCTGTCCAGGAATTCAAGTCCTAGAGTCACATCAACTAATCATCCATGAGCATAATAATTGTGCAGACTGATATTTTGAATTTGGCTAGCGTCCAAGAAATATTTGGATAAAAGGTGTACTCCCTATTCTGGAATTGAAGGCCGAGAGAGACATTAACTTATCATCCATAATGAAAATTGGATAACTCCGATTCAAAGAGGGTTGGCTACAGGTTTTGCTGCTCGATTGAGATTTTTTAATTTTGTTAACGGTACTCCTTCGGTACAAATTTAAGGCCGAGAGTCACATCAACTGATCATCAAAATACTAACCATATTGGCAAACAAATTGGATACATAATCTCCGATTCAAACAGGGTAGGCTGCAGGATTTGTCAATGGACTGAGATTTTGAATTTGGCGGTTGTCCAAAGAAGAAAAAACCTTTGTGAGGTTCATGAAGCCAAGGCTGAGAGAGTGAGGTTCGGGCATAAGATTTTTGTGCATTGAGCATACGGTAAATAGATAAAAGCATGATGCGAAACAAATAGTCCCTCCTTTTTTGTTACATGGACCGAAACACAACCCGGGCTCTGTAGCAGGAACCATTTCACAGGACCATTATACTCACCTGTCATTATCAAGGTTCATCTTCAATTTAGAAGAGTCTCTTCATCTATGGGCTCTCAAGAATTCTGCTGATCTCATAACATCTTCAACTCCGCATCACTTGCTAATGCTTTCTGTCTCACATCATCGATTGCTCGTCTATGCACTTCCTGTTTAGCCCGTAGTGCTACAATTTCTTCCTGACTAGACACATACGCCGACTTGGACTTGGAATTGGACTTGCACTGTGACAAACCAGCTTCACACAGGAATGTGCTTTTACGATGACCTTCACCTTTTAGTACTATTTTAAATGTTTCCAAACATTCTTCTTGGGTTTGTTCGAGACCATCTTTCCCAGGTTTTGCCATCTCCTCATTCAATTTAATCTGTAAGGTTATGAGTTGGTAGACATGGGTGAGTGAAGAAAAGCTAATACATAGAAAAATGTAGACAACACATTTAACTGTCTATGAACAAATCTTACAAGTTGGCATGGCTGATTACACATCATATATATTGTAGTAAAAGCATAGCTATCTGATCATACTGAAAATAATTTTATCACTAGCACGCAATAACAGGACTATGCCAACATGGCATACATGCATTTCTTCATCACGGGTGCATGATATACACAAGACAACTCTTTGTACAGCTGAAAACTGAAACTCACACTAGTTGGAAATCATCTACTTAAATTAAAAAACTAGGCAGCAGTTCATGCAGTGTTGCACATCTAACTATACATATAAATCACTAAGGGTGTGTTATCACAAAATATCAATCGAACTGGAGACTTACAATAACACTCTCAGCGGAGGGATTGAGCCCTTCTTTTTTGCTCGTCTGGCATGCCTGGAATTTTAGCTGCAGACTTACCGCACCTTTCTGCAACATGGGAAGAACACATGATCAAAATATAAGAAGCACAAAGTCTATACAAGATTAAAAACTAATTAGTCTTACTATTGTGCTCAGGTGCCCAACCAAAGCACGAGATCTAGTTCAGTTTGTTAAGCATTGTGCGGCACAGTTTCTCTTATTTTTTCAGCGTTCATCTACAAAAGGAGACTAGTGACACAGGTGTGCAAATAGGAATTTTGAATGTGCTATGGTATCAGTCTTCACAAACCATACCGTAATCGTTGGATCAAACCAGTGGTCGAGAAGATCTATCTAGTGTTGGTCAGTCATAGTGTGTTAGATATGAGTCATTCTTTGAATATCCTTGTTTGCCTTACCATCAAAGTATTTAATCTTTAGCCTATGGTGCTGCTGGCGCAAAGAACAGGAGAACATGTCCATGAGAACATACTCTACATCCTCATTATCCTGATCGAAGTTGAATTTTGTCAGTCGGTAAGACTGGAACATTTGATGTGTTATGTAACTTAGAATAGAACCAAGAGCAATCTTGAATGCATGGGACAGAGCACCATGACTTACATGTAACTTCTGTAGTAATGAATTGTAATGGTCAGAGGTCTGTTGGTGGAGCTTGAACGATGTGAAGATGGGAATATCATTCCTGACAAAAATGCCTATTTCGGATGCTAGAAAAACATATTTTTTTGGATCTTCTGGCCTTCGCTTTCCAGGCACAATAGAATTGATGCAATATCTAGATTGTGTTCCAAAAATTTTAGCTTCAAGATTTTTTCCTACCGTTGGCCCCCTTTTCTTAAATCTTCGTGTAGCTGCCAATTCAACCGTTACATCAAGCTTGCATGGTATATATAAGGAAGCATGCATCGATAATTCTTGGAACACATACCTTGTTTGGCACCGGGCTGATCAACAGGTTGGTGATCATCGCTAGCTTGTTGGTGTTATGCTAGTAGTGTTAGGCAAGTAGAGGTCAAAACTGGTTCGACGGTCAATTGTTGCTGGGTATCTGGATTGGCAATTGGTGATTGTGGAATGTGTGGGATGGTGTTTGCTGTGTCTACTTCTGTTGGAACCTATGGTGTGCCACCAAGACGACACTTTTTAGCCGTATGTGAGTTTCCTGATATTCGTTTATTGTATTTCCTGGCGTGTGTTTGTGTTCCACTGGTAGCATTAGCAGGACGACATATCAATGCCTTGCGTTTGGTATGTGAACGTGTCTTACATGAACCAGCTGATTCCTGACACACATAAACAATAATTCAATCTGTTATAGTTCTATATGTAATGAGACGCAGATGGAACCGAAGAATAGTAAGGCAAAATGTGATGTATATATATGATGCATGAACTACGCAGAGGGCATTGCAAAATATTTGGTGGCATATAGGTACAAAACATGGAAGATGCAACAAATATCACAATTAAAAAATAGAGCAAGAACCTTGGGGGCAGATAAGAGGGCGGACTAGCAGGGAGGTCCTTGATGGGTCCAACTTCCTGAGTCAGGTCTCCCTCAAAATATTGTTCATCAACAGAAACCAATGCTGAATTAGACACTTGTCGATCATAGTTTTTCTCCCTGCTGGTATATCGAAGGGTCTTAGGTGAACCAGCTGATTCCTGACACACATAAGCAATACGTTAATTTATCAAAGTCCTATGTAAAATGAGATGCGGATAGAACATAAGAACAATAAGGCAAGATATGCTGAACATATATGGTGCATGAACTAAGAAGATGACATTGCACAACTGTTGGGGATATACTTTCTGGGTATCCTCATAGTTCCTCACTGACCAGGGTGGCCCACTTCGGGTTAGAGCTTTGCTTCACGGGCGGCCCAGTCAGGGAGAAAGACGGAGTCCAATCCGGCTACGGGAAGGCCCAGAAGACTTACCGACTTAGGCCCATAGTGTTACTTGTAGTTCAAGATACACTCTATAACCGACTCTTAGTTGTAGCCGGATAGACCTCTCTTGTAAACCCTAGGCCAGATATCTATATAAGCCGTCCTAGGGAGAGCCTTTAGGGCACCCTCAATAGTCTACAATCTCAACTCGCACAGGCGAAACCCTTGTAACCCATATTTCGGCTCTGCCGTATTACTGGATTGCTAGCAGGAGTAGGATTCGTCCAAAGCCGGCGGATTCAAACCTGGGTAAACTTGTGTGCTCACCGTCCCGGAATACCGTACGTCTCACACCCCTCTCTTCCGCACGCCTCAAGGACCTCCTCATGGCGTACTTGTCATCAATCGGACGACAGTTGGCGCCCACCGTGGGGCAAGTGAGCTTCGGATCTGCGTTCCGAGCGGAATCTGCAAGAATCGGAATCGGCGAGACTATCGCTGTCGGTCGCATCCTCTACGCGAGCAACGTCCCTCTCATCATTCTCGACGAGACTTGGATTCCGGCTAAGGAGGCTGTGACTGCCTACACAATCATGTCTTTTGGCGAGATCGATGTTTACATCGGTTTCGCTGAAACTGCCCCACCCACCCTAGCGGTGATGATAGAGGCAGAAGAATCTTCTGGGTCCCCTTTGTCCGCGGAGGTGGCAGAGTTCCGGAATCTCAGAAAACCCTAAACCCACCCAGCCCGCACCAGTTGCGGAGATAGTGGAGAAATCTGAGCCTGAGGAAGACCTAGCGGTTCAAGCCAAATCTGGAGTGGATCTCCCTGGAGGAGCCGGATCCCAGATCAACCCACCCGTGGAAGTTGAAATCCAGGAGGAGCATATCAATGATACTGATTCCGCCTCTGATGATGCCGTGACAGACAGACCTTTCCTAAGGTACACACTACGACGTATGATAATGCAAGATGCAAGCGTAGATGCAATTCTTGAGACCATCAAAAGTTTCGACATGGCTGATCGCGAAAGCCGCAGGTACCTCAGGAAGCACGCGTCGCACTTCATCGGGTACGTGGGATCCGGATCCGGCTCTGCCGATGCTGGAGAAAACACCGACTCTGTGCTGGAGGCAATCGGAACAAACGCCGACATACCCGCATCCTTGGATGAATCGATGACATCAGCAGATTTCTGAAAATTCTCCGTGCAATATGAAGAGGAGTACAACTCCAAGGCTGCAGAAGAAGGAGAAGCCATGGATGAAGGATCCGGGGAACACTCTCCCAAAGCGCAGGATGACATGGACGTCGGAGATAATCCCGAGGTCGGATGTCGAAATCTTGATCAGAGCTTGACTCCGGGAAACGGACCCAAAGCCGTCTTTGCTACCGGCACGGCCAAGAAGGCAAAGAAGAAGAACAATAAAAACAAGACCCCGGCAAAAGACCCTCTAGCAGAGGAGGTGATTGCCGAGGAATACGAAGAAGACTCGGATGGAGCACTTATCCTAGAAGAGCCAAAAAAAAGAATCGGTGGATGGACACGTGATCACCGAAGGTGCGCGTAAACTCATCAATACTGCATTAACCACACCTATCCCTACAGCTGCAGAACTTACTGCTGAAGAGCTAGACGAAAGGGCCCAAGCCCTAGAAGCGTGTCGTCAACAACTCTTGGATGAAGCCAAAAACATCGAGGAGGAGAAGAAACGCATGGCAACTAAGGATTACATGTCTCGGTTGCATCAGAAGACACGGAAGTGTCACACCAATGACGACGAATTCCCACATATCCGTGTCGTCCTTTTCGGAGATGAGATGGGTAAGCCACGGAAAGTTAGCAAAGGAGATTGGGTATACCCAACCCCAGTACAGAATACCGTGGCAGCTCGAGAAATTCTATCGGCTAATCCAGGACCAGAGGAGATCCGTTTGGGTATCAAACTACTCAACAAGGGACTAGAGAAGCAAAAGGTCGCCCTGTCCGGAAGTCAAAAACTGGTCTCGGATTCCGACCAATGTCGCACAGATCCGGCATGGGCTAACGTAAGACCCCACCGCGTTCCAGAGCAGCGTTATCGCCCCGAACGACGGGAGGACAATTATTCGAGAACCGGATCGTCAGGACAGCATCGCAGGACTACAGCGGCCCGAGTAGCGTCGCACCGCGGTAGAAAGAGGCCATCGCTGCTCTGAATCCGAGGAATCCTCCCCGACGAGAATCTAACGATCGAAGGGGAGAAGATAAAGAGAAACGTCGGGAGGAGGATTGTCAAAAAATGCCACCTCCTAGACATGCAAGCCGTCCGGCTGAGCCCCACCATGGTGGGAACGACGGACGAAGAAACGACAGAAACCATGCCGGGACAAGCCGGCAGGGGGCTCGTCATAGTCAAGACCCTCCCCGGAATCGGAATAATGACGTTGCGGCCGGAGGCCGGTGATCAGCCGGAAACTATCTAGCTGCCCCACCCTCTCCACCACACAGTCATCACAACGTCTCCCAAGGAGGGCAAGAAGGACGACATGGCGGAGGAGGTGGTGGCAGAAGCCGAAGTCCGGCTCCAAGGCACCGCAGCCACAGTCGACATTCGGGACGATCTTTATCCCCAAACGACGCAAGGCATAGGATCAACTCCAACATAGAGGCTCGGCGCTACGAAAACGATGATATCTACGTGGGTCCAAAGTGCTTCGGACCATGCACCAGAGCTACAAAATTCCCGGAAGGATTTGCTATCTCAAGACACATCCAAGCCTACGATGGCATTGCTAGGCTAGATACCTGGCTACAGGATTTCTTCCAAGCTTGCTGCATCGCTAAAGGCGGAAACAACCTGGTCGCAACCCGATATCTCCCACTTATGTTGCGGAAGACGGCACGATCATGGCTCAATGAACTTCCGGAGAACACCATCCATAACTTGTATGACATGCAAAGTGCGTTCTTTTAGAATTTCGAAGGCACATATTGGAGGCCCTGTACGGTCAGAGACCTACAGCGTTGCACCCAGAAAGCCAGAGAAACTTGCCGGGACTATCTCAGATGATGGATCGATACCAAGAACTCCTGTGAAGGAGTAAATGATCAAACTGCGATTGAAGCTTTCATTGCAGGTCTCCCAATTGGTCTACTGCGCCATCGCTTGAAGTGTGACAAGGTCACTGATTTGGGAGAGATGATAGAAATAGTGAGCAAGTATGCAGATGCTGACGATGATGCAGAGGGATTGCTCAATGCCCTAGCTGTGCCTCAGTCGGCAAAACAACCAAAGCAACAAGTTCAAAAGCGCAAAAATACCTCGGAGGAAAAACCCAATGTGGAAACGGTAGTGGTCACTGCTACTTTCGGGTCTAGAGGATGAGGAGGACGCAGCGGAGGCCGCGGGCATGGGCGTGGAACTTCAAGAGTCCAGGCTAGAGGAGACCAGCAACCATGCAAAACCTACTCTTGGGCCGACATTGCCAATAACCCATGTGTGCATCACCTAGATGCCAATGGGGGCTCGTCCCACACCAACGCCGAATGTCGTTTCAATGACGACATCAAAAGAGATGATACCGCGGGCTACAAAGCTAAGCGGAAGAAGGGAAAGAAGAATCCCGAAAAAGACAAAGAGACCAAGGAATATTCCGACATGGAGGAAGCTGATGCTTCAAATCCCAAGCCGGAAGGGAAGAAAACTTTTCCCACAAAGAAGGACACTTATGTCACTTTCCTCGGATCTCAACCAGCAAAGGTCAAAAAAGCTATTCTACATGAGCTCAATGCAACAGTTCCGGCTGTCCCCCAGTATCTGGACTGGTCGGAAGTGGCAATCACATTTGACCGCGATGATCATCCGCCTAAGTTACATAGGCGAGGAAAATACGCTTTAGTCGTCAATCCACTGATTGATGGTTATGGTTTCTCCAAGACTCTCATGGACGGTGGTAGTAGCATCAATATTCTCTACGTCGAAACGCTACGCCGGATGAAGATCTCGGAAACACAGCTGAACCATAGCTCTGTGATCTTTCACGGAGTTATCCCAGGAAGACAAGCTAATTCCCTGGGAGAAATCACTTTGGATGTTACCTTTGGAACTCCAAAGAACTATCGGACAGAGGCACTTTCCTTCGAAGTGGTCCCGTTCAAGAGCGCGTACCACGCTATATTCGGACGTACGGCTTACTAGGCTTTTATGGCTCATCCGTGTTACATTTACAATATGATGAAAATTCCAGGTCCCAACAGTGTGATCACCATCAGGGAAGACCCGAAGAAAGCGCGATGCGAGGATGGAAATGCCGCCTTTGCTGAAGCTGTGCTGCACGCCCAGGAGTACCAGGAGATCAAGAAGAGCATAGATCCGTCCGAGATGCCCGCAACGAAGAAGGAGGTGACAAAGCCAAATCCGGAGTTCGAAGCATCAGAAGAGACGAAGAAGACGCCGTTGAAGGATGATGACCCCTCCAAGGTGACCCAGATAGGCGTAGGCCTAGGTAGCGCATAGGAAAGCGCGCTTGTCAAGTTCCTCCAAGCAAATCAAGATATCTTCACATGGCAGCCATCTGACATGACCGAAGTACCTAGGGAACTTGCCGAGCACTCTCTAAATGTAAACCCAAACGCTAAACCTGTCAAACAGTCCCTACGATGATTTGGCGATGAAAAGCGTAAGGCAATAGCTAAGGAACTAGCACGACTCGAGTTAGCCAGATTCATAGAAGAGGTCATCCATACTGAGTGGTCGGCCAATCCTGTAATGGTCCCTAAAAAGGACACCACTGATTTAAGGATGTGTGTTGATTATACTGCCTTGAACAAGGCTTGTCCAAAAGATCCATTCGCTCTGCCTAGAATTGATCAAGTTATCGATTCTACGGCAGGCTCGGAGCTCCTCTGTTTTCTCGACGCATATTCCGGTTATCACCAAATCTGGATGAAGGAATCTGACAAAGTCAAAACTTCATTCATAACCCCCTTCGGAACCTTCTGTTTTGTTATGATGCCCTTTGGGCTGAAGAATACAGGAGCTACGTACCAGCACACGATGCAGCGTTGCCTCCATGACCAACTCGGACGCAATGTACATGCATACGTGGATGATATTGCAGTAATGTCCAAAAAGAAGGAAACGTTGATTTCCTACTTGGAGGAAACATTTGCCAACCTACAAAAATATAACATCATGCTTAACCCAAAGAAGTGCTTCTTTGGAATACCAGCCAGAAAATTGTTAGGTTTCATCGTGTCTCAGAGAGGCATAGAGGTGAACCGAGAAAAAATTAAGGCTATACTCAATTTTTCTAGGCCAACTCGCCTGAAGGACGTACAAAGACTAACTGGTTGCATTGCTGCAGTCGATCGGTTTGTAAGCTGGCTAGGTGAAAGAGCCGCACCATTATACAAACTCCTGAAAAAGACCAAAGACTTTGTTTGGACTGATGAAGCTGAAGCTGCACTGCAAGACCTGAAGAAAGTACTCTCATCTGCTCCTATCCTTGCAGCGCCAGAACCTCAAGAACCGATGTTGCTTTATCTTGCTGCGACAAATAAGGTCGTTAGTATCGTCATGGTGGTGGAGAGACCAGAGGAAAATCAGGAGCACCTGGTGCAGCGTCCGACTTACTTTGTCAGTGAAGTCCTAACAAAGTCAAAACAACGGTATACGCATTATCAAAAGTTGGCTTACGGTGTTTTTCTAGCATCTCGTAAGTTGCAACACTACTTTCAGGAGCATCCAATTACCGTGGTGAGCACAGCTCCCATGAGAGATATAATCAAAAAGTGGCATACGGAATGGCGTCGCCAAATGGGGCATAGAGCTTTCAGCTTTTGACATTGAGTATAAACCTCGGATAGCAATCAAATCCCAGATCCTTGCTGACTTTGTCGCTGATTGGACAGAGACGAAGGAGAACATGATCCTCCATGAGTCAGAATATTGGACCCTCTTCTTCGATGGGTCTAAGGCTCGCGGGAGCTCGAGGCCTGGCGTGGTGCTCAAGTCACCCCAAGGAGATAAACTTTTATACGTGTTGCAGATCCACTTCATAGCAATAAACAATATTGCCGAGTATGAAGCACTGCTGCATGGAATCCAGATTGCTAAGGATATTGGCATCCGACGTTTGATGTGTTACGGAGATTCGGATCTTGTTGCTCAACAAGTGTCGGATATTTGTAATGCAAATAAGCACATGGCAGCATATAAAGCTGTCGTGGATGATCTATCTAAATCATTCGAAGGATTTGAAGTTCAACATATTCCTCGAGCAGAAAATGAGGAAGCAGACGCACTATCTCGGATAGGTTCGGTTCAGAAAGATGTCCCGGATGGCGCTTTTTTAGAGCACCTTAAAGTTCCCTCAATAAAGGGAGTAGATGAGGAATATCCGACCAAATCCGACTCACCTTTGATAGCAGTTCTAGCTGTGATTCCCAGCTGGACTCAACCCTACCTCGATTATTTGGTAGATGGAAAATTACCCGAAGACGAGGTGCTGAGCCGGCAGATTATCCGACGAGCAAAAGCCTATACTATTGTTAAAGGTGAGATCTATAAGCGGAGTGTTTCTGGGGTTTTTCAGCGCTGTGTATCTCCAGAAGAAGGAGTGGAAATCTTAAGGGAAATCCACAAAGGCGGGTGTGGTCACCACGCTGCAGCCAAATCTTTAGTGGCAAAAGCCTTTAGACACGGATTTTTCTGGCTTACAGCTCAGGAAGATGCCGAACGATTAGTCAAGACGTGCAAAGGCTGCCAAAAGTACGCCAAACAAGCTCATGTTCCGGCTGATCGATTCGAACAATACCTATAACATGGCCCTTTGCGGTCTGGGGGCTTGATATGGTAGGACCTTTTAAACGAGCTCCAAGTGGATTTACTCACCTCTTAGTGATGGTGGATAAATTCACCAAATGGATCGAGGCTAAAACTGTCATTAGTTGCGATGGAGCAACAACCAAAAGATTTGTCGAGGATGTTATAATCCGGTATGGTTATCCACATAGTATTATCACAGACAACAGGAGTAACTTCTCTATGGGAGAATTGGCCAAATTCTGCAACGAGCAAAATATCCGGCTTGACATTGCGTCAGTCGCACATCCACATGCTAATGGACAAGTCGAAAGAGCAAATGGTTTAATCCTACAAGGCCTAAAACCGAGACTCGAAGCACCACTACGACGTGCTGTGGGGGTTTGGGCAGAGGAATTACCCTTTGTAATATGGAGTTTACGAATGACTCCAAACAGGTCAACTGGATACACACCTTTCTTCTTGGTCTATGGTGCAGAAGCAGTTCTTCCTAGTGATTTGATTCACACCTCTCCTAGAGTGGCCGCGTATATTGAAGAGGATGCCGAGATTTCTCGACAAAATGATCTCGACTTAGTCGAAGAAGTTCACGCCATTGCTGAAATGAGATCTACAGCCTATCAGCAGAAGTTACGCAAGTATCATAGCCAGAGAGTCAGAAAGAGATCCTTCAATAAAGGTGATTTGGTTCTCCGGCTTGTGCAACAAAGAAAGCACAAACTTTCCCCAGTATGGGAAGGGCCCTTTTTAGTTAGTCGAGTATTGCACAATGGATCATACTACTTAACTAACATGAGGCCAGTCAAAGAAAGACCTGCTACTAAGAAGAGAAAGAGAGCTGGAGGCAGTACAAATCCGGATGAGTTAGGCAGACCGTGGAATATTGCTCAGCTACGTCCCTTTTATTCTTAGTTTATCCTTCTTTGTAAACATATATATGTACATGTTCTGTGAGAAATAAAAGTTTTGATTGCCTCAATTTTTTCTGAGAAGTTTTTACCATCTTATTTCCGAATGATCATGTCATAGTCAAACATCCCAGAATGCTTGAAAGTACTTTATGCTCATGTTCGTTCTGGTTTAGATTTCCGATTCTAAAACTGCTACCCTCGGGTATAACTCTAAATTTTCTAGTCTTTACTTTGGTTATTTGCCTGATTGCTGGATGCGGGCATTTTCCGAGTAGTGAATTGTTGGTACTGGAAGCCGGCTTTGTTTCCGAGTTTAAACTAGTTTAGCGATTGAGCTCCGTTGCTCGGCAAAGTTTCCAGCAGAAGGTTTAGCCGGCTCACGAAAGGGACGAGGCGGAAAGCCAGATAAACGATAAGTATGAGCGAAAAAATACAAGTGCTTATGTAAACATTTCAGGCACACAAAATTAAAGCCAAAAAGTGCTGAATAGATCAAAAGCTTAGCACTAGCAAAATCGTAGTACTTTACATTTACAGACGCATCATGTTTTTTCAGGATAATACAAATATTTCTGGCAATTTATGATGCAGGAGGAGATGAAGGAGCTGCCGGCTCGCTGGATACGCCACCTCGATATTGTTCCGAGATGTCCACATCCGAGGTGGTGCGTTCATCGTCGGAAACTTCTGCTGATTCTTCTAGAGGAGGAGGCGGAGTGTCCACGCGGGTGAAGAAGGGGTTCTCGTAGCTAGTCAGGTCAGCCACGTGACACCCATATCCGACGCAGGAGTGCATGATGGCTTGAAGGTCCTACTCCTGGCCGTCTTCATCTACTTTGCAGTACCCTCTGGTCACTTGCCATATTTTCATGTTTCCATGGTGGCTCATGACCATGGTGAGAGCGTTATGCGCAGCAGTCCGCGCGTAGGACATGCTCCAATCCTGAACAAGTTGCGGCATCTCCTTTGCCGTGTCCCGCACCGGAAAATCCGACATGCTAGGCATGTTCGGAATCTTGAGAGCTTCGCCGATGTCCTCAAGGGATTGGCGGAACTCATGAAGCAGGTCACCCAACTTGGGTAAGCCGGTGGGTATGGGGCTTGGTGGAGGAAGAGTCCGACAAGTTTAGAGGACCTATACACAAAACAAGTTAAGAAAAATCCGACATTGATAGAAGTCGAAGAAAGTGGAAAAGTCAGACAGATGGAACGTACCGAAAATGACGTCGTCGATTTTCGTCTTCTCTTCCCGAAGACTCTAGAGTTCAGCCCGGAGCGCCTGGGACATGTCCCTCTCTCTGCTAAGTGCATTCTTGAGGTCCGAGATTGTTTTAACTTGAGCAGCGATCTTGCGATCACACTCTTCAGTAGCCATGGAGGAGGACTCAAGGACTTGAGCAATGCTCTTTTCATGATTTGCCTTGAGCTGGTCCAGCTCTTGGCGAAGCTCCTTGTTCTCCACCACCAAGGTCTTGAGGTTCTTGGCCTCTTCAATCATGGCGCAGGATTGTTTCACCAGCGCTGTAAGTTAAAAAGAACAACAGTTCAGGAAAAATTCGACATTAAAAATACAAAGACAAGGTTTGAGTCTCGGAAAGTTAACCTTCGGCCTCATCCTTGGCAACTTTAAGTTCAGCATTATTAAGTCGGAGAGCCTTGATCTCTCTCCGCTTATCGCAGACATTCTTCAATAAATCCTGATTATAGGAACATACTTTCTGTAAGTCAGAATACCCAAAGTCAGAAAGCTACTAAAGGCTCGGGCTAATATTTTTGCTAATATCAGCACGAGCCTTGGGGGCTACACTAGTTCATTCTTTGGCATCCTAATGAAGCATAAACCCGGATTGTTTATCCTACTTCATGCTTGGGGGCTAGAGGATATGATATAAAATAAAGGAAAAACAAGAGTTGGAATTCCGACTTACATATTGTTCGCGAGTGAGTTTATCCAAACTCGCGTTCACTTCAACGGCAACCTTCTCGGTGAGAGTCAGAGGAATCACTGGGGCTGTTGGAAGCTCACCAGTCCTAATCCTCTTGTCACGAAGGCGCACCTGGGCGAGAAGGTCGGAGAACTTGACGTCCTCTTCCTCTTGCGCTTCTTCTTCGGCAGATAAGTTTCTTTTCTCCAGGCATTGCCTGGCGAGCCGCTGGATTTCTTCAGCAGATTTTCGGGACAGGCCAAACTTGGCAAGTCCCGGATTGCTGATAAGGTTTTCGACGAACGTTTCTACCGAGGGATCATTACCCAAAGAGGGTTCACCCTTATCTAAATCTGACTCACCCATGGTGACGTCAGTTTGCGACTCAAGGTTCGCAGGCTCCGTTGAAGGAGCTGGATCTTCTGCGGCATCTGGAGAGATCACCGGTGTTGCAGAGGGTTGAGGGGCAGGAGTCGGAGGAGCCACGGCAGGGAAAGCAATGGTAAGCTTCGTTTGTCGCAGGGGCTTTGAAGATGTTCCCTTCCCCTTTCCCTTGATGAGCAGTTTTGCTCTGAGAATGTAGTAAAGTCGGAAAGATTACATCTCGGAAAGAAATTCGAGTAAAGTACAAAGGCGGAAGTTGTGATTGAAAGTTACCTCTTCACGACAGGCACCTCCTTTGTGCCAACAACCACTGTCGGAGCTTTGCGCTTCTTGAGCGCAAGGTCCGGCAATGGGACCACCTCTGTCTCCTGAGAAAACTTAGGAGGATATCCTTCGAGCGGAGCAAGTTCCGACTCGGGGAGGTCAGAAAGCTGAAAAGAAGAAAACATATCAGTATTGCAATATAACTCGAAGATTGAATCACATAAAAAGGTGCACTGATGGAAGCTTACCGGCACTACGAGGTTATCCGCCGTATGCATATCCAGAGAAACCTCCGGGATTCTCCTCTCGATCCGCTCCCTAATCAGCCACTTGATGTCGTGGTGGTGTCACGGCAGTGCCATGGATAGGCTAAAGGTGGGGACTAATACACGCTAGGGGAATCCAGTGAGGGATAGTGAAGTGATTCTCCACACTGAAGTTTGTATTGCTTTCCTTTCCAGATTACAAGCGCTCCTAGAGCTGTATTGGCGAGAGGAGGAAGAAGGAGCTCTCTTACTCTCACCCACAGTTCACACCTAAAACCTTAGCCAAATCAGTATAGAAGAAAACCCAACCCCCTTATATAGAGGTGGTTTGGTCTCTGCCTAGGGCATACGTGGAGGCATATTCCTAAGAATATGCCTCCTCTCAAAGTGGTAACCCGACCGGGGTGCTTTTCCCCCGCGTCACACATGCTTTAGCTACGTGAGCCTCTGCGGCGCCCGCGTCAGCCGACACGGTCATCGTCACCCTTGTCGGCCATGATCTGATGGTCCTGCCCTTGCCTGCTTCGCTCATGCAGTGTGTACCGGGCTTTCTTTTTGACCAGCGAGATTCCTTCCTTCTCCCAGAAGCTAAACGGGACCCGGATCATGGTAGATCCGGCTATACCTATTCCTGCATACAAGTTAGACAAGCACTTCCGACTTACTCCTTAAGTCGGCTGAGATAATGTTAGGCGACCCCCTGGTCCGGGTTACTCCGTAATCCGGCCTGCCTTGAGGTGACCCGGCCAGCATCCGCTTTGACCCTGCCGAACCTCGGCCAACTCGGCCTTTATACCCCGGAGTGACCCTACCCGGGGGTATCCTCCCAACATTAGTCCCCGAAGCTGGTGCGGTCTTAGCTACCTTGGCCGCTAAGGCCACATTAGGTTCATTTATATTCGAGGCTTGGACATTATTTCCGGGTTAGCTCTTTATCTCGGATTATATGGATTTACGTTCCCATTGCACGTTCCAAGTATTCACTTGCCGGCCGGGTTACCATTTTGGGAGGAGATATCCAAGAAGCCCACAGCCTTGGCCAACCAGGTTAACAAGAGGTTCACGGAACTGAAGAAACTCGGATTGCGCAACGAGGATGCTATGATCACGTTCGTGCGCAACCGAATCTCTCCCCTCCAGAAGCGCACCCACAAGGTGTGCCACATGAGTTTCGGCTGCGACCCCAATCGGACCTCCTCCTTTGAGCTGAGCAACACGGAGATTTTTCGCCGGGTTAAGGCTCTCTTCACCACCCACAAAGATTTCTCTACTGAATGGACGTGGGGAATTGAGCACTTTTGTCGTGTGAGCTCCCTCCATGTAAGCTTCAGGCAAACTTACTTCGGATTAAATATATGTTGGTTTTTGTTGTATCTTTGACTCTGTTCTTCATTCCTTTTCTCAGCTATTCCTTCAGCAAACCCTTGAGGACAGCACGGATCTGACCCTTAAGTGGGTGCCGGACCGGGAAACCCCGGATAAGGAGGAGCCGGACCAGGAGATGTTTCTCCCTATGACCGACGCTACAAAACGACCCAGCGGTAAATTCTCTTCTCTTAGAGACTGGCCCGATGATGAGGATGACTCGGATGTCGATGTGATTGAACATGTTGAGGTTGTCCCTCTTTCTTTTGCCTTTCCAGCATCAGCTAACCCTGGTGGGCATATCCACGAGGATCCTCCGCTTGCTATGGGCGAACCGGTTCCGGTGGCGCCGAAGAAGAGGCGCGGAGCCGCACCAAGTTCCTCCTTCGGACCTTCTCAGCCCGCAAAAAGGCGAAAGATGGCCGGAGACAAAACTGCCTCCAGGCCGGCAGGCAAAGCCCTGGCACGAAGGGCTCGGAAACCCAAGGAGGCCCAAACCTCGGATGCGTAAGTCATTTTTCTTTCTGTAACCCCCTTTTCCTTGCATTGTTGTAATTTCTCTTCTAACATTATTCTCTTCTGTAGGGCTCCGGTGGAGGTCCCTCAGAGCGGATCTAGCATCTCTTCACCGCTCTGATCTAGCCCTTCTCCCCCTCGTGACGACGAGTCACGTCCGCTGAAACCCTATTCCGAGAGGTTACATGGCTGCTCCGGGTTCCGCACTAACTCGTCGAGAGGAGTGCAACCTCGGAGCGGGAGAGACCGGCCCAGCCGAGGTGACGGCATCCACAACTTCGGCATCGCCGCAACCAGCAGCCACCGAGACTACCTCGACACCAGCACCGGCCCCAGCACCAGCAACAGTTCCAGTACCAGTGACCGAACCAGCACCAGTACCCGTTCCGGCACCAAGAAAATCAACAACCGCTCCAAGTCCAGCTATAAGAGCTCCAGCGCCAAGTTCTTCTGCCTCGTCCGAGTCATCTCAACCTCGGCGAGGAACTATCAACAGCTCTAAGGGAAATCACTGCGATTACTTCTTCCCGACAAGCCAAGGGCAAAAAGGCTCCGGATGCTACCAAGTCACCATTAAATCGAGGCTGGGCGAACCCTAGCGTCAATGCTTCCCAAGAAAGCTCTAGCAGCGAAGGATGCCCTGCCGAGTCAAGCGATCTTGCAACATATGGTTACGCATACTAGCCCAGCCCTTGCCTTAGTTGAGAGGAAAGAAAGCGCATCACGAAGGGCTTAGTGGCACCCATATTCCCACCGGTGGCGGTACCCTCCGAGCCTGATTGAGTTCGTCATGAATGGAACAAGGCGGAGTTAAATCCCTAACGATCTCCGGAAAAGTTTGGCCCGCAGAATTTTCCGCCCAAATGAACACAACCGCTAAGGCAATTAACCTCATGATGCGGATGATGGAGGTATGTCGCTTCTCCTTTACATGCTGTAGATAATAACCATTAGTCCCGAGCCTCGGTGGAGTAACTTGTTACTCGGCGAATGCTCGATTAGAAAACTAACGTAGCTCTATGAGAACTTTAAATATCTGACACCTAGAGCAGGTTAAGTTCCACTTGGCGGATCTTGCACACTCGAATATGCACACACCTAGAGCGGGTTAAGTTCCACTTGGCCCGGATCTTGTACACTCGAATATGCACACAGCTAGAGCTGGGTTAAGTTCCACTTGGCCCGGATCTTGTACACTTGAATATGCACACACCTAGAGTGGGTTAAGTTCCACTTGGCACGGATCTTGTACACTTGAATATGCACACACCTAGAGCGGGTTAAGTTCCACTTTGGCGGATCTTGTACCTCGAATATGCACACACCTAGAGCCGGGTTAAGTTCCACTTGGCCCGGATCTTATACACCGAATATGCACACACCGAGGCGGGTTAAGTTCCACAGCGGATCTTGTACACTTCGAATATGCACACACCCAGAGCCGGGTTAAGTTCCACCTTGCCCGGATCTTGTACACTTCGAATATGCACCAAGCTAATTTATGCTTCTATACTTTTTTCAGGTAACCACCAATCGCCAGAGTGCGGAATTACAACGCCTGCTGGATACCCACAAGATGCTACGCACAAAACACGTTGCACTTATCGCGGAACATGAAAAAAGGGGTAAGTTTCTCCCTTAGGGCTTTTCTGTTTTTCTTCATCTTCTTCTGCCGAACTAATCTCATCATTCGGTTTCTGCAGCTGGGGTGGAGGCTGAGAACAAGATCATGCAGAAGAACTTGGAGCAAATCAAAGGTATGTCCTTTTTGTCCCACCTTGTAGTGTTTTCCATTTCCTTTTCTCCTTGGCTCGGCAAACATTCATTCCTTGGCTCTACCGGGTCAACATACTATTTCAGCATCCCTTGAGGATAGTGTGCCCGTGCCTGATATGATGTTGCATTTTCTCGAACAAGCAGGGCAGCATCAAGCCGAGCTGAAGAAAAAAGATGATGAACTCGCTCTCCTCCGGACCAAGGACAATGAGATTGCCAGGCTCAAGGCTGAGATGGAGAAGATGAAGGCCTAGCACCAAACCGAGCCCCAAAAGGTTGGCCAGAACTTCGCAGAAGAGCGCGAGCGCCTTACTCTCCAGATCTCCAAGGACCAGGACCTACTCAAAGAACCCGACATCCAGCTTGGATCGGCAAACGCTGAGCTTGAGCAACTTCGCAAGAGACGTGATGACTGCATCAAGGAGTTGACCCGGATCCTCAGCCATATATCACGTAAGTTCCTTCCGACATACTTTTCCGGGTTGCTTCATATGTCTTTTCTTTACCTTCTTCCCTTGTCTTGCTTCTAGGCAAATTTCACGAGCATCACTATTGCAAGCACAGTTGTAGATTTTTGGCCGGCGAGGGTACTCCTGCCGCTCCTGCTGGTGAGGAGGTTCCTTACGACATGGAGGACCTGTTGGTCAGCTTGTCATCTCGCGTCGAACTCATCAAGAATTATGGCAAGGATATCCTTGATGCTGCAGTTCACATCTTCAACATGTTCTGGCCCGGAGAAGATAGCCCGGAGACCACCGCGATTCTCGTCGAGAAGCTAATGGAGACTGAGACCCAGCTCGATCTCTGGAGAGTCCTTTGGGCGTCTGCGGTGATACTATCCTTCACCACATACTCACATAGTATGAGAAGATCGACCTCAGCCTCCTTACGCGGTGCCGGATCCAGATGGACTAATGACCCGGAGTGGGTAGCTCGGCGCCAGGGCTTGCGCCTCTGACCTCATCGAATATTCTCCTATCCATGAATGGGTTGAAGGACCGAGCTTCCTGGAATCTGCTAGGGACGAGAACGCTGAGAACGCTGAAGACGGGTCGGATGAGGACGAAGAAGGCAATGCCTCAGATATTGAAGACAACAAAGACGATGCCGAACTTCCTCCTCCTGCTGCTCCTTTGGTTAAAAAACTTGAAAATTTATCAGATCCTCGGTATGTCGGGCGGAACTATATCCTGTGTATATGTGATATTTTGCTACTAAGTTCTTATGCCGGGTTAACTTGGGCGTTGTCCCCGAGTTTCTTTTTCTTGTTCGTCCAATCTTTTGGCTCGGATCGTGTCTACCTTGATTCGGTTTTATGACTTACGAATCCGAGCTTCAAAAATTGTCTTAACAATACTAAGAAACTTTCAGACTTAGCTCAAAAATAAAGCTGCATAATAACTTGAAAATAAATACAGGGTTAGTCCGAAAAACAAACGTTAGCTCGAATAAATTCGTTTCCTTAGTCGCTTTTCATGTGCTATGCAATTCCAAACTTGTTCTCTTGCTTGCCATGAAGCCAATTCTTGTTGGACAGCAGCAAGTCGAAGAGTTGGGTTTTTGGTGCTCACACATTACTAATCCGAGTTAAGTAGAACAACTTATTCCAGCTAACGCACAAGAGACAACAACAAAAATTATTAAGCGGGTCCCAGTTCTTGCTCGAGGTGCTAATATTTCATTGATAAGCTCATTGCCGACATACATACCGACATATGAGGCGACTCGGATACATACCCTTCTTAGCTAAGTGTAGAAAGGGGCCAGTAGTGCTACATTCATGGTCGCTTAGATTCTTCTCTGGACCTGTCCGCCTTGTTCTTTTCCTGTGGCTTTGCATCTATAAGATAATAAGAATCATTGTACAATGCTTTGCTCACGATGAATGGCTCTTCCCATGGGGGGATAATTTATGCATGCCGGTAGTACGTTGTACCAACGAAGCACCAGATCGCCTTCGAAGACTCGGGGCACACTTTCCGACTATGGTAGCGTCGGAGATTTTGCGATATATGGCGGATCTGGACCCAGTGATTCTCTCGCTTCTTCCATGAGATCAACATCATTTTGCGGGCTTCTTGCACTTGGCTTGTGTATTAGGTGACCCTAGGCGAATCATGCTCTATGTCGGCTAGTAATACAGCTTCACCATATACGGAAAAAAGCGGCGTATATTTGTTGATCGATTCGGAGTTGTTCTTAAACTCCACGATTACCATTGGTAGTTCTTCTATCTAGCACCCGCTGATCTTTGCATGGCTCAATGAGCGAGGTTTTATCCGGATAATACTAATCCGTTAGATCTTTCCACTTGTCCGTTCGATGCGGGGTGAGCTACCGAGGCTCGTCAGTCGGATCTTCTTGTCCCGTGAAGCCGCAAATGCTCCTTCCGCAAAATTTGTGCCATTATCAGTTATGATACTGTGAGGATAACCGTATCTCAAGATAATGTTTTTGAGAAATGTTACGGCCGTAGCTCCATCACATTTTCTTATAGGCTTCACTTCAATCCATTTTGTAAACTTATCCACCATGACCAAAATGTGAGTCATGTTTCCCCTTGCTGGTTTGAGCAACCATATCCAAGCACCATACGGCAAATGGCCACATAATTGGTATGGTCTTGAGTTCCGACATCGGCATATGTGTCTTGGTAGCGTACCTCCGACAACCATTGCATTTTCTCACCAGATCTTCTGCTTGTTCTAAGGCACTTGGCCAGTAGAATCCATGCCAAAACACTTTTGCCACCAAGGCTCGGGATGAGGCATGATGCCCGCACTCTCCTTGGTGTATATCTCGGAGGATGTCGAGCCCTTCTTCCGGGTCAACGCATCGCTAGAGGACATTGGTTACACTCCGTTTGTACAGCTCGGAATTGATAATCGTGTATGCTTTCGCTCTCCTCACGAGTTTGCACAGCTAACACCTCCTCGATGGGTAACGTTCCATCCTTGAGGAATTGGAATATAGGTGCCCAAGCTGGTATTGCTCGTGCGAGAACACGTCCTCATCAATTTCCATCTGATCCACCGGCATAACCCGGTTGGATCATCTTTGAGTAGTCCCGGGTCCAGCGAGGTAGTCCCGGGTTTCTTGAGGCTGATCCCGGGTTTCTTGATCGATCCCGAGTTTCGCGACTACCTCCCATGTCAATGTCCATGGGCTCAGCTACGGATTCTGTATCTTCGGGACATAGATCGAGTCGGTTCTGAGGACGGCACGATAGATGGTTTTACGAGGTGTTCCAATGCTACACCCGGTGGAATTGCCTGTCGGGTTGATCCGAGCTTCGATAGCATGTCGGCAGCCTCGTTTTCCACCCGGGGTACATGGTGAAATTCGCATCCCTCAAAGTAACCAGATATCTTCTGCACATGAAATCTGTATAGTGCCATGTTTGGATCCAGGGCGTCCCACACTCCGGACACTTGCTGCACCACCAAATCCGAGTTGCCAAAGCATATGATCCGACGTATCCCAATCTCTTTTGCCACTTTGAGCCCATGCACAAGTGCTTCATACTCTGCGACATTGTTTGATGCCGCGAAATGAATCTGCAACACGTATTTTAGCTGGTCCTTCTTTGGCGAGGTAAGCACAACTCCGGCGCCTAGTCCGGTTTTTGTTTTTGACCCGTCAAAGTGCATCCTCCAGTAGTTCAGATCTGGTGGCGGTGGTTCGTATTGTACCTCGGCCCAATCTACAAAAAAGTCCGCCACAGCCTGAGACTTGATTGCTTCCCTTCTGTCATATTGTGGCGCATAAGGAGCTAGTTCAATTGCCCATTTTGCGATTCGACCACTTGCATCCTTGTTACCCATTATCTCGGATATGGGAGCCTCACATATTACTTTGATGGGGTGCTCCTCAAAGTAATGCTTTAACTTCTTTGCTGCCATATAGACACCATATGCCACCTTTTGAAAGTGTGGGTAGTTCTGTTTTGAGGCAGATAATACCTCGCTCAAGTAATACACTGGCCTCTGCACCGACTTACCGTCTTCATTGCGCTCTACTACAATCACTACACTTACAACTCGGTTGGTTGCGGCTATGTAGAGCAACATTGGCTCCTTTGATAGTGGTGAGGCTAACACTGGTGCAGTGGCCAACATCTTTTTTAGGTGGGAAAAGGCTTCATCAGCCTGTGGCGTCCAAACGAACTTATCCGACTTTTTCATGAGTTGGTAGAGAGGCAATGCCTTTTCTCCCAACCAACATACAAACCGACTCAACGATGCTAGGCACCCAGTGAACTTCTGGACATCGTTAAGACACTTCGGCAGCTCCATTCGTTAAGACACTTCGGCAGCTCCATTCTGGATTAACCTCGATACCTCAGCTGGAGACGAGAAATCTGAGTAATTTTCCGGCCGGAACACCGAAGGTACATTTTTCCGGGTTAAGCTTCATTCGGAACCTTCTCAAGTTCGCGAATATGCACTTTGATGTCGTCAAGGGCGTTTTGCTTTCCTTGGTCTTGATAACCACATCATCCACATATACTTGTACATTTTGACCTATTTGGTCGTGCAAACATTTTGCATACATCTTTGATGCGTTGCACTGCATTATGTAAACCAAAGCGGCATAGTGCGATAGCAATAAGCCCGTCTGGGGGTGATAAATGCGGTCTTTATTTGATCATCCGGATTCAGAGGTATCTGGTGGAAACCAGAATATGCATCAATGAATGACAACAGTTCACATCCCGCGGTTGAGTCTATGACCTGATCTATCCTCAGTAGTGGAAATGGATCTTTTGGACATGCCTTGTTTAGGTTCGTGTAATCGATACACATACGCCAAACTACTGCCACGTTCGGATCATCCTTCTTCTTTTCTACCAGCACCGGATTAGAGATCCAATCCGGATACAGTACTTCCATGATAAATCCTGCTCCTAGCAACCGAGCTATCTCGTCTCCAATGACTTTTCTCCTATCCTCGGCGAAGCGGCGGAGAGGTTGCTTCACCGGCCTTGCTCCGGGTCTTACGTTCAAAGAGTGCTTGACCAACTCCCTCAGAACACCTTGCAAATCCTGTGTGGACCAAGCAAAAATGTCTCGATTCTCACGGAGGAAGCTGACGAGCTCGCTTTCCTATTTATCAGTTAACCCAACACCAATTGTTACGGTGTGCTCTGGGAACATGTCATCAACTGGAACCTTCTTGGTATCTTTCGTGGCTTGGAAGGAGACAGATCCATGCGGGTTACTCAATGGCATATCTTCTTGCACGTGAGCCAAAGCTGCCACCTCTTGAATTTTCCTTTTCTCCTGCGTGATCACAAGCGATTCGGCTAAGTTAGACTCGGCTGAGGCACACTCAATGGAACGTCGGAAATCTCCTGCAATGGTAATCACTCCATTTGGCCCAGGCAACTTCATCTTCAGATAACTGATGTGGCAGCTTGCCATGAACTTGTTCAATGCTGGCCTTTCGAGTAATGCGTGATACACACTTTCCAAGTTCACCACCTCGAACTCTAGATCCTCAGTTCGTCAATTATCTCTCGTGCCGAACAATACGTCGACCCGGACTCTTCCTATGGGCTCACAAGAAATGCCTGGTACAATACCATGGAAAGTTGTCCTTGTAGCCTGGAGCATGTTCTCCGAGATTCCCAACTTGCGCATTGTATCCGCATACATAATATTGATGCTACTACCATTGTCAATCAGTACCTTGGAGAACCTCACATTAATGTTAGGCCCAATGAATGTTGGGTCTAGCACTAACGAATACGAGCCAGGGCTTGGCATAAGCTTGGGATGATCCTTTATGCTCCAGGTGATTTCCTGGTCCGACCAAGGCATGTACCTCGTCACTGCCGGCATCACTGCATTTACCTCCATATGCCTACGCTGCAGGCTTTTTCTGTCAGTTTCCTCAGTGGTGAACACGCAATAGCTCTGATGATGCTCCCTGTACTCATTTCTCCCCTCATTTCCGGGGTTCCTCTGATCCGGCTGATGTTGGTTTTCCACTTGATGCACCACATCCCTTCGCTCAATGTTTTCATATCTCGGTGGGGGGGGGGGGGGAGGCAACATTAGCTGTTGCGTGTTCGCTCCGGAGAGCAGTTGCTGCCGGGGTAACTCCTACCGAGGCTGATCATTCCGGGGTGCCTGAGCATTCCTCGAACCACCTTGTTCAATCTTGCGCATCCACTCACATTGCCTCGTCGTATGACCCGCTGGATTACTCGGGTTTGGTGTGTGAAACTTACACGGCTGGTCCAACATCGACTCATAGGTATACCTCGGGCGGTCTTTCTTTTCTTGCCACTGTCTCTTTTGCTCCGGCGTCCATGTTTTCTTGCCATCGTTTCTTGGAGTCCCTTGCCCTCCAATTTTCTGGTGCTGGTTGCTCCCTGCTCCGGGTTGATCTTGATTCACAGCCGCAACTTGTTGCGAACCGTAGCGATGATCCGGTATATCATCTCTTCTTTTTCCTCTGTAGTCATTCCTCTGAGATGACCCGGCTCCGTCCCTCTGATAGTATTCCTTGTTTGACTCGTTTGATGCGAGCCTAGGTTGAGCCGGATCACCCAAAGCATACGAATCGGCAATCCGGATCATCTCTGCCAACGTAATTGGCATTTTCCTTTGCAACTTCATCCACAGCTCGCTGCCATATCTGCACCCTTGCGCAAACCACGCTATGGCCTGTGACTCTATGACACCCTCACACGAGTTTCTCACGGTACACCACCGGGTCAAGAATACACGGTCTGTCTCATTGGGCCTTTGCTTGCACATTGCTAGGGTTTGCGGCCTATTTGGCCTCTGATATGTACTTGAGAAATTGCTGATAAACATTTCCTCAAAATCTATCCAGCAGTTGATGCTTCCGGGTGGTAAATTGTTCAACCATACTCTGGCCGGACCTTCCAACATCTGGGGTACGTATCGTACATCCCATCTCAAGTTGCCAGTGGCAATTTTCACAGCCGTAGCATAGTTTATCAGCCAATCCTCTGGCTTGGTACTGCCGTCATACGTCTTCGTGCCCCTGGGCAGCTGGAAGTTGGGTACCGGTGGCTCCTTCATGATCTGGGGTCCAAAGCACGCTGGACCCGGTGGACCTTGACATTCGATCTGTTCCGACCTGTACAGGTGATCCAGTTTCAACCTGGCGTCATCCAGCATCAAATCCCTGCTTCCCAATCTTGATCCTATCACATGATAGTCCGGTCTTGGGTACCCCGCGTTTACCATCTCTGAATCACCGTCGTTGTACCGGTTTTGCTCTTGTGGTGCACCTCTCTGTTGCATACCTCGGCCGACACTTTGCTCTTGCCTTGGTATATTCGGCTGCTGCGGTTGTCCTGCTCCTGCCGAGTTTCGCTGTTCGGCATTGCCGTTGGCAGCGTTCCCTTGACCGGCATTGCCTTGGTCACGGTTACCTCGGCTCACACTTTGTCGATCATCATTTTTCTGTGCTTCTTTTCCTTTTCCTGCCCGCGTCGGGTCGTACGGGATGATCTATTTGTTCCGTCTGGCCGAGGTTACTACCTCTTCTCTCCTTGGACCACCATGAGGAGACGATGCGGCTCCAGCGGATTTCTCCGGGTTACCCATCGCCGAATGGATGATTTTGGAAGCTCCAGCTCTCTCCGGGTTAGCTCTAAGTAGCTCTTTGTTCTGTCTGTTCGCGATCCGAACTAGCTCGTTAACCCTATCTTGTTGTCTTTGACGGGCTTCACCCGTCAGACCCTCTAACTCGGATGCAGCCGCATCCGCCGCTCTGAGGTTCTTTGCCGGGGTACTATACTATGGAAGCCCCACGGACAAACAGTTCTCTGACTCCTCAATCCTAGTATCACCTTCTCTATTCATCTCACTCATGAGATTTCTCCCTTTTACTTTTATCGTGTCAACTTTGTTTGCTTTTGCATATTCGCGCAGCGTCATGTTCAACGACTGCTGAGCCGCGGCTATTTTCTTTGCACCTTCTAGTATCTTTTGCCTAGTTTCCTCCAGCTCAGCCTTCTAGTATCTTTTCGCCTCTCTCAGCACATTTTCCGGCCTCTCTAGTGGAGGACCTCTAGCTTTCCTTGGTGCCTTAGGCGTTACTTCCGGATCTGGCACCGGATCCTTGTTTGCGCCCGCACCAGGCCCGGTCATCATCACCTCTGCATGGTCCGGGGAGCGAACGATACGCGCCCCGCGAGCCACAGTGAGGGGTGGTTCCCCTGCTTCGACGATGCGGCGCGGATGAGCGCACGTTACGTCCACAGCAACATAGACCTTGTGCGCGCCGAGCTTGACGAAGAGGCCGTTGCGCGGAAGTGGGGGCATGCCGAAGCAGCCTGCGTTGTCGCTAACGAAGTCCAGCGCTGAACGAGCCCGAAGACGATGCGTTCGCCGGTGGCGATGAAGTTTCCCGTCTGGATCTTGACCCCTACTAGCGCCGCTAGCCCCACGGTGGGCGCCAACTGTCGTGGTGGTGTCACGGCAGATGCCATGGATAGGCTAAAGGTGGGGACTAATACACGCTAGGGGAATCCAGGGAGGGATAGTGAAGTGATTCTCCACACTGAAGTTTGTATTGCTTTCCTTTCAAGATTACAAGCGCTCCTAGAGCTGTATTGGCGAGAGGAGGAAGAAGGAGCTCTCTTACTCTCACCCACAGTTCACACCTAAAACCTTAGCCAAATCAGTATAGAAGAAAACACAACCCCCCTTATATAGAGGTGGTTTGGTCTCTGCCTAGGGTATACGTGGAGGCATATTCCTCTCAAAGTGGTAACCCGACCGGGGTGCTTTTCCCCCGCGTCACACATGCTTTAGCTACATGAGCCTCTGCGGCGCCCGCGTCAGCCGACACGGTCGTCGTCACCCTTGTCGGCCATGACCCGGTGGTCCTGCCCTTGCCTGCTTTGCTCATGCAGTGCGTACCGGGCTTTCTTTTTGACCAGCGAGATTCCTTCCTTCTCCCAGAAGCTAAACGGGACCCGGATCATGGTAGATCCGGCTATACCTGTTCCTGCATACAAGTTAGACAAGCACTTCCGACTTACTCCTTAAGTCGGCTAAGATAATGTTAGGCGACCCCCCTGGTCCGGGTTACTCCATGATCCGGCCTGCCTTGAGGTGACCCGGCCAGCATCCGCTTTGACCCTGCCAAACCTCGGCCAACTCGGCCTTTATACCCCGGAGTGACCCTACCCGGGGGTATCCCCCCAACACTTGACCTGGCTTATGTAGCCCTGTGTGGTGTATGCTTTGGGGCTGATGCAGAGGGAGTCTTTCTTGGACGACGTGATGGAGTGCATCAGTCGAGTTCCGTGGTACTGAAGGGGCTGGATCCGACGTGAGACCCAACACTGGACCAAGTCGGATCCCTTCAGACCCTTGTGTTTAATCAAGTATTCGATCCGCCTCTTAGCGAGGATCAGATCGTCGGTGAGAGCCGGAGCAGCCTCGTCCTAGGATGGTTGGGCCGTGGCAGCTCCGTCGATGAAAGCCGGCAAAGCAGTGGCTTTGCCGGGAGCCGGAATATCCCTATGGTAGAAGAACGTGGCTGGCCATTGTTTGACCGAGTCACTAGCTAAAATTTTGGGATACGCGCGCTCGCGTCTAAGAGAAAAACTAATAGTACCGGTGATGTAAGGAACACCGGCGGTAATGGAGTTTCTCCGGACATGAAAATAGTACCGGAATAGAGTCAAATTCGGCCTAATGCCGAGAAAGCCCTCACACAACAAAGCGTACGCGCTCATCTCTAAGAGAGAGTTGGGAGGAAGATGATGGAGTTGAACTCTGTAATGATCAATCACCTCGGAGAAGAACTCCGAGGGAGGAAACGACAAACCTCTGTCGAGGTGGGTGCCGAAGTGGACCCACTCGCCATCGCGCGGGTTGGGGACGGTTTCCCCGAAGCCGCTCCGCCAGTCGTCGGTGCGGAGGAGCCCTTCTTTCTCCACGTTCTTGAGACCCTCGTCGTTGAGCGCGCAGGGAATCCAGAGCCCATGAAATCTCTCTTTCTCCGCCACCGCTTCCATCGCCGCCGCTGCCGCCAAGCTAGAAGAGGAAGATGAGGCCATTTTTCGGCGAGCGGTTGACCTAGAATGGGCGGTGCTGGGAGTTCTTTGGGGAGGAACGGGGGAGCTCTGTGCACGCAGAGAGATTGGAAGGAGAGGAAAAGACAAAGGACAGGTGAAAGGAGAAGGAGAAAATCCTAACCCCTTATATCCACCTAACTGCGCCAAGATTCGTGCAAAAGCTACAGTGTAACCGCCACGTGTCATGGAAGGAACTGGGAAGGACCCCACGCGATTATTATGTCGCCTCGATCTCCGCGCATGCATTGAAACGGCGCCTTGGTTCCGCGAACTGCGGACCCACCAACGGTCGTGCTGACGGAATGCTTGTCAGATGACGTGACTTAACCATGACTTGTGTCAGGTGGCGTTAGAGACCAAGTTCCGGCTTAGTTTGAAATCAAGCTGGAAAATCCGAGTAACCTGTTGATAGGTCCGACTTATTTTTAAGACCCGTATCGTATTTCTTGTTTTGAAGTTTCAGGAACCCTTCAAGATTCTACAAGCCAAAGATCAAGCTAGACGATGATAAATCCGACTTTGGATCTTGGAGGCCTTCGGGGGTTGCTGTTGGGGATATACTTTCTAGGTATCCTCACAGTTCCTCACTGACCAGGGTGGCCCACTTCGGGTTAGAGCTTTGCTTCACGGGCGGCCCAGTCAGGGAGAAAGACGGAGTCCAATCCGGCTACAGGAAGGCCCAGAAGACTTACCGACTTAGGCCCATAGTGTTACTTGTAGTTCAAGATACACTCTGTAACCGACTCTTAGTCGTAGCCGGATAGATCTCTCTTGTAAACCCTAGGCCATATATCTATATAAGCCGTCCTAGGGAGAGCCTTTAGGGCACCCTCAATAGTCTACAATCTCAACTCGCACAGGCGAAATCCTTGTAACCCATATTCCGGCTCTGCCGTATTACTAGATTGCTAGCAGGAGTAGGATTCGTCCAAAGCCGGCGGATTCGAACCTGGGTAAACTTGTGTGCCCACCGTCTCGGAATACCGTACGTCTCACACCCCTCTCTTCCGCACGCCTCGAGGACCCCCTCATGGCGTACTTGTGATCAATCCGATGACAACAACATTTGGTGGGAATTGAGGTACGACACATGGAAGATGAAACAAATATTGCAATGACAAGACAGAGCAAGCACCTTGGGCAGTGGACAAGCAGGAGGATTAGGGAGGGGTTTCTCGACCGGTCCATCTTCCTAAGTCAGGTCTCCCTGGGGGTTTTGTTGATCTTGAGGATCAAATTCTGCATCAGAATCCTGGACTTCATGATTGGTGGTGGTAGCTACGAAATATCTAACTCTCTATAGGCCGAGCGACCTTGCATATTTGGAATTCTTTAATAATCTATCTTCCCTAGTCTTTTGTTCTCCCTCATGAGTCGGCCACAAATCAGCTTACATGCACTAGCAAAAAATATATCTTATGAGATTTAAGAGCGAGGTGTGTGTAGAAGAGCAAGTTAGTACAATGCTAGCAAGCAGTTGAAAGCTCTGATAGAACAATGACAGACATATGCATATACGATGGCTCGAGAAGAAATGTCGAAGTACAAGATAAAAATCTCAGTGCGAGAATGCAGTGAAACAAGCGATGAATTACTTTCAGACATCAAATGCGTAAAGAGCATATGAAGTGTACGACGGTAACCTTTGTGACTGTGATTACGTGATTTCCTTCCCGTGCCTTTGTCGGACTTATGGTGAGCTACAACCTCGATGTTCCCCCTTGAGCGGATTTGCCTCCCATCTCTCCAGTGCCATGGACAAGGTCGAGGAAGCAGATCTGGTGCCATCGAGTTGGGGAAGTGGATCCAATAAAGCTGCAACGGCGTTGCTAAGCCAGTTCCGCCACCGTGGACCTCGTGTACAGAGGAGCTGATCTGGTGTGGGCCAGCGTCGAGAGCTGGTAAAACGTCTTCGATTGCTATGGTGGCATGCCGGTGGAGAGTTTGTGAAGGGGAGATGGGACGGAAGGAGTACGGCCGTGGTCGTGCAAGGTGATATCGAGGGATTCAGCCCGAAGGGCGCGGGTGGTACTAGTATGTTTGAAACTTTGAATTGCGTGGCGCGTGGGAATTTATAATAGAAACCATTTTGAGGAATGGCCTTTGGCGCGTTGTTTCTGGACCGAAGGGCGAGATAAAAATTTCGTACCACTTGAATTTTGGACGCAGGAGGCATTGCGGCGGGTATTTTTGGCACACTGCTTGGTGGAAGAGGTGATTTGGGCTTGTGGTTTGTCGCTCAGTTGATTTTTTGTACTCGATCTACTACTGCAGTCTAAAATATTGACTTTACGACCACACAAGTATATAGTGCACGAATTTATTCACGATAATGAGCACATGGACATAGTCATTCTCGAACTAACTTTCATGGTCATGTGTTAATTTTCGGCAAAACATGGGTCTACAGATCTAAATGAAAGTGCAAAATAAGATTTCAAGTTTATCGTGCAAAAATGTTATTTTTCATTTTCCGAATGGCTAGAACGAGACTGGGATACATTGTCCAGATGCGGCAAGTAGGTACATTACAGTTTCATACAGCGTGCCAAATAGATAGTTAGAGTAAAGTAATGCCAGCACATAAGAAAAGAAAACATCAGGCTGACAACACAAGGAAAGTCATCCTCATTATTCGAAATAACAATCTATTCGCATGGCAGCTCTTGGATCACCCTTCGAAAGTCATCTGCTTGCAAAGATATGTGAAGAATCTCTGCTAGTGCTTTCACCTGTTCCAAAACCGTCATATTGATCTCATTGACATCTTCATCAGCCGAATTGGGAACATGATTTTTAGTGACTAACTTCTTAAGATCAACAGCAGCATCAAGACCATCTTCAATAGTAAAAATCCATCCTCGTTTCAATTCTCTGATCCGCCAAGTGGCTGTGTCCAAATCCTTTTGGAGAAGCCTAATCTTAGCTTCGGCCATGCACCATACTTTGATTTGCTTCCTAGAAATGGCTGTACCACTGGCACACTGAATATTTTTGCTGCGAACCTCCTTGGCATGGACATGATCATGCACTTTCTTCTGCAAATTGCAATGCAGCAAATCAATCAGTAAATAACACAAGCAAGATGAAACAAATATCCATGTTTAGGGTACTTGACCAGGCCTTATTTTTATACCAGTTGTTCTGTGCCGAGAAGGGCTAGATCTGCATGTCCAAAACTCTTCAGGATTCGTTGGTATCGATTCTCTGCGTACTCATTCGGCAGTACACCATCTTTCATGCCTTACAAAAAATATATACTAGTATGACAAGACAGATCAAGCAAAGGATGAACTACTCTCGAAAATAAAATGCATAATGATAGCGCGCATATATGCAAAATGGAGGCAAACCATTGTCTGGGGAGGATTGTTGGGGGTTATCATTGGGCTGGCAAGGCTTCGTACTAGTGCGAGATAACCAATTTGGCTTGACGACTAGTAGTTGCCTTCTTTTCTCTTTGAACCAATCCTGCAGTACTACAACTAGCATGCATTAGAAATAATTGGTAACGAGAAGGCACAATAAGGAAGCGATGAACTGCATTCGGAAGTAGTAGTAAATTGCAAGGAAAGCGGGTATAGGAAGTGTGCAACAACCTTTGTCTCGGTTGTACGGAGTTTTAACCATCGCCCTGATGAGGGGTCCGCGTGGCATACACATCTCTCGGTTGCGGTGGTGGGGAAGCTGACACTCTAAGTGGGGGAAGCAGATGTGACGAAGCAATGACGATAGCGTGGATGACAACGTCGCTAAGCAGACTCCAGCGACATGGAAGTCAGCTAAGGAGGGATGTGATAGAGGATGATGTGAGATGGATTATGGAGTCGGCGGGCGAGCGAGCGAGAGGCCCCGTCAGTATGGAGGTAGCTAGCATTTGCCGAGAAGTGAAGGAAGGGTTAAATTTTGGGAAAAGTAAAAGGGATGGTCGTGCTAATAATCCTCTTAAATTTTGAACTAGAAGATCCCACCAATATCACACGAAAATTTAGTGTTGAATCATGCTTGGCTCACCTCCTGAGTAGTATTAAAAGGAAGGCTCGAAAAGCAGTAGGCATCAAATGCTATGGGACGGTGGCATGTACAATTTGTGAAGAAAGGTGGGAGCTGAGCACAGTGGCGGATAGATGAAAAAAAATTGGGGTGATGCTGGATGCCAGCCGTGGCCCTCATAAAAAATAAATAAATATTTCAAATTCATGTAAATACATCAAATAATTAAACTAACTACAGCCCACGACGGTGGGATGCGATGACCTCGCCTGGACGACGCGACGTCCTGCAGTGGCGGGAGGTGCTGCTCTCGCCAGGAGGGTGCAGGTGTGGCGTCCCATGGTGGTGGGAGGTGCTGCTCTCGCTAGGAGGGCACGGCGGTGGCGGCGGTCCTCTGGCGACATCCCAGAACTTGAACAGGGAATTGTAGATCGCTAGCTATGCGTCGAACTCCTCCTTAGCTCTAGCACGCACGGAGGCATCGCCGTAGTATCTGTGCACCGCAAGGACGCGACGTGCGTAGAGGTCAGTGAGTTCTTGTAGCTGGACGTACTCCGGCCAGAAAACATGGTAAAAGACATCCCACCCATAAGGCTCGCCATTAGATCGGTATGCTGGCCCTCGTGGCATTGGCGGCCACGGATCCAATGGCTCCTCGGAGCTGTTAGAGCTGATCGGCCAACTCCTCGCTGTCGGTGTTGCTGGGATCGTCGGAGATGACCCATTCCTCATCTTTGGAGTCCGTGTGGCTTGGGACATTTGGGTCGGGTGGTGGTGGAAGACGGCACCCAGGCATGGCGATGCTCCTCCTTGCAAAAACAACACTTCCGGCTGCCATGGATATAGCTGGGAAGATCCTGGAAGTGAGCTGTGGTGGGGGCGATGTGGATATGTGGATGGCAATGGCGACCACCCTAGATAACCCTTTAGGGGGCCCTCCCCCGAGTTGAGGTGTACGCATGTTTAGTGCTTGTGCTAGATGAAGAAGTATGAATGGGACCCATATACTATAGTGAGCTAAATGGCTGAGTGAACTTGGGTTTCTTAGCTAAATGGTGTGCATGATATATGTATATGCCAACTCATTTGACCTAATTTAGGCAGACAATACTGTAATTTAAGTGGTCTAATTTGGCTACGGACCTTAAAAACTCAGAGAACCTAGGAATCACAAGGAAAACATGCATGCTCCGCAATGTCCGGAAACATGGCGCGCTTGTCGCATTCTGAGCCAAATTCTTCTGATTTTCTTTACTAGTACAAAACATCCCCGTAATCACTTGGAAAAGTGAAAAATGTTCTTTCATAATTGTTCGAAACTCCCACGGTCAACATTGTTTACTACGCCAAGATGCACCCATCTACCCGAGGTGAGAACCGTATCATAAAGTGTAGCTAGGGTATTGATATATATGGCCATGACCTTATTGGTCCTTTGGACTGAAACCCATGAATGTTCATACATTATAAGCTACTAGTAAGTTGCACGTGCCTTGCACATGAGACTCAGATAGTAGACATATGACATATCATTACTATATAAAATTATAATTGGTAAAGCACAAAAAATTATAAATTTGATCAACATCTATAAAGTATGGGTGTATATTTGGTCCTTGTACTTTGTATCATCATGTAGAAGTCAAAGATTATTAGCTACCTAAGACATGAATTTTTTGATAACATGGTCTAGAGAAACGAGGGAGAAGATTCTAGTATGATGGAGAAGTGTGTTTTGAGGTTTGTGCATAGCATTCATTATGCCGAAGACTATCAATAGAATCTTCTAGATGCTAGAATGGAAAAGAAGACCCAATGGCTAAAAGTGCTGGGATTCGCGAGTCTTGATCCAATGGTCAGCATTCAAAGTTATTCATACACTATATAGTGGTAAGATAAGAGTAGTAAGTTGCACGTGCCCTGCATGCAAGACTCAGATAATAGACATCTGACATATCATCACTATATAAAATTATAATAGATAAAGTAGAAAAATTATAAATTTGATCAACATCTATAAAGTACGGGTATATATTTGGTTCTTGTACTTTGTATATCACGTAGATGTCTGACATATCCTAATCAGTAATGGCATTTTTGAAAACTATTGTTGGCCCTTGATATATTGGTTGGATGGGTACCTTTAAAAGAAATTTGGAAATTTTCAAGAGTAATAGTCTATCGTGCTTACATGTATTCAAGTTTGACCTAATTTCATTTTATCGACATAGAGTCATGCATTTAAGTGTGTGGAGCTTTAGCTTGGAAGTATGAACTTTCATGGGTTTCATCCCAAATGACCAAGATCATGGACATACTCTCTCATCGTCGAGATAATGATGTTGTGCCCTTATTTTGGTATAGGTCGGTGAATGTTAACATGGTAAAGAAGTAAAATTATTTTCAAAAGGAAGGACGATTAATATGCCTGTTCATAGCACGTTCCATTTATCTTATCTTACCTATTACTACTATATAGTGTATGAATAACTTCGAATATTGACCATTGGATCAAGACTCGTGAATCCCAACATTTCTAGCCATTGGATCTTCTTTTCCATTCTAGCATCTAGAAGATTCTATTGATAGTCTGCATCATAATGAATGCTATGCACAAAACTCAAAACACTTCTCTATCATTCTAGAATATTCTCCCTCGTTTTCTCTAGACCATGTTACCAAAATTTTCAAGTTTTAGAGAATTAATAATTGTTCACTTCTACATGATATACAAAGTACAAGAACCAAATATACACCCATACTTTATTGATGTTGATCAATTTTTTCTGCTTTACCTTTTATAATTTTATATAGTGATGATATGTCAGAAGTCTATTATTTGAGTCTCACGTGCAGGGCACGTGCAACTTACTAGTTCTATATAGTGGTATGATAATGTGAATATGTTTTTTCTAAAGTTGTCGAAACTCGTGTTTATCATTTTTCTTGGCAATTAATAATACTAGCAAAAGAACCCCAAGTATAATGAAGTCTCACGTTTTTATGCTTGATTTCGGTAGAATTTTTTCCATACACTGTCAAATTTGTCAGTATGCAAATACTAATTAGTAATAGCATTTTTCAAAACCATTGTTGGCCCGTGATATATCGGCTACATGGGTACCCTTAGAAGAATTCTGGAAATTTTCAAGAGTAATAGTCTATCGCGCTCAAATGTATTCAAGTTTGACCTAAGTTCGACATAGATTCATATAGTTAAGTGTGTGGAGCTTCAGCTTGTAAGTTTCGATTGGGCCAAAAGGTCTCACGAGTGGGCCTGCATGACGGCGACTAGAATGCGACTAAGATGAAGGCCCAGCGACTGGAGACTAGAAGCCCAGAAGCGTACCAGAAGCCTAGTCGGATTAGGTCAAACCCTCTGAATCCATATATTGTTCGGTTGTAACTTGTAAACCCTAGTGAGGTGACTCATATATAAACCTACCTAGGGTATCCTCAGGACTTACGTTCCATTATACACCCCCTCAAGCGACTCGCTTCTTAGACACCGAGCTCGCCACCCCTGTAACTCGCTCTCCAATAATCTAATCTAGCAGGAGTAGGTCTTTACCCTCTGGGGGGCCGAACCTGGGTAAACCCATGTGCATCCGCCCCCATCTCGCACCACAGATGGCCGCCAGCTCTCGCCCCCGAGTCAATCAATCACACTGCAGCGACTACCGTGGCCATTTCCACGGTAGTGGCGCCCACCGTGGGGCCTAGCAGGACTGGCCTGAGTTCTGCGGCGAGACCCTATTCACCGATCAATCGGCCGCTCGCCACCGGCCACATGATAGCCATCGGCGGGATCTTACAGATCCTGCCCAGCAGCTACATCCCGGCGTCGCGCCCGGTCACTCACGGCACGGTGATGCCGGTCGGCTCCATCAACCTCTTCGTCGGCTTCACTAGCGCGGTCGACCTAGCTACGACGGTTATCGTTGGCGGATCGCCGCCGCACCGCGATCTGCTCTTGGGGGAGCAGGTCCACTCCATCAGGAGCCTCGTCACCGAGTATGACACGGCCGCCAGCAACACGGCCGAGACCAACGCCGCTACAAATGATGAGGCCCTAAACGACGACGCCGATTCTGCAACCCCTTCCTCGGTCGACGAATCTATCATCGCAGCATCACGAGAGGACTCCATCACGCGTGTCTCCAACCCGGAGAATTTCGAGGACTCCTCCATCCTCAGGATCTTCGACTCTGATTCCGGCTCGGAGTCGCCTGAATACTTCCGTGCCAGATCCAATCGCTTTAACGCGATCTATATGGCGGGCAGCACGGTCGCCCCGCCAGATCTGTTCTCCACACTGATCCCGCCGACTGCCACAGCCACAGAGGTGGAGGAAGCCCGCCTGCGACTTGCGGAGGCGCAACGCAACAAGCTCGCCGAGCACGCCTCGAGCGGGAAACAGCGCGGAGCTATCGCTCTATCACCAGCGCCGCATCAGGACCCGCCTAAACTCCAACATCCAGGGCCGCGTCCTGAACTTCAATGACGAAAGTAACCCCGCATGCACGGCCGAGCGTGAATACTACGAGAACGCGCCGCCAGGCAGAGGCAACCCTGCGAGACCATCACCCGGCGCACCGGCGACCAAAGCCCCTCCACCACCCATTGGCCATGTGCCCCCGCCGGACCAGCCGCGGATCATCATCTCGCCACAAGCCCGCGACGCCAACGGACTCCCACTCTACTCCACCCCGATGGACAACATCGTCGTGGCCGACGCCGCGGTCACCAACCTCGACGTCCAAGGAGACGGCACGCTGCAGATCCAGTACGCCAAGGCCCTACTCGCCAGGGCCGTCGAACAACAAGCCGCAGGAGTCGACCCGCGGGGGCGGATGTATTCCCGCTCCTCAGCTTGCAGGGCAGCCTCAAGTGGCCACCCCACTATCGTCAACGCCATGACCTGCCCACCATCGCAGCCACTGGCGAACCAGCTGCGGGCCGCCAACCCCACACTCTCCACCAACGAACCGCGACCGGTGAACAACACGGTCGCCGCCAACGGGCAACCAATCGACACCCGAACACACATCGTCAACAACCAGGTCTGGCGGGCACGCCAACCCAATGACTTGAGGCACACCCTCAGTAATCGCTTGCTCAGCCGAGTCGGCCCCCAATGCTTTGGGCCTATGATCAGAGGGGAAAAGTACCCCGCCAACTTCAAGCCCCCCAAAGAGATTGAAAAGTACGATCCAACGTACGACCCAGCAGTATGGCTGGACACATACCTCATGGCGATGGGAATCGCCAGCCACACCGACCTGCTTGTCGCTCGCTACCTCCCCCTGATGATGGAGGGTGCGACCATGCAATGGATCAACACCCTCCCTGCCGATAGCATCGACTCCTAGGAGGAAATGCGGGATGCCTTTGTCAGGCACTTCGAGGGCTCCTACACCCGTGCCACCACGATTGAAGACCTAGAGCGGTACATCCAGGGACAATGCGAGTCGACCCGCCACTAGATTCAAAGGTGGCAAGAACTGTGGATCAACGCCTCCGGCATCCACCCAGACACGACGATACACTGTTTCAAGAATGCGTGCCAGTATGAACCCCTGGTTGCTAAGATCAAGCGGGTCTATCGGACGCTCGACAACATCCCCGACCTCCTCGAGATCGCCAAGCGCTACGCGGAGGAAGACCCCAACCAAGACTCCGACGACGAGTCGGGGAGGGAGACGCCGCACTGGTGGCCACGACAGCGGGCGACAGCGCGACATGCACTACAGCAACACCCGCATCACCGGCAAGCACCGCACGGACGGGAGAGCCGACTTCGTCGCCAACACGGGCTATGGCAAACGCGACCCAAAGAACTACCGCAACGATGGAGGGAATTACCGTGATAGCAGAAACTACCACGCCAACAACGTGGCGAGGCCGAAATTTGACCCTGCCGCCCTGCTCAACCAGCCTTGCGTCTACCATAGCAAGGAGGGGAAACCCGCCACCCACACCACCGCGGACTGCCACTCTCTCAAAGAGATCTAAAAGGCAAGGCGAGCAAGGGAATACCCCAATAACAACCCACCTCGGGACAACGGAAACGCCGGCGGCTTCGGCAACGTCGTCGGCTCGCTACACACCTACACCGGACTCGGCACCAAGCGCGAGAGGAAGGTGCTTGCCCGTGCAGTCACCGTCAATGCGGTGACATAGGTCGACATCCCACGCTTCCTCAACTGGTCCGAGCAGAGCATCACTTGGAGTTGCCAGGACCATGCCCCCAGAATCGAGTATCCAGGGCGAGTCGCCCTGGTAGTCAGGCCCAAAGTGGCCGATTACTGTCTACCCAAGACATTGATGGACGGTGGGAGCTCCATCAACATCATGTATCTGGACACGTTCAAGAGGCTACAGCTCCCGGAGTCGGTAATCCAGCCGACCCTAACAACCTTCCACAGTATCGTCCCCGGTCGGAAGGCATACCCGATCGGAAAAGTGACGCTACCCGTCACCTTCGGCACACCATGAACTACCGCACCGAGCGAATCGAGTTCGAGCTGGTGAACTTCCATAGCCCCTACCACTACGTCATGGGACACCAAACGTTTACCAAATTCATGGCGACCCCCCACTACGCGTACAACATGATGAAGCTCCTAGGGCCGAGCGGCATCATCACCATTCATGGCGACCCCGATATGGCCGTGGAATGCGAGGACAAAGGCGCTGAGCTCGCCGACACCGTCATCACCGTGGAGACTGACCATGTGGAGGAGCTCGCGAAATATGCGGGCAACATCAACAAGGACGACCCCACCATACTGAAGAAGCCGACCGCCGCGATCTCCATGTTTGAGGCAACAACGCATACCTGCACCGTCGAGCTCGTCCCGGGCGACTCCAGCCAGATGGTCACCATCGGGGCGCATATGAGCACCGCATAGGAAAGCGTGCTCATCGAGTTCCTCCGTGAGAACCGTGACATCTTCGCATGGAAACCTTCCAACATGCCAGGTGTCTCGAGGGAACTCGCTGAGCACAAACTACACGCTGACCCCAAAGCGCGACCGGTAAAGCAGTCGCTGCGGCCCTTCAATGAAGAGTGCCACCGAGCAATCGCTGAAGATGTGCAACGCTTGTTGGCCGCAGGATTCATCCGGCCAATAAAACACTCCAAGTGGCTGGCGAACCCAGTCCTGGTCCTGAAAAAGAACAACACTTGGAGAATGTGCCTTGACTACACCAACCTCAATAGCGCTTGCCCGAAGGAGGAGTTCATCCTATCGCGCATCGATCAGATCATCGACTCGACCGTGGGATCAGAGTCGCTGTGCTTCCTCGACGCTTACTCTGGTTACAACCAGATCAAGATGGCGGTCGAGGATGAGTAGAAGACGACATTCATCACGCCATTCGTCGCCTTCTGCTACACAGCCATGATGTTCGACCTCAAGAACGTCGGCGCCACATACCAAAGATGCATGCAGGAGTGCCTCGCGAGCCAAATTGGCTGCAACATTCACGTCTACATCGATGACGTGGTGGTAAAATCCACCCGCCAGGACGACCTGCTCGCCGACCTGGCCGAAACCTTCTCAAATCTGCGGAGGTACAACATCAAGCTGAACCCAGGGAAGTGCACCTTCGGTGTCCCCACCGGACAGTTACTCGGATACGTAGTCTCCAAGTGAGGCATCGAAGCCAATCCCACCAAGATCGACACCATCGCGCGACTCGGAAAACCCGAGTGCCTGCACGACGTCCAGAAGTTGGCTGGGCGAGTTGCGGCTCTCAGTCGCTTCATCCCCCGACTAGGCAAGAAGGCCATGCCCCTCTATCGCCTGATGCGCAAGAACCCCACGTTCCAATGGGACGCGGAGGCGGACAATGCACTCAAAGCACTCAAAGAAGTGCTACTCGCGGCTCCACTACTCTCCGCACCAGTCGACAAGGAGCCAATGCTGGTCTACGTGACGGCCTCCAACCGAGTCGTCAGCGCCGTGATGGTCGTCAAACGGCCAGAGCAGGGCAAAGAGCGCCCCATATAGCGCCCCGTCTACTACATCAGCGAAGTCCTAACGGACTCATGACAGCGCTACCCGTAGTACCAGAAACTGGTGTACGTGGTATTCCGAGCTCAGCGGCGACTCCCCCACTATTTCCAAGAGGACCTAATCACGGTGGTCTCATCCGCACCGCTGCAGAACATAATACGCAATCGCGAGGCAACTGGGAGAGTCGCCAAGTGGGCCGTCAAAATCGGCGTCCACAATATCAAATACGAGCCCCACAAAGCAATCAAGTCACAAGCACTAGCTGACTTCCTCGTAGATTGGGAAGAAGTGTAGCGGCATATCTCCACTACTGGTCACTACACCTTGACGGCTCGAAGAACACCGACGGTGCAGGGGCCGGGGTTATACTGACCTCCCCCAAAGGGGACAAGCTCCGATACGTGCTCCACCTCAACTTCAAGCCCTGCACCAACAACATCGAAGAATACGAGGCCCTCCTCCACGGCATGCGGGCCGCTAAGGAAATGAACATCAATCGCCTGCGGTGCTATAGCCAATCCGACCTAGTTGCCGACCAGGTCGCCGGAACATGCGACGCCGTTTCTCCAACAATGATCGCGTACCGCCAAGCAGTAGACCAGCCGGGAGGACACTTTGACGGCTATTCCGTCGAGTGGATCGACAGACGCAAGAACGAGGAGGCAGACGCCCTTTCTCGCATCGGATCAGCCCGACAAGCACCACCAGCAGGCGTCTTCCTCGACATCATCCACAAACCTTCGGTCAGCCGACCGAAGGAGATCAACATCGGGATACCACTTCAACCAGAGCCGCCCCTAGTCGCCATGGTTGTGGAGCCTAGCAACTGGACGGCACCATACGTCGCCTTCCTCGAGCACAAGATCCTCCAAAGAAAGGAGACGGAGGCGCGAATGATCGTGCACCACTGTAAATCCTTCGTCATCATCAACGGCGAGCTTCACAAACGCAGCGTGACTGGCGTGTTCCAGCGTTGCGTACAACCAGAAGAAGACCGCAAGATCCTCCAGGACATTCACGCCGGCGACTGCGGCCATCACGCCGGCGCCAAGTCGCTGGTCACCAAGGCCATGCGGCATGGCTTCTACTGGCTCACCGCGCACGCCGACTCCACCAACATCGTCTAGCGATGCGTCGGATGCCAGAAGTACGCCCACAAGATGCACCTCCCTGGTTCGGCACTCAAGACCTTCCCCATCACATGGCCATTCGCCGTATGGGGCATGGCCATGGTAGGCCCGTTCAAGAAGGCCCCATCCGGTTTCACCCACCTCTTGGTCGCAGTCAACAAGTTCACCAAGTGGGTCGAGGCCAAGCCAATCAAAAAATGCGACGGCAAGACGGCCACCAAGTTCTTACACGAGCTCATCTACCGGTATGGCTACCCGCACAACATAATAACGGACAATGGCACCAACTTCGCCAAAGGGGCCATGGCGGAATTCTGCGAAGAACACGGCGTACGACTCGACGTCGCCTCAGTCACCCACCTGGAGTCGAACGGCCAAGCAGAACGCGCCAACTAGAGTGTCCTCCACAGGCTCAAGCCACGACTCTAGGTGCCCCTCGAGCGCACCCCAGGATGCTGGGTCGAAGAGCTCCCTTCAGTCATATGGGGGATCCGCATGTCCGTCAATCGCTCCACCCGGGTTCACACCCTTCTTCATGGTGTACGGTGCCGAAGCCGTAATGCCAACAGACCTGGAGCACGACTCACCTCGAGTCGCCAATTACATCGAGGCGACAAATGAGACCGCTGATACATTGCAAATGTATCTATAATTTTTGATGTTCCATGCTTAGTTTTATCCACTTTCTTGTGTTTTGTTCCAACTTTGGAGTACTTTTCATATGATTTCTTGGACTAACCTATTAACAAGAGCCATAGTGCCAGCTGCCTATTTTCTGCTGTTTTTAGTTCCAGGAAAGTCAGAAAATGAATATTCTCGGAATTGGACGGGACAAAAGCCAAAGTGCCTTTTTTCCGGAAGTCATCAAGGGCCAGAATACGAGACAGAGTAGGGCTAGAGGCCGGCCACACCACCTGGCTGCGCGGCTAGGCTGGTCCCATGCCAGGGGTGGTGTGGTGGCCCCTGGCACCCCCTCGGCCTCCCCTTCCGACTATAAGATGCCCTCGGGACGTAAACCCTAAGTACCCGATCAAAAATCCACGAAATAGTCTGTAGCCGCCGTCATCTCCATCCCTAGATTGGGAGGGATCTGAAGCTCTTCCCGGCACCCTGCCGGAGAGGGGAATTCACCCTGGAGGCCTTCTTCATCACCATGCAAGCCTCCGGTGTGATGCGTGAGTAGTTCATCCTTGGACTACAGATCCATGTAGTATCTAGATGGCTGGTTCTCCTCCTTTGTGCTTTCATGTTTAGATCTTGTGAGCTCCGTTCATGATCAAGATCATCTATTTGTAATTCTGCATGTTGTGTTTGTGGGGATCCGATGGATATTGCGATGCTATTTCAGATTGATTATTGATTCTATCATGTCTTTGTTATTTGTGATCTTGCATGCTTTCCGTTGTTAGTACCTATCTTGGCCAAGTAGATGCTAGAAACTCCAAGAGTTAGTATTTATGCTCGATAGTGGGTTCATGCCTCGTAACTGGGAAGTGACGAAATCTCTAAGGTACTAGATGTGCTGTTGCTACTAGGGAGAAAACAACAATCCTTTGTTCATAGAACAATCGTATTGTTTACTTTACACGCAGTTCATAAAGCAATAATCTGTTGCTTGCAACTTAATACTAGAGGGGGTTTGGATGATAACCTGAAGGTGGATTATTAGTCATAGATGTAGTTGGATGGTGGTCTATGTATTATGTTGTAATTCCCAATCAAGTCTCAAAGGAGTCAAGATGATTAGTATATGCATGTATTGCTTTCTCAGTGTTTGTCAATTGCCCCGCTGTAATTTGTTCACCCAGCATGTTATCTATCTTAAGGAGAGCCACCTCTAGTGAACTATGGATCCCGGTCCTTCACTTTTACATACAATCTACAAACTGTTTACTGCTTTGCGTTTACTTTCTGCAAACTATTACTTCCTTCCATTCGATACGTTTAATCCTTTGTTTTCCGCAAAACACGGTGAGATTGACAACCTCATCGCAAGTTGGGGACAAAGTTCTGTGGTTGTGTTGTGCAAGTCTCCATGTTGCTACTAGCACCGGTAGTGCGCCCTGCCAAAGATCAGCTAGTAACACCTTTGGGGTGTTTCCTTGCTCCTACTGGTTCGATTAAACCTTGGTTTCATACTGAGGGAAACTTGCTGCTGTGCTCATCCTACCTTCCTCTTGGGGTTCCCATAGAGCTCTACATCAACACCGCACCAACATTTTTTGGGCGCCGTGCATTGAGCCATCAAGCATTTTTCTGGCGCCGTTGCCGAGGAGTCAAGTACATCTTCACAAGGGGAGTCCCTCATAACCAATCTCTTTACTTTGTTATTTTTGTTTTGCTTAGTTTCTTTTTTCTTTGTTTGCTTGTTTTGTTATTCAAAAACACAAAAAAATTAGTTTTACAAGTTTGCTTTCTTATTTGAAAACACAAAAAAATGACTACTCTTGAAAACACTAAGTTGTGTGACTTCACTAGCACCAACAACAATGATTTTATGAGCACACCTATTTCTCCACATGTTCCTGAAGATACTTTCTTTGAGATAAAACCTGCTTTGCTCAATCTTGTTATGAGAGAACAATTTTCTGGTATTGGTAATGAAGATGCTGCTTCCCATCTAAATAACTTTGTTGAACTTTGTGAGATGCGAAAGCATAGGGATATAGATGGTGATATTATTAAGCTGAAATTGTTTCCTTTCTCTTTGAAAGGAAAAGCTAAAGAATGGTTGAATTCCTTAACTAGGAATAGTATTGATTCTTGGACTAAATGCAAAGATGCTTTCATTGGAAAGTATTATCCTCCTGCTAAGATTATATCTATGAGAAGTGAAATAATGAAGTTTAAACAACTTGATAATGAGCATGTTTCTCAAGCTTGGGAAAGAATGAAATCTTTGGTAAAGAATTGTCCCACTCATGGACTGACTGCTTGGATGATCATCCAAACTTTTTATGCAGGATTGATCTATTCTTCAAGGAACCTATTGGATTCTGCTACTGGAGGTACCTTTATGACCATCACTTTGGGTGCTGCAACAAAACTTCTGGTCAATATGATGGTTAATTATTCTGAATGGCATACTGAGAGACCTCCACAAGGTAGGAAGGTAAATTCTGTTTAGGAAACCTCCTCCTTGAGTGATAATATTGATATTATTATGTCTATGCTTGTTAATGGGAAAGCCCATATTGATCCAAATAATGTTCCTTTGGCTTCTTTGGTTGCTCAAGAAGAGCAAGTTGATGTGAACTTCATAAGAAATAACAATTTTGGCAACAATGCTTATGGTAACAATGCTTATAGGAACAATTTTGGTAACAACATTTATAAGCCATATCCTCCCAACAATGGTAATGCTTATGGAAATTCTTACAACAATAATAAGAGTGCTCCCTCTGAACTTGAAGTTATGCTTAAAGACTTTATTAGTAAGCAAACTGCGTTCAATAAAACTATTAAGGAAAAACTCTTTAATGCTGAAAGAAATATAGCATCTTTGGCTGAAGCTCAATCTACTTTGAATAAAATGGCTGCTAAACCTGAAACTAATGACAATCCCTTTGCAGCTACCAATGCTATACAAGTAAGAATTGATGAAAATGTTAGACTATTAGCTGAATTACATGCTAAGTGGGAAAGAGAAGATGAAATTGCTAGAACCATTAGTGTTTCTACTATCACCACCACTAGTGTTGAGGCTAGTAATAGTTTTACTACTTTAGATGATAAATTTGACTTTGATCTTGATGGTTGTAATATCTTTGAAGTTATTAAGGTCCTACAAAAGCTTGCTAAAAGTCCTAATGCTAGTGCTATGAACATGGCCTTCACTAAACACATTACTGATGCTCTCATAAAGATTAAAGAATAAAAGATGAAACATAAAGCTTCTATTCCTATAAAACAAGAAGATGGTAGGGAACCCATCATTAATATGAAAGTGAATGACTTTGATTTCAAAGCTTTATGTGATCTTGATAGTAGTGTTTTTATTATGCCTAAAAGGATTTATGATATGCTTGATGTGCCTCCTCTTGAAGATTATTATTTGAATGTCCCACTTGATGATAATGCTAACAAGAAACTCATGGGGAGTCTTAATGGTGTTCTTATTATGGTTAACAATTCCTATGTCCCTGTTGATTTCTATGTTTTGGATGTTGAATACAATGCTTCTTATCCTATTACTTTGGGAAGACCTTTTCTTAGAACTGTTGGTGCCATCATTCATATGAAAGAAGACACCATTAAATATCAACTCCCACTCAAGAAAGGTATAGAACACTTCCCTAAAAAGAGAGAAAAGATTTATTTTGCTTCTCCTATGAAAAAAAAATTTGGTCTTAATGCTTCTTCATTTGAGAACACTTGATTCTTTCTTTGCTTCTTAAGCCTAACTTAAAGGCGTTAAAGAAAAGTACTTATTGGGAGATAACCCAAAATTTTAGATGAGTCTTGGAAGTTATTACTTCAGTAATAACCGCTCCTTATCCTTTTTATTTGCTTTTTGTGCCAAGAGTAACCTATAATGAGAGAGAAGTAATGATTGGGAAAGTTGCTATCCCGAAACAGATTTTTGTGCTTCACCGTAAAAATTCACGAGAGAGCTCTGTATGTCGGATTGAGCTGTAATTTTTTGTGCTTCTGCCCCAGGTTGTTATCTAACTTTCGTTAGTTCAACACTTTTGATTTGAGCAACAGAAGGTCTTCGAAAAAAATCGTCTTTACCTGCTGGTATGTTTTGACAGATTTCTGCCATTTTCTGCATTTGCTTCTTGTTGATTCCTTTTTGAGTTCTTTTGGGGAATTGAGCTTTTTGAGGGAAGTGCTTCAGTAGCTAGTGTTCTAATGGAAGTTTATTTGGCGTTAGAACTGAACCTTAAGACCTTTTATCTTGAGTGCACTAATGTTGCTAATAAAGATTGTGTGAAGTTTTGTATGAAGGAAAATTTTCAGGTGTATGGAAGGAATGAGTAATGAGATGAAGGATGGACTAAAGCACAAGCTTGGGGATGCCACGCGTGTCACCCCAAGAAATATCCAAGAAGTACAAGCGTCAAAGCTTGGGGATGCCCAAGGCATCCCCTTCTTCATCAATAAAAATTCCAGGTTTCTTCCAAATGCTTCATTTTTATTGTTTCATGCACAGTTGTGTTGTTCTTGGAGCGTCTTCTTTTTCATTTTAGTTTTGGTTTTTCGTTGCTTTTGTTTTCTTATTTTTCTGAATAAATTGGTTGGACCCCCTCTTTCATACATTGGTTTGCAAATAGTTTGGTTTGGTTTGGAAAAGAGTAGGAAAGTTCATGCTTATGTGGTAAAAAGAGCTCGTTTTTGACTGTGGCCTATGCTATGTCATGCCATGCTTGATATTGTTTTGGATTTATGCTTAGTATTCTGTGTTGTAGCATGACTTGTTATAAGCAATTGATATTGCTTAATGTTCCTTGGATGAATCATGCGTTGTTTTAGCATATTAAAGCATAGTATAGTGGTATTCTCCTTTGATGCTTTATTTGGGTTAACTTGGCGCATGCTCACACCATGTTATGACTATCTCAAGTCACCCTAGCCTTTATGATCCTTTAGTTTTCAACTTGTAGTATCACTTTATGCTTTGATCAATGATGTTTTGTCGCTCTGCATGATTATGGCCATTATTGCTCTCTTAGTTTGTCGCTCCCAGTCTTTTGCTAGCCTCCACAACAAAGTATGAGTTCCACTCATGCATCCAACTCCGTAAACCAAGTTATTCCAAAGAGTCCACCATACCTACCTACTAGCTTATGCTATTCCAAGTATATTCATGCTTTTGTTTACCTTCCAAATTAAACTTGTTATGAGAAAACTAGTGATTAAAGCTCTCATGAACTTGATGGCACACTTTACTTTTCTTGCCCTTAATAAACTTGAACCATTGTGTCGACATGTTGTATATGCTTGCACTTATTTGTTGGGAATTAGCAGAACCATGCTTTCATGGGGAATGCTTTCAACATTGCACTTGGCACTTGTACCTAGTTGATATCATGCTCTTTTGTATATGGATGTCGTCAGTGTGAAATGAAAGGGGAGCTTGTAAGTCCATGGAGTTATGTATATGTGTTAGAAAGCGCTGGTCATTGGTCTAATCCATGCTGACATGGTGGAAACCTGCAGCGTAACCATAATGAGCTGTCTATGAAGCATTCTTCTTATAAAAAAGAGAGTCCTATATTGAGAAAAAAAGAGAAAAGAAAAAAAGAGATATTATGAAAAGAGGAAAGAGAGAAAAAAGCACCATATTCCCATGGTAAATAAGAAGAATGCTGAGATGCTCGTTGTCTGCTTGCCTTGTCATTTTGATATGGGGATTCTTCTGTATCATCGGGCAAGGGGTACCCCATTGGCGGTTCTCTATGATACACATGTACTTACGATGACAAGAACTTACCCGTGACTAAACTTGAGTAGCATGAGGAGCGGCCCTCGTATACAAGGGACATGAGATTTCTAACTTATACTTCGTCAAGCATGTACACCATAGTTTGTTCACTTTAACCTTAATCACTTCAAGATGCTTATGGTAGGGGCAATGAGAGCTGAAAGCTATAAGTACCATAATTTTTGGAAGCTCTTTATGACACTTGAATCCCTACTTCCTTCTATGAAGGCCTTTCTTCCACCATTATATTGAGTCTCCACCTTCTATCTTTATGCACCTACTTTGAGAGCATAGTGGCCATTCTTAGTTCTATGTGCATTGTCCCAAGACTAGTTGATTGATGCATACTTTGATATTGCTTGTTTAAACTATTGTATCTAGTCACTCTTATGAACTTTGAAGGTGTCCTATGCATTTATATTTGCTACTCTATGAGGGACAAGCTGAATACTTTTATGCTATGTTTTATTTATGTGAAACAAACAAACGTCTTGCAAAGCATTGTTATTCATGAATCTTTTGTTTGTGCCTTTTCATGTTGCATCATAGTTTCTTTGCTTATTGCTAGAACCTTGTCTTTCATGTTATGATTGAAGTACTATGATCCCAGCCTTGAATGTTTTACAAATACTTTGATCAAGTCTTTGATGGCGGATGTCACCTCAAAAATTATTCTTTCTTTTTATAACTTACCTACTCGAGGACGAGCAGGAGTTAAGCTTGGGGATGTTGATACACTGCAAATGTATCTATAATTTTTGATGTTCCATGCTTAGTTTTATCCACTTTCTTGTGTTTTGTTCCAACTTTGGTGTACTTTTCATATGATTTCTTGGACTAATCTATTAACAAGAGCCACAGTGCCAGCTGCCTGTTTTCTGCTGTTTTTGGTTCCACGAAAGTCAGAAAATGAATATTCTCGGAATTGGACGAGACAAAAGCCAAAGTGCCTATTTTTCTGGAAGTCATCAAGTGCCAGAATACGAGACGGAGAAGGGCCAGAGGCCGGCCACACCACCTGGCCCGCGCCAGGGGGTGATGTGGTGGCCCCTGGCACCCCTCGGCCTCCCCTTCCGACTATAAGATGCCCTCGGGACATAAACCCTAAGTACCCGATCAAAAATCCACAAAAGAGTCTATAGCCGCCATCATCTCCATCCCTAGATCGGGAGGGATCTAAATCTCTTCCCAAGACCGCCGGAGAGGGAATTCACCACGAGGCCTTCTTCATCACCATGCAAGCCTCCGGTGTGATGCGTGAGTAGTTCATCCTTGGACTACGGATCCATGTAGTAGCTAGATGGCTGGTTCTCCTCCTTTGTGCTTTCATATTTAGATCTCGTGAGCTCCGTTCATGATCAAGATCATCTATTTGTAATTCTGCATGTTGTGTTTGCGGAGATCCGATGGATATTGAGATGCTATTTCAGATTGATTATTGATTCTATCATGTCTTTGTTATTTGTGATCTTGCATGCTTTCCGTTGGTAGTACCTATCTTGGCCAAGTAGATGCTAGAAACTCCAAGAGTTAGTATTTATGCTCGATAGTGGGTTCATGCCTCTGGTAATCTGGGGAAGTGACAGAAATCTCTAAGGTACTAGATGTGCTGTTGCTACTAGGGAGAAAACAACAATCCTTTGTTCATAGAACAATCGTATTGTTTACTTTACACGCAGTTCATAAAGCAATAATCTGTTGCTTGCAACTTAATACTGGAGGGGGTTCGGATGATGACCTGAAGGTGGATTATTAGTCATAGATTCAGTTGGGTGGCAGTCTATGTATTATGTTGTAATGCCCAATCAAGTCTCAAAGGAGTCAAGATGATTAGTATATGCATGTATTGCTTTGTCGGTGTTTGTCAATTGCCCCGCTGTAATTTGTTCACCCAGCATGTTATCTATCTTAAGGAGAGCCACCTCTAGTGAACTATGGATCCCAGTCCTTTACTTTTACATACAATCTAAAAACTTTTTACTGCTTTGTGTTTACTTTCTACAAACTATTACTTCCTTCCATTCGATACGTTTAATCCTTTGTTTTCCGCAAAACACGGTGAGATTGACAACCTCATCGCAAGTTGGGGAAAAAGTTCTGTGGTTGTGTTGTGCAGGTCTCCACGTTGCTACTAGCACCGGTAGTGCGCCCTGCCAAAGCTCAGCTAGTAACACCTTTGGGTGTTTCGTTGCTCCTACTGGTTCGATTAAACCTTGGTTTCATACTGAGGGAAACTTGCTACTTTGCTCATCATACCTTCCTCTTGGGGTTCCCAACAAGCTCTACATCAACACCGCACCAGCATTTTTCTGGGCGCCGTGCATTGAGCCATCAACCGCTCGCCAAGACAGCATCGACCAAATTGACGAGGCATGCGACCTGGCTCGCTCCCGTACAACCATCTACCAGCAGGGACTCCGCCGCTACCATAGCCGCCGAGTCAGGACTCACACCTTCCAGGAAGGCGACCTGGTCCTATGACTGGCTCAAGACAAGAAGGGCATGCACAAACTCTCCCCCCATGGGAGGGGCCGTTTGCAATAGGATGAGTCCTCAGCAACGACGCATATTACCTCATTGACATACGAGGCGACGGCCAGCTCGAGGTTGGGAGGCCATGGAATGTAAACCTCCTCTGGAAGTTCTATACATAGAACCGAAACATGTACTTAGCTGACACATATAATGAAATTCATTCGGTTCACAAAATCGTGTCTACTCGCCATATCCTTGTGCCACTCGCACTTGTACAACCAGCAATACGCTACCCATGGAAGTGAACCCTTGGTCGAGCGACCGACACGGCTAAGTAGTGCGTTCCAAGGGCACCGAAAATATTCGGGCCTTGGGGCGTCCACGAAAACGCCAACCCGGAGCCACCACCGGAGTCGCTCAGCTCGACTGGCCCACCGGGCCAAGATGACTAGTATACGCTTCTCACAGCGACATGTCCTTCCCATCCTCGCGCAAAGCGACTCGAATGGTTAAGCACCACGCACGAGGACTCTGCAAGAATGGAATCCTCACGCGGCTCGGGAACACACCAAGTAAGAGAGCTGCCGTGGACTCGCCCAGAGATTGGCTCTCCGAGCCAGAGGAAGAGACGCGTTACAAACAACGCATTAACAACATACAACAGGAACGCGCCCAATATAGTTAAGCATACGCTAAGGGACTCGCCTGCAAAACAATCCCACTCGCGCTCGGGGACTCGCCCCTCAAAAGACGCAAGGGACAAAACAATGCACAACCAAAAGAAAACACATAAGTATACAATCGAGTTATACCCCATTAAAGGGCGGACGAGCTCGGGGACTCGCTCAAACAAAAATAAACACACCACACGATTATGGTCACAATACGAGTCGATTGACTCCCCCTACTCAAAATATTGTTCACATTACAGCAGTCGCCACTTGGGATATATTACAAACTGCCCAACGATACTATCTATTCCGTAGGTCCTGACGAAGAAGCACCACCACCTCCCTTAACATGAACGAAAGGCTACCACGGGTTCGTCGGGTAGGTCATCAGCGACTTCGATAGTGCCGACCGGAAGGGTGCTCCGACTTCATGTTGCGATGCTCCGGCTCGGGGTCGCCAAGCGCCAATACCGTTTCCTAGTATGGCAGAAGATGTCCCATCGCCAACACCCGATCAACAAAAGGGGTGGCCTTGGCAGTTAGCTTCAGCACCTCTGACATCTCCACCGTGCCAGTCGCCGATGGGTAGCCACTGGTGACGTCGTCGAGGTCGAAATCGTCGGGGAAGTGGGCGAGACCCAGGCTCAATGCCGTGGTGGCCCCGCGCCTGAAAGCCGAGCACACCATCCACTCCACGACGACGGGCGCCTCCTCCAGATAGCGGCACACTTCCGTAAGCCCCCCAGGAATAACCTCGCTGGGGGACATTCCTTGAAGGACCGCTTGGACACACAACGCCGAAGCCGTGGCCGCGTTCACCATGGCAGTCACGCACTGGGAGGCGTTGAAGGTCTGAACCACCGGGTCACTTTGCCCTATCACAGCTGCAAAATCAGACGTTAGCGAAACTACGGACTTCCCCAATCAGGGATTCGCCAAATGAGTTAAGCAAAAGACAGAGACTCACCAAGAAGCTTGCGGCAGTTCTCCGTGACATGCTTCTCCAAGGCGGCATGGTCATTCTGCAGCCCCACGATGATCGAGTCCCTGGCCTTGCGTTCCTCCTCAGCCGCAGCGACATCAGCCTTCGCTCGATCCTCAGACGAAGTTGAGGCCGCTTTCGCCTCCTCCAAGTCATGGATCAGCGTGGCAATTCGCCCATTCGCCGCGTCCATCTCGGCGACTTGAACATACCCTTCACGGGCCTTGGAAATTGCAGCCGAAAGACCATCTAAAAAGGAAAGAGATAAATCATCAACGCGCCACACACCAACAGTTCACAGATGAAAGAGAAAAAGGAAAAGAAGCAAGTACTTACCAACAGTCTCCTAGAGTCACCGGTTCGCCTCCTGCGCCAAGCGCAGATCCCGCTCCAAATGCTCCCTGGTTGCCTATCGATCGGTCGACTCCCTCTGCAAACCCTGCAAAAACAACAAAGTTCAGTACTTACAAAGAACAATATCAAGTTCCTAGCCGCTGAAATTCAGCGACTAAGAACTCGGGGACTCGAGAGTAGAAGGAAATTCAGTTCCTAGCCGCTGAAATTCAACGACTAGGAACTCGGGGACTGGAGAGTAGAAGCAACTGAGTGCCTAGCCGCTAAAATTTAGCAGCTAGACACTCGGGGACTAGACATACCTGAATGGCGGCGCCAAGCATTTTGTGAAGCTCGCCGACGTTAGTCGACGGGACCGTGAAGGAGGTACACCCATGACGAGACCCAACATCTTCATCAACGATCTCCGGGCTCTGTGGAGACTGGTTGTCCACCACGCCTGGGAACCCCCTCACCATGAAGCGCGGGAACATTGCTGACGCTCTAGTCGGGGCACTGGTCGCCGGAGCTGGCGCTTCCGTCGCAGGGGCAACCGTGACTGGCTCCGACCGCGCGGCCGCCACCTCTTCGACGACTGCAGCGGGATCACTCCCCTTGGCGCTAGTCATCTCCACTGAGTTGTCGCCACCGCCTTTCTGCCTCTTTGCGCCCTCCACAGTCGCCACGTCGTTAGCAGACTTCCTTTTCTTGGGGAGGTCGCCCTCTCCTGTGGTGGTGACCGGTGGAATCTTTGCCACTGAAGGGCGACCAATCTTCTTGACTCTAGACCTGCCAAAATTCCGAAATCAACACAGAGACAACACAAAAAACGGAACACGACTCGGAATGGAGAATTCGAGGCTTACTTGGCGACTTGGAGAACACGCAGCCCGATGCTGATGTGGGCGGGCTTCTCCAATTCCGGCCCCAGCTTGCGCGTGAGACCCCTTTCGAAGACGTCTGAAGCCCATGACACTGTGGGCTTCCTTGACGACGAAGCCGCGGTCACTGGAATTTCCAGCTCCGAAGACACGACCGCTCTTGACGGCTGCGGCGACTTCGACGCCGCTGCCTCAACCGCCTCTTGGCTCGGTACCCCCGAAACCGTTGGCGCGATCACCACCAGAGGAACCTATACCGCTGCCTCGGTGTCCTTGCCTTCCAACCCCTTCATCGGAATCGCATCCTCCGGGACCTTGTGCGGTGTTTCGGGGGTGTGTTCATTGTCAGAATCATCATCTGACTCAAAAACCACCGCCGACCTGGGTGGCAACGCTGGCTTCTTTGCCGGCGACTTCGGTTTGCGCGCAGGCTTTGACGACGTAGCCATGTGCCGGGATGTGTGCTCCTGCATGATCTCGTCGCCTCCTTCGTGTTCGTCGAGGTTGCGGCTCATTTCGAACTACCGCTGCTTTTGCATGCGAGTCTTGCGAGCCATAGGCGCTGGGGGAGGAACCTCCTCCTCTTCCTCGTCGCGTTCGGAGGAGTTTCCTTCGGAGGCCTGTTCGATCTCTCAGGGGACCTCTTCGTCGAGCGGAGGGAGCCAGCCCTCCAACACCTGGAACAACTGAGAACAACCACGAGTAAATACCAAATAATGCGACTGCGAATCGCATTGTGGAAATGGCGACTAGAGGGAAAACTTACCGTGGGGGCTTCATTCTTCACGGGAGTATACGGGGCGAGCCCGACCGATACGGTGGTGAACTCTGCATCAGTGATCTTCTTCAGGGTGGCCTTGTAATCCTCGGCCTCCCACGACTCTTTGCTGGTTCGGGAGGGGTCGTGCTTCCCGCTATACTCGTACATCCAATGCGGCTGAGCCGCTAGTGGAACCAGATGCCGCCCGAGCCAGCAGTTGTAAAGATTGATCGAAGTCAACCCCTGGTCCTTCAACCTCTGGATCTAGTCAATCATCTCCGCGACGGACATCTTCTGGTCTTTAGGGAGCTTCTTCGGTGCCAGCCGACGAGGCTCGCTCCTCTCAGCGACGAACTCGGGAAGCGCCACCTCGCCGGAGGGAGTGGATTCTTTCGCATAGAACCAACTCTTCTTCCAATCGCTGGTGGCTTTCTTCGGCAGAAGGAGCTTGATGAAGTTGGCCTTTGGCTTCAATTGAAACGTGATGCCGCCGACCGCCAGTATCAAGCCGCTAGATGCCTCGCGCCCGATGCGGCCATGAAAGAGCTCCAGCCATAGCGAGAAATATGGCCTGCAGCCGAGGTAGCACTCGCAGAAGGCGACAAAGATGGTCAGCTGCTCGATGTTGTGCGGGCCAAGATCTGACGGTTTGATTGCGTAATACGCACAGAAGCGCCGGAAGAAGAGCGAGTTGGGAAACCCCAAACCTCTCTCTAGATGGCTGCGGAAACAAATGAATTCACCGTCTCACGGTTTCGGCTCGGTCTCGAAGGGAGGGGGAACCCGCCAGTTCCCCTTACGGAGGACTCCGGCGTCCTTGAAGGACTTGAGCTGGGCCGTGGTGCACTTGGATTTCCCCCATGAGCCTTTGGGAGGTGCCATTGGGAAGGATGTGGAGTCGCTCGGTGCGGAAGGATCGAATCGAAGGAAGGCAGAAAGAATGAATGTGAGAGAATGAAGAATGCAGGGAAGGATCTGCAGAGCTGATTCGCCACTCCCCTTATAGAGGAACGCTACCCGCCAAATTCGGGGTAGCCGTTACCTGCGGTAATCACACCGAAGTTACCGTTGGAATATCCAACGGATAGTTTGACCAGGTTGACGGTCCAACTCCTCCACTCCACTCGCTAGCAACTAGTCCTGTTCACTCGCCGAAGCAGCGACTTAGTAGCCGTGACATTCGCCGGAGCAGCGACTGGGAACCTGGGGAAAATTTCCTTGATTTCAGTGGAGTCCATTGCTGATTCGACTGGGCGTCCAAATTGGACTCGACTACTCCGACTGCCAAATGACCGTCTGCGTCTGATTCGACGATGGCCTCAGGGACTACTGATGGGGATATGCCAAATGGGGTATGCCTAGCAGGACGTTCTGATTGGGCCAAAAGGTCTCACAAGTGGGCCTGCATGACGACGACTGGAATGCGACTAAGATGAAGGCCCAGCAACTGGAGACTGGAAGCCTAGAAGCGTACCGGAAGCCTAGTCGGATTAGTTCAAAGCCTCTGAATCCATATCTTGTTCGGTTGTAACTTGTAAACCCTAGTGATGTGACTCATATATAAACCTCCCTAGGGTATCCTCAGGACTTACGTTCCATCATGCACCTCCTCAAGCGACTCGCTGCTTAGACGCCGAGCTCGCCACCCCTGTAACTCGCTCTCAAATAATCTAATCTAGCAGGAGTAGGTCTTTACCCTCCAGGGGCCGAACCTAGGTAAACCCATGTGCATCCGCCCCCATCTCGCACCGCAGATGGTAGCCAGCTCTCGCCGCCAATTCAATCAATCGTTGCCTACTACAGCGGCTGCCGTGGCCATTTCCACGACATGGCTAGTGGAGTGTACCTTGTACCTCGTGTCAGCAGCCCATCATAGCTTTTCTCTGACATCACACCGCATTCTACTTCTCTTCTTTGCTGCTCTCACCCTGCCTCCCTTTTGGAGTAGTAATACGGAGTAAAAAACTATGATCATTTAGAGCACTATTCTTCCTACGAAGTAGTTGATTACTTGCTTTACACAAAAAACATTTCCATCGCTTAGAAAATTGGAGTTGTTTCTTTTCCTAGTATTTGGAAACTCCCATTGGACACATTTTTTACCAATCCCAAGATGTGCACATCTACTTTCTTGTAGTACTACCAAATATGGAAAATTTACCATACTTACACGGTTGCTCAGATATGTCCATGACATTGATTGGTTGCTTGGCCTGAAACTTGTTCATACTTACATGGTAGGCCAATTTTGTGAAGCATGTTTTTTATAAGTTGTGAAAACTCATGTTTATCATTTTTCATGGCAGGTAATACACGCAAAACGATGCCATGCATGAGTCCCTTTTTTTGCCTATTTCTCTTTTTTTCTTCAAAGCAGGGTCAACTTTAATTTGTCGACATGCAAAGTCTAGAAAGAAGTTGAAACTTTGAAAACTCTCGGTCGTGTTCTCGATATATTAGCTGTCTGGTGGGTAACTTCAAAAGGTTTTGTAAAATTTTAAGTGCAATTGGTGGCTCACATGTGGTTCGAATTAATTTGACCTAATTTTGACAGACTCCCTCCGATCCATATTAATGTTCATAGATTTGTCTAGATTCAAATGTATCTAGTCATATTTCGGTGCTAGATACATATACCCGAATCTAGACAAATTTGAGAACATTAATTTGAATCGGAGACAGTAGTGTAATTTAATTGGGTTAATTTATCTATGAACCTTGAAAACTCAAAGAACCTAGGAATCGCAAGTAAAACATGCATGGTTCACTATGTCTGGAAACATGGCGCGCTTCTCGCATTCTGAGCCACATTATTCTGATTTTCTTTACTGCTAGTACAAAACATTCTCATAATCACTTGGAAAAGTGAAAAAATCTTTTTTTCCTAATTGTTCGAAACAACCACAAGCAACATTTTTTACTAGGCCAAGACGCACCCATCTACCTGATGTTAGAACCCTATGTAAAAGTGTAGCTAGGGTATATGTAGATATAGAAGGCCATGACCATATTGGTCGTTCGTGCTAAAAACCAAGAATAATGTTACATCATGGTAGGCTATAATGTGAATCCATTTTTCCTAAAGTTGTCAAATCTCATGTTTATCATTTTTCTTAGCAAGTAATAATACTAGAAAAAGTACCCCAATCATAATGAAGTCTCATGTTTTTGTTTTATGCTTTATTTTGTTTGAATGTTTTCCATACGCGGTCAAATTTGTGAGTATGCAAATACTAATCAGTAACGATATTTTTCAAAACTATTGTTGGCCCATGATATATTGGCTACCTAGGTACCTTCAAAAGAAATTTAGATATTTGTCAAGAGTAATAGTCTATCGTGCTCACATGTATTCAAGTTTGACCTAATTTCATTTAATTGACATAGAGTCATGCATTTAAGTGCATGGAGATTTAGCTTGGAAGTTTGAAAAATACTGAAACATCTGAGCTTTAAGAAAGAACTGTCCACTTTGTACGAAACTTTCTTAGGGTTCTAGCCAAATGACCAAGGTCATGGACATACTCTGTCTTCATCAAGATAATGACGGTATGCCCATATTTTGGTATAAGTCGGTGCATGTTAGTATGGTAAAGAAGTAAAAGTATTTTTTGGAAGGAAGTGCGATTAATATAGCTTAGAGTTCATAACATCTGCCATTTATTTACTATAGTACATAAAGTGGTTGTATAAATTACATGTTATATTTTTGAAGCTTAATTTTCTAGCTAATTTCACCCACTCAGACGACTTTCCGTCGATTCGTCGAATTAGGTCTAAATAAATAGTCTACAAGTGCATGAGAGCTAGTTCAATAGTATAACCAAGTGTTAGGTATAACAAAGTGACACGTCATCTATTGCCGGCTTTATACCAGCATGTACAGTACCTAATATTTCAACTATAGAACAACTAATATTGCATGCAGCAATGTCATCAAAAAGCAAGAAGATTAAAAAGGAATAAAATGAAAAACATTTCTATGCCTGCTTGAAAAATCCTAAAACTTGGGAATTGTAAGAAAGCATGGTTCACTTTGTCTAAAAATTGGGACGATGGCATTCTTTATTTTTTAAGGAACTAGAGTACTATAGGTCCTGAGCGAGACACTCCAATTAGCATACTAGGGTTCGTAGTCGTCGCAAGGTGGTCTGGGGACATTTTTGTAATTATTATTATTACTTTTGAGATGTTTTGTATTTGTGTAGATGACTATTAATCTAGTAGATCTCTTGAATTTTGGGGGAAAACGTTTGCTAGAATAGATCAGTGTGCCGTACCAAGGCACACGTGCGCAGCCCCACGTAGTGGACGAGGAAAAGAACAAGCCGAATTATGCACCGACGACTACAGAGAAGAGATCGATGGAGGATGGATGGTGAGAGCCAGCGAAGGAGAGAAAAACACAACTTGTTTTGCATGCATATTACTAGTAGTAGGTCCATATATTTACTACTAGTGGAGTATACTATGTACCTCGTATCAGCAACCCATCATAGTTTTGCTCTGACATCACACCGCCTTCGACTCCTCTTGTAGCTCTCGTGCCGCCTCCCTTTTTTGTGGAAGGAGCCGCCTCCCTTTTCGAGTAGTAGTACGAAAGTGGAGTACTTTGCTTTATAGAAAAAATATTTGCATCGCCTAGAAAATAGGAGTTGTTACTTTTCCTAGTGTTTGTAAACTCCCATTGGCAAAGCTGTTTACTAACGCCAAGATGCGCACAACTACTTTATTGTAGTACTACTACCAAATTCCTATAAACTATGATGTGGATATGTCCATGACCTTGCTTGGTCGCTTGGCCTGAAACCTGTTCATACTTATACATGGTAGGCCATTTTTGTGAAGCGGGGTTTTTCAAAAGTTGTGAAAACTCATGTTTATTATTTTTCATGGCACGTAATACAAGCAAAAGGACGCCATGCATGAGTCCCCCTGGTTTTTTTGCCTATTTCTCTCTCTTTTTTCAAAGTAGGGTCAACTTTGTCAGCATGCAAATTTTAGAAAGAAGTTGAATATTTCAAACTCTCGGTCGTGTTCTCGATATATTGGCTGTCTAGTGGGCAACTTCAAAATATTTTTGTAAACTTTTAAGAGCAATCGGCAGCTCACATGTGGTTCGAATTAATTTGACCTAATTTCAATAGACTCCCTCCGATCCATATTAATGTTCATAGATTCGTCTTGATTCAAATGTATCTAGTCAGTTTCTGTGCTAGATACATATAACCAAATCTAGACAAATCTGAGAACATTAATTTGAATTGGAGATAGTAGTGTAATTTAAGCGGGTTAATTTATCTACGAACCTTGAAAACTCAAAGAACATAGGAATCATAAGTAAAACATGCATGGTACGCTATGTCCGGAAACATGGCGCGCTTGTCGCATTCCAAGCCACATTCTTTTGATTTTCTTTACTGCTAGTACAAAACATCCCCGTAATCACTTGGAAAAGTAAAAAATGTGTTTTCCATAATTGTACGAAACTCCCAGAGGCAACATTGTTTACTAGGCCAAGACACAGCCATATCTACCCGATGTGAGAACCGTATCTAAAAGTGTAGCTAGGGTATATCTTATCTTACCACTATATACTAGTAAGTTGCACGTGTCCTGTACGTGAGGCTCAGATAATAGACATCTGACATATCATCACTATATAAAATTATAATAGGTAAAACAGAAGAATATAAATTTGATCAATATATATATATATAATGTATGGGTGTGTATTTGGTTCTTCTACTTTGTATCATCATGTGTAGAAGTCAAAGATTATTAGCTACCTAACACTTGAATTTTTTGGTAACATGGTCTAGAGAAACAAGTGAGAAGATTCTAGTATGATGGAGAAGTGTGTTTTGAGGGTTGTGCATAGCATTAACTATGTTGAAGACTATCAATAGAATCTTCTAGATGCTAGAATGGAAAAGAAGATCGTAATCCCAATATTTCCAACTGATCTGGATTCTTTCCATTCTAGCATCTAGAAGATTCTATAGATAGTCTTCAGCATAATGAATGTTATGCATAAAGCTCAAAACACACTTCTCCATCATACTAGAATCTTCTCCCCAGTTTCTCTAGACCATATTACCAAAAATTTCAAGTGTTTTAGGTAGCTAATAATGTTTGACTTCTACATGATGATACAAAGTACAAGAACCAAATATACACCCATACTTTATATATGTTGATCAAATTTATAAATTTTTGTGCTTTACCTATTATAATTTTATATAATGATGATATGTTATACGTCTATTATCCGAGTGTCACATGCAGGACACATGCAACTCCTCTCGCTGCTCTCGTGCTGCCTCCCTTTTCGAGTAGTAGTACATAAGTGGAGTACTTTGCTTTACAGAAAAAATATTTCTATCTCTTAGAAAATTGGAGTTGTTACTTTTCCTAGTATTTGGAAACTCCCATTGGCAAAGCTGTTTACCAACGCCAAGATGCGCACATCTACTTTCTTGTAGTACTACTACCAAATTCCCATAATCTATGATGTGGATATATTCATGACCTTGCTTGGTTGCTTGGCCTGAAACCTGTTCATACTTATACATGGTAGGCCATTTTTGTGAAGCGGGTTTTGTCAAAAGTTGTAAAAAATTATGTTTATTATTTTTCATGGCAGGTAATACAAGCAAAAGGACACCATGCACGAGTCCCCCTTTTTTGCCTATTTCTCTCTCTTTTTTCTAAGCAGGGTTAACTTTGCGACATGCAAATTTTAGAAAGAAGTTGAATCTTTCAAAAGTCTCGGTCGTCTTGTTGATATATTGGCTATCTGGTGGGTAACTTCAAAAGATTTTTGTAAAATTTTAAGAGAAATCGGTAGCTCACATGTGGTTCGAATTAATTTGACCTAATTTCGACAGACTCCCTCTGATCCATATTAATGTTCATAGATTCATCTAGATTCAAATGTATCTAGTCATGTTTCTGTGCTAGATACATATACCCGAATCTAGAAAAATATGAGAACATTAATTTAAATCGGAGATAGTAGTGTAATTTAATTGGGTTAATTTATCTATGAACCTTGAAAACTCAACGAACCTAGGAATCGCAAGTAAAACATGCATTGTTCACTATGTCCGGAAACATGGCGTGCTTCTCGCATTCGGAGCCACATTCTTCTGATTTTATTTACTGCTAGTACAAAACATCCCCGTAATCACTTGGAAAAGTGAAAAATGTTTTTTCCTAATTGTTCGAATCTCCCACATGCGATATTGTTTACTAAAACAAGACGCACCCATCTACCAGATGTCAGAACCCTATGTAAAAGTGTAGCTAGGGTATACATCGATATAGAAGGCCATGATCTTATTGGTCATTCGTGCAGAAAACCAAGAATAATGTTACATCATGGTGGGCTATAATGTGAATCTGTTTTTGCTAAAGTTGTTGAATCTCATGTTTATCATTTTTCTTGGTAATTAATAATACTAGCAAAAGTACCCCAATCGTAATGAAGTCTCATGTTTTTGTTTTATGCTTTATTTTGTTTGAATGTTTTCCATATACGGTCAAATTTGTCGGTATGCAAATACTAATCAGTAATGGCATTTTTCAAAATTATTGTTGGCCCATGATATATTGGCTGCCCGTGTACCTTCAAAATAATTTTGGATATTTTCAAGAGTAATAGTCTATCACGCTCACATGTATTCAAGTTTGTCTTAATTTCGTTTAATTGACATAGAGTCATGCATTTAAGTGTGTGGAGCTTTATCTTGAAAGTTTGAAAAATACTTAAACTTGGGAACTGTAAGAAAGAATTGTCCACTTTGTACGAAAATTTGGTGGGGGCATTCTTTCTTCTTTTTCTACTAGTAAAAGTACTTGGAAAACTCAAACTTCTGGTATTTCCTACTATATCATGTACTATGTATGAACTTTCTTGGGTTTCAAGCCAAATGGCTAAGGTCATGAACATACTCTATCTTCATCAAGATAATGATGGTGTACTCATATTTTGGTATAGGTCGGTGCATGTTAGCATGGTAAAGAAGTAAAAGTATTTTTTTGGAAGGAAGTGCGATTAATATGGCTTAGAGTTCATAGCATGTGCCATTTATTTACTATAGTACATAAAGTGGTTGGATAGATTACATGTTATATTTTTCAAGCTTAATTTTCTAGCTAATTTCACCCACTGAGATGACTTTCCGTCGATTTGTCGAATTAGGTATAAATTCATATTCTAGAAGTGCGTGAGACCTAGTTCAATAGTATAACCGAGTGTTAGGTATAACAAAATCTCTGGATAGGAATTCCAGTCTCAGGTCATCTATTGCCAGCTTTATACTAGCATGTACAATACCTAACATTTGAACTATAGAACAACTAGCATTACATGTAGCAACCTCATAAAAAGAAAGAAGATTAAACATGAATAAAATGAAAAACATTTCTATGCCTACTTGAAAAAACCTAAAACTTGGGAATTGTAATAAAGCATGGTACACTTTCTCTGAAAATTGGGGCGGTGACATTCTTTATTTATTTTTTGGAACCGGGGTACCGTAGGTCCTGAAGGAGCGAGACACTCCAATTAGCGCACTAGGGTTTGTACTCGTCGCAAGGTGGTCTGAGGACATTTTTGTAATTATTTTTATTACTTTTAAGACTTTTTGTATTGGTGTAGATGATTATTAATCTAGTAGATCGCTTGAATTTGGGGAAAAATGGTTGCTGGAATTAGATCAGGGTGTTGTACCAAGGCACACGTGCGCAGTGCCACGCTGTGGACGAGGAAGAGACAAGCCGGACTATGCACCCCCGGCTGCAGAGAAGAAATCGATGGAGGATGGATGGTGAGAGCTAGCAAAGGAGAGAGAAAACGCAATTTGTTTTGCATGCATATTACTAGTAGTAGGTCCATATATTTACAACTAGTGGAGTGTACCCTGTACCTAGTGTCAGCAACCCATCATAGCTTTGATCTGACATCACACCACCTTCGACTCCTCCTCTCGCTACTCTCGTGATGCCTCCCTTTTTTTGGAAGGAGCCGCCTCCCTTTTCGAGTAGTAGTACGGAAGTGGAGTACTTTGCTTTACAGAAAAAATATTTCCATCACTTAGAAAATTGGAGTTGTTACTTTTCCTAGTATTTGGAAACTCCCATTGGCAAAGTTGTTTACCAACGCCAATATGCGCACATCTACTTTCTTGTAGTACTACTACCAAATTCCCATAAACCATAATGTGGATATGTCCATGACCTTGCATGGTCGCTCGGCCTAAAACCTATTCATAATTATACATGGTAGGCCATTTTTGTGAATCGGTTTTTTCAAAAGTTGTGAAAACTCATGTTTATTATTTTTCATGGCAGGTAATATAAGAAAAATGATGCCATGCATGAGGCCCCTATTTTTTGCCTATTTCTCTCTCTTCTTTCAAAGCAGGGTTAACTTTGTCGGCATGGAAATTTTAGAAAGAAGTTGAATCTTTCAAAACTCTCGGTCGTCTTCTCGATATATTGGTTATCTGGTGGGCAACTTCAAAAGATTTTTGTAAACTTTTAAGAGAAATCGGTAGCTCACATGTGGTTTGAATTAATTTGACCTAATCTCGATAGACTCCCTCCGATCCATATTAATGTTCGTAGATTCGTCTAGATTCAAATGTGTTGAGTCAGTTTTCTGTGCTAGATACATATACCTGAATCTAGACAAATCTGAGAACATTAATTTGAATCGAAGACAATAGTGTAATTTAAGTTGGTTAATTTATCTATGAACCTTGAAAATTCAAAGGACTTAGGAATCGCAAGTAAAACATGCATGGTCCACTATGTCCGGAAACATGGCGCGCTTGTTAGCATGGTAAAGAAGTAAAATTATTTTCAGAAGGAAGAACGATTAATATCACTTAGAGTTCATAGCATGTACCATTTATCTTATCTTACCTCTTACTACTATTTAGTGTACTAATAACTTTGAATATTGACCGTTGGATCATGACTCGTGAATCCCAACATTTCCAGCTGTTGGATCTTCTTTTCCATTCTAGCAACTAGAAGATTCTATTGATAGTCTTCATCAGAATCCATTAGATTAGTGGAAAGAAGAAAGAATGGGAAGAAAGCAGCTAGTAGCTTTCATTACTTGCTTGATAAAGCTTTAATAAATTGCTAGGTAAAATAATTTAACAAAACAAAATTGAATTGAAACTCGAATTTGACCTCTTTAGCAAAATCAAGATCATTTTCCAGCGGGATGGTATCCTACTGCAAGGGTGGTCTTAAGAATCCAAAAGAGGTTGCTGAGTGCTATGCACAAAACTCAAAACACTTCTCCATCATTCTAGAATCTTCTCCCTCGTTTCTTCAGACCATGTTACCAAAATTTTCAAGTTTTAGATAGCTAATAATCGTTCACTCTACATGATATACAAAGTACAAGAATCAAATATACACCCATACTTTATAGATGTTAATCAAATTAATATTTTTTCTTCTTTACGTATTATAATTTTATATAGTGATGATATGTCAGACGTCTATTATCTGAGTCTCACGTGTAGGGCATGTGCAACTTATTAGTTTACTATAGTACTATATGAAGTGGTTGGATAAATTATATGTTATATTTTCAAGCTTAATTTTATAGCTAATTTCACCCGAAAGTGCATCATGCTTCAATCAACACGTTCGGTGGAATTAAAGGTTACATCAAGGACATCAAAAATAGAAAATTACATCCAAGTCCATACAATTGGCACAAAATACCCCTAAAATTTAGCTTGGAAAGGCAGGTGGGTCCGGCTCAATTTCAACCGACCAGATGAGCCATACTCTTCCTACTACTGTTTGCTTCACACGTGAAACACAGCGCACTCCTATGTGTTGATGATGGCCGAAGGGATGAGATTGCTCGGAACTAGTAGAGGAGCACACCCCAGAATCTGGTAAAACCAATTCGAGGACTGAAGTCACAGCTGTACATGGTTAACGTCAAGCGAAGGTCCGAAGAGGTCGACCTGCCCCCTACCGAGTCAATTCCCCTAGCCACACCTTCGTTGGCCGCAGGTTCCTTGCGCTCGAGCTCAAACTCGAGCATGTCCTGATGGTAAGCAAGGGCCAGCAAAGGATTGATAGGCTCGAGGGGACCCAGGATGGCATAGTCTGCCATGACCACGACGACCTAGTGCCCACCCAAGTTGTTTGCCCCGGTCGCAAGCTCGCTGGCTGTAGGTTCCTCGCATGCCAGCTCGAACTCGAGCATGTCCTGATCGTAAGCAAGGGCCAGCATAGTCTCGAGGGGACCCTGGACGGCATCAAGCATGGCCACAGTGACCTGGCGCCCACCCGAGTTGTCTTCCCTAGTTGCATGCTCGCTGGACGCAGGTTCTCGGCGGAAGGATTGGCCGCTATCTCGCATGGGCTTAACTTGGCCATGGTTGATGTCCAGCCAGCGTGGCCCCCGGAGGCAGCTCCGTCACAGTCGAAAGGGAGGCACACCATGACCGACACTTTGTTGTAGAGGTCCACTTTTGTTTGCCTATTGTGTTGACGCCTCCGTGATGCGGCCAACGCAGGATCAGTAGCCTCGAGGGGGCCCAAAATCATGTTGTCGGCCGGCAGGGCCAACATACATTTACCGCGGGCGACCAGACGCTCTACACAGGCGGCTCCAAAAGCGGAATGTTCCCGCCGGATGAACTGTTCCCAGGCCTGGCCTCGAGGATGACGTAGCCAATCCACCGGGATTCCTTCAAGTATCTGTGAGGGTAACATGCCTTTCATGGAAGAAAGAAATTTCGCCGAAGAGTAGAATGAAGGAGAAGTTGAACTGCTTTTTGTGAAGGAATAGTATACTAGTAGTACTACTAGCAGCGCTACTACTTTTTACTCCCACCGCTACAATGAATATATAATGGGGACCTCGTTTTCGGTTTTTTTTCTTTGACCAAGTATTTCTCCAAGGAGTACTTTTTTTAGATGCTCTAAGGAGTACTTAGTACAAGGGCAACATGCAGAGCGACCGCTTAGCGGCGCGTGAGTTTTTCGCAGTTGGTGGTTGTCCGGGGCATTAACACTCACAAGAGAAATGGCATATCGGTACTTGTAGCGGCCGTACTTTTTAACTGGCCGCAGTCTATTGGATAGTAGGAGTACTATACACTCTAGAAACAGAGGTGGCGAGCAGCTAGAAGCTCGTGCAATGAGTCTGGTAAATTCTTGGAGTATGTACTCTAGTATACAGTACTAGTATACTTACTAGTAGTAATAAGTTGCACATGCCTTAGTGCTCCGGTACGTTATAGAAATATAAAAGTATGTCATATTATCATTATATAGAAGTACTCTGGCACGTGACACTCGATCATATTCATATTTTTTTTGAGCTTTACCTATTATATAATCTTAGCACAATATATTGTGTATATACCTGGGCATTTTCCGGGCCAGGCCGAGCTCGGGCCGGGCCTAACAAAGCCCACTCGTGCAAAACCCAGGCTCGAGCCTGGTCCAGCCTGGCTATCAGGCTTCACAATCAGGCCCAGGCCCGGCTCGCCAGGTGCACAATCATTCGGGTCGTCGGGCCACGGGCCGGTCTTCTCCTTGTTTTGCGTTTTCTTCAGGCCTGAGCCCAGACCGTGCACTCACTGGGCCGCACATCTAAAGCCTTTCAGGCCGGGCCGGGCTGCCCATGCCCATATCTAATTGTGTACGCAGTACTTTGAACTTTGAAAAATCAATCAAGACTGGCAAATCCCAACATTGCAAACTGCTGGATCTTCTATCCATGCTAGCATATAGAATATTCTATTGATAGTTTTAGCACAGTGAACGCTATGCACAAACCTCAAAACGCACTTCTCAATAATTATAGAATCTTCTTCATCATTTCTCTTGAGAATATCGAGTAATAGGTAGCTAATAGTAGTAGGTTGATTTCTAATGACACTAGGTACAAGAACCAATTATACACCCTATACTTTATGGACGTGGCTCGAAATTATAATTATTTTTCAGCATCACCTATTATAGTTTTATATAAATAAAAGATGATATGTGATACGGTACTTCTATTACTATCTAATTCTCACATGCAAGGCACGTGCAACTTACTATAGTCCTAGGACTCCATGCAAGGTACGCACAACTTCATCCCGGAGTACTCCTCCCTCTGTTTTTGATTATAAGGCCAGAGACCTTTTTAAAATTTGTTGAGATTATAAGCCATATCTCATTAGTTGTTCTCTCTTCAACAATAATGTATTTATTCTTTTTTTCTCTCTCTTCTATGATGCAAGTGAAAATATTTGTACACAAGGCAATAATGAGGTAGAGTAATTTACTTTCTTGGTTTTATTAACTTGGCTCTATGGCCTAAGGCTGGTCATAGGCATGAGTAAATTAGAGTAGTACCATATTACTACTACTCTATGTTACTACCTTGATACTAGTGCGTATTGTGATAAGTATAGTAACATAAGTAGCAAACCTTAGTTATTATTTCATAGACACATTTTGCATTGAAAAGTGTGATGTGATGGTAACAAATTACTTATGTTACTCTATTTGCTTATCTCTTTATTAATTGCTTACCACATCATCTTTTTTGCATAGGTGGCATCTATGTTACTACCACTAATGTTACTCTCACTATGACTAGCCTTAGACTAGTCACAATGGCGATGAGTATGCTACAGTAGTATCATGTACTACTCCCTCCATCCAGAAATAACTCTATTACATTTGTCTAGATTCAAATATATCTAGACATGTTTTAGTGTGTCGATACATTCAAATCTATACAAATCCAAGTCAATTATTTTAGACGGAGGGAGTATATTATGATACTAGTATATGATATCATCTCCACAATGCGTAGTACTACTATCATGTACTATATAGTACTTAGTACTGGTAGTTTCATAGTCTTAGTTTTGTAATCTCAAGGTAAAATTCTGTACAAGATTTATTTGACATTATTTTTCTATGATACTCTACCTGTGATACCAACACAATCTCTTTCATCATTAATTACCATGACACATAAGCATTTTCCATGCATGTAATAATGCATGATACGTACCACCTGATACCCCCATTGGGGCTAGTCTCATTCCAAACATAGGTATAGTAGTACTAGTACCTCCATCCCGGAGTAGTACTAGAGTAAAGTAACGTGTACACCGAGTCAGAGGGAGATAATTACTCAGGGAACACAGCGCTTTCTTAGTTTTCTCCACGCCAGCCTCTTGCCAAAGAGATAAGGTATCGGCTCATGGCCATTGAATTTGGATGGACGGACGATATTCCCTAGAGTGAGATGAGGAGTCTAGTACTCCTAGTATTTAACTATAGTACCAGTCTATCTCGCTCGCTCTCATCAAACCTCTCAGATCTGCGCTCCTCTCTCTGCTCTCTTGCTCGGTCTCAAAATCCCTCAGATCCACCGCAGTTGAAGAAGGCGGCTCTATGGCGGACAAGCGGTTTGAAGCTACGATTAACATGAGTGCAATGAGGCAGGCCTTCAGCTGCAGGTTGTGTTCTCAAATTGTTCATCCTCCCGCGTACATGGTTATTACTTCTTTCTTCAGGATGTTTTCCACACTGGTTCGATACACCTCTTGTTTTTGGGCTAAATCTCTTTTCCTTCCACGAGCAGTGCTTTGGCAAGGCCGCGGCGCACATTGCATGCTCAAAATGTGTTGGAAAATTATCCGATGGCCAGTGCCCAGGATGTGAATATGGAGGCGTCTTCGAACCAACTAGTACCATGGATCGAATTTCCTTGGGAACAAGGCTCAAGGGTAGCAACAAAGGTTGCGACATGGCTGGCAACTTCCTCGAGTACATCAAACACCAGACGGCGTGCCCACACGGGAGAGGGCGATATAGGTTCTTGACAAAAAAGAACCGTATGATATTTGAGTGGCTGTGTGTGTGATGATTCCGTCTAGAGTATGGTTTAGTTTCTACCATGGTTGTGTTGTACCTATACTAGTTATGTTATATAAATAAATTGAATCATCATCGCATCCACATAGTGTCTCTCTTTTACCGATAGCAAGGGGAAGTACCACCATCATGTGCATCTACATAGTTGCTCTCTTTTGGCTAAAAAGATTGAAAATCCATAGAACTTGGGTGGCCCTCCACAGTGTATGCAAATATCAGTGCCCAAACCAATTCTCATCCATCCGGCACCGGTGCCTACGCTGCACAGCTGATGCCCCAAAAAAATTCAAGGAACCGGAGCAGTTACTTGCTTTGATGCCCAAACTCAGCATATGTTAAAATATTGGTCTTCCCTCTCCAGCTCAACAACCCTTCCTCTATTGAACGCAGAGATAACAGCCATCCCTCTGGTCAGGTTAAGCTAAATCATTTTTTATCAATATAGGGTCGATTTCTTTTCTACAAAGCGGTTCCCTCCATTGTGGAGATGGTGCCACAGAAACATTATTTGGCATCGGTTCAGAATAAACTAGGATTGATAAGTTTGGAGAGCCAATTTCAAGGATTTGGTGTTGGAGTTCGATTTACCTTTTCCCTACAAATTCAAGGTTTATTTTAGACTTCCCATAAGGATAGTATTAGTGGGAGTAACTTATAGCTAGTAACTTTCATGTACATGCAATGCCAACTAAGAAAATTGGTGACATGGCATGATAATTAATGATGAAAGAGAGGGAGGTAATAACTTAGCTAGTTACCATAACATCACACATACAAATACTATATGAGTCTAGAACCTAATTAATTAGGTCTTGCATGACACCGCACACATGTTATCACCCACTATGAAGGTAGTAACATCTGCAAGTTACTAGTATAAGATATTTAGCACTATGACCAACCTAAATAGAACCAAGAAGAGAGGACGAGCCAGGCCCGATGTTGGGGAGTGATAGGCTAGCGTGGCCCCGCCTTCGTGCAGTCCACTCTCACCCATTTCCCTGGCCTCTTCCCCCTCATCCAGGCCAGCACCATCGACTAGCCCCGCCCCCACCCCCCAAAAAATCCCCAAATGGCGGCACCATCGGAACTGGAGAGCTCCTCACAGGAGCGCATCATCGAGTCTGGCCCCCATGTCTTCCGTGCCTACCACGTCTTTGCAGCCACAACCGACTTCTCCATCGTCGAGCCGCGGTTAGTTGACGAGGCGATGTCATACACAATGACACTGAAGATCTTATTCTCGAGGACGTACGAGCTCAAGAGGATGCCTGGCTCCATCCCAGCCCCTCTGAAGGAGGACGATGTCGCGACCACACACTGCGAATAGGAGGTGTTGAATCTCAGGCTGCCTCCCAGCAAGCTACGAAGAGCGAGCAAGGTCGTGGGAACTATGCGCAAGGTCCTTGGCCGCGTATGGCTACTGAAGAACCTGCAACTCACGACGGAGAAGTGGGACATCATCATGCCATATGACATTCTGCACCAGATCTGGCATGAGGCATGTATGTGGGTCGATGGGTTCCACTTAGACCTAACCCTCGACGTGGATCTCTGTCTCATCGTTAACCTGCCGGCACTTCAAGACAGTTGTTACCTGGTTGAGAAGGAGGATGACCACTACAGCATATGCATGCAGGCGCTCTCGAAGCGCACAACGGTGCGTCTCCGGGGATGCAACCATCCGTACCCCCGCAAGTGCATCTTCACTTGGTTTGAGACCAACGCCAGCTTCCCTATCTAACGAGACAATGTGCTCACCCATGTCTACTGACACGAGGTGCATATATCCTCTTCTGTATGAAACCTGGTCCTGTGGTTGATAATTAATTAATATACTGAACCAATGTATCTGTTGCATTCCAAGTGAACATGTTCTACATATGTTTACACTTGTCGAATTAAACTTGATCCAATTTAGACAGGGAAAACAATTAGTCTAGGATTACAATCCAACAGGAAATTGTCATCATGTCTCATACATTTTACAAAGAGAAAACCAATACGAATCACTATTCATCATCTCACTACATAATATGAAATAACAGTCTAATCATCGTCACCATCATCGCTTTCAGCACCGCCGTGTTCTAGATCCACATATTCCGACTAGGTTGGATCTTCTTCCCCTTGCCATTCATCATACATGTCCTAAGATTCATCAGGTAGAACTAGTTTATTCTTGTATTTGTCGACTACACTAACCTCGACAGTGAAATCTACTTGTCCATCATGCGTAGAGCTGCCTCTGGCAATCAAATTTTCATCAATGTCAGCCAGTTCAGTTACCATACAACCACTAGGATCATCTTGGTGGGCAACATCTGTGGTGACTGGCTCATCATACTCATTCCCATCAGAGGTGCTCCTTGCCTCAAACGTTTGCACATATTGCTAGTCGTTATTATCTCTGTCATCCAAGAATATTACCTTGGAAGCTTGAGTTACCAAAATATAAGTGTTGGGGATATGCTATATGGGTATCCTCATAGCATGTCACCAATCCGCCTAATCCGGGTGGCCCATAGTTGGTAGCAAGGCCTATGGCCTTCTGGGCGGCCCAGTTAGACGGATCCTAAAGGGAGGCCCATGCCGGATAAAGGAAAGCTACGCAGGAGTCACCGACATACTCGGAGCCTTCGAGTACAAGACACGGAAGACTAGTTCGTGTAGGTGTAGGACTCTTTACCTTGTCCGGCACTGTGAGGACCCCTCCATGGCGTGCTCGTCGGCAATACCACGACAGTTGGCGCCAACCATGGGGCAAGAGGCGCTTCGAGCTCTACACCGGGCGAGCTCCAATCTCTTCGCGGGAATCAGCGACACCGTAGCCATCGGTCGCGTTCTCTTCTCCGAAAACTTCCCGATCGTCCCTCCAGATGAGTTCTAGGTGCCGGCGAAGACGAACCCCACGCGTTGCTCCGTCATCCCCTTCAGAGACATCCACATCTTCATCGGAGAAACTGACTCGGGTCCTAGCTCCCAGGAAGTCGGAAACTCGTCAAGCCCCGCACAGCCCCGCACAGACCACCTATGAGAAGGATCTGGGCCATACCTCTCTTTGGAGTATGGTGGCTCGGATCAGGAAAATTCAAGGCCCACCCAAACCGCCCCTGTGCAGGATATAAAGGTGGAAGGACCCCGCAAATCTGCTTGGCTTCCCCGAGCGTTAGAGATGCGCAGGTCACGCTTTGTCAGCGTCGTCACCATCTTCGATCTAGCCAGATGCGTTCAAAGGGACAGGGAACCTCCCCGCGAATACCTTGCCAGATGGATGAGGGTGAGGGAAACCCTAGAGGGTTACCGCACCGACGAGCTCTTGTACCACTTCGTGGAAGGGGTCATGCCTGGAACACTTCTCCGGCATACCCTCCGAAGGCGGCAGGCCACAGGCCCTCTCACCCTTGGTGAGATGGTTGCCATCGTCAACGAATACACGACTGCCAATTAAGAGGCCATGGCGGCAATACCCGTCATAACCGGAGAAGGAAACAACAACAACGGCCCGGCTCCATCATCCTCCACATCTGCCATCACCAACACCGAAGCCAACTCCGATTCTGTCCTCGATGCGCTTTACGCCGACATCAGTATGGATGTTGGTGGCTCAGACACTAACTCGGAGGAATACGACGCTGTTATGAGGGAGATCGAGCTAGATTTCGAGAAGGAGGAGCGTGCCGAGAAGACCAACACTTCCCACCAGGTGCTAGTCACCATTGGGAACGTGATGGAATAAGACGGACACGAACAAGAACGTGAGAGAGCTCTTCCCACGCCAGCGGTCACCAGAGCAGCAACAACTAAAAAAGCCGCCGAGCCTCCAACTCCGGCCAAGGCTCTGCCTCCTCCGGTTACCCGCCAGCCACTAGCGTAGGAACTCACCATGGCCCGACAATCGAATCAGCCACCAGTACCACCGTCAACGTCTGCAGCTAGCAACCCACTAGCCACTCCCGCCGACAAAGCAATCTACGGCACACTTCTCGTTGAACCAATCACCGTCACCCATATCCGGAGCGTTACGGAACTTGACGAGAAACGTGCGGAAATCTTGGCGGAGGCCAAATGCATCATGAAGCAAGGCACTAATTTAGACGAAGACATGGCCAAGGCGCAGCAATCCATCAAGGCGGCAAGTGCTATGGAGGCCGAAAATAAGCAATTGCTGTTAAAGCATAAGGCAAAGAAGGTACCGGCTCACATCGTCCAAGATCCCGACGTTCAGCGAGGCTTGGGATTTGACGGGTCCAAACTGACAAAGGTCACCCCTTACATAGATTTAGAGGGGAGGCAGGTCATGCCAACTCCCGCTCTCAACATCACCGTCGCCAAAGACCCTCCTGGATCAGGACAGGTCGCTAGAAGCAGTTTCTCAGGTGTACGACCTCGTCCCCAAGGCATGCAAGAAATAGGAAAAGGCCACCTCACAGAGGCTTGAGTCCAACCCTGAACAGCCGCAGAAGGCCAAAATCTCCCCGTGACGAAGGATCGCACACAGGCTCTACAGAGCGAAGACGGAGGGAGGCACGCAACATGACTGACGCTATCCCCATATCCTCCGAACACGGAGAAAAGGCTCGTCCCCATCGTTCGCCACCTCCACCACCATCTCGACATCACGAGGACCCAGAGCCGCACCACCACACAAGCATGCCACCTCCAAGGCGGTCACAGCCCGATATCGTTATACGCGATCAGGGAAAACAACCTCGGCATGCCGGAGAGCGCAGCAGCCATGACGGACACAGGAGCAGGTCCCACAAGGAACCGCCACGTCCGGCAAGCAACCGCGGCAGGCGTGAGGAGTCGCAGGAGGGGCACAAGAAGAGAGCTAACCCACTCCACCGCGGCCATCGCCACCTAGAAGCCATCATGGCGGAGGGCATGGCGGATCTCATAAATCACGCCACAATGGAAAAGGGAAGCATCCAGAGCCATATGATGCACGATCGTGGCTGGACAAGATCCAAGAATCTCGGGAGCTCCCATACCTTGGGCAGCGTTGTTTTGGACCAGTCATACGGGCCACAACCTACCCCAAGGGCCTCCGGATAGACAATACCATCAAGCCATACAACACCACAGCTCTGCCATCAACATGGTTGCAGGACTACATCGAAGCGATCCATGTCGCAGGGGGAAACCCCAATGTCGCTGTCAAGTACCTCCATTCATGTTGACCGGCACCGCCCGACAGAGGATCCACGACTTACCGGAGAAATCAATATGCAATTGGTTGGACATGCATGAAGCGTTCACCAAGAACTTCAAGGGTACGTACAAACGTCCCTGCACTGTCAGAGACCTACAGTGGTGTGTGCAAGAAAAGGATGAAACCTCCCGTTCCTACCTCTCTCGCTGGCTGGATATGAAAAATTCCTGCGCAGGTGTGCACGAACAGACCGCTATGGCTGCCTTCATTGATGGACTAGAGAAGGTAACTTTGCTCTGGCACACGTTGAAGCGCAGGCAAGACAACAATGAACTCAACCTCAACACAATGATCGCCATGGCTAGCGAGTCCGCCGCTGCTGCTGATGACGAGCGTGGATCGTTATCAGCGATAGCAATCCCTACCCAGGCCAAGAAGAACAACAATAACAAGCGGAAAAATCCACCCGAAGAGAAGCAAGTAGCCGACATGGTCGCCGTAATGTTCACTGGCAGAGGCAATGGCGGATAGAGTGGACGTGGTAGGGGAACTAGTAGTGGCCAGCAGAGGAGCGACACTACACCCTCAGCGCCCCGTGTTCCCCAAACGTACAAAGAGTACCGCGATATGCCGTGTTTCATTCATCTCGATGCCAATGGCAAATCCACCCACACCAATCGACAGTGCAAGTTTGGCAATGATCTCAAGGAGGACCCTGAGTCCCGCTACAAGCGAAGCCGAAAGAATAGACCCCATAGAAAGGGCAAAGGTAAGAAGAAGGAGGAAGAGCCCAAGGAATCAAGTGACATGGACGAGGACATGGACCCAAAATATTCCAACAAGGGAGAGGATAAAGGAAAAAATCCCTTTGAAAAGAAGGCTCCATGTTACCACACCTTCCTTGGCACTCCAACCGTCCGAGCCCCGAAAACCACTCTTGAGATACTGATGGCTACCCTCCCTCCGGTTCCCCAATACGTCAGGTGGTCGGAAGTTCCAATTACTTGGGATAGGAAGGATCATCCAGAACTCATCCCAATAGAGAACCAGTATGCCATGGTCATAAACCCTTTGATTGATGGCACGGAGTTCACCAAGTGCCTCGTGGACAGTGGAAGCAGCATCAACATCAGGTACCTGGATACACTGCACAAGATGAACTTGACGGAGACCTAGCTAAGGAAGAGCAACTCCATGTTCCATGGGGTTGTCCCTGGCTGACAAGCAAATTCCCTGGGTTGCATCACCCTCTTGGTCGCTTTTGGTGATGTAAACAATTACCGCCAAGAACGCATGACCTTTGAAGTGGTGCCCTTCAAGAGCGTGTACCATGTCATTTTTGGACACGACATCTTCCACTCATTCCTCGCAAGGCCATGCTTTGTCTACAACAAACTCAAGATTCCCAGACCAAATGGCGTCATCACCGTTGATGGAGGCTTCACCAAGGAACGGGAGTGCGAGCTCAGCGAAGCCACCTTCACCGAAGCAGTCCTCTACGGTGAGGAGTTCAAGGAGATCCAGAACCAGGTCGATGCCTCGGAGGTGCTGGCTTCGAAGAAGCAGATCACTGCTGCCGAACCCGCCTTCAAGGCCGCCATCAAGACCAAGCAGGTGGAGCTTGTCGAAGGTGATTCCTCCAAGACCATCGCCATTGGCACGGACCTGGATCCCAAATAGGAAAGCATGCTCGTCGAGTTCCTCCATGAGAATAGGGACATCTTTGCCTGGCAACCTGCCGACATGAAAGGTGTACCTAGGGAACTTGCTGAGCACAGCTTGAATATTGATCCTAATGCCAAACCGGTGAAACAACCTCTACGACGATTTGGTGATGAAAGACGAAGGGCTATAGGCAAAGAAATAGCTAGGTTACTTAAGGCTAGCTTTATCCGAGAAGTTATTCACACCCGATGGGTGGCAAATCCTGTACTTGTCCCCAAAAAGGGAACCAATGAATTAAGAATGTGCGTTGATTACACCGGCTTGAACAAAGCGTGTCCGAAGGATCCGTTTGCTTTGCCTCGCATTGACCAAGTCATTGACTCGACGGCTGGCTTGGAACTTCTATGTTTTCTCGATGCCTACTCAGGATACCACCAGATCCGGATGCGAAAGTTGGACCAATTGGCCACTTTGTTCACCACACCCTATGACACGTATTGCTACATCATGATGCCCTTTGGGTTGAAAAACGATGGTGCCACGTAGCAGCGGGCGATGCAACGTTGCCTGCATGACCAAATAGGTCGCAACGTACACGCTTACGTGGACGACATCGCGGTAATGTCAAAGAAATGAAATGATCTTATCGCTGACTTGCAGGAAACCTTCGACAATCTCTGGAAATATAGAACATGATGCTGAACCCAAAGAAGTGTGTCTTCGGGGTACCATCCAACAAACTGTTGGGCTTCATCATTTCGCATCGTGGAATCAAGGTGAACCCGGGGAAAATCAAGGCTATCCTTGACATCAAACGCCCGACATGTCTGAAGGATATACAAAGGCTCACAGGCTGTGTTGTAGCAGTAAGCCGGTTCATCAGCCGACTTGGTGAGAAGGCTATGCCGCTCTACAAGTTGCTCAAGAAGGCGGACAAATTCACATGGACAGACGAAGCTGATGCAGCACTTCAGAAGTTGAAGAGAATACTCTCCTCCCCACCTATACTTGTAGCACCGGTGCCAAAGGAGCCTATGCTAGTTTACATGGTGGCGACCAACCGAGTAATCAGCATCGTCATCGTGGTGGAGCGCAAGGAACCAACGCACGGATACAGAGTTCAACGACCTGTTTACTATGTGAGCGAGGTCTTGACGGAATCCAAGCAGCGTTACCCACACTACTAGAAGATAGCTTATGGAGTTTTCCTTGCTTCACATAAGTTAAGGCATTATTTCCAGGAGCACCCCATCACAGTAGTGAGCAAAGCTCCAATGTCCAACATCATCAACAACAACGCTACATGGAGAGTGGCAAAGTGGGGCATTGAACTTGCCGCCTTCAACATCACCTACAAGCGACGCGACACTATCAAATCACAAGCATTGGCGTATTTTCTTGCGGATTGGACAGAACTGCCAGAAGAGACTCTTGTACCAGAGCCAGAGTATTGGGTCATGCACTTTGATGGATCCAAGTTACTCAATGGCTCGGGGGCTGGTGTATTATTGCAATCACCAACAAGAGAGAAGTTGCAATACGTCCTGCAGATCCACTTCAATGCTACCAATAACATGGCGGAGTATGAGGCCCTCATTCACGGACTTCGCGTAGCCAAGGATATTGGCATCAAGCATATAGTTTGCTGTGGTGATTCTGACTTGGTTGCCCAGCAAGTAGCTGGCACCTGGAACACGTGGAACCCTATGATGGTGGCATATCAAGACGAAGTAGACTAAATATCCAAAAGGGAGGATAATGAGGCGGCATATCTACTGTCAAAGCTTGGATCAGCTTGTCGACCAATTCCGCCAGGCGTTTTCCTGGAGCATTTATGGACTCCATCCGTGAAAGGAGCGGACCCCGACAACCCGGATAGAGTGGACTCATTTGTTAAGATAGTAACAGTGACCTCTCCGGCTTGGAAGAAGCCGTTCATGGATTATCTACAAGACGGAACATTGCCCGCCGACAAAGTCGAAATCCGACAAATAGTACGCAGAGAAAAAGGCTACATCATCATTGATGGCCAGCTATACAAAAGAAGTACCACATGAGTTTTCCTACGGTGCGTCTCCCAGCAGCAAGGTATTGAAATCCTTAGAGAAATACATCTCGGAGATTGCGGGCATCACGCCGCTCCACGATCGTTGGTGGCCAAGGCCTTCCGACAAGGATTCTACTGGATAACTGCCAATGCGGACGTCGACAAGTTGGTACAAACATGCCTTGGGTGTCAGTTTTATGCAAGACAACCAAATGTTCCAGCTGAAGAATTGCAAACAATACCAATAACTTGGCCGTTTGCAGTCTGGGGGCTGGACATGGTGGGACCTTTGCAGACAACACCCTGTGGATTCACACACTTGCTAGTAGCAAAGGACAAATTCACAAAATGGATTGAAGATAAACCCATTAGAAAGCTTGATGGGGCAATAACCCTAAAGTTTGGCTGTGATCTAGTGGTGAGATTTGGTCTCCCACATAGAATTATCACCGACAATGGCAGAAATTTATCTCTCGGAGAAGTTGAGGAGTACTGTCATGAGAAAGGCATCTGCCTTGACCTAGCATCTATGGCACATCCGTAGTCAAATGGGCAAGTTGAAAGGGCCAATGGACTAATTCTGCACGGAATCAAGCCATGCTTGGAGGCACTGCTACGTAGAGCAGCTGGAGCCTGGGCGAAGGAACTACCATCTGTCTTGTGGAGTTTACGAACAACACCCAATAGATCCACCGGCTTGACTCCTTTCTTCAAGGTTTATGGAGCAGAAGCAGTTATCCCATCCGACATCCTCCACGATGCACCAAGAGTTTCCACCTACAAGGAGGATGACGGTGAAGAATCTAGGCGACTATCTATGGACCTACTTGAAGAAGAGCATGTGCTGGAATGCCAGAGATCTGCCGTCTACCAGCAGAAGCTGCGTGGCTATCATGGTCGCCGTGTAAAGCATCGCTCGTTTAAAGAAGGGGATCTGGTGCTTAGACTCAAATAGGAGAAATCACACAAACTATCCCCGCCTTGGGAAGGACCATTCATCATAAGCAAAGCATTGCTCAATGGTTCCTATTACCTCGTCGATATTCACGAGTTGAAAGATAGGCCAAAAAATCGCAAACGCAAGCAATGTGACTCTGATGATGATTACCCGGAGATAGATCGGCCATGGAACATAGCACAGCTACGTCCCTTTTACACTTAGCACATTTATATTATGTAATAAGTTTCTTATATGATCAATGAAACAAAGCATTTGGTTCACTCATATTTTCTGAGTCTTTTACCTCCTTTAGTTGTTCATTTTTGGATCATATAAACCCTTTATGCGCAAGGTTGCATTAGCCCTTGTGAAAATTCCTCCTATGGGCGTTAGCTTAAGTTTTTTGGTCTACACTTTTTCTGAAGTTTTTATGTGGATTCCGGAGTAGTGACTTTTGGGCACTCAAAGCCAGCGGTTTTGTTCTTAGGTTTTGGACGGTGCTACTAAGCATCATCACCTGAGAGCATAGTTCTATGTTGCGAGTCTTTCATCTCACAAAAGGTCAAGCATACAAACTAGAATAATGGATAAGCTAACACTTGCTTAAAAAATATATACACATGCTGGAAATAGATAAGTTGCAGGAAGCTTGAATACAAGTTTTTCCGCCTTAGACAAATATAAGTTTTTGTCGCATACATTCTGCAGAGATACATTTAATACAGACACTGTTTTAAATGGCTCTGCTACAGGGGCTTCGTGGTGGCATCGTCAGGAGAACCAGGCCGGGAGAGCTCGTCAAACTCTGAAGGAGAGAGACTAGACTCAAAAGAGGCCATGTCGTCATCCAGGATCTCGGCAGGCACGAAGACATCATCCTTGACCATCTTGGAAACTCTAGTATCAAAGCCGGCAAGAGAGTTCCAAATAGCATTGTTGTCGATCTCTTGTCCTTCCTCGTCCAGCTTGGGCATGCCGGAGGTCACCAAGTCGATGTTGGCATTGTCATAGTGAGACTTGACCAAGGACAGCGTCATCCTAGCACCAGCCCGGACACAGAAAGCTTTCCAGTCTTTGATTTTCTCGGGGGCTTGGTGCAGGATTTCCGCATACTTGGCCGATGAGTCCGCCGCCTTGATATTGATGCCCAGAGGTTGAGCTATCTCCTTGGCTTGGGCGATGGAGGTGCTGACGAAGTTTCCGGCAAGAATCATGTGTTCCTTGGGACTCGAAGCACCCTCACCTAAGTTGGCTAAGCCAATGGGAGCTATGGTTTGCACAAGCATACAAGGACCATGAGTACAAACAAGTCAAATGATTGTCCAACTTACAGAAAAAGACCAAGACGGAGAAAGGTTACCGAAGATGCTTGTTTCCTCTTGCTGGCATGTCTCCGCCAAGACATCATGCTCCTTCTAGACTATCTTGAACACCTCAAGGTTCCTAGCATTCTGCTCTTTGGTAGCTTGGTTCAGTTCCTTGAGTTGCGCAAGTTCGTTCTTCAGGCGCTGCATCTCGGCGTCAGCAGACTCTTGCATAGCCTTCATCGCTGCATCATGCCCCTTGACGGCCACGGCCAGGTCCTTCTTCAGAATCTTGTTTTCATCATCGAGCTCCTGGATATGCTTGGATTGCTCGGCAATGCTCTTGGCCTTGGCAATGGATTCTGTAAGACGTAAATCACGAAGTGCTATCAGAAGACGAAAGGGATAATTCAATGAGAAAAGCAAACAGCTATTGTCAGAAACAGACTCTGGCTATTTTTGATCTGTTCCTTCAGGAATTTGGTTTTACCCTATTCAAGATCCAGCTCCTTCCAAATAGCAGCAAACCTCTCATTGGAGGCTATCCTCCGTTTATTCTCATTCTACACATGATATAAGCATGCTTAGTTTCTCTAGAGCATCTAGTCGGAACTATTCAGTTTCAACTAAATGCTCGGGGGCTATAGTACATGATTTTAAAGTAAACTAGTTTCTCTAGAGCATCTAGTCGGAACTTTGCAGTTTCAACTAAACGCTCGGGGGCTACACAGACAAGTTCTACACTTAGTTCTTTGAAGCACTTAGGCCAATAAGTATTGAATTATCCGCCTAAGAGCTCGAGGGCAATGATCCTGAGATTGTTCAAAAAACTTACGATGGCAATGATCCTGAGATTGTTGGCCAGATGAGCGTAGGAATCATGAAAGGTCCGAGCATTCTTATAGACTGCATCGGCATGCTTAATGAGATCATTAGGCTCAACATCGGAGGAGTCGCTGCCAATGGAGAGGTCGAAGCCAGAGGCATGGATGAAGCCCTACATGCCTCCTTCACCTTCAAGGCAGTCGATGGCGCGGAGGCTCCCACCTCAATCGTTGCTTCCATGTCCACCTCTTCCACTTCCTACCCCTTCTCGGTGGCATCCTTAGCCGGAGCTTCAGCCACTTTAGAGGAGGTGCTCTCCCGTGTCGCCTGGCCACTGGGAGCAATGTCTGCCTCGACAGAACCTAAGACATCAAGGTTTGGATTGATATCTATCTCCATGGCAGAGGTCTCAGGGATGACGGGGGACGACGGCCCAGCGGGACTAGTAGAAGGTATGGCGGCAGGAGTAGGGGGAGCGGTGGCAGGAGAGGGCTTGGCGGACGGACCCTTGGTCAACATGTCACGAATATTTTTTGACCCTCCAACATCTTTGGAGGATTGCTTCAAACTAACACCGACTTTCCTGCTGAAACATACAAGGTATAAGTACAAGAGTTGAAAAAGGTGTGAGCTGTAAATACAAGACATAGAATGAAAGTACTTACTCCATGGCAGGAGCCTTGGTGAGGGGAATGCCGGTGGACTTCTTCTTCTCCACCTCTAAGGCGGAAGTGGATTTTTTGGAGACTCCACTCTCCATTTTCTTCTTCTTGGCCTCGGCAGCAGCGTTAGAGGTGGAGCTCTTCCGCTTTCGCTCTGCCGGAGCTGGCTGATCCTTGGAGGCGTCATTGTCAGACACCACCTGGATATCCTTCAGCTTTGGATCGTAGACCTAGGAGGCCATTTGATCCACCGCCAAGGTCGCCAACTAGGATACAGAAGAGTGTTAGACGGACAACTTCAAAGACGGAAAAACCTTAGAGTATATAACGAGCAACAAAGGAAACAATAGCTACCTCTGGGCACTTGCCGCATTCGAACATGTCGAAGGTAATCTTGAAGCCACGTTTCTTGTCCTTCACCTTGATGATGTCCTTAAGCCGGAGCTTGATGGAGTTAGTAGAGAAGTTATCCTGTGAAATTCGCATGGGATCCCTCATGTCTTGGTTATACTTGCACATCAGCTCGGCGCGGTGCTGCAGAGGCTAGATCCGCCTAACATACCAGCACATGGCAAGGTCCAAGCTCGTTACACCTCCGTCTACGAGCCATTAGATCCACCTTGCGGCACAATTGGCTTCATCATCGGAGGGAAGAGAGGCTAGGGTTCGCCATGCGGGCACTTTGGTGGAAGCTCCATCGATGAAGTCGGGGTAGGTCAAAAGACAGTCTGGCAGAGGGACATCTGGCCCATAGAAATACGTGTGCTGCCAGTTCTTGCAAGACTCGTGCCCTACGATGTCAGGGAAGCGCCGACTAGGCCGGATCTTAAAGCTAATGGTTCCACAGATCCACAATTCAACATTGGACTCTACAGACTCTCTCTTGACGGTGAAGAAATATACAAACAGATCTAATCTAGGTTTGATTCCTAGATATCCTTCGCATAGAGATACAAAGTTGCTAAGGACTAGGATGCTGTTGGGAGAGAGATTGTGGGGAAGTATCCGGAAGTGCCGGAGGACGTCCAAGAAGAAGCCTAGAGACTGGCAGGCTTATGCCACGTACCAGCTGAGATTTGAGGTACACCTTCTCTCTGGGTTAGGGAGAAGGGACCACCTCGCCGGCTAGCCGCCCGCCAGACAAACTTCTCCGCCACGGGGAGATACCCCTCGTCGATCAGTTCTTGGAGATCTTCGGTGGAGAGATTAGAGCCCCTCCACACCCCCTTGTGGGAGTCACTTTCTTCTTCAGCAGCTTCGGGCGCCGCCTGTTCTTGGTCATCGCCGGCGGTCTCCGTCACGACGGAGACGGGAATGACCACCCCTCCAGCGGAACAATCACTCCCTAGGACGGCTCCATCGTAGCCTCAGGAATCGCCACTGTGGAAGGAGCAGAGCTGCTGGAAGCCATTACAACGAGGAGTGTGTGGAGGAAGAAAAGGCTCTGGTTAGGGTTTTTCGTGGAAGCGCTCGAACGGTCGCGTGGCTGGAGGAACACAAAGACTAGAAAGTGAATGCGGGTAAAAAGAAATAAATTAACCGTGGTGCAAATATATAAGCCTTGCATCAAGATTCGTGCAAAAGAATCTGATGGTTGGAACATTGCCAATGTGGAAGTGAACGTGCGCGGTAATTTCGCCACATCCTCCGTCTTTTGCCGCTCGACCGTTTCGATTTTTGGGCGCGTGAAAATAGCTAATGATTAATTCCTTGCTTCTGTGAGTTTTGCGGTAACATAGGTTATACCCTACATCATCCTCCTGACAGTTGCAGTGAAGAGTCACGTCTGAAGATTCCATCGAAGACGGAGATCATCCGACTCTGGAAATGAAGACTCATGGAATCTCCGGCTACATTGCGAAGCCGGAGAGGATTTCATGGTTCTTTGGGAGACCTTTGAGATATTGCTTGACGGATTGCCAGCATCACTTAGACAGGATATTCAGAGATCAAAGAGCAAGACAACGTAAGATTTCAAAGTCCTCCGGGTGCTACTGTTGGGGATATGATATATGGGTATCCTCATAGCATGTCAACAATCCACCTAACCTGGGTGGCCCATAGTTGGTAGCAAGGCCTATGGCCTGCGGCTTGATTAGGACGGATCTGAAGGAGGCCCATGCCGGATAAAGGAAGGATACACAGGAGTCACCGACATACTCGGATCCTTGGAGTACAAGACAAGGAAGACTAGTTCGTGTAGGTGTTGGACTCTTTACCTTGTCCGGCAAGGACCTTTCCCTGTAAACCCTAGGTGTTGGTGCCTTTATAAGCTGGCCTGCGGGAGCCTTTAGGGCACAACCTCTCTGATTGCTACGTACAACACGCAATACCTCGCACAACGAACCTATCTCTGTAACTCGGCGTATTGACATTATAGTGATTTATAGCAGGAGTAGAGTTCCGCCACCGTTGTGTGACTTGAACCTGGGTAAGCTGTGTTACCTCGTACCCGCCAACTCTCCCCCTTACCCCATGTCTCTAAACACGCACTGTGAGGACCCCTCCATGGCGTACTCATCAGCAATACCATGACAATAAGGTTCCTCCTTATACCACTCAGCAGTAGTATTGATCGATGTGAAATTCCCATCATTTCTGGGGCCTCTTTTCTTGTTCAGATCTTGGTCATACCAATAACACTTGAATAGAACCACAGATCGACCACTAGTCTTGTCGTTATAATTCAACTCAATAACCTCTTTTATGCAACCATAATGATCATAGTCATCTGACTTATTCATTTTGGCTATCAAGTGCTCTCCACTGGTCGTGATGCCACTACTTTGTGTCTTCAGATGTTTCTCATGCTCATAAGTGTTGTAGTGGATACCATCATCATTGCAAGTTGAAGCTGTCTGCACCCTCTTTGCCGGACCATGTGATAGGGCATAGAGACGATCACTAACATCACCCGGATTCTCTTCCCGCAGCTTCGTGATTTACAGTTATACAAAATAATCAAGAGGTCATCTCATGTGCATAATTCGCATGCAATTCAAAGTTCAATTGACCATCTTACATGATTCCTAAACCATTCCTGAAACCCACCCCCACATATTGGTGCAGCATAATCTTTTCCTTTGGTTGCTTTAAATAACCTACAAAAATGATACTCAAGTAAGACATCTGAACATATCTTGCTACAAGTTTCATTTCATATATGTGAGGATATGTATGAATAGTACTTATGCAACAAAGTTTTCGGCATTATTCAGCACATTCCAAGTAAGTTGGTCATATTCGTGTTGCATTAGTGTTCTATATTCCTTCTTTTCTACTAGGCAAACACCATGGTTAAAAATAGATTTTTAAACTTCTTCAATTCTGCCACCCAGATTGGATCTCGTTTTACGATCAGGAATGTTTCTTGAGAAAAATGCAAATGCTTCAGCAGCAATGTATGCCTCTGTAATGCAAGCCTCTACTCTAGCCTTGTTCCTAACAGTACCCTTGAAAGTGCAAAGTCGACGTTCTATAGGGTACATCCATTCGTACGGTACGGTACCTCTATAAAGTGCATCTTCAGTCAGATGAACAACCAAATGCACCATCACATCAAAGAAGGCTGGTGGATATATCATCTCAAGCTTGCACAGGATTTCTGCTAGGTTCGTCTGAAGACGCGCTACAACTCTTCTATACAGAGTTTTGCTATAGATTTCCCTAAAGAACTTTCCCAACTCAGCAATAACATTGTATAAATCCTTGTTCACTAAACCTTTAATGCTAATGGCTAAAAGCCTTTGTAGTAGGATGTGGCAATCGTGAGTTTTCAACCATTGGAGCTTGTTCCTCTCTACATTGATATAATTTGCAATGTTAGAAGCAAATCCAGATGGGAACTTCACACCTCGGAGGAAGTGACAAAATAGTACCCCATCAGCAAGGTAAATTCCACACCTCAAAATTTGTAATATTTTTCACTGCCCTTATCAACCGTATCTTCAGGATGCAGCTTCAAGTTGTTGTTAACGTTGAGTTTTTCATAGTCAAGCCTATCATTATAGTTATCTTTTGTCTTGGATAGAATGTTGAGTAATGTGCCTATAATGTTGTCACATTTGTTTTCCATGTGCATGACATCAATATTATGTCGAAGTGTCTTACCATCCCAATACAGCAAGTCCCATAGAGTGGATCTGCGCTTATAAAATATTCTCGGTTCCTTTTCCTTCCCTTGGGAATCTGATGCTATTTCTTCCACTCTCTTCCTTTTGGATGTTGCTCCTACTGTCGTTGCATCTTTTGTATTCTTTCTTTTAACTCGTTTGGCAGCTGGTTGTTTTCTTGGTTTGACATTTCTAACCTTTTGTAAATGTGTCTGCAACTCAGCTGTAGTGAAATTTTGTGGTGCAATGCCATATTTAGTCCTCTTTCCATAGAACTGCAATTTTTTTAATTTTTTTCGGAATTTCTGGCCTTGAGGAAGAAAAACCCGGTGGCCAAGGAAACCACTCTTATTTTGTAGCCTCACTGTGACATGTTTTGTCTCACAGTGAACACATGCGTTATATTCTGCTGTCACTCTACCTGACATAGTGCCAAGAGCTGGCGAATCATGGGTGCAGAGTAGCATAGCAGCATGCATAGGGAACTTGGCATCTTCAGGTTTGCTGGCAAGGATATCAGGAGTCATGACACCCTTCCATAGATCCTGCAAGTATCATATAAGAGGCTGCATGAATAGATCAAAATCCTTCCCAGGTGATTTGGGACCTGGGATGAGTAAAGCTAGCTAGTAGTTCAACTGATTAGTGCATGCCTAGGGAGGAAGGTTGTAAATTGTAACAAGTACTAGCCACATGTTGTACGAGTTATTCATGTTGCCAAATGGTTTAAATCCATCTGTAGCTAGGCCAAGTCTCAGGTTCCTTGGATCAACTGCAAATCTTGGATGAGCCTTGTCAAAGATCTTCCATTCATCGCCATCAGCTGAATGTCTTAGTAAGTAATCGCCTGGCTTGAGAATCTCTTTGTGCCATCTTGTTTCCTTAGATGTTTGTTCTGACCGAAACAACCTCTTTAATCTATCTATAATTGAAAAATATCTCAGAATGTTACAAGGATCTTTCTTCTTTTATCACCATTTTTCCATCTTGATTTGTTACATACTGGGCATTCATCAAGGTTTTCATAATCCTCCTAGAACAGTACACAATTATTTGGACAAAATGGATCTTCTCATATGATAGTCTAAGTACCTAAATGTACTGTTTCATCTCATAAGAGGATATTTGGCAGTCCTTCCCTAGGGATTGACTCGCTATACACCTTAATCACTGAATCGAAAGCTTTATTGGTAATCTTGTTGAATGACTTCTCCTTAGTAATTTAATTACCAGTTCGAATCTTGAGATACCAGAATCAGGGTCCACTGAACACTTGGCATCTTCTATCAGGTCAGAGAAAAGTGATCTTTTTAAGAGGAGTGCCTTTTTTGCTTGCAGTGGGTACATGTCCCTTAATAAACCAGAAAGGTCCTCATCCTCGATCTGATGAGCTTCAGGCGGATCAACATCAACTAGAGGATCAAGAACAGGCTCATCATATGGTTCACCATGTTTAGTCCACCTAATATATGTGTGTTGCATCCCATTAATGAATGTATGGTCTGCGACTGTGCTCTGACTCAGATTTTTATAATTAAGGCATTGTCGGCATGGGAAAAACACATCCTAGTCGCTGTTATGCTGTCTAACAAACTTCATGAAGTCATTAACACCTTCCCAATATGAATTCGTTGCTTTTTTCCATTCAGTATCCAATATATGTCCATCTGTTTTGAAGATAGAGATGGTCAGAAGCTTTCAAGATATTTCATCGAACATGTTGATTACAGATCTAATTAAGCCAAGATATCTAAGCAACCTGATTGAATATAGAACTATAAATGCCATGTAATTTTAGCTTTTTTCAGAAATTAGGTGCTAAACTATGTTACATATTTGAGAGAATAGATCGACTGAGCACAAAATGCCAACCAATTTGAACAAACAGATCAAGTACAAAACAATGTAAAACGAACAGATCGAGTATGAAACAACTTCTAGAGAATGATTTGAGCGAACTAAGGATATTATAAGCGTACTGTGGGGATCGACTAGCTGACCGTTGGTCTGTGGGCATTTGGAAAAAGTACGGTGCCACCAGCAATGGTGTTAGGCTGCCCCGACTGATAGACGAGTGTGAATGTTTTGGTGCGCGGTCTGTGGTTTTGACCGCCTGCGCGTCTCCAGAAGAATGGCGCAAAGAGACAATAGCTGGCTGCTGGAGTGAAGGAGTGAGTTGGAAGGCACGAGTGGGAAAGTTTTGGTGTGCATGGGGTATGTGTCCTGGTTGTCAACAATTTTCACGCGAAATATCAGCCAAAGTTTTCTCCCTCGTTTTTTTCTTCCTTGTTGAGGTTTGGAATTTTTATTACTGAGCCCATGAAATTAGCCTACAAGCCCAAGCATAGCCCAAAACCTTCCAATTTGGCCTTTTCATTGTCTTGTGCCTGCCAACCATAGCGCATTCAGTTTTGGAGTGAGCCCATGAAGAATAGGGCATCCGCCCCCAGTTAGCCAAAATCTTTTTAATTCGGCCTTTATGGTCATCCCCTTTCCTAGCCCCCCCAAAAAAGATCCATCTACCTATGTTTTTTAGAAACTAATGCATTACTAGTAAGTTTCACATACCCTGCACATGAGACCCAGATAATAGACATATGACATATCATCACTATATAAAATTATAATAGATAATGCTCAAAAAATTATAATTTGATCGACATCTATATAGTATGGGTGTATATTTGGTCCTTTACTTTGTACCATGTATATTTGGACCTAGCAACAGACCAATGTCAAAACAGCGGACGGGGATGAAAAAAAGTCCATCATGCGCATGTTTCATTTACAGAGAGGCTGACACATGGGACCCAACAGTGCGACCTTATAGAGATGCTGCATCGAGCAACATTGCCATGTTCGAAACAGGGAGGCGCAAGCAAGAAAAAAGTCCAGCATGGTGAGAGGCTAACATGGAGGACCCAACAACGTTATCAAGTTTGACCCGAACAAACAGTCCAACATACGGACGCCTTTTCGGGGTCAGGGAACTGCTTTTTATTTTTGAGCGCAAGGTCAGGGAACTGCTGAGCACAGGCTAGTGAAATTTGAGAAAGGATCCCATGGAGCATAGTCAAGAACATTTTAATTTGGCCTTGTCATGGTCAAGGGACTGCCTAGCACAACCCAGTGAAATTTAAGAAAGGAGCCCATGGAGTATAGCGCATGTAGATGGACCATGTAGAATAGCCCAAAATATTTTTAATTCATCCTTTTGAGCATTGCCCCCACCTCTTAAAAAAACTCCGCCTCCACCTCTTAAAAAACTCCGCCTACCCATATTTTTAAGAAACTAATCCATTATATATGTGGCATTTTATAAATTGAAATGCCAGGAGGCTGCCCTTTTATTTTTTAAAATATAAACGTGGACACACAACATCTTTTGAAAAACATTAACACATAACTTGAAGGTACTAAGGAATGTTTAATAATATATTTTCTATAAATATGTTTGGTGTAGTGGCAACACACACAGTTTAAATCTATTGGAAGTCTTGAGTTTTTTTCTTCTACTATAGTAATATTGCATTACAGAGAGGTTGACATCACGGACCCACCAGCCTGCAGAATCCCTCAAGTTTATTGGTCGGGTTTGAAAAAAAGTTAAATACTTGTACAGAGGCCGGCATCGGGGACGTACCCACCAGAACATACAAGGCTGCATCGGGGATCCACAAGCCAGAACATACCATAAAATGGACATGGGGGCCCGAGCAGCAAGAAAATACATGGCTGCCACATGGAGCAACATTGCAAAGCTCAAAACAGCGGACGCGGCCGAAAAAAGGTCTATCATACACACATTTCATTTAAAGATATACCGACATGTGGGACCCACCAGCACGACCTTATACAGGTGCTACATCGAGCAATGTTGCCAAGTTCGAAACAGGGAGGCACGAGCGAAAAAAAAGTCCATCGTGCACACAACTCTTCTAATGAGAGGTTGACATGCGGGACCAAGCAGCCTGAAAAAATGTCTAATGCAACGAGCAATGCTATCAAGTTCGAAACACAGACGCGCGAGCAGAGAAAAAATTCAATCATACAACCGATCCTTCTAATGAAAGGCTATCATGTGGGACCCAGCTACGTGACCAAACGACAGATTCATCGAGCAACGCTATCTAGTTAGGAACAGGGTAGCGGTAGAGTAGAAAAAAGTCCGGCATACCCATGATTCTTCCAATGTGAGGCTAACATAAGGAACCCACCAGCATGGCTGATGCAACGAGCAACACTATCAAGTTTGGAACACGGAGGCGCGATCGAGAGGGAAAATTCCATCATACACATGTTTCTTCTAATGAGAGGATGACATGTGGGTCACAGCAGCCTGATTAAGTAGTAGATGCATCGAGTAACGCTATCAAGTTCGAAACAGGATAGCGCGAGCGAAGGAAAAAATTCCATCATACACATGGTTCTGCTAATGAGAGGCTGGCATGTGGGGCCCAACATCCTGACTAAATGGCAGACGCATCGACCAACATTATCGAGTTTAAATCAAGGAGGCTCGACCAAAAAGTATGGTCTGCTAGAGACACTGACGTCTGGTACCCACATGCCTCAAAAGACATCGGAGAGTCAACATCGAGCGAGGAGCCAAAAATCTTGCTTCTGCCATGCGCCGGTCGAGCTTCCTCCACATTTTTAGCGGTTTCGTCGTAGTAGAGGGCCAAGAAAACAGGAAAAAATTCCATCAGCCATGGTCAAGCCAAGAATTTTGGCGCCGAAGAAGCACCTTCTACGACGACCGTCGGGCCAAGTCGTTGCGAAGGAGACATTTCTTGTAGTTAAGGTTTTGGTGGTATAAAAATAACTATGCCCAAGATGCTCTTTTCCTTTGTTTCTACCCAAATCAAGTTAAATTTTCAAAACTCAAGGTATCAAATGATGGATACATATGGTGGACGTCATCTACCATGGAGATATAAATTTATCAAAGGTTTTCTATAATTACTTTGGCCCAAAAACTATTTAATTCCTTTATTGGGAATAAAACTCCAAAACTCTCCCTATAAAAGAAAGTATGTTTTTATCCAAAAAGCTTTGCCAACTTTAGGCACATTTGAGGATTATATATCATACCCTACCTTTCCACTTCAAAACTAAATGTTTTTGAAGAGTTTTAATAATTCTTTTTGCCTATTTTTTAAATGGCAAAAATAAGAAAATAAATGTTTCAAATAGTTTCCTTCTTCAATAAATCTTGGGAAAATTCTCCAAAGTGTGAATTCATGTTTGGGACCATCTAACACCGAAAACCCAACTTGTTCAATTCAAAAATCTCAAATCAAATCCATAAAATAGTTTTAGCACTTTTGAACATTAAGGATCTAAAATTATTTGAAAAATCTCAAATAATTCAAGGACTTGTACCTTGACTATATCTACCTCCCAGCACCTTTAAATCATCTTGCCGAGATCAATTTGGAGAAATTTCTTCATAATCACAACTAGGGACAAAACTTGACTAAGATAAAAATCATGAACTAAACCCATCAAACCTTCCTCAAACTTGTCCAATACTTCACCACACCACCCTACCTCCTCTCTGGTCGAAGATACTGTAGCAACCCTATAGAAAACCCCATCCACTTTTGTGTCGTGTCTTTATATGGAAGGAGAGAGAGAGGGGAAACAAAAGCACAACATGCCAATAACTCTTAAAACTTGCAACAGCAGCCTCCCTGCCCCTCCCCCCTTTCTACATGACCAGACCTCCATCCCTCACCTCTCTCCCACCGCCCATGCTTCCCAATAGTGGCCCTCCAAGCAAACCTTAACCAACAAGTGAACCAAGTCCACCATGGACTATCCCTAAATAAAAAGGTCAGTGACCTCTCCAACCTCCCATCTACCCTCATTTCACTCTCCCAACTCTCTTCAACTCGCCGTGAGCTCTAGATCCCGCTACCTCGCTCTCCTTTTCCATGGAGGAGAAGAAGTTCTCCTCTCGGCCTCCTTTCAAAGTGGATTAAGTGGTTGACCTTGACCTCCTCCAACCCCCTCTCCTCCTTCTATTATGTTCCCTTCTCTCTGATCTACTTCCCCATTTCTCTCTCTCTCTGCCATAGGGGCGCCAGAGAACACCGCGACCTTGCACACCCGAGCAAAACTCCTCCTACAAGCCAGAAGTTCCTGGAACTCAGTCCCGCTGCATACACCACCCGCGAGTCGCCTAGGATCCCTGCATCCCCTTAGTGACCTCCTATTAGACATGTAGTGCACCTTTAGACTGCCCCGGCGAGCACCAGCACAAGCTTCGTTGGCGCGGATGCATGCGATGTTTTTCAACGACAAAACAGCCTCTTCCGCCCCTCTCTGAAGTCGGCGTCATCTCCCACATTGGCCTCACCACCGCCCTGTCAACTGCGATGCTTAGGTGAACCTCCCCGTGCCCCTTTCCCCCAGCTAGGTTTCGGTCTCCCCCACCTGCTGCGAGAGGAGCATGACGGCCTAGAGCCGTCGATCCACTCTAATCGCATGGTCATGAGTGCCATATACCCCTTCGATTCTGGTGTACAGCTGACAAACAGGGCCCATGGCCGGGTTTTCAATTTTTAGCACCCACGCGAGGTATTCACCGGGTGGGACGAATCTGCTCACCTCGGCCTGTTTCCCTCCAGAAAACTAGCGCATGTATATTATCTCTTAATCATTTCTCTAGATCTTATTTGTTTGCTGTCAGGTTTAAATACCAAATAAAATGAAAAATGGATGAAACGAGCCAGATCTAAAAAAATCATGTACCTTGATGTTTTCCTTAGCATCCAGCACCAAAAGTTGGTCAAAATTATATTCAGATAGTTTCTATTAAATAAACAACATAATTATGTCTATTTCACTTTATAATTCCTTTAGAGAGTTTCATAGATCCAAATTGAGTGGAACAAGTTTCCTCCAGTAGGTTTTCGATATGCCCATCAACTTACCTTGGCCTCATGTCAAGTTGAATTATGGTTTCATTGTAGTAAAAATAACAAAACAAATTCCCATCTGGCTTTGATAAATTCTCAAGGTAGATCCCCAATATACTATTGGTTGATTCCATCTCTCAGATATGTGGTTTATTGAGCCCTGATTAAATTTTTATGAATTAAACCCATTTGCCTAGTGTGTTTTCACTAGTAAATCATATATCAGAAGCTATGCAACTCCAAAAACGATGATTCCAACTTCTACAAGAAGGTATTTATTATTCCTATCTGAAAGGGAAACGGATGTCGCCTAGAGGGGGGTGAATAGGCATTTTAAAATTATTATGGTTTAAGCTTTAATAAATGCGGAATAAAACTTAATGTTTAATTTATCTAGACAAAACCTATATCAACTAGGTTCAACTAAGTGCACCAATGACCCATGCTAAGCAAGACAAGCAACAAGGTGATAGAAATATATAATACTTCAAGCACGATGGCTATAACAATGTATATTGCATAGTAAAGGGCTCGGTTGAGAGAGAACCGATGGACGCGGAGAGGGTGATTTGTTTCTAGAAGTTCGCTTCCAAATAAGCTACGTCTCTATTGGATAGGTGTGATGGCGCAATGTACTTCGAGCGCCACAAACGGCTCACCTTGAGGTGTGGTGGCTCGATGCTCACCCAATGCCACACAAGGCCTCACCCCAAGATGTGAAGGCACGCAACTCACCGATGCCACAAAAGGATCACCCTATTCTCCCGTGAGCTCGCCACAAAGGCCTACTCACGTTCCACTATGGGACACTTGAGGGCAGTCACCAAACCCGTACAAGGCTTGGGGCAATCTCCACAACTTAATTGAAGGGTTCCCAAGAAAACCAGAAAGGCCACAAGCTTGAGGAATCTCCACAACAATTGGAGCCCCCAAGAACAATGCCACAAGCTTGAGGAATCTCCACAACTCAATTGGAGGCCCCAAGAACTCACCACAACTCCACACAACCGTCTAGGGTTCCAAGAACCCAAGAGAAACAAGCCCAAGAGCTTGAACTCACCAAATCTACGAGGAGAACTCAAACCTATGCACCAAATGCAAGGACAAGTCCTTCACTCTCAAATTCCACCAAAGCTACAAAAGCTATTGGGGGAATAAGAGAGGAAGAACACAAGATAAGAACATCATATTTCTCCAAAATCTAGATCTCAAGATTCCCTTCACTAAGAAGACATATGATTTGGTAGAGTTGTAGATCTAGATCTCCTCTCACTTTTCCCTCAAAAATATGCAAGAATCATGGAAGGGAGAGGGAGTAAGAAAGCTCAAATAGGTCAACAATGGTGGGCAAAAACGAGCACCAAAGATGGGGAACCTTTGGGGAAGAAGCCCCCTTAAATAGGACAAGGAAAACCTAACAGTTTGGGCCAGATTCGCGCACCACCGGAACTACAGGTGCCCCACCGGTACTACCGGTAAATAGAAAACACAAGTTACTGAACAAAAACAAGTTTTCACCGGAACTTTGGGCGGAACTTGGGCCGGTACTACCGTTCAAGCAAAAACTTTGGACAACATTGCACAAAAACTTCAATAACTTTTGACTCCGGACTCTGATTTTGATGATTTTGGGCTCATTTTGAAGAGAACAACAAGATATACAAGATATGCAAAAAAAACATCATAGTCCCACATTTGAGTATAAAAATAAAATGGAGAAAGATATGAATTCTCAGAAGTGACGAATTAATAAAACCTCTAGAACACAAAACGCAAGAAGTTGAGCTTAGAAACTCCAATTGGGATGAAACCAGTTTTGTTGGAAAGATAATAAAGAGTATAATCCAACAAAAGGTGAAATATTGGATACCACTAAGTGATAAAATATCAAGTATATATATGTGAGATATTTACCAAGTTGTGGAGATGGAAAACCCGAAGATCAAAAATGCAATAAGATAACCACAAGCTTGTTATGAAGATAACCACAAGCTCTAGAACATCACATGGACAAGAACCAAATAACAACCAAGAAAATATGATGCAAGAATGCAAAGGTTTGAGCTATCTCCGAAATATGTGATCGAGTCACCCACTTGAGAGCCCCTCTTGATAGTACGGCTATCTATCCTAAACCCGGGTCTCACAACACTACAAGAGCCTAGTCAAATAGAAAACCTATCAAGATCATACCTTTGCATTGAGAAATCCACTTGAGCTTGGTGTATACCATCTTGTCCTTCTCAGTATGGATCGCCCTTCTTGATTGCTCTTGTTCGTGCTTTGCTTGATGAAGACTTGCAACTTGCTCCCCGATACTCCATGGGGAGACCTCTTCTTTGAACTCGTCCATCATCCCATGATCACCGAGGATGGCAAGCTTCACGCATGGGATCTTCTAGAGATGGCGCATCTTGAGCTTGCACAACATTTCTACTATCCCCATAAGGATGACATCTTGAAGATGCACAAGAGTAACTCCATCTTCTTCTTGTTGTTCTTCTTCAAGCCACACTTGAAATTCTTCTTCTTCTTTCAACCTTGAGACCAAGACATGGACCAAGCGATGCCAATGGACAAACCAACAAGTGAAACTCAATTTATACATTAGTCCATAGAGATTGTCGTTAATTACCAAAACCACACATGGGGGCATACATTCCCTTTTAATCTCCCCCATTTTGGTAATTGATGACAATCCCTTTGAGAGGGTTTAAATATGCAATTTAACGAACAAAATGGTTGTGCAAACATCAAATAGTACACAAGTATGTGATGTTGGTACTCCCACAATATATAGAGAAAACTCCCCCACAATCTATGCATGTGTGATGAACTTGAATTTCATTGCATATGTTGCCAACCATTACCGTTGGTAGAGTTTCCTGTGTATATTAAACATGCAACTCAACAACAAAGGTGCAAAATCATGCAAGGATAGTTCTTAATAACCAACTCAAAGCATAAACCAACTTCCCTTAAACCCTCTAAAACTTCTCCCCATTGGCATCGATTGCCAAAATGGGTGAAAAGTTCTAGACGACCAATATAGTGAGACTTCCTCCAAAGTTGTGAATATGCACATATCCTATGATGAATACTTAGGAGGAAATCAAACTATATTTAGGATCCAAAGGTTGCAAAAAGAAAAGAAAGACAAAATAGATTCAACAAATGAAGCGAGCAACCCAAAAGTCCCAAAAATACCAACTGACAACAAGAATTGATACCAAAGGAAAATAACAAGATATTATGATATGAACGAATGAGTGTTTAGATGAAATAGGGAAGCTCCCCAATCTTTGTGAACAATATAGAGTCATCATTTGAATACATCATGCACCAATATGGAATCCTCACTCCCTCATAGACATTTAAACCTCAAACAAAGAGAAAGGCAAATGAGCATTCTTAAGTGAGTTAGAGAAGCTCCCCAAGGATTATGCACCAATTATAATAATTGTATTTGGAAACAAAGTGCACAATCATGGAATCCTCACTCCTCCAAACTTATTTAATAATACAAGGCAAGAGAGATCGAAATAGGAGTGCCTGGAGATGCAAACAAATGGGACAAGCACTCACTGGCAAATAAATTTAGAAGCCACCTAAGAATCAAATGAAATAAAAAGGTGGTCTCCAAGGAAAACAAAAACAACTCAAAATAGTTATATTTTATTGTGTGTATAAGTTTATAGGTGGAAAATATCACAATGACATATTCCCACAAAGAAACATGCACACACAAAATAGATACTCAATAAATCACAAGAAAAGCAAAAAGGAAGTCATAGGATATACAAATAAGATTTTCGTTTGAAAGCATGGCCAAAAGCTCAAATATATCTTATTGTACATTAATGAGTTTCCAACACTAACACACTTCATGCATTACAACTATTACCAAGGGAAAAGGAGATAGTTGGAATAGGAGAGAGGCAACAAGTATCACAAATAGAAATCAACTTCGCAAAAATACTCACTATTGCACATGAGAGTAGTTGAAGAAAAGATAGGCAATACAATTGCTAGATTGACATATTTGGGATTAGTGAATCATGAGAATGAGTTCGTATATTCCCCATTATGTGCACTCATCTCAACAAACTCAATTAGAAATAGAGAGAACTCCTAAAAACCAAAGAAAGAACCACAACATTGGCAAGTACAAAAACTCATGCCAACACGCAACCTACAAAAGGTTGGAGACAAGGTATGTATGCATGAGAGAGATACTTGTTACCGAGATATAATTGGTATGATGTAGAGGATATGAGTAGTTGATCATCCTTGCTTGCCTCCAATTTACATGTAGGCACCACTTCTTCGTAATGGATGAGAAAAGTGTCCAATATATATCTCCAATCTACCAAAAAAAATTAAGTGCACTAAGGTCCCAAACAAATTGGGTCCAAAGTAGTTAGTGCAACTACAATACATAGGAGAAGCTCCACATAAATATGTGCATATTAATGTGAAATTTAATTTCATGCACATATTAGCCAATAGGATTTGGTGGAGTTTCCCCTATATATTGGATCAAAGAAAGAAAGCATGCCATAATATATACATGAAGTAATTATGCATGCATAAGACTTTCAAGAACCACAAAGGAGATACAATTTGAAAAAAAACATCAAGTAAACTAGGAAGTAGCACACAAGAGTGTGACACGAAAAAGGTGTCCAAATTATATCAAAAAGACAAATCAACACAGGAAAGGACACACATTCAACAAATGAACAAGGCAAAGTCCAAAGAGCAAAAGATGCACAAAACACACAATGCTCAAGGATTTATCTCATTCTAAAAGATCAAAACAAGTAACAAAGAATGAGACAAAACCAACTCCCAAATAGAGCAAGGTTCCAACACACAAACCAAACTCCCTACACTTTTCATGATGGCACAAAGTACCAAAAGGAAATATCAAGCTTCCAAGCACATGAAACACGATATGGATCAAATTAAGAGGCATAAACATGAGTATTCTAAATAATATAGGATATTTCCCCCATGATTGGTGCATTACGTAGAATTTTGCTTTTGAATGCAAAATGCACACAAATGATATCATCACCACTACCCATATTAAATAAAACACAAGAGGATACCAATAAAGATCCACAAGATGAAAGGAAAACATGGGAGTCAAATGAAAAAAAATTCTTGGCCAAAGATAGGCCAAAATATAAGCAAAGGCCAAAGTGAACATGATCAGCAAATTGTACCATATATGGAGTAATACTCGTCCAATGACAAGAATTATGGGGAAAATTTTCCCGAGGTAGTTTGCAAGAATATCACAATCATATTCACAACAAGAAGCATATGAAAAAATATAAAAATTAAGCCTGATGCTTAGATAGAGATTTCTTGATAGCTCCAAATAGTCACACAATCATTATAGATTAAAGTAACTTGAAGCAAATGGTTTCCATGAGTATATATAGATCCAAATAGAAGGAAACACATACCAAGAAACACTCTCACAAACAAGATCCAAAAGATGAGCAATAAAATAAATCCAAGGGAATTATAACTTGTTTGAGCTAAATGTGCCACATAGTAGCTAGATAATCTTTAATATAAATTCTATGTGGCACTACCTCAAATATCCACATTTTCAAGGTTTTTAATATGCACAAAGCATACGACTCCCCCATAATGTGATAAACCAAGAATTCTCAACAAGAGGTAAAACATCCAAATAGAGATGATTAATGAACATTATGGAACTTAAATCTCTCATGAGAAATACATGCCACATAGAGACTACATAAAACTTGCAATATACATACTAAGTGGTATTACTCATGTACACACATTTTAGGATTGTGGAATGCCCAAGCATAACACTCCCACAAAATGGGATAGTCCATTAATCACTCCCAAGAGGCCAAAAATATACCAAATGGATTCAACAAAGGCTCAAACACAAGAACACAAAAACATGATGTGCCAACCAACATACACAAATATACTTGACAACACAATATAAGTACGAGGGAAGCACAACATATACAAACGCATATAAAGATACAAAACCAACACATGCACAAGGGAGCAAGTAACTTTCAATATACATGAGTTGAGCACATGTTACCGCAAGGAGGAACATTGGATATAAGATAGAAGCAAGATAATCCATATGGCTTGGATTGTGAACAAATAATAAATGAAGATCCCTCTATTCTTCATGATGTAGCCAAATCTCCAATGCCCTCCAACAAACACCTATTGATCAATTTTTAGCTTGTTGGTCCCCAACCAAGTTGGGTCCTAAGAAGTTAGTCACAATAGGCTTGTGATACCTTCGATACGGACTATGGATGTAGTATAGCTTATTTTTCCCTAGTAGACCTAGGTTTATCGAATCCTCGGGAAGCAGATGTATAGTGAAGTTACTTTAAGGACCTTCGGGAGTTTTAGAATTCCTTTTGTGTTTTACCAGACCAAGAGTTTGCATCTTTTTGTTGTTGTTGATGATGGAGAGAGAGGGCCTAGGGCGTTCGGTTTCACCTGTAGCTATACAAAACATCTGATGGGAATAAAAGATAAAGATAAAGTATGCATGTAATTGTTAGAGCAAGATAAATTATATGTGGGCAGTGCATCCATAATTTCTATTGCCTCTGCAACCACTTATAGCAATAACCTACTAGTCTCATCCATATAAGAAAGAGAACTAATGATATGCCATTAATCCCAAGTAAATCCCTCACATACAGCCGTACTACCCTTTTGCACTAGGGTTCCCAACCTGCAGATCAATCATTACTCATACTCCCTATACCTGGCTCAACCCTTGGGGTCTTGGGTACCTGACAAGTCCTAAGATTGAGGCAAGAGAGGATACAATAATCATCATGTCATACAAACTAATACATGGTCCCATATATGATAAATAACATGCACAAACGCTACATGGCAAGGCTGAAGCCCATAGCCCAAGGAGAATTACTCACACATAGAGATGAGATCAACAATCACAAACATTGTAATGGAAATAATGAGATTGATAGAAAATAGTCTTACAATGTCGCCAATCGAAGAAGAGATCAACTATTACAAGTGGTGTAATATGGCTATGGAGATGGAGAAGGGTTTTGAGATTTGGAGGCGGCTGATGATCTGGGGAAGAGACTTGAGGGCGAGGCAAGTCAGTTTTCTCATCGCCTGAGGCTTCTTAATATAGGGGTCCCTTCACGGAAGTTGTTCTATTTGACCTAGTAGTGGTGGCGCCAACTATATGACCGGAACTATATGGCCGAAATTTTAATCGGGTCGCATAGTTGGTTGTTAAAGCGTCTGCCTCTGTTACACGGCTCCTGGTTTCTTCTGGTTGTTGGAAATCCCGTATCTTTGACTTTAATGTAGTGATTCCCATATTTAAACGACATTGTCTGCGCAGGAAAAATAGAAAGAAAGGATTGCATACCCCTTTGAATATTAGGCATTAGTGGCAGGTTTTAGAGAGATATTTCATCAAAAATATGAATAATATCCAGTTTAAATGTGGACATGGATGGCTATATTTCAGAGCCATCAGCTTGGCCACCCAAATGGTTCTTTTCTTGACACCACATTGGGCACCAACAAATTTTGCAAACACATTGCCCACCTCATCCTTACGAAGAGAATAAGCATCATCAATCAAGATAGGATGGGATGAGGAGTTACCCATGGTACATGAGGAAGAGAGGTGCCCCTTCTCAGGGAATATGTAGTAAGTCCTTCTCTTGCTATATTTATTCTTGGAAGATGCCACCCCTTGAGGAAGAGCTTGCTTCTTGGGAAGAGGCCCACTTCTAGCTTGAGGTGGAGATTGAGGCTGCTTCCTTGTTGCTTCTTCTTCAATGGGCAACATCTCACATGATGTCCTTCTTCCTTACACTTGAAGCACACAATGTTGGCTGGATTCTTCGCTTGACCTTGGCCATTCTTCTTATTGCCCTTGTGCTTCAACTTGTTGGTGGGCTTGTTCTTGATGTTGGAGTTGAATCCAAGCCCACTCTTGTCATTTTGGGATCTTCACACACCCAAGATGTTCTTGAGTGTGGTCTTCCCTTCATGACACTTCTTCAAGTAATTATTTGACACAATGGCCTCATGGGCCAACTTTATCCTACCATGGGAAACTAGAAGATCCTCATGCGATTTTGATAGCTTAGCATGACTCTTCCAATTTACCATAGTTTCTAGTTAGCAAAGCAAGTTGAGCGTGTAGCTCAACATTTTCCTTCACAAGCGATAGAGTTAGTAGCATAAGCATCATGATTAATTGCAAGAGGTGAGAGCAACTTGGAAATCTCTTTTGAGTATGAAGCTTTAAGTTGCTCATGCGAATCAGTGAGTTTGATGAGCTCCCCCTTGATGACCCTAGATCCATTGTTAAGGTGCTCAAAATCCTCAAGGAGTTTAGCATAGGCAACTTCAAGCTCGTCATTTTTAATTTGGAGGTCACTTGCCACCTCAAGATCTCTATCATGAGATTTATTTACTCTAGATAGATCTAGGGCAAAGGTCTCCTCAAGATATTCCTTGGTGGTTTGTTCCTCTTGAAGAGATTCATTTAGGTTTGCAATGTCATTAGCATACACACGCTCAAGACTACTCATTTTGTCAATTGTGTCCTCATGCTCATAAATTAGTTGCTTACTTTCAATGGCAACGTTCAAGATTTCAATGAAAGTAGAGCAAGCATTTTTTTTATTTTGTGTAGAGCACGAAGGACTAGCTCCCCCTTCTCTTTTAAAGAAGCAACATCATCATCTACTTCATCTAAGTCAACATTCACATCATCATAACATGCATTGGGGTCCAAAGGAGAAGTTACCTTTGATTCATTAGCCATGAGGCATAAATGAATATTAGGAGAAGGTGATGATGGGGGAACACATGAAGCTCCAATAGCAACCTTTCCTTGGCCCACACATTCTTCGATTTACTCTACATGGTTAGCAACACAAGTACTAGAGGAAATATAAGCATATTTATCATGGCAACAAGGCAAATCAAGCATATCATCATGAGATATATTCAATCCATTTCTACATGATATTCAAGGACAATCAACACTAGGATGTAAATCGCATATAGTCATACAAGTGTTCATGCCCAAAGATACAACATTGCAATGAGACAGATAAGAAGAATCATGAATTAAAATCTCACTATACACATTGCAAGTTCTATCACCACTCACCATATCATTACCTTGTGACAACTCACATGTTGGTGTAGTGGAATAAGATGAGAAATCATCACGGCAGGAGGTGGAGGGAACACAATCATCCTCATTAAGCTTGGACACATCATATTTTGCTTGAAGCTTGGTCCAAATATCATGAGCGTTCTAAAAAGGCATGATTGTGGAAAGCACTACAAAGCTCACAACATTAACAATCACATTAGATGCTTGAGTTTAGAGATAAGAGTTTGTCTCCTCCTCCAAAGATAGATTTTGGGGATCCTTCGGAGGAGACAAACCCATATCAAGAATTCGCTAAATATTTGGGGCAATGACCCGGAAATGATTAAGCATGTGAATTCGTGAAACATCATAATTTGTGTCATCAAATGTAAATGTGTGAGAGTGCACAAAACCCCTAGGAGACATCTTTACTCTCAAGGCGGTGAAGCCTAAGAAGCGATAGACCTCTCTCTTATACCAATTGAAAGGGAAACGGATGTCGCCTAGAGGGGGGTGAATAGGCGTTTTAAAATTATTACGGTTTAGGCTCTAATAAACGCAGAATAAAACTTAATGTTCAATTTATCAAGCCAAAAACTATATCAACTAGGTTCAACTAAGTGCACCAACAACCTATGCTAAGAAAGACAAGCAACAAGGTGATATAAAGATATAATACTTCAAGCACGATGGCTATCACAATGTAAAATGCATAGTAAAGGGCTTGGTTGAGAGATAACCGATGGACACGGAGATGATGATTTGTTTCCCGAAGTTAGCTTCCAAAGAAGCTACGTCTCTGTTGGATAGGTGTGATGGCACAATGTACTTTGAATGCCACAAATGGATCACCTTGAGGTGTGGTGGCTCGATGCTCACCCAACGCCACACAAGGCCTCACCCCAAGATGCGAAGGCACGCAACTCACCGACACCACAAAAGGCTCACCCTATTCTCCCATGAGCTCGCCACAAAGGCCTACTCATGTTCGACTATGGGACACTTGAGGGCGGTCACTGAACCCGTACAAGCCTTGGGGAAATATCCACAACTCAATTGAAGGGCTCCCAAGAAACACCACAAAGGCCACAAGCTTTAGGAATCTCCACAACAATTGGAGCCCCCAATAAAAATTCCACAACAGGGTACAATCTTGAGGAATCTCCACAACTCAATTGGAGGCCCCAAGAACTCTCCACAACTCCACACAACCATCTAGGGTTCCAAAAACCCAAGAGAAACAAGCCCAAGAGCTTGAACTCACCGAATCTCCGAGGAGAACTCAAACATATGCACCAAATGCAAGGGCAAGTCCTTCACTCTCAAATTCTACCAAAGCTGCGAAAGCTATTGGGCAAACAAGAGAGGAATAACACAAGATAAGAACACCAAGTTCCTCCAAGATCTAGATCTCAAGATTCCCTTCACTAAGAAGATATATAATTTGGTAGAGTTGTAGATCTAGATCTCCTCTCACTTTTCCCTAGAAAATATGCAAGAATCATGGAAGGGAGAGGGCATAAGAAAGATCAATTAGGTCAACAATGGTGGGCAAAAACGAGCTCCAAAGATGGGGAACCTTTGGGAAGAAGCCCCCCTTAAATAGGACAAGGAAAAACTAACTGTTTGGGACAGATTCGCGCGCCACCGGAACTACCGGTGCCCCACCGGTACTACCAGTAAATAGAAACATAAGTTACTGAACAAAAACAAGTTTTCACCGGAACTTTGGGGGGGAACATGGGCCGGTACTATCGCTCAAGCAAAAACGTTGGACAACATTGCACGGAAACTTCAATAACTTTTGATTCCGGACTCCGATTTCGATGATCTTGGGCTCATTTTGAAGAGAACAACAAGATATAAAAAATTATGCAAAGAAACATAATACTACCACATTGGAGTATAAAAATAAAATGGATAAATATATGACCTCTCAGAAGCGACGAACCGGTAAAACCTCCAAAATGCAAAACACAAGAAGTTAAGCTTGGAAACTCCAATTAGGATGACACCAATTTTGTTGGAAAGATAATAAAGAGTATAATCCAAAAAAAAGGTGAAATATTGGATACCACCAAGGGATAAAATATGAAGTATATATATGTGAGATATTTCCCAAGGTGTGGAGCCAGAAAACCCGAAGATCAAAAATGCAATAAGTATTCAAGGGAAAACGTTTTTGATGAACTAGAGCTTGTTATGAAGATAACCACAAGCTCTACAACCTCACATGGAAAAGAACCAAATAACAACCAAGAAAATATTATGCAAGAATGCAAAGGTTTGAGATCTCTCCAAAAGATGCGATCAAGTCACCCACTTGAGAGCCCCTCTTGACAGTACGGCTATCTATCCTAAACCCGGTCTCCCGACACTACAAGAGCCCGGTAAAATAGAAAACCTATGAAGATCATACCTTTGCCTTGATCAAGCCACTTGAGCTTGGTGTAGACTATATTGTCCTTCTCAATATGGATCACCTTTCTTGATTGCTCTTGTTCGCGCTTTGCTTGATGAATACTTGCAACTTTATCCCCCATACTCCATGGGGAGACCTCTTCTTTGAACTCATCCATCATCCCATGATCACCGAGGATGGGAAGCTTCACGCATGAGATCTTCTAGAGATGGCGCATCTTGAGCTTGCACAACATTTCTACTATCTCCATAAGGATGACATCTTGAAGATGCACATGAGTAACTCCATCTTCTTCTTCTTATTATTCTTCAAGACACACTTGAAATTCTTCTTCTTCTTTCAACCTTGAGACCAACACATGGCCCAAGCGACGCGAATGGACAAACCTACAAGTGAAACTCAATTTACACATTAGTCCATAGAGGTTGTCATTAATTACTAAAACCACACATGGGGGCATACAAGCCCTTTCACTATCCACTATCCTTGGCCTCATACCATTTCGACCTATAGAATAAATCTGGTTAAAATGACAAACTGAACACATAACTGGCTTTGGGATTTTCCCAATGGCATTCTGGTAATTATTTTGAGGTGATTCCAACTCTCAAAAACCACAAACTCGAATGTATACAGAACCCTTTAAGGAAAAATTTATTTGAGCTACAGATATTTTTTGGTGATTTATTCCGTAAAACTAGGGTTTATTGCACAAGAAAATTCATAACTAGTTAAAGAAAAGTGCAAAAATAGTGAAACCTATTTTAGTGGCTTTGTTATTTCAGTACCTATTCGATGATATCATTTTTGCACATTGATACCTACAAACCTAAGCTCTGTTCAAAACCCCTTCCTTTAGTAGTATTTGAGAAATAAATCATAAAATAAATTCCACAAAGGCAATTAAAGTAATTCCAAGTGCTATGAACTCAATATTTCAAACCAACTAAAGCTAGTGATGTTTTGTATGTTTGTTTGCTGTATTGTATAGGTGCTTGTATGCCTAGTGTTGATTGTTGCCTTGTTTTCTTCCATGTATGATCCCTGACGATGATAGTTCGATTATATCAAAGACCGAAGAAGATGGTTATATTTGGTTATTATGGTATTCTATGAAGAAGCCCAGGGACATTTTGCCAGATTGTTGATCATAAGAAAGCCACATACTTTCTCATAAGCCTTGTCCTATTATTTTACTTATGCATATTTTATCAATGGATTATGCAAAACTGCATTGTTTTACTATATGGTAATCTTTAACTGGCATTTGTTTGGATCCTCCAAGCCATTACCACTTCTGTACTATTACATAAAATTCCTTTGATGATACCTACTTGGCCCTTATATCTAAAATGGTATATAGCATGATCTCCCCTTGGAGACCCTGTTTTAGCCAAACCAAAACCATAGGATGGGAAGACCCCGAAAAAGTTTTTACAAAAGGTTTAATGCTAAAACCTCGGTGAGGTTCGACCTACCAAGAGAAGTTTGAAAAGGAAAAAGGTTTGTTTTACAAAATGCTAAAATAAAGAGGATAAAAATGTTTACAAAAATGCACCCGTTTTTTTGCAGCTTTAGCTATAACAACTAACCCGTGTAACCACATTACCCTGGAAAGGGACGGGGATGGACTTGTAGTTTGTCTACTCTGGTATGGGATTCCTCGCAAGTACTGTAAGGGATCATCTCCCTCAAATTTGGGGCTTCCCTTATAGAAAAAGGGTCATATGTAGAAAGAATGTCCTGGGGGAAGTGAGACCGCCCTCGTGAGCGGCCGGGTGATACTATGATCCACTCATTGAAAGCGCACACTCCAGGTTTGAGTGAGCGCTTTGGTTGGTCCGTGGATCTCGACATACCGATGTTGAGGGGAGCAACTCATAGGGTAGGGCCTATGCTAGAGTGGGAATCCTAACTGTCTTGATCGGATACTCGACCCACGATCCTTAAGGGATCAGGGCAGGGTACCCGGATGGTGTGGGTAAAGTGTACAACCTCTATAGAGTGTGATACGTCCAAAACGTATCTACTTTCCCGAACACTTTTGCTATTGTTTTTCCTCTAAACTTGTGTGATTTGGATACAACTAACACGAACTGACACTGTTTTCAGTAGAATTACCTTGGTGTCTAGTTTTTGTGCAGAAAATCAACTATCAGGAAAAATCCCGGAAAATATGCCAAAAATCCTATTTCACTAGAAGACTCACGGAGAGAGAAGACGAGACGGAGGAGGGCCACGAGGGGCCCACACCACCTAGGCGCGCGGGCCAAGCCTGGCCACGCCAGGGGTGGTGTGGCCGCCTCGTCTACCCCCTCGACCTCCCTCTTCGCCTATAAGATGCCTCTTGACCTAAAAACCCAGGGGGGGTCGACGTTTTTCTAGAAAGAGTTCCGCTACACCGCCACCACCAGATTCCGCAACTCAGAACCAGAAACTCCGTTCTGGCACCCTGCCGGGACGGGGAATTGGAGGAGATCATCACCATCGCTTCTCCATCAACCATCCATGATTCCCCATCTATGAGTGAGTAATCCCCCGCTGTAGGATATGGGGATGGTAGGGATTGGATGAGATCGTTCATGTAATGGCATCAGATTGTTAGGGCATGGTGCCTAGAATCTATTATTAGTGTTTTTTGACTTTGTTGCAACTTGTTATGCTTAATGCTTGTCACTAGGGCCCGAGTGTCATGATTTCAGATCTGAACATGTTATTGATTCATGATGATAGTATTGGTTATGGTCTTACCTGCAAGTTGTATACACACATTGTTGTCCGGAACCAAAGGCCCCGAAGTGACAATAATCTGGATAACTTGAGGGAATGGCTTTGATGTGAGGATCACATGTGTTCATAGAGTGTTAATGCTTTGCTCCGGTGCTCTACTAAAAGGAGCACCTTAATTGCCAGTAGTTCCCTTGAGGCCCCATTGCAAACGGGATGGCAGGACAAAAGATGTTGTGCCAGTTCTCATTGCGAGCACGTATGACTATATATGGAACACATGCCTATGATTATTTAGTACTTGGATGCTTTATCTTATTTATCTGCAAATGCCCTATGTTTTGATTGCTATATGAATTGTCTTGTCCATGCAACACCCATCCATCGATCCCTATGCCTACCGCGCTTTAATCCTATTGTTACTACTATTGTTACTACTGTGTTTACTTTTACTACTGCCATCACTTTGCTATTGCTATTACAAAACTGTTGCTGCTGATAAACTGCTACGAGAAAGATTGTTTCTAGGTGCAGCTGAATTGACAAATCAGTTGTTAAGGCTTATAAATATTCTTTGGCTTCCCTTGTGTCGAATCAATAAATTGGGTTTCACTTCCCTCGAAAATACTGTGATACACCCCCTATACTTGTGGGTCATCAAGACTATTTTCTGGCGCCGTTGTCGAGGAGCATAGCTCTATTTATCAAGTTCACTTGGAATCACTATTATTCGCTGCCATCCATCCATCATGGGTAAGTCTCGTGATGGCAAGGTTCCTATTTTACCATCCACTACAAGGAGAGGTATGGTTCTGAACACCTCTGCTGCTCTTGATTCACCATCTATGATGAGTAAGCTCCTTACACCACCACATACACATGCTACACATACTGCTACTACTGCTGAATCTAAAACTTCTGAGACTTATGATGCTGCTTCTACTGTTCTTGATAAGAGTGGTTCATTAGGTCCTTTCCTAGATGCTACGATTGCTAGAACTATAGCTGCAAATACTGAAACTCCAAATGAAGACACTACTACACTTGTAAGTTCACCTGAGTCTATAGAGAGTTATGATATTGAAGACGGATATATAGAAATGAATGATGAATTTATTGAAGAATGTCAAAATACTCATGGTAAAAGTGTTATTAAGAGTCTCCTTGAGAGGCGTACTATAAAACCTAAATTATCTCCTAATGCTAAGTTTGCTACATCTCCCATAAACATTAAAGATAAGGATTATGAATTCTCTCTTGATTTATCTTACATAACTATTGTTGAGAAAGAACCTTTTTGTGGAACTAAGAATGAAAGTGCTGTAGCACATATGACTGAGCTTTCTACCATGAGTGGCCTATTTTCTGATGATATTAAGATGTGCACCTACTTTGTTGCTCAATTTTTCCCTTTTTCACTAAAAGGAGAAGCTAAAACTTGGTTTAATAATTTACCTCGTGGATCTATTGATAGCCCTGATTGCTTGATTAGTACTTTCCTTCAAAAATATTTCCCTCCTAGTGCTAGACATGCCATTTTGCAGGAACTTTTTGATTTTAAACAGGGAGAAAAAGAGATATTGCCTGAATCATGGGCAAGGTTTTGTGATTTGATTCATGCATAAGCTGGATGTCCATTACATCAGAATGAGCTTCTTGATATATATTATAATGTACTAACTGAAGAATCTAGGACATATCTAGATAGTTGTGTTGATTGTGTTTTCAGGAATAGAATTCCCAAAGAGGTTGAGGAATTAATGGCTCAAATAAGCAAGAATTATGATGACTGGACTCCACCTGATCCAATTATGCCTGAGACAGTTACACCTAAGTTAACTATGCCTGAGCTGACACCAACGTCAAAGAAGAGGGGAGTTATTGAAGTAAATTATGAAGTGATGAAGGAAGCTAAAAATGTCTTAAGGAGAAGGGTATTAAAGCTAAAGACGTGAAGAATTTACCTCCTATAGAAGAATTATGTAAGCCAATCTCTCACTCATCCACTATTGAGGTACACTCTCTCCAACATTTTGACGAAGGTGATATTCCTTATTCTAAACCTCCTGATCAATGCTTAGAAGAATTTGATATTTTTATTGTTAAGCAAGATAATTTTCATAAAAGGGTGCAAAATCATCTAATGGAAAACTCTAGAGATATTATTGAGTTGAAGGATATTGTGGAATGAACCTCTAATGATGTTAAAATGCTTGTTAAACATTTCCAAATGGTTCAAACTCAAATTGATCAGCTTATTAAAGTACAAAAAGATATGCTAGTTAATGCTTCTAAAGAAAAACATGCTTATGAAATTAGAACTAGAAGTGGTGCTGCCACCCAGGATCCTCTATATCCTGAGGGGCATCCTAAAAGAATTGAGCAAGATTCTCAACAAATTGAAAATAGTGGTGCTTCTCCTAAGAAAAGGAAAAACAAACATAAAACTATTGTAGAACCTTCTGAACCTGCTAAAGATCCTAATAGTATATCTGTCTCTGATGCTGAAACTGAAAGTGGTAATGAGGAAAATGATGCTCCTGATAAAGAAAAAGTTGAAGAAGAATCGGAAAGACACACTAAGAATACTAAATACACTAAAGAAGATTTTGTTGCTAAGAAACATGGTAGCAAAAGAGATCCTTGGGTCCAAAAACCTATGCCTTTACCTGATAAGAAACACAAGTCAAAGGAAGACGAACATTATAACAAGTTTTGTGAGTGGATGAAACCTTTATTCTTGCAAATTCCTTTGACTGATGCTATTAAATTGCCTCCTTATTCAAAATATATGAAGGATATTGTCTCTAATAAAAGGAAGATCCCTAATGAGGAAATTTCTACTTTTCTTTCTAATTATTCCTTTAATGGGAATGTTCCAAAGAAACTTGGAGACCCTAGGATTGCAACTATTCCATGCTCTATTAAAAACAATTATGTTAGAACTACCTTGTGTGATTTAGGAGCAGGAGTGAGTGTTATGCCTTTTTCCCTCTATGAGAGACTTCAATTGGAAAAATTAATACCAACTGATATATCTTTGCAAATGGATAATAAATCTACTACTATTCATGTTGGTATATGTGAGGATGTACCTGTTCAAGTGGCTCATAATTGCTTGATATTAACTGACTTTGTTGTGCTTGAAATGCCTGAAGATGACAACATGTCTATTATTCTTGGGAGACCTTTTCTTAATACTTCAGGAGCTGTTATTAATTGCAATCAAGGAAAGGTAACTTTTAATGTTAATGACAAGGAGCATATTGTCTATTTCCCCAAGAAGATTGATAGGAATTATGGCTTAAATTTAATTGAAAATATTGAGGGCATTCAAGTTGGAGAAATATATTGTCCCATACCAAGAGAAAAATATGAAATTATTATGATTGGGACCATTGCTATCAAGGTTGAGGTAACATGATCATTGAGTGGAATAGAAAGTTTTCTTTCATATAAAATTGTTTTGGTAACAAGACCTGATCAAACTTGTTAACAAAGGGTCTTTGATGAACAAAACAATGTTTTCACCATGATTATCTTCGCTTACTTTTACTTTTTCCATTTTAGCTTTTGCTTTCCCTTAGTTTACTTTTGTATTTCTAGTTGCTTGCATATTGGAGTGTCTTAGAACTTCTGAAGTTTAGGTTTCGTTTTGTTATTGCATCATTTCAAAATCATCTTTCTACAGAAAAATCATTCATCAATACCTGAAAATTGCTCAAAAATAAAGTGTCTCGAAAAATTCTAGAAAATTCATATTAAATTTTTACGTGAAAAAAGGGGCAGAGAAGTGCCTAGGGAATACCAGGGGGCCCACCAGGTGGGCATACCACCTAGTGGCGCGACCACACCAGGGGCATGCCTGGCCATGGTGTGGGACACCCCTGGCCCTCCACTTACTCTATCACTTGCCACTTCTTTCTCTCTCCCGAGAAAACACCAGTTCATTTCTTAAACTCGCGTTCTTGCTGTTCTTGCTCGCGATTTTTCGATCTCCTTGCTCAGCCCATCTTTGCTGCTGAAATTTGGAGCATTTGTTCTCCGTTATGTGACTCCTCCGCTTGTCCAAGTAGATTTGTGTTTAGTGGATTATATCTTGAGTATTTTGCTACTCTAGGTGACAAGTTATGTGAGCTTGTAAGCTTGTTCAATCCTTAGAAAAATTGTTTTGATGCATGTTTAGGCCTCTTACAAGTCCCTATAAGTAGTTCCTTTCATTGTGTAATCACTTTGCAATCACTTGTATGATGGTTGTCTACAATTTCAGAAAAGAGATGGACAACCACACTTTTGGAGTGATATTTGAGAGGGACACACCTAGGAGGGCAAGGCCTTCAAGATTGGCTTCTCAATTTAGGCCATCATATAATGAAGATCTTATTGTGCCACGCTTTGGCAATGAAGGAGATGAGGGAGATGCTCACCCATCTACTTTTCCTTATTTCACTTTTTTGCGAGCTGCAGGGATCCTCGATGAGTTCTTACTCCTTGTTCAGAGGGTTGGGCTGACCACCTACATGGAAGATGAGAGTGAGAAATATGCCGCGCTCACCAAAACTTTCGTTGAGAGTTTCGTTTTCACTAACACCCCTTATCAGTCAACTGTTTCGTTCAAAATTTATAATCTTCCTATTACCATGTCATTGGAAAGATTTTGCAGCATTATAGGCATAGACATGACTGGGATAGTGAAGAAGATCCAAGGTTGATCCGCTGATTTGCTGGAGCTCTATCAAAGTGTGACAAATGACGATGACCGCGCAGCTCAGCGCGGGAAGATAAGGAACATTCAACTCCCAACTCTTAGATACTTTGCTTACTATCTTGCCACTAGCATTCTTGGTAGGGAGAACACTAGTAATATTTCTAATTATCATTTAGCCTTGCTCACTGCTGCACTTAATAATGATTCCATGTATAATCTTGGTTCTCTCATTGCTTGCCGCCTAGCCACTAGAGGACCTATTTATGGGGGCATCATTGCCTCACGCATGGTGGCTGCTTTAGAACTTTTTGTGGATCCTAATGACACTGTGTTGACTCCACAAAGGCTTGATCTTGCTGCTATGAAAACGAATCACTTTGTTACTACTGACTCCAGTACCGAGAGTTGAGTTTACAGGATGTTGTTCACTGACGGAGATGAGAGGGAAATTCCCTTGCCACAGACTTCTTTGTTCAGTATTTGTAGGATGCCATGGTTGCTCTCCAAGGAGGAGGTGCACGAGCAACTCCGCTTGCTGGGTTTCCACAGGCAGCACCAGGAGGATGTGCCCTCTTACGACTACTCTGCGCACTACGCTGGGGTGTCCTCGAGTTCGTATCAGTACGAAGGTACCTCTTCTCCATATTACAGAGGTGCTCCATCTTGGACAACTTGGGATTAATACCCACTTAGGCTAAAAGCCTAAGCTTGGGGGGAGGTACACCGACATCACACTCATCTACATATCATGTTCATTCAACACTTTGTATATCCATGTTTCGCTTTCTTTTTATTTTTTGTTTTTTCTTTGTTTTTGCTTTCCAAAAACACAAAAAGACCAAAAATATTTCCGTTGTTTCTATTTGTTTGCTTCTTTTTCTTTTTGCCTTGGTTTGCCTTTTTTCCTTTTAACCTTGTTTTGATTATTCGAAAAACCCAAAAATATTTCGCTTTTCTTGTTCTTTCTTTTGGTTCTTGCCTTTAAAAATCAAAAACCCAAAAATATTTGTTGTTCTTCTTTGGTTTTGTGAAGTTCGTTGTAGGGTTCAGCAGTCCTCAGTGGAGTTTGGTTTCATGTTATTATTCAAGCCACACAAGTGAAGGGCAATACTGAAGATTAATGACAACTTGAGGTGTGGTAAGAGGCTAGTAATGAACTCTATTTGTTTTCATTTTTGTACATATACTCATCATTGTGGGGGTGCTTAGTCCATTCATGTAAGGTGTATGTTATTTATGGATGCTTAGTAGTTCTTGCTTTCTTATGATTAGCTCCAGCTTGCTAATAGTTTGTAGCATGTCATATGAATGTTTGCTTGCATTGTTCTATTCATAACTTGGTATGACACTATGGTATCCTCCTCTGAATGTTTCACTTGAATTGATTTGGCACATGCTCACACATGCATATGATTGAAACAATCAGTTAAGCCTCGATGAATTATTTTTCCTCAGGGTTTTTGAATCACTTTCATGCCATAATTAGTCCTGTTTTGTTGCAAGCATGATTATGACAGTTATTGCTCTCTCGTTTGTTGCTCCCTTACTGTTGCTAGCCTTCACTTATGCTGAGTATAAGCTTTACTCGTGCATCAAATTCCCCAGAACCAAAGTTGCCCAAAAGAGTCCACCATATCTACCTATTAGCATCATTGCTACTCCTTGCATAGTTATTATGCTCTGTTTTCTTCCAAACAAAATGTTTGCTTGTTATGAGAAAGTTAGTTACTAAAGCTCTCATGAACTTGATGGCACACTTTATTTCTTGCACCTAATAAACCTGAACTATTGTGACTGTCCATGAAAGTTATATGCTTGCAAATTATAGGCTAGGAATTAGCAGAACTGTGTTGTCACGGGGAACGCTTTCAACACCTGTAAACATATACCCAGTTGATATGATGCTCTTTTGTTTATGGATGTCGTCGGTGTGAAATAAAAGGGGCGCTTGTAAGTCCATGGAGTTATGTATGTGTGTTAGAGAAACGCTCAGGTTGGTCTAATCCATGCCTAATCATGGTGGAAACCTGCAGCGTAACCATAATGAGCAATCTATGAAGCATTCTTCTTATAAAAAAGAGACAGAGATTGAGAAAAAAGAAAAAAAGAGATGAGAAAAGAGGAAAGAGAGAAAAAAGCACCATTTTCCCATGGTAAATAAGAAGATTGCTGAGATGCTCATTGTCTGCTTACCTTGTCATTTTGATATGGGGATTCTTCCTTATCATCGAGAAAGGGGTACCCCGTTGGCGGTTCTCTATGATACGCATGTATTTACTATAACAAGAACTTACCGGTAACTAAAGTTGAGTAGCATGAGGAGCGGCCCTCGTACTCAAGGGACATGACATTTCTAGTTTATGGTCTATTAAGCATATAACTCGTATTGGACCTCACTTTCACCTTACCCATTTAAAGATGCTTATGATAGGGGAAATGAGATCTCAAAGCTAATGAGTACCTTACTTTCAGCATTTGGAAGCCTTTCAAACTTTGAAAACCTTTTCACTTCCTTGTTGATTCACCACTTATTCTATGAGCACTTTCTTGAGAGCATAGTTGTCATTGTTAGTGTAATTTGCTTGTTTCAAAACTTGGTTAATTGTGTCATGACTTTGATGCTTGTATCTCTGATATATTTACTTCTAGTCTTCACTTGAACTTCAGAGGTGCCTTGGCATTTATGTTTGCTCTACAATCAAAGGCAAGCGAGATACCACTCTATCATACCTTTTTATGAGCATTGCAATGTTGCTTATGTTTATGTTTCATGCTACTTATTATTTTTGAGTTGGAATCTCTTCATAGCTTGCAATGACTATCGGGTAGCCTTATTTGCATACTCCTTATTATGAATTGTCCAAGTACTTGATCAGATGCTGAGAATCTATACATCTTATGAAGCAAATGTGTTCGTGAAAGTTTCTTTTATCGCACTCAGTTTTTAACTAAATTTCTTGAGGACAAGCAATAAGCTAAGCTTGGGGGGAGTTGATACGTCCAAAACGTATCTACTTTCCTAAAGACTTTTGCTATTGTTTTTCCTCTAAACTTGTGTGATTTGGATACAACTAACACGGACTGACGCTGTTTTCAGCAGAATTACCTTGGTGTGTAGTTTTTGTGCAGAAAATCAACTATCAGGAAAAATCCTAGAAAATATGCCAAAAATCCTATTTCACCAGAAGACTCACGGAGCCAGAAGACGAGACGGAGGAGGGCCACGAGGGGCCCACACCACCTGGTTGTGCGGGCCAGGCTTGGCCGCACCAGGGGGTGGTGTGACCGCCTCGGCTACCCCCTCGGCCTCCCTCTTTCCCTATAAGATGCCTATTGACCTAAAAATCGAGGGGGGTTTGATGTTTTTCCAGAAAGAGTTCCGCTATGCTGCCACCACCAGATTCCGCAAATCAGAACCAGAAACTCCGTTCTGGCACCCTGCCGGGACAGGAAATTGGAGGAGATCATTGCCATCATCGTCACCATCGCTTCTCCATCGACCATCCATGATTCCCCCATCTATGAGTGAGTAATCCCCCGCTGTAGGCTATGGGGATGGTAGGGATTGGATGAGATCATTCATGTAATGGCATCAGATTGTTAGGGCATGGTGCCTAGTATCTATTATTAGTGCGTTTTGACTTTGTTGCAACTTGTTATGCTTAATGCTTGTCACTAGGGCCCGAGTGCCATAATTTCAGATCTGAACATGTTATTGATTCATGATGTTGTATTGTTTATGGTCTTACCTGCAAGTTGTATACACACATTGTTGTCCGAAACCAAAGGCCCCGAAGTGACAATAATCGGGATAACCGGAGGGAATGGCTTTGATGTGAGGATCACATGTGTTCACGGAGTGTTAATTAAAAGGAGCACCTTAATTACCAATAGTTCCCTTGAGGCCCCGCTGCAAACGGGATGGCAGGAGAAAAGATGTTCTGGAAGTTCTCATTGCGAGCACGTATGACTATATATGGAACACATGCCTATGATTATTTAGTACTTGGATGCTTTATCTTATTTATCTGCAAATGCCCTATGTTTTGATTGCTATATGAATTGTCTTGTCCATGCAACACCCGTCTATCCATCCCTATGCCTACCATGCTTTAATCCTAATATTACTGCTATTGTTACTACTGCCTTTGCTTTTACTACTGCCATCACTTTGCTATTGCTATTACAAAACTGTTGCTGCTGATAAACTGCTGTGAGCAAGATTGTTTCCAGGTGTAGCTGAATTGACAACTTAGTTGTTAAGGATTATAAATATTATTTGGCTCCTCTTGTGTCGAATCAATAAATTGGGTTTCACTTCCCTCGAAAATACTCTAATACACCCCCTACACTTGTGGGTCATCAGAGTGTAAATCTATTTGAATAGCCATGTCCGTGATTGTGGACAGTTTGACAAACTACTGTAGAGCGGTGCTGGTTTTGATTTTAAAAAGGATTTCGGAAAAGAAAGAGATTTCTGAAAAGGGTGTTCCAGCATGACCACGGAGGAAGTGATGTCATATAAGAAGATCACGGAAGATGAAAAGCCGGTCGAATGATGACCATGAGATGAGAAGATGGGTGACCCAATCCTAGTGTTTTTCCCAAACTTTTCAAACATGTTTCCAAATTTTTTTACTAAAGTTTTCAACAAAGATATGTAGATGTTACATCTACAAGAGAAACTATTTGAGAAAAGAACCTCTCTTAGAGCCCTCTTACTACCACAACCATATTGCATATCCTCTTGTTATTATTTTCTTAAGGTGGTTTGCAAGTACATTCAAAGTACTCACTAGCATTGTCCCTGGCTATTAACTTGGTCAGATTCGATAAGTAAGGTGAAGAAGAAGGTGACGTTGACGACAATGTGAGCTAGGATGTTCCCCAGTCAGCTGCTTGTAGGTTAAGACATGGCTCGGGCTCGACGCTTGATAAAGTTCCGCTGATGATGTTTGATGTAGCCATAATGGCAATCGAGGTATGACATGTATCTATTCAAGTATTGGATGTTTACTTTTATACTTGTCGATTATGTGCCAAGACAGACTGATCATAGGATCATGGTGATAAGCATAACAGTGATTCTTGGAGGATTAATCCAGGGCCCCACAATAATAATAATAGTAATAGAAAAATGGTACTCCTCGGTGGGATATTTTGCCTAAAAGTTTTTGAAACGGTGGGGCGGGAAATGCTTCAAAGTCGGGGTGTGTGATTTTGTCGCAAGATTGAGATTTGGTGAATTTGGCTAGCATCCATGTACTAGTAGTACTACTAGTAAATAAAGGTGGTAGAATATATGGCTATCTGGTCAGGAATTCATGGCCGAGAGTCACATCAATTGATCATCCATAACCACACTTGATAAGTTTGCATTGAGACTATATAAATAATTAAATACAATGAGGTTATGATACTACTACGACTAGTATCATCCTACACATTCGCATGATCCCAAGGAGTCGTACGTTGGTGTGCACATTTGTTGTCCCGTAATTAGTGTGTGTGCACATGCACGTGCTCGTGCTAGTTTGATGAAACGTAGTTGCGGTTGCGGTTATTGTATGCATGCCGTCGTCTTGTTTCCACATGCTTCGCTTGGCATTCCTAGAGCTTTATTTATATGTGTGTATTTGGAACCACTTCCTCTACCAGTAGACAGGACCGAGACCACACGAACTCCATCATCCATGGCTCGCAAGATGCAGCAGGACTAGCCATAGGATGGTCTCCCTGAAGGACTCGTCTAGCAGATAGGTGACATCTTCCTTTCGACGGACGAATTCGACTACTATGCCACCTTCCTGGAAGTCTGCAGCGCCTGGCGCGGCTTCACGAAGGAGCGCTTTATGCCAGCCAACTGGATTGTTCTAGAGCACTAGTTGTCGGAGGAGTATCCGATAGATGACGCTGCCATCACGTTGCTGAACATGATAACTGGACGCCACGTTGAGAAGAATATTAGCCGAGTTATTCGCAGGTGTTTTCTTGATATTCATCTGTATATATGTGATCCTTTTTTGCATTCACCTCCTATACTATCTGTTTTTTAAGTTATGTTTCTTCGTCTACTTGTTCGCCAGGGTTTTGCTCCATGGTTTACCTTGATTGAATCTCAATCTGTTTACCTTGATTGAATATCTGACTCCCCTCTATCTCTCTATGGAAGGTACTTTTAGTTGGTAGAACAACTAGCAGCCTCCTTGTGCTTGGACAGAGGGTGCAGCCGTACAAGACCCAGTTGTACAACCCCTTCTCGGGCACTAATAAGCGCCTGAGGACGGAGATACCGACCGAGCAGGTGGCTTATGTCACTGTGACGATGTTCCCGTCATTGATGGTGTTTACACCAAACCATCATAACACCACCATTCGATGGGCGGATGAGGGCATGGAGGAAGGGAGTCGCCTAGTCTTTGGTGAAGGGTCGTACTCGCCGTATGACTTCGCGGAACTCAAGAGCATGACTTTTTACGCCAGTGATGTTTTCGTCGCAGACAGATACGGGTATGTCCTCTCGACTATGTGTGGTGCTTCTCATGGAGATGTCTAGCTGCAACGCTCCACACAGACCCTGAAGATGCATCCCACCGCCCTTTTCCGGGCTGCCAGTTCCTAGAGAATCATTTTTACCTCATCGAGTCTGATGGGGAGTTGTTGTTCATTCTGAGTGGACCGTTCTATGGCGGCAGGCCGGTTGTTTACCGGGATGATACCTAGAACCGTGTTCTTTAGCCGGTCAGAGGCATCGGAAGTCGTGCTCTCTTCGTTGCTGACAATCAGTGCATCTGCATTGACAGTGCCAGGGTACCCACGGTGCAGGCCGGCAACATACACTATGCGGACCTATCCGAGATTAGATCTTACAACTTTGAGGCTCTTGCATGGGAAGAGGATCCAAGGTATGTACATGGGTATGGAGTAGGAGGTTTATGGATAACTGAATGTTCTTCCCAACTCGATCGATTGCTGGCAGAGTATTGCAGAATCATCAAGCATTCTGAGCTGTAGATGGTGCCGCCTTATGGCGAGTATGGTACCACCTACTACGATTACTATGGTGTGACTATTCGTCTGATTGATGGCTCGTGTGGGTCTGCTCCTGTTATATTCTCTTCAGGTCTGCTCTTTGTGTGTTAACTTTGTTGAGTGAATGTCTATGAATTATGCAAGTTCTATGGTGCTTGTAATACAATGGATGTTCTCCCTGTTTCCAGAAGATCATGTGTTGTACTTCTTACAATTTCACTGTTTTTCATGTACATGTAGTAATTCTGATAGATGCTCGGTTTGTAACAATCCTCAAACAACTTACAACTTTGAATTATAGTAGATTATTATAATCCTGAGTAAACTTGACAGTAATAGAATGAAGTACAAAAGTTGCATCAGAGTCCAACACAACTGAAAAAACACCATAACTGGTGTTACAGAAAAGGTCTCTATGGAGCTTGCATCGTGAGACATGTAATAACTGGCTTCCCATGAGAGCTGCAGATGAGATTATTAAGTATGTTCTATGTCAAAGCTTGCATGTTTTTCAATTCATATAAGTCTTTGCGTGCTATGGTGATTACTGAATCTGTTTTGTTGGCTTCTCGCTCAACAATATCAAGGGCATCTTGGAGGGCATCCTTAAATAATCTTTCAGTTGTAAATACTGTTCAAAAAATCATCTGAATTAGCGATTAATAGGACGATTAATCGCTACTAGGGACCTAACCATGTCGATTACCACTAATCCATTGAGTTAATCCTTTATCCCGACTAATAGCTCTGATAGACCGATTACTAGGTATATTCCCAATTAACTACTACACTTGGTCAAAAAAATTGCAAGATTTTCAACGCATATCGCTCGTCCAACCGCTAGACGCCCCAATGAAGTAGGTTTTGTGAAGCTCCCGCTCGATTCCCACCTCCAAGAGCTCGTCTCCCGTTGTCACGAACCAGAACCCTGGGTAGGTGTTGGGAGAAGAGCAACTTCAGAGGTCAAAGGAGAAGCGTATGCGTTTTAATGGGCTTTTGGGCTCTAGATAAGTACGGTTGGGAATATAAAGGCCCATATACTATTTCTTTCTTATATACACGTGTTTTAGGTGCTAATTTACCTACGTTGCACCGATTAATAGCCGACCGACTAAATCAGTTAATCATCTGAATTCCGATTAGTCGCTATTCCCAAGTCGACCGAGCAGTTAATGATTACCGATTTCCTCACCATTGCCTGGAATAAGAGGATCAGTCAAAGTGGTGTGCCATGAGCAATAGGTATTGTCACTGCTGCTGTGTGAAACAAAATCTAAACTTGGAGAAGCAGGTCTTTGTTCGGCATTAAGAGGGATATTTGCAGCCTGAAACAAACACAAAACAAGTTATAGCAGCATTGCCATGCAATCACACCACCATAAATTTTAAATGTGTCAATACGATGATACTCCGTCCAATCCAAATTAATGTTCTTAGATTTATCTAGATTCGATATGTCTAGCACTAAAACTTGACTAGATACATATGAATCTAGACAATCGGAGGGAGTATAAGAAAGGAAGCAATTAATAGTGGTGGCTTATACATCTATTTCTTCTTGAATAACAGGACAAGGTTACGCCATGGAGGGATGTGAGCATGTGCTGCTCCATGAAATGACTGCTCTACTTCAAGATGGCTGAGACCAAGAAAAAACAAGTTACTTAAATAGCAGACTTGGGAAACAAACTACAAGTTCATTTCGAATAACAATGCGAGCAATCAACCAAAGTACCTGATGTAGACTGATCAAACTAGGATGTGCAGAACATGAATAAAACAAATATGAAAATATAGCCATTATGTTTCTCATAAACTAGCCAGGCACTATACAACAAAATCTGCCACTGTTTTAATCATAGAGAAAGAGTACCTCGGTTAACAAAAACACATCAATTATGTGCCTCAAATATACTAGCTAGATCATTTCAGACAAACAATGAAACAAGCAATCATACATTGGGTTATTCATGAACAGCCAGATAATTTCAATGGTTCAGCGGCCTGAGAACAACAAACTGAACCATCATCTGCCTCGCATTAAAATAGCTAGCCATGTAACTATGAAACACAGTAGATACAAGAGTGAGATCAAGTGCACAGAGTTCCTTAAGATACATGTCTATTATACATGATATAATCGCTAGTGTGGCCTTGTTCTTATTATCAGCCAACTCAGATGCAATAGACCCGGCATCTACATATGTAGGAAATTGAACTAAGCACATGGAACAAAAGCAGACCATAGTGGGGCTAAAATGTTTAACGCCAATTTTTGGCAAAAAAATGAAAACAAGACAGACAAATGGTAAATTTAAGCAAAAAAATGTGGCAAGGACCAAATTTTGGCTGACAAACTTCGGGTGGGGGGCTTACGGTAGGTGTTACATGAGTTCTACGGTGGCTCATGTGGACGGGCGGACTATGTACTCCGTTGTTACTCCTCTGCATAAAGGTAAGGCCAACTATAAATATAAACAGGTTCCAACATGATATATGTTGGCATGAAGTGAAACAAAAGTGATGGTGTCTTACGAGATTATAGGAGTCATTCATTCTATGATATTATGTCCAAACTGAGGCTGCTCCTTGTATAAAAAGATCAAACAGTTAGAGTTGTAGGTTAAGAGGGATCAAATCGACAGTACATAATGGTTAAATAGTATGACGTGTGTAAACATGTAGTATAGGATAGCAGGACAATAGTAGGATGGAAATACTATAGTTCGTAAATTGGCTAATGCGAGAGACATTATATAATCACATCTCACGTGGATAGGTACACTAGAGAATGTAAACAAATATGTTAAGTGACTAATAATTCACAAAGAAATATACATAAAACAGTTCAATGTGTGGAGTTTAAGCCTAACCACAATGAGTTAATTTAGTACATTACGATTATATCAAGTAAAGAACCCGTTTGTTAGGAAATTTAGCACGAATATGATACATTGCCATCAAAGCAAATCACATAGGGAGATCTGGTTACCTCGGTCAGGGCGGTGTCTAGGCCTCCTCCGCATCCTCACGAGTCATGTCAAGGTCACCGAAGGTGCTGTGGTCGTAGTGGGTGTCGATGACGGGGAAGTAGATCTTGGGCGCGTAAGGATACAAGCAGAGAGCTAGACTACAACATCTGTGGACCAGATCCGGGGCGGTCGATGATGTGCTCAGTGCAATGGACAAGAGGGTTGGTTGAGTAGATCAGGTGTGGCGGGTACGCTGGCTAGCAGCGGGGATGTTCTGGCCAGTGACGTATTCCTAGAGGAGAGAGGGGGTAGGGTTTAGAGGTACTACTAGTACTATACTGGAAAAAATACGAGTGAAGCCCCCACCCACCGAATTCACTAGGGTTCGAATGGGAATTTTGAAGTATCTGAAATTTTGGGTCACGAAGTATGTCCGGATAGGCAAGAGATTTTACAGCTTTATTTTGATTTTGAATTTGGTCATGGTCCATGTAATAATAAAAAATGGTAGGTTGTACTCCCTCTCTGTTCAGGAATCCAAGGCCATACTCCCTCAATCCAACACCTCAACTGATCATCCATGGTCGTACTCCCAATATTCAGGAAACTAGAAGAAGAATGGATATCATACTTAGGAGTTTCAAAAAATTATGAGATAAATTACATCATGTTGGGAGGATGATGTTATACAATCATGCAAATTTTCAAGTACCAACTCATATTCATTTCATGGTCATATAAAAGACAAATTTAGCAATGAATAGTAGAGTTTACTATGTTCTACTATTGATTGCTCAATTTGGCAATTTCATAGCTCCTAAACAATTTTGAGTTTCAAATTGAAATTTTACATGTCTATAGAACTCTATCTGCCAAATACAATGCATATTTTTTGATTTTTTTAGAAAATATAAACATCATTTTAAGTGGTTTTCACTGGTTTCCGCTGAAAGTTGGTTTTCACCAGATACTTTTCTCTTTATACTGTGTAGCCATTCCCAAGGGCTAATTAATTGGTAGTAACACAAATCAGATGCAAAGATGAGGCAAATCTCCACACAAAAAAGAGGAAAAACAAATACTGATGCAAACTATCATAACACACCCACACGCACAAACGGACCCGCACATAGCAGCAACAACAACTTCAAATATACTCTCTTTGTTCCACAATATAAGCCTTTTTAGCAAATAAGGGTCGAAGGATTTATTTAAATGTTTTTGCAAGAAAGGTTTACAAATAAGTGGTTAATGACAAGACAATTTCATCACATAAAAACAAACCCACATAACAAATAGACTTCTTACAGACTGAACCTAAAACCCTGAGCTACAACTGCTAGCTACTGTTGTAGAGCTGCAGAACTAACTAGGGTACAAACACAGTTGATTTGTCGTTCTAGGGTCCTTTATGTAAAGTGAGAGGCCTTATCCTCCAATTTTTGGTTTATCTGGACGGTCTCCTTGTAAACTTGTACCCGCCATTTTTTAATACAGCTTCTAGTCCTCTTGAGGCCTATTCTATTCAAAAAAGGATGTGAGAGAGATAGAGAGAGGGTTGGCCAATTTTCTTTGGTCGAAGGGGAGACCCTTTATTGTACCGTATGTTGGTGGTCAGTTCCATTTCTATTCCACTTGGCACCCCTATTCCCCACAAAATAATTCGCACCACTATTTCGAGAAACTCCCATCCATACCTTTAATTAAGAACATATCCCACGTAGCCTATCTATTGGAAATTTAATAAAACTTGGGAATTATCAATAAAACATGGTCCACTTTGTGTGAAATTGGGGTGGTGGCATTCTAAACCATACTAGTAAGTTGCACGTGCCTTGCACGAGAGAACTCGTATAATGAAAGTATGACATATCATTCGAAAGATGTCTCTTGTAATTAAGTACCCCGTTCTTACCACCATATGCAAAACAAAAATGACTATTTATAAAAATATAGTCCCATCACAAGATAAGAAAAAATAAAATAATGGTAGTTCTATTAAAAAAGTAAGTTGTAATATTTTAAGCATAACATATTGTAGAATGGTTAGAGAAGTGTGTTTTGAGGTATATGCATGGTTTCATTGTGTTAAAGGCAAAATCTTAGCAAAAGGTTAAATCTGTTGTCAAAACTCTCGGTGTTTTCTGATATATTAATTAACCCCTCGATAGGTACCTCCAAAAGCCTTTTCGTAAAACTTTCAAAGCAACCTACAATTTAGTTGTAGTTCAAATTTGACCTAATTTTGATAAATCGACATAAAGTCATTCAAGTGGGTGGAGTTAGCTAGGGAGTTTAAAACTCATAAAACATTGGAATCGTAAGTAACACACGTTTTTTTTGAAACTTTCTACTGTAGGGGAGCCCCCCATGGTCCTTTATTTAAGTGGTAAATGGTAACACACGTTCAGAGAATGGAAACTTTCTAGATGCTAAGAATGGAAAAGAAGATCCAATGGTTAGCATTGTTTGGATTTGCCAGTCTTGATCCAATGGTCAATGTTCAAAGTTATCCATACACTATATAGTGTATGGTATTGTAAGAGATAAGACAAGATAAAGATAAGAAAATAAGTACTACAAATGGCCGATCTTTTGAATAACCTTCCCTCCCGATGTTTGGGAAGCAAGTGGAAATTTCGAAAACTTGAAAAGTTTGAATTTTTGCCACCAAGGACCAAAGTGGTTTCCTTCCTATGTACTCCTACTCTACACCAACGCGGCTGCCAAACACGCCAGAGACACAGAGCTATTGTACCAAGGCACACGTGTGCAGCGCCATACTATGGACGAGGGAGAGATCAATCGCACCGGTGCGTAAGGGGAAATGGGAGGAGAGATGGAGGATGGATGGTGAGTGTCAGTGAAGGATAGAGAAAACACACAATTTATTTTGCGGACATAGGTCCTAAACTTTATTACTAGTAGAGTGCACACTGTAAGTCCGCACGAGCACCTCGTGTCAGGAACCCATCATAACTTTTCTCTAACATCGAACCGCCTTCAACTCATCTTCGTTGATGCCCTCTTCCCCGGCCTACAATTTATTCTCTCAGCATGTACAGTGCATGGACAGAGGTGAGCATATGTCTAAGCAAAGAAATATACTACTATACTATTTGTGTTTTCCCACTATGTGCAAAAAACCACACCATAAGTAAAAAAGTACACCTTAAGAGCTATCCATATACATAGTGGAGGTTGTGCACACAAGCCAAAAATCTTAAGGGTGACCCATAAGCTTGGGTAGTACACAAGCACTAAATAATAATATCTAGTACACATAGCAATGTTAAACTAATTTCATTCACAAGAGTGTATGTTGTTAGCTCTTACATGTGGGTCCCAGCTTATGGACAATTTTGTCTACATACATTGTGTAGTGGTGCAATCAATTATCTTATGGTGTAGTAATGGGGAGCCATCTTATCGATAAGTTTTTCCACAAAGATAGGTGATGCCCTAAGGGCATCCACGATGTGTAAAAAAGCACATCTTAAGGCCTATGTGGCATCCTCTAATTAAGGTTCACCTTATACATTGTGGAGAAAATAAAGTTATCCTTAAGCCTAAGGTGCACCTCAAGCTTGTGGCTTGCCCATAGAGAATAGAAAAAACTCATTTCCCCTCTCTCCTTATTTCATGTGATCGTTTTTGACAGGGGTTCAAAATTTTCAAGATGCAAAATCTTAGCTAGAAGTCGAACCAGTCATCACAACTCTTTGTCATTTCTGATATATTAATTGACCGCTTGATTGGTATCTCTAAAATCTTTTTCATTAAACTTTCAAAGAAACCTACAGTTTATTACTTGTAGTTCAAATTCGACCTTATTTTGATACATTGACATAAAGTCATTCAAGTGGGCAGAGTTATATAGCTAGGAAGCTTGAAAACTCCTAAAACATGGGAATCGCAAGTATCACATGTTGTTGATCCACTATATATGTCTGAAAACTTGGCTTGTGCCATTCACATCGAATATTCTTGGCACTGGAATTATGGAAAAGAACGATCTCATCATCGCTCGGAAAATTGAGAATGTTCTTTCCTTGTAGTTGGACACTAACACTGACGACACTGCTTATTACTACCTGAAGATGCACCCATCTACCTCTGAAATGACATTTAATTCAAGAACATTCTATCACGCTTACTTGTATCTCAAGTTTGACCTATTTTCATTAAATTGTCAAGATGCAAAATCTTAGCAAGAAGTTGAACCTATCGTCAAAACTCTCGGTGGTTTCTGGTATATTAATTGACCATCCTATGGGTACCTCCAAGAGCTCTTTCGTAAAACTTTTAAACCAACCTACAGTTTACTCGTATTAGTTTGAATTTTACCTAATTTTGATAAATCGGCATAAAGTTCATCAAGTGGGCGAAGTTAGCTAGGAAATTTGAGAACTCATAAAACATGGGAAATCATAAGTACATCATGTTGGTCCACTAAATATGTCTGAAAACATGGCTTGTGGCGTTTAGATCCATATTCTTCGGACTTCCTTCACGGGAAAGAACAATCTCGTCATCACTCGGAAAATTGATAATGTTCTTTCTTGAGATAGTTGGGAACTCACACTTAATGCATTGTTTACTACAAGAAAATGCACCTATCTACCTTCAAAAAGACATTTAATTCAAGAGCAATCTATCGCGCTTACTTGCATTGTAGCTCAAGTTTGACCTAATTTGGTTCAACTATCAATATGCAAAATCTTAGCAAGAAGTTGAACCTGTCGTCAAAACTCTCGGTGGTTTCTCATATATTAATTGTGACCCCCCTATGGGTACCTTCAAAATCTTTTTCGTACAACTTTTAGGGCAAAACCTAAAATTTTGCTAGTAATTTCATATTTGGCCTCATTTTGATAAATCGACATAAAGTCATTCAAGTGGGCGGAGTTAGCTTGGAAGTTTGAAAACTCATAGAACATGGGAATCGTCTGTTCCATTATATATGTCTATAAACTTGGTTTGTGGCATTCAGATCCAATATACTTCGACTTTTCTTTATGGAAAATAATGTCTCGTCATCACTCGGAAATTTTAGAATGTTCTTTCCTAATAGTTGGAAACTCACACCAATGAATTTTTTTACAACAAGAAGATGCACCCATCTACCTATGAAAAGACATTTAATTCAAGAGCAGTCTATCGTGCTTACTTGTAGCTTAGCAAGAAGTTGAACCTATCATGAAAACTCTCGGTGGTTTCTGATACGTTAATTGTGACCCCTCGATGGTTACCTCCAAAAGCTTTTTCGTAAAACTTTTAGAGCAACCTACAATTTACTTGTAGTAGTTATAATTTGACATAATTTCTATAAATCGACATAAAGTCATTCAAGGGGACAATGTTAGCTAGGAAGTTTGAGAACTCATAAAACACGGGAAATCGTAAGTACAACATGTTGGTACACTATATATGTGTGAAATTTTGGCTTGGGGCATTCAGATCTATATTCTTTAGAATTTATTTACGGGAGAGAATAATCTCGTCATCCTCAAAAATTGAGAATGTTCTTTCCTAATAGTTGGAAACTTACACTAATGGCATTGTTTACTATAAAAAGATGCACCCATCTACCTCCTAAAAGACATTTAATTCAAAGAGCAATCTATCACGCTTGCTTGTAGCTCAAGTTTGACCTAATTTCATTAAATTGTCAAGGTGCAAAATCTTAGCAAGAAGTTGAACCTATCGTCAAAACTCTCGGTGGTTTCTAATATATCAATTTTGACCCCCTAATTGGTCACTCCAAAATCTTTTTCATAGAACTTTCAAAGCAACCTACAATTTACATGTAGTTTCAAAATTGACCTAATTTTGATAAATCGACATAAAGTCATTCAAATGGGTAGTGTTAGCTAGGAAGTTTGAAAACTCATAAACATGGGAATCGTTGGTACAACATGTTGGTCCACTATATATGTCTGTAAACTTGGCTTGTGGCATTCAGGTCCAATATTCTTCAGACTTTTCTTTACGGAAAAGAACAACCTCGCTTGTCAGCACTTGGAAAATGTAGAATTGAATCTTCTTTCCTGATAGTTGGAAACTCACACTAACGACACTATTTACTACAAGAATATGTACCCATCTACCTCTGAAAATACATTTAATTCAAGAGCAATCTATCGCGCTTACTTGTAGCTCAAGTTTGACATAATTTCGTTAACTAGTCAAGATGCAAAATCATAGCTAGAAGTTAAACTTGTTGTCAAAACTCTCGGTGGTTTCTTATATATTAATTGACCCTCTGATGGGTACCTCCAAAAGTTTTTTTTGTAAATCTTTAAAAGCAATCTACAATTTAGTTGTAGTTCAAATTTGACCTAATTTCGATAAATCAACATGAAGTTATTAAAGTGGGCAGAGTTATCTAGGGAGCTTGAAAACTCATAAAACATGGGAATCGTAAGTAAAACATGTTGGTACACTTAATTTTTCTGGAAGCTTGGCTTGTGGCATTCAGATCCATATTCTTTAGACTTTCTACAGAAAAAAACAATCCCATCATCACTCGGAAAATTGAGAATTTTCTTTCCTGATAGTTGTAAACTCAAACCGACGACATTGTTTACTATAAGAAGATGCACCCATCTACCTCTGAAAAGACATTTAATTCAAGAGCAATCAATCACCCTTACTTGTAGCTCAAGTTTGACCTAATTTTGTTAAATCGACAAGAAGTCACTAAAGTGTGTGAAGTTAGCTAGGAAGCTTCCTAGTACTAAAAACTAGGGTATTACGCATAAGAAACTATGGTCCAATTTGTGTGATAATTGGGGTAGTTGCATTTTCTTTTAACTGTGGTAGGTCCCGTAGGAGCGAGGTGCTTGAGTTAACATGGTCGGTGGAAGTACAAGTTACATCAAGGACCTCATAAAAATGAAAATTGCATCCAAGTCCATGCATTTAGCACAAGGACCCTGAAACTGGGCAATGAAGTGTGTTTTGAGGTTTGCACATACTAGTGTTCATTGTGCTAAAGACTATCAATACTATCTTTCTAGATGCTAAGAATGGAAAAGAAGATCCAACGGTTAGCAATGTTTGGGTTTGCTAGTCTTGATCCAACGGACAATGTTCAAAGTTATCTGTACACTATACAATGATATGGTATTCTAAGAGATAATACAAGATAAGATAAGAAGTACTACGAGTGGCCAATCTTTTGAATAACCTTCCCTCCCGATGTTTGGGAAGCAAGTGAAAAATTCGAAAACCGGAAAAGTTTGAATCTTTTTGCCGCCAATGACCAAAGTGGTTTCCTTCTTATGTACTCCTCCTACTCCACATCAATGCGTATGCCGAACATGCCAAAGGCACAGTGCCGTTGTACCAAGGCACACATGCGCAACACCATGCTATGGATGAGGGAGAGATCACCCGGGCCGGTAAGCGAGGGGAAAGGGGAGGCGAGATCGAGGATGGATCGTGAGAGGTAGCGAAGGAGAGAGAAAACACACAATATGTATTATGGGTTCCCTTGTGGATTTACCCTTTGTGTGGCCCGATCTTCATAGATTAGAGGGGATTTGAGGGAGGGAGCAAAGAACATGATGAACACGCAAGGGGGAATCGATACTAACACACACCACACCCGATACAATCCGGTTTGCTCTCGTTGGCCCGAACCACCAACCCAATAGAATCTCAAGGGAGAGACCAAAGGTAGAATCCCATGAGAGAGATTGGTTAGCTCTTGATATAATCACACGTAGGGAGGGAGTAGCAACCAAGTAGAATCCCAAAGAAGAGAGACCTAGCACTACTAGAATCCGTACATGGGAGAGACCATGAACTAGAAGAGCTCCTTGATGACTTCAATTAAGAAGGCCTTGTACAACTCATAGATAAACTATAGAGAGGGGGATCCCATCCAGGGTTAGGCACATGCCTCAATTCATCATCCATTCCATTCTAGGGTTCTAAGTAGGGGTGGGGGCATATATACAGGCTAGCCACGAGCTAGGGGTACTTTAGGCATAAAGGGGGAGTTTGGGGGCATTACATGGGCCAAACCTAGCTCAAGACATGCACGCCTGTTTCACTTACACCGGAGACTCCGGGGTCTGCGGACAGAGACTTCGGGGTCATCTACAGTCTCCTGGCCAGTCCACGGGGAGGTGTACTGAACGCATCTGGGATGAGTCCGGAGTCTTGTCTGGAGTCTAGGCCAGAGACTCCAGGGTCATAGGCCAGAGACTCTGGGGTCCAGGGTGGAGACCTCGGGCTTACTCCAATAGCTTCTTGCATCTTCTCTTCTAGTCTTCCTTCTTGGGGGTCTTGGCTCTAGGGTCATCCGTGTCTCCTCCTCTTGGCATCATGGTCATGGGCGTAGTTATACAATCGGCAATTGGATCAAGTAGGATCCAATTCACATGATAACCGAAGGAACGCAAAAGATGGAAGGAGTTCACCTTAATAGTAAAGGTTGGCATAGCATGATGTGGACCAATGGTGGTTTCCATGTGTTGGGCTGCATCAATATGTTTTGCGTGCATAGGTCATGAAATTTACTACTAGTAGAGTGTAGTACAATGTAAGGCCGCAGTAGTACCTCATGTTAGGAACCCATCATTACTTTGCTCTAACATCAAACCACTTTCAACTCCTCTTCGCTGATGCCCTCTTCCCCTACCTACATTTTATTCTCAGGATGTACAACGCGTGGACACTGGTGAGCATATTTCTAAACAAATAAATATACTAGTGTACGATGAACATTTTCTTTTTCCCTAATAAGGGCATCCGCAATGTGTAAAAAAGCACACCTTAAGGCCCAGTATGTGGTATCCGCTAAGGTTCACCTTATACAATATGGAGAAAATAAAGTTATCTTTAAGCCTAAGGTGCACCTCAAGCTTGTGGGTTGCCCATAGAGAATATAAAAATAATTTCCCATCTCTCCTTATTTCATGTGATCGTTTTCAAAAGGGGTTAAAAATTTTCAAGATGCAAAATCTTAGCTAGAAGTCGAACCAGGCGTCAAAACTCTCTATGGTTTCTGATTTATTAATTGACCGCTCGATGGGTACTTTTTCATAAAACTTTGATAGAAACCTACAATTTATTACTTGTAGTTCAAATTCGACCGTATTTCGATACAACGACATAAAGTCATTCAAGTGGGCGGATTTATCTAGGAAGCTTGAAAACTCATAAAACATGGGAATCACAAGTACAACATGATGTTGATCCACTATATATATCTGAAAAATTGGCTTGTGGCATTCATATCCAATATTCTTCACACTTTCTTTATGGAAAAGAATGATTTCTTCATCACTCGGAAAATTGAGCAAGTTCTTTCCTGGTAGTTGGACACTCACACCGACGGCACTAATTACTATAAGAAGATGCACCCATCTACCTCTAAAATGACATTTAATTCAAGACCAATATATCACGCTTACTTGTAGCTCAAGTTTGACCTAATTTCATTAAACTATCAAGATGCAAAATCTTAGCAAGAAGTTGAACTGTCATCAAAACTCTTGGTGGTATCTGATATATTAATTGACCCCCCCCCCGATAGGTACCTCGAAGAGCTTTTTCATAAAACTTTCAAAGAAACCTACACCGTTTACTTGTAGTAGTTCAAATTTTACCTAATTTCAATTAATCGGCATAAAGTTATTCAAGTGGGTAAAGTTAGCTAGGAAATTTGAGAACTCATAAAACATGGGAAATCGTAAGTACATGTCTACAAACTTGGCTTGTGGCATTCAGATCCATATTCTTCAGACTTTCTTTACGTGAAAAAACAATCTCGTCATCACTCAGAAAAAACTAGAATGGTCTTTCCTGAGATAGTTGAAAACTCACATTGACGGCATTGTTTACTACAAGAATATGCACCTATATACCTCTGAAAAGACATTTAATTCAAGAGCAATCTATCGCGCTTACTTGTAGCTTAAGTTTGACCTAATTTTGTTAAACTATCAAGATGAAAATCTTAGCAAGAAGTTAAACTTGTCGTCAAAACTCTTTTTGGTTTCTCATATATTAATTGTGATCCCCGATGGGTACTCCAAAGCTTTTTCGTAATACTTTCTGACAAACCTACAATTTACTTGTAGTAGTTCAAATTTGACCTAATTTCGATAAATCGACATAGAGTCATTCAAGTGGGTGGAGTTAGCTAGGAAGTTTGAGAACTCATAAAATACGGGAAATCATGAGTACAATATGTTGGTCCACTATATATGTGTGAAAACTTGGCTTGTGGCATTGAAATCCATATTCTTCTGACTTTCTTTAAGGGAGAGAATAATCTCGTCACCACTCGAAAAATTGAGAATGTTCTTTCCTAATAGTTGGAAACTCACCCTAACGACATTGTTTACTACAAGAAGATGCACCCATCTACCTATAAAACGACATTTAATTCAAGAGCAATCTATCGCGCTTACTTGTAGCTCAAGTTTGACCTAATTTTGTTAAATTGTCAAGATGCAAAATCTTAGCAAGAAGTTGAACCTATGGTCAAAACTCTCGGTGGTTTCTCATATATTAATTGTGACCCACTGATGGGTACCTCCAAAAGCTTTTTTGTAAAACTTTCAAAGCAACCTACAGTTTACTTGTAGTTTCAAATTTGACCTAATTTTGATAAAACAACATAACGTCATTCAAATGGACAGAGTTAGCTAGGAAGTCTGAAAACTCATAAAACATGGGAATCATCGATACAACATGTTGGTTCACTATATATGTCTGTAAACTTGGCTTGTGCCATTCATCTCCAATATTCTTCGGACTTTTCTTTACAGAAAAGAACAATCTCATCATCACTCGGAAAATTGAGAATGTTCGTTCCTAATAGTTGGACACTCACACCAACGACATTGTTTACAAGAATAAGATGCACCCATTTACCTCTAAAATTACATTTAATTTAAGAGCAAACTATTGCGCTTACTTGTAGCTCAAGTTTGACCTAATTTTGTTAAATCATAAAAAAGTCACTAAAGTGTGCGAAGTTAGCTGGGAAGATTGAAAAATCATAGTACTAAAAACTTAGGAATTATGAGAAATCATGGTCCACTTTGTCTAATAATTGGGACAGTTTAATTTTCTTTTAATTGTGGTACGTCCCGTAGGAGAGAGGTGCTTTAGTTAACACAGTCGATGGAATTACAAGTTACATCCAGGACCTCATAAAAATGAAAATTACATCCAAGTCCATGCATTTAGCACAAGGTCCCTGAAACTAAGCAATGAAGTACGAGGTTTGCGCGTATTCTACATATTGTACAGCCAAAATTTGTTCTGAAATAATCTGCATTCTAGCTTTTACTACTTGTACGTAGTAAACAAGAACACATAAAATAGAGTTATCGTACTCTCTATTGGATTAGTACCTTGGATTGGTTGTTCATATATCTAAGTACTACTACTAATAATTTCTCAAAAAAGTACTACTAATAAATGCAGTACTAGTTTGTCTGATTTTTTCTAAATGTAGTAGTACAATGGAACGGAGGGAGTATACTACTAGTACAATGTGTACTAGTACTTCCTCTGTCTGGGATTATTTGATAAGACCAAAAAAGATAATTACAGGTTGGTGTCGAAGACATGCATGCAGTCCTCGCCTCAGTCTCTACCCTTCAGCACTGTACAGCCTGCACCAGGCCCCAGGATTTTTTGTCTCTCTCTAGGAGTAGATCTTCTTGACTCTCACACGGATCTGTTTGTCTAGTACAGTAGAACATGACACCTGCTTTACTCACATGTCAACTTTCTGCAGCCTTTTTGTTTTGATGAAGTAGTGTGAAGCATGGTGTGAAATGGTCTACACTAAAATCTTGCGTTGTACTACTACATACATATAGAGGCAGAGGCAAGTGGCCAAGTGCAGAGCCTCAGCCGTCGCTGGTGGGCTGATGCCTAGGGTATTCATGTAAACTCGTACCAGTATAGTACCAAACTCAATCAGTATAGTCTTCAGTAAACCCAACCCGGGTTTCTGGTCGGCGAGTACTGATGGCACTGTGTATGGCGCCTAGAAAAGTGCTAGTGCGTGGTTGATGTAGAGCTCGTTGGGAACCCCAAGAGGAAGGTATGATGAGCACAAAAGTAAGTTTCCCTCAGTATGAAACCAATGTTTAATTGAACCAGTAGGAGCAAGGAAACACCCCAAAGGTGTTACTAGCTGAGCTTTGGTAGGGCGCACTACCGGTGCTAGTAGCAACATGGAGACCTGCACAACACAACCACAGAACTTTGTCCCCAACTTGTGATGAGGTTGTCAATCTCACCGTGTTTTGCGGAAAACAAAGGATTAAACGTATCGAATGGAAAGAAGTAAAAGTTTGCAGAAATTAAACATAAAGAAGTAAATAGTTTGTAGAGTGTATGTAAAAGACAAGGACTGGGATCCATAGTTCACTAGAGGTGGCTCTCCTTAAGATAGATAACATGCTGGGTGAACAAATTACAGTGGGGCAATTGATAAACACCGAGGAAGCAATACATGCATATACTAATCATCTTGACTCCTTTGAGACTTGATTGGGCATTACAACATTATATATAGACCGCCATCCAACTGCATCTATGACTAATAATCCACCTTCAGGTTATCATCCGAACCCCCTCTAGTATTAAGTTGCAAGCAACAGATTATTGCATTACGAACTGCGTGTAAAGTAAACAATATGATTGTTCTATGAACAAAGGATTGTTATTTTCTCCCTAGTAGCAACAGCACATCTAGTACCTTAGAGATTTATGTCACTTCCCCATATTACCAGAGGCATGAACCCACTATCGAGCATAAATACTAACTCTTGGAGTTGCTAGCATCTACTTTGCCAAGATAGCTACTAACAACGGAAAGCATGTAATATCACAAATAACAAAGACATGATAGAATCAATAATCAATCTGAAATAGCATCTCAATATCCATCGGATCCCCGCAAACATAACATGCAGAATTACAAATAGATAATCTTGATCATGAACGGAGCTCACAAGATCTAAACATGAAAGCACAAAGGAGGAGAACCGGTCATCTAGCTACTACATGGATCCGTAGTCCAAGGATGAACTACTCACGCATCACACCGGAGGCTTGCATGGTGATGAAGAAGGCCTCCAGGGTGAGTTCCCCTCTTCGGCAGGGTGCCCGGAAGAGCTTCACATCCCTCCCGATCTAGGGATGGAGATGACGGCGGTTACAAACTCTTTCGTGGATTTTTGATCGGGTACTTAGGTTTTATGTCCCGAGGGCATCTTATAGGCGGAAGGGGAGACCGAGGGGGTGCCAGGGGCCACCACACCACCCCCTGGCACGGGCCCAGCCTGGCCGTGCGGCCAGGTGGTGTGGCTGGCCTCTAGCCCTTCTCCGTCTCGTATTCTGGCACTTGATGACTTCCGGAAAAATAGGCACTTTGGCTTTTGTCCCGTCCAATTCCGAGAATATTCATTTTCTGACTTTCCTGGAACCAAAAACAGCAGAAAACAGGCAGCTGGCACTGTGGCTCTTGTTAATAGGTAAGTCCAAGAAATCATATGAAAAGTACTCCAAAGTGTGGACAAAACACAAGAAAGTGGATAAAACCAAGCATGGAACATCAAAAATTATAGATACATTTGCAATGTATCAACATCCCCAAGCTTAACTCCTGCTCGTCCTCGGGTAGGTAAGTGATAAAAAGAAAGAATAATTTTTGAGGTGACATGCACCATCAAAGACTTGATCAAAGTATTTGCAAAACATTCAAAGCTGGGATCATAGTACTTCAATCATAACATGAAAGACAAAGTTCTAGCAATAAGCAAAAAACTATGATGCAACATGAAAAGGCACAAACAAAAGATTCATGAATAACAATGCTTTGCAAGATGTTTGTTTGTTTCACACAAAGAAAACATAGCATAATAGTATTCAGCTTGTCCCTCATAGAGTAGCAAATATAAATGCATAGGACACCTTCAAAGTTCAAAAGAGTGACTAGATACAATAGTTTCAAACAAGCAATATCAAGTTATGCATCAATCAATTAGTCTTGGGACAATGCACATAGAACTAAGAATGGCCACTATGCTCTCAAATAAGGTGCATAAAGATAGAAGGTGGAGACTTAATATAATGGTGGAAGAAAGGCCTTTTGTAAAAGGAAGTAGGGATTCATGTCTCATAAAGAGCTTCCAAAAATTATGGTACTTATAGCTTTCAGCTCTCATTGCCCCTATCATAAGCATCTTGAAGTGATTAAGGTTAAAGTGAACAAACTGTGGTGTCAATGCTTGACGAAGTATAAGTCAGGAATCTCATGTCCCTTGAATACGAGGGCTGCTCCTCATGCTACTCAAGTTTAGTCACCGGTAAGTTCTTGTCATCGTAAGTATATGTGTATCATAGAGAACCGCCAACGGGGTACCCCTTGCCCGATGATACGGAAGAATCCCCATATCAAAATGACAAGGCAAGAAGACAACGAGCATCTCAGCAATCTTCTTATTTACCATGGGAATATGGTGCTTTTTTCTCTCTTTCCTCTTTTCATAATATCTTTTTTTCTTTTTTCTTTTTTCTCAATATAGGACTCTTTTTTTATAAGAAGAATGCTTCATAGACAGCTCATTATGGTTACGCTGCAGGTTTCCACCATGTCAGCATGGATTAGACCAATGACGGGCATTTCTCTAACACATATACATAACTCCATGGACTTACAAGCTCCCCTTTCATTTCACACCGACGACATCCATATACAAAAGAGCATGATATCAACTAGGTACAAGTACCAAGTGCAATGTTGAAAGCGTTCCCCATGAAAGCATGGTTCTGCTAATCCCCAAGAAATAAGTGCAAGCATATACAACATAGACGACATAATGGTTCAAGTTTATTAACGGCAAGAAAAGTAAAGTGTGGCATCAAGTTCATGAGAGCTTTAATCACTAGTTTTATCATAACAAGTTTAATTTGGAAGGTAAACAAAAGCATGAATATACTTGGAATAGCATAAGCTAGTAGGTAGGTATGGTGGACTCTTTGGGATAACTTGGTTTAAGGAGTTGGATGCATGAGTGGAACTCATACTTGGTTGTGGAGGCTAGCAAAAGACTGGGAGCGACAAACTATGCACAGAAAAGTGCTGGTGCATGGTTGATGTAGAGCTCGTTGGGAACCCCAAGAGGAAGGCATGGTGAGCACAGCAGCAAGTTTCCCTCAGTATGAAACCAAGGTTTAATCGAACCAGTAGGAGAAAGGAAACACCCCAAAGGTGTTACTAGCTGAGCTTTGACAGGGCGCACTACCGGTGCTAGTAGCAACGTGGAGACCTGCACAACACAACCACCGAACTTTGTCCCCAACTTGCGATGAGGTTGTCAATCTCACCGTGTTTTGCGGAAAACAAAGGACTAAACGTATCGAATGGAAAGAAGTAAAAGTTTGCAGAAAGTAAACACAAAGAAGTAAACAGTTTGTAGATTGTATGTAAAAGACAAGGACCGGGATCCATAGTTCACTAGAGGTGGCTCTCCTTAAGATAGATAACATGCTGGGTGAACAAATTACAGCGGGGCAATTGACAAACACCGAGAAAGCAATACATGCATATACTAATCATCTTGACTCCTTTGAGACTTGATTGGGCATTACAACATTATACATAGACCGCCATCCAACTGCATCTATGACTAATAATCCACCTTCAGGTTATCATCCGAACCCCCTCCAATATTAAGTTGCAAGCAACAGATTATTGCTTTACGAACTGCATATAACGTAAACAATACGATTGTTCTATGAACAAAGGATTGTTGTTTTCTCCCTAGTAGCAATAGCACATCTAGTACCTTAGAGATTTACATCACTTCCCAGTTACGGAGGCATGAACCCACTATCGAGCATAAATACTAACTCTTGGAGTTGCTAGCATATACTTGGCCAAGATAGCTACTAACAACGGAAAGCATGCAAGATCGCAAATAACAAATACATGATAGAATCAATAATCAATCTGAAATAGCATCTCAATATCCATCGGATCCCGCAAACACAACATGCAGAATTACAAATAGATGATCTTGATCATGAACGGAGCTCACAAGATCTAAACATGAAAGCACAAAGGAGGAGAACCGGTCATCTAGCTACTACATGGATCCGTAGTCCAAGGATGAACTACTCACGCATCACACCGGAGGCTTGCATGGTGATGAAGAAGGCCTCCAGGGTGAGTTCCCTCTTGGCGGGGTGCGGAAGAGCTTGATCCCTCGATCTAGGGATGGAGATGACGGCGGCTACAGACTCTTTCGTGGATTTTTGATCGGGTACTTAGGGTTTACGTCCCGAGGGAATCTTATAGGCGGAAGGGGAGACCGAGGGGGTGCCAAGGTCCACCACACCACCCCCTGGCTCGGGCCCCGTCTAGCCACGCGGCCAGGTGGTGTGGCCGGCCTCTGGCCCTTCTCCGTCTCGTATTCTGGCACTTGATGACTTCCGGAAAAATAGGCACTTTGGCTTTTGTCCCGTCCAATTCCGAGAATATTCATTGACTTTCCTGGAACCAAAAACAGCAGAAAAGCAGGCGGTGCCTTTGTGGCTCTTGTTAATAGGTTAGTCCAAGAAATCATATGAAAAGTACTCCAAAGTGTGGACAAAACACAAGAAAGTGGATAAAACCAAGCATGGAACATCAAAAATTATAGATACATTTGCAATGTATCAAGCACTACATCGGTGAGCCGATCTTCCCTCCAAAATAACTTCCACAAGTGCGCGTACCGCGTCAGCGGATTCGACCACGAGCCACCGGCTATGGACACCATCGAGTCTACGGTGATGATTGAGTGCCCCTACGATGGCTTCTTTAGCTTGGTCTCCTTCAACAAGCTTGACGAGCACAAGATCGCATGCTCGCACGGCCCATGCTCCTACATGGATCCTGCCTGTGATTTCATTGCCTCACCAGCAGGGATCCTTCCCCACATGAAGGAGGCCCACTGGGTCATAATAACCAGGGACATCTATGGCAGTGCCTTCTTTTGCCTAATCTCGATTCTGCCAAAAGCAAACATGAGGTGATTCGTGCGCTTCCTCTATGGGGATGAAGGCACCATGTTCAGCTTGACCATCAGCATGGTCGGCCCGGCTGCTGTCATGTCCTTGGTGTGCATCAGGCAGGACAGGTGCTTGTGGCTGCCGTACATGGTGAAACTGTGTGCACCTGGCCCGTTGGGGTCGGCGGACTTCGTGATGGTCGAGAGCCTTAATGCAGTAATCAAGCTGACGAGAAGCTCATCACTGGCCAACTTCACGTCTGACAAGCTCACAACATACCTTGGGGTGCCACTGCGGTTCTTGATGAAGGTTGGAGAGTCCACCCATGTATCTTTTTGGATTTGCATCGACAGGAAAAAATGACCTTAATCTACGGCTAATGATCCTAACAAGACTGTAATGGTGAATTAGCAGATAAATAGTACTACTCTAGTTTACTAGTATTAGTCACATGTAGGTTCTCTTTTGGTACTAGGAAGGATGTATTTTGGATGTAAACTAAGTTTGCTAGCTGATAATGTTATTCGAAGTATTTAGGGGTTTAGTATGAATTTTATGTAATTGTTCACTTCTATGGCATGGACCAGAGATAAACACACTAACTGTTCTTATGGTGGTTAGATTTAGTCCTCTAACTTAGTGATTACAAAATTTTATGCCCAAAATTATCAATTCGACTTGATTTAAGTCTTGAACCAGGATTGCCATCGAAATTGCGCTGGTGTGGATGACACGTCGACGTGGGTCCAGCGTGCGAGAGAGGCTGCCCAAGAATTTTGCACATAGTGCAACCCGCATCTCAAACAATAAACAACAGGCCCAATGTTTGCATATCAACTTCCAATTTCCCCTCCTCACGCATCCTTCGAGGTAAGAAACACCACGTCATTTTCACCTCCATGCCACCTTATTTTTTTTGTTCGAGAGAAGGAAACAAAGTGATGCTTAGACCAATTCATCATATTATACCCATTGGGTTATATTACCGAAAAACAAAATTAGCTCAACGTCCATATTAAGAAGGAAATTCAGCTCAAACGTGAGAGAAAACTGGAGGCAAATCCAAAGCAGCCCACCTCACTAACCCTGTGACAAGGACACACTTAAAGAAATACCGTTTGGATTCCCGTCGACATTGGTCTGGGCGGTGTACTTCTTCAAGAAACCATGCTTGGATTGGTCACACTTAACGATGGGTGATGGATCCGATTTATGCCATCTTCCACTTTGTTTAAATGTTTTTTTGGTCAAGCAATTGCCAAAGAAACTCTCAACTTTTGCCACTAATGACTAATAATTGCAAAGATATGCAAATCCCTTCTTTGGTTTATGTTGTGCGGGAAATCACTACTTTTAAAGCGAAATAAGGAGTCGTAATGAAGGATTTTGAGGAAGTAGACATGGTCAAGTAATTGGAGAGGCGTTCCAAGGCGCCTGAAGTCTTAACAACCACTGGTACGGGCGCGGTCTGCCCGTACCGCCCACCCGTACCATGTGGAGACGGTGTCATCTCTACAACTTTCGTGAAGATGCCTATATATTTCGAGGCTCCAGCCGTCAGCTAGAGAGCCACCATTCTTAGATTGCATCACAACACCACCAAAGGAGATCGACGCCGCTGTTCATCATTTCCACCATCCATCCATCCATTAGCCATAGCCATTGCTTTGTACTTTAGATCTCCTTGTGATTTGGTGACCATTGTAAGAATATTTGATTTCAATCTAAGTATTTGCATGATGTTTTCTATCTCCGATCTATTTGTTATGAGTGAGTAGTCCTCACGGGTTGCGGATTGGGGAGAAACCTCGCAGCAATTATCTGCATCCAGATCATGGGAGAATTGTATTTTGTTTGGATTCGTGATTTGTATCTTTTGTTTCTTTGTCTCTTGTCTCGATCTGTTGACTTGTAGGTACCAAAGATCCCATAGATTGATAAAGGCTCGAGGTGAGATACTTGGCTAGTGGCAATCTCATAGGAACCTGAGTGATAGAAAGGGTAGTACGGTCTTTGCTTAGCACCCCATTTGGCATCAACAACAACATCACCACTTAAAGCTTTGATCTGTGTTTACACTTAATAATCGTTTGTAACCCGTGTTTTCGGTGTACTCTCAGTTGGATTAAAAGTCTATTGCTATGCCCGCTGCATCATGGGGGCTCTAGAATATTAGATGTGTTGCCCACAAGAGATTATCTCAATACAAACATTATACATGACTATGCTTATTATTATCGTTTATCCCATTTGATGTGCAGTTGCAAGTGGATCTTCAACCCTGGCCTAGATCCATCCATTGATTCAAACCCATTATAAAGTAAACTAGATTGGTCTAGTCGACTAAGGTAAAACAAACAAACAAAGTCTTGTAGCCATGTCCTTTTTTATTACCTTTTAGCAGGGCTTTCCGAGGTTCGATTAAACCTAGGTATTCTAGGGAAAAAGCTATTAGACTACATCCGTGAATCCGGATCAAAGGTATCAACCCTTTTTCTAGCGCCATTGTCAGGGAAGCAATTTCTCTATCCTGGTGAGGTCATTAGGGACCTTGTTTTTAGTTTTATTATTAGTTGTAGTTTAATTCTTGTTATTAGTTTACTTTCTTGTTATCTATTTGAAAACCCAAAAAAATAGTTACTTGTTATTCGTTTTCATTACTTAAAAATTACCAAAACGATAAGAGCCATGGCTCAAAATAGATTAGGGGAGTATGTTACTCCCACTGATGATTTTATTCGTGCACGATCACTCAACCCGCAGTTGATGTGGAAACATATGAGATAAAACCTAACCTTTTAAGTTTGGTTCAACAAAACCAATTTGGGGTTCATCTTCTCAGGATTCGGGATTGCACTTAAATACTTTTACTGAAATTTGTGACATGATGCGTATTAAGGATGTAGATCCAAATGCTGTTAAGCAAAGATTATTCCCTCTCTCTCTTAGAGGAAAGGCTAAGGATTGGTTGCTAGCTCTACCAAAGTGCACTATTAAATCTTGGGAGGAATGCACTAATTTGTTTATGACTAAATTTTCCCCCCAGCTAAGACTATGCAGCTAAGATCCAACATTACAAGCTTTGGACAAGAAGATCGTGAGCCACTAGCGCTTGCGTGGGAAAGAATGAAAGAAGCCATAATGAACTGTCCTAATCATCGGATGGAAGAATGGCTTATATTACACTTATTTTATAATGGTCTTAACCCAATGTCTAAGTCTATGCTAAATACTGCAGCAAGAGGAACAATCATAGGAAAGACGGTGAGTGTTGCAAAGAAGTTACTTGATGATATGGAAAATAACCATGCCCAATGGCATGTGGAAAGAACCTCGAAGAGAGTAAGTTCAATTACTGAGGTAACTAATGGGGAGCTCACATCTAAGGTAGATGAGTTGCTTAGCTTAGTAAAGGGTAAGGAAGATACCCAACTTAATGCTATCACTACCAATGTTAATGATGTTAATTTTATAGCTCGTGCTGCTTTTAATCCTGCATGGAAAAATATTTATGCTTATAATGATCAAAAATATCATACTAATCCTGCAGGAGCTCCTTACAATAATTATGATAATACTAATGGAGCAAATCATGGCAATCTCCTGTTTGAGCAAACTGTTAGAACATTTATGCAATCTCAAACCAAACAAAACAATATGCTTATTAAGATTACAAAGAACCATGAAAGTAGTATAGGAAGATTATCTAATCAGGTCGTTGTAATTAGAAATGATATGCAGGCTCTACAGGAAAGAACAAAGACCGTGGAGGTTCAGCTGGGTAAGGTAGCCGAGAGCCAAGCTCTCATACTAGCAAAGTTCGCTGGAAAACCCGAGCCAAATCCGGTAGAAGACCTCAAGATGATGATGGTGGTAACCGATGATAAAAACCTGAAGAGTTGGATTATAGCAATGCGCCAACACTGGAATATACCATGGAAGATCTATTGAAGATGATCACCGTTAAGAATCCAGGTATAGAATAAGGGTAATGATGCTATGTACCAAAAATTTATACAATAAGTAGCATCTAAGGTTTGTGATTTGGATATGGAGTACAAAAGACTAGATGATAAGCTTCTAGCTAAGCTGGATGACATATTTGAGCCTATTATTAAAATTAAGTTTGGAGTTAATGAGATATCCGCACTTTCTGATCTTTGTGCAAGCGTCTCAACAATTTCCACTAGCCTATTCGATAAGTTAAACTTGGGGTCGTTTGTTACAACTGAATTAAGACTCCATCTAGCTGATTCGTCTTATAAACAACCTGTTGGGATCAAAGAAAATATAGTTGTTGAAATTAAAGGTAGTCCCGCTCTTATTGATCTTGTTATTGTGGACATGCCTGAAGATCCCATAGCACCTATAGTTCTAGGAAGGAAATTCATAAGAACTATTAAAGCTTTGATTAATTTACATGAAGGGAATATAAGAATAGGGTTACCATCTAGAGATCCTTTTGTAGTCCACTTCCCTAGGAAAAAGAAGGCCAAGCCTAATGATGATGATAGTGTAATTACTTTAAAAGACAATTACTTTGGAGTGGGTGTTCCACTCCACAAACCTAAGTGACTGCCATCAAGGTCAAGCTAATTGACCTTAACTAGAAGCGCTTCATGGGAGGCAACCCATGTGAAATAAAGTTTTTCTATTATATTTTATTTTGTGTTAGTTTTTTTTAATAAAGTGTGTTCAAGAAGACCTATGGAAAGAGAAGAAGAAACACGGCAATCCTATATATTTTATTTTACTAACACATGGCCTAAGAAGCATTGTTGGATCATTACTTAATGTTTTTGCTGCTATCTAACCTTTTGATAAGATGTGCAAAGGTGCACGGAGATACTAATCAAATTCCTTACGTTTTTGTAGTTCACAGTGTCGGTAACAACCACTAGTATGGCCGGAGTAGACCGTACCATGCACCCGTACCACCTCAAGGCAAAGGAAGATAAAAAAATTAATGTTTGCTGAAGGAACAGTGTTGATAACGACCATTGGTACGACCGGACGCGCTCGTACCGCACGCCCGTACCATACCCCCGAGCAAACATTAGGTTTTAAGCCAAAGTCACTGCAGAGTTAATGACCAGCAGTACTGGCGCGTGTGACCATACCACGCGCCTATACCGAGTGCATCGCCTGGGAGCAGTCGTCGCCCAAAAGGTAAGTCACCCGGTACGAGTGGGCTCCGGCCGTACCGCCTGCCCATACAGAGTACGTGGACGCCATAAGCACCCCGAGGAGGTAACCAAAAATTCCCAAATCAATTTTTCTCTTTCTTCTTCCTTCGAACTTCAAACCACCTCCATTAGATCTTCATATTTACTCAATCTTTCTTTGATTCTTCACACCCACTCGATCTAAGCTATGATTCTTATCTGATCCCCAACTTATTTGTGCAAAATCTTCGCTTAATCATTCATCATTGTCAATCTAGACATAGGTGTTGTTCTTGATTTAATCTTGATATTAATTATGCTTAGCATTGATTTTAGATGAGTTTCTTTTGTAGTTAGTGTAGAGAATCACTTATGCTATGTTTCTATTGGACTAAAAAAAGTATTAGCAATCTTTATTTACTTTGTCTTGTTTTTATTTATTAGATGAACACGAGGAGTCGTACATGTGAGATGGCTGCGGAATCCTCCACGCCACCTGTTGACACGTTAACCCCCGAGTCGCTTGGCATCGAGTTCACCGAGGAGTTCCATCTGACCCGTTTCGATCGTCTCAAGATTCTGGGTGTGTCCTTATATCCTGAACCAACTTGGTATTCGTGCTGATTTCGATTTACTTTGCAATAATATTGGTTTGTACAATTTTGTCTTTCAAGATGTTACAACATACCTCTGCTTGACGCTTGAGTTCTTCAGCACCTTGACACACAGAGTGGATCCTTATGGTTGTTCTGAGGAACAAAGGCCTGAATTTGATCGAATTAAATTCTGCCTTATGAATTGTGAGTATACTTTGACACTTAGCCAATGGGCTCAATGCTTTGGGTTAACCAATAGCACTATCGATGTACGCACAACTACCTTTATTTTAGATCCTTCCCCTTCATAATATTTTAACTTGATGAGAATCCGTGGAAACACACCTAAGGGGAACCAAATTGATCATCCTACTATTCGATATTTGTTCTATGTTATTGCTAACACACTACAGACACGTGGTGAGTTTACTAGAGTTAATGAGGATTTGGAAGGGTTGGAATTGCAATTTATTAGTACAGCATTTCTTGGAGGATTAGCTACTATGAGAGTAATTGAAGAGCGGAGTAGTGATCTTCGACATGAAATTTTTAGACATCAATGTGAAGATCCTTTCATTGCTGAAGAAGTTCGAAGAATCTCTCAAGGCTAGACATCGGCTTTTCACCTAGGAGATTATGGGTCTTTATGATTTCAAAATCGTCTTTGTGTACCAGATGTACCAGAAATTCGAGAGGTGATACTTCGGGAGGCCCATGAAACACCATATTCTATACATCCTGGAAGTACAAAGATGTACATGGATCTAAAAGAATTATTTTGGTGGAACAATATGAAAATATATATTGCCAAGTATGTATCTGAATGCCATACATGCTAAAGGGTGAAAGCAGAACATCAAAGTCCAGCAAGACCATTACAACCTTTGGAAATTCTAGAATGGAAGTGGGAAGAAATTGGTATGGATTTTATCACAAGATTACCCATGACACCGAAACGAAAGGATATGACATGGGTGATTGTGGATAGATTCACGAAAAGTGCACATTTTATTCCACTAAACCAAAAGGATAATGCTGAGAAATTAGTGGAAATCTATGTCAAAGAGATTGTGAGTAAGCACGGGGTACCCAAGAAAATTGTATCTGAAAGAGGATATGTGTTTACATCAGCATTTTGGAAACAATTACATGAAGCACTTGGCTCAAAGTTGGATTTTAGCACAGCCTATCATCCAGAAACTGGAGGCCAGACAGAAAGGACCAATCAAATCTTGGAGGACATGCTAAGAGATTGTGCATTAGATTTTGGAGGTTCGTGGGAAGATCATGTACCGTTGGCAGAATTTTCCTACAACAATAGCTATCAGAGTAGTCTGAAGGAAGCACCTTACCAAGTACTATATGGAAGAAAATGTAGATCACCTCTATGCTGGTATGAACCTGGTAGTAGCAAAGAATTTGCACCAGACTATATCAGGGAAAAGCAAGGTTGAGAAACAGGGCCATCAAATACTGCAAGGTACAGTGGGAACATCACCCAGAGCGAGAAGCCACATGGGAGAAAGAGGATGACTTGAGGGAAGCATATCCAAAATTATTCAGGTACTCCTCCGCAAACTTTGGGATGAAGTTTAATTTAAGGGGGGAAGTCTGTAACATCCCAGCATTAGGATCCAACAAAGGGTAGACATAGGAATCTAAGTTTGTGCATACATGCATCTGTTATATCAGGGTAAATTTTTCGCCAAACAAAAAACCTAAAGGGATTAGAGTTTCTTTCACTAACTGGAGGTAGGAGTAGCTCTTGTTAGTGATTGCTATGAATTTTTACATGACCTTTGGGAATTATTGAGTTTGGGGGAAGTTATTTTGAATTCAAGTTTGAAATTTCAATCCTTTTGAAGGTATTTGAAAACTATAAGTTAGTAACATTGAATTGTTTTCCAAAATATATCATTAACATTATTTGGTTGAGTTATAGATATAGTAAACAACAATAAAGATTGGAGATAGTGAAAATAAGATGAGATATAAATTCTTATTTTCTAATTACATTACAACATTGCAAATTGTAATATATACATCACAAGTATAAAATTTCCGAGAATAGAAATACAACTTTATTACTTTATAATAAATCTTTACAAAAATAAAAATAAAAAGGGTTACAATTAAAACCTATACTACTAATCTAGTCCTATACTAGAATCTTGTATCTCCAGATCTGTTCCTACAAATAAGATAAACAACTAAAAAGGGAAAACAAGGGTTAATTAGTTAAGTATTACTCTCAGTGGTGAACAATGAGATGCATTGTTCTAATTACATCATCGAGTAATGAAGGAGGGGCAAGTTTCACCAGGCAGTAAATAGTAAAAGGGTAACATGGGAGATAGTTTCACATGAGCTGATCCACATGACCAGGTCACAGAGACACATAGCTTAGTCACTAGAGTGCATGCAGTGTGTTGTCAATACAGCAACAACACTACTAACACTCAAGCAGAGCACTCAGTCGAAGCTCATCCACAGATAGAAGCTTACACTTCTTCTCCAATACCAAACCAGAAACACATCGAGCCTGCCAACAACAAGCAAACCACCAGCCAAACCATACATCTGATCCTCCAAACATTCACCAGATGGTGACATAAGGAGGGGGTGGAGGAGGTGGACAGGAAGATCCAGATCAAGCTCACAGGAACCAGAAGTAGCAGGAGCAGCACCAGGAGGTGTAGAGCAAGATCAAGCTAGCAAGATCAATCCAGCAAGATCAACCAGCAACCAAGTTGTGTGGTGAGTACACATAAAACCATCACATGATCAAAACATCTATTATAGATTATCAAGCATGTGTTATTTTATGTGTAACCCTCTCAGAATCACCCAAGTGGGGTGTATCCATCACAGAAGGTTTTGCATAAAGATCAATGACTAAACCTTACAAACAAATCCAGGATCTCAGACTATGCATCATAGATCATGGATATAAAACTATATGTCCACATCCCAACCTAACCATAGTCCTAGATCATGATTTCTGGACACATCTCTTAAAAGAGTAGCACCTCAGAACTCAAAAAATCTCAAGGATTCATATTAAACAGTAAGAATACCAGTCATTTTATCAAAGAACTCAAAAAGCAGTAGCTGGTACTAAATACCAGAACATATCCATGAGGGACAACAGAGCAGAAACTAAGTTTCTATTTAGCTTAGCTTCAGACCAACATCATAAGCTAAAGGAACTCCATAGCTAGCATAGGCTAATCTTCCAATATAAGCTTTTATCTCATCTTAGTACCAAGCCACTCTAGAACACTTATAGAAGAATACTAGCACTAGAACTAATTCTTGTGTACCATTCCAAAGAAGATGTCACAAGGATCTATTCTAAGCTAGCATATTCTACATAGAAATTTCACAATCAAACTTTGCAGAAAGATATTCAATCATTTTCCTAATATAAGGATTAGGAATCATAGTGTTGCATTAAAGTAATATCATCAGGGGCATTAATAGTAAATGCCCATGAAACCAAATACAGGTTCCAGTACTGAAATTAGCTAGCTAGCATCACTAACTAGACATCGGTCTAGATCAGAGCTATATCACCACAATTTTTACAATGACAGAGACCAAGATCAGATAAAAAATTATCTAACAAATGCACTAGCAATTTCAACACCAACTGTAGACAGTAATCAACATGGTATAATCATCACAGATACTTCTAAGTCATTCATCATCCTCAATAACCAACACAGAAGGGTGGGGCCCTAATCGAGGCATGAACCCTAATTAAGGATTGTCATCAGAAGCACATACCCGCTAACAAGGGGTGGTAGAAAATCAGAGGGGAAAGAGGAAAGCACTCACCTATGGTCTTTGCTGTAGATTGGAAGAGGAAGCGGGGCCGGCGAGCTGACAGCAGGGAGCACCAAAGGCGCTTCTGACCGCACCTAGCCAGCCGTGACCCACGGCATTGTCTGCGGACGAATAGCATCACCACAGCACCGCATGAGCACCTCACAGCAACACTTGAGCAGCGACAGAGGCATCACCGGCAGGAACCCCAAACCCTAGGGTTCGAAACAGAGCCAACCTAGCCGAAGGAGAGCCCTAGATCCAAATCGAGCTGGACTAGACGAAAGAGCGGGGTCAGCAACCTCACCATACACCACGGCGGCGACCCGGGAGGCCCAGGGCGGCGTCAATCGAACAGCGATAGCGTCGGCAACCCAACGCCACCGCGGGGTTGAGAGAGAAGGGAGAGTGAGCGTGTGAGAGAGAGGAGCGAGTGGTACTAGGCCACTTGTTCATAATGGGTTTAACCAGCCCAAGTCGGCTGAGTTAGTGCTGGGCTAGCCTAATGGGCTAGGTCCAGTTTTAAAAAGGAAAAGCTAATTAAATTTTCAAATTACCAAAATACCCCTATGACTTAAATAGTTCTAAGAAATAAAATACAAATCCTAAAAAATGTAAATAAAATATTAATGGACTCATAAAAATGTCCTCTATTTAAGAAAAGTATCAAATGGAATTTTAGGTAATTAAATTTTAAAATTATTATTACTGAGGTATATATTCCTTTTGGAATTTTATAAAAATATACAAACACATAAAAAATTGAATAAAATTCATATTACAATTCCAAAAGGGTATGCTATTATAGAAAAATACTAGTTGGTATTTTTGAAAAGTAAATTAAGTGTGGTAAAAATAAAGTCTTATTTTCTTAAAGGAATTTTAGTAAAATATTTTAAAGAGTTAAAAATTAAATAAACCCAATTTTCATCTCTTCAAATAGTACTAGTCTTTATAAAATTACTAAATATAATATTTATGCAAAAATTCAAAGACTTAACATAATAATTTTTTTCTTTTAATTAAAGAAAATAGCAAACCTTTTACTAAGAGGGTAAAACATGCAAATAAACAAATAATAAACCTTGCATGACATTACTATGCATTTCATATTGCTTCTTTAAATATTGTCCTTATCGGGCAATAATGGTTCTCTGTAGAAACCGGAGCTCAAGGTCAGGTGGAAGCATCCGACTTCACTACCTTGTAGTCACAAGGCAAGTTCATCACTTGCTCATGTCCTTTGAAGAGTCTTTATCAAAGACATTGCAAATTGTGTGTTATCATCTATGATCTGGAGAAAGAAAATATTCTCTTCTCTCATAAATAAGATATAGTTATCATCCTAACTCATGATAAAGATTGGCAATGGTACTTAGGTTTCCAATGGCACAAGTCACTATAGGATTAACAACCCATGACATCAGTGATTCTAGCGCCATATATTACGTGTTAACCATGAGATTTGGAATGGGACGGAGAAGTCAGTTGGACCTTCTTCCTTTCATATGGAGGCAAGATGACCTTATCGTGACGTTGTGATTCCTTGTGTGGATCCAACATATGGGTGAGCACCCTTAGGCCCCACGGTTTTGGTATCAAGATTATCTGTGAGCGGCTGCTGGAGGTATAGTCAAACCTTTATGGAGCTTGCCAGGGCATAACCGGCTCATAGAGTCTTCGGGAACTCATCAGGGTTATAGCTTGCCCGAAAGGGGGCTTAACAAAGATGGAGCTCGGCCCGGAGGATCGTGCAAACATATGGGGTCGCAGAGAGGGGCAGTGATTGGCTTGGATCACCTACTGGGACCCACATCATGGAATTGTGGACAGGAAAGTACGCCCGGTTGTGCAACAAAGAGTTGATGTCTCATGGGTAAAGCAACGCACCTCTGCATAGGGTAAGAACTGTAACTTGTTACTCCCTATTCCGGGAAGGAGCTACGAACGCGGTAGGAAGGAACTCCATGAAGTTCTGGTCAACCTGTGAAGGCTGATGGGCATAAGTTTTGATAATAAAATCAATCTTTGAAGAAATGTTTATGAAAACTGCATAGAGCCAAGGACTGATGGTCTGAGGTGGTAGATAGAGCATCAAACTTCCCACCTTGCATATAATGAACTTGCGGGTAACGCTGTTACTCACTCTTTCCTTTGAACCCCTGCTTATACTCTGAGAATCCAGAAGACACTTTGATGTACGCGGCTGACGAGCAGGAGGATGTCTACTACGAGGAGCCCGACTTATCCAAAGGAGTTGAAGGGGTGGACTACGAAATACACTATGGAGCAGAGGGAAACGAGTCCGAGTAGTTGCCTTAGTTATTAGTAAACCAATTGAGTCAAGCAGCATAAACTATATAAAATAAGTTGTTGAGCTCAATTTGGAGTATGAGTTTGAACTTTATATATTTCGCTGAAACTACTTAAGTTTGGTTTGTAATTTGGTAACACTCGAAGTTTGGAACTTCTGGTTTGTAATAATAATGAAGTGTGTGTGTTTGTAATGTGGACCCGCAATGTTTCTGTTGTACCACTCTGAGGGATGTGATATTTATAGAACAGTGTTCTGTGGATGTCATGTCAATGACTATAGTCTACTACACATGTAGTGGTATGCTGGGTCACCGCAACCGGCTTGAACAAAGCGTGTCCGAAGGATTTGTTTGCTTTGCCTCATGTTGACCAAGTCATTGACTCGACGACTGGCTTAGAACTTCTGTGTTTTCTCGATGCCTACTCAGGTTACCACCAAATCCGGATGCGAAAGTCGGACCAACTGGCCACTTTGTTCACCACACCTTACGGCACGTATTGCTATGTCACGATGCTTTTTGGGCTAAAAAACGCTGGTTCTACTAACCAGCGGACAATGCAACATAGCCTACACGACCAAATAGGTCGCAACGTACACACTTATGTGGACGATATCGCAGTAATGTCAAAGAAACCAAACGATCTTATTATCGACTTGCAAGAAACCTTCGACAATCTCCGGAAATACAACATGATGCTGAACCCCAAGATGTGCGTCTTCAGGGTACATTCCGGCAAGCTGTTGGGTTTCATCGTTTTGCACCGTGGAATCAAGGTGAACCCGGAGAAAATCAAGGCCATCCTCGACATCAAACGTCCAACATGCCTGAAGGACATACAAATGCTCACATGTTGCGTAGCAGCAGTAAGCCGGTTCATCAGCCGGCTTCAGGAGAAGGCAATGCTGCTCTACAAGTGACTCAAGAAGGCAGACAAATTCATATGGACAGATGAAGCTGACGCGACACTTCAGGAGTTGAAGAGAATACTCTCCTCCCCACCAATACTTGCAGCACCAGTGTCAAGGGATCCTATGTTAGTCTACATGGCGGTAACCAATCGAGTCATCAACATCATCATCGTGGTGGAGCACAAGGAACCAACGCACGAATACGGAGTTCAGCGATCCATTTACTATGTAAGCAAGGTCTTGACGGAATCCAAACAACATTACCCGCACTACCAAAAGATAGCTTATGGAGTTTTCCTTGCTTCATGCAAGCTAAGGCATTATTTCCAGGAGCACCCTATCATAGTGGTGAGCAAAGCTCCACTGTCCGACAACATCAACAACAACGACGCTACAGGAAGAGTGGCAAAGTGGGGCATTGAACATGCCGCCTTTGAAATCACCTACAAGAGATGTGACGCTATCAAGTCACAAGAATTGGCGGATTTTATTGCAGATTGGACAGAACTGCCAAAAGACACTCCTGTGCTAGAGCCAGAATATTGGGTCATGCACTTTGACGGATCAAAGCTACTCAATGGCTTGGGGGCTGGTGTATTATTACAATCACCAACATGAGAGAAGTTGCAATACGTCCTGTAGATCCACTTCAACGCTACCAACAACATGGTGGAATATGAGGCCCTCATTCACGGACTTCGAGTAGCCAAGGATATTGGCATCAAGCGCATAGTTTGCTGCGGAGATTCTGACTTGGTTGCCCAACAAGTAGCTAGCACCTAGAACGCGAGGAACCCTATGATGGCAGCATATAGAGACGAAGTAGACGAAATAGCCAAGTGCTTCAATGGCTACAAAGTCAAGTACGTCAAAAGGTATGAGAATGAGGCGTCAGATCTGCTGTCAAAGCTTGGATCAGCTCGCCGACCAATTTCGAAAGGCGTTTTCCTGGAGCATTTACGGGCCCCATCCGTGAAGGGAGCATACCCAGACAACCCAGATAGAGTGGACTCATTTGTTAACATAGTAACAGTGACCTCTCCGGCTTGGACGAAACCGTTCATGGACTATCTACAAGACGAAACATTGCCCGCCGACAAAGTTGAAAGATGGCAAATAGTATGCAGAGCAAAAGGCTACATCATCAATGACGTCTAGCAATACAAAACAAGTAACACAGGAGTTTTCCTTCGATGCGTCTCCCAGCAGCAAGTTATTGAAATCCTTAGAGAGATACATCTCGGAGATTGCGGGCATCACGCCGCTCCCCGATCGTTGGTGGATAAGGCCTTCCGACAAGGATTCTACTGGCTAACTGCCAAGGCGGACGCCGAAAAATTGGTACAAACATGCCTTGGGTGTCAGTTCTATGCGAGACAACCAAGTGTTCTAGCTGAAGAACTGCAAACAATACCAATAACTTGGTCATTTGCAGTCTAGGGACTAGACATGGTGGGACCTTTGCAGATAGCACCCTGTGGATTTACACACTTGCTAGTAGCAGTGGATAAGTTCACAAAGTGGATTGAAGCTAAACCCATTAGAAAGCTTGATGGGGCAACAACCCTAAAATTTGTCCAGGATCTAGTGGTGAGAGTTGGTCTCCCACACAACATCATCACCGACAATGGCAGAAATTTGTCTCTCGGAGAAGTTGAGGAGTATTATCATGAAAAAGGTATCCGCCTTGACCTAGCATCTGTGGCACACCCATAGTCAAATGGGCAAGTTGAAAGGGCCAATGGACTAATTCTGCACGAAATCAAGCCACGCTTAGAGGCACCGCTACGTAGAGCAGCTGGAGCCTGGGCGGAGGAATTACCATCTGTCTTGTGGAGTTTATGAACAACACCTAATAGATCCACCGGCTTGACTCCTTTCTTCATGGTTTATGGAGAAAAAGCTTTCCTACCATCCGACATGCTCCACGATGCACCAAGAGTCGCTGCCTATGAGGAGGATGACGCTAAAGAATCCAGGCGCCTATCTATGGACCTACTTGAAGAAGAGCACATGCTAGCATGCCAGAGATCCACCGTCTACCAGCATAAGCTACATGGCTACCATAGTCGCCATGTAAAGCATCACTCGTTTAAAGAGGGGGATTTGGTGCTTAGACTCAAGCAAGAGAAATCAACAAACTATCCCTGCCTTGGGAAGGACCGTTCATCATAAGCAAAGCGTTGCTAAATGGTTCCTATTACCTCGTCAATATTCACGATTTGGATGATAGGCCAAAAAATCGCAAGGGCAAGCAACGTGACTCCGATGATGATTACCCGGAGACAGATCGGTCATGGAACATAGCATAGCTATGTCCCTTTTACACTTAACATATTTATATTATGTAATAAGTTTCTTATATGATCAATGAAATAAAGCATTTGGATCACTCATATTCTATGAGTCTTTTACCTCCTTTAGTTGTTCATTTTTGGATCATATAAACCCTTTATGCGCAAGTATGCATTCGCACTTGTGAAAATTCTGCCTACGGGCGTTAGCTTAAGTTTTCTAGTCTATACGTTTTCTGAAGTTTTTATGTGGATTCCAGAGTAGTGACATCTCAGCACTCAAAGCCAATGATTTTGCTCTTAGGTTCTTGATAGTGCTATTAAGCATCATCACCTGAGGGCATAGTTCTGCGCTGCGAGTCTTCCGTCTCACGAAAGTTCAAGCATACGGACCAGAATAATGGATAAGCCACCACTTGCTTAAAAAATATACACGTACTGGAAACAGATAAGTAGCAGGAAACTTGAGTACAAGTTTTTCTGCCTTAACAAAACACATAAGCTTTTCTGCGTAACACATTGCAGAGATACATTTAATACAAATATTGTTTTTCATGGCTCTACTGTAGGGGACTTCGTGGTGGCATCATCAGCAACAAGAGAGCCAATCAGGGATAGCTCATCAAATTTGGAAGGAGATGGGCTAGACTCAGACGAAGCCATGTCTTCATAAAGGATCTTGGTGGGCACGAAGACATCCGCCTTGACCATCTTGGCAATTTTGATGTCGAAGCCGGCAAGGGAATTCCAAATAGATTTGCTATCAATCTATTTTCCTTCCTTGTCCAGCTTAGGCATGCCGGAAGTTACCAGGTCAATGTCGGCGTTGTCATAGTGTGCCTTGACCAAGGACAAGGTCATCCTTGCACCATCCCGAACGCAAGAGGCTTTCCAGTCCTTGACTTTATCAGGGGCTCGACGCAGGATTTCCGAGTACTTGGCTGCTGAGTCTGCCGCCTTGATGTTTATTCCTAGAGGCTAGGCTATCTCCTTGGCCTGGGTAATGACGGTGCTGACGAAGTTGCCGGTAAGAATCATGCACTCCTTGGGATCCGGAGCACCTTCACTCAAGTTGGTCAAGCCAATGGGAGTTGTGTTTATATAAGATACAAGGATCATGAGTATAAAAACATCAAACATTTATCAAAATTACAGAATTGACCAAGATGGAGGAAAGTTACCGAAGATGCTCGTCTCAACTTGCTTGCATGTCTCTGCCAAGATGTCAATTTCCTTCTGAATTGTGTTGTACATCTCAAGGTTCCTATCATTCTGCTCTTTGGCAGCTTGGTTCTGTTCCTTGAGCTGTGCAATTTGGTTCTTCAGGCGTTGCATATCGGCGTCAGCAGACTCTTGCAGCACCTTCATCGCCTCCTCATGGCCCTTGACAGCATCAGCCGGGTCTTTCTTCAAGATTTTATTCACATCGTCAAGCTCTTGAATATGCTTGGATTGCTCGACAATGCTCTTGGCTTTGGCAATGGCTTCTATAAGACGGAAAATGGAAAGCACTATGAGAAGATGGCAGAAAAGAATCCATGAGGAAAAGTAAGGATCTGTTAAAACAAACAGACTCTAGCTATTTTTTTTCTGTTGCTTCAGGAAGGTTGTTTTACCCTATTCAAGGTCTAGTTCTTGCCGCAAAGTAGCAAACCTCTCATTGGCGGTAATCCTCCGTCTATTCTCATTCTGCAACAAGTAAACATGCGTAGTTTCTGTAGAGCATTTAGTCGGAACTATCTAGTTTCAACTACACACTCGGGGGGCTACAGTACAAGATTTTAATCAGCAAGTATGCTACTCTTAGAGCATCTAGTCGGATTTTTTCTAAGTTTCCACCTAGATGCTCGGGGGCTACATTATCAATTTCTACTCTTAGTTCTTTGGAGCACTCAGGCCATTAACTTTTGTTTATCCGCCTAAGTGCTCGGGGGCTATAGAGGGATATGTGATACATTGCAAATGTATCTATAATTTTTGATGTTCCATGCTTGGTTTTATCTACTTTCTTATGTTATGTCCACACTTTGGAGTACTTTTCATATGATTTCTTGGACTAACCTATTAACAACAGCCATAGTGCCAGTTGCCTATTTTCTGCTGTTTTTGGTTCCAGAAAGTCAGAAAATGAATATTCTCAGAATTGGACGGGACAAAAGCCAATATGCCTATTTTTCCTAGAGACTCACAGGCGAATCTGAGATGAGAGAGGGCCACAGGTGTCCACACCACCCCCGCTGGTCCCCAGCCACGCCAGGGCATGGTGTGGCCCCCCTGGCCGGCCACCGACCTTGCCTCTTTCGCCTATATATCTCCCCCGAGGCAAAAACCCTAAATCGAACAGCCTCCAGCCACGAAAAGTTTAGCAGGGCCGCCGCCACCGAAGGGGAGATTCGAGGGACAGAAAGTCTCTATTCCGGCACCCTGCCGGGATGGGGAAGTTCCCCTGGAGCCATCTCCATCGATCTCCACCACCATCTCCATCGCCGTTGCTGATTCCCATGATGAGGAGGGAGTAGTTCTCTCTCGAGGCTAAGGGTTCTATAGGTAGCTATGTGTCCATCTCTCTCTATGCATGATCTTATTGAGATCATGAGCTTGTAATCTATAGATCTACCTTGCTACTCAAGTGCTTTAATAGATCTCTGCTCTCCCCATGTGTGTGAAGTTGACAGTGTGCACACCATGGTGGCACTTAGGCTAGAGATTACAAATACTTGTTATGAGTTATATTTGGAGTTGGATGTCTTTATGAAATTGTGGTGTTTGTTGGAACCATCTAGTGCTCAAGGTGACAGTGTGGGGTTTTCTAGATGGGAAAGATGAACTTTGAGGTGTGCTGTTATAGCCCAACCATCGATTAGAGTGCCCAACCGGAGAGTAGTTAAGAGTAGTATCATAAAGAGAAGATATTTATATGAGAGTGTTCACTAGTGAAAGTATGATCCCTAGGCCTTGTTTCTAAACATTGAAATCCCGTTTGCAATTAGATCTGTTACATGTTTGCTTGCTTCCATCTTTATTTCAGTTTTCCTTTAGTCTTTTCCCACGTCAACCACATGCCAGCAAGCTATTTTCTGGCACCGTTACCACTTATAATTATCCATACCACTTGTATCTCACTATCTCTTCGTCGAACTAGTGCACCTATACACCTGACAAGTGTATTGGGTGTGTTGTGCACACAAGAGACTTCTTGTATCCTGATTGCACTATTTCTTGAGAGGGGATACCTTTGATCATTTCCTCCCTGAGTTTGATAAACCTTGGGTGATCCACTTAAGGGAAAACTTGTTGTTGTTCTACAAACCTCTGCACTTGGAGGCCCAACAACTGTCTACAAGAATAGAAGTGCGTAGACATCAATATGTTACACAAAGTAAAAGAAGTGAAGTTTAAAATACTTACAATGGCAATAAGCTTAAGATTGTTGGCCAGGTTGGCATATGCAGTATGGAAGATGCCAGCATTGTTATACACGGCATCCGCCTGTGCAATGAGGTCATCCAGGCACAACATCGGAGGAGTCGCAACCAGAGGAGATGTTGAAGCTGGAGGCATGGATGATGCCCTAGCCGCCTACTGTGTTTTCAGAATAGTTGATGGCTTAGAGTCTCCCGCCTTGTCTGTTGATACAACTGCCCCCGCCACCACTCCTTCTATTACTTGCTTCCCTTTATCGGTGGCATCCTTAGCCGGAGCTTCAGCCACTTTGGAGGAAGTACTCTCCTATGTCGCCTGACCGCTGGGAGCAATGTTCGCTTCACATAGCTTGAGATATCAAAGATTGGATTGACATCTGTCTCCATGGCGGAGATCTTAGGGATGGCGGGGGACGAAGGCCCAGTGGGGCCGGTAGAGGGCTTGGCGCTAGGAGTAGGGGAAGTAGTAGCGAGAGAAGGCTTGGCGGCCACATCTCTGGTCAGCATGTCACAAATGTTTTTTGACCCTCCAGCATCTCTGGAGGATCGCTTCAAACTAGCACCGGCTTTCCTCCTGAAACGTACAGAGTATAAGTACAAGAGTTGAAAAAAGTTATGAACTAAAAATACAAGTTGGAGAATGAATATACTTACTCCACGACAGGAGCCTTGGTAAGGGGAATGCCGGTGGGTTTCTTCTTCTCCGCCTCTAAGGTGGAGGTGGATCGTCTGGGGACTCTACTCTCCGTTTTCTTCTTCTTCTTGGCCTCGGCAGCAGCGTTAGAGGTGGAGCTCTTCCGCTTTCGCGCTGCTGGAGCTGGTTGATCCTTGGGGGTGTCATTGTCAGACACCACTTGGATATCCTTCAGCTTCGAATCATAGACCTGGGAGGCCATATGATCTTCCGCTAAGGTCGCCATCTGGGAAACAAAGGAGTGTTAGACTAACAACTTCAAGACGGAAAAACCTTAGAGTATATAACGAGCAACAAAGGAAACAAAAGCTAACTCTGGGCATTTGTCGCAATCAAACATGTCATAGGTGATGTTGATGCCATGCTTCTTGTCCTTCACCTTGACGATGTCCTTAAGCCGGAGTTTGACGGAGTCCATGGAGAAGTTGTCCCGTGAAATTTGCATGGGATCCCTTCTATCCTGGGTGTACTTGCACATCAACTGGGCATGATGCTGAGAGGTTGGATCCGCCTAACAAACCAGCACATGGCTAGGTCCAAACCCATCAGACCTCCGTTCACGATCCATTCAATCCGCCGTACGGCGCGATTGGCCTCATCATCGGACGGAAGGGAGGTTGGGGTCCTCTAGGCAGGTACTTCAGCGACGAGTCCATCGGCGAAGTCAGGATACATCTCAAGACGGTCAGGCAGGGGAATATCTGGGCCATAGAAATATGTGCGCTGCTAGTACTTGCAAGACTCATGCCCTACGATGTCGGGGAAGCACCAACCAGGCCGGATCTTAAAGGTAATGGTTCCACAAATTCGTAATTCGTCCTTGGACTCTACAGATTCTCTCTTAACGGTAAAGAAGTATACAAACAGATCTAATATAGGTTTTATGCCTAGAAATCCTTCGTACAAAGCTACGAAGTTGCTAAGGACGAGGATGTTGTTAGGGGAGAGGTTGTGGGGAAGTACCCGGAAGTGCCGGAGGACATCCAGGAAGAAGTCGGAGACTGGCAGGCTTACGCCTCGTACCAGCTGGGCCTTGAGGTACACCTTCTCTCCGGCTTAGGAAGAAGGATCCACCTCGTCGGCCAGCGCCGGCCGCCAAACCAAATCCTTCGGCGACCAGTTCTTGCAAGTCTTCGGCGGAGAGGTCAGAGCCCCTCCACACTCCCTTATGGGATTCATTGTCCTATTCAGCGGCATCTGGCGCCGCCCGTTCTTGGTTGTCGCCGGTGGTTTCCACCACAATGCTGATAGGGACAACAAACCCCTTCGGCGGGACCGTCACTCCCTGAGATAACTCTGGTGTAGCCTCGGGGGGCGCCATCATTGAAGGGGTGGAGCTGCTGGAGGCCATTACCATGCTGGGAGTGGGTGGAGGAAGAGGAGGCTCTGGCTAGGGTTTTCTGAGGAGGAGCTCGAACAAGCGCGCGGCTAGAGGAAGACGAAGAGAGGGAGCGAATGCGGGTAAAAAGAAAATAATCTAGCCGCAGTTGAAATTTATAGACCCAACGTCAAAATCCGTGCAAAAGGATCTAATGGACGGACTTTGCCGACGTGGAGATGAGTGTGCGCAGAAATTTCGCCACGTCCTCCATTTTTGCCACTTTACCGTTTCAGATTTCGTGCGCGTAAAACAGCTAATGATTAATTCTCTACTTTCTGTGAGTTTCGAGGTAGTGTAGGTTGTACCCTACATCATCCTTTGGAAACAAAGACTCAAGGAATCGCCGACTACATTACGAAGCCGGAGAGGATTGCAGGGTTATTTGGGAGACCTTTGAGATATTGCTTGACAAATTGTCGGGATCACCTAGACGGAGCATTCAAGATCAATGGGCAAGACGGTGCAAGATTTCAGAAGTCCTTCGGGGGCTACTATTGGGGATATGCTAAATGGGTATCACCGTAGCACGTCCTTATTCCAGCTAACCCGGGTGGCCCATATGTAACACCCCGTCCACTCCTGGGCCTGGGGGTGTCACTCCTAGCAGCTTAATAGGATATCTAGACTGGCCCCACAGACCAACACTAGTATTTTCTGCACACTTTGTCCTCACTCGTGCGCACCTGGTTACCCACTTCCCGGTCGGTCACCCATCCTACAATTGCTCTAGGCCAAGCACGCTTAACCTTAGAGTTCTTTTCGAATGAGCTTCCGGAAAAGAAGTTGCAACTTGTTGGTATGAGTATTCTATCAATCCTATTAAGCCATGTGCCTGGTCTCACACCATAGTTGGTAGCATGGCATATGGCCTGCTGGGCGGCCCAGTTAGACGGATCCAGAAGGGAGGATCATGCCGGATAAAGGAAGGCTACACGGGAGTCACCGACATACTCAGAGCCTTGGAGTGCAAGACATGAAAGACTAGTTCGTCTTAGTGTAGGACTCTTTACCTTGTCCGGCAAGGACCTTTCCCTGTAAACCCTAGGTTCCGGTGCCTTTATAAGCCGGACCTGTGGGAGCCTTTAGGGCACAACCTAGGTTGCTACGTACAATGTGCAACACTTCGCACAGCGAACCTATCTTTGTAACTCGGAGTATTTCCATTATAGTGATTTATAGAAGGAGTAGAGTTCTGCCACCGTTGTGGGACTTGAACCTGGGTAAGCTGTGTTACCTCGTACCCGCCAACTCTCTACCTTACCCCACGTCTCTAAATACACACTCTGAGGACCCCTCCATGGCGTACTCGTTGGCAATACCATGACACCACATGAACTCCGGCTACCACATCGACTCCGTCCAACTACATGAACTCCACGTCCGGGGGCCGTACCGATTCGGCTCCAGCGTCCCGCTAAAATCTTTGGATGTGATGACCCGCTAAAATCTTTGGCCGTGCTGATCCGATAAAATCTTCGGCTATGGCGACCCGCTAAAATCTTCGGCTGTGACGACCCGCTACAATCTTCGGTTGCGGCAACCCGCTACCGTGTCGACATCACCTACTTTGTCCATGACAACTACTAAAAAGCAAAGTTTCCATCTACTTAGATCAGATTATTCTTTTTTTAACTCGCACTCGAACACTCGAGGGTTGCGCCCTCTTCGAGTAACCTAAGTATCATCGATTCTGTGCGCTCGAGCACCTCATACGCGATTGCGTGAGTAGATAACTCTGCCTGAACATTGAATCCTTGAAAACTCCGACCTAGATACATCCCAACTGACAGGTCGGCAAGGTGCTGAGACTAAGAGCGTCAGGCTAACAAAAAGGTCTTACGTTACAGTACAAAAGTGTAGAGTCTAATGGTACCAGAAAATGTTATGACAAACTGAAAGGCACATATTCTTTACAAGATACAGATACTTCACTATTTTTTATATTTTCTACATCGAGCTATTTTGTCAGGTCCTCCAACAGAGGAGACTAACGCTATTGATGTCAACTTACGCCAAGACCCGAGTCGAGAATCTCCACGGATGAAGAAGATCTCTGATCCTATGCTCGGATGCAAGCATACGAACATAGCCTCGGGGGCTACTTTCATCAGGAGCGCTGGCCGCACACCCGATAGAAATTATATCCTCCAACGGAGTTGACAAAAACAACTTACAACGCTACAAACAAGACCCGATTAGAGAACCTCCTCGGATGAAGATCATCTTGGTTCACCCGATAGAAAAATAAAAATCCTCCTAAGGAGTCGATAAAATATCAAAAATTCTTAGACCGCGTCCACCGCGATAAAATGTCTGAATATCGTGTCTATCGACTTGAAGGTAAGACCCTAGGATCCGTCCTGTGGGACCTAGTAACCGCACCCGAATGCGCTCTGCTAGTTATTATCCGTGTCCAAGATACGATGAAAAATCCCGATGGACGCGTTGGGTACCCTAAAACATGAGCCTGGAATTCAGTACTCGATAAGACCTTCACGGCCCAAGCTAAATTACACCAGTATATACCGAATTCGAGTCTGGGGACTCAAGTTTGAAGTAGGTTCACGATGTCTTTGCCCAAGAGAAATTGACTGGTTCCCGATCCGTCAGATGCATCAGACTTATTATACCAGAATCCCCATGATAAACTTATTAAACTGACAGTTTTCCTCCTACAAGACCTGAGTCAAAAACTCCTCGAATGATGAAGACTTGAGCCTATGCTCGGATACTATGCATCCAAACATAGCCTCGGGGGCTACTGCCATCGGGAGCGCTGGCCGCGCACCCGATAGAAAAAAACTTAAATCCTCCAAACATGATTAAATAGAAGAGTATCTACAATGAAGAAGAACAACTTTGAGTCTACCCGAGTGTATCCTCAAAGGTTACTCCCATCAGGAGCACCCGATAAAGATGCCAACATCATTTCAACAAAGTGACAACTTCAGCAATTCCAATAGCCATACAAGGCAGTCGTACAAATACACACATTCGAAGAATTCTTCAAGTTCACCTTCCAGGAATAGTAAAAAGGACTTTGAGCCTATGCTTGGACGCAAACATCCGAACATAGTCTTGGGGTCTATGTGTAGTGATGCCCTCCTCGTTGGCCCCTCCTAGCCTTTATATATGGGGAGGATAGGTCTCAGGTACCAATGCGAGTAGGTTTACAAGTTAGAGTTCATATCTAGTCTATTCTTGTACTTTCCTTGTCTTGTATCACCATGAGTCTATGTCCTTGTAGGATTCATGTCTATTGAATCGTCATGGGCTTCATGGATCTTGTCATATCTTTGGGTGAGCCTTCCGTTGGGCCGCACCATATATGCCAATAGTGGGAACCCGAAGGGTTATGCCCATGTCACTCGCCAAAGAAACTTCCTCGAGACTACTCAACTCCCCAAAAAACCTTTGTCCAAAAAAAACCCTCCAGACTCTCGGCCAAGTGCCTCCTTTTATACTCCAAGGGGTCACCATAGGGCCAGCGTGGAGCACCATCCAGGGTCTTCCCGGGCTCAATCGAGGAGTGCCACGAGGGCTTCAGGCAGACGGGAAGCACGTGTGGCCAATGGAAGGCCAGGGGCGGTGCACAGGTACACTTGATGGCCGAGTGACGGCTCAAACCCCGAGTTGTCACTCATGTCAGTGGCGCATCATAGTGGACTGCAGCACCATCATGCTATCTTCCAGTGTTGGCGCATCGCCAGTTCCCAAGGTTGGGCCTGACACGCCTTGTCAGGCTCAGTTGACTCTGGTTCCCGAGCCGCGCTTGGCCTAGGAGGGGTGCTCCCATGGTCCTTCCGAGGATCAGTCGAGACCACTCCTCGTCTTCACTACCCCAATAGTGCCCTTGCCCTCCTTTCGAGACAACCCCCGGAAGGAGGGGCAGGACCGCCTTGTGCTCGTCGTTGTCCTTTCCTTCTTGTCCGCGCCTGGCTGGCAGATCGAGGCGTTTCTTGTAGCATACGTCTCATCTATAGGCACCTACAGCATAGCTGACACTTAGCATCTCTCATGACAGAACCATACCTACTTGGATAACACGTTGCTCGCATCCTTGCGACGCCCTTACTGACCAGGACACACATACCAGTGGGTCTTGGCCCACACGCTAAGGCGCAATGTGAGGGACCCCTGATCCCATTATGCTGACATAAGCCCCCAGGCGAGGGCCAGCAACTTGCGACGCAGATCGTGGTTCGACGAAGAGGCCATTGCTGGGCTTCACCCTTCAATAGCGCATGGGCCCAGTCCACATCACGGGAAGTGCGACAAGACTGGACAATACGCTTTTCCATCTCGCAGAGCTGACGTGCGTGCCTACGCACTCAAGTGGCTATGGGACTACCGAGCCACGCCTTGGCTTCCTCGGCAGCCTGCATTGACTGTGCCAACATCGATTCATGCAAAATAACTTTGGTGGGGCACGATCGTTGCCCTCCCGTGAGCCAGTGAGGTGGGCAGCAACCATTCCCCCTCCTTCTTGTTATAAAAGGGAGGGAAGATGCGGGGCTGTGGATCTCTCTCCACTTCTCCCGCGGCCTTTCCCTTCCAATTCCCTGCTCGGTAGTGAAGACGATGGTGTCGGGCAGCTCCAGTGACGATGACCCTCCTTCATGGGTGGGGGAGATGGCTCCGGCCTTGTCGGAGGGGCCGAGGCACAGGCACAGGCTTTGAGGCCACCGTGTCTCCTTCGGTGCTGGCACGGATCTCCCGCAACCGCGTACTCAGGCCCCGCCCCGCCGCGGCCATTGGGAAGGCGGCAACAGATAGGGAGGCCCTCTCAGTCGCCGTTCTCCTTCTCCAAGGTGTGAACACGGCCCTCCTTTCTAGGGTCACTATGGATGGCAGGAGCCTGATGGGTATTCCCCTCCCCCGCCGCTCCGTCGCAGGGACAGTGACGATGAAACAGCGGGCCTCATTGGCTTTGAGTTTCTCGTCTTCCTCCAAGTGAACTTCAAGTGGTGGATGTGCCTACCAGACCTGTTCGCCGAGGAGCTTAGAGAGCACCCTTCGTGCAAGCTCCGGGTGTGTGAGGCTAGCGGTGACCAGCCCATTTGGGACTTTCAGAGGTGGGTAGACGGCACCGGAAGCATGTCGGTGAAAATGTTTTGCTACCGGACTTCACGGACCACTACGAGCTGAAGGTTGGCAACATCCTAAAGTTTTGCTACCGCGGCAGGGGTCGCCTGTCGGTGAAAATCTTCGACGACACCCTCTACCGCCGAAGCTACTACCCGTCGCTTGTCTTCGACTAAGACCTCAACGACACCTGAGGTGGGTTGCCGTGCTAAGCGAGTGATGTAGTCGTCCACGAGGTGGAGGAGGGTGTGCAGGACCCTTCCTTGTGACGTCGACTTTTGGCTCTCTCCTTGATGCTCGGGGTCCTTCCCGAGCTAGTTGCTGCATTGTACATTTTTCAAATGTAATGCCAATTGGCTACCATTAGCATATTTACCTTTGCCTTGTGTTATTCGCTTTTTCTTTGTCGTACCATGCTCATGGCTGCCTTTGACTCGCCGGTCTGTTGCTGCCTTTGTGTCTCCGTGGGGGCCGTGGGGGCCGTGGGGGCGTCGGTCAGCATCTCAGGCACCTTGCTCCCGTTCCCTTAGCTCCAGCCTTGTCATGCCTTGCTTGCGAGGCCAACTGCCCCTAGAAGCCGCGTGGTTGCTGCTATCCGATGGTGAGCCTTTCACCTTTGTCGAGACCTTGCCATGGCCTCTTCTTGCCCATCCATCCGCTGCTCATCCTGAAACACGATGATTACACCTTACGACATCTTACCCATGCCTCAAGTTTAAAACAAGGTGTCGTGTGCTTGATCAGGGCGCACGACGTTGCCAACTCGGAGGCCTGACATGGGAGGTGTGTCTTCACGATTTAGTGCTCGTCAAAAATGCCTAGAGCACAACGCTCATACCTCGGAGCGGATCATGACAATGCGACGTTTCTTTGCCTGACAGTATCGTTACCCATGTCCGACCCCGAGAAAATCTAAAGGAATGCAGAATCCCGAAAAGCCTCGGCAAATGAAAACAGGCGGAAGAACGAGAGCAACGGGATTTCCATTCCAAAATGGGGGTAGCCCCCGGGTTACAATCAGTTTACACATAGGCGGGCCATGCTAGATATGCTAGTATTCATCACATTTACCGAGAGTACTACACTCACTCTTGGGCTTTCAGGGTTTGTTGGAAGCACCACGAATGCTCATGGGCTTTCATTTGTCGGGGGAACCTCCACTCACACCCAGGCTTTTAAGGTTTGCTGGGAGTACCACGCCCACTCTCGGGCTTTTAGGTTTGCCGGGATCACCACGCACGCTCCCGGGCTTTCATTTGTCGGGGAAACTCCACTCGCCCCGGGCTTTTAAGGTTTGTCGGGAGTACCACGCCCACTCCCGGGCTTTTATAATATATATATATATATTATTTTTTTAAAGGTTGCCGGGATCACCACGCACGCTCCCGAGCTTTCATTTTCCCGGGGAAACTCCACTCACACCCAGGATTTTAGCTGGTAGGGTGGATGCGAGAAGTTTTTAGCTTACTCGGAGAGCCACCAGTACCAGAAAGGTCATCGGAACTAAGTTCCGGAAAGGGTCGCAGCCTTTTCCCAGGCGAGCCGAGAATTAGGGTGAAAGGTTGATCCGAATTGGACAAGGGATCAGTGTGAGTCATAGGGGAGTGATGGCTCCCAGTTTGAATAGTTGTTCGGAGTAGAACACGGCGTCCCTAATATCACCTTTCATGGTCAAGGTCCCCCACGAGGAGGGAAGCTTGAGCGAGTTATAGGCATGCTGGGAGACCACCATGAACTTTGCCAAGGCAGGGCACCCTATTATGCCGTTATACGGCAAGGCAATGTCTGCAACATCAAAGATGATGTACTCAGTGTGGTAGTTGTCTTGAGTGCTAAATGTGACTAGCAGCTCAATCTTTCCCCATGGTTGGATAGCTCCCACTCCCGGGCATACGCCTAGAAAAGACCTCATAGGGGCTAATTGATCCTCAGTGATCTAGAGCTTATCCAGTAGCTTCATCGAGAGGATGTTGAAGCCAGCCCCTCCATCCACCAGCATCTTGGTAACTCAGACATTCTTTATGATGGGGGAGACCACCAGGGGTAGTGTGCCGACCACGGTGTTGCGGTTCGGATGATCTCCCACATCAAAAGTAATCAGCATGTGAGACCACCAAAGTCGTCGTTGTGCCTCCGGGCTGGGCTACACGGTGCACAGTTCATGGGAGAAACGCTTAAACTCCCTGTGGGAAGTCATAGCGTAGGCTCCTCCATATGCGCGTGCGCAGTCCTGTACTTGTGGGTACTGTCCACACCCATCGTCATCGCCACCTTGGTTAATGGCAGGGTTGTTGCCGCGCGGTTGAGGGGCTGCGTTGTCACGGCCCCCTCCGTGACCCGCTCTTGCTCCGTCTCCACCGCCTCCATCTCTTCCTCATGCAGCGCCCATGTTGCCCCCGCTACCTCCGGCGGGGGTTCCTGGGCCAGGTTGTACCGGGCAGTCTTTTGCATGATGGCCAGCCGTGTTGCAGCGATAACAATTCCCGAGGGTACCTTTAGCCCCCTGCTCAGCGATGCGCCTCTTCTGTCCCTCGGTGTAACCGAGGATGGAGCGGAAATTCCGAGCGTCATGCTCGTAGGACTTGTGCACAGGGCACCACTTCCCTGTGGCGGGCTTGGCAGCCGCCACCTCTTCTTCTGGTTTTGCCTTCTTTTCAGTCTCGGTGGGAACACTGGGCTCTATAGCCAAAGCCTGTCGGATGCACCGCTTACATGAGACACTCTTCTTTGCAGTAGTGCTTCCCGGGTCCGCCGCTCCAGCAGCTTCCTGGGCAGCGTCCTCGGGCGCGAGGCGTCCTTCCTCTGCTAAGGAGAAGAGGTCAGCCAATGCTCACAACTTGTGGATGCTCTTGATGGGATGCAAGTTAAGCTCTTCGTGCATTTTGCTGTTGCGCACATTGATACATTGCAAATGTATCTATAATTTTTTATGTTCCATGCTTGGTTTTATCCACTTTCTTGTGTTTTGTTCCAACTTTGCAGTAATTTTCATATGATTTCTTGGACTAACCTATTAACAAGAGCCACAGTGCCAGCTGCCTGTTTTCTGCTGTTTTTGGTTCCAGGAAAGTCAGAAAATGAATATTCTCGGAATTGGATGGGACAAAAGCCAAAGTGCCTATTTTCCGGAAGGGATCAAGTGCCAGAATACGAGACAAAGAAGGGCCAGGGAGCCACCACACCACCTGGCCACGCGGCCAGGCCTGGCCCGCGCCAGGGGGTGGTGTGGCCGCTCCCGTCACCCCCTTGGCCTCTCCTTCCGCCTATATATTGCCCTCGAGACGAAAACCCTAAGTATCCGATCAAAAATCCACGAAAGATTCTGTAGCCGCCGTCATCTCCATCCGTAGATTGGGAGGGATCTGAAGCTCTTCCCGGCACCCTGCCGGAGAGGAGAATTCACCCTGGAGGCTTTCTTCATCACCATGCAAGCCTCCGGTGTGATGCGTGAGTAGTTCATCCTTGAAATACGGATCCATGTAGTAGCTAGATGGCTGGTTCTCCTCCTTTGTGCTTTCTTGTTTAGATCTTGTGAGCTCCGTTCATGATCAAGATCATCTATTTGTAATTCATACATGTTGTGTTTGCCGGGATCCGATGGATATTGAGATGCTATTTCAGATTGATTATTGATTCTATCATGTCTTTGTTATTTGTGATCTTGCATGCTTTCCGTTGTTAGTAGCTATCTTGGCCAAGTAGATGCTAGCAACTCCAAGAGTTAGTATTTATGCTCGATATTGGGTTCATGCCTCTGGTAATCTAGGGAAGTGACAGAAATCTCTAAGGTACTAGATGTGCTGTTGCTACTAGGGAGAAAACAACAATCCTTTGTTCATAGAACAATCGTATTGTTTACTTTACACGCAGTTAATAATCTGTTGCTTGCAACTTAATACTGGAGGGGGTTCGGATGATAACCTGAAGGTGGATTATTAGTCATAGATGCAGTTGGAGGGCGGTCTATGTATTATGTTGTAATGCCCAATCAAGTCTCAAAGGAGTCAAGATGATTAGTATATGCATGTATTGCTTTCTCGGTGTTTGTCAATTGCCCCGTTGTAATTTGTTCACCAGCATGTTATTTATCTAAGGAGAGCCACCTCTAGTGAACTATGGATCACGGTCCTTTCTATTTACATACAATCTACAACTATTTACTACTTTGTGTTTACTTTCTGCAAACTTTTACTTCTTTCCATTTGATACGTTTAATCCTTTGTTTTCCGCAAAACACGGTGAGATTGACAACCTCATCGCAAGTTGGGGACAAAGTTTTGTGGTTGTGTTGTGTTGGTCTCCATGTTGCTACTAGCATCAGTAGTGCGCCCTGCCAAGGCTCAGCTAGTAACACCTTTAGGGTGTTTCCTTGCTCCTACTGGTTCGATTAAACCTTGGTTTCATAACTGAGGGAAAACTTACTGATGTGCTCATCATACCTTCCTCTTGGGGTTCCCAACAAGCTCTACATCGAACGACGAGCACATCAAGATCTTTTCTGGCGCCGTTGCCGGGGAGTCAAGGACATCTTCACAAGGGGAGTCCCTCATAACCAATCTCTTTACTTTGTTGTTTTTGTTTTGCTTAGTTTCTTTTTTCTTTGTTTTCTTGTTTTGTTCTTTCAAAAACACACAAAAAATAGTTTTACAAGTTTGCTTTCTTATTTGAAAAACACAAAAAAATTAGTTCCTATCTTAAGTAGCCTTCATGTCTAGCCTTGCTCCAATCACTATGTCACCCAAGGAAATGATTTTCACTTTTAAACAAGGAATTGAAGAAAGTTTTAAGGAAGCTTGGTCTAGAATCTCTGATCTACATGAAAAAACTGAGCCTAAAATGACTCAAAGCTTGTTCCTTAGCAGTTTTTACCTTGGGATTGCTCTTTGCTATAGGTATGCTCTAGATGCTGTTGTGGGAGGAGATTTCCTCCAATGTAATGAGGATGATGCTACTAATTCTATAAAGAAATTGATCCTCACTTACAACATGCCTAGCCAAACTGATATTTCTTTTGCAAAGATATTTGCTAGGTTGAACAGTCTTGAGACTAGCACTACTAGCTTAAAAGATTGCTATAATACGCTTAGGGAGCATCACAATTATATTCCAATAAATTCTGAACCATCAAAGTGGCTCCCTACAGTAAAGATTGAGATAAACACTGAAACTTTTCAAGCCCATTGTGATATTATGTCTGAATTTTGTCTTATGCCCAAAGATATTTATGAATCTTTGAATCTTTGGGGGCTTACTGAAGGAGGAAAAGAAATATCTCTTGCTAATAATGCTACCATATTACCTATTGGAATAGCTGAAGGAGTGTTTACAAAGATCCTTGGGAAAATGATTTATATTGATTAACTTGTTATTGAATGTGCAGGAAAAGGACAAATTACACTTGGAAGGTCCCTATTAGAACTCCTTGGAGCAATAATAGATGTGGGAAAGGGGACTATGAACCTTTCTTCTCCACCAAACAATCACATTTTCCCAAAGGGTAAGAATAAAAATAAGAGAGGTAAGGGCAAGAAAGTTGGTTTTAATGCTTCTTCATTTGAGAACACTTGATTATTTCTTTGCTTCTTATGCCTAACTCAAAGGCGTTAAAGAAAAGTACTTATTGGGAGATAAACCAAAAGTTTTAGATGAGTCTTGGAAGTTATTACCTCAGTAATAACCTCTCCTTATCCTTTTTATTTGCTTTTTGTGCCAAGAGTAACCTCTAATGAGAGTGAAGTAATGATTGGGAAAGTTGCTGTCCCGAAACAGATTTTTGTGCTTCACCGTAAAAATTCGTGAGACAGCTCTGTATGTCGGATTGAGCTGTAATGTTTTGAGCTTCTGCCTTAGGTTGTTATCTAACTTTCGTTAGTTCAATGCTTTTTGATTTGAGCAACAGAAGGTCTTCAGAAAAAATTCGTCTTTACCTGTTGGTCTGTTTTGACAGATTTCTGCCATTTTTTGCATTTGCTTCTTGTGGGTTCCTTTTTAAGTTCTTTTGGGGAATTGAGCTTTTTGAAGGAAGTGCTACAGTATCTAGTGTTCTAATGGAAGTTTATTTGGTGTTAGAACTGAACCTTAAGACTTATTTATCTTAAGTGCACTAATGTTGCTAATGAGATTGTGTGAAGTTTTGTATGAAGAAAAATTTTCAGGTGTATGGAAGGAATGAGTAATGAGATGAAGGATGGACTAAAGCTCAAGCTTGGGGATGCCACGCGTGTCACCACAAGAAATATCCAAGAAGTACAAGTGTCAAAGCTTGGGGATCCCCAAGGCATCCCCTTCTTCATCAATAAAAATCCCAGGTTTCTTCCAAACGCTTCATTTTTATTGTTTCATGCACAGTTGTGTTGTTCTTGGAGCGTCTTCTTTTTCGTTTTCGTTTTGGTTTTTCGTTTGCTTGGTTTTATTAGTTTTCTGAATAAATTGGTTGGACCCCCTCTTTCATACATTGGTTTGCAAATGGTTTGGTTTGGTTTGGAAAAGAGTAGGAAAGTTCATGCTTATGTGGTAAAAAGAGCTCGTTTTTGACTGTGGCCTATGCTTTGTCATGCCATGCTTGATATTGTTTTGGCTTTATGCTTAGTATTCTTTGATGTAGCATGACTTGTTATAAACAATTGAGATTTCTTAATGTGCCTTGGATGAATCATGCGTTGTTTTAGCATACTAAAGCATAGTATAGTGGTATTATCCTTTGATGCTTTATTTGGGTTGACTTGGCGCATGCTCACACCAAATTATGACTGTCTCAAGTCACCATAGCCTTTATGATCCTTTAGTTTTCAACTTGTAGTATCACTTTATGCTTTGATCAATGATGTTTTGTCGCTCTGCATGATTATGGCCATTATTGCTCTCTTAGTTTGTCGCTCCCAGTCTTTTGCTAGCCTCCACAACCAAGTATGAGTTCCACTCATGCATCCAACTCCCTAAACCAAGTTATTCCAAAGAGTCCACCATACCTACCTACTAGATTATGCTATTCCAAGTATATTCATGCTTTTGTTTACCTTCCAAATTAAACTTGTTATGAGAAAACTAGTGATTAAAGCTCTCACGAACTTGATGGCACACTTTACTTTACTTGCCCTTAATAAACTTGAACCATTGTGTCGTCTATGTTGTATATGCTTGCACTTATTTGTTGGGAATTAACAGAACCATGCTTTCATGGGGAACGCTTTCAACATTGCACTTGGTAATTGTACCTAGTTGATATCATGCTCTTTTGTATATGGATGTCGTCGGTGTGAAATGAAAGGGGAGCTTGTAAGTCCATGGAGTTATGAATATGTGTTAGAGAAACGCTTGGGCCGCTGGTCTAATCCATGCTGACATGGTGGAAACCTGCAGCATAACCATAATGAGCTGTCTATGAAGCATTCTTCTTATAAAAAAAGAGTCCCATATTGAAAAAAGAGAAAAAAAAAGAGATACTATGAAAATAGGAAAGAGAGAAAAAAGCACCATATTCCCATGGTAAATAAGAAGAATGCTGAGATGCTCGTTGTCTGCTTGCCTTGTCATTTTGATATGGGGATTCTTCCGTATCAGCGGGCAAGGGGTACCCCGTTGGCAGTTCTCTATGATACACATGTACTTACGATGACAAGAACTTACCGGTGACTAAACTTGAGTAGCATGAGGAGCGGCCCTCGTATACAAGGGACATGAGATTTCTGCCTTATACTTCGTCAAGCATGTACACCATAGTTTGTTCACTTTAACCTTAATCACTTCAAGATGCTTATGATATGGGCAATGAGAGCTGAAAGCTATAAGTACCATAATTTTTGGAAGCTCTTTATGAGACTTGAATCCCTACTTCCTTTTACAAAGGCCTTTCTTCCACCATTATATTGAGTCTCCACCTTCTACCTTTATGCACCTACTTTGAGAGCATAGTGGTCATTCTTGGTTCTATGTGCATTGTCCCAAGACTAGTTGATTGATGCATAACTTGATATTGCTTGTTTTAAACTATTGTATCTAGTCACTCTTATGAACTTTGAATGTGTCCTATGCATTTATATTTGCTACTCTATGAAGGACAAGCTGAATACTATTATGCTATGTTTTCTTTATGTGAAACAAACAAACGTCTTGCAAAGCATTGTTATTCATGAACCTTTTGTTTGTGCCTTTTCATGTTGCATCATCGTTTCTTTGCTTATTGCTAGAACTTTGTCTTTCATGTTATGATTGAAGTACTATGATCCTAGCTTTAAATGTTTTGCATATACTTTGATCAAGTCTTTGATGGTGGATGTCACCTCAAAAATTATTCTTTCTTTTTATCACTTTCCTACTCGAGGACGAGCAAGAGTTAAGCTTGGGGATGTTGATACATTGCAAATGTATCTATAATTTTTGATGTTCCATGCTTGGTTTTATCCACTTTCTTGTGTTTTGTTCCAACTTTGGAGTACTTTTCATATGATTTCTTGGACTAACCTATTAACAAGAGCCACAATGCCAGTTGCCTGTTTTCTGCTTTTTTTGGTTCGAGGAAAGTCAGAAAATGAATATTCTCGGAATTGGACGGGACAAAATCCAAAGTGCCTATTTTTCCAGAAGGGATCAAGTGCCAGAATACGAGACGGAGAAGGGCCAGGGAGCCACCACCACACTGGTGCGGCCAGGCTGGCCAGCCAGGTGATGTGGCCGCTCCCAGCACCCTCTCGGCCTCTCCTTCCGCCTATATATTGCCCTCGGGACGAAAACCCTAAGTACCCAATCAAAAATCCACGAAAGAGTCTATAGCCGCCGTCATCTCCATCCCTAGATTGGGAGGGATCTGAAGCTCTTCCCGGCACCCTGCCGGAGAGGGGAATTCACCCTGGAGGCCTTCTTCATCACCATGAAAGCCTCCGGTGTGATTGGTGAGTAGTACATCCTTGGACTACGGATCCATGTAGTAGCTAGATGGCTGGTTCTCCTCCTTTGTGCTTTCATGTTTAGATCTTGTGAGCTCCATTCATGATCAAGATCATCTATTTGTAATTCATACATGTTATGTTTGCGGGGATTCGATGGATATTGAGATGCTATTTCAGATTGATTATTGATTCTATCATGTCTTTGTTATTTGTGATCTTGCATGCTTTCCGTTGTTTGTAGCTATCTTGGCCAAGTAGATGCTAGCAACTCCAAGAGTTAGTATTTATGCTCGCTAATGGGTTCATGCCTCTGGTAATCTAGGGAAGTGACAGAAATCTCTAAGGTACTAGATGTGTTGTTGCTACTAGGGAGAAAACAACAATCCTTTGTTCATAGAACAATCGTATTGTTTACTTTACACGCCGTTCGTAAAGCAATGATCTGTTGCTTGCAACTTAATACTAGAGGGGGTTCGGATGATAACCTGAAGGTGGATTATTACTCATAGATGCAGTTGGAGGGTGGTCTATGTATTATGTTGTAATGCCCAATCAAGTCTCAAAGGAGTCAAGATGATTAGTATATGCATGTATTGCTTTCTCGGTGTTTGTCAATTGCCCCGCTGTAATTTGTTCACCCAGCATGTTATTTATCTAAGGAGAGCCACCTCTAGTGAACTATGGATCCCGGTCCTTTCTCTTTACATACAATCTACAACTGTTTACTGCTTTGTGTTTACTTTCTGCAAACTTTTACTTCCTTCCATTCGATACGTTTAATCCTTTGTTTTCCGCAAAACACGGTGAGATTGACAACCTCATTGCAAGTTGGGGACAAAGTTCTGTGGTTGTGTTGTCCAGGTCTCCACGTTGCTACTAGCACCGGTAGTGCATACGCCAAGGCTCAGCTAGTAACACCTTTGGGGTGTTTCCTTGCTCCTACTGGTTCGATTAAACCTTGGTTTCATAACTGAGGGAAAACTTACTGTTGTGCTCATCATACCTTCCTCTTGGGGTTCCCAACAAACTCTACGTTGAACGACGAGCACATCACACATTCATGGTGAACGCGCTAATAATAGCGGCGTCCTCCACCTCCGGGATAGTGTGTGCGATCTACAAAAATCGCAGCATGAAGTGTCGTAGCCGCTCACCACTCCCCTGGACCACTATGTGGAGCTGAATGAGTGTTCCTGGGCGCTTGAAGGTTCCCTGGAACATGCTCACAAAGCGAGTACACAACTCGGCCAGGAATGAATGAACTCCTTGGGTAGATGCATGAGCCAGGACAAGGTCATTCCCTTTAGGGACATTGGAAACCAATTGGCCCTAACCTTCTCATCAGCACTCGCAACCACCATTGCGGTAAAATAGATGGCCAGAAATTCCTTCGGGTTGGTGTTGCCTTCAAACTTGATGGGGACAATGGGATAGAACTTTAGCGGCCACGCCACCTACCGTAAGGCAGGAGAGAAGGCGGGGCAACTGCTTCCGTATCCCAAAGCCATGCTCCCTGCCTCAGCTGCGCCCCACGGGTTAGGGACAGACACACCCGTAGCCCATTGATGCAGCTGTAGCAGGTAATCTCGAACTAGCGCCGCCTTTGCTGGGGAAGAATCGCCTTGGTGCCCTTTGGAGCGCATGTGCACGGGGTCAGCGGATGACCCCATAGAGAGGTGATCTTGTTTGGCAGGTCTTGGGGCTCCAACCCCCAAGTGGCATGCGGCATGGTTGTTGGTCCTCCTTCCACCGTCGTGGGGTCCAGTAGCCCCTGGCCTAGGGGTAGCATTCTGGGAACATGGCCTCGGGGCAGGGTTTTGCATGGGCCTTGCGGTGGTGGTAGGAGCATGCTCCGCCCACACCTTGGCCCAGGTTGTACTGGGAATGAGTGTGGGTGGTCTCCTGATGTAGCCTGATGAACTCTAGCTACGCGCCGAGGTCGTTCCTCCATGCCGCATACTCCGCCGTCTTGGGAGCTGGTGGGTGCCGAGCTATGGCACACGCAGTAGCGACTGCTACCCCCAAAGTTCGGTTCCTAGAGCGATGGGAATGAGGTTGGCAGTTAGTACTTGGCATGGCGAGACGAGTCACGGCGGAAGCTGGCACGTGCTGGGTCAGTGCTTGATGCTCCGGTGCGGGGTCAGCTCCTCCGGCCCTGACCGATGCGACTCCTCCGGACATATAGTCCCCTCCGGCGGCGTCTCCTATGCCACCGAGGAGAGACGCTCTGCCAGCGGCGCCTCCTGCGTTATCGGCGAAGGGATCTTCAAGCGTGATGCCTCCTGTGTTGCCTGGCGATGGAACCTCCTGCGCAATGGTGCCCCCGCTAGCATGCATGCCCTCCTCAACCGCGCGATGCGGTCATGATGGCGGTGGCGGTGGCGCATTTGCGCTTGGCCTGGACGGCGGGTCGGCATATGCGACGGTAGTCGTGTGCCATGCATGAGGCTCGGCATCCAAGCCCCCAGTCGTGGGAAGGGCATGGGAGCGAGTTCGTGCAGGGGGCGAGTCTACCGCGGCAGGGCCGGTCCCAGCGCCAGCACCCTTCCTTGGCGCCATAGCTAGTGATGGCGTGGTCGATGTCGATGATGGACACGAAGATGAAGCAGACGTTGGTGACGATGACGGTGATGACAAGCTCACGAAGCTTGTTGACGATGAGGATGATTGCCGAAGCCAAAAACACAAGCGCCCCCCTACTTGGTGCGCCAGATGTCGCGTCTCGCCTACGCTAACATCGGGATGTTGGACACCCCCTATTTGTTCAGTAGTGGGCACGAAGGCGTTTTGAACTCATTGTCAGTGAAGGAACCTGCTGATACGAGCATACAGCATACACAGAGCACACACAGACATGTTTTACCCAGGTTCGGGTTGCCCTTCAGCTAACAACCATATGTCCTGCTTTGGTGGATTATCTGGGGTGGATCGATGTACAAGAAGATTATCTCTCTGGTGACGAGGAGACGCTTTCTCTCTAGCTTATACACTCCTCTAGCTTATACACTCTCTCCAACTCTCTGTTCTCTTCGAACCCCACCAAAGAACCTCCCTCAAGACTACTCAACTCCCCAAGAAACCTTTGTCCAAAGAAAACCCTCCAGACTCTCGGCCAAGTGCCTTCTTTTATACTCCAAGGGGTCACCACAGGGCTGACGTGGAGCACCATCCTAGGTGTTCCCGGGCTCAATCGCGGGGTGCCACGCGGTCTTCAGGTAGATGGCAGCGCCTGTGGCCAATGGACGGCCAGGGGAGATGCAGAGGTGCACTTGATGGCCGAGTGACATCTTAGGACCTGAGATGTCACTCCTGTCGGTGGCGTACCAAAATGGACTACATCGCCATGATGATGTCCGGTAGTGCTGACGCGTCGCTAGTTCCCAAGGATGGGCCTAGCACGCCTTGTGAGGCTGAGTTGACTCTGGTTCCCGGGCCACGCCTGGCCCAGGAGGGGTGCTCCCATGGACCTTCACATGCTCGGTCAAGGCTGCTCCTCGGCCTCGCTGCCCCCAACAGTGCCCTCGCCCTCCTTCTGGGGTAGCCACTGGAAGGAGGGGCAGGACCGCCTTGCACTCGTCGTTGTCCTTTCCTCCTTGTCCGCACCTGGTTGGCGGATCGAGGCATGTCTTGTAGCGTTCGTCTCGTCCATAGTGAAAGAACATTTCTTGATCCCTAGTGTTTTCTGTGTTAGATAACAATATTAAGGAATATTTAATGTGTGTTGAGTACTGCAAATAATTTCCCATATAAAAAGCAACCAAAACAGAGTTTGGGGGGCGAATAATCCGGCCCTTGACAGGGACGGATAATCCGCCCTAGCTCAATCAACAAAGATGGACAAGGCATGTCATGCTGTATGGGGGTGGACTTTCCCTCAGATTGTCCGGCCAGGGCGGGAATTTTTGCCCGGGCCGGATAATCTGCCTCCCAAAGGGGCCGAATAATCCCCTCGGGAATTTTTGCAACGGGAGCCAAGGCGCGTCATGCAGTAAGGGGGTAGATTTTCCCCCAAAAATCTAACTCTAGGGTAGAGCTTTTCCCCCCATTTGACCCATTCTTGCACCCAAGTTCAGATTTTGCTTTGGCTGGGTTCTTCCAAAAATCCTTTCGCCCATTTGACCCATTCCCAGGGGGGATTATTCGGCCCCTTTGGGAGGCGGATTATCCGGCCCGGGCAAAAGTTCCCGCCCTTTCACCAGAATGGGTCAAAGGGAGCCAAGGCGCGGCATGCAGTAAGCTGAGAACTTGTTACAATTGTGGAGATCGTTTGCACTTTGTAGCTTAATGTCCATATCAAAGTAGAGAAGACAATGCAGGTAGGCTCATTCTTAAGGAAAAGTCAAAGGCACCTCGGAAGAAGCCATTTGTCAAGAAAAATTCTCCTTACAAGAAGCAACCGAATATTGTTTTGGTAGCACAAGAGGAGTACTCATCCGCAAGTGAAGACGAAGAGGATGATGATAGCTCACGAGAGGTGGCTGCAATAGCCACCACATCTACACCTACGTCTCTCTTCGACTCTCCTAATGATAATGTCATCAACAAGAACCTCACTTGCCTTATGGCAAGAGGTTCCGAGGTATCACCTTCTATCTCTTCCTTTCCTAAGACTACTATGAATGTTGATATGGATGATCACACTAGTCTTAAAGTTAAGGAAGAAGTTATTGCTTTGGATTATTTTATCACTAACTTGCAAGGTGAGCACAAACTACATTTCCAGGCTCTCATGGGTCAACTTGCTCACTCCGAAGAGCTCCTCGAGGAAGAGGGCAGAATTGAAAGATAGGATACAATGGAAATTACATCTTTGAAGAATGCTCTAGAAGAAGAAGAGATTCGAGTCTCTCTAGAGGAAAGACTTGAGTCAATTGAGGAGTCACATGATGAGGTTGTGGCCAAGCTCATAAAGGAACGTGATAATGCACTTGCCAAGGTAAAGAAATTAAAGAAGGAAAAGATTGAAGTTGGGGCTGCTCGTGCTAGACTTTTTGAGAAACTAGAGAAACTTGACATTGCTCACAAGACATTGGAGAGTGAACACTCTATTATAAATGAGTCTCATGATCATCTCCAAACTCAATTGAACAAGTATGATGTTCCTAGCACCTCTGCACCAACATGTGGACATGAAGAAGTTCTTGAAGAAAATGCTAGGTTGAAAGATGAGCTTGCCAAGGGATCCCTACCCAAAGGTAAGGAAGTTCTAGATGAGATCCTTGGTAAGCAAAGGACAAATAATGGAAAAGAGGGACTTGTTTATGTACCTAAGACCAAGAAGAAGAAGAAGAAGAAGAAGAAGAAGGCCAAGAATGTTCAAGCAAAGACAAGCACCACAAAAAAGAACATCATGAAGGACACAACTGATTATTATGGTTTTGTAGGGTCTAACAATCCTCATTATGAGTTATTTCGTGATTATTATGGTGATGTCTATGCTAGCTATGTTGGTCCTTTTGATAATTATATTGCTTGGTCTATTTGGGTCCCAAAGACCCTTGTAACTAACATGAGAGGACCCATTGAAAAATGGGTACCTAAAACCAAGAAGTAATTTTCTTGTAGGGTTATGCTTCCGGTGGATCTAAATGGGTGCTCGATAGTGGATGCACAAGTCATATGACCGAAAGCAAGGAGATCATCATAGAGATGAGGCCTAATCATGATCAAATAACCGTCTCCTATGGTGATAAATCGAAGTGAAAGGTATTGGGTCTTGGCAAGGTTGTGGTTGCTCACGAGATCTCACTCGTGGACATCATGCTTGTTGAGACCCTTGGTTACAATTTACTTTCTGTTCATGCCCTTGGAAAGATGGGCTTTGCAGTTTTCATTGATGATGATTTAGTGGTACTCTTGTGGAGGAAGTCTCCAAAGGTCGCTTTCATTGGATACGTGGAAAATGACTTGTATGTGGTGGACTTCTCGGCGAAAACCACTGCAGGTCCGATGTGTCTATTCGGAAAGGTCGACATGGGTTGGTTATGGCATCACTGTCTAGCCCACGTCAATATGAGAACTTTGCAAAGCCTTCACAAGGGTGGCCACATTCTTGGACTAAAACAAAATGTTTCCTTTGCCAAAGATCATGTTTGCAGGGCTTGCGTTGAAGGAAAAATGCATGACTCTCCCCATCGAAGGAAGACGATTATTTGTCACGTTATTGTCGATGATTACTCAAGATATACATGGCTCTACTTCTTCAAGCTAAAAAGTGAGACTCAACAAACGGTCATTGATTTTGCCAACGAGGTTCAGTGTCAACACAATGTCCCTATATTGGCGATTAGAAGTGACAATGGCTCCAAGTTCAAGAACTACACTCTGAATGAATTCCTAAGTGAAGAGGGGATAAGACACCAATATTCTGCTGCGTACACCCCACAACAAAATGGCGTTTCCGAGAGGAAACCCCGGACTCTTATGGAAATGGCAAGGTCTATGCTGGCTGAATTCAAGTCACCATACAACTTTTGGGCTGAACCTATATCCACCGCATGTCACTCATCTAATTGGCTTTACCTTCGCAAAATCTTCGACAAGACACCCTATGAGATAGTTATCTGTAACAAGCCCAACATTTCATATTTCCGGGTGTTCGGTTGTAAGTGTTCCTTTCTCATTAAAGGAGTTCGTTTATCTAAATTTGAGTCTAAGGCTTTAGAAGGTATTTTTGTTGGCTATGGTGCCAAATCCCACACTTATAGAGTCTATAATAAGATCTCTAGAACTATTGTAGAATCTTGTAGTGTGGTGTTCAAGGAAAATGATGGCTCCCATGTGGGGAAAGTTGATGTTTGTGATGCAGATGTTGAAATACCCCAAGATGCCATAAGAAGAATGGGCATGCGATTTTTACGCCCATTGAGGAACCCCTTATGGCGGATCGGGAAGGAAAATGCCCTACTTAAGTAGAGCCCTCATCTTCACAAGACCGACAAGCTTCACCTGCTAGAGAAACCACTACACCAACACAACAACCTCCTGAAGTTCATCATTCAACTGAAGAAACTAGGAGTCCTAGGCTGGATTATCCACCACAGGCCAGATTATTCGGCCCTTTGCCATCAACTACCAGGAAGGAGCATGCAGCTCAGGAAGTGGCAAAAATTCCAAGGCCGAATTTTCCGCCTGAGTCCGGATTATCCGGCCCAACGCCATCAAATACCGGGAACATCCAGGAAACTCAGGGAGAAGCAGAAAATCCTAGGCCAGATTATCCGGCCCCTTTCTCGGCCAGATTATCTAGCCTTGAGAACTCTCTACAGCAACCTCACGTTATGGTGCTGATCAAGGTCAAGGGCATGCTTCTCCATCACCTGTCCGTGCTGAACATACCGTTGATTCAAGACAAAGACTCTATTGATGAAGAAATCCCTCCAAGAAACAACAAGGAGATTGAAATTCGTCACAAAGCTCGTGCTGATAGAAATCTCGAACTACGAGGGCATACACTCGATAAAATTGTAGGCGACCTAAGAAGAAGGGTGTCCACAAGAAGGGAGATTGCAAGGTTCAGTGATCATCAAGCTCATATATCTATGGTGGAACGTAAAAAGGTCTTTGAATCCCTTGAAGATCCAGATTGGGTTGTTGCTATGCATGAAGAACTAAATAATTTCAAGTGCAACAAGGTCTAGAAATTAGTAGAGAAGCCCAAAGATTGCCGCAATGTTATCGACACCAAGTGGATTTTCAAGAACAAGCAAGATGAGAATGGAATTGTCGTGAGAAACAAGGCAAGCTTGGTAGAACAAGGTTTCTCTCAAGTGGAAGGCATCAACTTTGGTGAAACTTATGCTCCCATGGCTCGCCTTGAGTCTATTCGTATACTTATTGCTTATGCACCTCATCATAACTTTAAATTACAGCAAATGGATGTTAAGAGTGCTTTTCTTAATGGTCCTCTACATAAGTTGGTAGATGTAAAGAAACCCCCGGGTTTCAAGGATCCCAACTTTCCTAACCATGTCTAAAAACTTGATAAGGCGCTCTATGGCTTTAAACAAGCCCCATGTGCATGGTATGAGCACCTTAAAGAGCTTCTGTTAGATCGTGGCTTTGAGGTTGGGCAGATCGATCCCACTCCTTTTACTAAGAAGCACTATATGTAGACAACATTATCTTTAGCTCTACTAATCAAGCTTTTAATGATGAATTTTCAAAGCTTATGACTGACAAGTTTGAGATGTCTATGATGGGAGAATTAAGGTTCTTTCTAGGATTTGAGATGAAACAACTTAGAGAAGGAACCTTCATAAATCAAGCAAAGTACATCCAAGCCATGCTCAAGAGGTTCAAGATGACGGATCTTAATGGCGTTGCTACACCAATGCAAACTAAATGTCATCTTGAGCTCAATCCCAATGGTAAATATGTGGACCAAAAGGTATACCGGTCCATGATCGGCTCTCTTCTTTACCTATGCGCATCTAGACCTGATATTGTGTTGAGTGTAGGTGTGTGTGCAAGGTATCAAGCGACTCCTAAAGAAAGCCACTTGGTGGCGGTCAAGAGAATCTTCCAATATTTGGTTCATTCCCCGAATTTTGGTCTATGGTATCCCAAGGGCTCTAATTTCTCCTTATGTGGTTATACGGATTCCGATTGGGCTGGTGACAAGGATGATAGGAAGTCAACTTCTGGAGCTTGTCAATTCTTGGGAAGATCTTTGGTATGTTGCTCTTCGAAGAAACAAAATTGTATATCTCTCTCCACCACCGAAGCTGAGTATGTGGATGCTGCTAGTGTGTGCACTCAATTACTATGGATGAGGCAGACTTTAAAGGGATACGGTGTCAATTGTGACAAAGTGCCTCTTTTATGTGATAATGAGAGTGTTATCAAAATTGCTTATAATCCGGTGCAGCATATAAGGACAAAGCATATTGAGATTCGTAATCACTTCATTCGGGATCATGTTGCTCGTGGTGATATTGAGTTAGTGACTTATCTTTTGTGAGCACGAAGAACCAACATGCTGATATTTTCACGAAGCCACTTGATGAAGCAAGATTTTGTTATTTGAGGAATGAGCTAAATATCGTAGATTCAAGGATCTTGGCTCGATTACCCTTGCATATTCACTTATTTCTCTTCCTTATTTGGTTTAGGTGTGGGCATAGACATAGGGGGAGTGTGGTCCTAATTGAGGGCTAGTTTGGTTCCATGGGGAACTTATCCCAGGGTTTTAAACCCACGAGTGGGATTTCCATGTGTGCACAGGGATCCCCTTCTGCCAGGGGGAGATTTCCTCAGCTCAGTTTGGACAACGGGGGGAGGAGAGGAAAACATGATCATATGATTCAAGAGTGTGATCGTCAGTGTTGTGAAAGTGAACACCAAGACAAAAGAGGAAACCACGATCATAAAGTAACTCTGTTTTTTATCTCCTCTAATAAAACTCTAGTTTTTCCATAAGAATTCCATATTAATTCCAAACAAATTTTCAGTTCCATATTTTCCTCTAGAATAAAAGAGAAAGAATAATTTCAAAATTTTCAGGACAAATCAGGAAACATTAAATACGCAAACAATTACAAAAATATGAAATAATTCATAGAGCACTATTTTCTTGTACCATGCAAAAGTATTTTGCTGCATGAAGAGACATCACAATTATATAACCGATCCATGACATACTGTCGAACAAATATGGCGCTAGCTTCCAACATCAAATTCTTGAGCATTTCCGCCTTTGCTGCAAGGAACCTGCACAACAAAAGAACCTAAAATATACTTATTGCCTGTGACTCGATAAGTGATTAAACATTGTACTTGAAGTTATGCTTAGCTCAATGAACCTTGTATGCATTTCATAGGGAAGCTGCACCAAAAATTATGCACAGCAAGTGACTTGGATCAAGTGGGTTCCAAACATAAACAGCTACTGATGTATTGGAAACAAAGTGCTTAAATGTATTGGAAAAAAAGTCCTTGCTGCCTACATGTTGTCCATTCCAAGAATTCATATGATGTGTTCTGAAGTCTGAAACTATATGCAAGAACACAGCCAACGATGACCATATATTTCTCAAGAAGTTCTAGATTAAAATTTTGCATAAACATTATAGAAAACTATCATCATTTTGTTTGCATAAACCAATCGAATAGAACTGGGGGCATACTAAATCGAGAGATCAAGATATATCACCTGCTACTCGGAAGGTCTTTCTACAGCCGCCTAGTTGATTCTTAGAAGAAAAAAGATACTGTTAGTTGTGATGTGCCTTGTAGATCTGCGACCATAAAGTTCATCCATGAGAGAAGTAGGGAAAGATTATACCTGGACAACAAACCTTTGAATTTGATGGTCGAGAGGTCGTTGGTGAGGATGGAAGGGAACGTATCAGCATGGAGTACCCGACAGAGGTCTTTCTGTCTTACCACACGACTTCAAAAAACATGTAAGTAACTCTGGAGAAGTTAAAAAATCACATTCACAACCTGGTGTAGATTTCATGAATCAGAAGTAATTGCAAATAGACAAGAATCATGTTCTAAAACTAGTCATTTTTAGGTTAATTTCAGGTTCTGAAACTGCATGTGTATCCACTATGCTTTTGTCCAGTTCAGTACGAGCAAATTTAAAATGAAGCAAGCAGGTGAGGGATAGCTTTACATTGACTTGAAAGCTAGAAAACTAATTCTTCTAATGTATTGATGAGTCGAATTTGTCGACGAGCAGAAGGACAACATGCATATATGACTGTCACAATTAATTAGATAAAAAAGCTCAAGTCACTAGCACTTTCACAGTGTGTGTAGTTGCATCCATCCTTCTCAACAGAAAGCATTTGGAAAGACACATGCTAGACAGGAAAACATGCCTTTTACAGTTAGCAATTCAGCCTGTATACATTTGATGAGAGAACCTCCTAGAAAAAATATAGAAGTGCAGTTAGCAATTCAGCGTGAAATATACAAATAATTAGGAAAACAACAACTAATCATGCTAGGAAAACAACGACTAACCATCAGCTTATTTTTGACATTTTCATTGACTAGCTTTGGGAACATAAAAAATACCATGCAGCATACACTCTGGATAATTTTACAGTTTGTGAAGGACTTCATCGGCACTTCTCGGATGACAAATATCAGACAAGACTTATAAAATAGAAGTATTTCACACTACTGACCAAAATAAGAGTGGAAAAGATCATATTGCACCTTCTTATACAAAGGAGGCAGATCCATTACTCTTTGCAGCAATGCATACAGGCTTGCGAGGTGTGCTATGCTCCAGATATGATGATAACACAAAAGAAGCTAAATCATTAGCCTCAAGGTTACCAACATGTGCAAGGTGGAAATCTAAATGGGCACAATCAAAAAAACAAGTGCAAGAGCGTACATGCTCATATCATCATCATATAGCACCAGGGCCTCACTACAGATCATGTACTGGTATTTCTTGGCTCCAAAAGAAGTTAATCAAAACTTGAATGCTCTACATCAGATGCTAGTGCCAGTTGCTCATGAATAATCCACATTCTATAAAATCTAACAAACCTAAAGGCTCTACAACAGATGCTAATGCGCTGCAAGATGTGACTCCGGTCGCAGGGTTGCAAGATCTGGAGCAACAACTCATCAACGCGAGGAAAAATAATGCGCAAAATCGAGAAGCAAAACAAGGTGTGGAGAGCAGGAGTAGGAAGCTAATCTACGAGCGCCAAACGCCAGGCCATCATCGTTGCCAGAGAGGACGGGTAGTCAAGGCGGAGCAGATCTTGGGGGAAGGAAATGACAACCGCAGGTGAGGGAAGAGTCGGGGAGGAGGAGGGTGAGGGGGACGATCGGAGGAGCAGGGACGGTCGCCGGAGGAAGAGAAGCTTGGTCATCGCTCCGAGCGCCGCCGCCTCTGTACCGAGAGAGAGAGAGAGAGAGAGCCAAGGAAATCCAACTCGACCTACCGAGACGTGGTAGTTTGGCCCGGGGAAAGGTCGTGGAAAGGTCGGGGCCCATTCCCCAATCGACCACAAAATGGCCAGGTAGGCTCACCCAGAGACATCTCGGCCCGCGGTTTCCTCGCCTAGAGAAAACACGTGGATCCCCTCGGGATACCTGGCAACCAAACGAGCCCTAATTGGGCCAACCCTCCCCCCATAATGCTGAAAGCAAGAAAAATCATTTCCCTTAATATCATTGTGTGATATGTGAGCTTATTGATGAGTATTGGTCAAGAACCCAAGATACATCTTCGCGGTGTCATACCATCCACTCCAACATGGTGGCTTCGGCCACTGCTCTCTTCTTTAAGAAGAGTTGGTTCCTTGTGGATCTTTTTGGATTTTCTTGCATATCTTGTGTTCTTATGGAAAACACACCCAATTTTGGCTTTTATTTGGTTTGGCTCTTGTAATTTTTGGTGTGTAGTACCATCTCAGTTTGGTTGTCTAACCCTAAGCCTTTCTCCATCCACGAGCCATCTATTTCTTGCACACAAGTCCTTTGTTTCACTTGCGGGTTTTTTTTTGGGATGTGCTAGACTGAATCTGTGTATAACAGAAATTTCAGAGAAGGGACGAATAATCCGCCCCTAGTGGGGGCTGGATAATCCGCCCCTGGCAGTTTTAGTCTATTAAGGGAAGAGCGACGGGGGAAGGGCTCAAACAGAGCAGCACTTCCACCCCGACCCCTGCCTCTCCCGCAGCCGCCGCCTGTTGTCCTGACCCTCCCCGGTATCGTTCCGGCCACCGGATTCTCCGGACCTCCCCGGATCTTCTTCCCCAATCATCTGGGTACCTTCTCCTCTGTGTTTTTCCTCCAATGAGTAAGGGTAAATCCCTCTCTATCATCTTTTGTATAGATGTTGATTGGTTGTTGGTGGGACTTGGTCTAGAATTTGCCCTTTTGTTTCATATGCATGCTAAGAACCATAGACTAGCAATTCCTTTGCCTGATCTGCGTTGTTGCTATTAATCTGGGGCAGTTCTAAAAAAATTTGCGAGGGAAGCATTATCCGCCCCTGGCCGGGCCAGATTATCCGGCCTGGAAGGTTTGAACCTAGTTTAGAATTTCACAAATTCTAGTATCATGTAGTTCTGGGTTGTGGATTGTTTTTCTACTATTTTTAGCATTCCTCTTGGACTTGTGTTTGTGCTTATCTACTTGCTATCCAACTTATTCACTTCACAGGTGGCTCTCGTGCTACTCAAACATACAAGCGCCATCCTCGTGCTCGCTATTTTAGACCCGACGGTGAAGGAGGTCTTGACGAGGATGAGTTGCGCAAGTGCAAGAGAGAGGCTGAAAGGATGGCTGAACGTGCAAGGAAAGAAAAGGCCACTCGGGCAGGTTCCAAGAGGAAGGGTAAGAAAACTAGGGTCAACTATAAGCAGATGGATAGTATTACTTACTCTTCTATTTGCCATGGTGATCTGTATGATGAGGATGAGCGTGATGAAGATCTTGGGGATTCCCGCTTTTGGTGCACTGATCACAAGTTCATCTTTGAGGACGTATATTCCTCTCTGAAGATACGACCTATGCGTCCCATGGTTATGTCCGAGGCTAAGGAAAAGCTACAACTTGTTGATGCTCTGGTTGTGACTGATCGGATGGGGCTACACTATCTTATGACTCTTTAGTGCTCCTATGACTCCGCAGTGGTGAAGCAATTCTTCTCCACTCTTGTGATTTGTGGCAATGACCGACGCACTATGAAGTGGATGACTGGTGACACGCTTATTTAGGTTGATTTCAGGGTATTCTCTCAGTTGCTTGGCTATCCCTTCAATTTTCGTGATCATTCTTGTGGACATCGCATCATTACTCCCATCAAGCCAAACAAGGATACAATGCTCTCTCCCTGCTGTGGTCCCAATGGTCGTGTGGGCAAGGTTGCAAGTCTTCAACCTCTCTACGCTCAGATGGTTAGTGTCTTTCGTGACTCCATCACTCCTAGTGGGGGCAACAATGATAGCATCCATGGCCACCTTGTTCAGCTGCTTTCTTTTGCTCATGAGTGTGCCAACACTGAAGATCCACATGTGAGTTACCGGCTAGATGTGATGGATTTTATTTACCATGATATGACTGATGCCATGTTCAACAAGCTCTCCATTCCCTATGCTCCTTACATCATGATGCTAATCAAGCATCTACTTCCTATTGAGAACTTCAACTATGATGGTCCGAATAAAGTGAAGAAGATTTACAACAAGTCAAGGAAGACCTCACATCCCTCTTCAACTCTAGAGGGTTTGATGAGAGATGCTCGTTCTAGTGGGCGTAGGACCCCAGTGTCGTCTATTGCCCGTGAGGTGAAGCAGCTCAATTGGTTCCAGCGGAACATTCTCTGCATGGGTATAAACACTCACAAGGGGTAGTATGAGGCCTACAAGCAGCACCATGATATAGCTCGCACCCAGCAGGTCATACTCCACCATGTCACAGGGGCATCAGGCCCTCCTCCTACTCCTACAGCTCCCACACTATATGGTTAGTGGAACACCTCGGCACCAACTATCGAGAGCTTGAGTGTCACTTGTTCCCCACCTTTGAGAGGGAGCCAACTCCTCCGGCTACTGATGATGAGGAAGTTGAATAGGAGTACAATGATGATGGCGAGGACGAGGGCGAGGACGAGGAAGAAGACGAGGAGTGATTCCTTGGGGCGTTAGCATCGCTCTTCTTCCTTTTTGGCGTTTCGATGCCAAAGGGGGAGAAGTAGTTCTATTAGGCTATCGTGGATTTGCATGGGTCGTGCGCAAGCATTTGCACCTTTCATCATTTCATTTTATCCTCATTTGTGCCCATTTTAGCGTTGAACTTTAAATTTGCTATTTGGTTTGTATGAGACTATGTGGTTTGTCTAGTACTTTGGATTTATCCTGGTCATCACTGTAATTATTATTATGGATTTATCTCTAGGGAAGTATGAATCCACCTAGATGCTATGGAATTATGGTATTATCTCTATGGATGCTTCCAAATGGTATTATGCTTTGGAGTCTCAATAAGTGATTATTATATTGGCTATCTCTATATTATTGAGGACTTCATCCCCTCGGTGGTATGTTGTTTTGTCTAACTCATCATTTGTTTGTAGTTTCCAATTCAATGAAAAGCCTTGTACCTACTTGTGTGTAATTGTATTCAAACACAAATTCCTTATATGCACACATTTAGGGGGAGTATTATTCATTCTTGAAATGATGTTGTTAGTAGGAATGTTATGGCAAATCCTCGTACTGTCATCTAACACCAAAAAGGGGGAGATTGAAAGAACATTTCTTGATCCCTAGTGTTTTGTGTGTTAGATAACAATATCAAGGAATATTTAATGTGTGTTGAGTGTTGTAGATAATTGCCCATATAAAAATCAGCCAAAACAGAGTTTGGGGGGAGGATTATCCGCCCCTGTCAAGGGCCGGATTATCCACCCTAGCTCAATCGACAAAGGTGGACAAGGAGCAGCACGCTGTATCGGGGCGGACTTTCCCTCAGATTGTCTAGCCAGGGCTAGAGTTTTTCCCCAGGCCAGATAATCTGCCCCCAAAAGGGCTAGATAATCCACCACCCCCCGAGAATTTTTGCAAACGGATCCAAGGCGCGTCATGTAGTAAGGGGCGAATTTCCCCCGGAAAATTCGACTCTAGGGCGAAGCTTTTGCCTCGGCCGGATAATCCAGCCCCCACTTGGGCCGAATAATCCGGCCCCAAAATCTCCAACGGCTAAGTTTCGACAAGGGGTATAAATACCCCAATTTCTCCTCCTGTCAGAACTCTTGATTCATTCATAAAAGTGTAGTACTGTTCCTCAAGCTCTAAACTAAGATCTCCCACTTCAACCACCCGAAGGCTTCGATCTTTGGGAAATCGAAGGAGGAGGCTTTGATTTTCATCAACACCAATCAAGTGCAGCAATTCCCCTCCATTCACTTGGAGGATTCTTGATCTAGTATTTCTTGTGAATATCTAGATCGTATTTTGGTTATGGATTATACTTGTTCTTGTGGCAGCTTGTTTTCATCACGAGAGCCTCCAATTTAGTTGTGGATGTGTGCCCCTCTAGTTGTGTAAAGGCACCAGTTCCCACCTCAAAGGGTACCAATAGTGTAAAGGTGGATCAGGCCTTTGGTGGCGAGATCCATCAGAAAACAGGGTGAGGCCTATTGTCGCGTGGTGGTCTTAGTACTGCCCACCCCTCCAACGCAGACGCACTTCCCTTAACAAGGAAGGAACTGGGGTCAGACAAATCCTGTGTCTCCGCGTGATCTACTACGGTTTCTTCGTTCCTTGCTTTTACTCGCCTTAACTCGCTTAGTAGTTAGGTTTACATATAGAGAAATTCTACGTAGTTGCATATCTAGAGAATTTACCTTTGTGTCAAGCCTAAAATTGAAAAAGAATTAAAAATTGGAGTAGCACCTATTCACCCCCCCCCCCTAGGTGCCCATATGATCCATATTACATAGGCATGTTGGGTCCGCAGCATAGAAAACAAAAAATTTCCTACGATGAGAACTATACGCCAAGATCTATCTACTAGATACAGAGCAACGGGTGGACATACATCCATGGAGAACTTACCCTCGAAGACAACGAGTTTTGTTAACGAGTAGGAACTCGTGGTTGATGTAGTCGTACGCTTGCCGATCTCAAGATCGTGTGGAAGTCCGAGCGGCGCAAATCAGCAGCACATCCGTCCTCGCACACATGTTCAAGCCACCGGACAACCTCCACCTCCTTGTTCCAGCGAATCAGCGGAAGCAGCAACTCCTTCCAGACGCAAGGCCACCGGGAACATGTATCTCGCTAATCCGAGACCATGGGGGAATATCTAGAGGGGAGAGAGATCCTTCACGGGGAGGTGTGTTTTGTGAGAGGGGAGAGGGGGGCTTTATATAGGAGGGAGGGAGACCCCTCCCCTCCCATAGCCGGCGCATGAGGGAGGGACTCCTCCCCTCCTTCATTCATGTGGTGAACCTCCACTCACATAAACATGGCCTCCACCCAAAATCCCACTCACATGTATTTAATTTCCACCAAATTAAATGCAACTCTCAATTAATAAAACTCTTTTATTTATTTTATTCAGATTTTTTTTAATTACTTTAATTAACAAACATTCACATAAAACCCCTTGCAACATTTCAATATCACATGCAGAACCACTTTCTGCAATTTCACCCGAAACAATTCCGGTTTCTATCAAAACATTTCCTGCGCTTTGCAAACCTTTTGTCTGGAACATATGTGCTCCTAAATGGTGTCCGGCAACCCTTAAGTGTGTCACCCTACGGTTCGCGAATAATGCAGACATGATTGAGACTCCTCTCAGATCAATAATCAGAAGCGGCACCTAGAGATCCATATTGACTCCTGCATATTCAACGATGACTTCTGTGATCGTGAGAACCTTTAACGTCAGCAATTTAATCCCTTTGTCTCATGATATAATACATGTCCGAGATTCGATCATCGGTATCCAAATACCTAGTTTGATCTCTATCGACATGCACTCTTTTCTCGCTCCTGATATAACATTCTAGTGATCACATCACTTGCTTGCAAGCTATCTTAATGTGATATCACCGAGAGGGCCTAGAGTATATCTATCCATCGGATTGACAAATTCCACTCTTGATCCATGAGCCTCAACATAACACCTTCATAGCACTGAACCCACCTTTATGGTCACCCTGTTACGGTGTGATGTTTGATGTTATCAAGATACTCTTCCGGTGTTAGCAATTAACATGATCTCATGGTCTAAGGACTAAGACTACTTTGTATGATGTTATAGCAATATAAACATAATGACTTGATCGTAATGCTATACTTCGGATGAATGTTCATCACATCATTTCACAAATGTTGTGACCTTGTTATTAACAACATCCAATGTCCATGATCAGGAAACTTTGATCATCTTGTTAATCAACAAGCTAGTCTATAAGAGAGGCATAACTAGGAACCCTTTTTTGTTTATTAAACACACATGTATTGATGTTTCCTATCAATACAATTATAGCATGCAAAATAAACATCTATCATATACAAGGAATACATAATAACACCTTTATTATTGCCTCTCAGGGCATATTTCCTTCAGTCTCCCACTTGCACTAGAGACAATAATCTAGTTTATATAGTGATAAATCTAACACCCATGGAGTTATGGTGTTGATCATGTTTTGCCCTAGGGAGTACTTTAGTCAACGGATCTTCTACATTCAGGTTCTTGTGCACTTTACAAATCTTTATATCTCCATCCTTGACATGCTCGCGAATGGAGTGAAACCGGCGCTTAATATGCTTGGAATTCTTGTGAGACCTTGGTTCCTTGGTGTTGGCTATGGCTCCATTATTGTCACAATAGATCACCATTGGGTCCAACGCACTAGGAACCACACCTAGTTCCGTTATGAACTCCTTCATCCAAACCGCTTCTGGCTCAAGCAAAGAACATATTCCGCCTCCGTCGTTGATCCAGCCACCACAGGTTGTTTGGAGCTCCTCCAACTAACTGATGCTCCGTTCAAGAGAAATACATATCCGGATTGAGACTTAGAGTCATCCGGATCGGTGTCAAAGCTAGCATCGACATAACACTTAGCGACTAGCTCTTCTTCACCTCCGTATACAAGAAACATATCCTTAGTTCTTCTCAAGTACTTAAGGATATTCTTGACCGCTATCCAGTGTTCCGAACCTGGATCATATTGGTACCTACTAGTCAAACTAATAGCATGTGCCACATCCGGTCTTGTACATAGCATGGCATACATTATAGAGCCTATGGCTGAGGCATAGGGGATCTTATCCATTATCTCTCTTTCTTCCGGCCATGTCGGACTTTGAGTCTTACTCAATGTCTTGCCTTGCAACATAGGTAAGTACCCCTTCTTACTTCCGTCCATATTAAACTTCTTCAATATCTTATCAAGGTATGTACTCTATGATAGCCCAATTAGGTGTCTTGATCTATCTCTATAGATTTTAATGCCTAATATATATGAAGCTTCACCAAGGTCCTTCATCGAAAATTTGCTGTTTAGATAACTTTTAACACTGTTTAAAAAATCTATATCATTTCCAATCAATAATATGTCATCCACATATAATATCAGAAATGTCACATTGCTCCCACTCACTTTCTTGTAAATACAAGCCTCTCCATAAGTTTGGACAAATCCAAACTCTTTGATCACCTCATCAAAGCGGAGATTCCAACTCCGGGATGCTTGCTTCAGTCCATAGATGGATCGCTGAAGTTTGCACACCTTATCAGCATCCTTAGGATCGACAAAACCCTTAGGTTGTATCATATACAACTCTTCTTCAATATTACCATTGAGGAACGCAGTTTTGACATCCATCTGCCATATTTCATAATCGAAATATGCAGCAATTGCTAACATAATCCTAACCGACTTAAGCATCGCTACGGGAGAGAATGTCTCATCGTAGTCAACTCCTTGAATTTGTCGAAACCCCTTTGCGACAAGTCGAGACTTATAGATGGTTACATTACCATCAGCATCAGTTTTTCTTTTGAAAATCCATTTATTCTCAACGGCCTTTCGATCGTGAGGTAAGTCCACCAAGGTCCAAACCTGGTTTTCGTACATGGATTCCATCTCGGATTTCATGGCTTCTAGCCATTTGTTGGAATCAGGGCTCATCATCGCTTCTTCATACCTCGCAGGGTCATCTATTTCATCAATCATGAAATTCATAACAGGATTGCTGTACAGTTTAGGAGCTGCACGTGTCCTGCTTGACCTGCGAGGTTCGGTAGTGTCCTCTTTTGGAGTTTCATGATCAATATCATTAGCTCTCTCTTCATTAGGTGAAGTCAACTCCGAAACAACTTCTGGTGCTGTGCTACTCGCCATTTCATGAAGAGAAGGTTCAATAACCTCTTTGAGTTCTACCTTCCGACTACTCACACCTTTCGCGAGAAACTCCTTCTCAAGAAAGGATCCATTCTTGGCAACAAAGACCTTGCCCTCGGATCTGTGATAGAAGGTATACCCAATCGTTTCCTTAGGGTATCCTATGAAGACGCATTTTTCCGCTTTGGGTTCGAGTTTATCCGGTTGAAGTTTCTTCACATAAACATCGCATCCCCAAACTTTAAGAAATGAAAGCTTAGGTTTGTTTCCAAACCATAATTCATACGGTGTCTTTCAACGGATTTAGATGGTGCCCTATTTAAAGTGAATGCAGTGGTTTCCAGTGAATAACCCCAAAATGACAGTGGCAAGTCAGTCAGAGACATCATAGATCGAACCATATCCAATAAAGTACGATTACGACATTCTGACACACCATTATGTTGTGGTGTTCCGGCAGGCGTGAGTTGTGAAACTATTCCACAGTCTTTCATATGTGTGCTAAACTCGTAACTAAGATACTCTCCTCCACGGTCGGACCGCAGAAAATTGATCTTTCTGTTACGATGATTTTCCACTTCATTCTGAAATTCTTTGAACTTTTCAAAGTTTCAGACTTATGTTTCATCAAATAGACAAAATAACGATATCCACCTCGTGCCGACACACTCATTGGTCCACACACATCAGTATGTATGATTTCCAATAAATCTGTCACCCGTTCCATTGAACCGGAAAACGGCGTTCTAGTCATCTTGCCCATAAGGCATGGCTCACATGTATCAAATGATTCAAAATCAAGTGATTCCAAAAGTCCATCAGAATGGAGTTTCTTCATGCGTTTAACGCCAATATGACCTAGACAGTAGTGCCACATATATGCAGATATATCATTATCAAGTTTAATCCTTTTAGCATCAACATTATGAATATGCGTAATACTACTATCGAGATCCAACAGAAATAAACCATTCAACATAGGTGCATGACCATAAAATATATTATTCATATAAATCGAACAACCATTGTTTTCAGACTTAAACAAATAACCACTTTGCATCAAACACGATCCGGATACAATGTTCATGCTCAGTGCAGGCACCAAATAACAATTATTCAGGTTTATAACTAATCCCGACGGCATATGGAGAGGCAGCGTTCCGACGGCGATCACATCAACTCTTGATCCATTGCCGACTCGCATCGTGACCTCATCCCTTGCTAGTTGTCGCTTGTTCCGCAGCCCCTGAACCGAGTTACATATATTAGCAATCGATCCCGTATCAAATACCTAGGTGCTACTGCGAGTACTAGTCAAGTACACATCAATAACATGTATATCACATATACCTTTGTTTGCCTTGCCGACCTTCTTGTCTACCAAATACTTGGGGCAGTTGCACTTCAATGGCGATCCCTTGCAATAGTAGCACTTTGTCGGACTTAGGGCCAGCTCGGGTTTCTTCAGTAGCGGCAACAGTTTTGCCGCCCTTCTTTCCCTTCCGCTTGCCTTTCTTGTCCTTCTTGAAACCGGTGGTCTTATTGATCATCAACACTTGATGTTCTTTCCTAATCTCCACTTCTGCGGTCTTAAGCATTAACGAAGCTCGAAGAGACTTCTTCATGCCCTGCATATTATAGTTCATCCGAAGCTCTTGTAGCTAGGTGGCGTAGATTGGAGAACATGATGTATGCCTAAGTCAATGGGAATCGTTATTCCCAAGGACACAAGCTTATCGGCGTACCTGGACATTTTGATGCGTGCTCACTAACGAGTTCTCTTCCATCATGCAGCTAAAGAACTTTTCGAAGCATTATAACTCTCACGGCAGCATGGGTATCGAAAATCATTTTCAATTCTCCCATGGTATCAAAGGCATTGTCATGTTCAAACGTTTTGAAGTTACGCTCTAGCCCATACAAGATGCCGCAATGAACTAAGTTGTGGTCCTCTGACGAGTTATATAGGCGTTCTTTTTCCTCGTCAGGGCATCGAGAGCTGGTGGGGGCCTAGCGGCGCCTCTAGCACATATTGCTTTTGTGCAGCAGTGAGGAGAATCCTCAAATTCATAGCCCAGTTGGTGAAGTTGCTACCATTCGCAGCAAGCTTCTCTTTCTCCATGAACACATTGAAATTAAAAGCAGGTGGTGCCATCTACAACAGAATTTGTAAAATATATTTAGACTAAGTTTATGATAGATTGAGTTCAACTAATCCAAATTACTAATGAACTCCCACTCAAAAACGACATCCCTCGTGTCCTTTTGGTGATTACATGAACCAAATCCACTACACCAAGTCCGATCATCACGTGAGTTGGTGTAGCTTCAAAGGCGAGCATCTATATGGCCATCATATCAACTATATGACTCATGCTTAACCTTTCGGTCTGTGTTCCGAGGCCATGTCTGTACATGCTAGGCTCGCCAAGTAAGAACCTTAGTATTCGCGTGTGTAAAACTGTCTTACACCTGTTCTATGAAAGCGTAGAGTCGAGAACACCCGATCATCACGTGATGCCTCAAAACACGATCCACAAAACGGTGCATACTTAAGGAAGAACACATTTTATCTTGATATCTAAATGAGGGATCATCTTATAATGCTACCAAAAGCGCCAAACTAGCAATATAAGATGCTAACATCTAATGTGTGAAGTGAGGTGATATGGTCCATGCATTTGATCTCTATCATTTGCATAATGGTATGATCTCTATCATTCCTTTGTGTGTAAGGCCAAGTTCTATGGAACTTACACGTTAAGTGAGTTGTAAGAGTATCTATCATACATCTACTTACAACAATACCATATCAAGACACTAGCCCAGCAACGATCTAAACTAGACGCCTCTAATTTATCAATTGCAAGTTTTACGTGGCTTAGGGCTTTCAGAGATAGAACCGGTCTTACCTACGAACATGAAACACAACGAGGATAACCAAGTTATTAGCAACTCGTTGTAAATCAGATATTGACTATAGTAGGAGAGACAGACACCCGCTAGCCACTTATGCAAAACTAGTTGCATGTCAGTCGTGGAACCGGTCTCATGTATGATGACATGTAAGGCTGGTCCGGGCCGCTTCATCCCACTATGCCACCAATATCCAAAGTACATAGAAGATGCAATAACATGATCATCATCGCCCACATATAAACATATGTGTACTACCCGTGCAAAGCACCTACGCATAGATCAGGCTCTGATACCACTGTTGGGTCTGCAGCATAGAAAGCAAAAAAATTCCTACGATGAGAACTATACGCCAAGATCTATCTACTAGATACAGAGCAACGGGTGGACATACATCCATGGAGAACTTACCCTCGAAGACAACGAGTTTTGTTAACGAGTAGGAACTCGTGGTTGATGTAGTCATACACTTGCCGATCTCAAGATCGTGTGGAAGTCCGAGCGCCGCAAATCAGCAGCGCATTCGTCCTCGCACACATGTTCAAGCCACCGGACAACCTCCACCTCCTCGCTCCAGCGAATCAGCGGAAGAAGCAACTCCTTCCAGACGCAAGGCCACCGGGAACATGTATCTCGCTAATCCGAGACCATGGGGGAATATCTAGAGGGGGAGAGAGATCCTTCACGAGGAGGTGTGTTTTGTGAGAGGGGAGAGGGGGGCTTTATATAGGAGGAAGGGAGACCCCTCCCCTCCCATAGCCGGCGCATGAGGGGGGACTCCTCCCCTCCTTCATTCATGTGGTGAACCTCCACTCACATAAACATGGCCTCCACCCAAAATCCCACTCACATGTATTTAATTTCCACCAAATTAAATGCAACTCTCAATTAATAAAACTCTTTTATTTATTTTATTCAGAATTTTGTTAATTACTTTAATTAACAAACATTCACATAAAACCCCTTGCAACATTTCAATATCACATGCAGAACCACTTTCTGCAATTTCACCCGAAACAATTCCGGTTTCTATCGAAACATTTCCTGCGCTTTGCAAACCTTTTGTCTGGAACATATGTGCTCCTAAATGGTGTCCGGCAACCCTTAAGTGTGTCACCCTATGGTTCGCGAATAATGCAGACATGATTGAGACTCCTCTCAGATCAATAATCAGAGGTAGGACCTGGAGATCCATACTGACTCCTGCATATTCAACGATGACTTCTGTGATCGTGAGAACCTTTAACGTCAACAATTTAATCCCTTTGTCTCATGATATAATACATGTCTGAGATTCGATCATCGGTATCCAAATACCTAGTTTGATCTCTGCATCGACATGCACTCTTTTCTCGTTCCCGTGATATAACATTCTAGTGATCACATCACTTGCTTGCAAGCTATCTTAATGTGATATCACCGAGAGGGCCTAGAGTATATCTATCCGTCATCGGGATTGAAAAATTCCACTCTTGATCCATGAGCCTCAACATAACACCTTCATAGCACTGAACCCACCTTTATGGTCACCCTGTTACGGTGTGACGTTTGATGTTATCAAGATACTCTTCCAGTGTTAGCAATTAACATGATCTCATGGTCTAAGGACTAAGACTACTTTGTATGATGTTATAGCAATATAAACATAATGACTTGATCGTAATGCTATACTTCGGATGAATGTTCATCACATCATTTCACAAATGCTGTGACCTTGTTATTAACAACATCCAATGTCCATGATCAGGAAACTTTGATCATCTTGTTAATCAACAAGCTAGTCTATAAGAGAGGCATAACTAGGAACCCTTTTTTGTTTATTAAACAGACATGTATTGATGTTTCCTATCAATACAATTATAGCATGCAAAATAAACATCTATCATATACAAGGAATACATAATAACAACTTTATTATTGCCTCTCAGGGCATATTTCCTTCAAGGCACCTACGACATAGCTGACACTTAGTCTCCATAGGCTCATCATGACAAAACCATACCTGCTTGGAGCACATGGTGCTCCCATCCTTGCGACGCCCTTGTCGGCGAGGCCACGCATCCGCTGAGTCGTTGGCTGATGGATCCTGGCCCACACGCTAAGGAGCAATGCAAGGGACCCCTGATCCCATTACGCCGACACTCCACTTCTTTAGAGACCAAGCGACTGAGTGCAAAGAAGCCCAAGTACTATGCAGGCCCATTGGGCCACGATGGCTCGCATACCAAGCTTTTTCCACTATTTATTTATACTTAGGTGATCAAAGCTAGGCCGCCTCAAAGCGAAATCCTACCTACATTGGCATTTGAGCATCTGGAGCTAAGAAGGAATCCAGCGAGATGGCCAAGGCAATATGGTCTGAGATGGTTGTGATGTCCACGCGACAATCATCAAACATATCAGTAAAGGCCCCATTAGCAACATGTTGTTTGTCTCGAAGAGGCTCACCATACACAAAGGATACATGCCACGAATCTCCATAATATCCTGAAATGACCACATCTATAAAGTGAGCATTAAACCCCCTTAGTGAGACCGACAATGGCTATAACCAAAAGAGGATGAGACCACAACTCAACCCCTCACAACTAACAACAAAGCCTCCTAAGTACCCAAGAATACACATGAAGCTATATTACCCTCTTAACGAGTCACTTGAGCTAACCCACTATCGAGTCCGACCCAAGCCCTCGATAGTTCCAACATAGGATGATCATTCCATTGGGTGGCACTGATCCACAACCTTCGCCTGATCCGCCGATCTTGTAGTAGCACCAGTAACACTACTTATATGCTTATTGTTTGAGTCCCCACTCATCGCCTCTCTACTGAGACTGTCAGCGTCACCCTCGTCAACAACAGGGAACAACATTGGTTTCTTGCAACCCTTCAATATCCAAGATAGGTTACGTGTTCTTGGGTTTATAAACCCTGATCTGCTTTCTCTTCTGGCCCACCGCCTTTGCTATATATTTAGCTACCACATTGTTGTTTGCTTCCTCACACATGGATTGAGAAGATTTGATGTCTACGCACTTCTATTCTTGTAGATAGTTGTTGGGCCTCCAAGTGCAGAGGTTTGTAGAACAACAGCAAGTTTCCCTTAAGTGGATTAGCCAAGGTTTATCCAACTCTAGGAGGAAGTGGTCAAAGGTATCCCTCTCAAACAACCCTACAATCAAGATACAAGAAACCTCTTGTGTCCCCAACACACCCAATACACTTGTGAGGTGTATAGGTGCACTAGTTCAGCGAAGAGATAGTGAAATACAAGTGGTATGGATATAAGACAACGGTGCCAAAAATAGCTTGATGGCATGGAAGAGACTAAAGGCAATCTAAAATAAAGATGGAAGCAAGCAAACATGTAATAGATCTAGTTGCAAACGGTGTTTCAATGCTTAGAAACAAGGCCTAGGGATCATACTTTCACTAGTGAACACTCTCATATAAATATCTTCTCTTTATGATACTACTCTGAACTACCCTCCGGTTGGACACTCTAATCCATGGTAGGGCTATAAAAGCACACCTCAAAGTTCGCTTTCCGCATCTAGATAACCCCACACTATCACTTTGAGCACTAGATGGTTCCAAGAAACACCAAAATTTCATAGAGACATCCAACTCCAAATATAACTCATAACAAGTATTTGTAATCTCTAGCCTAAGTGCCACCATGGTGTGCATGCTATCACTTTCGCACACATGGGGAGAGCCAGAGATCTATTAAAGCACTTGAGTAGCAAGGTAGAACTACTTGATTACAAAGCTCATGATCACAATATGATCATGCATAGAGAGAGATGAACACATAGCTTCTAGTAGAACCCTTAGCCTCGAGGAAGATCTACTCCCTCATCATCATGGGAATCAGCAACGGCGATGGAGATGGTGGTGGAGATCGATGGAGATGGATCCGGGGGCAATTCCCCGTCCCGGCAGGGTGTCAGAACAGAGACTTTTTGTCCCCCTCCCCTTTGGTGGCGGCGGTGTTGCGGAACTTTTCGTCGCTGGAGGCTGGATTATTTTGGGTTTTTGCTTCGGAGGCTTCTTTTATGCGAAAGGGCAAGGTCGGTGGGTGGACCAGGGGCCCACACCACCTGGTGGCGTGGCCATGGGGACCCACACCACCTGGTGGCGCGGCCATGGGGACCCGCGCCACCACATGGTGTGGCCAGCCCCTGGCCCCTCTCCATCTCGTCTTCTGGCTCCGTGAGTCTTCCGGTGAAATATCAACTTTGGCTTTTGTCCGGTCCAATTCCGAGAATATTCATTTTCTGGCTTTTCTAGAACAGAAGAAAATAGGCAACTGGCACTATGGCATCTTGTTAATAGGTTAGTTCCAGAAAATGTGTAAAAGTACTCCAAAGTGTGGACAAAACATAAGAAAGTAGATATAAAACAAGCATGGAACATCAAAAATTATAGATACGTTAGCAACGTATCAACATCCCCAAGCTTAACTCCTGCTCGTCCTCGAGTAGGTAAGTGATAAAAAGAAAAAATAATTTTTGAGGTGACATGCACCATCACAATCTTGATCAAGGTATTTATAACATTGATAGCTGGGATCATAGTACCTTAACATAGAAGCAAGATATAGTTCTAACAATAAGACATAGCAACTATGTTGTAACATGAAAAGGCACAAACAAAAGATTCATGAATAACAATGCTTTGAAAGACGTTTGTTTGTTTCACATAAAGAAAACATAGCATAGTGGCATTCAACTTGTCCCTCATAATGTAGCAAATCATAATTGCATAGGACACCTTCAAAGTTCATAAGGGTGACTAGATACAAGTAGTTTAAGGACAAGCAATATCAAAGTTATGCATCAATCAACAAGTCTTGGGACAATGCACATTAAACTAAGAATTGCCACTATGCTCTCTCAATAGGTGCATAAAGATACAAGATGGAGACTCAACATAAAAGTAAAAGAAAGGCCTTCCTAGAAGGAAGCAGGGATTCAAGTCTCATAAAGAGCTTCCAAAAATTATGGTACTTATTAGCTTTTAGCTCTCATTGCCCCTTTCATAAGCATCTTGAAGTGATTAAGGTTAAAGTGAACAAACTATGGAGTATATGCTTGACAAAGTATAAGTTGGAAACCTCATGTCCCTTGAATACGAGGGTCGCTCCTCATGCTACTCAAGTTTAGTTACCAGTAAGTTCTTGTCATAGTAAGTACATGTGTATCATAGAGAACCGCCAATGGGGTACCCCTTGGCCGATGATACGAAAGAATCCCCATATCAAAATGACAAGGCAAGCAGACAACGAGCATCTCAGCAATCTTCTTATTTACCATGGGAAATGGTGCTTTTTCTCTCTTTCCTCTTTTCTCATTTCTTTTTTTTTCTTTTTTTCTTTTTTCTCAATCTCTATCTCTTTTTTTATAATAAGAATGCTTCATAGATTGCTCATTACGGTTACGCTGCAGGTTTCCACCATGATTAGGCATGGATTAGACCAGCGGCCCAGGCGTTTCTCTAACACACATACATAACTCCATGGACTTACAAGCTCCCCTTTCATTTTGCACCGATGACATCCATAGACAAAAGAACATGATATCAACTAGGTACAATGTACCAGTGCAATGTTGAAAGCGTTCCCCATGACAGCATGGTTCTGCTAATCCCCAACGTATAAGTGCAAGCATATACAACATAGATGACACAGTGGTTCAAGTTTATTAGGGGCAAGAAAAGTAAAGTGTGCCATCAAGTTCGTGAGAGCTTTAATCACTAATTTTCACATAACAAGTTTAATTCGGAAAGTAGATAAAAACATGAATATACTAGGAATAGCAAATGTTAATAGGTAGGTATGGTGGACTCTTTGGAATAACTTGGTTTTTAGGAGTTGGATGCATGAGTGGAACTCATACTTGGTTGTGGAGGCTAGCAAAAGACTGGGAGCGACAAACTAAGAGAGCAATAATGGCCATAATCATGCAGAGCGACAAAACATCATTGATCAAAGCATAAAGTGATACTACAAGTTGAAAACTAAAGGATCATCAAGGCTATGGTGACTTGGGATAGTCATAACATGGTGTGAGCATGCGCCAAGTCATCCCAAATAAAGCATCAAAGGAGAATACCACAATACTATGCTTTAATATGCTAAAACAACGCATGATTCTTTCAAGGCACATTAAGCAATCTCAATTGTTTATAACATGTCATGATACAACAAAGATCACTAAGCATAAACCCAAAACAATATCAAGCACGGCATGACAAAGTCCAGGCCATAGTCAAGAACAAACTCCTTTTATACCACTTAAGCATGAACTTTTCCTACTCTTTTCCAATCCAAACCAACTTATTTGAAAGAACTCACAAAGATAATAATAAATAAAGATCAGTGAGCTTGTCTCACTGTCTCACAAATCCAAAAGGAAGAAATAAAAAGTTCTAAGCTGAAAGCACAATAAAACTAAGGCTAAACACAGTGCTAGCAAAAGAGAACACTCACAAAACAATAAGAATGAAAACTAGAGTGTTCTAGGCAACGAATAATGGGGTGTGTCTCTCTCCAAAAGAAGTGTGTTGGGATCCAACCAATTTATTCAAGCAAACTAAGCAAACCAAGAAAACGAAAAACCAAAAAAACAAAAACAAAAAAGAAGACGCTCCAAGAACATCACAATTGTGCATGAAACAATAAAAATGAAGCATTTGGAAGAAACCTGGGATTTTTATTGATGAAGAAGGGGATGCCTTGGGCATCCCCAAGCTATGACGCTTGTACTTATTGGATATTTCTTGGGGTGACACGCGTGGCATACCCAAGCTTGAGCTTTAGTCCATCCTTCATCTCATTACTCGTTCCTTCCATACACCTGAAATTTTTCCTTCATACAAAACTTCACACAATCTTTATTAGCAACATTAGTGCACTCAAGATAATAGGTCTTTAGGTTCAGTTCTAACACCAATAAAACTTCCATTAAAACACAAGCTACTGTAGCACTTCCCTCAAAAATCTCAATTCCCCAAAAGAACTCAAAAAGGAACCAACAAGAAGCAAATGCAAATAATGGCAGAAATCTATCAAAACAGACCAGCAGGTAAAGACAAATTTTTTCGAAGACCTTCTGTTGCTCAAATCAACAAGTGTTGAACTAAATAAAGTTAGATAACAATCTGGGGCAGAAGCACAAAAATTCACGCCTCAAAAGGACATACAGAGATTTTACACGATTTTTTACGATGAAGCACAGAAATCTGTTTCGGGATAGCAACTTTCCCAATCATTACTTCTCTCTCATTAGAGGTTACTCTTGGCACAAAAAGCAAATAAAAAGGATAACGAGCGGTTATTACAGAGGTAATAACTTCCAAGACTCAACTAAAACTTTTGGGTTATCTCCCAATAAGTACTTTTCTTTAATGCCTTTAAGTTAGGCTTAATAGTTTGAGAAGATGCTCACATAAGAAATATGAATTAAAGTAAAATAGAGCATCAAGAAGCAAATTCAAAAAACATTTAAGTCTAACCCACTTCCTATGCATAGGAATTTTGTAAAGAAACAAGTCATGAAAGCACAAAGCAACAAGCATAGGAAAGCAAAACAAGTGCAACTTCAAGACTTTCAACATAAAGACGGGAAACTTAATATTATTGAGATGCATAAAACCATGTTTCCCTCTCTCGTAATAACTTTCAGTAGCATCATGAATAAAATTAACAATAAAACTATCACATAAAACATTCTTATCATGAGCCACATGCTTAAAAGAATTAATACTCTCCACATAAACATAGTCATTCTTATTAATTGTAGTGGGAGCAAAATCAACAAAATAGCTATCATTATTATTCTCATCACCATAATCATCAAATATAGGAGGCATATTGTAATCATAATTAATTTTATCCTCAATAGTAGGTGGACTGAAAATATCATATTCATCATTGTAATCATCATATATTGTAGGTTTGGTATCATCATAAGCAATAGAATAGCTATCCTCCAGAGCTGGGGAACTAAAAAGATCATTTTCATAAAAACTAGCTTCCCCAAGCTTAGACTTTTCCATAGCATTAGCAATAATGGTGTTCAAAGAATTCATACTAATAACATTGCTATTAGTACTCAAATAAAGTTCCATAAGTTTTTTAATTTTCTCTTCAAACACTTCATGTCCTAACTCAAGATAAATACTATAAAGCTCAATAATTTTTTTTTGTTTTCCATTAAGCCTAACTAGTGAAAACAAGAAACAAAAAGACAAAATTGCAGAATCTAAAGGAAATAACTTCGAGCACTCACACCGGAGGATGTGAGTATCTTTTACCTTACCTCCCAACAAAGACCGAAAATAGCTTGATGTGTACGCACTTCTATTCTTGTAGACAGTTGTTGGGCCTCCAAGTGCAGAGGTTTGTAGAACAGCAGCAAGTTTTCCCTTAAGTGGATTACCCAAGGTTTATCGAACTCAGGGAGGAAGTGGTCAAAGGTATCCTCTCTCAAGCAACCCTGCAATCAAGATACAAGAAGTCTCTTGTATCCCCAACACACCCAATACACTTGTCAGGTGTATAGGTGCACTAGTTCGGCGAAGAGATAGTGAAATACAAGTGGTATAGATATAAGACAACGGTGCTAGAAAATAGCTTGATGGCGTGGAAGAGACTAAAGGCAAACTGAAATAAAGATGGCAACAAGCAAACATGTAATAGATCTAGTTGCAAATGGTGTTTCAATGTTTAGAAACAAGGCCTAGGGATCATACTTTCACTAGTGAACACTCTCATATAAATATATTCTCTTTATGATACTACTCTGAACTACTCTCCAGTTGGACACTCTAATCCATGGTAGGGCTATAACAGCACACCTCAAAGTAAGCCTTCCACATCTAGAGAACCCCACACTCTCACCTTGAGCACTAGATGGTTCCAACAAACACCACAGTTTCATAAAGACATCCAACTCCAAATATAACTCATAACAAGTATTTGTAATCTCTAGCCTAAGTGCCACCATGGTGTGCACACTGTCAACTTCACACACATGGGGAGAGCAGAGATCTAATAAACCACTTGAGTAGCAAGGTAGATCTATAGATTACAAGCTCATGATCACAATATGATCATGCATAGAGAGAGAGATGAACACATAGCTACCGGTAGAACCCTTAGCCTCGAGAAAGAACTACTCCCTCATCATCATGGGAATCAGCAATGGCGATGGAGATGGTGGTGGAGATCGATGGAGATGGCTCCGGGGGCACTTCCCTGTCCCGGCAGGGTGCCGGAACAGAGACTTTCTGTCCCCCGAATCTCCCCTTCGGTGGCGGCGGCGCTGTGGAACTTTTCATGGATTTCTGATTGACGATTCAGGGTTTTTTCATCAGGAGGATTTTATAGGCGAAGAGGCAAGGTCGGTGGGCGGCCAGGGGGCCCACACCATGCCCTGGCGCGGCCCGGGGGACCCGCGCCTAGGGGTGGTGTGGCCACCCTGTGGCCCCTCTCCGTCTCGTCTTCTGGCTCCATGAGTCTTCCGGTAAAATATCAACTTTGGCTTTTGTCCCGTCCAATTCAGAGAATATTAATTTTTTGACTTTTCTAGAACCCAAAACAGCAGAAAACAGGCAGCTGACACTGTGGCATCTTGTTAATAGGTTAGTCCAAGAAATTCTATGAAAAGTACTCCAAAGTTGGAACAAAACATAAGAATGTAGATAAAACCAAGCATGGAACATCAAAAATTATAGATATGTTTGCAACGTATCAGGGGACACTCCTCCTAGATATTACAAACCTACCTGAGTGCAAGGAGATAAGATTTGTTAAGTGATACTCATACCTTTGAACCAACAAAAGTGGTGAAGAGATATATAAGGGCACCCATTAAAAGAGGTCTTCACAAAACACAAGATATGAATCCATAAGATAAGATACCACATAGTCTTCATGTACATATATCCACGCAACATAGGTCCATAGATAATTCACAACATAGGTCCACAAATAAAGTGAGGCAAATAAGAACAAGTCACAAGAAGCGAAATAATCAAATGAAGAGCGAGCTTGTGAATTCCCATGAAAATCCCACGCCAACACCTAATAGCAACTTCTCCCCCTTTGGCATCGAGACACCAAAAGGGGACAAGAGCGAGAATACACGCCCCAACCGGATCACTCGTCATCCTCGTCCTCCTCGTCATCATTGGAGCTCTCCTCGGAACCTTAATCACCTTGATCATCAGCAACAGTAGGGCCCTTGCCACGGAGAGAAGATGATGCATCATCCTCAAACATACGCCAATCAAACAGAACCTTGAGCGCATGAACCATAGGAGAGAGTGCAAGAGGTTTGAGGCTATGGCTAAGCTGAACCTGATACTTTGGCATCACTATCCTCCTCCCATTGGTGAAACTTCTTCAGAATCTACTTGTACCTCTTGTAAGCTTCATAGTGACCCTTGCGAATATCAATGTTCATACAAAGCAACATCTTTTCACAAAAGGTGGCCTTCTTCATTTTCCCATTAACATAGTCACGAGAAAAGGATGCCATACGGGCATTGCTGGCATTCTTTCTCCTAGCATGGACAGGGCTGGCAGCAGGAGGGTTATCCTACTCATCCTCTCTAATCTCATCATTTGGCACGGGAGCATAATAGCCACAAGGATCCGCAGTGGTAGTGGGAGCCTTATGCTGCAACTAGAGTGGGGCATGGTCAACAACACGAAGACCCTCAAGCAGGGAAGGCAAGTTCATCTTTGCAAAGGTGGCTAGCACAAGCCTCATGACATAGGGAGAGTATGTGGGGGTCTTCTTCTCAGCAATTTGATGGCCAGCTCCATGAAGATGAAGTACATGATGTCGAGTGGAGTGGTAGGAGAATCAGGGCCCTAGAGATACACGGAATGAGCAAGATCCATCAGACGAATCAAAGCTAAGCGAATAGTGTCAAGATTACCCGCTTGAGGATAGATGTTCTCATGGAACATGAGGATCCCAATGTGGAAAGGTGGCCTAAGGTTCCTTGCTTCACCAAGGACACATGATTGTTGTACAGAGGAGCAAGAGTCTTCTTCGAATACTCAAGCACGGAAGTCTCATGAAATGCGAAGACCAACCGGAGCATTCCTCCCCTCGAAAGGATACTCCAAGACCTCGGCAAACTCACTGATGCTAGACTGACAATGAACCTCGCCAGTCGTCCAAGTCATAGGGATCTCGTTCCCTTCTGCAAAAACAAAAGTGGCAAAGAATTGATGCACAATATGAACATTGTAATCCTGCTAAAACTCCATGAGAGGATGCAGCCCAAGCTTCTCGGTAATCCAAAGGGCCTCAGAGAAATATGACTTGTTGTTCATGAAGGTAAAATCAAGGGACGTTGCGGGCACACGGGCTTCTTTGTTGATAGATTTGCATAGACTTCATTCATGATCAAATACTGCTCACGCCTCCAAAAACAAGGATTGGGATTGTTAGAGGCCATGTCATAGAACGGATGCCTCCTCATGATGCAGAAATCATTGGTGCTCATCTTCTTGAGGGTGGTGATACTGTCAAACCTCCAATTCTTGGCAAGTTCCTCATGATGAAGACGCTCTTCCTCTTGCCTCTGCATCAACAATATTTTCTTGCCCTTTGACTTTTCAGCATGTTCCTCACGACTATCATACGGGTGTCGATCGGCCATCTTGCGAGGGTTGCCCCCATAGTTCGGAGTCTTGCACTTGGTACGACAAGGACGAGAATTAACGGAACCTCCTACAAAAACATGCAAAAAAGCACGAAAACACAGCTAGAAATGAGTTTGCATGTCCTAGAACATATGGTGGAAGAAGTGTGAGAACCAGACCAAAAATAGAGGGAAACCCCTGGAGTCTCTGGTCTCTAGCCCCAGAGTTTCCGGCTAGGGCCGGAGTCTCCGGAAGTGGTGACCGGAGTCTTCGACCATGGTGACCAGAGTCTCCGGCGTGGAAAATTGGCGGGAGACTAGGACTCAGGAGACTTTCCCTAGCGGTAGATCGGCTGCTCAAACTTCCCTAGATGTAAGCCATAGCCGCAAACACACAAAATACATGGGGAACAAGGGACCAAAACCTCAAAAATCAACTAAGGAAACCCTAGACAGGGATTTAAAGAGGGAGACGTCACCTGGCTCCATGAATGGAGGACCCTGCCAGAGGGGAAGGAGCCCAGCAGCGAGGGGAAGGGGCTAGCCGGCGGTGGCGGATCAGGGGCGAAGAGAGGCCCTGGCAGCAACAAGCGAAGGAGGGGATATGAGGGTGTGGAGAGAAGAGAGTCGAGGGTAGAGAGGAGTAACTAGGAGTTACCCCCACCGCCGGATCTCTAATCTCACTGTTCAATAAACCTCCAGGACGAAGTCTCCAGGGTCAGACCCCGGAGTCTCTGGCATCCACCACCATAATTCACCAAAAACAGTTCAGGACAGGCAAAAACATGGGAGAACCAAGTGAACAAGCAAATATGAGAGAGACAACCATAAGACCCAAAAGAGGATGCACAAATATTTAAAGAAGATCCAAAACCACAACAAGTTGGGTCGGTGGCCGAGGCCACCATGTTTGAGTATACTTGGCTTGACACCACGAAGATATATCTTGGGTTCATTACCAAAACTCGTCATTTAAGCTCACATATCACAAAATGATATAAAGAGGATGATTTTATTACTTTGGGCATAATGGGGGGAGTGATAGCCCAATCAATTAGGACCGCACTCCCCCTATGTCCATGCCTACATCTAGATAGGATAACATATGAAATCATGGGTATGGGTGCATGGTCTCAAGCCACATTGCTCGAATCAATGATATTTAGCTCATGCCTTAACTCTCGGAATCTCTTCTCATCAAGGGGCTTGGTGAATAAATCCGCAAGATTCTTCTCGGATGAGCTTGGCGATCCTCCTTGCTTCACGATGAGCATGAGCTTCCTCAATGGATTCTTGAGAAGCTACTTGGTCATCACCACTATTTTGATCCTCGTCTTGACCTTGAAATTGAGCTTGCTCCTCTCCTTGAGCTTGCTCGACATTTGCGCTTTGTCCATCCTCATGAGCTTGACACGGAGATGTTTTCCCAAAGTTCCTTCCTTTTGAGGGGAAGTACGTCTCTGTTGGAGGGGTGGGTGGTACTAAGACCACCAGTGCCACTAAGGCCTCACCCTATTCCCCGCGCACCCGCCTTGCGGCAAGCACACGATCCACTATGCGGTGACCTTGAAGGTGGCAACCGAAACCTTGTACAAAACCTTGGGGCACTTCTCCACAACTAAATTGGACGCTCCTAAGATGACCTCAAAGCTCTTACACACGAGGATGAGATATGGAGGGAAACTTCTTCAAGTTAGGGTTTCCTCAAACCCTAGAGCAATAACAACTTACACAAATGGTTGGAAACACAAATCCCTTTGGTGGAAAGCTAGGCCTAGGTCTCCTCCCCCGATTCCCCAAGGGGCAGCAAGTTTGAGTGGCTAGGGAGGGAGAACTAGGAGGTTGGATCTCAGCATTAATGGAGGAGAGAGAGTAGAAGCCACAACCTTCACTTGGAGAAGAAGGGGGTATATATAACCCCCCAGAAAAAGAGTCGTTGCTTCTTCACTAACCCCGGGGTCTCCGGTCTCTAGGGCCGGAGTGTCCGGGCAGGGCTGGAGTCTCCGAGGTATGTGGAGGACTCTAGGCCAGAATCCAGGGTGGGGGTATATGGAAGGATTTTCGATGCACCCCGGATTCAAGGCCGAAGACTAGGCCAGAGTTTCCAGGCTCCTGCCCCGGAGTATCCGGTGTGGCGCACGACTCTAGACCCAACTCTAGGGGTGGACACACAGAGTAGTCTAGGGAGGCGGAGACTTGCCTGGAGACCAGGCCGGAGTCTCCGGTCCAAGACCTCGGAGTCTCTGGGCTTGGACCCCGGAGTCTCCGGACTCAGGGGAGGCAATAGAGCAAATCTTCCATCTAATCACCTTTTCTTGATTAAAATTTGAACCATTCTCCTTTGAAAAATAGAACACTGTCTTGTGTCTTTACATAGATGAACCTACAATACTTAGCACATGGTAAAAACTAACTTGTGTTGACCACAAACACCAAAACATGATAAAGGCAGGAAATGCCCTTTAACACGCCACTAATCATACTAGCGAGAGGTGTACCCCTCTTAGCATTCATTAGGGAGTAGGGCAAGCCATAAATCCTCACCCATAAGAGCAGCCAATCAAAGACAACATCAGCAGGTTTCACCAACGGGTCAAAAAATTTAATCAAGATTGCATTTTTTTCCAATTACCCATGGTGAACCATTTATCACACGTATCATGTCTGCCTTAGATCCAAATTCTACAAGGAACATATTTGGTCCCATAGGTCGCACCATCATACCTTTAGGGTTAACCCATGCAAGGTGGATCATCGCCTTGATCGTCTCGATACGTAGAGTATTGGGTGCAAGAACCTTCCCCACGATCGCCCACTCCATGCAACCCACCGCTTCATCCACATCACCATCCAAAATGAAAGTCTTGGTTTCCTTAGCCGTAAGACGGAGGCACTCATCATCGCTACAAGACGGAGGCTGGCACTATACTCTAGGATCTTCGCCCCACTCATCAGTTTCTCTTTCCCCATATCCGTCGTCGCTGCACCATATGATGCCAAGGTGGACTCCGATCTGGTGACCATTATGTCCCCTACTCTGTACCCTTGTCACTAGCTAACATGGGCATATCCTACAGGTACTCGAGATCAGCATATACGGTCCAAACCATAATAAGCCCACGATGTTGCTAAAGGCCCAGTCGAGATTTGGGTGACCTGGGAGACTTCGACTCCTTACAGAACAAGACAAATACAAGATAGAAGTTTGAAGGGAAACCCTAATATATAACCAACTCGGCCTGCTACACCGAGACCTAGCCTATCTATATAAAGGCTAGGAGGGGGCGGCGAGGAGGATATCCGCAACCCTAGTTTCCACACCATCGCCAGATTGCATCTATGCACCCCTGTAACTTTTGACTCCTCGATAATTCCAAGAGCAGACAAGCAGGAGTAGGGACCTCTGCAAGGCCTAAACCTAGGTAAACCTCGTGTCACCTGTGTGCTTGTTTGCTAGCTGATTGATGCCTCCAGTGCTCCCCACTTCCTCGAACCTAAGTCCATCTACGATGGACATTGATGAGTTAACCCCTCGTCAATTCGCGCCGTCTGTGGGAAACGGGAGTGCTAATATTGTGGCTTCATTGGCCCCATCAACCGTGATCTATGACTCTGCAACAGCGGAGACTCGCCTCCTCTTCGGTGCCTTCAACTTCACCGTTCACACGCCGGTCACTCGCCCGGATTTCAAGTCCGTGGGCGATGGAATCGGCCTGACAATCGGGAGCCTACACTTCCAAGTTGGTCGGTTGGGCACACTTTGCCTCCCTGATCAGTCGAAGCTTCCTGTGTTTGCTCCTGCATCATGGTTTCCACCGCCAATCGGCACCCTGAGCGAGCTCAATGCCCCAACATTAGTCGGGAATATGGAAAGCGACAGTAGTTGCAAGTCTGATCTGGGCAATCTGGCGACAGAAGACGGAGCCTATGGCTCCGGATCTGAAAGCCGCGGGAGCAACAGCTTCCCAGCCATTACATGTGCACCGTCATCAACATGGGCGGCACAGCGGCAATCAGGACAACACCGGTACTGGCGGTGGTATCCTAGTCGCAGATGGTGGCCCTCCAATGGAGCCCCTACCAGCAACGGGCTAGAAGGCCGCCCCTGGCGGCGGACCCATCCTAGAGGATCAGCCGAACCTCTCAGCGAATGAGAATACCCGAGAGCGCGTGCTGATCAAGCTCAACGACGCTGAGTGGGCCCGCTGCAGGGAGGCCCTACGGGGCAATCCCCTACCACCCAACTCATCACAAGACATGTTGATGGGTTATCACTGGCTGCTCAAGGAGGAATTCAAGCGCGAGTAGCAAGTCATCGCCCAGCTCGACGAGCGCAAGAGGGCAGCGGACGATTCGAGCCTTCGTCGAGCTCAACTCTCTTCTATCGGAGGATCCTCCTCCAGAGGCAACGACCAAGCAGCAGCCAGAACACGCTCTCGACTAGCTCACCTCACCGATAGGGAGCGAGAAGAGGCCACTCGAGCCCTCGACTTCTCATTCATGATGGTGGATACGCAGGGCAACGTACTTTCAAAAACACCGCAGGCAGCGGTGACTGCAGCCACTATGTACCTGCTCAACAACCAGCCGCCAGCTAGGGACCCACGATCCGCCATGCACTGATCTATGATCACTGGCCTGGGACTAGTCGAAGCTGCGCTCACCAAGGATCTAGCGCCTAAGCCAAGGAAAAGCAAGGCTCTAGCCAAACGCTACTCTTCCTCCTCCTCCAGGGACGATGACCACGACTTGTCGCGGCGACGCTGCTCACGACGACATGACTACGACTATGATGTGTGCGATGACATAACGCAGCGCAAAGTCGACAAGATGCACGTGAGGCACGCCTGTTCCACTGACTCAGAAGATGACGAGATAGAGCTCTACGGTGCCAGCTGCTTCAGGAGAGCCATACGGCAAAAGCAAATGCCAAAAGCGTTCAAACTCCCATCAGAGAACCCAAAATTCGACAGCCTCCAAGACCCGAAGATCTGGCTAGAGGATCATATCTCCTCCATCAGACTGCACGACGGAACCATGAGCACGGCCATGCAATGCCTCCATCTACATCTGTAAGGCACCGCCTGTGCGTGGCTCAACAACCTCCCGCACGGATTGATCCGCGGCTGGGATGAGATGGTCTATAGCTTCATGCGAAACTTCAAGGGCACTTACAAGAGGCTCGCATCAATCAAATAATTAAGAGGTTGCTACCAAAAGAGGGTCAACTAAAACTCCATTTAAAAATTAAAACTCTTGTGAGACTTTGATTTTGATTAACCTCCATTCGAAGTCTTTGATTTTGATCAAATGACGCTTGTGAGACTTTCCTCGAGATAATTAAAACTCCATTCATAGGCCAGAGAGGATCGGATGACTAACTTATTGGATGTTGTGCATGTTGATGTATATAGTCCATTATATGTAGCCATATGCGATGGATCTTTTTGCTTCATATGCTTTCTCCAGAAATTTGAGTGAATATATCTATATATTTACTTAATAAGGAAGAAGTATGAAACATTTGAAAATTGTTCAAAGACTTTCAAGATGAAGTGGAAAATCATTGTAACAAGAAAATAAAGATTTTATGATTCGATCATAAAGGAAGATATTTGAGTTACAGGTTTAGCAAAACACCTAAGATTTTGGGAATTGTTCCATGGATTTGCATTTCCCGATAAACCACATGAGTATGGTATATTCGAGAGATCAAATCAAACCTTGTTTGACATGGTAAGATCAAATGTGTCATTTATAAAACTGCCATTAAATTTTAAGGATTAAAGCTTTAGAGACTACTACTTTTACACTGAAAAGATCACCTTGGTGATCCGTTGAAATGACACCATATGAGTTATGGTTTAGGATAAAACACGAATTGTCTTTTCTTAAATTTTGGTATGCTACGCATAAGTAAAATGTTTACAACCAAAGTCTTATATGCACGTCTTTGTAGGTTATCCCAAAGAATTTGTTGGGAATTCCTCCATAACACCGAGGACAAAAGAGTTTGTTGCTTGGAATGTTAAGTTTCTTTAAAGGAATTTTTCGTGAAAAGTTAAGTGGGAGGATGATACGTTGCTAACGTATCCATAATTTTTGATGTTCTATGCTTGGTTTTATCTACTTTCTTATGTTTTGTCCATACTTTGGAGTAATTTTCATACGATTTCTTGGACTAACCTATTAATAAGAGCCACAGTGCTAGCTGCCTGTTTTCTGCTGTTTTTGGTTCCAGGAAAGTCAGAAAATGAATATTCTCAGAATTGGACGGGACAAAAACCAAAGTCAGTTTTTCACCGAGGGACACACGGAGCCAGAATACGAGGCGGAGAGGGGCCAGAGGGCCACCACACCACCTGGTTGCACGTCCTAGCCTAGCCCGCACCAGGGGGTGGTGTGGCCGCCTCCGGCACCCCCTCGTCCTCCCCTTCCGACTATAAGATGACTTCGATACAGAACCCCAAGTACCCAATCAAAATTCCACGAAAGAGTCTGTAGCCACCGTCATCTCCATCCCTAGATCGGGAGGGATCTGAAGCTCTTCCCGGCACCCTGCCGGAGAGGGGATTTCACCCTAGAGGCCTTCCTCATCATCATGCAAGCCTCCGGTGTGATGCGTGAGTAGTTCATCTCTGGACTACGGGTTCATGTAGTAGCTAGATGGCTGGTTCTCCTCCTTTGTGCTATCATGTTTAGATCTTGTGAGCTCCGTTCATGATCAAGATCATCTATTTGTATTTCTGCATGTTGTGTTTACGGGGATCCGTTGGATATTGAGATGCTATTTTAGATTGATTATTGATTCTATCATGTCTTTGTTATTTGTGATCTTGCATACTTTCTGTTGTTAGTAGCTATCTTGGCCAAGTAGATGCTAGCAACTCCAAGAGTTAGTATTTATGCTCGATAGTGGGTTCATGCCTCTAGTAATCTGGGGAAGTGACAGAAATCTCTAAGGTACTAGATGTGTTGTTGCTACTAGGGAGAAAACAACAATCCTTTGTTCATAGAACAATCATATTGTTTACTTTACACGCAATTCGTAATGCAATAATCCGTTGCTCGCAACTTAATACTGGAGGGGGTTCGGATGATAACCTGAAGGTAGATTATTAGTCATAGATGTAGTTGGATGGCGGTCTATGTATAATGTTGTAATGCCCAATCAAGTCTCAAAGGAGTCAAGATGAGTAGTATATGCTTGTATGCTTTCTCGATGTTTGTCAATTGCCCTGCTGTAATATGTTCACCCAGTATGTTATCTATCTTAAGGAGAGCCACCTCTAGTGAACTATGGACCCCGGTCCTTTCTTTTACTATCAATCTACAATCAACTGTTTACTGCTTTGTGTTTACTTTTCTACAAACTATTACTTTCTTCCACTCGATACGTTTAATCCTTTGTTTTCAGCAAAACCGGTGAGATTGACAACCTCATCGCAAGTTGGGGACAGAGTTCTATTGTTGTGTTGTGTAGGTCTCCACGTTGCTGCTGGCACCGGTAGTGCGCCCTGCCAAAGTTCAGCTAGCCACACCTTTGGGGTGTTTCCTTACTCCTACTGGATTGATAACCTTGGTTTCATAACTGAGGGAAAACTTACTGATGTGCTCATCATACCTTCCTCTTGGGGTTCCCCAACGAGCTCGTTAATACACGAGTCAGCAAGTACTTTTTCTGGCGCCGTTGCCGGGGAGTCAAGGACATCTTCACAAGGGGAGTTCCTCATAACCAATCTCTTTACTTTGTTATTTTTGTTTTGCTTAGTTTATTTTTGTTTTGTTTGCTTGTTTCTTTATAAAAAACACACACAAAATAGTTTTACAAGTTTGCTTTCTTTATTAAAAACACAAAAAATGACTACTCTGGAAAATACTAAGTTGTGTGACTTCACTAGCACCAACAACATTGATTTCATGAGCACACCTATTGCTCCACATGTTCCTGAAGCTAATTTCTTTGAAATAAAACCTGCTTTACTCAATCTTGTTATGAGAGAACAATTTTCTGGTATTGGTAATGAAGATGTTGCAGCTCATCTAAATAACTTTTTTGAACTTTGTGAGATGCAAAAGCATAGGGATATAGATGGAGATATACTATCCTAACTAGGAATAGTATTGATTCTTGGACTAAATTTTTTCCTTTCTCTTTAAGAGGAAAAGCTAAAGAATGGTTGAACTCCCTAACTAGGAATAGTATTGATTCTTGGACTAAATGCAAAGATGCTTTCATTGGAAAATACTATCCTCCTACTAAGATTATATCTATGAGAAGTGAAATAATAAAGTTTAAACAATTTGATAATGAACATGTTGCTCAAGCTTGGGAAATAATGAAATCTTTGGTAAAGAATTGTCCCACTCATGGACTGACTGCTTGGATGATTATCCAAACTTTTTATGCAGGATTGAACTATTCTTCAAGAAACCTATTGGATTCTGCCGCTGGAGGTACCTTTATAACCATTACTTTGGGTGCTGCAACAAAGCTTCTGGATAATATGATGGTTAACTATTCTGAATGGCATACTGAGAGAGCTCCACAAGGTAAGAAGGTAAATTCTGTTGAGGAAACCTCATCCTTGAGTGAAAAAATTGATGGTATTATGTCTATGCTTGTTAATGGGAAAGCCCATATTGATCCAAATAATGTTCCCTTAGCCTCTTTGGTTGCTCAAGAAGAGCAAGTTGATGTGAACTTCATAAGAAATAATAATTTTGGCAACAATGCTTATGGTAATAATAATTATAGGCCTTACCCTCCTAGTAACACTTATGGTTATAATGGCAAACCTGGAATACCTAATGAAGGAAGAATTTTAGAAGTTGAAAGAGCCACTAAAAACTTCATGCAAATGCAATATGAACAAAATAATTATTTACTAAAACTATGGAGGAACAATCTACCATTTTGAAGAATATTAGTCATCAACTTGAGAGTTTGAATAGGGAAATTCCTAGTTTGCAATTAAAACTTTCTAATGCTGAAAGAAATATATCATCTTTGTCTGAAGCACAATCCTCTTTGATTAATAAAATGGCTACTAAACCTGGAACTATTGATAATCCTTTTGCTGCTACTAATGCCATACAAGTTAGAATTGATGAAAATGTTAGACTATTAGCTGAATTGCATGCTAAGTGGGGTAGAGAAGATGAAATTGCTAGAAACATTAGCGTTTCTACTATCACTACCACTAGTATTGAGGCTAGTAATCGCTCTACTACTTTAGATGCTAATTATGATTTAGATCTTGATGGTTGCAATATTTCTGAAGTTATTAAGTTTTCACAAAAGCTTGATAAAACTCCTAATGCTAGTGCTATGAATATGGCCTTTACAAAACACATTACTGATGCTCTCATAAAGATTAAAGAGGAAAAGATGAAACATAAGGCTGCTATTCCTATCAAACAAGAAGATGGTTGGGAACCCATCATTAATATGAAAGTGAATGATTTTGATTTTAAAGCTTTATGTGATCTTGATAGTAGTGTTTCTATTATGCCTAGAAGGATTTATGATATGCTTGATTTGCCACCACTTGAAGATTGTTATTTCAATGTCCCACTTGATGATAATGCTAAAAAGAAACTCATGGGGAGTCTTAATGATGTTCTTATTATGGTTAAAATGCTTATGTCCCCGTTGATTTCTATGTTTTGGATGTTGAATGCAATGCTTATTGTCCTATTACTTTGGGAAGATCTTTTCTTAAAACTGTTGGTGCCATTATTGATATGAAAGAAGGCACCATTAAATATCAACTCCCACTCAAGAAAGGTATAGAACACTTCCCTAAGAAGAGAGAGAAGATTTATTTTGCCTCTCCTATGAAAACAAAATTTGCTCTTAATGCTTCTTCATCGGAGAATACTTGATTCTTTTTATTGCTTCTTATGCCTAACTTAAAGGCGTTAAAGAAAAGTACTTATTGGGAGATAACCCAAAAGTTTTAAATGAGTCTTGGAAGTTATTACCTCTGTAATAACCGCTCCTTATCCTTTTTATTTGCTTTTTGTGCCAAGAGTAACCTCTAATGAGAGAGAAGTAATGATTGGGAAAGTTGTTGTCCCGAAACAGATTTCTGTGCTTCACCGTCAAAATTTGTGTAAAATCTCTGTACGTCCTTCTGAGGTGTGAATTTTTGTGCTTCTGCCCCAGGTTGTTATCTAACTTTAGTTAGTTCAACACTTGTTGATTTGCGCAACAGAAGGTCTTCGAAAAAATTCGTCTTTACCTGCTGGTCTGTTTTGACAGATTTCTGCCATTATTTGCATTTGCTTCTTGTTGGTTCCTTTTTGAGTTCTTTTGGGGAATTGAGCTTTTTGAGGGAAGTGCTACAGTAGCTTGTGTTTTAATGGAAGTTTTATTGGTGTTAGAACTGAACCTAAAGACTTATTATCTTGAGTGCACTAATGTTTCTAATAAAGATTGTGTGAAGTTTTGTATGAAGGAAAAATTTCAGGTGTATGGAAGGAACGAGTAATGAGATGAAGGATGGACTAAAGCTCAAGGTTGGGGATTCCATGCGTGTGACCCCAAGAAATATCCAAGAAGTACAAGCGTCAAAGTTTGGGTATGACCAAGGCATCACCTTCTTCATCAATAAAAATCCCAGGTTTCTTCCAAATGCTTCAAATTTATTGTTTCATGCACAGTTGTGTTGTTCTTGGAGCGTCTTCTTTTTCGTTTTTGTTTTGGTTTTTCTTTTGCTTTGTTTTCTTAGTTTCCTGAATAAATTGGTTGGACCCCCTCTTTCATACATTGGTTTTCAAATAGTTTGGTTTGGATTGGAAAAGAGTAGGAAAGTTCATGCTTAAGTGGTGAAGAGAGCTTGTTTTTGACTGTGGCCTATGCTTTGTCATCCCATGCTTGATATTGTTTTGGCTTTATGCTTAGTACTATTTGCTGTAGCATGACTTGTTATAAACAATTGAGATTACTTAATGTGCCTTGGAAGGATCATGTGTTGTTTTAGCATATTAAAGCATAGTATTGTGGTATTCTCATTTGATGTTTTATTTGGGTTGACTTGGCACATTCTCACACCATGTTATGACTATCCCAAGTCACCATAGCCTTTATGATCCTTTAGTTTTCAACTTGTAGTATCACTTTATGCTTTGATCAATGATATTTTGTCGCTCTGCATGATTATGGCCATTATTGCTCTCTTAGTTTGTCGCTCCCAGTCTTTTGCTAGCCTCCATAACCAAGTATGAGTTCCACTCATGCATCCAACTCCTTAAACCAAGTTATTCCAAAGAGTCCACCATACCTACCTACTAGCTTATGCTATTCCAAGTATATTCATGTTTTTGTCTACCTTCCGAATTAAACTTGTTATGAGAAAATTAGTGATTAAAGCTCTCACAAACTTGATGGCACACTTTACTTTTCTTGCCCTTAATAAACTTGAACCATTGTGTCGTCTATGTTGTATATGCTTGCACTTATTTGTTGGGGATTAGCAGAACCATGTTGTCATGGGGAACGCTTTCAAGATTGCACTTGTACTTTGTACCTAGTTGATATCATGCTCTTTTGTCTATGGATGTCGTCGGTGTGAAATGAAAGGGGAGCTAGTAAGTCCATGGAGTTATCTATATGTGTTAGAGAAACGCCTGGGCCGCTGGTCTAATCCATGCTGACATGGTGGAAACTTGCAGCGTAACCATAATGAGCTGTCTATGAGGCATTCTTCTTATAAAAAAGAGTCAGATATTGAGAAAAAAGAAGAAAAAAAGAGATATATGAAAAGAGGAAAGAGAGAAAAAAGCACCATATTCCCATGGTAAATAAGAAGATTGTTGAAATGCTCGTTCTCTGCTTGCCTTGTCATTTTGATATGGGGATTCTTCCGTATCATCAGGCAAGGGGTACCCCGTTGGCGGTTCTCTATGATACACATATACTTACGATGACAAGAACTTACCGGTGACTAAACTTTATGAAACTTGAATCTCTGCTTCCTTCTATGAAGGCCTTTTTTCCACTTTTATATTGAGTCTCCACCTTCTACCTTTATGCACATACTTTGAGAGCATAGTGGCCATTCTTAGTTCTATGTGCATTGTCCCAAGACTTGTTGATTGATGCATAACTTTGATATTGCTTGTTTTAAACTATTTGTATCTAGTCCCTCTTATGAACTTTGAAGGTGTCCTATGCATTTATATTTGCTACACTATGAGGGACAAGCTGAATGCTACCATGCTATGTTTTCTTTATGTGAAACAAACAAACGTCTTGCAAAGTATTGTTATTCATGAATCTTTTGTTTGTGCCTTTTCATGTTGCAACATAGTTGCTTTGTCTTATTGCTAGAACTTTGTAGTTCATGTTATGATTGAAGTACTATGATCCCAGCTTTGAATGTTTTGCAAATACTTTGATCAAGTTTATGATGGTGCATGTCACCTCAAAAATTATTCTTTCTTTTTATCAATTACCTACTCGAGGACGAGCAGGAGTTAAGATTGGGGATGTTGATACGTTGCTAACGTATCCATAATTTTTGATGTTCCATGCTTGATTTTATCTACTTTCTTATGTTTTGTCCACACTCTGGAGTACTTTTCATATGATTTCTTGGACTAACCTATTAACAAGAGCCACAGTGCCAGCTGCCTGTTTTCTGCTATTTTTGGTTCTAGGAAAGTCAAAAAATGAATATTCTCAGAATTGGACGGGACAAAAGCCAAAGTCAGTTTTTCACCGAGGGACACACGGAGCTAGAATACGAGACGGAGAGGGGCCAGAGGGCCACCACACCACCTGGCCGCGTGGCCCAGCCAGGCCCGCGCCAGGGGGTGGTGTGGCCGCCTCTGGCACCCCCTCGGCCTCCCCTTCCGACTATAAGATGCCTCCGATACAGAAACCCTAAGTACCCGATCAAAATTCCACGAAAGAGTTTGTAGCCGCCGTCATCTCCATCCCTAGATCGGGAGGGATCTGAAGCTCTTCCGGGCACCGTGCCGGAGAGGGGATTTCACCCTAGAGGCCTTCTTCATCATCATGCAAGCCTCCGGTGTGATGCGTGAGTAATTCATCTCTGGACTACGGGTCCATGTAGTAGCTAGATGGCTGGTTCTCCTCCTTTGTGCTATCATGTTTAGATCTTGTGAGCTCCGTTCATGATCAAGATCATCTATTTGTAATTCTACATGTTGTGTTTGTGGGGATCCGATGGATATTGAGATGCTATTTCAGATTGATTATTGATTCTATCATGTCTTTCTTATTTGTGATCTTGCATGCTTTCCGTTGTTAGTAGCTATCTTGGCCAAGCAGATGCTAGGAACTCCAAGAGTTAGTATTTATGCTCGATAGTGGGTTCATGCCTCTAGTAATCTGGGAAGTGACAGAAATCTCTAAGGTACTAGATGTGTTGTCACTACTAGGGAGAAAACAACAATCCTTTGTTCATTGAACAATCGTATTGTTTACTTTACACGCAATTCGTAATGCAATTATCCGTTGCTTGCAACTTAATACTAGAGGGGGTTCGGATGATAACCTGAAGGTGGATTATTAGTCATAGATGTAGTTGGATGGCGGTCTATGTATAATGTTGTAATGCCAAATCAAGTCTCAAAGGAGTCAAGATGAGTAGTATATGCTTGTATGCTTTCTCGATGTTTGTCAACTGCCCCGCTGTAATTTGTTCACCCAGCATGTTATCTATCTTAAGGAGAGACACCTCTAGTGTACTATGGACCCCGGTCCTTTCTTTTACTATCAATCTACAATCAACTGTTTACTGGTTTGTGTTTACTTTTATGCAAACTATTACTTTCTTCCACTCGATACGTTTAATCCTTTGTTTTCAGCAAAACCGGTGAGATTGACAACCTCATCGCAAGTTGGGGACAGAGTTCTGTGGTTGTGTTGTGCAGGTTTCCACGTTGCTGCTAGAACCGGTAGTGCGCCCTGCCAAAGTTCAGCTAGCCACACCTTTGGGGTGTTTCCTTGCTCCTACTGGATTGATAACCTTGGTTTCATAACTGAGGGAAAACTTACTGTTGTGCTCATCATAACTTCCTCTTGGGGTTCCCCAACAAGCTCGTTAGTACACGAGTCAGCAGAGGACAATAGAACTTTGATAAGGTTATTGAACCTTAGCTATATGTGCTAAGTAGTGCAGCGCCGGAAGGTGTCCCGGTGGCGGCCACAATGCCCATGGCTCCCGTGATTACAAAGGTTGTGATCTTGGAGATTAGAGTTCCTATTTGAACCGTATGCATCGGTTAACAATCAAATAGTGAGATTTGATAAACAAGTCGTTATTGTTTTACAATAATGAACCGTCTGCATGCAAAGAAGCGATGATGGTCCCTAACTCCATAGAATGACTAGAAGTCATAAAATCTGTGATAGTTTCCATACACGAGAAATCAAGCTTTTGAACTTGGAAGACCCTCCGAAAAGGCATGAAGCCTACCGGTCGTGTTTGGATCTATAAATAAATAGACATGAATGTTTCACATCTATGAAATAATCGACATGTCAAAAAGGAATTTACCACAATGTTCAAGGAGTTTACAATGACAGGATTTGATCTTTCATAGCGATATTTAGTCTTGACAGATTAATCTAGCAAGCACTACATATAATTTGGTGTATGGTAGTTGAACAAAGAAAACAATGTTCTTCTAATAGAATGGTTACCTAGGACATGTACAAGACACGGTCCGAAGGGTTTTGTTAATTCAAAGGGTGTTAAAAGGGCATGCAAACTTCAATAGTTGAAGTAAGCATAGCGGAGTTGGAATCTTCAACATGATGAAAATGTTAAAGGAGTTTAATTTCATCGGAGACAATGAATATGCTTGCATTTGCAAGAAATTAAGTGGGAGCGCTGAGACAAATTTCCAATACATCATGTAGAGTACATATTGTTGATTGGAAATGATGTATCTTTTATTGACACAGGTTAAGAATTTCATTTTAATGAAAGACTTGGGCAAAACAGGAATATTCGGCATCAATGTCCATATGGATAGATTGAGATGCTAATATGGTTGCGCCAGACGTACATATATGAGAAATTGAAAGGGTTCAATATGGAAACAACAAGAAAGGTTCTTACTGCATGGAAAAGATTGAATCAAGATTCAAGTGTATCGACACTTGGTGAGTGAAATCACATAAATATTTTGATCAATAATACCATGATATGTACATATCCAGATATGTCATATGCTCTAAATGTTGTGAGCATATACCAGAATGATTCATAAGATGATCATTGTACGATAGTAAAGATATTCTTATGAGCTTTGGAAGAACTAAGAATATATCATGTATAAGTGACAAATAGTTGAAAGTAGTTCATTGTAAAGTGTTACATTGATACCAATATGTCACAAGATACAAATTAAATTTATCTCAATTTAAACTATGGGTAGCACAATATTATGGAAATGAAATTCCCTGATCGATTTGGATGAGTTCCAAAGTTAAGACATTGTGACGGATACTACAACAAAAGGCTAAGTATATGACTGCCATATTAGTAGCAAAGGAGGGCATTTGTGTCAAGTAGTTTGTTATCAAACTAGGTGCGGTTCACAGTGGGATAATACTATGAAGATATATTGTATGACAATACTATCGACATGTTTTAACCCAAAGGAACTAAATGTCTCACCAAAGGACTAAGTTTATACAATGCCATCTCATTAGAGAATGAGTGATGCGTACAGACGCAAATACATGCAAATGCACACGGACCTGAAAATATCAGATCCGGAGATTATGTTAACCACTAGCAAACACGTATATTCAACACCTATGTGTTGTATATATAAGTTTACAAACTAGATTATTGACTCTAGTGCAAGTGGGAGACTGAAGGGAATATGCCCGAGAGGCAATAATAAAGTGGTTATTATCTTATTCCATGTTTATGATAAATGTTTATTTTGCATGCTATAATTGTATTAATTGGAAGCGTTAATACATGTGTGTTTAATATACAAAATACAAAATTCCTAGTAATGCCTCTCATATAAACTAGCTCGTTGATTAACAAGATGATCAAGGTTTCTTGATCATGGACATTGGATGTTGTTAATAACGAGGTCACAACATTGGTGGAATGATGTGATGAACATTCATCCGAAGTATAGCATTACGATCAAAGTCATTGTGTTTATATTGCTATATAATCATATGAAGCAATCCTAGTCCTTAGACCATCAAATCATGTTAATAACTAACACCGGAAGAGTATCTTGATAACATCAAACGTCACACCGTAACAGGGTGACTATAAAGGTGGGTTCAGTGCTACGAAGGTGTTATGTAGAGGCTCATGGATCAAGAGTAGGATTTGTCCATCCCGATGATGGATAGATATACTCGGGGCCCTCTCAGTGATATCACATTGAAATAGCTTGCAAGCAAGTGATGTGATCACTAGAATGTTATATCACGGGAATGAGAAAAGAGTGCATGTTGGTAACGAGATCAAACTAGGTATTGAGATACCGATGATCGAATCTCGGACATGTAATATATCGCGAGACAAAGGGATTTAGTTACGACATTAAAGGTTCACACGATCACAAGAGTCATCGTTGAATGTGTGTGAGTCAGTACGGATCTCTAGGTCTCGCTGCTGGTTACTGATCGGAGAGGGGTCTCGATCATGTCTGCATTATTCGCGAACCGTAGGGTGACACACTTAAGGGATACCTACACCATTTGGAGCAAATATGTTTCAGATAAAGATTTAAGAAAGCACTAGAATCATTTAGAGGGAAATCGGAATTGTTTCGGGCGAAATTGCAAAAACTGGTTCTGCATGTGATATTGAAATGTTGTAGGGGGTTTTATGTGAATGTATGTTAATTAAAGTAATTGACAAAATTCTGATTAAAATAATTAAAAATGGTTTTAGTTAATGAGAGCTTGCATTAAATTTGCTGGAAATTTAATGCATGTGAGTGGACATGAGTGGAGGTGTGTGTTTATGTGAGTGAGAGCTCCACCCACATGAATGAGGGAGAGGTGGGGGCACCCACCATGGCCGGCGCCATGCCCCCTGATACATTGCAAATGTATCTATAATTTTTGATGTTCCATGCTTGGTTTTATCTACTTTCTTATGTTTTGTTCCAACTTTAGAGTACTTTTCATACACTTTCTTGGACTAACCTATTAACAAGATGCCACAGTGCCAGCTGCCTGTTTTATGCTGTTTTTGGTTCTAGGAAGTCAGAAAATGAATATTCTCGGAATTGGACGGGACAAAAGCCAAAGTTGATATTTTACCGGAAGACTCACGGAGCCAGAAGACGAGATGGAGAGGGGCCATAGGGTGGACACACCACCCCTAGGCGTGGGACCCCCTGGCCGCGCCAGGGCATGGTGTAGGCCCCCTCGCTAGCCACCGACCTTGCCTCCTTCGCCTATAAAGTCCTCCCAATGCAAAAAAAACCCTAAATCATCAATCAGAAATCCACGGAACGTTCCGCAGCGCTGCCGCCACCGAAAGGGAGATTCGGGGGACAGAAAGTCTCTGTTCCGGCACCCTGCCAGGACAGGGAAGTGCCCCCGGAGCCATCTCCATCGATCTCCACCACCATCTCCATCGCCGTTTGCTGATTCCCATGATGATGAGGGAGTAGTTATTCCTCGAGGCTAAGGGTTCTACCGGTAGCTATGTGTTCATCTCTCTCTCTCTCTATGTGTGATCATGAGCTTTGTAATCAAGAAGATCTACCTTGCTACTCAAGTTCTTTAATAGATCTCTGCTCTCCCCATGTGTGTGAAGTTGACAGTGTGCACACCATGGTGGCACTTAGGCTAGAGATTACAAATACTTGTTATGAGTTATATTTGGAGTTGGATGTCTTTATGAAGTTGTGGTGTTTGTTGGAACCATCTAGTGCTCAAGGTGATAGTGTGGGGTTATCTAGATGCAGAAAGCGAACTTTGAGGTGTGTTGTTATAGCCCTACCATGGATTAGAGTGTCCAACCGGAGAGTAGTTTAGAGTAGTATCATAAAGAGAAGATATTTATATGAGAGTGTTCACTAGTGAAAGTATGATCCCTAAGCCTTGTTTCTAAGCACTAAAACACTGTTTGCAGTTAGATCTGTTACATGTTTGATTGCTTCCATCTTTATTTCAGTTTGCCTTTAGTCTCTTCAACGCCATCAAGCTATTTGCTGGCACAGTTGTCTTATATCCATACCACTTGTATTTCACTATCTCTTCGCCGAACTAGTGCACCTATACACATGACAAGTGTATTGGGTGTGTTGGGGACACAAGACACTTCTTGTATCTTGATTGCAGGATTGCTTGAGAGGGAATACCTTTGACCACTTCCTCCCTGAGTTCGATAAACCTTGGGTAATCCACTTAAGGGAAAACTTGCTGCTATTCTACAAACCTCTGCACTTGGAGGCACAACAACTGTCTACAAGAATAGAAGTGCGTAGACATCAAGCTATTTTCTGGCACCGTTGTCGAGGAGGTAAGGTAAAAGGTACTCACATCCTCTAGCTACTAAGCTATCTTCTAGTACAGTTGCTGGTGTGTGAGTGCTCGAAGTTATTTCCTTTAGATTCTGCAATTTTGTCTTTTTGTTTCTTGTTTTCACTAGTTAGGCTTAATGGAAAACAACAACAAAATTAGAGAGCTTTATAGTATTTATCTTGAATTAGGACATGAAGTGTTTGAAGAGAAAATTAAAAAACCTATGGAACTTTATTTGCATGCTAATAGCAATGTTGTTAGTATGAATTCTTTGGACACCATTATTGCTAATGCTATGGAAAAGTCTAAGCTTGGGGAAGCTAGTTTTTATGAAAATGATCTTTTTAGTTCCCCAGCTTTAGAAGATAGCTATTCTATTGCTTATGATGATACCAAACCTCCAATATATGATAATTACAATGATGAATATGATATTTTCAGTCGACCTACTATTGAGGAGAAAGCTAATTATGATTACAATATACCTCCTATATTTGATGATTATGGTGATGAGAATAATAATGATAGCTATTTTGTTGATTTTGCTCCCACTACAATTAATAAGAATGACTATGCTTATGTGGAGAGTAATAATGATTATATGCATGTGGCTCATGATAATAATGTTTTATGTGATAGTTATATTGTTAATTTTATTCATGATGCTACTGAAAGTTATTATGAGAGGGGGAAACATGGTTCTATGTGTCTCAACAATATTAAGTTTCCCCTCTTTATGTTGAAAGTCTTGAAGTTGCACTTGTTTTGCTTTACTATGCTTATTGCTTTATGCTTTCATGACTTGTTTCTTTACAAGATTCCTATTCATAGGAAGTGGGTTAGACTTAAATGTGCTTTGAATTTGCTTCTTGATGCTCTATTTTACTTCAATTCATATTTCCTATGTGAGCATCTTCTCAAACTATCATGCCTAACTTAAAGGCGTTAAAGAAAAGTACTTATTGGGAGATAACCCAAAAATTTTGATGAGTCTTGGAAGTTATTACTTCTGTAATAACCGCTCCTTATCCTTTTTATTTGCTTTTTGTGCCAATAGTAACCTCTAATGAAAGAGAAGTAATGATTGGGAAAGTTGCTGTCCTGAAACAGATTTCTATGCTTCACCGTCAAAATTCGTGTAAAATCTCTATACGTCATTTTGAGGAGTGAATTTTTGTGCTTCTGCCCCAGGTTGTTATATAACTTTTGTTAGTTCAACACTTTTCGATTTGAGCAACAGAAGGTCTTCGAAAAGATTGGTTTTTACCTGCTGGTCTGTTTTGACAGATTTCTGCCATTATTTGCATTTGCTTCTTATTGATTCCTTTTTGGGGAATTGAGCTTTTTGAGGGAAGTGCTACAGTAGCTTGTGTTTTGATGGAATTTTTATTGGTGTTGAAACTGAACCAAAAGACTTATTATCTTGAGTGCACTAATGTTGCTAATAAAGATTGTGTGAAGTTTTATATGCAGGAAAAATTTCAGGTGTATGGAAGGAATGAGTAATGAGATGAAGAATGGACTAAAGATCAAGCTTGGGGATGCCACGCGTGTCACCTCAAGAAATATCCAAGAAGTACAAGCGTCAAAGCTTGGGGATGCCCAAGGGATCCCCTTCTTCATCAATAAAAATCCCAAGTTTCTTCCAAACACTTCATTTTTATTGTTTCATGCACAGTTGTATTGTTCTTGGAGCGTCTTCTTTTTCATTTTTGTTTTGTTTTTTCATTTGCTTGCTTTTCTTAGTTTGCTTTAATAAATTTGTTGGACCCCTTCTTTCATACATTGGTTTTCAAATAGTTTGGTTTGGATTGGAAAAGAGTAGGAAAGTTCATGCTTAAGTGGTAAAGAGAGCTTGTTTTTGACTATGGCCTATGCTTTGTCATGTCATGCTTGATATTGTTTTGGCTTTATGCTTAGTGATCTTTGCTGTAGCATGACATGTTATAAACAATTGAGATTGCTTAATGTGCCTTGGAAGAATCATGCGTTGTTTTAGCATATTAAAGCATAGTACTGTGGTATTCTCCTTTGATGCTTTATTTGGGTTGAATTGGCACATGCTCACACCATGGTATGACTATCCCAAGTCACCATAGCCTTTATGATCCTTTAGTTTTCGTCTTGTAATATCACTTTACGCTTTTATTAATGATTTTTTGTCGCTCTGCATGATTATGGCCATTATTGCTCTCTTAGTTGGTCGCTCCCAGTATTTTGCTAGCCTACGTAACCAAGTATGAGTTCCACTCATACATCCAACTCCTAAAACCAAGTTATTCCAAAGAGTCCACCATACCTATATATTAGCATTTTCTATTCCAAGTATATTCATGTTTTTATCTACCTTCCAAATTAAATTTGTTATGTGAAAATTAGTGATTAAATCTCTCACGAACTTGATGGTACACTTTACTTTTCTTGCATTTAATAAACTTGAACCATTGGGTCCTTCTTTGTTGCGTATATGCTTGCGCTTTATAAGTTGAAATTAGCAAAACCATGTATCATGGGGAACGCTTTCAACATTGCACGTCTACTTTGTACCCCATTGATATCATGTTCTTTTGCTTATGGATCCCGGCGGTGTGAAATAAAAGTGGAACTTGTAAGATCATGGAGTCTGTATGTGTGTTAGAGAAACGCCTGGGCCGCTAGCCTAAGCCATGCCTAATCATGGTGAAAACTTGCAACATCACCATAATGATCACTCTATGAAGCATCCTCAATAAAAACCTATGCAAATAGCAAATAAAAAGATCGCTAAGATGCTCATTGTATGCTTGCCTTGTCATTTTGATTATGGGATAGCTCCTGTATCATGTGCAAGGGGTACCCCATTGGCGGTTCTTTATGATACATATGTACTTACAATGACAAGAGCTTACTCATGACTAAAGTTGAGTAGCATGAGGTTCGGTCTTCGTAAGTAAGGGGCATGAGATTTCGGCTTATAATTTGTCAAGCATATCCTCTTAGTTGTGTCACTTTAACCTTAATCACTTAAAGATGCTTATGATAGGGGCAATGAGAGCTGAAAGCTAATAAGTACCATAATTTTTGGAAGCTCTTTATGAGACTTGAATCCCTACTTTGTTCTATGAAGGCCTTTCTTTTACTTTTATATTGAGTCTCCACCTTCTATCTTTATGCACCTACTTTGAGAGCATCGTGGCCATTCTTAGTTCTATGTGCATCGTCCCAAGACTAGTTGATTGATGCATAACTTGATATTGCTTGTTTTAAACTACTTGTATCTAGTCACTCTTATGAACTTTGAAGGTGTCATATGCATTTATGTTTTGCTACTCTATGAGGGACAAGCTGATTGCCACTATGCTATGTTTTCTTTATGTGAAACAAACAAACGTCTTGCAAAGCATTGTTATTCATGAATCTTTTGTTTATGCCTTTTCATGTTGCAACATAGTTGCTATGTTTTATTGCTAGAACTTTATCTTTCATGCGATGTTGAAGTACTATGATCCCAACTTTCAATGTTTTACAAATACTTTGATCAAGTTTATGATGGTCCATGTCACCTCAAAAATTATTCTTTCTTTTTATCACTTACCTACTCGAGGACGAGCAGGAGTTAAGCTTGGGGATGTTGATACATTGCAAATTTATCTATAATTTTTTATGTTCCATGCTTGGTTTTATCTACTTTCTTATGTTTTGTTCCAACTTTGGAGTACTTTTCATACACTTTCTTGGACTAACCTATTAACAAGATGCCACAGTGCCAGCTGCCTGTTTTCTGCTGTTTTTGGTTCCAGGAAGTCAGAAAATGAATATTCTCGGAATTGGACGGGACAAAAGCCAAAGTTGATATTTTACCGAAAGACTCACGGAGCCAGAAGACGAGACGGAGAGGGGCCATAGGGTGGCCAAACCACCCCTAGGTGCGGGTCCCCCTGGCCGCGCCAGGGCATGGTGTGGGCCCCCTCGCCGGCCACCGACCTTGCCTCCTTCGCCTATAAAGTCCTCCCAATGCAAAAACCCTAAATCAATCAATCCAAGAAAGAAAGTTCATATGGCGCTGCCACATCAAGGGGAGATTCGGGGACGAAAGTCTCTGTTCCAAGACTGCCAGATGGAAGTGCCCCCAGAGCCATCTCCATCGATCTCCACCACCATCTCCATCGTCGTTTGCTGATTCCCATGATGATGAGGGAGTAGTTATTCCTCGAGGCTAAGGGTTCTACCGATAGCTATGTGTTCATCTCTCTCTCTCTACGTGTGATCATATTGTGATCATGAGCTTTGTAATCAAGAATATCTACCTTGCTACTCAAGTTCTTTAATAGATCTCTGCTCTCCCCATGTGTGTGAAGTTGACAGTGTGCACACCATGGTGGCACTTAGGCTAGAGATTACAAATACTTGTTATGAGTTATATTTGGAGTTGGATGTCTTTATGAAGTTGTGGTGTTTGTTGGAACCATCTAGTGCTCAAGGTGATAGTGTGGGGTTATCTAGATGCGGAAAGCGAACTTTGAGGTGTGTTGTTATAGCCCTACCATGGATTAGAGTGTCCAACCAGAGAGTAGTTTAGAGTAGTATCATAGAGAAGATATTTATATGAGAGTGTTCACTAGTGAAAGTATGATCCCTAGGCCTTGTTTCTAAGCACTTAAACACCGTTTGCAGTTAGATCTGTTACATGTTTGTTTGCTTCCATCTTTATTTCAGTTTGCCTTTAGTCTCTTCCACGCCATCAAGCTAGTTACTGGCACCGTTGTTTTATATCCATACCACTTGTATTTCACTATCTTTTCGCCGAACTATTGCACCTATACACATGACAAGTGTATTGGGTGTGTTGGGGACACAAGAGACTTCTTGTATCTTGATTGCAGGATTGCTTGAGAGGGAATACCTTTGACCACTTCCTTCCTGAGTTTGATAAACCTTGGGTAATCCACTTAAGGGAAAACTTGCTGCTGTTCTACAAACCTCTACACTTGGAGGTGCAACAACTGTCTACAAGAATAGAAGTGCGTAGACATCACCCCCTTGGGCTGACCCCTCCCCTATATAAGGAGCACCTCCTCCTCCTCCACTCTCACACCTCCTCTTGAAGGATCTCTCTCCCCCTCTAGAAATTATTCCCCATGATCTCGGATTAGCGAGATACATGTTCCCGGTGGCTTTATCGTGAAAGGAGTTGCTGCTTCCGCTGCTTTGCTGGAGCGAGGGACGGAGGTTGTTGGGGTATCGGACATGTGTGCGATCACGGTTGCACCGCTACTTTGCAGTGCTGGACTTGGTGGTGCTGGACTTGCTGGAGCTGGATCTGATGGACGTGCTAGAGTTGGACCTGCTGGACTTGCTGGACTTCATCACGATCTTGAGATCGGCAAGTGTACAACTACATCATCCACGAGTTCCATCTTGTTAACAAAGCTTTGTTGTATTTGAGGGTATGTTCTCTATGGATGTATATCCACCCGTTGCTTATATCTAATAGATAGATCTTGGCGTATAATAGTTCCCATCGTAGGAAAAAAATTATTTTCTATTCTACGAACCCAACTAGTACTACCTGCAGAAGTACGCTACAAAGCCCCACGGGTCGTAGCATACAGTGAGGCGGAACCAACTCTCGCACTTGAAGACTCTGTCGACCTCCTCGACAAAGCACGCGAGATAGCAGTGAAGCGATCCATGATCTACTAGCAAAACCTCCACAACTACCACAGCAGAAGGCTACGCCCAAGGTCCTTTGTCGAAGGAGACCTGGTCTTGCGACTGAAGCAGCAAGGGCACCTCAAGCTCGAGTCCCCTTGGGAGGGACCTTATGTGATTACCGAAGTAATCCCAGGTGGCGCCTACCGCCTTAAAGACGTAGAAAGTGGAGTCGCATACTCCAACCCCTGGAATGTCATGCACCTGCATTGTTTCTACCCTTAGATGTTTTTACTTTACAAATAAGGCTATTCAACCCGGCTACTTAGCCACACATTGTATCTTCTGATATTCTGCGATTAAAAAAAGCTAAGTGCCTCCAACCTTGTGTTTCTATTTTTTACTTGCAACTACATCACTCGGGGGCTGGGCCACCCTTTCCACCTTGTTACACGAATAATGTAGTAGCCTGAGTAGTTGACGTACTATTAATCGAACCCTTGGTACAATCAACCCAGCTCCAACACACCTGACAGGTTAACAAGGTGTTAAGATAAGTATGCGTCAGGCTAATGAAAAGGAACTGCAGAGTACAAGCTACTCAAAGAAATATACAAGCTAGCAAGATTTTACATAAAAACGGGTAACAAAACACCTGACCCACATATACGAACTTTACAACACCTATACATCTCTGTGCAGGTCCAAAACTACTCTACTAACGTAAAAGGAGAACATTGGTACGTTCTTCAAACAACTCGATGATATCTTCGGCTGGCTGGTCAACTGCCCGATAATGGGGCACCATGTTCCGTGCCATCCCCTCTGGCGGGGGTGACGGCCCAGCAGCAACAGCTGCAAGATCCATATTAGGTCGATGCATGCGAACAAGTGCTAGTGCAGCCTTCGCACCCGCGACTAACTACTAGCGCACGCACTCACAAACTGCGCTGGCATCCTGGAACTTCTTCAGTAAAGCTAACAAGCTTGAAGGTACCGCGTCCAAGGGGAACATTTCCCGAAAGACGTGCTTCAAGAACGACTGCACATTCTTCAAGTATAGCAGCACCTGCGACACACGATCCTGCAACATCGCCAATGCGACTGCGTGATCCTGGTCAACCCAAAAGTACCCGCTAGCTTCCACTGGCTCCTGGGTCAAGTTGTTTAGCTGAATGGTGACTCGGTCCCTCTCCTCCTATGGACGGCGAGTACTAACAACTACAAAGGGAAGCAAAAAGCATAAGGGTAAATCGCCGCCACAACTGGCTAGGAAAGAAGAAGAAGTTAAGGAAACTAACACTCCAATTGTTCATTTAGCTAAGTCACCTCACCCAGAAGATATTTCTCCTGTTCATTGGCTTTTTCGGCTTTCGACTTCCACACATCAATGCTACCACGGATCATTGGCATTTCTCGCTCCAAGTGCTTTATATGATCGCACAATCGAGACAACAACGACAATTCCTCCACCTTTGAACGTGGTTGCGCCACAGGTTCATCGGTGGGAGGTGCGTCAGATGGATCACTCGAAGGACCCTATCCAGCAGAGGAAGAGATGGATAATACCAACCATTCATAATAACACCAAAAGTAGAAACATCGAAGTTCAGCAAGTCTTAAAAGGGGTACCCCCACAAGGCACAGCGTAATTCAAGAAGTCTGGAGAAGCTAGAATATTAAAAAAAGATGACAAAGAGATAGCTTACAGCTACGCATTGGCACTCGAGGGCTTCCTCGAGTCAGTGGAAACCTCCGACGCCATGGCCTTCTCGGTTACAGCCTCTGATGTTGTGGCTTTTGCCATCTTCGACCGCCTCAGCTCCACCCAGTACTTTGCGAGTGTCTCAGTGAGCCGAGGCCCATATTTATGACAACGAGTAGCAAAGGGAGCAAATACTACCTGCTGGCCATCCGCAGTGACCGGCATCACCTTGGAGACCTTGTTGGGGTTCATCTCAACACCATGAGCCTGCGCCATCGCAAGTCCCATGGTATCTCCGACTCCCCTTTGAGCATTCTTGAAGTCCATGGGCACGCCCTCGGCAAAGGACTCCACGAGGCCATCAAGATCTTCGATAAGCTTGGCCTTGGGGACCATTGATACATTCGATCCGGATTACAGATGTAGTATAGCTTCTTTTTCCCTAGTAGACATAGGTTTATCGAATCCTCGGGAAGCAGATGCGTAGTGAAGTTACTTTAATGGACCTTCGGGAGTTTTAGAATTCCTTTTATGTTTTTACCGGACCAATAGTTTGTGTCTTTTTGTTGTTGTCGATGATGGAGAGAGAGGGCCTAGGGCATTCGGTTTCACCTGTAGATGTGCAAAACATCTGATGGGAATAAAACATAAAGATAAAGTATGCATGTAATTGTTAGAGCAAGATAAATTATATGTGGCCGGTGCATCCATAATTGCTATTGCCTCCGCAACCGCTTATAGCAATAACCTACTAGTCTCATCCATAGAAGAAAGAGAACTAATGATATGCATAGTGATGTCACCTTTAATCCCAAGTAAATCCCTCACATACAACCGTACTACCCCTTCTGTCACCGGGGTCCCCAACCTGCAGATCAATCATTACTCATACTCCCTATACCTGGCTCAACCTTCGGGGTCTTGGGCACCTAACAAGTCCTTAGATTGAGGCAAGAGAGGATACAATAATCATCATGTCGTACAAACTAATACATGATCCCATCTATGATAAATAACATGCACAAACGCTACATGGCTAGGCCGAAGCCCTTAGCCCAAGGAGAATTACTCACACATAGAGATGAGATCAACAATCACAAACATTATAATGAAAATCATGAGATTGATAGCAATAGTCTTACAATGTCATAAATCAAAGAAGAGATCTACTATTACAAGTGGTGGAATATGGCTATGGAGATGGAGAAGGGTTTTGAGATCTGGAGGCGGCTGATGATCTGAGGCAGAGACTTTTGGACGAGGCTGGGCTTGTTTTCTCGTTGCCCGAGGCTTCTTTATATTAGGTCCCTTCACAAAAGTTGTTCTATTTAACCTAACGGTGGCGGCGCCAACTATACGACCGGAATTTTGCTCCGGTCGTATAGTTTGTCGTTAAAGCGGCTGCCTCCGCTTCACGGCTCCTGGTTTCTTCTGGTTGTTGGAAATCTCGTATCTTTGACTTTAATGTAGTGATTCCCATCTTCAAACGACATTATCTGCGTAGGAAAAAATATAAAGAAAGGATTTCATACCCCTTTGAATATTAGGCATTAGTGGCAGGGTTTAGAGAAGTATTTCATCAAAAATATGAATAATATCCAGTTTAAATATGGACGTGGATGGCTATATTTCAGAGCCATCAACCATCTCCTCTCGAAGACGCCCAAGCACACCCTTGGCCTTCTCAAGGGCATCCTTGACGGAGACGCTGCGGTCTTTGACTACAGCTACGACACCGACCAAGGCATCTGGGCGAGCCAAAGCTTGAGCGTCGAAGTCCACACCAACAACATCTGTAGAAGATACATATGAGCACAACCAAATATAGGCAAGTGCAGAGCAAACAAAACGACGTAGCATCGTACCTGAGAGTGCCTTAGCAACAAAGAAAAGTTGTTCCACGAACACTTTCTCCCTGTCAGCCGCATCAGAATGCAGGTCCTCCTCGCGCTTCTTCGACTCCTGGATGGAGCGCTCAAGAGCTTCGAGTGCCTCGTCATGTTTCTTCTCCACTACGGCGAGACCCTTCTCGAGTGAGCTAAAGCTACAGAGGAGCTCATTGTTCTCACCTGCAAAGAATGATAGCAAAAACTTAAGATCGACGATTTTTTGCACCAACAGCACATAGATAAAAAGTGCAAGCTCGCCCTCGAATGCGCGATGTTGGGTCTCCAACAAGGCATGCTGACGGCTCATCGATGTAATCCGTTTGGCGAGGCTAGATTCCTTCAAGACAGGCTACAAGAAGAGATGCATCAGCATCAACCTAATTTAGACTGACATAGTAAAGAGAACTTACATGCTCCTCCAGGGACTCCAAAGTTTCCTTCTGCATAGGCGTCCGAGCAACCATCTGGTGCCCCCAGTATGGGGAGAACTCGAAGAATTGGCACCGGAGGTGGCAGCCACCTGGGGAGAATGCGACTGCTCTGCCACATCCTTTTCTTTGGAGTCCGTGACTCCATACTCCTTCACAAAGCGACAATCATCAAACAACGATGATGCAGTTTTGCTACAACATAAACATACAAAAACAACTTCAGATAAAGCGATTTCAGGACATAAGGACAAATCGGCAGAGGAAAAAACTTACCAGTCGAAGTCATCGAGGTCGAAGAAGTCCTCAGACACCTCCTTCAGTGTCCTCAGCTTCTTCCGTGGAGGAGGATCCATAGTGCGCACATGCACAACGAGAATTGGCTCCTCCACCTCAGTCAAAGGACCCTCCAGCATCGTCGGCGAAGATGCATCTGAGTCCTCGCTTCGGGAGCGCTTGCGAGTCCCGTTCCTGCTAGACTCGGGGGCTTCCTGCTCTTCCTCAACGGGGATGGTGGAGCCCGACTCATCCTCCTCTTCCGCTTTGCAAGGGATCACTCCCTCCGGATGAGTAGGCAACACAGTGGTCACCTTCCAGTCCTATAACAAGAGGCAACGTCAGTATAAAGGAAAACCTAGCAAGCAATCAAAAAACAAGAAGAGCTAACAAGAAAGCCGCCTCAGGTGGAGGGCGACTCGCGTAGAATGGAGGCACGGTTGAGTCACTAGGGAGTTTCTCCTTAGCTATGTACTTGGTCAGCATTCGAAACCTCTTGTCTACTTCACCCGAAGAAATATTTTCTCGAGAGATGCGAGTGACATCGTCAACACCAGTCCAGCAGATCATCGGATGCGCCCTAGCCTGCAGCGGCTGCACTCGATGATGCATCTAGGTGCGAATGAGGTCTATGCTTCCTACTTCCTTCCCCATGTGGAGTTCAAGGTCGTAGACGCGCTTGTACAGAACCTCGGTTTCTTCGGCTTCGCCGGGCATTACCGTGTTCTTCCACGACCTCCTCCTCTTGCATTCTTCCTTTGAATCGAAAGGCGCGAGTCTGAAGTGTTCGTCATCAACCTTCTGGTCACGGATGTAGAACCACTTCTCCCTCCACCCTTGGATAGATGCATTGGACTTGATGGAGAAATATTGGACATTGGGGTCTACATGGATCCCATAGCCTCCTATATCATAGACTACCGACCCAGAGCCCGACTGGCACTTCAGTTTAAAGAGTTTTTTGAAAAGGCCAAAGTGTGGCTCGATTCTGAGCCAACACTCGCAAAGGGTGATGTAGCAAGCAATATGGAGAATGGAGTTAGGGGTCAGCTGATGGAGATAGAGCCCGTAGAAGCAGAGTAACCCTCGCACAAACTTGTGGAGGGGGAGAGAGAGGCCACGAATGACAAATGCGAGAAACATCACCTGAAATCTGGCGGGGGGGATCGAGGATTACCTCGTGGTCAGGCATCCGGCAACCATCTTCAGTAGCCGGGAGAGTGCCATATTGGCACCGGTTGAAGAGCTCCGTCTCCTTGATGGCGGTTCACCGCCACGATCCATTCTTGACATGTGTGCCCGTGTCTTTCTTCTTCGCAGCTGCAGCAGCAGTACCGACGCCCACAGCGGTGACACCCTTCTTCTTGGCCGCAACAGTGGCGGCCACAGATCCAGCGGCAGAGGCGCCTTTCTTCTTCCCCATCTTGCGAGTGCGGTGTGAGCGCAAAAAGTAGCTCGAGAATGTCTCGAGGCTGTCCAACGCAACAATGGAGCAGCAGAGAGAAACAATGGAGGCAGAGCGTGAGGGAGAAGATGAGTTGTGGGGGAAATTACCGCACGGGAAATCCCTACTTAACCTCAGCATAGATGCAATCCAATGGCCAGAAGTGCAGTAATCAGGCACGTGGCGCAAATCAAGATGGACACGTGGCGAGGCAAGCGGTGAACCGTCGCCCCACTTTTCCCATTACGTGCGAGAATCGAGGAGACGCAGTTAAAACCGAAGATTACGCATGCCTGGTCAAATCCAAGTCAGAAATGGGACCTTACTTTTGTCACATCCCATCAAAACCGCTCACGCGGGCAAATGAGGCCATCTCATCATCAGCACTGACATCATTCACTCAAGCAGAAGCATCTTCTGACTAATCTAGTCCTCACTCGAATCTTCGACTCGACCAAGCACTCGGGGGATACTCCTAACAGGAGCACTGGCCGCGCACCCGATAAACTTCATAGACATAAAAACATTTTGACAAGGTAACTACACTTAAACCCCTCACTCGAATCAACGATTCGATTGTGGACTCAGGGGCTACTCCCATAGGGAGCACTAGAAGCACATTCGACTTAAACAAGCGAAAGACGACAGCAGTCGAAAACACTCATAGTCCCCACTCGAGTCTATGAATCGAATAGGCACTCGAGGGCTACTCCCATAGGGAGCGCTGGCCACGCACCATATGGTTTTTATTTTAATAAATGTGTGTTGACTGCGTCCACACTCGAAAGCATCAGCGACTCCGCCTCACATTTTCCCCTGCAAGGAGACTACATCTCCTACGACACCCGAATGATCTCCACGATGACAAAATTCGGATGCCACGCTTACAGCGTGAAGATAAGATCTAAAGAAGTCCTGGCAACGCACCTGTTGTGCTCTACCAGAAATAATCCGTGCCTACATGTACGATGAAATAAGTCTTGACGGACGCATCGAGTGCTCACACTTATATACTAGGATTCGATTCTGTAAGACCTCCATGGCATGAGTCGAATTATGCCAGCACTTTTCTGAATTCGAGTCCGGGGACTCGAGTTTGAGTAGATTGCGTTGTTTTTCCCTAAGGCAGTTAACTGATCAATACATCGGATGAATCAGGCACGTATATCGACAATCCCTATGATACAAATTAGAGAACTCGAAAACATGCTTGATTATACACTCGAAGGCTTCATAAGTCTCCACTCGAATCTGTGATTCGACTCGACACTTGGGTGCTACTAACATGGGCATATCCTACAGGTATTCGAGATCAGCATATACGGTCCAGCCCAGAAGAAGCCCACGGTGTTGCTAAAGGCCTAGTCAAGATTCGGGTGACCTGGGAGACTTTGACTCCTTGCAGAACACGACAAATACAAGATAGAAGTTTGAAGGGAAACCCTAATATGTAACCGACTCGGCCTGCTATCCCGAGACCTAGCCTATCTATATAAAGGCTAGTAGGGGGCGACGAGGAGGATATCCGCAACCCTAGTTTCCACACCATCGCTAGATTGCATGTGCGCACCTCTATAACTTTCGACAATTCCAAGAGCAGACAAGCAGGAGTAGGGACCTCTGCAAGGCCTGAACCTGGGTAAACCTTGTGTCACATGTGTGCTTGTTTGCTAGCCGATCGATGCCTCTAGTGCTCCCCACTTCCTCGAAACTAAGTCCATCTACGATGGGCATTGATGAGTTAACCCCTCGTCACTAGCCATCTAAACACACCTCAGATCGGATCCGTACTCACCAAGGGTGGGCGGTAAGCTATGTTTACCCTTGGATCACCTGAACTAGTATAAACACAGAACCAAGGAGGCGAGAGGGGGGTGGACGAGGGCACGATGGGGAGAAAAGAACAATGAGAAGAGATGCACCACTGAGAGGATCTCAGGGCCACTAGAATCACCCTCGATGTTCAAGGATCATCAATCGCTAGAGCGCTTGTGAAAACCCTAGAAAATAGGCACCCCCAATGCAACGTTGCGATGGTGTCAGACACCTCTGTAGGCTATGATGATTTGTACTCCTCTATCGCAAAATATAAGGCATCTAAGGATTAGTCAAAAGTCAAAACTTAGTAACTTTTAGTAAATATTTAGGAAAAAATATTTACATCTACAATATTGAATGGACAAATTAAGAAAGTATATTTTACGTTGAATCTATTGATATTGATTTACTATTGTAAATTTTCATATTTTTGTGTATAAACTTGGTCAAACTTAGAAAATGCTGACTCTTGACTAATCCTTCAATGCATTATATTTTAGGACGGACAAGGTACCAACCAATTCAGTGAGGTATGTACCCATGCTGCATGAATCTGCTACTATTTTTTGCCTGTCATTACATCGACCATCAAAATCCATCCGTCTAGTGAAAGAAATTAGATAAAGTACAATAAGGATGAGTTAGCTGGCTATAAGACTTAAAATACTATATTTATGTTGAGTCGACAGAGAAGAATAGGAGAGAGAAAGGATGTGGGCTCTCATGTAAGAGACAACTCTTGCACATGCTTCTAGACACTTTGTGAGGTTGGAAGGTGAGCTATATGTCAAGTAAAACATTTTTGTAACTAGCTATTATATATGTTGGCTATATATGACATATCAGTGTCTTATAGCTAGCAGTCGGCTATAATCTTAGAGCATCTCCACTCGTTGGGCGTTCCTAGGCCATAATTTGGCGCTAAATAACGCCTGGTTGATGCAACTTTCGGCATGGGACCGTATTTCCACCTGGGTTCCCAAGCAGGCAATTCTTTGGCAAATTTAGCGACATTTCACCGTAATTCGGCTCAAATTCACACAAACAAGATTTTGATCACATAGTTCGGCGTAAAAATGTAAACAAAGCATTGTTCGGCTTAGTTCGACATAAACTGAAACACAACATAGTTCGGCATAAATTTAACGAACTTTGAGACATAAATTACAACAAAATATGTGTTGTCTCTACGTATCCATATGTGCTCTACCAGATCATCCTGTAGTTGTTGATGCACTATTGGGTCTCGGATCTCCTGACGCATAGCGATGGAGGCAACCCACGATGCCGACACCTGGTGATTAGGCTCTGCAAGAGGCCCCTGCCTATAGTATGGTTGCGCATGCTTGACCTCATCCACTAGATGCTTCTGCTCATCCCAATGATCATGTTATGCAATGTCACACAACCGTTTATCACTTCCACATCTGATATTTTGACCAGGTCATAGCAGGGACAACTACAAATCTCTGTTGGAGCACACCAAGTGCCCGTTCGACGTCCTTACTACAAGCTTCTTATTTTTTGGCAAACTGGGAATGCTTAGGGGGCATGGGGCTTGAGATAGTCTTCACAAATATTGATCATCTTGGATAGATGCCATCTGCAAGATAGTATCCCTTGTTGTAGTGGTTCCCATTAATCTCAAAGTCCACCGGAGGAGCATGACCCTCAGCAAGCTTGGCGAAGACAGTAGAGGACCGAAGGACATTGATGTCGCTGCTCGATCCTGCCATGCCAAAGGAGTGTCGAATCCATAGATCATATGTAGAAAAGTATCATGTTGTAACCTCTTTTGTGGCTTTTGTACATTCCCTACCAAGCAAATGGAATAGTTCTTTCATTGCCAATGCATGCAGTCGATGCTTCCAAGCATCCTAGGAAATCCTGTTATCCTCTTATTTCATTGATCGCGAGAATTCGAGCAGTGTCTTCAACAGTTGGTGATCTCAAGTATAGTGGCCCAAACACTACCACCACTACTCTATAGAACCTGTATAAACAATCAAGGGCGATGGACTCAACCATCAGTAGATAGTCATCGTCCGTTTCACCCGGAGCTCCGTATGCAAGCACATCATCGCCACCGTGCACTTCTGTAGTGAGAAAAACCCTACCATACTAGTGCAGTCCTTCTTGCAAATGAAGTAGGGGTCGAACTTCCAAATGTCATACACGATCTCGATGAATAGTTTTTGGCTCATCCTGAAACGATGACAAAACACAGCCTCTTTGTGCAATGGGTTGCCGACGAATTAGTCGGTGTACAACATGTAGTAGCCCTCCATTTGCTTCCTTGCCTTGCACTTTTGGCGTCCCTTTGCCGAGCCTCCACGCTTCGACTCTGCATTGTGCGTGTATAGTCTAGCTAGGCAGCCGAGGATCTTCATATGCTCTTCATTTTCGGAGGTTGTGGCGGTTTCTTCCTCCAACAACATGGCGAACATCTCCTCGTCGTCGGAGTCCATGACCGAGTAGGCAAAACGCTGAACACTTCGTCGGCGCGGTGGACACGAGCTCGAAACGGAGTTGCCCTCCGAGAGAATGTGAAACAAGGTCAACAACGAGGGGGGGGATGCTACAGCGGCGGTGGACCTTTCTATCGGCATGGGGTCGTCGGGGTAGGGTGAGGCAGCGCCAGCGGCGAGGGTGAGTGGAATGGGATCTGTGTCACGGGAGAGCCGAATCTCGGTGGGGAAGTGGCTTCTCATTTTTATTCCATCCGACATTTTCAGGCGACACCCGACACAACGGGCTTTGACTTGAAACGACGGATGAAAGTTAGGCTAAATCCGACAAAAAACGTGTTGTAGGAACACATTGACAAAATTTCGTCGTGAGTATAAAAAAGGACGTGGCTAGGGAGCATCCGGATGCTAGTTAGTCCAACCCGGCATCCACCCTAAAAATAGAAAGTCTAGCACACGGACAACACACATGGACAACACACATGCATTTAATTTTATCCCAGGGAGAAATCGAAAGGTCATAACTCTTAATCCGCGTGTCGAAATTGCGATCTGTTTTCACCATTGGGCCTGCCGCGATGAGGTCTTCAAAAGTAGATCCTATTTGTATATGTTTCGACAAACTATTTAAAAAAACAACTTAGTGTTATGTGAAAACAACTTTGTACAAAGACTTGTTTACCTTATGTTTTTTGTATGTTAAGTAGCCAACTTGCTGCTGGTGGTGTCTTAGTTATGGCAATACCCCTAGTGAGTTGCATTTTATGCAGACCGTAGTCGTTACCACTCCTCGAAATAAGTTGTTGCCACTTTGATATAGAGTAGGCAACTTCACATATTGGGTATGCAACTTAGCACTAGGTGATATACGACTTGGCAATAATAGGTATGTGATTTAGCACACATGTAAAACAACAATTTACTATCTACTAGTATAAATTAGCAAATGTGTGATCAACCCTGGTGTATAATGGGAAACTTTATAGATGGAGTATGCAACTTAACATTAGGTGGTAGACAACTTAGCAATAATGGGTATACAACTTAGTACCGGTGTGAAGCAAAAATTTACTATCTACGCATACGACTTATAAAATGTGTGACCAACGGCAACTTCACAGATGGGGTATACAACTTAGCACTAATGGCTATACAACTTTGCAATAGTGGGTATGCAAGTTAGCATATGTTAAAGTAACAATTTAATTTCAGTAAACACGACTTAGAAAAATGTGCGAGTGAATAACTTATTTTGTGTCAAATAACACTTAGATCATATGTGAAAGCAATAATACTAACGGCAAAATACAACTTAACACATGTATGAAAAAATAATTTGCTATCTTCGTGGCCGCTGCCGCGAGGTACAACTCACCTCGATCCACGTGGATGCGGCTTGTGTCACGAGCCACGACACGAGGCGCAAAATCTACAAGTAACTAATTGGGATGTCGCGTTGCGATCGACGGAGCCCATCCCTCAGGGAGCCATGTCAAATAGTGGTGGGTCGAAACTCCAGGTTGGTGGGCGGTAGGAGAAAATCGAACGAGATGAAGAGGAGTTGACACATCGAACACTAATCAATCTATGGCGGAAGGGTGTTAAAATGAAACATTTAGCTAAGCCTAAAGTTTCCGAGAAGGAAAGTGCACATACTTGTGCTTAAATTAGTTAAAGTTGAAGTAAAGAGACAGGGTTGCCGTCAGATGCTACGTCGTGCTGTCTACAATCTTTTACTTGTGGATGGTGTAGAGAAGATACGCCAACTAGGAGGTTGGAGGCCTCTCTCGTCCCCCTCTCGTCCCCATGTGGCAGCGGTGGAGGGAACCCTAATTCCCCCCCGCCCGCCACAAGCCCCCTCCACCTCCCTCCCTCTCATCCGCCACTGCTAGAGGGTGCGCCGGGCAAAGCCTAGCCGGCGGCGGCGTCAGCGGGGATCCTTTGTCTTCTCGCGCGCCTGGGTGAGGATACGGGCCAGATCTCACGCGATGGGGCATGGTGCGGCCGTCTAGCACCATAGCGGGACTGGTTCGTCTCCGCGTTGTGGCCATCGGATCTCCGGCGTGCGGCGGCGTGTGGATGAAGCGGCGACATGGCGGAAGGCGTGGTGTGCAGGCTAGCGGCGTCCGATCTCCGGCGTGTTGATGGCAGCGGCGACGCAGCTGCAAGCAGGGCTAACAGCGGGCCGATCTAGCCCCTATGGGTCCGGATGGGTTGCCTACGCCCGCTGCATCTCGACAACTCTAACAACAACACCATGGAGGTTGGGGTCAGTCCAGAGGCACGAGGAAGATGGTGGAGGCGGCCTTCTTCTCCGTCGAAGGTGGTCGACCTGAGGCTGGTTGGCGGATCTCGCGATCCATCATCTAGTCCCGGCTACGAGGCGGGAAACCTAGGTGTCGGTGATAACCGGGCCGATTGGTGGGCAATGGCGGCGCTACCACGCCGTGACCTTGATGAAGGCATTGTCGGGCAACTAGTGTAACCTCATGTGTGCTACTCCGAGGGAAACCCTAAGATCTTCGGGTCGGGCGATGGCGGTGCCGCGATGTCGGTATCGCGTTCTCTCCTAGGAGCATCGCCCGTGGAGCAGTGTTGAATGGAAGCGACATGACGGGTGGAGCGGCTAGCGCGTGGGGGTGGTGCTGCTTGGCACCGAGGTGGTGTCGGTGGCTGGTGTGGCGAGAGTCTACGCATCGATCCACATGTTGACGACGAGTTGGCGGAAGATTATGAAGACATCGACATCCGAAGTGGGTGCATGGGCGCCACTCCGTGGATATGCTGTGCGGTTATAGGGATCCTTTTGCTTGAGTTCGAGCCACCGCGCCAAGGCACTCCAGCTTCTCTTGGCGAGTGGCAACAGTGTGGGTGACCATGAGGCGGGATCGAAATAGGTAGATAGGTGTTTCATAGATCTTGTTGGGGAGCTGGCGATACGATTATCGTTTTTCTCAGTGTTTTTTTTGGCGATTTCGGTTTGTATGATCTTTGTAATGGCCCTTGCCAAACAATATGGTTCTAATAATAAATGAAGGCTGTGTGCATCGCTCGATGCAGAGGCCGAGGCTCCGCTCCCCATTTCGAAAGAAAAGAGACAGGGTTGCCTTTCTGTCTCCCGATTGGTATCACGACCGAGCGCACATCCAAATACCCGCCTCTGCCGGAGATGGGCTGCAATGAGCATCGACAGTGTGTCGGCGCCACTGTTCCCTGGCTGCGGGGATAAGATCTTCGTCTCCCATCTCTCTCTCGTCTATTCTCTCATCGCCCACTCGCTCTTCGTAGCTTTTGCGAGGCTGCGACACACACCTGAACACACCGTCATACCATAACGTGTTGCCGCCGCCAGGAGCTCTCCCGCGTCCATCTAATCGGCTAATCGGCGTATGAGCTTCGCCTCGTCGTCCCCTCCATCCCCGCACAAGAAATTGGCCTGAACCATCGTTAATCGAGTACGTGGGTCAGTGGATGTCTTCTTCGCCAACGCCGACCGTCTCTTACTGTCGCCGAGTCACCGTCTCCTTTCCTTCCCGCCCAAATCCGACCACACCCTTGTCGTCCCGGTGTGCTCCTAGTCCTACCAGACCACTACCCGCTTTTCACGTGGCTTGTATCGCCGTGGCACATAGAACCGCCATCCGCTGCCGTGGAGCTGGTCGCCGCCAATCACTCAGGCGACCATAGGCTTGAAAGCAGGTGCGGTTCCAACAGAGACGTTGAGCGTGGTTTCCCTTGCATGTGTGGGAGGCGAGTCTACGAGCTCTACGGCTACATGTACTGCCGCTTTTGGTCTATTGGAAACGATCGTTGTTGCGTAGCTTCATCCCGCGCCAGCAAACGGCTGTGGAGCGAGTGCTCAAATCTAACAGTCAGCATCTGGATGTTTTTTAGCGTTTGAGATAAAAAAAAGTATGGGAAGGACCTCCTCGGAGTAGTGGTGTAGGTGCGCCCAGCTGATGTAATGGCAGGCGGTGTTGGAAGTGTGCTCACTGCTCAGACCCGTCGCGGTCAACGGCGTGAAAAGTCATTCCGCGTTACAGACCCGCGGACTCGGGCAGATCGGGCTCGTCTCCGCTGTGTCGGCGCCAATCGGGCAGCAGATCCCCGCCTCGTCGTCTCGCCCAAATCCGAGAATAATTCCAACACCTCACACCGCGCACAGAAAAAGGCTACTCCGACTATACGCGTCCCCCCTTCCACTGGTAGGAAGGAGGGAACCAGCACCAGCAGCAGCCTCCACTAGGACCAGCCGGGGATGGCGTCCATCTCGCGGAGTCTCCGGCGATCCCTCGCCCCCGACACCCTGCACCGCCTCCTCCTGCAGGCGCGGGGGTTCGTGACGGCAGAGTGCCACCGCCCCGTCGTCCTCCACAAGCGCGGGCCCGACATCCTCCACGACCCATGGTTCAACCGGGTACGCTCGTCTCGTCTCCTGTCCCGTCTGGAGTTTTTTTTGCTTCCTGCGGCGGTGGCCTGACGCGTGCGGGCTGTGCTGCCTCTGCAGGGCACCGCGTTCTCGATGACGGAGAGGGACCGCCTCGGCCTCCGCGGCCTGCTCCCGCCCAGCGTCGTCTCCTCGCAGCAGCAGATCGACCGATTCAGTACGACTCGATAACCCCGCCGATTCCTTGCTTGCTCCGTGTCTCGTTTGCTGCTGTCCCAAATTGGACTGGACGGTGCTGCGCAGGGAGGTATTTTGGTTGATGGTGACCAGATCGATCCATGTTTGGGGATCTGGAGGGTGAGCGACTTTAGATAGTAGGCATTGGAGTGGGACCGACACTAGTGTTGTATATGCTTTGCTGAATGCCGAGGATCTGCAGGATAAATTGTTTGTTTGATCGCTCTTGTCTTGTAAGCGTGTGCTTTGTGTTAAGTCCCAGCTTGGGCAAATTCCAAAACCGTCTTCTGATGCTTTACAAGCCAGGTCAAATGACTTCTCTAACCGTTAGAATGAAGTATAGCCGACTGCCCGATGTTAGTATATCAGTTAAAAGCTAGTATATCAGTTAAAAGCTCAAATGCTGATCACAAACCTCAAACGTAAAATCGCCCACACATCCATCCCCAGTGCTCAAGCTGCAAGTTTCACTCAGATCTAGAGATGTACGAGGGTTTAGTACTAGGTTAACTGAGGTACACATATGCCTTTGCGGAAGCACCCAAATGGAATGAGAATATACATGGCAATGTGTCAATGAGCATTCAGTTTTTATCTTAGTGGTGATTTACCTCTTATTCTATTTTCTTTGATAATAGTGCTTGACCTGGAACGACTGGAGAAAAATGCGAGAGATGGGCCATCTGATACTTATCAACTGGCGAAATGGCGTATTCTTAACAGACTGCATGACAGAAATGAAACGATGTACTACAAGGTGTGCAATTCCACAGCTCACGCATTCTTATAGGTGCAAACTTATTTCTGCTCATGATATTTCTCCCAAGAGCCTCTGATATGCTCAGTATGAACCAACATACATTCTCAATGTATTGTTGTGCACCTGCTTTGTAAACTCTGTTGTTATTGCAGTCTCAGATGTAGGTGTCTTTTCAAAGTGGTTACCTTATTTAATCTCATTTTGATTCTCTAATAGGTCTTGATAGATAATATTGAGGAGTATGCACCTATTGTTTACACACCGACTGTTGGTGCTGTTTGCCAAAATTACAGTGGCTTATTTAGACGGCCTCGGGGAATGTATTTTAGTGCAGAAGATCGTGGTGAAATGATGTCCATGGTGTACAACTGGCCAGCTGATCAGGTACTGTTGAACTCTTTCATTGTTTTAAAGGCATAAAGAAAATGCTAAGAGCCTAAAACTCTGTTATCTTGAAGATCTCCTAGGGCTGGGAGAGAATATTGTTGACGAAACGTTTACTGCATTTCAAATAAATATAAGTGGCTAATCTTTTGCAGGTCGACATGATAGTGGTGACTGATGGAAGCAGGATATTGGGCCTTGGTGATCTAGGGGTGCAAGGTATTGGGATTGCTATCGGGAAGCTGGATTTGTATGTTGCTGCTGCTGGAATAAATCCCCAGAGGGTATGCTTTTGCTGTTCTTTAAAAAAATATTAGACTTGCCTTATTTTCTATCTTCTATTCTTGGCATCTCTAATTTCATAGAACTATAATTTTATATTTGACATCTGTAGGGACTTTATTGATGAAAATAACGTTCTGCTACTTAATCTGATAATTTGCGATCATAATTCAGGGAGATTAAATCGCTTCTAGAATGTTACCAGTTTAGCTTACTTCTGTACCGAGCCAAGATGAATGATGTTTATCGAACTGTGAAATTATGACTTCATATGTGAAAGAAACAAATATTCAAATATGAGACTTCATGACGTGTTTGTGTTGGAATCACCTTACAGCGCTTGTTGTGTAGATATTATAAAGTTTCAAAATGCTCTACTGCTATTTATTTACTACGCCTTCCTTTTCTTTTTGTGGGCATATTTTGATTTGTTAAGACAAGGCTTTGACCAAGAATTATTCTTTTAATAGTGTATGTTTTGGGGGGGAATTTCTGGATGGGCATGGTCCCATGGACCTCCACACCCTCTTATATATAGCACAACTTAGCCTTACATATTCACTCATACACTAGAATGATCTAGACTCTAGTTGGACTCTACCAGAGTAGTACTACTACACTAACTCAGACTCCAACACTCACTGGAATATTCCAGACTCTCCTAGGACACAACTGCTATGCTAGCCCAGTGTCCAACACTCTCCCTCAAGATGGGCTTGGGTTAACCACCATGACCATCTTGCTACAAGTCCATGACACTGCAACCACTACACATCTAGCTTACAAGCATACAGAGATACATGGGAGCATTTTTGTTGTGGACTTAGATCCACAACGGGATAGCTACCGTGCTGAAGATAGCCAGACGGTGTGGCTGCTAGGGTTTGGGTAGACATAGGTTGAGAAGAGAGAATTGCTAGGGGAAGATTAGATTGATTGTTCTTGCTTGATACAATAACTTACATGACTGATACATATATAATATCTCCTAACTTGACACCCAAGACATTATACTTTCCTAATCCTTACTGTTCCGAATTAACCTTTCCTAATCTTATCTCTAACTCTTCTTTCCTAATTAAGTCTTCCCCTTTATGAACTCTTCCCTAGCCAACTCCTTCCCTGAATCTCATTGGGAGGCAACATGCTAATGGCCGCAACACTACACCCCTCCTGGAGAAGCAGCTTGTCCTCAAGCTGCAGGCTGGCCACCATGATCTTGTTGCCCCCAAGCTGCGGTTTAGCAACCATGGTCTTGTTGCCTCCACGGCTCCATATCTTGGCACATCAAGCGTCACCTCCACCGTACCCAATGCCACCACAGGTGCTGCTTCAGGTTGTGTTGCTGCTGATGGATCTGACGTTGTAGGTAGTTCTTCTATTTGCGCCTCTATTATTGTTGTGCCTGGTTGCAGTACTGCCGCCACTAGTTGCGCTGCTGCGCCTGGTTGCTCAGCCATGATTTCCTTGGTTGCTCCCACTGTCACCGCAGCGTTGATCTGCATCTGTGTTGCTGATGCTTCTTCCTCTGGAGCTTCTTCTTCAAGCGCCTCTGTCGCTGCTTGTGCTACAGAATATTCTGCCATCCTACTTCCTTTCTCCATGACAATCTCTAGTATACACGTCTTGAATTCATCAAAGATGGTTTGAAGGGAGGCCTTGAATTCTTTCATGAAAGAGTCGGAATGGAAAGCCATGGTGGTTGGCTCTGATACCAAATGTTGTGGACTTAGATCCACAACGGGATAACTATCCAGACGATGTGGCTGCTAGGGTTTGGGTAGACATAGGTTGAGAAGAGAGAATTGCTAGGGGAAGATTAGATTGATTGTTCTTGCTTGATACAATAACTTACATGACCGACACATATATAATATCTCCTAACTTGACACCCAAGACATTATACTTTCCTAATCCTTACTGTTCCGAATTAACCTTTCCTAATCTTATCTCTAACTCTTCTTTCCTAATTAAGTCTTCCCCTTTATGAACTCTTCCCTAGCCGACTCCTTCCCTGAATCTCATTGGGAGGCAACATGCTAATGGCCACAACAATTTTACTCCATCAGTCTTTCACCATCCGCGGTCATGCACCCATTCGACACTGAACATTCAAGCGCACAAACTTTGCATCAAGCTAGCCACCTCCTATCCTTCTTGCGTTGGTCCACTGTTGCCTCTCCAACCATGTGCCTTCTCACACTGGTGCGTACAATGGTGGCACACGCCTTCCCTCATCAGCTTGAGCATCGTCATTTCCTCTTCATCAACTCCGGTTCATGCAGAACCACGGCTGCCTCACCTCAACAACAGCTCCTACAGAGTCACAGCCGCCTCGCCATCTACATCACCATGCAAATTTTGCATCAAGCTGGCTACCTCCAATCCTTCCCGCGTTGGTCCACTGTTGCCTCTCCAACCATGCGCCTTCTCACACCGGCGCCTACAACAGCGGCACCACACGCCTTCCATCATCAGCTTGAGCATCGTCATTGCCTCTTCATCAACTCCGGTTCCTGCAGAACCATGACTGCCTCATCTCAACGGCCAGCTATCCACAGTTCCACTCTCCTGACCTCCATATGACTTCCACCTCTCCAACACTCTCACAACCTTGACCTTTACCTCCTCTCCATCAACCCTCCGGCCATCTTGCCTCAACCATGTTTGCCTCGGTCACCACGGCCTCTACCTCTCTCAGATCTATTCCATTCTCTCTTCTTTTAGCAGCAAGCTCCTCCTCACAACCGACACAAACCAGCTCCAACAGCAGCTGTTCCCTCCTTGACTCCTCTTTTCTCCGCTGCAACACCTTCCTCCTGAAACCGAACCTTGCACAACACCACCAAAGGAACCACCTGTAGGGAGCACTCCCCAGTACCTTCATTTGATGCCGCAGGCTTCCACCAACTCCTACAGTTGATGCCGCCTGCATCGCCTCTGCATCTGCCCATCACCGACCAGATCAGAGGTCCTCCTTCACTTCTAGTTTCTCTTGGTCCCCAAATCCAACCTCCCTAACTTACTCTCCTCCTACCAGCACCTCAATTGCACCATTCTAACTAGCTTCCTAAGAAAACCCCTATGCAGAGCAGCAACCAAGCCTCGCAAAAAGCACCGTGCAACATGAGGTGGTTACTGCCCGTGGAGACCATCAGGGTGTGGCCTCTCGCCGCTTAGGTGACTACAATGCGGCCGGTGTTGTTGACAACAAGAACCGGGGTGACTGCTGCAGTGGTGGAACGGTGGTAGCTAGGGTTAGGAGAAGGAACTTGGCTTTGATACCATGTAGATTTTGGGGGGAAATTTCTGGATGGGCATGGTCCCTTGGACCTCCACACCCTCTTATATATAGCACAACTTAGCCTTACATATTCACTCATACACTGGAATGATCTAGACTCTAGTAGGACGCTACTACTATACTAACACTCCCTAGAATACTCTAGACTCTACCAGAGTAGTACTACTACACTAACTCAGACTCCAACACTCACTGGAATATTCCAGACTCTCCTAGGACACCACCGCTATGCTAGCCCAGTGTCCAACAAATAGGAAGTTCATTTGATGCAAAATCACAATCATAAGTGATTACTTTTGATTAGAATTACTACCTCCGTTTCAAATTATAAGACGTTTTGGTAGGCTATTTTAGTCTACCAAAATGTCTTATAATTTGGGATAAAGGGAGTGGAATCTTATGACACTGACAAAAAGCAACAGAGGGAGTATTATTTATTTTTGTTCAGTTTCTAATTACACTATTATGTCCTTCTAGGTTCTTCCAGTTATGATTGATGTGGGAACAAACAATGAGAAACTCCTCAAGGATCCTCTTTGTAAGATCTTCTTTGAACATTTCCGTTTTGGAGTTCCAGCATAGTCCATATCACAGATACATGTTGTTTTGGACCTGCCTTCAGTCGAACTTATTAAACTTGGACTATGAATCTCATTTTCATTGCTAAGATTGGAAATCTTATTATCATATGTATATATTTGTCTTTGAAAGTATTTTAGAATATTTTTTGTTTCATACATATATTTAACAGAAATTAGTGGTCAAAGTTGCATCTTGAAGACCGTGTCAATGTCCAAAACGACATCTATTTGTGATAGAGGGAGCATAAGTATAAATTTTGTAATTTATAGTTATGCACAATTGTCATGTAAAACAGATGAGCACCCTTATTCTCTAAATAGAAAGAGAAATAATGGTACCTTTTCAGTCTCTAACTAGATAGCTAACAAGAGATTGAGTAGGTTTTTGCTATTATTTGTCTAAGTTTTGTGCTGTGCAGATCTTGGGTTACAAGAACACCGTCTTGAAGGAGAAGAATATGTTGAAATTATTGATGAATTCATGGAAGCTGTTTTTTCTCGTTGGCCCAATGTGATTGTACAGGTGCTCTTTCGCTGTCCAGTGCTTATTTCCTGCATGTGGCTTTTAGCTGGAACATTTTCAAAATTACCCTTCTTATGTCCTCTAGTTTGAAGATTTCCAAAGCAAGTGGGCCTTCAGGTTGTTGCAGCGTTACAGGAACACCTATCGCATGTTCAATGATGATGTGCAGGTAACTAGCCCCCCCACTCGTGAAATAAAGGATGTTTGTGTGCCATTCATATTGATCACCACTCCTTCCAGTACAAAATATAAGGCATATCGTTATTTTTTGCAAAAGCATGAATGCAGAATTATTGATCATTTCTTTCTTTGGCCATCATGTATCTCTCACCTCTCTTCATCATTTTCGTTTATGGTTAAACACGTATACTAACTATTCTCTCCTATTGCCAACATGTCTACCATGATAATTTGCCTCCACTATTTAATGGTTTCCTTAATTGTTGTGCTGCGCCAAAATACACCTTATAAAATGAAGGGAGAATTTGCTACAAGACACCGTTATTTTCTGTCAGTTGCTGAAACACACTGTCCGATTGTGTCTTTGCTAGGTATCATTACAATTTTGTGGTACATTTGCCAGAACATACCACGTGGCCAAAAAAAAGGAAAGTTTTGGCACTTTTGCCCGGGTTATCATGTTATGGCTGGGTTTGAAGAAAATGTACCGAACTTTCCCTTTTTAGCCATGCCGTGTGTTCTGGCAAATTTTTTTTTCCATACAACCCCCATAACATAGGGGTCGGGTTCCACTATCAATAGATAACGGAACAACCACAAACCACATCGAAACAGGTTCAAGCTCCTGGGAGCCACCACACAACAAACTACAGCCACACTGCTACTACACATCGAGAGTTCAAACCCAGAACCGGGGAGGGGAGACGCAAGATCACCGCCACAACGAGGCTAGTGTTTTAAAACCAGAACTACCACAACAAAACACTACAGGGGAACAAGCAAAAACATACCACCAGCATGACCATTTCGTGACCAAAAGATATCATCCTCTTTTTTCCACTATGCAGAGGGGAAGAGAATCTCTCAATCTTCCTCCTGTTCATCAGACGGAGATCTGGGTCGCTTGCGACTGGTAGATGGCAGCCCCAGGAAAGGCACCCGAGCTGTGTCCATAGCTTCAGCATCCGCTAGCGCATCCCTCTGCAGCATTTCCGCTCCCTCCTTCAGCAATTCCCCTTCCTCAGCATCATGAAGACCTGCCCAATATTTTATGAAAACACAAGCATACATCACTAAATCAACTGGGGACTTAATCAATTTGTGATCAAAACATGCTCTGTTTCTAAGCTTCTAGATTGCCCAACAAACAGCTGCCACATCTGTAATCTGAATATTGCGACTCACAGCCAGGAAGTTAGGAATCCATCGAAAATATTGTGAAAAGGATCCAGGCCTAGTACCAGCACCCACAGATCTTGCCACCACACTCCATACATATCTAGCAGCAGGACAAGAGAAGAAAAGGTGACCAATCGATTCTTCTTGGTCACAGAACCTACACATTGTGTCACCAGTCCACTTCCTCCTTTTCATGTTATCTTTGGATGGAATTGCATTGTGCCAAATGAGCCATAACCAAATTTTGATCTTCAAAGGAATTTTGGCTTTCCACAAGTGTTTAAAACTTTTATCTACCCCACCATTTGCTAGATGGCTATACATCGACCTGACACTGAACACCCCTGTTTTTGTCCACAACCACCTAGTCCTGTCAGTTTCTTCAGACAGAGTAATATCAGCCAGCAGCATCTGCAACCCTCTGTACTGTTCCTGGTTATCCCTGTTCAACCATCTTCTGAAAGAACATTGCCAGTTCCTTCCAGCCATCGTAGCAACAGTTATATTCTGTTGTCGACATATATCAAATAGTTCAGGAAATTTGCTCTTCAGAGGCATATTCAGACACCATGCATCCCCCAGAAATCTGTTCTCAGACCATTTCCAATCACCATCCTCCTCCCAGAGATATAAATTTCTTTTACTTTCAGTAAATCAGACCAACAAGCAGAATCACTTTGCTTATGCTTAACTGGGAAAATTCCCCCACTACCTAGATATTTTTTCCTTGCAAACATTTGCCAAGGACCTTCTTCAGGTTCCAACCTCCACCACCACTTGTACAAAAGACTGATGTTAAAAATTCTAATGTTTTTGATACCTAGACCCCCTTTCTTCTTCGGTCTGCAAATATATTTCCACTTGACAAGCTGATACTTCTTCTTTCCTGCTTTACCATACCAGAAAAAGGATCTAGTATGTTTCTCAACCTCTTCCACATTGGTTTTATGCAAGAGGAACATAGACATAGGATACACTGCCACACTGGACACACAGGAGGTAATCTTGATGTATCTGCCTCCCACAGAAAGAGCACCTCCCATCCACCCATCCATTTTTTTACCCACTTTCTCCCCAATAAATCTCATCTCAGCAACAGAACACTTCCTGCCACACATAGGAAGGCCTAGATACTTGATAGGCCATTCCCCTGTCTAACAGTTAAAAAGAGTAGCATACATTTCTAACTTTGCATCATCTTCCAGAACCATCATCACCTCACTTTTTTCAAAATTGATCTTGAGCCCAGACATTGCCTCAAACAAGTATAACAGCAGTTTCAGATTCCTGGCACCCTCCACATCATCTTTAATGAACAAAATAGTGTCATCAGCATACTGCAAAATAGCTATCCCCTTTGCAAACAAATTATCAGCTAAACCAGTGAACAAACCACCTGCCTATGCATTCAACACCATCTTGGCCAAACAATCCCCTGCCATATTGAATAAGAAAGGGGAAAAAGGATCACCCTGTCTTACCCCTTTAAAACTTCCAAAGTAAGGCCCCACCTCTCCATTAATTTTCACACTGAGGGTCCCCTGAGTAACAACACTTTTCAGCCAAACCAGCCAGTCATCACTGAACCCTTTTTGTTTACAGCTATGGAACAAGAATTCCCAGTTAACTTTATCATATGCTTTTTCAAAATCCAACTTTAGTACCACACCTTGTTGTTTTTGAACTTTAGCCTCCTTCAAAATCTCATGCAACAGAGTGACACCATCAGATATATACCTCCCCTTGATGAAGGCTGTCTGACAAGTTTCAATCAGTTTATGCATCACAGGTTCAGCTCTAACCGTCAAGGCTTTTGTAAAAATCTTGAAAATCACCTGCAGCAGGCATATGGGTCTGAATTTTTGTATGATGTCAGCATCCTCACCTTTTGGCAGTAAAGTGATGATCCCATAATTGATACTGGCCAGATCAATTTTATGAGAATGAAAATCCTCAAAAGCAGCCATGACATCTTGCTTGATCACTTGCCAGCAGAATTGAAAAAATTCCACAGGCAAACCATCAGGCCCATCAGCTTTATTCTTCTCCATCTGATCAATCACATTTTTAATTTCCTCCTCTGAAAACGGTCTCCCCATGTTTTCTCTATCCAGATCATTGAGCTTCTCTCCATCATCCCAATTGTCATCTGACAACCTAATAGCAAAACCATTTGCAGGCCCAAGTAACTTTTTATAATATTCAGTAGCATGCTTCAAGAGATCATAGGTCCCCTGAATTTGCCCTTCCCCACTCTGCATGGAGAAAATCATTTTTTTCCTCCTGACTCCATTTGCCACCCTATGAAAATACTCAGTATTGCTGTCACCTTTCAAAAGCCAGTTATCCCTTGATCTTTGCTGCCAATATTGTTCTTCTTTTTCATATATTTCTAACAGTCCATGTTGCACTTGAGCCTTCCTGACTTGTTGTTCTTTATTGAGCAAAATGAGTTCCTCAATGTCTTCTAGCTCCTGCAGCTCTTCACTCAACTGTTTTCTGATTTTTTTCTCTTGCCCCCTAATATGAGCCCCCCCAGCCCTTCAAATCATTCCTGACATTTTTGAGTTTTTTCTGCAACCTATCCAAGCTGTTCTTGCTTCTGACAGGTTTATTCCAAACCTTCTCAATTCCTTGTTCCCTCCAGCTTGTCCTTCCATAGTATCCAGGATTAGAGGACTATGATCAGAAATCTCTAGACAACTTATGCACTGTTGTTAAAGGGAACAACTTTTTCCATTTTTGGCAAACAAGAATCCTATCCAGTTTCTAGACCAAGTATATTGCCCACCTGACATCTGCAATTCTCTCATGCCATAGGCATTGATAATAGAATTGAACATATGACTCCATGTAATTAGGACATGGTTCTTATTCTTATCAGAAACAAATCTCATAGTGTTCTGGCAAATGTGCCACAAAATTGTAATGGTACCTGGCAAAGACACAATCGGACAATGTGTTTCAGCAAATGACAGAAAATAACGGTGTCCTGTAGCAAATTTTCCCTAAAATGAAAGGGAGGGAGTACTCTCTATACTCATGGAATGACACCTGGCTTGCCTCACAATAATATCAGTTACATCATACTTGTAATTTTCATCCAATGTATTTATGTTGAATATCTTACAAACTTACAGTCAAATCAAGTCTTAGTTTGGGTTTTGAGATTTGCGAATTTATATTCAATGGATATATTAACCTTTTTTCTATTTATTACTTGTATTTACTTGATTGACGATTAGAATGGTACTCCCTCCGTCCCAAAATGTAAGGCGCCTAAGCTTTAGTCAAAAGTCAACATATTTTAAGTTTGACCAAATTTATACATAAAAATATAAACATTCACGATACCAAATCAATATGAATAGATTCACAGAAAGTATAGTTTCTCAAAATGTCCATTTGATATTATAGATATTCATATTTTTTTGTATAAACTTGGTCAAACTTAGAAGATGTTGATTTTTGGCTAAAGCTTAGACGCCTTACATTTTGGGACGGAGGGAGTACTTCCTATGTTCGTTTTTATATGTCCGGTAGTTTTCCCCATCTTGTGCAGAATATAATGCATGCATGATGCATGTGAATTTACTTTTTACTGATATTTTTCTTCGCTTGCCATCATTTATCACGTCTTTACTCCTTTATAAGAATGAAACCAGTAACTATGCCTTCTTCCATTTCCAAGATACTAAATGAGGATAGCTTGCTAATAATATGCCTTTTGTTTTTTTGTTGCTTTATACACTTCTTAATCCTTTTGCTTGCTAATAATATGCCATTTATTTGGAAATTCACGGAGTGAAATTATCACACTTGAAATGGCTATTCCTTATGTACGAAGGGAACTGCTGGCGTTGCAATAGCTGGTCTGCTAGGAGCTGTACGGGCACAAGGAAGGCCGATGATAGACTTCCCAAAGCAAAAGATTGTTGTTGCAGGTGCTGGCAGGTTCGGAATATGTTCCATTTTTTTTCTAAAACTCTTTATAAAAGTAGAGTATAGATGACTTGTGATTAATCACTAAACTGATCTTATATACTGACTACTATGTTGCTTAAACCTGATTCTGTTAATACAGGTCAACAAATTATTATTACTTCTGGTCAGGTGCATTTCAGAAGTATGATGCCAATTACATTCACTTTTTGCAGTGCTGGGATTGGTGTTGTGAATGCTGCAAGCAGGACCATGGCAAGGATGCTGGGAAACAACGATGTTGCTTTTGAGAGTGCCAGGAGTCAATTCTGGATAGTTGATGCTCATGTGAGTTGGATTTCTAAGTTTTTCTTATGTCTGCTGGGATTTTCTTATATTTCTGTGATAACATTTTTAATAAGGATTACAGTGCTCTGTTGCTCTGTTAAACTTAACTGCATGTTCTATCAAAATCAGCTGCACTATCCCATTTCTTGCGAAAGTATCGATTGTGCTTTTCAGCCAATCGTAAGCTGAAAAATTTAGCAATGCGTTGACCCAGTGTAGATTTTTTTAATCTTCACTATTGATCTTCCTTGCATGCACTCTTCATGAAATCTTACTACATCATCTCTACTCTGTTTTGTCCAGGGTTTAATAACAGAGGAGCGTGCAGACATTGACCCAGATGCACGTCCTTTTGCTAGGAGAAAGAGTGAACTGACTCACCAAGGCCTAAGTGAGGGGGCAAGCTTACTTGAAGTGGTATTTATCTAAATTTTCTGTTTAGATGAAGAGATGGTTCTTCACAGCATATGTACTGTTATAGGCATGCCATCTTACTGACGACCAAGGTCCATGTATCTGAAGACTGGACTGCCTTCCCAAAATTAGTTCGAGTCAGACAATTTATTATCGTACAGTATATTCCAATGTTTGAAGAGTGCTCTTTCAAGGGGTTTTAAATAACAATACATGGAAATTGTTAAGATAAACTCAAACCCTAATATCACTTTTTATTGCGATGTCACTCCACAGCTATTGCTATCTGGTATTGGCTGTTATGATGTCACGATACACACAATGATATTCACTTGCAACTTTTAATGGTGAATTTGCTTTGACCTAAAGCTAATGTCATTCATTATTTCCATATTCCATGTGAGATTATATAATTATATCACACAAACCTAATCTGTATTTCTGTTACATTTAACCTTTTTTGTTCTGGTACTGCCACCAGTGGTACTGTGTGTTTCTTTTACATTTTTTCTCGGAAACTTTACCTAGTTACTTACTCAATATTCCATTTGTCAGCTTATATCTGTAAGCTTTCTGTCAAAATGTTAAATCGGTAAGCCTTAAGTTTATTTAAGATTAACATTTACCTTACCAGAATAAAATTCATTTTATGAAAGAATAAGACGAGGAGTTCAGGACTGATGCATATGATTAGTAGTAGTAGTGTACTGATCAAGCCCCCAATGACATATCTGGAATTCTATGTTGCTTAACTAATGCGTCATTTAGTGTTGATCTTTTATAGTCTTGATTCGTAAGTTCTGACACTGCTGAAGCTTAACTGTTTATATTACATCATGTGTATCCAACAGGTTAAAAAGGTAAAGCCTGATGTCATACTTGGACTATCTGCTGTTGGTGGCTTGTTCTCAAAGGAGGTATGGTATCTTACAGTAACTGTATGCCAATTTCTGTTCAGTATTGACTCCAAGCCAGTTACACCGAATCTGAAGCCGTAATGCTAATTCATGATTTATGTCCTACTGTCGTTTCCAGCACTAGTTTCAGTGACTAGTTATATGACAACAGGACATTTAATATATTGCAAAGCCATTAACTTCCCAGTTATGTTGGGATTGTCACAGGTTAAATATTGAAATATCGCTGTACTGATAGTACTAGCATCCAAATTGTAGGTCATTGCCTTTTTGTTTTACATGCTTGCAGTCTCAGTTGTTCGTCTTCTAATTAGCTTGCAAAGAATAGCATTCCTATGTCATTCTTGCCTTGGTGGTATTTCTATCATCCCTGCAAATCCTATGCTTATCTCAAGTTATGGACCTTGCATCACGACCAGTTTGGTACCTGTTAATTACATTAAACTAAAACATTAGTTGCATTGCGTCGACTATTTTGAGTTTTTGATAACGATCAACAATTGAAGTAATGCCGATTGTGGTGGGTTCTTTGTGCCTTCAGGTTTTGGAAGCACTAAAAGACTCGTCCTCTTCCAGACCAGCAATTTTTGCAATGTCCAATCCAACTAAGAATGGTTTGTGATATGTAATTTTGCTATAAAGTTTATTTTATGATAATTGTCTTCTAATTTTGTGTTGGCTCCATATTATAGCTGAATGTACACCTGAAGAAGCCTTCTCAATTCTTGGTGAAAAGGTCGTGTTTTCCAGTGGAAGTCCATTTGACGATGTGGATCTTGGTATGTCTTCATCCATACAATTGTATCCTTCCTTTTGTGCAATTATTATTCGAAGTTAGCTGAGCCTCACTATCTCCTAATGCATCAGTTGTGCATTAATATCTATACTTGGCATCAGTTATGCAAAGAAGGATCAAGCAGATGTTGCAATCAAAACTTGAATAGTTTGATGAATTGTGGAATACTGAACTCTGAGTGCAGCTTTTAATGGTTATCTTGTAGGTGATGGGAAGACCGGCCACTCTAATCAAGGGAATAACATGTATCTCTTTCCTGGGTTAGTCATGTTACTATTGTAAACTATATGCAGTTGGTTCTTGTGCAAATTGTGATTTCATTTGATTTGCTTCACCACTCTGCAGAATAGGACTTGGAACCCTGTTGTCTGGTGCACGGATTGTCTCTGATGGGATGCTTCAGGCTGCAGCAGAGTGGTGACTAACTTAACTTGTCATCTTTTAACACAATCATATTACTTATTTAATCTTCTTTATTTTCTTAACCATGATTTTTTTTAGCTTGGCTTCATACATGAAAGGGGAAGAAGTTCTCCAAGGGATAATTTACCCTCCAACCTCCAGGTTCAGTACCCCTAAAAATATAATTTCAGTTTTCAGTGTTGTTTCTTTTCGGGAGTTTCTGTGTTGTTATGCCCACTATTGATACACACGCAGAATACGTGACATCACTAAGGAGGTGGCAGCAGCAGTTGTGAGGGAAGCTGTTGCAGAGAACCTAGCTGAGGGATACCGTGACATGGATGCACGTGAACTTGCAAGTCTCAGTGAGGTAGTTAAATCACCTCACTGCCCAATCCATGTTTTATTATTATGGGTTTCTTCTTTACTTAATTATTATCCTCTACAATTTGAGTTACAGGAAGAAACCATCGAATATGTCAAGAACAATATGTGGAATCCAATCTATCCAACAGTAGTGTACAAGAAGGATTAGAGGTCTAGGGATCTACTTCCTGTGTAATACGTCTGTTCATTGATCATGCACAATATACACTTCGATCTTTGGAATATAGCTACATCTGCTACGAGCGTGGAGTCTCGATTGTTTTAATGCAGCCGCCACACGATTGAACACAACAATGCTACGAGTTTTCATTGAACCTGCTATCAGAGGTACAGTGCAAGATTGGCTCCCTGTCTGTCACATTGAAGTTGATCTGCAATTTGTATCTCAACTATTGGGTTTTCAATAAATGAAATGTACATTCCAGTTTTCTCCAAATGTTCATATAAACATGTCGTGTGTGTTTTGAACAGATATCAACTAACGGAAGCAAACGCCATATTTTCCAAATCTTCATATTCTAAGAGCATCTTCAGCCAACCTCTCACTAGGGCTATTGGGGCACAGGATACGGAAACACCACCCAGGCGAGGCACGGTCCGACGCTCCCACGCCAGAGTATTGAGACTAGTCATCTTGGGAGTAACAACATCTCTAGCGGACCTCTTATCCGCCAAACCTTTTAAAGGCGGATAAAGAGCGAGTTTTTGCTGTTTTTTGCTCCGAGAGGTCGATGCGCAGAACGACAAAACAAAATCATCAATGCGCAGAACGACAAAACAAAATCTTAAAACAATGAAATTTAAACATTCATGGAAGATTTCACATAGTCCGTCTATAGTTTGTTGCAATCATACATACAAATTGCTACTACGTAGGGGATTTGTCGTCGTTGCCGAACCCTAACCCTATATGCAAAGTTAGGCTCATCGGAGCCATGGCGACGGGCTTCACTCGCTGTGAGATGAAGATTTTGGAAGCCAGATGAAGATTCTAGAAGCTGGTTGAAAGAAAGGAGGCTGAGAAGAGCTAAGTCGGAACAATCTAGAAACAACGTCAAGGTAGAAGTGGGGTTTGAATTGACTTCATGCACGTGGGATCAAAACTTAGTGGGAAATAGCCAGAAACGCTCTTCTAGCGTGCATGCTGTCTCGCAGCATGCATGCACCGTTGGTGGCTTTGAGATGGCTTCGAGATTGATACATGCATAGAATCTATTCTCTTGTTGTCTGACAGCTTTATGCCACTCCGCATGCAAATTGTACTATGCCTACACACCACTAGTATTCTCTCTCCTACCCATTAGTACTCCTAGTTAATTTGCAATCCAAGATTTGAAAGATAATAGGTTTTAAAATAAATATCAAAATAATAATCTGTTTAAACAAGTGTAAATATTTTGACGATATCTTTTAAACAAGCCCAAAATAGGTTTTTGTTTTGATTAAAAAATTTAAATCTGAATTTCGAAATACAATGAAACTTCATGATGCATTTTATAACCAAATGAAATCCATTGAAACAACATGTTTGAAACAATGGAATCAATGAACTCTAAGCCAATTGTCAATTTTTGTATCTGTGATGAACGGAGTTTGAAACACAGTGGTTCAAATTGTTTAATAAATATTTTTCTAGGTTTTATCTAAGTTTTCCCAAGTTTCAAAAGTTAATTTTCAAAAATTGTTAAAATATATTTAATATTGGTCTTATTATAAAGCTCTCTTCGGTAGAAACCCAAATATTCAAACAGTTTTTCAAATAGACTTATGATTATAAAGCTACTTAAGTTCTAAGTTTGAAAGCTAGTCTTTGCTAGACTGAGAAAGGAGAGAGAAGAAATCTGACACAACTCTGAAAAAAATAGAAGAGAGAGAATGTGAGGCATGCATGCTAGAATTGCCCCTCTCGGGAAATAGCACGAAGATGGGACAGAGACTACTCCAACACGGAAGGAAAGGCAACTCTATCAAGGTTGACTCACGACGGATCCGCTACGAAACCGGCATGATTTTTGCCTAGTTTAGTATTGATTTCCTACTAAGGAATCCTCACTCTAAACATGACTCTCTCCATTCGAAAATAAGTGAATTAGTTTTGTCTAAATTTGTATGTATCTATACACTAAAACACTTTTAGATACATTCGAATCTAGACAAATTCAAGTCATCTATTTCTGGATGGAGGGAGTAGTAGCTATCCTAGACCTGTATGGAAAGACTAGCCGCCTCATATATATGAGGACGACGAACCATTGAAATTAAGCACACAATCGACATACATCAATACAATCTATTTTTTCCATACCCTCGAACCCTTTGTCCTTGTTTCTATTTTTTCGATGACTTTGTCTGCGTTTTCACTCGTAGAATCGACAACCAAGTTAAGGACAGTCTGGCCGACTTAGCACAAAGAAAATCTTGCTTAGAATTTTCACAAAGAAAATCCCATGCACGTTAAAGAACAGTGGTCTTTGTTTTACTAATGCATGTAGTGGAGTAGTACAAGATATTTTAGTGTGCCCGTTTGGTTGGTAGATGAATGTGTACGGGATGGATGATCCCCGATTTTGTGCATGGGATGATTCACGTTAGGATGATCCTATATTTTTTTGGTTCGTAGGATTTGAGGGATAGGATGAAATTTGTTTAACTTAATATATTTAACAACAACATGTTAACTGATGATTAATTGCAAATAGCTTAACGAAAAATGGGAAAATTGGAACTGCAGGGGAGAGGATCACGTCGGGAGTGGCACGCCGGGATCGTTACTAGTCGAACCTGGAGTGTCAGAGGCGGGAGCTCGCCAGCCGACCCTGGAGCGCATGGAAGTGGGGGCTTGCCAGCCATCCCCTGGAGCGCACGGAGATGGGGCGCTCGCCGTCCGACCATCCCCTTGAGTGCACAAAGGCAGGGTTCACCGGCCGCCCCGTTGAGCACGCGAAGGCTGGGTTCATTGGCCATCACTAGAGCGCATGGAGGAGGGGGGTTGCTGGCTGACAATGAAGCGCAAGGATGCGGGGGTTCGCCGGTCGATCCTGAAGCGCACATGAATGGATCATGCAGGGTGTGGCACGGCGGGGAAGATGAAGGGGCGGCGGGTCCTACCCATGCCGGCGATAGGGAAGGTGTGGCAGCACCGACGTCCTGGCGGCAGGGAACAATTTTAGCAAGAGGGGCAGATGATTAGGAGTTGGTACATCGTTTAGAAAAAGCGGGTTCGATGGTTCGACCGTTTTTGCAGAGCGGCTGATCCATGTTTTCTAAGAAATATTTCCCTCCACCCCATCTATAACCAAATGTAGCATCCCAAATGTTTAGCATTATAACGCTACATGGTTCAATCAATATAATGCTACCTCTATTAAATATATATTGCATCATCATATATCATGCTCATGTCATCATGGCATATTGCATTTGAGCATCATATAAAACCCGTTTCATTTGGCTCTTTCCATCATATCGCATTTGTCTTATTATTATTTTGCTTGTTAATATCATGTAGTTGCTTCTTGATACTTGTATACAATGCCCAAATTGAATTGGAGGCATATCTTTTGAATTCCATTCTAGCTACCAACATGCTACTATCTCTAGACATAATGATCCTGCTCTATTTCTACTACATATGGCATGTGGGTTCCTTTTCTTTGGCCTTGTGTTTAAATCATGCCCATATGGTATTATGTGGATCCAATTTCTTAATATGCTTTGCACTCTTCACTATTCAACTATGCATGTGTTCCTTCTTCTTTTATTTGAATTCCACCTCACATGCAATAATAACACCCTCCTATCCCTCACATGAATTTATGAGCATATTTTGGTTCATTTAAAATCCTTTTTCGAACTTGTTGGTTTTGGTAATATTTTCAAACTTGAACTAAATTTCCTAGCTATCTAACCTACCTAACCGTGTATACCAACACCACACCACACCACCCAGCACCACCTCTCCTGGTTCCTTTTTTTCTTCTTCTAGACCCTACACGTGAGCGCCTCGCCCACGCCAAGATTGTGCACCTACCCCTTCTTTTCTTCCTAGCCATACAACAAGCGAGCCAGAGAGTCCATCACCAACCACCACTCCTCCATCCAGATCTTGATCCAACTTCCCCTCTTCTTCTCCCCTGATAGAACTCCTAAACCCTACCATGGTCGCCGCCTTGCTGTGCTGCTGACCCATCACCAGCAGAGATGCCACCGCAAGCCAGAGTAGCACCAAATCGAGTTGCTAGAGCCATGAAGCACCTAAAGAGTGGATGAGAAGGTCTGTAGCAGTCCCGTGCGTCGTCTCCGTCCTCGTGCTCTGCTAGCGACCCGACAACGTCCACATCATCTCGCCGCCATCACCTACAAACTCCATCTCGCCAACCTTGTTTGTAAGAACCTCGGTGAGCTCCTTAACTTGCCCCTCTCCCTCTCTAGCTCGCCTTGCCGCCCGCATCATCGCAACACGCGCATGCCCGTGACACCACCAGTAACCGCCCGCGCATGCCCGCTCATCGCAGCAATAGCAGCACGCGTGCAGCAGAACAACAACAGTCACACAACCCCTCTTTCCGGAGACGTAGCCCACGTCTCAGTCCTCCTCAGTAACGCCATGTTGTAGCTGGATGTCCCAGCTCTCCATAGAGGCCAGCCGCACGCAATACCATGCCCGAATGCCTTCGCCATCGTCCGCGGAAGATCTTCGTTACCTCTGCAAACTGTCAAAGTCGACAGCGCAACCAGCACCACCCCTACTTTTGCCTCTGTTCGTCTCAAGATCACACCCGACACGGCCGATATCCTGTAAAACCGCAAGATCCATGTTGTAGTCCTATTTGCCTTGTTTCCAACGAGCTATATAACGCCAAAAAATCGTCGAGTAGATCGATCGAGATCATCTCGCAAAGACAGCACGATGTCACTGTATTTTCTGATGTTTTCCATCAGTCCGGCAACACATGAACCCTCTCAGTTCTTCGCAAGCTTGTCACGCAGGTAGCAACACCTTAGTAATAGGTAGGCACCACCAGAAGGGCACAAGGTAATATGGTGGTGCTAAAGGGGTGTGTGAGATAGTTACTCGTGTGGGGCCTGATACATTGCAAATGTATCTATAATTTTTGATGCTCCATGCTTGGTTTTATCCACTTTCTTGTGTTTTGTCCATACTTTGGAGTACTTTTCATATGATTTCTTGGACTAACCTATTAACAAGAGCCACAGTGCCAGCTGCCTATTTTCTGCTGTTTTTGGTTCCAGGAAAGTTAGAAAATGAATATTCTCGGAATTGGATGGGACAAAAGTCAAAATGCCTATTTTTCTAGAAAACTCCAGGAGCCAGAATACGAGACGGAGGAGGGCCAGGGGCTAGCCACACCCCCCCCAGGCGCGGGCTGGGCCTGGCCGCGCTAGGGCATGGTGTGGTGGCCCTAGGCACCCCCTCGGTCTCCCTCTTCGCCTATAAGAAGCCTTCTGACCTAAAAACTTTGGGGGTTCGACGTTTTTCTAGAAAAAGTTCCGCAGCGCCGCCACCACCGAAGGGAAGATTCGGGGACAGAAAGTCTCTGCTCCGGCACCCTGCCGGGACGAGGAAGTGCCCCCGGAGCCATCTCCATCGATCTCCACCATCATCTCCATCGACCATCCATGTTTCCCCCATCTATGAGTGAGTAATCCCCCGCTGTAGGCTATGGGGATGGTAGGGATTGGATGAGATCGTTCATATAATGGCATCAGATTGTTAGGACATGGTGCCTAGTATCTTCTATTAGTGCTTTATGACTTTGTTGCAACTTGTTGTGCTTAATGCTTGTCACTAGGGCCCGAATGCCATGATTTCAGATCTGAACATGTTATTGATTCATTATGATAGTATTGTTTTTGGTCTTATCTGCAAGTTGTATACACACGTTGTTGTCCGGAACCTATGGCCCCGAAGTGACAGAAATCGGGATAACCGGAAGGGAATGGTTTTGATGTGAGGATCACATGTGTTCACGGAGTGTTAATGCTTTGCTCCGGTGCTCTATTAAAAGGAGCACCTTAATTGCCAGTAGTTCCCTAGAGGCCCCGCTGCAAACGGGCTGGCAGGACAAAAGATGTTGTGCAAGTTCTCATTGCGAGCACGTATGACTATATATGGAACACATGCCTAGGATTGTCTAGTACTTGGATGCTTTATCTTATTTATCTATAATTGCCCTATGTTCTAATTGTTATGTGAATTGTCTTGTCCATGCAACGCCCGTCCATCCATCCCTATGCCTACACTTTTCGAATCCCATTTTACTACTTTTGTTACTACTGTCTTTGCTTTACTACTGCTGTTACTTTGCTATTCCTACTACAAAACTGTTGCTACTGATAAACTGCTATGAGCAAGATTGTTTCTAGGTACAGCTGAATTGACAACTCAGTTGTTAAGGCTGATAAATATTCTTTGGCTCCCCTTGTGTCGAATCAATAAATTGGGTTTCACTTCCCTCGAAAATACTGCGATACACCCCCTATACTTGTGGGTCATCAGGGCCTGAGTGCCAGCGGTGTGTGCGTGTGTCTATTAAAACCAGATCGATGTAATTGGACGATTATGCTTGAACTAAGAAATCGAAGATCAAATTCCCCTCCTACTCCTCCTCTGTTCTTTCTTCCTTCTCACAGAAAGCATCCCCACCCGATCTAGCCATCATACTAGATCGGTGCGGTACAATTGGTATCAGAATCACTCGATCCGGAGACTACGGGCAGTGTTTGTTCTTCCCAATTCGCTGTGCCGCGATTCGCCATAAAATTTCATCAAGCTTTCGAGCGGAGTGGTTGGCACTGACCGGTGAGGAAGCATCACGATGCCCTCCAAGCCTTCCCCGCAGACACTATTGGTATTGGAAGCGATAGGAGAGGCAGCGGCGATGGCGACAGAGTCCCTCACCGAGTGCCGACAGGTCGTCAACCTGCTGCATGGGAGAGTCACCGTAATTGAGTCCACGGAGCAGGGCCTGGTCGCGCAGATCGGGCTCATCGTGACAGTGGTAGAAGCTGGTGCGAAGGCACAAACTGATGTGGCGATGCAGCTCGTGGCCTTGCACAACAAGATCTCCGCAACAGCCGAGCGGCTGGATCGCTATCACATGCGGTCGCCCTCACCAGAGGAAGACGATCCGGATCCGGAGGAAGCCATCCTCCGCGGCAAGGGCACCCTGCACCAGATGCGCGTGACGTGGCTGGGGAACGCACCCGATGCCTCGGCGTCCACACAAGTCTCAGGTGAGCACTTAGGCGGTGGGGTTGGCGCTGGGGATGGTGCATGTGGTGGCACTGGGGGCGGTTGAACGAGCGGCGCGAGGGACAGTGTGCTTGGAAGTGCTAGTGGCAGTGGAGTCGGTGGCGCTGGTGGCAGTAGATTCGGCGACACTGGTGGTGGAATTGGGGGCGCTAGTGGCGGTAGACACAATCCCCATGGTAATTCAGCTACGAAACACAATCTCAAGGTGTTGTTCCCTAGGTTTGACGACGATCAACCCAGAATCTAGAAGGATAAGTGCCTCGACTACTTTCGTCTCTTGAATGTACATCCATCCTTATGGTTAGTATCATCAACTCTACATATGGATGGCAATGCAACACTTCGACTCAGGCACTAGATCAGTACTTGGCCAGCTCTTATGACAACAGTAGAAGAGAAGTTCGGGGCGGATGATCACAGGAAATTCATGAAGCAATTCCTTGCTCTCAAATAGCATGGCACCATCGAGGAGTATCAAGTTCAATTTTAGATGCTGTCATATCAGATATCAATGTAGAATCCTCACTATGACGAACAGTTCTTCGTGTCCCAGTTCGTCAAAGGGCTCAAATCTAATATCAGAGGTGCGGTGGAAGCTCAAGTACCTGAAACAGTTGAACGAGCTATCCTGCTAGCAGTGGTGCAATAGGAAGTGTGGGCAGATTCCAAGCGATGGGGACAAAGACAAGTACCAATAACTAGAGCTGAACAAGTTGGACTCAAACCTGACACTGTAAAACAACCACTCAAAATTTGTGGTGGGGATCTATGGCGAGATAGGCAGCCCAGAGACTATAGGCGTGCAAATGGCCTCTATTTCCGCTGCGGTGAGAAGTATGACCCCACTCATCAATGTAATAAGAGACCCACGGCTGAGCTGCATGCTGCTGAAACACAAGTTACTCCGGAGATTTTGTCTGAAGAAGTTCTTAACATGTTGGATATGAATGTGTGGCACAAGCAAAACAATTAAGCTTGTTCATTCATGCCATGGATGGAAATGAAGGGCCAAGACTCTAAAATTAAGAGCCATGGTGGGGAATCAAGTCCTATTAATCCTAGTTGATTATGGCAGCAACTCCTGTTTTCTGAATTAAAACCTAGTGGATAGGCTGCACTGCTCAGTACAACAAGCTGATCTAGTACATGTTAAAGTAGCCAATGGAGAATTTATGTCATCTCAAGGAGTGGTACCCGACTTTACCTGGTGGTGTCAGGGGGAAACTTTCACAACAACTATGAGAGTGTTGGAATTAGGAGCTTATGATGCTATCCTAGGCATATACATGTTGCAGTTACATAGCCCCATGGTGACTAACTAGGTTAACCATTGTCTAGCATTCCCTTATAATGGCAAAGTTGTGAAACTACAAGGGATTTCTGCTCCAACAGAAACCACTATCAAAGAAATGCCAATTGAACAATTACTCAAATGGTACAAAGGGAATGAAGTTTGGGATATGGCCATTGTACAACCAGCTGGTGATCTAGAACAACAACCAGTCCATCCTGAGATCCAAGAAGTTTTAGAGACATTCTCTGATGTTTTTGCTACCCCTACAGAGTTACCACCGGTGGGGCCTTATGATCATGCCATCCCCTTGAAACCCGAGGCAACACCGGTTAATGCCAGACCTTATCGCTACTCCCCATCTCACAAAGATGGAATAAAAAACAAGTAAAGACAATGTTGGAAGCTGGTGTTATTGTGCCTTGCATGTCTCCATATGCTTCCCCTGTGCTACTGGTGCAACAAAAGAATGGGTCTTGGAGGTTTTGCGTCGACTATCATAGACTGAACGAGTTGACAGTTAAAAACACATTTCCTATGCCTATCATTGATGAGCTATTGGACAAGATGTTGGGTGTGAGGGTCTTCTCCAAACTGGATTTACGAGCCGGTTACCACCAGATCAGGATGCTACCCAGTGACGAGCATAAGACTGCCTTCAAAACACACCAAGGCCACTACCAGTTCCGGGTGATGCCATTTGGGCTTTGCAATGTACCAGCAATGTTCCAGTGCGTCATGAATGTGGTTTTAGCTCCCTGTTTGCGGAAATCAGTGCTAGTGTTCATGGATGATATCCTGGTTTACAATTCATCTGCTCTTGGACATGTGCTCCATCTTACTGAAGTGTTATCCCTGCTTCAACAACACAAGTTATATGTGAAGGAGAGTAAATGCTCATTTGCTTGCACAAGCCTAGAGTACCTAGGTCATATTATCTCAGCAGATGGGGTGGCAACCGATCCTAAGAAAACATAAGCAATGGTTCAGTGGCCACAACCTGGCACAGTCACTAAAGTAAGGGGTTTTCTGGGTTTAACATGGTACTATAGGAAGTTTGTCAAGAATTATGCCATCATTGCCCGTCCACTAACAAATCTGCTGAAGAAGAAAGCATTTATTTGGAATGAGCATGCTACTACATCCTTTAGGGCTCTCAGAGAGGCCATGCTGTCTACTCCTGTGCTGCAACTTCCTAATTTTAACAAGAAATTTGTGGTGGAAATAGACACTTGTGATTTGGGGATTGGTGCTGTTCTCATGCAAAACTAACACCCTGTGGCTTTCTTGAGCAAACCTTTGAGCCCTACACATCGCCAATTATCTATCTATGAGAAAAAGTTTTTGGCACTCCTCATGGCGGTGGACCGTTGGAGGCCATACTTACAGCGAGTTGAGTTCTTGATCAAAACAGATCACCATAGCCTCTGTTACTTGGAGGACCAAAATCTGCAATCTCCTCTGCAAAGGAAAGCAATGGCTCGCCTCATGGGCCTCCAATTCAAGATTGTCTATTGCAAAGGATCAGAAAATCAGGCAGATGATGCTCTATCCAGAGTAGGACACATCATGGAAATTCAAGCTTGTTCAGCTGTCCAACCAGCCTGGATTCAGGAAATCACAAATTCATATGTCACTGATCAAGTTGCACAACGACGTCTTACTAAATTGGTAATCCCGGGTTCTGATGAACATGTGTATGAACTACATCAAGGCTGATTCGTTACAGGGGCCGCGTTTGGCTAGGTGAAAATTTGGCATTTCAAACCAAGCTCATTTTAGCGTTCCATGCTAGTGCCATTGGAGGGCACTCAGGTGTTCAAGTCACCTACCATTGTCTCAAACGCCTGTTTGCTTGGACTAGCATGAAAGCCGCAGTGGTGGAATTTGTGCAACACTATGGGATATGTCAGCAGGCCAAACATTCTAACCTGCATCCACAAGGACTACTCCAGCCACTTCCGATTCCTATAGGGGCTTGGCGAGATATTACCATGGATTTCATCGAAGGGCTGCCACCCTCCAAAGGAGAAAACACGATCATTGTGATAGTGGACCTCTTCGTAAAGTACGCGCACTTAATTCCGTTGAAGCATCCATACTTCACTCCTCAAGTGGTGCAAGTGTTTGTGGATTCTGTGGTGAAATTACATGGGATGCCACACTCGATCGTCTTTGACCGTGATAAGATCTTCACTAGTATATTCTAGAAGCAACTATTTGAGAAATTGGGAACCAAATTGAAGTTCACCACTGCCTACCACCCACATCCAGATGGCCAGACAGAAAGAGTAAATCAAAGCCTCGAAATGTTCCTGAGATGCAGCATTCAAGACAATCCAAAAAAAATGGAAGAGTTGGTAACCCATGGCGGAGTTCTGGTACAATTCCTCATACCACTCCTCCATTGGTTCGTCTCCATTCAAGGCGCTATATGGGCATGAACCAAATCTGGGCACGATGCCATCGGTTTCTCACGACACATTGATATTAGTCTCAGAAATGTTGGCTAAACGAGCAGCTCAATTGGAGTTACCGAAGATCCATCTCTCAGCTGCACAAAACCGTATGAAACTCAAGGTGTATCGCAACCGTACTAAGAAAGAATTTTAGGTAGGCGATCGGGTACTGCTTAAGCTACAACCATATGTGCAGAAGTCCGTGGCAATCAGACCGTACCCCGAACTGACATACAAATACTTTGTCCCGTTTGAAATCCTGGAATGCATTGGCAAAGTGGCTTATCGTCTGCATCTCCCTCCTAACATCCTGATTCATTCAGTGTTTTACGTGTCACAACTCAAAGATTTTAGACCCGATTACACTCCAGTCTTCGCTTAGTTACCGAAGCTGCCAGCGCTGTATGCCATGGACACTGTACTAGAAAGCATCCTGGACAGACGGATGGTAAAGAAAGGAGGGGCTGCAATCACACAGGTGCTGATTAAATGGACAAATCTTACAGCAGAGTCAGGCCATGTGGGAAGATTGGGATGTTCTATGCGCATGTTTTCTTGAAATGATTGCTTGGGGACAAGCAACAATTCCTCAGGGGATATTGTCATGCAGGTAGCAACACCTTAGTAATAGGTAGGCACCACCAGAAGGGGCACCAGGTAATATGGTGGTGCTAAAGGGGTGTGTGAGATAGTTACTCATGTGGGGCTAGCGTGCTAACGGTGTGTGCGTGTGTCTATTAAAACCAGATCAATGTAACTGAACGATTATGCTTGAACTGAGAAATCGAAGATTGAATTCCCCTCCAACTCCTCGTGTGTTCTTTCTTCCTTCTCACGGAAAGCATCCTCACCCGATCTAGCCATCATACTAGACTGGTGCGGTACAAAGCTCTCATCCCCTATAGTCCAGATCAGGCGCCAACCCTCGCCCTCTTGCGAAGAGGCCACATCCATCTTCCGGTAGGTTTGAACGACGCGTAAAACAGAGCATCCAATCTCCCGGAATCATCTCCCGAAGATCGCCCGAGCTAGCTGCTTTCACGCTGTTCAAATTCAGTTTTTATTTCAGTTAAAACCGTGTTCTTGTTAGTTTTGTAAAAAGCCCCTGGTACTTCCAGAAGCTCAAAGCACGGTCCCTAGCCCTGCCACGTGTCGGTCCATCACCGATTGCGCATAGTGGCCCCGCGCCACTCATTGGCCCACCTGTCAGTGAGTGTGGATGGAACACACCCGAGTGAGAAAAGCCTAGCACGACTTTCTAACTCAAATAAAAATTCAAAAAATGAATATAAATCAAATCAAATCATATCTTTTGAATTGTTTGGAATTTGAGAAAATTTATAAAATGAAATATGAATCATTTTTGAATATGAATTCAAACATAATTTTAAATTTGACCAGAGTTGCCTGCAGCTAGTCAAACCTTGACTTTTGACCCAATTTGAATTAATTTGCATTTAATAATGTTTTTAAATTCATAATTTCAAATAGTACAAATGATATATGTTTTGAGATCAGAAAAATGCCAGGAATATGCATATGATATTTAAATATTTTCTGGCCAATTGTTTTTGAATTAATAAATATCATTAATATGCATTTATCTTAATAAATTTATAACTTTAATTCTGTAGTTCCAAATTCGAGAAATAATATGTCTAAATCGATCAGTGCGACGAGCCCATTCTAATTATATATTCCATGATGTCAATTGAAGCATATATCATATAAATATTAATAAAACGACAAGGTTTATGGGAGAAAACCATGCCTAAACAATTAACTAAAGTGGTTTATTATTGTCCTTACACCTCACCCATTCCGTGCTATGTTATACCATGCAATTGTGTATCATTTTATTATGGCATATCTTGTTTTGCTTGTTGCATATGTTATTATGATTGCCCACTTTATTTCTTATGGCTCTTATGTGTTTGGCTTTTATTCCGGATAGACGCCGAGTAAGGGAGTTATCAGAAGAACCAAGAATACTATCCGGATCCCGGTTACTCTACTGCTAATCTGACAGGCAAGCAATTTTCCATGCTTGCCATACATATAGCACCTATGCCTCTATCTTTACATTTCATAGCGAGACATTGATGTTTCACTAACTAGTTGGCTTGCTTGTACTGGTCAGCCGATATTTTTGCATGCGATGAACAACGGCAGTGACAGAGTTGCTGAGTGGGCGCTGCCATGTCTACGTGTCGGGTGTTGGTTAGTCGGAAAATCTGCAAACACCTCTGGAGGGCCTTGGTTTAGGCGGTTAGAGTATCTCCAATGGTCTTCTTATATTTGGCTAGGATTGCTAAAAACCGAAAATATGGCAATTTGGATAAAAAATGTTGCTCCAACAGTCTTTGTATGAAGGATCCCCCACAGTTTTTTGGGAAGTTAAGTATATTGACATCTCCACTTTGTATACTAGACTGCGGAAACTCTAATAAACATGTAATTAATTTGCCCGTTAAAATGTAGCTAATTCCATTACCAAACAGAAAGTCCAGGTATGCAAACCTTTTACAAAAACATTGCAACACAAACTTTTTAAATTTTGTCCTTGGAGGACCCTGAACTTCTATTTATTGCAGACAGACACGGCTTTGCAATGTAATTACTAACTTGGCCGATTCCATTAAAATCATATGGAACATCCCGCATATGTAAAATATTAATACAATTTATTGTTGAAAATATGTAGAATCATATAAAATATCGCAGTGATGAGATTGCATATACTACTGCACGGTAGAATAGTTGCTGACACACAAAAACCCTGCTCCATCTATGGTTGAGGACGCATACATTGGTATAGTCTGTGCAATTGAAATTCTTGTATCAGTATGAAATGGCCGAAGTTGTATACGCAATTATAACCCCTTAACATCATTGTTTTAATTATTTCTGCATGAGGAGCTACATGCCTAGTCAAAATTCATGAGTTAGCATCAATCTGTCAACAAAAGGAGAGCAGACAACCAATTTTTGTCGCACACCAAAAGTTACGATGCCACATCATATTACGAAGTAATATTATATTAACTACAATAGAGGAGCATCATCAGAATATAACCGTTGAGCGGCTCATTTCTTGTGATTGATTATGTGTCCGATGAGCGCCTACTCGTGGATCTAAAAATGTGTGCCTTACTGTTCCTGAAGTAAAGAGTTGGGAAGGATTTCAACACTAAACAAATAGGGTACTAATCTGAGCACAACTTTAAAAATATCAAGGTTGTAATATAATCACGGACCAACTAGAAAGAGATCCCCTTCATGGACGAAATCAGCTGACGGAGTGATGACTGATGACTCGGAAAGGGACTCCAACTCGGTGGACCTGCAGGCAAGCAAATCCTAGAGCTTGTACATGCCAGCCAAAAACATTTCCTTACAAAATTAATTAAGCCATTAAATAATTTGCTGAGACCATCTTCTATACAGAGTTACAAACACATGCTTTCTGGAGGAAGTCATGGTAAAATTAGTACTTCCTTTGCAGTGGGAAAGAACATCAAGCAGAAGACCAAATGAATAATGCAAGCATCACGAAGATGAGATGGGGCACAGGCTCATAGCGAGTCTCCCGCCATGAAGTCACAACGTGTTTGATTGTTTGTCCCATACATAAAAGGCTGCATGTGTTAGCTTTGCGACAAGTAAATAACGAAGGACGAAAATAAAATCGCAGCAAGGAGGACACATATTTAACGTGGAAAACCCTCTCCAACAAAGAGAGGAGAAAAACCACGGGCGTCAGCCAACGAAACTTCACTATAACGGAGAATGTTTACACAACACCGGGGATTTCACAGATGCAACTTATCCCAGCCGGCGGCTTACAAGAAGTATATATAACGGTGGCAACCTAGGTGATCAACGATCCGTACCGCGGGGGGCTGTCGTCCCCCACACCCCCCCCACAGGCCCCCCTCCGGCAACGGGCCTCGCTCCGCTCCGTCAGAAGTTGACCTTTACTTTGTAGAATTTGGATCAACATATAACAAACTCCACCTTGAGACAAATTCCTTCTTGTAGCATCAACAGTAATCATCTCCCTGAACAAACAAAGAAAACACTTTCGACGCCAACAAGTCACTCGGACCGAGCAGTTATACCAACTAAGCTTGAGAATAGCACAAACTTAGCAACAGGAACAGGCTTTGTCATCATATTAGCAGGATTATCATGAGTGCTTATCTTGCATACCTTCAGCGTATCTTGTGCAACAACATCACGAACATAATGATACTTGATATCAATGTGCTTTGTTCTCTCATGAAACATCTGATCCTTAGTAAGGTAAATAGCACTTTGACTGTCACAGAACAGGTTAATGCAAGAATCATCCTAACAAAGCTCAGCATACAAACCTTTCAACCAAACAGACTCTTTGCAAGCTTCAACAACAGCCATATATTCTGCTTCGGTTGTAGATAAAGCAACAACTGGTTGCAGCGTTGCCTTCCAACTCACGGCACATCCACCTACCATGAACATATAACCTGTGAGGGACCTCCTCTTATCCAAGTCGGTAGCAAAATCTGAATCCACATAGCCTGCGAGTCCCTCACCAGTCTTGCCAAACTTCAAGCAAGCATTCGATGTGCCACAGAGGTACATGAAAATCCACTAAACAATTTTCTAATGTTCTTTACCAGGATTAGCCATGTAACGACTCACCAAACTCATAGCATATGATAAGTCAAGGCGAGAGCAAACCATGGCATACATCAAGGAACCAACAGCACTAGAATAAGGAACTCGAGACATGTACTCAATATCTTCATCAGAACTAGGACATTGCAATGCTGACAATTTAAAGTGAGGAGCAACAGGAGTACTAACTGACTTTGCATCATGCATATTAAAACGTTGAAGAACTTTCTCAATGTAACTTTGCTGACTAAGAAACAACAACCTAGATTTTCTGTCCCGTTTAATTTCCATACTTAGGATTTTCTTAGCAGCACCAAGATCTTTCATCTCAAATTCACTACTTAGGTGTGCCTTCAAAGTAGTGATTTGTTTCATGCTCTTGGCAGCAATTAACATATCATCAACATATAACAACAAGTATATAGGTGATCCATCAACAAACTTAATATAAACACAACTATCAAACAGAGACCTCTTAAAACCTTGTGAGATCATAAATGAATCAAACCTTTTGTACTACTGTCTTGGAGATTGCTTCAAACCATAAAACGACCTCTTCAATTTGCAAACAAAATCCTCTTTTCCAGGAACTATGAACCCTTCAGGTTGGTCCATGTAAATATCCTCCTCCAGTTCACCATGCAGAAAAGCAGTCTTTACATCTAGCTGCTCAAGCTCAAGATCATGCATAGCAACAATACCAAAGAAAGCACGAATAGAACTATGCTTCACAACCGGAGAGAAAACATCATTATAATCAATACCTGGAATCTGGCTAAAACCTTTTGCTACTAACCTTGCCTTAAACCTTGGAGGCTCATTAGGAGACAAACCTTCCTTTCTCTTGTATATCCACTTACAGCGGACAACCTTCTTCTGTTTAGGCAAGCACACAACTTCCCATGTGCCATTCTTATCAAGCGATTGCATCTCTTCTTGCATAGCAGAAACCCACTTCTCACGGTCAACGGATGCAACAACCTCATTGTATGTAGAAGGTTCAGTATCATGCTCCACCTGTTCAACACAACTCAGAGCATAATGAGCAAGATTACACTCTTCAATTAAACGACGAGGTGGAACTATGTTACGCATCGGTCTATTAGCAGCAATAGATTCCTGTGGCTGCTGCAAAACAGTAGGTGAGTGCTGAACAACATCATCGTCAATATTTTCCTCATGGGTATCATCAACGACAGCATTATTATCAACAGTTTTCTGCAGGTGCTCCACCTGCACACGAACTCCCTCCTCTCCAGCAGCAACAGGAGAGGGATCTGATGGCAAGCTGTCATGATACATAATGGATTCATTGAAAACAACATTCCTACTCAACAAAATCTTTTTAGTTTCAGGATTCCATAGTTTACATGCCTTAACTCCTGAACCATAACCAAGGAATATGCACTTAACAACTCTAGGCTCTAACTTTCCATTATCAACGTGAGCATAAGCAGTGCAACCAAAAACTATCAACTGTGAATAATCAGCAGGCGAACCTGACCATACCTCAATGGGAGTTTTCTTCTCAAGTGGAATAGAAGGTGACCTGTTGATGAGGTAACACGCTGTGTTGGCTGCTTCAGCCCAGAAACGTCTATGCATACCTACATTGGACAACATACAACGAGCCCTCGAGATGATGGTTCTGTTCATGCGCTCAGCCACGCCATTCTGCTGAGTGTAAGGGATGGTGTGGTGCCTGATCATACCATCATTACTGCAAAACTCCTCAAACTCATTAGAACAGAATTCCATACCATTGTCAGTATGTAGTATCTTTACCTTCTTTTCAGTTTGCTTTTCTGCCATAACTTTCCACTTCTTAAAAGCATCAAAACCATAATATTTATGTTTCAGAAAATATGGCCATACCTTTCTTGAGTAGTCATCAATAATAGTAAGCATGTAATTAGCACCACCAATAGATGTCTTACGGGAAGCCCCCCATACATCAGCATGCACATAATCTAAAATGCCTTTGGTGGTATGAATGGAATCATTGAATTTAACTCTCTTATGCTTACCAAAAACGCAGTGCTCACAGAACTCAAACTTACCCAAGTTGCAACCATCAATCAGCTCTCTCTTAACCAACTCTGCCATGCCATGTTCGCTCATATGCCCAAGATGCATATGCCACAGATTTGTTTTACCACAATCATCAGAATCATTAGAAGTAACAGCAGCAGCAATACCAGGCAAAGTGGTACCTCTAAGAACATATAACTTAGCAGAATTCATATCACCTATCATGTGAATAAGAGAACCTTTTGATACCTTTAACAATCTATGCCCACCAGCGTACTTGTATCCATCAACGTCCATGGTACTCAGGGAGATCAGATTTTTGGCCATGCTTGGTATGTGCTTCACCTCATTCAACGTACGCGTCACGCCATCATGTGTCTTGATCTTAACAGATCCAACTCCGACAAAATGGAACGGGTTGTCATTCCCCACACGTACAAAATCTCCAGTCTGCATAGACTCATATGAACTGAACCAATCTTTGTTACAGTAAATATGAAACGACCATGCAGTATCAAGTATCCATTCATCATCACGAGAAGCACAAGTAGCAAAAACGGCTAAACATTCACCGTCAGAACTATCACCAGAAACAACAGTAGCCTTACCATTACCTTGATCCTTATCTTTCAGTTGGTAGGTACCGTTCCTTTTCTCCTTATTCTGTAGCTTCCAACAATCATCAATAACATGATTAGATTTCTTACAATACCTGCAGAACTTGTCCTTTCCCTTGGACTTCGAACGACTTCTGCCGTCTTTGCTCTTATCTCGGTTGCCTTGGTTGTTAAATCTCTGCTCGGTCCTACCTCGAACCTGCAGAGCTTCAGCCTTGGAAGACACCCCATCTGCCTGCACCATGGATTTCATCTTTTCCCTATGTTTGAGGGCATCTTGTACTTCATCAAGGGCTATCTTATCATGGCTCAACAACATTGTATCACGAAAGTGTGTATAAGAACTAGGCAGCAAGCATAAGAGTAACAGAGCTAGATCCTCATCATCATATTTTACTTCCATAGATTACAAATCAGAAATAATCTCTCTGAAAAGAGATAAGTGATTCATTACCGATCCACCTTCCTGCAATCTATGCGAGAACAACTTCATCTTCACATGCATCTTACTGGTTAGATCCTTTGACATGCAGATCGATTCCAGTTTCCCCCAAAGGGCAGCAGCAGATTTCTCTGTCAAGACTTCCTGCAAAATATTATTGGATAGATGAAGTTGAATCATAGACAAAGCCTTACGGTCCTTCCGCTTCTCTTCGTCAGACTAGCTCTTAGCATCCTTTTCCCCGAATCCATCCAGCGCTTCATCTAGATCTGAAGTTTGGGCGAGAATCGCCCGCATCTTCACCTGCCACAAGCAGAATCTTGTGGAGTAGTCTAGCTTCGGTAGATCGAACTTCAAATACGACATGTCGCAAACCCTAGATTAGAACCTGGGGCTCTGATACCACTTGTTAGCTTTGTGACAAGTAAATAACGAAGAACGAAAATAAAATCGCAGCAAAGGGGACACATATTTAACGTGGAAAACCCTCTCCAACAAAGAGAGGGGAAAAACCACGGGCACCAGCCAGTGAAACTTCACTATAATGGAGAGTGTTTACACAACGCCGGGGATTTCACATATGCAACTTATCCCAGCCGATGGCTTACAAGAAGTATATATAACAGTGGTAACCTAGGTCATCAACGATCCGTCAGAAGTTGGCCTTTACTTTGTAGAATTTGGATCAACATATAACATCATGTATTAAGTCTAGCGGGTCTGTAAAGGCCCACGCTGATAAGGGCATGGCGTTCGCTGGAGGAAAGTTGTATCCGAAAATGTACTCACGAAGGGGAGGCTAGAGAAGAGAGGGATGGGGAAGGTAACTTGCCATGGTAGCCGGAGTTCCTAGTTGGAGAAGGGAGACCGAGGGTAGCAATGTGCTTAAAAAGCACAACATGTGCTGCATGGAGGAGAGGAAGAGATATGAGAAGAAAGCTCCATCAGTTTCTTTTGCAATTTGTTGCATGGAAGAGATAGTGCGGGACATGAAGACTAAAGAGGAAGGGGCATAATTAAGGTGGCGCACAACATGTGCTGCATGGAGGAGAGGAAGAGATATGAGAAGAAAGCTCCATCAGTTTCTTTTGTAATTTGTTGCATGGAAGAAATAGTGCGGGACATGAAGACTAAAGAGGAAGGGGCATAATTAAGGAGGCCCTGTAACGGAAATCAAGACGAGCTGGTTTAGGCTGCGTGTGACTTTTAACAATGCTTTGTGTTTTTTAAAAAAGCTTTGTGGTTGAAACGTGGCAGTTAGTTATGGGAAGATTTGCCTACATGAAAGGTTTGCATGTAGAGAAATTATTAGACAAAATATTATAATTAGTTGACACATGATGACGTGGCAAGTTATTGGACATATGATGATGTGGCATAGCTGCATGTTTAGAGAAATAGGATAGTGGGGATGACCTTCTTAGTTATATAGGATTTGTAAAGTATGTGGCCACTTGCTATAATTCCTAAACCTGCTTGTCCAGTGCGCGGGAGAGACCAATTGCTGCCCAGAAAGTCTCCATGCACGTCCCCTCTCCTGTCGTCGGCGACTCCGGCCACCGTAGAGGCCATGGAGGGCATGCCCGACCTCCCTCGCGGCCCTGCCGACCCTCGGCAAACCTCCCGCTGCCCCGCCACCTAGTCCCGAGCTCACATCGGAGCCCTCCGCCTCCTGCCACCTTCTGCCCATCTAGTGCAAATCGAGTACGATTATGTCCGTTTTCGGTCAGATTAAATGCCACCGCCAGCGGATCCATCGATCCCCGCCCTCTCAAACCCCCTCCACCATGCGTGTTGGAGCACGACGGCGACCCGCGCCACCTCGACATTCCACGCCTGTTGTCGGCCACAGGGGCCTCGACCGGGAGCTCTGCTTGCCATGCCTCGGCTTGCTGTGGCCCCCCCGCACACCCTAGGAGCAGCCGCCCGCCTCGGGTCTATCGTCAGTCCCCACCCGTCGGTCGTTGCCGCCAGGAGGAAGGGGAAAAGAGATAGAGAAGAAAAAAGAAAGAAAAAGTGTGACCCATTGACATGTGGGTCCCATGTGTCCATTGCCATTTTTACCTGAAGGCAATAATAGTTGATTATATTGCTAGATTGATATTATGTTGCGTGATTACATTGTGAGACATTGTGCTATTTATATAGTATTAGAAGATTTGGGGACTAAAAATCCTAGTAGAGATATGTAGAATCCTAAACTACCAAACATAGCAACATTTGTTCAACTGTAATACAAAAGCATGGTATACTCTAACACCCCCCCCGCAGTCGGATCGATAGTGACGAGAACAATAGGAGCATTGTGGACGGTCCGACTGGAGCATAAGCCGAAGGCGCCGACTAGAGAGTATGTTGGTGGATGATAGTCCTTGATGCCGATATCAATGTAGCTGAGAGTGAGGGCATCATAGTCATGGTCCATGGTGTTATTGAAGTGTTGGTGATGTAGTCGCCGTTGATGAAGTTATTGAGGTTGATGTAGTTGTGGTCGGTGTTGTTGTTGAGCCTGGGGAAAGTTAACAGAGTAATAAAATAGTAAAAGGTGGTTGCAATGGTAGTCAAGTTGAGGTAGACGTCGTGCCAAGCTTGCCAAACTCGGGAGCATGCCGGGGGCGAAGTCACGCGTCAGTGTTGCCAATACCAGACATGTGAAGACATGGACGATCACGAACCATGCGAGCTAGAGTCAGAGGGAGAAGCATAGAAGATCTCCGTGTACGTTCGGTTGCGCGCCATATGCACCGGAGTAGATGAAGTAGTTGCAAGAATAAAGTTGAGCACAAGCAGTGCAAATAAAAATTTAGGGTGCAACTCTGGTAGCGAGGTCATGGTGGACGAAGATGGCGAGGTGGTTGTCGATGGAAATTGAACCATAGTGGTAGTAAATGCGGTGTCCCAGCATACCATTGTATGATGTAGTACACTATAGTCGTTGACATAACACCAATGAAACACCGTTCACTACTATTACATCCCTTAGAGCTGTACAACAGAAACACAATAGGTCCAAGACATGACTATAGATTACAACTCGACTCTTTACAAAAGATCCAGCGATACTCTAGGTTAAAGAGAGAGGAAGAAACTTCTTACAACGAAGAACCAGAAATAATAACTCAGAGCTATCTGGCTAAACAGTCTAACATCTAAACTATCTGGCTTGCAATTGCTACTAATTCAATGCTCTACAGAAGTAGGTTTTATGGATAGAGTATCTAATCCTATCTAATCAGAACTTCGTCTTCACTTTGGTTGATGAATATGTTGACTTCATTGACTTTATTGAAGAACCTGAGCTGTTGATGATGGTTTCTTGAGCATAAGTTGGTGTTAACATCATCTTCAACGGCTTAGAACCTAGCAAGGGTTAATAAGGTACGATTGAGTATGAGCGTACTCAGCAAGTTCACTAAAAAGAGTGTTTGATGCACTAACTCTACATCCATAGACCCAAGGTCATAGGAAATGCAGGTTTTCATAAACATTTCTTCAAAGGTTGCTTTTATTCTGAAAACTATGTCCGACAGCCTTCACAGGTTGACTAGAACTTTCATGGAGTTCCTTTCCTACCGCGTTCATAGCTCTTTCCTGGAACAGGGAGTAACATGTCACAGTTCTTACACTCTGTAGAGGTGCATTACTTTACCCATGAGAGACCAAATCCTTGTTGCACAACCGGGCATCTTATTCCCATCCACAATTACTTGATGTGAGGCCCAGTAGATGATCCAAGACAATCACTGCCCTTCTCCGCGACCCCACATGAAGACACGACCTCCCTAAGCAGATATACCTCCGTTAACCCCATATAGGAAGATATAACCCTGGCAACCCCTTGGAAACTCTAGTGAGCAGATCATGTCCATGGAAACCCCCATATAGGCAGATATACCTCCGATAGCCCCTCACGGAAAGTATAGACACCTATATCACGGGGAACTAGGAGTCCCACCCATCTACTGGATTCTCCGCGAGAAATCTACGGCCTCATGATAAGGTCATCCGTCCATGCAAAAGGAAGAAGATCCAGCTAACTTCTCCGTCCCATTCCAGATCTCATGGTTAACACGTAATATACGGCGCTAGAATCACTGACGATATTGGTTGTTAAGTCCTAGATATTATGTTCATTTACCACTGGAACTGTATTAGTAGATTATTACCTCTTGGTAAATAATCCATAATCATATTATTATGAAAATAGTGTTTTCTGACCTTTTTAAAATGCAGGTGATGACAATATTTGAGTTACAAGCAATTGATATAAAATAATCAAAGGACATGAGCAAGTGTGAACTTGCCTTTTGTGATTGCAAGATTATGCACTCACGGTCTTCGAGACAATAGAAGATCAAAATTCTATAAACAACATCATTGGTCCGGTAAGGACGAATGTCTAAAGAAGCAAGATGCAATTATGTATAAGTAATATAATGCAATTAGACAAACACGAATCCCTGGGATAATCGTCTCTGACCTAGGGTTTGGAAACTGGGAATGGTTTCTTTAGAATGTGTTTCACTTTTATACCAGTTTCACACTTGTGTTTCTTATTAAGGCTTGTGAGAGTGTGTGAAATAATATGTAAAAGTACAAGAATTATACAATATTAAAGCATGCAATTGGGGCATGGTATCTAAAGGATTCCTTAAGCAAGATTATTAATCAATTAGAGCCTTTATAGAAATGCTTAAGGATTACTTTTAATGTTTCTTAAAAGAATAACCTTTGAGGAAAATATTTATTTACAAAGTAAAAGCAGTTGAACTTAAAGCTAACACTTTAAGATTTTCTTACTAGTTATGAGTATTAAAGAAGAAAACAATTACCATATTTGAATAGCTATTCCACTTGTAGTGGATACTTATACATTTTGAATCTGTATTATATTATATGTGGTTCACTTAATGTTTTATAAAGGTAGAATATAAGTAGCATTGCTTTTTATGGAATTGGTGTTTTCTTAAGGTTATACTTCATAAATACAAAATAGGCATTACTTTAATTACTTAAGACTTGGTTTGAATCTTTAAGTAGTTTTCCAAACTAGTAAAAGATTTAGTGGATATTAGCTTGGGGATTTTTTTTAATGAGGAGAATCCTCAAGAAAAGAAATACATTACTTTTTATAGTTTTATAATTGATAAAATATTTTTTAAGAAATCAAATACAAATAATTCGGATGGTAGTTTTAGTAAATACATCTTAAAATGGTTGGACCTTTGTTAACTTCACTTAAACATCAATTGAACTTGTTATTACGGTTTTAGACTTTAAACAAATAAAGGTAAAGGCATTAGTAAGGATTAATATATTTTTTTATTTATTAAAATAGAAGAAAATAGTTTTAACAAGTCTTAATAAATTTTTTCATTTATTTTACTTCAAATGTGAAGATTTATATTTTTTTAATGTGTAGATTTTATTTTTGTGATCATTTTGGTATATTATAAGTATTTTTATGATTATAATTAATAAGATATGATTTTTATAAGCTTTATCCCTTTATAATGACTTAATAAATAATAATATTTAGTTGAATGACACAAAAATGTCCAAAATAAGTTTATAAATGTATATTTTGTTTTTCTAAGAATTTTGATATATTATACTTATTTTTCTGAATTTTAAATAATAAAATATTCATTTTACAAGATTAATCCTTAATAGGTTTTATTATTATTATTAATAATAATCTTATTTAAGTTGGAAAATAAAGTATAATAATATGTTTAAATTATAGAGTTTATTTTCTGAATATTTTGATATATAATATATATTTTTCTGAATTATAAAACAAACGATATTGAATTAATAAGATTTATTCATTTTCTAATTAAATTTTAAATAGGGAAATACTTTTTATACCCAGACTAAATCTACCCTAGGTCACGGACCAGTGGGCCAGTGGCCATGTCAGTTACCACATGTGCAGTTGACCAGGTCAAAATCGCTGACTGGACTAGGGTGATATCAGCATGACATCATGCTGATGTCATCCGAAGATGATCATCTCAGCTGATCGATCTGACAATGTGGTGCGCGTGCGCGGCTATGGTTGGGCTTGTTGGAAAGAGGACGACACGAGGAACCTAGTAGTGGTGGCGCCACCCACTTTTGGTCACCGGAGCTACTCCGGCGACCAACAACTATGGTGGCCGACGGTGGTGCAGAGTGGGACATCGATACACATCAATAGGAAGAGAGTGGAGGGCACATGGAGATGCAGAAGCTCACCCTAGTGATGATGGTGAGGATGATGAGGCATGGAGAGGTCCGATGGCGGCGAATCGATGGCAATGGCCTGGGTGGCCGGCGGGATGTCGAGCTCGATTCCGCGTCGCCTGTTGCACGCCTGCTTGCAAGGCCTGTCGGAGACGAACAAGGAGACCGAGGCGAGCTCGGTGGTGCTTCAGCTAGTCTAGGGGAGGCTCCAATGGCGACGACAGAGCTCCCGTCCCAGCTAGGGTTTTGGTGGAAGAAGATTTAGAGAGAGAGGGAGAATGGGAGGATGATGATGGGAAGGAGCTTCGTGGCATTCTTATCTTCCCTGGTGATGGCGGCACGAATCTGGACAGAGGTCTACATCACGGCGCGGCGGCGGATGGCAGAGCTCCGGCCAACGAGCTGCTTGTGATGTCGGGAGGTAAACGACAACGGCATTTTGCAGAAAACCCCCTAGATATTTTCTAGGCTCAACCTGCAGTCCACTTGCTGTCCCACCTGTCAGTGAGAGAGAGGGAGACGAACTGGGCTGGTGCTAGGCCATAGGAAAGTAAGCGGTTTTTTCTTTCTACTGCTCGCAGGATAAGAATAGAGTATGGGCCGTGGGCTACGCGGCTGGTTGTTCCTTTTTTCTTTGTCCATTTTGATTTTTCTGTTTTCAGAATTCATTTTCAATTTAAATATGAATTTCTTCAAGGATTTAAATATCTAGAGAATTTATAGGTCATGAACATTGTTGTATAAAGCAAGTATGACCCTCTTCTCCTCATTTCTTATTGTGCATAAAATATTCATAACTATATGAAGGGTTCTTTTATTTGTAAAGTAAATATAAATTAGGGTTTTAGGAATTTGCTTCTTCTAAAGAAAATCTGATGGAAATGTTCTTATTTTCACCATGATAATGGTTATGGCAAAGATTTAAAATATCGAATGATATGTAGAGAACTCTATTCATACTTAGCCTCATAAAGGAATGATATATATATATATATTTATTATAAGGTAGTAAACCTTGTGGTTCATAAAGTGGTGATTTGAATTTCATGGTTCTCTATATTTGGTGGTTTCTCCCATTCCAACTCTACTTAGTTTGTGGGGTTTAGAACTACCATAAAACAATCTTGGTTAAGTCATTATGCATGGATATCAATCATTAACGAGGAAATGAAAATGTTCATTTCCAAATAATTGCCATGAGTTTTGGGAAGGTTTGATAGACTCATAGCTTATTATGAATGTGGATAAAGATCAAGGTTTAAGGACACTACTTCTAAATCCAGGAGTAGGGTTGATACCTCAACCTAGAGTGAGATATTAAATTACTTCCTAGAGCAATCTTGTTGATTCATGGGTCAAGGTTTCTATTAGGGTTTAAAATAATGAGGTGGACAAGGCTCTCATCAATACACTCTCAACTGGCATTCTAATTATCTCTTAGAAACTTCATTTAACTCAGAAATACTATTCTTTGGCTGCCTAAAAATAGGAATTTATCCCACTGCTAACTTCATTCTGGGGTTTTGGACAAAGAGGTAGACATGGGTCTTTCTGAAGGGAATATGCCCGAGAGGCAATAATAAAGTGGTTATTATCTTATTCCATGTTTATGATAAATGTTTATTTTACATTCTAGAATTGTATTGATCGGAAACATCAATACATGTGTGTTTAATAAACAAAAAGGGTTCCTAGTTATGCCTCTCTTATAGACTAGCTTGTTGATTAACAAGATGATCAAGGTTTCCTGATCATGGACATTGGATGTTGTTAATAACAAGGTCACACCATTGGTGGAATGATGTGATGAACATTCATCTGAAGTATAGCATTACGGTCAAAGTCATTATGTTTATATTGCTATAACATCATACAAAGTAATCTTTATCCTTAGACCATGAGATCATGTTAATTGCTAACACCGGAAGAGTATCTTGATAACATCAAACGTCACACCGTAACATGGTGACTATAAAGATGGGTTCAGTGCTACGAAGGTGTTATGTTGAGGCTCATGGATCAAGAGTGGAATTTGTCAATCCCGATGACGGATAGATATACTCTGGGCCCTCTCGGTGATATCACATTGAAATAGCTTGCAAGCAAGTGATGTGATCACTAGAATGTTATATCACGGGAACGAGAAAAGAGTGCATGTCGGTAACGAGATCAAACTAGGTATGGAGATACCGATGATCGAATATCGGACATGTAATATATCACGGGACAAAGGGATTTAGTTACTAGCGTTAAAGGTTCTCACGATCACAGAAGTCATCGTTGAATGTGTAGGAGTCAGTATGGATCTCCAGGTCCCGCTGCTGATTATTGATCGGAGAGGGGTCTCGATCATGTCTGCATTTTTCGCGAACCGTAGGGTGACACACTTAAGGGATACCGACACCATTTGGAGCAAATATGTTTCAGATAAAGATTTAAGAAAGCGCTGGAATTATTTCAATAGACACCGAAACTGTTTCGGGTGAAATTGCTGAAATTGGTTCTGCTTGTAATATTGAAATGTTGCAGGGGGTTTTATGTGAATGTTTGTTAATTAAAGTAATTAACAAAATTCTGAATAAAAGTAATAAAAGAGTTTTATTAAATGAGAGAGCATTAAATTTGGAGAAATTTAATGCATTTAAAGTGGAGACTTTAAAAGAGAATGTGAAGGGGCAAATTTATGTGGAGGGAGTTACCACCACATGAATGGAGGAGGTGAAGAGTCACCTCCTCCATGCGCCGGCCATGAAGGAGGGGCACCCCCCTCCTCCTATAAAAGGCCACCCCTCCTCACTTCTCACACACCTCCTTGTGAAGGATCTCTCTCCCCCTCTAGTATTATTCCCCCATGGTCTCGGATTAGCGAGATACATGTTCCTAGTGGCTTAATCTGGAAAGGAGTTGATGCTTCCGCTGCTTTGCTGGAGCGAGGGACGGAGGTTGTCGGGGTACCGGACGTGTGTGCGATCACGGATGCACCGCTGCTTTGCGGTGCTGGACTTGGTGGTGCTGGAGCTGGATCTGATGGACGTCTTTGGGCCGGACCTGCTGGACTTCATCACGATCTTGAGATCGGCAAGTGTACGACTACATCAACCACGAGTTCCTACTCGTTAACAAAGCTCGTTGTCTACGAGGGTAAGTTCTTGTTGGATGTATGTCCACCCGTTGCTTTGTACCTAGTAGATAGATCTTGGCGTGTAGTTCACACCGTAGGAAATTTTTTGTTTTCTATGCTGCGAACCCAACAGTGGTATCAGAGCCTGATCTATGCGTAGGTGCTTTGCGGGTAGTACATATGTTTATATGTGGGCGATGATGATCATGTTATTGCTTCTTTCATGTATTTTGGATATTGGTGGCATAGTGGGATGAAGCGGCCCGGACCAACCTTACATGTCATCGTACATGAGACCGGTTCCACGACTGACATGCAACTTGTTTTGCATAAGTGGTCTGGTGTGTCTCTCCTACTATAGTCAATATCTGATTTACAACGAGTTGCTAATAACTTAGTTATCCTCGTTGTGGTTCATGTTCGTAGGTAAGAACGGTTCTATCTCCGAAAGCCCTAAGCCACGTAAAACTTGCAATTGATAAATTAGAGGCGTCTAGTTTAGATCGTTGCTGGGCTAGTGTCTTGATATGGTATTGTTGTAAGTAGATGTATGATAGATACTCTTACAACACATTCAACGTGTAAGTTCCATAGACCTTGGCCTTACACACAAAGGAATGATAGAGGTCATACCACGATGCAAATGATAGAGATCAAGTGCATGGACCATATCATCTCACTTTACACATTACATGTTAGCATCTTATACTGCTAGTTTGGCGCTTTCTGTAGCATTGTAAGATGATCCCTCATTTAAATATCAAGATAAAATGTGTTCTTCCTTAAGTATGCACCGTTCTATGGATCGTGTTTCGAGACATCACGTGATGATCGGGTATTCTCAACTCTACACTTTCATGCAACGGGTGTAAGACAGTTTTACACACGCGAATACTAAGGTTCTTACTTGGCGAGCCTAGCATGTACAGACATGGCCTTGGAACACGTAATCGAAAGGTTAAGCATGAGTCATATAGTTGATGTGATGACCATATTGATGCTCGCCTTTGAAGCTACACCGACTCACGTGATGATCGGACTTGGTGTAGTGGATTTGGTTCATGTAATCACCAAAAAGGCACGAGGGATGTCGTTTTTGAGTGGGAGTTCATTTCTAATTTGGATTAGTCGAACTCAATTTGTCATAAACTAAATCGAAGTGAATTTGCATAATTTGTTGTAGTCATTCGCATCTGTTCACTACCTTATGCTTAGTTTTAATTGAGATAATAGAACTATAGAATTCTGGATATTTACTTTACGAACTGGTATCGTATTGTTTCGAATGTCAATTTAAAGTTTATAAGTCCTATTGCAAACTTTCAGCAAACTCTATTTACTCCATGAAGATTAATAAGTAGTATTAAATCAAGAGTAAGAATTCCAATGTTAGTATCTAAAGTATCATGTTTGCCTCTATGATTATTGATATTCAAAAAGTTTTTTTAATATCAAGATTATATTGGAGCTGAAAATTGTTTCAGAAACCATCATGTGTGAAAGATATTGTGATATCGGAAACAATGTTTTTGGTTGCATTATGATAGAGTATAATTTAGCAAAATACATGTTCTCATATTGTATGAGAATTTGTGAAGGATGGAGATGCTAGGCATCCAAATCTACCAAAAAGGTTTTGGGAACTGATATTATACTCACGGTTCTTCCTTATAGGCTATAGTAGCTTGATCATGAAAGTTGTCATGATAAGGATGAATAGAAGATGTAAGTAAAATGTTTACTACACTAATAGATTACTAAAGAATGGATTTTTGAAAGAACACCAAACATTTGATGATGGTGATCCACTTCAAAGTGCAAGTCCAAAGGTATTAGTATTTGACTATATACGCTTTGTACCATGTGTCATGTTGATGACACCACTATTGATGTTGATAGATTCTTTTAAAAGAAAAGGAATTGCTAAAAGAGAATCTATAAAATATTTGGCAGAAAATAAAAGGTTGGAGATGTCCAACTTAGGTATATAGAAGATATACATGTTATGGCTATATTCCTTGCTTGTTAAACAATGTGGTTCTTAGGTATTGGATACCGGTATTGGATACCGAATTGGTTGGTATGAAGTGTCATACAGGACAACGCAATTCATGAACTACAATGGCCTAAGTAACCAGCAAGAGAATGAGTGATGATGTTCATCGAAAACAAATAAAGTGTTATTGTGTTGTTCGCTGTCATCAAACCAAGCCTTCAAGATTTGTTTAAATAATTGTTATTTTGTTCCGGTATCATGAGAACAATGGCTGTTCAAATAATTACCGTATTCCATAATAGATGAATGAACTTTTACAAGTCTAGTTGGAGAAATCACATCCATAAACACTATTGCTAAAATGTCGCAAGACAAATGATTGAAAGATCACTTATGAAGTGACATCGCTGTTTGAATTATATTTGAAAGAAAACATGAAGAAACTCCATGTTGATGGAATTTTGGAGTCCTTGATTTTGATCAATTGACGCATGTGAGACTTTCCTCGAGATAATTGAAACTCCATTCATAGGCCAAAGAGGAACAAATGACTAGCTTATTGGAAATTGTGCATGCTGATGTGCATAAGTCCATTATGTGTAGCCATATGCGATGGATATTTTTGCTTCATATGCTTTCTCCGAAAATTTGAGTGAATATATCTGTATATTTACTTAACAAAGAAGAAGTATGAAACATTTGAAAATTGTTCAAAGACTTTCAAGATGAAGTGGAAAATCATTGTAACAAGAAAATAAAGAGTTTATGATTCGATCATAAAGTAAGATATTTGAGTTACATGTTTAGCAAAAACACCTAAGACTTGAGGAATTATTCCATGATTTGTGTTTATCGATAAACCATAGGAGTATGGCATATTCGAGAGATAAAATCAAACCATGTTTGACATGGTAAGATCAAGGGTGTCATTTATAAAACTGCCATTATGTTTTAAGGATTGAAGCTTTAGAGACTACCGCTTTTACACTGAAAAGAGCACCATCGTGATCCATTGAAATGACACCATATGAGTTATGGTTTGGGATAAAACCCGAATTGTCTTTTCTTAAATTTTGGTATGCTATGCATAAGTAAAATGTTTACAACCAAAGTCGGATAAGAACGTCTTTGTAGGTTATCCCAAAGAATTTGTTGGGAATTTCTCCATAACACCGAGGATAAAAGAGTTTGTTACTTGGAACGTCAAGTTTCTTGAGAAGGAATTTTTCGTGAAAAGTTAAGTGGGAGGACAATAGAACTTTGATAAGGTTGTTGAACCTTAGCTATATGTGCTAAGTAGCGCAGCACCGGAAAATGTCCCGGTGGCGGCCACAATGCTCATGGCTCTCGTGATTACAAAAGGTGTGATCTCGGAGATTAGAGTTCCTATAGAACCGTGTGGGTCGGTAAGAATCAAATAGTAAGATTTGATAAGCAAGTCGTTATTGTTTTGACAATGATGAACCGACTACATGCAAAGAAGCGATGATGGGCCCTGACTCCATAAAATGACTAGAAGTCATAGAACCCGTGATAGTATCCATAACCGAGAAATCAAGTTTCTGAACTTGGAAGACCCTCCGGAAAGGCGTGAAGCCTATCGGTCGTGTTTGGATCTATAAAGAAATAAGACATGGATGTTTAACATCTATGAAATAGTCGACATGTTGGAAAGAAGTTTACAACAATGTTCAAGGAGTTGACTATGACAAGATTTGATCTTTCATAGTGATATATAGTCTTGACGGATTAATGTAGCAACCACTACATATAATTTGATATATGATAGTTGAATAAACAAAACAAGGTTCTTCTAATAGAACGGTAACCTAGGACATGTACATGACATGGTCCGAAGGGTTTTGTTAATTCAAAGGGTTCTAAAAGGGCATGTAAACTTCAATAGTTGAAGTAAGCATAGCGGAGTTGGAATCTTCACCATGATGAAACTGTTAAAAGAGTTTAAATTCATCGGAGATGATGAAGATGCTTGCATTTGCAAGAAATTAAGTGGGAGCGCTGAGACATATTTCTAATACATTATGTAGAGGACATATTGTTGATTGGAAATGATGTATCTTGTATTGACACAAGTTAAGAACTTCATTAAAATAAGATTTCGATGAAAGACTTGGGCAAACCCAGAATATTAGGCATCAATATCTATATGGATAGATTAAGGCGCTAATATGGTTATGCCAGACATACATATATGAGATATTGAAAGGTTTCAATATGGAAACAACAAGAAAGGTTCTTGCTGCATGGAAAAGATTGTATCAAAATTCAAGTGTTTCAACACTTGGTGAGTAAAATCACATGAAGATTTTGATCGATTATACCATGATATGTATATATCCAGAATGTCCTATGCTCTAAATGTTATGAGCATATACCAGAATGATTCATAAGATGATCATTGGACAATAGTAAAGATATTGTTATGAGCTTTGGAAGAACTAAGAATATATAATATATAAGTGACAAATAGTTAAAGGTAGTTCATTGTAAAGTGTTACATTGATACTAGTTTTGTCACAAGATACAAATTAAATTTATCTCAATTTAGACTATGGGTGGCACAATGTAATGGAAAGAATGTTCCATGATGGATTTGGATGAGTTCCAAAGTTGAGACATTGTGATAGATACTACAACAAAAGGCTAAGTATATGCTATAGTAGCGACAAAGGAGGGCATTTGTGTTAAGTAGTTTGTTATCAAACTAGGTGTGGTTCAAAGTGGGCTAATACTATGAAGATATATTGTGTGACAATAATATCAACATATTTTGAGCCGAACAAACTAAAGGTCTCACCAAAGGACCAAATCTATACAATGCCATCTCATTTGAGAATGAGTGATGCGTGAGACGCGAGACATGCAAATACACACGGACCTGAAACCGGATCCAGAGATTATGTTAACCACTAGAAATAGCGTATATGCAACACCAGAAAGCCATAGGTGTTCAATGCGCAAAGTTTTTCAAACTAGATTATTGACTCTAGTGCAAGTGGGAGACTGAAGGGAATATGCCCGAGAGGCAATAATAAAGTGGTTATTATCTTATTCCATGTTTATGATAAATGTTTATTTTACATGCTAGAATTGTATTGATCGGAAACATCAATACATGTGTGTTTAATAAACAAAAAGGGTTCCTAGTTATGCCTCTCTTATAGACTAGCTTGTTGATTAACAAGATGATCAAGGTTTCCTGATCATGGACATTAGATGTTGTTAATACCAAGGTCACACCATTGGTGGAATGATGTGATGAACATTCATCCGAAGTATAGCATTACAATCAAAGTCATTATGTTTATATTGCTATAACATCATACGAAGTAATCTTTATCCTTAGACCATGAGATCATGTTAATTGCTAACACTGGAAGAGTATCTTGATAACATCAAACGTCACACCGTAACAGGGTGACTATAAAGATGGGTTCAGTGCTACGGAAGTGTTATGTTGAGGCTCATGGATCAAGAGTGGAATTTGTCAATCCCGATGACGGATAGATATACTCTGGGCCCTCTCGGTGATATCACATTGAAATAGCTTGCAAGCAAGTGATGTGATCACTAGAATTTTATATCACGGGAATGAGAAAAGAGTGCATGTCGGTAACGAGATCAAACTAGGTATGGAGATACTGATGATCGAATCTCGGACATGTAATTTATCGTGGGACAAAGGGATTTAGTTACTAGCGTTAAAGATTCTCACGATCACAGAAGTCATCGTTGAATGTGTAGGAGTCGATTATAGATCTCCGAGTCCGCTGCTGATTATTGATCAGAGAGGGGTCTCGATCATGTCTGCATTATTCTCGAACCGTAGGGTGACACACTTAAGGGATACCGACACCATTTGGAGCAAATATGTTTCAGATAAAGATTTAAGCGCTGGAATTATTTCAATAGACACCAAAAGCTGTTTGGGTGAAATTGCTGAAATTGGTTACGCTTGTAATATTGAAATGTTGCAGGGGGGGTTTATGTGAATGTTTGTTAATTAAAGTAATTAACAAAATTCTGAATAAAAGTAAAAAAAGAGTTTTATTAAATGAGAGAGCATTAAATTTGGAGAAATTTAATGCATTTAAAGTGGAGACTTTAAAGAGAATGTGAAGGGCAAATTTATGTGGAGGAGTTACCACCACATGAATGGAGGAGGTGAAGAGTCACCTCCTCCATGCGTCGACCATGAAGGAGGGCACCCCTCCTCCTATAAAAGGCCACCCCTCCTCACTTCTCACACACCTCCTTGTGAAGGATCTCTCCCCTCTAGTATTATTCCCCATGGTCTCGGATTAGCGAGATACATGTTCCCGGTGGCTTAATCTGAAAGGAGTTCTTGCTTCCGCTGCTTTGCTGGAGCGAGGGACGGAGGTTGTCGGGTACGGACGTGTGGTGTGCGATCACGGATGCACCACTTCTTGCGGTGCTGGACTTGGTGGTGCTGGACTTGGTGGTGCCGAGCTGGATCGATGGACGTCTGAGCCGGACTACTGGACTTCATCACGATCTTGAGATCGGCAAGTGTACGACTACATCAACCACGAATTCCTACTCATTAACAAAGCTCGTTGTCTACGAGGGTAAGTTCTCGTTGGATGTATGTCCACCCGTTGCTTTGTACCTAGTAGATAGATCTTGGCGTGTAGTTCACACCGTAGGAATTTTTTTGTTTTCTATGCTGCGGACCCAACACTTTCATGGCTTGATATACTGTTGGTTAAAGGTTTCTCAAGCACTCCTACCTTAATACCTCACTAATCTGATCTTTAAATAAGAAATTCATTTCCTAAATATACTCTATAAATCTCTCTTATCTTATTCACAAAGATCACATCTTCCTGAATAAGTCAATCATCTAACTCCACCATATCCATCATCATATGATGACATGGTCATGCCACTTCAACATTACTCCTTCATTCTTCTCCTAGTATATATGACTTCAATTTCTAAACTACCCTTGATAAACCCATCAATGCATCTATTACTAACTCCATCCATTAACTCCTTTATATTCACCTTGCATCAACATCCAAGGCTTGCAAGATTACAATTTTCTCTATATTACATGTGATATTAATCCTCTAGAAGAGATATGGTACTACTCCGATAATACAAGTTTGTTCTTGCATTAGTTTGGGTTAAACTACTATGCCTTCAACTACTCCATACAACTCATATTATATATTTCATCATACTCTAGTTTGACTTCTCAGGATCAAGCTAGATGATTCAGCTTATTACGGTTTTGCCTAATTTGGTATACTCACAACCTTTCTTCAGCACCTAGTCATCTATTCTCAAGTGACTTGAGAATAATGGCTACCATCCTTTGATCATACTAAGCTTAGGCTTCTAATTGTCTGATCAAGATCTATCATTAACTAAGTAGTAGACTTGTACTACACCTGGTCTCTTTATAGGGTTTGTATTGTTAATGAAGCTTACTTTATATTTGTATCTACTAAGCTTATCAAGATTATCACTTGATATTCTAACACTATTAGCTTTATCATATCTTCATAATCACTATCTTAACTCTTTGGTTTAGATATATTCGAGTTAACTCATAAGTGAATTAACTCCTCCAACATCCAATGGTTTGATCACCACTAAGGATATCATTCCATTGATGATGTCACACTCTACCATATCTCGTTCCTCCTCCTTATTAATTTACTTAAGGTCTTTGGAAGGTCAATATAATAGGTCAGAGCTAAGAATTAATAAGTGCTAGGTCAAGAATTGATCACTCAACATTCAAGATCAATAGACACTAGGACTTGGTTAAGTAGGAATGTCATCTAGAAATATGATATCAAAGATATGTGATGGATGGTCTTGGCTTGACTTCCTTTTCTACTCTATTTGTGATAAGAGTTAATGTTGAAGAACTACCATGATATTCATGGTATAAATATTTATGAAAAGCATGTATATCAAGGTTTAGTTATTGAGTTACTTTACTTAAGTTATAATCTTAACTTGGTATCTAGGATTTGTTGTAAATGGTTCCTTGATATAATCTTTAGAAGATTAAGTATTCATCCTTGAGTCATTGTATGGAATACCATGTCATGATCTCTAGAAGATCAAGTATCCTTATTAAGTAGTGTGTTGTGACTTAGTTTTTATTAGATTTGATATACCCTTAGATCAAATTGTACGGGTTCCGCGTATGAAAACAATAAAATTTTACCCTACGCCCCTGAACCCCTGATGTTGCCAGGACCTATCTATTAGTAATATAGTAACGAGAGGGGCTTTTCACGAACTTACCCTTAAAGACCGAAAAGCGTTGTCAACGCTCAGGAGAGCGTGGTTGATGTAGATGAGCCGAAGTCGACCTCAAGGTCGTGATGAAGTCTTTGCGCTCTAGCGGCTCCAACGACTTGAGTGCCTCAAGTGTGACACCTCACGGGGAGTTACACACGTCCGGTGCCTGACGATGACCCCTGCTTCCCCGATCTAGCAGCAGTTGCGGAAATAGAGCTCCTGGATCCGAATCCCACAGTGCGACGGCGCTCCGCGGTGAAGATGTCTCTCGTTCGTGCAGTCCAAACTTGGGACCACGGTCACGAGAGAGAGAATATCATTTGGAGGTCTCCCCAAAAGTGAGGAAACCTTTATTGAATATTGTGTGTATTTATCTGGCCAAATACCCCCACTATATATAGGGGGAGGGGAGGTACTACCTCCCTCAAAGTCCCGAGGTGGGACTAAAGGAGAGGAGAGGGGGAGGGGTGGCACCGCCGGCCACCCCAATGGGCCCCGCATGGGAGGGATGGCCCACTAGGGCACCGGCCACCCCCTTTGTCCCTTCTCCCTCTTGCCTTTCCCTAATGGGCCCTCTTGCCTCCGAAATTGGCCCATTAAGCCTTTTAACCTTTAAATTGATTTTCTCTTTTATTAAATAATTATGAATAAATGATTAAATCAATATTTGACATTCATTCATATATTATTCAATCTCTGTGGCTATGGAACACCTTCCACCTCCACTCCGGACATCCTACGGACTTACCGAAACCCTTCCGGTTTTCTCTCTACTATTCTCCGGTGATTCTTACGATCCTATAAACACTCTCTAAGCATCATCAAACCCTTAAGCGTGATATCCTACAGTTTGGGAACACTCCATACATGGTCGGGACACTCCCGGACCAATGATCGACAAGGGGACCTGGATGGCCATGTGACCCCTGTGCGTTCCACGAAGATCTTTCGTCGTTTGAACCGGGACAGTCGTGTCTTATTCTCTTTGTCTCTGGATACTTGCATTGCCCGAGATATGATCAATGACATCACCATGTCGTGTTCAATCTCGTTACCGAACAATGCTACTTGACTCATTCCGACAAGTGATATCCATGTGATCAAATCACACGCTGCGCAACTATTGGATATAACTTCTCCGAGTGGGCCCTTGAGTATCTTTCTGTCACGTGGATGGAAAAATCCTTCTCTTGACATATATTGCCTCTATGGTTTCTTCCGAGTACCTGAACACACCTTTATAACCACTGTATTACCAAGTGGCGCTTGATGCTATCTAAGCACTCTCGGGAGACAGTGATTGATATAGCCTCACAGTCTAAGGAATAGGTTACGAGGATCCATTTCTAATCATCGTAACTTAAACTTCGTGACATGATCGGGTCACGATATTTAGGTTGGGTATTGGTTCATCATCTCATTCTCAGAATGAGTTGACTCCATTTCCTGGCATAAATGCCACATGATCAGGAAACTTGATTATCTATTGACTAATGAACCCGTGACTAGAGTTTCACTGGGAACTCCTGGTTGTTTATATATCACACGTGTATTGATGTTTCCACTCAATACAATTATAGCATGATATAAAACTTAATCATAAACTTATGAAATATGATAATAGTCCTTATGACTATTTGTCTCTAGGGCATATTTCCAACACAAATTATATTACCCAAAGGTAAGGTTTTAGGAAAGGTCATAATGAAACTTATCGCAGTCAACTTGATGATCTACTTCAGTTCCACCAAGTTAAGAGAAGCTTCAATCACTTTGACAAGTTTTATTTAAAAGCGCGAAAATTATCCAGATTTTCTATGTATGAATACAATGCACACACCTGAGTCCAGCTTATTTCTAAGCTCTAATGCTAGGATGTTACAATAAATGTCGGGGATCGAACCTGTTTTATTCATCCACATGCAGGAGTTCTTTCGCGTTTGTTGAAGAAGAAGTTGTAGATGTAGGGGATGAAACCCATTTATTCATCTACATGTAGGAGTGCGGCAACGCAGAACCGTTGGCGTTGACGAAGACCTTGATTGGTGGTGGTGGTGACGATGCGATAGGTGTGGCTAAGTTGTTGGTGTAGATTATTATTGGTGATGAGGACCGATGACGATGGGGATGCGACCCTTTGTTGATGGTGAGGTGCGTACTCGGGAACGATTGTCCCGGTTCATGTCAGCGAAGATAAGATGGCGAGGTGGAGACGTGCGGATGGAGAAGGTGGTGATGGCACATGAAGGCGTCCCTTGTGGCACCGCACATAGCATCCTTGGCATGGTCGTTGGCAAGAATTTGTTGGACATGAGTCGATGCCGAGGTTGGAGTAGAGGCGCGTGATGACAATATGCGGCGGTAGGAAATGCAATCCGATCTATGATCAGCGAAAGCAGAAAAAAGCCGGTCAAGCAGCCGACTAGAAAATTTAGACGAAATCTAGTGGATCTAATCTACGATTTGCGCAGGCCCGACGGATATTTATCTCCCGGGGGCAGCACGGCGGAAGCAGTGGACCAAACCCTAGGTCGAGAACCCAGACTCTGATACCATGAAGGTTATGATAGTTGATTGTATTGCTAGATTGATATTGCGTATTGCCTTATTACATTGTGAGCCCTTGTGCTGTTTATATAGTAATAGAATAGTTAGGGACTAAGAAAACTAGTAGAAATAGAATCCTAAACTACCAAATATAGCAATACTTGTTCTACTGTAATACAAAACCATGATATACTCTAGCATTACCAATCCAGTTTAGGAAGGCTACAAAACCAGAAAACATATTGGATTGGTAAATACCCTCTTTCCTCTTACAATACCCAATTTTTAGCAATCAGAAATACAAAGGCTATTGGAGACGCTCTTACTTAATACTCTCTATCTAGATTTTCCACAATGTTGTAGCGTATATAAGGAACAAGGGGTCAAAGGAGCAGGTACCACCGTACCAGAGAATAGTTGATCACTAGCAAGTTGGGACATATAAGAGGAGTGGAGTCCGAGACCTTTTCCCCTCTCGCTGCTTCTAGAGGCTATTGAGAGTCGACCCCATATCTCCTCCGCCGCCCCTCTCCTGCTCTCCCTCCTGTGGCTCTGCCTGCCGACAAGAGGATGGATTAGTTGGCTGGATCCTCCTGTACATAGTAGGAGCAGGTTTAGAGGTAGGTTTTGTGTTATTTTCCTTAATGGAGTCCGAGGGTAGGATGGCGGATCTTGGTGGCCAGATCCTCTGCACCATGAGTCTCCTCCTCTTCGTTGCACAACGCTAGTGGCAGGTGGTGTTGCAAGGGACGACGAGAGGCTCATGCATCCCTCCAAATAAGGTGCGCATCAGGGAGAAGAGGGAGTCGTTGGGCTAGACTCATCTATGTGTGGTGAGCTCCATTGCCGTGGCGGTGCTTCCATGGTGGAATACGAAGGCAGCGGGATCTTCCGCAACTCCTCTAAACAAGTTCCCTGCGTGCGGCGTCTTAGGCTGTTGTTTCTGCAACACTCTACTTCACCTCCTCTGTTGGCAAGGTGGCGAGAGAGATATTTGAGCGGCTGCTCTACTCTTGTTCCACCGCATCAACCTCAACCTACTGCTGGAGCTTCTGTCCCAAAAATCCTCTCTCTCTAGCAAGCTTTTGGGTGGCTAGGGTGGTTCTCCGACCTCAGCCTGCTTCGCTAGAATATTTCGATGCCCCTTCCTTCAACCTCTGGCGAGAGACCCTTTCAACCTTGCCCGATGGCAAGGAAGCGGCTGGCGATGGTGGCAATTGAATTGCTGGCAAGGTCAAAGATTGATCAAGGATTCGATGGCTATCACGTGTTTTATTCTTGGGTCATTTTTGTAATCTTGAGGGACACAATTGTATTTTTCACTTTACTTTTAGGTCCAGTGTAATACCACTTTTGTTATTTTAATGGCAATCCTAGGACCTTTGGGTCCCTTCCCTTGTTCCAAAAAAGAGTGTAGTATTGCTCTTGTGCTTGTGTAGATAAGGAAACTGTTGTTCTGCTGTAGCAGAGAGAGAGAGGAGAAAAAGCCAAGCATGCGCGAAAATACAGCGGTGAACCTGAGTGCGTGCGCACCCTATATTGCAAAAAATATTAGTAATTTAAAAAAGGTTTAATTTTTTTCAAAACTTTCAGTTGGGTTTTCGGTTTCAAGTATTATATCCGTATAAAAGATTTTGCCAACAAACAACTTTTATTCTAACCTGGATGAAGGATTTTCCAAAAACAACACTATATTAACATTACATACACGCTATATATGTAAAATTTCACTTTTTTGCCTGCTTTTGTATATGAGTCATTTCTTGGTCAAATGTTTTATACAACTACAATACATGATTATCTTTGACCCCAAAAAATTTCAGAATTTTTTGACATGTTTTCAATTTCTATATTTTTTACGCATATAGGGTGCGCACGGACCCGAGTGCACCAAGAAATCTTCCCCCGGCCTCTCTCTCGTCTCTTCTCTAGCGGCGGCGCCGCTGGGGGAGGGATTGAGAGAGATGCTCGGCTTCCTCTCTGTAGATGTAGGCGTAGATTTAGGTTTGGCTTTTTTAGTTGCTTGCTAGTAGTCGGCTTCATGCCCGTAGATCGTAGTGGCTCGATCTGGAGACTAGGATTGTGCCTGGCGGTGGTCTTGCTCCTCTGGTTAGAGTTGGGTACCACAAGGAAGACCACCACTATCTGTAATAAAGCCATGGTTTGCCGTGGCTTCAAATCGAGCGGAGGCGCTTGCTGGCTTCCTCTAGCCGGTCGTGGCGGTGAGGAGAGGATGCAGGTTGCAGCGCTGTTCTTTGATGCAGGGATCTGGCAAGACGACTTCCAGACGCGTCGGCTACGAGTTGCTCTTCTTCCTCCGGCCGGCCGTGGTGGCAAGAGGACGGGGAGAGCTAGCTCTTTTGGTAGCGGATCTGCCGGTCGAAGGTGTGGGAGCACTGATGTTGTGTCCTGCAGGGGCAAAACCTCGGTGGCGTTCTCGCCGCCAATGCCATCTCCTGAAGGGCAGCGACCCCTTTCTTTTGGGAGCATCTCTCCGGCGGCACTTCGACGACTTTGCTCTGTCCAGCTGCCAGACTCAATGGTTGTAGGGCAACCGCCCACCCTATTTGCCGTGCTGCCGGCATATGTATTTCCTCCAGGCCTTGATGCCAATGCGGTGTGCTCCGGCTGCTCCACTCCAAGTGGCGAAGTCCCCGGTGGTGGTGCAGTTGACCGTGCTCGGATGCGTCATGGATGCGGTGGAGAAGATGGGAGAAGGCTGGAACTGGATCACGTTTCTTCAGCTTGTTTTAGGGTCTTCTCTGTAAAACTACAGAGCCTGGTTGTATTTTAAATTTCTTCTTAGATCCTTTCTGTAATTGTAACTCCACCGACGATAATTTAAGCAGCATTGGGGTCTTTCTAGACCCTTTCCCGATCAAAAAATCCTCGCTGTTGCCATATTTATTCTTTTACAAAAGTAGGCACGACTGGACTTGTTGGCAACGTGTAGGAGTAGTGCTATAGCCCTCGAAGAGAAGAGTTCTTATCTTTACCTTGAGAAGAGAATGCAACGAAAAACAACTTACTAGTGTGTAGAAAGAAGTAGAAACAACTCCGCATGCCCGTCCCTTCCTCAAGCAAACAACGCGAGGCTTAGTTAACGAAACAGGAAGTCCATCCCTTGACACTAATTTCTGATACAAAAGTCGAATCAAAAGAATGGATTATGAATAAAATGACCTTTTCTACTCACCCTACCTCCCCTTTGTTTTTAATACAGTTGGCTTTAGCACGTTATCGGAAGATTAGGCTGGACCAATGGGATGGGAAGCGTTAGAGAATCTATTTGTAATTCTTCTAAATGTAAATAAAGTTGTAAGATGGATACATCGAGCTTCTCGAGATCAACTGTGCTGGTTTATGCCATCTTTTTTAGACTAGCGCGTGTATATTCCTTCAGTGTATAGACACATGGCGGACCGGCCTCGGGGCGTGACATATTGTCTTGCATATTCATATTGTAAGTTCGGTCTTCCATAGAAGCATTGAGGTGCATCACCATTACCCCTACTCGTAACCCGGCTAAGAACTTAGGTGTTATTCTCTCAAACAACTTGGCGACTCCATAACTCACTTTTGCAAGTGTTAGGCCACCTTAAAGCGCAAGATATTTTTTGGCGACTCTGTTGGGGACATCTTAGATCAGACTATAATGGACGGTCTTGGGATCATGAAACCTGAAGAAGTTACTCCTGAAGACATCATATGGCCTGCTTATGATGAACTTTCAAAAGAACAGAAGTAGTTTTTTGAGAACTTAAAAGACAAAAAGAAAGGAGTAGATCAACAAGCTGCGGAAGCAGCGAGAACGTGAGCTCCTGGTACAACTCAGATCTGTAGAAGAAAAAATAGGACATGGATACCTTGGCGACTTTCAAGAAAGATAGTCAAGGGAACATCATTTCAACCGGCGTCGTACAACTAAAAGCTTCCAGATCCAAACTCTGTGAGTAATACTGATATGTTTTCTTCTGATTAGTTAGCTATGATAGATCTAAAAATTAATGAATCTAATTAGTAATTACTCAAAGCGGATTATAAATATGCTGATGCTATTAAAAATTTCCCTACTAATCCAACTGCTAGCACATCTATTTTTAGCTCTAGTTCATTGGAACCACCGATGAGTTCACATGTTACCTCTAGTTGGCAAATTTTTTATCCACCTTGCCCAGAACCTATCAGGAGTGTGCCTTAGTCGGAATATCAGCCGAGTCCAGGTATGCACCCTGCTTTATCCAACGTGTTGCGGACTTAAGTTTACCACCTGCGACTAGGCCTAATCCTATAGTATGTACCAGCCGACGACCATCAGCTGATTCAGGCGATAGTCTAGAGAAATTTAGGGAAGAGATGCAAATGTTGTTTTACCGAAAATTTGGTATTGAGCCTAAACCAATTCATATTTTGTATTAAAAAACACTCTGATTTCTTTGATTAAGTAGCTTATCCTCCAGGATTTAGATTGCCAGATTTTGTTAAGTTTAGTGGAGAAGATACTAAGACTTCTTGGGAACACATTAGCAAATATCTCGTGCAACTAGGACAAGCTAGTTATAGTGATCCTATTAAGGTATGATTGCTTTTGTTGTTGTTGTTTTTCATGGTTTTCAGCATTAGCACCTGGTTCGGTTCTAAAATGGTACCACCTAGTGAAAAAGTTTCATGAACACTTTTATACTCGTCGGAACAAATTAACACTGTCCCACCTTACAATGTTTAAACAAAGGCATGAAGTTCGGTAATTGACTATGTCAAACGCTTCAGAGAGATACTAAAAACAATTTTATAATCTGGTGATAACTGAGAAGGACACATCCGACTTAGTCCTAAATAGGGTTAGATCACATCTGAAAGAAAAGTTTTAAGGTTTTGAGTATCTAACTATAGGCAAAATACTACAACGAGCCCTAGCTCACGAAAGTCACGCTCATGAAGCTATAGAAACTCATTTGTTGAGTTGGAGTCGGCTAAATGTTGTTGATCAAATTAATAATGCCGAGTCAGATGAGGAAGCCAATATATACACAATCGGGTTTTTATGGCCGGCTAAAATAAACGTCATGTATGTGATGATCTAAATCTGGTTTGTAAAAACGAGGAAGATGGTTTTAAGTGTAGCTTCGATGTAGAAAATGATGATAAAATATTTGATGCCTTGTTGAAGGAAAAAAAACTGCCGAGTACATCATGTTTTATCAACTGCTGATGAGATAAGGAGGTGGGCTTACTGTAAGCACTACAATGTCTTTTCTTATAATACTAACTAGACTTCTCACCGTGTTCCCTAGGGCGCGGTTATCAGGTGGTTCGTTTGATGATACGACTGCTTACTATGGCTTGTTTAGTATAACCGACTATGTATAATGGTATAGAAATGAGTCTCATGGAGTCTTATGCAAGGGAATCCTAGGAGGCATGCCCATATCCCGGGAGAGGGGGGGGGGGGGGGGGGCTCCATTGCATGGCGACACATGGCCTCCCGGTGTCCATCCCGCTGCGAGAAAGAATCAGAGCGATGTGGATAACAAAATTCGCTGAAACTTTCATGCTCCTGTTATTTACTCTGATGATTGCAATATTTTCCGTCTATAGATATAGTTGACAATAGTGATAGACGATTTGAGTTATAGTAGTATGCAAATCGACAAACAACAGTTTCCATTGAACATGCTAGAAGCAAAAAATGTCCTTATTTAGCCAGAGGAGGATATATCAGCTAATAAATCTAATGTTGTTACTAGTGAGCCTAGTAATAATAAAGACTACGAAGGAGCACATGTGAGAGAGGTTGTTCTTAGTTGGTAGCCCGATAGGAAGGATACCCTCAAGATCACTATCACCAATCTTGTGCTCGAGGGGAAAGAGCCATCAACACAGGAGTCACTCGCTAAGCAAGAAACTTTTACTAGATTTATAAAGCCTACAAGTCCCAAAGTCATCAAATGGAAGTCGCACACAGTGGAAAAGAATCGCAAGGAGTTCAAACCGACTTTTAATATGCTAAAAAAAGTGTGAACTTAAGTCCTAATATAGTAACACTCAGTTTATCAGTCTAATCGTCCGAGTTATGGTAAACGTCCAAGGTCACTGTCTATGAAGGGTACGGGAGATGATAGATTCGCATCATGGAAAACAAAAAAATTACTACGGAAGAGTGGATAGAACCCAACAATATCTGATCAATAAGATGTTAGTAAAGAGAATTAGATCAGATCTACATACCCTCGAAGATCCAAAGCGTTTAACGATTTCAAAGATCGTGGGATGTAGACGTGCAAGACGTCAGATCAATCTGATGAAGCAACGCAATAGGCAACACCTCCGTGGTATCCACATGTACATTTTGATGGCGTCTTCTCCAACTTGATCTAGCAGGGTGAGGGAGAGGTGGATGAGATCCCCGTAGCACGATGGTGTGTTGGTGCAAGATATGGTGAGAAACTAGTAGAGCTTCGCCAATAATCTGCACGGACGAGTAGTAGTATGAGAGGGAGAGAGGGGTGGCGGCCAGCAGGCCGTGCCATGCCCCAGGCCTCTCCTCTCTATAATATAGGTATGCGAGCTTCCTTGGCCCCTCCTCCAAGTCCTAGGGTCGGCCAAATACGGGGAAGACTTCCCCCAAGTTAACACCCTATTTTTAAGGGATTTGATCCTATCCTCTTATCCTAGCCGCATGGGCCAAAGGAGAATGGTGCACCTAGTGCATGTTGGCCTATGTGACACCTCTTGATCCATATGGGTCATTCAAGATAGGTGGGTCCCACTATTGGACCCTTCTAGAACCTCTAGTACAATACCTAAAAATCCTAAACTTTTCCGGTAACCCTGAAAATACTTTTGCATATGTTTTTATTTATCTGTATTCTGAAGATCATGATGTCCGGGATCCTATCCAGGACTCCAAATAAAAATTATATCACACCATCTATTTATCTCATCAAACCCTAGCAACATCGAACATTAAGTGCGTGATCCTATGAGTTCGAGAAACGTGCAGACATGATCAAGACTCCTCTTCAACCAATAATCATTAGTGGAACCTAGATGCCCATCATGACTCTCACACTTTCCACAAAGATCACTATTGGTTGAACCAAGATGTCGAGGATTCCATTAATCCGGTATACAATTTTCTTTGTCTCACAATATATCACTTTCCCAAGATTCGATAGTCAGTATTGTCATACCTTGTTAAATCTCGTTACCGGCAAGTTCTCTTTACTTGTTCCATGGTGTAGAATCCCCGTGACTGAACACACTAGTCACATTCTTTCAAGCTTTAGGATGCTACACTACCGAGAGGGCCCCGATATATCTCTCTGTCACTTGGAGTGACAAATCCCACTCTTGACTCATGCAACTCAACAAGTACCATCGGAGATACACCCATTTACGAAGTGATGTTTGATGTCCATAAAGTATTCCTCCGATATCAGCGAGTAACATAATTTCATGGTCTAAGGAAACAATACTTGACATATACAAAATCAATAGCAATCAAACTAAGTGACATGATCAATTTCTATGCTTATTATTGGGTCTGTCCATCACATCATTCTCCTAATGATATGATCCCATTATCAAGTGAAAGTTATGTCCATGGTTAGAAATCCTTAACCATCACTTGTCTAATGAATGAGTCAGAAGAGACTTACTAGGGACACTGTGTTGTTTATATATCCACACATGTATTTAGTTTTCAGTTAATACAATTATAACATGGAAATAAACACTTATCATAAACAAGGAAATATGATAATAATTTTTTTATTATTACCTCTAGGGAATATTTCCAACAGTCTCCCACTTGCACTACAGTCAATAATCTAGTAAAAGTTTCTGCATTTAACACATATGGTATTCTAGTGTTATTCATACGCGTTGCTTTTGGTAAACTTAATCTCCAGGTCTAAAAGTTTCATCTTTGTGTGTACTTGTATGTCTTTGCGTCTTTACGCATTACTCATTCTCAAATGAGATGACATTATATAAATTTGGTCTTCTGGTGAGATCTCGGTACCTTAGCCAAAACTATGTTTACACTATTATCGTATAATAAATCTTCATAGTATATCTTTATTGGAACTGCACCTAGTTTGATAACAAACTCATTGCCACAAATGCCCTCCTTATGCTGCTATTTGAGAAATCATATACTCATCATTCGTTGTCGTATCTATCACAATGTTATAACTTTTGAATTTTATCAGAATCCGTCATGGAACTTTCTTCCATTTCACTATGCCGCCTTATTTCTTAACACATAGTCTAAATTGAGATAATATTTATTTATATATGCGACAGAACTAGTACGAGTGTAACACATTACAATGAACTATTTGTCACCTCTACATATAGAACATATTGTTAGCTCTTTGAAAGCACATAAGAATATCATTACTATTTTGTTTGATGATCATATTATGAATCACTCTAGTATATGTTCATAAAAATATCTGTTACGTTCCTGATGTTTCCGAACACTTTCAATAAAACACTCTCGTAGAAGTATTTTCCGGACGGTATCTTTCTCGAAACAAACAAAAAGGAAAAGAAAGAGAAAACAGAAATCATGATCAACTAAGCCCTCTCGAGGGCTTGCTTAAGAATAAGCGTTTAGAGCATAAGGCATATATATATGTACACATCATGATATACATGATTTATCAAATCATTCACGAGGTTTGACTCACAAATTGTCAAAATACTTCAATCTTGCTTCAACCTCTTCCATGCGGCAAGAATCTTTGTTGTTGTTTCCATATTAAATAATTCAATATTTCATCTGTGTACTTCGGCATAGCTATATTAGCACGTCAATCTATCTATATAGACCTTGATATCTAATATTCTGGTTTTGCCTAAGTATTTCAGTGAATCCAAATTTTAATGAAATTCTTAATTTGCGTCAATAAAAGATACATCATTTCCAATCAACAAATTTCTTCTACATAAAGCATTGGAAGTATGTATTAACGCTCCCACTTAATCTTTTGTAAGTACAATAATATTCATCATTTTTTGATGAAATTAAACTCTTTAACAATTTTATCATGGTGAAGATTTTAACTCTACGATGTTTATTTCAACCATTGAAGTTTAGATGCATTTTAGCACCCTTCGAATTAACAAAACCCTTTAGATTGTGTCATATACACAAGATACATAACCATTCATTTTGAAGAACATTGTTTTTCTATTCAACTACCATATCTCAAAATTGAAAATTGTAGTGGTTGCTACAATAATCTGTAAGACTAAACATCGCTATGAAAAATCAAATCTTGTCATAGTCAACTCTTTGAACATTTTTTTAAACTTCTTTTCAACATGTTGACCATTTCGTAGATGTGAAAAACCACGTCTGTTTCTTTATAGATCCACCTACGCTTGAAAATCTTCACACCTTCTGGAGGGTCTACCAAGTTCAAAACTTTATTTTCGTACATGGATACTATCGCGGATTTTATGGTGTCAAGACATTTAACGAAGTCAGGGCCCATTATTGCTTCTTTGTATGTAGTCGGTTCATTATTGTCCAACAATAACTATTTGTCCTCAAATCTTGCTATTTGATTACTGCATGTCCCACATTGTTCAATAGGAACTTAGATCTCCGGGACTACAAAATTTGTAGGAACGAGAGCCATGAGCAATGTAGTTGCCTCTAGAACACATTCTGGCACTATGCTACTTAGCACATGTTGCTCAGGTTCATCAACCTCATCAAAATTCTATTATCCTCCCACTTAACTTTTCGCAAAAATTACTTCTCAAGGAACTTGTCGTTCTTAGATATAAAAACTTTTGTATTTGGTGTTATGATGGAGGAGGAATACCCAATAGTTTCTTTGTGATAACCTACAAAGACGTTCTTATTTTACTTTGGTTGTAAACATTTTACTTATGTCTTGCTTACCAAAATTTAAGAGTAGACAACCGGGGCTTTATCCCTTTACATAACTAATATGATGTCATTTCATCGAATTATGATGGTGATCTTTTTAGTGTAAAAGCGGTAGTCACTAAAGCATAATATTTAAAATTATAATAGCAGATTTATCTTTGATCTTACCAAGTCCAACTAGGTTCAATTATATTCTCAAACACTCCACACTACTATGTTGTTTCGGGAAATGCAATTCTATGAAACAATTTCTCAACTCTTAGATGCTAGCTAAACTTGAAACTCAAATATCTTCCTTTATGTTCAAATCATAAATATTCATTTCTCTTGTTACAATGATTTCTACTTCGCACTAAAACTTTTGAACATGTTTCAAATGTCTCATACTTGTTTATCATTAAATAGAAATACTCATACATCTAATCAAGTCCTTGGTGAAAGTATACGAAGTAGAATAATTAACCACACATGGTTTCACATAATGGAATATATACATCAACATGTATAATCTCCAATAAGTTAGCCACATGTTCTGTGTTTGGACCATGAACGGAGTTTTAGTCATCTTTAGAGAAGTCTTACAAGCATCAATTTATTCGAAAACAAATGTCTCGAAAAGTCCATGAACATGGAGTTTCTTCATGCCTTTATATCCAATATAACCTAAACAGTGGTGTCACATATAAGTGAAATTCTAATCATTTGTCTTGCAACATTTTAGTATCAGTGTTGTAATGTTATTTCACCAACAAGATGTATAATGGTTCATCCATCGTCTATGGAATACATTAATCATTTGAACAACAATTGTTCTCACAATACCGGAACAAAATAACAATTTTGAAAATAAATCATGATGGTTAGGTCTTTGATGCAGATGACAAACATAATACCACTTTAATTTTTCTCTATGAGCATAATCACCATATTCTCTTGCTAGTTACTTAGGCCATTGTATTTCTTGCATTGAGTTTCTTTGTATGACACTTCATACCAAACAATCCAGTATCTAATACCAAAGAATTACATTGTTTAACAAGCAAAGAACATATCCATAACATGTATATCTTCTATATACCTAACCTGAACCTTTCTAGTCTTTTCTTTTCTTCCAAATTCAGTTGCAGATGCTCTTTCAACGTTTTACTCTCTTTTAGAAGAATCTATCAACATTAACTGTGGCACAATTACATGGTAGATAATCCCAAGAGTATTAGTAAAATACTAATACCCTTGAATTTGCACTTTGAAGTCAGTCAGCACCATCACATGATTCGTGTTTTCCTGGATTCCACTTTTAGTGATCTCTGAGTATAGTAAACATTTTACCTATACCTTTCATCCATCCTATCATGAAAACTTTCATCATGAAACTACTATATCTCATAAGAACGAACGTTAGTATAATATTACTTCCCAAACCTATAAGATGATTGGTACGCCTAGCGTCACCATCATTCGCAAATGCTCATATAATAAGGAAATTTGTATGTCACTAACTTATAATTTATCATATCAGGAGTAAATAATAGTGCTAGATTGTTTGGGTTTAAACTGCTATCCACGTCGTCCTGATTCTTTTCGGCTATGGGATGGACGCCGAGGAGGACATGAAAAGATGTCACAACGGAGCCGATGGCTCCCGCTACAGGCCAGTACCACAGACGGGTGTACCACACGCCATCATACAACACGTCACTAGAATGTGGCCCACGCGTGCCATGGGCCTGCCATCAGTGTTTGCGTGCAGGAGAGCGATCAATGAGAGGCGTTCCAGGGTGACAGTGCTCTGCACGCGCCGGGTTGCCGGGCCCTCCGCTAGCCGACATGGTGTGGTGAACCCATGCCTCCCGCGGGCTCTCGCGTATGCGGGGCCTGCAAAAAGTCGATGTGGCACTGTAGGCTCATGACGGCCACAGACTCTCGTGGACACAGGGTCCGTAGAGAGCTGACGTGGCGCAGAAAGCCCCATGACGGCCGCAAACTGTCGCAGCCACAGGGCCCGCCCAAAGATGACGTGGCACCGTGAGTCCATCACGTCCGCGGTTTCTCATGGATATCGGGTCCACCTATAGCCACCTTGTCACGGTGAGCCCACCCCGAATGAGTTTTCTCGTGAATGTGGTGCCCGTCTAGATTATAAGTGTATGCATTAGCCCATGCCTGTTGTCAGGGTAGAATGTAGAGGACACGGGTTCTCGCGGTCGTATAGCCTATTTGGCAGCGTAGGCCATACACATATGCTGGTTCTCATGGCAATATCTTAGTGTGTGTGTCGGCGAAATCCTACCGTGGTCGTGCACTTTAGGTAGGTTTGTGGAAAGATACTTGTGGCCCTTTTGCCTTGTACTCTCTCCAGATGCATATACATGCCATCTTGCCGTTTTTCTTTCTCTCTACGATATTTTTGCGCTCATATTCTCTTTGCTCTTCTTCAACCTTGATTCTACGAATGTGTTCTCTGCATCATTCTGCGTAGGTACGTCACGTATGGACTCTGACGAGCCTTTTTTCTCTCCATCCTACACACTGACTTATTTTCTTCTATGTTCTGCAGGAACCGCGGCAGCCTGCGAGCTGCCATCGTCTTCATAAAAAACGACGCTTTGTTCGCTACCTTCTACTACGCGACGAAGGCTGCAGGGATGTTCTCTTTATTCGGCCGCACGTAGGCTACTGATGCTGGTATACTATGAGTGCGTTCTGCTTCCTCTCCTTTCCTTTAGTTACCATTGTTTCTTACACTTTGTTTTTGTAGCTAAATTTTTTGCTTACATGCTTTGCAGCGTTCCGTGTTCACCTCGCACCGCCAAAACTTAGAGTATGGCATAGGTCGTTTACAAACGACGTCTTCTTCTGATCCAGCTTCGAGGTCTAAGATTGTGATGTGAGTTTAATCTATACTCTTTCATCGACGTTTGATTTAATTTTTTATCTATTCTAATTATTTTTAGGTTTTATAGATTCCACCTACAGGAACACGCAACGGAGACAAAATTATTCTTTGGCTTCAATGGTAAGCCTTATATGCTTCTTATATTTCTTCCTTCTATTTTTATCTAATGCTCGCATGTGCTAATTTTCTATGTTTGTTCTGTAGGTTATCTAGGGAAAGGTTGTGACGAACATCCAGATTCCATCGTTGGGAGGTTGACCTTCTACAAATACAACATAAACAGTAAGCTTGCGTTACCGTTCGATTCATCTATATTGTTTTCTATTTCTATACTTTTTATCATTCGTCTTTGTTTGTTTTGATGATTTGTTTCCTCTCACATTTTTTAGGCTTGGTTGTGATTGCTTCCTTCTTGGTCGTATGCATACGCGCCGGCAAATCCAGGCAACTGATTGTCTTGAACATTTGGGCTGTCATGCTTGAGTAGCGCCAGTCGCTCCTGCGGGTGGGTTTCAACCGGACTTGGAGGACCCCACATGTCTCTCCGCAGCTATAGCAAAGGACAGTGGTCATGTTCATCATTCGCGTCGGGCATTTAGCATGTGTTTAGGTAACTCATGGAATCGATGTAGTACTATACGTGTAAAGTTTGTAGCTATACTATAAGTGTAAACTTTATACCTGTACCTATAATTATAAAAAGTTTAACTATGAATAAATCTATATGCACGTGACCGAGTATAGCTCTAATTGAATGTCTCGACCACGCGTGTACATGTCATATTTGCATCACTGAGGATTGGTTAGGCACGAGTGCACGTGTATGTTTCTGTATCATCTTTTTTCCCTTCGTTGTCGTGCGTTGCTTCGCATCCGTATCGTGGTATGTTTCTTCACGTCTGTATCGTGTTATGTACTCTGTATGTTCATATTTCCTTATATTTTTATCTCTTTATCATAAGGCCACTTGGAATCTTCTTCGTATTCACTTTTCTGCTATAAAGTGATGATTCACCGGTGCCATTTCTTACTCTCTCTCACCCTTTTATTTCGCCCGGTCTCTCTCTCACCTAACTTTGCGTTTGCCAGTTCAACACCATGAGACAACAAAGCGGATCTACCATGGTAACATGGTTGGCTTGCTCTAGCAGTTTGCTTTCTTCATCCTCTTCATCGGCGACGGAGGTTAGCACTTGTGTGCAAAAAGGCTCCTTTCTTCGTCTTCTTCAGCATCGATGGAGACTAAGAAAGAAGGCAATTTATTTTTATACCTTTTTGCTTCGTCCCTTCTTTGTACACGATCACGCTTTTACTGGCTAGCCTCTGTCCGAATGCCTTTGGTTCTACTTTACCATCTAAGTTTGTACATAAAACATCTCGACACCTCCATGTTCACGTGTGTCGAATAGTGATACGGAGCTTCCGCGCAGATCTAAAAAAATCTTATGTACTCACATTGTATACTGAGTATGCGTAACATGGTCGTTATTTTGTAGACACCTACTCTAAAGGTTAAGATCCACCCACACCTGCTCCTTATAGGCATCATGCGGACACGGCATATTCTGCTGCCTACGTACTGTCTGAACTCTGACCTAAACGGGAATTCTGTTGCAACAGTTCAATTCTATACGACGCCCTCAAGTCCTGGAGGACCCCTTTGCCTCCATCGGCTAACCGGACTTCCCCGTCATAATGCTCAGCATGCTGGATACGATGTAGATACTCATGCCATTGCGTATGTTGAGAAATACGACCGTGTGGAGATCCAAGATTACACTCACGCTAGGAAGATAGCTGCGGAGAAAGAGAATACTGTTCTAAAGTACAAAATTAAATACAATGTCTCAGAGAAGAGGTCAACAATGTCAAGGTTGGTATGAAAGAACTAAGCATGGAATGTGTGTCGATTATCTCTGTTGTCGATGTCGCGTGTCACGAGATATGCGTGTCGTATGCGAATCCTTCCTGTTGACGTGTATCCCGTCAAGCGACGACGTGAAAGTCATCAATGATAGGATTAAGCGACTGCTTAAGGGCGCAACCATCTGCCTTCATACGGTCGGCGTGTTTCCATACAATGACTATGCCGATGATTTCCATCGCGAAGAGTTGCTATAGTAAACGCTTATTCGTTGTTACTAGTCTTAGATTAGATGTCTTCAAACAGAGCTATGTGTTTGTCCAAGGACTATCTTGGTTATTCGCCTATTATACACGTGATGGCAATTATTTTACCTCATCAGACGTTATATCTTACATATACGAAACAGGGAGTGTCACGCGCTACTCATATGCTCGTAATTTCCTAGACATGCTTATATGCACAAAGAGAAGTCTACTATACATGACGAACATTAAAGAGAAACGTTTTTTTGGAGGGTTTAAGAATATACTATGCTAAATTTTGGCATTTGATCGTCACACGTTTGGTATACCATCTGCGCTCTAGTGGACGGAAAGAGAAACATGTGCGCGATACGATGAAGGCGTGAGCAAGAATGCAGTAAAAAATATGACTATTTAGAGCTACACGGTGTATAACCTCGATCACTTACTTCTTATCGAACAAAGTTTCACTGCCCGCGAGGTTCCGTGGAATGTTATGTTTATCGCCCGCACCCCGGCGGGAGAAGAGAGTAATCTAGTTGCAATCAAACATTGTTTTAGGTATCAGAATGTCTTTCACACATGGTGATTTATGAAAAATTCAGCTCCTAGACAACCTTGATACTAAGACTACTTTTGAATATCAAATACCATGGAGGCAAGCATGATCCTTAGATACTAACTTTTGAATCTTTACCATTGGAATAATAAAACTTATTAAACTGTATCGAGTAAACGAGGTTTGCTGAAAGTTTGCATTAGGACTTTATCTTTCAATTGGCACACACGCATTACGGTACCAGTCTATAAAGTAAATATCCAAAATTCTATAGTTCTATTATCTTAAATAGGAGCTAAACGCAAGATAGTTAACGTATGCCAATGACTATAACGAACTATGCAAATTCACTTAGATTAGTAGTTCATGATAATGGTTCAAGTTTAATCACATTACCAATGAACTCCCACTAAACTCAACATTTCTAAAAGTTTTTTAGTGATACATGATCAAATCCACTACACCAAGTCTGATCATCACATGAGATGATGTAGCTTCAATGGTGAACATCACCCTGTTGATCATATTATCTATATGACTCATATTTAACATTTCGGTTCATTGTGTTCCGAGGCTATGTCTGTACATACTAGGCTTATCAAGTAAACCAAAGTATTTATGTATGTGTAAAACTGGCTTACACCCGTTGTATATGAACGTAGAGTTTATAACACCCGATTATCACATGGTGCTTGAAAACGATGATCTTTTGCAATGGTGCATACTAAGGGAGAACACATATCTTGATATTAAGTGTGAGAGATCATCTTATAATGCTACCATCGTGATCAAATCAAAGTAGAATAAGTTGTATAAAAGGATAAACATCACATGCATGAATAATGTGATATGGTATAACATTTTATTCTTGTGCCTTTGATCTCCATCTCCAAAGCACCGACATGATCTCCATATATACCAACATGGCACCAAGGTTCGTGGCACCGCACATATTGTCTCCACCATATGTTGCAACGATGACTATATCTAACTCATAGCAATAAAGTAAAGCAATTACATGGCGTTGAAATTGACAAGAAGGTCATATATAATAAAGAGACAACCATATGGCCCATCCCGGTTACCATACTCATTGACATGCAATTCATGAATGATTAAAAAACATGATCATTTTCATACATCACATATATAACTCACAATAGTTTTGGCCACACCACATCACATGCCCTGCAAAAAACAAGTTAGACGTCCTCTACTTTCTTCTTGCATATTTTACGTGGCTTTTATGGGCAACGAATAAGAACCATTATTACCTACGCAAAGCCACAACGGTGATAATAATTTTGTCTCTACTACACCCTTTCGGACCCTCCATTGTAAAATAAATATTAACTATAGTAGGAGAGACATACACTCACTAGCCACTTATGCAATACAAGTTCCATGTTGAGCATGAAACCGGTCTCGCGTAAGAGTACACGTAAGGTTGATCCGGGATGCTTCAACCTACTATACCGTAATATTAAATAGTACATATGAGAGGGTAACAAAATTATCATAATGCCTACAACTTCATTGTATTCTACTCGTACAAAGCATCTACGCGTAGATCTAGGCTCTGATACCACTGATGGATTCGCAACATGGAAAACGAAAAAATCCTATGGATGAGCAGATGGAACCCAACAAGATCCAATCAATGAGATGCTAGTAACAAGAATTATATCAGATCTACATACCCTTGACGATCCAAAGCTTTTAATGCCCTCGAAGATTGTGGTTGATGTAGATGTACACAGCGTCAGATCAATCCGATGAAGCACCACAATAGGAAGCACATCCACAATATCCACACATACGTCTTGATAAAGTCTCCTCCAACTTGATCCTATAAGCGGAGGGAGAGGTGGATGAGATCCCTACAACATGACGGTGTGGTGGTGGAAGATATGGTGAGAAACCGGAAGAGCTTCACCAAAAATCTACATGGAGGAGTAGTATGGGAGGGAGAGAGGGGGCGGCTGCTAGAAGGTCAAGTGACACGCCTCATCCCTCCTATCCATCTTATATAGGCATGTGGAGGCTGCCTTGGCCCCTCCTCCAAGTACTAGGGTTGGCCAAACAAGGGAGGAGACTTCCTCCCAAGTTAACACCCTATTTTCAAGGGATTTGATCCTATCCTCTTATCCCAGCTACATGGTCCAAGGTGGAACAGTACACCTAGACCATGTGGTCATATGTGAGACCCATTGGTCAATATGGGTCATCCGTAACCTTCTAGAATATCTGGCACAATACTGAAAAATCTTAAACTTTTCTGATAACCCTAGAAATACTTTCCCATATGTTTTTCTTTATCTCCGGATCATTAAGAAGATCCTAATGATGCCTGGGATTCTATCTAATACGCCAAATCAAAATTTGATATAACCATCTATTTATATCATCAAACCCTAGCAGACATCAAACATTAAGTGTGTGACCCTACGGGTTTGAGAACATGCAGACATGATCGAGACTCCTCTCCATCCAGTAATCATTACCAGGACCTAGATGCCCATAGTGAATCCCACACATTCAATGGAGATCATTATCGGTTGAACCACGATGTCGAGGATTCCATTAATCTGGCATACAATTCCTTTTATCTCGAGGTATGTCACTTTCCTGACATCCGATCATCGGTATCATCATTCCTAGTTCAATCTTGTTACATGAAAGTTCTATTTACTCATTCCGTGGTGTACGATCCCCGTGACTAAACACATTAGTCAAATGCTTGCAAGCTTTAGGATGATACACTACCGAGAGGGCCCAGAGATATCTCTCCGTAACTTGGAGTGACAAATCCCACTCTTGATTCATGAAACTCAACAGGTGCCATTAGAGATACATGAAATCCATGTTTATAATCACCCAATTACGAAGTGATGTTTGATCTCCACAAAGTATTCCTCTAATACCAGGGAGTAACATAATCTCGAGAATATAATTTTGCGGCCCGAAAGTTGAGATGCCAAGGCAAAGCGGTACCCAATTTGCTTGTAAGCAGCCACGTTGCCCACAGTTGGCGTGCCAATTACTCAGAGGGTCTTTTTTGGCACGAATTCAAATTAACGTTTGAATACAAAATATCAGGCTAACGCCCATCAAGTTGGGCCCCCTGTTAGTTTTCGCTATCATGTCGCTGCCGTCTTGGAGGCGTTGTTGCTGCCATGTACTCCCTCCGCACCAAGGCTTAAGGCCTATAGTTATGTTGAAAAGTCAAGGTGCTTGCCACCTTGCAGGGCTGGTGCCTGTATCCATCCTCATTACACCGTCTTCTTATTCCCCGGAGGTCATGGCCATGGCGCAGATCTAGGACGCCATGTCGTTCGGTGGTGAGATCCGGGACGTGGACGGAATGAATCAACCCCGCTCTCCTTCCCATCCCGAATTGGAGCTCGCCTTCACCACGACCACACCCATGGCACGACACGGGTACGAGAATTGGTTCCCGGTGAGAGCTGTCACCGTGCTGACCATGCTCGGTCCTATTTTCCTCCTACAGAATCCGAGCTCGCCGTCGCCCTGGTCGCACCCGCACCAATTATGCCACCCATGCCGAGGTCTCTATGGGAGTTGTACCTTCAGGATCTCAAGTTCTGCCATGTTGACCATGTAAGAAAATTCAGAGCTGGGCAGTGGCAAGTTGTTGTTGAATACAGTAATGCCGATACCCGTTGTTGAATATAGTAATGCCGATGTGAGATCATTTAGTTACCACAATACCAATTTTCCACCAATTTAAAATCTTGTTGATGTATTCCTTGACAATTATTATAATATAATCGAGCACTAGAAATTTGGTAGTGTGCATGAGCATGATCAGTAATATAATTAAACACTGGAAATTTAAAGGAACTCCATATAAAGGAGTATATATATATGCGAGGTTCACAAGAGACACCGCGAATATATTTTCTTACACTCAACCACAGGTAAATATTAACTTAAGAAAAGTAGGGGCATAATCGAGCACTAGAAATTTTGTAGTGTGCTTAAGCATGATCAGTAATATAATTGAACACTGGAAATTTAAAGGAACTCCATATAAAGGAGTATATATATAGACGAGGTTCACAAGAGACACCGCGGATATATTGTCTTACATTCAATCATAGGTAACAATTAACTTAAACAAAATAAAAGAAGGGGCAGCTGCAGGAGGCCGGGACACGAAGACACCTACCAGGACAGGGCAACAGCAGGAGGCCAGGACAACCTACTCGAGGGGATACATGCTAGGCCTGACATAATCCGGGAGGAATTTTCCAAAGGCTGCGTGCCGTGCCAAGGTCTTTGTCTTATGCCTTATGTCTCCGCCTTTGCCAATGCCCACCGCGTGCTAGATCATGCTGCCAAGGTCCATGTAGCTGGCTCTGCCACAGAATAGGAAAAACAGTCTCCCCTACGGTAGAAATGGATTTGCCCACACCATAACCGCCTCAACACGTAGCGGCTCTTGTTGTCCCTGGATTCCTTGCTAGAGTCCACCTCATCAGAATCCTCCTATTCATTTTTAAGAACATAACTTAGAACTCATACATATGATTGAATTGTATTACAACTCAAGAATTGACAACATATATATGTAAGACAATATTAAATTGATATCAAAGAGCACATCTCAGCAATAGTTTGATCGGTTCATATATCATTTTATCTCAATAAAATGACAATTAATTGGATCAAAGTGTATGTAGAATAAAGATTGCAGCCTCATAAGTTTATTCAGGGATGGCATAAGCAAACCAAGTAACAATTGCACAACCTATATTGTTCTTCTACATTTCCCTAGGTTCGCTAACTCATCCCTGAAAAAATCTCACACCAATGTGTCTGCCTCTCTTTTGGGGAAAATTTGAATCATTGGCCTCAAAAAGAAATTGAAATATTATCATACGAAACAATATTCAGGGATATATATATTCAGGTACAAAAACAATTCTAAATATTGTAATTATAAATAAAAAACCAAACAATTAATTTGCAGGTACATGTTGGAAATACTTATGATCAAAACCATGCATATACATATGCATCATACGAATCATTCAAAGATCAGAAACAATTCAAGGATCATATATGTAGTTCCATATGAGAATAAATTAAGGGCCTCATAATTTTTTCAGAGAAGGAGGTGGTGAACCAAAGTACCAAAAGCACAACCTATATTGTTTGTGTGCATTCCTGCCTCAGGTTCACCAACCCATCCCTTAACACCATCATATGTGTCTCCCCTTGCATTCTTTTGGGGAAAATTTCAATCATTAGCCTCAGTGACAAACTGAAATGTAATTCTTATACACTATGAATGCATGCAATACATAATTCAAATATCATAGTTCTATGAATGTAGAATAAAGATTACGGCCTCATAAGTTTCTTCTAGGATGGCGTAAGCAAACCAAGTAACAATTGCACAACCTATATTGTTCTTGTACATCGCCCCAGGTTCGCTAACTCATCCCTAAAATTTTTTACACCAATGTGCCTGCCTCTCTTTTGGGGCAATTTTGAATCATTGGCCATAACAAGAAATTACAATGTAATAACTAGTAGGAAAAGTGTTATCAGTGGTGCATAAAAAAGGGTCACATCCCAGGCGCATCATGTTATCACAGGCGCCACGGATAAGCCACTTATCCGTGGCGCACGGGGATATGGTGCGCCACTAATATCGATTTCGAAATTTGAAAAAAAATGCGGGATCTCAAAATTATTTGTGGCACATGTTGTTATGGTGCACCATTGATAAGTTTTTCAAATTTCAAAAAAAGATCTGGATCTACCACCGCCGTGTCGCCTCCTCGCTGCTGGTGTCATGGTCGCCTCGCCATGCCACAACCTACCACCACAGGGAGGTGCGGGTGGCCGTGGCTATGGTTGGATAGGATCTCGAGGAGGGCGTTGGCGGTGGTCAGAGAGGATCTCGAGGAGGGCATTGGCGGAGGTCGGAGAGGAGCTCGAGGAGGGTGTTGGTGGTGGTCGGAGAGGAGCTCGAGGAGGCCGTGGCTATGGTCAGAGAGGAGCCTGTTGGACAGCGTCGGTGGTGGTCGGAGAGGAGATCGAGGACGGCGTCAGCGATGGTCGGAGAGGATCTCGAGGATGGTCAGGAGATGAGGAGGAGAAGGAGAGGAGATGAAGGAGAAGGAGAAGGAGAAGAGAAGGAGAGTAGAAGGAGAGGAGAAGGAGAGGAGATGAAGGAGAAGGAGGAGGAGAAGGAGAATTGGAGGTTATATAGGGCCTAATTCGAATTTCAAAATCCTGCCAAACTTATCCATGGCGCACCCTATTGTGGTGCGACACAGATAAGTTCCCTCAAATTTCTGCAAATTGTAGGAAAAATTCTTATTTTTAGAATAACTTTTTACTCTTTTCGAATTTTGTGAATCTAAGAAATCGGTAAATGGTCTCCGACCATTGCGAGCGGATAGAAATTTTTGTGCTCATCGTTTTGATATATTATACATTTTTTCTGATGTCGTATGCAAAAGTTATGGCCGTTTTACTGTGACATGACCTTTTTTTGCAAAAAAAATCGAAATTCATGTTTGTTAATTTTCCTAGAAACTACATCACATAATCTACCTATATTTGTAAGGATTTTATTTTTTGAAGTGTTTATCATTTTATTTTATTTTTTGTAAACCTAAAAAGACGATCCAAGGGGGGGAGCAGAATTTTGAAAAGTTATTAGTGGGGCACCACTTTTTGATGCGCCACGGGTATTTGAGGTCAGTGGCGCACCCCAACTCCATGCGCCACAGATACTCTGCCAGCTTTTTCGACTCGTGGGACCACACCTATCCGTGGCGCACCGGAAAAGCGTGCGCCACTGATACCTAACTTATCCGTGGCGCATGCTGATTCCGTCCGCCATGGGTATGCCACCCATGGATAGGGTTGGACGCCAGCGCTGGGGCCCACATATGAGTGGCGCACCGTTCTGAGCGTGCGCCACGGATAAGTGCAGGTCAGTGGCGCATTGTTTCCCGCATGCGCCACGGATACATATCCGTGGGGCACCCTTTAGAGGTGCGCCACTGATATGACCCCTGTGGATAAGCCTGTTCCTACTAGTGAATCCTACGAAACAATATTTAGGGATATACATATGCATCATACGACTCATTCAAAGATCAGAAACAATTCAAAGATTATATATATAGGTTCAATATGAGAATAAATCAAGGGCCTCATTATTTTTTTAGAGATGGAGTTGGAGAACCAAAATACCAACATCACAACTTATATTGTTTATGTACATTGCTGCCTCAGGTTCACTAACGATCCTTAAGAAAATGACACCATCAGATGTGTCTCCCTTGCACTCTTCTGGGGAAAAATTGAATCATTCGGCTCAGTAAGAAATAGAAATATAATGTTATATGCATGTTGTGTATCGAAATCAACACTCAACAAGCAAACCCTAAAACCCCTAAACGAAATGTTACAGATTGATTAAATTTACAAAACAAGAAGAACCGTATGAATAATAATGAGTTAAGCAAATGTAAATTTGCTAGATGGCAGATGAGCAGATTGGGGTTTTGTGACTAGACGGATTGGGGTTTTGTGACTAGATGGCAGATGCATCGATCGACCATTCGAGCCATATATATACTACCCTACTTCAAGCGCAAAAGAATCTATACACGATTGAGCAAATCCTATGTATGAACAGTGAAATCTGCGGCTGCGACTAGAGAAGCTAGCAATGTAGTACCTCGGACTCCTCATCGGGGACCTCCTCCTCGAACTCGTCAATCTGTATGATTGCATCAAAGATATCTTGGATAGCGATGGGGTCGTCTATGTAGAGCACCGGATTGCCTCCGCCTACTGCTTGCCCTTCATCTAGATCTGCTGCTAGCACCACGACATTGTCGGCCACCTGCTGCTCGACGGCGACGTCTACTGGCTGGACGGATGAGATCGAAGCCTCGATAGCGTGGCAATGAGCAGCGTTCGTGCCCGGAGAAGACGCCTTCGCCTGCTTTGCGACGACAGAGCCATCTGCTGCTGCGCCTCCAACTGGCTTCACCTCCGACTCGTCTCCACGCGTATGCTTCATGGCACACCTAGGGAAGGAGATGGTACAAGCGAAGGAGCTTCGGCGCATGCGGTAGGTGCGGATTGGGGTTTTGGGACTAGACAGATTGGGTAACATCACACACGCTCATGGAAGAAGAAGGTCGAGCAGGTTTATAAACACTTGACCGTTAGTAGTCCTCGAGTGGACACGTGTGGTGGGTGGGGGAATGGGGCTACCACAATATCCACTTTTTTTGAAACAACCATGATCTCCACTTTATAACTACATTAAAAACACGCGCATGGCAGACCTAGATTCCACTGCATGCAAGTGGTGTAGAACCAATTTCTAGCAACATTAGGTCTCCTCGAGGGTCCCCCGACACGTGGAGTTAATTGCGGTAGGGCCCAGTTGGAAGTGAGATTGAGAGCACACTGTGTAAAAATAGGATATGTCTTATTAAAATCAAGTGGCAATAAATTGCAGCGTCCCGTCGACAACCGTGCACTCAATGACCCCATTGCCATGTGCATGTGTTGTGGTAGTAGTAGGGTTTTCAGACGTGATTAAACATGACATGACCACTCGACGACTTTTTCCATTGATGGCTTCGTGTTCCTTCTTGTAGAAGTGTAAACACCCCAGCATTTAGGAACCAAGGAAGGGTAGAAATAGGAATTTGTGCATATGCATGCATTCATCTGTAAAATCAGGATAATTTTTTTGCCAAACAAAAACCTAAAGAGATCAGAGTTTCTTTCACTATCTAGAGGTAGGAATAGCTCTATGAGGTGATTGCTACAAATTTTGACATGACCTTTAGGGATTACTGTGTTTTGGAGGGGGGACATTTTGAATTCACATTTGAAATTCAAATAATTTGAATAATATTTGAAAATTAGAAGTTAGAATCACAAGTGGTTTTCTCAAATAGGTATTAACATTGTTTGATTATGTTATAGATATATTAAACAACAATATGCATTCAAGACAAGTAAATTCAAGGAAGAAATGAATTCTTATTCTTTTCTTTATTCCATAAAGAAAATATTAAAAATGGAGATCATTACATCAAGACAGAATATTACAAGGGATTGAGTCCAATAAAATGAATCTTTATTAAATCATAGAAATATTGTTACAAGATTCTTTACAAAAAGAATAAAGGGAAATTACAACACCATCTATCTATCTATTTATCTATTCCTATACTACATCTTGACAATCCAGGCTTTGTTCCTACAAAATAAGATAAACAACTAAACAAAGAAAGAAAAATGTTAGTGATTAGTTTTACTCTCTGTGGAGAACAGTGAAGTGCACTATTCATATTACATCATAGAGTAATTTGAAGGGGCAAGTTTCACCAAAGTGTAGTATCTGTTCTTTTAGTTAAATAGTTCCAGTGTCACAATATAAGCCAAATAGACAAGTGATAAGTTTCACCAGGGAAGGTAACCAGTAAAAGGGTAGACAGTAAAAGTGCAATTACTTGATCTCATCCACAGCCAAAGCAAGTAGAGAAGCAGCTTACACACCTAAATGCATGTATTGAGGTGTCAACAGCAAAGAGCAAAGGGACAAGTCAAGTTACAGCTGTATAGAGCAAAGCAAGCTTTGGTATTCACTTCACAACGAGCTCAACCACAACTTCTCACCAGTACAACCAAGAACATCACAAGAACAACCTCAGATCTTATAATAATATCATTAGATTAAACCACTTTCCACCATGGAAAACCCAAGAAATCACTAGCCAAGATGGTGACTTGAGGATGGGGAAGTATTGGGTGGATAGCAAGGTCAAATAGGAGCAACAACACCATGTGTAAGGCAACATAAATCCAGGGCTACCACAGTCCAGAAGTAGAAGGAAACAATCAGGCAGAGCAACCAGAGTATGTTCCAACATGTAGATCTAATCATTTTCTATTTTTGCACATTCATTTTCTTGCAAGCACATGATAGGTAGACAGATTAGGCAGCAGTAAATCAATAGCCAAGTTATGCAAGAGTTTTTTCCCAGGCAAGGTCTCAAACCAACATCATTGACCCATAATCCATTTCTATCAAGATAGATACACAACACAGCAGCTGGTACATGGCACATTCCCAGGAGGGTAGCACCTCTGTACCTAGCAAGATCAAGTCTGCTTGAGTACTATCTCAAGTAGATTTTATTCAACAAAAATAATCATCTTCCTAAATAATTTAGGAATCATAAATAAAACACTTTCTTTTAACACAGACAGTAAAGATCAACATTGTCTATTATTAAACCACACTATATAGAAATCACTGAGTTAATCATTTTCCTATAAGTATATAGGAATCATATCATTGTAAATCATCTTCTTATTAATCACAGAGCAGGGTTTAGCACTAGCACTTGATTCACACAGTAACAGGATTAAATCCTGAGACTGAACAAAGAAGTGTTCCACAAGAAACAATTAACTAAGCATCAGTATAGAGAGCAGTTAACTTAACTCCACAAGAGTAAATCCATATTCACAACCACATGAGCATCCATAGTAATCTAATCATGCTTTTATAGAGCATCCTATGACAGAGAACAAAGTAACACAAGCATGATCAACAGAGTGTTCTCTGACAGAGAACATAATAATAAAACATGCACAACAGAGTGGTCATCTGACAGAGAGCAGAGTAGCAAATCTTAATCAATAGTAGTAAGAAATACACCAATCGTAGGACACCATCAAAGGATTTGCATAGACAAAACTAACCAAGGAGCCAACTAAACATCACTACAGTAGGGGGTATGAACCCTAGGAATTTAGGGATGAACCCTAAATGCAGAAATCCATCGCAAGTGACCACATGGTAGGGATTAGGGGTAAGAGAGAGCACAGAGAGAGAAGTAGACGAACTTACTCAAGGTCCTCATAAAATTATTTGAAGAGGAAGCAAAGAGGAGGCCGGCGGTAGAAGGGTGGTGGCACGGGGAGCACCCCAAGAGGGCGCTGCAACCTGCACCTGCACACAACAGTGGTGGTCATGGAGGAGCAGCACCACGAGCAACCCAACACATCGACGAAGAAGCACAGAGGAGGCGAACCCTAACCTTGTGCAGGGGTTAGCGCGACCAGAGAAGAGGGCACCAGCGACGAATCGGCTTGGACAGTGTTGTGCAGCAGCATCGTCTTGGTCATCCTATACCGCGGCGGCAACCACAATGACCAGACTTGGCCGAAATCATGCACAGTAATGGCGGCGACATCGAGCGCTAGAGAGAGTTGCGAGAGATAGGGATGAGGAAGAGAGAGTGCGCGTGGGGGGTACTGGGCCGGTGGGCTGCCCAGTACAACCCAAGGGGACTTTGACCAGGCCAGGTGGGCCGGGTCTGGTTGGGCCGGGCCAGCCTAGTGGGTTGGGGCCATATCTCAAAAACACATGTCTAAAAATAAAGATTTACAAATATGCCCTTGAAAGAAAATCAGCTCTAGAAAAATAAATAAAAATCCTAAAAATATAAATCATATATCTCTGAACTCAGAAAAATATCCTTTATCCAATAAAAATAATAGATAGTAAATTTCAGTAAATAAATATAGATCTATTATTAAAATTGTATATATTCCTTTTGGAATTTTATAAAAATATACAAAACACTTAAAATTGAATAAACTTCATTTTTAAGATTCTAAAAGGAAGTACTATTATAGAAAATACTAGTTTGTGTTTTTGAAAAGTAAATCATGTATAATAGAAATAAAGTCTTATTTCCTTAAACGACTTCACTACCTTGTAGTCACAAGGCAAGTTCATCACTTGCTCATGTCCTTTGAAGAGTCTTTATAAAAGTATTTGAAAATTGTGTGTTATCACCTATGTTCTAAAGAAGACAGAAAATAAGTATTTTCCCAAACAAATGAAATGCTATTATCATCCTAAGTGATGATAAATACTAAGAATTGCAGGGGAATCTAAGATTCCAATTGCAAAACAACTAGGACTTAATAACCCATGACATCAATGATTCTAGCACCGTATATTACGTGTTAACCATAAGATTTGGAATGGGACAAAGAAGTCAGCTGTATCTTCTTCCTCTCGCATGCATCAGAATGGCCAGGTTGTGTTTGTTATCCTTATAGCGTGCATTTATTGGTAATTCGTAGAGGATATGCAGCATATGGGTGGGAACCCTCAACGTCCCACGATAGTTCTGGCATCTGATGGTCTGTACTAACCATTGCCGTAATTGAGGATGTGGGCATGGCGTACACCAAGGGGACATGCGGGGTCATGAAGGGGGCAGTGATTGGCTTGGATCGTCTACTGGGCACCACATCATGGAATTGTGGACGGGGAAGTACGCCCGATTGTGCAACCAGGAGTTGGTCTCTTATGGGTGAAGCAACGCACCTCTGCAGAGTGTAAGAATTGTGACATGTTGCTCCCTGTTCCGGGAAGGAGCTACGAACACGTCAGGAAAGGAACTCCATGAAGTTCTGGTCAACCTGTGAAGGCTGATGGGCATAGTTTTTGCTAATAAAATCAATCTTTGAAGAAATGTTTACCAAAACTACATAGTACCAAGGACTTACAGTCCGAGGATGTAGATAGAGCATCAAACTTCCCACCTTGCATATAGTGAACTTGCTGGGTAACATTGTTACGCACCCTTTCCTTTGAACTCCTTGTGACGAGGGGTAACCTCGGCAATGCCCATGGTGATGGACTTGGGGTTTCACGAAAAAGAGAATGCTGGGGATTTCGTCGGATGTTAGGAAAATGATGAAGACAAAGTCGCCTGAATATTGGGAAACACTCTATTACAAGTTGTCCTCTAGATTTCGATACCCTCGCTTGGGCTTCTCCTGCCCTATGTATAATAAGCCGGGTCTCAAAGCTGTATGCGGATAGGTTTCATACACACGTGATTACAATACCAACATAATGTCGGTTCATCTTTCCTAAAAAGTCTCTGTCGGTTGCTTCCTTGGGCTGTTATCTGGAATCTTTATGGGCCATAAGACTTTTACCCAATGTAGGGTAGTGAATAATGAGCACCCGAGTAATCATACCCATGTCACCTTGCTAGACTTTGAGGGCCAGAAGGATGACCATGTGTATGGTACGGAGGTCCAGAATGACGTCTACTATGAAGAGCCGGACCTGTCTGGTGGAATCGAAGGGGTGGGCTACGGGATACACTATGGAGTTGAAGACAACGAGTCAGAGTAGTTATCAGGCCATACTTTAGTTACCTAGGTTGAGCCGAGCAGCACGAACTCTATAGAATAAGCTATTGAGCTCACGTCTTTATTACCGTTGTGTTTTTTCGTTCTTCCGCTGAACTTATGAAATAAGTTATTTGGGTTGTAATTTTGAATCTCTTGAAGTCTCGAACTTCTGGTATTGTAATAATAATGAAGTGTGTATGTTGTAATTTGGACCCGCAATGTTTCTGTTGTACCACTCTGAGGGAGGTGATATTTACGAAACAGTGTTCTGTGGATGTCATGTCAACGTCTATAGTGCACTACACATGCAGTGGTATGCTGAGTCATCATAGCTGGTATCAGAGAAATTACTTTGACCTTAGGTTAGAAACCTACTAAAGGGAACCGCCTGTAGGAGTCTTAGGGCAACGGTAAAGAGTTCTCTATATTATATGATGAATATTCAATTGGGAATATTTTGTTATATTTTTAGTGCGATAATTCTTTATTATGATGCATCATTATAATTAATGATTACTAATCATGAATATTTTCTATATAGTGGAAATGGCACCAAAGTTTCCAAAACAGACTTTGGCAAGGAAAGAAGAGACTCTCGATGATTATCAGGGGGCTTTAACTGAACAACTTCGAGAACTTCTAAGGGTTTTTGGTTGCGCAACTAATATTCAAGTTAATACCATGGTATGGAGGCGATAGCCAATGTTCGGGAGCACAAAGCAGAAGAGTTAGCTGGAAGCACATATTCTGTGATTCCTCACGACTCTATAGATACGAAACCATTTCCAGATCATCTTACTTTAGTAAAGAAGCATCCAAAACTAGCTTCCAAGTTTATGGATCTGTATCGACTGATGGTTGGGTCTTTGTTATTGTAGAGGATCAGATTGATATGCTAGAGGATTGAACCAATGCTGGACAAAGGGAGAAGTTAGCATCTAAACTGGAGAATGAAGCAGTGGATAGGGTTAACCCAATTTTTAAGGATATACCTATAGATCCAGCATCTTTTACACCATATCCTTACTCACCTATACTAGAACCTACTAGATATCCCAATGAGGGCACTAGTTATCTAGTACCACAGAGTTCTTGGGGAACGGAGGAATCAGAACTACCTATTGGAAATTCCGAAGGATGGAGGTATGGATCAATGGATGGATCTGCCAGGAATCTTATTCCTGTGGAAGAGTCAGTTGGGGATACCGGACGAACTAGTCGCATGGGAGTGAGATATTACTCCGTTGATGGAAGAGATGTCCATGTGGAGGATGTAGAGTCCGATGAGGAAGATCCTGAAGAAAGGGTGTTTGAGTTACCAGAACATTATCCTACTCTAGATAACATGCACTATCCAATTATAGCTGAGGACTATCATACCCAGCAGAGTACTTGGGGAGTATCGGAAGCGGAATATTCTGTTGATAACTCAGGAATCGGAATACAGGAGGAGATTGAATAAGACAATGATGAGGATCATTCTGAAGACACCTCAGATGAGTTGGAAGGTATGGACACACTTCAGCTAGATGATGTGTCAAGTCCAGATACTTCTAATACTGAGTATCATCCATCAAAGAGGCAAGTCGTTCCACAGACAGTGCATCGTACTTCACGTCAGCACGGTTGTACTCCGGGAATGTATGATGAACGTCGCAACTTTTGGGGAGTGTGACCTTGAGGAGGAATATCCCAACGATGATACGGGAGTAGAATTGGTGCACTTGATGTAAATAAATAAGTGGGATAGTATCCACATGAGTTGTAATACCTAAATGGTATGGGCTTGTAATGACGTTGTATTAACTATGTTGTTTGTAATGTATAATATGTCAAATGCATATTTGGTCCTTATTTGGATTTTTTCCCGTTTTGTGACTAGTTCTATGCATGAAGTTGAGCTCAGAACACATATGCATGATGTAATTATGAGTGTTCACTTTATGTTATAGGACTGGGCGGGTATGGAAACGGGTGTAGAGGACGAAACCGAACAGCAGTGCATGGAGCGCAAAACGAAGGAAAAGGCGGATGAAGATGCCAGAATGCAGGCAAATTTACCACCACCACTAATGAGGCCGTTGATGGAACAAAACTTTATGTAGTACATGCAAATGATGCAAGAGTCCCAGAACAAGTTCATGGAAGGATTAGTGGATCGAGTGGGACATCAGAGGGAACCTGAAGGACGTGGTGTGAGTCTTTTTGACTTTCAAAATGCAAGGCCGTTACCTTTTGCATCAGCCCCTAAGCCAATGGATGCAGAGGATTGGCTAGCAGATATAGAGAGAAAGTTGAAAACTATAGGATGCAATGATGAGGAGAAGTTGAGGTATGCAACACATCTCTTAACTGGACCTGCAACATCTTGGTGGAGAATCAGCTAACAATGCAACCTCCAGGTAGGGTGTACACCTGGGAGGAGTTTAAGCAAAGATTCCGTGAGTATCATGTTCCAGAAAGTGTGATGGAGTTGAAGCGTAGGGAGTTTGAAGAGCTTCAGCAGGGATATACCAGTGGCATGAAGTACATCTAGGAGTTTAGTCAACTATCTCATTATGCTGAGGATGAAGTGAGCACTAAGGATAAGAGGAAGATGCAGCTGAGGCTGGCCAATAAAGCAACTTTCCAACAGTTACTAGATGCAGCAATTACATTTGAGGATGATTATAAGAATGTCCAAGAGGACCGAAGGAAGAGAGGAAAGAAGGAAACTAAGAGGATTCAAGCAAGTAAGCCTAAACCCAATTTGGATTTCAAACCCAGGAATCGACCCTTCAATAACAACAACAATACTAACAAGAATAGCAGTGGAGGTCAGTCCAACCCCAGGAGGAATATTATATGCAACAATTGTGGTATTCCAGGGCATTTCCAAAGGGAATGTAAGAAGCCAGTAATCATATGTTATGGTTGTGGTCAGAAGGGGCACATTAAGCCTGACTGCCCAAGCAAACTACCAGGTGGTTGGCCTACAAAAGGCGGTGGTCAAGTAAGAGGCAGAGGTGGACAGCCTAATAGAGGTGGAAGCTATGGCAAAAATGACAATGGCAAGAGAGGTAGGCCTACTGGAAAGCTGAATTGCACAACCTTGGAGGAGGTGGATAACTCGGATCAAGTGGTGATAGGTACGCTCAATATTCTCACAAATCCTAGAAAAGTTCTATTTGATACCGGTGCAACTACTTCTATGATAAGTTCGGGATTAGAAGAGCACCGTTAGAAAAACCTATGACCATAGTTACCACTGGAGGGATAGTGGTAGTTAGAAACATTAAATTAAACCAAGTTATCTCAATCTATGGTCAAACCTATTATGCGTATCTTTATGTGATTCCACTAAGGGGAATAGAAGTAGTGTTGGGAATGGATTGGATGACAAACTATGGAGCTCAGATCAATTGGGAGGAGAAAACCGTTTCAATCAAGTCTCCAAGTGGAGGGAGGATAGTCTATAATGCGGATAAACATAGCCATATCATGGTGGATCTGCAGTTGAACTCAATGAAGTAGGTCAAATTGGAAGATATTCCTGTAGTGAAGGAATTTCAAGATGTTTTTCCAGCAGAGTTACAGGAATGCCACCTGATCGAGAAATAGAGTTCACTATTGACCTGATACCTGGTACAACACCAATAGCCCAAGCACCGTATAAGATGGTACCAAAAGAATTAAAAAGAGCTGAAGGAGCAAATTGATGAGTTAGCCAGAAAAGGATTTATTCAGGAAAGTGTATCCCCATGGGGAACTCAGGTAATTTTTGTGGATAAAAGAGATGGAGGACAAAGAATTTGTGGTGATTACAGAAATCTCAATGATGTTACCATCAAGAACAAATATCCATTGCCAAGAATTCAAGATCTATTTGATCAAGTCAAAGGAGCTGGAGTGTTTTCCAAGATTTATCTAAGATCAGGATACCATCAGATAAAAATTAAACCTAAACATGTACCAAAAACAACATTTGTGTCAAGGTATGGACATCATGAGTATCTCGTCGTACTTTTGGATTGACCAATGCACCAGCAATATTCATGAACCCGATGAACAAAATCTTCATTCCATATCTGGATAAGTTTGTCATAGTGTTTATTGATGGTATTTTGATATACTCTAAGTATAAAGAAGAGCATGCTGATCATTTGAGGATAGCATTGCAAATCCTGAGAGAACATAAGCTATATGCTATATTCAGCAAGTGAATTTTGGTTGGACAAGGTAGAATTTCTTTGTCATATAATTAGTAAGGATGGAATTGCGGTAAATCCGTCCAAAGTTCAATCAGCGTTGGAATGGAATGCACCAACCAATGTGAAACAAATTGAAGGTTTCTTAGGCATGGCAGGATATTATCGGAGATTCATTGAAGGTTTTTCCAAGATAGCTGGACCAATGACCAAATTGCTAAGAAAGAATGCACCATTCATATGGGATGATAAGTGTGAAGAAAGTTTTTAGGAATTGAAAACTAGATTAACAACCGCACCAATCTTAGTTTTCGGAAACCGGAAAAGATTACACAGTATATCGTGACGCATCCAAAGAAGGACTAGGATGTGTGCTAATGCAAGATCGCAAGGTAATTTCTTATGGGTTTAGACAACTCAAACCACATGAAGTCAACTAACCAACTCATGATTTGGAGTTAGCAGCAGTGGTCTTTGCTTTAAAAGGATGGAGCCATTTTCTCTATGGAGCAAGATGTGAACTATACATGGATCATAAAATTCTTAAATATTTCTTTACTCAGAAGGAGCTGAATATGAGGCAGAAAAGATGGTTGGAGTCGATTAAGGATTATGATCTTACAATTAACTATACTCTAGGAAAATCCAATGTAGTAGCAGATGCTTGAAGTCGGAAGAGTACAGATATTCAACCCATCAATAGAGAATAACCAAAAGAGTTGCAAATGGATTTGGAAAGGTTAGAAATACAGTTCTTAAGGACAGAAGTTCGGGTGGGCCTAGCAACCATAAAGGTTGTAGAAGAGCAAAGCAGTGATCTTCGCCATGAGATCTATCGACATCAACTTGATGATCCATATATTGCTGAAGAAATCAAAAGAATTTCCGAAGGAAAAAAATCAGTTTTTCACCTAGGAGATTATGGATCTTTATGGTTCCAAAACCGTCTTTGTGTACCAGATGTACCGGAGATCAGAGAGGTAATACTCCGAGAAGCACATGAAACACCATATTCAATTCATCCTGGAAGTACGAAGATGTACATGGATCTTAAGGAGTTATTCTGGTGGAATAACATGAAAAGAGATATTGCAAAGTATGTATCCGAATGTCATACTTGTCAAAGGGTAAAATCAGAACATCAAAGTCCAGCAGGACCATTACAACCTTTAGAAATTTTGGAATGGAAATGGGAAGAAATTTGTATGGATTTTAGTACAAGATTACCTATGACCCCGAAGCAGAAGGATATGATATGGGTGATTATGGATAGATTCACGAAAAGTGCACATTTTATTCCGGTAAATCAAAAGGATAATGTCGAGAAGTTAGTAGAAATCTATGTCAAAGAGATAGTAAGTAAGCATGGAGTACCCAAGAAAATTGTATTAGATAGAGGATCTGTGTTTACTTTAGTATTTTGGAAACAATTACATGAAGCACTTGGCTCAAAGTTAGATTTCAGCACAACCTATCATCCAGAAACTGGAGGTCAAACGGAAAGGACCAATCAAAACTTGGAGGACATGCTTAGAGCTTGTGCATTAGATTCTGGAGGTTCGTGGGAAGATCATCTACCGCTGGTAGAATTTTCTGATAACAATAGCTATCAAATTAGTCTGAAAGCAGCACCATATCAAGTACTTTATGGGAGACAATGTGGATCACCAATATGTTGGTATGAACCTGGTAGTAGCATGGAATTTGCACTAGACTATATCAAGGAGAAGAAATATGTCATTGATATTATTAGAGATCGATTGAAGAGAGCTCAAAGTCGCCAGAAGAGTTATGCTGATCAAAGTCGAAGATCATGGCATCCAGAAGTGGGGGATATGGTATATCTCAAAGTAAGTCCAATGAAGGGAGTTAAAAGATTCGGAGTCAAAGGAAAACTGAGTCCAAGATATATTGGACCATTTAAGATACCGAGTCAGAACAGAACAATATCTTATGCTCTTGAGTTACCAAAAAGATTGGCTCAAGTTCATAATGTTTTCCATGTGTCGCAATTACGAAAATGTCTTAAAGTTACCGATGATGCAATTACACATCAAGAAGTTGGGTTATAGGCAGATTTGACTTATGTGGAGAAACCCTGTAAAATTCTGGAAGAAAACTAGAAAAGGTTGAGAAACAGGGCAATCAAATACAACAGATTACAATGGGAACATCACCCAGAGAGAGAAGCTACCTGGGAGAAAGAGGATGACTTAAAAGAAGCATATCCAGAACTATTCAGGCACACATCAGCAAACTTCAGGACGAAGTTTAATTTAAGGGGGGAAGTCTGTAACACCCCAGCATTTAGGAACCAACGAAGGTTAGAAATAAGAATTGTGCATATGCATGCATTCATCTGAAAAATCGGGTTAATTTTTTCGCCACACAAAAACCTAAAGAGATCAGAGTTTGTTTCACTATCTAGAGGTAGGAATAGCTCTATGAGGTGATAGCTACAAATTTTAACATGACCTTTAGGCATTACTGTGTTTTGGGGGGGGGGGACATTTTGAATTCACATTTTAAATTCAAATAATTTGAATAATGTTTGAAAATTAGAAGTTAGAATCATTAAGTGGTTTTCTAAAATAGGTATTAACATTGTTTGATTATATTATAGATATATTACACAACAATATGCATTCAAGACAAGTAAATTCAAGCAAGAAATGAATTCTTATTCTTTTCTTTATTCCATAAAAAAATATTACAAATGGAGATCATTACATCATGACAGAATATTACAAGGGATTGAGTCCAATAAAATGAATCTTTTTTAAATCATAGAAATATTGTTACAAAATTCTTTACAAAAAGAATAAAGGGAAATTACAACACCATCTATCTATCTATTCATATACTACATCTTGACAATCCAGGCTTTGTTCCTGCAAAATAAGATAAACAACTAAATAAAGAAATAAAAAATGTTAGTGATTAGTTTTACTCTCAGTGGTGAACAGTGAAGTGCACTGTTCATATTACATCATAGAGTAATTTGAAGGGGCAAGTTTCAGCAAAGTGTAGTATCTGTTCTTTTAAGTAAATGGTTCTAGTGTCACAATATAAGCCAAATAGACAAGTGATAAGTTTTACCTGGGAAAGTAACCAGTAAAAGGGTAGACAGTAAAAGTCCAATTACTTGATCTCATCCACATCCAAAGCAAGTAGAGAAGCAGCTTACACACCTAAATGCATGCGTTGAGGTGTCAACAACAGAGAGCAAAGAGACAGCTCAAGTTACAACCGTATAGAGCAAAGCAAGCTTTGCTATTCACTTCACAGCAAGCTCAACCACAGCTTCTCACCAGCATAACCAAGAACAACACAAGAATAGCCTCAGATCTTAAATAATATCATTAGATCAAACCACTTTCCATGATAGAAAACCCAGGAAATCACCAGCCAAGATGGTTACTTAAGGAGGGGGAAGTATTGGGTGGATAGCAAGATGGTTACAACACCAGGTGGAAGCCAACATAAATCCAGGGCTACCACAATCCATAACTAGAAGGCAGCAATCAGGCAGAGCAACCAGAGTATATTCCAACATGTAGATCTAATCATTTTCTATTTTTGCACATTCATTTTCTTGCAAGCACATGATAGGTAGACAAATTAGGCAACAGTTAATAAACAGCCAGGTTATGCAAGAGTTTTTGCCGAGACAAGGTCTCAGACCAACATCATTGACCCATAATCCATTTCTATCTAGATAGATACACATCACAATAGCTGGTTCAGGGCACATTCCCAAGAGGGTAGCACCTCTGTGCCTAGGAAGATCAAGTCTGCTTGAGTACTAGCTCAAGTAGATTTTATTCAACATAAATAATCATCTTCCTAAATAATTTAGGAATCATAAATAAAAAACTTTCTTTTAACACAGACATTAAAGATCAACACTGTCTATTATTAAACCACACTATATTGAAATCACTGAGTTATTCATTTTCCTATAAGTATACAGGAATCATATCATTGTAAATCATCTTCGTATTAATCACAGAGCAGGGTTTAACACTAGCACTTGATTCACACAATAACATGATTAAGTCCTGAGACTGAACATAGCAGTGTTTCACAAGAAACAATTAACTAAGCATCAATACAGAGATCAGTTAACTTAACTCCATAAGAGTAAATCCATATTCACAACCACATGAGCATCCATAGTAATCTAATCATGCTTTTACAGAGCAGCCTAGGATAGAGAACAAAGTAACACAATCATGATCAGCAGAGTGTTCTCTGACAGAGAATAGAATAATAAAACATGCACAACAGAGTGGTCATCTGATAGAGACTAGAATAGCAAATCTTAATCAATAGTAGTAAGCAATACACCAATCGTAGGACACCATCAAAGGATTTGCATTGACAGAACTAACCAAGGACCCAACTAAACATCACTACATTAGGGGGTATGAACCCTAGGAATTTAGGGATGAACCCTAAATGCAGAAATCCATCGCAAGTGACCACATGGTAGGGATTAGGGGTAAGAGAGAGCATAGAGAGAGAAGTAGACGAACTTACTCAAGGTCCTCATAAAATTATTTGAAGAGGAAGCAAAGAGGAGGCCAGCGGTAGAAGGGTGGTGGCACGGGGAGCACCCCAAGAGGGCGCTGCAACCTGCACCTGCACACAAAAGTGGTGGTCATGGAGCAGCACCACGAGCAGCCCAGCACGTTGATGAAGAAGCATAGAGGCGGCAAACCCTAACCCTAGCCTCGTGTAGGGGTTAACGCGGCCAGAGAAGAGGGCACTAGCGACAAATCGTCTGGGACAGCATTGTGTAGCAGCATCGTCTTGGTCGTCCTGTACCGCGGTGGCAACCACGGCGGCCGGACTTGGCCAGAATCATGCACAACAGCAGCGACGACATCGAGCGCCAGAGAGAGTCGCGAGAGATATGGGTGAGGAAGAGAGAGTGCGCGTGGGGGGTACTGGGCCGGTGGGCTGCCCAGTACAGCCCAGGTGGTCTTTGACCGGGCCGGGTGGGCCAGGTCTGGTTGGGCCGGGCCAACCTAGTAGGCCGGGCCCATATCTCAAAAACACATGTCTAAAAATAAAGATTTACAAATATGCCCCGGAAACAAAATCAGCTCTAGAAAAGTAAATAAAAATCCTAAAAATATAAATCATATATCTCTGAACTCACAAAATATCCTTTATCCAATAAAAATAATAGATAGTAAATTTCAGTAATTAAATATAGATCTATTATTAAAATTGTATATATTCCTTTTGGAATTTTATAAAAATATACAAAACACTTAAAATTGAAAAAAAATCATTTTTAAGATTCTAAAAGGAAGTAGTATTATAGAAAAAAATACTGGTTTGTGTTTTTGAAAAGTAAATCATGTATAATAGAAATAAAGTCTGATTTCCTTAAAGGAATTTTAATTAAATATTTAAAAGAGTTAAAAATTAAATAAATTCATTTTTAAACTCTTATAATATACTAGTTATTATAAAATTGCTAAATGTCAAAATAATATGAATTTAATGATTTCTTAAATAATGCTTTTCTTTTATTAATTAAAAGAAACTGAAAACCTATACGAGATTGGTAAAACACACAAAGAAGAAAGAAAATAAATCATTGCATGACATTACTATGCATTGCATATTGCTTCTTTAAATATTGTCCTTACTAGGCAATAATGGTTTTCTGTAGAAAGCGGAGATCAAGGTCAGGTGGAAGTATCTGACTTCACTACCTTATAGTCACAAGGCAAGTTCATCACTTTCTCATGTCCTTTGAAGAGTCTTTATAAAAGTATTTTAAAATTGTGTGTTATCACCTATGTTCTAAAGGAGACAAAAAATAAGTATTTTCCCAAACAAATGAAATGCTATTATCATCCTAAGTGATGAGAAATACTAAGAATTGTAGGGGAATCTAAGATTCCAATTACAAAACAACTAGGACTTAATAACCCATGACATCAGTGATTCTAGCGCCATATATTACGTGTTAACCATAAGATTTGGAATGGGACAGAGAAGCCAGCTGTATCTTCTTCCTCTCGCATGCATCCAGATAGCCAGGTCATGGCTGTTATCCTCATAGCGTGCATTTATTGGTAATTCGTAGAGGATATGCAGCATATGGGTGGGAACCCTCAATGTCCCATGGTAGTTCTGGCCTCTGCTGGTCTATACTAACCATTGCCATAATTCAAGATGTGGGCTTGGTGTACACCAAGGGGGCATGCAGGGTCACGAAGGGGAAGTGATTGGCTTGGATCATCTACTGGGCCCCATATCATGGAATTGTGGATGGTAAAGTACGCCCGGTTGTGCAACAAGGAGTTGGTCTCTTATGGGTAAAGCAACACACCTCTGTAGAGTGTAAGAATTGTGACATGTTACTCCCTGTTCCGGGAAGGTGCTACGAACGCGGCAAGAAAGGAACTCCATCAAGTTCTGGTCAACCTGTGAAGGCTGATGGGCATATTTTTTGCTAATAAAATCAATCTTTGAATAAATGTTTACCAAAACTGCATAGTATCAATGAATTATAGTCTGAGGTGGTAGATAGAGCATCAAACTTCCCACCTTGCATATAGTGAACTTGCTGGGTAACGCTGTTACTCACCCTTTACTTTGAACTCCTTCCTAGACTTTGAGGGCCAGAAGGATGACCAGGTGTATGCTATGGAGGTCCAAAACTACATCTACTATGAAGAGCTAGACCTATCCGGTGGAATCGAAGGGGTGGACTACGGGATACACTATGGAGCTGAAGACAACAAGTCAGAGTAGTTGTCAGGCCATACTTTAGTAACCTAGGTTGATTCGAGCATCACGAACTCTATAGAATAAGATGTTGAGCTCACGTCTTTATTACCATTGTGTTTTTCGTTCTTCCGCTCAACTTATGAAATAAGTTATTTGGTTTGTAAGTTTGAATCACTTGAAGTCTCGAACTTCTAGTATTGTAATAATAATGAAGTGTGTATGTTGTAATTTGGACCTGCGATGTTTCTGTTGTACCACTCTGAGGGATTTGATATTTACGGAATGGTGTTCTGTGGATGTCATGTCAATGATTATAGTGTATTACACATGCAGTGGTATCCTGGGTCACCACAAGAAGTCTCGCTGAGAGAGACGTCCATGCTATCTCACGCTATACTATGAAGGACACGACGTGTGCAACGATCCGTATTGGATCACACATGATCAACGGTTGGTGCACACGATCCGTGTGACAACTGTGACAACCAATCAGGGGGTAGCAGCCAGAGTGAGCACATGTTTGGGCTTCAACGAGAGAGAGAGAGAGAGAGGGAGGGGCAAAACCGAGTAGTATAAATATGGAAAGTGAGTGTCTTATACAATGAAATCCATCTTGGCATATACCACATTGATTATGGGATGCAACTTCTGCAACACGGGTGCAACATGCAATTTGGAAGGTGCTTTTGTTCTCTATCACCAAGGTTTGACACATCGATCCACTAGAGTTCATTGCATGTGTGTTCTTTTCATAAACCACATGGATCCACTAGAGTTCATTGCATATGTGTTCTTTTTCATAAACCACATGGATCCACTAGAGTTCATTGGATGTGTGTGTATCAATGCGCATCATTGTGGTTTTAGGAAAAGATCACATGTAGTGATGCCACTCCAGCATGTGGTGTCCAACCATGTCTAGGAACCATGGAAGCATGCTAGGGTTCAACTACAACATGCATTCTACCACTAGTTTGAAAGATGCTGCATCACCACACCTCATTGGATGTGTGTGTGTGTGTGTGTATCAGTGTGCATCATTGTGGATTTATAAAAAGAACACATGCAGTGATGCCACCACAACATGTGGTGTCCAACTATGTCCAGGAAACCTGGCAGCATGCTGGGATTCAACTACACCATGCATTCTACCACCAGCTTGAAAGATGCTGCATCACCACACCTCATTGGATGTGTGTGTATCAGTGTGGATAATTATGGTTTTGGAAAATAACATATGCAGTGATGCTACCACATCATGTGTTTTCTTTTCATAAACCACATGGATCCACTAGAGTTCATTGCATGTGTGTCCTTTTCATAAACAACATGGATCCACTAGAGTTCATTGCATGTGTGTTCTTTTCATAAACCACATGGATCCACTAGAGTTCATTGCATGTGTGTTCTTTTCATAAACCACATGGATCAACTAGAGTTCATTGGATGTGTGTGTGTATTAGTGTGAATCATTGTGGTTTTAGGAAAATAACACATGTAGTGATGCCACCACAGCATGTGTATTCTTTTCATGAACCACATGGATCCACTATAGTTCATTGCATGTGTGTTCTTTTAATAAACCACATGGATCCACTAGAGTTCATTGCATACGTGTTCTTTTCATAAACCACATGGATCCACTAGAGTTCATTTGATGTGTGTGTGTATTAGTGTGCATCATTGTGGTTTTACAAAAAGAACACATGTAGTGATGCTACTCCAGCATGTGGTGTCCCACCATGTCCATGAACCCTGGCAGCATGCTGGGATTCAACTACACCATGCATTCTACCACCAGCTTGAAAGATGCTGCATCACCACACCTCATTGGATGTGTGTGTATCAGTGTGCATCATTATGGTTTTGGAAAAGAAAATATGCAGTGATGCTACCACATCATGTGTGTTCTTTTCATAAACCACATGGATCCACTAGAGTTTATTGCATGTGTGTCCATTTCATAAACCACATGGATCCACTAGAGTTCATTGCATGTCTGTTCTTTTCATAAACCACATGGATCCACTAGAGTTCATTGCATGTATGTGTGTGTGTATCAGTGTACATCATTGTGGTTTTAGGAAAAGAACACATGAAGTGATGCCACTCTAGCATGTGGTGTCTAACCATGTCCAGGAACCCTGGCAGCATGCTGGGATTCAACTGCAGCATGTGTTCTACTACCAGGTTGAAAGATGCTGCATCACCACACCTCATTGGATGTGTGTGTGTCAGTGTACATCATTGTGGTTTTGGAAAAGAACACATGTAGTGATGCCACTCTAGCATGTGGTGTCCAACCATGTCCAGGAACCTGGCAACATGCTAGGATTCAACCGCAACATGCATTCTACCACAAGCTTGAAAGATGCTGCATCACCACACCTCATTGGATGTGTGTGTGTATCAGTGTGCATTTTTGTGGTTTTAGGAAAAGAACACATGCAGTGATGCCACCACAACATGTGGTGTCCAACCATGTCCAGGATCCCTGGCAGCATGCTGGGATTCAATTGCAACATGCATTCTACCACCAGCTTGGAAGATGCTGCATCACCACCCCTCATTGGATGTGTGTGTATGATTGTGCATCATTGTGGTTTTGGAAAAGAACATATGAAGTGATGCGACCACAACATGTGTGTTCTTTTCATAAACCACAAGGATCCACTAGAGTCATTGCATGTGTGTTATTTTCATAAACCACATGGATCCACTAGAGTTCATTGCACGTGTGTGTGTATCAGTGTGCATCATTGTGGTTTTAGGAAAAGAACACATGTAGTGTTGCCACTCTAGCATGTGGTGTCCAACCATGTCCAGGAACTGTGGAAGCATGCTAGGATTTAACTGCAGCATGCATTCTACCACCAGCTTGAAAGATGTTGCATGACCACATCTCATTGGATGTGTGTGTGTATCAGTGTACATAATTGTGGTTTTAGGAAAAGAACACATGCAGTGATGCCACCACAGCATGTGGTGTCCCACCATGTCCAGGAACCCTCGCAACATGCTGGGATTCAACTATAGCATGCATTCTACCAAAGCTTGAAAGGTGCTGCATCACAACACCTCATTGGATGTGTGTGTATGTATAAGTGTGCATCATTGTGGTTTTGGAAAAGAACACATGAATTGATTACACCTCATCATGTGGTGTACAACACTGTCCAGGAACCCTGGCAGGATGCTGTGATTCAACTGCAGCATGCATTCTACCACCATCTTGAAAGATGCTGCATCACCACACCTCATTGGATGTGTGTGTGTATCAGTGTGCATCATTGTGGTTTTGGAAAAGAACAAATGCAGTGATGCCACCACGACATGTGTGTTCTTTTCATAAACCACATGGATCCACTAGAGTTCATTGCATGTGTGTTCTTTTCATAAACCACATGGATCCACTAGAGTTCATTGCATGTGTGTTCTTTTCATAAACCACATGGATCCACTAGAGTTCATTGGATGTGTGTGTGTATCAGTGTGCATCATTGTGGTTTTTGGAAAAGAACACATGAAGTGATGCCACTTCAGCATGTGGTGTCCAACCATGTCCAGGAACCCTGGCAGCATGCTGGGATTTAACTGCAGCATGCATTATACCACCAGCTTGAAATATGCTGCATCACCACACCTCATTGGATGTGTGTATCAGTGTGCATCATTGTGGTTTTAGGAAAAGAACACATGTAGTGATGCCACCACAACATGTGGTGTCTAACCATGTCCAGGAACCCTGGCAACATGCTGGGATTCAACTGCAGCATGCATTCTACCACCAGCTTAAAATATGCTGCATCACCACACCTTATTGGATGTGTGTGTATCAGTGCGCATCATTGTGGTTTTGGAAAAGAACACATGTAGTGATACTGCCACAACATGTGGTGTCCAACCATGTCCAGGAACCCTGGCAACATGCTGGGATTCAATTGTAGCATATATTCTACCACTAGCTTGAAAGATGCTGCATCACAACACCTCATTAGATGTGTGTGTGTATATCAGTTTGCATCATTGTGGTTTTGGAAAAGAACATATGTAGTGATGCCACCACAGCATGTGTGTTCTTTTCATAAACCACATGGATCCAGTATAGTTCATCGCATGTGTGTTCTTTTCATAAACCACATGGATCCACTAGAATTCATTGCATGTGTGTTCTTTTCATAAACCACATGGATCCACTAGAGTTCATTGCATGTGCGTGTGTGTCAGTGTGCATGATTGTGGTTTTAGGATAACAACACATGGAGTGATGCCACTCCAGCATGTGGTGTCCAACCATGTCTAGGAACCCTGTCAGCATGCTAAGATTCAACTGCAGCATGCATTCTACAACCATCATGAAAGATGCTACACCACCACACCTCATTGGATGTGTGTGTGTATTAGTGTGCATCACTGTGGTTTTAGAAAAAGAACACATGCAGTGATGCCACCACAACATGTGGTGTCCAACTATCTCCAGGAACCTTAGCAACATGCTGGGATTGAACTGCAGCATGCATTCTACCACCAGCTTGGACGATCCTGCATCACCACACCTCATTGGATGTGTGTGTGTATCAGTGTGCATCATTGTGGTTTTGGAAAACAACATATTAAGTGATGCCACCACAACATGTGTGTTCTTTTCATAAACCACATGGATCCACTAGAGTTCATTGCATGTGTGTTCTTTTCATAAACCACATGGATCCACTAGAGTTTAGTGCATGTGTGTTCTTTTCATAAACCACATGGACCCACTAGAGTTCATTGCATGTGTGTGTGCGTCAGTGTGCATCATTGTGGTTTTAGGAAAAGAACACATGTAGTGATGCCACTCTAGCATGTGGTGTCCAACCATGTCTAGGAGCCCTGGCAGCCTGCTAGGATTCAATTGCAGCATTCATTCTACGACCAGCTTGAAAGATGCTGCATCACCACACCTCATTGGATGTATGTGTGTGTTAGTGTACATCATTGTGGTTTTGGAAAAGAACACACACAGTGATGCCACTCCACCATCTAGTGTCCAACCATGTCCACAAACCCTGGCGGCATGCTGGGATTCAACTACAGCATGCATTCTACCACCAGCTTGAAAGATGCTGCATCACCACACCTCATTGGATGTGTGTGTGTATCAGTGTGCGTCTTTGTGCTTTTAGGAAAAGAACACATGCAGTGATGCCACCACAGCATGTGGTGTCCAACCATGTCTAGGAACCCTGGCAGCATGCTGGGATTCAACTGCAGCATGCATTCTACAACCATCTTGAAAGATGTTGTATCAACACACCTCATTGGATGTGTGTGTGTCTCAGTGTGCATTATTGTGGTTTTGGAAAAGAACATATGCGGTGATGACACCACAACATGTGTTGTTTTTGTTAATCACATGGATCCACTAGAGTTCATCGCATGTGTGTTCCTTTCATAAACCACAAGGATCCACTAGAGTCATTGCATGTTTGTTCTTTTCATAAACCACATGGATCCACTAGAGTTCATTGCATTTGTGTGTACTAGTGTGCATAATTGTGGTTTTTTGGAAAAGAACACATGCAGTGATGCCACTCCGGCATGTGCTGTCCAACCAGGTCCAGGAACCCTGGCAGCATGCTGGGATTTAACTGTAGCATGCATTCTACCACCAGCTTGAAAGATGTTGCATCACCACACCTCATTGGATGTGTGTGTGTATCAGTGTGCATCATTGTGGGTTTAGGAAAAGAACACATGTAGTGATGCCACCACAGCATGTGGTGTCCAAGCATGTCCAGGAACCATGGCAGTATGATGGGATTCAACTGCAGCATGCATTCTACCACCAGCTTGAAAGATGATGCATCACCACACATCATTGGATGTGTGTGTGTATATTAGTGTGCATTATTGTGGTATTGGAAAAGAACACATGTAGTGATGCCACCACAGCATGTGGTGTACAACCATGTCCAGGAACCCTGGCAGCATGTTGGGATTAAACTGTAGCATGCATTCTACCACTAGCTTGAAAGATGCTGCATCACCACACCTCATTGGATGTGTGTGTATCAGTGTGCATCATTGTGGTTTTGAAAAAGAACATATGCAGTGATTCCACCACAACATGTGTGTTCTTTCCATAAATCACATGGATCAACTCGAGTTCATTGCATGTGTGTTCTTTTCATAAACCACATGGATCCACTAGAGTTCATTGCATGTGCGTTCTTTTCATAAACCACATGGATCCACTAGAGTTCATTGGATGTGTGTGTGTATCAGTGTGCATCATTGTGGTTTTACAAAAAGAACACATGCAGTGATGCCACTCCAGCATGTGGTGTCCAACCATGTCCAGGAACCCTGGCAGCATGCTGGGATTTAACTGCAGCATGCATTCTACCACTAGCTCGAAAGATGCTGCATCACCACACCTCATTGGATATGTGTGTGTATTAGTGTGCATCATTGCGGTTTTAGGAAAAGAACACATGTAGTGATGCCATGACAACATGAGGTGTCCAACAATGTCCATGAACCCTAGCAGCATGCTGGGATTCAACTGCGGCATGCATTCTATCATCAGCTTGAAAGATGCTGCATCACCACACCTCACTAGATGTGTGTGTATCAGTGTGCATCATTGTGGTTTTGGAAAAGAGCACATGCAAGGATGCCACCATAGCATGTGGTGTCCAACCATGTCCAGGAACCCTGGTAGCATGTTGGGATTCAACTGCAGCATGCATTCTACCACCAGCTTGAAAGATGCTGCATCACCATGATATGTTGCTAATGTATCTATAATTTTTGATGTTCCATGCTTGTTTTATATCTAATTTCTTATGTTTTATCCACACTTTGGAGTACTTTTACATATTTTCTGGAACTAACCTATTAACAAGATGGCACAGTGCCAATTGCCTGTTTTCTTCTGTTTTTGGTTCTAGAAAAGCCAGAAAATGAATATTCTCGGAATTGGACCGGACAAAAGCCAAAGTCGATATTTTACCGGAAGACTCACGGAGCCAGAAGACGGGATGGAGAGGGGCCAGGGGCTTGCCACACCATGTGGTGGCGCGGGCTAGCCCTGGCCGCGCCACCAGGTGGTGTGGGCCCCTGGTCCACCCATCGGCCTTGCCTCTTCTCCTATAAGAAGCCTCCCGATGCAAAAACCGTAAAGAGGACAACCTCCAGCCACGAAAAGTTCCACAGGGCCGCCGCCACCAAAGGGGAGATTCGGGGGACAGAAAGTCTCTGTTCTGGCACCCTGCCGGGATGGGGAAGTGCCCCCGGAGCCATCTCCATCGATCTCCACCACTATCTCCATCACCATTGCTGATTCCCATGATGATGAGGGAGTATATCTTCCTAGAGGCTAAGGGTTCTAATGGTAGCTATGTGTTCATATCTCTCTCTATGCATGATCATATTGATCATGAGCTTTGTAATCAAGTAGATCTACCTTGGTACTCAAGTGCTTTAATAGATCTCTAGCTCTCCCCATGTGTGTGAAAGTGATAGCATGCACACCATGGTGGCACTTAGGCTAGAGATTACAAATACTTGTTATGAGTTATATTTGGAGTTGGATGTCTCTATGAAATTGTGGTGTTTGTTGGAACCATCTTGTGCTCAAGGTGACAGTGTGGGGTTATCTAGATGCGGAAAGCGAACTTTGAGGTGTGCTGTTATAGCCCTACCATGGATTAGAGTGTCCAACCAGAGAGTAGTTCAGAGTAGTATCATAAAAAGAAGATATTTATATGTGAGTGTTCACTAGTGAAAGTATGATCCCTAGGCCTTGTTTCTAAGCATTGAAACACCGTTTGCAACTAGATCTGTTACATGTTTGCTTGCTTCCATCTTTATTTCAAATTGCTTTTAGTATCTTCCTACCCATCAACCACGCTCCATCAAAGCTATTTTCTCGCATCGTTACCACTTATACTTATCCATACCACTTGTATTTCACTATCTCTTCACTGAACTAGTACACCTATACACCTGACAAGTGTATTGGGTGTGTTGGGACACAAGAGACTTGTTGTATCTTGATTGCGGGATTGCTTGAGAGGGAATACCTTTGACCACTTCCTCCCTGAGTTTGATAAACCTTGGGTGATCCACTTAAGGGAAAACTTGTTGCTGTAATCATGATCCATTGCTGATTCCCATGATGATGAGGGAGTATATCTTCCTAGAGGCTAAGGGTTCTACCGGTAGCTATGTGTTCATCTCTCTCTATGCATGATCATATTGTGATCATGAGCTTGTAATCTATAGATCTACCGTGCTACTCAAGTGCTTTAATAGATCTCTGCTCTACCCATGTGTGTGAAGTTGACAGTGTGCACACCATGGTGGCACTTAGGCTAGAGATTACAAATACTTGTTATGAGTTATATTTGGAGTTGGATGTCTCTATGAAATTGTGGTGTTTGTTGGAACCATCTAGTACTCAAGGTGACAGTGTGGGGTTATCTAGATGTGGAAAGCGAACTTTGAGGTGTGCTGTTATAGCCCTACCATGGATTAGAGTGTCTAACCGGAGAGTAGTTCAGAGTAGTATCATAAAGAGAAGATATTTATATGAGAGTGTTCACTAGTGAAAGTATGATCCCTAGGCCTTGTTTCTAAGCATTGAAACACCGTTTGCAATTAGATCTGTTACATGTTTGCTTGCTTCCATCTTTATTTCAGATTGACTTTAGTCTCTTCCTACCCATCAACCACGTATCATCAAAGCTATTTTCTGGCACCGTTACCACTTATAATTATCCATACCACTTGTATTTCACTATCTCTTTGCTGAACTAGTGCACCTATACACCTGACAAGTGTATTGGGTGTGTTGGGGACACAAGAGACTTGTTGTATCTTTATTGCGGGATTGCTTGAGAGGGAATACCTTTGACCACTTCCTCCCTGAGTTTGATAAACCTTGGGTGATCCACTTAAGGGAAACTTGCTACTGTTCTACAAACCTCTGCACTTGGAGGCCCAACAACTATCTACAAGAATAGAAGTGCGTAGACATCAAGCTATTTTCTGGCGCCGTTGCCGGGGAGGTAAGGTAAAAGGTACTCACATCCTCTGGCTACTAAGCTATCTTCTAGCATTGTTGCTGGTGTGTGAGTGCTCGGAGTTATTTCCTTTAGATTCTGCAATTATATCTTTTTGTTTCTTCTTTTTATTTTCACTAGTTAGGCTTAATGGAAAATAACAAAAAATTAGAGAGCTTTATAGTATTTATCTTGAGTTAGGACATGAAGTGTTTGAAGAGAAAATTAAAAAACCAATGGAACTTTATTTGCATGCTAATAGCAATGTTATTAGTATGAATTCTTTGAACACCATTATTGCTAATGCTATGGAAAAGTCTAAGCTTGGGGAAGCTGGTTTTGATGAGCATGATATTTTTAGTCCCCCAAGCATGGAGGAGATAGTTTACTTAAATGATACTATGCCTCCAATATATGATGATTACAATGATGAATATGATATTTTCAGTCCACCTACTATTGAGGAGGAAAATAATTATGATTACAATATGCCTCCTATATTTGACGATTATGGTGATGAGAATAATAATGATAGCTATTTGCTTGAATTTGCTCCCACTAAAATTAATAAGAATGACTATGCTTATGTGGAGAGTAATAATTATTATATGCATGTGGCTCATGATAAGAATGTTTTATGTGATAGTGATATTGTTAATTTTATTCATGATGCTACTGAAAGTTATTATGAGAGAGGGAAACATGGTTTTATGCATCTCAATAATATTAAATTTCCCCTCTTTATGTTGAAAGTCTTGAAGTTGTACTTGTTTTGCTTTCCTATGCTTGTTGCTTTGTGCTTTAATGACTTGTTTATTTATAAGATTCCTATGCATAGGAAGTGGGTTAGACTTAAATGTGTTTTGAATTTGCTTCTTGATGCTCTCTTTTACTTCAATTCATATTTCTTATGTGAGCATTTTCTCAAACTATCAAGCCTAACTTAAAGGCGTTAAAGAAAAGTACTTCTTGGGAGATAAACCAATAGTTTTCTTGAGTCTTGGAAGTTATTAATTCTATAATAACCTCTCCTCATCCTTTTTATTTTGATTTTTGTGCCAAGAATAACCTCTAATGAGAGAGAAGTAATGCTTGGGAAAGTTGTTGTCCCGAAACAGATTTTTGTGCTTTGCTGTAAAAATTCGTGAAAAATCTCTATATTTCGGATTGAGCTATAAATATTTGTGATTCTGCCCTATGTTGTTATCTAACTTTCGTTAGTTCAACACTTTTCGATTTGAGAAACAGAAGGTCTTCGAAAATATTGGTTTTTACCTGCTGGTCTGTTTTCACAGATTTCTGCCATTATTTGCATTTGCCTCTTAATCTCTTTCTCTTTGAGTTCTCCTTGATCACTTGAACTTTTTAAAGGAAGTGCTACAGTAGCTTGTGTTTTAATGGAAGTTTTACTTGTGTTGAAACTGAACCAAAAGACTTATTATCTTGAGTACACTAATGTTGCTAATGTAGATTGTGTGAAGTTCTGTATGAAGGAAATTTTCAGGTGTAGGGAGATGTGATGAGATGAAGAATGGAAAAAAGCTCAAGATTGGGGATGCCACCCGTATCACCCCAAGAAATATTTAATAAGTACAAGCGTCAAAGCTTGGGGATGCCCAAGGCATCCCCTTCTTCATCAATAAAAATTTCAGGTTTCTTCCAAACACTTCATTTTTATTGTTTCATGCACAATTGTGTTGTTCTTGGAGCGTCTTCATTTTCGTTCTTAGTTTTCATTTGCTTAGTTTGCTGCAATAAGTTGGTTGGATCCCAACACTTCTTTTGGAGAGAGACACACTCCGCTTTCATTGTTTAGAATACTCTAGTTTTCATTCTTATTGTTTTGTGAGTGTTCTCTTTTGCTAGCACTGGGTTTAGCCTTAGTTTTCTTGTGCTTTCAGCTTAGAACTTTTTAGTTCTTCCTTTTGGATTTGTGAGACAAGCTCACTGATATTTATTTATATTATCTTTGTGAGTTCTTTCAAATAAGTTGGTTTGGATTGGAAAAGAGTAGGAAAGTTCATGCTTAAGTGGTATAAAAGGAGCTTGTTTTTGACTGTGACTTAGACTTTATCATGTCATGCTTGATATTGTTTTAGCCTTATGCTTAGTGATTTTTTCTGTAGCATGACATGTTATAAACAATTGAGATTGCTTAATGTGCCTTGAAAGAATCATGCGTTGTTTTAGCATATTAAAAGCATAGTATTGTGGTATTCTCCTTTGATGCTTTATTTGGGTTGACTTGGCGCATGCTCACACCATGTTAAGACTATCCCAAGTCACCATAGCCTCTATGATCATTTAGTTTTCGACTTGTAATATCACTTTATGCTTTAATTAATGATGTTTTGTCGCTTTGCATGATTATGGCCATTATTGCTCTCTTAGTTGGTCGCTCCCAGTCTTTTGCTAGCCTCCACATGTACCAAAGTATGAGTTCCACTCATGCATCCAACTCCAAATAAAACAAATTTATTCCAAAGAGTCCACCATACCTACCTATTAGCATTTTCTATTCCAAGTATATTCATGTTTTTATCTACCTTCTGAATTAAACTTGTTATGTGAAAATTAGTGATTAAAGCTCTCACGAACTTGATGGCACACTTTACTTTTCTTGCACTTAATAAACTTGAACCATTGTGTCCATCTTTGTTGCGTATATGCTTGCGCTTTATAATTTGAAATTAGCAGAACCATGTATCATGGGGAACGCTTTCAACTTTGCACTTGTACATTGTACCCCGTTGATATCATGATTCTTTTGCTTATGGATCCCGGCGGTGTGAAATAAAAGGGGAACTTGTAAGATCATGGAGTTTGTATGTGTGTTAGATAAATGCCTGGGCCGCTAGCCTAAGCCATGCCTAATCATGGTGGAAACTTGTAGCATAACCATAATGAGCAATCTATCAGGCATTATTCTTATAAAAAAAGAGATAGAGATTGAGAAAAAAGAAAAAAAGAGATGAGAAAAGAGGAAAGTGAGAAAAAAGAACCATTTTCCCATGGTAAATAAGAAGATTGCTGAGATGCTTATTGTCTGCTTGCCTTGTCATTTTGATATGTGGATTCTTCCGTATCATCGGCAGGGGGTACCCCGTTGGCGGTTCTCTATGATACATATGTACTTACAATGACAAGAGCTTACTTGTGACTGAAGTTGAGTAGCATGAGGTTCGGTCGTTGTAAGTAAGGGGCATGAGATTTCAGCTTATAACTTGTCAAGCATATCCTCTTAGTTGTGTCACTTTAACCTTAATCACTTAAAGATGCTTATGATAGGGGCAATGAGAGCTGAAAGCTAATAAGTACCATAATTTTTGGAAGCTCTTTATGAAACTTGAATCCCTGCTTCCTTCTATGAAGGCCTTTCTTTTACTTTTATGTTGAGTCTCCATCTTCTATCTTTATGCACCTATTGAGAGAGCATAGTGGCCATTCTTAGTTTAATGTGCATTGTCCCAAGACTTGTTGATTGATGCATAACTTTGATATTGCTTGTTCTTAAACTACTTGTATCTAGTCACCCTTATGAACTTTTAAGGTGTCCTATGCATTTATGTTTTGCTACACTATGAGGGACAAGCTGAATACCATTCTCATTATGTTTTCTTCATGTGAAACAAACAAACCTCTTTCAAAGTATTGTTATTCATGAATCTTTTGTTTGTACCTTTTCATGTTACAACATAGTTGCTATGTCTTATTGTTAGAACTATATCTTTCATGCTCATGTTAAAGTATTATGATCCCAGCTATCAATGTTTTATAAATGGTTTGATAAAAATTGTGATGGTGCATGTCACCTCAAAAATTATTCTTTCTTTTTGTCACTTACCTACTCGAGGACGAGCAAGAGTTAAGCTTGGGGATGTTGATACGTTGCTAACGTATCTATAATTTTTGACGTTCCATGCTTATTTTATATCTACTTTCTTATGTTTTGTCCACAATTTGGAGTACTTTTACACATTTTCTGGAACTAACCTATTAAATATATGCCACAGTGCCAGTTGCCTGTTTTCTTTTATTTTTGGTTCCAGAAAAGCCAGAAAATGAATATTCTCGGAATTGGACTGGACAAAAGCCAAAGTCGATATTTTACGGAAAGACTCACGGAGCCAGAAGACGAGAAAGAGAGGGGCCAGGGGCTGGTCACACCATGTGGTGGCACGGGCTAGCCCTGGCCGTGCCACCAGGTGGTGTGGGCCCCTGGTCCACCCACCGACCTTGCCTCTTCGCCTATAAGAAGCCTCCCGATGTAAAAACCCTAAAGAGGACAGCCTCCAGCCACGAAAATTTCCACAGCGCCGCCGCCACCGAAGGGGAGATTCGGGGGATAGAAAGTCTCTGTTTTGGCACCCTGCCGGGACGGGGAAGTGCGCCTGGAGCTATCTCCATCGATCTCCACCACCATCTCCATCACCGTTGTTGATTCCCATGATGACGAGGGAGTAGATCTTCCTCGAGGCTAAGGGTTGTACCGGTAGCTATGTGTTCATCTCTCTCTCTATGCATGATCATATTGTGATCATGAGCTTTGTAATCAAGTTGATCTACCTTTCTACTCAAGTGCTTTAATAGATCTCTGGCTCTCCCCATGTGTGTGAAAGTGATAGCGTGCACACCATGGTGGCACTTAGGCTAGAAATTACAAATACTTGTTATGAGTTATATTTGGAGTTGGATGTCTCTATGAAATTGTGGTGTCTGTTGGAACCATCTAGTGCTCAAGGTGATAGTGTGGGGTTATCTAGATGGGGAAAGCGAACTTTGAGGTGTGCTGTTATAGCCCTACCATGGATTAGAGTGTCCAACCGGAGAGTAGTTCAGAGAAGTATCATAAAAAGAAGATATTGATATGAGAGTGTTCACTAGTGAAAGTATGATCCCTAGGCCTTGTTTCTAAGCATTGAAACACCGTTTGCAACTAGATATGTTACATGTTTGCTTGCTTCCATCTTTATTTCAGATTGCTTTTAGTCTCTTCCTACCCGTCAACCATGCTCCATCAAAGCTATTTTCTGGCACTGTTACCACTTATACTTATCCATACCACTTGTATTTCACTATTTCTTCACCGAACTAGTGCACCTAGACACCTGACAAGTGTATTGGGTGTGTTGGGACACAAGAGAATTCTTGTATCTTGATTGCAGGGTTGCTTGAGAGAGAATACCTTTGACCACTTCCTCCCTGAGTTCGATAAACCTTGGGTGATCCACTTCAGGGAAACTTGCAGCTGTTCTACAAACCTCTGCACTTGGAGGCCCAACAACTGTCTACAAGAATAGAAGTTCGTAGACATCACACCACACCTCATTGGATGTGTGTGTATTAGTGTGCATCATAGTGGATTGGGAAAAGAACATATGCAGTGATGCCACCATAACATGTGTGTTCTTTTCATAAACCACATGGATCCACTAGAGTTCATTGCATGTGTGTTCTTTTCATAAACCACATGGATCCAGTAGAGTTCATCGCATGTGTGTTCTTCTCTTAAACCACATGGATCCACTAGAGTTCATTGCATGTGTGTTATTTTCATAAACCACATGGATCCACTAGATGTCATTGCATGTATCAGTGTGCATCATTGTGGTTTTAGGAAAAGAACACATAAATAGATGCCACTCTAGCATGTGGTGTCCACCCATGTCTAGGAACCCTGGCAGCATGCTGGGTTTTAACTGCAGCATGCATTCTACCACCAGCTTGAAAGATGCTGCATAATGACACCTCATTGGATGTGTGTGTGTATCAGTGTGCATCATTGAGGTTTTAGGAAAAGAACACATGCAGTGATGCCACCACAGCATGTGGTTTCCAACCATGTCCAGGAACCCTGGTAGCATGTTGGGATTCAACTGCAGCATGCATTCTACCACCATCTTGAAAGATGCTGCATCACCACACCTCATTGGATATATATGTGTGTGTATCAGTGTGCATCATTGTGGTTTTGGAAAATAACACATGCAGTGATGCCACCACAACATGTGGTGTCCAACCATGTCCAGGAACCCTGGCAGCACGCTGGGATTCAACCGCAGCATGCATTCTACAACCAGCTTGAAAGATGCTGCATCACCACACCTCATTGGATGTGTGTGTGTGTATTAGTGTGCATCATTGTGGTTTTGGAAAAGAACAAATGAAGTGATGCCTTCATATCATGTGTGTTCTTTTCATAAACCACATGGATCCACTAGAGTTCATTGCATGTGTGTTCTTTTCATAACCCACATGGATCCACTAGAGTTCATTGCATGTGTGTTCTTTTCATAAAGCACATGGATCCACTACAGTTCATTGGATGTGTGTGTGTATTAGTGTTCATCATTGTGGTTTTAGGAAAATAACACATGCAGTGATGCCACTCCAGCATGTGGTGTCCAACCATGTCCAGGAACCCTGGTAGCATGCTGGGATTTAACTTCAGCATGCATTCTACCACCAGCTTGAAAGATGCTGCATCACCACACCTCATTGGATGTGTGTGTATTAGTGTGCATCATTATGGTTTAAGGAAAAGAACACATGTAGTGATGCCACCACAACATGTGGTGTCCAACCATGTCCAAGAACCCTGGGAGCATGCTGGGATTCAACTACAGCATGCATTCTACCACTAGCTTGAAATATGTTGCGTCACCACACCTCATTGGATATGTGTGTATGCATCATTGTGGTTTTGGAAAAGAACACATGAAGTGATGCTACCACAACATGTGTGTTCTTTTCATAATCCACATGGATCCACTAGAGTTCATTGCATGTGTGTTCTTTTCATAAACCACATGGAGCCACTAGAGTTCATTTTATGTGTGTTCTTTTCGTAAACCACATGGATCCACTAGAGTTCATTGCATGTGGTCTCTTTTCATAAACCACATGGATCAAATAGAGTTCATTGGATGTGTGTGTATGAGTGTGAATCATTGTGGTTTTAGGAAAAGAACACATAAAGTGATGCCACTCCAACATGTGGTGTCCAACCATGTCCAGGAACCCTGGCAGCATGCTGTGATTTAAGTGCAGCATGCATTCTACCACCAGCTTGAAAGATGCTGCATCACAACACCTCATTGGATGTGTGTTTATAACTGTACATCATTGTGGTTTTAGGAAAAGAACGCATGCAATGATGCTGCCACATCATGTGGTGTCTAACCATGTCCAGGAACCATGGCAGCATGCTGGGATTCAACTGCAGCATGCATTCTACCACTAGCTTGAAAGATGCTGCATCGCCACACCTCATTGCATGTGTGTGTATTAGTGTGCATCATTATGGTTTTTGAAAAGAATATATGCAGTGATACCACCACAACATGTGTGTTCTTTTCATCAACCACATGGATCCACTAGAGTTCATTGCATGTGTGTTCTTTCCATAAACCACATGGATCCACTAGAGTTCATTGCATGTGTGTTCTTTGCATAAACCACATGGATCAACTAGAGTTCATTGGATGTGTGTGTGTTTTAGTGTGAATCATTGTGGTTTTAGGAAAATAACACATGTAGTGATGCCACCACAGCATGTGTGTTCTTTTCATGAACCATGTGGATCCACTATAGTTCATTGCATGTGTGTTCTTTTAATAAACCACATGGATCCACTAGAGTTCATTGCATATGTGTTCTTTTCATAAACCACATGGATCCACTAGAGTTCATTGGACGTGTGTGTATCAGTGTGCATCATTGTGGTTTTACGAAAAGAACACATGAAGTGATGCTACTCCAGCATGTGGTGTCCCACCATGTCCAGGAACCCTGGCAGCATGCTGGGATTCAACTGCATCATGTATTCTACCACCAGCGTGAAAGATGCTGCATCACCACACCTCATTGGATGTGTGTGTATGACTGTGCATCATTGTGGTTTTGGAAAAGAACACATGTAGTGATGCCACCACAAATTGTGTGTTCTTTTCATAAACCACATGGATCCACTAGAGTTCATTGCATGTGTGTTCTTTTCATAAACCACATGGATCCACTAGAGTTCATTGCATGCGTGTTATTTTCATAAACCACATGAATCCACTAGATGTATTTGCATGTGTTATCTATTCCTAAACCACATGGATCCACTAGATGCCATTGCATGTGTGTTCTTGTCATAAACCACATGGATCCACTAGAGTTCATTGCATGTGTTTTTTTCATAAACCACATGGATCCACTAGATGTCATTGCATGTTTGTTCTATTCATAAACCACATGGACCCACTAGATGCCACTGCATGTGTGTTCTTTTCATAAACCACATGGATCCACTAGATGTCATTGCATGTGTGTTCTTTTCATAAACCACATGGATCCACTAGATACCATTGCATGTGTGTTATTTTCATAAACCACATGGATCTAGAAGAGTTCATTGGATGTGTGTGTATCAGTGTGCATCATTGTGGTTTTAGGAAAAGAACACATGCAATGATGCCACTCCAGCATGTGGTGTCCAACCATCTCGAGGAACCCTAGCAGCATGCTGGGATTCAACTGTAGCATGCATTCTACCACTAGCTTGAAAGTTGCTGCATCACCACACCCACTTGGATGTCTGTGTGTATCATTGTGGTTCTGGAAAAGAACACATGAAGTGACGCCACTCCACCATGTGTGTTCTTTTTATAAACCACATGGATCCACTAGAGTTCATTGCATGTGTGTTCTTTTCATAAACCACATGGATCCACTAGAGTTCATTGCATGTGTGTTCTTTTCATAAACCACATGGATCCACTAGAGTTCATTGCATGTGTGTTCTTTTCATAAACCACATGGATCCACTAGATTTCATTGCATGTGTGTTCTTTTCATAAACCACACGAATCCACTACATGTAATTGCATGTGTGTTCTATTCCTAAACCACATGGATCCACTAGATGCCATTGCATGTGTGTTCTTGTCATAAACCACATGGATCCACTAGAGTTCATTGCATGTGTGTTCTTTTCATAAACCACACGGATCCACTAGATGTCATTGCATGTTTGTTCTATTCGTAAACCACCTGGATCCACTAGATGCCATTGCATGTGTGTTCTTTCCATAAACCTCATGGATCCACTAGATGTCATTGCATGTGTGTTCTTTCCATCAACCACATGGATCCACTAGATGCCATTGCATGTGTGTTCTTTTCATAAACCACATGGATCCACAAGAGTTCATTGGATGTGTGTGTGTGTGTGTGCATCATTGTGGTTTTAGGAAAATAACACATGCCATGATGCCACTCTAGCATGTGGTGTCCAACCATGTCCAGGAACCCTAGCAGCATGCTGGGATTCAACTGTAGCATGCATTCTACTACCAGCTTGAAAGTTGCTGCATCACCACACCCACTTGGATGTCTGTGTGTATCATTGTGGTTTTGGAAAAGAACACATGCAGTGATGCCACTCCAGCATGTGTCCTCTTTTCATAAACCACATAGATCCACTAGAGTTCATTGCATGTGTGTTCTTTTCATAAACCATATGGATCCACTAGAGTTCATTGCATGTGTGTTCCTTTCATAAACCACATGGATCCACTAGAGTTCATTGCATGTGTGTGCTTTTCATAACGCATGGATCCACTAGATGTCATTGTATGTGTGTTCTATTCCTAAGCCACATGGATCCACTAGATCCCATTGCATGTGTGTTCTTTTCATAAACCACATGGATCCACTAGATGCCATTGGATGTGTGTTCTTTTCATAAAGCACATGGATCCACTAGAGTTCATTGCATGTGTGTTATTTTCATAAACCACATGGATCCACTAGATGCCATTTCATGTGTGTTCTATTCCTAAACCACATGTATCCACTAGAGTTCATTGCATGTGTGTTCTATTCCTAAACCACATGGATCCAGTAGATTCCATTGCATGTGGTTTGTTCTGATAAACCACATTGATCCGCTAGAGTTCATTGCATATGTGTTCTTTTCCTAAACCACATGGATCCGCTATATGTCATTGGATGTGTGTTCTTTTCATAAACCACATGGATCCACTAGAGTTCATTGCATGTGTGTACTTTTTATAAACCACATGGATCCACTAGAGTTCATTGGATGTGTGTTATTCTCATAAACCACATGGATCCTTTAATGGTGGCTGTTAGATCGAGTCTTCTAGAAGGCACGCCCCAACATACTTGTTCTGCATGACGATTGTTACATATCGTCGATCGGGGCGCTTGGACGATTGGGATGGTTCTTCGTAAGAGTGATCCGCGAGCAGGCTATTCTGCGATATGATTGGCCATGCCTACTGTCCGCTTGCTTTGGACAAACTGGCAAGACTGCGCGCTCCCCTTTTGCCAGTGTCACGTGTTCCATGGGGCACATGCCAGTGTCACGTCCCCTTTACTTCTCTAGCTCCCCATACTTCTCTTCCTTTCCCTCGAACCCACTTTCCCCCTTCTCTCCCATCCTGCCGTAGCCGCAAGCCGATGGTGCCTCCAGGGATCTCTCTCGCAGCCACCCCATGTAACACCCCAAAAATATTAATCAAGATTATCAAGTTCCAATCACCCATATTTAGGGTTAACAAAAACTTTTATTATTAATTTGAATATGAGTGTAGGTGTGATTTGCATTAGTGTAGAATTGAGTGCAATTGCCATGTTTGATTGCTACAAATGATAAGAAATGGTTTAAAGATGAATACTACATCATCTAGGCCAATTACAAACAAAATCAAAAGAAAAGAAAATCAAATAAGAACCATATGATCAAATGGTCATTTTGACCAAAGTTAACCACTAGATCACTTTGAGTGTTCCTAGTAAAAGATTTCTAACAGAAACTTCTCCAATTCTTTTCACCCCTTGCTATACCAAGTAAAAGTGAATCCAAGCCCACTTTGCAAACTCACAGAAACTATTTTCAAATCTACTTAAAGGACATTTCAAAATTGAATCAAGTGTATGTACTAAGATCACCATTTTGCAAAAACCCCTCAAATCAATTCACCTTGGCAAACCCAAGCAACCAGAGACTACCAAGCATAAGATCAAAACACTCACCAAAATTTGGCCAAAAATTCAAATCTTGTGTTCATGCGGCCATTTAGTCGAACACATTGCAGACATAGGAAACTAATGCCTAACTTCCACTGTTTGGAGCAGTGATCATTCAACCATTTTGTCCCCTCTTCACTCCACCGTCTCCCCAAGCAGTTCATATGACCAGACCATATTCCCCTTTGGGTTGCATGTTGCAAGACGCCGAGACCACCAGGCCGTCGGATCATATCGCCACAGACCACGTCGCCCTCGTCCATGATGTCCATGAGGTAGGCCACCGTCCACCGCCACCCCCTGTCCAGCCCTCGACCACAGGCAAGCCATGGACCACCTGAGAATCGCCACGCCCACACTCTCTGCGCTGTGCCGAGAGCGCGCCAGAGCACCTCAACCAACCAGCTCGCACGCGCCACGCCTCGCCCTCTCCGTGCATGCACACGCTCGCCATGACCCTAGCTACCTCCCAGACATCCCCGTTCGCTGCCGCATGACCCGTAGCCCCCGTGCGCCGTCTCGAACATCGCCGCTCCCGCGCAGAGCATGACCCGCGCCTGACCATTCTCGACCGCCCCGTGCCATGCCATTAAGCCTGTGATGATCGCCAGGAAACACTGCGTCGCCCCCTATCCTTAGCCATGCCGCTAGCTCACTGTACCGCCGCTGCCGGAGAAGCCAGCCCATGCCGCAATGCCCCTTTGCTGTTGTATAAATAGAGGCCCCCTCCGCCTCAATTCACCACACCATATCACTCCCCACTCCTCACAGAGCCTCCCACACCCTTCCCCGGAGCAAGGCGAGCACCAGCCCGCCGGAATTTGGCTGGAGTCCGCCGCTGTAGAGGAGAAGAGGAGCCGTCGATTGGAGCCGCCCTAGGAGCCGCCGTGACCACTGTTCAAACCATCGTTGTCGACAACATCGTTCGCCCCCATCGCCGACCCTAGATGGAGCCCTGGTGAGCCCCCACGTACCCCCACCGCGCGTTAGGTTTAATTCCTCGCCGGAGCTGTTCGCCGGAGATGACGAACCACGACCGTAGATCTTAGTCTAATCATAGGGCCTAGATTGAAACATACTGTTTCGGGTTAAATGAGCCACTGACTAGTGGGACCCCGTATCAGCAGCCCGCTGCGCCCGTGCAATGCAGTTGGGTCGGCCTAGTTAGTTTCCCGCACAGGCCTGTAAATTCAAATAGCATTTTTCTAATTTAGTTAAAACTAGTTTCTGCCAGTAGATTCAAAAATAAATTCAAAGAGATTCACTAAATGAAATTGCATGATTCCAGTTTTGTTAGAAAGGTATTCAAATTATCTATCCAAGCCTGTTGGATTCAAATCATTTGAAATTATAGATCACCAATAGTAAATATAACAAGGCATATACTTTTGCCACTTCAAACATTTTTCAAAAATCAACCATAAATACTTTTGAGTTGATTCCACCTCTCAAAAATCACATTTGACAAGATCTATCTGAATATGTAAAAATATTTAGGTTTACATGCAGTGATCTTGGACTAGTACCAAAAGAATGCTATATGGGCATTTCTAGTCACTTTAATTGTATTAAAAAGTAATCTTAAACTATATAAAATATGACCACCACTTTAAATCACATTCCCATGTATTAGAATATGTGGTGATGACATGTGTCAACAGGATCCCATATTTTAATTGGAGAATATTAAATCTTAAGTATTTTCAATGAGTAGAAATTACTTTTCTAAAATGAAATAAATAAGACTAAGCCTTTATTTCATGTCATGATTGTGATGATGCTAGATCATCTAGTGTGAACCTTAGTGTGATAAATAGAAGTAGTTAAGTATTGTTTGTGATTGTGTACCTCGTATTAATTTATAGATGCTAGTACCGACCCGGGATACGAGGAGGAGGAGTACTACGAAGAAGAAGAGAACTTCAACCACTGCAATACTCAAGGCAAGCCTAGCACTTCAATTAAACTGAGCAAGCTAACACTTGCAAGCTAGAATTATGCAAGATGCATTATGCATGCTTGGTTATGCAGCTTTGATTACATCCATCCCATGTTTTACTTGCAAGCTTTATTCTTTTACTTTTACCAAAGTTCTTTACCTCTAGTTACTGTTTTGTGAGTATTGGAAAAATAGGATAGATACCATAAAGAGTATAAAACTAGGCCTAAGTAGTTATACTTAGATGTCATAAAAAGGCATAAAACTAAAGATGGATAGTTACACTTGATTATCACCCCTCATTAGTGAATACCCTCAACTTTAGTGGCTAGTGATAAGCATAAAAGTTGATCACTTTAGATGGGAATACTTGGTGAAAATGATTATGAAACCTTGGAATGATGATTCATTCTATTGAAATGTTTTGACATGTGTTGAAAAACACAATGGTTTGTTGATGAAAATGTTGAGGCATGAGCCTTGGCCCTTTATAAAAACTGATGGTTGGGTTCGGATGCGATACGATTCCAATTTTACCGTACAACCACAATACCTGAATTGGGTAGGGCTTAACTGGAAGTTTATATGCTTCAGTATGGGTTCCCTTGCGGAAGAGGTTGAGCTGAGGCTACCTCGTTTGAATGTCCACCTATGCAGTGCCCAGGATGGCAGATGGCCATGGCTGGGAGGCCAAGCTCATAGGGGAGGTGCCTATACTAGGGTGTGTAATTGAAATGTTATGATTGATTATCCGCATACTAAGTATGATGGATTCAGGGTTACCCCTGACGGATGTATCGAATTTTGTGGTGAAAGTGTACCACCTATGCAGAGTGTCAAACTATTCGAATAGCCGCGTCTGCAGTCATGGATAGTTGGAGTGGCCATACTGTTCCGTCGTCCGATATTTTCAAAATTACTTGTGACTTGAACTATGACTTTGACTTGACCACAACAGGATTTTGGACATAAAAACTAGGTTCCCTCTTAAGTGCTTTAGAACATTAAATTAGTTTTCTTTACTTCTAAACTCAATTTGTAATAAACCTGGCTTTTTGCAAATAAACCTAGAGCTTAAGATTCCTACTAGAACTACTTACTTGTAGCGATAGTTTGCGAGTACTTAAATAGTACTCATGGCTTTGTCCCTGGCTATTCCCATGGCCAGACTATGAGGAGGACTATCAGGAAGATGGATAGCAGGAGGTCTACGACAACTAGGATCATCTCCCATCGTCAGCATTGCCTGTGACCCTGAAGATGGAGCCCCTACTACGTTTATTTTCCGCTGCTTGATTTGTATTAAGACTGGATCATGAGATCCTTTATTTGTAAGACCTTTATTATGGTTTATAATGGATGATGTACTGTGGTACTACTTCTATTATGTCTCGCAAAAATGGTAATACTGGGATTGCGAGGTATGGCATAACAGGCATTTGGGATTAAAAATCTGGGTGTTGACAAGTTGGTATCAGAGCCATCCTGACCATAGGAGACCGTAGTTAGAATGGACGCTTGAACCAAAAAGTTAGTTTCAAAAAAAAAAGTGAGTATTTATGAAAACCTATTCCCACTCTTATCCTTGAGGTTCTTTAAAAAAATCACATTACTCAAAAATTCTTGCAATTCTACATAAAAATTGACACACTTGATCACCTCACTAACCGCTCACCCTAAATTCTTATAGATGGAGGTCCAGTATTGCAAGTTCTACCAGCTGGGCAACGGAGGCCACCTGATCTTTGAGAGGGATCTAGATGCATTGTCAGAGTATCTTGAGCGCTTGCACCCGGAATTCTTCAGGGCAGAACTCAACGATCACGTAGGAGGAGATCTATAATGGCTGATAGTTGCAGACCTGAGAGGCAAGATGGAAGAACCCACCTCAGAGAACATCCAATTCACCTCTGGATAGATGGATTAGCCAGGGCCATGCATGAAGCTCTCGCCCGTCTGTGTGGACAAAACATCAACCAGATCCAGGGAACTCACTTTGCTCACTACGCAAGGCGTGATTCTATGGGAATGCCCTTGGAGATGCCAGGACACCCGGAGCTGAAGCACCAGGTGGACAATCTTGACTTCATGTTGTATGATAGGCAGAAGGAGTTGGACAATGCCCGTGCCTATGCCAACCACAACCATGCCACTGAAGTCAAGAAGGACCAGACTCTCGCAATCCTCGCCAAGGAGCACCAATCACTTCGTTGTCAGCGCGACAAGAAGGATCGCACCATCGATCATCTTCGCAAGAAGGAGGCCACTCTCGAGAAGACCATCTATGAACAGGAAATCTAGCTTGAAGCGAAGGAGGAGGAAGGTGAAGATATCCAAGGAGATCTCTACTCTTACCTCAGTGATGACAACGACTACCTGGAGGATGATGCCATGGAGTTCCACACTGATGATGATGATTCCGACTTCATTCATGATGATTAGATGCACTTGAGCACTACCGTAGGAGTGAGTTGTACCAGTCCCACTGTATCGTAGTTTCATAGAATGGTTCTTAAAACCATCTGTTTTCTATTTGTGTTGTGGTGTGTGTTTGTATGGTATGCTTTGAATGAATGAATGAGAGGAAGTTGTTAGTTTGCAAAACCTGAGTCAAACTCAAAGTTTAAAGCTTTTGAAACAAAACCCATGAACCCTAGAAATTTCCCTCTTATCTCATTATCTATCTCAATCTTCAGATGACTCGTGAAATCCCGGAGGAAGTAGTTCATCTCAGGACCCAATGCTGCAGATTCTGCAAATGCTAGTTTCCGACCGTGAAGCTAGTAGAGTCGAACGCCAAGCCAACTTAGCCACTCTTCAACAAATTGCTCAGATGGCCCACAATAATCAAGGCCATGGAAACCAAGATAATCATGGATCTAAGCTCAAGAACTTTCAGAACACCAACCCACCTATATTTAGTAAGTCTGAGGATCCCTTAGATGCTGATGACTGGCTGTAAACCATGGAGAACAACTTGGAGGTTGCAGGAGTTGAAGCCAATGAAAAGGTACTGTTTGCCACCCACTATCTGGCAGGAGATGCAAGAGCCTGGTTGAATAGCACTCATACCATGAACGAAGGTCAGATGATGACTTGGGAAGCATTCAAGATCAAGTTCAGCCGGGCCCATGTGCCCCAAGGTTTGGTCACTAGGATGAGGGATGAGTTTAGGGAACTGAAGCAAGGAAGAATGACGGTAGTTGAGTACCGTGACAAATTTCTGTCCCTAGCTAGATATGCCCCTGATGAGATTAACACCAAAGCAAAGAAGAAGGAAAGGTTCCTAAATGGATTACATGATGAGATGGAGACTGTGTTAGTCAACATCTATTTTGCAGATCCAGAAGAACTAGTGGACTCTGCTATCCAGATGGAAGGGAAGATAAACCAAGCCAATGACAACCGGAAACGTCGCATGATGCACCAGCCTGGATCCCACCATACCCAGAAGTATTGCCCCAACCCGTCTGCAGGATATGCCCCAAGAAATAACAGACCCCCTATGTCCCATCCCAATTACCCCAATCGTAGCGGAGGAAACTTGAAGTCTGGAGGAAACCACAACAACAACCCCGACAACTCCAATAACTTCAACCATGCACCGCCCAAGTCCAACAACAACAACAATACTGCCCCAAGGACTAGAAGCAATGTTGTGCCTATTGCAGGAAAAGACAAGTCTCTGATTACTTGCTTTGAATGCGGAGTCAAGGGTCACTACTCCAACGAGTGCCTCAAGAAGCTTGCCGCAGCCACCAATGTGAATGCACCCGCTCGGCAGTAACGCCGTGTTCAGCCTGGAAGGAGATTTTCCCTAGGTAACTCGCTCAACCGCAATGGCCGTCTGTTCCACATGAATGCTGAAGAAGCCCAAGAAGCGCCAGACGTCGTGCTGGGTATGTTTTCTGTTAACTCAGTACTTGCAAGAGTGTTGTTTGATTCTGGAGCATCGCACTCGTTTGTTATAGAAGAATTTTCATGCACTAGTAAGATTCAACCAACAAAATGGAAGCATGTTATGATAGTTCAAATACCTGGTTCAACCACCAAAGCTAGAAAAATTTGCAAGGTTGTACCTATCAGAATCCATGGCATAGATTTTTATGCTAATCTAATAGTACTTGGAACCAAAGGTTTGGAAGTAGTACTAGGAATGGATTGGATGTCGAAACATAAAGGATTAATCGACTGTGCCAAGAAAGCCATAAACATGACCAGTAGCACTGGAGTATCAGTTGAACATGTATCTAAGACCTTGGCCCGTCAATTCAAGTGCAACAAGAGTCTAGCCCAACCAACCCTAGACCAAGTCAGAGTAGTCTGTGAATACCCCGACGTGTGCCCAAATGAATTGCTTGGTATGCCCCCAGATCGGGATATCGAGTTCATCATTGAACTAATTCCTGGAGCTGGACCCATAACTCAGAGACCTTATAGTATGAACCCATCTGAATTAGTGGAGCTGAAGAAACAACTTGATGCTATGCTAGAGAAAGGTCTGATTCAACCAAGCGCATCACCATGGAGATCGCTTGTTTTGTTTGTAGATAACAAAGATGGAGGTAACCGTTTGTGCACGGATTACCGGAAGTTGAATGACGTCACCATCAAGAATAAGTACCCATTGCGGAAGATAGAAGATCTGTTTGACCAGTTGACTGGTGCCCGAGTGTTTTCTAAGATTGATCTTAGAACTAGTTATCATCAACTCAAGATTCATGCAACGGATATCCCAAAGACCGCCTTTACCACCAGAAATGGATTGTATGAGTACATTGTCATGTCTTTTGGATTAGCCAATGCCCCCGCTTATTTCATGAATCTCATGAATAAGATTTTTACGAACTTCCTAGATAAGTTTGTCGTTGTTTTTATCGACGATATTCTGATCTATTCCAAGTCAGAAGAAGACCATGAGCTACACCTGAGAACCATCCTTGAAACCCTTAGAGAGCATTAGTTGTATGCTAAGTTTAGAAAATGTGAGTTCTGGTTAAAGGAAGTAGGATTCCTAGGACATATTGTGTCGGCAGGAGGAGTCGCTGTCAATCCCACCAAGATCAAAGATGTTGAAGCATGGAAAGCCCCAACCACTCAAACCCAAGTCCGCTCATTTCTTGGATTAGCGGGATATTACCGCAAGTTTGTTGAAGGATTTTCGAGCATCGCAAGACCAATGACCCAATTGTTGAAGAAAGATAAGAAGTTTGAATGGACAAACAAATATGAAGCGAGTTTTCAAGAGCTCAAGAGGAGATTGATTTCAGCCCCAATTCTGATTATGCCAGATATCATGAAGCCTTTTGATGTGTATTGTGATGCATCCAAGATTGGTCTCAAATGTGTGTTGATGCAAGAAGGCAAAGTCATAGCATATCTATCCCAACAACTGAAGCAACATGACCAAAACTACCCTACCCATGACCTTGAACTAGCAGTCATAGTTTTAGCTTTGAAGACCTGGCATCATTACCTTATGGGTAACCGCTGTGAGATTTATTCGGATCACAAGAGTCTGAAGTATATTTTCACTCGGAAGGAGCTGAATATGAGGTGAAGGAGATGGATAGAGTTAATCAAGGATTATGACCTTGACATTCACTATCACCCCGGCAAAGCCAATGTGGTAGCGGATGCTCTTAGCAGATTGCCATGTAGATTAAACACTATGATTAAGGAAACCCATCCAAGTTTGCATGAAGAGTTGGAGCAGTTTAGAACGGAGCTAGTTAGCAAAGGATTTTTAGCTAGCATAGAACTTCAGCCCCCTTTGATCAGTTAGATCAAGGAAGCCCAGAAAGGAAATGCAAGTATCGACGGAATCAAGCGTCGTATCGGTACAGGGAAGGTACCCGGATTCACCGAAGATGAAGAAGGAGTTTTGTCGTACAAAGGACGTATCTGTGTGACAGCAGATTCCGAGTTGAAATAGGTCATCATGCAGGAAGCTCATGATACTCTTTATTCTATCCATCCCGGAGGAACAAAGATGTATCAGGATTTGAAGGAGCAATTTTGGTGGCACAAGATGAAGAGATAAATCGGAAGCTACATCGCCAAGTGTGATATTTGTCAGAGGGTCAAAGCGGAATATCAGCGACCCGCGGGACTTTTGCAACCATTGCAGATTCCGGAATGGAAATGGGATTTTGTCGGAATGGATTTTATCACCGGTTTGCCTACATCTAGTAGGGTAAATGAATCTATTTGGGTCATAGTTAATAGACTGTCCAAGGTAGCCCATTTTATACCTGTCAAGACCACCTACCAGATTTCGAAGCTAGCAGAGCTGTACATTGCTAGAATCATCAGTTTGGATGGAACCCCTAATACCATAGTATCGGATCGAGTAACCCAGTTTACCTCAAGATTTTGGCAGAAAGTCCAAGAAGGATTAGGAACCAAGCTGAACTTCAGCACAACTTATCACCCGCAGACCGATGGACAAACTGAAAGAGTCAACCAAATCTTAGAAGATATGTTGAGAGCTTGTGTTCTAGAGTATGGATCAAAATGGGAAGATTCTCTGCCTTTCGCAGAATTCTCATATAACAACAGTTATCAAGCCAGATTGCAAATGACCCCATTTGAATTTCTATATGGAAGAAAGTGTCGTACCCCCTTGAATTGGTCGCACGTAGGAGAGAGTCAGATCTTCGGACCCGACATCCTACGAGAAGTCGAAGAGAAGGTTCACAAAGTCTGTGAGCACCTCAAGACCGCTCAATCCAGACAGAAGAGTTATGCTGACAAGAGACGTTGAGACCTGGCCTTCAATGTCGGAGATTTTGTGTATCTCAAAGTGTCGCCCCTAAAGGGAATGCACCATTTTCATCTGAAAGGGAAGTTAGCCCCCAGATATATTGGACCCTTCAAGATTTTGAATCGCCGAGGAGAAGTATCATATCAACTGGAACTTCTAGAGGAGATGTCATCCATACACGATGTGTTCCATATCTTGTTACTTCGCAAATGCCAAGAAGTTCCGGAGAAGACCAAAGTGTTCAAGAACATTGATCACCGAGCCATAGATATCAACAAGGATCTGACGTATCGTGAAGTACCCATTCTTATTTTGGAGGAAGCTTTCAGAACCACCAGGACCCGGAGTATCAAGTTTCTCAACATCTAGTGGAGCAACCATACTAAAGAAGAAGCTACTTGGGAGCAAGAAGATTACATTAGGACTGAGTTTCCAAATCTCTTTAGTTCCCAGTTTTTCCTAAATCTCGGGACGAGATTTTGTTTAAGGAGGGAAGGTTTGTAACACCCCAAAAATATTAATCAAGATTATCAAGTTCCAATCACCCAAATTTAGGGTTAACAAAAACTTTTATTATTAATTTGAATATGAGTGTAGGTGTGATTTGCATTAGTGTAGAATTGAGTGCAATTGCCATGTTTGATTGCTACAAATGATAAGAAATGGTTTAAAGATGAATACTACATCATCTAGGCCAATTACAAACAAAATTAAAAGAAAATAAAATCAAATAAGAACCATATGATCAAATGGTCATTTTGACCAAAGTTAACCACTAGACCACTTTGAGTGTTCCTAGTAAAAGATTTCTAACATAAACTTCTCCAATTCTTTTCACCCCTTGCTATACCAAGTAAAAGTGAATCCGAGCCCACTTTGCAAACTCACAGAAACTATTTTCAAATCTACTTAAAGGATAATTCAAAATTGAATCAAGTGTATGTACTAAGATCACCATTTTGCAAAAACCCCTCAAATAAATTCACCTTGGCAAACCCAAGCAACCAGAGACTACCAAGCATAAGATCAAAACACTCACCAAAATTTGGCCAAAAATTCAAATCTTGTGTTCATGCGGCCATTTGGTCAAACACATTGCAGACATAGAAAACTAATGCCTAACTTCCAGTGTTTGGAGAAGTGATCATTCAACCATTTTGTCCCCTCTTCACTCCCCTGTCTCCCCTAGTGTCTAGCAGCACCGAGACTCACCATGCCGGCCGACCATGGAGAGCTCGCCACAGACCATGCCGCCCTCGTCCATGATGTCCAGGAGGCAGGCCACCGTCCACCGCCACCCCTGTCCAGCCCTCGACTATAGGCAAGCCATGGACCACCTGAGAATCGTCGCGCCCACTCTCTCTACGGAGTGCCACGCCTTGCCCTCTTCGTGCGTGCACACGCTCGCCATGACCCTAGCTACCTCCCAAACATCCACGTTCTCCGCCACGCGACCCGTAGCACTCGTGCGCCATCTCGAACGCCACCGCTCCCACGCAGAGCATCGCCCGCACCCGACCATTCTCGACCGCCCCGTGCCGCACCATTAAGCCAGTGACGACCGCCAGGAAACACCGCGTCACGCCCTACCCTCAGCCATGCCACTAGCTCACTGTACCGCCGTCGCCGGAGGAGCCAGCCCATGCCGCAATGCCCCTTCGCTGTTGTATAAATAGAGGCCCCCTCCGCCTCAATTCACCACACCATCTCACTCCCCACTCCTCATAGAGTCTCCCACACCCTTCCCTGGAGCAAGGCGGGCACCAGCACGCCAGAATTTGGCCGGAGTCCGCCGCTGTAGAGGAGAAGAGGATCCGTCGATTGGAGCCGCCCCAGGAGCCGTTGTGACCACCGTTTGAACCGCCATCGTCGACAACATCGTTCGCCCCCATCGCCGACCCTGGCTGGAGCCCTGGTGAGCCCCCACATACCCCCACCACCGCGTTAGGTTTAATTCCTCGCCGGAGCTGTTCGCCGGAGACGACGAACCACAACCGTAGATCTTAGTCTAATCATAGGGCCTAGATTGAAACGTACCGTTTCGGGTTTAATGAGCCACTGACTAGTGGGACCCCCTATCAGCAGCCCGCTGCGCCCACGCAATGCAGTTGGGTCGGCCCAGTTAGTTTCCCGCGGAGGCCTATTAATTTAAATAGGATTTTTCTAATTTAGTTAAAACTAGTTTCTGCTAGTAGATTCAAAAATCAATTCAAAGAGATTCACTGAACCAAATTGCATGATTCCAATTTTGTTAGAAAGGTATTCAAATTATCTATCAAAGCCCATTGGGTTCAAATCATTTGAATTATAGATCACCTATAGTAAAAATAACAAGGCAGCGACTTTTCCACTTCAAACATTTTTCAAAAATCAACCATAAATGCTTTTGTGTTGATTCCACCTCTCAAAAATCACATTTCACAATATCTATCTGAATATGTAAAAATATTTAGGTTTACATGCAGTAATCTTGGACTAGTACCAAAAGTATGCTATATGGGCATTTCTAGTCACTTTAATTGTATTCAAAAGTAATCTTAAACTTTATAAAATATGACCACCACTTTAAATCATATTCCCATGTATTAGAATATGTGGTGATGACATGTGTCAACTTGATCCCATATTTTAATTGGAGAATATTAAAACTTAAGTATTTTGAATGAGTAGAAATTAGTTTTCTAAAATGAAATAAATAAGACAAGCCTTTATTTCATGTCATTATTGTGATGACGCTAGATCATCTAGTGTGAACCTTAGTGTGCTAAATAGAAGTAGTTAAGTATTGTTTGGTGATTGTGTACCCCGTATTCATTTATAGACCCTAGTACCGACCCGGGATACGAGGAGGAGGAGGAGTACTACAAAGAAGAAGAGAACTTCAACCACTGCACTACTCAAGGCAAGCCAAGCACTTCAAGTAAACTAAGCAAGCTAACACTTGCAAGCTAGAATTATGTAAGATAACCTATGCAAGATGCATTATGCATGCTTTGTTATGCAACTTTGATTACACCCATCCCAAGTTTTACTTGCAAGCTTTATTCTTTTACTTTTACCAAAGTTCTTTATGTCTAGTTAGTGTTTTGTGAGTATTGGAAAAATAGGATATATACCATAAAGAGTATAAAACTAGGCCTAAGTAGTTATAATTAGATGTCATAAATAGGCATAAAACTAGAGATGGATAGTTACACTTGATTAGCACCCCTCAATAGTGAATACCCTCAACTTTAGTGGCTAGTGATAAGCATAAAAGTTGATCACTTTAGATGGGAATACTTGGTGAAAATGATTATAAAAAACTTGGAATGATGATGCATTCTATTGAAATGTTTTGACATGTGTTGAAACACACAATGGTTTGATGATGAAAATGTTGAGGCATGAGCCTTGGCCCTTTATAAAAACTGATGATTGGGTTCGGATGCGATACCATTCCAATTTTACCATATAACCACAATACCTAAATTGGGTAGGGATTAACTGGAAGTTTATATGCTTTAGTATGGGTTCCCTTGCGGAAGAGGTTGAGCTGAGGCTACCTCGTGTGAATGTCCACCCGTGTGCAGCACCCAGGATGGCAGATGGCCATGGCTGGGAGGCCAAGCTCATAGGGGAGGTGCCTATACTAGGATGTGTAATTGAAAGGTTATGATTGATTATCCGCATACTAAGCATGATTGATTCAGGGTTACCCCTGATGGATGTATCGAATTTTGTGGTGAAAGTGTACCACCTGTGCAGAGTGTCTAACCATTCGAATAGCCGCGTCTGCAGTCATGGATAGTTGGAGTGGCCATACTGTTCCGTCGTCAGATATTTTCAAAATGACTTGTGACTTGAACTATGACTTTGACTTGACCACAACAGGATTGTGGACATAAAAACTAGGTTCCCACTTAAGTGCTTTAGAACATTAAATTAGTTTTCTTTATTTCTAAACTCAGTTTGAAATAAACCTAGCTTTTTGCAAATAAACTTAGAGCTTAAGATTCCTACTAGAACTACTTACTTGTAGCGATAGTTTGGGAGTACTTAAACAGTACTCATGGCTTTGTCCCTGGCTATTCCCATGGCCAGACTATGAGGAGGGCTATCAGGAAGATGGATAGCAGTAGGTCTACGACAACTAGGATCATCTCCCATCGTCCGCATTGCCTGTGACCCTGAAGATGGAGCCCTACTACATTTATTTTCCACTGCTTGATTTGTATTAAGACTAGATCATGAGATCCTTTATTTGTTAGACCTTTATTATGGTTTGTAATGGATGATGTACTGTGTTACTACTTCTGTTATGTCTCGCAAAAATGGTAATCCTCGGATTGCGAGGTATGGCATAACATGCATCTGGGATTGAAAATCCGGGTGTTGACACCCTAGTCCCGTACCCCCCCTTTTACCATGGGTTCAAGGGGAGACGGTGAGGAAATGCATTGTGACGACGGGGACGGCGATTTTGATGTGAGTTGTCTTGTCTCTAACATCTGTGACCTTTTATCTATTTTGAGCTAGATCTACTCTGATTACTCATGCATGTATGATGTGTTAGGCCAACCATATGCTATACGACTCCGACTATCATGGTTTAGCGGAGGAAGACAGCCCTCTGCTATGTCAACATGGATATGTGCCCGTTAAATTTGTAGTGTTCGAAGGACGAAACGCAGGCAGGAGGTTTTTAGGGTGTCAAGGACATGGTGCAATGTTGCCTCACAGAAGTTGCGGTGATGTCAAATGGGTAGATCCAGAGTGGCCCAAATCGATGTAGAAAACGCTGGACAAACTATGGGATATGACTGTGGAGTTGAAAGAATCCATAGTAAGCTCACTTCTTGAGAGTGTTGAGATGAAGTTATTTCACCATTTTGACACAACTAAGCTTAATCGAGATCTCAGGAGGGTGCAAGACAAGGTTAGCAAAGTCGAGAAGGAGAGGGACATGGCGTTGACCCGAAGGCTAAAGCAGAGCAAGAACTGACTCAAGCAAGGAATGAACTTCACAGGCCAAAGTCCTAAAGTTCACAACTACGAGTATTGACAAGTGCATGAGGATAAATACATAGAAACAATTGAAGTTGTACAAGGAAGATGCTAAAAGGACAGAGCAGAAAATTCAATCCTTGCTCTCGCAGGAAGATGCGCATCAGGCTAAGATTAGGAAGATCAAGGAGATGTGTGATAACGAGCGGTCTGAACTAGTGGTCTCGGAGTCCTGGGAGAAAAAAATTGGTCGCTCGTTAATCTGTCTTAGCCCTCCATTACCTCCTTTTGTCTGATGATGGTGGTATTATGACTTTGGTGGTTTGTTTAAATGTAATCTACGTGGATTGTGCCGCATGCAAATGGCACAACTACAATTTATAAAGTGGAAGAACGTACACCCTGTTACTGGAGATCGGGGAGCTTCACCCGAAGGGCTCAAGATTAGGCCAGAAAGTGGTGCCAATTTCCTCATTATCTGGGCATTATCGGTTGCCATTACTGTTTATGTTGTCATGTCATTGTGCAGCAGCTGAAATAAGTTGCTACTTCATGGAGTGTAGCAGCTTAAATAATTTATTTTTGTGCCACTAACATCCCATCGAATTTGGAGACCTCCTGCCCCTCAGCAATCGTGGAACCAGTGTTGCGTGTTTTTAGATAGTAGTGGCACAATCACAATTTCGGATTCAACTAGTGACTCGGCCATTTCCAAACCTCAAGTCATGAAACATTTTACCCCGAGAACATGGGTAGATTGTTTTGCCCGACAAGTTCCACGCACAGAGCTCTAGAATTTAACCGAATTACATATATAAGTTCAAGTTTAACACATTATTATGCATCTTCATTGCCAGCAACCTTCTTCCCCTGCCTAGGTGCCAAGCCTTCACGTCCACTGGCTTCTTCATTTCATGCCTTCTTCCTCTTCTTCGGTGCCAATTTTCTTAGCTTCACTTACTCTGCATCCTCGGGACAATCAGCACCAGAATCGTGTCCAACATCATCACTGCACTCATTTTTATTTTCTTCTGGCAGCAAAATGACTAACACGGTAGTCATGTTTCTAACCTTGCGATGCTTCCTGCCAAAGAAATAGGACTATTGCATAGATGCCTAATATCTACAGCGTAAACAAAACAAAAGTTACAATTCAGAACAAACATACAAACCCCAAGAGACTTTTGCTTACCAGGAGCTAATTGGGTTCGAGCGACCACCCTGTCCAAGAATAGCAGGGCAACTCCCAGTTGCAGCAGCTTCCACATCCAGTACATCACAATTCAGCGTAAACATGCAAGCCGAAGAATACCTTTTCATCAACCCAATTAGCAGACTGTCACATGTTAGAGGAACCATGATGCCTCGTTCATCCATGAAGCTAAACTTTGTAGTCTACTTCGGTCCCTTTTCACCATGTTTACACAGAGCATCAACCATACTAGGGATAGTGCAGATATGCGTAGGCGCTTCTTCCATCGTGAGATAATGGTGTCCAGACCACTTGCCCTTCACCCCTTCTGATTTAGAGTCATAGCTGAAGAGGGCTATCGTAACTAGGTAAGGGTGGTCCATGGAGATCCCACTTGATAGAAAACTATGGAGAAAAAAAGTTTGTCAGCATTGGGCTAGCTAAACAAATCTAGGTTCAATAGCTAGCTTAACAGTTATAGTTAGTGCGAATAGCAAAGAGAAGAGTAGCTCACCCACATGTAGCCAAAACATCTTCCTCCTTGGTAGTAGGATCTGCCATCCTCCATGCTGCTCAACTCGTCGGTTTTGGAAGCGGGCTAGAGCCTCGCAACGGTGGCTACGGCATGCGACATTGGAGCTCGGGATCAATGAATGGGTGCAGCAACTTGGCACCGAAAGTATAACGTCCGAAGGGATCGTTCTGCTTGGAGGGTGGATTTCAACACTGCCGGTTCTAGGGGAAGGAGGGAGTGGATCTTTGAAATTGATCAACGCGCCAAGCCACTTAGTTCCTCGATTTTCCTAAGAGGTTGCCGCATTGGCGCTCGTGTCATAGTCAGATGGCCGACATGTGGGTCCCGACCGTCTACTTCACGGGGCAGTTTAACAGAATGTTTGAATCTGGTAGGGGTGAGATGAGTTTGCCTTGAAATGGGCCCTCTCGGTAGTTGGCAGGCCAACTTTGCGAAACGCGGCAATTACTGGTAACTTGGTGATGGCTCTGAAATATAGCCATCTACGTCCACATTTAAACTAGATATTAATCATGTTTTTGATGAAATATCTCTCTAAACCCTGCCACTAATGCTAATATTCAGAGGGGTATGCAATCCTTTTTTTTTGTATTTTTCCTGCGCAGATAATGTCATTTAAAGAAGGGAATCACTACATTAAAGTCAAAGATACGAGATTTCCAACAACTAGAAGAAACCAGGAGCCAAACAACGGAGGTAGATGCCTAAACGACCAACTATACGACCGGAGCAAAAATTCTAACCGTATAGCTCCGGTCGTATAGTTGGCGCTGCCACCGTTAGGTCAAACAGAACAACTTTCATGAAGGTACCCCTATATAAAGAAGCCTCGGGTGACGAGAGAACAAGCCAGACCTCGCCAAAAAGTCTCTACCACAGATCTCCAGTCGTCTCTAGATCTCCAAACCCTTCTCCATCTCCATAGCCATATTCCACCACTTGTAATAGTAGATCTCTTCTCCGATTGGCGACATTGTAAGACTATTGCTATCAATCTTATGATTTTCATTACAATGTTTGTGATTGTTGATCTCATCTCTATGTGTGAGTAATTCTCCTTTGGCTAAGGGCTTCGGCCTAGCCATGTAGCAATTTTGCATGTGATTTATCATAGATGGGATTGTGTATTAGTTTCTATGACATGATGATTATTGTATCCTCTCTTGCATCAATCCAAGGACTTGTCAGGTCCCCTAGACCCCGAGGGTTGAGCCAGGTATAGGGAGTATGAGTGATGACTGATCGGCAGGTTGTGAACCCCAGTGATAGAAGGGGTAGTACGACTATATGTGAGGGATTTTCTTGGGATTAATGGTGACATCACTATGCATATCATTAGTTCTCTTTCTTCTATGGATGAGACTACTAGGTTATTGCTACAAGAGGTTGCAGAGGCAATAGCAATTATGGATGCACTGCCCACATATAATCTATCTTGCTCTAACAAGTACACACATACTTTATTTCTATCTTTTATTTCCATCAGATGTTTTTTGCACAGCTATAGGTGAAACCGAACGCCCTAGGCCCTCTCTCGCCATCATCGACAACAACAAAAAGACGCAAGATATTGGTTCGATAAAAACACAAAAGTAATTCTAAAACTCCCGAAGGTCCATTAAAGTAACTTCAATACGCATTCGTTTCCCGTGCATTCGATAACCTAGGTCTACTAGGGAAAAAGAGTTATACTACATCCATAATCCGGATCGAAGGTATCAACCCTTTTTCTGGCGCCGTTGCCGGGGAAGCAATAGCTACCCTGGTGAGGTTATTAGGAACCTTGCTAGTTTTAATTCTTGTTTTTAATTTTGTTAGTTTGCTTTCAGTCTTTATTCGATAAACCAAAAAAATAGTTAGTCTTTAAATTCTTTCTTTTATTGTTATAATTTTTAATTTAAGAAAACCCAAAAACATAGGAAGTATGGCTGAAAAGAAGCTTGGGGAGTTTGCTACTCCCAATAATGATTATTTGCATACTCCTATTACTCAGGCAGCAATCGCTGTTGATGACTATGAAATTAAGCCCCATTACTTAAGTTTGGTTCAACATAACCAATTTGGAGGCTCTGCTGTTAAAGACACAGGTATGCACTTAAATACTTTCATTGAAATATGTGATATGATGCATATAAAATACATTGACCCTGATACGGTCAAATTGTGTCTATTTCCTTTCTCTCTAAGAAGGAGATCTAAAGAATGGTTGCTATCTTTGCCTAAAAATACTATTACATCATGGGTGGGATGTACTTCTTTATTTATGACTAAATTTTTCCCACCTGCAAAGACTATGCAACTTCGATCTAATATTACTGGATTTAGACAGTAAGAACGTGATCCACTAACGCTTGCATGGGAGAGGATGAAAGAATGCCTAAGAAACTGTCCTAGTCATGGGATGGAAGATTGGTTAATCCTCCATTTATTTTACAATGCTCTTAATCATGTGTCTAAGTCTATGCTTGATACTATAACTGGAGGAACATTTATGGGTAAACACATTACCGAAGCAAAGCATCTATTAGACAATATGCAAGACAACCATGCCTAATGGCATGTGGAAAGATCAAACACGAAGAAGGTGAACTCTGTTTCACCACAAGAGAACGAAGATCTCAATGCTAAGTTGGATGAGCTCATACTAGCTATAAAAGGTAAGGAAACTTAGGTAAGATCCACCCCTAAAACAAACATAGAAGAAATAGACTTTGTAGCTCGTAATGATTACAATCCTGCTTGGAAGAAGAGTTACAATCCTACCTTCCAGAAACATTATGCTAGTCCTGCAGGTAACTCTAATAATAATATGGGAACTAGTAATGGTAGTCTCCAAGAAACACTTAAGTCTTTCATAGACTCACAAAATGAACAAAATAATATTCTAGTCAAAATTACGGAGAACCATGATGCTATGCTTGATAAATTATCTAACTAAGCTGTTAGTTTGAGAAATGATTTGTAGGCCCTTCAAGAAAGAACAAGGATCATTGAGGCACATCTAGGTACGATAACCGAGAGTCAAACTCTCATTCTAGCTAAATTTGCAGGTAAAGCTGAGCCCAATCCTGTTGAAGAACTCAAAATGATGAAGATCCAAAGGGAGGAGTCTGAAGAACTTGATTATAGTAATGCCCCTTCACCAAGCTACACCAACGAAGATCTTGTAAAAAGGATCAACATCAAAATTCTGGTAAGTGAAGGTAATGATGAAGCCATGTATCAACACTTTGTTGATCAAGTAGAAATTAAGGTACGCGAGCTTGAAGAAGAATACAAGAAAATCGCTAAAATGTTACCTGTTAAACTAGATGTGATATTTGAGCCTACTGTTAAGATAAAGATTTGAACCAATGAGATAGCTACACTTTGTGATCTAGGTGCAAGCGTCTCAACAATTCCAAAGTGTATTTTTGACAAGTTAAATCTTGGCTCCTTTGAAATTACTGAGTTAAAATTGCATTTAGCAGATTCTACCTACAAACAAGCTATAGGGATTAAGGAGAACACTTTAGTTTACATCAAAGGCTGTCCTGCTCTAATTGACTTGTCAACACCCGGATTTTTAATCCCAGATGTCTGTTATGTCATACATCGCAATCCCAGGATTACCATTTTTGCGAGACATAACAAATTGGATATCACAGTACCTCATCCATTACAAACCATAATAAGGTCTTACACGAATAAAGGATCTCATGATCCAGTCTTAATACAACAAGCAGCGGAATAAATAATAAGCGTAGTGGTGGGGTCCATCTTCAGGGGCATAGGCAATGCGAACGATGGAAGACAGTCCTAGTTATCATAGCCGTCCTGTTGTCCATCATCTTGGTAGTCTCCTTCATAGTCTGGCCATAGGAATAGCCAGGGACAAAAGCCATGAGTACTCTTTAAGTACTCGCAAACTATCACTAACAAGTAAGGTAGTTCTAGTGGGAAATGCTAACTCTAGGTTTATTTGTAAAGTTAAGTTTGAAACCTACGTGATACATTGCAAATGTATCTATAATTTTTGATGTTCCATGCTTGGTTTTATCCACATTCTTGCGTTTTGTCCACACTTTGGAGTACTTTTCATATGATTTCTTTGACTAACCTATTAACAAGAGCCACAGTGCTAGCTGCCTGTTTTCTACTGTTTTTGGTTCCAGGAAAGTCAGAAAATGAATATTCTCGGAATTGGACGGGACAAAAGCCAAAGTGCCTATTTTTCTGGAAGTCATCAGATGCCAGAATACGAGACAGAGAGGGGCCAGAGGCTGGCCACAAAACCTAGCCGCGTGTCCAGGCTTGGCCCGCGCCAGGGGGTGGTGTGGTGGCCCCAGGCACCCCCTCGGCCTCCCCTTCCGACTATAAGATGCCCTCAGGACGAAAACCCTAAGTACCCGATCAAAAATCCACAAAAGAGTCTCAGAGTGCCCGCCATCTCGATCCCTAGATCGAGGGATCCAAGCTCTTCCCACCACGGAGAGGGGAATTCACCCTGGAGGCCTTCTTCATCACCATTCAAGCCTCCGGTGTGATGCGTGAGTAGTTCATCCTTGGACTACGGATCCATGTAGTAGCTAGATGGCTGGTTCTCCTCCTTTGTGCTTTCATGTCTAGATCTTGTGAGTCTGCTCATGATCAAGATCATCTATTTGTAATTCTACATGTTGTGTTTGTGGGGATCCGATGGATATTGAGATGCTATTTCAGATTGATTATTGATTCTATCATGTCTTTGTTATTTGTGATCTTGCATGCTTTCCATTGTTAGTAGCTATCTTGTCCAAGTAGATGCTAGCAACTCCAAGAGTTAGTATTTATGCTCGATAGTGGGTTCATGCCTCTGGTAATCTGGGGAAGTGACAAAAATCTCTAAGGTACTAGATGTGCTGTTGCTACTAGGGAGAAAACAACAATCCTTTGTTCATAGAACAATCGTATTATTTACTTTACACACAGTTCGTAAAGCAATAATCTATTGCTTGCAACTTAATACTGGAGGGGGTTCGGATGATAACCTGAAGGTGGATTATTAGTCATAGATGAAGTTGGATGGCGGTCTATGTATAATGTTGTAAATTCCCAATCAAGTCTCAAAGGAGTCAAGATGATTAGTATATGCATGTATTGCTTTCTTGATGTTTGTCAATTGCCCCGCTGTAATTTGTTCACCCAGCATGTTATCTATCTAAGGAGAGCCACCTCTAGTGAACTATGGATCCTGATCCTTTTCTTTTACATACAATCTACAAACTGTTTACTGCTTTGTGTTTACTTTCTGCAAACTATTACTTCTTTCCATTCGATACGTTTAATCCTTTGTTTTTAGCAAAACACGGTGAGATTGACAACCTCATCGCAAGTTGGAGACAGAGTTCTGTGGTTGTGTTGTGCAGGTCTCCACGTTGCTACTAGCACCGGTAGTGCGCCCTGCCAAGGCTCAGCTAGCAACACCTTTGGGGTGTTTCCTTGGTCCTACTGGTTCGATTAAACCTTGGTTTCATAACTGAGGGAAACTTGCTGCTGTGCTCATCATACCTTCCTCTTGGGGTTCCCAACGAGCTCTACATCAACACCGCACTAGCACTTTTACGGCGTGTACCTTTGAGCCATCAAGCATTTTTCTGGCGTCATTGCTGGGGAGTCAAGGACATCTTCACAAGGGGAGTCCCTCATAACCAATCTCTTTACTTTGTTGTTTTTGTTTTTCTTAGTTTCTTTTTTCTTTGTTTGCTTGTTTCTTTATCAAAAACACAAAAAAATTAGTTCTACTAGTTTGCTTTCTTATTCAAAAACCCAAAAAAATGACTACTCTTGAAAACACTAAGTTGTGTGACTTCACTAGGACCAACAATGATTTTATGAGCACACCTATTGCTCCACCTGTGCCTAAAGATACTTTCTTTGAGATAAAACCTGCTTTACTCAATCTTGTTATGAGAGAACAATTTTCTGGTATTGGTATTGGCAAAAGCATAGGGATATAGATGGTGATATTATTAAGCTGAAATTGTTTCCTTTCTCTTTGAGAGGAAAAGCTAAATAATGGTTGAATTCCTTAACTAGGAATAGTATTGATTCTTGGACTAAGTGCAAAGATGCTTTCATTGGAAAATACTATCCTCCTGCTAAGATTATATCTATGAGAAGTGAAATAATGAAGTTTAAACAATCTGATAATAAGCATGCTGCTCAAGCTTGGGAAAGAATGAAATCTTTGGTAAAGAATTGTCCCACTCATGGACTGACTGCTTGGATGATCATCCAAACTTTTTATGCAGGATTAAACTATTCTTCAAGGAACCTATTGGATTTTGCTACTGGAGGTACCTTTATGACCATCACTTTGGGTGCTGCAACAAAACTTCTAGACAATATGATGGTTAACTATTCTGAATGGCATACTAAAAGAGCTCCACAAGGTAAGAAGGTAAATTCTGTTGAGGAAACCTCCTCCTTTAGTGATAAGATTGATATTATTATGTCTATGCTTGTGAATGGGAAAGCCCATATTGATCCAAATAATGTTCCTTTAGCTTCTTTGGTTGCTCAATAAGAGCAAGTTGATGTGAACTTCATAATAAATAACAATTTTGGCAATAATGCTTATAGGAGTAATTTTGGTAACAACAATTATAAGCCATATCCTCCCAACAATGGTAATGCTTTTGGAAATTCCTACAACAATAATAGGAGTGCACCCTCTGAACTTGAAGTTATGCTTAAAGACTTTATTAGTAAACAAACTTCTTTCAATAAAACTATTGAGGAAAAACTCTCTAATGCTGAAAGAAATATAGCATCTTTGGCTGAAGCTCAATCTTCTTTGAATAAAATGGCTGCTAAACCTTAAACTAATGATAATCACTTTGCAGCTACTAATGCCATACAAGTAAGAATTCATGAAAATGTTAGACTATTAGCTGAATTACATGCTAAGTGGGAAAGAGAAGATGAAATTGCTAGAAACGTTAGTGTTTCTACTATTACCACCACTAGTGTTGAGGCTAGTAATAGTTCTACTACTTTAGATGATAAATTTGATTTTGATATTGATGGTTGCAATATCTCTGAAGTTATTAAGTTCCTACAAAAGCTTGCTAAAAGTCCTAATGCTAGTGCTATGAACATGGCCTTTACAAAACACATTACTGATGCTCTCATAAAGATTAAAGAAGAAAAGATGAAACATAAAGCTTCTATTCCTATAAAACAAGAAGGTGGTTGGGAACCCATCATTAATATGAAAGTGAATGACTTTGATTTCAAAGCTTTATGTGATCTTGATAGTAGTGTTTCTATTATGCCTAGAAGAATTTATGATATGCTTGATTTGCCTCCACTTGAAGAATGTTATTTGAATGTCCCATTTGATGATAATGGTAAAAATAAACTCATGGGGAGTCTTAATGATGTTCTTATTATGGTTAACAATGCCTATGTCCCCGTTGATTTCTATGTTTTGGATGTTGAATACAATGCTTCTTGTCCTATTACTTTGGGAAGACCTTTTCTTAGAACTGTTGATGCCATTATTGATATGAAAGAAGGCACCATTAAATATAAACTCCCACTCAATAAAGGTATAGAACACTTCCCTAAGAAGAGAGAAAAGATTTCTTTTGCCTCTCCTATGAAAACGAAATTTGGTTTTAATGCTTCTTCATTTGAGAATACTTGATTCTTTTTCTTGCTTCTTATGCCTAACTTAATGGCGTTAAAGAAAAGTACTTATTGGGAGATAACCCAAAAGTTTTAGATGAGTCTTGGAAGTTATTACTTCATCCTTTTTATTTGCGTTTTGTGCCAAGAGTAACCTCTAATGAGAGAGAAGTAATGATTGGGAAAGTTGCTGTCCCGAAACAGATTTCTGTGCTTCACCGTAAAAATTCTTGTAAAATCTCTGAACATCTTTTTGAGGCGTGCATTTTTGTGATTCTGCCCCAGGTTGTTATCTAACTTTCATTAGTTCAACACTTTTTGATTTGAGCAACAGAAGGTCTTCGAAAAAATTCTTCTTTACCTGCTGTTCTGTTTTCACAGATTTCTGCCATTTTCTGCATTTGCTTCTTGTTGGTTCCTTTTTGAGTTATTTTGGGGAATTGAGATTTTTGAGGGAAGTGCTACAGTATCTAGTGTTCTAATGGAAGTTTATTTGGTGTTAGAACTGAACCTTAAGACTTATTTATCTTGAGTGCACTAATGTTGCTAATAAAGATTGTGTGAAGTTTTGTATGAAGGAAAATTTTCAGGTGTATGGAAGGAATGACTAATGAGATGAAGGATGGACTAAAGCTCAAGCTTGGGGATGTCACGCGTGTCACCCCAAGAAATATCCAAGAAGTACAAGCGTCAATGCTTGGGCATCCCCTTCTTCATCAATAAAAATCTCAGGTTTCTTCCAAACGCTTCATTTTTATTGTTTCATGCACAGTTGTGATGTTCTTGGAGCGTATTCTTTTTCGTTTTCGTTTTGGTTTTTCGCTTGCTTTTTTTTGCTTAGTTTTTTGAATAAATTGGTTGGACCCCCTCTTTCATATATTGGTTTGCAAATAGTTTGGTTTGGTTTGGAAAAGAGTAGGAAAGTTCATGCTTATGTGGTAAAAAGAGCTCGTTTTTGACTGTGGCCTATGCTTTGTCATGCCATGCTTTATATTGTTTTGGCTTTATGCTTAGTATTCTTTGCTGTAGCATGACTTGTTATAAACAATTGAGATTGCTTAATGTGCCTTGGATGAATCATGCGTTGTTTTAGCATATTAAAGCATAGTATAGTGGTATTCTCCTTTGATGCTTTATTTGGGTTGACTTGGCGCATGCTCGCACCATGTAATGACTATCTCAAGTCACCATAAGCCTTTGTGATCCTTTAGTTTTCAACTTGTAGTATCACTTTATTCTTTGATCAATGATGTTTTGTCGCTCTGCATGATTATGGCCATTATTGCTCTCTTAGTTTGTCGCTCCCAGTCTTTTGCTAGCCTCCACAACCAAGTATGAGTTCCACTCATGCATCCAACTCCCTAAACCAAGGTATTCCAAAGAGTCCACCATACCTACCTACTAGCTTATGCTATTCCAAGTATATTCATGCTTTTGTTTACCTTCCAAATTAAACTTGTTATGAGAAAACTAGTGATTAAAGCTCTCACGAAATTGATGGCACACTTTACTTTTCTCGCCCTTAATAAACTTGAACCATTGTGTCGTCTATGTTGTATATGCTTGCACTTATTTGTTGGGAATTAGTAGAACCATGCTTTCATGGGGAACGCTTTCAACATTGCACTTGGTACTTGTACCTAGTTGATATCATGCTCTTTTGTATATGGATGTCATCGGTGTGAAATGAAAGGGGAGCTTGTAAGTCCATGGAGTTATGTATATGTGTTAGAGAAGCGCTTTGGGCATTGGTCTAATCCATGCTGACATGGTGGAAACCTGCAGCGTAACCATAATGAGTTGTTTATGAAGCATTCTTCTTATAAAAAAAGAGTCCTATATTGAAAAAAAAGAGAAAAAGGAAAAAAAGAGATTATGAAAAGAGGAAAGAGAGAAAAAAGCACCATATTCCCATGGTAAATAAGAAGATTGCTGAGATGCTCATTGTCTGCTTGCCTTGTCATTTTGATATGGGGATTCTTCCGTATCATCGGGCAAGGGGTACCCCGTTGGTGGTTCTCTATGATACACATGTACTTACGATGACAAGAACTTACCGATAACTAAACTTGAGTAGCATGAGGAGCGGCCCTCGTATACAAGGGACATGAGATTTCTGACTTATACTTCGTCAAGCATGTACACCATAGTTTGTTCACTTTAACCTTAATCACTTCAAGATGCTTATGATAGGGGCAATGGGAGCTAAAAGATATAAGTACCATAATTTTTGGAAGCTCTTTATGAGACTTTAATCCCTACTTCCTTTTAAAAAGGCCTTTCTTCCACCATTATATTGAGGCTCCACCTTCTACCTTTATGCACCTACTTTGAGAGCATAGTGGCCATTCTTAGTTCTATGTGCATTGTCCCAAGACTAGTTCATTAATGCATAACTTGATATTGCTTGTTTTAAACTATTTGTATCTAGTCACTCTTATGAACTTTGAAGGTTTCCTATGCATTTATATTTGCTACTCTTTGAGGGACAAGCTAAATACTATTATGCTATGTTTTCTTTATGTGAAACAAACAAACATCTTGCAAAGCATTGTTATTCATGAATCTTTTGTTTGTGCCTTTTCATATTGCATCATAGTTTCTTTGTCTTATTTCTAGAACTTTGTGTTTCATGTTATGATTGAAGTACTATGATCCCAGCTTTGAATGTTTTACAAATACTTTGATCAAGTCTTTGATGGTGCTTGTCACCTCAAAAATTATTCTTTCTTTTTATCACATACCTACTCGAGGACGAGCAGGAGTTAAGCTTGGGGATGTTGATACATTGCAAATGTATCTATAATTTTTGATGTTCCATGCTTGGTTTTATCCACTTTCTTGTGTTTTGTCCACACTTTGGAGTACTTTTCATATGATTTCTTGGACTAACCTATTAACAAGAGCCACAGTGCCAGCTGCCTGTTTTCTGCTGTTTTTGGTTCCAGGAAAGTCAGAAAATGAATATTCTTGGAATTAGACGGGACAAAAGCCAAAGTGCCTATTTTTCCGGAAGTCATCAGATGCCAGAATACAAGACGGAGAGGGGCTAGAGGCCGGCCACACCACCTGGCCGCGTGGCCAAGCTTGGCCGTGCTAGGGGGTGGTGTGGTGGCCCCAGGCACCCCCTCGGCCTCCCCTTCCGACTATAAGATGCCCTCAGGACGAAAACCCTAAGTACCCAATCAAAAATCCACGAAAGAGTCTATAGCCGCCGTCATCTCCATCCCTAGATCGAGAGGGATCTAAAGCTCTTCCCGGCACCCTGCCGGAGAGGGGAATTCACCCTGGAGGCCTTCTTCATCACCATGCAAGCCTCTGGTGTGATGCGTGAGTAGTTCATCCTTGGACTACGGATCCATGTAGTAGCTAGATGGCTGGTTCTCCTCCTTTGTGCTTTCATGTCTAGATCTTGTGAGCTCCGTTCATGATCAAGATCATCTATTTGTAATTCTGCATGTTGTGTTTGCGGGGATCCGATGGATATTGAGATGCTATTTCAGATTGATTATTGATTCTATCATGTCTTTGTTATTTGTGATCTTGCATGCTTTCCGTTGTTAGTAGCTATCTTGGCCAAGTAGATGCTAGCAACTCCAAGAGTTAGTATTTATGCTCGATAGTGGGTTCATGCCTCTGGTAGTCTGGGGAAGTGATAGAAATCTCTAAGGTACTAGATGTACTGTTGCTACTAGGGAGAAAACAACAATCCTTTGTTCATAGAACAATCGTATTGTTTACTTTATACACAGTTCATAAAGAAATAATCTGTTGCTTGCAACTTAATACTGGAGGGGGTTCGGATGATAACCTAAAGGTGGATTATTAGTCATAGATGTAGTTGGATGGCGGTCTATGTATAATGTTGTAATGCCCAATCAAGTTCCAAAGGAGTCAATATGATTAGTATATGCATGTATTGCTTTCTTGATGTTTGTCAATTGCCCCGCTGTAATTTGTTCACCCAGCATGTTATCTATCTAAGGAGAGCCACCTCTAGTGAACTATGGATCCCAGTCCTTTTCTTTTACATAGAATCTACAAACTGTTTACTGCTTTGTGTTTACTTTCTGCAAACTATTACTTCTTTCCATTCGATACGTTTAATCCTTTGTTTTCCACAAATCACGGTGAGATTGACAACCTCATCGCCAAGTTGGGGACAGAGTTCTGTGGTTGTGTTGTGCAGGTCTCCACGTTGCTACTAGCACCGGTAGTGCGCCCTGCCAAGGCTCAGCTAGCAACACCTTTGGGGTGTTTCCTTGCTCCTACTGGTTCGATTAAATCTTGGTTTCATAACTCAGGGAAACTTGCTGCTATGCTCAACATACCTTCCTCTTGGAGTTCCGAACGAGCTCTACATCAACACCGCACCAGCATTTATCTGGCGCCGACACTGAGCCATTAGTGGGATGCTAATCTCAATCTCATGCCATAGTATGACATCTAAGGTTATCTAGATAGGTCAAGTTTTATACTTTTTATGCTACCTTCAAACAAGTAAGGGACTTTAATAAAGTAAAGAAAGTAAAAGCTTGGAAATAAAACTTGGGGTAGGTAATTGTCAAAGTGGTATAACCAAAGCATGCCTAATGCATCTTGCTTAGGTTATCAAGCTTAATTCTAGCTTGCTAACAATGGCTTTCTCAGTTTACTTGAAGTGCTAGGCTTGCCTTGGTTGGTGAAGTGGTTGAAGTTTTCTTCCTCCTCCTCTTGATACAACTCCTCCTCCTCGAAAGCTTGGTCGGTACTATCGTCTATAAATACATACAGGATACACAATCACCAAACAATACTTAACTAGTCTACTTAGCACACTCAGGCACACATTTGATGATCTATTATCATCACAAGCATCACAAGGTTTAATTAACTAGCTTCCTTCTTTTTATTTAAGAAAAGTAATTTCTACTCATTGAAAATAACTAAGATTTAATATTCTCCAATTAAAATATGGAAATGTGGGAATGTGATTTAAATGTGGACACATGTCATCACCACATATTCTAACATATGGGAATGTGATTTAAATGTTGGATCATATTTTAATAAGTTTAAGTTTAATATTAAATGATTAAAGGTGACTAGAAATGCCTATATAGCATTATTTTGGTACTAGTCCAAAGTCACTGCATGAAAACCTTAATATTATTACATATTCAAATAGGTATGGTTAAATGTGATTTTTGAGAGTTGGAATTAACTCAAAAGCTATTATGGTTGATTTTAGAAAAATGTTTGAATGTGCAAATGCTTGTGTCTTGTTATTTTTACTAGGAGAGATCTCTAACTCTAAATGATTTAAATCCAATGGGCGTGGATAGAGATTTTCATTACATTTCCAACAAAATTCGAGTCACTCAATTTGGTTTAGTAAATCTTCCTGAAATGATTTTTAAACCAAGGGACAGAATTGGTTCTAAATCTTAATAGAAAAATCCTAATTTGAATTACTGGGTCAGCGCGGGAAATGAAATGGGTCGGCTTAGTGACGCTCAATGGCACAGAGGGCGGCTGACAGGTTGGTCCCGCTTGTTAGCGGCACATAAAACACGAAACGGTATGGGACGATCTGGGCGCTACGATTAGAACCTAGATCAACGGTCCACAGTCGTCGTCGATGACGGACTCGTCGTCGGCGAGACTGAACCCTAAACGGACGGTGGGGGTCTACTGGCGACGTACCAGGGCTCCAGCTAGTGCGGCGAGGCGGGCGATCAAACTGGACAGCGACGGCGGGCTCATGCAAGGTCGCGGCAGGGGCTGAGGTGGACGGAATCGACGGCAGCGTCTCCTCCTCTGTTGCGGCTGCCTCCAGTGAAATTCCAGCGGCCTGCTGCTTGGGCTGCTCCGGCAAGAGGTGTGGAAGGACTGGGGGTGAGAGGGGAGTGTGAGAGTGTGAGGAATTTGTGCTAGGTAGCCCTGCTTATATAGGCGCGACGAGGGGACCGATGGGTGTGGGCAGGCGTCTCTGGCGAGGGCGATACAGGGGGCTACCAGCGTGGGCGAGGTAGGCGGACGGTGGGCGGTCTGCTGGCGGTGCTCTACGGCTTAATGGCGATGCTAGGGGTGGTGGCATTTGGTCGGGGGCTTCCCGCGCTCTGGGAGACAGAGGCGGTGCTCGACGGCGATCACGGCGACTGTGGGTCGTGCGGCGGTGCACGGCCATGTCTGGCAGGGTGCTAGGGTCGAGGCGGAGCGGCGTGCATGATATGGTGTCGAAGCACGGTCTGCTGCGTGTTAGCGGCGATCGCGCTCTGGCGTGCGCTGCGCACGACGCAGAGAGAAAGGGCGGCGCGGTGCTGAGGTGGTCCAGGGGCTGGGGTGGATCGAGGGGTGGACCGTGGGTGGTGGTAGGGTTGGGCGGAGCTAGTGGGCATGCTGGTTTGGCGCGGCTTGGTCCCTGGCGTGCGGCCCGCGTCTGGCCGTCGGTGACCTCATTTGGGCGGCGCTGCACTGGTGCTGCGGGGAAGGGGGAGGCTGGTTGATGGCTTGGTTGGACTCAGGGGGGACAGAGGAGAGTAGAGAGGGTCCAATGGGGGACAAGGGATTAACTAGCAAGCGTGTTAGTTAGGCCATTTGATCTCTGCCTGCTACCTATTCGACACAATGGCCGCATGAGAGAATTTTTTGAATTTTGAGCTGATTTTTGGTGGATGCTTTGATCTGATGCTTGGTAGACTGTGGTTGCTAGGATTTGTTAAATGGAATTCATTTGTGTGGTTTTTGAATAAGTGTGATCTATACATATGAACTACATTCAATTTTCAATTGTCATTTAAATTTAGTGTTTGAAAGTTTTTGGGATGAAACAAAGTGGTCCTTGGTACATTACTACTTGTACTAGCAAGGGGTGCAAAGAACCATAATTGTTTCTGTTAAGATTTGAGTTCTAGGAATAGCAAAAGTAGGCTAGATGATTAAAATGGCAAAAGTGACCATTTGCTTATTTTATTCTTTTTGATTTCTTTTTCTTTGGGATTTGTTTGGGAATGATCTAGATGATGTTTAATTCACCTTAGAATCATTTTACAACCAATGGATCACTCAAACATGGCAATTCAAAACAACTCCTAATTTAAATGCAAACACATATGAATGCTTAATTATTTTAAATGGAAAAGTTTTTGTTAACCCTAAATTGGGTAGATTTGATATTGATTCACTTTGGATTAAGTTTTGGGATGTTACAGACTTCGTTATTGTTGACATGCCTGAAGATACTGTTGCTCCTATAATACTAGGTCATCCTTTCTTGAGAACTATAAATGCTCTAATTAACCTTCATGAAGGGAACGTGAAGCTGCAATTGCCTTCGCATGACCCTTTTGTTATCCACTTCCCCAAGACTAAGAAAGCCAAACATGACGAGAAGGAGGCCATCACTTTGAAGGCCAATTACTTTGGAGTGGGTGTTCCACTCATTTGGCCCAAATGAGTATCATCAAGGTCAAGCTATTAACCATAAAAGAGCGCTCCATGGGAGGCAACCCATGTTAAATAAAGGTTTGCGTTAAGTTTTTAGTTTTAGTTTAAGTTCATGTTTAATATAGAGTGCTAGAAAACTCCATTTGAGGAGAAGAAATTTGGTAGTACTTGAAATTCTGCTTTATTCATGCTATTGTTGGTCGACAATATTTAATTTCAATTTTGTGTCAAAAACAAGGTATTTCACTAAGTTACATGAGAAGAAATAGTTTATGAAGAAACAAATTTTTTTATGCACACAGAGAGTTTAACGACCAACTATATGGCGGGAATAAAAATTCCAGCCGTATAGTTCCGGTCGTATAGATATCTTTGCCATCGAATTTTTTTCTGCAATATGTACTGAGAGTTTAATGACCAACTATACGGCGGGAATAAAAATTCCGGCCGTATAGTTCCGGCCGTATAGATATCAATGCCTCCATACAATTTCTTTTCATATGTACTGAGAGTTTAACAACCAACTATATGGCGGGAATAAAAATTCTGGCCGTATAGTTCTGGTCGTATAGATATTGATTCCTTTGCAAAAAAAAATTCGCAGGGACTGACAGTTTAAGGACGAACTATACGGCCAGAACATTTTGTTCCGCCCGTATAGTTGCGTCTGGATAACTGCGCTGCCAGGAGGAAACCCTAATATTTTGACAGAACGCCAACTATATGGACATAATACATGTTCCGCCCGTATAGTTTCACCTGTATAGTTGCGTCCGACCACAAAATCGCACGGGAAGGTACTCCCAACTCCAAAACTTCAATCCTTTTTCTTTCTTCTACCTCCAAACTCTCTCAAAACCTCAAGGGATCTCCATCTCTACTCAATTTCGTTCGATTTCCTCGCGCACAAGTGATCTAGGGTATGTTTCTCCTCCGATCGTCCAATTACTTTTTGCAAATTCATCTTCAATCTATTGTCATTGTCAATCTAGGGTGATACCTACTATGAACCAATTGCCAAGATTTTCTTGCCTAGATTGTTATCTTGAGGAGATTCTTTAGTGTGCTTAGATGAGGAATATATTATACTTACTGTTGTTGGATCAAAAAGATTTATTTTTGCCTTTCTTCCATGTTTTAGATGATGAACACAAGGAGCCAAACTCGTGCTTGTGCCACCGCTAGCGCTTCTCGGGCTGCCGCTCAGGAACGCATGGGGATACGGTTCTGGGATGAGGCCCATCGTGATTGCTTCAACATGATCAAGAACCATGAAGTGAAGGCCACCAAATGGGCTTGCCCCATTATATTGAACCAACTCGGTATTTATGATGACTTTAATTTACTTTGAAATAGAGCTGGCCTACAAAACTTTGTGTACAATGATGTACCTACTTATCACCGCTTAACCATTGAATTCCTAAGTTTGTTGGAAAGCACCGTTAAACTATGGCAAGGAGAGGATACTATTTATTTCCATCTGATGAACAACAACTACACTTTAACATTATATGAATGGTGCGCATGTTTTCATTTGCCAAACAATGATGTTCATGCTTCACGCACATCCTTTAATAGCTTAAATCCTTCCCCCGATCAATACTATAATGGAATGAGCTTCACTAGTAGATGAACAAGGGGAAGAATATTCAACATCCTGTAATTCGCTATTTGTTCTATGTTATTACTAACACCTTGCAATCACGTAATGAGTTCACGAGACTCAATGAGGAGGACATGCTAGTCCTTGCAAAGGCTGCTTACATCAACTGCAACCTGTCACTCAACTTGGGCGCCATCCTTGTGCGCTACCTGGAGAAAAAAGCCTCCCAAAGCCAAGGGCCAATCACAGGAGGAGGCGTCATCACCGTGCTTGCCACTGCCCTAGACATTGATCTACGTGAGTTGCAATTCGTACTAGGTGAGACACGTGTTGCTTTCTCCACCTTGAGGTCCTGTGGAATGCTCACTAGGAGAGGTGGTATTTATTACCTACATATTGCTGGAGCTGGGCGTATCTACCCTTCTCCTATGCCTAATGGTCTTTTATCTATCGAGGAAGGATGTTTTATATATGATTCGCAGGTTGATAAACACCAACCTGAGGAAGAGATTCCTGAAGAGGATGATGACCAAGAAGAGGAGCAAGAAGTTCCTTATCAAGAGGAGCAGCCACAAATTTGGTTTGCCACATACCAAGATTTCCAAGGACTTGGAGGGACTGTGGAGAGGATGCATAGCTTCTCTTTGAACCTCCGAGAATCAACAAGTAACCTCTCAACTCAATTTGCAAACTGGAGTAACGACTTTTTCCCGCCACCATAATGATTTGAAGGTCTTGCAAAATCTTAAGCTTGGGGAAGTTTCCTCATGTATCTTTATTTGGCGTTTATTTGCTTTTATTTATTGCGAGTTTGCATTTGTATTTGAGTTTATAAGCACTCGTGTTGGTTTCCCCAACACTTTATCTTTAGTTCTTTCTATTTTTGCTTTTGAAATTGTCTAGCCAAGCTTTGTCTCCAATTTTCTATTATTTAAATTCCCTCTCTTAAAAATCACAAAAAGATTTCTCCATTTTTCCTTATTTTCCCTCTTTCTTTTCTTTCCGCCTCGAGGTCTTCATATATTTGCAGGAGAGTGATCGACTTCGAGTTTCCAAGAAACAAATAAAAAAAGGAAGAGAGAAGTGGAACCAAACATGAGAGGTATGCCTTATGACTCCCCACTTTTGAAGTTTGAGAAACCCATGCTAGTTAGTAGTAAATGTTGAGATATTATATTGGTGGAGTGAGTCTTTGTATTGTTGTAAGATTGTCGTTTGCATGGGTATTTAATTCGGCTCATTTTGTTCTAGCTCTCATAATTAACCAAGTCTTGCATAAAAATTGCTAAACAATTGTAATAAGAAAAAATCTCACAATTGAGGACTTGGGTGTTATAGTGCTTAGTCTTGAAGGCTTATTTCTAGAGACACTCAACATCACGGAAAATGTTAATTGACTTAAGAGCTCTCTTTAAAAGGATTTGTTCGATTGAATTAATGTTTAGCGGTTTTTGTGAGCATGCCAAAGTTTGACTTGTTAATCATAAGAATGATATATCTTTACACGTGTCAAACTTCATGGGATGCCAACAACTCCGCTGGCCTACGCACGATCTTCATGGAGGAAACTCCTAGATTTCGGCTATGAGTTGATTAAACACTTGTAGAAGTAATACTATAGTGGGTAAGATTCTTGGCACTCCCGGGTAGCTGTAATCATGATGGAATCACTCCTCTGGCTATTATGAGTAATCATTATCCAAAAGGAACAAAAACCTTAGTGATGCCATGATACATTGCAAATGTATCTATAATTTTTGATGTTCCATGCTTGGTTTTATCTACTTTCTTGTGTTTTGTCCACACTTTGGAGTACTTTTCATATGATTTCTTGGACTAACCTATTAACAAGAGCCACAGTGCCAGTTGCCTGTTTTCTGCTATTTTTGGTTCCAGGAAGTCAGAAAATGAATATTCTCGGAATTGGACGGGACAAAAGCCAAAGTTACTATTTTCCCGGAAGATTCACAGAGCCAGAAGGAGAGTCGGAGGGGGGCCACAGGGTGGCCACACCACCCCTAGGCGCGGGTCCACCTAGGCCGCGCTAGGGCATGGTGTGGGCTCCCTGGCCGCCCACCGACCTTGCCCTCTGGGCTATAAGAAGCCTCCCGAAGCCAAAACCCTAAATCGTCCTGCCTCTAGCCACAAAAATTTCCGCAGCGCCGCCACCACCGAAGGGGAGATTCGGGGGACAGAAAGTCTCTGTTCCGGCACCCTGCCGGGACGGGGAAGTTCCCCCGAAGCCATCTCCATCGATCTCCACCACCATCTCCATCACCATTGCTGATTCCCATGATGAGGAGGGAGTAGTTCTCTCTCGAGGCTAAGGGTTCTACCGATAGCTATGTGTTCATCTCTCTCTCTATGCACGATCATATTGTGATCATGAGCTTTGTAATCTAGTAGATCTACCTTGCTACTCAAGTGTTTTAATAGATCTCTGCTCTCCCCATGTGTGTGAAAGTGACAGCGTGCTCACCATGGTGGCACTTAGGCTAGAGATTACAAATACTTGTTATGAGTTATATTTGGAGTTGGATGTCTTTATGAAATTGTGGTGTTTGTTGGAACCATCTAGTGCTCAAGGTGACAGTGTGGGATTTTCTAGATGGGAAAGACTTACTTTGAGGTGTGTTGTTATAGCCCTACCATCGATTAGAGTGTCCAACCGGAGAGTAGTTAAGAGTAGTATCATAAAGAGAAGATATTTGTATGAGAGTGTTCACTAGTGAAAGTATGATCCCTAGGCCTTGTTTCTTAGCACTGAAACACCGTTTGCTATTAGATCTATTACATGTTTGCTCGCTTCCTTCTTTATTTCAGTTTTGCTTTTAGTCTCTTCCACGCTATCAAGTTATCTTCTATCACCGTTACCACTTATAATTATCTATACCACTTGTATTTCACTATATCTTCGCCGAACTAGTGCACCTATACACCTAACAAGTGTATTGGGTGTGTTGGGGACACAAGAGACTTCTTGTATCTTGATTGCAGGGTTGCTTGAGAGGGGATACCTTTGACCACTTCCTCCCTGAGATCGATAAACCTTGGGTGATCCACTTAAGGGAAAACTTGCTGCTGTTCTACAAACCACTGCACTTGGAGGCCCAACAACTGTCTACAAGAATAGAAGTGCGTAGACATCAAGCTATTTTCCGCGCTTGCGGGGAGGTAAGGTAAAAGGTATTCACACCGAGGATTAAAGAAGAAGAACCTCAAGGCAAATGCCTATTTTAAAGGCGCTGCCGGGAGGTAAGGTAAAAGGTACTCACATCCTCTGGTGTGAGTGCTCGAAGTTATTTCCTTTAGATTATGCAATTTTGTCTTTTTGTTTCTTGTTTTCACTAGCTAGGCTTAATGGAAAACAACAACAAAATTAGAGAGCTTTATAGTATTTATCTTGAGTTAGGACATGAAGTGTTTGAAGAGAAAATTAAAAAACCTATGGAACTTTCTCTGCATGCTAATAACAATGTTATTAGTATGAATCTTTTGAACACCTTTGTTACTAATGCTATGGAAACGTCTAAGCTTGGGGAAGTTGGTTCTTATGAAAATGATCTTTTTAGTTCCCCAGTTTTAAGGAAGAAAGTTTGCTCTGATGATACTTTATCTCCCATATGTGGTAATTCTAATGATACTTGTGATATTTTAAATCCACATACTGAAAGCATCCCTTTTAAAGTACCTATAAAAATTGTTGAATGTGTTATGAACAACTCTTATTTTGGAGATGGAACTGACCATCCTGGTGATCATTTACTCTTTATACATGAATTATGCGGGTTGTTCAAGTGTGCAGGTATTTCAATGAACCAAGTTAAGAGGAAGCTATCCTCTTTATCACTTAAGGGCAAAGCAAGGGAGTGGTATGATCTACTAGATGATCCTCATCATTTGGAGTGGAAGGAACTTGAATCTCTCTTTTACTCTAAATTTTATCCTCCTCATGAAATTCATAAAGATAGGAATTATATTTATAATTTTCATCCTCATGATGGAGAAAGTATTACCCAGGCATGGGGGAGATTGAAGTCACTAATGCTCAAATGTCCCATTCATGAGCTCCCCAGGAATATTGTTATTAATAATTTCTATGCAAGGCTTTCAGGACATTACAAGGACTATCTAGATACTTGTTTAGAGGGATCCTTCACGAGTAAGGAGGTCAAAGCTAAGTGGGATCTTCTTGAAAAAATTCAAAGCAATACCGAAGATTGGGATAACAACAAAGGTAAAGAACCAGGTATAAACTATGAGTATGATTGCATTAAGTCTTTAAATGATACATAGACCTTGCGAGAGTAATCAAGTTGAAGAAGAATATTGTATCACCCACAGGAATGAAAAAACTAGAATGTGGTATAGGGCTTTAAATGATCTTGGTAAAAAAGTTTGTGCCCTCTATCCTTTTATTTGTGAACTTTGCTTTGAAGTGGGTCATTTCAATTTCCAATGCTCAGGCCATAATAATAGCCCTTCTAATCCAATGAGTACTGCAAGTTTGTATTGTGATGACATGATCACTCCTAATCAGCATGATTAACTTACATTATTTTTGGGGTGTGAAGAGTTATCAAGAAAAACCTCTTTGGTAGATATGGGTGCTTTTGATATGAATAGTGTCCTACATGGTTGTCATATTTATTGTGTTGATAATTGTCACACAAATACTTACATACAAAATATTATAGAAGATGAGATTTTACCAAAATATGATAGGACTAAAATGTGTTTTGATCTTATTAATGAAAAGAAGGAATCCTCCAAAATTTCTTCTATTGTCTCTAACAATGAACCAGGGTATATGGAGAAGCTTCCTTTCAAGCCTCTCCCTCCTAAAGAGAAGAAGATAAAGAAGAAAAGGAGGAGTAAAAGGAGAGAGGATACGGTATTTTCCCCTAAGCATGTTGCTCCTATTATAGTTTTTGATGAGTCTGAACTCGATGATGTTCCTATGCCTATTACCTATAGTAGTGATCATGATTGGGAAAAGCACACTACTTTTGATATTGATAATCTCTTCGGTACCAATTCTGAAAATGATGATATTAATAATTGCTATACTATTAGTGCTATCCATGATCCTTCCAATGATGATATGTTTACAAATGAACACACTTTGGAGGATAACTATTCTATTCCTTATGATGATACTATACCTCCAATATATGATGATTGCAATGATGAGTATGATATTTTCAGTCCACCTACTATTGAGGAGAAAATTAATTATGATTACGACATGCCTCCTATATTTGATGATTATGGTGATGAGAATAATAATGATAGCTATTTTGTTGAATTTGCTCCCACTACAATTAACAAGAATGACTATGTTTATGTGGGGAGTATTAATTCTTTTATGCATGTGGCTCATGATAAGAATGTTTTATGTGATAGTTATATTGTTAATTTTATTCATGTTGCTACTGAAAGTTATTATGGGAGAAGGAAACATGGTTCTATGCATCTCAATAATATAAAGTTTCCCCTCTTTATGTTGAAAATTTTGAAGTTGCACTTGTTTTGCTTTCCTATGCTTGTTGCTTTGTGCTTTCATGACTTGTTTTTTTACAAGATTCCTAAGCATAGGAAGTGGGTTAGACTTAATTTTTTTTTGAATTTGCTTCTTGATGCTCTCTTTTACTTCAATTCATATTTCTTATGTGAGCATCTTCTCAAACTATCATGCCTAACTTAAAGGCGTTAAAGAAAAGTACTTGTCGGGAGATAACCCAAGAGTTTTAGATGAGTCTTGGAAGTTATTACTTCAGTAATAACCTCTCTTTATCCTTTTTATTTGCTTTTTTTGCCAAGAGTAACCTCTAATGAGAGTGAAGTAATGATACGGAAAGTTGCTGTCCCGAAACAGATTCTTGTGCTTCACTGTAAAATATCGTGAGAGAGCTCTGTATGTCGGATTGATCTGTAATTGTTTGTGCTTCTGCCCCAGGTTGTTATCTAACTTTCGTTAGTTCAACACTTTTTTATTTGAGCAACAGAAGGTCTTCGAAAAAATTCGTCTTTACCTGCTGGTCTGTTTTGACAGATTTCTGCCATTTTCTGCATTTGCTTTTGTTGGTTCCTTTTTGAGTTCTTTTGGGGAATTGAGATTTTTGAGGAAAGTTATACAGTAGCTAGTGTTCTAATGGAAGTTTATTTGGTGTTAGAACTGAACCTTAAGACTTAATTATCTTGAGTGCACTAATGTTGCTAATAAAGATTGTGTGAAGTTTTGTATGAAGGAAAAATTTCAGGTGTATGGAAGGAATGAGTAATGAGATGAAGGATGGACTAAAGCTCAAGCTTGGGGATGCCACACGTGTCACCCCAAGAAATATCCAAGAAGTACAAGCTTCAAAGCTTGGGGATGCCCAAGGCATCCCCTTCTTCATCAATAAAAATCTCAGGTTTCTTCCAAACAATTCATTTTTATTGTTTCATGCACAGTTGTGTTGTTCTTGGAGCGTATTCTTTTTCGTTTTTGTTTTGGTTTTTCGTTTTCTTGGTTTTCTTAGTTTTCTGAATAAATTGTTTGGACCCCCCTCTTTCATACATTGGTTTGCAAATAGTTTGGTTTGGTCTGGAAAAGAGTAGGAAAGTTCATACTTAAGTGGTAAAAAGAGCTTGTTTTTGACTGTGGCCTATGCTTTGTCATGCCATGCTTGATATTGTTTTGGCTTTATGCTTAGTATTATTTGCTGTAGCATGAGTTGTTATAAACAATTGAGATTGCTTAATGTGCCTTGGATGAATCATGTGTTGTTTTAGCATATTAAACCATAGTATAGTGGTATTCTCCTTTGATGCTTTATTTGGGTTGACTTGGCGCATTCTCACACCATGTTATGACTATCTCAAGTCACCATAGCCTTTATGATCCTTTAGTTTTCAACTTGTAGTATCACTTTATGCTTTGATCAATGATGTTTTGTCACTCAGCATGATTATGGCCATTATTGCTCTCTTAGTTTGTCGCTCCCAGTCTTTTGCTAGCCTCCACAACCAAGTATGAGTTCCACTCATGCATCCAACTCCCTAAACCAAGTTATTCCGAAGAGTCCACCATACCTACCTACTAGCTTATGATATTCCAAGTATATTCATGTTTTTGTTTACCTTCCAAATTAAACTTGTTATGAGAAAACTAGTGATTAAAGCTCTCATGAACTTGACGGCACACTTTACTTTTCTTGCCCTTAATAAACTTGAACCATTGTGTCGTCTATGTTGTATATCCTTGCACTTATTTGTTGAGGATTAGCAGAACCATGCTGTCATGGGGAACGCTTTCAACATTGCACTGGTACTTTGTACCTAGTTGATATCATGCTCGTTTGTCTATGGATGTCGTCGGTGTGAAATGAAAGGGGAGCTTGTAAGTCCATGGAGTTATGTATATGTGTTAGAGAAACGCCTGGGCCGCTGGTCTAATCCATGCTGACATGGTGGAAACCTGCAGCGTAACCATAATGAGCTGTCTATGAAGCATTCTTCTTATAAAAAAGAGTCCTATATTGAGAAAAAAGAGAAAATAGAAAAAAAGAGATACTATGAAAAGAGGAAAGAGAGAAAAAAGCACCATATTCCCATGGTAAATAAGAAGAATGCTGAGATGCTCGTTGTCTGCTTGCCTTGTCATTTTGATATGGGGATTCTTCCGTATCATCGGGCAAGGGGTACCCCGTTGGCGGTTCTCTATGATACACATATACTTACGTTGACAAGAACTTACCGGTGACTAAACTTGAGTAGCATGAGGAGCGGCCCTCGTATTCAAGGGACATGAGATTCCTGACTTATACTTCGTCAAGCATGTACACCATAGTTTGTTCACTTTAACCTTAATCACTTCAAGATGCTTATGATAGGGGCAACGAGAGCTGAAAGCTATAAGTACCATAATTTTTGGAAGCTCTTTATGAGACATGAATCCCTACTTACTTTTAGAAAAGGCCTTTCTTCCACCATTATATTAAGTCTCCGCCTTCTATCTTTATGCACCTTCTTTGAGAGCATAGTGGCCATTCTTAGTTCTATGTGCATTGTCCCAAGACTAGTTGATTGATGCATAACTTGATATTGCTTGTTTGAAACTATTGTATCTAGTCACTCTTATGAACTTTGAAGGTGTCCTATGCATTTATATTTGCTACTCTATTGAGGGACAAGTTGAATACTATTATGCTATGTTTTATTTATGTGAAACAAACAAACGTCTTGCAAAGCATGTTATTCATGATTCTTTTGTTTGTGCCTTCCCATGTTGCATCATAGTTTCTTTGCTTATTGCTAGAACTTTGTCTTTCATGTTATGATTGAAGTACTATGATCCCAGCTTTGAGTGTTTTACAAATACTTTGATCAAGTTTATGATGGTGCATGTCACCTCAAAAATCAATCTTTCTTTTTATCACTTACCTACTCGAGGACGACCAGGAGTTAAGCTTGGGGATGTTGATACATTGCAAATGTATCTATAATTTTTGATGTTCTATGCTTGGTTTTATCTACTTTCTTGTGTTTTGTCCACACTTTGGAGTACTTTTCATATGATTTCTTGGACTAACCTATTAACAAGAGCCACAGTGCCAGTTGCCTGTTTTCTGCTGTTTTTGGTTCCAGGAAGTCAGAAAATGAATATTCTCGGAATTGGACGGGACAAAAGCCAAAGTTACTATTTTCCTGGAAGATTCACGGAGCCAGAAGGAGAGCCGGAGGGGGGCCACAGGGTGGCCACACCACCCCTAGGCGCGTGTCCACCTAGGCCGCGCCAGGGCATGGTGTGGGCCCCTGGCGCCACACCGACCTGCCCTCGGCCTATAAGAAGCCTCCCGGCCAAAACCCTAAATCGCCTGCCTCCAGCCACGAAAATTTCCAAGAGCGCCGCCACGAAGGGGAGATTGGGATGAAAGTCTCTGTTCTCCAGACAAGGCTAGAAATTACAAATACTTGTTATGAGTCATATTTGGAGTTGGATGTCTTTATGAAATTGTGGTGTTTGTTGGAACCATCTAGTGCTCAAGGTGACAGTGTGGGGTTTTCTAGATGGGAAAGACTTACTTTGAGGTGTGTTGTTATAGCCCTACCATCGATTAGAGTGTCCAACCGAAGAGTAGTTAAGAGTAGTATCATAAAGAGAAGATATTTGTATGAGAGTGTTCACTAGTGAAAGTATGATCCCTAGGCCTTGTTTCTTAGCACTGAAACACCGTTTGCTATTAGATCTATTACATGTTTGCTTGCTTCCTTCTTTATTTCAGTTTTTCTTTTAGTCTCTTCCACGCCATCAAGTTATCTTCTATCACCGTTACCACTTATAATTATCTATACCACTTGTATTTCACTATATCTTCGCCGAACTAGTGCACCTATACACCTGACAAGTGTATTGGGTGTGTTGGGGACACAAGAGACTTTTTGTATCTTGATTGCAGGGTTGCTTGAGAGGGGATACCTTTGACCACTTCCTCCCTGAGATCGATAAACCTTGGGTGATCCACTTAAGGGAAAACTTGCTGCTGTTCTACAAACCTCTGCACTTGGAGGCCCAACAACTGTCTACAAGAATAGAAGTGCGTAGACATCATGCCACGAGTGTCCATCATAGCCCGATAAACTAATAAAAACGTTGGCATGCTCTCAATTACTTAAAAACTGAAATTCTTGAAGGACAATGAATAGAAAAGTAGTGCTTGCAAAGTCTTGATTCATTGATGTGGGAGAATTGAGATACTCTAGTATATATGCTTTTCATGAAAACTCTCACACTCTTAATTTACATGATTATACTTTACTCTTCAAAGGCAAGCCTATGAGTTCATTACTTGACATGGAATAAAGTTTACTCATTTGAATCATCCATGTTTACAATAATTTTGTTGCGCTATAAGGATGCATGAAACCATATGATATGCTTGCCATTACTCTATCTATGCTGAAGTTTTTCAGATTTATGAAGTGGAGGAAACATGAAACTACTAATCATGAGTAAGATCACCATCTCGTTATTTCAGTTTAAATGCTGAGTTCCTTTTTTATTTTGGTTTTCTTGCTCGAGACGATCAAGTTTAAGCTTGGGGAGGTTGATGGCTCTAAAATATAGCCATCTATGTCCACATTTAAACTGGATATTAATCATATTTTTGATGAAATATCTCTCTAAACCCTGCCACTAGTGCTAATATTCAGAGGGGTATGCAATTCTTTCTTTTTGTATTTTTCCTGCACAGATAATGTCGTTTAAAGGAGGGAGTCACTACATTAAAGTCAAAGATACGAGATTTCCATCAACCAAAAGAAACCAGGAGCCGAACAACGGAGGTAGACACCTTAACAACAAACTAAATGGCCGGAGCAAAAATTCCGACCGTATAGCTTCGGTCGTATAGTTGGCACCACCACCGTTAGGTCAAACAGAACAACTTTCGTGAAGGGACCCCTATATAAAGAAGCCTCGGGCGACAAGAAAACAAGCCAGACCTAGCCAAAAAGTCTCTGCCACAGATCCCCAGCCGCCTCCAGATCTCCAAACCCTTCTCCATCTCCATAGCCATATTCCACCACTCGTAATAGTAGATCTCTTCTCCGATTGGCGACATTGTAAGACTATTGCTATCAATCTTATGATTTTCATTATAATGTTTGTGATTGTTGATCTCATCTCTATGTGTGAGTAATTTTCCTTGGGCTAAGGGCTTCGGCCTAGCCATGTAGCAATTGTGCATGCGATTTATCATAGATGGGATCGTGTATTAGTTTGTATGACATGATGATTATTTTATCCTATCTTGCCTCAATCCAAGGACTTGTCAGGTACCCAAGACCCCGAGGGTTGAGCCAGGTATAGGGAGTATGAGTGATGACTGATCTGCAGGTTGGGAACCCCAGTGACAGAAGGGGTAGTACGGCTGTATGTGAGGGATTTGCTTGGGATTAACGGTGACATCACTATGCATATCATTAGTTCTCTTTCTTCTATGGATGATACTGGTAGGTTATTACTATATATGATGCACTGCCCACATATAATCTATCTTGCTCTAACAAGTAAACGCATACTTTATTTCTATCTTTTATTTCCATCAGATGTTTTTGCATAGCTATAGGTGAAACCGAACACCCTAGGCCCTCTCTCTCCATCATCGACAACAACAAAAAAGATGCAAGCTATTGTTTCGGTAAAAACACAAATGGAATTCTAAAACTCCCGAAGGTCCGTTAAAGTAACTTCACTAGGCATTTGCTTCCCGTGGATTCGATAACCTAGGTTTACTAGGGAAGAGAGCTATACTACATCCGTAATCCGGATCGAAGGTATCACTTGGGTACCACGATGCACTCGCCCAGGAACTTTCGGACCACAAACCCACAAGCCCCATAATCTCATTGTCTAAGGAAACGATACTTGACATATACTAAAGCAATAACAATAAAACTAAGTGACATGATCAATGTCTATGCTTATTATTGGGTCCATCCATCACATCATTCTCCTAATGATATGATCCCGTTATCAAGTGACATTACATGTCCATGGTTAGGAAACCTTAACCATCACTTGCCTAATGAACGAGTCAGAAGAGGCTTACTAGGGACACTGTGTTGTTTATAGATCCACACATGTGTTTAGTTTTTGGTTAATACAATTATAGAATGGAGAATAAACACTTATCATGAACAAGTAAATATGATAATAAAAACTTTATTATTGCCTCTAGGAAGTATTTCCAACATGGATTACCATGGAGACCACTTACGTTCTATTCTGGTTAGTCATGACGGTCATTATCAAAGAAGGGATTCAAAAGTCATACTTCCAAATCATCAAGTGGACATCCTTTCTCATCAGGAAGTACCTCGAGGAATTCTTTTAACTCAAGGTGACCCTATCTAGTAATCTGTTGGGATAATCTTTAGGAAGTTCTTCCGAAGTTACTTAGGATGTCTTCCAAGATGTTTGACTAAGGATCCTTCAAGATGCTTATCCAGAAATAGACCACCAAGGATCCCCGAGCAAGTTCCTAGAGGGAATGTACCGCTTGGAAAGCCAAAAGTACTATATGAGTCGTATTAAATAACACAACCATGAATATCAATGTTGGTTCAATAGTCATACATATGCAAATTCTCAGTTCTCAGGGGTCAACTATGTTTACTAACCGAGGGACTGATGGATGGACTATCTTAATCATACCTCCTAGGGATAACGATCATGAAGCCAGTACTAGTGGGATATCTTGTACTCTGATGGACCCGACCCTAAGAATTAGAGGTCAATTGATCCAAGGTACACACAACCAAAAAGGTGACCTTTGTGGTTAACCAAAACTGAGAAAACAAAACTACAAGGGTTGAGAAATAGAGGAAGATCCAAGAAAGAAGCTAAGGAGGCATGAGATGAGCTATTTGATCAGATTCACCCGAGAGCATATTCAGAAGTTTGGGTACCTAGGGCGACTGGTTTGGTGGCACCTGCCTCAGACGTATTGAGCACTTCTGATGGTGAAGAAATTCCTATGGTCCCTGTAGAAGCCATTACATATGCGTCATGGGCGGATGGGGTAGAAGCAACAGACTTACTAAAAAAAGTTTCCATCCACAATGTTTTTGTCTGTCAAGCATGGAAGAAGGTACACCTTCTGCCACAATTTTTTACTTTTTCCCATGGCTGATGGAAACCTTTTTTTATTTTTGTGTCCCTCTTCTGGCACAAAACAAAAAATGTGGCAGAAACTCGACCAGGGCATGGTAGATGTTAGATTTTTGGATCCTCACACAATTTTGACTCTGATAGATGCCACCATGGTCTTTTGAGCCTTGTAGGGCCCCATTGTCAATGTCTCGAGTGGATCTTTTTTGACCGTGTGTGATCTTTTGAACTTGATAATGTTGCTCGTTGCATCAGGGATTTAGTCTAGCTATTGGGTCCCAAATTCCAGCTTCTCTATAAAATAAACGTGTTCATGATGTACTTTGTCTCGTGCCTCCCCATTTTAAACTTGATAACATTGCTCCATGCAACAACCATTTAGTCTAGCTACCGGGTTCCTGATGCTAGCTTCTCTATCAATGTGCAGGATTTTTTGGGTCACACCTCCCTATTTTGAGCATGATAATGTTTTTGATGCAGCAGCCATTTAGTCCAGTTGTTGGCCCCTGATGTCAGGCTCTCTATTAAATAACATGTGTATGGTAGACTTCTCTATTGCGCCTTCCGATTTTGAACTTGGTACCGTAGCTCAACGCAACAGTCATTTAGTCTAGATGTTGGGTCCCTGATGCCAATCTCTCTTTAAAAGAAATGTATGTACGATGGAATTTTTTTGCTTGTGCCTCCCTATGTTGAACTTGAGAACGTTGCTCGATGCAACAACCCATTTATGGTATGGGTGATGGGTTCCTGATGTCAGCCTCTCTATATAGGAAACACGATAGGGTCATGGGTAACTAGGTACCCAGAGAAAGACAAACATTGGCAAGGCAACAAATCAGATAAATGCTACTATCTTCCCAAGGCGGAAGCTGGCACTTGCGAGGCACCACCCAGATCCTACCCGGAATAGCCAACCACAGAGTGATCTGGCTAGAGGACAAAGAGCTCCCATAGCCACAAAGTCCACGCCTAAGTCATAGGAATGATGTGAGGGTCGAGGATACTACACAACCCACACTACAAGAAAAGTGTCCATCCATAACGACTTGGCCAATCGGTCGTTGTAGAAGGCGCGTCTTCTGCGACGAATTTCTCAGATTGACCATGGCCGATGGACTTTTTTCTGTTTTCACGGCCCTGTACTGCAACAAAACCGCTAAAAATTTGGAGGAACCTCGGCCAGCACGTGGCGGAAGCAAGATTTTTGGTTCCTCGCGCGATGTTGACTCGCCGAAGTATTTTGAGGCATGTGGGTCCCGAACTTCAGTGTCTCTAGCGGACTATACTTTTCGATTGCGCCTCCTGATTTGAACTTGATAACGTTGCTCGATGCGTCTGCCATTTAGTCAGGCTGCTAGGTCCCACATGTCAGCCTCTCATTAGAACAATCATGTATATGATGGAATTTTTTTCCTTCACTCGTGCTACCCTATTCCGAACTTGATAGTGTTGCTCCATACATCCGCCATTTAATCAGGCTGCTAGTCCCACATGTCATCCTCTCATTAGAAGAAACGTGTGCATGATGGATTTTTTCCTTGGCTCGTGCCTCCTTGATTTCAACTCGATAATGTTGCTCGATATATCTGCCATTTAGTCATGTTGTTGGGTCCCCCATGTCAGCCTCTCATTAGAAGAATCGTGTGTATGATGGAATTTTTTTCTTCGCTCGCGCTACCCTATTCCGAACTTGATAGCGTTGCTCGATGCATCTATCGTTTAATCAATCTCCTGGGCCTCACATGTCATCATCTCATTACAAGAAACGTGTGTATGATAGAATTTTTTCCCTCGATCGCGCCTCCGTGTTCCAAACTTGATAGCGTTTCTCGCTGCATCTACGGTTTAATCACACTACTGGGCTCCACATGTCATCCACTCATTATAAGAAATATGTGTATGATGGAATATTTTCCCTTGATCGTGCCTCCGTTTTCAAACTTGATAGCGTTGGTCGCTGCATAAGCCGTTTATACAGACTGGTCGGTCCCACATGTCAACCTCCTCTATTTAGAAAACATGTGTATACTGGACTTTTTTTTATCTTCACTCATGCCTCCACATTTGGAACTTGGCAACGTTGCTCGATGTAGCACCTATATAAGGTCTCGCTGCTGGGTCCACATGTCAGCCTCCTCTATAGAGGAAACGTGTGTATGATGGACATTTTTTCGGTCACGTCCGCCGGTTTGACCTTGGTAACATTGCTCAATGCAGTAGTTGTGTATGGTCTTGCTGCTGGGCCCACGTGTCAGCCTCTCTGGACAAGAAACGTGTCTATCTTGGTCTTCTTTTTTCCGGTCGTGACTGTTGTACAATACTTTTTAAACCTGCTTGTTAAACTTGATCTCTTGTATGTTAAGGTTGATGGGCGCTAGCTACAGGCAGGTGGGTCGGCTATGTCAGCCTCTCAGTACAGAAATATTGCTACATATAAAATGGTAATCTACATAGAAATATAAGCCTAGGTTTCGAACTTCAAGCTCGTGACTTCATCACAGGTAAACTGCATGCCTTGCCACTTCACAAGAAAAATGTTATGCATTTATAAAATGTAAAAAATGTATACTAACATCATATATAACTAATTTATTTTTCTTTTTAAAAATTGCTTGTCCATCTGCTACGCGTGGTTGCTGGCAGCTCAACTAAAAAATGCTATACATAATGTACTAGATAGTAGTTTCTACTTAAAAAACATGGATAGGCGGAGTTTTTTAGGGATTGATGGGCTATTATCCATGGGCTATTTTTATGGTCTCTCGCCCAAACTATTTGGGCTGTTTGCGGTGGCCAAATGACCCAAAACATGGACATATTAAAAGGTCTTGGGCTATAATGAGGCCAGATTGGCTAATTTCTTGGGCTCGATAGTTAAAATCCCAAGGTACATGCTATGGCTCGGAAACAACATCAACAACGAAAAAAGGTATAAAATATGGGAGCATCTAGATCTCGGGCGCCTAAGAACTTATTATGTTAAGTCACTGACGGCACCCTACTAATTATGCTAATTTATAGTTTCAACCTAGTAGTTGCAACTCATTAAATTCCCAGTTACAACCTAGTTGCAACAAATGTGTAACCCTCATATTGCATGAATCACGAGGTGAATCCAATGGAGAGAGAGATGACTAAGAACTAAGAAGTTCGCAAGCGCCTGAGAACTAGCAAATCCGAGAAAATATTCACAGATAAAAACGCCCCGCGCCCACCAAAACTTTCGGCCGCAACTCCTAACTTTCCTAAGCGCGCCTTCAATCGAGCAACCAACCGCTATCTCTTCAAATTTTGCACCGTTCTTATGGGAGATGCACCGGATTAGAACCAGGCCGCAAACTGCTCCACGCCTTAAAAAAACTTCTCGACACCTTTCTATCAATAGTGCCGGCCTACCATCATTGGTTGCGTCGTTCTTCAGGAGACGCACGGCCGTCACTGGCGATCCCCATGCCGCCTACCGCTAGATTCGTATAATCGGACATTCTTCTTGGCTTTGGTTTGTTCTCCACCTCTCCTAGAAATAGTTAAAACTTGTGGCCATGTAGATTTACAAGGTTCTTTCAGATTTGGGTAGGTATGTTCTTTAGGTAAATCTATAGTAAATCTCTGAATAGAAGAGTTGGAAAACATCTCAAAAAGGACTTGGCAGAGATCCTGTGTAAGATTTTGACCTGATATATCCCCCATCCTTCTTTGATATGATGGAGCTTTTGGCTATTGATGTACCTCACGAGGAAGTACTTAAAGGTATAGTATAGTATAGATGGATGTACCCTATAGAACATCGACTTCGCATTTCCAAGGAGCGGGAAGATATCCGTGGATAGTTTGATAAGTGAGTGTTATGCAAAGATATCTTCATATATAACATAGACTGTAGCAAAGTTAGATATATTCAGATGTCTGACTTGGCTATATTTTGTAGGTTCTTCGCAGAAATAAAAGTACCAACAAATTTCGTTCCACCAATAAAAAGACCGGATGGACTAAGATCTAAGGATCATGTAAGACGCTCAAATTGCACTATGAATTGTCCACATGGGATAACCTCTTGTCTATTTTGTAACTCTAGATTTCGGAGATTGAATTTCTAATCCTTATATGTGGTCCTGATAGGAGTATAACAACAACTTCATCTTGCATTTCCAATGGTGTCTGCCGTAGCGCTGATGTACCTTCTATGGAGTCTGACGCAGCTGGAGGTTATCTTGATGAACCTGCACTGGACTGTGTTTAGACTCAAAATCATGCACTTGACATTGTCAGCCCAAAGAAATGAAGGGTGTGGATCTGGTATACACAAGATGCTGGAGGTGATGATTTCCTATATAAATCCCTACCATTCTATGATGTGTACGAGTAGTTATCAATGTAATTGAATTGCATGTACCTCTCTATCAATAAAAATGGCAAATCTTTTGCTTGTTTCAAAAATAATTAAATATTTGCATGTCTCCTTGTGTTAGTCAATGCAAAGAAGATATTGTTTTCTGTTCAAGTCATGTGAACAAATATGTTTGTATGTAGAGACATAAAAGCAGATTGGGTAACTAAATCAGCATGAAGTTGCCGGATCAATAACACAAGCATAATGGCATTACAAGAAAAGGAAGAAAACCATCTTTTCACCATGCTTGTGGAAAGGAGATGAGCCAGGAACCACGCCTAGAAGTGGCAGAGGCCAATTCTCGTGCAACTCAGCTAGCATTGGTTTATCATCGATAATACTTAAGCATCCGAATATGACTACATACTAGGAGTATTCCCAGTTCCACACTACAATTCAATAGCCAAAAGTGTAAGAAATGCATAAGGTAGCTCCATAATATAGGTTCCAGAGAAAAGCATACAAATCATAAGAAAGACAGCTCCGCATTATAGTTCACCAACTTCAAGTGCAACAGTCTCTATAGATTCTAAACCCAATTCACCACCTCCTTCAGGTGGCACGATGATTTTGGAGCAAGATCAGGAGCACCAACAACAGCGCTAGCACCGGTAGCATGAGTCTCCACAACAGGTGAACTATCGAGCACCACAATGTCCGCTAGAGGCTCTTCACTGCTAGCTCTAGCTGCACAAGTCTCTGCCGATAGTAAAACCAATCCATCACCTCCATCATCTGGCACGACGATGGCAGATGCATGCTCATCAGTACCAGCTGCAACTGCATCAGTCTCCACAGAAGGTAAACAAGGTGGAGTCTTAGGTGTAGCAATATGACATCCATTTTCAACTCCGTCATTAGGAAACTGAGAGTCTTCTTCAACTTTGTGCTTCTGTAGTTACAAGATAAACAGAGATTATAGCCACAACATCTGCGCGGGATGACAAGAACATATGTCATTCTATTGATTTAACTTGTCATCTGGGATAGCAGAAGTCACATAATTGGAACCTATTTCATCAATAATGCTCTTTTTGCTCCTTCCTCTATCTCCTTCTGCAATAAGTTGTAATATTGATTAAAGATGTTGATTGTCAAATATATGCAAATGTTGAAAAGTTTGCGCTGTCAAACTACCAACTTTTAACGGATCCCCAATGTTCTTAGTCATGGGATCTAGCCTAGAAACCAAGCTTCCATGCAATACTAGTCTACAAAAAAGGATGCATACCTGAGATAAGAACTACTCTATACATGACAATGTTGCACAATCGACAATAAAAACTTAACCGTATCATCAACTCTATCATGTATGTTTTGAGTGAATCTAGATACACTCGTTTCAGATAAGTTAAAACATATTATGTTATGAAACAGAGGGAATAGGTACGAGTGTTCTAGTATTTCACAAACCGCCATTAATACCGTGGGACAGGGATGACAGATGCGCCACCGCCGTACAGAAGGTTGCAGTGCCGATCTCGCGAGCACCTATAGAGGACAGAGTCGAGGAGATGGTCGGCAACAATATGGAGCGACATGCCAGGGGCGGTAGTGGATGGAAGAAGGGACTGAGTAAAGGTGACTGTGTGTACGTGGGGGAGGGCCTGTGAGGGAGTTAAATCCAGCTTGTCTCGGAAGGAATGCGCTACCACGTGCACTGGCATGTGCAAAACTCCCTCCCTCTATCTTCTGCGGTAGCTACTATTAATAGTACTCCAGCTAGCTTCATCGAGTTCGCTGGTACTACTAGACCTTAACTACTAGGTAGACTAGCACTTGTTCAGAAAAATAGACTATCACACCGTCGTATAGTATTGCCTTGTCAAATCACTAGCGATGCCATGATGAGCGACATGTTTTTATTGGTAAACATGGAAACATCGTGTTCCACCACATGCAGTTTCTGAGCGAAGTACCAACACGTCCAACTTACCTATAGTAGCTTGTTATAGGACCCAAACTGCAGTAAAAAAGAAACAAAACTACATACCTGCTAGGAGTACTACTAATAGTACTGCTAGTATAGAATATTCGAGAAGAAATTATGTAGTAGTAGTAGAGTACAACTGTACTCCTAATAAGATCCTTTTACGAGCTTGGTGAAACATACATACTGGAGAAACTACCAAGTGTAAAAAAGGGGTTTGGTCATACGGAGTATTTTACAAGCCAGACCGTGTGCGAAAATAAATACTGAGTAGTACATCAATGAAATCAGCCAAAAGAAAGAGTTCAACAGAAGGCTGGGACCAAATGAGCTATCCTGGAACTGGCTCGTTCCACTCCAGCACGTTTTAGAAGCTTGGGATGAACCAAAATGGAGTCTCCAACCATATCCAATGAGTGTTGGTGTGGAAACCAACAACTGTATCACCATTCAGGCTGAAGTGGGAAATTTCAAGATGCGGGCTGTACTCATAGCCAATTTCTTGGTGTGATGTGTAAACACAGTTTCTTCTCGTTAGATGTCCTGGCGGATCATTTGCCCCGCCTACTACAATGTTAATTGGATAGTTCACACGAAGGAAAAAAGAATATGATCCAAGGTCAGTAACCCTTTTCCAATGGTTAGCTACATGTAACTGGATTTGTCCATCGAGAACACAATGCACTAAAACCCAGAAGGATAGGTGTGAACGGTGCGACCATAGTGAACAACACTAGTATCATCAGCAATTGCATTGCCCGTGACACCATATGTATAGACTAGAATAAGTCTTGAACCATGGGGAGATCTTGCAAACCACCACCTATCAGGATCCTCCTCCTCATCGTCCTCAGCAAACCCATGTGTCAGGTAAAGCACATCGCATGGTGACAGGATAAGGAAAGGACCTTCAAAGGGAAAGGAAACGTAACATGGAAATAATATTGATATTGATCTGACATTGTAGAAGTGGATATACTATTTTCAAAAATCTTGATTATACTTAAGATGTTTGATTGTGTAAAAAAATATGCCTACCTAGGGAGATGCTATGGAAATTATCTTTCTTTTCGAATTGGGGATATGCTATGGAAATTCTCCTTTAGACATGGTTTGATTCATAGGATCAAATGAAATAGGAAATAATCCTATAGGATCTTGCAATATAAAGTTCATAAAAAAAGCAAGGTTCAATCCTACAAGACTTTGGTGTGTTATATACCAAAGGAACCAACAAGGATTATTTCTAGGAGGTTTAATATCTTATCTTATTTTACCACTATATAGTGTGTGAATAACTTTGAATATTGACTATTGGATCAGGACTTGTGAATCCCAACATTGCCAACCGTTGGATTTTCTTTTCCATTCTAGCATCTACTAGAAGATTCTATTGATAGTGTTTAGCACAATGAACGTTATCCACAATCCTCAAAACACACTTCTCCATCATTCTAGAATCTTCTTCGTCGTTTCTTAAGACCATGTTAACAAAATTTTCAAGTAGTAGGTAATAAACGTTGACTTCTACATGATACAAAATACAAGAACTAAATATGCACCCATAATTTATAGATGTCGATCAAATTTATATTTTTTTGAGTTTTACCTAGTATTATAATTCTATATAGTGATGATATGCCATACGTCTAGTATCTGAGTCTCACCTACGTACTACTAGTAGATATCATATTTTCCATGGGATGTACTAGGAGACAAGGCAATACTATCATCAGAACTCAATCCTATGAATCAAAATACTTATATGTAAGAAAACTTACTAAAGATTGAATTCCTCTGAAATTCCTAGGGAATCCCTTCGAATCAAAGAAGCTAAAATTCCTATGAAATTCCTACTAACCAACAAAAGTTCAGAAAAATTAGCTTACATCGATTCAAGAATAATATCTGAGTTTCACGTAAGTACTACTAGTAGATATCATATTTTCTATGGGATGTACTAGGAGACAAAGCAATACTATCAGCAAAAGTCAATCATATGAATCAAACTACTTATATGTAAGAAAACTTCCTAAATATTGCATTCCTCTGAAATTCTAGGGAATTCATTCGAATCAAAGATGCTAATTTTTTTATGGAATTCCTACTAACCAATGAAAGTTCATAAAAATTAGCTTATATTGATTCAGGAATAAAGCTAATAAAATACGTAGGGAGGAGAATTTACCAAGCTCAAGAGGCTTCCATGCATAAACACAACCGTTCTCAGTCACGGCGAACACATGGTCGTGTTGGATAATAGCATCACAGTATCTGAAGTAGCCCTGAACTTGTTCACACAAACTGACCATCCATGACTATCATTCCCCTTAAGGACATCAATCTTGAATTCGAAGATAGTGACAACAGAGAAATCCTTGTATCCCCCAGCAGCTGTCGAAACTTGGCAAATGACTATCTTTTGCAGTTTAGTATGTCGACCTTCATCAGCATCATCCTGGAATGTAAGTGAAGAACCTTCGGTCGCTTCAAACCCCGACACTTGCAGAATAACAATCTTGCGATGAGTGTACACGTTGACAAGGTCCCACCTGAAATCGGGCCCAACTATGACGATCCAATCACCATTGTCAGCTTCTCGCTGCTCATCAAAACCATTTGGCATCACAACATAGGAGGAGAACCTTTCTAGAAGAATTAGCTTGCACGGGATGCCAGCCACTTTGAAGCAGTCTTTTGATTCCCACGGTCTCATTGTCGGGTGAGAATGAAGAACATACGGGAGGCTAAACGGCTGAGAAGTAGGCGTAGTTATGATCTCTTTTGCTGATTGAATAATATGTTTGGATGAGCCGACAAGGCTCGCAGCGGTGGCAGTGTCACAATGGTTGATGAGTACTTAAAGGGGGCCTTTCGGTTAATACCTTATGAAACTGCTCAGGATCTTTACTGACGTTGCTCGATCTCACCATGGAAGGAGGCTGCGGATGGTGTTTTGGCGGATTTTTTGGGGTTTGGGTGGGGGGAGGGAAGATCGTTGGCAGGAGCTGGCGGCCGAGCTGAGATGGAGAAGACAAAGGCTGATGGTGTGTAGTACTAGTACTGCAGAAGGTGGGCGAGTGGGGGTGGGACTCCAGTTGAGAGGCTAGTTCCCTGCAATTTCGACTCCAATTGTTGGAGGTTTGTGCAATTTCCTCCCTCCTTGTGCTTTGAGGAAGCTCTATGACCCTATGTTCAAACAAAAAAATGATCAAAGACAAAAAAAGAGGAAGACCATCTCTCAGGGGCTCGTTTGATTTGCAGGATTCTCGAAACATAGAAAGAGGAAACTACAGGAATTTGGATCAACTATGCATTTGAATCACAGGGAAAGCAAAGGAATTCTAAAATGAGGTTGGAGTGGATGGAAATTTTCCTAAAAATAGAGGGCAAATGAATACTTTGAAGGAATCTCAATTCCCATATTTTTTCTTTTCCTGTATTTTTCCTATCCTGTGTTCCAAACGGGGCCTAATTCCTATGTATTGGAATCCTTTGAATCAAAGGACCAGCATAGGATTATTTCCTAAGAGAAAAATCCTCCACAAATCTTTTGAATTTTCTTTGAATCAAAGAAGGAATAAAAAAGGTTTAGTAATAGATGTAGGACCCCATCTTGGAGAAGGAAGGTGTAGTGTGACGAGAGTATCTATTCTTACTAGAGTCTATGTCTATTAATAGATGTAGGACCCCATCATAGCACATTATTACTACTACGTATCAGTCTTTGCAGGTGCCTCAAAGGAAACAAAATAAAGCTCTGCAGGTAATAAATAACCTTGTTAATTTTCTATATAGACAATCTTTAGCTTGTTCATTTTGATCTAGGAGATAGCCGGAGGCTAGAGGAGTACTAGCTGTTTCGTATTTTGAGCCATCGAGCTGGAGTAGAAATTTCAATATCTAAACCTGAATTGTCTTGTCAAACCAATGTCCGTTGCATGCAGCTTGACCAAACAGACTTACTGCACTACTTTATTATGTGTATGAAAAACTATAGAGTATAAGTAGTACTAATATAATAATGTCACACAGAGAGTTCCACATTCATCTTGAAGCGCTAAAAGCAGAAGCTGTGCCAATATTACTATAGTAGAAATGTCCAGGTTGCATTACAAGACAAAAAAACAGTATGATGAGCAAAAAGATCTATCTATTTATGTACTCCTATTTGCGTATACTTAGGAATGACACGAGCGTGGTCTCCACTAGTGCGCCTCCGCACGTAGGATAATCTAGTACTATTAGTACGGAGCAGATCGCAACCGCATGGTCGCGTGATTATTATGCATGGGTACATGCCCTAGTCGTGGGCACGTGCCGTAGCAGTACACAATTTGTGAAAAATGTAAAACTCATAAATAATTACTCCCTCCATCCTAAAATACTAACTGACTTGGCTTTGTCTAGATACACATGTATCTCGACACATTTTTGTACTTAGATAGTCCCTCATTTCCAAATTAGAATGCATATTAGGTTTTTTCAAAGTCAATATTTATTAAGTTTGACCAACTATATGTACAAACATACTAACTTTTATAATGTCAAACATATATAATATGAAAACATGGTTCATGATGATTCTAATAATATTGATTTTATGTCGTAGATATCCATATTATTTTCTAGATATTTAGTCAAAGTTTATTATGTTTGACTTTGACATAAACTAATGCGCGTCCTAATTTGAAAAGGAGGGAGTACTTGTCAAGTCAGTTAATTTGGGATGGATGGAGTACTACTCCATGCTAGTAGTAGTCAAATTAACATAGTATGGAGTAGTAAGCAGTAAAACTCAGTTTATATCCAAATACAACCTTCCTAATCCCAAAGAGACCCTGGCTCCGACTACTAGTAAATAATACATTATTCGATTCATGTTAGGACCATTAGATGAGAAGATGAAGATTAATTATTCTTGTCAATGTAAACACATAAGAGTTTTGCTCCGGTGTCCTCCCCTACTCCCAACCATAGAAAACTGAAAACATAAGGATGGCAAGGATTGGCCGATACACCTTCATGTCCTCTAAGCCAAAGAGGCATTGGTTAATCCTGACCCTCCTTGTGTTTTAAATTTCTTAAATTTGAGATAAGGAGGAGGACACCGAAGCAAGCCTCAACACTGAAAAACACCTCTTCGTCATCTCGGACGTTCCAACAGTAGTGGTATTGCACCGCGGAGGCACCGTGAGGAACGTGAGATCTCCGCGTGCGACCCTGCCCCAGGATGCGTAGCTCGTAGGCTCGATTACTGCATATGGGTGTTCTTCAAGAAGTCAGTCAGCATACCACAACACAAAGAAGTTATACCAATTTTCTTTACCAGACAAAAACTATGAGCAAAATCATCAATGTTTTATGGCACGTACTCACGAATGGCACGATCTTGTGCTCGACGATCACATGAAATGCACAATTTTCTCCATCGCGCATCCTGTAGATCGCAACCATGCATGGTCGTTTGATTATGCATGGTCCATGGAGTTAAAAACAAAAACAATCCTTGTACTTGTGTGTGGGGATTGATTTAGCCCTCTAACTCATGATTTGCTAAAGTTACGCACAAACTTGTCAACATGCATAAATTTAGTTGTAAGCGAGTTTTGTAGTCAAAATTGTGTTAGCCTGGATGACACGTGGACGTTGGTCATGCGTGCATGAGAGAATTTTCCCTATAAATTTGCACCTGGCGCCTCTCGTATAATTACCAGTTAGGGTGAACTAATATCCTGCAAGATTGATTTTGTGAAACTGACATGTCAGATAATTATAAGATATGTTCTGTTCCAAATATCGCAATCCCTAACCCTAGTTCATTTGTTTTTCCCTTGGCTTGTGTCCCGATATTCCCGCGCGAGTGCATCTTGTGGTTGGAGCTTGAGTATGGTGAGTGGCAGCTCTGGTGGTTCGAGCACAAGTCCGAAGGAGTATCGTGTGCCTAACACAAAGATGCCCATTGATACCTTCGATCCGCATTCATGGATGTAGTATAATAGTTTTTTCCCGAGAAGACCCAGGTTTAATCGAACCTCGGAAAGCACTGCTAAAAGGTAATAAAAAGGACACATCTATAAGACTTTGTTTATTTGTTTTACCTTAGTTTACCGGACCAATCTAGTTACTTTATAACGGGTTTGAATCAATGGATGGATATAGGCCAGGGTTGAAGATCCACCTGTAGCTGCACATCAAATGGGATAAAAGATAATAATAAGCATAGTCATGTATAAAGTTCGTATTGAGATAATCTCTTGTGGGCAACACATCCTAATATTCTAGAGTCCCTGTGGGCCCCTGGATTAATCCTCTGAGAATCCCTGTTATGCATACACCACGATCCCATGATCAGTTAGTCGTGGCACATAACCGACAAGTATCAAAGTAAACATCCATTACTTAAGCGGATACATGTCATACCTTACATGCCATTCTGGCAACATCAATAATCATCAACAGAACTTCATCAAGTGCAGAGCCCGAGCCATGCCTTAACCTACATGCAACTGACTAGGAGAACGTCCTATCTCGCATAGTCATCAACTTTACCTTCTTCTCGATATCTGACCAAGTTAATAGCCAGGGACAATGCAAGTGAGTACTTTGAATGTACTCGTAAACCACCTTAAGAAAAATAATAACAAGAGGATATGCAATATGGCTGTGGTAATAGGAGGGCTCCAATGGAGGTTGTTTTCTCAAATAGTTTCCCTTGTAGATATAGCATCTACATAACTTTGTTGAAAACTTTTATAAAACCCTTTTGGAGACCTTTTTGTAAAAGTTTTGGAAATCATTAGGATTGGGTCACCCATTTGTTTCTTCCTTCCGATCATCTTATGACCAAACTCCTTTCCTTCCTTTCCAACCATCCCCTGGTCAAATCATTTCCAAAGCCTTTGCTTTTCTGAAGTCCATTTTGAAATCAAAACTAGCACCGCTCTACAAAACCCTTCCAAACCGTCCATGACCGTGTACACGGCTATTAGAATAGATTTACACTCTATAGAGGTTGTACACTTTACCCACAAGATTTGATCCATCCGCCGCGGTTCACTACGAATCATCACACACCAGTATGTGGGGTTCGGATAATCAAACATAACCCTCGGAAAGTCCACTCCGACACGGGCCCTACCCTATGAGTTGTTCCCCTCAAGACCAGGACGCCTGGATCCACGGACCAACCGGAGCACCCCACTCAGACCCAGAGGGGCACTTTCAATGAAGGGCTCATAGTTCGCCCGGTCACTCGCATGGGTGACTCTGCTTCATCTAGGTGAGTGCCTGACAGTTGACCCTTTGTGTAAAGGTAATCCCGGATTTTAAGGGAGATGATCCCCCATATGTAGCAATGAGAATTCCCATATCAGAGCGAACTACTTTGAGTTAAGCCCCATCCCACTCCGGGGTAATGTGGTTGCACAGGTTAATTGTTCTGGCAAAACTGCAAAGAACCAGGTGCGTTTTCGTAAACCTTTTCCTTCGTCTTTCAGCATTTTGTAAAACAAAAACCTTTTTATTTTCTCAAACTTCTCTTGGTAGGTCAAACTTCACCAAGGTTTTGCCATAAACATTTTGTAAACCTTTTTGGGGGTTTTCCCATCCTCTAGTTTTGCTTCGGCTAAAACGGGGTCTCCAAAGGGGTATGGTGTTATATACCATCTACCATACTAGGGTCAAGTAGGTGTCATCAAGGGGGTTGTACTTAATATTACAAAAGCGTAATGGTTTGGAGAAGCCAAGCCACTACCAAGGATAGATCATCATATAATAAAACAATGCAGTTTTCATAAAACAGTAGGTAAAACATGCATAAGTAAAATAGTAGGGTAAGTCTTATGAGCAAGAAGGTGGCTTGCCTGAGATCAGCAAACTGGTAATATATGTCCCTGTACTTCTTCTTAGAATACCATAATAACCAATAATAATAACCATCTTCTTCTGGTCTCCGATATAATCACATCTATCGTCGTTATGGATCACATGCAAGCAAACAAAGGGCACAATCAACACAAGGCGTACAATCACCAATACCATACAGCAAACAAACATAAACACATTATCCACTTCAGTAGGTTTTGATATATTGTGATAGTAGCAATTGGAATTACTTAATTTGCCTTTGTGGAATTTCCTTTAGGATTTGTTTTCCAACACCACTTAAATAAAAGGGTTTGGAACTAAGGCTTGGTCTTGTATGATATAAATATACAAAAATGATATAAAAAGATGGGTATTGATAAAAAGAGGCCACCAAAAGTGGTTTTGTGATTTTATCAATTTTCTATATTTAGTTATGATTTTTCTAGTGAAATAACCTCTAGTTTAGGTGAATAAATCACTAGAAAAGATCTGGACCTCAAATAAATTAGTCCTCAGAGGTTTTTGTAGGCTTTGGTGTTTAATATTTTTGAGAGTTGGATTCATCTCCAAATAATTACCAGAATGCCTTTGGGAAATTCCCAAAGTCAGTTTTACAAGCTTTTTGTCTTTTTCAGCAAATACCTTCTAGTATAAATTGGAATCACTATTTTTGGACTAGTTAAGCTTCTAAAAGGATTTATCTAGTGAATAAACCACATACTGAAGTATTTAATTCATTAAAAATTAACAGAGGATCAATTATTTATGGGCTCCTGGATTTTGATAGGTCTTAACATACCCCATTTCTGAGGGTTGGAATCAAATAAATAGGTTATGTATATTTACCTAGGGAATTATCTAAAGTCATAACTGAGTAGATTTTGTTATTTTTACTACAGGTAATATAGGAAGGAATTTAATATAGGGCCAGTGTGACATGTAAGGTATCACTGATATCTTTCAGTACAAAGTGGGTTTGGTCAATTTTAATCACAAGTATGTATTAGTCTTGGATGGGGCGGTACATTAGCACATGTTCATCCACACAACACTTAGCAAGTTAAAGAAGATTAATCAACCATATGAAGCGAAAGCACTTGACAGTCTTCCCATGTGTCCTCGAGAACGTTTGGTCATCTTAAGTAATACAACCGGCTTGTCCTTTGCTACATAATGGATTGGTCCACTTGCTGCATTTATTCCTACTGTCTTTTATTTACTCGTACTTTGTTTGCTTGCTTTATCGAAAATCCCTAAAAATCCGTTTGCTAAGTATTTGCAGAGAATTCCTGATCCATACCACTAGCCAGCACCTTCTGCTCCTCGTTGGGTTCGACACTCTTACTTATCGAAAATACTGCAATACACCCCCTATACTTGTGGGTCATCAAGACTATTTTCTAGCACCGTTGCCGGGGAGTGAAGTGCTATTTGAGACTGGAACTGGTAAAGGAAACTTCTACTGTGAGTATTGTTTACTTCTGTTAGTTGCTTTATTTTCGTTATGGATAATTCGCTGAGTTTCCTATTTGGTAATGCTACTACCACTTCTAAGGTAGTAGATAAGCCACCACCTGCTGAGAATGATGTTTTCAAAATACCTACAAGAATTATTGATCGTGTTATGGATAACTACTATGTTGGGGATGGAACTGTCCATCCTAGTGATCATTTACTCTTTATACTCGAATTATGCGGGTTGTTCAAGTGTGCAGGTATTACTACAGATCAAGTTAAGAAGAAGTTATTCTCATTATCACTAAAAGGAAGAGCTGAGGAATGGTATAAGCTGCTGAAGAATGGTCAAGCTCTGGAATGGGAGGAAATAGTGCCTCTCTTTTATTCAAAGTTTTATCCTCCTAGTGAGATTCATAAAGATCGGAATCAAATATACAACTTTTGGCCTCTTGATGGAGAGAGTACAGCTCAAGCTTGGGGGAGACTGAAGTTACTAATGCTCAAATGTACCATTCATGAGCTCCCCAACAATATTATTATCAATAACTTTTATGCAAGGATCCCTCTACATGATAAATATTTATTGGATGCTTCTTGTGCTAGATCATTCACTCGCATGGAAGAAGAAGCTAAATGGGATCTTCTGGACCGTATTCAAGACAATGCTGAAGCTTGGGAGAATGACAAAGGTAGAAATTCAGGTATAAATTATGATTATGAATGCATTGAATTTTTTATGGGAACTGATGACTTTCAAAATATTAAAAATGCTTATGGTCTAGACTCTCAAGCTATTGCTTCTTATTTTAAGGCTTTTTCTTCCTATATTGAAGTGCCTAAAAAGAAGTGGGATAAGTATCATGAACCTTACAAAGATGTTGCTAAGAGTGTTCCTTCAAGAAATACTGAAGTTTATACTTCTAATCATGTTTTACCTGAACCTTATATTGAGAAAATGTCTTTCCCAGTTAGGATTAAGGAACATTCTATGATAGCTAGTATGGTTAATGAAAGTATGAATAAAGTTGTTGAACTTGATAAACAAATGGTTGATGAACCTATAATAACAAATGTGAAAGACTTTGTTACTAAATCTGAAAAAGAGGGACACCCTATCCTTTGTAAGGATACCTCTAATATTGTTTCACAAAGTAGTGTTATGAGAGCTAGTATTCCCGTGTTTTCTGTAAGAATAAGTGATCATTGCTATGATGGTCCTTGTGATAGATATATTGTTAAGTTTATGCATGATACTGAAAGCTACTATGAGAGAGGGAAAAGTGTTCTTATGCATCTCAATAATATCAAGTTTCCTCGTTTTATGCTGAAAGTTTTTATGTTGCACTTATTTTGCCCTCTTATGCAAGAAGCCTCTGGTTTCAATAACTTGTTTGTTTAAAAAATTCCCTTGCATAGGAAGTGGGTTATACTTAAATGTGTGTGTGTGTTTGCTTCTTAATGCTCTCTTTCACTTCAATTCATATCCCTATGAGAGCTTCTTCAAAATTATCATGCCCATCTTAATGGCTATAAAGAAAGAGCTTTATGGGAGACAACCCAATTTGTTTTTGCTTTTAGTTTGTTTTTGTTTATTTGAGTCTTGGAAGTTATTACTTCGGTAATAACCGCTCCTTATCCGTTTTTTTGGTTTTTGTGTCAAGATCAACCTCTAATGAGAGAGAAGTAATATTTGGGGAAGTTGCTGTCCCGAAACAGATTTTTATGCTTCACCATAAAAATTCGTGAGAGATCTCTGTATGTCGGATTGAGCTGTAATTGTTTGTGCGTCGGCCCTAGGTTGTTATTTAACTTTCGTTAGTTTTGCACTTTTTGATTTGAGTAACAAAAGATTTTCTAAAAAATTGATCTTTACCTGCTGGTCTGTTTTGACAGATTTAGCCAATCTTGCATTTGCTTCTTTATTCGATTTCCTTTTTGAATTCTTTTTGGGTTTTCGGAAGGAGTTGCTACAGTAGCTTATGTTTTGATAGTTTTCAGTTGAAGTTGGACTCAAAAGGTTTTACCACTTCACTTATACTAATGTTGCTAATGAGATCTGTGTGAAGTTTTGTGTGAAAGAAATTTCCAGGTTAGTGGAGATAATGGTGTAATAAGGAAGAGAAAGGTTTTATGACTCAAGTAATAAGTATATGAAGATGAAGATATTGATGTTATTCAAGTGGTGACTCCGAAAGAATCTACTAGATACCAAATTCAGAGACATGCAGAGTCTGTTTTCAAATAGGTAACAGTTCTGGTAAGAAAAGTTCCGCGAAAATACAATACAACTATATTTTTGCAGTTTTTAGTCAATAAGGAAAGCTACGAAGCAAAAAAAGAGACAGAAACGGAGCCAGGGTGGCTCACACCACCCTGTGGCGCGGGCCCACCCCTGGTCGTGCCACCAGGTGGTGAGTCCACCCCGGACTCCGCCTCCGACTCGTTTTCACCCAGTACCTTCCTTTTGATATGAAACTTCGTAATATATAACCTCCCGGATCCCCCGAGGTCCGTATATCATGTTTTCGTCGTGTTTTTGTTTCGATCTATTTCTGCCAGGTAAAATATCAGATTTGTAGCCTCATTGTCTTCCACTGGATCAGTTAAGGGAGATTCCTTGGAAGATATCATCAACCCATACATGTGAGAATTGAAGATTCATCCCAAGGAGTTATTGCTCGAAGGTGGGGAGGTTCGGATTAAAGAGGTTCAAGGCCCTAAAGGTGAAGGAAGTCTAGAGGGCAGGATGGAAGCATTGGAACAAGAAGTCTTTAGGTACAAGAAGATGGCGGAGCGCGAAGTGGATATCATCCATAAGATTTGTTCCGAACTCATCACCAAGCACCAAAAGGAGACTGCTGAACTCAAAGACAAAGTCCTCTCACTCTGCCAAACAACCAACAAACTGCAAGCACAGTTCTATGACGTTCAAAATCAAAACTGTGAGTATGAGGCTAGATTTAAACTCATAAGTGCTGCTGCAAGTTTCAGGATGTTGGAAACCACGATGTCCTTTGTTGATGGGAAGCCTTTACCTTGGAAGACGGACGAAGATGAGAGGATACCACCACCACCAAAGGAGTAATTCATCATCAGGTTTGGCATCCCCTTGGTTTGTTCCAAGCTTGGGGGAGTGTCGCGGTATCATATCACTATCTTCTATCTTTTTACCTTATTAGTAGAGTCATATCATGAATAGAGGAGTTATTATGTAGTATGGTTTGCATTGTGGAAGTGTCCCCTCTCTCGTTAGATTTGTATCCCTTGGTGTGAGTTGCCGTTATGGAATATTAATGAGAAGTTCTATCATCCACTCTTTTGCGTAGCTTATATTAGTTTTCAATTCGTGGTTATATGATTGATCTTGTTGTTAGTATTGGTATCACTCTGGGATCATTGAGTTAATTTAGTTGGTTTTGGCAAACCTGGCTCGGTCAGTAGCAACACTATTTTTGAGAGTTGAATGAAAAAGATAAAAGTACCTTTAAAGAAAAATTATTTCATCATCTTTCTTTCTTGATTTGCTCATAAGTCTAGTATTCTCTAGTTAAAGATCTTTTGTGCTTCCAAGGAAGATTGCATGTTTGTATTTATCACTTGTATGTTTGGTTGTTTCCTTCAACTCTTATACTTGCTACCCAGCCTTGCTAGCCAAAAACCTGTACTGAGAGGGTATTCTTCTGGTGCATCCACCTCCTTTAAACCAAAACCTTTGTCATTTGTGTCCACCATACCTACCTATTAGTATTATTGCTATTCCAAGTAAATTCTTGTTTTATATACCTCCCAAATTAAACTTGTTATGTGAAAATTAGTGATTAAAGCTCTCACAAACTTGATGGCACACTTTACTTTCTTGCATTTAATAAACTTGAACCATTGGGTCCTTCTTTGTTGCGTATATGCTTGTGCTTTATGAGTTGAAGTTAGCAGAACCATGTATCATGGGGAACGCTTTCAACATTGCACTGGTACTTTGTACCTAGTTGATATCATGATTCTTTTGCCTATGGATCCCGGCGGTGTGAAATAAAAGGGGAACTTGTAAGATCATGGAGTTTATATGTGTGTTAGAGAAATGCCTGGGACGCTAGTCTAAGCCATGCCTAATCATGGTGGAAACTTGCAGCATAACTATAGTGAGCATTCCATGAAGCATCCTCAATAAAAACCTATGCAAATAGCAAATAAAAAGATCGCTGAGATGCTCATTGTCTGCTTGCCTTGTCATTTTGATTATGAGATAGCTCCTATGTCATGTGCAAGGGGTACCCCGTTGGTGGTTCTCAATGATACACATGTATTTACAATGACAAGAGCTTACTTGTGACTGAAGTTAAGTAGCATGAGGTTTGGTACTCGTAAGTGAGGGGCATGAGATTTCAACTTATAACTTGTCAAGCATATCCTCTTAGTTGTGTCACTTTAATCTTAATCACCAAAAGATGCCTATGATTAGGGGCAATGAGAGGTGAAAGCTAGTAAGTATCATAATTTTTGGGAGCTCTTTATGAGACTTGCAATCCCTGCTTCCCTCTTTGAAGGGCCTTTATTTTACTTTGTAGTTGAGTCAGTAAACCTAGTCCCTTCTATCTCAGCAAGTATTTTGACTTGTTGTGTTTCATTCATTCATATGATGATTTATTCAATCATGTCTTATGTTCCTTGTTTTGCACATGGCTCTTATCTTGATGTTTACTACTTTGAAAGCTATCATTGAAAAATCAGCTATTTGTGAACTCCAGCAAATTATCAACTATTCTTCGACCAAGAGCTAAGTTTGCCATTACCAATTATGATTCACTTTATGTATCTTTATTGTGTTTCCTTACTTATTACAAGTTGAGTTATATAATAGTGAGTTGTCTTCTATTATGATCTATGTATTTGATGAATGTGATGCTTCTTATCCGTATTATTTTATTGACTCTTCACTCCATAAACCTGAGGCCATGTTTATTGAGCTCAGTTTCGCTTGGGGACAAGCGAAGTCTAAGCTTGGGGGGAGTTGATACGTCCATTTTGCATCACTATTCTATGTCTTAATTCACTATTATTCATTGGTATATTTCATATTGAGAGGTGATACTTATGTTATTTCATCTATTTTTGCATGGTTGATGACTTTTGGAGCATGGGCCGCTACAGTCAGGATTCTGATGGAAAATGTGCTGGTTGGAGGCAGAATTCGCGAAGATCAAAAAATCCAGGAAAATATATGGAAAATCCTATTTTTCTAGAAGACTAAGGATGTCAGAAGACGGAGTGGAGATGGGCCACAGGGGGCCCACACCACCCCATGGCGCGGGCAGCCCTACACCACGCCAGGAGGTGGTGTGGCCACCCTGGCCCACTCCAGCCTCTCCCCTCTGGCGTATATCATCCTCCCGAAACCCTAAGACTCAGGGAGCGACCACAAAAAGATTCCGCCGCCTTTGCGGGGAAGAAAACACCGAGAGAGAAAGATCTCTCTGGCAGACAGATTTCTGCCGGGGGAATTCCTTCCCAGAGAGGGGAGATCATCGCCATCAACACCACCATCAAGCTGGACTTCATTGGGATCATCATCATCATCACCACCACCATCATCACCATCAGCACCCTCATCACCATCTCCATATTGTTGTAACAATTGCGTTGAATCTTGCATAGTTCATAGGGGAAACTTTCCCGGTGTTGATTACTTTTTGTAGTTGATGCTATTGAGTGATCCATTGAATTATTGTTTATGTTCAGATTGTTATACATCATTATTCCATCTCTGATCATGATCCATATGATGTTTGTGAGTAGTTCGTTTTGTTCTTGAGGACATGGGAGAAGTCTTGTTGTTAGTAGTGGAGTTGTGTTGAGAAAGATTCAATAGATTGTTATTTAAGTTGTGGTGTACTTCTTCTTGTGGTGTCATGTGAACGTCGACTACATGACACTTCAGCTATATGGGCCTAGGGGAATGAATTGTGTATTTGGCTACTAATCGTAGGGGTTGCCGAAGTGACAGAAACCTGAACCCCCGTTAGGAAACCATTGCATAAGGGACGTAAGGGTCTTAGAGTTTAAAGCTGTGGTTAGGTTTCTACCTTAATTACTTTCTTGTACTTACGGATGTTTGCAAGGGGTATAATCACAAGTATGTATTAGTCTTGGATGGGGCGGTACATTAGCACAGGTTCACCCACACAACACTTAGCAAGCTAAAGAAGATTAATCAACTATATGAAGCGAAAGCACTTGACAGTCTTCCCATGTGTCCTCGAGAACGTTTGGTCATCTTAAGTAATACAACCGGCTTGTCCTTTGCTGCATAAAGTAATACCACTAGCCAGCACCTTCTGCTCCTCGTTGGGTTCGACACTCTTACTTATCGAAAATACTGCGATACACCCCCTATACTTGTGGGTCATCAGTATTCACGAAATCTCTGCTTGAACTCCTCCCAGTTATACTCTCTTCCTGGAAGTTGCATAGCTAACTGACCCTCCCACCATGCTGTTGCAGGTCCGGTCAACAGATGTGTTGCATACCTCGACTTTTCTTCCTCATTGCATCCTACAGTTTTCAACTTTCTCTCGGTATCTGCTAACCAATCCTCTGCATCCATTGGTTCTAGAGTGGATGCAAAAGGCAAAGGCCTTGTATCCTGAAAATCCAAAAGACTTACACCACGTCCCTGAGGTGCCCTCGGCTGTCCCACTCGATCAACGAACCCCTCCAAGAACTTGTTCTGGGACTCTTGCATCATTTGCATATACTGCATAAAGTTCTGCTCCATCAATGGCCTCATTGGTGGTGGTGGTGGTAAATTTGCTTGCATTCTGGCGTCTTCATCCGCCTTTTCCTTGTCTTCGCGCTTGATACATTGCAAATGTATCTATAATTTTTTATGTTCCATGCTTGGTTTATATCTACTTTTTTATGTTTTGTCCACACTTTGGAGTACTTTTATACACTTTCTTGGACTAACCTATTAACAAGAGCCACAGTGCCAGCTGCCTATTTTCTGCTGTTTTTGGTTCTAGGAAGTCAGAAAATGAATATTCTCGGAATTGGACGGGACAAAAGCCAAAGTCAGTTTTTACCGGAAGACTCACGGAGCCAGAAGACGAGACAGAGAGGGGACAAAGGTGGCCACACCTCCCCTAGGCGCGGGTCCCCCTGGCCGCGCTAGGGCATGGTGTGGGCTCCCTGGCCGGCCACCGACCTTGCCTCCTTCGCCTATAAAGTCCTCCCGATGCAAAAACCCTAAATCGTCAATCAGAAATCCACGAAAAGTTTCGATGCGTCGCTGCCACCGAAGGGGAGATTCGGGGGACAGAAAGTCTCTGTTCTGGCACCCTGTCGGGACGGGGATGTGCCCCCGGAGCCATCTCCATCGATCTCCACCGCCATCTCCATCACCGTTGCTGATTCTCATGATGATGAGGGAGTAGTTCTTCCTCGAGGCTAAGGGTTCTACCGGTAGCTATGTGTTCATCTCTCTCTATGCATGATCATATTGTGATCATGATCTTGTAATCTATAGATCTACCTTGCTACTCAAGTGCTTTAATAGATCTCTGCTCTCCCCATGTGTGTGAAGTTGATAGTGTGCACACCATGGTGGCACTTAGGCTAGAGATTACAAATACTTGTTATGAGTTATATTTGGAGTTGGATGTCTCTATGAAATTGTGGTGTTTGTTGGAACCATCTAGTACTCAAGGTGACAGTGTGGGGTTATCTAGATGCGAAAAGCGAACTTTGAGGTGTGCTGTTATAGCCCTACCATGGATTAGAGTGTCCAACCGGAGAGTAGTTCAGAGTAGTATCATAAAGAGAAGATATTTATATGAGAGTGTTCACTAGTGAAAGTATGATCCCTAGGCCTTGTTTCTAAGCATTGAAACACCATTTGCAATTAGATCTGTTACATGTTTGCTTGCTTCCATCTTTATTTCAGATTGCCTTTAGTCTCTTCCTACCCATCAACCACACACATTCAAAGCTATTTTTTGGCACTATTACCACTTATAATTATCCATACCACTTGTATTTCACTATCTCTTCGCCGAACTAGTGCACCTATACACCTGACAAGTGTATTGGGTGTGTTGGGGACACAAGAGACTTCTTGTATCTTGATTGCATGGTTGCTTGAGAAGGGGATACCTTTGACCACTTCCTCCCTGAGTTCGATAATCCTTGGGTAATCCACTTAAGGGAAAACTTGCTGCTATTCTACAAACCTCTGCACTTGGAGGCCCAACAACTGTCTACAAGAATAGAAGTGCGTAGACATCAAGCTATTTTTCTAGCGCCGTTGCCGGGAAGGTAAGGTAAAAGGTACTCACATCCTCCGGTGTGAGTGCTCGAAGTTATTTCCTTTAGACTCTGCAATTTTGTCTTTTTGTTTCTTGTTTTCACTAGTTAGGCTTAATGGAAAACAACAACAAAATTAGAGAGCTTTATAGTATTTATCTTGAGTTAGGACATGAAGTGTTTGAAGAGAAAATTAAAAAACCTATGGAACTTTATTTGCATTCTAATAGCAATGTTATTAGTATGAATTCCTTGAACACCTTTATTTCTAATGCTATGGAAAAATCTAAGCTTGGGGAAGCTTGTTTTTATGAAGATGATCTTTTTAGTCCCCCAAGCATGGAGGAGAAAATTTACTTTGATGATACTATGCCTCCAATATATGATGATTACAATGATGAATATGATATTTTCAGTCCACCTAATATTGAGGAGAAATTAATTATGATTACAATATGCCTCCTATATTTGATGACTATGGTGATGAGAATTATAACGATAGTTATTTTGTTGAATTTGCTCCCACTATGATTAATAAGAATGATTATGCTTATGTGGAGAGTAATAATGATTATATGCATGTGGCTCATGATAAAAATGTTTTATGTGATAGTTATATTGTTAATTTTATTCATGATGCTACTAAAAGTTATTATGAGAGAGGGAAACATGGTTTTATGCATCTCAATAATATTAGGTTTCCCCTCTTTATGTTGAAAGTTTTAAAGTTGCACTTGTTTTGCTTTCCTATGCTTGTTGCTTTGTGCTTTAATGAATTGTTTCTTTACAAGATTCCTATGCATAGGAAGTGGGTTAGACTTAAATGTGTTTTCAATTTTCTTCTTGATGCTCTCTTTTACTTCAATTCATATTTTCTATGTGAGCATCTTCTCAAACTATAATGCCTAACTTAAAGGCATTAAAGAAAAGTACTTATTGGGAGATAACCCAAAAGTTTTAGATAAGTCTTGGAAGTTATTAATTTTGTAATAACCTCTCCTTATCCTTTTTATTTGCTTTTTGTGCCAAAAATAACCTCTAATGGGAGAGAAGTAATGATTGGGAAAGTTGTTGTCTCAAAACAGATTTCTGTGCTTCACCGTAAAATTCGTGTAAAATCTCTGTACGTCCTTTTGAGGCTTGAATTTTTGTGCTTCTGCCCCAGGTTGTTATCTAATTTTCATTAGTTCAACACTTTTTGATTTGAGCAACAGAAGGTGTTCGAAAAAATTGGTTTTTACCTGCTGGTCTATTTTAACAGATTTCTGCCATTATTTGCATTTGCTTCTTGTTGGTTCCTTTTTGAGTTCTTTTTGGGAATTGAGCTTTTTGAGGGAAGTGGTATATTAGATTGTGTTTTGATGGAAGTTTTATTGGTGTTTAAACTGAACCCAAAGACTTATTATCTTGAGTGCACTAATGTTGCTAATAAAGATTGTGTGGAAGTTTTGTATGAAGGAAAAATTTCAAGTGTATGGAAGGAATGAGTAATAAGATGAAGAATGGACTAAAGCTCAAGCTTAGGGATGACACACGTATCACCCCAAGAAATATCCAAGAAGTATAAGCGTCAAAGCTTGGGGATGCCTTGGGCATCCCCTTCTTCATCAATAAAAATCTCAGGTTTCTTCCAAACACTTCATTTTTATTGTTTCATGCATAGTTGTGTTGTTCTTGGAGCGTCTTCTTTTTCATTTTCGTTTTGGTTTTTTGTTTGCTTAGTTTTCTTAGTTTTGTGAATAAATTGGTTGGACCCCCTCTTTCATGCATTGGTTTTCAAATCGTTTGGTTTGGATTGGAAAAGAGTAGGAAATTTCATGCTGAAGTGGTAAAGAGAGCTTGTTTTTGACTATGGCATGTGCTTTGTCATGCCATGCTTGACATTGTTTTGGCTTTATGCTTAGTATTCTTTGCTGTAGCATGACATGTTATAAACAATTGAGATTTCTTAATGTGCCTTGGAATAATCATGCGTTGTTTTAGCATATTAAAGCATAGTATTGTGGTATTTTCCTTTGATGCTTTATTTGGGTTGACTTGGCACATGCTCACACCATTTTATGACTATCCGAAGTCATAATAGCCTTGATGATCCTTTAGTTTTCAACTTGTAATATCACTTTATGCTTTGATCAATGATGTTTTGTCGCTCTGCATGATTATGGCCATTATTGCTCTCTTAGTTGTCGCTCCCAGTCTTTTCCTAGCCTCCGTAACCAACTATGAGTTCCACTCATGCATCCAACCCCTTAAACCAAGTTATTCCAAAGAGTCCACCATACCTACCTATTAGCAATTGCTATTCCAACTATATTCATGTTTTTATCTACCTTCCAAATTAAACTTGTTATGTGAAAATTAGTGATTAAAGCTCTCACGAACTTGATGGCACACTTTACTTTCTTGCATTTAATAAACTTGAACCATTGTGTCCATCTTTGTTGCATATATGCTTGCGCTTTATAAGTTGAAATTAGAAGAACCATGTATCATGGGGAACGCTTCAACATTGCACTTGTACTTTGTACCCCGTTGATATCATGTTCTTTTGCCTATGGATCCTGACGGTGTGAAATAAAAGTGGAACTTGTAAGATCATGGAAGTTTGTATGTGTGTTAGAGAAATGCCTGGGCCGCTAGCCTAAGCCATGCCTAATCATGGTGGGAACTTGCAGCATAACCATAATGAGCACTCTATTAAGCATCCTCAATAAAAACCTATGCAAATAGCAAATAAAAAGATCGTTGAGATGCTCATTATCTGCTTGCCTTGTCATTTTGATTATGGGATAGCTTTTGTATCATGTGCAAGGGGTACCCCATTGGCGGTTCTTTATGATACATATGTACTTACAATGACAAGAGCTTACTCGTGACTAAAGTTGAGTAGCACGAGGTTCGGTCTTCGTAAGTAAGGGGCATGAGATTTCGGCTTATAACTTGTCAAGCATATCCTCTTAGTTGTGTCACTTTAACCTTAATCACCTTAAATATGCTTATTATAGGGGCAATGAGAGCTAAAAGCTAGTAAGTACCATAATTTTTGGAAGCTCTTTATGAAACTTGAGTCTCTACTTCATTCTATGAAGGCCTTTCTTTTACTTTTATGTTGAGTCCCCACCTACTATCTTTATGCACCTACTTTGAGAGCATAGTGGCCATTCTTAGTTCTATGTGCATTGTCCCAAGACTTGTTGATTGATGCATAACTTGATATTGCTTGTTTTAAACTACTTGTATCTAGTCACTCTGATGAACTTTGAAGGTGTCCTATGCATTTATGTTTTGCTACTCTATGAGGGACAAGCTGAATGCCACTATGCTATGTTTTCTTTATGTGAAACAAACAAACGTCTTGCAAAAACATTGTTATTCATGAATCTTTTGTTTGTGCATTTTCATGTTACAACATAGTTGCTTTGTCTTATTGCTAGAACTTTATCTTTCATGCTGTGTTGAAGTACTATGATCCCAGCTATTCATGTTTTACAAATACTTTGATCATTTTTATGATGGTGCATGTCACCTCAAAAATTATTCTTTCTTTTTATCACTTACCTACTCGAGGACGAGCAAGAGTTAAGCTTGGGGATATTGATACATTGCAAATGTATCTATCATTTTTGATGTTCCATGCTTGGTTTATATCTACTTTCTTATGTTTTGTCCACACTTTGGAGTACTTTTATACACTTTCTTGGACTAACATATTAACAAGAGCCACAGTGCCAGCTGCCTGTTTTCTGCTGTTTTTGGTTCCAGGAAGTCAGAAAATGAATATTCTCGGAATTGGACGGGACAAAAGCCAATGTCAGTTTTTTACCATAAGACTCACGGAGCCAGAAGACGAGATGGAGAGGGGCCACGGGGTGGCCACACCACACCTAGGCAAGGGTCGCCCTGGCCGCACCAGGGCATGGTGTGGCCCCCCTGACCGGCCACCGACCTTGCCTCCTTCGCCTATAAAGTCCTCCCGATGCAAAAACCCTAAATCGTCAATCAGAAATCCACGAAAAGTTCCGCTGCGCCGCCGCCACCGAAGGGGAGATCGGGAGAAGTCTCTGTTAAGACCTTGACAGGGAGGGAAGTGCCCCCGAAGCCATCTCCATCGATCTCCACCGCCATCTCCATCACCGCTGCTAATTCTCATGATGATGAGGGAGTAGTTCTTCCTCGAAGCTAAGGGTTCTACTAGAAGCTATGTGTTCATATCTCTCTATGCATGATCATATTGTGATCATGAGCTTGTAATCTATAGATCTACCGTGCTACTCAAGTGCTTTAATAGATCTCTGCTCTACCCATGTGTGTGAAGTTGACAGTGTGCACACCATGGTGGCACTTAGGCTAGAGATTACAAATACTTGTTATGAGTTATATTTGGAGTTGGATGTCTCTATGAAATTGTGGTGTTTGTTGGAACCATCTAGTACTCAAGGTGACAGTGTGGGGTTATCTAGATGTGGAAAGCGAACTTTGAGGTGTGCTGTTATAGCCCTACCATGGATTAGAGTGTCTAACCGGAGAGTAGTTCAGAGTAGTATCATAAAGAGAAGATATTTATATGAGAGTGTTCACTAGTGAAAGTATGATCCCTAGGCCTTGTTTCTAAGCATTGAAACACCGTTTGCAATTAGATCTGTTACATGTTTGCTTGCTTCCATCTTTATTTCAGATTGCCTTTAGTCTCTTCCTACCCATCAACCACGTACCATCAAAGCTATTTTCTGGCACCGTTACCACTTATAATTATCCATACCAGTTGTATTTCACTATCTCTTCGCTGAACTAGTGCACCTATACACCTGACAAGTGTATTGGGTGTGTTGGGGACACAAGAGACTTTTTGTATCTTGATTGCAGGGTTGCTTCAGAGGGGATACCTTTGACCACTTCCTCCCTGAGTTCGATAAACCTTGGGTAATCCACTTAAGGGAAAACTTGTTGCTGTTCTACAAACCTCTGCACTTGGAGGCCCAACAACTGTCTACAAGAATAGAAGTGCGTAGACATCAGTGCTCCATGTGCTGCTGTTCAGTCTCGTTCTCTACACCCGTTTCCATACCCCCTAGTCCTGTAACATAAAGCAAACACTCATAATTACATCATGCATATGTGTTCTGAGCTCAACTTCATGCACATAAATAGTCACACAATGAAAAAAGGATCCAAATAAGATCCAAATATGCATTACACACATATTATACATTACAAACCACATAGTTGATACATCAGAATTACAAGCCCATACTATTTAAGCATTACAAGCTCATGTGGATACTATCCCACTTATTTATTTACATCAAGTTCTCAGATTCTACTCCCGTATCACAACTCGATTACTCCTCCTCAAGGTCACACTCCCCAGAACCTGCGACATTCATCGTACATACCTGGAGTACAACCATGCTGACGTGAAGTACGACGCACCATCTGTGGAACAACTTGCCTCTTTGACGGATGATACTCAGTATCAGAAGTCTCCGAACTTGACACATCATTCAGATGAAGTGCATCCATACCTTCCAACTCATCTGAAGAATCTTCAGAATTATCCTCATCACTATCTTCTTCATCCATCTCCTGCATCCCGATTCTAGAGGAACTAACAGAATATTCCCCTTCTGGTTCTCCCCAAGTACTCTGTTGGGTACGATACTCCTCAGCTATGATTGGATAGTGCACGTTATCTGGAGTAGGATAATGTTCTAGTGACTCAAACACCCTTTCTTCAGGATCTCCCTCATTGGACTCTACATCCTCGACATGGACATCTCTTCCATCAAGGGAATAATATCTCATGCCCATGCAACTAGTCTGCCCGGTATCACCAACTGAATCTTCCACAGGAATAGGATTCCCAGCAGATCCATCCATCGATCCGTACCTCCATCCCTCGGAATTTCCAATAGGTAGTTCCGAGTCCTCAGTCCCCCAAGAACTCTACGGTACTGGATGACTAGTGCCCTCATCAGGATATCTAATAGGTTCTGGTATAGGTGAGTAAGGATATGGTGTAAAAGATGCTGGATCTATCGGTATATCCTTAAAAACTGGGTTAGCCCTATCCACTGCTTCATTCTCCAATTTAGAAGCTAACTTCTCCCTTCTTTCAGGATTCGTTAAATCCTCTAACATATCAACCTGATCTTCTACAATAACCTGATGTGTCTTATACAAAGACCCAACCATCAGTCGATAGAGATCCATAAACTTAGAAGCTAATTTTGCCTTACCAAAGTAAGATGATCTGGTTCAGGTTCCTCGTCTATAGAGTCATGAGGAATCACGGAATATGTGCTTCCATCTAACTCTTCTGCTTTGTGCTCCCGAACATTGGCTATCACCTCCACAATAGCAACATGGTATGCTGCTAAGTGACTTGTACCTTCTCCCATAGGTAAATCGTGATATAAACCAAGCTTCTTTGGTAGTTGGATGCTAACACGATATTTGGCTAACATTCGCCCATCATGGTAGGTCATGGTATAGACTGGAATATTAGTTGTGCAACCAAATACTCTTAGAAGTTCTCGAAGCTATTCAGTTAAAGCCCCCTGATAGTCATCAAGAGTCTCTTCTTTCCTTACCAAAATCTGTTTTGGAAACTTTGGTGCCATTTCCACTGTATATAAATAACAGAAATAAATATAATTACTATCCATTAATTATAATGATGCATCATTATAAAGAATTATTGCTCTAAAGAAGTATAACGAAATATTCCCAAGTGAATACTCATCATATAATCTAGAGAACTCTTTACCGTTGCTCCTAGACTCCTATAGGTAGTTCCCTTTACTAGGTTTCCAACCTAAGGTCAAAGCAATCGCTCAGATACCAGCTGCAGTGACCCAACATACCACTGCATGTGTAGTACACTATAGTCGTTGACATGACATCCACAGAACACCGTTCTGTAAATATCACATCCCTCAGAGTGGTACAACAGAAACATTGCGAGTCCACATTACAAACATACACACTTCATTATTATTACAAACCAGGAGTTCCAAACTTCAAGTGTTACCAAATTACAAACCAAACTTAAGTAGTTTCAGCGGAATATATAAAGTTCAAACTCATACTCCGAATTGAGCTGAACAACTTATTTTATATAGTTTATGCTGCTCAGCTCAATTGGTTTACTAATAACTAAGGCAACTACTCGGACTCGTTGACCTCCGCTCCATAGCGTATTTCGTAGTCCACCCCTTCAACTCCTTTGGATAAGTCAGGCTCCTCGTAGTAGACATCCTGCTGCCCGTCAGCCGCGTACATCAAAGTGTCTTCTAGATTCTCAGAGCCTAAGCAGGGGTTCAAAGGAAAGAGTGAGTAACAGAGTTACCTAGCAAGTTCATTATATGCAAGGTGGGAAGTTTGATTCTCTATCTACCACCTCGGACCATCAGTCCTTGGCTCTATGCAGTTTTCATAAACATTTCTTCAAAGATTGATTTTATTATCAAAACCTATGCCCATCAGCCTTCACAGGTCACTAGTGGAAAATGGGCCTCCAGTCCCGGCCCGTAAGGGGCTTTAGTCCCGGTCCTGGTAACCGGGACTGGATAGGCGGGACTAAAGGCCCACCCATTAGTCCCGGCCCTCTTACCAGCCGGGACCAATGGGCATCCACGTGGCTGTCTCTACGGGCGCTGGTTGCCCCCCCCCCCATTAGTCCCGGTTCCTATTACGAATCGACAATGGTTCTTCGCCATGGCAGAATTTTACACTTTCTCTGCCATGGCGTAGAATTCAATTTGTATCTTTTTTTCATTTCAAAATAGTTTTCTACGCTACCACATACCGTACATGTTCGTGCATACATAAGATAACTTCTCTTAAGATCGAGCATACAAATATATACATGATAGTTACACATGGAGATCACAATTATCGGGACTATAGCCTGTCTATTCAATTACACGGTCGGGGATCATCGGCGCCTATTCACACTAAATTCTCCGGCGTCATCTATCATCTCGTTCATCAAGAATCCTGCCAGTTCTTTAGCAATTGCTACTACGCGTTGCTGTGGTAGGAGCTGATCCCGCATTTTCTCGAACTATATAAGAAAAGGAGATCAATATGAATATCAATCATGATAACAAAAAGTGACGGTAATAAAAATAATGTTATGAATGTATTGCTTACATCGACTCTATAATCATTCAGCTCACTGGTAAACGTGCGAATGAACTCGCAAACGTAGAATCCACGTAGATTCGTCTTTGGTGGCTGCCTCGCGCACTTTATGAGAATATAATTCAATCAAAATAATAATCCAGCATCATAATTGTATTGAAACTAGAAGTAAAGAGATGCGCGTACTACTTACCGAGACCGGCTTAAACGTCAGCTTCTCACTAAAGTCACCCGTAACCGCACTCTTGAACTGGTTCCAAACCCTACCCGGTAAAGAAAATGAATGAGTTATTTATTACGTGATATCTCAGGAAATCAACGAAAGAGACCGATGTAGCACGAAAATTACCTCTGGAGCATGTCCTGCATGTCCCTAAACATTTCCAGGGGTCTCTTTAATGGGTCCATGACTTCAACTCTTCCCTTATCAAGTTGAATGTCCATGAGAATCCAGTGGAAACTGTACACGTTTATATATACATCAGTAACTCATCAATTACACTTAACATCGAGTAAGCAAAAGAGAATGTGTACAATAGAGTAAGACCCTCACGTGAAATTGTAAGGAAACAGTATGTGGTCACAGAAATTTTTCCCCGTTAGAAACCTTAGAAGGTTTTCCTGTGTGTCCTCGGGTTTATCCTTTAGCGTCTGACAATGTATTTTATCTGGGTCAATGAACCCAACACTGAAGATTGACCTTCTTTTACATTCCATGATCTTCATTCTGCATAATAATAGAGTACAAAAGGATATAATTAGGATAATTACATGCAATGAACTGAACAACTTATATATAGACAATGAATTCAACAACTTACAGACAATAGCAACTCATGAGACTTTTGTCGAGGGCGTCGAAAATGTATAACTGGAAGAGTTCTGGAAACTCAACATGGACCTCTTCTTCTCGGAAGTAGTAGTCATGTGGGACTTTCGCCACGATCATTATTCTCTCCTCCTTTACGGCTTTCAAGTACCATTTATGTAAACTCCGCATTTGTGTTGGCAGTTGTTGGAACTGCTCAAAGCTAACCAGAGGCTTCCCTGGGACATATGTAGGGACTACCTGAGCCTTGTGTAACTTGTCGTCCTGGGAACCTAGCAATTCCTCAACAGTCACATTCATAGAGGCCGCAAGCTTCGCAGCTTCTTCCATATTCTTCTAGGGAAAGTCATGGGATACCACCTTGAGGGGTGGGGTCGATTTTTTGGCCTGTTCCCCGAGCTAGGGGACGTCCTTTCTTTTCTCGGTTGCACTTTGACTTGATGATTTGCTCCCGCTTGCACTTCTACTTGATTTGCTCTTCTTCACTTCCTTCTGAAGTGCGCGTCGATAGTCATCTGGCTTATGGTGCAAGTCATATTGCGATTTTGTGTTCAGAAAAGAAAGTGCATACGCTTTTTGCTTCTCGGTGTATACTGGGGCGGGCTCGGGTTTCTTCTTTTGAAGCTACGCAACACATTCGGCCTTTACGATCATGTCGGTTTCCTCATCAGTACGATCGTAAGGTATGATAGGAAGATTCTTATGAGGTATTCTTGGGAGGGGCAACATTTGTCGTTTTGGGCTCCTGCGTCGTTTAGTACTAATTGGAGGCTACGACGGAGATCGAGATGGACTCGGGCTGTGGTGGTAGTCATGGGGTGGGCTTCTTGGAGGTGATGGAGGTGAAGGTGACATGCGACCACTCGGAGGCGGTGTTGGCTTTGGCGTCCATCCTGGAAGCTTGATGTTGTTCTTGTCCCATAGAATGATACCACCCAGTACTTCTCCGAGTGTCCTCTCACCTTCAGGTCTAGGGATGTCAAGCTCCATTGAGTCCCACCCCATTGCGATTTCATCCACACCAACTTTAGCATAGCCAGCTGGAATCTCACGGCCATGCCAGCGTGCGCCAGGTGGACAAGGTAAAGCACATCCGACCGCAACCTTGATGGATAGGTTCTTCACCTTCTGATGGAGCTCACAAGATGTCTGCTCCTTGATTCCATCCACGGGGTAGCCGGGACCGCCATCTACCATACGTGCATCGTCAGAAGGGACCTCCGATTCAGCCACGCTGCTTCTCCGCTGAGATGGGACGGCGGTAATATCGAGTACAAGATCTTGCAGGCCTTTGCTCCTCAAGTTCGTCAACTGCTGGCGATGCATTCGAAGTGTTCCTAGCAACTCGGTGAACCTGTCTCCCTCCTCCTCCTGCTGTCGCCTCTTTGCTCTCTCTCGGCTCCTATAAGTATCTCTGTCTTTGGGAAACCCCATCTCCCACGTATAACTAGGGCCAAGGCCTCGTACACGTCTTCCGCGTTCGTCATTCCCGAGGACCTTTGTCAGCAAATCTTTCTCTCTATCGGGACGGAACTTTGTTGTCCCCGCTTTAATATCCTTCACCACTTTCTGCCATGTATCCCGGGGTATCCTAATCCCACCACTGCAAATAAGGTCCCCTGTACTTTTGTCATACCCACTCCCATGCCCAAGGAACCAATTCCTTGCCCTCAGATCCCAATCTTCGCGTATTGGTTCTGGAGTGATCCCTTTAGCAAGCAGCTCATTCTCTTTAGCATCCCACTTTGGCATGGCAGCCGCGTAGCCCCTTGGCCCCAGGTGATGGTGATATTTCTTCATCGCGGCATTTTTCTTGTGTTTTTTCCGACATTTCCATAGCAGGTTGTGACTCCTTGTACTTCACAAATGCATCCCAGTTAGCCTGCTGCTTCGTTAGATAGCATTAAAATTTAGGAGTCTTCTTCGTCTTCTGATACCTTTGCCATAATGCTTTCTTCCAGTTTTGAATAGTTCGGCCATCTTCGTAAGAGTCCACTGCTTGAGTTTCTTCCTCAATGCAGTTGTGTCGGCATCATCCTCACATCCTGGCAGGGTGAAATGTGTCATGAGGTCATTCCAAAGACCCTCTTTGCACCTGTCGGCGGCATACTCACCCTCTTTCGCCCCTTTGGTCTTATTCCACTCTTGAACGGTGATTGGGATGTGATCCCTAACCATAACTCCGCATTGTTGTTTAAATACAGTTTTAGCCTTTTCGGGTTCCACCGGTTCACGCCGTGGTGATACCCACGTAATTGCATAACGCGTATATGCGTCCAACTTTTTGGCCGGGCCTTGTTTGGAATATTTTTTGCTCGATGTGGAGGCCTAAGAGAAGAAACATTCGTCAATTTATATATATATACAACTCATTTAATGCATCTACTGATCACCAGACTTCATATATATACCTCGCCGTCGGCTTCTCCACCACCAGAGCCGTCGGCTTCTCCTTGATCATTTCGGTCGACGTCCTCTCCCTCACCGGAGGGGTTCAGATAAATCGACGGAGATTCGGGTGGATCAACATGGGGGGTGTCGTTGATCATATCCTCGAGAATTTCTTCCTGTGCTAGGTCTCTCTGGATTGGATCCATAGTTTTCTACAAAATGCACACAATAACATTTTTCATTCAATATTGCTACATAAAATAATACTAAACAATAATATGAACACGCAATTTGCTACAATAATACTAAACAATAGCAAAATTCTAGTGATGCCCTAACCCTAAGTCCGGGGGCCCGTGAGCACTACCACATTAACCCTAAGTCCGGGGGCCCGCGAGCACTACCACCCTAACCCTAAGTCCGGTGGCCCGCGAGCACCACCACCCTAACCCTAAGTCCGGGGGCCCGCGAGCATTACCACCCTAACCCTAAGTCCGGTGGCCCGCGAGCACCACCACCCTAACCCTAAGTCTGGCTGCCCGCGAGCACTACCATCCTAACCCTAAGTCCGGTGGCCCGCGAGCACCACCACCCTAACCCTAAGTCCGGCTGCCCGCGAGCACTACCACTCTAACCCTAAGTCCGGGGGCCCGCGAGAACTACCACCCTAATTCCTATATACACATATTTCCTATATACAAATAATTCCTATATAAAAATATTTTTTATATACAAATGTTTCCTAAATACAAATATTTCCTATATACAAATAATTCCTATATACACTACTAATAATATTACAATTCTAATATACACTACTAATAATAATTCCTATATACACTACTAATACTACACTACTAATATACACTACTACTAATATATAGTACTAATAATAATTCCTATATTACACTACTAATAATTCCTAATATACACTACTACTAATATACACAACTAATAATAATTCCTATATACACTACTAATTAATACTACACTACTAATATACACTACTAATATACACTACTACTAATATACACTACTACTAATAATTCCTATATTAATTACACTAGTAATAATATTACAATTCTACAAAAAAAAGAGGAGTCATGCCACAAGTCGCCACCATACCGGCCTCCCTTGTCACGCCTGTCATTGCCATCTATCTGTCGGTATTACCTGGCCGACGGGGATGACGGCGGCTGGAGAGGCGGTGGTGCGGCGGCGTTCGTCGCTGAGATGGCGGCAGCGCGGACGGGCAGCCTGCCGGCGTCGTTTCGTCGTCCTAGCTCGCGCGCGTTTTCCCCTGCAGTGAGTAGTGGAGATGGTGGGGGAGTGAAGGGGAGCACGTAATAAGGAGAAGGCCTTTAGTCCCGGTCCGTGTAACGCACCGGGACTAAAGACCCTTTAGTCCCGGTCCGTGTAACGCACCGGGACTAAAGTCCCTTTAGTCCCGGTGCGTTACACGGACCGGGACTAAAGGTCCCCTCCCCTTTAGTCCCGGTCCGTGTAACGCACCGGGACTAAAGGGTTTTCGGCACCGCCCAACGCGCGCGCGCCAACGCCACACCTTTAGTCCCGGTGTGTAGCACGCCCCGGGACTAAAGGTCCTTTTTTCAAAAATTTCACCCCAGGGGCACACCTATTTAAAAAAATTCAATTCGCATATTTTTTAAACATTTGAATTTTACAGTTTTTGCATACTTATGAATTTGAGAAAAATTTCAACATGAAAAGTTCTTGAATTTGAATAAGTAATCCAAATATATTTTCTGTTTTATAAAATAATTATTCTAACTAGTGAAACTAATAACCATTTTGCCATTTTCAATTTAAAAATGCATTAACTATTATATTTTGCATATTTTTGAATAAGTGATTCAAATCAATTTTCTGTTTTATAAAATAATTATTCTAACTAGTCAAACTATTAACCATTTTGCCATTTTCATGTGATTCCGACGCTCCAGTGGTCTTCCTCCGGCGAAAACCTAGACCGGGGGCCCCGGATCGTCTACCCATTTATTTTTTCCTCACTTTTCTTCCCGCCTTCTCTTCGGATCGTAGCCTTTAGGGTTTAGGGTTTAGGTTTTGGTTTAGGGTTTAGGGTTCCCTCCTCGACTTCCGCCATTTCTCACTATATATATGTAGGCTTGGTCGTTGCCATAGCACATCTAGACTCATATCCGCCTCTCCACTCTATCCCATGGCTTCCACCATACCTCTAACCCTTGAGGCGGAGATGGAGTCTTTCACGGCTAGCAGGAAAATATTTTGAGGCGGAACTTCCGAAGATGCCATAGGGCGTGTGCACCAAGGGCATCTTCGAGAAGTTCCGCCACGGGAGATTTCCCAACCCTTTCCTCCATCCATGGGGATGAAACTCTCCATACATGTTGGCTTGGTCGTTGCCATATCACATCTAGACTCATATCTGCCGCCGCTCTCCACTCTATCCCATGGCTTCCACCATACCTCTAACCCCAGGGAGGCGGAGATGGAGTCTTTCACGGTCTAGCAGGAAAATATTTTCCGAGGCGGAACTTCTGAAGATGCCATAGGGCGTGTGCACCAAGGGCATCTTCGAGAAGTTCCGCCACAGGAGATTTCCCAACCCTTTCCTCCATCCATGGGGATGAAACTCTCCATCCATGTTGGCTTGTTGAGTTGCTTTCCATGGCGTATCGATGCTCCTTTTATAGGCACGACGCCGCTTCTACTTTGTCTTCTTCCTTAGACAGGGCGTCGTGCGCTACATGCTTTATCTCATCGAGAAGTGCGTCCACCCACGCGTCCTTATCCTACCGATAGCTTTAGTCCCGGTTTGAGCCCCCACCCGGTACTAAAGGTTACCCACGCGTCCTTATCCCACCGACAGTTTTGTTAGATGACACAAAAACCACCTTTAGTCCCAGTTGCACCCACCAGCCGGTACTAAAGGTTAGCCACCCCCAGATAAGGCCCTCCCAGATAAGCCTCCCCCAGATAAGGCCCCCCATCTTTTGTCCCGGTTTGAGCCCCCCCCCCCGGGATGAAAGTTTCCCGTGCCACTCCGTTCCCGCGCTTTCCACCGGTTCCCACCTCTGTCTTCCCGCCATTTTTTCAGTATATATATGTACGCTTGGCCTACATTTACATATCACATCTAGACTCATCATTCTCTTCCCATGGCTTCCATCGTATCTCTAACCACCAGGGAGGCGGAGGCGCTTTGCGCCTCGAACTACCCCTGCCCACCGGGCTACCGTGTCCCCACCGGCTGGATGCTGAGCGCCGGAGGCGTGCCGGTCCCTCCTGCCCCTCTAGGTGTGGAGCGCCGGATGGCCATCACGAACCACTACTACCTCAAGCTCACGCCATAGCAACGGAGGAATCCCAACTGGCATCCCGACTATTTCCCGACTTGGGAAGCCTTCTTCATCAATCGGCGTGAGAGGGCGCTCGCTAGGCACGAGGAGGACGGCCCACCTCCTTCGAACTTCAACGAGGCCGGCCGTCGGCTGTGGTGGCGCAGCCGGACTCTCCAGAGTGTCATGGCCTCCAACATGACCGGCAATAACCCCCGCCTGCGGTACCCTCAAATCCAGCCCACGCGTGCCCAACCTTCAAGGTTCGACTATGGCGACCCTGACGACGACAGCAACGATGGCGCCGACGACTACGACGACTACAGTGGCGCGTATTACAGGGCTAGGCAGGAGCATGACTGAATGACTCCAACCATTAGGCATGTTTCTTAATTTTTAGTTGTGCTATGTATCTTAATTTTCAGTTGTGCTATGTATCCTTAGTGTTTGTGGGTTCCTTCTCTTGTGATGGTTCCTTCTCTTTGTGTGATCACCTCCCGCGGCTCAGAACCCGGTCGTCAACATCTAGTTTGATTGAGCAAGATGTATTACATGAAAGGGGACCTTTATGTCTTAAATAAAAGGTTTAATACATTACATAGATTTATGTCTCAAATAAAAGGTTTAATACATTATTACACATCACCAACATCTAGTGTTGTGGTTTTCTTCTACACCGTAGCCATGGAGAATCTTCATCATTTAACAGGATGCTTGGGTCAGTTTTCACTTTGAAGGGCGGAATTTCATGAAACTTATTGTAATCTTCTGACATGTCTGTCTTGTCATCCACTCCCACGATGTTTCTTTTCCCTGAAAGAACTATGTGGCGCTTTGGCTCATCGTATTCTGTACTCTTTTGCTTATCTTTCCTTTTTCTCGGTTTGGTAGACATGTCCTTCACATAGAAAACCTGAGCCACATCGTTGGCTAGGACGAATGGTTCATCCATGTACGCAAGATTGTTGAGATCCACTGTTGTCATGCCGTACTTTTGGTCTACATGTACCCCGCCTCCTGTCAGCTTGACCCATTTGCACCGAAACAAAGGGACCTTAAAAGTAGGTCCATAGTCAAGTTCCCATATCTCCTCTATGTACTCATAATATGTGTCCTTCTTCCCATTGGTTGGTGCTCTTTTTATCTTGGGCGATCGTGTAAAATGTATTCCCATTTATCTCGTACCCTTGGAAAGTACATATAGTCGAAGATGGTAACCTGGCCAACGAGTACAACTCATCTCCAACAGTGGTGTTATTCATGAGATGTGTCTGCAACCAATTGCCAAAATTCTTCTCGTGTTCCCCTTTAATCAAGGTTTCAGGCTTCCCCGGGTTTTCGGAGTGTAGAATATTCTTGTGTTTCTCGATATACGGAGCTACCACGGTGGAATTGTGTAGAACTGTGTAGTGTGCTTGAGTGAAAGAATGCACGTCCCTACATACCATTGATTTCCTTCCTAGTGTGCCTTTTCCAGTCATCCTCCCCTCATACCGAGATTCAGGAACACCAATCGGCTTAAGGTCAGGAAGAAAGTCAACACAAAACGCAATGACCTCCTCTGTTCCATAGCCCTTGGAGATGCTTCCTTCTGTCCTAGCACGGTTATGAACATATTTCTTTAAGACTCCCATGAACCTCTCGAAGGGGAACATATTGTGTAGAAACACAGGACCGAGAATTCTAATCTCTTCGACTAGGTGAACTAGGAGGTACGTCATAATATTGAAGAAGGATGGCGGGAACAACAACTCGAAGCTGACCAGACATTGGACCACATCAATCTGTAACCCTGATAGACTTTCTCGATAGATTACCTTCTGAGAAATTGCATTGAGGAATGCACATACCTTCACAATGGCTAGTCGAACATTTTCTGGTAGAATTCCCCTCAATGCAACCGGAAGCAATTGCGTCATAAGCACATGGCAGTCATGAGACTTTAGGTTTTGAAATTTTTTCTCTTTCATATTTACTATTCCCTTTATATTCGACGAGAAGCCAGACGGGACCTTGATACTGAAAATGACTTCAAAAAATATTTCCTTCTCTTCTTTGGTAAGAGCGTAGCTGGCAAGCCCTTGAAACTGCCCTGGATGCTTGCTGTCTCGTTCTTTATGATGTTGCTGGTCCTCCCGTGTTGCCGGGGTATCTTTTGAGTTCCCATACAAGCCCAGGAATCCGAGAATATTCACGCAAAGATTCTTCGTTAGGTGCATCACGTCGATTGTAGAGCGGACCTCATGCACTTTCCAATAGGGTAGCTCCCAAAATATAGATTTCTTCTTCCACATGGGTGCGTGTCCGGTAATGGGGTCTTTCAGAACAGGTTGTCCTCCAGGACCCTTTCCAAAGATTACATCCAAATCCTTGACCATACCAAATACATCAGCACCACTTCGGGGGACAGGCTTCGTCCGGGTTTCTGCCTTGCCATTGAAATGCTTTCCTTTCTTCTTTAAGGGGTGACTGGGCGGAAGAAAACGACGATTGTACGGGTACACATTCTTTCTACATTTATCCAGATATATACTTTCAGCCTCATCTAAACAGTGCGTGCATGCATTGTATCCTTTGTTCGTCTGTCCTAAAATGTTACTAAGAGCAGGCCAATCATTGATGGTTACGAACAACAACGCTTGTAGGTCAAATTCCTGCTGTTTGTGCTCATCCCACACACGTACACCTGGTCTGGCCCACAACTGTAGAAGTTCATCAACTAATGGCCTTAGGTACACATCAATGTCGTTGCCGGGTTGCTTCGGGCCTTGGATGAGCACTGGCATCATAATGAACTTCCACTTCATGCACAACCAAGGAGGAAGGTTGTAGATACATAGAGTCACGGGCCAGGTCTTTGGATCAGTTCTGCTCCCCAAAAGGATTCATGCCATCGGTACTTAGACCAAACCATAAGTTCCTTGCATCACCAGCAAAGTCCAGGAAGTCTCTCTCGATTTTTCTCCACTGCCGACCATCAGCAAGGTGCCTCAACATCCCATCTTTCTTACGGTTTTCCATGTGCCATCGCAACAACTTGGCATGCTCTTTATTTCTGAACAAACGTTTCAACTGTGGTATTATAGGAGCATACCACATCACCTTGGTAGGAACCCTCTTCCTGGGTTGCTCGCCCTCAACATCACCAGGGTCATCTTTTCTGATCTTATACCGCAATGCAGTGCATACCGGGCATTTATCCATATTCTCGTACTTCTCACCGCGGTAGAGGATGCAGTCATTAGGGCATGCATGTATCTTCTGCACGTCCAATCCTAGAGGGCAGACAAGTTTCTTTGCTTCGTACGTACTGGAGGGTAATTGGTTATTTCTTGCAAGCATCTTCTTCATTATTACCAGCAACTTTTCAAATCCCGAGTCAGTCATACCGGTCTCTGCCTTCCACTTCAACAATTCCAGTGTGCTACCCAGCTTCTTCTGGCCATCTTCACAAGTTGGATACAGCAATGTGTTGTGGTCCTGTAACATCTGCTCAAACTGCAACCTTTCCTTTTCTGTGTCGCAGTCTCGCCTTGCATCACTAATGACCCGACCAAAATCATCAACGGGCTCATCTGGTTCCTGTTCTTCACCCCCTTCTTCTTCATTATCTTCAACTGCGGTATCATCATATTCAGGGAACATACATCGGTAGTTGTCATCATCGTTCTCTTCTTCATCGCCGTCTTCCATCATAAACCCTCTTTCTCCGTGCTTGGTCCAAACATTATAGCCGGACATGAAACCGGATCGAAGCAGGTGGCTTTGAATGACTCTTGAGGTAGTGTGAGCATGCTCATTCCGACATTCAACACATGGACAACACATAAAACCATCCCGCCGCTTGTTCGCCTCGGCCACAAGGCGAAAAGAACGCACGCCTTCTCTGTAAGCGTCAGAGCGTCGGTCACCGTACATCCATGGGTGGCTCATCTGCATCATACAACCATGCATATATATCAAACGCAATCACAATGCTTAAATTAGTACCGTGCAGTCAAAATGAGAAAACAGTTGCTAACCTTTTAGGACACTTCAAAACAAAGAGGAGAAACCTTAAGTGTCGCTCTGGCACCTCATATCATATTTTGTCTTGTGTGAACTCAAGTGGCATCGCTCTAACAGGCATTTCACCGAACACCTCTAGTGCATATGAAGAAAAAAAGTTAGCACAAAGTTATACCCACCTCTCACATAGGAAAAAAACAGGAGAGAGTGGAGGGCTGGGTGCATATATATAGGGCCAGGCCATTAGTCCCGGTTTGAGATACAAACCGGGACTAAAGGTTCTGCCAGGAGCACGCGCGCCGGCCCAGACCCATTTGTCCCGGTTTGTATCTCAAACCGGGACTAATGGTTCCTTACGGACCGGGACAAAGTGCCTCGGCCTCCTCGGGCCGTCTGGTTCGGACCATTAGTCCCGGCCCCAGCCACGGCCGGGACTAGTGGCCCGAACCAAAGGCCCATTTTCTACTAGTGGGTTGACCAGAACTTCATGGAGTTCCTTTCCTGCCGCGTTCGTATCTCCTTCCCGGAACAGGGAGTAACAAGTTACAGTTCTTACACTCTGCAGAGGTGCATTGCTTTACCCATGAGAGATCAACTCTTTGTTGCACAACCGAGCGTACTTTCCCGTCCACAATTCCATGATGTGGGGCCTAGTAGGTGATCCAAGCAAATCACTACCCTTCTCCATGACCCCATATGTTTGCACGATCCTCCAGGCCAAGCTCCATCTCTGTTAAGCCCCCTTTTGGGCAAGCTATAACCCTGATGAGTTCCCGAAGACTCTATAAGCCGGTTATGCCCCTAGCAATCTCCATAAATGTCTGACTATACCTCTGGCAGCCGCTCACAGAAATCTAGATACCAAAACCGTGGGGCCTAAGGGTGCCCACCCATATGTTGGATCCACACAAGGAATCACAACGTCACGATAAGGTCATCTTTTCTCCATATGAAAGGAAGAAGGTCCAGCTGACTTCTCCGTCCCATTCCAAATCTCATGGTTAACGCGTAATATACTGTGCTAGAATCACTGATGTCATGGGTTATTAATCCTATAGTGACTTGTGCCATTGGAACCCTAAGTTCCATTACCAATCTTTATCATCACTTTGGATGATAACTATATCTTATTTATTAGAGAAGATAATATTTTCTTTCTCCATATCATAGATGATAACACACAATTTGCAATATCTTTGATAAAGACTCTTCAAAGGACATGAGCAAGTGATGAACTTGCCTTGTGACTATAAGGTAGTGAAATCGGATGCTTCCACCTGACCTTGAGCTCCGGTTTCTACACAGAACCATTATTGCCCAATAAGGACAATATTTAAAGAAGTAATATGCAATGCATAGTAATGTCATGCAAGGTTTATTATTTGTTTATTTGCATGTTTTACCCTCTTAGTAAAAGGTTTGCTATTTTTTTTAATTAAAAGAATTTTTTTATTATGTTAAGTCTTTGAATTTTTGCATAAATATTATATTTAGTAATTTTATAAAGACTAGTACTATTTGAAGAGTTCAAAATTGGATTTATTTAATTTTTAACTCTTTAAAATATTTTACTAAAATTCCTTTAAGGAAATAAGACTTTATTTTTACCACACTTAATTTACTTTTCAAAAATACCAACTAGTATTTTTCTATAATAGCATACCCTTTTGGAATTGTAAATATGAATTTTATTCAATTTTTATGTGTTTGTATATTTTTATAAAATTCCAAAAGGAATATATACCTCAGTAATAATAATTTTAAAATTTAATTACCTAAAATTCCATTTGTTACTTTTCTTAAACAGAGGAGATTTTTATGAGTCCAATAATACTTTATTTACTTTTTTTAGGATTTGTATTTTATTTCTTAGAACTATTTAATTCATAGGGGTATTTTGGTAATTTGACAATTTAATTAGATTTCCCTTTTTAAAACTGGACCTAGCCCATTGGGCTGGCTCAACACTGACTCAGCCCACTTGGGCTGGTTAAACCCATTCTGAATGAGTGGCCCAGTACCACTCGCTCCTCTCTCTCACACGCTCACTCTCCCTTCTCTCTCAACCCCGCGGTGGCGTTGGGTTGCCGACGCCGTTGCCGTTCGATTCACGTCGCCCTGGGCCTCCCTGGCCGCCGCCGTGGTGTATGGCGAGGTTGCTGACCCTGCTCTTTCGTCTAGTCCAGTTCGATTTGGATCTGGGGCTGTCCTTTGGCTAGGTTGGCTCTGTTCCGAACCCTAGGGTTTGGGGTTCCTGCCGGTGATGCCTCAGTCGCTGCTCAAGTGGTGTTGTGAGGTGCTCATGCAGTGTTGTGGTGATTATGTTCGTCTGCAGACAATGTTGTGGCCGCCGCCTCGGCTAGGTGCGGGTTGCAGCGCCCTTTGGGTGCTCCCCGTGCCGCTGTGCGCTCGTTGGCCCCTCTGCTTCCTCTTCCAATCTACAGCAAAGACCATAGGTGAGTGATTTCCTCTTCCCCCTCTGATTTTCTGCCACCCACCTTGTTAGCGTGTATGTGCTTCTGATGGTAATCCTTAATTAGGGTTCATGCCTCGATTAGGGCATCACCCTTCTGTGTTGGTTATTAAGGATGATGAATGACTTAGAAGTATCTATGATGATTATACCATGTTGATTACTGTCTACAGTTGGTGTTGGAATTGCTAGTGGCTTTGTCAGATAAATTTTTATCTGATCTTGGTCTCTGTCATTGTAAAAATTGTGGTGTTATAGCTCTGATCTAGACTGATGTCTAGTTAGTGATGTTGGATAGCTAATTTTAGTACTGGAACTTGTATTTGGTTTCTTGGGCATTTACTGTTAATGCCCCAGATGATATTACTTTGATGCAACACTATGATTCTTAATCCTTATATTAGGAAAATGATTGAATATCTTTCTGCAAAGTTTGATTGTGAAATTTCTATGTAGAATATGCTAGCTTAGAATAGATCCCTGTGACATCTTCTTTGGAATGGTACACAAGAATTTGTTCTAGTGCTAGTATTCTTCTATCAGTGTTCTAGAGTGGCTTGGTACTAAGATGAGCTGAAATCTTCTATTGGAAGATTAGCCTATGCTAGCTATGGAGTTCCTTTAGCTTATGATGCTGGTCTGAAGCTAAGATAAATAGAAACTTAGTTTCTGCTCTGCTGTCCCTCATGGATATGTTCTAGTATTTAGTACCAGCTACTGCTTTTTGAGTTCTCTGATAAAATGACTGGTATTCTTACTGTTTAATATGAATCCTTGAGATTTGTTGAGTTCTGAGGTGCTACTCTTTTAAGAGATGTGCCTAGAAATCATGATCTAGGACTGTGGTTATGTTGGGATGTGGAAATATAGCTTTATATCCAGGATCTATGATGCATAGTCTGAGATCCTAGATTTGTTTGTAAGGTTTAGTCATTGATCTTTATGCAAAACCTTTTGTGATGGATACCCCCACTTGGGTGATTCTGAGAGGTTTACACATAAAATAACACATGCTTGATAATCTAGAATAGATGTTTTGATCATGTGATGGTTTTATGTGTACTCAAAACATAGCTTGGTTGCTGGTTGATCTTGTTGGCTTGATCTTGCTCTACACCTCCTAGTGCTGCTCCTGCTCCTTCTGGTTCCTGTGACCTTGATCTGGATCTTGCTGTCCACCTACTCCACCCCCTCCTTATGTCACCATCTGGTGAATGTTTGGAGGATCAGATGTATTGTTTGGCTGGTAGGCTTGCTTGCTGTTGGCAGGCTCGATGTGTTTCTGGTTTGGTGTTGGAGAAGAAGTGTAAGCTGTTGTCTATGGATGAGCTTCGACTGAGTGCTCTGCTTGAGTGTTAGTAGTGCTGATGTTGTATTGACAGCACACTGCATGCACTCTAGTGACTAAGCTGTGTGTCTGTGTGACCTGGTCGTGTGGATCAGCTCACGTGAAACTATCTCCCCTGTTACCCTTTTACTATTTACTGCCTGGTGAAACTTCCCCCTCCTTCATTACTTGATGATGTAATTGGAACAATGCATGTAATTGGAACAATGCATCTCCTTGTACACCACTGACAGTAATACTTAACTAATTAACCCTTGTTTTCCCTTTTTAGTTGTTTATCTTATTTGCAGGAACAAGATCTGGAGATACAAGATTCTAGTATAGGACTAGATTAGTAGTATAGGTTTTAATTGTAACCCTTTTTTATTTTTATTCTTTTTGTAAAGAATCTTGTAAAGATTTATTATAAAGTAATAAAGTTGTATTTCTATTCTCGGCAATTTTATACTTGTGATGTATATATTACAATTTGCAATGTTGTAATGTAATTAGAAAATAAGAATTTATTTCCCATCTTATTTTCACTGTCTCCAATCTTTATCGGTGTTTAGTATATCTATAACTCAACCAAATAATGTTAGTGAGATATTTTGGAAAACAATTCAATATTACTAACTTATGGTTTTCAAATACCTTCAAAACGATTTAAATTTCAAACTTGAATTCAAAATAACTTCCCCAAAAACTGAATAATTCCCAAAGGTCATGTCAAAATTCATAGCAATCACTAACAAGAGCTACTCATTGGTTCCCTTCGTTGGGTTTTTGTTTAGCGAAAATTTTACCCTGATTTTACAGATGCATGTATGCACAAACTTAGATTCCTATTTCTACCCTTCGTTGGATGCTAATGCTGGGATGTTACACCGGTGTAATCAACACACATTCTTAATTCATTGGTTCCCTTTTGGGGGACAAGTACAGGATTTGCCACCCATCGGGTGTGAATAACTTCTCGGAAAAAGCCAGCCTTAAGTAACCTAGCTATTTCTTTGCCTATAACCCTTCGTCTTTCATCACCAAAGCATCATAGAGGTTGTTTCACCGATTTGGCATTAGGATCAATATTCAAGCTATGCTCGGCAAGTTCCCTAAGTATACCTTTCATGTCGGCAGGTTGTCAGGCAAAGATGTCCCTATTCTCATGGAGGAACTTGACGAGCGCGCTTTTCTATTTGGGATCCAGGTCCGTGCCAATGGCAGTAGTCTTGGAGGAATCTCCTTCAACAGGCTCCACCCGCTTGGTCTTGATGGCGGCCTTGAATGCGGGTTTGGCAGCAGTGATCTGCTTCTTCGAAGCCTGCATCTACGAGGCATCGACCTTGTTCTGGATCTCCTTGAACTCCTCCCCGTAGATAACTACTTCGGTGAAGGCGGCTTCACTGAGCTCGCACTCCCGTGCCTTGGTGAAGCTTCCGTCAACGGTGATGATGTCGTTTGGACCGGGTATCTTGAGCTTGTTGTAGACAAAGCATGGCCTTGCGAGGAAGGAGTGGAAGATGTCGCGTCCAAAGATGACGTGGTACACGCTCTTGAAAGGCACCACTTCAAAGGTCATGCGTTCTTGGCGGTAATTGTTAACATCGCCAAAATAGAATGGAAGGGTGATGCAGCCGAGGGAATTTGCTTGTCGGTCGGGGACAACCCCGTGGAACACGGTGTTGCTCTTCCTTAGCTGGGTCTCCGTCAAGTTCATCTTGTGCAGTGTATCTAGGAACATGATGTTGATGCTTCTTCCACTATCCACGAGGCACTTGGTGAACTCTATGCCATAAATCAAAGGGTTGATAACCATGGCATACTAGTTCTCTGTTGGGATAATGTCTGGGTGATCCTTCCTATCCCAAGTAATTGGAATCTCTGACCACCTGACGTACAGGGGAACCGGAGGGATGGTAGCCATTAGTATCCTCAAAGAGGGTTTCTGGGCCCGGACGGTGGGAGTGCCAAGGAAGGTATGGTAACATGGAGCCTTCTTTTTGAAGGGGTTTTTCCTTTTACCCTCTCCCTTGTCGAAAGATTTGGGTTCCACGTCTTCATTCATATCGCTGGATTCCTTGGGTTCCTCCTCCTTCTTCTTCCCTTTGCCCTTTCCACGGGGTCTGTTCTGCCTACTTTGCTTGTAGCCGGACTCAGGGTCTTCCTTGAGGTCATTGACAAACTTGCATTCGCGGTTGGTGTGGGTGGCTTTGCCGTTTGTGTCAAGGTGGATGAAACACGACATATCGCGGTACTCTTCATACGTTTGGGGAATGCGGGGTGCGGAGGGTGTAGAATCACTCCTATGCTTGCCATTGCTAGCCCCCCGGCCACGTCCACGCTGTCCGCCTCCACCTCTGCCAGTGAACGTAGCGGCGACCATGTCGGCTGTTTGCTTTTCTTCAGGCGGAGTCTTTCGATTGTTATTATTGTTCTTCCTGTGTCGTGGTGGTGTCACGGCAGATTCCATGGATAGGCTAAAGGTGGGGACTAATATGCGCTAGGGGAATCCAGGGAGGGATAGTAGAGTGATTCTCCACACAGAAGTTTGTATTGCAATATCTCCAAGATTACAAGTGCTCCTTGAGCTGTATTGGCGAGAGGAGGAAGAAGGTGCTCTCTTACTCTAGCCTACTATCTTGCCCAAGAACCCTAGACCAGCTAGTGCTCAACCAACTAGAGTTCTCTCAATCAGCCAGCCCCTTCTACCAGAGCCCTAACCCCCCTTATATAGAGGTGGTTCGGTCCTGGCCTAGGGCATACGTGGAGGCATATTCCTAAGAATATGCCCCCTCCCAAAGTAGTAACCCGACAGGGGTGCTTTTCCCCCGTGTCACACTTTCTTTAGCGACGTAAGCCGACGTGAGCGTCGTCACCCTTGTCAGCGACGGTCTGGTGGTCCTGCCCTTGCTTTATCCGCTCAGCCAGTACGTACCGGACCCTCCTTTTTGACCAGAGAGATTCCTTCCTTCTCCTAGAAGCCAAGCGAGGATCCGGATCACAGTAGATCCGGCCACACCTATTCCTACATATAAATTAGACAAGCATTTCCGACTTACTCCTTAAGTCGGATGAGACTGCGTGAGGCGACCCCCCCCTCTGGTCCGGGTTACTCCGTGATCCGGCCTGCCTTGAGGTGACTTGGCCAGCATCCGCTTTGACCCTGCCGAACCTCGACTAACTCAGCCCTTATACCCTGGAGTGACCCTACCCGGGGGTATCCCCCCAACATTAGTCCCCGAAGCTGGTGCGGTCTTAGATGCCTCGGCCGCTAAGGCCACATCAGGTTCATTTACGTCTGAGCCTCAGACGTTTACTTCCGGGCCAGCTCCTTATCTCGGATTACATGGATTTACGTTCCCTTCGCACGTTCCAAGTTTTCACTTGCCGGCCGGGTCACCACTTTGGCTCGGATCCCATGGTTTTACTTTCCCTCTGCACATTTCAATTTTTCACTTGCCGGCCGGGTTACCATTGTGGATCGGATCCGAGCCTTGCTTCCTTCTCTCATACGCCAACCCACGTGGAGACTAATCATTACGTTGCCTCATTTTAAGGGCCTGCACAGTAACCGCCGTAGTAATTGTCAGTTTTACTATGCGCGGGTTACGTCATGCCTGTCTCCTCGTTTACTACACCAACGTGTCACGTCACGGGGTCGCTTCCTTCCTGTGGCCCTTCGTGTGGCTCCTCGGGATTGGCTGACACAGGTAATACACGACCACATTGTGTGGCTCGCACGCACAACACGATCCCACTCATCGATCACTGGGGGCGGTTAAATAGGGGAGGGGCGCGTCCCTCAGCATTTTTCCATCTCCGCGCCCCTTTGCCCGTTCCTCTTCTTCCCCTTCGTCTTCCTTGCGACCGCGCCGCCGCCAGTGCCTGTTGTCGCAGTGCCGCCGCCGCACCTTCTCCGTGCCTCCGCTCCGCAGCCACCGCTGCACAACTGCTTAGCCACGGGTCCTCGTCAATCTAGACCACAGACCCCCGCCACCGCTAGCTCCAGCGAGGACAACGGATACGAGATGACGGAGGAGGAACTCGTCGTCGTCGAGCAGGAGATGGAGGAGGACACCGGCGCGGCGGACCGTGGCGCATGGGCCGGTTCGTGGGTCTGCCAAGACATCAACTGGCTCTACCGGACTAGGCGTATTCCCGCCGGTGTCGCGTCTCGTCTCCCCTCCTCGGAATTGGCCCCCTCACCCAATCCGGGTGAGTTCGTCGTATTCCTATCGCATTTCCAACGGGGATTTGGTCTTCCGGTGAGCGACTTCTTCCGGGACTGGGTCCGGACGTATCATCTGTAGCCACACCATCTCCCAGCAAACGCCATCACCTCTCTGTCCGCTTTCGCCTCTACGATCGAGGGCTACACCGGACCATGGCCCACAAAGGAGCTGTGGATCCGGTTCTTCGGCCTCCGTCGCAACGTCGTCCCGAACATCCACATTGAGTCGGAGGACAAGCAGCTCACCCAGTTCGGAGCTGCCTCGATCTCGCCCCGGAGATTTTCAATCTTTCCCCGGGTCACCGGGCTTGACTCCTGCAAAGGATGGGCCCGGACCTTCTTCTACGTCCAGAACGAGGGTACCAAAGACTTGATTCAGTTGCTGCCCTACGCTCCGGGTCCCCCTGACACGGATTTCTAGGAGGAGGTCACCAAGAAACCTATAGCTCTGGCCAACCAAGTCAACAAAAGGTTCGCGGAGCTAAAGAAGCTCGGATTGCGCAACGAGGATGCCATGATCACATTCGTGCGCAACCGAATCTCTCCCCTCCAGAGGCACACTCACAAGTTGTGCCACATGAGCTTCAGCCGCGACCCCAACTGAACCTCCTCATTCGAGTTGAGCAACACGGAGATCTTCCGCCGGGTCAAGGCTCTTTTCACCACCCATAAGGATTTCTCCGCCGAATGGACGTGGGGAATCGAGCATTACTGCCGTGGCAGGCTCCCTCCCGCGGTAAGCTTCACGGGGTAAACTTATTTCGGATCAATTACGTGTCGGTTTTTATCATATTTTTGACTCCGCTCTTTGTGCTTTTTCTCAGGTGTTTCTCCAGCAAACTGTCGAGGATGGCACGGATCCGACCCTTAAGTGGGCGTCGGACCGAGAGATCCCGGACGAGGAGGAGCCGAACCAGGAGATGCTCCTCCCCATGACCGACGCCACCAAACGACCCAGTGGTAAATTCTCTTCTCTTAGAGATTGGCCCGATGATGAGGATGACTCGGATATCGACATGATTGAACCCGTTGAGGCTGTCCCTCTTTCTTTTGCCTTTCCGGCATCAGCTAACCCCGGTGGGAATATCCACGAGGATCCCCCACTTGCTACGGGCGAGCCTGTTCTGGTGGCGTCGAAGAAGAAGCGCGGAGCCGCGTCGAGTTCTTCCTCCGAACCTTCTCAGCCCCCCAAAAGGCAAAAGAAGGCCGGAGACAAGACTGCCTCCAAGCGGGCAGGCAAAGCCCCGGCACGGAGGGCTCGGAAACCCAAGGAGGCCGAAACCTCAGATGTGTAAGTCACTTTTCACTGCGTGACTCATTTTTCCTTGCATCGCGGTACTTTTTCTTCTGACATTATTCTCTTCTTCAGGGCTCCTGTGGAGGTCCCTCAGAGCGGATCCAGCATCTCCTCACCTCTTCGGCCCGACCCTTCTCCTCCTCATGACGACGAGTCACGCCCGCTGAGCCCTATTCCTGAGGGTTCTGCGGCTGCTCCGGGTTCTGCCGTGCCTCGCCGAGAGGAACGCGACCTCGAAGCGGGAGGGGTTGGTCCAGCCGAGGTGACGGCGTCCGCCACTTTGGCATTGCCGCAACCAGCAACCACCAAGTCTATCGCAACTCCAGCACCAGCAGCAGCCCCAGCACCAGCTTCCGAACCAGCACCTGTCCCGGCAGCCAGGAAACCCACAGCAGTTCCAGGTCCTGCCACTAAAGCTCCCGTACCAAGTTCGTCTGCCTCATCCGAGTCATCCCAAGCTCGGCGAGGAACCACTCCAGTAGCTCCAAAGGGGAAATCCATCGTGGTCACATCTTCCCAGCAAGTTAAAGGCAAGAAGGCTCCGGATGCCACCAAGCCCGCGGCCATCGAGGCCGGGCAGCGAACCCTTTCGTCGATGCTTCCGAAGAAATCACCAGCAGCAAAGGATGTTCCTGCCGAGCCAGCTGACGCACAGTAGATGGTTCTGCACACCATCCCAGCTCTTGCCCTACTTGAGAGGAAAGAAGCTCACGCAAAGGGTTTGGTGGCACCTCATACGCCTACTGGCGAGCGTTATCCTTCGAGCCTTATTGAGTTCGTCATGAACTGGAATAAGGCGGAGTTCGTCCACAATGACGATCTCCCGGAGAAGTTCGGCCCTGCGGAATTTTCTGCCCAGATGAACACTGCTGCCAAGGCAATTAACCTCGCGGGGCGAATGATGGAGGTATGTCGTTTCCCCTTTACATGCTGTAGATAATAACCATTAGTCCCCGAGCCTCCGGCGGAGTAACTTGTTACTCAGCCGGATGCTCCTTAGAAAATTAACATAGCTGCATGTAAACTTCAAATATGCACCCACCTAGAGCCGGGTTAAGTTCCACTTGGCCCGGATCTTACACACTTCGAATATGCACACACCTAGAGCCGGGTTAAGTTCCACTTGGCCCAGATCTTACATACTTCGAATATGCACACACCTAGAGCCGGGTTAAGTTCCACTTGGCCCGGATCTTACATACTTCGAATATGCACACACCTAGAGCCGGGCTAAGTTCCACTTGGCCCGGATCTTGCACACTTCAAATATGCACACACCTAGAGCCGGGTTAAGTTCCACTTGGCCCGGATCTTACAGACTTCGAATATGCACACACCTAATTGTACACTTCTGTACCTTTGTCAGGTAACTACCAATCGTCGGAGCGCCGAATTTCAGCGCCTGCTTGATACCCACCAGATCCTGCGTGCAAAACATGTTGCACTTGGCGCAGAGCATGAAAAGAGGGGTAATTTTCTCCCTCAGCACCTCTCCGTTTCACTTGTTTCTGCCGGACTAACCTCCTCATTTGGTTTTTTGCAGCTGGGGTGGAGGCTGAGAACAAAATTATGCGGAAGAACTTGGAGGAAATCCGAGGTATGTCCTCTTTTGCCCAACCTTGTTGTGTTTTCCATTTCTTCTTCTCCTTTGCTCGGCAAACATTCACTCCTCGGCTCTGCCGGGTCAACACATTATTTCAGCATTGCTTGAGGATAGTGTGCCCGTGCCTGATATGATGCTGCATTTTCTCGAACAAGCAGGACAGCATCAAGCTGAGCTGAAGAAGAAGAATGATGAGCTTGCCCTCCTACGGACCAAGGACGACGAGATAGTTAAGGTCAAGGCTGAGATGGCGAACATGAAGGCCCAACACAAAACCGAGCTCCAAAAAGTTGGCCAGAACTTCACCGAAGAGCGTGAGCGCTTTACTCTCCAAATCTCCAAGGACCAGGACCTGCTTAAGGAATCCGAGGTCCAGCTTGGGTCGGCGCTCGCCGAGCTTGAACAACTTCGCCAGAGACGCGACAATTGCATCAAGGAGTTGACCCGGATCCACCTCCATATCTCACGTAAGTTTCTTTCCCTTATCCGACATAGTTCTCCGGGTTAGCCTCATATGTCATTTCTTTACTTTTTTCTTTCGCCTTGTTACCAGACCATTTTCCAGAGGGTACTCCCATTGCCAGTGCTGCTGTTGCCAAATTCCGCCGAGAAAGGGGGACTCCCATCGCTTCTGATGGTGAGAGCATCCCCTTAGACATGGAGGACCTATTGGTCAGCGTGTCGGCTCAGGTGGAAACCATCAAGAACTATGGGAAAGATCTCCTCGACGTTGCGGTCCGGATCTACAACACCTTCTGGCCAAGCGAGAGCGCTCCGAAAAGGATCACACTCCTTGCTGAAAAGCTATTGGAAATCGAGACACAGCTTGACCTCTGGAGAGAATCCGCCGGGCGTGCCGCAGCAAATACCCTCCTCCATCATATTCTTACATGGTACGAGAAGATCGACCTGAGCCTCCTCACACGCCGGCGCACCGGATCCAAATGGATCGACGATCCGGAGTGGGTAGCTCGGCGCCAGGCTTGCGCCTACAGCCTCGTCGAATATTCTCCGATCCATGACTGGGTTGAGGGACCGAACTTTCTGGAGTCCGGTGGGGATGAGCCTAATGAGAATGTCGAAGATGGGTCGGATGAGGACGGGGAATATGATGCTTCAGATATTGAAGACATCGACGACGACGCCGAACCTGCTCCTCCTGCTGCTCCTTAGTTCTAAAAAACTTGAAAATTTATCAGATCCCCGGTATGCCGGGTGCAATTGTATGTTGGATAAGTGATATTTTGCTACTACGTTTTTATGCCGGATTAACTTGGGCGTAGTCCCCGAGTTTCATTTTCTTGTTCGTCCAATTCCTTGGCTCGGTCCGCGTCTACCTTGATTCGGTTTTATGACTTACGAATCCGAGCTTCAAAAATTGTCTTAACAATACTTAGAAACTTTCGAGGTTTGGCTCAAAATAATTCAGCATAATAACTTGAAAATAAAAATAAGGTTAGTCCGAAAAAAACAAACATTAACTCGAATAACTTCATTTCCTTAGCCGTTTTTCATGTGCTACGCAATTCCAAACTTGTTCCCTTGCTTGCCATGAAGCCAATTCTTGTTGGACAGCAGCGAGTCGAAGGGTTGGGTTTTTGGTGCTCACACATTACTAATCCGGGTTAAGTGAAACGACTCATTCCAGCTACCGCATAAGAAACTACGACAAACATTGTTAAGGCAGTCCCAGATTCTCGCTCGGTAGCTATTTCATTGATATGCTCATTGCCGACATACATACCGATATATGAGAGGACTCGGATACATACACTTCTTAGCTAAGTGTAGAAGGGACGAAGTAGTGCTACATTCCACGGCCGCTTGGATTCCTCTCCGGACCTGTCCGCCTTGTTCTTTTCCTGTGGCTTTGCATCTATAAGATAGTAAGAATCATTGTGCAATGCTTTGCTCACAATGAACGGACCTTCCCATGGGGGGGAAAGTTTATGCATGCCAGCAGTACGTTGTACTAACCGGAGCACCAGATCACCTTCCCGGAAGACTCGGGGGCACACTTTCCGGCTATGATAGCGTCGGAGGTTTTGCTGATATATGGCGGATCTGGACAGTGCCAGTTCGCTCGCTTCTTCCAGCAGATCAACATCATTTTGCCGGGCTTCTTGCACTTCGGCTTCTGTGTATTGGGTGACCCTAGGCGAATCATGCTCTATGTCGGCTGGTAATACAGCTTCTGCCCCATATACCAGAAAAAATGGCATATAACCTGTTGATCGATTCGGAGTTGTTCTTAAGCTCCATAGTACCGCTGGTAGTTCTTCTATCTAGCACCCCGCTGATCTTTGCAGCGGCTCAATGAGCCGGGGTTTTATCCCGGATAACACTAATCCATTGGATCTTTCCACTTGTCCGTTTGATGCGGGGTGGGCTACTGAGGCGACGTCGAGTCGGATCTTCTTATCTTGGCAGAAGCGCGCAAATGCTCCTTCCGCAAAATTTGTTCCATTATCAGTTATAATACTGTGTGGATAACCGTATCTCAAGATGATGTCTTTGAGAAATGTCACGGCCGTATTTCCATCACATTTTCTTATAGGTTTCACTTCAATCCATTTTGTGAACTTGTCCACCATGACCAAAATGTGTGTCATGTTTCCTCTCGCGGATTTGAACGGGCCAACCATGTCCAAGCACCATACAGCAAATGGCCATGTAATTGGTATGGTCTTGAGTTCCGACATAGGCATATGTGTCTTGGTGGCGTACCTCTGACAACCATTGCACTTTCTCACCAGATCTTCTACTTGTTCCAAGGAACTTGGCCAGTAGAATCCATGCCGGAACGCCTTTCCCACCAAGGCCCGGGATGAGGCATGATGCCCACACTCTCCTTGGTGTATATCTCGGAGGATGTCAAGCCCTTCTTCCGGGTCAACGCATCGCTGGAGGACATTGGTCACACTCCGTTTGTATAGTTCAGAGTTGATGATTGTGTATGCATTTTCTCTCCTCTGCGTTTGCCTAGCGAACACCTCCTCAGCGGGTAGTGTTCCATCTTTCAGGAATTGAAATATAGGCAGTGCCCAAGCTGGTATGGCTCATGGAGGGAATATCTCCTCATCAATTTCCATTCAATCTACCGGCATAACTTCAGCCGGATCATGCTGAGCAGTCCCCGGGTCTAGAGAGGTAGTCCCCGGGTTTGCCGAGGCAGTCCCTGGGTTTGCCGAGGCAGTCCCCGGGTCTCGCGTACCACCTCCCATGTCAATGTCCATGGGCTCAGCTCCGGACTCTGTATTCTCCGGGACATAGATCGAGTCGGTTCCTAGGGACGGCCTGATAGATGGTTTTCCGAGGTGTTCCAATGCTACACCCGGTGGAATTGCTTGTCTGGTCGATCCGAGCTTCGACAACATGTCGGCAGCCTCGTTTTCCGCCCGGGGTACATGGTGAAATTCACATCCCTCGAAGTAACCAGATATCTTCTGCACGTGAAATTTGTAAAGCGCCATGTTCGGATCCAGGGCGTCCCACACTCCGGACACCTGCTGCACCACCAGGTCCGAGTCGCCGAAGCATATTATCCGACGTATGCCAATCTCCTTTGCCACTTTGAGCCCATGCACAAGAGCCTCATACTCAGCGACATTGTTCGATGCCGCGAAATGGATCTGCAATACGTACTTGAGCTGATCCTTCTTTGGCGAGGTAAGCACGACCCCGACACCTAATCCGGTTTTGGTTTTCGACCCATCAAAGTGTATCCTCTAGTAATTCGGATCCGGTGGCGGTGGTTCGTATTGTACCTCGGCCCAATCCACGAAAAAGTCTGCCACAGCCTGAGATTTGATCGCTTCTCTTCTGTCGTATTGGGGCGCATAAGGGGCTAGCTCAATTGCCCATTTTGCGATTCTGCCGCTCGCATCCTTGTTACCCATTATCTCGGATATGGGAGCTTCACATATTACTTTGATGGGGTGCTCCTCAAAGTAATGCTTTAACTTCTTCGCCGCCATATAGACACCGTATGCCACCTTTTGAAAGTGCGGGTAGTTCTGTTTTGAGGCAGACAATACCTCGCTCAGGTAATACACTGGCCTCTGCACCGACTTACCCTCTTCATTGCGTTCCACTACGATCACTGCACTTACAACTCGGTTGGTTGCGGCTACGTAGAGCAACATTGGCTCCTTTGATAGTGGAGAGGCTAACACTGGCACAGTGGCCAACATCTTTTTCAAGTGGGTAAAAGCTTCATCGGCTTGTGGCGTCCAAATGAATTTATCCGACTTTTTCATGAGTTGGTAGAGAGGCAGTGCCTTTTCTCCCAACCGACATAAAAACCGACTCAACGACGCTAGGCATCTAGTGAACTTCTGGACATTGTTAAGACACTTCGGCAGCTCCATTCGTTCGATGGCTCGGATCTTAGTTGGATTAACCTCGATACCTCGGCTAGAGACAAGGAATCCGAGTAACTTTCCAGCCGGGACACCGAAGGTACATTTTTCCGGGTTAAGCTTCATCCGAAACCTTCTCAAGTTTGCGAATGTTTGTCTTATGTCGTCAAGGAGTGTTGCGCTTTCCTTGGTCTTGATAACCATATCATCCACGTATACTTGTATGTTTTGACCTATTTGGTCATGCAAACATTTTTGCATACATCTTTGGTACGTTGCACCTGCATTACGTAAACCGAACGGCATAGTGCGATAGCAGTAAGCCCCGTACGGGGTAATAAACGCCGTTTTTATTTGATCATCCGGGTTCAGAGGTATCTGGTGGAAGCCAGAATACGCATCAATGAATGACAACAGTTCGCATCCCGCGGTTGAGTCTATGACCTGATCTATCCTCGGCAGTGGAAATGGATCTTTCGGACACGCCTTGTTCAGGTTCGTGTAATCGATACACATGCGCCAAACCACTGCTACGTTCGGATCGTCCTTCTTCTTTTCCACTAGCACCGGATTAGAGAGCCAATCCGGATATAGTACCTCCATGATGAATCCTGCTGCTAGTAACCGAGCTATCTTGTCTCCAATGACTTTTCTCCTATCCTCGGCGAAGCGGCGGAGAGGTTGCTTCACCGGCCTTGCTCTGGGTCTTACGTTCAAAGAGTGCTCGGCCAACTCCCTCGGAACACCTTGCAAGTCCTGTGTAGACCAAGCAAAAATATCCCGATTCTCACGGAGGAAGTTGACGAGCTCGCTTTCCTATTTGTCAGTCAACCCGGCACCAATCGTTACGGTGCGCTCCAGGAACATGTTATCAACCGAGATCTTCTTGGTGTCCTTTGCGGCTTGAAATGAAACACTGCCATGCGGGTTACTTAATGCCGGCATATATTGCTGCGCGGACTGAGCTAACGCTGCCACCTCTTGGATTTTTCTTTTCTCTTGCACGATCACGAGTGACTAGGCTAGGTTGGACCCGGCTGAAGCACACTCCATGGAACGTCGGAAATCTCCAGCAATGGTAATCGCTCCATTTGGCCCGGGCAACTTCATCTTCAGATAACTGATGTGACAGCTCGCCATAAATTTGTTCAATGCTGGTCTTCCGAGTAACGCATGATATGCACTTTCCAAGTTCACCACCTCAAATTCCAGATTTTCGGTTCGGCAGTTGTCCCTTGTGCCGAATAACACGTCGACCCGGACTTTGCCTATGGGCTCACAAGAAATGCCTGGTACTATGCCATGGAAAGTTGTTCTCGTAGCCTGGAGCATGTTCTCCGAGATGCCCAACTTGCACATCGTATCCGCATACATGATGTTAATGCTACTGCCATTATCAATCAAAACCTTGGAGAACCTCACATTGATGTTCGGTCCAATGAATGTCGGATCTAGGACTAGCGCATATGAACCTAGACTTGGCATGAGTTTAGTATGATCTTTGATGTTCCAGGTGATTTCCTGGTCCGACCAAGGCATGTACCTCGTCACCGCTGGCATGACCGCATTGACCTCCATATGTCGGCGCTACAAGCTTTTCCTATCTGTTTCTTCTGTTGTGAACACACAATAGCTCTGGTGATGTTCCCTGTACTCATTCCTTCCCTTGTTTCTGGAGTATCTCTGATCCGGTTGTTGCTGGTTTTCCACCTGATGCACTGCATCCCTTCTTTCATTGTTATCATACCTCGGCGGAGGGGGAGGCAATATTAGCTACTGCGTGTTTGCTCCGGAAAGCAATTGCTGCCAGGGTAACTCCTGCCGAGGTTGATCATTCCGGGGTGCCTGAGCATTCCCCGAACCACCTTGCTCTATTTTTCGCATCCACTCACATTGCCTCGTCGTGTGACCCGCCGGGCTATTCGGATTTGGCGTGTGAAACTTACACGGCTGGTCCAGCATCGAGTCATAGGTATACCTCGGACGGTCTTTTTTTCGCCACCTGCTTCTTACGCTCCGAGTCCATGTTTTCTTGCCATCATTTCTTGAGTCCATTGCCCTCCAGTTCTCTGGCGTTGGTTGCTTCCTCCTTGGGATGATCTGATTCCTGCTGCAACTTTTGCGAGCCATAGCGATAATGCAGTCTGTCATCTCTCCTTTTTCCTCTGTAATCATTCCTCCGGGATGACCCAGCTCCGTCCCTCTGATAGTATTCCTCGTTTGACTCACTTGACGCGAGCCTAGGTTGAGTCGGGTCGCCCAATGCATACAAATCAGCAATCCGGATCATCTCTGCCAGCATAACTGGCATTTTCCTTTGCAGTTTCATCCACAGCTCGCTGCCGTATCTGCACCCTTGCGCAAACCACGCGATGGCCTGCGACTCTATGACGCCCTCACACGAGTTTCTTATGGTACACCACCGGGTCAAGAATTCACGATCCGTCTCGTTGGGTCTTTGCTTGCACATTGCCAGGGTCTGCGGTCTATTCGGCCTCTGCATTTCTGAGAAGTTCTGATAAACATTTCTTCAAAATCTATCTAGCAGTTGATGCTTCCAGGTGGCAAGTTATTCAGCCATACTCTGGCCGGACCTTCCAACATCTGGGGCACGTAACGCACATCCCATATAAAGTTGCATGTCGCAATTTTCACCACCATAGCATAGTTTATCAGCCAATCCTCTGGCTTGGTGATGCCGTCATACGTCTTCGTGCCCCTTGGTAACTGGAAGTTTGGTATCGGAGGTTCCTTCATGATCCAGGGTCCAAAGCACGCTGGACCCGGAGGACCTTGACATTCGATCTGTTCCGACCTATACAGGCGATCCAGTTTTAACCTGGCGTCATCCGGCATCAAATCCCTGCTCCCCAATCTTGACCCTATTACATGGTAGTCCGGTCTGGGGTATCCTGCGTTCACCATCTCCGAATCACCGTCGTTGTATCGGTTTTGCTCTCGCCGCACGTCTTTCTGCTGCATACCTCGGCCGACGCTTTTCTCTTGCCTCGGTATATTCCGCTGCTGCGGTTGTCCTGCTCCTGCGGAGTTGCGCTGTCCGGCATTGCCGTTGGCAGCAATCCCTTGACCGGCATTGCCTTGGTCGTGATTACCTCGGCCAGCTTCACCTCGGCTCATACTCCGTCGATCGTCATTCTTCCGCATTTCTTTGTCTTTTCCCGCACGCGTTGGGTCGTATGGGACAATCTGTTTGTTCCGTCTGGCCGAGGTTACTACTTCTTCCCTCCTTGGACTGCCATGAGGCGATGATGCGGCTCCAGCGGATTTCTCCGGGTTACCCACCACCGAATGGACGATCTTGGAAGCCCCAGCTCTGCCCGGGTTAGCTCTCAGTAGCTCCTCGTTCTGCTTGTTCACGATCCAAACCAGCTCGTTAACCCGGTCTTGTTGTCTTTGGCGGGCCTCACCCATCAGACCCTCTAGCTCGGATGCAGCGGCATCTGCTGCTCTGAGGTTCTTTGCCGGTGTGCTGTACCTCGGCAACCCCACAGACAGATAGTTTTCCGACCCTTCTCCTCCATCATCACCTTCTCTATTCATCTCACTCATGAGATTTTTCCCTTTTACCCTTACTGCATCAACCTTGTTTGCCTTCGCGTACTCGCGCAGCGTCATGTTCAGCGACTGCTGAGCCGCGGCTATTTTCTTTGCGCCCTCCAGTATCTTTTGCCGAGTTTCCTCTAGCTCGGCTTGTGCCTGAGCCGGATCTACCACTGCTGCTACCGGGTTAGCCAAGCTATCCATAGCTTCCCTCAGCACGTTCTCAGGCCTCTCCAGTGGAGGTCCTCTACCTTTCCTTGGTGCCTTAGGTGTTACCTCCGGGTCTGGCCCTGGATCCTTGCTTGCGTCCGCACCTAGGGCAGTCATCATCACCTCCGCGCGGTCCGGGGGGCGATATCGCGCGAGCCACGGTGAGGTGGTTCCCCGCATCAACGGCAGCGGATGATGAATGCACAAGGCGTCCACAACAACGTAGACCTTATGCGCACCGAGCTTGCGAAGAGGCCATTGCAGGAAGCGGCGTCAAGCAGCCAGCGTTGTCGGCCGGCGAAATCCAGTGCTCCAAAGCTGAGCGAGCCGATACGATCGTTGGCGGTGCCGATGAAGTTTCCCGTCCGGATCTTCACCCCTGCTAGCGCCGCTAGCCCCACGGTGGGCGCCAACTGTCGTGGTGGTGTCACGGCAGATGCCATGGATAGGCTAAAGGTGGGGACTAATATGCGCTAGGGGAATCCAGGGAGGGATAGTAGAGTGATTCTCCACATAGAAGTTTGTATTGCAATATATCCAAGATTACAAGTGCTCCTTGAGCTGTATTGGCGAGAGGAGAAAGAAGGTGCTCTCTTACTCTAGCCTACTATCTTGCCCAAGAACCCTAGACCATCTAGTGCTCAACCAACTAGAGTTCTCTCAATCAGCCAGCCCCTTCTACCAGAGCCCTAACCCCCCTTATATAGAGGTGGTTCGGTCATGGCCTAGGGCATACGTGGAGGAATATTCCTAAGAATATGCCCCCTCCCAAAGTAGTAACCCGACAGGGGTGCTTTTCCCCCGCGTCACACTTGCTTTAGCGACGTAAGCCGACGTGAGCGTCGTCACCCTTGTCGGCGACGGTCCGGTGGTCCTGCCCTTGCTTTATCCGCTCAGCCAGTACGTACCGAACCCTCCTTTTTGATCAGAGAGATTCCTTCCTTCTCCTAGAAGCCAAGCAAGGATCCGGATCACAGTAGATCCGGCCACACCTGTTCCTGTATATAAATTAGACAAGCATTTCCGACTTACGCCTTAAGTCGGATGAGAGTGTGTGAGGCGACCCCCCCTCTGGTCCGGGTTACTCCGTGATCCGGCCTGCCTTGAGGTGACTTGGCCAACATCCGCTTTGACCCTGCCAAACCTCGACTAACTCGGCCCTTATACCCTGGAGTGACCCTACCCGGGGGTATCCCCCCAACATCCTGGCCTGGGTAGGGGTTGCTATTGCCGGCAACGATCCGTGCGCATCGTCATCAACAGCGTCGAACTCGCTAGCCATGGCGATCATTGCGTTGAGGTTGAGATCATTATTGTCCTTCTTGCGCTTCAACGTATGCTAGAGCAAAGTTCCCTTCTCCAAACTGTCGATGAAGGCATCCATAGCGGTTTGTTTATGCACCCCTGCGCAGGAATTTTTCATATCCAGCCAGCGAGAGAGGTAGGCACGAGAGGTTTCATCCTTTTCTTGTACATCGTTGTAGGTATCCGATAGTGCAGGGATGCTTGTACGTACCCTCAAAGTTCTTGGTGGATGCTTTATGCATGTCCAACCAATTGCATATTGATTTCTCTCGCAAGTCATCAATCAATTGTCGGGCGGTGCCAGTGAGCATAAGTGGGAGGTACTTGACGGTGACATTAGGGTTTCCCCCTGTGATGTGAATCGCTTTGTTGTAGTCCTGGAACCATGTAACTAGTCTGGCGGTGACGTCATAGGGCTTGATGGTCTTGTCTATCTGGAGGTCCTGGGGGTGGGTGGTGGCCCGTATTACTAGTCCAAAACAATGTGGCCCAATGTATGGGAGCTCCCGAGCTTCTTGGATCTTGTCCGGCCATGAACATGCGTCATACGGCTTTGGTTGCTTCCCTTTTCCATCATGGGGAGGGGAGTTGCAGCGCGATCTATGAGATCCACCATGTCCTTCGCCATGATGGCTCCTAGGTGGCGACGGTGGCGGTGGAGGTGGTGGGTTAGCTTTCTTTCTATTACCCTCCTACAACTCCTCACACATGTCGCGGTTGCTTGTCGGACGTGGCAGTTCCTTGTGGGACCTGCTCCTATGTCCTTCAATGCCGCTGCGCTCTCCGGCATGCCGAGGCTGTTTGCCTTGGTCGCGTATAATGATGCCAACCTGGGGACGCCTAGGCGGTGGCATGCTTGTATGATGGCGCGACTGGGGTTCCTCGTGACGCCGGGATGGTGGTGGGGGCGGCAGCCTACGAGGGCGAGCCTTTTCTCCGTGATCGGAGGATATGGGTATGGCGTCAGCCCTGTTACGCGCGTCCCTCCGTCTTCGCTCTATGGAGCCTGTATGGGATCCCTCGTCACGGGGAGATTTTGGCCTTCTGCGGCTGTTCAGGGTTGACTGGCAAAGCTCCGGGTTGGACTCAAGCCTCTGCTAGGTAGCCTTTTCCTATTGCTTGCATGCCTTGGCGACGAGGCCGTATACCTGAGCAACTACTTCTGGCGACCTATTCTGCTCTAGGAGGGTCTTGGCGATGGCAATGTTGAGCGCGGGAGTTGGCATTACTTGCCTCCCCTCTAAATCAATGTACGGGGCGGCCTTTGCCGGTTTGGATCCCTCATATCCCAACCTGCGCCGAACGCCGGGATCTTCGACGACGTGAGCTGGTGCTTTCTTTGCCTTTTGCTTCAACATCAATTGCTTGTACTCAGCCTCCATACCTCTTCCCGCCTTAATAGATTATTGTGCCTTGGCCATGTCTTCATCTAGCTTAGCACCCTGCTCTGCAATGCACATGGTCTCCGCTAGGATTGCCCCACGATTCTCGTCAATCTCCGTAACGCTCCAGATATGGGCGACGGTAATGGGCTCGATGAGGAGTGCGCCATAGATTGCCTTGTCAGCGGGAGTAACCAATGGGTTGCCAGCTACAGACATTGATGGTGGCATTGGCGGCTGGTTTGAGTGCCTGGTAGTACTGGGGGCCGTGGTGAGTTCCTGCATCGGTTGCGAGCGGATAACTGGAGGGGGCAGGGCCTTGGCCGGAGCCTCAAGGCTCGGCGTCTTTCTTGGTTGTTGCTACTCTGGTAACCGCTAGCATGGGCGGAGCTCTCTCACGATCCGATTCCTGTCTGTCTTCTTCCATCACACTCCCGATGGCGACTAGCACCTGGTGGGATGTGTTGGCCTTGTCAGCGCGCTCCTCCTTCTCGATCTCCTGCTCGATCTCCTTCATAACAGCATCGTATTCCTCCGAGTTAGCGTCTGAGCCACCTCCATCCATATTGATGTTGGCGTATATCGCGTCAAGGACGGAGTTGGAGTTGGCTTCGGTGTTGTTGACGGCAGATGTGGAGGGTGATGGAGGCGGGCCGTTGTTGTTGTTTCCTCCTCCGGCTACCACGGCGATCGCGGCCTCAGCCTCCTCATTGGCGTTCGTGTATTCGTTGACAATTGTGACCATCTCTCCAAGGGTGAGAGGGCCCGCGGGCTGCCGCCTTCGGAAGGTATGCTGGAGGAGTGTTCAGGGTGTGAGCCCTTCCACGAAGTGGTACACGAGTTCGTCGGCGCGGTCGCCCTCTAGGGTTTTCCTCACCCTCATCCATCTGGCAAGGTATTCGTGGGGAGGTTCTCTGTCCCTTTGAATGCATCTGGCCAGATCGAAGATGGTAACGACGTCAACAAAGTGTCCTTGCGCATCTCTAACGCTCGGGGAAGCCAAGCGGATTTGCGGGGTCCTTCCACCTTTATATCCTGCATAGGGGCGGTTTGGGTAGGCCTTAAATTTTCCTGATCTGAGCCGCCATACTCCAAAGAGAGGTACGGCCTAGATCCTTCCGCGAACGTGTACAGCTCATAGGCGGTCCGTGCGGGGCTTGACGAGTTTCCGACTTCCTGGGAGCTAGGACCCGAGTCAGTTTCACCGATGAAAATGTGGATGTCTCCGAAGGGGGTGACAGAGCAGCGCGTAGGGTTCGTCTTCGCCGGCACCCAAAACTCATCTAGAGAGACGATCGGGACGTTTCCGGAGAAGAGAACGCGTCCGATAGCTATGGTGTTGCCGATTCCCACGAAGAGATTGGACCTTGCCCGGTGTAGAGCTCGAAGCGCCTCTTTCCCCCACAGTGGGCGCCAGCTGTCGTGGTATTGCCGACGATTACGCCATAGAGGGGTCCTCATAGTGCGTATTTAGAGACATGGGGTAAGTCGGAGAGTTAGCGGGTACAAGGTAACATAGATTACCCAGGTTCAAGTACTACAACGGTGGCGAAACTCTACTCTAGCTATAAATCACTATAATGGCAATACTCCGAGTTACATAGATAGGTTCGTTGTGCGAAGTGTTGCATGTTGTACGTAGCAATCTAGGTTGTGTCCTAAAGGCTCCCACATGTCCGGCTTATAAAGGCACCAGAACCTAGGGTTTACAGAGAAAGGTCCTTGTCGGACAAGGTAAAGAGTCATACACTAATACGAACTAGTCTTTCGTTTCTTGCACTCTAAGGCTTTGATTCTGTCGGTAACTCTCGCGTAGTCTTCCTTTATCCGGCATAGGCCTCCCTTCTAGATCCATCTAACTGGGTCACCCAGTAGGTAATAGACCTTGCTACCAACTATGGGTCACCCGGGTTAACTGAAATAAGAACATGTTATGATAATACTCATTTAGCATATCCCAACATGTGGAGCCGGATGTTTGTCTCCGCCGCTTATAGCGGAAACAGCGAGTGGACTGACACGCCTGGAACTCAACGTCTCAATTCCATGAATTGCACGTTGCATCATGCTCGTACTCGCATAAATGAACGATTAGTAAATAGGATATATGTATATAATATAATAATCAAGAAAAAGCTTGAGTGAAGAAATTGTTTTTTACTAATCCGGCGCATGCGGTATTGTATCGCGTAACCTCTTTGATCCAAAATAAGTGGATAGATCGATCGATGGGTTTTGGTACGCATCCTTTTTTTTTTCTTTGGCCACCAGGACGGACATGCATACGGTGTCCTTTTTTCTTTTTGGTAGCTGCTCCTTTTGAATTTTCCATATCTGCTTCACACGAGGACACGTACACGGTCACGTTCTCCCTTTTTTTTAGCTGCTCCTTTTGAATTCCATGACGTGAGCCCCCCCCCCCCCCTCCCCCCTCCCCCCAATTTTTTTCTCTAACCCGATCGGAAAAACTTGTCTTTTTTTTTCTTTTTCTTGGCTCCCGTTTGAGACAGTTGTTCCGACTCATATTGTTAGTTCGTTTTTTTGGTAGATGCAACGCAAGATGACGCTGGAAATTTAGAAAATCTCACGTCGAGACCTTTGCATCCGAAAGGTGACCACTTCGACTAAGTTCCTTGCTCTTCCACGGGATCAAACGTTGCGGTGACCACACAAATCCGACAAGCTGGCGACATGTCGAATTCTTGGTGATCTTGATCTTCATGATTGCTGTTAACCGGAAAGGAGCAAGAAGACGTAGCCCCTGCCGGGTTCGTGGTGTGGAGTGTCGGAGCCGATGTGAGCTTGTTATTGGAATCGAAGACACCGTTGCTTAGATCGGCGAGATCCTCCCGATCCGTGATGTAATCGCGATTGTTCATGGTGTTTGCTAGGGACGAAGTTGTTCCACTAGTGGAGCCGATGATAGACGATGGTGTTGCCGTAAGCTCTGTGATTGCTACCGACGTACCCGAGTAGATTGGATCCAAGAGGTAGAGGTTTTCGAGTTTCCCGACGCGGAAGTGTAAGCACCCTATCATGAGATCTGTCTCCTGGTTGAAGTCGATGGAGGCCGGGAGAGGGGTGGGCGGGCGTGCATCAAGATCGACGAGAGTGTAGTAGATCCGACCAACCCCGATTGTCGGATTGTTGCTTGGTGAAGAGGGAGCCATCGAATCCATGACTCTAGCGCTCAGGTTACCCATAGACGGAGCCAATTAACGAGGATTAACCTCGGCAATGCCCATGGTTATGAACTTAGGGTTTCATGGAAAAGAGAATACTTGGGATTTCGTCGGATGTCGGGCAATCAAGGGAGTCGAAGTCGTCTGATTATTGATGAAATAAAGCTATTACAGATTGCTGGCGAGTTTTTCCGTACGTCCTCGTAGGATTCTCTCGTCCTATATATAATAGGCCGGGTCTCAAAGCCGTATACGGATAGGTTATATATGTTTGATTACAACACCAACACAATGTCGGTCAATATTTCCTTTCCTAATACAACTAAGGCTTTCATCGGATGCTTCTTGGGTCATCATCTTGAATCTTCATGGGTCGTGAGCCTTTATGCAGCCAGGGTAGCAAATCATAAGCACCCGAGTAATCATATCCATGTCAGCGGGGTTCAGAGAGAAGACATAGTTGGAGAGAGTGTGGAGGGAGAGACATCAAAGTGAGGAAGGAAAGAAAGAGGAAGCCCGGGGAGTGTAGAAGCTAGAGAGAAAGCGTCTCCCCGGCACCAGAGAGATCATCTTCTTGTACATCGATCCATCCTAGATAATCCACCAAAGCGGGATGTAGGATTGTTAGCTGAAGGGCATCCCGAACCTAGGTAAAAAATGTCCATGTGTGATCTGTGTGTGTTGTATGCTCGTATCAGCAGGTTCCTTCGCCAACGCTGAGGCCGGAACGCCTTCGTGCCCACTACCAAACAAATAGGGGATGTCCAACTTCCCCGATGTCAGCGTAGGCGATAGGCGACATGGAGTAAGGAAACTTTGGCTTAATTAAGAAGAATATTGATGCTATTGAGTGTCAGATGTTGTTCCTCCGCATGGGCCAATTATGGAGTCCAGCATTGGGGAGACTAGAAGGGTTGAAAGTGAGTTATGTGAGATTTTTGAAGTTGAAGAAACGATGGCCCGAAAGCATTCCCACATCGAGTGGTTGAAAGAAGAAGATCGCAACACATCTTTCTTCCATGCGCGCGCTTCGGCTTGTCGTCGTACAAACACAATTAAAGCTCTTATCCGTGAAGATGGGACTAAGTGTGAACATATCCATGAGATCAAAGGTATGGTGGAAGATTTGTATGCTAGTTTATTCACCTCTGAACCATGTGATGCCACTAATTGTGGTCCTTAATTCGATGTGTGGTAAGATCCTAGTAGATATAAACGAGGATCTCTTTAAATCTTACATGGATGAGGAGATCAAAGAGGCACCGTTTCAGATGGGGCCTACTTATGGGGTTCGCTGCATAGAAAACAAAAAATTTCCTACGATTGCAATAGTCAAGATCCAATCTAGACGATACTTGTAATGGTTTTAGAAGGACTCACTCTTGAAGACCGTAAGCGGTATAACATTCCCACAAACAAACATTGCTGGTGTAGAGTGTACACGACCAACCTCAAGGATGCGATGACTATAAGCACCACAAAGGGCAGCGTCTTTGTAATCGGTCACACGTTTGGTGTGCCGACGACCTCTGTCCCTTGCTCCATGTTGGGCAGTAGAAGTAGCGGATCCTCAAGAAATCCAACAACACTACGACATGGTAGTGGTGGTGGTGGAGAAGCTCTTGAGAAGGGCTTCACCTAAGCACCATGTTCGTGGCAATGAACAAGCTAGCAAAGGGGAGAAGATGCCAACTAACGGGCATATGAGAGAGATGGAATGATGTGTGTGAGAGGGAGAGGATCTCCACCCCTCCTTTTATAGGGGGGCTGGGCACATGGGGCATGGAGTGCCCCCACCTCTCCCCTCTTGTTTGCTAGTGGACACTCCACTCACCAAATTCAAGAGCCACTTTCTTCCATGTAATTTCCACTCAAAAAACAAGAGTCATTCCATTAGAACCACTTTTAATTCACTTTATTTAATGTCACTCAATTTAATGAACACTCAACTTAATTTAATGAACACATTAACAATTCAATCCCTAGTAATATTCTGATACACTGAATCTATTCCAGCTGATTTATCAGAACAATTCCTACGTTGTCCAGTATTTTCTCCGGTGTTTCCTATTCACTCAAATGCGTCGACTACCCTTAAGTGTGTCTCCCTACAGGCTCGTGAATTATGTGGACATGATTGAGACTCTCTTTGATCAAAAATCATTAGCGGGATCTAGACATCCATAGTGACCCCCACTAATTCAAATGATGAACTTGTGATCGTGTGAACCTTTTTCATGCAAACCAATTCCTTTCGTCTTGCGATATTTTACTTGTCCGAGATGCAATCATTTGGTATCATATATACCTAGTTCGATCTTGTTATCGACAAGTACTCTTTTCTCATTCCCGTGATATAACATTCTTAGTGATCTTATCACTTGTTTGCAAGCTATGTTAATGTGATATCACCGAGAGGGCCCTGAGTATATCTATCCATCATCAAGATGGACAAATCCCACTGTTGATATACGAGCCTCAACTAAGACTTTCCAAGTACCCGACGACATCTTTATAATCACCCTATTATAGTGTGACATTTGATGGAATCAAAGTACTCTTCTAGAGTTAGTGATTAACGTGATCTCATGGTCTAAGGATTACGGTTATTTCGAATGAGATAGCAATATAAACTTCATGACATGATCGTATTACTACAATTTGGGAGACTGTTCATCACATCATTCTACCAATGTTGTGACCTCGTTATTAACAACATTTAGTGTCATGATTAAGAAACCTTGATCATCTATTAATCAATAAGATAGTATAATGAGAGGCCTTACTAGAAACTTTTTCTTTGTTTATTAAACACACATGTATTAACTTTTCCAGTTAACACAATTAGCGAGGTTCAGAGAGAACGGAGAGTTGGAGAGAGTGTTGAGGGAGAGACATCAAAGTGAGGAAGCAAAGAAAGAGGAAGACCAGGGAGTGTAGAAGCTAGAGAGAAAGCGTCTCCCCGGCACCAGAGAGATCATCTTCTTGTACATCGATCCACCCCAGATAATCCACCAAAGCGGGATGTAGGGTTGTTAGCCGAAGGGCGTCCCGAACCTAGGTAAAAAATGTCCATGTGTGATTTGTGTGTGTTGTATGCTCGTATCAGTAGGTTCCTTCGCCAACGTTGAGGCCGGAACGCCTTTGTTCCCACTACCGAACAAATAGGGGATGCCCAACTTCCCTGATGTCAGCGTAGGTGATACGCGACATGGAGTAAGGAAACTTTGGCTTAATTAAGAAGAATATTGATGCTATTGAGTGTCAGATGTTGTTCCTCCGCATGGGCCAATTATGGAGGCCAGCATTGGGGAGACTAGGAGGGTTTAAAGTGAGTTATGTGAGATTTTGAAGTTGAAGAAATGATGGCCCGAAAGCATTCCCACATCGAGTGGTTGAAAGAAGAAGATCGCAACACATCTTTCTTCCATGCGTGCGCTTCGGCTTGTCGCCATACAAACACAATTAAAGCTCTTATCCGTGAAGATGGGACTAAGTGTGAACATATCCATGAGATCAAAGGTATGGTGGAAGATTTGTATGCTAGTTTATTCACCTCTGAACCATGTGATGCCACTAATTGTGGTCCTTAATTCAATGTGTGGTAAGATCCCAGTAGATATAAATGAGGATCTCTTTAAATCTTACATGGATGCGGAGATCAAAGAGGCACCGTTTCAAATGGGGCCTACTTATGGGGTTCGCTGCATAGAAAACAAAAAATTCCTACGGTTGCAACTCTCAAGATCCAATCAAGGCGATACTGGTAATGGTGAAGGACTCACCCTTGAATACCGTAAGCGGGTAACATTCCCACAAACAAACATTGCTGGTGTAGAGTGTACACGACCGTCCTCAAGGATGTGATGATTATAAGCGCCACAAAGGGCAGCGTCTCCGTAATCGGTCACACGTTCGGTGTGCTGACAACCTCCGTCCCTTGCTCCATGTTGGCCAGTAGAAGTAGCGGATCCTCAAGAAATCCAACAACACTACGGCATGGTAGTGGTGGTGGTGGAGAAGATCTTGAGCATGGCTTCACCTAAGCACCATGTTCGTGGCAATGGACAAGCTAGCAAAGGGGAGAAGATGCCAACCAAAGGGCATATGAGAGAGATGGAATGATGTGTGTGTGAGGTAGAGGATCTCCACCCCTCATTTTATAGGGGGATTGGGCACATGGGGCATGGAGTGCCCCACCTCTCCCCTCTTGATTGCTAGTGGACTCTCCACTCACCAAATTCAAGAGCCACTTTCTTCCATGTAATTTCCACTCAAAAAACAAGAGTCATTCCATTAGAACCACTTTTAATTCACTTTATTTAATGCCACTCAATTTAATGAACACTCCTTTTAATGAGAACTTATTTTAATGAACACATTAACAATTCAATCCCCGGTAATATTCCGATACACCGAATCTATTCCAGCTGATTTATCAGAACAATTCCTGCGTTGTCCAGTATTTTCTCCGGTGTTCCCTATCCACTCAAATGCGTCGACTACCCTTAAGTGTGTCTCCCTACGGGCTCGTGAATTATGTGGACATGATCGAGACTCTCTTTCATCAATAATCATTAGCGGGACCTGGAGATCCATAATGACCCCCACTAATTCAAATGATGAACTAGTGATCGCGTGAACCTTTTTCGTGGTAACCAATTCCTTTTGTCTTGCGATATTTTACTTGTTCGAGCTGCAATCATTTGGTATCATATATACCTAGTTCGATCTCGTTATCGACAAGTACAGTTTTCTCATTCCCATGATATAACATTGTTTGTGATCTTATGACTTGTTTCAAGCTATGTTAATGTGATATCACCGAGAGGGCCCTGAGTATATCTATCCGTCATCAAGATGGACAAATCCCACTCTTGATCTACGAGACTCAACTAAGACTTTCCAAGTACCCGACGACATCTTTATAATCACCCTATTATGGTGTGACATTTGATGGAATCAAAGTACTCTTCCAGAGTTAGTGATTGTCGTGATCTCATGGTCCAAGGATTAGAGTTACTTCGAATGAGATAGCAATATAAACTTGAAGACATGACCGTATTACTACAATTTGGGAGAATGTTCATGACATCATTCTACCAATGGTGTGACCTTGTTATTAAGAACATCCAATGTCATGATCAGGAAACCGTGATCATCTGTTAATCAACAAGCTAGTATAATGAGAGGCATTACTAGAAACTTTTTCTTTGTTTATTAAACACACATGTATTAACGTTTCCAGTTAACACAATTATAGCATGAGAAATAAACATTTATCATAAACATGGAATAAGATAATAACCATTTTATTATTGCCTCTTGGACGTATTCCTTTCACCTACTAAGGCCCCGGGCCTAGATGGATTCCCTGCTTTATTCTATCAAACCCACTAGGACTTTTTCAAAAGGAAATTTGTTCGGTGGTTAGGGTATCTTGAATGGATATGCTATTCCAGAAGGTTTGTGTGATTCAATCATTGTTCTCATTCCTAAAGTTTCACATCCTTTCCATCTCAAGAACTTCCGGCTAATCATCTTATGTAATCTGGTGTACAAGATTGACTCTAACGTTATTGCCAACTGTTTGACAATCATCCAGCCATTGATTATTTCTAAACATCAAAGCGCCTTTGTGCCAGGGAGGTTTCTCACAAACAATGCACTAATTGCATATGAGTGTTTACGCACTATTAGAAAGCAACATGCTAAGAGACCCTAATTTGCACTCAACAATGACATGATGAAGGCATATGACCAGGTGGAATGGATCTATCTATACGGTTGCCTATGTAAGTTAGGTCTTGCTCATGCCTGGATTAGTACAATTATGAGATGTGTCACTGAGGTGTGCTACACGATCAAGGTGAATGGGGAACTGACCCAACCAGTTATAACTACTAGGGGAATTCGACAGGGAGATCCTATGAGCCAGTATTTATTCTTGCTTAAACTATGGGTCTCTCATGCCTACTAAAGGAGAAGGAGGAATTGGGTCAGTTACAAGGGATCCGAAATGGCCATCTTGGTCCACCGATTTCTCACCTCTTTTTTGTTGATGAAAACTTATTTTTTTTCTAGAAGTGATGACCAAAATGTCACTGCTTTGCATGACACTTTGCATCTTTACTGTGATGGCTCGTGATGATGAAATCTTATATTTTCTTTGGGCCACACTGTGATGATGAAATCAAAAATCCAGTCAATACATGGCTTAGGGTGCAATCGGAAATTTTGCATGATATGTATCTTGGTATGCCAACATTGGTTGGGAGAGAACCTAATGTGTCTTTCAATTTTCTTCAGGATCGCCTATGGAAACAGATTAGAGGATGCTCCGACCATCATCCAGTATCACGTAAAGGGAAGGAAGTGGTTATTAAAGCTGTGTTGTAGGCACTCCCGACTTTCATCATGAGCCATTTCCAACTGCCCATCTCATCATGCGATAATTTGAGAAGGTCTCTTGTAGATTTCTTTTGGGGAGAAGAGGATGGAAAGAAAATTGCACTGGTGGTCGTGGGACTGGATTTCATCGCCAAAATCTTTTGGAGGGCTCGGTTTCATGATCTAGGTCTCTTCAACCAGTCCATGCTTGACCGACAATGTTGGCGCCTACTCACTGACCCAGAATCTGTGTGTGCAAGGGTTCTGAAGGGAAGGTACTTCCGTGACTGTGATTTTCGGCATGATCCTATGCCAAGATCATCCTCTTACATATGGAGAAGTATTCTGTTTGGCAAGGAGTTAGTTGAGCAAGGTGTACGCTGGGGTATTGGAGATGGAAAAATTACATGGTTACTTACGGATTAGTGGATTCTAGGAGTTCACCCAGCGTTTATGAAACCTCTTGTTACTGTACTTGAGGCTACATCGGTGAATTTTCTTATTGATGAAGAATTTGGGGCATGGAATGCTGTAACACCCTCAGAATCGGCCCTATGCAAGTTTCAGCGCTTCCCGCCAAACCCGCATAGAAACGATTCAAAGGTGCCCACCAGGCACTTTCATGCGGGTGGAAAACGAAGTAATAACATTACACAACAGTCCTCGATGGGACCCACAGAACAGATATATATACCACACGACTCCATGAGTCAAGAATACAGATATACAGTACAAAGATCCAAATCACCTTGAAAACGAGAGGGCGTCCGACTACGGACAAGATGCAAATGGGGCTAAGAGCCCTGAAGAATAACCAATGGCGTCCATAACCCTGCCCGAGCCAAGCGGAAGGTAACCACTAACGACGTCGAAACCTGCTAAACAAAGGGGTGCCGACAAAGGGCAAAGGAAAAGAGAGGCGTCGATCGAGGCCAAGACACGGCGAGACTAGAATTCGGCGGTCCTCGCCTACATAGGTATGGTGGACTGAAGCGGCAGCGCAGCATGCACTAAACAACCTATAGAGACTCGATATAACTGTCGGCTATCAGAGAGGGATAAGAAAGACCTATTCGGAACCATCCTGATACTACCACCAAACATACCCATCCTGGTATTTCCCCCTCGACACCAAACGAGGAAGTCAACCGAGGAACTCACACAGTTGGCAGTTTTATTTATTCAGTTATCGTTGCAGCAATTACTAGTCAAGTATAGATAGTCATCCTGATAAAATAAGCAGTGGGCAGTTTTATTTAACCATTCCGTTGTGGTTGCGACACTTACTAGTCAAATACAATTAGCATGAGATATCCCAAACCCAGCAGTTGTTGGTACTTTTAATTAGCCATTCCGTTGCAGTGAAGCTGATTACTAGTCATATCGGAAACAAGTCAATTTATAACAGTAAACTTTAGTTATAGTTGTCTATGATCGAGAACTGTGCTCCAAGTCGTCCATAACCGCGGACATGGCTTTTCGAAAAGATTTAACCCTGCAGGGGTGCACCAAAGTATCCACACGCACTTGACCCTTTTTGCGGATCAATTAACATACACCCATCGGTATGTCGGCGGGGCCTAAGTCATGGCGTTTCCGGACCCAAAGCAAGTACATGGGGCCACCCACTAAGTCTACCATAGCGAAGTCAGCCGGTCTCGAGACGGACTCGGGGTTTGCGCCAATGGCGGTAAACGCAGGAACCCGAAAGTGTGAGGCTTGTCGACACATGAAAACACTCCAATCCTAAGACAGCGATTAAAGGTACATCATACAATTTAAATAAAGCGATAAAGCATGGCATAAGTACAGAATAGTAAATAAAACCTTAAACTAGTTGTGGCCCCGGTACAATACTTTGAAATCAGGTACTAATCGATGGGGTGCCCACATCCCACATGTGGTTAGCGCTCGATCTCTAAGCAGTGTCAAGAACTCGGGGTCCCACGGGACACCGATGGCGGTCGGAAACCAAATATTGTCTATCACCCACGGTGCCTCTGCATTACCTACTTCAATTTTAGTTATTAAACAGTAATTAAAGTCTTGATCAACTCCAACATTAAACATGCGGCAACACTCCAACAAGCGTGGTCTGGACGAGACGCAACAGCACTAGAAACAGCGACTACGACGCATGTCCAACTATCTACCAACAACAGGTAATAGGATGTGTCCAAGGCAATATAAGGCTGCAAGGGATATCACGGGTACGAAAACTATAGCATCGCAACACAGATAGCAATAGATCAACAGGAGGAAATAAAGACTATAAAAGTAAGATAGGTAGAAAGGGGGAGGTGCTCGCCTGAAAAACATTGTCGAAGGTTCATCCGAAGATCGGATCGACACTCGCATCAACTCAACGGCCTTATCCGCGAAGATCCGAAACACTAGAAGAAACACCGGATGCACTATTTATTACTATGGCAAAAGATCGGCATGATGCATGTATGATGTATGGCATGGCAAAGGTGCGATGCAATTAGGCCATATTAAGCGGAACCGGGGTCTCGACAATTAATTAATAGGTTCAAGTTGTTTATATACCCCCAAATTTAAATGTTGTTTTAACATGGCAAAAGATAGCACCGGTTCGCTACACAAATTTAAATGGAGACATACTGAGACTAGATTAGCCCGCATATGGTCTCCATATTTATTTATATGGTGAATTGGCATAAGGCCCCCAAACCACACACATGTATGCGACATGAATGATCTAATGCAACAAGTTGATATGCAACAATTCATATAGGTATCACTTTATAAAATAGGGCTCGAGAGAAAGGGTCACACATCGGATGGCGATCTTGGGGTTCATCGAGGGTTCGGGTTTTGGATCGGGCTTGAGGTTCGGACGGGTTCGGTCTTCGGACGCCGGGATCGGTCTTCGGATCGAGCTCCGGGTCCGAGGGGGAGACGTCTTTAGGGTCCTGGCCATCGGAATGATGTCGACAAGCTTGGATTGATAACGATCTTGTCCTCGGGTGGCGCGAGCTCTTGGTGTTCCATGTCGGAGTACTTGTCGTCCTTATTTTGTGAGTGGCGAGGTTTTTGTACAAATTGATGTTCCTGTTTGCCGGAGGCACGACCACCACATCATCTGTGCATCCCATCATCGCCACCTGATAGCACCAAACGACACGAACTGAACCCAAAACAGAGCCCCACTCGCACACGCGGGCAAGACTGGAGGCAGACGAGGCGGAGGCCGGCGGTGCCAGGCAGGGCTCGGGGGAGGGACGCGGGTCGGCGAGGCACACGAGGGAGGCGGCGCAAGGCTGTACCGCTCCGAGGCGATGGAGCTTCTGCGAGGTCGCAGACCCGGGGCCGGACGGTGCTCGGCGAAGAGGCACAGGGAGGTCGCGGCCAGGGTCGAGGCCGGGCGGGGCCGGCGGCGGCTCGAGCAGACAGGAGGAGGTGGTGGAGCACCGCGAGAGGGGCGGCCTGAGCGGAGGCGGGCGCTCGCGAAAGGGGGGCTCGGGTCCGGCGAGGCGGAGGCGGGCGAGAAGGGCGGCGGCGGGGTGGGCGCTGCCGGAGGAGAACCAGGCGGCGACGCGGACGGCTTCCGGCGAGGAGAGGAGGGACCGACGGTGGCGGCGGCTTGCGAGCAGAGAGAGAGATGGGCGAGCGGGGAGGGTAGGTGGCGGCGGAGAAGCGGGGTGACGAGGATGGCGGCCGAGGTGGCATCGGACCGCGAAGGAGGAAGGCGGTGCTGGCAGAGGCCGGCGGTGACCGACGATGGGGGCACATGGAGCGAGGCGGCGGCGGAGATCTGGAGCCGGGGATGCTGTGGCCGGCGACACGGCGAGCCGAGGTGGAGGAAGGACGGGCGTGCGCGGTGAGGACGGAGGTCGCAGAGGAGGTCGGCGGGGCCGCGGCCGAGGAGGGCCGCGCGGCGGGGAGGAGCAGAGAGAGAGGGGTCGGGGGAAGCAGAGACGCTGGGTGGGGGTCGCGTGCGGCCTGGGGAGCAGAGAGGGATGGTGGGTCCAGGGGCGAGGGGGTTGGGGTGAGGTGGCGTCATCTTGGACCGGGTGCGTCTGTGTGTGCAGAGTGTGCTTGAGGAGTCTGGAGTGAGGGAGTTGGTGGTGGGGCCGAGCCCAGGTGGTGGGCCAGGTGAGGAGGTGGCAGGCGGCTGAGGTGGCGCGTGGTGGTTGGCTGGAGGAGAAAGGAGAGATGAGGTGGCGAACCGTGAGTGGTGGGAGTGAGGTGGAGGGGCTATGTAGCTAGGCTGGGTAGATTAGGTCTGGGTAGGAAAAGATTTTGGTTAGGCTGGTTTTTGTACTGGGGGTGGCCGACTGGGTCGGATCGGCCCGGTACGGCTGCCCCCTAAAAATAATTAATCATTTATTTATTTCAAACGGGGCTTTTGCAAACCGTGGTTAGACAAAACGAAATAATCCGGAGACCCGGGTTTTGGATTTGAAATAAAGGCGGGGTATTTAGAGAACAAAAATATGTTTTTCAAAAATAGTTTTTAGACAAACAAATGCATGAGGATGACGATGCTCAAATGCAATGCGGCATGATGACATGAGCATGCGGTCATGATGATGCAATGCACAAAAACAACGCGATTTTCTAGTAGTGGTTTTGGCGGGGCGCCACAATTCGACACCACTAACAATGGATCTCGCCCTCGAGATCCGCCTCATGGTACCGGGAAGAAGGGCGGCGATCTGAATCTTCTCGCATCGTGTAGGTCATCGCGACACCACTAACAAGAGGTCGTTGTCCGTGATCGTTGAGAGAACACTCCGGGAACAAAAGGTCGAAGGTAGGGGTATCAACAAATAAAGCCACCTCTAGCTTCGTTAGAAAGAGAGAACCGATGCATTCTCATCCACTTCAATGTGCACAAGAGAATAGAGTGAGTAGTCGGCATGGGGGCCAATCCATCACGCACCCAAACTATTACTCCGCACAATCAGTAGAAAAGCGTGCAACCATTCTCGGAATCAGACTGAAGATCTTGACATTTGAGGTTCAGAAACAAAGGAGTGATGCAGACTCTGCATCGGATCTGGCGTAGATGATGTCGTCGCGTCGGAAAACACCGGGAGGCACGAGAAGGAACAAAGAGAAGTCCACCGGACGAAGGATTCCTCGGATAGCATGAAGACCAGATGTAGCAACACCGTTACCAAAGGAGGAAGCGAAACCATGAAGGTACGACAGAACCCAACCACGAGAAATCCTGGACTCGAAGAAAGGTAAGAGAGCGGATTCAAAACACGCATAGGTAAGAGGAGAATAGCAGAGGGGTAAGGAGTAAAAGCAGACCTAATCAGATCTATCCAACCGATTTTTGCAAAATAGTTTTGACACTCTACTGCGACCGTCAGCTAGGTTATCCTACAGGCTGGACTTGTGGGGTATCGCAACTGCTGGGCTCTGATACCACTCTGTAACACCCTCAGAATCGTCCCTATGCAAGTTTCAGCACTTCCCGCCAAACCCGCATAGAAACGATTCAAAGGTGCCCACCAGGCACTTTCATGCGGGTGGAAAACGAAGTAATAACATTACACAACAGTCCTCGATGGGACCCACAGAACAGATATATATACCACACGACTCCATGAGTCAAGAATACAGATATACAGTACAAAGATCCAAATCACCTTGAAAACGAGAGGGCGTCCGACTACGGACAAGATGCAAATGGGGCTAAGAGCCCTGAAGAATAACCAATGGCGTCCATAACCCTGCCCAGGCCAAGCCGGAAGGGTAACCCTGCTAACGACGTCGAAACCTGCTAAACAAAAGGGGTGCCGACAAAGGGCAAAGGAAAAAGAGGAGCGTCGATCGAGGCGATACACGGCGAGACTAGAATTCGGCGGTCCTCGCCTACATAGGTATGGTGGACTGAAGCGGCAGCGCAGCATGTACTAAACAACCTATAGAGACTCGATATAACTGTCGGCTATCAGAGAGGGATAAGAAAGACCTATTCGGAACCATCCTGATACTACCACCAAACATACCCATCCTGGTATTTCCCCCTCGACACCAAACGAGGAAGTCAACCGAGGAACTCACACAGTTGGCAGTTTTTTTTATTCAGTTATCGTTGCAGCAATTACTAGTCAAGTATAGATAGTCATCCTGATAAAATAAGCAGTGGGTAGTTTTATTTAACCATTCCGTTGTGGTTGCGACACTTACTAGTCAAATACAATTAGCATGAGATATCCCAAACCCAGCAGTTGTTGGTACTTTTAATTAGCCATTCCGTTGCAGTGAAGCTGATTACTAGTCATATCGGAAACAAGTCAATTTACAACAGTAAACTTTAGTTATAGTTGTCTATGATCGAGAACTATGCTCCAAGTCGTCCATAACCGCGGACACGGCTTTTCGAAAAGATTTAACCCTGCAGGGGTGCACCAAAGTATCCACGCACTTGACCCTTTTGCGGATCAATTAACATACACCCATCGGTATGTCGGCGGGGCCTAAGTCATGGCGTTTCCCAGACCCAAAGCAAGTACATGGGGCCACCCACTAAGTCTACCCTAGCGAAGTCGGCGGTCTCGAGACGGACTCGGGGTTTGCGCCAATGGCTAAACGAGGGAACCCGAAAGTGTGGGCTTGTCGACACAGCTAAAACACTCGCAATCCTAAACTTACGAAGCAGTGCAGTACATCGCACAGTTTAAATAAAGCAGTAAAGCATGGCATAAGTACAGAATAGTAAATAAAACCTCAAACTAGTTGTGGCCCCCGGTACAATACTTTGAAATCAGGTACTAATCGATGGGGTGCCCACACATCCCACATGTGGTTAGCGCGCTCGATCTCGGAACAGGTGTCAAGAACTTCGGGTCCCACGGGACACCAGGAGGTCGGAAACCAAATATTGTCTATCACCCACCGGTGCCTCTGCATTACCTACTTCAATTTTAGTTATTAAACAGTAATTAAAGTCTTGATCAACTCCAACATTAAACATGCGGCAACACTCCAACAACTGTGGTACTGGACGAGACGCAACAGCACTAGAGCAAGCGACTACGACGCGCAAGTCCAACTATCTACCAACAACAGGTAATAGGATGTGTCCAAGGCAATATAAGGCTGCAAGGGATATCACGGGTACGAAAACTATAGCATCGCAACACAGATAGCAATAGATCAACAGGAGGAAATGAAGACTATAAAAGTAAGATAGGTAGAAAGGGGGAGGTGCTCGCCTGAAAAACATTGTCGAAGGTTCATCCGAAGATCGGATTGACACTCGCATCAACTCAACGGCCTTATCCGCGAAGATCCGAAACACTAGAAGAAACACCGGATGCACTATTTATTACTATGGCAAAAGATCGGCATGATGCATGTATGATGTATGGCATGGCAAAGGTGCGATGCAATTAGGCCATATTAAGCGGAACCGGGGTCCCGACAATTAATTAATAGGTTCAAGTTGTTTAGATACCCCCAAATTTAAATGTTGTTTTAACATGGCAAAAGATAGCACCGGTTCGCTACACAAATTTAAATGGAGACATACTGAGACTAGATTAGCCCGCATATGGTCTCCATATTTATTTATATGGTGAATCGGCATAAGGCCCCCAAACCACACACATGTATGCGACATGAATGATCTAATGCAACAAGTTGATATGCAACAATTCATATAGGTATCACTTTATAAAATAGGGCTCGAGAGAAAGGGTCACACATCGGATGGCGATCTTGGGGTTCATCGAGGGTTCGGGTTTTTGGATCGGGCTTCAGGGGTTCGACGGGGTTCGGTCTTCGGACGCCGGGATCGGTCTTCGGATCGAGCTCCGGGTCCGAGGGGGAGACGTCTTTAGGGTCCTGGCCATCGGAATGATGTCGACAAGCTTGGATTGATAACGATCTTGTCCTCGGGTGGCGCGAGCTCTTGGTGTTCCATGTCGGAGTACTTGTCGTCCTTATTTTGTGAGTGGCGAGGTTTTTGTACAACTTGATGTTCCTGTTTGCCGGAGGCACGACCACCACATCATCTGTGCATCCCATCATCGCCACCTGATAGCACCAAACGACACGAACTGAACCCAAAACAGAGCCCCACTCGCACACGCGGGCAAGACTGGAGGCAGACGAGGCGGAGGCCGGCGGTGCCAGGCAGGGCTCGGGGGAGGGACGCGGCTCGGCGAGGCACACGAGGGAGGCGGCACGAGGCTGTACCGCGCCGGGGCGATGGAGCTTCTGCGAGGTCGCAGACCCGGGGCCGGACGGTGCTCAGCGAAGAGGCACAGGGAGGTCGCGGCCAGGGTCGAGGCCGGGCGGGGCCGGCGGCGGCTCGAGCAGACAGGAGGAGGTGGTGGAGCACCGCGAGGCGGAGGCGGGCGAGAAGGGCGGCGAGCGGCAGGGCCGGGGTGGCGCTGCCGGAGGAGAACCAGGCGGCGACGCGGACGGCTTCTGGCGAGGAGAGGAGGGACCAACGGTGGCGGCGGCTTGCCAGCAGAGAGAGAGATGGGCGAGCGGGGAGGGTAGGTGGCGGCGGAGAAGCGGGGTGACGAGGATGGCGGCCGAGGTGGCATCGGCCCGCGGAGGAGGAAGGGCACATGGCGTGAGGCGGCGGCGGAGATCTGGAGCCGGGGATGCTGTGGCCGGCGACGCGGCGAGCCGAGGTGGAGGAAGGACGGGCGTGCGCAGTGAGGACGGAGGTCGCAGAGAGGTCAGTGTCCGAGGAGGGCCACAGGGGGGAGCAGAGAGAGAGGGGTCGGGGGAAGCAGAGACGCTGGGTGGGGGTCGCGTGCGGCCTGGGGAGCAGAGAGGGATGGTGGGTCCAGGGGCGAGGGGGTTGGGGTGAGGTGGCGTCATGCGGGTGGACCAGGGGGTGCGCTGCTGTGTGGCTGGGTGCGTGCTGTCTTGGTCAGGAGTTGGTGGTAGGGCCGAGCCCAGGTGGTGGGCCAGGTGAGGAGGTGGCAGGCGGCTGAGGTGGCGCGTGGTGGTTGACTGGAGGAGGAAGGAGAGATGAGGTGGCGAACCGTGAGTGGTGGGAGTGAGGTGGAGGGGCTATGTAGCTAGGCTGGGTAGATTAGGTCTGGGTAGGAAAAGATTTTGGTTAGGCTGGTTTTTGTACTGGGGGTGGCCGACTGGGTCGGATCGGCCCGGTACGGCTGCCCCCTAAAAATAATTAAACATTTATTTATTTCAAACGGGGCTTTTGCAAACCGTGGTTAGACAAAACGAAATAATCCGGAGACCCGGGTTTTGGATTTGAAATAAAGGCGGGGTATTTAGAGAACAAAAATATGTTTTTCAAAAATAGTTTTCAGACAAACAAATGCATGAGGATGACGATGCTCAAATGCAATGCGGCATGATGACATGAGCATGCGGTCATGATGATGCAATGCACAAAAACAACGCGATTTTCTAGTAGTGGTTTTGGCGGGGCGCCACAAATGCTGACCGTGTCAATATAGTTTTTTAAGAGGAAGTGGCTACATAGATTCTCTAGGTTCCCATCGGCAAATTTGGTGGATCGGATTTCACCTCTTGGCCACATACGAAGAATCGAAAATACTTTGTCCGGTCTGTAGAGTTCCTTAGGAGAACACAAAAAAATTCCTAGCAATGAGAGTGATATAGCCAAGATCTACTCTATGCATATGTAAGGTAATGGAGGAATTCGGTGTTCATACCTTCCAAGACTAAAAAGCATTACGTTCCAATAAACATTGATGATATAGTCGTACGGCGACACTGACCTCAAGGTCATGCAGGCGTACAAGTGACAAGTGCTACAACTGATAGCACCTCCAAAGTTCTACATGCATCTAGTGTAGACGACATCCCCCGAGCTCCGGTCCATCAAAGCATCGGAAGAAGAATGATCTGGCCCGAAGATCTAGCAACATGACAATGTGTGTATGCTGGAGAACTCTAACCCCGTATGCATGTTCCAATATTACGGAACCACACGTGAGGGATATACGCAAAGGTAATGGGGTGAATGAGGGGGATGGGGTCTCCCCTCCTTTATATAGGCCAAGGGGAAAGGGGAAGGTGCCTCCTAGGACAACCGCCACCTAGAGTGGGGCCCACCCTAGGGCGGCCGCCGCCTGGAGTGGGGCCCACCCTAGGGAATCCGCCGCCCTTCCTTATGTCGTGTGCCTCCCCCCTCTTGGACCGCCGGCTACTTGGGGGATTGGGGCGACCCCTAATTGGCTACCACATGGTGGCCCATTGGGGGTATGCCATATATTTATTAATGGGATTTCTATTTTTGTACCATTGGTTCGTTAGTTGTACTCAGTTTTCCCCAGCCGTTTAGTTTTTCCTCCCTTTTTCCTATCTCCTTGTATGAAACTCTCACATGGTCTGAAACTCGCCGTCCGTCAGCCTTGTTGTTACGTGCAGACAAGTAGGGCCGCATTCAGTCAGGTCCCATAGTGGACCCTTGCCGTTACGTGCTAATGAGTAGGGCTGCATTCTGTCGGGTCCTGTAGTGTACCCTTGCCATTACATGCTGACAAGTGCGGCCGCGTTTAGTCAGTTCTCGTAGTGGACACATCTCTCAACTTATCCAGATCAGCATCGGACCCACAACTTATCTACGTAAGCATCGTACCCACAGCTTATCCACGTGAGCGTGGGAACCACAACTTACCCAGGTTGGCGTTGCAAGATGGCACCCCGAGCTAGCCCCGCGCCCACACCCGTGACATTGCCTCCCCTTTCTTCTTCTTCTCCGGTGACGGTGGCCCTTTGTCTAGCTTCATTTTCATATAGTGAAATGTAATGCATATACGAAAATTATACACATTTGAACTCTTTTAAATCACACTTAGGACATGATAATGTTGTGCTAATAAAATCCTGATCATTTATCATTTCCATAGAGTGAAATATAATGCATAAACTTGCGTATACAAAAATTATACACCTTTGAACTCTTTGAAATCGCACTTAATACGTGATAATGTCGTGCTAAGAAAATCTTGAGAGATTATCATTTTCATAGAGTGGAATGTAATGCACAAACTTGCATATGTGAAAATTATAAACCTTTGAACACTTTTAAATCGCACTTAATACGTGATAATGATGTGCTTACAAAATTTTGAGAGATTATTATTTTCTCCCCCATTTTCATAGAGTGGAATGTAATGCATAAACTTGCATATACGAAGTTTATACACCTTTGAACTCCTTAAAATCGCACTTAATACGTGATAATGCTATGCTAAGAAAATCTTGAGAGATCATTATTTTCATAGAGTTGAATGTAATGCATCAATTTGCATATACCAAAATTATACACCTTTGAACTCTTTGAAATCGTACTTAATACGTGATAATATTGTGCTAAGAAAATCTTGAGAGATTATCATTTTCATAGTGGAATGTAATGCATAAACTGGCATATACAAAAAATATACACCTTTGGACTCTTTGAAATCGCACTTAGGACATGATAATGTTGTGCTAATAAAATCCTGATCATTTATCATTCCCATGGAGTGAAATATAATGCATAAACTTGCGTATACGAAATTTTAAACCTTTGAACATTGTGAAATCACACTTAATAATGAGATAATGATGTGATGGAAATTTTTTGAGATATTATCATTTTCTCCCCCGATTTTCATAGTGGAATGTAATGTATAAACTTGCATATACGAAAATTATACACATTTGAACTCTTTGAAATCGCACTTAATACGTGATACTATTGTGCTAAGAAAATCTTGAGAGGTTATCATTTTCATAGAGTGTTATGTAGTGCACAAATTATACACCTTTGAACACGTTCCCTTAAAATTATATTCAAGTTCATTTGTTTATGGAGTTAAAGTACCAGTGGCAAACTCGTTATTTTGCATGGATAGAGGGGTGCCCCCCGACAAATATAGGGGTTATCATGTCCGCTAGATCACAGAGGATCAATGGTTGGTGGGCACGATCCGCGTGATAACTGTCTCAACCAATCAGAGTGTAGCAGCGAAGATGAGCATAGGTGTGAGAGATGGTGACTAAGAGAGGGGGAAATTGAGTAGAACTTAAGAACCAAGGGAAAAACTGAGTAGAACTTAAAAACCAAGAGCAAGACCGACAAAGGGATTCAAATATAAAATATAAAAAGATTTCTGTAACACCCCAAAACTTTAATCCAAGTGATCAAGATCCAAATCATCAAATTTAGAGTTAACAAAAAACTTTTCCATTTAAAAATATTAAAGCATTCATATGTGTGTGCATATAATTTAGGAGTTGATTTGAATTGCCATGTTTAAGTGATCCATTGATTGTAAAATGATTCTTAGGTGAATTAAATATCACCTAGATCATTCCCAAACAAATCTCAAAGAAAAACAAATCAAAATGAATAAAAGAAGGAAATGGTCATTTGTGCCATCTTAATCATCATGCCTACTTTGGCTATTCCTAGAACTCAAATCCTAACATAAACAATTGTGGATCTTTTCACCCCTTGCTAGTACAAATAGTGATGTACCAAAAACTTTCAAACACTAAATTTAAATGACATTTGAAAATTGAATGCAGTTCATATGTATAGATCACACTTATTCAAAAACCGCTCAAATGAATTCCATTTTCAAATCCCAAGCAACCATAGATGCTTAGGCATGTGACTAACAACTCCACCAAAATTCACCTCAAAATTCAAAACTTGAACTCTTTCGGCCATTTCTACAAACACCTTGTGGGAAAAATTCAAACAAAAACCACAAACACTATTATGAGCAGTGTTTGGACGAATGTGGTCTCCCATTTTGCAACCAAAGCCACCCCAGTGCACCCCCTATCCTTTTCTAGCCCGGCCACCCACTGTGCACACGACCAAATGGTCATGGCCATTAAGGACGAGCACCATTGAGCACCCTCACCGGTGACAGCGCGCCACAGCAGCCGCCAACCTCGCCCACCATGTCTAGCACGTCGCATGTGGTCCACCTCCACCGCCACGCCAGCCCCATCCCACAGACAGAGCAAGGAGCGGCCAGGAACTGCCGCGCCGGGAGCCTGTCTGCCATGCCGACGCCGCCCGCAGAGCGTGCACAGTCCCCGCTCAGCCAGACCCCACCTCGCTCTCGCCGCCCACCTACATGATCCCCACCGTCCTAGGAAACTAACGGACATGCCCGTTCCCCCGACTGTGCCCCGTAGTCACCGGCCGCCGCGAAACTCGCCGTCGGCAGAGACATCATGCGCTCCACGCCACTCACCTCTCCCAACCGCAAACCACTGCACACGCACCGCCATGACACTCGCCAGGGCACTGCCCACCGTCCTAGCCCACCGCCCACACCTCTAGCTCGATGTGCCATCGTCACCGGCGAGCACCGCCCATGCTCCTCTGCCGCTTCGCCGAGCCTATAAATAGAGGCATCACTAGCACCGTTTCCTCACACCACTCTCATCCCCTCCCTCTCAGAACACTCCTAGAGCCCCACCGGAGCAAGCCGCCATCCGCAGCGCCGGAATTTCGCCGGAGTCTGCCGCGGAGGGAGAAGAAGGGGGTCGTTGATCAAGGCCACCTCTCGAGACGCTGCCAGTACCAGGAGAACCGCCATCCTCGACTAGTTCGTTTGCCCAGCTCGCCGACCCTCGCCGGAGCCCCGGTAAGCCGCCCAGACCCCCACCGAGTCGCTAGGGTTACACCTCGTCGGCGATCTGTCTGTCGTCGACGACAAGCCACAGCCGTAGATCTTCCTTTTAATCCAACGGTCCATGTCGCCCTGTACCTCTTTGTGTTGGATGTGTTGCTGACCTGCGGAACCCCCCTGTCAGTTGTCATCCGCACCGTGGAGCGCCACTGGGCTGGCCCATTTTCTTTCCCGCGCTAGCCCACGAATTCAAATTTAGGTTTTTCCATTTTAGTTTGAACTCACTTCTGTCCCTTAGTTTAAAAATCAATTCAAGAAGATCTACTAAACCAAATAGAGTGATTCAAATTTTGTTATAAAGCTACTGAAAAGATCTATCCAAGTCCGTTGGATTTAATTCATTTAGAGTTAGAGATCTTTCCTAGTAAAAATAACAAGACAGAAGCATTTGCACATTCAAACATTTTTATAAAATAAACCATGATATCTTTTGAGTTGATTCCAACTCTGAAAAATCACATTTAACCATACCTATTTGAATATGTAATAATATTAAGGTTTGCATGCAGTGACTTTGTACTAGTACCAAAATAATGCTATATAGGCATTTCTAGTCACTTTAAATCATTAAATATTAAACTTAAACTTAATTACATGTGATCCAACATTTAAATCACATTCCCATATGTTAGAATATGTGGTGATGACATGTGTCAACATGATCCCATATTTTAAGTGGAGAATATTAAATCTTAGTTATTTTCAATGAGTAGAAATTACTTTTCTTAAATCAAAAGAATGAAGCTAGTTAATAAAACCTTGTGATGCTTGTGATGATATTAGATCCTCAAATATGTGCCTTAGAATGCTAAGTAGACTAGTTAAGTATTGTTTGGTGATTGTGTACTCCATATGTATTTATAGACGATAGTACCGACCAAGCTTTCGAGGAGGAGGAGTTCTACCAAGAGGAGGAGGAAGAAAACTTCAACCACTGCACCAACCAAGGCAAGCTATTGTTAGCAAGCTAGAACTAAGCTAGATAACCTAAGCAAGAAGCCTTAGGCATGCTTTGGTTATACCACTTTGACTATTACCTACCCCAAGTTTTATTTCCAAGCTTTTACTTCTTTACTTTATTAAAGTACCTTACTTGTTTGAAGGTAGCATAGAGAGTATAAAACTTGACCTATCTAGATAACCTTAGATGTCATTCTATGGCATGAGATTGATCTTAGCATCCGACATTAGTGAACACTCTTAACTTAGTAGTTTAGAGCTAAACTAAAACTTGAGTCACTTTAGATGGGAATACTTGGTGAAAATGAATTATGAAAACCTTGAAATGATGAGTCATTCTATTGAGATGTTTTGACATGTGTTGAGAAACACAAATGGTTTATGATGATGAAAATGTTGAGGCATGAGCCTTAGCCCTTTTACAAAAACTGATGGTTGGATTAGGATGTGATACCATTCCAATTTTACCGTACAACCACAATACCTGAATTGGGTAAGGCTTAGCCGGAAGTTTATATGCATTAGAATTAGTTCCCTCGCGGGAGAGGTTTAAGCTAAGGCTACCTCTCAATGTTGTCCACCTATGCGGTTCCCAAGATGACAGATGGTTATGGTTGGGAGGCCATGCTCATAGGAGAGGTGCTTATACTAGAGTGTGTAAAGGAAAGGTTATGTTTGATTGTTTGCATACTAAGTATGATGATTCAGGGTTATCCCTGACAGATGTATCGAATCTTGTGGTGAAAGTGTACCACCTCTGCAGAGAGTCAAACTATTCGAATAGCCGCGTCCGTGGTTATGGACAGTTGGAGTGGCCATACTGTTTTGTTGTCAGATATTTTCAAAATGACTTATGAAATGAATGATGAATCTTGACTTGACCACGACAGGGTTATGACCATGACACTAGCTTCCCAACTTAAGTGATTCTAGAACTTTATTTTATCTTTCTTTGTTTCAGAACTCAGCTTAGGTTTCAAACTTAACTTGATAGTTAAACCTTAGAGTTAGCGTTTCCTACTAGAACTATCTTACTTGTTAGTGGTAGTTTGCGAGTACTTAAAGAGTACTCATGGCTTTTGTCCCTGGCTATTCCTATGGCCAGACTATGAAGGAGACTACCAAGATGAAGGACAGCAGGACTGCTATGATAACTAGGACTATCTGCCTTCGTCAGCATTGCATGTGCCCCTCAAGATGGACCCCACCGCTACGCTTATTATTTATTCTGCTGCTTGTTGTATTAAGACTGGATCATGAGATCCTTTATTCGTGTAAGACCTTATTATGGTTTGTAATGGATGATGTACTGTGATATCCAATCTGTCATGTCTCGCAAAAATGGTAATCCTGGGATTGCGATGTATGACATAACAGGCATCTGGGATTAAAAATCTGGGTGTTGACAAGTTGGTATTAGAGCCATCTTGACCATAGTAGACCCTAGTTAGAATGGACGTCCGAACAAAAACTTAATTTCAAAACCAAAGTGAGTATTTATGAAAAACTATTTCCTCTCTTACCCTGGGGAATTCATTCTTTCTCAAAAATTCATGTTCCTCAAATTCTTACATTACTACATAAAATATGACACACTTGATCACTTCACTAACTTCCTCGTCCTTAATTCTTGTAGATGGAGACTCAGTTCAGCAAGTTCTACTAGTTGGGCAATGGAGGCCAACTGATCTTCGAGAGGGATCTAGATTCACTGTCTGAGTTATTGGGACGCCCACATCCGGAGTTTCTTGGAGCTCAACTTCCTGGACCCCCAAGAGGAGATTTACAGTGGCTAGTCACCGCTGATCTTCGAGGAAGCATAGAAGCACCAACGTCCAGGAGAATCCAGCTCTTCGTCCGAGAGAACAACTGGCTAGGTGGATTAGCCAGGGCAATGCATGAAGCTCTCGCACGTCTATGTTCCCTCAGTGTCAACCAAATCCAAGGAACCCGCTTTGCGCACTATGCAAGGCGTGACTTCATGGGAATGCTAATGGAGATGCCGGGTCACCTGGAGTTGAAGCGTCAAGTGGAGAACCTTGACTTCTTGCTGTACAATCGCCAGAAGGAATTGGACAATGCTAGGGAGTTTGCCAACCACAATCATGCCATTGCCGCCTAGAAGGCCCAGAATTTCTCACTGCTTGTCAAGGACTGTCAGTCTCTTCGCCTCCAACACAAAAAGAAGGATCGCACCATCGCCTGTCTTCGCAAGAAGGTGGCCGACCTCGAGAAGACCATCAAGGAGCAAGAAGCTCAGCTTGCAGCAAAGGAGGAAGAAGAGGAGGGTGAAGACATCCAGGGAGGCATGGATTCTTACCTCAGCAATGATAATGACTTTATGGAGGAGGATGTCGTGGACTTCTACACTAACGATGAGGACTCCGACTTCATCGACGATGAGTACATGCACTAGATCACTGTCGTAGCATGAGATGTATCGGTCCCACTGTATCATAGCTTGCAGAATGGTTCTTAAAACCATATGTTTTCCTTTGTTGTTGTGGTGTGTGTGTGTGTTTGTATCGTGTGCTTGTTTGAATGAATGAAAAGAAGTTAGTTGCAAAATCTGAGTCAAACTCAAAGTTTTAGCTTTGAAATCAAAACCATGAACCTTAGAATTTTCCCTCTTACCCCTTTATCTACCTCAATCTTCAGATGACTCGTGGAAACCAAGGAGGGAGCAGCTCATCGCAAGACCCAATGCTGCAGATCCTACAGAATCTCATCACAGACAGAGAAGCAAGCAGGGCAGAGCGCCAAGCTAATCTAGCAACACTACAACAGATCACCCAGATGGCTCTCAACAACCAGAACCATGGAAATCAGGATCATCAAGGATCCAAGCTGAAAAACTTCCAGAATACCAATCCCCCGATCTTTAGCACTTCAGAGAACCCATTAGATGCAGATGACTGGTTGCAGACGATGGAGAACAATCTAGAAGTAGCAAGAGTTGATGACAACAAGAAAGTTCTCTTTGCCACCCACTATTTGGCAGGAGATGCAAGAGCATGGTGGAACAACATCCGCCTGATGAACCATGGTCAAGTGATGACATGGGAAGCCTTCAAAATCAAGTTCAGCCGCACCCACGTGCCACAGGGCTTAGTCACCAGAATGAGGGATGAATTCAGAGAGTTGAAGCAAGGCAGAATGACTGTGGTGGAGTACCATGACATATTCCTGTCACTTTCCAGATATGCACCTGATGAGATCAACACGGACCACAAGAAGAAGGAGAGATTCCTGAACGGACTACATGATGAGATGCAGATTGTCCTTGTCAACATATGTTTCCAAGATCTCGAAGAGCTAGTCGAATCTGCCATTCAGATGGAAGGGAAGTTTAACCAGGCAAACGACAACTGCAAACGTCGTATGATGCAGCAATCTGGATCCAAAGTCACCAGAAGTACTGTCCCAACCCCTTACTGAGATATGAACCAAGGAACAACCGACCCCCAATGTCTCGCCCAAGCTGAAAGAACATTTCATGTTTCCCTATGTTTTGCGTGTTAGATAACAATACTATGGAGACTTTTCATGTGTGCTAAGTGTGCAGGAAGTTTTGAGGGGGGCCAGATAATCAGCCCCTCCAAGGGCCGGATAATCCGTCCTACCTCATCTCTCAAGGAAGCCAAGGCGCGTCACTCTGTGTCCAGTCGGATTTTCTCCCGGAAAATCCAAACTGGGGCAGTTTTTTCCTCCCTAGGCCGGATAATCCGAGTTTCGCAAGGGCCGGATAATCCGGGTTTTGCAAGGGCCGGGTAATCCGGCCCCCAGTTTTCGAGCAAAAGGAGCCAAGGAGCGTCGCTCGGTATCCGGTCAGATTTTCTACCGGAAAATCCGAACTAAGCCGGTTTTTCTTCCCCAGGCCGGATAATCAGGCCTTCGCATAGGGCCGGATAATCCGGCCCCTAGAAGTTGATCAAGGGCAAGCTCGGCGCGACGCTTAGAGAGGGGGCGGATTTTCTGTCGGATATTTCGAGTCTGGGGCGGAGTTTCCCCAGACCGGATAATCCGTCCCTCACTTGGGCCGGATAATCCGGCCCCCAAAGTGTGCAACGACTGGTTTTTGGAAGGGGTATAAGTACCCCTTCTTCCCCAATATCCAGAACTCTTGATTCATTCGAATTTGACCAGACCCTATGCAAGAGCTCTAAATCTCGATCTCCCACTTCAATCACCATAAGGTCTTGATCTTTGGTGGAATTTAAGGAGGAGAAGTTCATCATCAACATCAAGAATCAAGTGCTCCAACTCCTTTCCATTCACTTGGAGAAATCCCTGATCTAGTATTCTCGTTAATACCTAGATCGTGTTATTGTATTTGACAACTTTGTTCTTCTGGAAGCTTGTTGTCACTTCGGAAGCCTCCAAGTTGTTGTGGAGTTGTTGCCCCGCTAGTTGTGTAAAGGCGCCAGTGCCCGCCTCGAAGGGTACCTATAGTGGAAGGTGGATCAGGCCTGTTGTGGCGAGATCCATCGGAGAACAGGGTGAGGCCTTTTATGGCGTGGTGGTCTTAGTACCGCCCACCCCTCCAACACAGACGTACTTCCCTTAACAAGGAAGGAACTGCGGTCAAACAAATCCGGTGTCTCCGCGTGCTTCACTTCGGTTCACTCGTTCCTCTTCCACTCGCTCCTTACTCGCTAGTAGATAGGTTTGCATATAGGGAAATTCCACACATTAGTTTATCTAGAGAATTTACCTTTGTGCTAAGCCTAAAATTGAAAAAGAATTAAAAATTGGTGTAGCACCTATTCACCCCCCCCCTCTAGGTGCCCATACGATCCATTTCAATTGGTATCAGAGCCCCGGCTCTTAATTCGGGCTTAACCGCCTAAGAGTAGTATGGGTACCAGGGATGATGGAAATGAGGCTGTGGATAAGGTCACAATGGATGATCTCAAGTCGTTGGAAACAACCTTGTTGAAATCCTTTGAGGCCAAGATGGAGGAGATGAATCAAATGATTGCTCGCCTTACATCATCCATATCCCCATCTACATCCTACTCTGAGGCTCCCTCACCATCATCTAAGGAAAAGGGTAACACCGGATCTAAGGATGATGATGTGGAAGGTGAAAAACTAAATGGTTCCACCTCCAAAAAGGGAAGTGGCAAGGAGGAATATAGTGAGGTTCGCCACGTATATTCCCTCGACCCACCTATCCCTCATCCTCATATAAACAATAGGGGTGATCCACCCAAGCTCACTGCGTCTTCTTTTAACCAATGGCAATTTCTAATGAAATCTCATGTTTGCAGCTCCTCTATTGAATTATGGACGATCATTGAAGAAGGTCTTCATGTTGGAGATCAAACAAATCTAACAAGAAGGGAAGTTGTGGATAGCTAGTTGAATGCCACTGCTCTCCACATGATACAGCTGGGTGTGGGTCCCAAGGACATGCCACACATTGAACATCTCAACACGGCCAAAGAGGCGTGGGATGCTCTTACGGACCTTTTTGTTGGAAATGAAAGCATGAGAAGAAACCGGTATGATGCCCTTAGTAACGAAGCTGAGGGATTCTACATGTTGGATGGTGAAAACCATGAGGACATGTATAGAAGACTCAAGGGCATCGCAACAACATTTCGGAAGCATGGGGCCACTCACATTGATGATGCATGGATAAAAAGGAAGTATGTGAGTGCCTTAATGCCTTTCGAACCGACAGATTTGAAGATCTTGCAAGGTAGACACAACTATCATCAAATGACATCCAATGAAGTCATGCAAGAAATGGCGTCATTCAAAGTGGCGGCAAAGAATGCTGAAGATGCCCATGCTTGGGCCATTGGAATGCAAAAGGGTGTCAATGTGGCTCTCAAAGCCAATGTTGTTGAGCAAGAGGATGATGAAGGAGCATTTGAGAGGATATCCATGGACTGCCCCGATGAGGTCAAACGTGCTCATGGTGAGTACATGGCATTCTATGCAAGGGACTTTTGGAAGGACCCTGCCAAAGCCAAGTCTGAACTTGAGCGCAAGAACGGGTCAAATGGAAGAAGAGAAAGTGGCCCAAGATTGAGGAATTGCTTCAACTGTGGAGATAGACTGCACTTTGTAGCCGAGTGTCCTTATGAAAATAGAGAAGACAATGGTGGCAGGCTCATTCACAAAGAGAAATCCAAAGTTCCTAAGAAGAAGCCATTTTCTAAGAAGAATGGTCCTTTCAAGAAGCAACCCAAGACGGTCCTTGTAGCTCAAGAGGAATACTCCTCCACAAGTGAAGATGAAGAGGATGATGATAGTTCCCACGAAGTGGCTTCTATATCCACCACATCGACTCCCTCCTCTCTCTTCGACTCGCCGAACAAGAACGCCATCAACAACAACGCCACTTGCCTAATGGCAAGAGGATCCGAGGTATCGACTTCTAACTCCTCATTTTCTAAGACTAACATAATTTTGGATATGGATGATCATGACAGTCTTGAAATGAAAGAAGAAGTTATTGCCTTGGATACTTTTTTCACTAACCTACAAGGTGAGCACAAAATCCATTTTGATACTCTTATGAGTCAACTTGCTCGAGCCGAAGATCTCCTTGAAGAAAAGGGCAGAATTGAAAGAGAAGATGCTTTGGAGATAGCCTCTTTGAAGAATGCCTTGGAAGAGGAAGAGGAAACTCGAGTTTCTTTGGAAGAAAGACTCGAATCCCTAGAGGAGTCACAAGAAGAAGCTGTAGCTCAGCTCATTAAAGAATGTGACCATGCCCTTTCCAAGGTAAAGAAACTAAAGAAAGAAAAGATTGATTTTGGGGCTATTCATGCCAGACTTTTGGAGAAGTTTGATGATCTTGAAAGTGCTCACAAGGCATTGAAGAGTGATCATTCTACTCTAAATGAGTCTCATGACCAGCTCCAAACTCAATTGAAACGGTATAATGTACCAAGTACATCATCTTCATCCTTTGGAAAAGAAGATCTTGCAAGGAGTTCTCAACACAAAGGTAAAGGGGTTATTGATGAGATACTGAGCAGGCAAAGGACAAACAACTGTAAAGAAGGTCTTGGTTACATACCCAATATAAAGAGCAAGAAGAACAAGAAGAAGACTGCTCAATCGAAGACTAGCAACATTACCAATGACAAGACTAATTGTGATGGTTTTGCAGGGGTCAACAATCCTAACTTCGAACTATATTGTGATTCTTATGGTGATGTTTATGCTAGTTATGTAGGGCCTTATGATTGTTACATTCCTTGGTCTATTTGGGTTCCCAGGACCCTTTTTACTAACATGAGAGGACCCATTGAAAAATGGGCACCTAAAACCAAGAAGTAATTTTCTTGCAGGGCTATGCTTCCGGTGGTTCTAAATGGGTACTCGATAGCGGTTGTACGAGTCACATGACCGGAAGCAAGGAGATCATCACGGAGATGCGGCCAAACCTTGATCACATTACCGTCTCCTATGGTGACAAGTCAAAATCTGAGGTATTGGGTCTCGGCAAAGTTGTGGTGGCTCACGATATCTCTCTTGTGGACGTCATGCTTGTTGAGACCCTCGGGTATAACTTACTTTCTGTTCGTTCCCTTGGTAAGATGGGCTTTGCAGTTTACATTGATGCTGATTTGGTGGTACTCTTGTGGAGCAAGTCTCTAAAAGTCGCTTTATGGGATATAGAAAGCGACCAGACGTGGTAGACTTTTCGGGAAAACCACTACAGGTCGATGTGTCTTCGGAAAGGCTGGCCGGGTTGGCTATGGCATCGCCGACTAGCCCACGTCAATATGAGAACTTTGCAAAGTCTCCACAAGGGTGGCCACATTCTTGGACTAAAAGAAAATGTCTCTTTTGCCAAAGATCATGTTTGCAGGGCGTGTGTTGAAGGGAAAATGCATGATTCACCTCATCGAAGGAAAACCATTATCTCTTCAAAAAGGATCTTGGAGCTCCTTCATGTGAACCTCTTTGGACCTCCATCTCATGCAAGCCTCGGTGGGAAGAAGTATTGTCTAGTGATTGTTGATGATTACTCCAGATACACTTGGGTTTATTTCTTCAAGTTGAAGAGTGAAACTCAACAAACTGTCATCGACTTCGCCAACGAGGTTCAACGTCAACACAACGTCCCCATTCTGGCTATAAGGAGTGATAACGGCTCGGAGTTCAAGAACTACACCTTAAATGAGTTCCTAAGTGAAGAGGGGATAAGACATCAATATTCCGCTGCGTACACCCCTCAACAAAATGGTGTAGCCGAGAGGAAGAATCGGACTCTAATGGACATGGCAAGATCAATGTTGGCCGAATTCAAATCTCCATATAACTTCTGGGCTGAAGCAATCTCTATTGCTTGTCATTCATCCAACCGGTTATACCTCCGCAAGATTTTGGACAAGACTCCGTATGAAATACTTACCGGTAACAAGCCAAACATCTCATACTTTCGGGTATTGGTTTGTAAGTGTTTCTTTGTTATTAAAGGAGTTCGTTTATCTTATTTTTAATCTTAGGCTCTAGAAGGTATTTTTGTTGGTTATGGTGCGAATCCCACACTTATAGAGTCTACAATAAGCTCTCGGAACTGTTGTAGAATCTTGTAGTGTGGTGTTCGAGAAAATGAGTTCCGTCTTGAACAAGTTGGTGTTTGTGATGCAGATGTTGGAATACCCCCAAGATGCCATAAGAAGAATGGGCGTGGGATTCTTCCGCCCCATTGAGGAACCCCTTGTGGCGGACCGGGAAGGACAATGCTCTACTCATATAGAGCCCTCATCTACACATACGCAACATGCTCCAACCACGGGGGCAACTTCTACACCATATCCATCAACTGCTGAAGGTCAAGATGCTCGAAGCTCGGGCGGATTTTCCGGTGGATACCGGATTATCCGGCCACCCCGCTCCTGCTGTCCTTGCAGCTCCTGGTGGTGAAGATATCAACACAAGCTCCAGGCCGGATTTTCCGGCTGACCCCGGATTATCCGGCTCCTCGCAAGGTCAAGCAAGTCCCAGGCTTCCTGATGATGCTGCTGCAAGTCCTCCCAGGCCAGATTATCCAGCCACTTCATCGACTGGATTATCCGGCCCTGACTCTCCAATTCTGCAGCCTCCTGTTATGGCTACAAACTCACCTCAAGGGCATGCATCTCCACCACCTGCTACTGATGTTCCAGCTACTGATCAAGGCGAAGAAAATGCCTCCAATGAAGACTCAAGTGATGAATCTCCTCCACCAAGAGACAACAAACTTATTGAACTTCGCCATGAGGCTCGGGCTGATCGTAACCTTGAGTTGAGGGGTCACACTCTCGACAAGGTTGTTGGTGATCTTCGACGAAGGGTGTCTACAAGAAGAGAATTGGCCAGTTTTGGTGAGCATCAAGCTCATATATCCATGGTGGAACCTAAGAAGGTCTTTGAAGCTCTTGAAGACCCAGACTGGGTTGTTGCTACGCATGAAGAATTGAATAATTTCGAGCACAACAAAGTCTAGAAACTAGTGGAGAAACCCAAAGAGTGTCGCAATGTTATCGGCACCAAGTGGATTTTCAAGAACAAGCAGGATGAGAATGGCATTGTTGTGAGGAATAAGGCAAGACTTGTGGCACAAGGTTACTCACAAGTTAAGGGCATCAACTTCGGCAAGACTTATGCTCCTGTGGCTCGCCTTGAGTCCATCTGTATCCTACTTGCTTATGCTGCTCATAACAATTTTAAGTTGTAGCAAATGGACGTCAAGAGTGCCTTCCTTAACGGTCCTCTACATGAGTTGGTATAAGTAAAGCAACCCCCGGGGTTTGAGGATCCTAACTTCCCGAACCATGTCTACAAACTCGATAAGGCACTCTATGGCCTTAAACAAGCCCCACGTGCATGGTATGAGCACCTTAAAGAGCTTTTGTTAGATCGTGGCTTCGAAGTTGGGCAAATCGAGCCCACTCTTTTTACTAAGAAGGTTAAGGGGGAGCTCTTCGTATGCCAACTATATGTAGACGATATCATTTTTGGTTCTACTAACAAAGCTTTTAACGATGAATTTTCAAAGCTTATGACTGACAGGTTTGAGATGTCTATGATGGGGGAATTACGGTTCTTTCTTGGATTCGAGATCAAGCAACTAAGAGAAGGAACCTTTATTAATCAAGCAAAGTACATCCAAGACATGCTCAAGAGATTCAAGATGACGGATCTAAATGGTGTCGCTACTCCGATGCAAACAAAGTGTCATCTCGAACTCAACCCTCATGGTAAAGATGTGGACCAAAACGTATACCGGTCCATGATCGGCTCTCTTCTTTACCTCTGCGCATCTAGACCCGATATTGTGTTGAGTGTGGGAGTGTGTGCAAGGTATCAAGAAGCTCCTAAAGAAAGCCACTTAGTGGCGGTCAAGAGGATCTTTCGATATTTAGTTCATTCCCCCAACTTTGGTCTCTGGTATCCCGAGGGCTCCAATTTCTCTTTATGTGGTTATACTGACTCAAATTGGGTTGGTGATAAGGATGATCGGAAGTCAACTTCTGGAGCTTGTCAATTCTTGGGAAGATCTCTTGTATGTTGGTCCTCCAAAAAGCGGAATTGTATATCTCTCTCCACCGCCGAAGCTGAATATGTTGCTGCTACGCCATATTGTACTCAATTATTGTGGATGAGGCAAACTTTAAAGGAATACGGTGTCAATTGTGACAGAGTGCCTCTTTTATGTGATAATGAAAGTGCTATCAAAATTGCGTACAATCCAGTTCAGCATACAAGGACGAAGCATATTGAGATTTGGAATCATTTTATTCGTGACCATGTTGCTCGAGGCGATATTGATCTATCTTTTGTGAGCACGAAGAACCAACTGGCGGATATCTTTACAAAGCCACTTGATGAAGCAAGATTCTGCTATTTGAGGAATGAGCTAAATATCATTGATTCCGGGAGTTTGTCTTGATTACCCATGCACTCACTCGTACGTCTCAATCCTTGTTTGGTCTAGGTGTGGGCATGGATATAGGGGGAGTGTGGTCCTAACTTATTGGGATAACCCTTCCCCCATAATGCCAATAGCAAGTATATCATTTCTCTTAATATCATGTTGTGATATGTGAGCTTATTGATGAGTATTGGTCATGAACCCAAGATATATCTTCGCGGTGTCACACCATACACTCCAACAAGGTGGCTTCGGCCACCGCCCTCTCCCTTGTGGAGAATTGGATCTTTTTGGATGTTATTTGCTCTCTCATGTTATTATGGGAATCACACTCAATCTTGGCTTTTATTTGATTTGGATTTTGCAATTTTGAGTGTCTAGTACCATCTCAGTTTGGCATTCTCAATCCTAAGCCTTTCCTACCCCTAAGACATCTATTCTTGCACACAAGTCCCTTGTACACCTTGTGGGGGTGTTGTTTGGGGACGCGCGGGCCTGGTTCTGGGTATAACAGAATCCCAAAATTTAGGCCGGATAATCCGGCCCAAGTGTTGGCCGGATGATCCGGCCCTGGAGGATTCGATCTTAAAGGGCAGGGCTCGGGGGAAGGGCTCATATCGAGCAGCACTTCTCCCCCAGCCCTCTCCTTCTCCCCAGTCACCGCCTGTCGCCCCTCACCCTCCCCGGAGCCTCTCCGGCCACCGGATTTTCCGAGCCTTCTCGGATCTTCTTCTCCGCGCCTCCGGGTACCTTCTCCTCCGTGTTCTTCCTCCAATGAGTGAGGGTAACTCCCTATCTCCCCATCTTTGGCTAGATGTGTATCTTGTTGGATGGAACGTTGTCTAGAAGGATGTGTTTTCGCATAGAACTTGTAGTCTTATAGTTTCTAGGCACGATCTACTTTTTTGCATGCATTCTTGGTGAAATCGAAAATTTCTGCCAAGGCCGGATTATCCGCCCCTGGCCAGGCCGGATAATCCGGCCTAACAAATTCAAGTCTGCTTCAGTTTCACTATGATGTATGTATTAAGTAGTTTTGACCTATGAATTTTTGCCTACTTGTTCCATGCTCTCTCCTGGACTTGTGTGTATGCTTATCCCCTTGCTATCGCCCTTATTCTCCTCACAGGTGGTTCCGGTGTTCCCAAGACCTACAAGCGACATCCTTGCGCCAAGTACTTTCGGGGCGACGGTCAAGGTAACCTAGTGGACGAAGTTGAATTGCGGAGAAGGAAGAACGAAGAGAGGCGCATGGCTGAACAATCCAAGAGGACTAGGAAGGGTGTGTCCAAGAGGAAGGGCAAGGAGCCCCAGATCAACTACAGGGCTCTGGATACGGTCTCTTTCTCTGTCATACGTCACCGTGACTTGTTTGCTGAGCTGCCTCGTGATGATGAGCTAGGGGATACCCGGTTTTGGTGTGCAGAATAGAAAGGGATTTATGAAGACATCTATGCCAGGCTGAACATTAGGCCTATGCACCCTCTGGTTATTGTTGATGCTTTGGAGAAGGCGCATCTTGTGGATGCGATGTATGTGGCTGAGAGGATGGGGCTGCACCATCTCATGTCCCTCTAGTGCTCCTTTGACTCTGAGGTGGTGAAGCAATTCTTCTCCACTCTGGTGATTTGTGGTGATGAGCGTCGCACTATGAAGTGGATGACTCATGACAGGCCCATGACTGCTGATTTTCACGTGTTTGTTGAGGTTTTGGGGTACTCCTTCCGCGGCAGGGATAGAGCCAGTGGCCACCGCATCATCACTCAGTTGAAGCCCAACAAGGATGCAGCTCTCTCCCCGTGCACTGTGGACAATGGGATTGTCGGTACTGTGACTGGTCTTGCTCCCATCTATACTGCATTGGTGGGTCTCTTCCATGACTCTATTACACCGAGTGGGGGCAACAATGACAGCATCCATGGTCACCTTGTTCAGCTACTTCAATTTTCTCATGAGGTTGCCTCCTGCGAGGACGAGTCAGTGCAGTACAGGCTGGATGTCATGGACTTCATTTACCATGAGCTGTGTGATGCTATGTTCAACCATATGTCCATTCCTTATGCGCCCTACATTATGTTGCTCATCCGCCACCTGCTTCCTGCCGAGGAGTTCCACATTGACTCGGTGCACAAGGCCAAGAAGATTTACAACAAGGTTCGGAAGACTGCTCACGCCTCCTCTGCTCCTGAGGGTCTCATGAGGGATGCTCGTAGGCCCCCAGTGCCTCCCGTGGCCCGCGAGATCAAGCAGCTGAACTGGTTCTAGCGTCACATCCTATGCATGGGCGTGGACACACGCAAGGGTCAGTATGAGGCCTACAAGAAGCGCCATGAGTTAGCTCACTCCCAGCAGCTCATTCTCCACCATGTGTCTGGCGCTTCAGGTGCTCCTCCGGCTCCTACACCTCCCACTCCATATGCTTGGTGGAACTCTTCCTCCAGGCTGAACTATCGTGAGCTGGAGCGTCACTTGTTCCCCTCTGCGCCTGCTGCTGATGCTGATGATGAGGAAGGTGACACTGAGGATCTTGAAGATGAGGATGAGGAAGACTATGATGAGTGATCCCATGGGGCGCTAGCATCGCTCTTCTCCCTTTTTGGTGTCTTGATGCCAAAGGGGGAGAAGTAGTTCTATTAGGATGTTCGTGGATTTGCATGGGTCGAGCATAAGCACTTGCACTTTTTATTCGTTATTTCTTGCTTATGCCCATTTAGCGTTGAACTTTTATATTCGTGGTTTATGATTTGTGGTTGAGACTTTATGTAGTTGTCTGGATGATACCTATGGACTTCATATCATGGATTATGCTCATGGTTATATCTATTCATATCTTGTTGCTGGAGGTTTATCACGGAAGGCGCGCGCTCATAATGGTTATCCAATAATAATTGTGATTTATGTCAAGGATGCCTATTCTCTATTTCGGTGGTATGTGTTTTTGCCTGTCTGTCTATGGAATAGATTCACCTATTTGTGTGCATTTGTATTCCAATGCAAAACTCTATTATGCACACATTGAGGGGGAGTCCCTTTCATAGTTATCTCCGTTTGTCTTGTGTCTTTCTCCTGCAAATCCTGGTATTGTCATCTAACACCAAAAAGGGGGAGATTGAAAGAACATTTCATGTTTCCCTATGTTTTGCGTGTTAGATAACAATACTATGGAGACTTTTCATGTGTGCTAAGTGTGCAGGAAGTTCTCTTTGCCACCCACTATTTGGCAGGAGATGCAAGAGCATGGTGGAACAACATCCGCCTGATGAACCATGGTCAAGTGATGACATGGGAAGCCTTCAAAATCAAGTTCAGCCGCACCCACGTGCCGCAGGGCTTAGTCACCAGAATGAGGGATGAATTCAGAGAGTTGAAGCAAGGCAGAATGACTGTGGTGGAGTACCATGACAGATTCCTGTCACTTTCCAGATATGCACCTGATGAGATCAACATGGAGGCCAAGAAGAAGGAGAGATTCCTGAACGGACTGCATGATGAGATGCAGACTGTCCTTGTCAACATCCGTTTCCAATATCTCGAAGAGCTAGTCGAATCTGCCATTCAGATGGAAGGAAAGTTTAACCAGGCAAACAACAACCGCAAGCGTCGTATGATGCAGCAATCTGGATCCAACAGTCACCAGAAGTACTGTCCCAACCCCTCACTGAGATATGCACCAAGGAACAACCGACCCCCAATGTCTCGCCCAAGCTGAAAGAACATTTCATGTTTCCCTATGTTTTGCGTGTTAGATAACAATACTATGGAGACTTTTCATGTGTGCTAAGTGTGCAGGAAGTTTTGAGGGGGGCCGGATAATCCGCCCCTCCAAGGGCCGGATAATCCGGCCTACCTCATCTCTCAAGGAAGCCAAGGCGCGTCACTCTGTGTCCAGTCGGATTTTCTCTCGGAAAACCCAAACTGGGGCGGTTGTTTCCTCCCCAGGCCGGATAATCCGGGTTCCGCAAGGGCCGGATAATCCGACCCCCAGTTTTCGAGCAAAAGGAGCCAAGGCGCGTTGCTCGGTATCCGGTCAGATTTTCTACCGGAAAATCCGAACCGGGGCAGTTTTTCTTCCACAGGCCGGATAATCCGCCTCAGATAGGCCGGATAATCCGCCCCCGAAGTTGATCAAGGGCACGCAGTGCGGCCTTCGAGAGGGGGCGGATTTTCTGCCGGATATTCCGAGTCTGGGGCGGAGTTTCCCTAGACCGTATAATCCGGCCCTCACTTGGGCCGGATAATCCGGCCCCCAAAGTGTGCAACGGCTGGTTTTTGGAAGGGGGTATAAGTACCCCTTCTTCCCCAACGTCCAGAACTCTTGATTCATTCGAATTTGACCAGACCCTGTGCAAGAGATCTAAATCTCGATCTCCCACTTCAACCACCATAAGGTCTTGATCTTTGGTGGAATTGAAGGAGGAGAAGTTCATCATCAACATCAAGAATCAAGCGCTCCAACTCCTCTCCATTCACTTGGAGAAATCCTTGATCTAGTATTCTCGTTAATACCTAGATCGTGTTATTGTATTTGACAACTTTGTTCTTGTGGCAGCTTGTTGTCACTTCGTGAGCCTCCAAGTTGTTGTGGAGTTGTTGCCCCGCTAGTTCTGTAAAGGCGTCGGTGCCTGCCTCGAAGGGTACCTATAGTGGAAGGTGGATCAGGCCTGTTGTGGCGAGATCCATCGGAGAACAGGGTGAGGCCTTTTCTGGCGTGGTGGTCTTAGTACCACCCACCCCTCCAACGTAGACGTACTTCCCTTAACAAGGAAGGAACTGCGGTCAAACAAATCATGTGTCTCCGTGTGCTTCACTTCGGTTCACTCGTTCCTCTTCCACTCGCTCCTTACTCGCTAGTAGATAGGTTTGCATATAGGGAAATTCCACACATTAGTTTATCTAGAGAATTTACCTTTGTGCTAAGCCTAAAATTGAAAAAGAATTAAAAATTGGTGTAGCACCTATTCACCCCCCCCCCCTCCCCTCTAGTTGCCCATACGATCCATTTCACAAGCTATCCCAATCGTAGCGGAGGCAATGTGAAGTCCGGAGGAAACAACAACAACCCCGGCAACACCAACAATTTCAACCGTGCCCCTCCCAAGAGCAACAACAACAACAACGCCAACACTGCACCCAGAACTGGAAGCAATGTTGTGCCCGTGGCAGCAAAAGACAAGTCCCAGATCACCTATTTCGAGTGTGGAGTGAAGGGTCACTATTCCAATGAGTGCCCCCAGAAGACTGCCGCCACTGCCAATGTGAATGCGTCAGCTCAACAGCAGCGTCGTGTTCAACCAGGAAGAAGATTCGCCCCAGGGAACCCTCACAACCGCAACGGCCATCTCTTCCACATGAACGCCGAGGAAGCCCAAGAAGCGCTAGATGTAGTGTTGGGTATGTTTTCTGTCAACTCAGTTTTAGCAAGAGTATTGTTTGATTCAGGAGCATCACATTCATTTTTCACTGAAGAATTTGCATGCACTAGTAAGATACACCCAACCAACCTGAAGCATGTCATGATAGTTCAAATCCCTGGTTCAACTACAAGAGCTAGAAAAAATTTCAAAGTTGTGCCTATCAGAATACATGGGATAGATTTTTATGCCAACCTAATAGTACTTGGAACCAAAGGATTGGAAGTAGTACTAGGTATGGACTGGATGTGAAGGCATAAAGGACTGATAGACTGTGCTAATAAAGCCATCACCATGACCAGTAGCTCTGGAATAACAGTAGAACATATATCTGAAACCTTACCTCGTCAATTCAAGTGCAACAAGAGTTTAGCCCTGCCCACCATTGACCAAGTCAGAGTAGTCTGTGAATACCCCGACGTATTCCCATATGAATTGCCAGGTATGCCTCGAGATAGGTATATTGAGTTCATTATCGAACTAATCCCCAGAACCGGACCCATAGCCCAGAGACCCTATAGCATGAACCCCTCAGAGTTAGTGGAACTGAAGAAGCAGCTGGATGCTATGTTGGCAACAAGCTTGGTTCGACCAAGCGCATCGCCATGGAGATCCCCAGTGTTATTCATCGACAAGAAAGATGGAGGCAACCGTCTGTGCACCGACCACAGAAAGCTGAATGATGTCACCATCAAAAACAAGTACCCCTTGCCAAAGATAGAAGATCTATTTGATCAATTGACTGGTGCCCAGGTATTCTCAAAGATTGATCTTAGGACTGGTTATCACCAACTTAAGATTCGTGCAATGGATATTCCGAAGACCGCCTTTACTACTCGCTATGGTTTATACGAGTATACGGTCATGTCTTTCGGATTAACCAATGCCCCTGCTTATTGCATGAATCTCATGAATAAGATCTTTATGAATTTCCTAGATAAGTTTGTCGTTGTGTTTATCGACGATATCCTTATCTACTCCAAGTCAGAAGAAGAGCATGAGCAACATCTGAGAATCATCCTAAGAACCCTGAGAGAGCATCGGTTATATGCCAAGTTCAGCAAGTGTGAGTTTTGGCTGAAAGAAGTAGGATTCTTAGGACATATTGTGTATGCTGGAGGAGTCTCTATTGATCCCACCAAGATTAGAGATGTCGAAGCATGGGAAGCCCCAACTACTCAAACCCAAGTCCGTGCATTTCTCGGATTGGCGGGATATTACCGCAAGTTCGTAGAAGGATTCTCGAGCATCGCCAGACCCATGACCCAATTGTTGAAGAAGGACAAGAAGTTTGAATGGACTGACAAATGTGAAGCCAGTTTCCAAGAACTAAAGAAGAGATTGATTTCAGCCCGAATATTGATCATGCCCGATATCAAGAAGTCGTTTGATGTGTATTGTGATGCATCCAAGATCGGTCTCGGATGTGTACTAATGCAAGAAGGCAAATTTATAGCTTATCTATCTCGACAACTGAAGCAACATGAGCAGAATTATCCGACCCATGATCTGGAGTTAGCAGTCGTAGTTTTGGCATTGAAGACATGGCGTCACTATCTGATGGGTAATTGCTATGAGATTTACTCAGATCACAAAAGCTTGAAGTATATTTTCACTCGGAAGGAGCTAAATATGAGGGAAAGGAGATGGATAGAGTTAATCAAGGATTATGACCTTGACATTCACTATCACCCCGGCAAAGCCAGTGTGGTAGCGGATGCTCTTAGCAGATTGCCGTGTAGGCTAAATACCATGATCAAGGAGAAGCAACCAAGTTTGTATGAGGAGTTGGAGCAGTTTAGGACTGAGCTAGTTAGCAAAGGATTCTTAGCTAGCATTGAACTTCAACCCACTTTGATCAGCCAAATCAAGGAAGCCCAGAAGGGAAATGAGAGTATCGACGGAATCAAACATCGTATTGGTACAGGAAAGGTACCTGGACTCACTGAAGACGAAGAAGGAGTTCTGTAGTACAAAGTCCATATCTGTGTGCCAGTAGATTCAGAGCTGAAGCAAGTTATCATGCAGGAAGCTCATGATACTCTTTATTCTATCCACCCCGAGGAATGAAGATGTATCAGGATTTGAAAGAGCAATTTTGGTGGCACAAGATAAAGAGAGAAATCGGAAGCTACATCGCCAAGTGTGACATCTGTCAAAGAGTCAAAGCGGAGCATCAGAGACCCGTAGGACTGTTGCAACCATTGCAGATTCCGAAATAGAAATGGGATTCTATCAGAATGGACTTTATCACCGGGTTGCCTACATCTAGTAGGGGAATGACTCAATCTGGGTCATCGTTGATAGACTGTCCAAGGTAGCTCATTTTATACCTGTCAAGACAACCTACCAGAGTTCAAAGCTAGCAGAGTTGTACATTGCTAGAATTGTTATTCTGCATGGAACCCCCAAGACCATAGTATCAGATCGAGGAACCCAGTTTACCTCGAGATTTTGGCAGAAAGTCCAGGAAGGATTAGGAACCAAGTTGAACTTCAGCACCGCTTATCACCCGAAAACTGATGGACAGACTGAAAGAGTCAACCAAATCTTAGAAGATATGTTAAGAGCTTGTGTTTTGGAGTACGGATCAAAATGGGAAGACTGCCTGCCTTTCGCAGAATTCTCATATAACAACAGTTATCAAGCTAGTTTGCAAATGGCCCCATTTGAGTTATTATATGGAAGAAAGTGCCGCACCCCTTTGAATTGGTCGCAAGTAGGAGAGAGTCAGATCTTTGGACCTGACATTCTCCGAGAAGCTGAAGAGAAGGTTCATAAAGTCCGTGAGCACCTCAAGACCGCCCAATCTAGACAGAAGAGTTACGCTGACAAGAGAAGGAGAGACCTGACTTTCAATGTTGGAGATTTTGTATATCTCAAGGTTTCGCCGTTGAAGGGAATGCAACGCTTCAGTCTGAAAGGAAAGTTAGCCCCCAGATATATCGGGCCCTTCAAGATTCTGAACCGTCGATGAGAAGTATCGTATCAACTGGAACTGCCTGAAGAGATGTCAGCCATCCATAATGTGTTCCATATCTCGTTACTTCGCAAATGCCTCGAGGTGCCGGAGAAGACTGAAGTTTTCAAGAACATTGATCACAGAGCTACGGATATCAACAAGGACTTGACGTATCGTGAAGTGCCCATCCGTATCCTAGAGGAAGCCTACAGAACCACCAGGACCAGGAGTATCAAATTTCTCAAGATTCAATGGAGCAACCATACCGAAGAGGAAGCCACTTGGGAGCGAGAAGATTACATTAGGACAGAGTTCCCAGACCTCTTTAGTTCCTAGTTTTCTTTCGTAAATCTCGGGACAAGATTTTGTTTAAGGGGGGAAGGTTTGTAACACCCCAAAACTTTAATCCAAGTGATCAAGATCCAAATCATCAAATTTAGAGTTAACAAAAAACTTTTCCATTTAAAAATATTAAAGCATTCATATGTGTGTGCATATAATTTAGGAGTTGATTTGAATTGCCATGTTTAAGTGATCCATTGATTGTAAAATGATTCTTAGGTGAATTAAACATCACCTAGATCATTCCCAAACAAATCTCAAAGAAAAACAAATCAAAATGAATAAAAGAAGGAAATGGTCATTTGTGCCATTTTAATCATCATGCCTACTTTGGCTATTCCTAGAACTCAAATCCTAACATAAACAATTGTGGATCTTTGCACCCCTTGCTAGTACAAGTAGTGATGTACCAAGGCCCACTTAGTGATCTACCAAAAACTTTCAAACACTAAATTTAAATGACATTTGAAAATTGAATGTAGTTCATATGTATAGATCACACTTATTCAAAAACCACTCAAATGAATTCCATTTTCAAATCCCAAGCAACCACAGATGCTTAGGCATGTGACTAACAACTCCACCAAAATTCACCTCAAAATTCAAAACTTGAACTCTTTCGGCCATTTCTACAAACACCTTGTGGGCAAAATTCAAGCAAAAACCACAAACACTATTATGAGCAGTGTTTGGACCAATGTGGTCTCCCATTTTGCAACCAAAGCCACCCCAGTGCACCCCTACCCTTTTCTAGCCCGGCCACCCACTATGCACACGACCAAATGGTCATGGCCATTAAGGCCGAGCACCATTGAGCACCCTCACCGGCGACAGCGCGCCACAACAGTCGCCAGCCTCGCCCACCATGTCCAGCGCATCGCATGTGGTCCACCTCCACCGCCAAGCCAGCCCTAGCCCGCGGACAGAGCAAGGAGCGGCCAGGAACCGCCACGCTCGGAGCCTGTCTGCCATGTCGACGCTGCCTGCAGAGCGCGCACGGTTCCCGCTCAGCCACACCCCGCCTCGCTCTTGCCGCCCACCTGCACGATCCCCATCGTCCTAGGAAGCTAACGGACATGCCCGTTCCCCCGACCGTGCCCCGTAGTCGCCGGCCGCCGTGAAACTCACCGTCGGCAGAGACATCGTGCGCGCCGCGCCACTCACCTCTCCCGACCGCAAACCACTTCACACGCACCACCGTGACACTCGCCAGGGCACCGCCCACCGTCCTAGCCCACCGCCCATACCTCTAGCTCGATGTGCCGTCGTCATCGGCGAGCACCGCCCATGCTCCTCTGCCGCTTGGCCGAGCCTATAAATAGAGGCCTCCCCAGCACCGTTTCCTCACACCACTCTCATCCCCTCCCTCTTAGAACACTCCCAGAGCCCCACCGGAGGAAGCCACCGTCCGCAGCGCCGGAATTTCGCCGGAGTCTGCCGCGGAGGGAGAAGAAGGGGGCCGTTGATCAAGGCCACCTCTCAGGACGCCGCTAGTACCAGGAGAACCGCCGTCCTCGACTTATTCGTTTGCCCGCCTCGCCGACACTCACCGGAGCCCCGGTAAGCCGCCCTAGTCCCCTATCGAGCCGCTAGGGTTACACCTCGCCGGCGACTTGTCTGTCGTCGACGACAAGCCACAACCGTAGATCTTCCTTTTAATCCAACGGTCCACGTCACCCCGTACCGCTTCGCATTGGATGTGTCGCTGACCTACAGGACCCCCCTGTCAGTTATCATCCGTGCCGCGGAGCGCCACTAGGCCGGCCCATTTTCTTTCCCACGCTAGCCCACGAATTCAAATTTAGGTTTTTCCATTTTAGTTTGAACTCACTTCTGTCCCTTAGTTCAAAAATCAATTCAAGAAGATCTACTGAACCAAATGGAGTGATTCAAATTTTGTTAGAAAGCTACTGAAAAGATCTATCCAATCCCATTGGACTTAATTCATTTAGAGTTATAGATCTCTCCTAGTAAAAATAACAAGACAGAAGCATTTGCACATTCAAACATTTTTATAAAATCAACCATGATAGCTTTTGAGTTGTTTCCGACTCTCAAAAATCACATTTAACCATACCTATCCGAATATGTAATAATATTAAGGTTTGCATGCAGTGACTTTGTACTAGTACCAAAATAATGCTATATAGGCATTTCTAGTCACTTTAAATCATTAAATATTAAACTTAAACTTAATTACATGTGATCCAACATTTAAATCACATTCCCATATGTTAGAATATGTGGTGATGACATGTGTCAACATGATCCCATATTTTAAGTGGAGAATATTAAATCTTAGTTATTTTCAATGAGTAGAAATTACTTTTCTTAAATCAAAAGAATGAAGCTAGTTAATAAAACCTTGTGATGCTTGTGATGATATTAGATCCTCAAATATGTGCCTTAGAATGCTAAGTGGACTAGTTAAGTATTGTTTGTTGATTGTGTACTCCGTATGCATTTATAGACGATAGTACCGACCAAGCTTTCGAGGAGGAGGAAGAAAACTTCAACCACTGCACCAACCAAGACAAGCTATTGTTAGCAAGCTAGAACTAAGCTAGATAACCTAAGCAATAAGCCTTAGGCATGCTTTGGTTATACCACTTTGACTATTACCTACCCCAAGTTTTATTTCCAAGCTTTTACTTCTTTACTTTATTAAAGTACCTTACTTGTTTGAAGGTAGCATAGAGAGTATAAAACTTGACCTATCTAGATAACCTTAGATGTCATTCTATGGCATGAGATTGATCTTAGCATCCCACATTAGTGAACACTCTTAACTTAGTAGTTTAGAGCTAAACTAAAACTTGAGTCACTTTAGATGGGAATACTTGGTGAAAATGAATTATGAAAACCTTGGAATGATGAGTCATTCTATTGAGATGTTTTGACATGTGCTAAGAAACACAAATGGTTTATGATGATGAAAATGTTGAGGCATGAGCCTTAGCCCTTTTACAAAAACTGATGGTTGGATTCGGATGCGATACCATTCCAATTTTACCGTACAACCACAATACCTGAATTGGGTAAGGCTTAGCCGGAAGTTTATATGCATTAGTATTAGTTCCCTCGCGGGAGAGGTTTGAGCTGAGGCTACCTATCAATGTTGTCCACCTATGCAGTGCCCAAGATGACAGATGGTCATGGTTGGGAGGCCATGCTCATAGGAGAGGTGCTTATACTAGAGTGTGTAAAGGAAAGGTTATGTTTGATTATCTGTATACTAAGTATGATGATTCAGGGTTATCCCTGACAGATGTATCAAATCTTGTGGTGAAAGTGTACCACCTCTATAGAGTGTCAAACTATTTGAATAGCCACGTCCGCGGTTATGGACAGTTGGATTGGCCATACTGTTTCGTTGTCAGATATTTTCAAAATGACTTATGAAATGAATGATGAATCTTGACTTGACCACAACAGGGTTGTGACCATGACACTAGCTTCCCAACTTAAGTGATTCTAGAACTTTATTTTATCTTTCTTTGTTTCAGAACTCAGCTTAGGTTTCAAACTTAACTTGATAGTTAAACCTTAGAGTTAGCGTTTCCTACTAGAACTATCTTACTTGTTACTGGTAGTTTGCGAGTACTTAAAGAGTACTCATGGCTTTTGTCCCTGGCTATTCCTATGGCCAGACTATGAAGGAGACTACCAAGATGAAGGATAGTAGGACGGCTATGATAACTAGGATTATCTGCCTTCGTCAGCATTGCCTGTGCCCCTGAAGATGGACCCTACTTCTACGCTTATTATTTATTCCATTGCTTGTTGTATTAAGACTGGATCATGAGATCCTTTATTCGTGTAAGACCTTATTATGGTTTGTAATGGATGATGTACTGTGATATCCAATCTGTTATGTCTCGCAAAAATGGTAATCCTGGGATTGCGATGTATGACATAACAGGCATCTGGGATTAAAAATCTGGGTGTTGACAATTTCAAAATGGAAAATGCGTCTTTTATACAATAAAATACATCTTGGCATACATCAAACTATTTGCAATTCAAATATACACCAGTTTGACAACTATTGCCTCATTCAGACAAACTATGTTTTGGGGAGGGATGTTTGGGGAAGAGGCTTGAGTAGAAAGTCATGAACCTTCATAGATAATAGGTGATTTGAGAAGTGGTGATTTATGTTAAAACTTGATTTATAGACATTTCTTATGGTGGCAGGTCACATAATACGACTCCCTGGGTAGATGCCACTATGTTTTGATCTTTTTGAATTTGTTGTGCATAAAATGACTCAATTAGCTAGCTAAAACCTATTCGTTGACTCTCTGTTGACCAGCCACTGGAAGGTAAAACTGAGTATATTGCACATGGAAGTGTTAGTACTGGAGGGCAAAACTGAGTACAACCAAACTGCCAGTGTGAACACCCGAATTTTTAAGTCCAGATGCATGTTATGACGTACATCGCAATCCCAGGAATACCATTTTTGCGAGACATAACAGAATTGATAGCACAATACATCATCCATTACAAACCATAATAGTCTTACAAATAGTTGATCTCATGATCAAGTCTTAATACACATCAAAGCAGCAAAAGTAAACATAGTAGAGACTCCATCTTCATTGTCACAGGCAATGCTGACGTTGGGAGATGATCCTAGCTATTGTAGGCATCCTGATGTCCATCCTCCGGGTAGTCCTCTTCATAGTCTAGCCATGGGAAAAGCCAGGGATAAAGCCATGAGTACTCGCAAACTATCACTAATGTAAGTAAGACAATTCTGGTAGGAATCCTAAGCTGTAAGCTTATTTGCAGTAAGCTAGTTTTATTTCAGAAGTACTTAGTAGTAAAGACCTATTTTAGTTATCTAGATTACTCAAGTGGGAACCTAGTTTTCATTTCCACAACCCTATTGTGGTCAATTCAAAGTCATATTTCAAGTCACAAGTCATTTTGAAAACATCTGACAACGGAACAGTATGGCCATCCAACTGTCCATGACCGCGGACACGGCTATCCGAATAGTTTGACAATCTACGGAGGTGGTACACTTTCACCACAAAATTCGATACATCCATCAGGGATATCCCTGAATCATCATACTTGGTATGCGGATAATCAATCCTAACCTTTCAATTACACACCCTAGTATAGGCACCTCCCCTATGAGCTTGGCCTCCCAGCCATGGCCATCCGCCATCTCGGGAACTGCATAGGTGGACATTCATAGTCACGAGGTAGCCTCAGCTTAACATCTTTTCCACAAGGGAGCCCATACTAAGACATATAAACTTCCAGTTAAGCCCTACCCAAATCAGGTATTGTGGTTGTTTGGTAAAGTTGGAATGGTATCGCATCCGAACCCAACCATCAGTTTTTATTCAAAGTCAAGGCAGATGCCTCATTCAGTATCATCTCCAAATCATTGTGTTTCATAACACATGTCAAAACATTTCAATAGAATGACTCATTATTCCAAGGTTTTCATAATCATTTGCTCCAAGTGTTCCCATCTAGAGTGATCAATATTAGCTTAGCACTAGCAACTATCAATGAGGGTATCACTATTAAGGGGTGTTATTTATCTTATTTGAGAAATGCAATTTCTACTCATTGAAAAATACTTAAGATTTAATATTCTACAATTATAAAATATGGGATCATGTTGACACATGTCATCACCACATATTCCAATACTTGGGAATGTGATTTAAAGTAGATGGCATATATTGCAAGGTTTAATATTGCTATTTAATATTATTAAAATGTCTAGAAATGACTCTATAGCCATTCTTTTAATACTAGCCCAAAACTACTGCATGTAAAACTAAATATTTTTACATATTCACATAGAGCATGGCAAATGTGATTTTTGACAATTGGAATCAACCCAAAAGCATTTATGGTTGATTTTAGAAAAATGTTTGAAATTGGAAAAGTCATTGTCTTGTTATTTTTACTATGGGTGATCTATAAATTCAAACTGTTTGAATCCAATGGGAGTGTTTAGAGATTTTAATTTCCTTTTTAACGAAATTGGAATCATGCAATTTAGTTCAGTAAATCTTCCTAAATTCAAATTTGAAGTTAACTAGAAAATAGGGTTTTGAAATAAAAGGAAAAAAATCTAATTTTGAATTGTTGGGCACGCGCGGGAACGATATTGGGCCGGCCCAACTGCACAGCACGCATGCAGCGGGCTACACTTGTGTTGGCCCCACCTATCAGCAGCTATTCTAACACGAAGCAGTACGCGCTACTCTAGGCCGCACGATTAGAGCACAATCAACGGCTCAGCGTCATCGTCGTGGGGGGCTTACCAGGGCTACGGTGGGGGTCATGGGGGGCTTACCAGGGCTCCAGCTAGGTCTGGCGATGCAGGCCAACGAACTGGTCGGCAACGGCAGTTCGAATGGTGGTCGCGGCGGCTCCTGGGGTGGCTCCTGCGATGGCTCCGCTCCTCCACTGCAGCGGCGGGCTCCGGTGAAATTTCGGCGATGCACTCCTCGCCTTGCTCCCGGGATGGGTCAGAGAGATTGCTGGGGGAGAGGTGAGTCGAGTGGGGTGCGTTTTGAGGCAAGGGGAGGGGTCTATTTATACCCCGGCGAGGGGAGCATTGGGGCATGGCTCGGGCTCGTCGACGACGTTGATACAGGGTGCTATAGGCATGGCAGAGGGTGGTCGACACAGGGGTCCGTGGTGATCGTCATGCGCACAGTGGCATGGCGAGGCGCGGTCTCCATCAGTTGGGGGCGTCCATGTTCTACTCGGGTACCGTGGGTGTTCGTCACAGCGTACGGTGGTCACAGGTCACACGGCGTCAAATGGGCATGTCTGGGAGGTCGTTGGCATCACGACAAGGGCATTTATGCAAGGGGAGAGCAAGGCGTGGCATGGTTGCACAGGATGGCTCGGCGCTCTGGCGTGCACTCGGCATGGCGGACAGAGTAAATGGGCGCGGCTGCGCTGGCGTCTCCACTAGCTGCCATTGGACGAGGCGTACACTGGCGGGTGTGGTGAGGTCATGTCTATATCCTAGCGGTCGTAGACGAGGGCGGTGAAGCGTGTAGCGTCGCGTCCATGTACAGCCGACATGGTATGCTTAGGTACGGGCTGGCACTAGTCATTTGGGCGAGTGAGAGAGGCTCCACTGCATGGGCTGGTACTGGGGTGATCGTGGGTGAGTAGTGGAGGCTTAGTATGGTACAGAGATGATCACAAGATTGATCAAAATAGTGTATAGTTGTTAGCTATGTACTGTGCTTGCTAAATGTCGATCAAATGGCCGCAAGAGATAAACATTTGAATTTTCAAATTCTTTTTGGTGGGTTGGTTGATCATAAGCTTGAGAATCTCTGGTTGCAAAGGCTTGCCAAGTGGAGAAGGTTTTGAGGGTTTTGGAAAAATTGCTATCTTGATGCCTATGATGGATTCAATTTTGAAATGTCCTCTAAAATAATTTGATTTTGGTTCTGTAAGTTTTGAAAGTTCACTTGTGTTGATTGTCACTTGGTCTAGCAAGGTGATAAAAGAAATAGAATTGTTTCTATTTGAAATCATTTAATAGAGATGCCCAAAGAGGGATAGGTGTTAATATTGGCAAAAATTACCATTAGGTCATATGCTTCATATTTTTATTTTATTTTGCTTTGGTTTTGTTTTGATTTGACCTAGATGGTATTGTTTTGATTTTTAAACCAATCCTCGTCATATATAAAAAACAAACATGGCATATCATGCATTCATACATCATTAACAACACACTCATAATTGTTTAAGATTAAAAGTTTTTGTTAACCCAAATCTTGGTTAATTGGAAATTGATATTCTTATTTAATATTTTTGAGATGTTACAGCTAGTGTTACACTCGAAGGCAAAACTGAGCACAACTAAGTCGCCAGGGTTGGACACGAGGAAAAAACGTGACTCACGGTACACATGTGTAGTGCACGGGGCGGTAGCGGACACGTGTGGCTGTGCATGGTGCAGTAGCATACGCGGTTATGTGATACACGGTGGTGCAACGAAACATCGCTTCTCTTCACCTTTAATAGAGGCCTCCTCACTCTCACTCATCACTCACTCGCTCACTCAACCGTCTCCACTGTCCCATCACCTTCTACAAACCTCCAAGAAAACCCCAACCACGTCGGCGATGGAGAAGAATGGCACGATGGCCATCGGCGCCTCCAAGGCCACCGGCAAGGAGTCCCTCGTCCCCATATAGGCCCCTGTCCAGGCATCAAAGGCAGCCACTGTCCCCGTGCAGGCCCCCGTCCAGGCATCGAAGGCAGCCGCCGTCCCCATCCTCGCATCCGGTCTCGGGCAGATCCCACTCGGCTGGGACCACTACGAGGAGGTTGATTACATAAGGCCGGAGAACCCCTACGACACCAACATCGCTGACCCATGGTCAGAGGTAACCAAGGTTTTCTCCCCTTCCCTTGTTCTTCCCTGTTCCCATCGTTGGATGCTAGATCGTATGTTATTAGGGTTTGGATATTCGTATTTTTATAGTAGCTAATACTCTTTGTGTTAGATCTCGTATTTTGATGAATCCCCCTATTCATATTTCAACCCCCCCCTGTTCGTAGTTGGGATCAATATTCGATTTGGTTTGAGATTTGGGGAATAATCAGTGGATCTCAATCGGTTAATTTATGCAAATAATCAATCTCGATAATCAAAGTATCTCAATCATGTCCTTATTGCACTCTACTATTTTTTCCAACAGGAGGATAGCAGCGACGTCTGCAGCGACAATGAGTCCAAGGACACCAAGACTCGTCATGTGCTGAGGAGGCTGAAGTCCGACCAGTACAACAACTTCTTCGCTGGCGATGTCTACGGGTGCCCCTTCTTGAAGGGAATATGCCCGAGAGGCAATAATAAAGTGGTTATTATCTTATTCCATGTTTATGATAAATGTTTATTTTACATGCTAGAATTGTATTGATCGGAAACATCAATACATGTGTGTTTAATAAACAAAAAGGGTTCCTAGTTATGCCTCTCTTATAGACTAGCTTGTTGATTAACAAGATGATCAAGGTTTCCTGATCATGGACATTGGATGTTGTTAATAACAAGGTCACACCATTGGTGGAATGATGTGATGAACATTCATCCGAAGTATAGCATTACAATTAAAGTCATTATGTTTATATTGCTATAACATCATACGAAGTAATCTTTATCCTTAGACCATGAGATCATGTTAATTGCTAACACCGGAAGAGTATCTTGATAACATCAAACGTCACACCGTAACAGGGTGACTATAAAGATGGGTTGATTACGAAAGTGTTATGTTGAGGCTCATGGATCAAGAGTGGAATTTGTCAATCCCGATGACGGATAGATATACTCTGGGCCCTCTCGGTGATATCACATTGAAATAGCTTGCAAGCAAGTGATGTGATCACTAGAATGTTATATCACGGGAACGAGAAAAGAGTGCATGTCAGTAACGAGATCAAACTGGTATGGAGATACCGATGATCGAATCTTGGACATGCAATATATCGCGGGACAAAGGGATTTATTTACTAGCGTTAAAGGTTCTCACGATCACAGAAGTCATCGTTGAATGTGTAGGAGTCAGTATGATCTCCAGGTCCCGCTGCTGATTATTGATCGGAGAGGGGTCTCGATCATGTCTGCATTATTCGCGAACCGTAGGGTGGCACACTTAAGGGATACCGACACCATTTGGAGCAAATATGTTTCAGATAAAGATTTAAGAAAGCGCTGGAATTATTTCAATAGACACCGAAACTGTTTCGGGTGAAATTGCTGAAATTGGTTCTGCTTGTAATATTGAAATGTTGCAGGGGGTTTTATGTGAATGTTTGTTAATTAAAGTAATTAACAAAATTCTGAATAGAAATAATAAAAGAGTTTTATTAAATGAGAGAGCATTAAATTTGGAGAAATTTAATGCATTTAAAGTGGAGACTTTAAAAGAGAATGTGAAGGGGCAAATTTATGTGGAGGGAGTTACCACCACATGAATGGAGGAGGTGAAGGGTCACCTCCTCCATGCGCAGCCATGAAGGAGGGGAACCCTCCTCCTATAAAAGGCCACCCTCCTCACTTCTCACACACCTCCTTGTGAAGGATCTCTCTCCCTCTAGTATTATTCCCCATGGTCTCGGATTAGCGAGATACATGTTCCTGGCTTTATCTGGAAAGGAGTTGCTGCTTCCGCTGCTTTGCTAGAGCGAGGGACGGAGATTGTCGGGGTACCGGACATGTGTGCGATCACAGATGCACCGCTGCTTTGCGGTGCTGGACTTGGTGGTGCTGGAGCTGGATCTGGACTTCATCATGATCTTGAGATCGGCAAGTGTACGACTACATCAACCACGAGTTCCTACTTGTTAACAAATCTCGTTGTCTACGAGGGTAAGTTCTCGTTGGATGTATGTCCACCTGTTGCTTTGTACCTAGTAGATAGAGCTTGGCGTGTAGTTCACAAGTAGGAAATTTTGTTTTTTCTATGTTGCGGACCCAAAGTGGTATCGAGCCTAATCTATGCGTAGGTGCTTTGCACGTAGTACACATATGTTTATATGTGGCGATGATGATCATGTTATTGCTTCTTTCATGTATTTTGGATATTGGTGGCATAGTGGGATGAAGCGGCCGGATCAACCTTACATGTCATCGCATGAGACCGGTTCCACGACTAACATGCAACTTGTTTTGCATAAGTGGTCTGCGGTGTCTCTCTCCTACTATAGTCAATATCTGATTTACAACGAGTTGCTAATAACTTAGTTATCCTCGTTGGTTCATGTTCGTAGGTAAGAACGGTTCTATCTAAAGCCCTAAGCCACGTAAAACTTGCAATTGATAAATTAGAGGCGTCTAGTTTAGATCGTTCTTTGGGCTAGTGTCTTGATATGGTATTGTTGTAAGTAGATGTATGATAGATACTCTTACAACACATTCAACGTGTAAGTTCCATAGACCTTGGCCTTACACACAAAGGAATGATAGAGATCATACCACGATGCAAATGATAGAGATCAAATGCATGGACCATATCATCTCACTTTACACATTAAATGTTAGCATCTTATACTGCTAGTTTGGCGCTTTCTGTAGCATTGTAAGATGATCCCTCATTTAAATATCAAGATAAAATGTGTTCTTCCTTAAGTATGCACCGTTCTATGGATCGTGTTTCGAGACATCACGTGATGATCGGGTGTTCTCAACTCTACGCTTTCATGCAACGGGTGTAAGACAGTTTTACACACGCGAATACTAAGGTTCTTACTTGGCGAGCCTAGCATGTACAGACATGGCCTTGGAACACAGACTGAAAGGTTAAGCATGAGTCATATAGTTGATGTGATGACCATATTGATGCTCGCCTTTCAAGATACACCGACTCACGTGATGATCGGACTTGGTGTAGTGGATTTGGTTCATGTAATCACCAAAAAGGCACGAGGGATGTTGTTTTTGAGTGGGAGTTCATTTCTAATTTGGATTAGTCGAACTCAATTTGTCATAAACTAAATCGAAGTGAATTTGCATAATTTTTTGTAGTCATTCGCATCTGTTCACTACCTTATGCTTAGTTTTAATTGAGGTAATAGAACTATAGAATTCTGGATATTTACTTTACGAACTGGTATCGTATTGTTCTGAATGTCAATTTAAAGTTTATAAGTCCTATTGCAAACTTTCAGCAAACTTTATTTACTCCATGAAGTTTAATAAGTAGTATTAAATCAAGAGTAAGAATTCCAATGTTAGTATCTAAAGTATCATGTTTGCCTCTATGATTATTGATATTCAAAAAGTTGTTTTAATATCAAGATTATATTGGAGCTAAAAATTGTTTCAGAAACCATCATGTGTGAAAGATATTGTGATATCTGAAACAATGTTTTTGGTTGCATTATGATAGAGTATAATTTAGCAAAATACATGTTCTCATATTGTATGAGAATTTGTGAAGGATGGAGATGCTAGGCATCCGAATCTACCAAAAAGGTTTTGGGAACTGATATTATACTCGCGGTTCTTCCTTATAGGCTATAGTAGCTTGATCATGAAAGTTGTCATGATAAGGATGAATAGAAGATGTAAGTAAAATGTTTACTACACTAATAGATTACTAAAGAATGGATTTTTGAAAGAACACCAAACATTTGATGATGGTGATCCACTTCAAAGTGCAAGTCTAAAGGTATAAGTATTTGACTATATACGCTTTGTACCATGTGTCATGTTGATGACACCACTATTGATGTTGATAGATTCTTTTAAAAGAAAAGGAATTGCTGAAAGAGAATCTATAAAATATTTGGTAGAAAATAAAAGGTTGGAGATGTCCAACTTAGGTATATAGAAGATATACATGTTATGGCTATATTCCTTGCTTGTTAAACAATGTGGTTCTTAGGTATTGGATACCGAATTGGTTGGTATGAAGTGTCATACAGGAAAACGCAATTCATGAACTACAATGGCCTAAGTAACCAGCAAGAGAATGAGTGATGATGTTCATCGAAAACAAATAAAGTGTTATTGTGTTTTTCGCTGTCATCAAACCAAGCCTTCAAGATTTGTTTAAATAATTGTTATTTTGTTCCGGTATCATGAGAACAATGGCTGTTCAAATAATTACCGTATTCCATAAAAGATGGATGAACTTTTATAAGTCTAGTTGGAGAAATCACATCCATAAACACTATTGCTAAAATGTCGCAAGACAAATGATTGAAAGATCACTTATGAAGTGACATCGCTGTTTGAATTATATTTGAAAGAAAACATGAAAAAACTCCATGTTGATGGAATTTTGGAGTCCTTGATTTTGATCAATTGACGCATGTGAGACTTTCCTCGAGATAATTGAAACTCCGTTCATAGGCCAAAGAGGAACAGATGACTAGCTTATTGGAAATTGTGCATGCTGATGTGCATAAGTCCATTATGTGTAGCCATATGCGATGGATCTTTTTGCTTCATATGCTTTCTCCGAAAATGTGAGTGAATATATCTGTATATTTACTTAACAAAGAAGAAGTATGAAACATTTGAAAATTGTTCAAAGACTTTCAAGATTAAGTGGAAAATCATTGTAACAAGAAAATAAAGAGTTTATGATTCGATCATAAAGTAAGATATTTGAGTTACATGTTTAGCAAAAACACCTAAGACTTGAGGAATTATTCCATGATTTGTGTTTCTCGATAAACCATAGGAGTATGGCATATTCGAGAGATAAAATCAAACCATGTTTGACATGGTAAGATCAAGGGTGTCATTTATAAAACTGCCATTATGTTTTAAGGATTGAAGCTTTAGAGACTACCGCTTTTACACTGAAAAGAGCACCATCATGATCCATTGAAATGACACCATATGAGTTATGGTTTGGGATAAAACCCGAATTGTCTTTTCTTAAATTTTGGTATGCTATGCATAAGTAAAATGTTTACAACCAAAGTCGGATAAGCACGTCTTTGTAGGTTATCCCAAAGAATTTGTTGGGAATTTCTCCATAACACCGAGGACAAAAGAGTTTGTTACTTGGAACGTCAAGTTTCTTGAGAAGGAATTTTTCGTGAAAAGTTAAGTGGGAGGACAATAGAACTTTGATAAGGTTGTTGAACCTTAGCTATATGTGCTAAGTAGCGCAGCGCCGAAAAATGTCCCGGTGGCGGCTATAATGCTCATGGCTCTCGTGATTACAAAAGGTGTGATCTCGGAGATTAGAGTTCCTATAGAACCGTGTGGGTCGGTAAGAATCAAATAGTAAGATTTGATAAGCAAGTCGTTATTGTTTTGACAATGATGAACCGACTACATGCAAAGAAGCGATGATGGGCCCTGACTCCATAAAATGACTAGAAGTCATAGAATCTGTGATAGTATCCATACACGAGAAATCAAGTTTCTGAACTTGGAAGACCCTCCGGAAAGGCGTGAAGCCTATCGGTCGTGTTTGGATCTATAAAGAAATAAGACATGGATGTTTAACATCTATGAAATAGTCGACATGTCGGAAAGAAGTTTACGACAATGTTCAAGGAGTTGAATATGACAAGATTTGATCTTTCATAGCGATATATAGTCTTGACGGATTAATGTAGCAACCACTACATATAATTTGATATATGATAGTTGAATAAACAAAACAAGGTTCTTCTAATAGAATGGTAACCTAGGACATGTACATGACATGGTTCGAAGGGTTTTGTTAATTCAAAGGGTTCTAAAAGGGCATGTAAACTTCAATAGTTGAAGTAAGCATAACGGAGTTGGAATCTTCACCATGATGAAACTGTTAAAAGAGTTTAAATTCATTGGAGATGATGAAGATGCTTACATTTGCAAGAAATTAAGTGGGAGCACTGAGACATATTTCTAATACATTATGTAGAGGACATATTGTTGATTGAAAATGATGTATCTTGTATTGACACAAGTTAAGAATTTCATTAAAATGAGATTTCGATGAAAGACTTGGGCAAACCCGGAATATTAGGCATCAATATCTATATGGATAGATTAAGGCGCTAATATGGTTGTGCCAGACATACATATATGAGATATTGAAATGTTTCAATATGGAAACAACAAGAAAGGTTCTTGCTGCATGGAAAGGATTGTATCAAAATTCAAGTGTTTCAACACTTGGTGAGTAAAATCACATGAAGAATTTGATCGATTATACCATGATATGTATATATCCAGAATGTCCTATGCTCTAAATGTTATGAGCATATACCAGAATGATTCATAAGATGATCATTGGACAATAGTAAAGATATTCTTATGAGCTTTGGAAGAACTAAGAATATATAATATATAAGTGACAAATAGTTAAAGGTAGTTCATTGTAAAGTGTTACATTGATACTAGTTTTGTCACAAGATACAAATTAAATTTATCTCAATTTAGACTATGGGTGGCACAATGTAATGGAAAGAATGTTCCATGATGGATTTGGATGAGTTCCAAAGTTGAGACATTGTGACGGATACTACAACAAAAGGCTAAGTATATGACTGCTATAGTAGCAGCAAAGGAGGGCATTTGTGTTAAGTAGTTTGTTATCAAACTAGGTGTGGTTCAAAGTGGTCTAATACTATGAAGATATATTGTGTCACAATAATATCAACATATTTTGAGCCGAACGAACTAAAGGTCTCACCAAAGGACTAAATCTATACAATGCCATCTCATTTGAGAATGAGTGATGCGTAGAGACGCAGAGACATGCAAATACACACGGACCTGAAACTGTCAGATCCAGAGATTATGTTAACCACTAGCAATAGCGTATATGCAACACCGTAAAAGCCATAGGTGTTCAATGCAAAGTTTTTCAAACTAGATTATTGACTCTAGTGCAAGTGGGAGATGAAGGAATATGCTAGAGACAATAATAAAGTGGTTATTATCTTATTCCATGTTTATGATAAATGTTTATTTTACATGCTAGAATTGTATTGATCGGAAACATCAATACATGTGTGTTTAATAAACAAAAAGGGTTCCTAGTTATGCCTCTCTTATAGACTAGCTTGTTGATTAACAAGATGATCAAGGTTTCCTGATCATGGACATTGGATGTTGTTAATAACAAGGTCACACCATTGGTGGAATGATGTGATGAACACTCATCCGAAGTATAGCATTACGATCAAAGTCATTATGTTTATATTGCTATAACATCATACGAAGTAATCTTTATCCTTAGACCATGAGATCATGTTAATTGCTAACACCGAAAGAGTATCTTGATAACATCAAACGTCACACCGTAACAGGGTGACTATAAAGATGGGTTCAGTGCTACAAAGGTGTTATGTTGAGGCTCATGGATCAAGAGTGGAATTTGTCAATCCCGATGACAGATAGATATACTCTCGGCCCTCTCGGTGATATCACATTGAAATAGCTTGCAAGCAAGTGATGTGATCACTAGAATGTTATATTACGGGAACGAGAAAAGAGTGCATGTCGGTAACGAGATCAAACTAGGTATGGAGATACCGATGATCGAATCTTGGACATGTAATATATCGCGGGACAAAGGGATTTAGTTACTAGCGTTAAAGGTTCTCACGATCATAGAAGTCATCGTTGAATGTGTAGGAGTCAGTATGGATCTCCAGGTCCCGCTGCTGATTATTGATCGGAGAGGGGTCTCGATCATGTCTGCATTACTCGCGAACTGTAGGGTGGCACACTTAAGGGATACCGACACCATTTGGAGCAAATATGTTTCAGATAAAGATTGAAGAAAGCGCTGGAATTATTTCAATAGACACCGAAACTGTTTCGGGTGAAATTGCTGAAATTGGTTCTGCTTGTAATATTGAAATGTTGCAGGGAGTTTTATGTGAATGTTTGTTAATTAAAGTAATTAACAAAATTCTGAATAAAAATAATAAAAGAGTTTTATTAAATGAGAGAGCATTAAATTTGGAGAAATTTAATGCATTTAAAGTGGAGACTTTAAAAGAGAATGTGAAGGGGCAAATTTATGTGGAGGGGGTTACCACCACATGAATGGAGGAGGTGAAGAGTCACCTCCTCCATGCGCCGGCCATGAAGGAGGGGCACCCCCCCTCCTCCTATAAAAGGCCACCCCTCCTCACTTCTCACACACACCTCCTTGTGAAGGATCTCTCTCGCCCTCTAGTATTATTCCCCCATGGTCTCGGATTAGCGAGATACATGTTCCCGGTGGCTTTATCTGGAAAGGAGTTGCTGCTTCCGCTGCTTTGCTGGAGCGAGGGACGGAGGTTGTCGAGGTACCGGACGTGTGTGCGATCACGGATGCACCGCTGCTTTGTGGTGCTGGACTTGGTGGTGCTGGAGCTGGATCTGATGGACGTGTTGGAGCCGGACCTGCTGGACTTCATCACGATCTTAAGATCGGCAAGTGTACGACTAGATCAACGACGAGTTCCTACTCGTTAACAAAGCTCGTTGTCTACGAGGGTAAGTTCTCGTTGGATGTATGTCCACCCGTTGCTTTGTACCTAGTAGATAGATCTTGGCGTGTAGTTCACACCGTAGGAAATTTTTTGTTTTCTATGCTGCGGAACCAACACTTCTGCACCACCAGGAGGTCCCGTGCCACGGACTTCAACTCCCTCGTGAAACATGCCGAGGACGTGAGGACCTGCGGCGAGTCCGTGAACATCCACGGCTTTAGAGCCAAGCACCAGATGCTCGGCCTTCATCTCCGCAACCTCCACATGGTGGCTATCGAGGAGCGTCACATGCCCCCGATCAAGCCCAAGGCGCCCAAGGTTAAGGGACTGGGCAGTAAAAAGTGGAGGAGGCGTCAGAGAGAGGAGGCGGAGGACATGAGGGGCCACTGATCTTGTGTTGCTGATGCTGCTGTAAAGCAGCTTCTTTTGTCTTGTCTGTGTTGGACTTGTCTGCTCCTGCTACTGCCGAGTAGCCTAATTGTCAAACCTCGTTAAGTACTGTACTATATAACCTATATTAGCTGCTTTCTCTATATCTGCTATGTTTACTAAAATTATTTATGGTGCTGGTTAGATTTGCTGCTCTAGATTTGCTACGAGATTTGTGAAAAACAAGGGGCAAAAGGAACAATGAATGAAGAGAGAAGTTGCTCTAGATTCGCTACCTTTTTAGCAAGAAAACATAACTTTTAGCGAGAGAGAGGGGAAAAGACGCTCTTAAAAAGGTCAATAATAAAAATAACAAAAAATAAAACTTCCTTTTTAGGCGACAGGACGCACGTAACCACCAAACATGCCCCAGATGGTCTCATACCACGTCCCCCATAATCAGCGAGAGATGGATGACTGGTCCGCTGTGTATCCTGGCCCCACCTGTCAGCATGTAACGGTCGAGGTGACGTAAAGTAACGCTCAACGCACGACCCGCCCCAACACAGTCCCACCAGTCAGCATGTAACGGTCAAGCCTTTGACCTGATGGTATCCCCCGTCCGAGCACCTATGAGGGTTTCAGAATAGAGAGACGGGGAAGTGAGGAAAAACTAAGCGACTGGGGAAACTGAGTAAAACTAACGAACCGAGGGCACGAAAATAGAAATCCTTTTATTAATATATTTCATTCATTTAATTCATTTAGTTAAATACTAAAATAAATAATTCAAATCTCCAAACAATTTATTGACTTCGTAACCTTTCTGATCTCTCTCTAGGACAATTCTACAGTCCCCTCTCTTTTCTACAACGATCTCGAATCAAACTCTAAGAATCATCTATCCTTAAGAGTGTCACCCTACGGTTTGGGAATACGTAGACATGATCGAGACACCTCTCCGACAAATGACCAATAGTGGGATCTGAAACCCATGATGGCTCTCATGCATTTCACGAATTAACTTGATCGCTCGAACCTTAAAGTTGAGTCTCATTCCTTTTGCTACACGATACCTGGTTTGTCCAAGATCTAATCTTCGTTATCCCTATACCTAGTTTGATCGTATTACCGACAAACACATTTAATCATCCCGTAATATTACATTTCCTTCCCTAGGATTGGGTTACTACGTTTCTCTAGTTATCGCAATTCAACTTTGTGACTATATCTCACAGCAATACTTTATGTTGGGTGTGTCCATCACATCACTCACCTAATGACAGGACCCCATTGTCAGTTAACATAAATTTCCATGATCAGGAAACCTTTATCATCAATTTACCACTGAGCTAGTTGACTAGAGGTTACTAGGGACTTGATTTATTTACATACCACACGTGTACTAATGTTTCCGCTTAATACAGCTATAGCATGACATAAAACTTCTTATGAACATATGAGATATGACAATAAATAAATCTTTATTATTTTCTTTGAGGGTATATCTCCAACAGTCTTTCACTAATACTAGAGTATAAATAAACTAGTTTTGATTTTGTACATTTAACACTTATGGCATTCTGGTGCTATCCACACGCATAGCTTGTGGTAAACGTAATCTCAAGAATCAACACTTTTAGCTCTATGTGTATTTGCATGTCTTTTTGTCTCTACTAATAGCAATTCTTCAATGAGATGGCATTATATAAATTTAGTCTTCTGGTGGGACTTCAATTTCTTAGCCAAAACTGTGTTGATACTATTATCGTACAGTAGATCTTTATAGTATAACCCACTTGGAACTGCATCTATCTTGATAACATACTACTTGACACAAATGCACTCCATCTTCTGCTGCTAGAGCAGTCATACACTCAGTCATCGTTATAGTATCCATCACAATGTTACAACTTTGGAACTAATCCAAATCCATCATGGAACTTTCTTCCATTTCACCGAGCTACCTTCTTTCTTAACACATAGCCTAAATTGAGATAAACTTCAGTTGTATATGTGACAAAACTTGTATCAATGTAATATATTTCAATGAACTATTTCGTCACTTCTGTATACAAAGCATATTCTTGGTTCTTCCAAAGCATACAACAATATCATTACTATTGTCCAATGATCATCTTATGAATCATTCTGGTATATGCTCCTAACATTTAGAGCATAGGACTCATCTAGATAAGTACATAGCATGACATTCATGATTAATCAAATCAATCATGAGGTTTCACTCACCAATTGTCAATACAATTGATCTTGCTTCCATGTGGTAAGAATTTTTCTTGCCCTATCCATATTGAACTAATTCAATATTTTATCTATGTACTTTGGCATAACTATATAACAATTTTAATCTATCTGTATAGACTTTGATGTCTAACATTTTGGTTTTGCTAAGTCTTTCATAAAAATCCAAATTTAATGAAATTCTTAATTTGCGTTAAATAAAAGATACATCATTTCCAATCAACCAAATATCTTCAACATAAATAATTAGAAGTATGTCTTAACGCTCCCACTTACTTTCTTGTAAACACGAGCATCTTTATCGTTTCTGATGAAATTAAACTCTTTAACAGTTTCATCACGATGAATATTCCAACTCTAGGATGCTTACTTCAACCATTGAAGTTTACATATATCTTAGCACCATTCGAATTAACAAAACCCCTTTAGATTGTGTCATGTACACCTCCTAGGTAATCATTTCTTTTAGAACAATGTTGTTTTATTTATTCAACTACCATATCTCAATATGTAGTGGTTGCTATAATAATCTATATAGACTAAATATCATTACGGAATATCAAACCTTGTCGCTATCAACACTTTGTGCTTTCTCGTAAACTTCTTTCTGACATATCGACCATTTTGTAGATGTAAACATCCATGTCTGTTTATTTAAAGATCTACTTACGTTTTGAAAAGCTTAACATCATTCAGAGGGTCTACCAAGTTCATAACTTGATTTTTGTATATGGATACTATCACGGATTCTTATGGTCTCTAGCCATAAACGGTGTCAGGACTTAATATCGCTTCTTTGCATGTAGTCAGTATATCATTATCTAACAATAACACTTTGTCTTCAAATCTTTATATTTGATTATTACCCGATACACATGGTTCAATAGGAACTTAGATCTCCAAAACTATAACATTTGCAAAGGTAACCATAAGCATTTTAGCTGCCTCTGAAACAGTTTTCGGTGCTGCGCTACTCTTATCATGTCACTTAGGTTCAAATAACCTCATAAAAATTTCTATTGTCCTTCCACTTAACTTTTTACTAAAAAATCATTTTCAAAGAACTCGTCGTTTTAGCGACAACCACTTTTGTCCTTAGTATTACGGTGGAAGAATTTCCAATAACTTCTTTGGTATAACCTACAAAAATATGCATATCTGAGTTTGATTTTGTAAATATTTTACATATACCTTGCATACCTAAAATTTAAGAAAAGACAAACTAGATTTTATCCCTTAGCATTTCAGCGGATCATGATGTTGGTATTTTTTGTATAAAAGTGGTAGTCCCTATAACATAATATTTAAACCATAATGGCAGTTTTATATTGGACTGACTTTTATTTGCGCCCCCGGCCACGGCCGGTAGGCAGGACGCCTGATGATATGATCGTGCTATTTTTATGTGCAAGAGAAAATATGGAAACAAATCTGGCCTAACACGTATAAGAGAGACTGAAAATCCTTGATTCTATGACGCTCGTGTGGGTAGAACGTCATTTTATTGTCCCTACCAAATCAATTAGGCAAAACGCTGATGGTTCCACATGAAAAACATTCGAAGGCGCACGGTTAGACGTATACAAGATATACGTACAAACAACAGTTATGTACATATGTATGTGATTCTTTTGTCGAAAACTCTTACGTGTATGACTTGGGATATCAGGATTGGAGTCTCTACGTCAGTTGTTTCGAATCTTTCTCATCATATTTTACTGTTGTTTCACACGTCAGTCTATAAGAGAATTTCGTTCACAAGCGTGTATCTATAGACATATATTTGGACGCATGACAATGGATATGTCGAGCAAGTCTCTCGATATCAGAAGAGCGAAGAGATCGGTGATGAGCATGACACTAGTTATACGTCTGATGTGTACTATAGAAATCGCGACATAAAATATATGATATAAAATATACGGAAAGACCAGTCACATGCTCGCATGAGAAGATGTTTACTGCTAAAAAATCACAGAAATCTTACATCGCAAAGAATAACAGACTTTCACATACGTGAACAGAAAGGTATACTGATGTGAAGTAAAGATCACAAAAGTTGCTTATTTATTATAAATACTAGACTTTTCTCTGCGTCCTCCGGGGCGCGGCTGGTAAACTTAACGTTACAAAAAACCTCGTACACAGAGAAACTCCATGTGATAAGTATATACACTGCAAGTATGAGCGTACACGTGGCAAACGATCATATTTATTTTTGTGTGTGAAGAAAACATCATTAACGATTTCATTGTCCGGCGCACATGCTTTTGTTTACATCCACCGCAGCGTAGGTGGTAGACAAAAAGTCTAATGATAAAAAGACAAAGCTTATCATAGTTCATTCGTGAGCGCTCCGAAAAGAACGTTTCTCTTTAGCATTCGTCATGTAGAGTGTACTTCTCTTTACACCTCATGGGCCACGTCTCTATCACTTAAAATATTTGCGTGCCTACGTGCGTTGTACTGGTTTAGTGTCTGCTCGCGTGTACGTGTCATGACATGTATAAGCGGGTGTGAGATGTGAGTCTACGAGTAGCACGTGGATTAGGTAGAGCAGACCCATAAAATTAGCCAAGGTTTCCCGGATACACATATATGTTCTGTCTTCATTAGCTTACGCTATGTAGGTATCCTGCGTACGTGTTATACACACATACTCGCCAATGAGCACGGACGCGTGTACAAACATGTTTGGAAAAAAGTGTGCAATCTACCGTCCACGTGTCCACGAGAAGTTAAGATACGTGAACGATATGGTGAAAAGACAAACAAACGTTGAAGGTTAGGTAGAGAGAGCTCGTTAGAAACGACAAAAATCGAAACTCTCAAAGATATACCACGGAATATTAGAAAGCATCATAGGTCAAGTAGAATACATTTTTCTTTTGCTGATAAATACGGAGACATAACATGCAATAAATAGCATGTAAGCTAGGTAGACCGACTTAGTTTAAATAAAGTATACAGGCTAAGCTTATTATACATGATAGTCTAGCTAACAGAGTCAGAAGAAGTCGATCGCAGAAATAGCACTTGCGCCTATTTTTTCTCATTCTTCTCTCTCGTTTACGATGTGTGCGCTTCTGTCCGCACATAGCGCATGTCGTGTTTTGTACCTTTTGTAGGGTACGAGCGATCCAAGCCGAAGAAGATGGTAAGTGATGGAAGAGGCCTCCAACATGTTGGCAACCACCGATTCGTCTTTTCTAGCATCATCGCCAAAAGAAGCTATCGCCCTCCAGTACCCGTCATCTGCTAGCTCGAACAGAGAGAACACCTCAGACGCGATCGTCGCCTCCTTCCATGGCACGTCGAAGAAGGATGCAACATTTGTGTCGTCCACGGACGCCGACACGTCCTCTCCACCCAAATACGCCATGTAGATGACACACAAAGAAGGCGCCGTAGACACGTACGTGTCGCTCGTTGAGGCTATGTCTTCCTCCTATGTTCGGGCATGCAACAGTGGCATAGCGACAAAGCAAGAGGAAACCACCACACCGATATCGCCGTCATCCAGCGCTCTGTTGTTTCATCCTTCTGAGGCGACGACTTCCTCCCACGTTCGGACATGCGAGGGTGGCATGCGTACGAAACATGAGGACACCACCGTACCAAGATCACCATCATCCACCGCCCCGTTGTCCCTTCCTTGGAAAAAGTAAAATGTCTCGTCCATGCCACAACAGGGAGACGGTATGGCAATTGCTTGCCAATGCTTTTCCTCCTGGAGTAAAAACTCAAGCAAAACGCTAGTGTCCTCTAATGTTCATACGATACAGAAAGAAAGATCGGGAAAAGCGGCCCATTATGTGGACAAAGATCAGACATGATTTACGAAACAGCCCGTAATGTGGACCACACGAAATGAGATATAAAGACAAGAAGATACTTATCGAGTCAAAGCTAAAACAGAAAGGACGATCGACTCATCCGCCGAAAGCTGCAAAATCAAGGAAAAAAGGCATGCAAACACTGAAAATGCATGATCCGAGGAAGCAGATACAACATATAACAAAAAGAAAGACGGACCGTGCACCGAGGAGGATGCGAGCAGCCGCTCGACAGTCCTCGCCCTGACCACCCCCGTGACCACGGCAATCTGCCACATCACGTCGCCCGCTCCTCCATCGACACGGACCACCACAACGCCATCCACAACCACCATTTGAGCCGCCACCGCCATCTGCCGCCATTAACTCAGGTAAGTCAGATGTTTTGGTTCCCATCCGTCAGATAGCAAACCAACACTCTAGATTAGACGCGCATGAACCGGTATCGCCCTATGCGTGCACGCCACATGGCAGCCGCATGGCGCCCATGTGGACGCCGTGTTAGCGATGTGTCGGCCCTGATTTTCTCTTCAAAATAGAAAAAGGATTTAAAAATTGCAGAAAATGATTTAACTTGTAAAAATCATAAAAAACATCTACTCATCAGAAAAATACAAATGATATCGTTGGATTAATAAAAATGAGCAGTATTTGATTCTGATAAAATTATGAGTTTACAGTATAGATATTTTAGATATATTAAAATGCATATTGTAGTATTTTAATCCTATAAAATGGTTTGTAAACTATTTTGACGTGAATTCTTTTACTACTGGCTCTAAAATCAAATATCTATCCAGGAGTATTTTTGTCAAGAATTGACTATACTGTTTATAACATAAGCTAATTTATTAAGAACAAAAGCCTATTAAGTGGGTTCAATTAATGCAATTATTGGTTTTAATGCATTAAAAGGTTTCCATGCATGTCATCTATAAGTATAATGATCATAGAACCTCAATACTCTATTGTAACCTTTATTAAAATGTGATGCATGCATTTGTATTGATAACTATGTGTTGTTTTTCACCTTGTTGTACTGATTTGTGTAGATTGTGAGGAGTCTAACCATTGCGACTTTCAAGATTGTATCTTTGACTCCTACAACCAAGGTAAGTGGTGCTACATCAATGTACTATCTATTTTTCCTATGCATTATAGCTCTATTTTTGTAGATTACATGTGTAGGAATATTATGATATGTTATATATCCCACTATTATAGTAGTACTCCTTATTAGGTGAGCCATTGTATGTTAGATGTGCTTAGATGTGATTACTTAGACGAGGATGGCATTACACCATGAATAAATATATTTTGAAAATATATGTTTTATGGAAACTTGAAAACAACATAATTAATGAATTCTCTGGGTGGAATTGGTATTGCTTGGTTTATGTTGAGTGGTTTACCGGGCCCATGTCTACGGTTTACCCGTGTATCGCACTTGTGGATAGCCACCCAGGTTTCAGAGAAATGATTAGTGTGCTTGTTTGGTAGCTTTCGTGTGCAACCATCAGGGCCGGTCCTGAGATGTCGGGAGCCCGGTGCAAAGACAAAAAATAGGCCCCTTGTTCACAAATAGTTATAGAGATTTTTTGCGAAAATTTAGAGTTTTATTATTATTTTGACAACAACCTATATACTCCCTCTGATCCAAATTAGCTAACTTGATTTTGTCTAGATTCGGATGTGTCTAGCACTAAAACAAGTCTAGATACATTCGAATCTAGACAAATCCGAGTCAACTAATTTGGATTGGAGGAGTATTAAACACAAGAAAAGGGCCCCTATTTACAAATAGTTATAGATCGAGAAAAGAGTTATTGAAAATAAAAATTAGGATATTCTCCTCTATTAATTCCCTAAAGAGGGATAGAAATCTTTAACAGAAGAGCAGCGCCCTGGATAAAAAAAGCTGCTAGCAATTGGGCCGATTCGTTTTACTTTTTTTAAGCAGATGGGCATGCATGTATTGCGTACTTGTGTGGGGCCCCTGTTAGCTGGGGGCCCTGTGCAGCCGCACAGGATGCACCCGCTCAGGACCGGCCCTGCCAACCATGTGCCATTGAGTTATGGGTGACTGGTTCGACTTAGTAGGTTGTGGTGAACCGAACCCTTCGTATCAAGGATGTACTAATTTGGTAGGTTGGAACGGTGTGTGGATGGGTTCGGGGAACTACTTCCCGAATTGTATTTTCTTGGACATCGCTCTATCGTGACTTAAAATGCATGTCATGGTAGGAGCGGGTCGACCATGACACATGGATAAAATGTACAAACCCTGCAGGGTGGAAAACTAAGTGTTTAACCGTGTCCCCAGTTATGGCAAACTGAGTTGCTGAATTTAGAGGCTATGGCATGTTCTCCCTCATTTCAATTTCATAATTTGATAAAATTTATGGTTGAACTTAATTGGGTTGTGTGTTGAAAGACTAATTGATTTAATAATGATTGGATGAACTTATTTTGCTGCTGCAAACATGCCTTGAACTCCACAAGCCAAATAAGCATGTAGTGACTAGACTTATTATGTTCTCTCTTAGTTTCACTTGCCAATACATTTAAAGTATTTACCCGGCTTGTTTGGCTGCAACCTTTTATGTTGCAGGTTGTTTCGATTGTTCTAAGTGATCATTTGTGTTGTGACCCTCCACTTGATATGTGTTCGCCTGTGGCAGAATTTGGATATTGGAGCTATATTTTATTTATGTTATTCTATTGCTACTTGGTTATTTGAGCAAGTTTTATGCTTAGCAACTTTGTAATAAATTCAAATATTCTGGATTATTTGTTGTAATAATGATGCACTGTTAATTCTTTAATGTATATCGATACTATGTATGCCAATGAACCGATACAGGGATTGACGTTATGCATAGAGACACTACCTTAACGGGTCATGTTGTTTAAAACATCGATTATTCTTGTTATTCCGGAAAGATATGTACAAGGCGCATCGTTGATTGCTTGCTTCGTTATGCCAGGTCAATGATGCATTAGAAATATTTTACATATAATATGGCCGCGTGTTAGATAGTATGTTGTGTTGACTTATTGTCTTTGTTTCAGGCTGTACATGAAGCTATAGAGGCAGAAATGAGGACTCATACGTTAAATGTGGAGGTTAATTCATGGAGCAGTAGTGACGATGGTTACTACTTGCATCGGCCCACTTTGTTCACTGTTCCAGTTTTTCTAGCACAAAGTGGTGTTGCGGCTGCACTCCAAAAAATTGGTTTAATTAAACAAGAAACAGAGAAAACAGATGCAGCAATCAACATTACATGCAAAGAGATACACGAACTGAAAGATCGACAATATTAGACTTACTTTATATTTTATAATCTCTTTTATAGTTTTCATGGTAAGCCAGTTGTTACATTATGGCAATGTAAGCTCCGTAGTAGAGACCCTTTTCCAACTCATGTCTGGTGATGTCTCTGTAATACTTTATCTAGTTTCTGTTGAAATTCTGGTCTGTAATAAATTTCAAAATTTTCAAGTTGATGTAATATGGTGTTCCTCACGCGACCATTAACGGTCAAATATATTAATGAACCATTCAAAACAACAAATGTGTCGTAATTGTAGAATACGTAAATGGGTCGTTGTCCTTGGGCTACCATGAACAATAATGGTCCGAAAATGGGATGTACGGTTATGGGCCCGGTCCGTTTATTGGGCCCATCATAGGCTAGAATAGTAACAGACTGATAGTGACCAGGCCGGTAATTAGCAGTTGAGTTATGGGTCTTAAACAAATTACTAGGCCCTTGGTATGCCAAAACAGTAATAGATACTAAAATCGGCAGGCCTAATCGGGGTGTACAATAAAGCTCCCAAGAAACTGGTTGGACACATAGCAGGACGAAGTATCGGGTCGTATTTATAGTAGGCCCTAGTTGGGCCACACAGAAAAAGTCCATCATGAAGCAGTGCTGGCCGTCAGCGGGACAAAACAGTAACGGGCTAGAAAATTAATAGGCCATATTTGGGCTACAAGGTGATGGGCCCCAGTGAGCAGCGCATGCCATCAGCAGGCCGAAACAATAATGGACTAGAAAGTTAACAGGCCGCAGCTGGGCTGGAAAGTGATAGCCCCCCTCCAATAAGCGCAGGCCTCAAGCAGGACGAAACAATAATGGGTCATCTTCTTATTGGGATTCTCTCATGGACCGGCCCACTTAATAATTAGTAGGCCTTGGCTGGGCCTGACTTCTACCATGGTTTTGTGACCATTAACAACGGCAAATGGTTGTTAATGGAGTTCGCCACGTGGCAGTTTGGATAACATCAGTAGTCAACAGGGCTGGCGAAACTGATCTATAATGGCATGAAATTTTGTGGTTGAAGGGTGGGATCCGCCACGGTCACGAAAAATCCGTGGTATATTCTTTGGTAACGAGGATTTTACCACGGGTACCTATCCATCATAGAAGACTTTTAACCACGAAAAGCATTCGTTGTAAAAGTCAACTTTTCTTGTAGTGTTATTAAAGGTTTTCATAACGTGTTTGAGACAAGCAACAACCCTATTATTACCATGAAGAGAAGTACACAAAAAGGTCAACTCATGCAAGATAGTATTATTATCCTCCTCCTTATCATCATCATCATCATCACTATCATCATTAGAGGATGTGTTGGGAATCAAAGTAGAAGTTACCTTTGACCCTCTTACCATAAGGCACATGTGAGCACGGGAGGATGAACATGAGGATATTCTTGAATCTCTAGTCATGATTGTGTCTCCTCCATGGAGTGCTTAATTTCCTCTACATTGTTAGATAAACAACTAGAAGAAACAAAAGCATTTTGTTCATGGGAATAAGAAAAATCAAAGCATAACAACTACACTAGTACTCAAATAATTTTAGATGATATGCAAGGACTAGCAACACAAGAGGATATAGAATAATTGTTACAGGAAGGTGTTTAAGTTCAAAACCTCTACACCATTAGAACATGAAACATCGGTGTAAAGAGAAACACTACCATCATCACATATGATTTCTCCACTCACCATGCCATTACCTTGTGACTTGTCACATGTAGGTGAAGTGGAAGGAATTGAAAATTCGTAGTGGCCATAGGTGGAAGAAACTTGGAGATCTTCATGATGTGAAGGATAAGAGAGATCCTCGAAGATGCCACCAACCATGTGAGAAATAGACACACCAAATATTTCTTTAACCTTTATCCACATCTCATGAGACGACTTGCGATTTATAATCATGAAGAAAAAATTAAATGTGGGGATCAAGGAGAAAATAAGCTCATTAGATACTTGAGATTCGAGATGTAAATTTTTATCTTCCTAAAGATAGATTTTGAGGATCCATCGGAGGAGAAAAACCTACATCTAGAAATCGCTCTATATTTGGACACAAGGTCAGAAGATTACAAAGCAATAGATTTCTCCACAAAATATAATTTGTGCCATCAAATATAATTGTGTCATTGTGCACTATACTACTAGCTAACATCTTTACACTCTAGGAAGTAAAGTCTAAACAAGGAGAGACCTTGCTCTCATACCAATTGAAAGGATAGAGATGTCGCCTAGAGGGGGGTGAATAGGCAATTTCAAAAATATTATGGTTTTGGCTTAATAGAATGCGGAATTAAACTAACGTTTATTTTACAAGCACAAAACCTAAATACACTAGGCTCAACTAAGTGCACCAACAACAAGTTATGCTTATCAAGATAGCACAATATATAAAAACCATAAGTGATAAGCAAGATATAAGTACTTCAAGCTCGATGGCTATCATAAGGAAAGTAAGCTTGGGTCTATAGATAACCGAGGCATGTAGAGATGAAGATGTATTATCGTGTTACCTTAGAAGTAAGGTATTGCATGTTGGTGAGGTGTGAGATTCTAGAAAGGATTTCCCAACACCATGAAGGATCACCTTCTTCTCCGAGTCAATCCTATAAAGGAATAGGCCCTTTCCTTATGGCTAGCTTTTCCTCCACTCCGAAGATGGCAAGCTCCACAACCACTTCACAAGCCCCATGAAGGAGAAGCTCGGGTCTCTTCACAATATTCCATGAAGAGGACACTATGGCACCAACTGCCAAGCCAACTAGGAGGTCACCCTCCAAGAGTAACAAGCTCACGGTATCTCACTCAAACAAGTCGTAATGGAGAGCTCAACACTTAATGCAAGAATGCAAACCAAGAACACCAAGGATGCTCAAATCCTTCACTCTCAAATCCCGCCAAAATAACAAGTGCTAGGAAGGAATTAGAGAGGAAGAGCAATGGTGGAAATCAAAATTGACTCCAAGATCTAGATCCAATGGGTTCCCCTCAATTAGAGGAGGAATTTATTGGTGGGGATTGTATATCTAGATCTCCACCTCCAAAGCCCTCAAAATGATGCAAGAATCATAAGAGGGAAGGAAGAGGAAGCAAGCTCAAAGGGGTTAACAATGGTGGTAAATTTTAGGCTCAATAACGCTAGAACTTTGGGGAAGAAGACCCTTTTATACCCCTTCGTGGGGGATGATCAATGGAGACAATTTCATGGTCATCCAGAATCAATTTGGAATTCTGGGTCAAATTCCGAGTGGCTCAGACCAATTCTAGACTGATTCTGGAACGGTTTCGAGTTAAGAAAGAGCTTGTAGTATACCTCTCTGAATAGACTCGGAATGAGTTCAGAATTCTGAGCTAGTCAAAATTTAACTCGGAATTCTGGATCAATTTCGAAAGGCACGACAAAAAAAGCGTATGAAAAATGCATTAACTTTTGCATATGAACTTCGTGTTTAGCAAACTTGGTGTAACATCCCAATTTCAGCAACCCTGATTAGTTGTCTAGAATGCAAAAATCAGGGGGAACAAAAACTTTTTCTTGTTTAATGGTGAAGTGTTTGCCTGTTGTTTGAATATGTTTATGCTTATGATTGTGTATTAGAAGATATACTCCTTACCTCAACACCAGTTGACAAAAGCTACTTCCCAAAATTAGTATCACCTTTTTGAATGTCTCCGTTTCTCAACCTTTGTGCATTTTTGGAAATGCATTTAAACCATCTTGTTAACCATCCTAAGGACTACCAAGTCCCACTCTTGCCCTTAGATCATCCTCCAACCCACTTGTTCTTGATGGTTTTGCAGGCAAGAAAATAACTTTTCCTGCAAATCTTATCAACATGTCTACTTTGACAGAAGCTCACAACATCATCCAACCTTCTATGGACCAATTCTTTGCATGGTTGTGTTCTACTCATATAGTTATATAAATATATACTTCACTTGTTCCAAGTGGATCTTTGTGCTTCTTAAACCCACAAGGTTTCGAAGGCTAGTTGATAATCTGCCTTGGCGGGCTTATTTTATTCAAAGTTTGAAATCAATTCTTGGTGAGATCAAGCAGGATCAAGCTCAAATCTCTACACCCTTGTGATCTACATCACTTGGTCTATCCATCCTTATATCCCATGCCCCAAGGGGATATCTGAGCTCCAAGATCCAACAAGGTTTTGATGGTATGAAAATAACATCACCCTAGATCATCAATTCCTTGTTTTCCATCTAATTCAAGTTGGATTTCCAATTCCCAAGGTTGCAAGTGCTTGTTACACCTTGTGTACATCACCTACCTTGCCTATAAATATTTACCAAGGTTTATTAATAGTTATTTTGGCCCAAAACCTATTAAATCCCTTTAATCAATAAAAACCTCAAAACTCCTTCCATAAAGGAAAGTTTGGTTTTTGCCAAAACACTTCTCAAACTTTTTGCTCATTTTAGGTCCATACATCATACCCTATTCTCCCATTTCAAAAATAAATATTTTTGAAGAGCTTTAATAATTCTTTTTGCCCTTTTTCTTAAATGGCAGAAATAAGAAATAATTGTTTAAAAATACTTTTCCTTCCCAATAAATTCCAAGAAAATCACCTAAGTTGTGTATTGGTATCTAGTACCATATCAAACCCAAAACCACACTTTTCCAACTCAAAACTACCAAATGAGCTTCTAGAAACCATTTCTGCTCTATTTAAATAAATGGTTTTTAGAAGACATTAAATCTTTAGAAAAATCTCAAATAAATCTTGGAGATGCCTCTTAACATTACCCATCTACCAGCGTCCTTATCTCAGTTGGTCAAGATCAAAAAATCAAGACATACCACTTGATCATCCATTATGGCAGAATTGAACATTTAGCCTGTTAGTACTAAAAACCCAATCAAACCTCTTCTAATCTTCTCCAACAAGCCTCCATAGCACCACTCTCACACCTGGTCGTGCTACACTGTGGAAACACTGTAGCAACCCCTCCTTTTGTCTTGTTGTCCTTGTTGCTAGTGAGAGAGAGAGGGACAACCACAACTTGCCTTTGCACTCAAGGCTGGCTACAGCAGCCCCCCTGTCCCTCCTTCCCCCTCTGCACACGACCAGAAACCACTCTCCACGCCCACAACATCCTCCCCCATGGTTTCAAACCTCCCTCCCTTCCCCTCAAATGGACCTAGTCCCCCATGGACTACTCCCTCTCGGTATAAATGGCCCGAGGCCACACCAGCTCTCCCCTTCCCACTCATTCATCTCCTAGACCACCAGATCCACACCCCATGAGCCCCTGCTCTCTCCACTTGCTCCCCATCGCCATGAAAAAGGAGAAGAACTCCTCTCGGGTTCTTGTTTGCATGCACGAGCAGGGGAGACCCCGACCTTCCCTAGTGCCTCAGATCCCTTCCAACTCCTTCCTATGTCTCCTCTGAAACCTCCCTACCAATCCTCGACCCTACAAGCTCCCCAGAGAGAAGAAAACCTCCACTTCGGCCATGGTCAAGATATCCATCGTGTACTTCTCTCTCCACTCCCTCCCCCTGCATGTGAGCTTGTTGAGATACCCTGGCCCTCATGCATCTAATCCGACTCTGATCTTTGTCCAGGAACACCCCTACCATCGCCACGGTCAAGCTCTGACCAGCTCGCCTCGGCCTCCATCTCGGTTGCCCTTGATACGTCCATTTTGCATCACTATTCTATGTCATAATTCACTGTTATTCATTGATATATTTCATATTAAGAGATGATACTTACGTTATTTCATCTGTTTTTGCATGGTTGATGAATTTTGGAGCATGGACCGCTGCAGTTAGGATTCTGATGGAAAAGGTGCTGTTTGGAGGCAAAATTCGCGAAGATCAGAAAATCCGGGAAAATATACGGAAAATCCTATTTTTCCAGAAGATGAAGGCTGCTAGAAGAGGGAGTGGAGATGGGCCACAGGGGGCCCACACCACCCCCTGACGCGGGCCACCCTAGGTCGCACCACCAGGTGGTGTGTCTGCCCTAGCCCACCTCTGGCTCTCCCCTTTGGCGTATATTATCCTCCCAAAACCCTAAGACTTGGGGAGTGACCATAGAAAGATTTCACCGCCTCTGCGGGGTGGAAAACACCGAGAGAGAAAGATCTCTCCGCGCATGATTTCACGGGGAATTCCTTCCCAGAGAGGGGAGATCGTTGCCATCAACACCACCATCAAGCTGGACTTCATCGGGATCATCATCATCACCACCGTCATCATCATCACCACCCTCATCACCATCTCCATATTGCTGTAACAATTGAGCTGAATCTTGCATAGTTCTTAGGGGAAACTTTCCCGGTGTTGATTACTCTTTGTAGTTGATGCTATTGAGTGAACCATTGAATTATTGTTTTCAGATTTTTATACATCATTATTCCATCTCTAATCATGATCCATATGATGTCTTGTGAGTAGTTCGTTTTGTTCTTGAGGACATGGGACAAGTCATGTTGTTAGTAGTGGAGTTGTGTTGAGAAAGATTCAATAGTTTGATATTTAAGTTGTGGTGTACTTCTTCTAGTGGTGTCATGTGAACGTCGACTACATGAAACTTCACCTATATGGGCCTAGGGGAATGCATTGTGTATTTGGCTACTAATCGTAGGGGTTGCCGGAGTGATAGAAACCTGAACCCCCGTTAGGAAACCATTGCACAAGGGATGTAAGGGTCTTAGAGTTTAAAGGTGTGGTTAGGTTTCTACCTTAATTAATTTCTTGTACTTACGGATGTTTGCAAGGGGTATAATCACAAGTATGTATTAGTCTTGGATGGGGCGGTACATTAGCACAGGTTCACCCACACAACACTTAGCAAGCTAAATAAGATTAATCAACTATATGAAGCGAAAGCACTTGATAGTCTTCCCATGTGTCCTCGAGAACGTTTGGTCATCTTAAGTAATACAACCGGCTTGTCCTTTGCTGCATAAAGGATTGGGCCACTTGCTGCATTTATTCCTACTGTCTTTTGTTTACTCATACTTTGTTTACCTGCATTATCAAAAACCCCTAAAAATCCGTTTGCTAAGTATTTGCAGAGAATTCCTGATCCATACCACTAGCCAGCACCTTTTGCTCCTCGTTGGGTTCGACACTCTTACTTATCGAAAATACTGCGATACACCCCATATACTTGTGGGTCATCAAGACTATTTTCTGGCGCCGTTGCCGGGGAGTGAAGCGCTATTGGAGAGTGGAACTGGTAAACGAAACTTCTACTGTGAGTACTGTTTACTTCTGTTAGTTGCTTTATTTTTGTTATGGATAATTCGCTGAGTTTCTTATTTAGTAATGCTACTACCACTGCTAAGGTAGTAGATAAGCCACCACCTGCTGAGAATGATGCTTTTAAAATACCTACAAGAATTATTGATCATGTTATGGATAACTACTATGTTGGGGATGGAACAGTCCATCCCGGTGATCATTTACTCTTTATACACGAATTATGCGGGTTGTTCAAGTGTGCAGGTATTACTACAGATCAAGTAAAAAAGAAGTTATTCTCATTATCACTAAAAGGAAGAGCTGAGGAATGGTATAAGCTGCTGAAGAATGGTCAAGCTCTTGAATGGGAGGAAATGGTGCCTCTCTTTTATTCAAAGTTTTATCCTCCTAGTGAGATTCATAAAGATCGGAATCAAATATACAACTTTTGGCCTCTTGATGGAGAGAGTACAGCTCAAGCTTGGGGGAGATTGAAGTTACTAATGCTCAAATGTCCCATTCATGAGCTCCCCAACAATATTATTATAAATAACTTTTATGCAAGGCACCCTCTACATGACAAGGATTTATTGGATGCTTCTTGTGCTGGATCATTCACTCGCATGGAAGAAGAAGCTAAATGGGATCCTCTGGACCATATTCAAGACAATGCTGAAGCTTGGGAGAATGACAAAGGAAGAAAGTCGGGTATAAACTATGATTATGAATGCATTGAATCTTTTATGGGAACTCATGACTTTCAAAATATTAAAAATGCTTATGGTCTAGACTCTTAAGCTATTGCTTCTTATTTTAAGGCTTTTGATTCCTACATTGAAGTGCCTAAAAAGAAGTGGAATAAGTATCATGAACCTTATAAAGATGTTGCTAAGAGTGTTCCTGTAAGAAATAATGAAGTTTATACTGCTAATCATGTTTTACCTAAACCTTACATTGAGAAAATGCCTTTCCCAGTTAAGATAAAGGAACATTCTATGATAGCTAGTATGGTTAATGAAAGTATAAGCAAAGTTGTTGAACCTGATAAACAAATGGTTGATGAACCTATAATAGCAAATGTGAAAGACTTTGTTACTAAATATGAAGAAGAGGGACACACTATCCTTTGTAAGGATACCTCTAATATTATTTCACAAAGTAGTGTTATGAGAGCTAGTATTCCTGTGTTTTCTGTTAGAATAAGTGATCATTGTTACGATGGTCCTTGTGATAGTTATATTGTTAAGTTTATGCATGATATTGAAAGTTACTATGAGAGAGGGAAAAGTGTTCTTATGTGTCTCAATAATATCAAGTTTCCTCGTTTCATGCTGAAAGTTTTTATGGTGCACTTCTTTTGCCTTCCTATGCTTGTAGCCTCTGGTTCCAACAACTTGTTTGTTTACAAAATTCCCTTACATAGGAAGTGGGTTAGACTTAAATGTGTGTATTTTTGCTTCTTAATGCTCTCTTTCACCTCAATTCATATTCTTATGTGAGCATCTTTGAAATCATCATGCCCATCTTAATGGCTATAAAGAAAGAGCTTTTTGGGAGACAACCCAATTCATTTTTGCTTTCAGTTTGTTTTTGTTTCTTTGAGTCTTGGAAGTTATTACTTCGGTAATAACCTCTCCTTATCCTTTTTGTTTGGTTTTTGTGTCAAGATCAACCTCTAATGAGATAGAAGTAAGATTTGGGGAAGTTTCTGTCCCGAAACAGATTTTTGTGCTTCACCGTAAAAATTCGTGAGAGATCTCTGTATGTCGGATTGAGCTGTAATTGTTTTTGCTTCTGCCCCAGGTTGTTATTTAACTTTCATTAGTTTTGCACTTTTTGATTTGAGCAACAGAAGATTTTCTAAAAAATTGATCTTTACCTACTGGTCTGTTTTGACAGATTTTGCCACTCTTGCATTTGCTTCTTTATTCGATTTCCTTTTTGAATTGTTTTTGGGTTTTCGGAAGGAGTTGCTGCAGTACCTTATATTTTTATGGTTTTCAGTTGAAAGTGGACTCAAAAGGTTTTATCACTTCACTTATACTAATGTTGCTAATGAGAACTGTGTGAAGTTTTGTGTGAAAGAAATTTCCAAGTAGTGGAGATATTGATGTAATAAGGAAGTGAAAGGTTTTATGACTCAAGTAATAAGTGTATGAAGATGAAGATATTTATGTTATTCAAGTGGTGACTCTAGAAGAATCTACTAGATACCAAAATTTAGAGACCTGCAGAGTCTGTTTTCCAATAGGTAACAGTTCTGGTAAGAAAAGTTCCGCGAAAATACTATCCAACTATATTTTTGCCGTTTTTAGTCAATAAGGAAAGTTACGAAGCGAAAGAGGGACGGAAACGAAGCCAGGGTGGATCACACCACCCTGTGGTGCAGGCCCACCCCTGGTCGCGCCACCAGGTGGTGAGTCCACCCCGGACTCCGTCTCCGACACGTTTTCTCCCAATACCTTCCTTTTGTTGTAAAACTCCATAATATATAATCCCTCGGATCCCCCGAGGTTCGTATATCATGTTTTCGTCGTGTTTTTGTTTCGATCTGTTTCTGCCAGGAACTATTTTTGAAAGCTTTGAAGCACAATGGTGTCCGCCAAGGATAAAGGAAAGGAGCCTATGGAGGAGGATCTCCAAGACCCCGGGCAGGAGAAGGAGATCAAGAGTGAAGGTGAAGAGGAGGCAAAGCACACCGGCACTACCGTTGCAAACATTGGAGTGGTGGTGAACCCTGCCAGGATTAGAAGGACTGCACGATGTCAACTAGAGGGAAACCTCCGCGTCACTGTTTGGCACCAAGGACACCTTCTCCAAGCACCAAGAGTCCCTTCCATACCTTTATCCATAACCATACAGGAAAAGAATACTCCAAGAGGGAAGAACGGAAAAAGAATCACAAGAGCCGGGATCCACAATCTGACATGATCATACACCGCATCGAGCACAACTCGGAGTTGATTCGTACTCTCACCTTCGAGATTGAGGACTTGGGGAAATTGGTCAAGAAGCTCACCAAGAGGATACCACCACCACCAAAGGAGTAATTCATCATCAGGTTTGGCATCCCTTTGGCTTGTTCCAAGCTTGGGGGAGTGCCGCGGTATCACATCACTATCTTCTATCTTTTTACCTTTTTAGTAGAGTCATATCATGAATAGAGAAGTTATTATGTAGGATGGTTTAGATTTTTGAAGTGTCCCCTCTCTTGTTAGATATGTATCCCTTGGTGTGAGTTGCCGTTATGGAATATTAATGAGAAGTTCTATCATTTACTCTTTTGCATATCATATATTAGTTTTCAATTCGTGGTTATATGATTGATCTTGTTGTTAGTATTGGTATCACTTTGGGATCATTGAGTTAATTTAGTTGGTTTTGGCAAACCTGGCTCGGTCAGTAGCAACACTATTTTTGAGAGTTGAATGAAAATATAAAAGTACTCCTAAAGAAAAATAATTTCATCATCTTTCTTTCTTGATTTGCTCATAAGTTTAGTATTCTCTAGTTAAGATCTTTTGTGCTTCCAAGGAAGATTGCATGTTTGTTTTTATCACTTGTATGTTTGTTTGTTTCCTTCAACCCTTATACTTAACACCCAGCCTTGCTAGCCAAAAACCTGTATTGAGAGGGAATTCTTCTCGTGCATCCACCTCCTTAAAACCAAAACCCATGCCATTTGTGTCCACCATACCTACCTATTAGCATTATTGCTATTCCAAGTAAATTCATGTTTTTATCTACCTCCCAAATTAAACTTGTTATGTGAAAATTAGTGATTAAAGCTCTCACAAACTTGATGACACACTTTACTTTCTTTCATTTAATAAACTTGAACCATTGTGCTCACCTATGTTGTGTATATGCTTGCGCTTTGTGAGTTAAGAATTAGCAGAACCGTGCTATCATGGGGAACACTTTCAACATTGCACTGGTACTTAGTACCTAGTTGATATCATGTTCTTTTGTCTATGGATGTCATCGGTGTGAAATGAAAGGGGAGCTTGTAAGTCCATGGAGTTATGCATGTGTGTTAGAGAAATGCCTGGGCTGCTGTTCTAATCCATGCTGACATGGTGGAAACCTGCAGCGTAACCATAACGAGCATCTATGAAGCATTCTTCTTATAAAAAAAGAGTACGATATTAGAAAAAAAAGAGATTATGAAAAGAGGAAAGAGATAAAAAAAAGCACCATATTTCCATGGTAAATAAGAAGATTGCTGAGATGCTTGTTGTCTGCTTGCCTTGTCATTTTGATATGGGGATTCTTCCGTATCATCGGGCAAGGGGTACCCCGTTGGCGGTTCTCTATGATACACATGTGCTTATGATGACAAGAACTTACCGGTGACTAAACTTGAGTAGCATGAGGAGCGGCCCTCGTATTCAAGGGACATGAGATTCTCAATTTCCAACTTGTCAAGCATATCCTCATATTTGATCACTTTAACCTTAATCAGCTAAAGATGCCTATGATAGGGGCAATGAGAGCTGAAAGCTAGTAAGTATCATAATTTTTGGGAGCTCTTTATGAAACTTGCAGTCCATGCTTCCCTCTGCGAAGGGCCTTTCTTTTACTTTTTAGTTGAGACAGTAAACATATTCCCTTCTATCTCAGCAAGTATTTTGAGTTATTGTGTTTCATTCATTCATATGATGATTTATTAAAACATGTTTCTTATGTTCCTTGTTTTGCACATTGCTCTTATCTTGGTGTTTACTACTTTGAAAGCTATCATTGAAAACCAGTTATTTGTGAACTCCAGCAAATTATCAACTATTCTTCGACCAAGAGCTAAGTTTGCCATTACCAATTATGATTTACTTTATGTATCTTTATTGTGTTTCCTTTACTCATTGCAAGTTGAGTTATATAATAGTAAGTTGTCTTCTACTATGATCTATGTATTGGTGAATGTGATGCTTCTTGTCCATAATCTTTTATCGACTCTTCACTCCATAAACCTGAGGTCATGTTTATTGAGCTCAGTTTCGCTTTGGGACAAGCGAAGTCTAAGCTTGGGGGAGTTGATACGTCCATTTTGCATCACTATTCTATGTCAGAATTCACTATTATTCATTGATATATTTCATGTTAAGAGATGATACTTATGTTATTTCATCTGTTTTTGCATGGTTGATGACTTTTGGAGCATGGACCGCTGCAGTCAGGATTCTAATGGAAAAGGTGCTATTTGGAGGCAAAATTCGCGAAGATCAGAAAATCCGGGAAAATATACGGAAAATCCTATTTTTCCAGAAGACGAAGGCTGCCAGAAGAGGGAGTAGATATGGGCCACAGGGGGCCCACACCACCCTTGGCACGAGCCACCCTAGGCCGCGCCACCAGGTGGTGTGGCCGCCCAGGCCCACCTCTGGCTCTCCCCTCTGGCGTATATTATCCTCCTGAAACCCTAAGACTCGAGGAGCGACCACAGAAAGATTCCACCGCCTCTACAGGGCGGAAAACACCAAGAGAGAAAGATCTCTCCGGTAGACAGATTTCTGCCGGGGGAATTCCTTCCCGGAGAGGGGAGATCGTCGCCATCAACACCACCATCAAGCTGGACTTCATCGGGATCATCATCATCATCACCACCATCATCATCAGCACCCTCATCACCATCTCCATATTGCTGTAACAATTGAGTTTAACCTTGCATAGTTCTTAGGGGAAACTTTCCCGGTGTTGATTACTCTTTGTAGTTGATGCTATTGAGTGAACCATTGAATTATTGTTTATGTTCAGATTTTTATACATCATTATTCCATCTCTGATCATGATCCATATGATGTCTTGTGAGTAGTTCGTTTTGTTCTTGAGGACATGGGAGAAGTCATGTTGTTAGTAGTGGAGTTGTGTTGAGAAAGATTCAATAGTTTGATATTTAAGTTGTGGTGTACTTCTTCTAGTGGTGTCATGTGAATGTTGACTACATGACACTTCACCTATATGGTCCTAGGGGAATGCATTGTGTATTTGGCTACTAATCGTAGGGGTTGCCGGAGTGACAGAAACCTGAGCCCCCGTTAGGAAACCATTGCACAAGGGACGTAAGGGTCTTAGAGTTTAAAGGTGTGGTTAGGTTTCTACCTTAATTACTTTCTTGTACTTACGGATGTTTGCAAGGGGTATAATCACAAGTATCTATTAGTCCTAGGAAGGTCGGTACATTAGCATAGGTTCACCCACACAACACTTAGCAAGCTAAAGAAGATTAATCAACTATATGAAGCGAAAGCACTTGACAGTCTTCCCATGTGTCCTCGAGAACGTTTGGTCATCTTAAGTAATACAACCGGCTTGTCCTATGCTGCATAAAGGATTGGGCCACTTGCTGCATTTATTCTTATTGTCTTTTATTTACTCGTACTTTGTTTACTTGCTTTATCAAAAAACCCTAAAAATCCGTTTGCTAAGTATTTGCAGAGAATTCCTGATCCATACCACTAGCCAAAGACCTCGCTTCCTCGTTGGGTTCGACACTCTTACTTATCGAAAATACTGCGATACACCCCCTATACTTGTGGGTCATCAGCCCTTTCCTGAAGCATGCAACACCGTGCCACCCCTCCCCGGAGTTGCCGTCGTCGCCCACGTCTCCTCCAACGTTTCCTGGCCACCGGCGAGCCCCACGGGAGCTTCCCCGCCACCGCCCGAACCAGCCTAGGGTTTCCTCTCGCCGCCGCGCACCGCGAGGTGGACGACTGCCGCCAACCATCGATCCCCTCCTAATCGCACGGCCAGCGTGCCTCGATACCCCTTCGGCGCCCGCCCTGGCTGACCAGCGGGCCCCGCCCCGCGGCCTTTTGAACCTTGATCCCGCACGAGCAGCTGCCGGATTGGCCGGTTCCGCATAGTGTGGCCCAAATCCGGTCAAACTCTGGCCCAATAATCCCTATACCCCCTTTTCTTTTAAATATTTCTCTAGATCTCAGAAAATAGTTGTTAGGTTTAAATGCAAAATAAAATGGAAATCAATAGAAACTACCTAGGTATAAATTTATTAGGTTTTACATATGTTTTATGAAACATGTGGAGTTTGTACTTTGCCCAAATTAAATTTTATAATTTACTGAAAATAAATCCATTAAAATGTAGCTTATACACTAAATAAATTCCTTAGGGAATTCCATAAATCCAAATGTATTGAAACAACCTTCTTCTGGTAGATATTCCTTTTTCCAATCTAGGAACCTTGATCCCATATCCACTTGATTTATATTTTGTTTGTTGTAAAAACAACAAGAACAAGCCTTATCTCCATTTAGAAAATTTTCTAGGTCAAACCAGAAGGGGTATTAACCTAATCCCAACTCTATTTGATTTGGTATGCAAATATCTACAAAAACCTAGGAGATCATAATTTCTGGAGCCACTATTGATTTTTAAGGAATTAAACAGTTCTGTATATAATGTTCTCACTAGAAAAATCACTACAGTATTTCTGTTGATCCAAAACGGATGATTCCAATTCCCACAGAAAGGTATTCTAAATACCTATAATGTGTCCTTAGAAGCAAATTAAAAGCTACTGTAGATTAAGTCTGGTGAAAAAGACAAAAACCCCCAAGAACTGCCTTTAGGAATTTCCTAAGGGTATTCTGATAATCATTTTAACATGATTCCAACTCTAAGTGAATCAGTACATCAAAATCTACTTAACCACCCAAGGAAATAATTGTTGGAGATCCAGAACCTTTGTGGTGAATTATTTCCTAAAACTAGAGCCTCTATCACTAGGAAATTCATAAGTATTTAAAGAAAAGTGATAAAATAGTGAAACCACTTTTGTTGGTCTTGTTATTTCAGGCCATTTCAATCTTCTAAATCCAATCTTATCAAGACCTACTAAATTTAATAATGTATGGTATGTTTGTTTGCTGAATGATATTGGTGATTGTATGCCCTGTGTTGATTGTGCTCTTGGTTTGCTTGCATGTGATCCATAACGACGATAGCTGCGATTATATCGAAGACCAGAAGAAGTGGTTATTATTGGATTATTATGGTTTTCTAAGAAGAAGTCCAGGGACATATATACGCCATACTGCTAATCACAGGCAAGCCACCTTCTTGCTCATAAACCTTGTCCTACTATTTTCCTTATGCATGTTTTATCTACTATTTGCGAAACTGCATTGGTTTATTGTATGATGAGGTATATATGGTATTGGTTTGGCTCCTCCAAACCATTTTACCATTGGTACTAGTAATTACAACCACCTTGATGACACCTACTTGACCCTAGTATGGTAGATGGTGTATAACACCATAACCCTTTGGAGACTCTGTTTTAGCCGAAGCAAAGCTATAGGATGGGAAGACCCGGAAAAGTTTTACAAAGAGTTTTATGATAAAACCTTGGCGAGGTTTGACCTACCAAGAGAAGTTTTAGAAAAGAAAAAGGGTTTTTGTTTTACAAAATGCTGGAGGAAAACCGGAGGAAAAAGGTTTACAAAAACGCACCTGGTTCTTTGCAGTTTTGCTAAACCAATTAACCCGTGCAACCACATTACCCTGAAATGGGACAGGGATAGATTTGAAGATTGTTTATTCTGGTGTAAGCTGCCTCGCAACAACTACAGGGGATGCAAATCCCCGTAGGGTGGGCCTTCTCTGGACAACGGTCCATGTGACCGGGAGAAGGAACGAAGGGTCTACGGACCTCCACGCGTTACTATGAGCCCCTCATTGAAAGCGCACACTTGTGAAGTGGAAAAAGCGCTCCAGTTGGCTTGGGGACTATATAGGGCATCCCGGTGTTGAGGGGATAACACTCATAGGGTAGGCACTTATACTAGAGTGGGCTTTAGGAGAGTCTTGATCGGTTACTCGACCCACGATCGGTGTAGATCAGGGCAGGGTAGCCGAATGGTGTGGCTAAAGTGTACAACCTCTGCAGAGTGTAAATCTATTCGAATAGCCGTGTCCGCAGTCATGGACGGTTGGGAAGGTTGTTGTAGAGCGGTGCTGGGTTTTTTTTCAAAAATGATTTCAAAAAATCAAGGGCTTTGAAAACGTTTTAACCATGAGATGGTTGCAAAGGAGGATGGTTTTGACCAGGGGATGGTCGGAAGGGGAAGGAAAGGAGTTTGGTCGTGAGACGACCGGAAGAAGGTAACAAATGGGTGACCCAAACCTAGTGTTTTACAAAACTTTTCAAAAAGGTTTACAAATTTTTTTCAACAAAGATATGTAGATGCTATATCTACAAGAGAAACTATTTGTTAAAAGAACCTCTCTTGGAGCCCTCCTCCTACCATAGCCATATTGCATATCCTTCTTGCTATTATTACTCTCTTAAGGTGGTTTGCGAGTACATTCAAAGTACTCACTGGCATTGTCCCTGGCTATTAACTTGGCCTGATAGCGAGAAGAAGGCGAGGATGGCGATTATGCGAGCTAGGACGTTCTCCCAGTCAGTTGCATGTAGGTTAAGGCATGGCTCGGGCTCTACGCTTCTTACAAGTTCCACGGATGATGTTGATATAGCCATAATAGCAGCTAAGGTATGACTTGTATCCGTGTAAATTTTGGATGTGTACTTTGATACTTGTCGGTTATGTGCCACGACTAACTGATCATGGGATCGTGGTGGTATGCATAATAGTGATTCTCGGAGGATTAATCCGGCGGCCCCACACTTGGGTTTTTGAAAAGCTAAGAACAAGATATATCTAATAGCAACTAGAAATATAAGAAATATATAGAGGTAGAATACAAAATAAGGAGTGGTATGAAACCTCCGTGAGAGAAGAACCGATAAAACCTTCAACCTAAAAAATGCAATAGAAGATGCATATGAAATCCGTTTTTGATGAACTTGGGCTTGTTGAAAAGCTAGCAACAAGATCAGAAACCTCGCATAGAGAAACACCAAGAATAAACCAAATAGGGAGATGCAAAGTATGCAAAAGATTTACCTCCCTAAGATGATGTGATCAAGTTACCCAACTGAAAGCCCCTCTTGATAGTGTGGCTATCTATCCTATAACCCGGTCTCCCAATGACCACCTTGAGACTAGTAAAAGGAAAACATAGCAAGGCCATAAATTTTCCTTGTGCATACTGATACATTGCAAATGTATCTATAATTTTTGATGTTCCATGCTTAGTTTTATCCACTTTCTTGTGTTTTGTTCCAACTTTGGAGTACTTTTCTTATGATTTCTTGGACTAACCTATTAACAAGAGCCACAGTGCCAGCTGCCTGTTTTCTGCTGTTTTGGTTCCAGGAAAGTCAGAAAATGAATATTCTCGGAATTGCACGGGACAAAAGCCAAAGTGCCTATTTTTCAGAAGTCATCAAGTGCCAGAATACGAGACGGAGAAGGGCCAGAGGCCGGCCACACCACCTGGACGTGCGGCAAGGCTGGGCCCGTGCCAGGGGGTGGTGTGGTGGCCCCTAGCACCGCCTCGGCCTCCCCTTCCGACTATAAGATGCCCTCGGGACGTAAACCCTAAGTACCCGATCAAAAATCCACGAAAGAGTCTGTAGCCACCGTCATCTCCATCCCTAGATCGGGAGGGATCTGAAGCTCTTCGGCACCACGGAGAGGGAAATTCACCCTGGAGGCCTTCTTCATCACCATGCAAGCCTCTGGTGTGATGTGTGAGTAGTTCATCCTTGGACTACGGATCCATGTAGTAGCTAGATGGATGGTTCTCCTCCTTTGTGCTTTCATGTCTAGATCTTGTGAGCTCCATTCATGATCAAGATCATCTATTTGTAATTCTGCATGTTGTGTTTGCGAGGATCTGATGGATATTGAGATGTTATTTCAGATTGATTATTGATTCTATCATGTCTTTGTTATTTGTAATCTTGCATGCTTTTCGTTGTTAGTAGATATCTTGGCCAAGTAGATGCTAGCAACTCCAAGAGTTAGTATTTATGCTCGATAGTGGGTTCATGCCTCTGGTAATCTAGGGAAGTGACAGAAATCTCTAAGGTACTAGATGTGCTGTTGCTACTAGGAGAAAACAACAATCCTTTGTTCATAGAACAATCATATTGTTTACTTTACACGTAGTTCAAAAGCAATGATCTGTTGCTTGCAACTTAATACTGGAGGGGGTTCGAATGATAACCTGAAGGTGGATTATTAGTCATAGATGCAGTTGGATGGCGGTCTATGTATAATGTTGTAATGCCCAATCAAGTCTCAAAGGAGTCAAGATGATTAGTATATGCATGTATTGCTTTCGCGGTGTTTGTCAATTTCCCCGCTGTAATTTGTTCACCCGGCATGTTATCTATCTAAGGAGAGCCACCTCTAGTGAACTATGGATCCCGGTCCTTTTCTTTACATACAATCTATAAACTATTTCTGCTTTGTGTTTACTTTCTGCAAACTTTTACTTCTTTCCATTCGATACGTTTAATCCTTTGTTTTCTGCAAAACACGATGAGATTGACAACCTCATCGCAAGTTGGGGACAAAGTTTTGTGGTTGTGTTGTGCAGCTCTCCACGTTGCTACTAGCACCGGTAGTGCGCCCTGCCAAAGCTCAGCTAGTAACACCTTTGGGGTGTTTCCTTGCTCCTACTGGTTCGATTAAACCTTGGTTTCATAACTGAGGGAAACTTGCTGCTGTGCTCATCATACCTTCCTCTTGGAGTTCCCAACGAGCTCTACATCAACACCGCACCAGCACTTTTCTGGGCGCCATACATAGAGCCATCACATACCGCTTGATCTTGATGACAATGCTTCAAGCTCCATTCAATTCAGAATGCTTCACTTGATCAATGTTGCTTCGCAAAGACTCATAATTTGCCCCCTTGTACACCACTATGGGATAGCTTCATTTAGGAACATCTTCACATGTCCATTATCACCAATATGGACTGCAAGCTTCAACCATATGATCTTCTTGTGATGCTTATATTGAACTTTCACTTCTCAATCTTGATGACGATCACCACTTGATGTCATCCTCTCATGGGCTATATGAAATATTCACCTTTGATGCATGCCCATGGAAAGATACCTAGCCGATATAGAAAATGCAAATTCACATATATATAATGGGTTAGTTTATGAAGCATAATTGACAATGCTTACCATACCACAAGATCCATGTGGTACATTCTTTATGCTTTATGTGTTGACAAACTTGAAATCACTCTTCACTCTTTGTATTGGTCAACCATGTATCTTCTCATGCTCTATCACAATATCTCAAGGTACATAAATAATTCTTCATTTGATCGCATGCTCTAAATCTTAGCTAACCATATCTCAACTCATGAGGCTATAATGAGACCTACTTAGAGCCAAATCTTGAATTCTTATCTTGATCAAACTCTCAACATATTGGTCATATATTATTATTCTCTTGAACTCAATGATCTTGGTGCCAATATTCAAGGTATATTTTTATCTTCATGGCATCCATACTCGAATCCAACACATGGACTACAAGCATGACATACGGAATATTCCTATATATAAAACTCAATGAAAACATTAGACCGTAGGGATTGTCATTAATGACCAAAACCACACATAGGAACAATTACCCTTACAAGATCAATGCGCAAGGACCATATCATATCATATACTTATTTACATATGATGTTAAATTCTTTATGCGTCTTATTTTTCTTGTATTAGACATATGATGGTAACATTATAAGATGATCCCTCAATTCAATTCCAATAATCGTGTTCTCCCATTAGTGTGCACTACTAAGAAAGTTCTCTGTTATGAAGCACGCTATGATGTCGGGTGTTCGCATACGGTGGGTGTAAGCCATGTTGCACAACAATACATTAAGGTTAACGTTGGCAAGCCTAGCATGTACATACATGGCCTCGGAACACAAGTGACCGAAAGGTTAAGTATGAGTCACATGGTTGATGTGATTGACATGTTGATGTCTACCTTTGAAACTATACCATCGACCGTGATGATCGGGAGTGTTGTAGTGTATTAGGATCGTATAATCACTATAAAACAATTAGGGGTGTTAGTTTAAGTGGGAGTTTTTGTAATTTAGTTTAATTAAACATGAAATCATACTATGAACATAGTTTTGATATCTTTGGAAATATCGTTATAGATGTCTTGCCCCACATTCAACCTAGGCCCATTCCTAGAAAAAAGAAACTTAAAACTAATGGGTCCAACCTCATGGCTTGGTACCGCACACTAAGGATTCTCCTTGTTCCCTAAAAGACGTTTTATGTACTAGAGGTTGCGCTAGGTGACAAACCCATTGATTATGCCTCCCATGATGAGAAGAATGTCTATTCATCCAAGGCGGATGATTTCTCCTGCGTCCAGAGTGGCATGCTCTATGCCATGGAGGCTAATCTATGAAAGCACTTTGAGAATATGAGTGATTATGAGATAATCATTGATATCACGGTTGTCTTTGCACCTCAAGCCAGGGCCGGGATGTATGAAGCCTTAATATTGTTCTTCTCGTCCAAGATGGAAGAGCACAACAATGTGAGCGAGCACATGGTCAAGATGTCTCGCTACGTTCAGCGCCTAAATCCTCTGGAATGCAAGATTCTGGATGAACTGGCGATTGATAGGGTGTTGTAATCGTTTCCCCTAGCTACAAACGATTTGTCTTAAACTACAACATGCATGGGATGACTAAGTATCTATCTGAGTTGTTCGTGGTGCTCAAGACTGCCGAGGTGGAAATCAAGAAGGATCACACTGTGTTGATGGTCAATAAGATCGTCGACTTCAAGAATCCCGTTAAGAAGGGTAAGGTCAAGAAGGCCAAACCAAATAAGGATGACAAGCATGTTGCCAATCCTCCCAAGGCGCCCAAGGACGGACCCAATCCCGACGTCATGTGCTTCTACTACAAGGGGGTGGTCACTGGAAGCACAACCACCCCAAGTACCTGGAAGATAAGAAGGTCGACAAGGTTGTCGGGACATACAAAGGTATATGTGAAATACATGTTATTGATGTTTTTCTCACAAGTGCTCGAAGAAACACTGGATATTTGATAAATGCCATAAAGTAAAGTGTGCCATCAACTTCATGAGAGCTTTAATCACTAATTTTCACATAATAAGTTTAATATGGAAGGTAGATAAAAACATGAATATACTTGGAATAGCAATTGCTAATAGGTAGGTATGGTGGACTCTTGGGAATAACTTGGTTTAACGAGTTGGATGCATGAGTGGGACTCATACTTGGTTACGGAGGCTAGCAAAAGACTGGGAGTGACAAACTAAGAGAGCAATAATGGCCATAATCATGTAGAGCGACAAACCATCATTGATCAAAGCATAATGTGATATTACAAGTTGAAAACTAAAGGATCATCAAGGCTATGGTGACTTGGGATAGTCATAACATGATGTGAGCATGTGCCAAGTCAACCCAAATAAAACATCAAAGGAGAATACCACAATACTATGCTTTAATATGCTAAAACAACGCATGATCCTTCCAAGGCACATTAAGCAATCTCAAATGTTTATAACAAGACATGCTACAGCAAAGAATTCTAAGCATAAAGCCAAAACAATATCAAGCATGGCATGACAAAGCATAGGCCACAGTCAAAAACAAGCTCTCTTTACCACTTAAGCATGAACTTTCCTACTCTTTTCCAATCCAAACCAAACTATTTGAAATCCAATGCATGAAAGAAGGGGTCCAACCAATTTATTCAGCAAACTAAGCAAACGAAAAAACAAAACGAAAACGAAAAAGAAGACGCTCCAAGAACAACACAACTGTGCATGAAACAATAAAAATGAAGCGTTTGGAAGAAACCTGGGATTTTTATTGATGAAGAAGGGGATGCCTTGGGCATCCCCAAGCTTTGATGCTTGTGCTTGGATATTTCTTGGGGTGACACGCGTGGCATCCCCAAGCTTGAGCTTTAGTCCATTCTTCATCTCATTACTCATTCCTTCCATACACCTGAAAATTTTCCTTCATACAAAACTTCCACACAATCTTTATTAGCAACATTAGTGCACTCAAGATAATAAGTCTTCGGGTTCAGTTTCAACACCAATAAAACACAAGCTACTGTATCACTTCCCTCAAAAGGCTCAATTCCCCAAAAGAACTCAAAAAGGAACCAACAAGAAGCAAATGCAAATAATGGCAGAAATCAATCAAAATAGACCAGCAGGTAAAGACAAAATTTTTCGAACTCCTTTTGTTGCTCAAATCGAAAAGTGTTGAACTAACTTAAGTTAGATAACAACCTGGGTTAGAAGCACAAAAATTCACGCCTCAAAAAGACATACAGAGATTTTACACGACTTTTTACAGTGAAGCACAAAAATCTGTTTCGGGACAACAACTTTCCCAAGCATTACTTCTCCCTCATTAGAGGTTACTCTTGGCACAAAAAGAAAATAAAAAGGATAAGGAGAGGTTATTACAGAGGTAATAACTTCCAAGACTCAACTAAAACTTTTGGGTTATCTCCCAATAAGTACTTTTCTTTAACGCCTTTAAGTTAGGCATGATAGTTTGAAAAGATGCTCACATAAGAAATATGAATTGAAGTAAAAGAGAGCATCAAGAAGCAAATTCAAAGCACATTTAAGTCTAACCCACTTCCTATGCATAGGAATCTTGTAAAGTAACAAGTCATGAAAGCACAAAGCAACAAGCATAGGAAAGCAAAACAAGTGCAACATCAAGACTTTCAACATAAAGAGGGGAAACCTAATATTATTGAGATGCATAAAACCATGTTTCCCTCTCTCATAATAACTTTCAGTAGCATCATGAATAAAATTAACAATATAACAATCACATGAAACATTCTTATCATGAGCCACATGCATAAAAGAATCAATACTCTCCACATAAGCATAGTCATTCTTATTAATTGTAGTGGGAGCAAATTCAACAAAATAGCTATCATTATTATTCTTATCACCATAATCATCAAATATAGGAAGCATATTGTAGTCATAATTAATTGCCTCCTCAAAAGTAGGTGGACTGAAAATGTGATACTCATCATTGTAATCATCATATATTGGAGGTTTTGTATCATCATAAGCAAAAGAATAGCTATCTTCCAAAGACGGGGAACTAAAAAGATCATTTTCATAAAAACTAGCTTCCCCAAGCTTAGACTTTTTCATAGCATTAGCAATAATGGTGCCCAAAGAATTCATACTAACAACATTGCTATTAGCATGCAAATAAAGTTCCATAGGTTTTTTAATTTTCTCTTCAAACACTTCATGTCCTAACTCAAGATAAATACTATAAAGCTCTCTAATTTGTTTGTTGTTTTCCATTAAGCCTAACTAGTGAAAACAAGAAACAAAAAGACAAAATTGCAGAATCTAAAGGAAATAACTTCGAGCACTCACACCAGAGGATATGAGTACCTTTTACCTTACTTCCCCGGCAATGGCACCCGAAAATAGCTTGATGTCTACGCACTTCTATTCTTGTAGACAGTTGTTGGGCCTCCAAGTGCAGAGGTTTGTAGAATAGCAGCAAGTTTTCCCTTAAGTGGATTACCCAAGGTTTATCGAACTCAGGGAGGAAGTGGTAAAGGTATCCCCTCTCAAGCAACCCCGCAATCAAGATAAAATAAGTCTCTTGTGTCCCCAACACACCCAATACACCCAATACACTTGTTAGGTGTATAGGTTCACTAGTTCAGTGAAGAGATAGTGAAATACAAGTGGTATGGATATAAGACAACGGTGCCAAAAAAAACTTTGATGGCGTGGAAGAGACTAAAGGCAAACTGAAATAAAGATGGAAACAAGCAAACATGTAACAGATCTAGTTGCAAACGGTGTTTCAATGCTTAGAAACAAGGCCCAGGGATCATACTTTAACTAGTGAACACTCTCATATAAATATCTTCTCTTTATGATACTACTCTGAACTACTCTCCGGTTGAACAGTCTAATCCATGGTAGGGCTATAACATCACACCTCAAAGTTCGCTTTCCCCATCTAGGTAACCCCACACTGTCACCTTGAGCTCTAGATGGTCCCAACAAACACCACAATTTCATAGAGACATCCAACTCCAAATATAACTCATAACAAGTATTTGTAATCTCTAGCCTAAATGCTCTAGAATGCAAGATTCTGGATGAACTGGCGATTGATAGGGTGTTGTAATCGTTTCCCCTAGCTACAAACGATTCGTCTTAAACTACAACATGCATGGGATGACTAAGTACCTATCTAAGTTGTTCGTGGTCCTCAAGACTGCCGAGGTGGAAATCAAGAAGGATCACACTGTGTTGATGGTCAATAAGATCGTCGACTTCAAGAATCCCATTAAGAAGGGTAAGGTCAAGAAGGCCAAACCAAATAAGGATGACAAGCATGTTGCCAATCCTCCCAAGGCGCACAAGGACGGACCCAATCCCCACGTCATGTGCTTCTACTGCAAGGGGGTGGTCACTGGAAGCACAACCACCCCAAGTACCTGGAAGATAAGAAGGTCGACAAGATTATCGGGGCAGATAAAGGTATATGTGAAATACATGTTATTGATGTTTTTCTCACAAGTGCTCGAAGAAACACTGGATAATTGATACTGGTTCTGTTGCTCACATTTGTAACTCTCAGCAGGAGTTGCGGAATAAGAGGCGCTTAGTGAAGGAAGAGGTGTCGATGTGTGTTGGCAACGACTGCAAACAAGATGTGGTGGTTGTCAGCACTCTCCCTCTGTGTCTACCTTCGAGATTGATTTTAGTTTTGAATAAATGTTACTTTGTACCCGTGTTGAGCATGAATATTGTGAGTGGGTCTTGCTTGTTGCGAGACCTTTATTCATTTAACCCAAAAACAAGTGGTTGTTCTATTTATATAAATGGTATCTTCTATGCTCATGCACCGGAGAGTAATGGTTTGTTCTTGTTAAATCTGGATAGTAGTGATTCTCACATCCATAGCATTGATGCCAAAAGATGTAAAGTTAGTGATGATAATTGCATGTATATGTGGCATTTCCGTTTGGGTCATATTGGTGTTAAGCGCATGAAGAAGCTTCATTCTGATTGACTTTTGGAGTCGCTAGATTTTGAATCTCTTGATAGATATGAACCATGCCTTATAGGCAAGATTACCGAGACGTCGTTCTCCGGCACGTTGGAATGGGCGGCGAAATTATTGGGAATCATACATACAAATGTATTTGGACCGATGAGCATCTCAATGCGCAATGGATATCGTTACTTTGTAACCTTCACTTATGATTTGAGTAGATATGGGTATATTTATTTAATGAAACACAAGTCTAAAATATTTGAAAAGTTCAAAAAAACTCATAGTGAAGTTGAAAATCAACTCAAAAAGAAAATCAAGCATCTTCGATATGATCGAGGAGGCGAGTATTTGAGTTATGAGTTTGACATGCATCTCTAGACTTGTGGCATTGTACCAAAACTTACGCCAACTGGAACACCACAGTGTAATGGTGTGTCAGAACAACATAGTCACACTCTATTAGGTAGTGTACGGTCTATGATTCCTCTTACTGACTTATTAGTATCATTTTGGGGGTACGTGATGTCTACGCACTTCTATTCTTGTAGACAGTTGTTGGGCCTCCAAGTGCAGAGGTTTGTAGAACAGCAGCAAGTTTTCCCTTAAGTGGATTACCCAAGGTTTATCGAACTCAGAGAGGAAGTGGTCAAAGGTATCCCCTCTCAAGCAGCAACCAAGATACAAGAAGTCTCTTGTGTCCCCAACACACCCAATACACTTGTCAGGTGTATAGGTGCACTAGTTCAGCGAAGAGATAGTGAAATACAAGTGGTATGGATATAAGACAACGGTGCCAGAAAATACTTTGATGGCGTGGAAGAGACTAAAGGCAAACTGAAATAAAGATGGAAACAAGCAAACATGTAACAGATCTAATTGCAAACGGTGTTTCAATGTTTAGAAATAAGGCCTCGGTATCATACTTTCACTAGTGAACACTCTCATATAAATATCTTCTCTTTATGATACTACTCTGAACTACTCTCCGATTGAACACTCTAATCGATGGTAGGGCTATAACATCACACCTCAAAGTCCTCTTTCCCCATCTAGGTAACCCCACATTGTCACCTTGAGCTCTAGATGGTTCCAACAAACACCACAGTTTCATAGAGACATCCAACTCCAAATATAACTCATAACAAGCATTTGTAATCTCTAACCTAAGTGCCACCATGGTGCACGCTGTCACTTTCACACACATGGGGAGAGCAAAGATCTATTAAAGCACTTGAGTAGCAAGGTAGATCTACTTGATTACAAAGCTCATGATCACAATATGATCATGCATAGAGAGAGAGAGAGGTGAACACATAGCTACCGGTAGAACCCTTAGCCTCGAGGAAGAACTACTCCCTCCTCATCATCGGAATCAACAATGGCGATGGAGATGGTGGTGGATATCGATGGAGATGGCTCCGGAGGCACTTCCCCGTCCTGGCAGGGTGCCGAAACAGAGACTTTCTGTCCCCCGAATCTCCCCTTCAGTGGCGGCGGCACTGCAGAACTTTTCGTGGCTGGAGGCTTGACGATTTAGGGTTTTCGCACCGGGAGGCATCTTATAGGCGAAGAGGCAAGGTTGGTGGGCGTCCAGGGGGCCCACACCACCTGGTGGTGCGGCCAGGGCTAGCCCGCGCCACCACATGGTGTGGCCAACCCCTGGCCCCTCTCTGTCTCGTCTTCTGGCTCCGTGAGTCTTCTGGTAAAATATCGACTTTGGCTTTTGTCCGGTCCAATCCCGAGAATATTCATTTTCTGACTTTCCTGGAATCAAAAACAACAGAAAACAGGCAACTGGCACTGTGGCATTTTGTTAATAGGTTAGTCCCAGAAAGTGTATAAAAGTACATCAAAGTTGGAACAAAACATAAGAAAGTAGATAAAACCAAGCATGGAATATCAAAAATTATGGATACGTTAGCAACGTATCAGTACGCGTTAGAAACATATACATTCATTTTAAACAGGACACCATCCAAATCCGAGGAGACAACACCATATGACATATGTAATGGCACGAAGCCAGACTTGTCTTTCCTGAAAGTTTGGGGTTGTGAGGCTTATATTAAGAAACTACAACCTGATAAACTCGAACCAAAATAAGAAAAATGTATCTTTGTAGGGTATCCAAAGGAAACTATTGGGTACACCTTATACAACAAAGCCGAGGGTAAAACGTTTATCGCAAAGAATGGTACATTTCTCGAGAAAGATTTCATCGTCAAAGGTGTTAGTGGAAGCAAAGTAGAGCTCGATGAGATTGTTGACCCTTCTCTCCAAATACCGAGTGGCACAACGGAAGATGTTTGGAACGGTCCTCAACGGTTGGAGTGGGAGAAAATGATGGTGATCATGACACTCACATCGGGACACCTACTGAACCTTATAATCTTGCTAATATGGTCATGTTAGTTGAACAAGACGAACCTACGAACTACAAGGAAGCAATGGAAGGCCCCAAGTCCGATAAATGGCTTGAAGCCATGAAACCTGAGATAGGATCCATGTATGATAACCAAGTATGGAATTTGGTGGATATTCCCGATGGTAGCAAGGCTGTTGAGAATAAATGGATCTTTAAGAAAAAGATAGACGTGAACAGTAATGTGACCGTCTAAAAAGCTCGACTTGTCGCAAAGGGTTTCTGAATGTTAGAGTAGTATATGTATAGGTCTAGTATTGTAGTTTAGGAAAGTTAGAATTCTAGACTAACTTGACTTGTACTCCAAGATGATCCCTGTACTCCTATATATACTCGTCCATGAGGCTCAATAATACATCCAACATATTACGCCAATCTCATACTCTTACATGGTATTAGAGTAAATTCGAGCCGCTGCTGACACGCTTCCGCCGTGCCGCCCCCGACGGGATCGATCTCCATGATCTCCGCTGGGGGCCGCACGATCCGTCACAGGGCTCGTCCGCCGATCCATGATCGGCTGCCCTGGTGAGTCTTTTATGATCTCTTGATCGGTTTTTCTCTCCGCCGGTTATTCGACCGGTATTTTCTTTTTTGGTTTACCGATCATAGATCGGATTGAGTCGCCCTCCACCGTCGTCATCATCGTCGCGCCTCTACTCCGACCATTGACACCGACGATCTACACCGCACTTGTGCACCTGCCACCTTCGCCCCTCAAGGCAGGCTGCCGTGCACCGCGGCCGGCTGCTACGCCTTCCTTGGGAGGTTGTCACGGCCGTCTCCTAGGGATCGTTTATATCGTCATCGTCCAGAACTTCACCGACAGCGCCGCCATCGACTTCGGTCTACGCGTCGTCCACGTCATGGATCATACGGTGCACCGTCGGTCTGATCAACCGATCCCACACTCGTCTATGCCAAGCACGTCCTCGAGCATGTGTCTACCAGCGATCGAGCTACGGGCTTCCGCAGCATCGCCACTTCGGGCTGTAGCGTCGCCGCCTTGGTCTTCACCCACTGGCTGCAACCGTGCCTCACAAGCGCGTACGCGCTGGTGGCCTCCTCCCGCTGCACCAACTCGCGTCCCGCAGCCACGTCATCACCTCATCGCCGTCTCCACGCACCGACGTCCCTGGTGACATCGTGCTGCCTCCCTAGGCGCAGATCACCGTCGTCCGTGCATGGTCTTCGTCATGTTGCCGGATTCTTCTTCGCCTACTTCGAGTACTTCCGTCGTGTCTCTCTAGGCGTCCAGCATGACCACTTCAGGTCGCCGTTGGTTTCGTCGCCTTCTATGTCTTCTCCACATCGAACTCGCATCGCCATACGACATCAAGTAAGGTTCATGATGGCAACTACCCCTGCATGCCTGGTACTGGCAACACCGGTGCGTGCCTTCGTCCCCGACGCGCTCCCGAGTCTGGCAAACTCGCGCCGGACGCCTCGTCTTCGTCGGCATGATAACGTCTTCTTCGGCATCGACACCTTCCTCTACGACTGCCTCGACCGCATCATCGACGCATTCTTCTTGGCATACTAGGTTCTGGCAGAACCAAGATGTGCCTTCGTCCCTGACGTGGGCCTAGTTGTGGCAAAACTTTGGCGCCGATTGTACCCGACGGATCGGACTGCATCGACTCCGGCATTGATCAACACCTTCGACCTGCCTCGACGCATCTCCGTCATCCTCTTCGCGCACTATACGCTTGCGGCTTCATGTGCGGATACATCGACACCGGCAATCCCGACCACGACATCGACCATGGAGACCCTTTGCACGGCTACATCGACCTCGGCACCGCTCTCCGCTCCCTCGACATCGGCACAAGGGCTTCCACCTTGCTTGAGCATCATCAGCCTCTTCTATAGTCTAAGCATCCATGCCGCGACATCGTCTACGACACTCCCGCTGCGACTGCGGGGGATGTTAGCCTACTGGTCTACTTCGGCACTCCATTCTGACCATTTGTGACGTTCCTGTTGTTCATGATGCTACCGCTATGACTGCGGGGGAGTGTTAGAGTAGTATACGTATAGGTCTAGTATTGTAGTTTAGGAAAGTTAGGATTCTAGCCTAACTTGACTTATACTCCAAGATGATCCCTGTACTCCTATATATATTCGCCCATGAGGCTCAATAATACATCCAACATATTACGCCAATCTCATACTCTTACACCGAAAAATTCAAGGAGGTGACTACGATGAGGCATTCTCACATGTAGCAAAGCTTAAGTCTATTCAGATTTTACTAGTAATTGATGTATATTTTGATTATGAGATATGGCAGATGGATGTTAAAACTATGTTCCTAAATAGCAACATTGGGTAAGACTTGTATATGGTACAACCAGAAGGTTTTGTCGATCCTAAGGATGCTAGAAAGGTATGCAAGCTTCAACATCCCATTTATGAATTAAAGCAATCATCTCGGAGCTGGAATCTTCACTTTGATGAAGTGATCAAAGGTTTTGGATTTGTCCAAAATGAAGAAGAGGCCTGCATTTACAAGAAAGTGAGTGGGAGCGCAGTGGCATTCCTAGTACTATATGTGGATGACATATTACTAATTGGGAATGATGTGAATCTTCTAAATAGTGTGAAGAATTATTTAAACTAAAGTTCTCTCTATGCCCCTGGGGCACGACCGTAAGGCAGAATGCTTTATTATATGATAACACTACATCTACGGGGAAGAAAAAGGTGGAACCAACAATGACGACCTAATCGTACCATCGCAGAGATACTGGCAGAGCAAACACATCAACTATGCCTAAGTCGTCGATAAGGAAGATTACAAGTAATAGGAAAGTACAATTGTTCTCGCTAGGAAAGTTAACATACACTAGTAGATTTATAGTTTTACGGCTATTGTTTGCCATGAAATAACGTTGTAAGAAACAGTTTCCTCATTCATGCCTGAAGTTGGTAGATGAGTGCACTTGAACACTTTTTGTAACATGGAACGGTCGAAAGCAACCACCTTGAATACCAAAGCCCTCACCAGCTTCAAAGTGAGAAAACATCCAAACTGAAGACCATGAGCTGCAATAAATCATCTCTAACCATCGTCCATCACTACTTCATTGTCTTCACGCGTCTTCATCAGGTACCAGGCACAACCGCTACATATTTTCAGCCTGATACTCCTTGGGATTAGATGGCCAAGGCGTAGAATGCACAGAACCCTTAACCCATCGCTGCTCTGGCCAATATCCTAGAGTACTTTCGCGAACTTGTCTGCGGTCTTGTCTTCGTGATAATGATAGATCTTGAGTCGCCTTCCACACTTTGTAGGACTGGTGGCTCCAGATTCATTCTCATCGATGTTGTTCTCTATGACCGTGGGAGGAGATTCAACATGGGGAGCCATCTTCTCTCCTTCTAAAATGTTGTCCAAAATTTTGAGCACATCAAGTATTTTCTTGGCTTTTCGGAGTTTTGGGGCCTTAGGCGTCATCTCCAAGAGCTTCGTTATCTGCCTTGAGCATGCTATCAGATCCAGCTTCCGTCTCCATCTGTGGGACACCGCACAAATCAGTCTCCACCTGGATATTCTTCTGCCTCACTCCTGATATCTCCTTCGATATGCCTGAAGATAGTTTGCCCTTCCTCCCGAGTGGCTGAAAGACAACAATCTGAAATGAGGATCATAGGCATCATAGGCTACAGGAGGCGCGAAAACAAGAGAATAGGTTCGCACATACGTACGAACGTGTATGAACGCACTTTCATGGACAACACATGCGGGGCGAGACTACGTAGGTCCTATCACCACGAGCCACACAATAGCATGCGCAAGTCCATGGTCTCTAAGACCGTGTTATGCAAATCGTGTGGCATAATAGCATCGCTAATCGCGTAAGCGGTGAGCATATCCTTAGAATCTATGAGTCTCCAACAAACACCGTTGAAAAATGTCTAGTGCGAGTAAGACGATGATAAACCAACCATATTATAGTACAACAACATGCAGACCAACTCACCACCATCAAAGCGAGCGAAGGGCGTTGTGTGAGCGATAGACGGAGAAAGGAAGCACTAAGAAATGTCCAGCGTTAAAGAGGAGACACAGGAACTCGAGAGCTTTTGGACTAAGAGACGAAGTGCTAGATATATTTTAGTCGAGAAAAGCCAACGACTTTATACTGACCCGTGGCGAAACACCCTCTCGAGGCCCACCACTAGATATGTGACCGTTCGGACAGACGTTTCTAGCTAAATCGGACGAAATCGTCTAAAACAGGCTAAAACAAGCGATGCACACATCACACCGATACATGATTCATGTCGTTCACGTTTGAGTGTAGATTTTACAAAATTTGTGTGTAAATTTTACGAAGTGTACTAAAAAGAGGCTAACGCAAATAATTTATACACCTCATGGTTACGTAACTCGTGCCATTCATAACCAGACAGACAAAGACAAAAGCATTCGAAAGAATGACACATATATCTTACTAGTCTTAAAGGTGACGTATGAGATTAGCAGGCCAAATAAAGCACAATGAGATGAGTGTTTTATTCTTTCACAATCCACGTTCACTGAGTAAAGGCACACATAAACTATCATTACACTTAACAGAATACCGGCAAGTCGTCTATCTAGGTTCTAGATCGTGGGTCCCCGCACGCAAGATACCAAAAAAGGTATCTCACATCACTAGTCCGCACTTCTCCGCATCAAGTGTAGGCTCCATGGAGTGGAAGAGCGAGAAGGCAGTGCAAGGAGAATGCTTCGTATGGAGACCTTTGTACCGGTCGCATAGATGTCCCCGTACTCGCCTACCCCGCACGTCTGCTTCTTTCTTAGCGTCAACGACGACATCATGAACGAATTCACGTATGCCGTATACATAGAAAAGCACTTCAACCGCTGTTGTATAGAGTGCTTGCTAAGAGTTGCCGTTAGGAGCATCCTCGTCAGATATCGAGGACGTTCTGGTGGAAACCACATGCAGCGTATCCCGATGATCATATGGATACAACGTTATCCAAACACGTAGGCAATAGCGAAATCTGCAGAAATGACAAAGATCCTAAGGGAAAGGCGTAGAGGAAAAGAAAAAAGCAATGAAAACAAATGAAGACCGAAAAAAGGGCACGTACCTTTACAAAACAGTCGCGGACAAATACGAAGGACAAAAAACATTCTCGAACCAGAAGGTCTCGCGACCTAGGCATTGAAACCTAGAAAAAAAGCACAAATAGCAAAGAACACATCAACCTAAACATGCCGAGAAAAACAAAATGCAGCCAATGAAAAGAGAGCATACCGTACACCGTCAAGGAACACGAAGGATGAAGAGCGCTCACGAACTGCATAGTCTTGCGAGGCCTAGACGTCCAGACTTTTAAAAAGAAACAAAAAGATAAATTAGTGTAGGCAATATATAAAGCGTAAACAACCGAGAATACGAAAAGAAATAGAAGAGCAATGGGAACAAAAGAACTTACAAGTCGCGCCGAAGGAAAGGATCCCGCGAGAATATCGATGAGCTACCGAAAAATAAAAAGAAAATCGTCAGGAAATAAACAAACACCGAAACCCAAATGCAGTAAAAGAAATGAAACATACAAAGCATTGGAAGAGCAAACACATAGGAGAACGTGAGCTCGTGCTACCGCGTGCCATCACCAGCGAAGAAGACCGTCTAAGCGACGTCGATGAGCTGCTGATTCCTAAAGAAGAAATCCGTCAGTAAACATAAACACAGACATAACAAAATGAAAGAGTAAAGGAAGGAATCAAACATACCAACCCAAACGTAAGCGATAGGACGATCGGGAGAAGCAAAGAAGCAACACACGCTGGCGCTTGTTACGCGTACTGTCTGTCGGCAGCTGCAGCGCCACCGTAGGATAGAGCCATCCAAGCGTTGCATGCAGCTGACAACGGGAGCAAACCAAAATATGTCGGTGCTGTGTAGAAGGGGCTAGGGTCTAGGGAAGACGAAATCTAGCTAACCTGATGCGTGTAGACGAATATGCCAAAAGAGTTTTATACCAGAACCGTCACAGTAGCCGCCTGTGAGAGATGTTTTCCAACACCAATGGGACCCACCCCAGCATGTTTTACGTCTCTGCTGCCAACTCGTCTAGTGGAGGACCCCAACGAACGCGACAACCCACGGACGACGATATGTAACGCTTCCCGCTCGTCTCTCACCCGCGAGAATCTACCGTCAGCTAGAGTCCACGCTGCCTTGTGTGCTTTCATTCACAAGAAACTGTTGTCGGCTACGGATAACGCAACCAGCTTGGATATGGATAGGCTCTATAGCAAGATCGCAGCACGAGAAAATGCGTATGCCTACAACCTACGTTACTAACTCGGTTCTCTGCCGAGAGAAACCGCGCACGCCCATAAATTCCCACGCCACTTATGCTACCAGCTCGGCGCTCAGACGCGGTAAACCGCCTACAGAGAAGTTCCAACGATGAATGCACGATCTATAAGGATCCCATGTACGCAGGAATACGCGGGCCTATAGGTTATACACTGCGATGTATGTTTGAGGCGGACCCCACGACCGCGAGAAACCGTAGCCGGTATGGGATCATGGCGCCATGTCGTCTCTCGGCGGGCCCCTCAACCCGGCGGGTGCGGAGGCGTGTCGTGCCGGGAATGCCTCTCACAGAGTCTGGTCCTCCCCACGTACGCTGACGGCGGGCCCATGTCGTGCGTGCGGCCTACCGTCCAGCGACGTGTGGTACGACGGCATGCAATACACACGTCCGCGATATGGAATCTTTCGCCCTAGCCCGCAGTGGGTCCCGCCTCATGGGATAGCAAGGCTCCGTTGTGACGTCGCCCGTGTCCTCCTCGGTGTCCATCCCACGACCTAAAAGAATCGGGACGACATGGATAATAATTTGAGCCAAAACAATCTAGCGCTATTATTGAACTGGGAGTGTTTTCAAGCATGCAAGACCTTGTGAGCATCTACTGCGACAACATGAGAGCCATTGTGAATGTGAAGGATCAAAGGTTTCACTCTACTACCAAGCACATACTCCAGCGTTACTATGTAATAAGGCAATATGTCAGTGATGGTGACATTAGGATTTGCAAAGTACATATGGATCTGAATATTGCAGACCCGTTAACGAAGCCTCTTCCACTAGCAAAGCATGATCAACACCATGAAGCTATAGGTGTTAGATTCTTGCCAAATGTAAACTAATTTATTTATACTCTAGTGCAAGTCGGAGACTATTGGAGATATGCCCTAGAGGCTAATAATAAAGATATTTTTATCGTTATATCTCATATGTTCATAATAGTTTTATGCCTTGCTATAATTGTGTTAAGCGGAAACATTAATACATGTGTGGTATGTAAACAAAACAAGTCCATAGCAACCTATAGTCGACTAGCTCATTGGTCAACTGATGATCGAGGTTTTCGGATCATGGACATTCATGTCAATTGATAATGTGACCATGTCATTAGATGAATGATGTGGTGGACACACACACCTAACCATAGTATTGTAGTGATATCCAGTAACAAAGTTCAACATTGCGATAACTAGTAAAACATAGTAACCCACTCCTTTGACCATGAGATCATAACTAATCACTATCACAGAGGCTTCCTTGGCTGTATCAATGTCACACTGTAACAGGATGATCATAAAGGTCTCTATCAGGTATTCCGAAGGGGTAGGTTGAGGCGTATGCATCGATATCAGGATTTGCCCATCCGCGTGATAGATAGATACTCTAGGCCCACTCGGTGAGATTACATCTATGAAGCTTGCAAGCATGTGACTAGGTCATGGAGATGTAATATCACGGTAATGAGTAAATGTGTTTGTCGGTAATGAGATTGAACTAGGTATAGACATACCAAAGATCAGATATCAGACAAACTAGGTATCATGTGGCAAAGGGAATGAGACTCGATGTTTAAGGTTCAAGCGATCAAGTAATTCGTGGAATGCATGGGGGCCTCATGGGTTTCCAGATCCCGCTATTGGTCATTGGTCAGCGAAGTGTGTCGATCATCTCTGTGCATTCCCGAACCGTAGGGTGGCACGCTTAAGGGTAGATGATACTTAGGGATTGATTCGAGATCGATGGAGTAGAGAGAGTGAACTTCAGAAATGTTCTAGGGAGAGACCAGAAATGTTCCGGAGTCGATGAAATGTTCATAGACAAAATAATATGTTTTGTTATTTAATTGCTTCAATTAAATAATAAAATAAATGGCCTACCTCTAATGGGCCACCATGTGGTAGCCCATTAGGGGCGCCCTCCTCCCCAAGTGGCCACCGACCCTAGAGGAGGGAGGGGCGCGCGACAGGGGATGGAGGTAGCGGCGGTTGCCCTAGGGTGGCGCCCTTAGGTCCCTTCCCCTTGGCCTATATAAGGAGGAGGGAGCCCCCTCCCTCATTCCACCCATTAGCCTTTGACTTCTCTCTCCCTCTCTCTCTCCCTCATGTCTGGTTCCTCAATTGGAACGTGCATACGTGGACATGGGTTTCTCCACCATAAGAACACCATCGTGCTACTGGAATCTCGGTCTGAATCATATTATTTTGTTACTTTGCTAGCCCATAGCCCATAGGGCGTCATCTACACCGGACGCGTGTAGAACTATATGGAGGTGCTGTCAGTTGTGGCACTCGTCTCTTGTACGCCTGCACGATCTTGAGGTTGACGTCTCCGTAAGACTACATCGTCAATGTTCCTGAGAGCGTCAACGTTTCTTTGGTCTTCAAGGGTATGAACATCGAATATCTCTATTATATTACATCTGCATAGAATAGAACGTATCTTTGTCGTTCTCGTTGTTAGAGTTTTTTGTTTTATACTACGGAACCCCTTCAGGGTCCCACCCTAGGGTAGCAGTCGTCCCTCCTTCTCATGCCACATGCCTCCCCCTCTTGGGCCGCCGGCCACTTGGTGGTTTGGGGCGCCCCCTAATGGGCTACCACATGGTGGACCATTAGGGGTAGGTCATATATTTAATATTTAATTCATTTAATTAAATATTAAATTACATAATTCGAGTCTTCAAACAATTCATCAATTTTGGAACCTGTCTGATCTCTCTAGAACAATTCTGAAGTTCCCTCTATTTTCTCCAACGATCTTGAATCAAACCCTAAGTGTCATCTACCCTTAAGCGTGACATCCTACGGTTCGGGAATGCATGAACATGATCAAGACACCTCTCTGACCAATTACCAACAACGGGATCTGAAACCCATGATGGCCCCATGCATTCCACGAATTAACTTGATCGCTTGAACCTTAAACGTCAAGTCTCATTCCTTTTGCTACACAATACCTTATTTTTCCAAGATCTGATCTTCAGTATCTCTATACCTAGTTTGGTTTTGTTATCGACAAACACATTTACTCGTTCCCGTGATATTACATTCCTGTGACCTAGTCGCATTCTTGAAAGCTCCATAGACGTAATCTCACCGAGTGGCCCCAGAGTATCTATCTGTCACGCAGATGGGAAAATCCTGATCTTAGTGCATATGCCTCAACCTATCCATTTAGAATACCTTAGAGACACCTTTATGATCACCCTGTTTATGGTGTGACAGCTGATGCAGTCAAGGCAACCTCTGGTGACAGTGATTAGATATGATCTCACGGTCAAAGGATTAGATTACTAAGTTTATCTAGTTATCACAATGTTGAACTTTGTGATTGGATCTCGTTGCAATACTTTAAGTTGGGTGTGTGTCCATCACATTATTCACCTAATGACATGACCCCATTGTTAACTGACATAAATTTCCATGATAGGAAACCTTGATCATCAGTTGACCAATAAGCTAGTTGACTAGAGGTTACTAGGGACTTGATTTGTTTACATACCATATGTGTACTAATTTTTCCGCTTAATACGGTTATCATGACATAAAACTTATTATGAATATGTGAGATATGACAATAAAACATCTTTATTATTTTCCTCTAGGGCATATCTCCAACACGATCGGCGTACAACATGGCTAGAACGGAGAAGTTTCACAAGTTCAAAAGCGATCCAAAGATTGGATGCTCCTCGAATGTAGAGGATGAAACAATATTGTGGAAGAAGCTCTGGTCGATCATAGTGTCCGTGAAGATGAAATTCATCTTGTGATGTTTTACCCGCGATTTTCCCCACTCTGGTCAACAACTAGTGCATCGCCATATCCCTACGGATGATGGCTGCGTTTATTGTGGTCGCCCCGAAGTGACGACGCACACTATACTTTTTTGCCAATATGCACGTGATGTGTGTACAGAACTGAAGAAAACCTTCTTTGTCAGATTGTGCAAGAAAAGCTTTGTCAATCCAAAGGTTCGGATTTTTTATTTCTCGGCAAGATCTTCGACTTGAGACACAACTGTGCTGGCAGTGACATTCTGGCATCTTTGGAATGCAAGTTCAAAACAATCAGCAGATCAAGGACCCGTGTCACCTGGCCAAGCAGATTAAGGCATATACCACCACGATTGAGCTGCATCTCACCAAACATGATACTAACCACAATCGTAAGTACACTTCTTCATCACCAAAATGTACTCCGCCATCGGAAGGTACAATTCTCATTAATGTTGATGTAGCCTTGTTCAAGTCAACCGAACAAATGGGAACCGACACTATGATTAGGTACCAGATAGGTCATTGCTTGGCTGCGTGCAGCGAGCTACTTCATACGGTTACAACGCCAGAAATCGCACAAGCTTTGGCTATGAGGCGTGCGTTGGCTCTCGCTAGTGAGAAATGCTTTGATCACGTCATGGTGGCGTCCGACTGTCTTTCAATGGTGCAACACATCAATTCTACTGCTGGCCATTATCGCTCTTACCTGGATGTGGTGATCCAAGATATGAAGAAGATGGCAACCTCTTTTGCTAGTTGTTCTTTCTTTCATATTTATCGTAAGCTTAACGAATCGGCACATGTTTTAGCTAGACGTTCTGAACTCTATGATTTTGTTACCTTTCATCATGTACCCCCGGAGGAGTGTATCCGTGAGCTACTCTGTAATGATTTGATGCGATCAATAAAATGCCAAAATCTCTATAAAAAACACAGCCCACCCTCTGGTTTATTTTGACTCGTCTTTTTTTCGAGGGATTTTATTCTGACTCCTCAATGTAGACAGTTTTTCTTACTATGTTGAAAATAGTCATTTACAGCCTCGATCAGATGCACATCCTCCATAAAGAAGTGGTCACCAAGATTATCATACGTCTTGTAGCAATCTAGGCTATAATTTGTTGATTTCATGGGTCAATGGTTGACGTGCATGGGCATTTGCAAAGATACGAGAGAAAAGCGAGTTCATGTCACACGAACATATGCTTCTATTTGTGGTCGTGTCCCTTCGCAATTCGATTATTTCGTATAGTTCACTGATCATCTCTCCGTAAACTATAATTCAGACACCCATATTACACTCTCAACTAAATTATGGGTTTTAGCTAAATTCTTTGGAGTACTGATCGTAATGTATGGAAAAATCTTACATTCTGAGTTAAAATATGTCAACGAGCCGATTAGAAAGGGCACTCCTTTATGTTGTTGTTGCTCTCTCAACACTTTTATCTTTTAATGTTTTGTCTCCTTTGGTGCCTCGTCTTTCTCTTCTACTCCATCACCCTTGTGTACTTTATCTAAGCAAAAGTTGTCTGCCATTTATCTTGTTTAAGATCATACATTTTGGTAGACTAATTTAGCTCGTCAAAACATCCTATATTTCAAGGGCTCCTAGCAGGGGCAGACGCAGAAAGAATTTGGAGTGGGGACAAAACATGTAAGTGGAGGCACATCTCGTTTACATTCACAAAATCTGTGCATTTTTTCATCCAAGTACGAACAAGTTCTATTGGATTTGACAAATTTGAGTGGGGGCATATGTCTCCACTCAGCTATACCTAGGTCCGCCCCTGGCTCCTAGGATGTCTAGGAGCAAATCCCCTGGCCATGGAGTGGTTGCAGTCCTAGATCCGAGCCATGGGCTTAGACACGGCGTCCTCCTAACAGTCTCATTGCTACGGGATCTGCGAGTTCAACTTGCAGGCGACCGCCCTGCTCATTGAATCTCGCTATTTGAGAACTAGTTGGATGGCCCTGTCCGCTCAGGTCCATTCCGGTGATCTTGTCATCGTAGCGCCTGCCCCACCGTGGGTGCAAGACTTTGGACGCTGGGGTGGTGGCCTCGGCAGGTAGACTGCACAGATGGCTCCATGGGTAAGCGACGTGGCGATGGTGATGGCATCTTCCTTTTCATGAGGGTGATGAGGAGCCGGTGAAGGGGGTCCTAGAGTTGGTGATGCTTCGGCAAAGGCAACTTCCAGATCTTGGTTTGGAGGCCTAGCTTGAAGACTTAGGGCAGTTTGAGGTACCGCTTGTGGTTTTGAAGGTTTATTCGAGCAAAAGCTCTGTGCTCCCATGCCGAGGGCAGCGATGTCTGCGACTGTCGTAACCCTCCCGAGGGCGTCGTTGTGGTACCATCTCCACACTTGGGCTCCGGGCGAAAACCTTTGACGGTTTGGTCTCCACGACAGTGTCACTTCGTATCATTACCCTCTTGGGGTGTCGTCATGGAGCTTCGGTACTCTCAGGCTCGTTTGGTGTCTTTGATGGCAAGTTCTGCACTTTTTGTGCTTTTTTAAATCTTTGATGTACTATGTAAGAGGGTACACTCATCAATTTGTATAGGTTCGGCTGTTGGTGATTTTATTTATAAAATAATAAAAGACTGTTTCGAGACAAAACATCTTATATTTAGGGACAGTTATGGGCACGCAAAAGCACACAGGGTAGCGTTTGTATCTTACTTACTCAAGTGCTCTACTATGGCTTCATAACTCATCACATTTCGGTTATCTTATACCATTCACCATCTATCTACAACATACACACATACCCATATTGTCAACTAAGTCGTCATTTTAGCTGAACTATTTGGCCCCTGTCTCTACCTCAATAAAATATCTGATTGAGACCGCTTCGCATACCAAAGTAGCGTTGAGAGTATTATTTAGAAACAAGAAGTGTGGCTTTTATAAGGTTGGGAGGAGATTTTTAATAAAATTAAGGCCAGTACATTTTATATTGTGCCTTTAACTCGGACGATGTATGAAAATAAAACTTTTTTACATTTGGGTTAAAATATCTCAAAAGCCTAGGTACAAAGGGGCATTATTTTGTTCCATCTTTTCCCTCGCGCTCATTTATCCTTCGGTGTGTTTCCTCTTTTGATGTCTTATTTTTATCTTCTACTCCGCCACCCTTATTTGTGTATTTTTCCATCTTCATGTGAAAGTTGTCTGCCATTTCTAATGGGGTTTGTTGCATAAAAAACAAAAATTTACCTACGGTTGCAACTGTCAAGATCCAATTTAGGCGATACTTGTAACGGTTTCAGATGGACTCATTCTCAAAAATCGTGGGATAACGTTCCTGCAAACAAACATGGTTATTGCAGAGTGTACACGACCGTCCTCAAGGACGCGATGAAAACGCCACACGTGCAGTGCCTTCGTAATAGGTCACACGTATGGTGTGCCGACGACTTCCGTCACTCGCTCCAGCGCGGCAACGGAAGTAGGGGATCCTCGGGAACTCCGTCAAAACTACGACATGGTGGTGATGATGATGGAGAAGATCTTGAGTAGGGCTTCGTCTAAGCACCTCGCTTGTGGCAATAGACAATGCTATAAGGGGAGGAAGATATCAACCAAATGACATATGGGAGGAGGGATGAGTGTGTGAGACGAGAGGAGGAGGAGGAGGGGCCTTTTATAGGTGAGGGGGGCAACCCAAGGGGCATGGCGCACAGCCATGGTGGTGCCCCCACCTCTCCCCCAATTATGTGGGTGGACACTCCACTCATACCCATTTAGCTCCACTCATCTCTCGTTCAATTTCCACTCAAAATCAAGAGTCATGTAATTTAAAACTCCATTTCAATTCACTTGATTTAATGCCACTCATTCAATAAACACTTTATTTAATGAACATATTGATAATCCAATTCTCAATAATATTCCGATACATCGAAACTATTCTGGCAGATTATCGGAACAATTCTTGCGCTGTCCAGTATTTTCTCCGGTGTTCCCTATCCACTCAAATGCGTCGACTAAGTGTGTCTCCCTACGGGCTTGCGAACTGAGTGGACATGATCGAGACATTCTTCGATCAATCATCATTAGCGGGACCTGGAGATCCATAATGACTCCCACCAGCTCAAGCGATGAACTAGTGATCGCATGAACCTTTATTCGCAGTAACCTATTCCTTTTTTCTCGTGATATTTTACCTGTCGGGATCTGATCATTCAGTATCATCCATACCTAGTTCGATCCCATTACTGACAAGTACTTTTTTCTCGTTCCAATGATATAACATTCTTAGTGATCGTTATCACTTGCTTGCAAGTTATGTTAATGTGATAGCATTGATAGAGCCCATGAGTATATCTCTCCGTCATCAGGATGGACAAATCTCACACTTAATCCACAAGCCTCAACTAACACTTTCCAAGTACCTGACGACACATTTATAATCACCTGTTACGGTGTGACATTTTATGCAATCAAAGTACTTTTCCGGACACATGATCTCATGGTCTAAGGATTAGAGTTACTTCGAATGACGTTATAGTAGTGTAAACATAATGACATGATCGTGTTACTATACTTCGGGAGTATGTTCATCACATCATTCAATCAATTGTGTGACCTTGTTATTAACAACATCCAATATCATGATCAGGAAACCTTGATCATTTGTTAATCAACAAGCTAGTGTAATAAGAGGCATCACTAGGAACCTTCTGTTTGTTTATTAAACACTCATGTATTAACGTTTCCGGTTAACAAATTATAGCATGAGAAATAAACATTTATCATAAATATGGAATAAGATAATAATCATTTTATTATTGCCTCTCGGGCATTTTCCTTTCAATTTCTCTTGTTCAATAACATAGGCTTCTTTGCTTTCCTCAGCGGAAGATACACCGAGTTCCTTGATTGCGCCACCACGGTAGAGCCATATACAAAGATATGGTAGTTGTTTCCTTCAGTGATGTTGTTGTGTCCTCTTTAAATGATGTTGAGCGTGTGGATTTATGTAACTTTGTAGATGTATCTAGAGCTCAAGTCCTTTGTGTTCTCCTTCTCTTAGACTTAAAACAACCTCTATAAGAGTCATGTAATTTCCTCGAAAAAAAACCATTCTATTGATACTAGATCAACCAACCATGTCACAACAATCCAAATCCAAATCCGATCAAAGATCTTGTAAAACAAAACAAAAGCACAATTTCATATGTGAAAGGTATCCATTTCAAAGTGGGTTATCGGCGAGCCCTTATCACTATCAACACTGAATTTCTCTTTTTGTAGATTAAATGTGGATTTAAATTCTCATGGCAAGATAGGTACATGGTATATATATGTGGTTTTTTCATATTTTTCATCATTTTATGGAAATGCTCAAGAAGTGGCAGCACTGGGAGCACCGAGGAAGTGGGAGAATAGGGATGACTGAGGAGGTGGGAGCACATAATATGTTCCCATCTAACTCTGGTCTCGCTCATTTGTGTATCACCCTTCCTATACAATCCTAGATCATGTTGTCTTGGAAGACAACTGGTCGATATACAACCATGGCATAAGACAACAATATTGGCGAGGTCCAATTTATATTGTCGTGAGGAGATAGATCCACATATACCTTCAAAATTGTTGTGAACGAAGCACACATACGATGTACAACAACTCGAACATGCAATAGTTTATATACATACATGCAAGTGATTATGAATATTCCACAATTAGTTGCACCCGGCACGCCATGTCACATATCATTCTCCCGCAAAAATTTATCCCAAATTATGAACCTATGTGACACGTGAGAGAAACTACAAGTAATGATATCTTGTGCTATTCACACATCATTTGCTATTTTGTGCGGGCACACATTATCATATTTTTGGGAGAAATTTTGTAGGTGCACACAATACAACATAAGTCATGTTCATGTTTTCGTATTCTTTGAAATCTCACAAGGATGACATGTGACGGTACAAGCCTAACTAGTTGCTCATGGTAGTTTTATCATACCAAACATCTTATTACCAACAATAGTAAGTTCAATATCATTCCTGGTCTGCCAGAACCAATACATGTGAATATGTCCTTATTTATGGAATATGGAATTAGCATGTTAGTATGATTTTGATTTGCAAAAATATCGCTTTGTCTCTTTAGGAATGTGAAGTTATTAATCATCACTTCCTCACAAGTTCATGGTCTCTCTCTCAAATGGAGAGGGGATGCAAAATTTGTAAAACGCAGCATACACAACATTGGAATTTTACGGCCAAATCCTAGATTCGCCTGTCCCAATCCAATATTGTGTTCCGGGAGAAAATTTTGCCGTATTATGCATGTGATCTACTCCCTCCGTTTTAAAATATAAGATGTTTTAAATTTGTGAAAGGAATAGACCTTACAGTGTGTAGGTTCACTCCAAAGCTACATAAATCTATCCACTAAAAGAAGTCTAGATACACTTTTTTCGCAAAGATAAAACATATTATATTTTGAAACGGAGGGAGTAGTAATTATGTTTCTGTTTACATGTTGTTTCATTATTATCTAATGTTATCCTTCCAAGATCTTAGTTGTGAGTGTATGTGTTGTACTGGGTTTCCATGATCTTATTTATCGATGAATCTAGCCATTTTATTTTATTTGTAAACTGGAAAACAATTGAGCCACTGTTGTTAAGCAATGTTTTTGTACATGTGTTTAATTGAAAAGGGAGAATAAAACGGTGAGGTTTTTCATTTCGGGTCTTCCAGCCTCGCAAGCGCTCGCTAATAAACGGCAGGCACCAATCTCGGGGACGCGCAACGTGGGGGGAGCGGAGAGCGCGAGAGAGCAAGGAGGGGCAGGGCGAGAGCTTCGGGGAGACTCCCACCCATACCGCGCCACCGAGCGAGCGAGATCCCGCCCCTTCCCCCTTCTCCATCCACCCGACCCGCCGGACCCGATCCCGATCTGATCTCCGCCGCCGCCTCCGCGCGCCGGACAACATGGCCCCCGTCTCGGCCCTGGCCAAGTACAAGCTGGTCTTCCTCGGCGACCAGTCCGTCGGCAAGACCAGCATCATCACCCGCTTCATGTATGACAAGTTCGACAACACCTACCAGGCATGCCACCCTCCTCGATCCCCTCGATCACCTGCCCCTTTGCTTGTTTGATTTTGTCGTTTGCTAGTCACGACCCGGGGTGGTTGGATCTATCGATCTGATCGCGGCGGATCCGGCCTGGGCGTGCGTGCCGGCCGTTTCGTTCGATCTGATTCTGTGATTGGATCTGCCGATACGATAGTTATCGCAGTTGAGACTTGTGCATTTTTTGTTACACCTTTTGGTCTGGGATGTGTCGAGCGAACGAAATCTTCATGATCCCTATTCGAGGAGGATGAATTGGTGTCTCTCTGTAGGTGTGTGATTACCGCAATGTATTTTGGTGTATTTGCAGTTTAGGGCGTGAGAAATTTTGTAGCAGGCAATGGTGTCACTGGAGGATCACAGCGTTGTTCGGTGAAAAAAATGCGCCCCGCCACTCAGTAAGTCCATTGGCATAATGGTTGGGATGGGAATGTCCTGCTGGGGAATTCTGGCCTGTGTAATGTATTGAATGATAGCTAATAGTTGTTTCAATCTCCTCTTGCGAGGTGAGCAAGAGGTACCATGACACCTGTGATCCCTATTTGATAGGGAACATTTGCCATTTCAAGGCGTTCACCATGGCACATGTGATCCCAATTTGATATGGAACCTTTGCATTTCTAGGCGTTTGGCATTATATAGCCGTCAATGGTGTCATTGGAGGATCACAGTGTTGTTCAGTGAAAGTCCATCGGCATAATGGAAGGGATGGGAATGTCCTGCTGGAGGATTCTGGGGTAATACATAGGGTGTGTTTGGTAGCCTGTGCCGCTAGGAATTCACTCTCCCACTTGAGATATGCTGACCTCATACGAGCTGAGTTGAGATTTTGCGGTTGTTTGGTAGCCCCGTATGTGCTGAGATAAGCTGAACTACTACTTTGTTTGGTAGCCCCGTGTGTGTTGAACAAGCTGAGATTGACCCAAAATCAAGTAATTACAGAGAGGTCCAAACTCTTACACAAAGGCTCCTAGACTAAACAAAAAAAGCAATCGGCCCCTTCATCTCCACCTCGCTAGTGCTGGGAGATCCTCGTCGGTGGTGGCGGACCGTGGGGTGCTAAGCGGCGGAGCGACGCAGTGGTGATGGTGGAGCGATGCGGTAGAGGGTGGTGGCGCGCCGGCGCGACCTGCCTCTGCTCGGCGCGGGAGGAGGGTGGCCTGCGGGAGACGAGGAGGACGGCTGTCGGGAGACTGGGAGGGCGCCGGCGGGAGACAACGAGGGCGGCCGGTGGTCGGGAGATGAGGAGGAAGCGGCGGCCAGTGGAGGGCCCTTGCTCATCCGACCACCGCGTTGAGGAGGTCAGCCAACCATGGCGGCGCATGGATGCCAGCTCGTGGACGCGGTGCTGCTTTCAGCAGAGGCCTGCGTCGAGAGGAAGGCAGGGGCGGAGGCCGGCGACGAGAGGAAGGGGGCGGCGGAGGCATTCATACGTGGGCGGCGGCGGACGCGTGACAGAGAGCGGTTCGGGTGGGGTTGGGGGAATGAGGAGAGGGGCTGTGACCCCTGTTGGTCTCTGGCCCAGGAGCGGGGACGCGGGGCAGATTTTCGGGCGACTCCAGCCCTGCTGAGCAGCGAAGCTCGATTCGAGCTTCTCTATCGGGCAGGGCTGAGAGCCCTTTTTCGTGCGAGGTGGGCACTGCCCGAGCGAGAAAACCGGTCTACCAAACGTCCGAATCGCTAGAAATTTCGGTTGAGGTGGGAATATTTTGGTTGGACCGGGCTACCAAACACACCCGTAGTTTTTTCAATGACCTGTTGCAAGGTGAGCCAGAAGTGCTGTCACACCTGCGATCCCAATATGATAGGGAACCTTTGTGATTTCTGGGATATCACCTTGACACATGTGATTCCAGTTTGATATGGAATCTTTCCCATTTATAGGCGTTTGCCATCTTATGTGCTCCGCATGGGCCTAACATTGACCCTGCTTCCACAGAATTGTTGAGACTTAAAAGACCTTCAAGCCAGTGTAGAATATATGCACAATCTGAAGTCTGAACTACCATTCAACTTCTTCATCTGTATATCGGTATACCTCAAATAGGCTTGTTTTTCTTGGTGAACAATGATGGCTCTTAACACTCTACTGTATTGTTGTGGGAGTGATGATGATGCTGTGATTCATATTTTCCTTAGACACACTTTTATGGTAAAATACTAAAATGTCTGCTTAGAATTCTAAGTTAAATGTCTTATGTTTTGTTCTTCCCTGAACAGGCTACCATTGGTATTGACTTCCTGTCGAAGACAATGTATCTTGAAGACAGAACTGTGAGACTCCAACTCTGGTATGGACACATCTTTTACCGCATTTACGGCTGTTCTGTCCATTTGAGTAGTGCTGAGTGCTTAGCACCATCAATCATATTTTTGATCTTCGTTTTCAGGGATACAGCTGGTCAGGAAAGATTCAGGAGTTTAATTCCAAGCTACATCAGAGATTCTTCAGTTGCTGTTATTGTATTTGATGTTGCAAGTATGCTCTCTCTCTCTCTCTCTCTCTCTGTGACTTTCGTAATATCAGATTAAAAGCATCGATTATTTTCCCTTATTTTTCCTTTCATGTTCTTAGGCAGGCAGTCTTTCTTAAACACCTCGAAGTGGATAGAGGAAGTCCGCACTGAGAGGGGCAGTGATGTCATCATTGTACTTGTTGGGAACAAAACCGACCTTGTTGACAAGAGGTGAGTGGGGTTCATATTGCTATACATTTAATGAGTTCGTTTTACTTCAGTATTTCCATTTCCATTTCATACCACCTGGTCACATGTGATGTCAGATATACTTCTCCAGATGTCTTGTGTTGTTAGCCCTATGTGTACCAAAATTTGCAGTTCGATTGCCTTGAATAAACCGTTGATCTATGCTGTCACTGAACTGAATACTAGATTTACCCAGCACAACAAATTTGTGAAGCAAAAATAAATAGCACCATTCTGATTATTTTGCTTTACAATTATTTTGTTAGATCTCACCATAGAGTTCAGTGACTGATGACAAATGCCACGCACTTTGAGTATGACAGGTGGACCTCGGTCTGATCCACATGTCAGTTATTTAAGCGAGCTGTTTATTTATTTATTCAGTCGCATCTTGGTGTATCAATTTATTGCACATGGGTGGCAAATTACCTTATACATTGAGTCAATAAGTTATACTAGCCAAAACATCTTATATCAGGGAACAGAGGAGGTACCACTTTAATGTGCTGATATAGGGTTGGTTCTTTTTTTTGAATTGATGTGGGGTTAATTAGGATGGCATAAGCAGCCAATGTGGCAGACACACTACTTTTTCCTTAACTAGATTAGCTAAATTACCAATGATTTCCTTTGTTATTAAGGTCGTAATATGATCTTTCAAACAGTATGCTCACATATCTTGCTGATTTCTGTGTTCTGTGATGCAACAGGCAAGTCTCCATTGAGGAAGGGGAAGGCAAGGCAAAAGACCTAGGTGTGATGTTTATTGAAACCAGCGCTAAAGCTGGTTTTAACATTAAGGTGTGCTTCAAAAATAGATATTTATTCTGCATTTCATCTACTCCCTCCGTCCATAAATAAGTGACTTGCATTTGTCTAGATTCGTATGTATCTAGATGCGTTTGAAACATGCGAATTTAGACAAACCCAAGTCACTTATTTCTGGATGGAGGGAGTACTTAAAGCTGGCCTCATGTTGGAGATAGTTAATTTTTGTGAAACTCAAAAGCAGTGTTTTTTCCTTGAAAAGTGTGATGTGGTTTATTGAGTGGACGGGTCATGTGCCAGTCTCATGTGCCAGTCCTTTCTCTTTGTTGTGTACTAACCACATTCTCAAGAAGGCTTTGCATTAACCACCACAAAAATTTGGCCAGGCTCTGTTCCGCAAGATTGCTGCTGCACTGCCTGGAATGGAGACCCTTTCATCAGCAAAGCAGGAAGATATGGTTGATGTTAACCTGAAATCCGGCAATGCGAACTCATCCCAGTCACAGGCGCAGGCTGGGGGATGCAGTTGTTAGCTCCAGTTCCAAACTTTTCACAGCTCATGATGTCAAGACCCCATGCCCATCAAACAACATCTTCATTACTGCTTGTCTCTCTCGGTCTCAGGGGGATTGACTGTCTTCCAGCAGTGAGTCCATGATCCGAGCCAATGAACGAGAAACATTTCCGTTGGAAAGATACGCTTTAAGAGTTTCTAGTATTTTGTCAGTGGCCTAAGCTAGCAACAGTGTATAGTTGGGTTGGCACTGTGAACTCCCATTGCTCGAGCTGAGTATTAGAGTTAGTGATTGGTTTATGTTTCAACCTATATTTCTGTCCCCCATCTTGTTTCTGTCAGCCCGAGTCCGTGTTTTTCTATGGTGTACTGAATATATATATTGGAATTTTTTTCGCAAGCTAATAAGTCCTATGTTACCCTAGATATTTGAGCGATGTAGTATTTGGTTTATGGTTGCAAATCCCCGGTTGGCATGCCCAGTCGTGGGGCTGCATAAACAAGCAACTAAGGGCATGTTTGGTTGCTTGGATCCGTTTTTCCTAGTTGGCCCATCGGTGCTCCATGTGGGTAGGTTGGCCTCGGATTTGGATGGGCGGTTTATTTGGTTGTCTGTATTTTCGTTTCTCCACTAGGAGAGCCCATATGATCATTTTGTTTGGTTTTTGAGATTAGGTTCGGCTAATGCAAAGGTATATGGTCATTTTGTTTGGTTTCCGAGATTAGGTTTGGCTGATGCAAAGGTGCACGTTTGGAAGCCCGCAATTGATATGGTTACCTCGTAAGATAAATGGTGAGCTTACCAACTACTCATTAGGATTTATGATCTTACAGATGATTGATCACATGAATTGGAACGACTGGTAGTATACAATCATATGATCAGGCTGATGATGATGAAGTATTTGATCATACTTTCATCATGTATAGGTGGAATCTGTTCATGTGGATGAACTTATGAGCTGTAGGAGGAGTGAAATTGATATTTATGCCTTGTGAGGACGGTGGATGCTCTGATAAGAATTTAGAGTAGGCTATTTGTGCTTGTTCTAGAGTCTTAAACCCCCTATGGAGGTTGTGCTGGTAACCCGTCACTTGTTGGCTGCACCCCTCCTATGGCTTGTAGATTTCCGGCTTTTTGTCGTAGTACACCACGTACCAGTTGTACTTCTACGAGACATAACCCATATGCAACATATAAGGATCACAACTATAGCAGGCAAATCAAATTCACAAACATAAGGTAATCAACATAAGCAATTTAAGCATGCATGATCATATGGGCAAAAGCATCAGCAGTTCATCTACAAGCTAGTGTGATCCTACCGATCGTCACCAACTTCTATGGTGCCATCCTACCACCACATCAAAAGGGGTGTAATCCTACCACCACATAAGTTCTCCATCATGTGAGGGGTTAGTATATACCATCTCACAAGACAGGCATAAGTTCTCATCAAGTCCCTAGCTACTTCAAAATATACAACCAACAACTTCTCCAGCATGCATGCACCAGTCGCCACCATCTTCATGACCAGGGAGCAAGCAGTACACGTAGTAGTGCTTGGGCAGGTAGGTCCTGAGCCAGAGATCCCTGTGGTCCTCCGCCATCTGAACAAAGTCATTGCCCATAGCCCTGTTGTCGAAGAGGTGGCTGAGCGCCACCATCAGAGCCCCAGGGTTATAGCCTCTGGCGGCCATGACGACATCGTAGAGACCTGGGTGCACATCAGGAGGGGAAGCAGTGGCGATGGCGGTTGCCACCGCTTTCACGACATCGGTCATGCATGTGATGGCGACGGCGTCCTCCTCTCCCAGCAACGACCGCTTCCTCTTCTTGGACGGATCGAAGCCAACAACAACGTAGGCATTTGTGCTGGCGCCAGGACCAACTCCTGGAGCAGGAGAACCAGCGGCGACATCGGTCTCGACCTCTTCATCAATTACCACTGTCTCGGACTCCTGGGTCTGCATGTATTCAAGGCTTGGTTCGCCAAGAGTCTCACTGGAGCCCATGCCAAACCTGCCAGTGGCAAGGCCGAACGAGAAGATGGCCTCCATCTGCCGATAGTTGGGGACCGGCTTGTTCAGATACTCGGCATCCTTGGGGTGATCCTGAGATGGGAAATTGCAAGGAGGTTAGTGGTAGTTAGTGAGGTTACAAAAGGGAATTGTATGGGAGGTTACTGCAAGAACTGAAGTTAGTTAGTACCGAGATGTGTCCCCTGTAGTGGGCGTCCTCCAAGATGATGGTGCGGGTCTCCTCATCCCAGCTAGCTCCGCTAAGGTCTCTGAGCTTGGATACGTGGATCCACCTGGTCCTCCATTTACGCAGGTGGTTGTACACCTGTTGCGAGGATATCTCGATGCCACAAAACTCAAACACCTTGCGGGCAACAGTGTTCAGGTGCACCTCCTTGAACCCCTTCTCCGTGCTGACGCCGCTCTTGATGATCTCATACATCTGGTTGAGCACGAACAACGAGAGGAACGGTTCCCACTTCATGGTGCCCTTCACCCCCTTTCACTGGCCTGTGTTGTGGGCTTTGCCAGCCTTGAGGGCCTCCTTCTTGGCCACGATCTTGGCAGCTTGCGCTGCAATCTGCTCCACAGTGCACCCGATCATCGGAGGCATAGACAAGATCTCCGTGCGCTGAGGATAGGTGAGCCTCAAAGAGGGAGTTAGGGTTGGGTCTTAGCGACATAGGTCTCCTGAGAATTCATGAGGGCCTGGCTGAACTCATCAGGTGTCATGTCCTACAGATCTCACCAGCGCACATATCAGGACCGAGACTAGACATAAACACAAGTTTATAGGACGTAGACAAGATTACCTACCTAAACATTCAATGAGTCCAGAAAAACACCAATTTATGACTACACCGAGCAGTTCATTGGACATACTAACATAGATCTACCGCAAACTACAATCAGATATAGGAGATGCTAACAGATCGAAGCTACTACACCTGGGGTTTGAGGAAACTCACCGACATCAGCGAAACGGAGCACGTCGCAGCTGAAGATCTTGGAGAAGAACGCCTGCACCAGCCGATCTACAACCACCACCGCCGGTACCGTCGCTTACCTGCTGGTCGATGAAAAAATTCGCTGGCTCGAGAGCTCGAAGAATGGGGAAAATGGTGGCGAGGCATTACGTGGTGAGCCGGGTGGTGATATATACCGCCCCACTTGCGCGTGCGGCGATAAAATTTCTCACGCCAACTTTTGGGGGAAAGCTGCAGCTCGCGCCATCGCCGATCGCGCACGACGTGCGGTTTCCCCCTCTTTTGCACGAGCACAGCCTGTCCCTGTGGAAACGCTCGATTTGGGCGTTTCCATCGCCAAGTTTCGGGCTGCTTTAAAACTCGTGCGGTGCAAGAAAACCGTGCGACCCAGGGAAACAAACGGGAAAGAAACAGAAAAACGACCAACCAAACACGCCCTAAATGCCCTAAACGAGAGACATGCCTCTTTTTCCTCCCCTGCAAAGTTGGTGCTTGGCCTGGAAAAAATCTGGCTAGTTTGAATGACCAGATGTGAAGCCAACATTTGAATTTGCTCCATTTTAAACTGGTTATCGCTGGTTTGGCTGGTCACCATCAGGGGTTACTGTTCATGAGTTCTATTTCAATTCTATGCTCATTGATCAATTTAATATGTACTCTTCTTCAACTGGAACCCAAAATCTTCGCTGCATTTTCCCGAAATCTTAGAACATCCATTTCCTAGTTTCCTTGCCTTTCCTAGTCTGAAAAGGTTGAACATTTGTTTCTCACCCGAATAGTAACCTCTTCACATTTTGAACACGCGCACACACGAAGGGATATACACCCTCTGTTCCTAATATAAGTTCAATATTCCCTACTCTCAGAATAGATGTTTATCTAAATTTAGATGTATCTATATATTAAATAGTGTCTAAATTTATGTAAATTTAAAATAGATGTCAGGAGTTTATCTAAATTTAGATGTATCTATATACTAAATAGTGTCTAGATTTATTCAAATTTAGACAAATTTGCGACATCTGTTTTGAGACGGAGGGAGTATATGATTCATGGTATTACGAATGTCGTAAAGTACAATATCTAGCAGTTTATAAGTCTGTTTTATGTTCAAGTCTAATTATATTTGAGTTGTTGACGTCGGAGGCGCAAAGTAGCCTACGAAGACAAACGGTCACAATACGACACCAAGATTTGATACGTTTGTCCGCAGTTACTCGTCATAGTATCATCGACGACACGCATGCCATGGTGCATAGACACATCATATCTACAACGCTATGCCGGTTCAGCGTCATTGCCACAGGCACTAGACCGTCCCCAAAAACTCGATCCTATGTCTAACCTAGCTTGCGTCTACTCTACTTTGGTTTCTCATGGTGCCTTTATATCTTAGGTCAGGTTATAAGTGTCTGACTCCACCACGTAACCTTCCACTAATTACAAGTCCAACTCGTACACACCTTTGACACATATCTCAACAAACTCCACCTTGACAAATATGTCCTTCGCCATCTTGAAGCTGCCATGCATAAACCTCTATGTACCTGAATTTCAACCATTAGTCATGAGCACCGCTTCTACTCCATTAACTTCACATGACTTCACCTGCAACTATACTCTCTTCCTTACTTCATCACAATTAACGCTCCCACGAAAATTAAGTCTACCACACTCTTGTTTTGTAGTCCCAACTTCCCTGAGTATCCGTTCAACGAGATCACATATCGATCACGAAGTCACCATATCCAACTGATGTATCGTCACCCTCGTAGCCTCATCCTTGATCTATGTGAAAGTGAACAACTCACATATTAGGTGTCACATATAAGAGTTATCGAACTCATCACCCTCGTTATTATTGACCGCCCGTCTAAAAACTTGATAGCATTTTGTCATCGCCTGAAGTCATACCATGCCAAATTCATAGTTTGCTCATCCACTTTCGTAGATAATCCTCGGTCAATCCTCGTCCATCTCCTGCAGGCCGATAGATATTCACCAACATGAACCGGTTACTCATCAAAACAATCCATCTCCACACTTGGTTGACCACATGTCTAACCACCAGTGTCCTGGTCCCTCGTACTTTTCATCTACATCCCCGCCGATTCTTCTGTGTCGTGAACCCACACACCCGCAGTCCCATTTTGAACACCTCCGGTCATACCCTGATCAATGACGAGTTCACGTATCCATCGAACCCCCTACGCGTTAGTATGAACAATGTGTCGCTCACTTTTCCATTGAAATAGGTTTCGACTCCTTGTGGACTTACGTCGTAGCCCCTTCATCAGCCGAGTGAAATCTTCTATCAGAAACCAGCTCCACCTTAAACATGATTCCATGTAGCTAGCTAGGCTACCTCAGCCCGTCAACTCCAAGCTCTCGAGTGTACACCGATTAAAGCGTGCATATCAATGAGCCGCGTGTTTTTTGTGTGTTTCCACGCCACATAATTCACAACACCATCACCATCACGATCTTATGTCGTCGTCGCTGATCTCATCGTTCTTTTTTGTCCGATCAACATCCTTGTGGATTCGTCAAACGTTACAAACTGTATATTTTATGCCTGACTAGATGAACTTGTCCGACTGCATGACGTGTTGTAGGCTCCCAAATCATCTTCCGGAAAATTTCCACAATGACGTGACACCTCCATGACTCCATCTTAGCTAACCTAGCACCTGATGGCGTCGTGGTCTTGTACGGTTGACAGCTGCACTCCAAACCGTCTCGCAGAATCCAACCAGGAGAAAAAATAATGTCATTTGGTCCTCACGAACTTTTCTTGCCAACATCGCTGCTACCATATGCAAAGCCTCAACATGTGATCCTTTTGAATTCAAAAAAAGCCTCTAACACGTGATCCTTTCTTTTTCAAACCGTCGATTAATCCGGTGTGGTCAGGTCTCTCCCCCACCCTCCCTCTATCTCCCCACCCCTCCTTCCTTGAGAGTCGCCGCAGGGTCGTCGGCTCCCCTCCCCTTCTCCTCCGGCTCTGGACGGAGTGGTTGGAGTGGGCGATGCCGGCCACTGTACAACCGTAGGTGTAGATGTTTTGGCCTCGTGCCAGTTTTGGGCTCGATGCCTGTAGTTTTTTCTTTCGAGAAAACGAAAGGACCTTTGCGTTTCATTTCATTGGAAAGATAGAGTTGTTGTTTACATACCTCCTAAGAGGCAAAGCACAAATGAAAAAAAGTACAATCAATGAACATCCCAGGTGGTGGGCAGGACGACGCGGAGGCCTCTGGCTCCGGCTCTGGCCCAAAGGATGGCTTCGTCTTTGATCGTGTTCAGAACAGCTGAACGTGCATGTGTGCCTCCATGTGTGGTTTTGATAATTAATGACAATCTTTATGGACTTATATTTGCATTGAGTTTTACTTGTAGAATTTGTCCATAGACAATGCTTGAACCAGGAGCGAATCTACCAGGTAGGCTTCAACAGGATCCAGCCTACCCTCCGTCTCCCCCTGAATATCCCTAGCTAGGTCACTTCTTGGCCAACCATCGACGGCGCCATTAGAGTGCGTCAGTAACTCCTGTCCGTGTGGAGAGGAAAACGATCAGTAGACTTGTCTGGGCTGTGGTCATAATGGGCCTTTTAACTCAGGCGAAGGGGTAGGCAACGGCTTAAAACCAATGGCCCATGTCTATAGTTATTATTTTTCTCATAACGTGTAGTTCTGCTCTTGGTTCTACTAGTCCTGGTTGCTTTCTCTCGTAGAAGTTCTCGATACTTCCCGCTGGTCTGTGGCAATTAGTAGCCTAGCCAGATAGCGTGTCTAATGTAAAAATATATAAATTATCTCTGTTTTTTTTTCGGAGAAATTATCTCTGTTCTTAATTTGTGTACATAAGCAATATAGTGGTGATGTTTTTTATGTATTTGAAATTCAAAATAGTAACTAACTGTTAAATGTAGCATCAACAATCATGCTTATTGTTAGATCACAACTCACTTGAGGTTGATCGGTTGTCGCACATTTCTACTATTATAGATGTGTTTTTCATTAGCAAGTTATTTTGTTGTTTTTCTCGTACAAGCACCCGAATTTAGGAAATTATCTCCTGAACAAAAGATACAACGTCATCTATGTTTTTTTTGGTTTTTATCTCGATATATAGGGGACTCTTTTATTTTTACTATTTTGCTTAGTATCGAGCCCACCCTCAATTTTTATCCTAGATTCGCCCCTGGCTTGAACCATATGTTGGCTTCAAGGTTGAGAGAAGAAGAAAGTGAAGAAGATCAAGTTTTGACCAAGGTTTCAATGAGTGATCCGGAGATGGATCAGAATCTTTGGTATGCAAGGACCGGAATCTCCGGTGTCCCTATCTGGAGTTTAGGCGCAAGTATCCGGTGTGACCCTCGAAAACATGCCCGGGTCATTCTGATTGGGGGTCCGGAAACTGTCCGGAGATGGACCGGAATCTCCGGTGTAAGATGTTTGCAAACCGGAGTCTCCGGTCTCCAGGCCGGAGTCTCCAGTGTGATATTTTCCCAACGGTCAGAAAATGGTCTGTAAAGAGTTGAGCCTATAGCAAGTGTGTCTTGAAGAATAAAGTTGGAGTGATATCTCTTATGTACCTTCAAGACACCAACATAATGAAGAAAGAAGAAATGATATGCAAGTTCAAGATGAGCCACCTCGAAGATATCATTTGCTTGAAGCTTGCCATCCTATGATGATCATGGATATGGGAAGATGATATGTCCAAAATAGAAGCTCTACCATAGTGGAGTATGGAGAGAAATTTGCAAGTCTTCACCAAGCTAGCGCAATCAAGAAAGGTGTTCCATCTTGAGGTGGAGTAGATCGTCATCATCAAGCTCAAGTGAAATATGTGCAAGGCAAAGGTATGTTCTTGATAGGGTTTCCTTTTTACTAGTCTCGTGGTGATTAATTGGAGAGACCGGTTTATAGGATAGATAGCCGTACTATCAAGAGGGTCTCTCGAGTGAGTAACATGATCATATCCTTCGGAGAGAGCTCAAACCTTTGCATACTTGGCATCATATTTCTTGGTTCTTATCCATGAGAGGATTTTGAGCTTGTGTTAATCTCCATGACAAGCTCAAGTTCATCGAAAACGGATTTCATATGCATTCTCTATTGCGTCTTCGATGTTGGAGGTTTTAACGGTTCGTCTTTTTTAGAGAGGTCAAACATTTCGTCATTTGGGTCTATCCTCCCTTTCTGTACTATGGTGTTTTGCTATATAATTTTGTAGAGCTTATTTTCCTCTTTAAAACAAGCCTAAGATCATCAAAATCGGAGTCCGGATACAAAAGTTATGGTTGTTTTCGTATTGGTCTTTCTGCTAGTTTTTGTAAGACCGGAGATTCCGGCCTAAATCTCCGGTCTATCTCTGGACCGCGTACAAATTGACCTCCAGTTTGTCCCCGTTTGGCATGGGTACACCAGAGACTCCGATCCCAGTCCGGAGACTCCAGACCGGGCAATTCCTAAGCCTAACGGTTGGATTTCTAGGGACCTATTTAAGGGGCTCTTCTTCCCCAATGGTTCCCTAACCTTTCTTGCAAGTTTTCCACTCATTGTTGACCTTCTTGAGCTTTCTATCCCTCAATCCCTCCTATTATTCTTGCATATTCTTGAGGGATTTGAAATAGGAGATCTAGATCTACAATCCCACCAATCAATCTCTTCTCTAAGTGAGGGGAACATCTTGGGATCTATATCTTGGAGTCTTGTTTGGATTTCCTCCATTGTTCTTCCTCTCTTATTTCCCCATAAGCTTTTGTAGCTTTGGTGGAATTTGGGAGAGAAGGACTTGAGCACTTCTTGTGTTCTTTCCATTCCATTTGGTGCATCGGTTTGGGTTCTCAGTGAGGATTCGATTGGGTGAAAGGTGAGAAGCTTTTTACTCTTGGGTTCTTGGAACCTTAGACGGTTTGGTTATATTGCAGGTTTGTGGATTACTTGGGGCCTCCAATTAAGTTATAGAGATTTCCCCAAGCTTGTTAGTTGGGAGCCTCCAATTGAGTTGTGGAGAATTACCCCAATCTTGTGAGAGGTTCCGGATTTCCACCACAAGTGCATCGATAATGAAAGTGTGGATCAATCCTGTTGGGGTGAGATTCACCAGAGAACAAGGGAGGCCTTTTGTTGCATTGGTGGTCTGAAACCACCTCCTATCCAAACGAGACGTACTCCATTATTGGGAGGAACTCGGTAAAACATCGTCGTCTCCGTGTGCCCTGGTTATCTCTATATCCGAGCTCTTACTTATATGCACCTTACTTTGTGATAGCCTTCATGCTTGAAGTCTATATCTTGCTATCACATAGTTGCTTGTCTTGCTTAGCATAAGTTGTTGGTGCACATAGGTGAACCCTAGCTGTTCTAGGTTTTGTGCTTGACAAAGTAAATGCTAGTTTAATTCTGCCTTTGTGAAGCCACTCTCGTAAAAGTTTTAAACTACCTATTCACCCCACCTCTAGGCGACATCCTTGTCCTTTCAATTGGTATCAGAGCCTGGTCTCTCATTTTAGGCTTCACCACCTTGAGAGTAAAGATGTTGGCTAGGGGATCAATGCACAATGAAATGTTCATATTCGATGGCACAAATTATGATATATGGAAAACTCGTATGCTTATTCATTTTCAGGACATGGACCCAAATTTTGAGCATATTGTAGATATAGGTTTTTCTCCTCCTATGGATTTTGAAATCTACCTTGTGAGGATGAGAAAAACTTATATCTTGATGCTCAAGGTTCTAATGTGCTTGTTAATGCTTTGAGCTATGTAGTTACATCTTCAATCATTCCTTTTTGGAGCGCTCATGAGTTATGGATAAAACTTGAAGATAAATATGGTGTGTCCAATATTCTTGAGGATGATTGTGTTGCTTCCACTTCTGGTCGAGATGAGTTCTCATCTTATACCACCTCACCAACATGTGATTCTTCACAAGGTAATGATATAGTGAGTGATGATAGAAATTGCAATATGGATAGTGAGCTTACTATTAGTCATCCCTCATATCTATCTAGTTGCAATGGTCTATCGTTGGACTCTAACACTTGTAGCACCCAAAACTCCTTATACGCTTGTGTTGGTAGTCCTTGCATATCATGTAGAAATGGCTTGAATAAATCTTATGATGATATGCTTGTGTTGTCTTGTTGCCATGATAAAAATCCTTCTATTTCCTCTAGTGCTTGTGTTGCTAACCATGTAGAGGAAAACGAAGATTCTATGGGCCAAGACAAGGTTTTGAATGGAGCTTCAAATAATTCATCATCATCATCCTCTCATGGTGTAACATCCTAAAACTTTAATCAAGGTTATCAAAGTTCAAATCACCCAATTTAGGGTTAACAAAAACTTTTATTATTAAAATGATTTATGAATGCATGTGTGTTTGCATTAGTGTAGAAATTGTTTGAAAATGCCATGCTTGATTGTTCTAAATGTTGTGAAATGGTTTAAAGGTGAATACCATATCATCTAGACCATTTACAAACAAAATCCAAAGAAAGAAATCAAATAGGAATAAAAATATCAAATGGTCATTTTGACCAAAGTTAACCACTAGGCCACTTTAGGTGTTCCTAGAAGAGAAATTTTAACAGAAACATTTCTAATTCTTTTCACCCCTTTCTAGACCAAGTAAAAATGTATCAAGGCCCTTTACAAACTTACAAAAACACCTAACAATTCAATTAAATGGACAATGGAAAATTGAATCCAATTCATATGTTAAGATCCTCATTTTTGAAAAACCCATCAAATCATTTCCCCTTGCCAATCCCAAGCAATCATAGATACCCAAGCATAAGTGTAGATCACTCACCAAAATTGAGCCAAAAATTTAAATTTAAGTTTCTTTCGGCCATTTCATCAAACACCTTGGCAGGCACAGCATAAACATCTGCCTAACTTCACTATTTGGGCATTGATCACTAGACCATTTGCCCTCATTCTACTCCCCTTGTTCCCCCGGGTGTCGAGCAGCAGCAGACCAGCACCCCCTTGGCCGTTGGGCACCAGTGCGCCGCCGCCCGAAGCCGCCGCGCCAGGCCGGCCATGGACCGCTCGCAGTCGACCACGCCGCTCTCTCCCACCATGCCTATAAGGTAGGCGAGACCTCATCGCTGCCCCTGTCCACTCCCCGAGCGAAGTCACGCCGTGGACCACCCCAGCAAAGCCACGCCCAGAGCATCTACACCATGCCGAGGACGCGTGATACGTCCATTTTGCATCACTATTCTATGTCTTAATTCACTATTATTCATTGATATATTCCATATTGAGAGGTGATACTTATGTTATTTCATCTGTTTTTGCATGGTTGATGACTTTTGGAGCATGGACCGCTGCATTCAGGATTCTGATGGAAAATGTGCTGTTTAGAGGCAAAATTCGCGAAGATCAGAAAATCCGGGAAAATATACGGAAAATCCTATTTTTCCAGAAGACTAAGGATGCCATAAGACGGAGTGGAGATGGGCCCACACCACCTGGCGCCTTGGCAACCCTAGGTCGCGCCAGAGGTGGTGTGGCCACCGCCCACTCCAGCCTCTCCTCCGGGCGTATATCATCCTCCAAACCCTAAGACTTGGGAGCGACCAGAAAGATTCCACGCCTCTGAAAACACCGAGAGAGAAAGATCTCCGTAGACAGATTTCGCCGGGGAATTCCTTCCGGAGAGGGAGATCGTCGCCATCAACACCACCATCAAGCTGGACTTCATCGGGATCATCATCATCACCACCATCATCATCACCATCAGCACCCTCATCACCATCTCCATATTGCTGTAACAATTGAGTTGAATCTTGCATTAGTTCATAGGGGAAACTTTCCCGGTGTTGATTACTCTTTGTAGTTGATGCTATTGAGTGAACCATTGAATTATTGTTTATGTTCAGATTGTTATACATCATTATTCCATCTCTGATCATGATCCATATGATGTCTTGTGAGTAGTTCGTTTTGTTCTTGAGGACATGGGAGAAGTCATGTTGTTAGTAGTGGAGTTGTGTTGAGAGAGATTCAATAGATTGTTATTTAAGTTGTGGTGTACTTCTTCTAGTGGTGTCATGTGAACGTCGACTACATGACACTTCACCTATATGGGCCTAGGGGAATGCATTGTGTATTTGGCTACTAATCGTAGGGGTTGCCGGAGTGACAGAAACCTGAACCCCCGTTAGGAAACCATTGCACAAGGGACGTAAGGGTCTTAGAGTTTAAAGCTATGGTTAGGTTTCTACCTTAATTACTTTCTTGTACTTACGGATGTTTGCAAGGGGTATAATCACAAGTATGTATTAGTCTTGGATGGGGCGGTACATTAGCACAGGTTCACCCACACAACACTTAGCAAGCTAAAGAAGATTAAGCAACTATATGAAGCGAAAGCACTTGACATTCTTCCCATGTGTCCTCGAGAACGTTTGGTCATCTTAAGTAATACAACCGGCTTGTCCTTTGCTGCATAAAGGATTGGGCCACTTGATGCATTTATTCCTACTGTCTTTTGTTTACTCGTACTTTGTTTACTTGTGTTATCAAAAACCCCTAAAAATCCGTTTGCTAAGTATTTGCAGAGAATTCCTGATCCATACCACTAGCCAGCACCTTTTGCTCCTCGTTGGGTTCGACACTCTTACTTATCGAAAATACTGCGATACACCCCCTATACTTGTGGGTCATCAAGACTATTTTCTGGCGCCGTTGCCGGGGAGTGAAGCGCTATTGGAGAGTGGAACTGGTAAACGAAACTTCTACTGTGAGTATTGTTTACTTCTGTTAGTTGCTTTATTTTTGTTATGGATAATTCGCTGAGTTTCTTATTTGGTAATGCTACTACCACTGCTAAGGTAGTAGATAAGCCACCACCTGCTGAGAATGATGTTTTCAAAATACCTAAAGAATTATTGATCGTGTTATGGATAACTACTATGTTGGGGATGGAACTGTCCATCCGGGTGATCATTTACTCTTTATACACGAATTATGCGGGTTGTTCAAGTGTGCAAGTATTACTACAGATCAAGTTAAGAAGAAGTTATTCTCATTATCACTAAAAGGAAGAGCTGAGGAATGGTATAAGCTGTTGAAGAATGGTCAAGCTCTGGAATAGGAGGAAATAGTGCCTCTCTTTTATTGAAAGTTTTATCCTCCTAGTGAGATTCATAAAGATCGGAATCAAATATACAACTTTTGGCCTCTTGATGGAGAGAGTACAGCTCAAGCTTGGGGGAGATTGAAGTTACTAATGCTCAAATGTTCCATTCATGAGCTCCCCAACAATATTATTATCAATAACTTTTATGCAAGGCTCCCTCTACATGACAAGGATTTATTGGATGCTTCTTGTGCTGGATCATTCACTCGTATGGAATAAGAAGCTAAATGGGATCTTCTGGACCGTATTCAAGACAATGCTGAAGCTTGGGGGAATTACAAAGGTAGAAAGTCAGGTATAAATTATGATTATGAATGCATTGAATCTTTTATGGGAACTGATGACTTTCAAAATATTAGTAATGCTTATGGTCTAGACTCTCAAGCTATTGCTTCTTATTTTAAGGCTTTTGCTTCCTACATTGAAGTGCCTAAAAAGAAGTGGAATAAGTATCATGAACCTTATAAAGATATTGCTAAGAGTGTTCCTGCAAGAAATACTAAAGTTTATACAGCTAATCATGTTTTACCTAAACCTTACATTGAGAAAATGCCTTTCCCAGTTAAGATAAAGGAACATTCTATGATAGCTAGTATGGTTAATGAAAGTACAAATAAAGCTATTGAACCTGATAAACAAATGGTTAATGAACCTATAATAGCAAATGTGAAAGACTTTGTCACTAAGTATGAAGAAGAGGGACACACTATCCTTTGTAAGGATACCTCTAATTTTGTTTCACTAAGTAGAGTTTTGAGAGCTAGTATTCCTGTGTTTTCTGTTAGAATAAGTGATCATTGCTATGATGGTTCTTGTGATAGCTAATCTTTAAGTTTATGCATGATACTGAAAGTTACTATGAGAGAGGGAAAAGTGTTCTTATACATCTCAATAATATCAAGTTTCCTCGTTTTATGCTGAAAGTTTTTATGTTGCATTTGTTTTGCCTTCCTATGCTAGTGGTCTCTGGTTTCAACAACTTGTTTGTTTACAAAATTCCCTTGCATAGGAAGTGGGTTAGACTTAAATGTGTGTATTTTTTCTTCTTAATGCTCTCTTTCACTTCAATTCATATTCCTATGTGACCATTCTTGAAATTATCATGCCCATCTTAATGGCTATAAAGAAAGAGCTTTTTGGGAGACAACCCAATTTGTTTTTGCTTTCAGTTTGTTTTTGTTTCTTTGAGTCTTGGAAGTTATTACTTTGGTAATAACCTCTCCTTAGCCCTTTTGTTTGGTTTTTGTGTCAAGATCAACCTCTAATGAGAGAGAAGTAAGATTTGGGGAAATTGCTGTCCCGAAACAGATTTTTGTGCTTCACTGTAAAAATTCATGAGAGATCTCTGTATGTCGGATTGAGCTGTAATTTTTTGTGATCCTGCCCCAGGTTGTTATTTAACTTTCGTTAGTTTTGCACTTTTTGATTTGAGAAACAGAAGATTTTCTAAAAAATTGATCTTTACCTGCTGGTCTGTTTTGACAGATTTTGCCACTTTTGCATTTGCTTCTTTATTCGATTTCCTTTTTGAATTCTTTTTGGGTTTTTGGAAGGAGTTGCTACAGTAGCTTATGTTTTGATGGTTTTCAGTTGAATTTGGGCACAAAAGGTTTTATCACTTCACTTATACTAATGTTGCTAATGAGAACTGTGTGAAGTTTTGTGTGAAAGAAATTTCCAGGAAGTGGAGACAATGGTGTAATAAGGAAGAGAAGGGTTTTATGACTCAAGTAATAAGTGTATGAAGATGAAGATATTGATATTATTCAAGTGATGACTCCGGAAGAATCTACTAAATACCAAATTCAGAGACCTGCAGAGTCCGTTTCCAAATAGGTAACAGTTCTGGTAAGAAAAGTTCCACGAAAATACAATCCAACTATACTTTTGCAGTTTTCAGTCAATAAGGGAAGCTACGAAGCGAAAAAGAGACGAAAACGGATTCAGGGTGGCCCACACCACCCTGTGGCGCGGGCCCTCCCCTGGCCGTGCCACCAGGTGGTGAGTCCACTCCGGACTCCGCCTCCGACTCATTTTCACCCAGTACCTTCCTCTTGTTATGAAACTTCATAATATATAACCCCCCCGGATCTTCCGAGGTTCGTATATCGTGTTTTTGTCGTGTTTTTGTTTCGATCTGTTCCTGCCAGGAACTATCTTTGAAAGCTTAGAAGCACAATGGTGTCCGCCAAGGATAAAGGGAAGGAGCCTATGGAGAAAGACCTCCAAGAACCCGGGAAGGAGAAGGAGATCAAGAGTGAAGGTGAAGAGGAGGCAAAGCACACCGGCACTACCATTGCAAGCATTGGAGTGGTGGCGAACCCTGGCAGGATTAGAAGGACTGCGCGGATGCAGACTGGGGGAAAAGCTCCTCGTCACAGTTTGGCTCCACGGTCACTTCCTCCACACACCAAGAATCCCTTCCATACCTTTATCCATAACCATGCAGGAAAAGAAGACTCCAAGAGGGAAGAATGGAAAAAGGAGCTGGGATCCACAAACTGAAATGATTATGAGCCGTATTGAGCACAACTCAGAGTTGATTACTCTCACCTTCGAGATTGAGGACTTGGGGAAATTGATCAGAGAGCTCATTGAGAGGATACCACCACCACCAAAGGAGTAATTCGTCATCAGGTTTGGCATCCCCTTGGTTTGTTCCAAGCTTGGGGGAGTGCCGCGGTATCACATCACTATCTTCTATCTTTTTACCTTATTAGTAGAGTCATATCATGAATAGAGGAATTATTATGTAGTGTGGTTTTCATTATGGAAGTGTCCCCTCTCTCGTTAGATATGTATCCCTTGGTGTGAGTTGCCGTTATGGAATATTAATGAGAAGTTCTATCATTTACTCTTTTGCATAGCTTATATCAGTTTTCAATTCGTGGTTATATGATTGATCTTGTTGTTAGTATTGGTATCACTTTGGGATCATTGAGTTAATTCAGTTGGTTTTGGCAAACCTGGCTCGGTTAGTAGCACACTATTTTTGAGAGTTGAATGAAAAGATAGAAGTACTCTAGAGAAAAATAATTTCATCATCTTTCTTTCTTGATTTTCTCATAAGTCTAGCATTCTCTAGTTAAGATCTTTTGTGCTTCCAAGGAAGATTGCATGTTTGTCTTTATCACTTGTATGTTTGTTTGTTTCCTTTAACTCTTATACTTGCTACCCAGCCTTGCTAGCCAAAAACCTGTACTGAGAGGGTATTCTTCTCGTGCATCCACCTCCTTAAAACCAAAACCTTTGCCATTTGTGTCCACCATACCTACCTAGTAGCATTATTGCTATTCCAAGTAAATTCTTGTTCTATCTACCTCCCAAATTAAACTTGTTATGTGAAAATTAGTGATTAAAGCTCTCACAAACTTGATGGCACACTTTACCTTCTTGCATTTAATAAACTTGAACCATTGGGTCCTTCTTTGTTGCGTATATGCTTGCGCTTTATGAGTTGAAGTTAGCAGAACCATGTATCATGGGGACCGCTTTCAACACTTCATTTGGTACTTTGTACCTAGTTGATATCATGTTCTTTTGCTTATGGATCCCGGCAGTGTGAAATAAAAGTGGAACTTGTAAGATCATGGAGTTTATATGTGTGTTACAGAAACGCCTGGGCCGCTAGCCTAAGCCATGCCTAATCATGGTGGAAACTTGCAGCATAACTGTAGTAAGCATTCTATGAAGCATCCTCAATAAAAACCTATGCAAATAGCAAATAAAAAGATCGCTGAGATGCTCACTGTCTGCTTGCCTTGTCATTTTGATTATGCGATAGCTCCTGTGTCATGTGCAAGGGGTACCCCGTTGGCGGTTCTTAATGATACACATGTATTTACAATGACAAGAGCTTGCTCATGACTGAAGTTGAGTAGCATGAGGTTCTGTACTCATAAGTAAGGGGCATGGGACTTCAATTTATAACTTGTCAAGCATATCCTCTTAGTTGTGTCACTTTAACCTTAATTACCAAAAGATGCCTATGATAGGGGCAATGAGAGCTAAAAGCTAGTAAGTATCATAATTTTTGGGAGCTCTTTATGAGACTTGCAACCCTGCTTCCCTCTGGGAAGGGCCTTTCTCTTACTTTGTAGTTGAGTCAGTAAACCTACTCCTTTCTATCTCAGCAAGTATTTTGAGTTGTTATGTTTCATTCATTCATATGATGATTTATTCAATCATGTTTCTTATGTTCCTTGTTTTGCACATTGCTCTTATCTTGATGTTTACTACTTTGAAAGCTATCATTGAAAACCAGCTATTTCTGAACTCCAGCAAATTATCAACTATTCTTCGACCAAGAGCTAAGTTTGCCATTACCAATTATGATTCACTTTATGTATATTTATTGTGTTTCCTTTACTCATTACAAGTTGAAGTTATATAATAGTGAGTTGTCTTCTATTATGATCTATGTATTGATGAATGTGATGCTTCTTGTCTGTATTCTTTTATCGACTCTTCACTCCATGAACCTGAGGCCATGTTTATTGATCTCAGTTTTGCTTGGGGACAAGCGAAGTCTAATCTTGAGGGAGTTGATACGTCCATTTTGCATCACTATTCTATGTCTTAATTCACTATTATTCATTGATATATTCTGTATTGACAGGTGATACTTATGTTATTTCATCTGTTTTTGCATGGTTGATGAATTTTGGAGCATGGACCGCTACTGTCAGGATTCTGATGGAAAAGGTGCTGTTTAGAGGCAAAATTCGTGAAGATCAGAAAATACGGGAAAATATACGGAAAATCCTATTTTTCCAGAAGACTAAGGATGCCAGAAGACGGAGTGGAGATGGGCCATAGGGGGCCCACACCACCCCCTGGCGCGGGCAGCCCTAGGCCTTGCCAGGAGGTGGTGTGGCCACCCTGGCCCACTCCAGCCTCTCTCCTCTGGCATATATCATCCTCCCGAAACCCTAAGACTCGGTGAGCAACCACAGAAAGATTCCGCCGCCTCTGCGGGGCGGAAAACACCGAGAGAGAAAGATCTCTCCGGCAGACAGATTTCTGCCGGGGGAATTCCTTCCCGGAGAGGGGAGATCGTCGCCATCAACACCACCATCAATCTAGACTTCATCGGGATCATCATCATCATCATCACCACCATCATCATCACCATCAGCACCCTCATCACCATCTCCATATTGCTGTAACAATTGAGTTGAATCTTGCATTAGTTCATAGGGGAAACTTTCCCGGTGTTGATTACTCTTTGTAGTTGATGCTATTGAGTGAACCATTGAAATTATTGTTTATGTTCAGATTGTTATACATCATTATTCCATCTCTGATCATGATCCATATGATGTCTTGTGAGTAGTTCGTTTCGTTCTTGAGGACATGGGAGAAGTCATGTTGTTAGTAGTGGAGTTGTGTTGAGAGAGATTCAATAGATTGTTATTTAAGTTGTGGTGTACTTCTTCTAGTGGTGTCATGTGAACGTCGACTACATGACACTTCACCTATATGGGCCTAGGGGAATGCATTGTGTATTTGGCTACTAATCGTAGGGGTTGCCGGAGTGACAGAAACTTGAACCCCCGTTAGGAAACCATTGCACAAGGGACATAAGGGTCTTAGAGTTTAAAGTTGTGGTTAGGTTTCTACCTTAATTACTTTCTTGTACTTACGGATGTTTGCAAGGGTTATAATCACAAGTATGTATTAGTCTTGGATGGGGCGGTACATTAGCACAGGTTCACCCACACAACACTTAGCAAGCTAAATAAGATTAATCAACTATATGAAGCGAAAGCACTTGACAGTCTTCCCATGTGTCCTCGAGAACGTTTGGTTATCTTAAGTAATACAACCGGCTTGTCCTTTGCTGCATAAAGGATTGGGCCACTTGCTGCATTTATTCCTACTGTCTTTTATTTACTCGTACTTTGTTTACTTGCTTTATCAAAAACCCCTAAAAATCCGTTTGCTAAGTATTTGCAGAGAATTCCTGATCCATACCACTAGCCAGCACCTTCTGCTCCTCGTTGGGTTCGACACTCTTACTTATCGAAAATACTGCGATACACCCCCTATACTTGTGCATCATCAACGCGCTTGAATGGCGCCTCGACCTCATCGCGCATCGCTTCGCCATGACCCCAATAGCCGCCCAGACATCCCCGTTCACCGCCGCTTGACCCGTAGCCACCGTGCGCCGCATCGAACACCGCCTCTGCTGTGCAGAGCACCACCTGCTCCCGACCAAATGCGATCATCCCATGCCTCGCCTTTAAGCCAGAGATGACCGCCCGGAGACCACGCACCGTCCCCTACCCCAAGTCGCGCCGCTAGCTGCCTGTAGCGTCGCCACCGACGAGCCACGCCCATGCCGCTCGGTTCCCTCATCGAGCCATAAAAGGAGGCCCTCTCCACCTCAATTCTGAACACCACTTGACTCCCCTCTCTCTCAGAACCACTCCACACCCCTTCCCGGAGCAAGGCGAGCCTCAGTCCGTCGGAATTTCACCGGAGTTGGCCGCTGCAGTTGAAGAAAGGCGCCGTCGATTGGAGCCACCCCAGGAGCTGCCGTGACCATGCCTCGAACCGCTGTCGTCTACCAGCTCGAACGCCCCCATCGCCGACCGTAGCTGGAACCCAGGTGATTCCCCGTAGACCCCCACCGTGCTGCTAGGGTTCGTCCACGCCGGAGACTTGTTCACCGGGGACGACAAACCACCATCGTTATATCGTAGTCTAATCGCACGGCTGATATTGAAAGTTACCGCTTCGCGTAGTAACAGCCGCTGATGTGTAGGACCCCCCGTCAACAGTCGCTGCACCCCCACAGTACAGCTAGGCCGACCCATTTCCTTTCCCGCGTGTAGCCCAACGATTCAAATAATCTTTTGTTAATTTAGTTAAAACTAGATTATGTCCACTTATTCAAAAATCAATTCAGAGAGTTTCACTTAACCAAAATGCATGATTCAATTTTTTTAGAAAGATAATTAAAATATCTATCGAAGCCCTTTGGATTTAAATCAATTGGAGTTGGAGATCACATATAGCAAAAATAACAAGACTGAGACTTTTGCAACTTCAAACATTTTTCAAAAATCAACCATAATAGATTTTGAGTTGATTTCAACTCTCAAAAATCACATTTGATGATACCTATCTGAATATGTAAAAATATTTAGGTTTGCATGCAGTGACTTTGGATTAGTACCAAAATAATGCTATATAGGCATTTCTAGTCACTTTAAATCTATTAAATGATAATCTTAAACTTTATAAAATGTGACCAACCCCTTTTAAATCACATTCCCATGTATTACAATATGTGGTGATGACATGTGTCCACATGATCCCATATTTTATTTGGAGAATATTAAATCTTAATTAAATTCAATGAGTAGAAATTACTTTTCTCAAATAAAATAATGAAACTAGTTCTTTAATTCATGTGATGATTGTGATGATGCTAGATCATCAATTGTAAGCTTTAGTGTGCTATATAGAAATAGATAAGTATTGTTTGGTGATTGTGTACACCGTATTCCTTTATAGACGATAGTACCGACCAAGTCTACGAGGAGGAGGAGTTCTACCCCGAAAAATACAAGGAGAATTTCAATCATTGTGCCAACCAAGGCAAGCCACCACTAGATGCAAGTTAACCTAAGCAAGATGCCTTAAGCATGCTTTGGTTATATATTTGGTTATACCAATTCCAAGTTTTACTTGCAAGCTTTACTTTCTTTTACTTTACCAAAGTTCTTTACTTTTATTATAGATAGCATAAAGAGTATAAAACTTGGCCTATCTAGTTACACTTAGATGTCATTCTATGGCATGAGATTTAAGATTAGTACCCCTCATTAGTGAACACTCTTAACCTTAGTGGCTAGTGCTAAGCATAAAACTTGATCACTTTAGATGGGAATACTTGGTGCAAATGCTTATGAAAACCTTGGAATGATGAGTCATTCTATTGAGATGTTTTGACATGTGTTGAGAAACACAAATGGTTTATGATGATGAAAATGTTGAGGCATGAGCCTTAGCCCCTTTATAAAACTGATGGTTGGGTTTGGATGCGATACCATTCCAATTATCTCGTACAACCACAATACCTGAATTGAGTAGGGCTTAGACGGAAGTTTATATGCATTAGTATGGGTTCCCTCGCGGAACAGGTTTGAGCTGAGGCTACCTCTTGATGATGTCCACCTATGCAGTGCCCAGGATGGCAGATGACCATGGCTGGGAGGCCAAGCTCATAGGAGAGGTGCTTATACTAGAGTGTGTAAAGGAAAGGTTATGATTGATTATCCGCATACTAAGTATGATGATTCAGGGTTATCCCTGACAGATGTATCAAATTTTGTGGTGAAAGTGTACCACCTCTACAGAGTGTCAAACTATTCGAATAGCTGTGTCCGCGGTCATGGACAGTTGGAGTGGCCATACTGTTCTGTCGTCAGATGTTTTCAAAATGACTTGCGAAGTGATCTTTGATTTTGACTTGACCACAACAGGGTTGTGAATATGAACACTATTTTCCCACTTAAGTGATTTAGAACATTAAGTTAGTTTTCTTTACTTCTGAACTCAGCTTAAGATAAATCTAGCTTTTGCAAATAAACTTAGAGCTTAGCATTCCTACTAGAACTACCTTACTTGTTAGTGATAGTTTGCAAGTACTTAAAGAGTACTCATGGCTTTGTCCCTAGCTATTCCCTTGGCCAGACTATGAGGAGGACTATCCGGAAGATGGACAGCAGGACGGCTATGACAACTAGGATCATCTCCCATCGTCAGCATTGCCTGTGACACTGAAGATGAAGCCCACCGCTACGCTTATTATTCCGCTGCTTGTTTGTATTAAGACTGGATCATGAGATCCTTTATTTGTGTAAGACCTTATTATGGTTTGTAATGGATGAGGTACTGTGATATCCAATATGTTATGTCTCAAAAAAGTGGTAATCCTGGGATTGCGATGTATGGTATAACCGGCATCTGGGATTAAAAATCTGGGTGTTGACAAGTTGGTATCAGAGCCATCCTGACCATAGGAGACCGTAGTTATAATGGACGTCCAAACAAAAACTTAGTTTCAAAAACAAATGAAGTGAGTATTTATGAAAACATATTCCCACTCTTATCCTTGATTCTTTCAAAAAAGTTCATGTTCCTCAAAAACTCTTACATTACTACATAAAATTTGACACACTTGATCACCTCACTAACTTACTCACCCTACCTTCTTATAGATGGAAGTTCAGTATTGCAAGTTCTACCAGTTGGGCAACGGAGGTCAACTAATCTTTGAGAGGGATCTCGATGCACTGTCTGAGTATCTTGAGCGTCCGCATCCGAAATTCTTCGGAGCTCAACTCAAGGACTTCCCAGGAGGAGATCTACAATGGTTGATAGTTGCAGATCTTCAAGGCAAGATGGAAGAACCCCTTTCTGAGAAGATTCAATTCACCGTGAGAGAGAACAATTGGCTATATGGATTAGCTAGGGCAATGCATGAAGCTCTTGCCCGTCTTTGTGGACAAAACATCAACTTGATCCAGGGAACTCGCTTTTCTCACTATGCAAGGCGTGATTCTATGGGAATTCCATTGGAGATGCCAAGTCACCCAGAGATGAAGCGCAAAGTGGAGAATCTTGACTTCATACTGTATGATAGACAGAAGGAATTGGACAATGCTCGAGCCTACGCCAACCACAACCTTCCCATTTCCGCCAAGAAGGCCCAGACTCTCGCCATGCTCGTCAAGGATCGCCAATCACTTCGTTGTCAACACGAGAAGAAGGATTGCACCATCACTCGTCTTTGCAAGAAGGTGGCCGACCTCGAGAAGACCATCCAGGAACAAGAAGCTCAGCTTGCAGCAAAAGAAGAAGAGGAAGAAGGTGAAGACATCCAGGGAGATATTCACTCATACCTCCGTGATGACAATGACTACCTGGAGGATGATGCCATGGATTTCTACACCGATGATGATGACTCTGACTTCATTAATGATGAGTAAATGCACTTGATCACCCCCGAAGGAATGAGTTGTATCGGTCCCACTGTATCTTAGTTTATAGAATGGTTCTTAAAACCATATGTTTTCCTTTTATGTCGTGGTGTGTGTGTTTGTATGGTGTGCTTGAATGAATGTATGAGAAGTTGTTAGTTTGCCAAACCTGAGTCAAACTCAAAGTTTAAAGCTTTTGAAACAAAACCATGAACCTTAGAACTTTCCCTCTTATCTCTTTATCTATCTCAATCTTCAGATGACTCGTGGAAACCCCGGAGGAAGCTCATCTACAGATGCTAGTTTCCGACCATGAAGCTAGTAGAGCAGAGCGCCAAGCCAACCTAGCCACTCTTCAACAGATAGCTCAGATGGCCCACAATAATCAAGGCCATGGGAGCCAAGATCACCATGGATCCAAGCTCAAAAACTTTCAGAATACCAATCCCCCTATCTTTAGCAAATCTGAGGATCCCTTAGATGCTGATGATTGGTTGCAAACCATGGAGAACAACCTAGAAGTAGCAGGAGTTGAAGCCAATGAGAAGGTACTGTTTTCCACCCACTATCTGGCAGGAGATGCAAGAGCCTAGTGGAATAGCACCCGTACGATGAACCACGGTCAAGTGATGACGTGGGAAGCTTTCAAGATCAAGTTTAGCCGCACCCATGTGCCGCAAGGTTTAGTCACCAGAATGAGAGATGAGTTCAGAGAACTGAAGCAAGGCAGGATGATGGTAGTTGAGTACCGTCACAAATTTTTGTCCCTCGCTAGGTATGCACCTGATGAGATCAACACTGAAGCTAAGAAGAAAGAAAGGTTCTTGAATGGACTGCATGATGAGATGCAGACCATGTTAGTCAACATCCGTTTTGAAGATCTCGAAGAGCTAGTCTACTCTGCCATCCAGATGGAAGGGAAGATAAACCAAGCCAATGACAACCGCAAGCGCAGGATGATGCATCAGACTGGGTCCCACAATACCCAGAAGTATCGCCCCAACCCGTCTGTAGGATATGCCCCAAGGAACAATAGACCCTCAATGTCTCGTCCAAGCTACCCCAATCATAGCGGAGGAAACGTGAAGTCAGGAGGAAACCACAATAATAACCCCGACAACTCCAACAAATTCAACCATGCACCGCCCAAGTCCAACAACAACAACAATAATAATACTGCCCCAAGGACTGGAAGCAATGAGAATGTACCTGTTGTAGCCAAAGACAAGTCCCAGATTACTTGCTTTGAATGTGGTGTCAAGGGTCACTACTCCAACGAGTGTCCCAAGAAGCTTGCAACCACCACCAATGTGAATGCCCCAGCTCAGCAGCAGCGCCGTGTTCAACCCAGAAGAAGATTCGCCCCAGGGAATTCGCTCAACCGCAACGGCCGTCTGTTCCACATGAATGCTGAAGAAGCCCAGGAAGCTCCAGATGTCATGCTGGGTATGTTTTCTGTTAACTCAGTATTAGCAAGAGTGTTGTTTGATTCTGGAGCATCGCACTCGTTTTTTACTGAAGAATTTGCATGCACTAGTAAGATTCAACCAACCAATTTGAAGCATGTTATGATAGTTCAAATACCTGGTTCAACCACCAAAGCTAGAAAAATTTGCAAGGCTGTACCTATCAGAATCCATGGGATAGATTTTTATGCCAACCAAATAGTACTTGGAACCTTGGAAGTAGTACTAGGAATGGATTGGATGTCGAAACATAAAGGATTGATCGACTGTGCCAAGAAAGCCATAACCATGACCAGTAGCTCTGGAGTATCAGTAGAGCATGTATCTGAAACCTTGCCCCGTCAATTCAAGTGCAACAAGAGTCTAGCCCAACCAACCATAGACCAAGTCAGAGTAGTCTGTGAATACCCCGACGTATTCCGAGATGAACTGCCCAGTATGCCTCCGGATCGGGATATCGAGTTCATCATTGAACTAATTCCTGGAACTGAACCCATAGCACAGAGACCCTATAGCATGAACCCCTCTGAACTAGTGGAGCTGAAGAAGCAACTTGATGCTATGCTGGCGAAAGGTTTGATTCAACCAAGCGCATCTCCATGGAGATCGCATGTTCTGCTTGTGGACAAGAAGGATGGAGGTAACCGTTTGTGTACTGATTACCGGAAGCTGAATGACGTCACCATCAAGAACAAGTACCCCCTGCCCAAGATTGAGGATCTGTTTGACCAGTTGACTGGTGCCAAAGTGTTCTCTAAGATTGATCTTAGGACTAGTTATCATCAACTCAAAATTCGTGCAACGGATATTTCAAAGACCGCCTTTACTACTAGATATGGATTGTATGAGTATACGGTCATGTCTTTCGGTTTATCCAATGCCCCTGCTTATTTCATGAATCTCATTAATAAGATCTTTATGAACTTTCTGGATAAGTTTGTCGTTGTTTTTATCGACGATATTCTTATCTATTCCAAGTCAGAAGAAGACCATGAACAACATCTAAGAGCCGTCCTTGAAACCCTGAGAGAGCATCAGTTGTATGCTAAGTTTAGCAAATGTGAATTCTCGTTGAAGGAAGTAGGATTCCTCGGACATATTGTGTCGGCAGGAGGAGTCGCTGTTGATCCCACCAAGATCAAAGATGTGGAAGAATGGGAAGCCCCAACCACTCAAACCCAAGTCCGTGCATTTCTCGGATTAGCGGGATATTACCGCAAGTTTGTTGAAGGATTTTCGAGCATTGCAAGACCAATGACCCAACTGTTGAAGAAAGACAAGAAGTTTGAATGGACCAACAAATGTGAAGCAAGTTTCCAAGAACTCAAGAAGAGATTAATTTCAGCCTCAATCTTGATTATGCCAGATATCAAGAAGCCTTTTGATGGGTATTGTGATGCATCCAAGATTGGTCTCGGATGTGTGTTACTGCAAGAAGGCAAAGTCATAGCATATTTGTCGAGACAACTGAAGCAGCATGAGCAAAACTACCCTACCCATGATCTTGAACTAGCAGTCGTAGTTTTAGCATTGAAGACATGGCGTCATTACCTTATGGGTAACCGCTGTGAGATTTATTCGGATCACAAGAGCCTGAAGTATATTTTCACTCAGAAGGAGCTGAATATGAGGCAAAGGAGATGGATAGAGTTAATCAAGGATTATGACCTTGACATTCACCATCACCCCGGCAAAGCCAATGTGGTAGCGGATGCTCTTAGCAGATTGCCGTGTAGACTAAACACTATGATTAAAGAAGCCCAGCCAAGTTTGCATGAAGAGTTGGAGCAGTTTAGAATGGAGCTAGTTAGCAAAGGATTTTTAGCTAGCATTGAACTTCAACCCACGTTGATCAGTCAGATCAAGGAAGCCTAGAAAGGAAATGCAAGTATCGACGGAATCAAGCGTCGTATTGGTACAAGAAAGGTACCTGGGTTCACCGAGGATGAAGAAGGAGTTTTGTGGTACAAAGGACGTATTTGTGTGCCAGCAGATTCGGAGGTGAAGCAAGTTATCATGCAAGAAGCTCATGATACTCTTTATTCTATCCACCCCAGAGGAGCGAAGATGTATCAAGATTTGAAGGAGCAATTTTGGTGGCACAAGATGAAGCGAGAAATCGGAAGCTACATAGCCAAGTGTGATATCTGTCAGAGAGTCAAGGCGGAACATCAGAGACCCGTAGGACTGTTGCAACCATTGCAGATTCCGGAATGGAAATGGGATTCCGTCGGAATGGACTTTATCACTGGTTTGCCTACTTCTAGTAGGGGAAATGACTCTATCTGGGTCATAGTTGATAGATTGTCCAAGGTAGCCCATTTTATACCTGTCAAGACAACCTACCAGAGTTCTAAGCTAGCAGAGCTCTACATTGCTAGAATCGTCAGTTTGCATGGAACCCCCAATACCATAGTGTCGGATCGAGGAACCCAATTTACCTTGAGATTTTGGCAGAAAGTCGAAGAAGGATTAGGAACCAAGTTGAATTTCAGCACAGCTTATCACCCGCAGACCGATGGACAGACTGAAAGAGTCAACATATCTTAGAAGATATGTTGAGAGCTTGTGTGTTAGAGTATGGATCAAAATGGGAAGATTGTCTGCCTTTCGCAGAATTCTCATACAACAATAGTTATCAAGCCAGTTTGCAAAAGGCCCCATTTGAATTTCTATATGGAAGAAAGTGTCGTACCCCTTTGAATTGGTTGCAACTAGGAGAGAGTTAGATTTTTGGACCCGACATCCTACGAGAAGCCGAAGAGAAGGTTCACAAAGTCCGTGAGCACCTCAAGACCGCCCAATGCAGACAAAAGAGTTATGCCGATAAGAGACGTAGAGACCTGACTTTCAATGTCGGGGATTTTGTGTATTTCAAAGTGTCGTCGTTGAAAGGAATGCAACATTTTCAGCTAAAAGGAAAGTTAGCCCCCAGATATATTGGACCCTTCAAGATTCTGAATCGCCGAGGAGAAGTATCTTATCAACTGGAACTGCTAGAGGAGATGTCAGCCATCCATAATGTGTTCCATATCTCGTTACTTCGCAAATGCTTAGAAGTTCCGGAGAAGACCGAAGTTTTCAAGAACATCGATCACCGAGCCATTGATATCAACAAGGATTTGACGTATCGCTAAGTTCCCATCTGTATCTTGGAAGAAGCCTTCAGAACCACCAGGACCCGGAGTATCAAGTTTCTCAAGATCCAATGGAGCAACCATACCAAAGAAGAAGCTACCTGGGAGCGACTAGATTACATTAGGACCGAGTTCCCCCAATCTCTTTAGTTCCTAGTTTTTCTTAAATCTCGGGACGAGATTTTGTTTAAGGAGGGAAGGTTTGTAACATCCCAAAACTTTAATCAAGGTTATCAAAGTTCAAATCACCCAATTTAGGGTTAACAAAAACTTTTATTATTAAAATGATTTATGAATGTATGTGTGTTTGCATTAGTGTAGAAATTGTTTGAAAATGCCATGCTTGATTGTTCTAAATGTTGTAAAATGGTTTAAAGGTGAATACCACATCATCTAGACTATTTACAAACAAAATCCATGAAATCAAATAAGAATAAAAAGATCAAATGGTCATTTTGACCAAAGTTAACCACTAGGCCACTTTAGGTGTTCCTAGAAGAGAAATTTTAACAGAAACATTTCTAGTTCTTTTCACCCCTTGCTAGACCAAGTAAAAATGTATCAAGGCCCACTTTACAAACTTACAAAAACATCTAGCAATTCAATTAAATGAAGAATGGAAAATTGAATCCAATTCATATGTTAAGATCCTCATTTTTGAAAAACCCATCAAATCATTTCCCCTTGCCAATCCCAAGCAATCATAGTTAACCAAGCATAAGTGTAGATCACTTACCAAATTGAGCCAAAAATTCAAATTTAAGTTTCTTTCGGCCATTTCATCAAACACCTTGGCAGGCACAACATAAACATCTGTCTAACTTCACTATTTGGGCATTGATCACTAGACCATTTGCCCTCATTCTACTCCCCCTGTTCCCACGGGTGTCGAGCAGCAGCAGACCAGCACCCCCTTGGATGTTGGGCACTAGTGCGCCACCGCGTGAAGCCGCGCCACCAGGCCGACCATGGACCGCTCGCAGCCGACCACGCCGTTCTCTCCCACCATGCCTATAAGGTAGGCGAGACCTCACCGCCGCCCCCTGTCCACTCCTCGAGCGAAGCCACGCCATGGACCACCCCAGCAAAGTCACCCCAGAGCGTCTGCGCCATGCCGAGGACGCGCCAGTGCGCCATGCCCGACTAGCTCGCACACGCCGTGCCTCGACCTCACCCCGCACACACTGCTCCGCCATGACCCCAGCAGCCACCCAGACATCCCCGTTTGCCACCGCTTGACCCGTAGCCACCATGCGCCGCATCGAACACCGCCTTTGCCGCGTAGAGCACCGCTCGCTCCCGACCAAATGCGACCGCCCCATGCCTCGCCTTTAAGCCAGAGATGACCGCCAGGAGACCACGCGCCGTCCCCTACCCCCAGCCGTGCCGCTAGCTGCCTATAGCATCGCCACCGACGAGTCACACCCACGTTGCTCGGTTCCCTCGTCGATCCATAAAAGGAGGCCCTCTCCACCTCAATTCTGCACACCACTCGACTCCCCTCTCTCTCAGAACCACCCCTTCCCAGAGCAAGGCGAGCTTTAGTCCGTCGGAATTTCACCGGAATTGGCCGCTGCAGTTGAAGAAAGGCGTCGTTGATTGGAGCCGCCCCAGGAGCTGTCGCGACCACGCCTCGAACTGTCGTCGTCTACTAGCTCGAACGCCCCCATCACCGACCATAGCTGGAGCCCAGGTGAGGCCCCGTAGACCCCCAGCGTGCTTCTAGGGTTCGTCCTCGCCGGTGACCTGTTCACCGGGGACAAAGAACCACCGTCGTTAGATCATAGTCTAATCGCATGGCTGATATTGAAACTTACCGCTTCGCGTAGTAACAGCCGTTGATGTGTAGGACCCCCCTATTAGTAGCCGCTGCGCCCGCGCATTACAGTTGGGCCGGCCCATTTCCTTTCCCACGCGTAGCTCAACGATTCAAATAATCTTTTGCTAATTTAGTTAAAACTAGATTCTATCCACTTATTCAAAAATCAATTTAGAGAGTTTCACTTAACCAAAATGCATGATTCCAATTTTGTTAGAAAGATAATTAAAATATCTATCAAAGCCCGTTGGATTAAAATCAATTGGAGTTAGAGATCACATATAGCAAAAATAACAAGACATAGACTTTTGCAACTTCAAACATTTTTCAAAAATCAACCATAATAGATTTTGAGTTAATTCCAACTCTCAAAAATCACATTTGATGATACCTATCTGAATATGTAAAAATATTTAGGTTTGCATGCAGTGAATTTAGACTAGTACCAAAATAATGCTATATAGGCATTTCTAGTCACTTTAAATCTATTAAATGATAACCTTAAACTTTATAAAATGTGACCAACCCCTTTTAAATCACATTGCCATGTATTAGAATATGTGGTGATGACATGTGTTCATATGATCTCATATTTTATTTGGAGAATATTAAATCTTAATTAAATTCAATGAGTAGAAATTACTTTTCTCAAATAAATAATGAAACTAGTTCTTTAATTCATGTGATGATGCTAGATCATCAATTGTGAACCTTAGTGTGCTATATAGCAATAGATAAGTATTTTTTGGTGATTGTGTACCCCGTATTCCTTTATAGACGATAGTACCGACCAAGTCTACGAGGAGGAGAAGTTCTACCCCGAAGAAGACGAGGAGAATTTCAATCACTGTACCAACCAAGGCAAGCCACCACTAGATGCAAGTTAACCTAAGCAAGATGCCTTAAGCATGATTTGGTTATATATTTGGTTATATCAATTCCAAGTTTTACTTGCAAGCTTTACTTTCTTTTACTTTACCAAAGTTCTTTACTTTTATTATAGATAGCATAAAGAGTATAAAACTTGGCCTATCTAGTTATACTTAGATGTCATTCTCTGGCATGAGATTGAAGATTAGTACCCCTCATTAGTGAACACTCTTAACCTTAGTGGCTAGTGCTAAGCATAAAACTTGATCACTTTAGATGGGAATACTTGGTGCAAATGCTTATGAAAACCTTGGAATGATGAGTCATTCTATTGAGATGTTTTGACATGTGTTGAGAAACACAAATGATTTATGATGATGAAAATGTTGAGGCATGAGCCTTAGCCCCTTTATAAAACTGATAGTTGGGTTCGGATGCGATACCATTCCACTTATCTCGTACAACCACAATACCTAAATTGGGTAGGGCTTAGACGGAATTTTATATGCATTAGTATGGGTTCCCTCGCGGAAGAGGTTTGAGCTGAGGCTACCTCTTGATGATGTCCACCTATGCAGTGCCTAGGATGGCAGATTTCCATGGCTGGGAGGCCAAGCTCATAGGAGAGGTGCTTATACTAGAGTGTGTAAAGGAAATGTTATGATTGATTATCCGCATACTAAGTATGATGATTCAGGGTTATCCCTGACGGATGTATCGAATTTTGTGGTGAAAGTGTACCACCTCTGCAGAGTGTCAAACTATTTGAATAGCCGTGTCCACGGTCATGGATAGTTGGAATGGCCATACTGTTCCGTCGTGAGATGTTTTCAAAATGACTTGTGAAGTGATCTATGATTTTGACTTGACCACAACAGGGTTGTGAATATGAACACTATTTTCCCACTTAAGTGATTTAGAACATTAAGTTAGTTTTCTTTACTTCTGAACTCAGCTTAAGATAAATCTAGGTTTTGCAAATAAACTTAGAGCTTAGCATTCCTACTAGAACTACCTTACTTGTTAGTGATAGTTTGCGAGTACTTAAAGAGTACTCATGGCTTTGTCCCTGGCTATTCCCGTGGCCATACTATGAGGAGGACTATCCGGAAGAAGGACAACAGGACGGCTACGACAACTAGGATCATCTCCCATCGTCAGCATTGCCTGTGACACTGAAGATGGAGCCCACCGCTACGCTTATTATTCCGCTGCTTGTTTGTATTAAGACTAGATCATGAGATCCTTTATTTGTGTAAGACCTTACTATGGTTTGTAATGGATGAGGTACTGTGATATCCAATCTGTTATGTCTCGCAAAAATGGTAATCCTGGGATTGCGATGTATGGCATAACAGGCATCCGGGATTAAAAATCCGGTTGTTGACACATGGTACCCACCTATGCCTTATGGCTAGGGATTCAAAGGTAACTCCTACTTTGGAACCTAATACCTCTTGTGATGATGAGGATGAGGATAATGAGGAACACGAGCTTGATGTTCATAATTTATATGAAAAGGGTGAGATTGTTTATCATGCTCTTGTTAAGAATAATATTGCTTGCTCTAACTTCGTTGAAATCTTGGACTTTGCTATTAAGAGATAAGAGCATATTGATAAGTTAGAAGCACAAATTGAGGAGCATGAGAACACCATTGATAAAATGAGTAGACTTGAGCATGAGTATGCTAATAAAATTGCAAATCTAGATGAAGCTCTTGAAGAGGAACAAACCACTAAGGAATCTCTTGAGGAGACTTTTGCTCTAGAGTGAAGGAATCTCATGATAGAGATCTTGAGGTGGCAAGTGGTCTCAAAAAATAAAAACGATGAGCTTCAAGTTGCTTATGCTAAACTCCTTGAGGATTTTGAGCACCTCAAAAATGGCTCTAGGGTCATCAAGGGTGAGCTCATCAAACTTAGCGAGTCACATGAGCAACTTAAATCCTCTTACTCAAAAGAGCTTTCGAAGTTTCCCTCACCTCTTGCAATTAATTATGATGCTTGTACTACTAACTCTATTTGTTGTGAAGCATCTATTTTGAAGGAGAATGTTCAGCTAAAGACTCAACTTGCTTTGCTAACTAGCAAGTATGGGATCTTTAAAAAAAGTCATGGTAAGCTATCAAGCTCACATGAGGATCTTCTAGCCTCCCATGATAGGCTAAAATTAGCTCATTAGGCTATTATGTCAAAGGTAACATCTAATGATCCCCATGTGGACATTAGCACTACTTCTACTCCCAATGTCATATTTCCATGTGCTAGTCCTTGTAATTCATCCACTCATTCCATTGCTACATCTTGTGATGAATTACATTCCATGCCTTGTTGCTCTAACATTGTAGCATCCACTTCCTCTACTATTGTTGTTCACACTAACCATGTAGAGGAAATTAAGGCTCAAGCCACTTCTTTGAAGAATGACTTGAAAAAGGGTCATAAAGGGAAGGCCACACTCAACAAGATCTTAAGTGTGCAAAAAAATGACAAGAGTGGGCTTGGATTCAAATCCAATGTCAAGAACAAATCCACTATCAAGAAGAAGTCCAACAACAATAAGAAGTGCTAAGAACAAGTCAAGAATTCAGCCAAGATTGTTTGCTTCAAGTGCAAAATTGAAGGGCACCATGTTAGGTCTTTCCCTTTAAATAAGAAGCCTCTTAGTGAGAAGCAAAAAGGTAAGCAACCTCTAGTTCAAGTTCATGGCCTATCTGAAGTTGGAGAAAAGCCAATTCCCAAGAAGTTTCAAGCTAATGCTCCCATTGTGGAGAAATCAAGTGAAAAGAATGGGAGGAGAAGAACTTGCTACATTTTCCATGAGAAAGGGCACATTTTTCCACATGCACCATTGGTAACTCCTCATACAATCCTATCATGATTTATGATGCTTATTCTCTTCATAAGGATGAGGTTGGCAATGTGTTTGCCAAACTTGTTGGTGCCCAATGTGGTGTCAAGAAAAGAACCATTTGGGTTACCAAGCCTATTGTGACTAAATTTTTAGGACCCAACTTGGTTGGGAACCAACAAACCAAAACTTGATCAATAGGTGATTTTGGAGGACAATTGAGACTTGGTTTCATCATGAAGAATTGAGGGATCTTCATCTAGTATATTTTACAAGTCAATTCATGTGGATTACATTGCCTCTATCATATTTCCACTATTCCTCCATGCGGTAACTTATGCTCAATTCATTATATTGAAAGTTACTCGCCCCCTTGTGCATGTGTTAGTTTTGTACCTTGCATGTTTTTGTACATATTGTGCCTTCCACGTAGTTATCTTGAGTTATCAAGTATATTTGTGTATGTTGGGTGGCACACCATGTATGTGTCTTTCTTGTGTTAGAGTCTTTCTTGATTATATTTGGTATCTTATTTGGCTCTTGTGAGAGATTAATGGGCTATCCCAGTATGGGGAGTGTTATGCTTGGGCATTCCAAAATCCTAAAAATGTGTGTTCATGAGGAATACCACCTATAATTGATATTGTAATATTATCTAGTCTCTATGCAGTATGATTCTCATGAGAAATTCAAGTTCTATTATGTCCATTAATTATTTCTATTTGGATCTTTTTGCCTCATTTTGAGATTTATGGTTTATCACATTATTAGGGAGTCATATGTTTAGTGCATATTACAAACCGAGAAAATATGAATAGTTGAGGTTGTGTCGCATAGAATTGATATTGGAAATTATCTAGTTCCTATGTGGCACGTGTGCTCAAACAAGTCCTTTTTCGGTATAATGCTTTTATTCCTTATCTTTTGGATCTTGTTTATGAGTGATTTCCTTGATATGGGTTTCATCGTATATGAATTCTTATATCTAAGTTGGCAAGAATTTTGCCTCTATTTATCCTAATCATTGCTTTGCGTGATTGTTTTAACTAGTTGAAACCCTCAAGGATCTCTTTCATGTCTTGGTTTTAATTCCTATCTTTTTTACATTTGCTTTCTCGTTGTGAATATAATCTTGGATATATTTGCTATCTACCACCAGGAAATATTTGCAAGTCCCTTGTCCTTGGACAATCGGTACTATTATGTGGTAGATCTTCTTAATCATTTTCACATTGGCTTTTGCTTTATTTGCCTTATATCTTGCCAAGAATTTGTTGTGTTTTGTCTCCCATGTCTTCCTCAATCCATATGGATCTTTTATTGTCTTGAAATCTTTTTGTGCTCTAGTTGATGTAGGTAGGAATGATGATCCCATGAGTGTGCATTTTGTATTCAAATGCAAAATCTTAAATAATGCACTAATCATGGGGGAGTTCTCCTATATTATTTAGAACACTCCTTTTATGCTTCTCCATGACATGTTTTAATCCCTACCATGTTTTATGTCTTTGGAAGATAAATCTTTTCTTTGGTACTTTGTGCCATCTTGAAAAGTGTTAAGTGTTTGGTTATTTTGTTGGAACCATTTTATTTCAATTGGTATTTTTTGGAGTTGATTTTCTCATTCCATGATTTCTATTTAATCATTTGAATGAGATAAATCGTTGAGCATTTGTATTTGTTTATCCTTTTTGCTCTTTGGCTTTTATCTTGTTCATTTGTTGAACTCAGGGTCTATATGTGTTGATTTGGTCTTTAATATATTTTGGACAACCGTTAGTCGTGTCACACTTAGGTGTGCCTTCTTGGATTTCTTGGTGTTTTTTGTTCAAACTATATCTGCTTTTGGTTCTTGAAAGCCTTGTGCATGCATATTTACTACATGTTTATATTATGGCATGCTTGCTTTCTTTGATCCAATATATAAGGGAAACTCCACCAAATCCCATCAGCTAAGTTGTGCATGAAATTTAGTTTCATATCAATATGCACATATTTATGTGGAGTCTCTCCTATGTATTGTAGTTTATCTAACTACTTTGGACCCAATGAGTTTTGGGACCATCATGCACTTGAATGTGTTATAGGTACATTGGAGATTCATTGGATGGTTGTCACGATAATAAGAAGATGTGGTGACTAAATGATAATTGGAGGCAAGCTAGGATGATCAACAAACTCATATATACTTCATCCTACCAATGGTATCACGGTAACAAGTATCCCTTTCATGCATACTTTTGTAGCATCCAACCTTTGTGGTTGCATCATGGAATGATTTCCTTCAGTTGATTTTATTGTGGTTCTTGCAAGATGATATTGTATCATCCTTAATTTTATATGAGTAAGTTGAGATGAATGCATATTTTGGGGAGTATATAAAAATCATGTTTATGATTCACCAATCCCACATATGCAAATCTAGCAATTCTATTGCCAATTATTTCCTCAATTTCTCTCATGTGCAATATGGATGAATTTGCAAGGTTTATTTGTTCTTTATGATACTTGTTGCCTTTCCCAATGCATTCCAACTATCTCTTCTTCCCTTGTGATAGTTGTGATGTATTCGTTGGTGTTTGAAGGTCATTGATGTTCAATAAGATAAATTTGAGCCTTTTGCCATGCTTTCTAGCAAAAATCTTATTGGCATTATCTATGACTTTCGTTTGGATATATTGTTCATTCTTGAGTATCCATTTTGTGTGTACATGTTTCTTTGTGGATGTATATCTTGGTGATTGTTGTCTACCTAGAAACTTATACACATGATTATGGATAAATCTCTAGTTGATATCTTTTTGCTTTGGAGTCTACACCTTGTGCCCCTTTTTATTCTTTGGTGGCTCCAAAAGTTTTGCTTTGAGTGCTTGACCTTTTCATTTGCATATTTTGGCACTCATTGGTGTTAAGAAAGTTGATATCTCATGCCATTGTGTTGTTATGTAAGTTTTGGGGAGCAAGGATACCATGTTTATGCACTTTGCATTCAAAGCAATTATTATATTTGGTGCATAAACCTTGGGGAGCTTTCCTAATTTACCTAAGAACACGCATTTTCCTTCTTATTCTTGTTTGGTGTTTTGTTTGATTATGGGGAGTTAGGATTCCATAATTGTGCACTTTGTTGTGCATGAACCTTGGGGAGCTTCCTATTTTCACCTAAACACCCATTTGCTCTCATCATAATATCTTCTCCCTTGATCGTGGTCGTGGTTTAAATGATATAGAGGGAACAAGGATGCCATGTTATGCATATTGTATTCAAATGCAAGTTAGCTTTTGTGCACACACTTTGGGGAGTCTTCTCATATTATTTAAATCACTCTCCTATCGATCTTATCATAATATATATTTATTTTGGTATCTTCCTTTTGTGAAGTGATTCTTTTGATCTTTTGATTGCTTGCTTCATTCGTTGATGCTTCTTCACCAATTTATTTCTTTGCAATCTTTGGATCCTTAGTTTAGTTTGATTTCCTCCTGGTATTCATCATTGGATACGTGCATTTGATTCTACTGATATTATGAGAAATGCACACCATATGGAGGAACTCTCACTAAATTGGCCTTCTAAAGCTTTTCACCCATTTAGGTAATCGATGCCAATGGGGGAGAAGTTTTAGAGGGTTTCAGAGAATTTGGTTGTGTGTTTTGAGTTTTGTACTTAAACACTTGCCTCGTGTGCTTTGCATCTTAGTGTGTTGCATGGCATCTTGAATATGTAGAGAAAACTCCACCACCGGTAATGGTTGGCAATATATGCAATGAAATTCAAGTTCATAAACACATCCATAGATTGTGGGGGAGTTTGCTCTATATTGTTGTTGTACTAACATCACATACGTGTGCTGTATTTGATGTTAGCACAACATTTTGTTTGGTTAATTCCTTATATAAACCCTCTCAAAGGGATTGTCATCAATTACCAAAATGGGGGAGATTGACAGTGCATGTGTGCCCCCAAGTGTGGTTTTGGTAATTAATGACAATCTTTATGGACTTATGTTTGCATTGAGTTTTACTTGTAGGATTTGTCCATAGGCAATGCTTGAACTATATGTTGGCTTCAAGGTTGGGAGAAGAAGAAAGTGAAGAATATCAAGTGTTAACCAAGGTATCAATGAGTGATCCGGAGATGGACCAGAATCTCCGGTATGCAAGGACTGGAGTCTCCGGTGTCCCTATCCGGAGTTTCAGTGCAAGTATCCGGTGTGACCCTCAAAAACATGCCCAGGTCATTCTGATTGGGGGTCGGGAGACTGTCCAGAGATGGACCGGAATCTCCGGTGTGAGATGTTTGTGTTGGAAATATGCCCTAGAGACAAATAGTAGTAAGGACTATTATCATATTTCATATAGTTTATGATTAAGTTTTATATCATGCTATAACTGTATTGAGTGGAAACATCAATACACGTGTGATATACAAACAACCAGGGGTTCCTAGTGAAACTCTAGTCACTGGTTCATTGGTCAACAGATGATCATGTTTCCTGATCATGTGGCATTTATGCTAGTTGGAAATGAGATCATCTCATTCTGAGAATGAGATGATGAACCAATACCCAACCTAAACATCGTGATTCGATCATGTCATGAATTTCAAGTTACGATGATTAGAAATGGATCCTCATAGACTATTCCTTAGACCGTGAGGCTATATCAATCACTGTCTCCCAAGAATGCTTAGATAGCATCAAACGCCATCTGGTAAAATGGTGGTTATAAAGGTGTGTTCAGGTATTCAGAGGAAACCGTAGAGGCAATATATGTCAAGAGCGGGATTTGTCCGTCCATGTGACGGGAAGATACTCAAGGGCCCACTCGGAGAGGTTATATCCAATAGTTGCGCAGCGTGTGATTAGATCACGGGGATATCACTTGTCGGAACGAGTCAAATAGCATTATTCAGTAACGAGATTGAACATGACATGGTGATGTCATTGATCAGGTCTCGGGCAATGCAACTATCGAATGACAAAGGGAATAAGACACGACTGTCCTGGTTCAAACGACGAAAGATCTTCCTAGAACGCACAGGGGTCACATGGCCATCCAGGTCCCTTTGTTGATCATTGGTACGGGAGTGTCCCGACCATGTCTAGAGTGTCCCCGAACCGTGGGGTATCACGCTTAAGGGCTTGATGATGCTTAGAGAGTGTTTATAGGATCGGTAGAATCACCAAAGAAAAGAAGGGAGAAAACCGGAAGGGTTTTGGTAAGTCCGGAGGATGTCCGGAGTGGAGGTGGAAGGTGTTCCATGGCCACGGAGATTAGATAATATGTGAATGAATGTTAAATATTGATTTAATCATTTATTCATAATTATTTAATAAAGAGAAAATCAATTAAAGGTCAAAAAGGCCAATTTCGGAGGGAGAGGGCCCATTAGGGGAAAGGAGAAAGGGGAGAAGGGGCAAGGGGAGGCCAGCTGGGCCTAGCCCCCCCCCCCCGTGAGGCCCACTAGGTGGCCGGCGGCCACCTCCTCTCCTTTAGTCCCACCCTGGGACTTGAGGGGAGGTAGTACCTCCCCTCCCCCTATATATAGTGGGGTATTTGGCCTAGAAAAATACACCAAATAATCAATAAAGGTCTCCCCACTTTTGGGAGGACCTCTAATTGATATTTTCTCTCTCCCTCTCTCTCTCTCTCTCTCTCGTGACCATGGTCCCAAGTCTGGACTGCGCGAGCGAGAGACATCTTCATTGCGGAGCGCCGTCCATGGGATTCGATCGAGCTCTACTTCCGCAACTGCTGCTGGATCGGGGAAGCGGGAGTCATTGTCAGAAACCGGGCGTGTGTAACTCCCCGCGAGGTGTCGCACTTGAGGCACTCAAGTCGTTGGAGCCAGAAGGAGCGCAAGGACTTCATCACGACCTTGAGGTCGGCTTTGGCTCGTCTACATCAACCACGCTCTCCTGAGCGTTGACAACACTTTTCGGTCTTCAAGGGTAAGTTCGCGAAAAGCCCCTCCCGTTACTATATTACTAATAGATAGGTCCTGGCAGCTTCAGGGGTTCAGGGGCGTAGAGTAAAATTTATTGTTTTTATGCGTGGAACCCCTATAGTGGTATCAGAGCTAGATCTATGCATAGTAATGCTAGTACGGGTAGAACACACGAGATGTAGCGTGTGGGCGTTGATCTTTTAGTTGCTACCCTCCCACGTGTACTTATGTATACCGCAGAAATGCTTGATGAAGCGGCCCCCAACCGACTTTACGCGTTCATTCGCGAGACTGGTCCACGCTTGACATACGGCTTGTACCGTATAAAGTGGCTTAGGGGGTGTCTGTCTCTCTCACATTAGTTGGTATACCATTTGGAACGGAGGGCCCCAAAAGGGGTGTAGTATAGACAACTACTTGATCAGCGTTGTGCTGAAAGTTCATAGGTAAGAACGGTTCTTGTGTGAAAGCCCATTCAGCCACATAAAACATGCAAAGATAAAGTAGAAGCGTCTAACTTTGTTTTGCAGGGGGGCGTTGCTTTGTGATATGGTTGTGGCAAAGGTAAAGTAATTACCTTTTGTTACATAGTAGTAGATAGTCACAGTAATGACAAACTACCACGCCGGAGTGACACCGGTACCCTGGTGTCCACGGCGCCGGAACCCGGTGACAGCGGATGGAGATCACGACGTGAAGGACCATATCACATAGCATTTACATTCAATGTTATTGTTTGTATGTCTTATTGTGTGCTAGTATTAGATACTCGACGGTAGCCTAATAAGATGATCCCTGTTAAAATAACCAACGATTGCGTTCCCCCTTAGTGTGCACCACCAAGAAAGTTCTTCGGTATGAGGCGATCCAGGGTTACAGGCCTGGGTGTCAGACATATCTATGTTCACATACAGTGGGTGCAAGCCATGTTGCACAGCGAAAACACTAAGGTTGAGTTGGAGAGCCTAGCATGTACAGACATGGCCTCGGAACACGGATGGTCGAAAGATCGAGCACGAGTCGCATGAATGATGTGACCGACGTTTAGCGTCCACCTTTGAACCCACATTGATGGTCGTGATGATCGGGGGAGATGTGGCTGATAGGGGTCGTGTTATCACTAGGAACCCTCACTGGGGATAGGTGTTTCTGAGTGGAGTTATTATTAACTCATTTGATTATAAACTTAGTCTAAATTCCTTTTGCAAATATAAATGTAGAAGGCTCACCGTGAAGCTTACTTTGAGATTAAGGATTGGGTAAAGAGTGAGAAACTTAGACTTGATGCTCCAACTTCCCTAGTTGGCTTGTGCGCCTAGATGATCTCCTTACTAGGAATCATGTGGTAGACTACATACACCACACGATGGACTTGACTGAGCCAGACTACTATGAGACCCCACAAGAGCTGGCAGACCGCTACTATCGCCAAGAGATGTCCACTTACATTCAGATAATAATGCGTTACGAGATGGTGGATGAACTACATCCGCTCATGGGTGATCTCGACCCATATTCGATGGTGCATCAGGTGAGAGCAGAGTTCATAGGCCATGTACGCATGTGGAAGCATGAGTTGCTTGGAGAGTTCCTTTCCATACAGATGGAGGAGCATACATGTCTGAAGAGTCACTTGGAGCGCATGTTTGATGCACACACGAGACTGGTTCACTTCGTGGATTACTGGATGGCTGATCCATTTGCGATAGACGTCTTTGCCGGTCATTGCCTCCCAGCTACAAAGGACATGTCCGGAGTAGCATCATGAGTGGTGATACGGAAGCATTGGACTTCCATGAGTTCATATTACGTTTCCGGAACGTAAAGGTTAAACCAATCGCCGGAGAGGTCATCGACGGCCAAGGTATATATTTGATATACAGTTTTATAAATGTTATAATCTTGCAAACACATTTGCAGTGCTAAGTATATCTGATACTTGTTCTGTTTTGGTGAAAACAGGTCCTCTTGCATAGAGGTGCTTGCTGGGGAGGAGGTGACGTTGCGTGTTGATGGCGAGCATGATGATGATGGCCGACGACACTCTCCCTCGACATTTATCACTTAGTTTGTGTTTTAGGATGATTAATGTAATCAAGAGATTGTGAACTTCTTTAGTGTGTCTCACACTTTGTGAGACGGTTATTCATATGAGTTTGTAACAAACAGTTGTTCTGCTTTCATGAATGATTTCTATTCGTGTTCATATCTTGGTTGATTATGTGTGAATTGTCCTTATTGTTTGAAACTAATTGATAATGCATGAACATTTATAAAACATTAAAAATGCATTGTTTAAAAATACCCAACTTAATGATATTTCATTAATGAATGAAACCATTGTTTAAATTCAAAAGTTATGATGATAATATGTGAAAGTCATTTGATTTCTTTTCACATATAAATCATGTCTAAATTTGGCAAAATAACTTGAACACTGTGTATTACTTGAATACAAAGTGTTTAATGAATTGTTAAAAGTATATACATATCCGATGTATTATGTTTTAACAAAAATGGTAATTATCATTAAATGATTGTTTAAATGTGTAAAGTAAGTTTACCAAAGGAAACATGAATATGAAACTATTTGATTTGATCAAAGTGTTTCATCAATAAAAGGGTATAAGTATAAAAGAGAATCCAATTACTATGATTTGATCAATAGTAATGAAATTCAACTTTATAAGAATGGCATGAAAGAAATTGTGAAATGCAAAGTGTTTTGAAACGTCAAAATACAAAGCATCACAATGTGATATTAGATATCAAAAGGGGTTGAATAGAAGGCACCAAATAAATCGTTGTAGAGTATATGTAGAGACCATTAGTTTAGAAATAGTTAGCACTCAATTAGAATTAGTAAACCGTTTGAATTCGTGAAAATTTTGGGGTTATTCGATATAACCAAAACAATAGCGAATAAGACCTTGTAGTGTATTCATTGGAAACTTTGAATACGAAATCCATAGCTGAGACCAAAACGAAAGCAAGATTCGTATTGCTTGGATTTTGGTGCATTCTTGAGAAAAATCACTTCAAGTGAAGTTTCTCAATTATGAAGCAAATGGAAAATAGTGTAAAACACGATGAGGATTCAAAACCCTGCATTAGAGTGTTGAGAAGCGCAACGGACAGTGTTCCTGAACGATTCCCTTCACAGAAGGAAAGAATCAATGATTTTGATCATTGTGTTTTTCCCTCCACTATTGTTTTCACTACATGAAGTAGGATTCAAAATGTAAATCAATATCTTGCATGGAGACATTTGTGAATCATTTGTCATGATTTTTGGAACATGACATACCTACGAACTACAAAGGAAATAATGGTAAACTAAATTATGAGAAATCCTAGAAGCAAAATTCCCTTGAGATTAGAAAGAAATTTGTTGCTGAATCTCACAAGTAAAAGGAGTTACTTGAATTTTCCCAAATGACTGCAAAGCCATAGTAAGAAAAAGGGGTAAATGACGAAAGTGCAATTTGTCAAGTATTGGACAAATTAAAATGAATTTGATTCATGTATGCTAAGTGTCTAGTGGATTTAAAACTAGTAAAGTACTAGTATCTCATAATAAATCTCCAAGTTTGATAATTGATCAAAAGATTTTGAAGTTGTTCAAAGTAATAAGGAGATATGCAATTTGCATAAAATTGAGTGGGAGCTATGAAAGTCTTCCTTAAACAATATGTGATTGACATATTTTTTAAGTGGGAGAAACATAAGACTCAAATTCAAATATGTAGGAACATAGTTTGAGTAAGAGTACTGATTCGTACCCAAATATGTTAGCAACATAGTTTGAGTGGGAGCTTATAGGAGTAATTCTTAAATAAGTTAAGGATGAAAGCGCAAATACTTATAAATAATGATTTATAAGATGTAGAAGTTGATAATAAGTGTATTATGATATTATGTAGTGTTCCTTAAGAGATTCTGAAAGCTGTTTCAGAATAGAAGTTAATTAAGGAACCAATCCTTAATAACTAAAATTAGGAATAACATTGAGTTTAAACATCAATGGTTGAAAGAAAGAATAGGATGATCATCATCCACTATGTTAAGACATAGGTTCTGTCTTAGTAAACCATGATGATAACTTAGCATAATATGTAATCCAAATAAAGAACGTTTGAAAGTGATTAAGTCTGAATCACAGAACGTTGAGCTAAGTTTGTCCGCAGTGTCTATTATAGAACTATGAACATATTTTCCAAATCCACAAAGGATAACATATCTTAAAAGCATAAAGAGTTATGTTATAAGGGAATATATTGGAAGCTCCTGTAGATACCAATTAGAGTCAAGTAGGAAGCAAGGTGAACAAAACATCGAAAGTTGCACAGAGTGCACTAGTGTTTCGATGAATACATTTATAATAATAGATAAGGGTACCATCTAAAGTGTTGTATAATGTTATGGCGGGGCTAATTCTCTTTTAACATAGAATGATATGTCCCAGGGCACAGTGCCCATGAGAAAGCCCTCGAGGTTGATCTAACGTCATTGTAGGCTCCTGGAATCAGGCCTCGTTCTGCTGCCATAGCGATGATGCATACACACAGATGCTATCATGTGATGATAAAGTATTAATGTCAATCAAAGTGACATTAGTAAGTTGCAAAGGATCTGGGACTGTAAAGTACAAAACCAAGACTCAACCTCTTCCATAAGCAAGCATGTTCTAGGTACAGGTTATATGATACCAATAATTAAGAACAAATGCAGCTAGTGTATTTGTACTCTAGTGCAAGTGGGAGACTATTGGAAATATGCCCTAGAGACAAATAGTAGTAAGGACTATTACATATTTCATATAGTTTATGATTAAGTTTTATATCATGCTATAACTGTATCGAGTGGAAATATCAATACACGTGTGATATACAAACAACCAGGGGTTCCCAGTGAAACTCTAGTCACTGGTTCATTGGTCAAAAGATGATCATGTTTCCTGATCATGTGGAATTTATGCCAGTTGGAAATGAGATCATCTCATTCTGAGAATAAGATGATGAACCAATACCCAACCTAAACATCATGATTTGATCATGTCACGAAGTTCAAGTTACGATGATTAGAAATGGATCCTCGTAGACTATTCCTTAGACCGTGAGGCTATATCAATCACTGTCTCCCGAGAATGCTTAGATAGCATCAAACGCCATCTGGTAAAACGGTGGTTATAAAGGTTTGTTCAGGTATTCGGAGGAAATCGTAGAGGCAATATATGTCAAGAGCGGGATTTGTCTGTCCATGTGACGGGAAGATACTCAAGGGCCCACTCGGAGAGGTTATATCCAATAGATGCACAGCGTGTGATTAGATCACGGGGATATCACTTGTCGGAACAAGTCAAATAGCATTGTTCACTAACGAGATTGAACACGACATGGTGATGTCATTGATCAGGTCTCGGGCAATGCAAGTATCGAATGACAAAGGGAATAAGACACAACTGTCCCGGTTCAAACGACAAAAGATCTTCATGGAACGCACAGGGGTCACATGGCCATCTAGGTCCCTCTATTGATCATTGGTACGGGAGTGTCCCGACCATGTCTGGAGTGTTCCCGAACCATGGGGTATCACACTTAAGGGCTTGATGATGCTTAGAGAGTGTTTATAGGATCGGTAGAATCGCCGAAGAAAAGAAGGGAGAAAACCGGAAGGGTTTTGGTAAGTCCGGAGGATGTCCGGAGTGGAGGTGGAAGGTGTTCCATGGCCACGGAGATTACATAATATGTGAATGAATGTTAAATATTGATTTAATCATTTATTCATAATTATTTAATAAAGAGAAAATCAATTAAAGGTCAAAAAGGCTTAATGGGCCAATTCCGGAGGGAGAGGGCCCATTAGGGAAAAGGAGAAAGGGGAGAAGGGGCAAGGGGGAGGCCGGCTAGGCCTAGCCCCCCCCCCCCCGCGGGGCCCACTAGGTGGTCGGCGGCCACCTCCTCCCCCCTCCTCTCCTTTAGTCCCACCCCGAGACTTGAGGGGAGGTAGTACCTCCCCTCCCCCTATATATAGTGGGGTATTTGGCCTAGAAAAATACACCAAATAATCAATAAAGGTCTCCCCACTTTTGGGAGGACTCTAATTGATATTTTCTCTCTCCCCCTCTCTCTCTCTCGTGACCATGGTCCCAAGTCTAGACTGCGCGAGCGAGAGACATCTTCACCGTGGAGCGCCGTCGCGCTGCGGGATTTGGATCCGGGAGCTCTACTTCCGCAACTGCTGCTGGATCGGGGAAGCGGGAGTCATCGTCAGGCACCGGACGTGTGTAACTCGCCGCGAGGTGTTGCACTTGAGGCACTCAAGTCGTTGGAGCCAGAAGGAGCGCAAGGACTTCATCACGACCTTGAGGTCGGCTTCGACTCGTCTACATCAACCACGCTCTCCTGAGCGTTGACAACGCTTTTCGGTCTTCAAGGGTAAGTTTAAAAAGCCCTCTCGCATCAGACATTAATAGATAGGTCCCGCAGCAGGGGTTCAGGGGCGTAGAGTAAAATTTATTGTTTTTATGCGCGGAACCCCTACAGTTTGCAAACCGGAGTCTTCGGTCTCCAGACCGGAGTCTCTAGTGTGATATTTCCCCAACGAGCAGAAAACGGTATGTAAAGAGTTGAGCCTATACCAAGCGTGTCTTGAAGAATAAAGTTGGGGTGATATCTCTTATGTACCTTCAAGACACTAACATAATGAAGAAAGAAAAAATGATATGCAAGTTCAAGATGAGCCACCTCGAAGATATCATTTGCTTGAAGCTTTCCATCCTATGATGATCATGGATATGGGAATATGATATGCCCAAAAGAGAAGCTACCATAGTGGAGTATGCGGAGCAATTTGCAAGTCTTCACCAAGCTAGCGCAATCAAGAAAGGTGTTCCATCTTGAGGTGGAGTAGATCGTCATCATCAAGCTCAAGTGGAATATGTGCAAGGCAAAGGTATGTTCTTGATAGGGTTTCCTTTTTTATGGTCTTGTGGTGATTAGTTGGAGAGACCGGTTTATAGGATAAATAGTTGTACTATTAAGAGGGGCTCTCGAGTGAGTAACTTGATCATATCCTTCGGAGAGAGCTCAAACCTTTTGAAAGGGTAGTTTACCCTCTACTATTTTTGGTTGACAATGACACCGTAGTTAGAGCGGACTAATGCTATCTACTAGTGTCTTAAACAGGTTTTGGTCCGCTGGTATGTTGGAAGATCATCGGAGACCCCCCATTTCGATAACAAAGAGAAGTGCCAGAATTTTGCCTTTTGAATGTTTCTTGAGTCTTTAGGAACACCGCACTATTAAGAGGGGTTATCTCGACAAGCTTGTTGGGGATGAATTTCTAAGCCTTATACATATCCCTTACACCCACTTGTTCCATCACCAAAGAGAGAGGAGAGAGATCTACATTTTATAGCATCTCTGCCGAGTTGGGTTCTCGAGCCGGTTGAACCGGCTCCCAGACCGGGCGGTCCGGTACCATCACCGAAAACCGAACCCAAACCGGGATTCTTGGTTTATTATACCGAGTCTATCCGGGTTCACGAACAGTGAACATTCCGGTTTGGATTTCGGTCTTCCGGGTTGTATACCGGGCGGTCCGGTGTGTGGGCCGGTCCAACCGAACTTGAAACCGGACTTCACAGAAAATGCTCTAAATGGCTAGATTTCTCCCTTGGGTATAAATACCTCTTCTTCCACCTCGAGGAGGTTAGGCATTCAGTTCATATTTCATTCTTGAAGCTCTCTCTCTCTCTCCCCATTGTTGAAACACAATTCCTTGAGGATCTCCCATTCTACCCAACCAAATCCAAATCCCTTTGGTAGAAAGCAAGAGGAGGTCCCGATCTACGTTTCCACCAAGCCAAAGTTTATTCCCCCTTGAGTTCATCGAGTTAGCTTGTTACTCTTGGGTTTGTGGGAAACCCTAGGCGGCTAGGGTCGCCCGGAGGCATTCGGCTTGCGATTTTCTCCGTGGAAAGTTTGTGAGGGTTTGGAGACTACCTTAAAGTCTACCATGAGTAAGTGAGCTATTCCTTCGTGGGATAGGCTCGGAAAAGAAGGTGATCCTTCGTGGCATTGGGAATCCTTTGTGGAACCTCACACCTCTCCAACGTGACGTAGCCCCCTTCCCAAAGGTGGTGAACACGGGAATACATCTTCGTCTCCGCGTGCTTCGGTTATTCCTTAACCACTCCCTTATTTGTGTTGTTTACTTTGTGATAGCCTTCGTGCTTGAAGTATCTTGTATCATCATCTAGGTTGCCTCACCTAGTTTTGCATTTAGGCACTCTTATATTCCGCAAAGCCTAAAACTTGCAAAAGATTATAAAGAATTTTGTAGAAACCTATTCACCCCCCTCTAGGTAAACCATCTTACACTTTCAATTGGTATCAGAGACTAGTGCTCTTCTAAGGGCTTTACCGCCTAAGAGAAAAGATGGTTTTCTCTGATGATGAGGAGGGAAAGACTTATTCGGTCAAGGAGATCCGTGAACTCTTTGCCAAACAGTCCCTTGAAAAGGCTAAGGTGGATTCCGATCTCCTTGCTCGAATAAGTTTTCTTGAGGGACGCTTTACGGGGATGGGCGAGGGGGTCATGCTTGCCGGACATTCGGTAGTATGTCAAGGGAGGCTGATGGACACCGGTAAGGAGGCCATGAACAAGGCCTCTAGCAAGAGTGACCCGACGAAAGCCTTTATCCCTCCTAATCCATTTCCGTATATATATCCTAAACAAAAGAACATCATGCCTCATATTAGTGGTTCGGGTCCCGCACCTCACTATGATGGAACTCACTTCTCTCATTGGAAAGTTTCTATGGAATCTCATCTTCACAGTTGCAGTGTGGAGCTTTGGGAGATTGTGGGCAAGGGCTTCTATCCACAAGATCCCAACAATCTCACTCCGATAGAATACTATGACCGTCAACTAAATGCAACGGCTTGTGACAAGATAAGGAGTGTCATTCACCGCACTCTCTATGATCAAGTTAGCAACATCCCCACCGCAAAGGAGCTGTGGGAGAGGATTGTCATTCTCCAAGAGGGAACTTCCCTTATCCAAAAGTCCAAGTATGAAGCCGCCAAGTCAGAAATGAGCATGTTCATGAACAACGATGGTGAATCCATCGTAGAAGCATACAAGAGACTTGTTGCCCTCCGCGTAAAGATTGATGGTCTTGGTTGTGAAAAGTATGATGATGGGTTCAACTTGAATGATTAGCTCATCAAGTCCAAGGTTCTCTCCATGATTTCCGCCTCCAACAAGAAGCTTGCCTTGAACTTGCAACTTCTAGATTCAGCTCGCCACTTCTCGTCGGATGTTCTAGTGTCTTATCTTGTTGCCACAGACAATATGGCGGATGAAGGACAAAAGATCAAGGAGATCAAACGTGCCATTGGGCCTTCTCAATCCCTAGCATTGAAGGCCAAGTATGTGCAAGAGAGTGGTGCAAATGATGAAGAGAGTGATAGTGAGGGCATTGACGACATGCTAGCTCAAGTTGCTCTCTTCACCAAGAACTTGAAGTTCCAAAGAAGAAGAAGCTCAACTAGACTAAGCGAGAAGAAGAGTAATTGCTACAATTGTGATGAGTTGGACCACTTTGCCGACAAATGCCCATATGAGAAGTGTAACACCCTCGAATCGGCCCTATGCAAGTTTTAGCCCTTTCCGCCAAACCCGCATAGAAACGATTCAAGGACGCCCACCAGGCACTTTCGTGCGGGTGGAAAACGAAGTAATAACATTACACAACAGTCCTCGATGGGACCCACAGAACAGATATATATACAACATCGACTCAATGAGTCAAGGATACAAATATACAGTACAAAGATCCAAATCACCTTGAAACGATATAGCGTCCGAGTACGGACAAGATGCAAATTGAGCTAAGAGCCCTGAAGAATAACCAATGGCGTCCATAACCACCTTGAGCCAAGCGGAAGGGCAACCCCGCTAACGACGCCGAGCTCAAACCTGCTAAACAAAAGGTGCCGACAAAGGGCAAAGGAAAAGAGGAGCCAAGATCGAGGCCATTACACGAGGCTAGAATCGGCGTCTCGCCTACATAGGTATGGTGGACTGAAGCGGCAGCGCGGCATGCACTAGACAACCTATGGAGACTCGATACAAATAGCGGCTATCGGAGAGGGGTAAGAAAGACCTATTCGGAACCAACCTGATACTACCACCAAACATACCCATCCTGGTATTTTCCCCTCGAGACCAAACGAGGAAGTCAACCGAGGAACTCACACAGTTGGCAGTTTTATTCATTCATTATCGCTGCAGCAATTACTAGTCGGTATAGATAGTCATCCCGATATAATAAGAAGTGGCACTTTTAGTTAACCATTCCATTGTAGTTGCAACACTTACTAGTCGATACAATTAGCATGAGATATCCCAAACCCAAAGAGCTTGTTGGTACTTATATTTAGCCATTCCGCTGAAAGGAGCTGATTACTAGTCATATCGGATACAAGTCAATTTATAACAGTAAACTTTAGTTATAGTTGTCTATGATCGAGAACTGCTCCAAGTCGTCCATAACCGCGACACGGCTTTGAAAAGATTTAACCGCAGGGTGCACCAAAGTATCCACACGCACTTGACCCTTTTTGCCAGATCGTTAACATACACCCATCGGTATGTCGGCGAGCCTAAGTCATGACGCTTCCTGCACCCAAAGCAAGTACATGGGGCCACCCACTAAGCTACCCGCAACGAAGTCGGCCGGTCTCGAGACGGACTCGTGGTTTGCGCTCAGTGGTAAACGACTGGGAACCCGAAAATGTGACTGGGCTTGTCAATACCGCGAAAACACTCCGCTTCCCTAAACAGTACAGGTGCAGTACCTCGCACAATTTTAAATAAAGCAGTAAAGCATGGCATAAGTACAGGATAGCAATAAAGCCCCAAACTACTTGTGGCCCCCGGTACCATACTTTGAAATCAGGTACTAATCGATGGGGGTGCCCACACACCCCACCTGTGGTTAGCGCGCTCGATCTCGGAATAGGTGTCAAGAACTCGGGGTCCTACGGGACACAAGTGGACGGTTAACAACCAAATAACATCTATTGCCCACCTGTGCCTCTGCATTTACCTACTTCAATTTTTAGTTATTAAACGGTAATTAAGGTCTTGATCATCTCCAACATTAAACATGCGGCAAAACTCCAACAACTGTGGTACTTGACAACACGCAACAGCACTTGAGTAAGCGACTACGACGCGCAAGTCCAACTATCTACCAAACAACAGGTAATAGGATGTGTCCAAGGCAATATAAGGCTGCAAGGGATATCACGGGCACGAAAACTAGAGCATCGCAACACAGATAGCAATAGATCAACAGGAGGGAATAAAGACTAAAAATGCAAAATAGGTAGAAGGGGAAGGGATGCTCGCCTGAAAAACATTGCCGAAGGTTCATCCGAAGATCGGGTCGACTCTCGCATCAACTCATCGGCCTAATCCGTGAAGAAGCAAAGCTCTAGAAGAAACACCGGATGCACTATTTAATACTACGGCAGAAGATCAGGCATGATGCATGTATGATGTATGACATGGCAAAGGTGCGATGCAATTAGGCAATATTAAGCGGAACCGGGGTCCCGACATTTAATTAAACGGTTCAAGTTATTTATCTACCCCGCAAATCAAGTGTTGGGTTAACAGGGCGAAACATGGCATCGGTTCGCTACACCAATTTAAATGGAGTCTGGAATAAGACAACGATATCCCGCAGATGGACTCCATATTTAATTATGAGATGAATTGGCATAATGCCCCCAAACCACAGACAAGTATGCATGCATGAACAATTTAATATGCATCAGTTGATAATGTCATATTATAAAAATAATGGGGTCTCGGATAGGGAATCACATTAGGGTTCGGCGAACTTGGGCTCCGAGGGGTTCGGGGTCGGGTCTCAGGGTCCGGATCCGGGATTCGGTCTCGGCGGGATCGTTCTCGGATAACAGAGTAGATCTTGGCGTTCCACGAAGAAGGACTTGGTTCGGCGTCGGGGCGCATCGGATTCGTCCTGGTCGGTGTCGATCTTGTCGTTGCGAAGATCTTGTCGGGTCCGCGCCATCGAGTCGGTCTTGGCATTCAGGGTGAAGAACTTGGCGTCCTCGAGGAAGTACTTGGCGTATCCGAGTCGATGACCTGGGCGTCCGGTTTCTCGGGCATCAGATCCGGGAAGAAGTACTTGTCGCATCTGCGGTCTTCGGGTTCAGGTAGAAGAGCTCGTCGTCCGGGGATTCTCTGGGTCCGTGGTTTTCGGGTAGCTGGTCTTGGCGTTCCGCGAAGAAGACCTCGTCGCTCCAGGAGAAGATCTTGGGGTTCCGCGTCGACGGCCTTCGGGTACGGGGGTCTCGGCGAACTTGGCGTGTCGAGGTTGGGTTTTCGGGTCCGGCGCCGTGGTCTTGCATAGTTTCCCGGGTTTCGACTCGTGTCGGTCTTGTCATCCGAGAGGGAGTACTTGTCGTCCGTGACGGAGAGGTTGGAATCCTCCGGAATCACCTTAGGGTTCCTTGCCGAAGATCTCGTCGATACTGGATCAGATGTCAGGTTCATCTCTTGCCATATCCACATACACAACAGCAACCTTGCTGAGCCAAAACACAAAGGGTCGAGGCCCACAGGAAATAGACAACAGTAGCACAAACGGCATGCTCGCGTGCGCATGACAGATACTAACGCGAGCGATGGCGATGCCGACGAGGGCGGCGCACCAGAGGACGGCGAGCGAGGGCGCGTGCTCGGGAAGGCCGGCCAGCAGGGCGGCACCAGGGCGCGTCCGTGGGGTGGCAGCCAGGCGAAGGTCGAGGCGGCCTTGGCAGCAGAGGAGCGGCAGGGGTCGTCGGAGAGACCACGACGACGGTGGCGCCTGGGTCGAAGCAGAGGCGGCCGCCGGAGAGGTCGATGACGGAGGCCGGCAGAGGAGCACGGGCGAGCATGATGGGGAGGGCACGGATCGAGGACAGAGGAGGCCATGCGGGAGGGGGGGCTCGAGGTTGCGATGGCGAGGCGGGCCGGGCCAAGGAAGGCCGGTGGGTGGAGGAAGAAGCAGCGGCGGGGCTCGCTGCCGGCGGTCACACGCGCGATGCAGACGAGTCCTTCGCCGGCGGCGGAAGCGCGAGGCGCAGGAAGAAGAGGGCACGGCCTTAGGGGCGAGGTCGAGGATGACGCCGGCAGCGGCGGTCGCAGGGACTCCGACGGCCACGGACTGAAGGCGGGGAGAGGAAGGGCGCAGCTGAGCGCCGGTGTTGCAGAGGGGGAAGGACCGGCGATGGCTCGATTGAAAGGAGGCAGAGGCGGCGGAGAGGCTCTGGGATCGAGCGGAGGCAGGGGTAGGGCGATGCGGGGCGGGTCGCACGCGGTGGGGCCAGGGGGGAGGTTGGTTGCCCAGGTGGTGGGGATAGGTGGCACGGGGCCTGGGGATCGGTTCCAGGGGAAAGTGGTCGGGCGGGGTGTGGCGTGCTGGGGGTTGGGCACGTGCGAGCGGGGGGGTTGGCGATGTGGTGGGCCCATGAGCGGGCAGGTGGAGGCGGAAGGCGCAGGTGGCGGAAGGTGGTGAACTGGGTGGGTCGGGCGCGTGCGTTATGTGTGTGTGTCTGGGGGGTGGCGGCTGTGTGTGGCGTGCAGGAGGGAGCTGGTGAGGGATTAGGGTTAGGTGGTAGGTTTGGGTATATGGGGTAGTAGGCTGGCTAGCTGGGCCTTTTGGCCCAGCCGGCTGCCTTCCCCTAAAAAAACAACTTTAAATATTTTTATTTTGTTAGAATAGACTCTTGTAAAAATTTTATAGACAAAACAAAATATCCGGAAGAGGCGGGTTTTAATTTGAAATAAAGACTGAAATATTTAGAAGACAAAACTAGGCGTTTCAAAAATAGTTTTTTTAAACAAACCAGATGACATGACGATGCTCAAATGCAAGGTGGCATGATGACATGAGCATGCGGTCATGATGATGCAATGCACGAAAACAACGCGATTTTCTAGTAGTGGTTTTAGCGGGGCGCCACAAGAAGAGACTTGAAAAGCCCAAGTATGAAGAGGGCGCCAAGCCAAGATTAAAGCCAAACCCCATCAATGAGAGATACAAGAGGAACAAGAAGTGTGATGGCAAAGGATTTATTGGCCAAGAGTACCTATCTGATGCGGAGAGTGAAGATGAGGAGAAGGTTGTGGGGGTGGCTGGTTTGGCTTTTTTCGAATCCATGTCACTCTTCACATATGACTACACCAAAGACTACGCCGATGACTCCATCACTCCCAAGGTCACCGGTACTTGCCTCATGGAAAGGAGTACCAAGGTAATCTCTTCCCCTCCATCTCTCTCTAGCATATTGGATGATCATGTTAGTACAAATGATAGTGATGATGATAAATTCGATGAAACTATGTACAAGAAATGTATAAAATCATGAAGTCCCTTCCTAACAATGCTCGTGCTAGATTCAAACAATTAATGATCCTTGTCAATTCATGTGATGAGACCATTGATAGTTTGGAGTCTCATATTGATGATGAGAAACTAAGATTAAATCTTCTTGAGCAAGAACTAAGCAAGGAAAGGGACATTACTTCCCTTCTTAAAGAACGAATTGAAATATATGAACTAGATAAGGCAAAAGATATGGATACCGTAGATAGAGCTATCACCTTGTCCCAAGAGCTTGACACTTCAAAGAAAGAACTTGAGGTTGCTCATTCTTCTCTCACCAATGACCTTGATAACCTTGAGCAAGCTAATTTTCTTGTCAAGTGTGAGCTCATAAAACTTGGGGAGAATCATGATCAACTTCGAGTGTCCTATGAGAAGGCTCTTGGTATATTGAAGGATCCTATTATTTTTGAGGATATTACTTGTTCTTCTAACCCTTCCTTGGATCAAGATAGTCTCATTAAGGAGAATAAGAAGTTGAAGGAACAACTTGAGGTGGAGTGTCTCAAACCTACCACCAAGGGCAAGATTCTTGATGAGATTCTTGCTCGACAAACGATGAGAGCTCCAAGGCAAGGTATGGGGTATGACCCCAAGAACGACAAGAATGGTGCCAACCCACCTAAAAGGATCAACTTTGTGCGTGAAGGGCACAAGGTGGTTGACCAAGTAAATAAGAATGTTGTGAATGGGGGATCCACAAGGGGCAATCCTAACCACAAATTTGCGGGAAAATCTAATCCCTCCTATGTGCTATGTAAGGGCACCCAAGGAGATGTATATGCCAAATATGTTGGCCCTTGCAATGGTTATGCTTATAGGTGGTACTCAATTTGGGTACCAAAAGATCTTGTTGCTAATGCTAGGGGACCCATTACTCAATGGGTTCCTAAACCAAAGAATTGATTTTGTAGGGGTATGCCCCGGTGGAACAAAATGGGTGTTTGATAGTGGATGCACCAATCATATGACCGAAGGTAGAATTGTGCTTGACCAATTTATTCATGATGTTAATTCAACGTCAAGCATCACTTTTGGAGACAACTCTAAAGGAAAGGTACTAGGTTTTGGAAAGTTGGTGGTCTCCAAGGCCTTGACCCTAGAGACCGTCATGCTTGTTGAAAACCTTGGCTACAACTTACTTTCAATAAAACATCTTGCGGATGCCGGTTATGATTCCTATTTCTCTAGAACTTGTGTGAAAGTCTTTAGGAGTGATAATCTCAAGTTGGTCCTTGTTGGATATGTGGAAGACGACCTCTATGTGGTCGACCTTTCGCAAGAGAGTCAATCTCTTCCTACATGTCTAATGGACAAAGTTGACAAGGGATGGCTTTGGCATCGCCGCCTTGGCCATGTCAACATGATAAATCATAAACAACTCCTAAAGGGTGAACATATTGTTGGACTAACCGGTGTGTCTTTTGAGAAAGATCGTGTGTGTAATGCTTGCATTTCAGGAAATCAACATGGGAGGAGTCATCCATCAATATCCAAGGTGCCCACGTCAAGACCTTTGGAGATTCTCCATTTGGATCTCTTCGGGCCATCAACATATGATACTCTTGGTGGAAGGAAGTATGGTCTTGTCATCGTTGATGATTACTCAAGATACACTTGGGTATTCCTTCTCAAGTCAAAGGATGAGACCTACAAGTACTTCATGACATTCGCCAAGCAAGCTCAATGCACCCATGAAGTGGAGATCAAGACCATTAGGACCGACAATGGCACCGAATTCAAGAATTATACCATGCAAGAGTTTGTTCAAGATGAGGGGATCAAGCATGAATTCTCGGCTCCATATACTCCTCAACAAAATGGTTTTATTGAAAGGAAGAACTGGACTATCATTGAGATGGAAAGAACTATGTTGAGTGAGTTCAAGTCACCCCACAACTTTTGGGGAGAAGCCATCGCCATCGTGGTTCACTACTCGAACCGGCTCTTCCTCTGAGCTCCCTTTGACATGACTCCGTACTAGATTATCACAAATAACAAGCCCAATGTCAACTACTTCCGAGTCTTTGGGTGCAAGTGCCTCGTCAAGAACAAGAAAGAAAAACTCGATAAATTTGAATCTAGAACTATCGAGGGTATTTTTTTTGGTTATGCGGAAAACTCTCACACCTATAGATACTACAACAAAGCCAATGGTTGTGTTGAAGTATCTTGTGATGTGGAGTTTTTGGAAGATAATGGTCCCCAAGGGGGGCAAGTTGTTCCACATGTTGTAGGCGATGGAGATTCCTCTCAAGTCATCAAGTTGATGGGAATTGGGCATATCTTGCCCACCGAACATCACACTCATGATCAATATGTTGATGGGGGAGGATCAAGCCCAACTCAAGAAGAGCCTATCTCTACTCAAGTTGAACCATGAAGTGCACCTCATGACGAACAACTCTCGCAAACCGAAGAACAAGAACCAAGCCCTCAACCCGTTGAGCAAGACCAATAAGACATACTAGTTCCCCAAAATCAAGGTCAAGCTTAAGATGTGGTCAATGATCAAGGACCAACGAAGGATGAATTCGTTGATCATGAAGGGACTATCCGGAAGATCAAGTCCGCCTCTATTGCAAGTGGACTCCAAGTCAATAATATACTTGGAAGCATATCAAGAGGAATCGAGACTCGCAACAAGAAGAAGCAACTCACTACCTTTTGTGGCCATCATGCATTTTTGTCCAACTTCGAGCCACTCAAGGTCCATGAAGCTCTAGAAGATCCAGATTGGGTCATTGCCATGCAAGAAGAACTCGAGTGCTTCACCCGCAATGAAGTTTGTTCTCTTGTGGAGAGACCTAAAGATCATCGCATCAATGTCATTGGGACCAAGTGGGTATTCAAGAACAAGCAAGATGATAATGGAACCGTCAAAAGGAACAAAGCAAGGTTAGTGGCGCAAGGGTATGCCCAAATAGAAGGTATTGACTATGAGGACACCTTTGCACCTATTGCTCGCCTTGAAGCTATCGTCTCTTGCTTGCATATGCATCTTTTCATAACTTTAAGCTTTATCAAATGGATGTGAAGAGTGCATTTCTTAATGGTCCCTTGAAAGAGGTTACATATGTAGCTCAACCCCCGGGTTTCGAAAACACACGCTTTCCCAACCATGTGTATCTACTCCATAAGGCGCTCTATGGACTAAAGCAAGCTCCTCGTGCTTGGTATGAACACCTTAGGGATTTCTTACTCATGGACGGGTTTAGTGTGGGTAAAGTCGATTACACCCTTTTCACCAAATAGGTTAAAGGGGGTGGCTTATTTATTGTTCAAATTTATGTTGATGATATTATTTTTGGTGGAGCTAACGAATCACATAACAAAGCTTTTGCCGAGTTGATGACCCAGAAATTTAGGATGTCCATGATGGGGGAGTTGAAGTATTTCTTAGGCTTCATTGTGAAGCAACTTGCTCAAGGCACCCTCATCTCCCAAGAGAAGTACATGAAGGACATGCTTGTGAAATTTGAGATGACCAATGCCATCCCCATGAAGACACCCATGCCACTCAATGGGCAACTTGGCCTTGGAGAAGGTGAGAAGGATGTGGACCAAAAGGTATATCGCTCCATGATTAGCTCCTTGCTCTACCTTTGTGCTTCTAGGCCGGATATCATGTTAAGTGTTGGAATGTGTGCTCGTTTTCAATACGCTCCCAAGGAGTGCCACTTGATGGCGGTCAAACAGATTTTTAGGTACCTTGTTCTCACTCCTACTCTTGGGCTTTGGTATCCAAAGGGATCAACCTTTGAGCTTGTTGGCTATTCAGATTCCGATTGGGCCGGTGATAAGGTTGACCGGAAGTCGACCTCTAGGGCTTGCCAATTTCTTGGCTGGTCGTTGGTGAGTTGGTCATCCAAGAAACAAAACTCCACCACCCTATCCACCGCCGAAGCCGAATACATTCCGTGACATCTTGTTGAGCTCAGTTGTTATGGATGAGGCAAACCTTGAAAGACTATGGTGTGTCTCTTGGTACGGTGCCTCTTCTATGTGACAATGAAAGCACAATAAATATCTCCAATAACCCCGTCCAACATTGCCGCACCAAACATATTGAAATCCGCCACCACTTCCTACGTGACCATGTCGCAAATGGTGACATCAATCTCACTCATGTGGGAACGATGTTCCAATTGGCGTATATTTTCACGAAGCCTTTGGATGAAGACCGTTTTGTCATGCTGAGGCGAGAACTTGGTATTCTAGATCCTAAAAACTTGGATTGATTCACTTCTTGCGTTATATTCCTACTCTTAACTTGCTATGAAGCCTAGTCGCACGGCACACATAGGGATAGTCATCTTACCATGTCTTGGTTTGATGCATACCTATGCGTGCGATATTAATTGACCTTGTGTCATGATATGGGTCCAAGCATCTATCTTTGAGGCGCTATGACATGTGTTCTTAAACATAGGGGGAGAAATCCCCCGCCAACTTTGGTCTCTTGTGGCTCTTGTTATTTTCGAATCATGCCTATTGTTGCTATTGAGTACGTTGATTTGGTTCTTCTCCAATAGGCATGCCTAGATTACCTGCCTCCTCTACCCTTTTGGAGTCTACTATCTTCTTCTACATGCACATGCCATTCTCGAAAATTTTCCGTTTTCACAAATTTTTCCGAAGGTTTTTGGATGTTCGGTTTCTGGCCCGGTCCAACCGGCCCCAGAACCGAATGTCCGGTTTCCAGCTCGGTTTCAACCGAGTCTATCCGAACCTGCAGACAGAAGTTTACTGAACGAAGTTTGGTTGCTAGTCCGGTTTCCAATCAGGTACTTGATATATTGCAAATGTATCTATAATTTTTGATGTTCCATGCTTGGTTTTATCCACTTTCTTGTGTTTTGTCCACACTTTGGAGTACTTTTCATATGATTTCTTGGACTAACCTATTAACAAGAGCCACAGTGCCAGCTGCCTGTTTTCTGCTGTTTTTGGTTCCAGGAAAGTCAAAAAATGAATATTCTCGGAATTGGATGGGACAAAAGCCAAAAGTGCCTATTTTTCCGGAAGTCATCAGATGCCAGAATACGAGACGGAGAGGGGCCAGGGGGACACCACACCACCTGGCCCGCGCCAGGGGAGGGTGTGGTCGCCTCCGGCACCCCCTCGGCCTCCCCTTCCGCCTATAAGATGCCCTCGGGACGAAAACCCTAAGTACCCGATCAAAAATCCACGAAAGAGTCTATAGCCGCCGTCATCTCCATCCCTAGATCGGGAGGGATCTGAAGCTCTTCGCACTGCCGGAGAGGGGAATTCACCCTGGAGGCCTTCTTCATCACCATGCAAGCCTCCGGTGTGATGCGTGAGTAGTTCATCTCTAGACTACGGGTCCATGTAGTAGCTAGATGGCTGGTTCTCCTCCTTTGTGCTTTCATGTCTAGATCTTGTGAGCTTCGTTCATGATCAAGATCATCTATTTGTAATTCTGCATGTTGTGTTTATGGGATCCGATGGATATTGAGATGCTATTTCAGATTGATTATTGATTCTATCATGTCTTTGTTATTTGTGATCTTGCATGCTTTCCGTTGTTAGTAGCTATCTTGGCCAAGTAGATGCTAGCAACTCCAAGAGTTAGTATTTATGCTTGATAGTGGGTTCATGCCTCTGGTAATCTGGGGAAGTGATAGAAATCTCTAAGGTACTAGATGTGCTGTTGCTACTAGGGAGAAAAACAACAATCATTTGTTCATAGAACAATCATATTGTTTACTTTACACGCAATTCGTAAAGCAATAATCGGTTGCTTACAACTTAATACTGGAGGAGGTTCGGATGATAACCTGAAGGTGGATTATTAGATGCAGTTGGATGGCGGTCTATGTATAATGTTGTAATGCCCAATCAAGTTCCAAAGGAGTCAAGATGATTAGTATATGCATGTATTGCTTTCTCGATGTTTGTCAATTGCCCCGATGTAATTTGTTCACCTAGCATGTTATCTATCTTAAGGAGAGCCACCTCTAGTGAACTATGGATCCCGGTTCTTTCTTTTACATACAATCTATAAATTGTTTACTGCTTTGTGTTTACTTTCTGCAAACTATTACTTCTTTCCATTCGATACGTGGTTATGACTTCTTTTCAGCAAAACACGGTGAGATTGACAACCTCATTGCAAGTTGGGGACAGAGTTCTGTGGTTATGTTGTGTAGGTCTCCACGTTGCTACTAGCACCGGTAGTGCGCCCTACCAAGGCTCAGCTAGCAACACCTTTGGGTTGTTTCCTTGCTCCTACTGGATTGATAACCTTGGTTTCATACTGAGGAAAACTTGCTGCTGTGCTCATCATACCTTCCTCTTGGGGTTCCCAACGAGCTCTACATCAACACCGAGCCATCAAGCATTTTTCTGGCGCCGTTGCCGGGGAGTCAAGGACATCTTCACAAGGGGAGTCCCTCATAACCAATCTCTTTACTTTGTTATTTTTGTTTTGCTTAGTTTCTTTTTGCTTTGTTTGCTTGTTTCTTTATCAAAAACACACAAAAAAAATTTACTAGTTTGCTTTCTTATTTCAAAAACACAAAAAAATTAGTTCCTTTCTTAAGTTGCCACTATGTCTAGCCTTGCTCCAGTCACTATGTCACCCGAGGAAATGATTTTCACTTTTAAACAAGGAATTGAGGAAAGTTTTAAGGAAGCTTGGTGTAGAATCTCTGATCTACATGAAAAAACTGAGCCTAAAATGACTCAAAGTTTGTTCCTTTGCAGTTTTTACTTTGGAATTGCTCTTTTCTATAGATATGCCTTAGATGCTGTTGTGGGAGAGGATTTCATCCAATGTAATGAGGATGATGCTATAAATGCTATAAATAAATTGATCCTCACTTACAACTTGCCTAGCCAAACTGATATTTGTTTCGCAAAAATATTTGCTAGACTGAACACTCTTCAGACTAGCACTACTAGCTTAAAAGATTGCTATAATACGCTTAGGGAGCATCACAATTATGTTCCAATAAATTCTGAACCATCAAAGTGGCTCCCTACAGTAAAGATTGAGATAAACACTGAAACTTTTCAAGCCCGATGTGATATCATGTCTGAATTTTGTCTTATGCCCAAGGATATTTATGAATCTCTGAATATTTGGGGGCTTACTGAAGGAGGAAAAGAAATATCTCTTGCTAATAATGCTACCATATTACCTATTGGAATAGTTGAAGGAGTGTTTACAAAGATCCTTGGGAAAATGATTTCTATTGATTATCTTGTTATTGAATGTGCAGGAAAAGGACAAATTACACTTGGAAGGTCCCTATTAGAACTCTTGGAGCAATAATAGATGTGGGAAAGGGAACCATTCACCTTTCTTCTCCACCAAACAATCATATTTTCCCCAAGGTTAAGAATAAAAGTAAGAGAGGTAAGGGCAAGAAATTTGGTTTTAATGCTTCTTCATTTGAGAACACTTGATTCTTTCTTGCTTCTTATGCCTAACTTAAAGGCGTTAAAGAAAAGTACTTATTGGGAGATAACCCAAAAGTTTTAGATGAGTCTTGCAAGTTATTAGTTCAGTAATAACCGCTCATTATACTTTTTATTTGCTTTTTGTGCCAAGAGTAACCTCTAATGAGAGAGAAGTAATGATTGGGAAAGTTGCTGTCCCGAAACAGACTTTTGTGCTTCACCATAAAAATTCATGTAAAATTTCTGAATGTCTTTTTGAGGCGTGAATTTTTTTTCTTCTGCCCCAGGTTGTTATATAACTTTCGTTAGTTCAACACTTTTTGATTTGAGCAACAGAAGGTCTTCGAAAAAAATAATCTTTACCTGCTTGTCTGTTTTGACAGATTTCTGCCATTTTCTGCATTTGCTTCTTGTTGGTTCCTTTTTGAGTTCTTTTGGGGAATTGAGATTTTTGAGGGAAGTGCTACAGTAGCTAGTGTTCTAATGTAAGTTTATTTGGTGTTAGAACTGAACCTTAATACCTTTTATCTTGAGTGCACTAATGTTGCTAATAAAGATTGTGTGAAGTTTTGTATGAAGGAAAAAAAATCAGGTGTATGGAAGGAATGAGTAATGAGATGAAGGATGTACTAAAGCTCAAGTTCGGGGATGCCACATGTGTCACCCCAAGAAATATCCAAGAAGTACAAGCGTCAAAGCTTAGGGATTCCCAAGGCATCCCCTTCTTCATCAATAAAAATTCCAGGTTTCTTCCAAACGCTTCATTTTTATTGTTTCATGCACAGTTGTGTTGTTCTTGGAGCGTCTTCTTTTTTGTTTTCATTTTGGTTTTTAATTTTCTTTGGTTTTCTTAGTTTGCTGAATAAATTGGTTGGACCCCCTCTTTCATACATTGGTTTGCAAATAGTTTGGTTTGGTTTGGAAAAGAGTAGGAAAGTTCATGCTTATGTGGTAAAAAGAGCTTGTTTTTAACTATGGCCTATGCTCTATCATGCCATGCTTGATATTGTTTTGGATTTATGCTTAGTATACTTTGCTGTAGCATTACTTGTTATAAACAATTGAGATTGCTTAATTTGCTTTGGATGAATCATGCGTTGTTTTAGCATATTAAAGCATAGTATAGTGGTATTCTCCTTTGATGCTTTATTTGGGTTGACTTGGCGCATGCTCACACCATGTTATGACTATCTCAAGTCACCATAAGCCTTTATGATCCTTTAGTTTTCAACTTGTAGTATCACTTTATGTTTTGATCAATGATGTTTTGTCACTCTGCATGATTATGGCCATTATTGCTCTCTTAGTTTGTCGCTCCCAGTCTTTTGCTAGCCTCCACAACCAAGTATGAGTTCCACTCATGCATCCAACTCCCTAAACCAAGTTATTCCAAAGGTTCCACCATACCTACCTATTAGCATATGCTATTCCAAGTATATTCATGCTTTTGTTTACCTTCCAAATTAAACTTATTATGAGAAAACTAGTGATTAAAGCTCTCCCGAACTTGATGGCACACTTTACTTTTCTTGCCCTTAATAAACTTGAACCATTGTGTCATCTATGTTGTATATGCTTGCACTTATTTGTTGGGAATTAGCAGAACCATGCTTTCATGGGGAACGCTTTCAACATTGCACTTGGTACTTGTACCTAGTTGATATCATGCTCTTTTGTATATGGATGTCGATTGTGAAATGAAAGGGGAGCTTGTAAGTCCATGGAGTTATGTATATGTGTTAGAGAAACGCCTGGGCTGCTGGTCTAATCCATGCTGACATGGTGGAAACCTGCAGCGTAACCATAATGAGCTGTCTATGAAGCATTCTTCTTAAAAAAAGAGTCCTATATTTAAAAAAAGAGAAAAAGAAAAAAAAAGATTATGAAAAGAGGAAAGAGAGAAAAAAGCACCATATTACCATGGTAAATAAGAAGATTGCTGAGATGCTCGTTGTCTGCTTGCCTTGTCATTTTGATATGGGGATTCTTCCGTATCATCGGGCAAGGGGTACCCCGTTGGCGGTTCTCTATGATACACATGTAGTACCATAATTTTTGGAAGCTCTTTATGATACTTGAATCCCTACTTCCTTTTATAAAGGTTTTTCTTCCACCATTATATTGAGTCTCCACCTTCTATCTTTATGCACCTACTTTGAGAGCATAGTGGCCATTCTTAGTTCTCTGTGCATTGTCCCAAGACTAGTTGATTGATGCATAACTTGATATTGCTTGTTTTAAACTATTTTTATCTAGTCACTCTTATGAACTTTGAAGGTGTCCTATGCATTTATATTTGCTACTCTATGAGGGACAAGCTGAATACTATTATGCTATGTTTTCTTTATGTGAAACAAACAAACGTCTTGCAAAGCATTGTTATTCATGAATCTTTTGTTTGTGCCTTTTCATGTTGCATCATAGTTTCTTTGTCTTATTGCTAGAACTTTGTCTTTCATGTTATGATTGAAGTACTATGATCCCAGCTTTGAATGTTTTATAAATACTTTGATCAAGTTTATGATGGTGCATGTCACCTCAAAAATTATTCTTTCTTTTTATCACTTACCTACTCGAGGACGAGCAGGAGTTAAGCTTGGGGATGTTGATACATTGCAAATGTATCTATAATTTTTGATGTTCCATGCTTGGTTTTATCCACTTTCTTGTGTATTGTCCACTCTTTGGAGTACTTTTCATATGATTTCTTGGACTAACCTATTAACAAGAGCCACAGTGTCAGCTGCCTATTTTCTGCTATTTTTGGTTCCAGGAAAGTCAGAAAATGAATATTCTCGGAATTGGACGGGACAAAAGCCAAAGTACCTATTTTTTTGGAAGTCATCAGATGCCAGAATACGAGACGGAGAGGGGCCAGGGGGCCACCACACCACCTGGCCGCGCAGCCCAGCCTGGCCCGCCTATAAGATGCCCTCGGGACGAAAACCCTAAGTACCCAATCAAAAATCCACGAAAGAGTCTGTAGCCGCCGTCATCTCCATCCCTAGATCGGGAGGGATCTGAAGCTCTTCCCGGCACCCTGCCGAAGAGGGGAATTCACCCTGGAGGCCTTCTTCATCACCATGCAAGCCTCCGGTGTGATGCATGAGTAGTTCATCTTTGGACTACGGGTCCATGTAGTAGCTAGATGGCTGGTTCTCCTCCTTTGTGCTTTCATGTCTAGATCTTGTGAGCTCCGTTCATGATCAAGATCATCTATTTGTAATTCTGCATGTTTTGTTTGCGGGGATCCGATGGATATTGAGATGCTATTTCAGATTGATTATTGATTCTATCATGTCTTTGTTATTTGTGATCTTGCATGCTTTCCGTGTTGGAATTATGCCCTAGAGGCAATAATAAAGATGTTATTATTATAATTCTTGTTCATGATAAAGTTTATATTCCATGCTAGAATTGTATTAAGCGGAAACTTTAATACTTGTGTGGTTTGTGAACAACACCGTGTCCCTAGTACGCCTCTATGGACTAGCTCATTGATCAATGATGGTTAAGGTTTCCTAACCATAGACATGAGTTGTCAATTGATAATGAGATCATATCATTGGGAGAATGATATGGTGGACAGACCCAAACTAAGCAAAGCTATTAGATCGTTTCATCGTGTTGTCTTTGCGAAGCTTTTCTCATGTCAAATATTGTATTCCTTAGACCATGAGATAATACAACTCCCTGGTATCGGAAGAAAGCTTTGAGGTCATCAAACGTCATCCTATGAGAGGGTGATCATAAAGGTGTCTCTCAGGTGATCGGAAAGTATCTGTTCGGTTGTATGTATCGAGATGGGATTTGTCCCTCCCAAGTCGGAGAGATATGCTTCGGGCCCACTAGAGTGTCGATATCAACACCGCTTGCAAGCATGTGGTTAAGGAGTTAATCACAAAGTGATATCGGATTACGGAACGAGTAAAGTACTTGCTGTGAACGAGATTGAACTAGGTATGACGATACCGACGATCGAATCTCGGGCAAGTAAAATATCGCGAGACGAAGGGAATATATATATGGGATTGATTGAATCCTGGCATCATGGTTCATCCGATATGATCATCGATGAATGTGTGGGAGTCAATATGGGTGCCCAGACCCCGCTGTTGATTATTGATAGAAGATCATGTCTGCATATTCTCGAACCCGCAGGGTCACACACTTAACGTGTCTCGACGCTAGGATAGATTGGATAATTGGTTTATGAATTTTTGTTCGGAGTCTCGGATGGGATCTGGGATATCACGAGAGGTTCCGGAATGGTCCGGAGAATAAGATTCATATAAGGCAGTGCAGTTTTTGGAGTTCGGAATAGTTAGGTTAATCGGTATTGTACGAAGCTTCTAGAACCTTCGGAAGGGGACCAACGTGGCCCCACCTTCCGGGAGGGGCATGGGCCTATGAGGGAGTGTCCTGGCGCATTGGGCCAGGGCACAAGGCCCCATAGGGCCCAGCCGATTCTAGATAAGTTTAAACTCGCTTAAACTAGAGATGGAATTTCTAGATAAGGGAGTTTAAATCGTTTAAACTAGAGATAGGCTTGGAGGAGAGGCAAGGGCTGGCGCACCTCTATATATAGAGGGCTGGTGCGCCCTCCCCAACACATCTCCTCCAAGCCCTAGTAGCCTGCTGCCTTCCTCTCTCCCTCCCATTGTTTGCGTGAAGCCTGCAGAAATTCTCCACCATATACACCGCGCCGTCGTGTTGTAGATCCAATCCATCTCTCCACCATACTTGCTGGTCCGAGGAAGGAGGAGACGTTGAGGTGCTGCGTGTGCATCTCACGGAGGCACCGCCACTTGTGGTGCTAGATCGGATCGGATCGCGAGGAGGAGAAGCGAGTACGACTACATCACCCACGTTCGGCGTAACGTTCACTGTCGAATCTTCAAGGGTATGAAGATCTAATCCAATCTCTCGTTGTTTGCATCTCCTAGATTAGATCTTGGCTTTCCTTCATTCGCTTCCGTAGAAAATTTTGATTTACTATGCTGAAACCCTTGATGGTATCGAGCTAGATATATGCGTAGATGTGATTCACGAGTAGAGCATAACATGGTTGTTGCGGGCGTTGATGTTTTCTGTTGCAAGCCTCTTGTTTGTGTTCTTATTATGACGGGATAGTGAGATTGAAGCGGTCAGGCCAACCTTACGCGACGTCGTTCGCGAGACCGGCTCCGCACTTGACGTGTGGCTTGTACCACACATGCGGCTGGTGGATGTCAGTTTCTCTCACTATAGTTGTCATGGGATTAACACCGGAGTTTGACAACCATAATATCACCGTTGTGGCTTTCCGTAGGTAAGAATCATTCTTAGCATCTACTCCCATAAGCCACGTAAAACATGCAACAACAAAGTAGAGGCGTCTAACTTGTTTTTGCAGAGTGTTTCTGTGATATGGTATGGCCCAAGATGTGATGTGTATATTGTATGCGATGATCATGTTTTGTAATGTTTCACGACTTGCATGTCGATGAGTACACAACGGCAGAATATATGGTTGTCTTTATAATTGTGTATGACCTGCGAGTCAACTTCTTATACACCATGTAATAGCTTTACTTTATCGCTAAGTAGTTGGCAATAGTTGTAGTTGCTATTCGTGGTGGAGGCAATCATGGTGGAGTGATGGAGATCATGCCGGAATGCACAAGATGGAGATCATAGCGCGAAGATTGGCTATACCATGTCACATAAAGTTATATGCATGTGATGTTTATCCTTTTATGTATCTTATTATGCTTAGATCGCGACGGTAGCATTATAAGATGATTCCTCACTTAAAGATCAAGATAAAAGCTGTGTTCTCCCCAAATATGCACCGTTGCGAAAGTTCGTCGTGTCCAAGCATCACGTGATGATCGGGTGCTATAGACTCTACGCTCACATACAACGGGTGCAAGCCAGTTTTGCACACGCGGAAATACTTGGGTCTAACTTGACGAGCCTAGCATGTACATACATGGCCTCGGAACACAAGAACCGAAAGGTTAAGCACGAGTCATATGAATGATATGATCGACACTTCGTTGTCCACCATTGAAACCACATCTCTTCTCGTGATGATCGGATTAGGTGTGGTGAATTTGGATCGTGTTCACTAAACAACTTGAGGGATGTTGAATTTAGTGGGAGTTCATCTAGTAATTTGATTAAGTTGAACTATTTATCATGAACATAGTCTAAATTGTACTTGCAAATACTGTAGATCACATGGCCAAGTCCAACTTCAACTTCAACGTTTTTGCTGAGAAAGAAAAGCTTAGAAACAATGGGTCTAACTTCACCAATGGTTCCAATCTAAGAATCATTACATCTGGCGGACAAAAGGACTATGTCCTTGGGAAAGCGTTAGGTGACCCCTCGCAAGCTAGCGGCTGATGAGAAAGCTGTCTATCAGACGCGCAAAGATGATTATGGTGTGATTAAGAGCACCATGTTGTGTGCTATGGAACCGGAACTTCAAAATAGTTTTGAAAACTATCCCGGGCCCCTTTGAGATTCTCGAAGAGTTGAAAACCATGTTTCAGACTCAGGCCCGTTCTGAGAGATATGAGATCTCTGAGAAGTTCTTTAACTGCAAGATGGAGGAAGGGAGTTCCGTTAGTGAGCACGCCATAAAGATGTCGGGCTACACTCAACGCCTTGAGCAACTGGACTGCAAGATTCGGAGGAGCTCAAGATTGTGAGGTCTGCAATCACTCCTCCCGGCTACAAAAGTTTTGTAGTGACTCATAATCAGATTGGTTCCACCGATCACGATCACCGAGCTCTTCGCAAAGCTAAAGGCTGCGGTGGACATCAAAAAGGATAATCATGTGTTGATGGTCAACAAGCCCTCCTTTAAGAAAGGTAAGGGTGCAAAGAAGCCCTTCAAGAAAGGGGGCGACAAAGCGTTGCCCTGCGAGAAGAAGCTCAAGTCTGGACCTGCCGTAAACCGAAAGTGCTTCTATTGCAAGGACAAGGGTCCTTTGGAAGCACAACTGTCAAAGTACTTAGCGGACAAGAAGGCTGGCACCATCAAAGGTATATTTGATATACATGTTATTGATGTTTTCCTTACTAGCCCTCGTTGTAGTGCTCGGGTATTTGATCTTGGTTCAGTTGCTAATATTTGTAACTCAAAGCAGGAGCTACGGAATAGGCGGCTTGCGAGGATGAGGTGACGATCTTGGCGTTGGCAGCGGATCAAGAGTTGATGTGATGGGTCAAGACGCTCTCCTTAGTTTTACCTTCGGGATTAGTTTTAAACCTTAATAAATGTTATTATGTGCCTGTGTTGAGCATGAACATTATTTCTGGATCGTGTTTATTGCAAGACGGTTATTCATTTAAATCGGAGAATAATGGTTGTTCTATTTATATGAGTAACATCTTTTATGGTCATGCACCTCTTGTGAATGGTTTATTTCTTCTAAATCTCGAAAGGGATGAAACACACATCCATAACATTGAGGCTAAGAGATGCAAAGTAGATAGTGATAATACTACTTATTTGTGGCACTGTCGTCTAGGTCATATTGGTGTAAAGCGCATGAAGAAACTCCATTCTGATGGACTTTTGGAGTCTCTTGATTTTGAATCATTTGACACATGCGAACCATGCCTCATGGGCAAAATGATCAAAACCCCGTTCTCCGGAATGATGGAGCGAGCAACGGACTTGTTGGAAATCATACATACCAATGTATGCGGACCGATGAGTGTTTCGACGCGCGGTGGATATCGCTATTTTCTCAATTTTACCGATGACTTAAGTAGATATGGGTATATCTATTTAATGAAACATAAATCTGAAACGTTTGAAAAGTTCAAAGAATTTCAGAATGAAGTGGAGAACCATCGTAACAGAAAGATTAAGTTTCTACGATCCGATCGTGGGCGAATATTTGAGTTATGATTTTCTCACGCATGTCAAAGCAAGTGGAATCGTTTCACAACTCCATACCGGAACACCACAAGTAATGGTGTGTAATACGAATCGAACCCTATTAGATATGGTCCGATCGATGATGTCTCTTACTGATTTGCCGTTATCATTTTGGGGTTATGCATTAGAAACCGCTGCATTCACTTTAAATAGGGCTCCATCTAAATCCGTTGAGACGACACCTAATGAACTGTGGTTTGGTGCTAAACCTAAGTTGTCGTTTCTTAAAGTTTGGGGATGCGAAGCTTACGTCAAGAAGTTGATGCCGGACAAGCTCGAACCCAAAGCGGAGAAATGCGTCTTCATAGGATACCCTAAGGAAACTATTGGGTATACCTTCTATCACGTAGAACCGAAGGCAAAGTGTTTGTGAAGAACGGTTCCTTTCTTGAGAAGGAGTTTCTCTCGAAAGAAGTGAGTGGGAGGAAAGTAGAGCTAGACGAGGTTATTGAACCTTCTCTTGAATTGGAGAGTAGCGCAGCACCTGAAATTGTTCCAAGGTTACCGCACCAACGATAGAGGAAGCTAATGACAAGGATCATGAAGCTTCGGACGATGTCATCTTGAACGTCGCAGTCGACAAGGTCGCGTGCCCCTCCGAGTGGTACGGCAACCATGTCTTGTTGTCTTGTTAGTAGAAGACGGTGAACCTACGAACTATGAGGAAGCGATGATGAGCCCGGACTTCGAGAAATGGCTAGAAGCCATGAAATCCGAATTGGGATCCATGAGCGAAAACCAAGTATGGACTTTGGTGGACCCTCCTAGCGACTGAAAGGCCGTTGAGTGCAAATGGATCTTCAAGAAGAAAACGGACACGGATGGTAATGTTACCGTCTATAAAGCACGGCTTGTTGCGAAAGGTTTTCGACAAGTTCAAGGTGTTGACTACGATGAGACTTTCTCTCCCGTAGCGATGTTTAAGTCTATCCGGATTTTATTAGCAATTGTTGCATTTCATGATTATGAAATATGGCAGATGGATGTCAAGACTGCGTTCCTCAATGGCAACATTGATGAAGAGTTGTATATGATGCAACCCGAAGGTTTTGCCGATCCTAAGGATCCGATAAAGTATGCAAACTTCAGCGTTCCATTTATGGTGAAGCAAGCATCTCGGAGTTGGAACCTTCATTTTGATCAAGTGATCAAGAGCTTTGGATTTGTTCCAAATTGCTACGAAGCTTGCATCTACAAGAAAGTGAGTGGGAGCTCGGTGACGTTTCTGGTACTATATGTGGATGACATATTGATTATTGGAAATGACATAAACATGCTTAACGATGTGAAGAGTTATTTGAACAAGTGTTTTTCAATGAAAGACCTAGGTGAAGCTGCTTATATATTGGGCATCAAGATCTATAGAGATAGACAAAGACGCCTGATAGCTTTAAGCCAGAGTACATACCTAGACAAAGTTCGAAAAGGTTCAGAATGGATAAGGCATTGAAAGGTTCAAAGGCCTATGTTGTCGTGGAAGATATTGAGCAAGGCTCGGTGTCCATTCTACGAGAAATGATAGGGAAGCTATGAGCAAAGTGCCTTATGCCTCGGCCATAGGTTCCATCATGTATGCCATCTTTGTGTACTAGACCGGATGTGTCCAATGCTCTTAGTTTGACGAGCAGATATCAAAGTGATCCAGAGTGGAACCTTTGGACAGCCGTGAAGAACATCCTAAGGTACCTAAATAGGACTAAAGAAATGTTCTTAGTCTATGGGGGTGATGAACAGCTCGTCGTAAAAGGTTACGTCGATGCTAGTTTCGACAATCGACAAGGATGATTGTAAATCTCGGTGATACGTGTATATTTTGAATGGAGGAGCTGTGAGTCGGAGAAGCCGCAAGCAAAGCGTGATCGCGGGATCTCTGAAGAAAGCGGAATACATGGCTGCCGCAGCGTGCCAAGTGAAGGAGTTTGGATCAGAACTTCATCATCGAGCTTGGCGTGGTTCCAAGTGCATTGGACCCATTTGGAGATATTGTGTGACAACACGGCGCCATAGCACTCGCTAAGGAACCAAGATATCATCCAAAGACCAAGCATATCAACGCAAGTTTCATATAATCCGAGATTATATAGCGATGGAGATCTGAAGATTAGCAAAGTACATACATCGAATGTCGCAGATCCATTGACTAAACCTCTTCCACGTGTAAAACATGATCAGCACATCGATGCCATGGGTGTGAGATTGTTGCCAAATGTAAACTAGATTATTGACTCTAGTGCAAGTGGGAGACTGTTGGAATTATGCCCTAGAGGCAATAATAAAGATGTTATTATCATAATTCTTGTTCATGATAAAGTTTATATTCCATGCTAGAATTGTATTGCGGAAACTTTAATACTTGTGTGGTTTGTGAACAACACCGTGTCCCTAGTACGCCTCTATGGACTAGCTCATTGATCAATGATGGTTAAGGTTTCCTAACCATAGACATGAGTTGTCAATTGATAATGAGATCATATCATTGGGAGAATGATATGGTGGATGTACCAAACTAAGCAAAGCTATTAGATCATTTCATCGTGTTCGCCTTTGAAGCTTTTCTCATGTCAAATATTGTATTCCTTAGACCATGAGATAATACAACTCCTGGTATCGAAGAAAGCTTTGAGGTCATCAAACGTCATCCTATGAGAGGGTGATCATAAAGGTGTCTCTCAGTGATCGGAAAGTATCATTGGGTTGTATGTATCGAGATGGGATTTGTCCCTCCCAAGTCGGAGAGAGATATGCTTGGCCCACTCGGTAATCGATATCAACACCGCTTGCAAGCATGTGGTTAAGGAGTTAATCACAAAGTGATATCGGATTACGAGTAAAGTACTTCGTGAACGAGATTGAACTAGGTATGACGATACCGGCGATCGAACCTCGGGCAAGTAAAATATCGCGAGACGAAGGGAATATATATATGGGATTGATTGAATCTGGCATCATGGTTCATCCGATATGATCATCGATGAATGTGTGGGAGTCAATATGGGTGCCTGCACCCATTTGTTGATTATTGATAGAAGATCATGTGCGCATATTCTCGAACCCGCAGGTCACACACTTAACGTGTCTCGACGCTAGGATAGATTGGATAATTGGTTTATAAATTTTTGTTCGAGTCTCGGATGGGATCTGGGATATCACGAGAGGTTCCTAATGGTCCGGAGAATAAGATTCATATAAGGCGGTGCAGTTTTTGGAGTTGAATAGTTGGTTAATCGGTATTGTACCGGAAGCTTCTAGAACCTTCCGGAAGGGGACCAACGTGGCCCCACCTTTCGGGAGGGGGCATGGGCCTATGAGGGAGTGTCCTGGCCGCATTGGGCCAGGGGCACAAGGCCCCATAGGGCCCAGCCGATTCTAGATAAGTTTAAACTCGTTTAAACTAGAGATAGAATTTCTAGATAAGGGAGAGTTTAAATCGTTTAAACTAGAGATAGGCTTGGAGGAGAGGCAGGCTGGCGCACCCCCCTCTATATAGAGGGCTGCGCCTCCCCCAACACATCTCCTCCAAGCCCTAGTAGCCTGCCTTCCTCTCTCCCTCCCATTTGCAGGCGAAGCCCCTGTAAATTCTCCACCATATACACCGCGCCGTCGTGTTGTAGATCCAATCCATCTCTCCACCATACTTGCTGGTCCGAGGAAGGAGGAGACGCCGAGGTCTTTGCGTGTGCATCTCACGGAGGCACCGCCACTTGTGGTGCTAGATCAGATCGGATCGCGAGGAGGAGAAGCGAGTACGACTACATCACCCATGTTCTGACGAACGTTCCGCTGTGCGAATCTTCAAGGGTATGAAGATCTAATCCAATCTCTCTCGTTGTTTGCACCTCCTAGATGAGATCTTGGCTTTCCTTCTGTTCGCTTCCGTAGAAAATTTTGATTTACTATGCTGCGAAACCCTTCATTCCGTTGTTAGTAGCTATCTTGGCCAAGTAGATGCTAGCAACTCCAAGAGTTAGTATTTATGCTCGATAGTGGGTTCATGCCTCTGGTAATCTGGGGAAGTGACATAAATCTCTAAGGTACTAGATGTGCTGTTGCTACTAGGGAGAAAAACAATAATCCTTTGTTCATAGAACAATCGTATTGTTTACTTTACACGCAATTCGTAAAGCAATAATCTGTTGCTTACAACTTAATACTGGAGGGGGTTATTCGGTGCTGACACCGGACCATCCGGTTCTGGAGCTGGTCCGACCGGCCCTGGCACCGAATCTCTCTGCAATGTCTCTTTTCTACCATGCACTTGCCCAAATCCAAGTTTTTCCTCCGTTTTTTTCTTATGGCATGTGTACTTATCCTTGTGCTCCCTAACCTATCTCTCTTTTTCACAGGTGCTGATGATGATGACTATGTGGACGATGAGTATGTGCCTGAGAAAACTGGCAGGGGCAAGAGGGCTCATCGAGCCAGTCAGTCTGTGCAGCGTGAGGAAGAGGGCAATGCCTATTCTGGTCGCATCAAGAGCAAGGCCATCAGGGGCAAGAAACCTGCGGTGCAGGATGACAAAGAAGATGTGCCTACTCAAAACCTGAAGAATATGGAGATTTCTATGTACCAGACCCTTCGCAAGTAGAATCCCTATCGTTTCTACTTACCCTGGCACTGACAAGAAGTTTTGGACTAAGACTCAAGCCTTGATGTGGGATCACATTTACACTCAGTTCAAGGTCACCTCCTGCGGTAACATTCTTGCTTTCAATGTGGACTGGTTCAACATGTATGTTGCCTCAGATTATCGTTTTGTTGATGATGCCTTGAAGAAAATGGATCTGTTTGACCTTGTGTGTCTCAAGGAGGACTACTATCCTGAGTATATCCGTTAGTTCTTCTGCACAGTCTATTTTCATGATGATGTTGACTGCTCTATGTCTTGGATGACTGGCACATGGCGCTTTCGTGCCACCTATGCAGATCTAGTTGAGGTCATGGGCTATTCTGGCAAGCTAGGTGGTTTTTGCATTCATAGTGAGAAGATCAAGTCTGCTGACTCTCTTGCTTTCTGCTATCCCAAGGATTCTAAGTATGCTCATCCATGCATCTCTGGCATGTACTTCTACTATCACACTTTGGCCAGCATCTTCCGCCAGTCGCTTGTTCCCTGAGTTGGAGATACTACAAACTGTCGTGGGTACTTTGCCAATCTCCTGTATTATTGTCATCCTGACAGGTTGAGGAAGATTGATGGCTGTGACTTTGTGTACTATGAGCTGCGGCGGGCTGCTTTGGACAGGATGACCCCTACTTTCTGCGTGTATGTACAAAAGCTGCTCAACAAGGTTGTGCCTTCCAGTGTGATGGCTGGTGAGTGTGTGGGACAAGAGCAGCTTACCCTTTCTCTTCATGGCCTGTCTCCTGAGGTCCCTTCGATGAAGCCTCCCAAGCAGCGCACCAAGGCTGCTCATGATCCTCAGCCTCACTTTGCTACTAGGTCTGGTTCTCGTCGTCCTGTTGGAGAGTCCTCATCCTCTCGTCCTAGGCACAAGGGTGGTGCTGCCACTTTCTTCAAGCGGCTATTTCAGATGTGTTGCTCGTCCTATGATGTGAGCCACAAGGCTCTTGAGATGAGCCAAGAGACTCGGAGCAGGCACAATGAGTTTCTCGTGACCCAGCATGTCACTCCTCCACTGGATCGTCCCGAGATGACTCTAGTTCCTTATGTCAACTATGAGATGCCGCCACTTGATGATGATATGCTATTTGGCTACTTCCCCAGTCAGTTTCCTCCTGGTGGCCCCAGTGGTTCCTCTGCTGCTCCTTCTGGTTCTGATGATGAGGAGGAGGATGATGAAGAAGAGGAGATCCATGAAGACGAAGATGCCCCCGTTCACCCTCCTCCGCCTCCTACGTTCTTCTAGTTGGGTTCCGTTAGCATCACTCTACTCCTCTTCCTTTTTGGTGTTTCGATGCCAATGGGGGAGAAGAGTAGAGTTCATTTAGGTATCTACGGGTTCCTTGCCTGGGTTTTCTGGGGTTCGCCAGTTGCACAATGCCCCTTGCCTTATCTTTGCTTCTTTTGGCATTGTGCTTCCCATTTGCTTTCGTGATGGAACTATTTGCTCTACTTCTGGGTGTTGGAAAAGTTTGTGCTATGTGTGTGAACCATGGATATGTCTATTGTGCTATGACTATGTGTACTTCTATTATTTGTCTAGCTTTGCGTAGATATCCATGCATTATATCTTGTCATATTATGCTTGCTTTCATAAAGACATATGGGAAGCTCTCCATACACTATTTAGGTGCACCTTGCAATCAAACATAAATTCAACCAAGTGCATACTTTATGGGGGAGCTCACATATGTCTCTATGAAATTCGTTGGTGTATAGCTCTCTATTACATCCTTGTGAACTCTAGCTCGGTTTGTCATCACCAACCAAAAAGGGGGCGATTGAAAGGGTAGTTTACCCTCTACTATTTTGGTTGACAATGACACCGTAGTTAGAGCGTACTAATGCTATCTACTAGTGTCTTAAACGGGTTTTGGTCCACTGGTATGTTGGAAGATCATCGGAGACCCCCCATTTCGATAACAAAGGGAAGTGCCAGAGTTTTGCCTTTCGAATGTTTCTTGAGTCTTTAGGAACACCACACTATTAAGAGGGGTTATCTCGATGAGCTTGTTGGGGATGAATTTCTAAGCCTTATACACATCCCTTACACCCAATTGTTCCATCACCAAAGAGAGAGGAGAGAGATCTACATTTTATAGCATCTTTGCCAAGTTCGGTTCTCAAGCCGGTTGAACTGCTCCTGCATCAGCGGTCCAGATCAGACTGTAAAACCAAACCAAACCGGGATTCTCGGTTTATTATACCGAGTCTATCCGGGTTCATGAACAGTGAACATTCCGGTTTGGATTCCGATCTTCTGGGCTGTATACCGGGCGGTCCGGTGTGTGGGCTGGTCCAACCGGACTTCACAGAAAATGCTCTAAACGGCTAGATTTCTCCCTTGGGTATAAATACCTCTTCTTCCACCTTGAGGAGGTTAGGCATTCAGTTTATATTTCATTCTTGAAGCTCTCTCTCTCCCCATTGTTGAAACACAATTCCTTGAGGATCTCCCATTCTACCCAACCAAATCCAAATCCCTTTGGTAGAAACCAAGAGGAGGTCCCGATATAGTTTCCACCAAGCCAAAGTTCATTCCCCTTGAGATCATCGAGTTAGCTTGTTACTCTTGGGTTTGTGGGAGACCCTAGGCAGCTAGGGGCGCGTGGAGGCATTCGGCTTGTGATTTGCTCCGTAGAAAGTTTGTGAGGGTTTGGAGACTACCTTAAAGTCTACCACGAGTAAGTGAGCTATTCCTTTGTGGGATAGACTCGGAGAAGAAGGTGAGCCTTTGTGGCGTTGGGGAATCCTTCGTGGAACCTCACACCTCTCCAACGTGACGTAGCCCCCTTCCCAAAGGTGGTGAACACGGGAATACATCTTCGTCTCCGCGTGCTTCGGTTATTCCTTAACCACTCCCTTACTTGTGTTGTTTACTTTGTGATAGCCTTCGTTCTTGAAGTATCTTGTATCATCATCTAGGTTGCCTCACCTAGTTTTTCATTTAGGCACACTTATATTTCGCAATGCCTAAAACTTGCAAAAGATTATATTTTTTTTTGTAGAAACCTATTCACCCCCTCTAGGTAAACCATCTTACACTTTCACCTTTGCATACTTGGCATCATCTTTCTTAGTTCTTATTTGGTTCTTATCTATGCGAGGATTTTGATCTTGTGTTAATCTTCATGACAAGCTCAAGTTCATCGAAAACGTATTTCATATGCATTCTCTATTGCGTCTTCGATGTTGGAGGTTTTACCGGTTTGTCTTTTTAGAGAGGTCAAACCTTTTGTCATTTGGTTCTATCCTCCCTTGCTGTACTATGATGTTTTTCTGTATTATCTTGTAGAGCTTATTGTCCTCTTTAAAATGAGCCCAATATCATCAAAATCTGAGTCCGGATGCAAAAGTTATGATTGTTTTCGTATTGGTCTTTCTGCCAGTTTTTGTAAGACCGGAGATTCCAGCCTAAATCTTCGGACCACGTACAGATTGACCTCCAGTTTGTCCCTGTTTGGCCTGGTTACACCGGAGACTCTGGTCCCAGCCCGAAGACTCCGGACCGGACGATTTCTGGGCCTAACGGTTGGATTTCTAGGGATCTATTTAAGGGGTCCTTCTTTCCCAATGATTTCCTAACCTTCTTGCAAGTTTTCCCCTCCATTGTTGACCTTATTGAGCTTGATATCCCTCAATCCTACTATGATTCTTGCATATTCTTGAGGGATTTGAAAGAGGAGATCTAGATCTACAATCCCACCAATCAATCTCTCCTCTATGTGAGGAAACATCTTGGAATCTAGATCTTGGAGTCTTGTATGGATTTCCTCCATTGTTCTTCATCTCTTATTCCCCCATAAGCTTTTGTAGCTTTGGTGGAATTTGGGAGAGAAGGACTTGAGCACTTCTTGTGTTCTTGCCATTGCATTTGGTGCATCGGTTTGGGTTCTCGGTGAGGATTCGATTGGGTGAAAGGTGAGAAGCTTTTTACTCTTGGATTCTTGGAACCCTAGACGGTTTGGTTGTATTGCAGGTTTGTGGATTACTTGGGGCCTCCAATTAAGTTGTGGAGATTTCCTCAAGCTTGTTAGTTGGGAGCCTCCAATTGAGTTATGGAGAAGTGCCCCAATCTTATGAGAGGTTCCGGATTACCACCAACAAGTGGACCGATAGTGGAGTGTGGATCGATCCCGTTGGGATAAGATTCATCGGAGAACAAGGGAGGCCTTTTGTGGCATTGGTGGTTTGAAACCACCCCCTCTCCAAACAAGATGTACTCCATGTTTGGAGGAACTCGCTAAAGCATCGTCGTCTCCGCATGCCTCGGTTATCTTTATACTGAGCTCTTACTTATATGCACCTTACTTTGTGATAGCCTTCCTGCTTGAAGTCTATATCTTGCTATCACATAGTTGCTTGTCTTACTTAGCATAAGTTGTTGGTGCACATAGGTGAACCCTAGTTGTTCTAGGTTTTGTGCTTGACAAAGTAAACACTAGTTTAATTCCGCCTTTGTTAAGCCACTCTCGTAAAAGTTTTAAACCGCCTATTCACCCCCTCTCTAGGCGACATCCTTGTCCTTTCAACATCAAGTGAGGAGCTAGGGATTTGAGCAGCCAGATCCCCTGCACCTTAGGGTTCCTCGTCGGACTCCTGTTCGTCCATGGTGGGTGGGAGGCGACGGTGGCGACCACTATTCTCCTCAATAAAGCTGCGTTGGATGCTGGCGTCAGGTTGCAGCAGCCAGATCTGAGGCCATCTCTAGCCGGCCGTGGCGGCGAGGGGAGTTGGCCTGGTTCTGGTGGGCGGCAGCGACACGCCGCGTCTTCGAGCTACTCTCTGGCGCTGTCGAGTGGCGCCAGGAGGTCGCTGGGCTTCCTCCTTCTTGATGCTATAGTGGTTGCAGCTACCGACAGGAGGAGTAGCCATGGCGGCTCGGCCATAAAACTCAAGAGCTTCTTCGCAGCGTCGACGGTGACAAGCTCTCCTTCTAGAACTTGGCCTGCCGTGGTGGCGAGGGAAAGAAGGGGGAGGGCCTGAACCTGCTAATGCTGGCAAAGGATGGGGCTGCCTGGTGTCCCCAGGCGGCGATGCTGCGACATCTCCGGCGTTCTTCAAGCGGAAGCAATATGCCACCCGCTGCCCTTGGCCAAGAAGATGGCCACACCGAGCTCGAGAGGCCTTTGTGCCTGAGCTTTTTCAACCGCCGTCGGTGGCCTGTTTTCTCCCTCCTCGCGACATCCAGTGTCAACGTCGGCCCAAGTGGTTCGTCCTCGGTGCCGAAGCCGGCGGCCATGGCTGGAGGTGAGCTTGTTGCGGTGCGCAGGGACTCGATCGCGTTTGACGCATACCTGCAGGGTGCTACGTGCAAAGTTGAGGGGCCCCGTTGTAATTTTCTTTTCTGTTTTCTGACCCTTTCTGTAAGATGTACCCACCACTTTGATTTATCGTAGTACCTGGGTCCTTCGGGACCTATCCTAGTTTTAAAAAAATCCGGTGTCGTCGTTCTTCGCTTCACTTTTTTCAGAACAAATCTCTTTCACTAACTTGTACACATATACTTCCTCCGTTTCATAATATAAGATATTTTAACTTTTGTAAAACAAATGCATCTCGACCCTTTTTAGTGTATAAATTTACTACGAATCTATACATTAAAAGAGTTTAGATACACTTATTTCATAAAACCATCTTATATTATAGAACGCAGAGAGTATTCGATAACACGAGCTTGTATTCAAGCTCAACGTGGGCCTCTGCCCGGTTGCACTCCTACTACCACCGATATTGTCTTGATGTTTAGATCGGGAAAATTCAAAATCATAGATTTATCTCGGTAGTATCTCAGAGTATTATACTCCCTCCGTTTTAAAAAGATTATCGGAGATTGTCTAAATTCAAATGTAACTTGTCACTATTTAGTATACAATTTAGTATACAGATATATCTAAATTTAGACAAATTTGTGATATCTTTTTAAGACAAATAGAATACTTTTGTTTGTTAAGCATTTAATATTATACCTTTGTTGAATGTTGATCGCCACACATATATTACGATAAAAATTTGGAAAGTGTGATCTCGTCGTTTAAAAAGATTAAAAATTATATTTTATAGGTTTCAAAATTATCTGAAAATATTACGGACATAATGAATATTGTATCCCACAAGCATACAAAACCATGATATGAAATTCTTTGCACAAAAATAACAAATCTATAAGTTTTAGGCATTTGAAAACATACTTGCACATATCTACAGTCTTGTATTTTTGTACAACTCAGGATACAAAGTATTTAAAATTGATATTTTGCACATTTATGGATAAATCATGGGCTAAATCCAGTTTTTTTTAAATATTTTTTGAACTCACAATTATGATTTTCGAATTTTAAAATAGCAAGTGCACTGGAGAAAAAAAAACTCCACCCGTTCGCGGAAAGTGTGTTTGGATAAAGCGCACCGGCCGATCTCAAGCGACCACACCTCCTAATCCCATCGCAGCTGCCGGCACCGTCCACCTCGCCCACTTACGGGCGAGCTCATCGCGTGCCAGCGCCGAGGCTTCACGGGGTCCGAGGGCTCCTCCGGTTTCGACACGAGCAGGCGTCCCTGCCGCCGCCCCATCTCCTGCTGGTACGCCAGCCCTCCCCTTTGTCTACTTGAATCGCCGGCTGAATGCTGCGCCGAGTTAGATCCTGAATGCTCATCCCCGGTACCTTCTGTTGTAAAATCCCCAACCGTTGTCACGTACTATACTCCATAGATGCGGGAGTGGTTTCTATGCAAATGTAGGTTTTGTTAGGAACTGAATTATATTAGTAGAGCTCAAGCAGACAGCTGACTGAAAATGGCATGCTTGTTACTTCAGAGTGATCATTGGTCAGATTGGATGGTTTCACTGAACAGTTGATGACCCAGCCTGTGTGGTGGGTTAGAGAATATGTTCATTCTTTAGTTTTTTTTTTTTGAAACAGCAGTGCGGTACATAGTTTCATGTTAATGGATTTGGGCGTGTTTGCTGAAATACACTTTTGCGACTTGCCAGTAAGTAGCTTTACTGCACGGCTGCACGCGCGGCACATTCTGTGTATTAGCAAGCTCATGTTTCCTTCCTGTATGTGGTTTCCCCACTTGCGCTGTGCCGCTGTAGGCCTGAATGCTTTTATTCCCTGGCAGGTAGCACTTGCCAAATGAATTCTCTCTCTCTGCGTTAAGCTCCAGTTTCGGAGATGGCAGAATCCAGACCAAATCGACAGTTTTCCCATGTTATTCTTGGTTTGGATGGTACCCTCGTGAATACAGGTAACGGGAGCTCAGTGGAAATATATCGCATGCAGAGTTGTTCCTTTATCTGTATCAATGTTCTTTCTGGATCCTCAATCTTACCTTCCTTGTTGACAGATTATGTTGTACATCAGGTGCTAAAATCGTTTCTTGTAAAGGAAGGGAAAACATGGGATAGCAAGAAATCTCAGTGTTTGTTAGGAAAGGGACCTTATGAAGCTGCAGTTGCTGTTTTGGAAGACTGTGAACTCCCTTACTCAGCAGAGGAGTTCCTCAACTTGATTACTCCAATGCTTACTGAGAAGTAATACCAGCAAATCCCCTGCCTTTTCTGTTGCATAAGGGTTATAAGATGATATGTCAGCTAGAAATTCAGATGCATGTGTTATCCCCCTTTACAAACCTTAAGCACATTCGGTTAAGGATATCTGGTTATGTACTTAAGAAACTGTCAGTGTATATACATAAATATTCCATTGTGTTTCTCGCAGGTATTTTCCTATACATGGATATCTGAACATCCCTGTGTATTTCTGTTTGCACCAAAACCTACAAATTTCTCTATATAAGCCTCAGTGCGTGCATGCGTGACTTTATATATAGAGTCAGTGCTGAATTTCTCTCAATAGAAGATAATATCGATAGATTGTATGAGAATGCATGCTGCTATCTAGTCGGATTTCTTGGTGTTATTCAGTTGTTTTGAAAGGCAATGAATAAAAATGCCATCTAATAAGTATTTTCATCCAACATTCTAGTCTTGCACGCGATCATTGTCCTTTTGCATTTTTTACGTACTGCGGCGTGTAGAGTAGTGGTTGTCCTATACTCCTGCAAAAATATGTTCAGTAATGCTTTCATTTACTATTTGAACTTTTTCCAGTCTAAATGGCGAATCAAATTCCGCATTGCAGGTGGGGCAATATAAAAGCTCTTGCAGGAGCTAATCGGTTAGTAGAGCATTTAAGGAGTAAGGGTATATGTGTTGCTCTGGCTTCCAACTCCCCAAGAGCAAACATTAGAGCAAAGCTCTCTTGTCATCCAGGTAATGCTTTCCATGTATATAAAAGGTGGACTTGTATCCTGCTTCTGAGTACTAATAAGGTGTTCTTACGGCGATTTTGTCTATATGGTATATAGGATGGGAAGAATCTTTTGCAGCAATTGTTGGTGGTGATGAAGTGACAAAGGGGAAGCCATCTCCAAACATGTGAGTTATTGCAAGTTTTTATTCTGTACTGACAACAGGCATTTGCGGACACGTGAAGTGCATTTTGTTTGTTATGGCTAATTTACTTCTATCTGGATATTCAAGTTTTGTGGAAGCTGCAAAGAGAATTAAATCTGATCCATCAAACTGCATTGTAATTGAGGATTCCTTGTAAGTGTGTTTGCTATCTTGTGGTTATTTAGAGCTGTCTGTGTTATTATCTTAACTAATATGTTTTCAGTGGAAGGCAATGATTTTCTTTCTTTGCTGGAGTTCATGCATTTTTTCGAACATGCTCCATTTTCGTTATTTTCGAGATCTCTCAAAATGTACTTATTAGATCATTTCAAAAAAATATGTACTTATTAGATTAAGAATAGCACATACTTCGTAATTTGCTATGGAATTGCGATGGGGCTTGCTTTTACATGGGAAACCTTTACTGTACCCTGTCTGATCATAGTTCTCTTTTTACCTTCTTAGTCCAAAAGTTTATAGTTTAATTAATATGTGGTAATTAATTGTTATGCTAGGCCAGGTGTCCTGGCTGGTAAAGCTGCAGGGATGCACGTGATAGCTGTACCTTCAATACCCAAGAGCACTGCTGAATCTGGCGCTGCTGATGAAGTGATCAATTCTCTCCTTGACTTACGGCTTGAAAAATGGGGCCTGCCACCGTTTGTCGATTGTATGACTCAAGATTGTTATCTTTCTGGGTCAAAGAATTTAAGTTATGCAGATATTATGGTACTACCTCTGATCCATAATAGATTTTTAGTGCAATGCACTAAATCAGTGACACTTATTATGGATCGGAGGAAGTAGTATTTTCAGACAGCTTGAGCTATTTGATGCTTGATTTTTCTGCAGGGATTGAGGACACCTTGCCAATAGAGCCATGGTTTATCCGTGGACCTGTGATAAAAGGATATGGCAGTGGTTCTGGATTACTAGGGATACCAACAGGTAGGAGGGGACAAGATATCTAGATGTAAAAAACATACCAAATTACAATTACTATTGAGTGGTGTTAGATACTATTTCTGCTTCACATAAATTTTCTTATGACAACATGTCAACATGCATGTTCTTTCATGTATGTTTTCTGGCACCTAAATTCCCAGACCATAGCTTAGCTATCTCGTAGTTTTCTGGCAGTACGTCTCAAAGGGGAGTTGCGCGACGACAAAAGCTAGCTAGGGTTGTACATAAGATGTCAACGCTGTTTGGACACTTCATACCGCCTCCTTGATAGATTTGTAAAAAAAATATCTTACACGTATGTCCACCTAACCAGTACACGTTAGACATGATTTAAATCCATAAACAGCGGCTAGTGTTAAAGTTGATATCTTCGGTTATGAATAGTGTTTCTTCTTGGTTTTGCAGTCTTTATCATGCTAAGTTGGCGCACAAGTTTTTACACTATGAAGTCACTTCTAATTATTTATTTTGATACCACCCTACTCAGTGTTTTTTACATCTTCTTTGCAGCCAACTTACCTGTAGACAAGTTCTCTGACATACTCTCAGAGCATACTTCTGGGGTATACTTTGGTTGGGCTGGACTGAGTAAAGGAGGTATCTACAAGATGGTCATGAGCGTCGGTTGGAACCCATATTTTCATAACTCGGAGAAAACTATTGTGAGTTGTCTTGGCAATAGTTCTTTTCACCTTTAGGTTCGTCGCACATTCTAAAAGTCGCTGGTTGCAGGAGCCATGGATACTTCACGACTTCAGCGAAGATTTCTATGGAGAGGAGCTCAGCCTTGCTATAACTGGCTACATAAGACCTGAGGTGAAGCTATGGCCATACCAGCAAAAACAAACACACCAGTTTTTAATGCTCCCGTCACTTCTCACCTGTTTGTGAAAATCCATTTTTCCAAATGCTCAGGCCAACTTCCGTTCAGTTGAAAGTTTGATAGAGAGGATTCGTGAAGATGGAAGAATAGCAGAGAAAGCCCTTGATCTTCCAATATACGCCTGCTATAAAGACTCGACATACTTGAGAAGGGGTCAAAGTAATTGAGCAGTCGTACAGCCAAAGTAAACCGCCATATATATTTATACTCATTCTGTGGATTGGTTCGGAGCTCACGGTGGTCCATGGGGGACTCCGTTCAGCGCCGGATCTTGCCAAATCCGGCTCAATAAAGCTGCTGGTTTGGGCTTTCTCTCATTCTGTGGATTTGCTTCGTTGTTGCTCCTTCTGGCCGGCCGTGGCGGCGAGGAGAGGGAGTTGACCGATGTGCTGATCTGTGGATTTAGAGGAGGTCGGGGAAGATCGAAGCTGCAAGGTGGAGATGAATACATGGTAGCGGAAAGTTGCTGCCATGATCTATGGCCAAGCAGGTGGCCTCTCCAGATGTCGTTGTTGGCATCAGCTCAACCTCCAATGAGAAGGCCTTTACAGGGAGCAACGTCGGCGTTCTTCACTCTCTCTGCACCAAGTGGCATGATCCCCGGTGGCAGGAAGAGTGGCCGGCTATGGAGCTCCAGCCATGGCGGAAGATCTGAAGGACCTGATCTCGTTTCTACTAGACTATCCAGGGTCCTTTATGCTAAACACCAGGACTATGCTGTAATCGTTTACCTTTTAGGGTCCTGTATGATTTCTGTTGTAACCGTCCAGGTTTAATGCAGCATGTTCGGGGTCCTTCGAAACCCCTTTCCCGTTCAAAAATAAATAAATATATTTATACTCCTCCGTGGTTCTAGTTCAAATTTGAACTAAAACCACATCGACCGTTTTGGAACGGAAGGAGTGCCAGACATATCATATTACTCCCGGAAGGAGTGCCAGACATATCATATTATTCGTGTATTTACAACCACGTGTATTTTACACAATTTAGGTACTACCTGAGATTCAAATTAATGTTCTCAGATTTATCTAGATTCGGATATATCTAGTACTAAAACATGACTACATAGTTAATTTGGATCGGAGGATCTTTTATACAAGAGAGTATGTATGAGTGGTGTAATATATATAATACTATTAGGCCTTGTTTGGTACTCCCTCCGATCACAAATATAAGCATTTTAGTTTTATGAAATGAATGTATCTAGATGTCTTTTAGTGTATAGGTTCACTTCGAATCTAGACACAAAAGTCGTCTAGATATATTCGTTTCACAAAGCTAAAACATCTTATATTTCTAGATGGAGGGAGTACATAGAGTTTTAGTGGGGATTAGATGTGATAATCTCAAAGGGGATTGGGTGAAGCCTCTGCATTCATCCAAACCTCTTCAATCCATTGGGTAGAGGCAGTGTAATGGATATTGAAAAAAATACACTAGAACTTGGGAAAAAGTGGGGATTAGAAGGAATTGAATTAGTCCAATACTCTAGAGCCATACATAGTACTTTAAGTAAGTGGGGATTTGGGCTCTAATCCCCCAAATACTCTGGTACCAAACAAGGCTTTAGCTGGAAGTGTCTTTGGCTCCTAGCATCCGTACTCTCTTCGTTTAAAAAAAATTAAAAACCATATTTTACAGGTTTTAAAAATAAAAAATCCGGATGCAATAAATGTTGTATCCCACGAGGATGCAAAACCGTGACGTGAAGTACTTTGTATTTTGGTCTACAAAAAATGACAAATATAATAAAATTTGGAGATATGAAAACATACTTACAGATCTATACTCTTGTTATTTTTGTACAGCTAAGAATACAAAGTATCTGAAATTGATATTATGCATGTGTATGGGATAAATCATGGTCTACATCCAAATATTTTTTTAAATATTTTTTTAAAACTCACAAATATGATTTTAATTTTTTTAAATAGCAAGAGCACTGGAGCTCGGGTGCCAAAATCTCCACTATTTAGGTACTATATATTAGTATTTTTTAGTTAGTATGTATATTCTTTTTTATATGCAAATATGAATGTATTTTTGGAACACGTGCAAAAAATATAGGACAACTTGCAAAAAAAATTCCTAACTTGCTTTAAAATATATTAGATAGTATATAAACATACTCAAACCAATAAAGTACTTCCAGTGTCGCAGTTTTGAACTGCGAGGGAGTATTACATACTAGCCCCACGAGTATACGAGCCGTAGGTTTAACTAGAAGTAGAAAGTATATTTTAGTATTTTACCTACATATACTCTTATGGTTCATATTAATGGCCTCAACTTTATTCACTCGTATCTAGATAAAGCTGAGGTCATTGATATAGAGCGGAGGGAGTACATGAAATTATTTTACCATAAGCGGAAAACGGAAACGGGATGGTCGCTTACAAAGCTGTTCATAATTCAATTGTACGGTTTGAAATTATAAATACTCCCTCCGGTCTTTTTTTTTGTTGCGAAAACTGACATTTCATTAATTAGGAGACTCCATTACAATCTTCCTTACATAGTTTAAGAATACTATCTGGACTCGATCGAAGCCATACTGAGGTTGTGACCTTCGATCACCCTTTATATATATCTTGTTAAATATTTAGATTAAATGCATTTGTATCTAGATAAAATTGAGGTCAATAGGAAGATTTAGATTTTGTAAGTTGAGATAGCAGAATAGTTTTAAACTAAAAAAAAGGCAGAATATATTTTTTCTTTGTTTTTTAAGGACTGCTGTATAGCTCGGCAAGTTTGAAGGTTGCACGCTAGCAGTTGCTCTGTCCCTACTGTAGCTTAAGTTTCCAGTCTAAAGAAGCGGTACTTTTCGGGCAGGTTTATTTTTGAGTTTTTGGCACTTTTTGGGACGGTTTCTATGCCATTTATAGAAACTTTTGCCTGCAATTGCTACATGCCAAAGAAAAGGATATCAACGAGAATTTTCCCAATTTTGAATATTCAAAACACGTTATCTTTCAAACGACTCTCAAATTTAAGATCCGTTTTATCAATAAATTCGTATTGACGAGATCTTTAAAACTAAATTCCATGTGCTATATTTTGGCAACTTTTTTCGGCCTAAATGTTATCAACCTTGCTACATACACAATATAAGCCTTTTTAGAAATCTAAAACAGCTTGCTAAAACAGGTTACATCGTAGAACAGAGGTAGTAAGTTATAATAAGTTACCAATCCCAGAAGTTAATGTCAATGGAAATATTTTGTCTAGTTTTTTTATGCTCACAAGTGATAAACCAGCAGCATGAAAATGTCGTGTTATTCACCCATCGTTAGAATTTAGAGCATCTACGGTCGGGTCCTCCAAAGGCCTTTGGCAGAAGAATCGGATCAGTCGCTTGGGGACGCCGCCGCGACGTGTCTGTTCGTATCCCCTAAGGAGGCAACCAAATACATTTTTAGCAGCAAAATTTAATCAAAATAGGAATAGAGTTGAAAGGCCTTTCAAGTTCAAGTTCTCGCCACCACTTCGCTGTGATTGTCGGCCAGCATATTTCAAAACCTGAGGTGCAAATAAATCTACTAGAAGTGTCCACCATGCAGAACAACGACCTCATCCTCGTGTGCGGGCGCGTTCTTCTCGCCCCTTGCCGTCCTCGTCGCTGATGCTGTTGCTTCCGACATCGCCCTTCGATCGGCAATTTCTTGCAGGATCAAGTTGCGATAGTACATGTGATCCTCCTTCACAGCGGGGTCCATCTTCGAAGTGTCGACGGTCAAGATTATGAAGTCCTCTTTCCTTTTCTTCATGGCGACCCCCTCCTTCTCGATCATGATCTTCTTGTCTTGCTTCAACAACAAAGACTTCCACCTTTCATCACTCCTTCCCCCTCGATTGAGCAAGCTCACCGAGACATCGACGAGGCACTTGTTAATCGATGACTGCACCCTGTCGGATGATGCCGCTTGAGCCACGACTTCCTTGGCCTTCTTGTTGACGGTTGGGCAACCTGCCGAGGTTGCCAGCGGCGCGTCCAGATGAATGACGTTGTCAGCTGCCTTCGTCAAATGAAGGCATGCTTGCCTCCATTTCTCACATTCTTTGAGCTTGGTGTAGCAATGCATCAATTCGAACCCTTTACCATTGTTTTTCACTGGTACATGTCTAGTGCCTTGTCTGGCAAAGCAATAAAACACAAAAGACATTAATGCATAGACAATCAAGACGACGACACATAGGAACGACGCACAACTCACAATATTGCTCGCGCTCATGCCACTATCTGATCGAGTTTTAATGTTTATATGGTAGCCATGAAATAGGTTCACCGCGAGTTTTATGATAACCCACCGGGTTGACATAGACTTTTGACTCCTCTTCATTTGCATCAAGGCATACTCCTTGTTGAGGAATTTGCTGCGGTGATCATGTACACCACTACATATTGTAGTGTACAAGTCGTTGGCAATAACACTTACGCTGTGTTTGGATGTTGGAAAATAGGCTTGGAACTGGAATTCTGGAATTTAAAGGCTCCGATTCTACTGTTTGGGTGGTCACGGAAATTAGGCCTAGAATTACTAGCAATTCCGAGCGTAGCTCCCGCAAACTGATAGGTTCGATCCAAACTTTCCGAGCTAGCTAGCTCAGAAAAGGACGGAAATGAGTCGCTCACGTGTCTTCCTCTCGACCTCCTCCCAGGCGACGCCCGTGACCACCACTCCAGCGGTGGCAGCCCGGTAAGCTCCCTCCTAGCCATTCCTCTCCCCTCGATTCACTCTCTGGCCGTCCTCTCCATCTCGCTCTCCTCCCTGATTTCGTCCCAGGTGGCCAGGCGGAGGTAAGATTTGACGTGGGAGCGCCGCCGTGGAGAGCCAGAGAGAGGCGAGCTCCGGCTGAGTAGCACAAGGTGGGACTTCGGTATCGTAGCCGCCCACCATGTAGATGGCGGTGCTGGCTTTTATCCTGTGCTCCCCTGCTCTTTCCTATCCTGACCCTCCTCTGTCCTGTCCCTCCCCAAGCCGGATGGAGGGGAAAGGCGGTGTCGTGGTGCTGTCACGGCAGATGCCATGGATAGGCTAAAGGTGGGGCCAATACGCACTAGAGGAATCCAGGGAGGGATAGTGTGGTAATTCCACACACAGATGCTTTGTATTCTCCAAGTTCACAAGGTTTACAAATGCTCCTTGAGCTGTATTGGAGAGAGGAGGAAGAAGAAGCTCTCTTACTCTCACCACTACTTGTCTCTCTACCAACAAACTACTCACGCACCAAACTCCCAGCCCCAACTACAGAGGCCCTAGTGCCCCTTATAAAGAGGAGGCTAGGTCTCCAGTTAGGGCATACGTAGAGGCATATTCCTGGGAATATGCCTCTCCCAAAATAGCAAACCGACCGGGTCTCCTTTTGCCATCGTAAGCCATGCAGAGGCTACGTAAGCCTCTGCGGCGCCAGCGTCAGCCGACATAGGGTGCATCACCTTTGTAGGCCACGTCTCACTGGTCCCTCCCTCTGTTCTCTTCGCTCACGCTCCTGCGCACAGAGGTCACCCTTTGACCAGCGAGATACCTTCCTTCTCTTGCAAGCCTGATATAACCCGGATCATGCCTGGTTAATCCGGCCCCGTGGGTACCTGCATACAAGTTACAAAAAAGCCTGCCGACATACGACATACGTCGGCCGGGACACAGTTAGGTGGACATCCTCCGGTCCGGGTTACCCCGTAATTCGGCCTGCCTTGAGGTGACTCGGCCAGCATACGCTTTGACCTTGCCGTACCTCGGCTAACTCGGCCTCTATACCCCGACGTGACCCTACCCGGGGGTATGCCCCCAACAGGCGGCGAGATGTGAACGCCGCCCGAAGGGGAATGGTTGCGGTGGCCTGGCCCTCCCCAAGCCGCTACTACAAGGCACACCGCCATGGTGCTCAATAGGCTCCATTTTGAAAGGTGCTTCTAGTGTTGTAATTGTTTAGCCCGATGAATATATATTTTGTTCTCCTTGAACATGAGGGGAAACCCAAAACTTGGCTATGAGATGAAGCATATGATGGATCTATTGATATTGTATGTCTTAATATGTTTGTGTAAAAATTGATCAAATTCCATTTTCGTACATCCAAACAGGAAATGGATTTAAGTACCACCATTTGATTCCAACAACAAATTCCGTACACACCCAAACAACAAAATTGGAATTAGAAGTCATTTCCTTCCCATCTTGGATTTGGATTTTTCTCTCCAATTCAATTCCAAGCCTATTTTCCAACATCCAAACACAACATTATGAAAGTCCTCCTTTTGCAAATATTACACCCCTCAGAGTGATACAAAAGAACCATTACGGGTTCAACTATTTATTTATTCCTTGATAGCCACACAAGAGAAATACAAGCTGTGAGATCCTCCTCGGTCCAATGAGGATTCACAAACAAAAAGAAAATTCAAAAGCACTAGCTTGGAAGACAATGGTACTACTATGCTTAGTACCATTGGAGCATTGCGACTTTATTTATTCTAGATCTAGGGTTGCTCTGCCTGACTATCCTATGCGTGAGATACTAATTTTCTATATCTATGTCTTCATCTTCAATGCCAAACTCTTTGTCATAATGCCTCCGGATAGATCAGGTTCCTCATAGTAAACCTCCCCCTCTTCAAATTCCTCCGAAGAAGTTGGTCTTCAGAGTACCTAAGCAAGGGTTAAGAATGATAGATTGAGTACGAGCGTACTCAACAAGCTCTATAGGTGGTTGTTTGATGGCCTATCTACAACCATGTATAATGATCCTAGCATTATGAAGTTTTGTCTCACTGCTTTTACCATATTGAAGCAAGCACTTATAAATGCTCATATTATTAAACCACCAAATTGGAGGAAACCCTTTGATTTATTCTGTGAGACTAGTAATAAAGTTGTTGGGGGCTATTCTTTGCCAGCGTGATGGTGATGAATTAAATATCATTCATCATGCTAGTCGCACCCTTAATGAAGCCCAAAAGAACTACTCCATGGCTAAAAGAGAACTTTTTGCTGTTATATTTTCCTATGATAAATTTAGATTCTATATTATTGACTCCAAAGTTAGAGTGCATACTAATTGTGATAGATTAAAAGAAATTCTTGAAAGGACTGATGTTAAGCCTAGTGTAATACCCCTAGTTTTAATGACAATCTAATTAGGGTTTGTCTGTGCATCAACATGAGCATCATGTTATTTTGCTAAGACAAAATCCAAACAAGAATAAATGCAAAACCCTAAACCCTAACCTTCCCCTTATCTTTGGAATCAATTCAAAAGGTTTTAATATTTTGAAAACCCAAAACTTTATGGAGCCCAAATGTATTATAAGGGCCCGAGAAGTATTTCAACATATTTTATAAAGTCTCTGGTGTTTTTGAAATATCCTAAAACAGATTTGAAATTCAAATACAAAAGAGAGAAATCAAAAAAGAAAAAGAAAAATGGGTTTTAGAAAAAATAAGCCAGAGAGCTCCCAAGCCGGCTGATGTCTACGCACTTCTATTCTTGTAGACAGTTGTTGGGCCTCCAAGTGCAGAGGTTTGTAGAACAACAACAAGTTTTTCCTTAAGTGGATCACCCAAGATTTATCGAACTCAGGGAGGAAGTGGTCAAAGGTATCCCCTCTCAAGCAACCCTGCAATCAAGATACAAGAAGTCTCTTGTGTCCCCAACACACCCAATACACTTGTCAGGTGTATAGGTGCACTAGTTTAGCGAAGAGATAGTGAAATACAAGTGGTATAGATAATTATAAGTGGTAACGGTGATAGAAAATAGCTTGCTGGCGTGTGGTTGACATGGGAAAAGACTAAAGGCAAACTGAAATAAAGATGGAAGCAAGCAAACATGTAACAGATCTAATAGCAAATGGTGTTTCAGTGCTTAGAAACAAGGCCTAGGGATCATACTTTCACTAGTGAACACTCTCATATAAATATATTCTTCTTTATGATACTACGCTGAACTACTCTCCGGTTGGACACTCTAATCGATGGTAGGGCTATAACAACACACCTCAAAGTAAGCCTTTCCCATCTAGATAACCCCACACTGTCACCTTGAGCTCTAGATGGTTCCAACAAACACCACAATTTCATAGAAACATCCAACTCCAAATATAACTCATAACAAGTATTTGAAATCTCTAGCCTAAGTGCCACCATGGTGTGCACGCTGTCACTTTCACACACATGGGGAGAGCAAAGATATATTAAAGCACTTGAGTAGCAAGGTAGATCTATAGATTACAAGCTCATGATCTCAATAAGATCATGCATAGAGAGAGAGATGAACACATAGCTACCGGTAGAACCCTTAGCCTTGGGAGAGAACTACTCCCTCCTCATCATGGGAATCAGCAACATCGATGGAGATGGTGGTGGAGATCGATGGACAGGGTGCCGGAACAGAGACTTTTTGTCCCCCGAATCTGCCCTTCGGTGGCGGCGGCGCTGCGGAACTTTTCGTGGCTGGAGGCTTGATGATCTAGGGTTTATGCATCGGGAGGCTCTTATAGGCGAGATGGGAGACCGAGGGGGTGCCGGAGGGGCCCACACCACCCCCTGGCGTGGCTTGGCCTGGCCGGCGCCACCAGGTGGTGTGGCCACCCTATGGCCCTTCTCCGTCTCGTATTCTGTCTCCAAGTGTCTTCCGGTAAAATAATAACTTTGGCTTTTGTCCCGTCCAATTCTGAGAATATTCATTTTCTAACTTCCTGGAACCAAAACAGCGTAAAAGCAGGCAACCTTGTGGCTCTTGTTAATAGGTTAGTCCAAGAAATCATATGAAAAGTACTCCAAAGTTGGAACAAAACACAAGAAAGTAGATAAAACTAAGCATGGAACATCAAAAATTATAGATACATTTGCAATGTATCACCGGCCCATCTTATCCTCCCCCTGCAACCTCTCGTTCGGCCCATTCTCGGCCCAAGTTAGCCCAGCCGGCCCACGTACCCCTTTGGACCTCACCCGTCGTCATCTTCCTTCCTACTAGAAGCAACTGGCTGTCAACGCCACCGCCGTGATTCCCCCTCGCCCCACCGCTGTGGAGGGGTATAAGACCAAGCCGATGGTGTGGACATCTTACCTCGTCTCTCTCTCGTTCTCGTGTCCTCTCTCCCCTAAATTTCTCCTCAGACGCTAAAACCCTAGCCCCTGCAACCGTCGATGGTTGCCTTCATTCTGGTCCCTGCCATAAGCAAATGAGCAAGCCACCATCTCCGCATACTTGCCAGGATCCTCTCCACCGAAGCGCGCTTACTGGGATGGCTTGTAGCATCAGAATCGTGCCCGTCTTTCCGAGCTCCACTCGCCGCTCGCTGAGGATTATGTCCTCCCCTGCTCCATCTGAGGCTGCCAACGTGTTGAGGGTAAGCTCGCGGTCTACCTAGACCTCACCACCATCTTCCTACTGCTCCATAGCTGCTTGTCGCCGAGAGCCATCGCTCGCTGCCACCAGTTGTTGTCGTAGAGCGCTCCGGTGACCAAAACTAGGTGGCGCAGCCACATCTAGGTCCACTTCACCGTGCTGATTCGAACGCACACACGCGCGCAACCTAGTTCTCCCCGTAGCGCCTTCCCCTGCCACCGTCTGACATGTTCGCCAGCGTGCCCAAGTGGCGTGGACGTGTCACTTGCGTCAGCGATGGCAAGCTTTGACAACATGGTAACCGACGTGGCCCTAGGCCCCCACCGGTCAGCCTCAATGGCTAGTCCCTACTGCGGTGTAAAAAGAGTTAGAGGCATGCCGATGTCATGCTGATGCAATAAATCCTTTAAATATTTTCTAAAAATTGTTTAATATTGTAAAAACAATAACTAATTCATTTAAACTAGAAAATATGTATAATATATCAAAATGTTTAGAAAAATGAGATATACCTGTTAAAACATAATCATACATTGTTAAACAACTTTCATGATAAGTTTAATTAGAGAACCAAATGGACCCTCATAGGTGATTCTGAGGTTTCCCTGTTTTCGGGTTTGCACCCCTCGGACCCTGTTTATAAGGGACACGCATGTATTAGGGTTACATCTCAATATAATTCAACTTGTCATATCATCATTATTGCTTGATAATTTCATCTATGCCATGTGTTGATTGTTTCGCTTTCTTTCCGTGTTTTGCTTCTTTCTGGTAGAATATGATATCGAGATCGAGATCGAAGACCGAGATCAACACCATCGAAGATTGAAGATCAATACTTGACCAACTTTAATCAAGTCAAGTACAAGGCTTTCGAATATCTGCTTATTGGTTATCAATGGGAGAAGGCAAGCATAGCCCCACCATTATACAATCCCACGCTTCCAAAGCATTTCAATTCTTGCCATGATGCATACGATTCTACTATGGTATTTTATCGATAGATAGAGTATCCTATCTATTGCATTACTCCCTTTTGAGCTTATATTACCTGATCCACTGATCCTAGCATAACTAGGTTTGGCTTCTATGCACGGCTAGAGCTTATATCTGTGTCGTGCTTAGCCATGATTAGCTCTTGGTGCTGGTTCATCCAAATGATGTATCAGATGCAGAGAATCTAGTATGACAGGAGAACTAGGTATGAAGGTGATATGAGGTTAAACATGCTAAGGCATTGATAGCTGTGAGATTCGACACATTTTTATGGTATTTATTGATGGTTTTCTCCCGGATTTGATCGTTTTATAGCTTTACCTAACGCTAATACTTCGGTAGCGAAGAAAACTTGGTTTTTAATGTGTGTTTCAGGTTCTAAATGTCAACAGAGAGTTTTAACTAGAGAAACACAATATTCAAGTGAAAACAAGCAAGTCTCTCTTTGGAAGGAATCGAGGGAAGCGTACATAAGCTTTAACGAGCAACTATATGGCGGGAACAATTTTTCTGGCCGTATAGTTGCCACTGTATAGTTGCCGCCGCCTCTGTCTTGTCAAAAGGGACAACTTCTATGAAGGGACTGAGGACGAAAACACCACACAGCGGCTGCCGCACCATACAGAAGGGAGAAAGAAGAGATCCGAAGAAGAAGAAGGAGGAGACGTTCTTCATCTCGCTCCACGATCTTTGACCTCCTAGCCAATACACCCCCATAGCCATTACTTGTACTTGAGAGAGATAGAGAGATCTTCACCTTGCAAGACTAGGGTTTGAGATTGTTTCTTCCCATCTTGAATTGTGTTGGATTACTTTTCTATTCTTATTGTGGATCTCCACGATAATATCGAGAAGAACTCCCTTTATTTAATTATATTGATGATGCTTTCTTCTATCATGTGTGAGTAAGTTCCTTGGGCGTGGGAGATGTAAGGGATTGGTGGGATGTGATGTGCCTTCATATATTTTCCATTAGTTTGTGATTGATTTTAATTACTATATTATGTGTGCTTGACTATCTGTGGGATGCCTAATTCTTGTTGTCCAATTAAGGGCCTAGACAACATGATATTTTGTTCTACATGGATAGGATCTTGTTCACTAGCAGACCGGCGACCCCCGAGTGACACGGGGATATCAACGGAAAACTAGTAGACTCGAGGATAACGAGGAACCACCGTGCTTATTGCATTAGTCTGATCCAAGGAGCTTAATCGCTAAGCGACCTGAAGGGTCTTAATCGTCTAGTGTCTGACCATGGTTTTGGTAACAGACTGGTAGGATTATTGAAGTTGGGATAAAATCAACCAAGAGGAGTTCCGGCTAATTATGGGTTGCTCGCCTACACATATATTTATAAGATTACAATTATTACATTTATCACTCATCCATCTGGCACAGTCACTATCACCATGAACCGTATCTCCCCGTGCCTTTTTCGTCATCTATAGGAAACAACAAACAACTGAAACGTTCTTTACTTTTATGCTTTTTATTTCTGAAGTTTACATTTTATTTTTATTTAAATACATCCAATTTAATCAAAATCCCATTCTTATTTTTACACTTGGAGTCAATTCACTCGAAGACTTATGACAACTTCGGGTGTGATAGAGCCTTCACCATAAACACTTACCTTTGGGCTCCCTGTGGGACCGATATCTATACTTTGAAACTAGCTACAAACGATCTGTGCACTTGCAGACATCAAGCTATTTTCTGGTGCCATTGCCGGGGAGCTAAGCGCTAATTGTTTGTCTCTTGACATTTTAGGTGTTACTACTACAAAAATGTTCTCCATAGGAGACAAAGGGTCTACACGCTCTGGTAGGACCTATTTACCAGATTATATTGATCACGTGCCTACTCAGAGACACGAGGAAATTATAGAAAAACTTTTAAGATCGAATAAAGTTGAAGGCGAAAACCTGAGTGATATAATGGAAATTATGTCTATTTACAGGATAACTCCCAAGAAGCCTGAGAAAACTCTCAGAGAATACAATGCTCCAAGTTCTGAATTCCTTAAGCAACCAATAGAATTCCCTAATCCTGGAGTTAGAGAATATCGATTTGATGGTGGAATTTTTAAAAATTTGCAGGAAAAAGCTTTTAGCAGAAGGGAAAATGAAGACCCAGGAAGACATCTTAGAGAGTTCGATGATGTGGTAACATCGCTTGGACCAAAAGGTTTGCCAAGAGACTTCTCTCGTCTAAAATTATTTCGTTGGTCTCTTAAAGGTAAGGCTCTAGACTAGTTATATTCTCTCCCTCGCCATTACATTAAATGTTGGGAAAACTACATTGTCAAATTCATAAACAAGTTTAATCTTTTTAAAAAGGTAAGTGAACTAAGAAAGAATATAGGCAACTTTAGTCAAAACGTGGGAGAAAACTACCCACAAGCATGGGATAGATTTTTTGGAATGATTAATAGTGTTCCTAATCATGGCTATTCCGAATCAACTATTTGCCATTTATTTTACCATGGTCTTAATACTCAATGTAGAGAGTTGCTTGACTTATCGGCAGGAGGATCGATAAATACTTTAACTATTAAAGAATGTTTAGAATTGATGTCTACTAGGGCTAAGAATGATTCTTTATATAATCCTGATTTTGGCACTAAGCCGGAAAAAGGGATACTTCGGATAACTCCTGATCTTATGCCTGAAGTACGCAAAACAATGAAAGAAAAAGGTATACCTTCTGAACTTGTTAAGGAAAACAAAGTAGACTTGTTACAAGTCTTTACTGAAGAAGATGAAATTAGAAAAGTTTTTCAAGAATTAAAACATCGACAAGCAAAATCTCATAATAACCTGCATAAGCACTTTCAAAAACATAAAAAGATTTTGGCGGAACTCACGAAAAATTATGATGAGATTGGCCAAAAAATAAAATTATCTCACAAGTATCTTAGTATGATTGAAACCCAGTGTGAACAAATAGCATTTGGTTATAGAATTTTTCTTCAAGATGATATAGATATTCTTGTTTCTACTAATGTTGTTACAAGAAGAGGTGCAGTTGTTATAGGACCATTAGGACCACCAGAATATGAAGCTGAAAGAGAGCGGAAGGAAAAATCCTTGCTCGAAGCAAGCCAAGAAGATGATACACTGGTGGATCCTCAAGATGAAACTTCTCAAGAAACACAAGATCAAACCAAGGAGGGCCAAGATGATACACAGGATGACCGTTATGACTCTGATACAGAGACGGTTGATCCAAGAGAATAAAAATAAGTAAGCAATGAAGATGAAGTTTTTGTAGTAGATAAGAAGAAGATCGATAAGCAACAACAAACAAAAACAACAAAAGAGCCTAATCCCCCACAAAAGGTAAAAGACAAGAATAAAAAAGGTGAGAAAAAGCTTCCCTTTCTAGATCAAAAAAAGAAAGCACCAGATCAGGTAATCTATGATTCTTTTACAAAAGCACTTGGTGGCATTCGTCTAGAAATTCCGTTTGCGTATGCAATTAAAGTTCCTACCTATTCTAAATTCCTCCATGATATTCTTAGTAGAAATAAAGAAATAACTGAAACCGTTGCCATGGTGACTAGTTATCCTGCTAATGGGAAACTATTGTCTAAATCAGGAGATCTTGGAATACCAACTATTTCATGCTCAATAGGCAAGACTAATATTCACAATGCCTTTTGTGATTTAGGTGTTGGAGTTGGTGTAATGCCATACTCCCTCTATAAAAGGTTAGGATTAGGGGAGTATTCCCTTACTACTATCACTTTACAGATGGCTGACAAGTCCACTAAACAACCCATTGGTATGATTGAGGATGTTCTACTTAGAATAGATGAGCATGTTATTCCCGCTAATTTTATTTTTCTTGAAATGCCAGAGGATGAAAAATTATCTATAATACTTGGAAGACCTTTGCTTAGTACTGTAGGAGCATCCGTTGACTGTGCTGAAGGAAAAATAATCTTCAATGTTTATGATGCTAAAATCATCTGGTATTTTCCAAAGAAGCTAGAAGCAGGAGAAAAATATATTCCTTCGATAAAACGAGTTGATGTGGTAAGTGACTTTGATAAGGGGAAATCCAAGGTAAGAAATCGAGAACAGAGAAGGGGTTGAGTTACTCAACCATTCTTAATAAAATTCTTAATGGGAGTCAACCCATCTCATCAATAAAATAAACTAGAGAATAATAAGTTCATCTCATTCCTACCACTTTTTCACAGACATTCTTGCGGAAGCGCGCCCGTGAAGATGCAGCTGTCAAAAAGTAGTACAAACATCAATTGAATGAGTGTAGAACAAGAATAAAAATAAAAGTTTGAGTTTTATCTACAAAGACTAAAATGCTGCTCTTCATACGCTAATGTTGGTCGACAGTTTCTACTGTCAATTTTTTGTCAAAAATAAGGTATTTTGTTGAGTTTTGGGATAAGAAGGTATTCTCGAAGAAACATAATTTTTTTGATGACTACTGATGGTTAATGACCAACTATACGGCAGGAATAAAAATTCCGGCCGTATAGTTCTGGTTGTATAGATATCTTTGCCATCAACAAGTTTTCTTCGAAGACACAGAGAATCTAACGACCAACTATACGACGGGAATAAAAATTCCAGCCGTATAACTCCAGTTGTATAGATATCGATGACTTTGTACAATTTCTTCTCAAAAGTACCGATTGCTTAACGACCAACTATACGGCGGGAATAAAAATTCCGGCCGTATAGTTCTAGTCGTATAGATATCGATGCCTGTTTTAGAAATTTATCTCGAGGATACAGACAGTTTAACGATCAACTATACGACGGGATCATTGCGGCCTGGCTGTATAGTTGAGTCCATATAGCTTTATTCCGCATAAAGAAACCCTAGTTGGCGGTGCCTCCGCAACTATATGGGCGGAACAACATATCCCGCCCGTATAGTCCAGCCGTATAGTTTGGTGCGACCATAAAATCGCAGCGGGGCGGCTAGGTCTCTTCTTCCTCCTTATTATTTCTCTCATATTCTCTCTCCAAACCTCTCAAAACCCACCTAGAACTTTTGATTCTTCGCGGATTTCGTTTGTTTGAGTGGGGGAATCAACAGATCGGTATGTTTCTCTCCCTATCCATGCTTTATTTTTAGATTTCCATGGTTGAAACTCTCACATTGATCTAGTGGATGAACTCAAGCTTATTTTGTTTGTCCTATTGATTCCTCATGTTAAGATTGAATTTTTCCACATAGGATCGTTCATATATCATGTAGAAACTACATGCCTAAGGTTTTATGGTGAAATTTTTCAGTGCATCATGATGAACAAGATCAGTAACATCTTTTTCATGAGCAAGTGCCAACGTGGTGAGGGCTCGAGCTCGGGGTCCTGAGCCGAGCACAACCCCAAGTTGGTCGTGGTCTCATCAAGGAGGGTGCTGCCCACACGTTGGTCCAACCACAGCTTTTTCACCACAGTAGGGTTAAAGGCGGACTTCGACCTCTTGTGTAACATGGCGGGGCTGACAGTGCTTGGCTTCGCAAGCCACGACACCTACACCGAACTTACCCATGAGTTCCTCGCCTCCTTCTATGACGACCACACGGAGAAAGGTAATGCGTGCACGGTAAGCTTCACCATGAACCGACATCCCTATGAAATAACTTTTGAACAATTTTGCGATGCTTTCGGCTTCCCCCATGTTGGGGATCCAACTGTTACTAACCTCTATAGCGTCACAAGCGGAGAAACTTTGGAGTCTATTTCTGTTAATGGTGGCACCAACTTCTACCAGAAGAAGATGTCCACAATTCACAACCCAACAATCCGCTACTACACCTTGTTCCTCGCCAACACACTACTGGGAAGAGATGACACCGGTTCCATGGCTAATGCGGATATGGCAATGATCACCAAGGCTCTCTTTCCCACTGCGCCACAAAGCCCCAATCCTACAACTCTACTCATCCAACACTTTTGCCACCAAAGCAACAAGACTAACGGTGATATTCGCATTGGTGGATTGGTAACCCACCTTGCCCATGCATTAAATATTATATTACCTGTTATGCAATCTGTTGACGGTTCCAAGCTTATGGACGTCAAGTATTTAACTGCTTGTGGCTTCCTTGGTGTTTACCAAGCTAACTGGAGGCTCTGAGCCTATCCGTTTAGTTATCTTGATATTGCACAGGGTGAGCAGGTTCCGTTGCTCTATCCCCAAGCCTTCTCGATTGTGGAGAAGGATAATTGGATCCTCACCAAGAACGAAGTGATGGATATCATAGCTGAACTCCAACCTGATCAAGAGGAAGATGAAGAAGGAGAGCAGTAGGATGAGGATGAGTAAGGAGACAACCCTTCTTGGGAGGGACAGTAGCAGCAGCAATGGGGAGACTGGGACCCGTGGCCCAACCAGCCATAGCAAGGATATAACTACGTCCCCTATCAGGAATTCTAGCAGCTCAACCAACGCATTGGGGAGATTGACAACACTCTTCATAGAGTGAATGAATATGTGAGTGCCTTGACTCACAACTTCAGTCACTTCATGAACCACTTCCCTGACTACTACCATCAGTATCCGCACCAGCTGCCGAATGACCGCATCAACTGAGCCTGGCAATAGCCTAAGCTTGGGGGAGGTTTCAAAACCTCCAAACCTTGCATTCATATTTTTATTTCTTATTTTGATTTATTTTATTTCTTCAAAATTGCATGTTTACTTTCAGTTTGTATTCCTAAGACAAAATACAAAAAAATTAGTTGTAACTTTTATTGCAAGTTCATTTCTTTGTTTCTCTTAGAGATTGCTCAATTTCAGGTGACTTGGCAATATGGAAATATATAGGGGGTTCGACTAAAACACGAGAACGGAGCAAGCAAGAGGAGGTATCACATTCCTTTCATCACCTTTTCTACAACCTTAAATTGATCCTACAATTATTTACTTGCTTCCACTGGAGTCACTCCCCACTTAGCTTGTTATCCTATAAATTCTATTCCTTTGCTAGTGTCTCCTTTTTAGCTTTGAAACAATGAGAAATGAACTTGGTTAAAATATTTCCTACATTTTTACAACAAGAAAAAGCATCCAAAAGATGACTTGAGTCCATGTTTAGCCCAAAGAATTTATTTTTAGAACTACTCCATCTCGTTTGAGCTTAATATAAATAGACTCGATAGTACCCTTGAATGAAATTGTTTGATAAAATGGATGCTTCGAAGTAGTAGAGATTATGCCACTTCTTTTTCTAATAATTACCGTAAGATATTGCTTTACGCATGTCATTACAACACTGTTGTGCTCCATGGGGAACTATTAACTCCGCTGGCCAAAGAACGATCAAAATGTGGGAAATCACTTGATTTCGGATATTGAGTTATGTAAACGTCTGTAGCAGCAATGCTATGACGGGTAAAATTTTAGTTTCCTCATGGTTTCACATTCCAAGTGAAGTTGTAGTACTCATTTGACCCATTATTGCTTAACATATTCATTGGCATGGTCACGAGTGCACAACACAGTCCCAATTAACATGTTAAGAACAGTGGCATGATTTCTCTATGAAAGAGCTGAAGTTTTTGAAAGGCAAAGGAAGGAAAAAGGTGCTTTGAGAGTCTTGAAATTTTGACATGGGAATATATGAGTTGTTCTTAAAGTGAATATTTCGGTGCCAACTTGAGAACTCTTAATTGATTAAAGAAACAAGAGAAAAAAGTTTTCATTTCTCAACAAAGAGAGATACCAAAAGAATTTGTCTCACTTTCCAAGCTAAACTTTTGACACTTGCTCGGGCATATGATTTATTTGCTAACAAGATATACGTGGTTAGAAAGTGGACTCAGTGCAATCTTATAAATACTTGTATGATCATGTTTAAGATTGCAGGGATTATGAAGAAAAGAATTTGACACCAATTCAAGCTTGTAAGTTCTTTTATTTCAGTCTCGAATCTCTGCTATACTTCTTTATTTCCTTGTCACTCGAGGGCGAGCAACATCTAAGCTTGGGGGAGTTGATAGTTGTGAGATTCGACACATTTTTGATTGTTTTTATTGATAGTTTTCTCCTGAATTTGATCGTTTTCTAGCTTTACCTAACACAAATACTTCGGTAGCAAAGAAAACTTGGTTTTTAATGTGTGTCTCAGGTTCTGAACGGCAATAGAGGGTTTTAACTAGAGAAACACAATATTTAGGCGAAAACAAGCAAATCTCTCTTTGGAAGGAATCGAGGGAAGAGTACTGATGGCAGTGATATACAACACTTTTTAGCAATATAAATTGTGTCATTTGCCTATCATATCATGCTCCATCTAACTATTGCTATGCTTAATATGCATGATTACTTGTTTTTGTTAAATTCAATATGAGCCTTGCACATTTAGTAGTTTAGGTAGAATTTTATCCCTCTTCCTTGTCTTTGACATGTGTGTAGGTGTTGATGATGATTATGGACAAAACAAAGGCAAAAGGAACAAAGAGAGCATAGTATGGAGGAGCTGCAGGGACTAGACTTAGCCATTTGAGAGGTTGGAAAAGTCAATTTTTCCAACTTCTCAAAATAAATATCCAAGACCACAGGGTTGTATCCCTCGATGATACAAACTCAATGAGCCCAAGAAGACCCAAAACGGAGTTCGTATGAAGAAATGGCGGCCAAAATACTAAAGTAGACATACAGTTTAACGAGCAACTATACGACCGGAGCTATATTTTTGGTCGTATAGCTCTGCCCGTATAGTTTCCAAAAAGGTTGAAAACGACGGGATTTCGTCCCAGAAAAGCTCCAGAACCTTCCCTAAGTCATATGAGGGTATTGGTGGAACCCTAGGGCACCCCAAGGTCTATATAAAGGAGGGAGGATCCAAGGAAGCATAAATCAACCATATACAAGATCTAGATCCCATCTACCGCCTCCACAGCGGCGCCCTGCCGCCGTGCCGCCTCCATAGCCTCTACAGCTCCACCAAGATCTAGATCTCCATCAACACCATTAAGCCATCCAAGCAAGAAGAGGAGGAGAAGGAGGACGCCGCCATCACCACGCCGACGCCACCATCACCATCTCCATCGCCGCTACTCCTTCAACCTTCCCCATCATGATCTTCGTGATGGGTTGTAACATGGCTTGAACTCCCTTTTATTAATGTTATGATGATTTGAGTAATTAAAGTGTGGTATGTTATTGTTAATTAATATGTTTGTGCTTTCTCTTTACATTGTTCTATGCATGATATTATTCTAGTGATTGGAGACGTCGAATCCATTGTTGAGGAGTTTACTAGGGATTTAAGGAGTGTCACAGAACTTATCATTAGTCTCTACTCGTCCATGGTACCTGACAACACCATGGGTAGAACTAATAGGCTATTTGCTATAAGTGGTTTGCGGAGGCAATAGCAGCTTAGGATGCACCGCCCATTAAGATTAAATTTCCTCAAGATCGCTCATGATATAGATAGGTATAGTGTTCTGAATTGCTTGATCCCAAAGTGACATATGGGATATCTTGTGACTAGCACACTTTCTTAGGAGTACGTTTGTCCATAGAGCTTAATGCCTTGCTCTGGTTTACCTTGATTGGTCTTGTTACCTTAATACACTCTTCTTTTATGGATCACCTGTGTCCGGAGAGGGTGTGGACAATTGAGTTGTCTAGTTGCCACTTACCAACGGTGGGAGACAATAGTATATGAGGGACCACCACAATTATAGTTAACATCTATTCCATAAGCACTTATCATGCACACCGGTATACACAATATTACTTGAGGAATCATAGCATTAATATTCCATCTCATTGCATTCACCTATTTTCAGTTTTACTTTTGTTCTAGTTTTCTTTCCAGTCTTAGTAGTAGTTACAAAACATCTTAAATTCATTTATCCTATAAACTTATAGAATAGGCTATTTCCAAACCATGATTTGGGTGCGTACGTGGTCGCATTGACAACGTGGCTGCGAGGGTCGTGTTCGCCGAGCTCCCATCGAGACAAACTCTTAAATATTTGCTGCTGCAAGTACTGCAATAACCCTATTTTGGTGTAGGAACTCAATCACATCAAATTGGCGCCATAGCCGGGGAGCAAAGCGTTCGGTTATCTACTCGCACATAGTTTATTTCCGTTTGTTGCTATTATATTACTGCTTTCTTTTATATTGAAAATAATAAAAAAAATTACAAAACCAAAAATACATAAAAACTATTGCTACTAATCATGTCTTTCAACATAAATTTTGTTCAAGAGACAATACAAGCATTGGAGGAGATAAAGGATTCAAGTTCATCAAGCCTGGTTGCTAGACATGAGCTGATAAAGCAATTGCTAGACCAATTAGAAAGGCATTCATTATGGTTGCATGCTAATGATGGATCTTATTGCACAATTTGTATTACAAATGACCACCTTAATTTTCAATGTAAGTATTCCAACAATCCTACTCTAGCAAATTATAATAAAGATAAATCCTATGCTAGTTTGGAAGTACTAGAATACGTTCTTTTCAAAGGTGCATCTGAAATGGTATTTAGACTAGGAAGTATTGATGTTGAAAGTGAAGCACTTGATGGAGTTTTTAATTTAGTATACCTCATATTCCTCTTTTGTGGAAATAATTTAAGTGGAGAGGAAAAGGAGCACAAGGAAGAGGAGGAAGAACTGATTGATCACCCGCTCACACCTTCAACTCCTATGTTTGATTCTATCATTCTATTAAAACACTAGTCGATGAAAAGAAGGAACAAAAAGGTGAGGTTGACAAAGAGAGTCACACTACAACTTTTGTTTGTGATGCCTCTCACACTAGTAGTGATTTTTATGATGCTAAAACTGTTGATAATTGTTCTGCGGAGGGCTTGTGCCTAGACACTCATATGGAGAGCATTAATAATAATGAACTAGAGATAGAACCTTGCTATACTAACATGCAGGGTCCTGAACTCCCTGCTATGAAGGAAGATTACTATGAAGTGTTCCCCTACATAGGTAACCAAGGTAAAGATTTAAGAATTTTATATGAATCTCAAATCCTGTATTTGCGGCTATACACAGAGGCATGTTCACCAAGCTTGGTGCATCAACACTTGCTTGAAAGCAAGAACTTTTTCATCTACATGATGCCGATGCACCATAAGCGGGTACGACTCCGACCGAACTCTACTAGGACCCATGCTCGCCACCACTAGGACCCAATTTCTTGCCTTTGGAACCGAGACGAGCGTACATCCTCACGGAACCTGGGCAACCCCACGAGGAACTAACTTTCCTAGTAGATTTCATGAGTCACATAGTTCGGGCATTCCATTCGACTTATGCATTCTGGTTGTTCTCGAAGGCGGTGAAGGAGGTGCATCATAACAGGTAGGGAAAGCAAACCGGGTTGATTGGGGTCAACGGAGCCCCTGGTGAACCAACCTCACCTCACATCTCTAGGAACCGGCTTTGGGGTTTGACCCGTTATGATGGAACCCTCCTTAAGGCGTGACTCATGGTCTCGACGACATCAAGGTAAAGGTCGTGGTAAACCATCCTCTGCTGGCCTTCCAAGGAAGAGGGCTAATCATTGTGGTATTAAGAGAAGGTTGGTATGTGTGGTTAAAGTTGTATACACCTGCAGGGTTAAATATTTTCTAAAATCCATGTTCACGGTTATGAACGCTTGGTTACCAGATTCTAAGATCATAGAGAACTTTAACCTAATCATAAAACTTGGCAGATCAATGTGTTCTTAAGGATTCCTCCTCAGGGTAAGATGGGTGATCCTAGTTGATAGGTGATGGTGATGATTTGGTGGATATCAAAGATGATGATAAATAATTTGGAGATGTCGCTCTCTTATCCACTTTTAAAATATTCTGATTAGACGAGTTTTTTCTTCTTATTGTTTTATAAACAAATATGACTTTATGCAAAATAACCTCACTAGCCATAAGTCTTGCTGAGTACACCCTGTACTCACCCTTGCTTTGTTGATATTTTTGTAACAGAGCAGGTGTTCCCCCAAAGATGAGTTTGCTACAACATCGACACAGACGAGCATCTTGGGGGTTCCCAACCAACAACCTGGAATCTATGGGCTAGGACTTTATCGTTATGTTTCGGGCCTCTTAGGCCATTTGTTAAGTTTGCTATACTTAATAGCATAATTTGCCTTTCGTTGTTTGATGTTTGTGGCTAGTGACCTTTGCTTGTACTATTTTGGTTCTCTACTCAGTTATGAGCTTGCTATAATAATTTTTGTGACGCAGGGTCACTGTTGTGTTATCGTTTTTCACTGGATATCCTCGAGCTCTAGGTTAATATTATGTTAGGATAAGGTCTGGGATTTGTTTAACCTTGATCCCGGGGGTGTCACACCTAGAATGATTCTTTGTACTTTGTTTTTACAAGAATTTGAGTTGCAGATTATGCAACAGAAGGAAGAGTCGCCTGAAGCACGGGAACTATTTGAAGAGGCGAAAACACAAGATAAGGTGGCATTAATCTATGTGCCTCTGGGTCCACTTCGCTCCAAAAAGAAATTTCTCCAACTCTATGTAATGCTTTTAGCGATCTCTAGTGACCAACCATATGCAAAAGGAAAAACTATAGAAGAATTTAAAGTAAGTAAGTCTTGTAAATCAGTTCCTAGAACCCATGGTAAGTGAGGTAAGTTTAGTTTTACCCTTTTTCAATTTTAATTGTGTTTTCATTGTTTCTATTTTCATTTTCGAAACCCTTGGATTTGGGTGAGTGAACTGCTAGTTTTTAGACGCTGGTACAGGCAGGCGGTACGACCGCACACGCCTGTACCAGTGGTCGTATTTGTATGGTATACTTTGCATTTCGTTTATTTGATATCCAGAAGCGACACGATCGGGCCGTACGGGGTCATGCCCCCGTACTGGTGGTCGTTATCCTCTCTGGACCTTCAGTACCGTTTTTCCTTTGTTCCATATATATATAAATCTTTTTCTACCTCCCTTGAAGGTCGGTAACTCTCAATATGGACATACAGTACAGGGCAATACCGCTCGTACTGTGACTTTAGAAAGATTTTTATGGATGTCGGTGGCGAGGATTTTCGAAGTATATCGGGTACAAACGCCTGGTACGGGTCGCGCCCATACCAATGGTCGTTGCGGGCGCCGAATTTTCTTTTTTGTTTTTTCTTATCTATTTTGTTGGGATTCTTTTCTTGTCTGACTTCAAGCCCAATATTATGTTATTTTCCTATACTAACCTCTCATAAACTCTCCCAAGGATTCTTCTTCCTATTACATCTTAAAATCTAATTTAGACGATGCTTTACCCAGTTTTAGACAAAGAAAAACCTCTCGGTCTCATGGCTCCTTCATGGGACAACTTCAGACCTCGTCCATTAAAGCCGATAACCGTGAAGCATGAGGCGAGATCCCCAAGAAACGAGAGACCTCCTATGACTCATGCCACTCTGATGATGAAGATTATCATGAACGCTCGTATCAATGTGAAGCCGCATGAGTATTGGGGATTTAATTTTCACGATGAACCTGCTACCCCATGAAGGTCGCTCTCAAGAACCCAGCAGTGCATCGGTGCCCTAGAAGCATACCAGAAGGAAGAGCTTGTCCAACAGGAAATCCTGGATAGGCGCCTCTTCAATTTGGAAAGCAAGAAAGAGCTCAACACTATGCTGGAAAGGTTTGCAGATGCAATAAACACCATGCATGCTTACTTGCATAAATCTCTCTGTCTCATCTCCGCTTTGGAAGAGACCAATAGGAAGCTCCGTTCCGCCATCGTTCACGCCATCCCGCCACCATGAAAGGATCACCACGATATCAAATAATCATAAGGGATTATTTGATCCCATTTGGCTTGATTCCAAGCTTGGGGAGATCTATAACACCTTGTAATCTATCTTAGAGTTTTTAGTATGTTTACTTTCTCGTATGCATATTAGTTAAATTTGAAGTTTTTCATTAGTTTTATATTTAACTCCCTTGGAAAGGGAAGGAATTATTATCTAATGAATTTTAGAGCCTTTATGATATTTGGAATATTCTCAGTTTTATGTTTATTGTACTAGATGTATCAATTAGTATGAGTGCTATTATACTTGTACTTTGCGATGATTTTACGGTCTTCCACACCAATAATACTAATAGAATATGAGAAGAGTTGTTGATAACATGGTATATTCATTTGTTTGATTATAAAAGAAGTATCCAAATCCGAAGAATTATGAAATCAATAAAGATAAATAAGTGGTCCTATTAAGAAAATTAGAGTGAGTACAAGTTGAGGTAGATACTCAAACCACAACCATGAATTACTTCATACTCGGCTTGGAAGATCTTATCTTGTCGTTGATATGTTTTAAGTATTTTCATGAGAATAAAAAGATGTCTAGCTTCTTTGCACAAACAATTCAAGAAAAATAAAGAGAAAAGAAATATGCAACTAAACTTGTGCAAAGAGCAATAGACATATACATGATCATGAGAGAAAACAAAATAGACCATCCATGATTTTGAATCTCAAGTGGATGTGTGAAGTCCTAAACATGTTCAAGGCCACCTCATAAACTCGTTCTATTGAACTTGATGATTGTATGATATGCTAATAATTAATCTTCATATGAGCTATTAGCACAAAAGGTGTGGAAGCCTCTAAGTCATTTGATATGTGAAAGTGTGACAGTGCTCACAATGTGATTCTATATCCGCTATTATAATTATTGCTTCAAATGCCTCATGTATTTTAACGACTCGTGCTTCATGAACATAATGACTTTGTCCATTAAGCTACTATCTTGCCCGTGGATAAGCTAGAGTATAAGCTTGGGGAAGTTAATGAGTGCATATTTAAAGCAATTTTTTACTTAATGTTTTTGCATATATGTAATAGTAGGATTTTGGTATTTTATCGCGCTCGCCTACATCTTTTATGATTGTTTCAACAAGATCCTAAAATACTAAGTCAATGATGAACATATCAATAAGAACTATCATATTATGTACTAGAGTTCTCGCTATGACCCCTAGGCGCGATCGGTATGCAGAATATTTTATGATATGATCATGCTATATCTATGTTCAAGAGAAAAGATCTAGTCTCGAAACGCTAAGTAATAGCACGTTGTTCTTAAATCGTGAGTCTTGCTACTACTAGAAACCGTTCACGCAACACTAAATCCTATGCGAGTCTTCAGAAGCACGTAGTGCACGGTTGAGTCGGTGCCAAATCCGTGCATCACAATGTTATTGTATGTGCATTGTTGTTTACCATAGACGATTCTTTATACCAATTTTTTCATCTCAGACGACATCATAGCCACCATAGGTGTGGCAACAAAGGACAATGTTTTTTCTCTTTGGTGCATTCTGAGGTTGTTAACCGTGCATTCTGAGGTAAACGATACGTTTTCGCGGTGGATATAGGTTTTCACATCCCAAAATTGTACACGCTTATGCGGTTCTGATCGTAGTACAAGCATGTTTGTAACACAAAACTGCAAGATGACAAGTCTAAATGGCAAGACAGAAATACCGTACAAACGTAAGAACCTAGTAGACGTTTCTGTAGTAAATATACATAGAACACGCACACATGGCTTTCCTGTATAACCAAACTACGAGACAAGAAGTCTAAACGTCAAGACAGAAATGTCATACAAACATAAGTACCTAGAAAGCACACATAGTGTAAAGTTGTATACAAACTATTTTTGTTTCATACACATATATGAAGGGGTTCCGTGGTAGAAAACAAAAAATTCCTACTACGAGAATGCACCAACACAAGATCTATCTATGGAGAAGTACAATAACGAGCAGGATACGTTATTCATACCTTTGAAGACCGAACGCGGGATTACGTTCCCACACAAACGTTGCTGATGAAGCCGAGCGAAGCATACCTCAGGGTCTAGAAGGTTTCAAGCACCCAACACCACTAGTGGTAATGCCTCATCGAGTTTTACACGCGTACGGTGTAAACGACGTCTCCCGGGCCCCGGTCCAGTAAGGCAGCATCAGAAGAAGATCCAGACCGATTCCAACGACACGACAACATGCGCTGAGTAGAGAAGTCTCTACCTCGTGGATCACATTCCAAACTTGGGAACACACAAAGAGGAAGAGAGGGAGGGAGAGAAAGAATGTCTAATGCTAATTGTTGGATGAGGAATTGGGGTGAAGGGCACCCCTATATATAGGAAAAACTGAGGCACTCCGACCCTCCAAGTCTCGGTGTCGATTACTCTTAAGCATGACACCCTTACGATTTTAGAATATTCAGTCTTAAGGAGACATCTCCCCAATCAATGATCATCAACGGTATTTGGAAACACATGATGATCCCTTCACATTCCACGAATTTGGTTGTTCGGTTGAATAGTTTAAACATCAAGTCTTATTCCTGTTGCACAACGATACTTGGTTTATCCAAGACCTGATCTCATGTATCCACATACTATTCGATCTTGTTATCTACAAACGCGTTTACTCGTTCACGTGGTATCACATCCCCGTGACCTATTCACATGCTTGCAAGCTCATTGCTGTGATCTCACCGAGTGGGCCCAGAGTATCTATCTGTCACTCGGATAGGCAAATCCCAGTCTCGATCATATGCCTCAACTATTCCTCTAGAACACCTGAAACACACCTTTATGGCCACCCAGTTACGAACATGATGGTTGATGTGATCAAAGCAGCCGCGGGAGATAATGATTAAACATGATCCCACAGTTAAAGGATTAAGTTACTACGCTTGCTAGATATCGCAACATTGAACATTGTGACTGGATCACATTGCAATTCTACGGTCGAGTGTGTCCATCACTTCATTAAGTGACCTCGTTGTCAGTTGACTGTTTTATGTCAAGTCCATGATCGGGAAACCTCGATCATCATCTACCCAACGAAGTAGTACTAGAGGATACTAGGGACCTAGTTGTTTATATACCACACCTATATTAATGTTTCCACTTAGTAAAGTAATAGCATGATACAAAAATATTATGAACATTTAGAGATATAACAATAAAATAACTTTATTTATTGGCCTCTAGGGTATCTCTCCTCCAGTCTCCCACTTGCACTAGAGTACAATTACACTAGTTTACATCAGGCAATAATATAACACCAATAGCATCCTGGTGTTGATCATGCTTTTCTTGTAGAAGAGTATTAACATGGATCAGCTACATTCACATTTGTATATACTTTACAAACTCTAATTTCACCATTTTCTACGTAATCTCTTATTACATGGTAACGTCGGTGTATATGCTTGGCCATGGAGTGGAACCTCTGGTCGTTCGCATTGAAAATGGCCCCCATGATGTCGTAGTAGATGCACACAGGGTCTTGCACGCTTGGGAAGACTCCAAGTTTAGTCATGAACTTCCTCATCCAAACAACTTCATTAGCTGGTTCTGTGGCAACCACGTACCCCGACTCCATTGTCGATTGATCCATCAAGCTTTGTTTCCCGCTCCTCCAGGTCATCGCGCCACCATTATCCATGAACATGTACCCTGTTTGAGACTTTGAGTCATCTGGATCAGTGCAAAAGCTTGCATCCACGTAACCCATTACAACAAGTTCTTATTCACGTCCTCCAAAGACTAGAAGCATATCCTTAGTTCTTCTCAAGTACCTGAGTGTATTTTTAACAGCATTCTAATGATCCAACCTAGGGTTGCTTTGGAAACGACTCGTCAAGCTAAGAGCCAAGGCTACATCTAGTCTAGTGCTTAGAATGGCATACATGATGGAGCCAATGGCCGAGGCATAGGGAATACCTTTCATTGCTTCCTTGTCATGTTCTGTTTCTGGGCATTGAGGCCCACTCAACTTGTTACCTTTTATGATTGGCAATGAACCTTTCTTTGACAGATCCATTCTGAAACGCTTCAGAATCTTTTCTAGGTAACTGCCTTTACCAAGAGCCAGCAAATGCTTCGATCTATCACTATTAATCTTAATGCCTAATATGTAGGCAGCTTCAGCCATGCCCTTCATGGATAATTTACTATTTAAATACTCTTTCATGCTATTTAGAAGATTTACGTCATTCGCTATTGACAATATGTCATCCACATAAAGTAATAGGAATGCCACTGAACTCTCATTCACTTTCTTATATATGCAGGCCTCTTCTACATTCTGGACAAATCCAAAACTTTTGATAACTTCATCAAATCAAAGATTCCAGCTCCGAGATGCTAGCTTCAGTCCATAAATGGACCTCTGAAGCTTGCATACTTTACCAACATCCACTAGACTGACAAAACCCTCTGGTTGCATCATATACAACTCTTCCTCAATATTGCCATTCAGGAAGGCGGTTTTCACGTCCATCTGCCATATTTTGTAATTGAAATGTGCAACAACTGCTAGTAGAATCTGAATAGACTTCAGCTTCGCTACGGGAGAGAATGTCTCTTTGTAGTCAATTCCTTGAATTTGTCAGAAACCTTTTGCGACAAGTCGAGCCTTCTAGACGGTGAGGTCCATCAACGTCCATCTTTTTTTGAATATCCATTAATTCTCGACAGCCTTTTAGCCTTCGGGAATATCTACCAAGGTCCATACCTGGTTGTCATACATGGACTTCATTTCGTATTCCATGGCTATTCGCCATTTCTCGGGTTTAGGGCCTTCCATTACTTCCGTGTAGGTTGCAGGTTCATCAAGTTCCACAGTCATGACCATTTTCACAAGATAATTGTACCATTCATGGGAAACACGTTTTCTTGTTGACCTACGGGGTTCGATAGCTATCTCCTCATGAGGTTCATGATCATCATCATTCGCTCCCACTTCAATTGATAAGGGTGGCTCCGGAATAGCTTCTGTTGCGACACTCGGTATTTGGAGATCAGGATCGATAATCTCATTGAGTTCTATCTTCCTTCCAACTACACCTTTCATGAGAAACTCTTTCTCAAGGAAGGTACCATTCTTCGCGACAAACATTTTGCCCTCAGCTTCGTTGTAGAAGGTATATCCAATAGTCTCTTTGGATATCCTACAAAGATGCATTTTTCCGCTTTTGGTTTGAGTTTGTCAGGCTATAGTTTCTTGACGTAAGCCTCACATTACCAAACCTTCAGAAAAGACAACTTTGGCTTAGTGCCATGCCATATATCATACGGCATCGTCTTCACGGACTTGTATGGTGCTCTATTTAAAATGAATGCAGCAACCTCAAGTACATATCCCTAGAAAGATACAGATAAGTCGGTAAGAGACATCATAGACCGTATGCTACCCAACAGGGTGAGATTATGTCGCTTGGATACACTATTATGCTGTGGTGTTCCAACTGGTGTAAGTTGTGGTACAATGCCACAAGCCTTCAGATGTGTGCCAAACTCATAACTCAAATACTCACCCCCTCGATCAGTACAAAGGTGCTTGATTTTCTTATCAAGTTGATTCTCAACTTCACTCTAAAATTCTTTGCACTTTTCAAAGGCTCCAGACTTGTGCTTCATTAAGTAGATATACCCGTATCTACTCAAATCGCCAGTGAAGGTGACAAAATAATGATAAACATTGCACGCGAAGATGCTCATTGGTTTGCATACATCAGAATGTATGACTCCCAATAAGTCTGTAGACCGTTCCATCATACCATTGAATGACCTCTTGGTCATTTTGCCCATGAGGCATGGTTTGCATCTATCAAGGGATTTGAAATCCAACGATTCTAGAAGTCCATCAGAATGGAGCTTCTTCATGCATTTTACACCGATGTGACCTAGACGACAATGCCACATGTACATGGAATTATCTCTATCATGCTTGCATCGCTTGGCATCAATTTTATGGATGTGTGTCTCATCACAATCAAGATTTAATAAGAATAAACCTTTACTTTGTCGCGCATGAGTATAAAACACATTATTCATATAAATAGAACAACCATTTGTTTCCAATTTAAATGAATAATGGTCTTGCAACAAGAAAGTCCAACTAACAATATTCACGCTCAAGGCTGGTACATAGTAACACTTATTCAACATTAAAACTAATCCTGAAGGGAGATGCGGAGGGAGTGTGCCAATAGCCATCACATCCACTTTGTGGCCGCTGTCGACACACATCATCACCTCATCCTTCACCAAGCGACGACTATTCTCCAACTCCCCCTGAGAGTTACAAATATGGGAAACAGAACCGATATAAAATACCCAAATGTTGCCCTTGGCACTAGTGAGGAAAACATCAATAACGTGTATATCACATATACCTTTCTCGCTGTCAACGATCTTGCCAGCCTTCTTATCATCCACGTACTTGGAGAAGTTGTGATTCCAGTGAACCTCACCCTTGTAGTAGAAGCACATGGTGCCGATCTTGGCCTTGGGTGCCCTAGAGGAGGAGGCAACATGCTTGCCATCCTTCTTGGGTTTGCTCCTCTCGCCATTGCCCTTCTTGGTAGACTTCTTGAAGTCAACAGTCATGTTGACTATCAAGACATTGTGCTCCTTCCCGATTTCCACCTAAGCATGCTTTGAGCATGGCGAACAACTCAGATAGGGTTTTAATCATACCCTGTATGTTGTAGTTTGGCACAAAACTCTTGTAGCTAGGGGCAGAGACTACAACAACCTATTAATCGCTAGGTCGTTGTTGATTTTGCAATGACGATGGTTCAGGCGTTGAACATAGACAGACATTTTGACCACGTGCTCAATCAAGCTATTGTGCTCCTCCATCTTAGCTGAGAAGAAGAGGTTCGAAACCTCATACCTCTTAGATCGGGCCTGGGGTGCAAAGATGGCCTTGAGATCAGAGATGGTCTCAAAGGCGCTCTAATTATCAAAGCGCTTCTGTGGGTCGGCCTCCATAGCATAGAGCATGCCACTCTAGACATAGGAATTATCATTTTACTTCTATTGATAAACATTTTTATTAGCCTGAGAGGCGGTAGAAGCGGGTTGGTGAACTATAGCGGCTCAAGTATGTAGGAGAGCTTCTAGGTAACGAGGAGAATCCTCATATTGCAGGACCAGGTGGTGAAGTTCGTCCCGCCAGTTTTGAGATTTTCTTTCTCAAGGAAGGGGCCAAGGTTAAATGTGTGGCGAGACATATACAATGGTATTTGTAAAGTCATTAATCTTAATGTTCATAATATGGGTTCTTATTTAGTCAAACTAAAATAATAGAACTCCCACTCAAACAGATATCCCTCAACATTCGTTAGTGACTATACGACCCCTTTACACCACATCATCCCGATCATCACAGCCTTTGATGCAGCTGCCAGGGTAGATATCACTGATAACTCCAAATTTCAACACTTTTTATCATTGATTTTCCTTTGGTTTATTGCCGGGGTTGACTGGATTTCACCCTTTTACTAATGCTAACATCAAAAATTAGCAAAACCTTGGTTTCTTGTGATGATTTTTAGTTAATGAAAATTGTTGAAAGATCTGATAGCATTTATGAGCTAATTACACCTGATGAAACAAATCCCCAATTGAAGCCCCTTTCATTAGAGGCGTCTAGAGCCCATAACGACCACTGGTATGGTCGGGGCGTACCCGTACCGTCCGCCTGTACGACCCTCCTTCAGCTCCGTTATATCAATACAAGCAACTTTCATGAAGGAGGGGGAAAACATAACAGAGCCACCACAAATACATCTAGAAGAGGAGAGATCAGATCTGAAGAAGGAGAAGAACACCGTCTCATTCTTCGACGATCCCTAGCCTCTAAATCATTCACTCCACCATCATCCCCATTTGTACCGAGAGAGAGAGATATTGGCAATTGTAAGATTAGGGTTTGATACTTTGATCTACCTTGGTTTGTATTCGAATTGATCCTCAAATGGTATTGTGGCTTGCTTCGGTAAAGTTGAGATGATTCATATTTGCAATATCATTATGCCTTTGATCTATCTTCCTCTCATGTCCGAGTAAATCCCCATTGGTGTGGGAGATGTAGGGGATTGGTAAGATGTGTTGTGCCTCCCTTGTTTCCATCCATTTGTGATTGTTGTCATGATTATTATATTGTGAGAATGAATATCTATGTTTTCCTAATGCTTATTGTCTAATTTAAGGGTCCGGATAACATGATCCAGAGATCTCATAGTTATGAACTTGTATACTAGCGAATCAACAACCCTCGAGTGACACGACCGATATCAATGAGGGCTAGTACTACTCGAGGATAACAAGGAACCATCAAGACTAAAGCCTTGATCTGGCCAAAAGACCTTAATTAATGTGCTGACCATTACTGTGGTAACAGATAGATGGATCACTGGGACTGGGAAGAATTTGCCAAGAGGACTCCTAGTCAGTATACAGGTTACTTGCCTACTCACCTATGAATAATAAGTATCACAATCACTTATTCCATTTCATCCATCTAACACATTCACTATTACCATGAACTGTTTCTCTCCGCGCCTAACTTCTCATCTGTAGGAACCTCGAGCACTTTCCTCACTATTACTTTTATGTTATTTACTTCTCGCATTTTCCTTTACTCAAGTTTCCTCTATTATTCAGTTAGCCCTTCCACTTACAATAATTGCAGTCAATTCACTCAAGACAACATGACACCTTGAGTGAGACAGAAACGCCACATAAAGGCACTTACCTAGGCTCCTTATTGGGATCGATATAAAAACTAGAACTAATACTTTCATGAAAAGATGCTTTGACGAACCTATGCACTTGCAGGCCATCAATCACCATATCGATCATATCTCCATGTGACTCATGCTTAACCTTTCGGTCATCTGTGTTCTGAGGCCATGTCTGTACATGCGGTTCGCCAACTTTAACCATAGTGTATTGCAGTGCATACATGGCTTGCACCCACCGTATGCGAATGTCGATGTGTTTGCACCTGATCATCATGGCCTGATCCACAATGATGGACTTTCTTGGTGGTGCACATGTGTGGGAGAACACTAATATTGGAATTATAGTAGAGGGATTATCTTATTATGCTACCATCGTAGTCTAATACCAGCACAACAAGATTCACACAATAGCTAACATCTAATGTAAATAGTTGTATATGTGTGTTAGGTAGTGGTTTTGTCGCGCCTTGATCTCCATCAAGAGAGCCGCCATTTGCACTAGGTTCATGGTGCCACCTTGCCTTCGGTTGTTCATCCCATAACAATTACCTACAACCACACATATCACTTGCCCTCCAACAAAACAAAGTCAGAAGCTTCTACTTTATATTTGAAAGTTTTACGTGGTTGATTGGGCTTTAGCATAAGAACCATTTCTTCCTATGAATCCAACCACAACATGGATTACCTAGTTATCACTTTTAATACATTTTCAAGGCCGTCCTTTGTAAGTGCCATATCAACTAATGTCGTAGAGACAAACACCCACTAGCCACTTATACAATACAAGCCGTATGTCAGTCATGGAACCGTTCTCGCATAAGGTTACATGTAAGGTTGGTTCGGGCCACTTCATCTGACATTACTGTGATATTATCAAGTACATGTGTGAGGGTAGCAATTAGAAAATCAATGACCACACATATCACGTGTGTTCTACTCGTACTGGTACATCTACACATAGATCGCTCTCATACAACTGAAGGGGTTCCGCGGTAGAATACAAAAAATGATTCTTAACTACGAATCCAACCACAACGTGGATTAACTAGTTGCCGCTTTTAATACCTTTTCAAGGCCGTCCTTTGTAAGTGCCATATTACAGCAAACATTCGTGTGGTACATGACTTGTTTGTATAAATCACAATACATATTTGCAATGTAGATTTACATTTTGTAATGCAAATAGCAGCAACTACGCAATAAAAAATAAAGGGGAGAATGTTGACAACTTGAACAACCTTCTTGTGGCATGGATGAAACAACCGCCATTCTACCATCGACTGCAGCGAGAAATCGGAGAAAGAGCCTCCTCAGAAGTGCACAATTGTCATTCATCTTGGATGCTTCATATGGATCAACCGTGCATCAGGGCGTTCTGTAGATGGTGACGAAGTTGGCTGTCATTCATGCCACCAGGCAGCTATCACGTTTGATCATGTTTGCTCGTCATTTATGTTTGCAAGAGTGATACGCATTTATCGCGGTCGATCAAGTTTTCTCATCATTGATGATTGCAAGAGCATTAATTTCATTTTATACCTTTACATGTTTTACTCCTGATGTGTGCAAACACGTAAGAAGTCAAAATATCATACCAAAATATCAAGACAAACAAATGCGAGAAAACTGTGAGTTAAAAAACCAAATAACACTAAGAAGTCTAAAAAGGAAAAAGACGAATAAAGAAAAGACCATAGGAAAATACATAAAAAGGAAACCGGAGGCAAAGACGAAAGAGCCGAAAAGGAAAAAATTGAGAAGAAAAGAGAAATAAGAAAATAGAACATAAAAAGATAGAAGAAGGAAAACACGAAGCAAATAAAAAAGCAAAAAAACGAGAACAATGATAAAATGAAGTAAAAGCTAAACATGAAAGAGAGAAAAACAAAGGTAGGGGCATGGAAGCACTTACCACACACACAAACATGCAAATATCGCTGCTGCACATTGCTATGGCAAGAGCCGCCGACAAACCAAGAAAGATCACTGGCCGGATGGATAGGCATCGACACTACAACGGACGCAGGGTCGCTGGACGTACGCAGGGAGCCGAACACGGTCAACGCATCGTTACCACCTACACGCCGGTATACCTAATCTACCAAACGACTAAATCCAAGTAGCTATCCTATCTACAAAGCAAACATCGGCAAACTTTAGCTCGCGACGCCACATTCGCCTAAAACCTATACCTAACCTATCAGTGCAATGTATGTGGGCGAGTTATTGCTTGCAGCGCCGCTCTGCCTAAAAGCAACCAGATTGGCACCCATAATGCGTCAGATACGGCTATGCCGTTATTCGGGTGGTCGAGCCTGGCTACGTAAAGGACGGTGTGCCGCCAAAGCTAAGTCACGGTGAGGAAGAAGAAAAAGAAAAACGATGCGAGAAGTAACAAAGAGGGGGATGTTATATAGCCACACGGATGAGGCATGGACCCCGCCATGCATTCTACGTAGGGGAAATGCACTCTCCCACATAAGCGGGACCCATCGTACTATATCGCCACGAGAACACACACCGGCCTATATAGTCTACTCATCCTGGCGGATCCCCGATGGCATGTCAGATAAAGTAGCAGTGCCCCTAGGATGAGTAGTAGCACACCTTTGGCTCCCAGGCGACACATCAGGTAAAGTAGTGGGGCCTCCGGATTGTGCGATGGGACGTCCATCCAACGCGTCGTAAAGCTATAGCAGCAGGTATGACAGAGCACTGTAGCGCTGACTATTGCACTGGGCCCCACCGGCTGGCCCCCACCAGCTGGACATACCTTGTAGGTTGCACCCCCAGCCATATAAGGGGGGCGAGGGAACACCTCTGTTGGGAGAATCGATCTCTCTTCCTCGTCCAGTTTCCCCAAGTTCATCTAGGATATAGCTCAAGGAGCACCTATACAGGGCATGTAGCCCTCATATATCGAGTCCTTGTAGGAGTAGGGATGTTACCTCACCGAGAGGGCCCTGAACCTGGGTAATCGTTGTGTTAGCAGTGCATGTGCCCAATCCTGCCTGTGGAAGCCATCGCTACCTCCTGATCATCCCCTCTTAAGCCATCCCTGATGGTACTGCCATGTTCCACACCACGACAGCTGGCGTCCACCGTGGGGAATAGCGCTATGGCTAGGATCATCTTTCGCCCGGGTCTTCTGATCGTCACCGATGAGCGTGTCGCCTCAGGCCTCGTTCTCACTATCGGCACATTCGACTGCATCATCAATAACTTGTCATGCTTTACCGGGGCTAGCTTCCCCGAGAATGTCTCCATTCTCCACTTGAGCGACCACCACGCTACATTTCCACCATCACCGATGCTTTCCCTCATGAGATCCTCACCATCTCCTCCTTGCCTTCCGTTTGCGTTGTGCCTAGCACGTCTGCGGCTAACTGCAGAGTCGAGGTCATGATGGATGGCTCCAGCGAGAACCTCCGCTCTCCTCCCGAGTGTCTCCCAGACAGCAACGGCTCCACGGCTTGCGAGCAAGAACCTGACATACTGACAACTTCCATCCAACGCCTTCGCAACCCCGTCATCTAGGAGGCAGATCCAACCACTACTGCCACTGCCCTGGAACTCACCCACTAAAACCTCCTAGACGAGGCCAACCACGTCACTGCTGCGTAGCACCAGCTGAATGCCACTATGCACAAGTATAACTCCACACGCGGATTCACCCCCGCTGTACCCGGCACAATCCGGTACATTCAACATCGAGCCCACAACCGGCATCAATAAGATCCTCACCACCGTCAACCGGCTGGCGGAAGATGCTGGCCCAAGAGGAGACGAAAGCAAGAACCCGGACCCCGTCGAACAGCAGATCTGCAAAACCCTAGTGGGGGCAAGCAGGATCATCAGGCATATTCGCCACATGGTCCGAGGCAGAACAACCAAGTGCACGACATGTCCGGTAGCAAGAACCAGCAGTACAGTGACCCGGCTATGGTCACTAGCAAGCAACAAAGTCCGCCTGGTAGAGCTGACCAAGGGAACCATCACGATGCTCCGGTTGGTGGAGCCGATCAAGTTCACCCTCGCCAAGAATCGGCTGGCGGCGCTGGCCAAGGCTACGCACCTCCCATGTCCTGTCTAACCGGATGGCTCGGCCCGCGCGAAGAAGAGGCTCCGGATGCGCGTGGACGCATCAACTTGTTCATATAGTCACGCATCACGGAGGAAGAAAGTCCGGCCAGTTCAAAATGCTTCGGGATATGCATCCAGAATGAGCCATTTCTGGTTGGTCAGAAATGCTTCGGAACGCGCACTCCCACTATACCAGCTCATGAAGAAAACCGACCGGTTCGTCTGGTCGGCCCAGGCGGACTCGACCTTCTATGGGCTCGAGCACATGCTCTCTAGTCCACCCATCCTAGCATCACCAACCCCAAAGGAGCCAATGTTGGCATACATATTGGCCACCAACCGGGTCATCAGTGTGGTGCTGATGGTGGAGAGGCCAAAAGAGAGGAAGGCGTAGTCGGTCCAGCACCCGGTGTACTATCTGAGCGAAGTGCTCTCGCACTTGAAGCAAAACTACCCCCACTACCAGAATATGGTGTACGGAGTGTACATGGCCACCAAGAAGCTCAAGCACTACTTCCAGGAGCACTCTATCTGGGTGGTCACCATGGCGCCACTCTTCGAGATCATCAACAACAAAGGTGCCACTGGTCGGGTGGCCAAATGGGCAACTGAGCTCGCCGCCAACTGCATCCAGTGCGATCCAAGAACAACGATCAAGTCCCAGACCCTAACCGACTTCCTAGTTGACTGGGCGGAGATCCAGTACCTTCTACCGGTTCCCGACTCCAATCACTAGAAGCTACACTTCGACGGCTCCAAGATGCGCGGGGCTTAGGATCCGGCAGTCTCATCACCTCTCCCAAGGGAGACTAGCTTCAGTATGTGCTACAAATCTACTTCCGTGCTTCTAACAACATTGCTGAGTATGAAGCACTCGTACACAGACTCTGATTGGCAAAAGAAATTAGCATCCATCGGATCCTCTGCTTCAGGGACTCGGATCTAGTGGTGCAGCAAGTATTAGGCTATTGGGATGCCAATATGCAAACTTGTCCCTATACCATTTCTTCATATAGCAAATATGTGTTTGTTTCGAGGGGTGTGAATTCCATCATGTCCCTCATGCCAACAACGAAGCCGCCAACACGCTCGTGCGAATCGGCTCCACAAGACAAGCTATTATACCCGGCGTATCCTTGGAGCACCTACACATGCGTTCCATCATCCCGTCTCCCGAGTATGAATCCATAATCATAGAAGAGGACCCGAGGGATTCTCACTCCAAGGACCCAGATGCAGCCAAGTAGAAAATTCCAGGGGTTGCCGTATCGAAGGACCCGCCACCCCCTGCCAGCTCTAGTTGCCCGGGGGTGATACATTGCAAATGTATCTATAATTTTTGATGTTCCATGCTTGGTTTTATCTACTTTCTTGTGTTTTGTCCACACTTCGGAGTACTTTTCATATGATTTCTTGGACTAACCTATTAACAAGATGCCATAGTGCCAGTTGCCTGTTTTCTGCTGTTTTTGGTTCCAGGAAGTCAGAAAATGAATATTCTCGGAATTGGATGGGACAAAAGCCAAAGTTACTATTTTCTCGGAAGACTCACAGAGCCAAAAGGAGAGTTGATGAGGGGCCACAGGGTGGCCACACCCCCCCTTTGCGCGGGCTAGCCCAAGCCGTACCAGGGCATGGTGTGGGCCCCCTGGCCGGCCACCGACCTTGCCTCTTTCGCCTATAAGAGCCCCCCAATGTATAAACCCTAAAGAGTCAATTAGAAATCCACGAAAAGTTCCACAGTGCCGCCGCCACCGAAGGGGATATTTGGGGGACAGAAAGTCTCTGTTCCGGCACCCTGCCGGGACGGGGAAGTACCCCAGAGCCATCTCCATCGATCTCCACCGCCATCTCCATCACCATTGCTGATTCCCATGATGAGGAGGGAGTAGTTCTCTCTCGAGGCTAAGGGTTCTACCGGTAGCTATGTGTTCATCTCTCTCTCTCTCTATGCATGATCTTATTGAGATCATGAGCTTGTAATCTATAGATCTACCTTGCTACTCAAGTGCTTTAATAGATCTCTGCTCTCCCCATGTGTGTGAAAGTGACAGCGTGCACACCATGGTGGCACTTAGGCTAGAGATTACAATTACCTGTTATGAGTTATATTTGGAGTTGGATGTTTCTATGAAATTGTGGTGTTTGTTGAAACCATCTAGTGCTCAAGGTGACAGTGTGGGGTTATCTAGATGGGGAAAGCGAACATTGAGGTGTGCTATTATAGCCCTACCATCGATTAGAGTGCCCAACCTGAGAGTAGTTAAGAGTAGTATTATGAAGAGAATATATTTATATGAGAGTGTTCACTAGTGAAAGTATGATCCCTAGGCCTTGTTTCTAAGCATTGATACACCATTTGCAATTAGATCTGTTACATGTTTGCTTGATTCTATCTTTATTTCAGTTTGCCTTTAGTCTTTTCCCACGTCAACCACACGCCATCAAGCTATTTTCTATCACTGTTACCACTTATAATTATCTATACCACTTGTATTTCACTATCTCTTCACCAAACTAGTGCACCTATACACCTGACAAGTGTACTGGGTGTGTTGGGGACACAAGAGACTTCTTGTATCTTGATTGCAGGGTTGCTTGAGAGGGGATACCTTTGACCACTTCCTCCCTGAGTTCGATAAACCTTGGGTGATCCACTTAAGGGAAAACTTGCTGCTGTTCAACAAACCTCTGCACTTGGAGGCCCAACAACTGTCTACAAGAATAGAAGTGCGTAGACATCAAGCTATTTTCTGGCGCCATTGCCGGGGAGTTAAGGTAAAAGGTATTCACACCGGAGGATTAAAGAAGAAGAACCTCCCATGGCAAACGCCTATTTTCTGGCGCCGTTGCCGAGGAGGTAAGGTAAAAGGTACTCACATCCTCCAGTGTGAGTGCTCGAAGTTATTTCCTTTAGATTCTGCAATTTTGTCTTTTTGTTTCTTGTTTTCACTTGTTAGTCTTAATGGAAAACAACAAAAAAATTAGAGAACTTTATAGTATTTATCTTGAGTTAGGACATGAAGTGTTTGAAGAGAAAATTAAAAAACCTATGGAACTTTATTTGCATGCTAATAGCAATGTTATTAGTATGAATCTTTTGAACACCTATGTTACTAATGCTATGGAAACATCTAAGCTTGGGGAAGTTAGTTTTTATGAAAATGATCTTTTTAGTTCCCGGGCTTTAAAGAAGAAAATTTACTCTGATGATACTTTATCTCCCATATGTGGTAATTCTGATGATACCTGTGATATTTTAAATCCACATACTGAAAGCATCCCTTTTAAAATACCTATAAAAATTGTTGAACGTGTTATGAATAACTGCTATTTTGGAGATGGAACTGTCCATCCTGGTGATCATTTACTCCTTATACATGAATTATGCGAGTTGTTCAAGTGTGCAGGTATTTCAATGAACCAAGTTAAGAGGAAGCTATTCCCTATTTCACTTAAGGGCAAAGCAAGGGAGTGGTATGAGCTACTAGATGATCCTCATCATTTGGAGTGGAAGGAACTTGAATCTCTCTTTTACTCTAAATTTTATCCTCATGAAATTCATAAAGATAGGAATTACATTTATAATTTTCATCCTCATGATGGAGAAAGTATTGCCCAAGCATGGGGGAGATTGAAGTCACTAATGCTCAAATGTCCCATTCATGAGCTCCCTAGTAATATTGTTATTAATAATTTCTATGCAAGGCTTTCAGGACATTACAAGGACTATCTAGATACTTGTTTAGAGGGATCCTTCACAAGTAAGGAGGTCGAAGCTAAGTGGGATCTTCTTTAAACAATTCAAAGCAATACCGAAGATTGGGATAACAACAAAGGTAAAGAACCAGGTATAAACTATGAGTATGATTGCATTAAGTCTTTTGCTGAAACTATTGATTTTCAAGAGCTTAGTGCTAAATATGGTCTTGATCCTCAAATTCTTGTTGGTTGTTATAGAACCTTTGCTTCTCATATTAATGCTCCTAAAGAAAAATGGGACATGTATCATGAGCCTTATAAAGACACTTGCATGGAAAATGAAATTGTTATTATTGATAGCAATAAACATGATCAAACCTCTGAAAGTACTACTTCTTATAAGCATGTTAATTTTTGTGGAATACATAGACCTTGTGAGAATAATCAAATTGAAGAACAATATTGTATCACCCACAGGAATGAAAAAACTAGAATGTGGTATATGGCTCTAAATGATCTTGGTAAAAAAGTTTGTGCCCTCTATCCTTTTATTTGTGAACTTTGCTTTGAAGTGGGTCATTTCAATTTCAATGCTCAGGCCATAATAATAGCCTTTCTAATCCGATGAGTACTGCAAGTTTGTATTGTGATGACATGATCACTCCTAATCAGCATGATGAACTTACATTATTTTTGGGGTGTGAAGAGTTATCAAGAAAAACCTCTTTGGTAGATATGGGTGCTTTTGATATGAATAGTTTCATGCATGGTTGTCATCTTTATTGTGTTGATAATTGCCACACAAATACTTACATACAAAATATTACAAAAGATGAGATCTTACCAAAATATGACATGACTAATATGTGTTTTGGTCTTATTAATGAAAAGGAGGAATCCTCCAAAGTTTCTTATATTATCTCTAACAATGAACCAGGGTATATGGAGAAGCTTCCTTTCAAGCCTCTCCCTCCTAAAGAGAAGAAGAAAAAGAAGAAAAGGAGGAGTAAAAGGAGAGAGGAAACAATATTTTCCCCTAAGCATGTTGCTCCTATTATAGTTTTTGATGAGTCTGAACTCGATGATGTTCCTATGCTTATTACCTATAGTAGTGGTCATGATTGGGAAAAGCACACTACTTTTGATATTGATAATCTCTTCGGTACCAATTCTGAAAATGATGATATTAATAATTGCTATACTATTAGTGCTATCCATAATCCTTCCAATGATGATATGTTTACAAATGAACACACTTTGGAGGATAACTATTCTATTGCTTATTATGATACTATACCTCCAATTTATGATGATTACAATGATGAATATGATATTTTCAGTCCACCTACTATTGAGGAGGAAATTAATTATGATTACAATATGCCTCCTATATTTGATGATTATGGTGATGAAAATAATAATGATAGCTATTTTGTTGAATTTGCTCCCACTACAATCAATAAGAATGACTATGTTTATGTGGGGAGTATTAATTCTTTTATGCATATGGCTCATGATAAGAATGTTTGTTGTGATAGTTATATTGTTACTTTTATTCATGATGCTACTGAAAGTTATTATGAGAGAGGGAAACATGGTTTTATGTGTCTCAACAATATTAAGTTTCCCCTCTTTATGTTGAAAGTCTTGAAGTTGCATTTGTTTTGCTTTCCTATGCTTGTTGCTTTGTGCTTTGATGACTTGTTTCTTTACAAGATTCCTATGCATAGGAAGTGGGTTAGACTTAAATGTGCTTTGAATTTTCTTCTTGATGCTCTCTTTTACTTCAATTCATATTTCTTATGTGAGCATCTTTTCAAACTATCATGCCTAACTTAAAGGCGTTAAAGAAAAGTACTTATTGGGAGATAACCCAAAAGTTTTAGATGAGTCTTGGAAGTTATTACTTCAGTAATAACCGCTCCTCATCCATTTTATTTGCTTTTTGTGCGAAGAGTAACCTCTAATGAGAGAGAAGTAATGCTTGGGAAAGTTGCTGTCCTGAAACAGATTTCTGTGCTTCACCGTAAATAATCGTGTAAAATCTCTGTACGTCCTTTTGAGGCGTGAATTTTTGTGCTTCTGCCCCAGGTTATTATCTAACTTCCGTTCGTTCAACACTTTTTGATTTGAGCAATAGCAGGTCTTCGAGAAAATTCGTCTTTACCTGCTGGTCTGTTTTGATAGATTTCTGCCATTATTTGCATTTGCTTCTTGTTGGTTCCTTTTTGAGTCCTTTTGGGGAACTGAGATTTTGGAGGGAAGTGCTACAGTAGCTCGTGTTCTAATGGAAGTTTATTTGGTTTTAGAACTGAACCTTAAGACTTATCTTGAGTGCACTAATGTTGCTAATAAAGATTGTGTGAAGTTTTGTATGAAGGAAAAATTTCAGGTGTATGGAAGGAATGAGTAATGAGATGAAGGATGGACTAAAGCTCAAGCTTGGGGATGCCACGCGTGTCACCTCAAGAAATATCCAAGAAGTACAAGCGTCAAAGCTTGGGGATGCCCAAGGCATCCCCTTCTTCATCAATAAAAATCCTAGGTTTCTTCCAAACGCTTCATTTTTATTGTTTCATGCACAGTTGTGTTGTTCTTGGAGTGTCTTCTTTTTCGTTTTTGTTTTGGTTTTTCGTTTTCTTTGGTTTTCTTAGTTTTCCGAATAAATTGGTTGGACCCCCTCTTTCATACATTGGTTTGCAAATAGTTTGGTTTGGTATGGAAAAGAGTAGGAAAGTTCATACTTATGTGGTAAAAAGAGCTCGTTTTTGACTGTGGCCTATGCTTTGTCATGCCATGCTTGATATTGTTCTGGATTCATGCTTAGTATTCTTTGCTGTAGCATGACTTGTTATAAACGATTGAGATTGCTTAATTTGCCTTGGAAGGATCATGCGTTGTTTTAGCATATTAAAGCATAGTATTGTGGTATTCTCCTTTGATGCTTTATTTGGGTTGACTTGGCACATGCTCACACCATGTTATGACTATCTCAAGTCACCATAGCCTTTATGATCCTTTAGTTTTCAACTTTTAGTATCACTTTATGCTTTGATCAATGATGTTTTGTCGCTCTGCATGATTATGGACATTATTGCTCTCTTAGTTTGTCGCTCCCAGTCTTTTGCTAGCCTCCACAACCAAGTATGAGTTCCACTCATGCATCCAACTCCCTAAACCAAGTTATTCCAAAGGTTCCACCATACCCACCTACTAGATTATGCTATTCCAAGTATATTCATGCTTTTGTTACCTTCCGAATTAAACTTGTTATGAGAAAACTAGTGATTAAAGCTCTCACGAACTTGATGGCACACTTTACTTTTCTTGCCCTTAATAAACTTGAACCATTGTGTCGTCTATGTTGTATATGCTTGCACTTATGTGTTGGGGATTAGCAGAACCATGCTGTCATGGGGAACACTTTCAACATTGCACGGGTACTTTGTACCCAGTTGATATCATGCTCTTTTGTCTATGGATGTCGTCGGTGTGAAATGAAAGGGGAGCTTGTAAGTCCATGGAGTTATGTATATGTGTTAGAGAAACGCCTGGGCCGCCGGTCTAATCCATGCTGTCATGGTGGAAACCTGCAGCGTAACCATAATGAGCTATCTATGAAGCATTCTTCTTATAAAAAAAAGAGTCCTATATTGAGAAAAAAAGAGAAAAAGAGAAAAAGGGAAAACAAGATATTATGAAAAGAGGAAAGAGAGAAAAAAGCACCATATTCCCATGATAAATAAGAAGATTGCTGAGATGCTCATTGTCTGCTTGCCTTGTCATTTTGATATGGGGATTCTTCCGTATCATCGGGCAAGGGGTACCCCGTTGGCGGTTCTCTATGGTACACATGTACTTACTATGACAAGAACTTACTGGTAACTAAACTTGAGTAGCATGAGGAGCGGCCCTCGTATCCAAGGGACATGAGATTGCCAACTTATACTTTGTCAAGCATATACTCCATAGTTTGTTCACTTTAACCTTAATCACTTCAAGATGCTTATGATAGGGGCAATGAGAGCTGAAAGCTATAAGTACCATAATTTTTGGAAGCTCTTTATGAAACTTGAATCTCTGCTTCCTTTTATAAAGGCCTTTCATCCACCATTATATTGAGTCTCCACCTTCTATCTTTATGCACCTACTTTGAGAGCATAGTGGCCATTCTTAGTTCTATGTACATTGTCCCAAGACTAGTTTATTTATGCATACCTTGATATTGCTTGTTTTAAACTATTTGTATCTAGTCACTCTTGTAAACTTTGAAGGTGTCCTATGCATTTATATTTGCTACTCTATGAGGGACAAGCTGAATACTATTATTCTATGTTTTCTTTATGTGAAACAAACAAACGTCTTGCAAAGCATTGTTATTCATGAATCTTTTGTTTGTGCCTTTTCATGTGGCAACGTAGTTGCTTTGTCTTATTGTTAGAACTTTATCTTTCATGTTATGATTGAAGTACTTTGATCCCAGCTTTGAATGTTTTACAAATACTTTGATCAAGTTTATGATGGTGCATGTCACCTCAAAAATTATTCTTTCTTTTTATCACTTACCTACTCGAGGACGAGCAGGAGTTAAGCTTGGGGATGTTGATACATTGCAAATGTATCTATAATTTTTTATGTTCCATGCTTGGTTGTATCTACTTTCTTGTGTTTTGTCCACACTTTGGAGTACTTTTCATATGATTTCTTGGACTAACCTATTAACAAGATGCCACGGTGCCAGTTGCCCGTTTTCTGGTGTTTTTGGTTCCAGGAAGTCAGAAAATGAATATTCTCGGAATTGGACGGGACAAAAGCCAAAGTTACTATTTTCCCGGAAGACTCACAGAGCCAGAAGGAGAGTCAGAGAGGGGCCACAGGGTGGCCACACCCCCTTGGTGCGGGCCAGCCCAGGCCATGCCAGGGCATGGTGTGGGCCCCCTGGCCGGCCACCGACCTTGCCTCTTTCGCCTATAAGAGCCCCCCGATGCATAAACCCTAAAGAGTCAATCAGAAATCTACGAAAAGTTCCGCAGCACCGACGCCACCGAAGGGGAGATTCGGGGGACAGAAAGTCTGTGTTCCGGCACCCTGCCGGGACGAGGAAGTCCCCCCGAAGCCATCTCCATTGATCTCCACCGCCATCTCCATCACCATTGCTGATTCCCATGATGAGGAGGGAGTAGTTCTCTCTCGAGGCTAAGGGTTCTACCGGTAGCTATGTGTTCATATCTCTCTATGCATGATCTTATTGAGATCATGAGCTTGTAATCTATAGATCTACCTTGCTACTCAAGTGCTTTAATAGATCTCTGCTCTCACCATGTGTGTGAAAGTGACAGCGTGCACACCATGGTGGCACTTAGTCTAGAGATTACAATTACTTGTTATGAGTTATATTTGGAGTTGGATGTTTCTATGAAATTGTGGTGTTTGTTGGAACCATCTAGTGCTCAAGGTGACAGTGTGGGGTTATCTAGATGGGGAAAGAGAACTTTGAGGTGTGCTGTTATAGCCCTACCATCGATTAGAGTGCCCAACTAGAGAGTAGTTAAGAGTAGTATCATGAAGAGAATATATTTATATGAGAGTGTTCCCTAGTGAAAGTATGATCCCTAGGCCTTGTTTCTAAGGATTGATACTCCGTTTGCAATTAGATCCGTTACATGTTTGCTTGCTTCTATCTTTATTTCAGTTTGCCTTTAGTCTTTTCCCACGTCAACCACACGCCATCAAGCTATTTTCTATCACCGTTACCACTTATAATTATCTATACCACTTGTATTTTACTATCTCTTCGCCGAACTAGTGCACCTATACACGTGACAAGTGTATTGGGTGTGTTGGGGACACAAGAGACTTCTTGTATCTTGATTGCAGGGTTGCTTGAGAGGGGATACGTTTGACCACTTCCTCCCTGAGTTCGATAAACCTTGGGTGATCCACTTAAGGGAAAACTTGCCGCTGTTCTACAAACCTATGCACTTGGAGGCCCAACAACTGTCTACAGGGGGCTGTCGGCTCGACCTTCCCACCTAGTCGGCCACCCGACGGACCCTAGATAGGTAAAGAAGAAGAGGTGCAGCTGTTAATACAAGCCATGTTCGCCATCAGGGAGACACCACCATGGGCCAAGCCCTTCGTCGATTTCATTGCTAGCGACGAGCTCCCGGATGAAGAAGTGGTAGCGAGGCAAATCATGCGCCGAGCACGTGCATACACACCATCAACAACAAGCTGTACAAGTGCAACGTGGGTGTTATATATCAGCGCTGCATAGACCAAGAGGAGGGCATCCAGATCCTCATCAATATCCACTAGGGAGAGTGAGACCACCATGCTTTATCAAGAGCCATAGTTTCTTGTGGTCGTCTACACTAGAGGATGCCGAGCAAATAGTACGCGTGTGCAATGGCTGCTAGCACTTCAGCCAGCAGAAACACACACTATCTAAGCTCTGAAGACCAACCCCATCAACTGGCCATTTGATGTCTGGGGTATTGACATGGTCGGCCCCTTCAAGACCACGTGATCCGGCATGACACACCTCTTGTTGGCGGTGGACAAGTTCACCAAGTGGACTAAGGCCAAGCTCATCAAGAAGCTGGATGGGCCCATAGCTATCAAGTTCTTGAAGGACATCATCACGCGGTTCAACTACCCCCATAACATCATCACTAACAATGACATGAATTTCTCGAAGGGGGCCTTGCCGCATTTTTGCCAAGATAAGGGCATCCGGCTAAACCTAGCATCCATTTCCCACCCTCAGTCCAATGGGCAGTGTGAAAGAGCAAAGGATTTAGTCCTAGCTAGCATCAAGCCCCGGCTAGTAGAGCCACTGATGTGATCCCCCGGTTGATGGATAGAAGAGCTGTCGGCTGTGCTATGGAGCCTGCGCACCACACCCAATCGGTCAACCGGATACACTCCACTCTTCCTCGTCTACGGGGCAGAGGCAATCCTGCCGACTGACATCAAGTTTGAATCACCCCAAAAGCTGCAGTACATGGATCAAGAGGCCAAATAAGCTCGAGAGGACAATGTCGAACTCCTCGAGGAAGCTCGCGAGCTGGCCTTGTCTAGATCAGCAATCTACCAACAAAGTCGCCATCGCTACCATGCCAGCCGGATCCGCCCCCTCTCATTCTAAGAGGGCGATCTGGTGCTCCAGTCCAAAGTACCAAGGGGATGCATAAGCTGCCCCTTGGGAAGGGCCATTAATCATAAACCAGGCATTGCACAATAACTCGTACTACCTCATCGACACCCAGTAGCCGGCCAAGGACAATATAGATCATTTGGATGAGGAGACGGAGCGTCCCTAGAACGCAAACATGTTATGCCTGTTTTACACTTAAGCGGGAAGTGCATGTATCCCCATCCCTTTTGTATCATGAATGGAAAACTATGGAACCCCGAAGCATTCTCTAGGGCTCCATCACCATGATTTAGCATCTTAACTACTTATTCTATATGGCTCTGGCAAACCTCTTCTGGGGACTTGCCGACTAGCCTAGACATAAGTTTTCTAGTCTGCTAAGTACTGTGTATAGCACCAAAGGCCCACTCTTTGCTTCCGGCTGCAAACCGCAACCCGACTGTCAGTTCGGCAAGAGCAAAAGTTGGAGGTCCTGCACATGAAAAACGCAAGGAAGATAAAAGTCTAGACATTCCTGGCTACGCCCGTTCGCTGAAAAAGTGGCTGCAGAAATCTGAAGTATCATGTAGTATGCTTACTAGCTACCCCGTTAGTTCCAACTGCATACCACAACCCAACTGTCATTTGGCAAGGATAGAGCATAATAGCCAATGCTCATGCGAAAAGGACAAAGTAACCGGTTGAACACGAATAGACATCTGTTAAGGATAGCTCATTGAGTACAAATTACATTCACATACAACATATCTAACAAACAAACAAACACCTGTGGTTTTTTCACAATCTACACTACAACAACCGGGTGCAAGCCAAAGTCTCCATCAAATGAAGTTTTGGCTCGACTAACTCCGTCAATCAACCCGAAACTCGGGGACTATACCCAGTGGGTGCACTCCTAAGCCCACACATGAAGATGGAACCATCCAACTGCCTTGAGAGTCGGTGGAACATGGAAGCAACATATGATAAAGGGTCAAGAGCTCAGGGAAGTTTTGGTCCGACTAACTCTGTCAGGCTACCCGAAAATCGGGGGCTACACCCAGTGGGTGTGCTCCTGCGCTCGCAAAAGAAAAGAACAAGGAAAACTCAATGCCAAAGAAAAAAATCAAAGAAAAAAGGAGCTTCGACCCTGCTGTCTCCGCTAACCGACCCGAAAATCTGATGCTACACCCAGCTGGTGCGCTCCCACGTAACCACGTAAGGACAAGGACCTGGCAAGCACACCCTAAAAACACAAAATTTTGAGGTCAACCAAAAGGATGATAGCATAAAAGCATCTGGGAGATGAAGCTGCCACCAGTTCAATAGACATAAGTTGTTTGCACACACAACAAAAAAGAAAGATTGTTTTAGTAGGGATAAAAAGATCCACCTACATCTACACATCATATGGGATAAAAAGATAATAATAAGCATAGTCACGTGTAAAGTTTTAGTAGGTATAATCTCTTGTGGGCAACACATCCTATTATACTAGAGCCCCTTTGATGCAACAGACATAGCAATAGTCTGTTAATCCAACCGAGTACAACACGAAGCAACATGCTACAAATGATTATTAAGTGTAAAACACAGATCAAAGAATTAAGTGGTGATGTTGTTGTGATCCCGAATGGGTCGCTAAGCGAAGATCGTACTACCCTTTATGTCACTAGAGTTCCTATGAGATCGCTGCTAGCCAAGTATCTCAGCCCAAGCCTTTATCAATCTCTGGGGTCTTGGGTACCTACAAGTCCAAAGATCGAGAGAAGAGACAAAGAAACAAAAGATACAAATCTCTATTTCAAACAATACACAATGCTCCCATATGCACATAATCGCTGCGAGGTTTCTCCCCAACCCGTAGCCCGTGAGGACTACTCAGTCATAATAATAAGATCAATGATAGAAAACATTATGCAAAATACTTAGATTGAAATCAAATATTCTTACAATGGCCGTCGAATCACAAGGAGATCTAAAGTACAAAGTATTGTCTATGGCTAATGGAGGGGATGGAAGATGGAAGGGATATGGATTTCGTTTGGTGGTATTGTGATGCAATCTGAGAATAACGACCTTTTGCGCGGTGGCTGAGACCTCAAAATATATAGGCATCTTCATGAAAGTTGTATGGTTTGACAAGATAGAGCCACCACCACATGGTGCGGGCGGACGGTACGGGCGGTCCCTGCCCGTAACAGTGGTCGTTACGGCTACTGTCACATAGAATTGGCTCCACAATTACTTGGTTGTGTGGACTTCCTCAAAAACCTTCATTGTGACTCCAGATTTCGCATAAAAAAGCCTGATTTCATGCACAACACAATTGAAAGCAATGGTTTGCATATCTTTGCAATTATTAGTCATTAGTGGCCAGGATTGAGAGTTTCTTGTCAATTGCTTGACTAAAATCAATGTTTAAACATGGTGGAATATGGCTATTTTGGGATCCATCAACTTCCCCAAAGCTCAAACCTTGATCGCCCTCGAGCCAGAAGAAACAAAATAACTATAAGGAATTCAGCGTTTAAACTTGAAACAACGAGAATAAGAATTCACTTGCAGTTGGTTGTCATATGCGTTCAACACTTCATCCATTTGAAAGGCTTCTCAAAGTTAGAGAGATGACAAGAATACTATACAAGCTTCGGTAAGTTAAGACAATCAAAGTAAAGTTTAATATAAGCATAAATAACTAGAAGTGTAACAATCAATCCAATTTTTCTAGTTAACTCTCAGCTTGCGAAGGAAAACTAGGATGTATTAATAGCATAATTGAGTAAGAGAGTTCATGTCCTAAGTAGCATAATAGTGAAGTGTCTTATTGCGGTGACCCAGCATACCACTGCATGATGTAGTACACTATATTCGTTCATATAACACCAATGAAACACCGTTCCTCTAGTATTACATCCCTCAGAGTGGTATAACAGAAACACAGTAGGTCCAAGACATGACTATAGATTACAACTCGACTCTTTAGAAAAGATCCAGGGAACACTCTAGGTTAAATAGGATGAAAGAAACTTCTTACAAAGAAGAACCAAAAATAAACACTCATAAACATCCTACTAAATAGTCTACTATCTAAATGATTTGGCTTGCAAATGCTGCTACTACATCGCTCTACAGAATTAGGTTCTATGGCTAGCTATTATACTCCTATCTAATCAGCAACTTTGTCTTCACTTTAGTTGACGTATAAGTTGACTTTCTTGACTTCATTGAAGAACTTGAGCTGTTGGTGACGATTCCCTTGAGCATAAGTTGATGTTGACGTTGTCTTTATTAGCTTCGAAATCTAGCAAGTGTTAAAAAGATATGGTTGAGTACGAGCGTACTCAGCAAGTTTACTAAAAAGGAGTGTATGATGCACTATCTACAGCCACTGACCATAGGTCGTAGGATATGTAGGTTTTCGTAAACATTTCTTCAAAGGTTGCTTTTATTCTGAAAAGCTATGTCCGTTAGCCTTCACAGGTTTACCAGAACTTTGTGGAGTTCCTTTCCTGCCGCATTCGCACCTCCTTCCTGGAAAAGGGAGTAACATGTCACAGTTCTTACACTCTAAAGAGGTGTGTTGCTTAACCCATAAAAGACCAAGTCCTTGTTGCACAACCGGGCGAATCTTTCCCGTCCAAACTTCCTTGGTGTGGGTCCTAGTAGATGATCCAAGCCAATCACTGCCCTTCTCCACGACCCCACATGGAACATGACTCTCGAAGCAGAAATACCTCCGTTAACCCCCATATAGGAAGATATAACCCTGGTAACCCCTTGGAGACTCCAGTGAGTAGATCATGTCCCTACCAACCCCCACCGAAGTGGTAGAAATACCTCTGATAGCCCCTCACAAATAATCTAGGCACCAATATCATGGGGAACTTAGGGGTCCCACCCATGTGCTGAGTCCTCGCAAGGAATATATAGCCTCACGATAAGGTCATCCGTTCATGTGAAAGGAAGAAGATCCAGCTAACTTCTCCGTCCCATTCCAAATCTTATGGTTAACGCGTAATATACGGTCCTAGAAACACATGCGACATTGGTTGTTAATTCCTAGATGATACATTCCTGTGCAATAGCGTTTCCACTGCCAGTTATAATAGATTAGCTGATCACCCTAGACCAGTAACCGATACTTCAAGTTAATTATGAAAATATTGTTTTCGAACTTTTCGAAATGTAGGTGATGACTCAACAATTTGCAAATACTTGATAGAAAATAATCAAAGGAGATGAGAAAGTGTGAACTTGCCTTTGTGATTACAAGATTATGCAATCACGGTCTTCGAGACAATATAAAATCCAATATCTGAAAACAACATCATTGGTTAGATAAGGACTAATGTTTAAAGAAGCAATATGCTGAAGCATAAGTAATGTAATGCATTTTGTAAAATCCCAAGATAATTCCCCAATAACGTGAATGAGTTAAATTTAGGTGATGCTTTTACGATTTAGTTATTTCTAATATTTACTTCATAAGTAAATATATCTACAAAGCATTTAAGTGTTTACATGTTAGGTATACAAGTGAAGTATAATAACACTCTAAGATTGAGGTAAATTTCTATCTAGTAATTATGATGGAAATTAATGTGTTAAGTTGTGAAGAGTTAAAGGACCTATTTAAAAGGTTGATGTTTGAAGTGACAAAATGAATAACTTTTGAAGAAAAGGTTTCTTTAATAAGGTTTAACCAATTTTCATGGTTAATAGAATGTGATCGATGTCGTTTTGCATTTGCTTGAATAGTTTGAGATGAATTATGACTTAATTGAAACAAACCAAAGTTAAACATAAATAAACTTCAGATAAGATGTTTATGACTATCTAGACCAAAGTTAACTATAAAACTAGAAGTGAATATTAAGGTGTGATGTGTTTAGAACATTATCAAGTTTTAGGGTTTTGACAAGTATATGGATGTGGGTTCATTCACTTTCAGTTTAAGTGAATGATAAGTTTAATCACATGCAACTTATTAATGGGAGCATAATTAGATGATCTTTGTAATTTGATAGGATTTCTAGTAATGTTAATAATGATTAAGAGATAAAGATCACTCACCATATTATATGTGAGGGATACACAAGATTAATTTAAAAGTGGTTAGTTATAATTTGAATTTAAGATTTTAAAAGAGTATTATAAAGTTAATAGTTATACTTAAGATTTATTATGAATCCAAGTTATAGTTTTGGAATTATCACTTAGACTTAAAAGATTTAAGGCTTTATATAAGATTGTGGTGATTTTTTACGTAAGAAATGTTTTTAAAGAATTTACAAAATAAATATTTTGTAAAATTGATAAGGATTTATTACTTTAAAATCTTAAAAACCTTTGGAATATTTTATTTAGTATTATTCTAGTAAAATATATTTCTTCAAGATCTTAAAAATGTGTTTTATTTATTTTCAAGTATTGTTTTTATTTTTATAAAATTCCACAAAGGATTAAATGTCTTTGAATATTTGCTTAAATTTTGTTTTGTAAAAAAAGTTAGTATTTTTATAAAATAGTAAACTTATTTTTATATCCAAAAGATATTTTTTATACATTTTCAGGTTTTTCCTAATTTGTATGCAATTCTACTTAGGATTTAATGGTGTTAATAATTATTTGCATTTTATTTGACTTGCTGAGCGAGGCTGCCGGGTAAGTTCTCTTCTCCCCTCTCTGATCTTCTTCCCTTCTTCCTTGTAGCCAACCCTGATTAGGGTTTCCTCCTCCCTTTGGTGTCTGATATTGGACAGTGTTTTGCCTATTGAATGGTTTTGAGCATATGAACCCTAGCTTGATTCAGTGCTGGTGATGTTGGTACTATGAAATTGCTTGCAGATGTTTCCTAGACCTACACCTTTAATGCTAGCTATGCTTAGTCAAATAGAAAACTCTGCTATCTAATTATGTGTCACTGTGGTGCACCTACTTGCATGATGGTGTATATGATACTCTGAATTACTTGTCCTAGATACTGTCCATATGACAGTGAAATTACACATAATCCCCAGGGTTGTTGGCTAGGAAATGTTCATAAGCACTATTCTAGTTCCATCCTAGAATTCTTGGGCTAACTAATTTGGTATTGTACCCTAATCAAGATTTGATATTCTGTTTACCATGGAGAATATGCTGCAATGATTGCTAGAGATTCTTTCTAGGAATCTAATTTATTTTCTGTCAAGTTATGACAGTGTATAACCTTGATTCCTAGAGCTACTGCTAGGAAAATGATGAAAATGATATTTGAATTATTTGTAAGTAGAGATGGTTGACCAATATTATTATTCTATCAATAGGATTTGAATGATTCTCAACCAGGAGGCTAAGAATATCTCCTATTATCATGTGTAGATGATTATTTAACTTGTTTGGATTTGAGGCTGACCTTGGCTTGGATGGATGCCACTGTGAAACCTTCGGCTGAATGGTACATAATTGTAACCTCCATATGCTGAATTAGAAATATGTTTTACCTCATGTGTATATGCTACACAAGCATAACTTGCATGTGCTTGTGATATTGTTAATAGAACAACATTTCTTCGGGAACTTATAAATGCTTCTATCAAAGGAATATGAGATAATTTTATACTTTGAGTGCTTGCAATGATTCTTGGCTAGAGCTGCTATGTTTTCCACTGTGGTGCCTCCTTCAAGAGTGTGCACAGTGGTAAACATCTCAAGTATTAGCTACATTGTCTTTTGGATTAGCCTATGATGCAAAGGCTGAGGCCCTAATGGTTTGACTGCTAAAATTTCTATTACTACTCTTCTCAAAACATATTCTGTGATGATTTAGTACTCCACTTGAGTACAGATCTGAGAATTTGCCTAAAGTACACAAAATCATGCATGGAGCATGCTATGAACTGATACTATGACTAACTGATGCTACAACAACCATTGGTGGTTGGTGGAATCTTGGCTATGGCTTCTGCTATCTAGGTGTTGCTAATGAGGCAAAGGCTGAGGCAACACATGTTTGGACCTAATATTGTCGTTGCCTTCTTTGTATTCCCTAGGATGATCTGGTATATCATTTGTATACAGATCTGAGGGTACTACTCCACCCTAATATTGTCGTTGCCTTCTTTTCGTTTTATGTTGCAGGAATTACTCATAAGAAGAAATGAAGATGCTGGAGATGAAAGATTGTAGTTAGGGAATATTTTAGGTTTTATTTTTGTAAATTTTACTTTACTATGAATATTGTAAATGCCAGTTTACTATTGTTCAATTTTAATAAAGTTGTATTTCTCTCTTTCAAAGTTTGAATCCTGTAGACATTTATATCTTGTTTCAAAATAAGAATTCAATTCTCAGCTACTATTGTAATTCCTTATTCATTATTCTTCCATTTATTTATTTATCTGTAAAGACAAATACATATTCTAGTAAGTAAGAATCTCTTGATTTACCTTATTATTGTAATTTCCTTCCCATTTCCTTATTCCATGATAATTTACCTCTATTCTTTTATTGCGAAAAAACAATATAACACTACGTCTATATATCTTAATAAATAATTCTTTTATAATATTATGATAACCATTTGTTTTTATTAACTCAGTTAGTGAATTTTCTAAATTCATTTTAATTCAAATTTTAAAATTCAAATACATGTTTGAATTATTTCCCCTCTCAAAACACAAGGATTCAATAGAGGTCATGTCGAAATACAAGTACCTGCCCTGACATTTCCATCAGAACAACAGAGATCTCGATCCCTCTATAGCTCTTTTAGTTTTGCGCGAAAATTCTCTGGATTTTCTTATGCATGAATGCAATGTACACACCTATGTTCTCTATATTTCTAGGTGCTAATCCTGGGATGTTACACTTATTGATGCCCACATCAGTAAATCAAGGCTATCAAAACACTTCTAATCCAATCATTGTCTTTCAAGAAACTTCATAAAGTAGTAACGAGACCATGCCAAGGACTTGTTATGTGGATCTTCATATATATATATATATCTTCCTTCTTCAAGGATCATTGGGTGTTTCTTTTACAAGTGCTTGCATAACCTTTGAGAGTACCATTACTTTTGCCCATATATTCACACATATGCCACTCATGTCATCAACTCATAGACGAAATCTAGGGTTATACCATAGATCGTTCAAAGGCTAGCAGAGTTGTTGGCATCCAAAGGTGTGCGTGAGAAACATAACCCCTTTCTCTCTTTTTTACTAGTACCATGGTTTGATCCACAAGGTTAGCTTTGGCATGCATCACAATTACCATTAGATTTCATTTCAATCAAGTAACTCCTTTCAAGAGTGTCGTCAAGTCTATCAAAACATATATGGGGTTAAGTATATTCAAGAGTATACTCTCAAGACAATCATTCATTAAAGAAGTCATAATTTCAGACTTTTCCTTGTTGTACTTGTTTGGCAATATTATTTCCAAGCCAAGACTCGGCTAGCTAAAAGAACTAGAGCAAATGCTTCCACAACCAATCATCCATACCAACAAAAAGCTTTACTCTAAATATTTTGAATTACTCCCACTAGCATGGCATCTTAGCAAGTCAAACAACTAAAATAAACAACTCAAACTTCAACAGTGGGAGACATAGGACATACCTCTCATGAGTGACTTCATAATCCTCTTCCTTATAGGGATGTGTTCCTTCAAAACTCAAGTACGATTATTCCCATAATAATAAAGCAAAGAGGCAAAGTGCAAATCCACATTCACAAAAAAGGAAAAACAGAAAAATCTTTTTGTATTTTTTAGGATAGAGATTAAAGAATAGAAAAGAACTTGCGACCAAGCAAGAAACTATGAAAAGAAAAAAATGAAAAACAGAAGCAAACTGAAAACTAAGAAAAGGAAAAAAGCAAAGTGTTGGAACAAACCAACACGAGTGATTCAAAGCTCTCAAGGAGTTGGAGTACAACCTCGTTATTACACAAATAAAATTGTTGGGAGAACACATCCCCAAGCTCAGGCTTTTACAACCCCTTTTGTTTCTCATTGTGGTGGTGGTGAATAATATCCCATGTTCTATTGGCTGCTCCAATCATGGAACTGGGTGGAGAGGTTGGCAAAAGCATCTCGAAGGTTGATGGAGAGGTTGTTCATGTTTTGGACATTTCCTTCGAGAGCATAGATATCTTCATAGGTGGTGTAGTAGTTTGATGGATGTACATCTTGTTCGGGTCCCTCTTGTTCTACTTCTTCATCTTCTGCTCCCTCTCCTATGGGTATTTCTTGATGGGGTAGACCTGCCTCAACCTGCTTGTCAAAACGCAAACGTCTATCCTCGATAGAGAATAGACCATTAGGCAAAGGAGCTGGGATCAAGTGTTCCACTCCAGGTATATCAAGGAAGTATCTACCATCAGTCTTGAAATCATACCACATGCTCTTAGAGTAGAAAAACCAAGAAGGTGACTTCCTATCAATGGTTGGATATTACCTAGGTTGACATGAAGTGCACGTGCAAGAACAGTTACAACTCCTCCTCCGCATATGGGTCCTCGAGATTGCAGGGTTTGATGCTTAAGGTAAACCACAAGAAGGGCACCCAAATTTGGCGTTAAGTTACAATTAATAATAGCAGCTTTTGTGAGGACCATCATGTCCTCATTGACTCTAGTAAACTCACCATGTGCCTGCAAGGTGTTAGCAAAAACATAAAAAAATAGCGAATAGCAGGATGATTAATTTGGTTCCCCTTGGGTGTGTTTCCACAAATTCTCATTAACTTAAAGTACTCCCAAGGTGCAGGACTTAAAACAAAAGTAGTGGAGCGTATGTTGGTGTTGTTGTTGGCAAACCCAAAACATTGAGCCTATTGGTCGAGCGTCAAGGAGTACTCATAGTTCATAAGACATAAGTTGATGCGATCAACTCCAGACATTTGTTCCTCAAAACAATGGTGAGAGCACACCGTATGCATCAAGATGCTGAGGAACTCAAGCGTCAAGCGGCGGTACACGGTGACATCCTGGAAGACAAAGTCATAACCAACATTGTTGCAAAGTAAATCAAAATCAGCATGAATGCCAAGTTGGTTCAGGATATAGGGACACGCCCACTCGGCGGACTTGATTTCTCGGAGCTAGAGATGGTCGAAACGGTTCAACTGAAACTCCTCGGTGAACTTGATACCAAGGGACTCAGGGGTCAACATATCAACGGGTGGTGCGGCAGGTTCCGCAACCATCACAAGTGTATGGCTCCTCGTGTTCATCTAAAACAAGATAAATAAAAATTGCTATTTTTTTAGTCCAATAGAAACATAGCATAAACGATCCTCTACACTTGTTATAAAAGAAACTCCTCTAAAAACAATCCTAAGCATGCTCAATATCAAGATTAGCTCAAGAACAAGACCTAAGTCTAGATTGATAACGGTGAAAGTTTGAGCAGAGTTTTGTTGCAAATAAGTTGGGATCGAAGGAGAATCATACCTTAGATCGATTGGGTGCGAGGAATCGAAGAAAGATTGAGTAAATTTGAAGATCCAATAAAGGTGGTTTGAAGTTTGGAGGAAAAAAAGAGAAAAGTTTGTGTTTGGGGATTTTAGGATACCTCCTCCTGGTATTATGGCGACCGCGTATGTGGTACGGGCGGGTGGTACGGCCGAAGCCCACCCGTACCGAGTAACATACCTTGGGGGTGACGAATCCGTTCCGGCGATGCACTCAGTATGGGCACGCGTGCCCGTACTACTGACTATTATGTGGTCAGTACTTTTTGCTTGCAATCTGATGTTTTGCTTGAGGGTACGGTACGGGTGTGTTCGACCGTACCAGTGGTCGTTTCGACCCCTGGGTCCTGCGGAAAAAAAATCAAAGTTTCTATTTTCTATGCCTCGAGGTGGTACGGGTGCACGGTATGGGTCCTTCCGGTCGTACCACTAGTCGTTATTCGGCCAATGAGCTAAAAACTCATAGAATTTGGTTAGTAGCTTCGCGTATCTTTACACATCTTATCAAAGGAAAAAGTAACAGCAAATAGACTTCATAAAAATTAGCAATACTTCTTAGACCATGTGTTAGTAAAAATAAAATATCGAGGATTAACTTATTTCTTCTCCTCTCTCTAAAGGTCTTCTTGAACACTCATTATTAAAAACAAAAACAATCAAACTAAACTATGCTAACACAAGAGTAAAAACTTTTATTTCACATGGGTTGCCTCCCATGAAGCTCTTCTAGTTAAGGTCAATTAGCTTGACCCATATGGTGATCATTTATGTTTAATGAGTGGAACACCCACTCCAAAGTAAAGCTTTCAATGTAATTATACTATCATCATCATTAGGTTTGGCCTTCTTCTTTCTAGGGAAGTTGACTATAAAAGGATCTCTAGATGGTAGTCCTATTCTCACATTCCCCTCATGTAAATTGATTAACGCTTTAATAGTTCTTAGAAAGGGCCTACCTAGATTATAGGTGCTATGGGATCTTCAGGCTTGTCCATAATAACAAGATCAATAAGAGTGGGACTACCTTTAATTTCAACAACAACATTTTCTTTCATCCCAACAACTTGTTTATAAGTTGAATGTGCTAGATGGAGTCTTAGTTTAGTAGTTGCAAATGGCCCCAAGTTTAACTTATCAAATAGGCTTTTGAAAACCGTTGAGACACTTGCACCAAGATCACAAAGTGCAGATATCTCATTAACCCAGTCTTAATTTTAATAGTGGGCTCAAATATATCATCTAGCTTAGCAGGAAGCTTATCGGCTAGGCTCTTATACTCCATATCTAAATCTCGAACTTTAGATGCTACTTTTTGTATAAATTGTTGGTACAAATAGCATCATCACCTTGTTCTACACCGGGATTCTTCACGGCGATCATATTTAGTAGATCTTCCATGGAATATTCTGGTGTTGGCGTGTTGCTATAATCCAGCTCTTCAGGATCTTCTTCATTTGTTACCACCCTCATCATCTTGAGGTCTTCTACCGGATTTGGCTCGAGCTTTCCAGAAAACTTTGCTAGTACGAGAGCTTAGCTCTCAGCTACCTTGCCCAACTAAGCCTGCATGGTCTTTGTCCTTTCTTGTAGAGCCTGCACATCATTTCTAATTGCAACGGCTTGCTTAGATAATTTCCCTATACTACTTTAATGGTTCTCCGTGATTTTAATAAGAATATTATTTTGCTCGGTTTGAGATTGTATAAAAGTTCTAACATTTTGCTCAAATGAGAGATTGCCATGATTTGCTCCATTATTATTATCATAATTGTTGTAAGGAGCTCCTGCAGGATTATAATAATGTTTTTTAACATTAGAATCATATCTGTGATTTTTCCATGCAGGATTAAAAGGAGTGCGAGCTATAAAATTGACATCATTAATATCGGTAGTGACATGGGTATGCCCAATAGGCACTCGACTATAGCCTACATGGTGCCTAGTATGAGAGCTTAGCTCTCAGCTACCTTGCCCAACTAAGCCTGCATGGTCTTTGTCCTTTCTTGTAGAGCCTGCACATCATTTCTAATTGCAACGGCTTGCTTAGATAATTTTCTTATACTACTTTAATGGTTCTCCGTGATTTTAATAAGAATATTATTTTGCTCGGTTTGAGATTGTATAAAAGTTCTAACATTTTGTTCAAATGAGAGATTGCCATGATTTGCTCCATTATTATTATCATAATTATTGTAAGGAGCTCCTGCAGGATTATAATAATGTTTTTTAACATTAGAATCATATCTGTGATTTTTCCATGCAGGATTAAAAGGAGTGCGAGCTATAAAATTGACATCATTAATATCGGTAGTGACATGGGTATGCCCAATAGGCACTCTACTACAACCTACCTGGTGCGGCTCGACGGAAGGCCCACTCGACGAATTGCCAAGGTCCATGACGCTTATGACGGTTCAAGTGGTATGAAGCCCATATGGACACGGACTCCCAAACGCACAAGACAAGGACGTCTCCATACTAGAGTTTAAATACAACTTGTAACCAACTCGTATTGGTACCTGAGACCTAGCCTCCCCATATATAAAGGCTAGGAGGGTCCAACGAGGAGGACACGACCTAAGACCCCAATAGACAAATCGCGACTCCCCTAATAGATAGATCTATGATCTCCTGCAATAGACACACACAACCCTAGTTTTCACAACCCTCGCTAGATTGCATCTGTGCACCACTGTAATCTTCAATTCCTCCATTAATTCCAAGAGCAGACAAGCAGGAGTAGGGACCTCTACGAGGCCCGAACCTGGGTAAAACTTGCGTCCCTGTGTGCTTGTTTGCTAGCCGACTGATGCCTCTAGCGCTCCCTCCTTCTCCAAAACCCAAGTCCATAACAATGGGCATTGATGAGTTAAACCCTCGTCAATTGGCGCCGTCTGTGGGAATTGGGAGTGCTGATGTCGCGGCTTCTTCGGCTCCATCATCGACAATCTGCAACTCGACGTCTACCGAGAAACAGATCTACTTCGGCTCTCGTGCTCGCCATCCGTACAAGATCCCTAAAATTCATCATCTGCAAATGCGGTGGCTTCGTCACCGCATCGAGAGTTGGAAACCATGATTTATTCATCTATACAACCATATCTGTACTGGGATTGAGCGCACAAGCACCCACGTCCTTGGCGGCTGATGGCGATGGCCTGATCATGTCCAATCGTTCTAGAGAAGTGGTGATCTAAAGAGCGCTCAATTTACAACGCTACTTGACAAATTACAATAATCAGGCTAAGTGCTACGAGACTCGGTCAAAGGCCAAAATCAAAAGGGCGTGATTTGCTTGACCGTGTCAGATCCTGTCGCTGGATACCCAAGGCAGGCCTGGTTTATTCTAGATAAAAAAGCAGTGAGCACGGTGCTGGTTCTGCAAGGTGAGAAAGGATACGTATGGCTGCATGAATTTTCTGGCCGGAAATCCATAATTTAATTGGTCAAGGACAAAACGGGCATGAATTTCTGGGCCATGAAGCCACACTTGGATTGAAGTCAAGAGTTGAGATCGTTGCAAGTCCTTTTCCTACACCAGCTAAATGAGGAATGTATCTATCTAGCTGATGCTCCGATTGAGTTCTCTCCGAGGTGTGATCAAAATTCTGGCACTCGGGATCTCCATCTAGAAACACGAGTACTTCGGCATAACCGACCACGTCTCAGCAGCTGGCACGGCAGTGCATCGCAATCACAGGCATACGTATGTGCAGTTTGCTAGCAGACATGTGTATGGCCCGACGACACCACGATTGATGACACAAAAAACTTCAACGGAGGCGTGCAGCACAAGGCTCAGCAAAAAGATCAGTACAAACGGATACTGGAGCCATGGATGTGACTAGTTTGTTGCGCCACTCGCGACCGCATCGACTCCCTCCAAACAAAAATCTGGCAACCCGCCACGGTCTTCGGCTGTAGCCACCCGTTGCCGCCCTCGGTTTCAGCGACCCGCTATGGTCATCGGCTCCAACGACTCGGGGGCTCGGAGGCTCCCTCCACTTCGGAGACCCGCCGCGGTCTTCGACTTTGACGAATCGCTTCAGTCTTTAGCTCAGGATACTCGAGGGCTCCCTCGACTTCCACGGCCGCGAGCTGCAACAATCTTCAACTCGCGTGACCTGCTGGTCGAATCAGCTTCCGCGACAGCAACCGCTGCCGACATCATCTACGACGACCGGCTATGATCTTCGGTTGCAGCAAACTACTGCCGTCATCGGCTTCGGTGATCCGCGGCCACGTCGACTCCGGTCCAATGCATCGGCTCTAGAGCACCACCTCAACTACATCGACCACATCGAATCTGCACTCGGGGGCTCCACCGACTCCGCCGCGAGGCCTGTTACCGCCTTTGGATACGGTGACTCACTCTGGCCTTCTGACTCCACCGACTTACTGAGTCTTCGACTCCATCACACAACTTGTTGTGGTTTTTGGCTGCGGCGACGCGCTGCGGTCTTCGATTTCGCCGATCTGTTGTGTCTTCGTCTCCGTCACGCGCCCCGCTGTCGCGTGGACTATGTCCGCGATTGCATCGACTTCATCCACAACAACTACCCATAAAGCTAAGTTCTCTACTTAGAGATGATTTCTTTCTTACTTAATCGCACTCGACGCACTCGGGGGTTGCGCCCTCTTCGAGTAACCTAATGTGCCGTCGACTCCATGCACTCGAGCACCTCATACACGACAACCTGAGTAGCTGATTCTGCCTGATCATCGAATCCATGAACTCCGAGTATCTCGGCAAGGCACTAAGACTAAGGGTAATCAGACTAACGAAAAGGCCTAGCATGTAGTGCAAAAGTTTGACTCGATTGGCACCAGAATATGACTTTACAAGCCAAAAGGCAAATATTCTTTACAAGATATAAGTACTTCACGATTCTTAATGTTTTATGCAGCTTACAAGGATGTCGACTGCGTTGAGCTATTCTATCGGGTCCTCCAACATGAGTCGACAAAACAACTGGCTACGCCATAAACTCAAGACCCGAGTCGAGTCTCTCCTCGAATGGTTGCATCCCTTGATGCTACACACACGCGACGTTGGTTGCGCACTCGACAGAAGTGATTGCGTTGACTCCATCTACATCATCGAATCACCCGGTTAATCGTCGCATGACTCCGCGACTTCGACCCTGACTTCATCGTCAATTCGAGCTCCTTATGCATGAGACGCTGACCAGATGCACTTCCGGGTCAGTGGTTTCTCCTCACATGATTTTCGACTACGGCTGCAAGATACAAGACTCGAGTCTCTGCCCGAGTCTACGACTCCGCCAGACACTCGGGGGCTACTCCAAACTAGAGCGCTGGTCACGCATATGCAAAATCTTCGAGTGGCACGCTTCGATTCCTCACTCGAATCAATGATTTGACTAAGGATTCGGGAGCTACTCCCATAGGGAGCGCCGGTCATGCATTTGAAAAAGCACCGACGTTGATGACACTCACAAGATCATCCGTAGTACTTCTGGATCATTCTGTCTACGCAACCGATGACTACAAGTCTCTGCTCGATTCTACGACTCAAACAGATACTCGGGGGCTACTCCCATAGGGAGCGCTAGTCGCGCACCCTATAGAAAACAAAAGATTCATAGTGCAGTGCATTGTGTCGATTGCGTCCACAATGTCAACTCGCTTACAGCAATCGAATGCATTGGTGACTTTGCCCGCTATACACTACAATGTCAAGTTTAGAGACAACATCTCCTGGGCAACCTGAATCATCTCCGCGATGACAAAATTTAGATGCCACGCTTACAGCGTGAAGATAAGACCTGGATAAGGCCTGGAAAATGCATCTGCTGCGCACTACCAGAGATATATCCGTGCCTACAGGTACGATGAATATCCCTTAATGGACGCATCGAGTGCTCACATTTACACACTGGGATTCGACTCTATAATACCTCCGTGGCCTGAGTCGAATTACACCAGCACATTTCCGAATTCAAGTCCGGGGACTCGAGTTGGAGTAGGTAGCGTTGTTTTTTCCCTAGAGCAATTAACTGGTCCTGATCCGTCGAGCGTACCAGGCATGTTTACCATCATCCCTATGATCTACTACAAATTTTGCTGACCCGATGAACTTCTAGGCGAGTGCTTCGCACTCGACACAATTGTCGACTCCGACATCCTAATGCAAAGATCAAGACTTCTGAGTCTCCATCCGAATCTACGATTCACATGGACACTTGGGGGCTACTGACATGGGTACGCCCAATAGGCACTCAACTACATCCTACCTGGTGCGGCTCGACGGAAGGCCCACTCGATGAATTGCCAAGGTCCATGACGCCTATGATGGTTCGAGTGGTATGAAGCCCATATGGACACGGACTCCCAAACGCACAAGATAAGGAAGTCTCAATACTAGAGTTTAAATACAACTTGTAACCAACTCGTATTGGTACCTGAGACCTAGTCTCCCCATATATAAAGGCTAGGAGGGTCCAACGAGGAGGACACGACCTTAGACCCCAATAGACAAATCGCGACTCCTCCAATAGATAGATCTACGATCTCCCGCAATAGACACACGCATCCCTAGTTTCCACAACCCTCGCCAGATTGCATCTGTGCACCACTGTAATCTTTGATTCCTCCATTAATTCTAAGAGAAGACAAGTAGGAGTAGGGACCTCTACGAGGCCCGAACCTGGGTAAAACTTGCGTCCATGTGTGCTTGTTTGCTAGCCGACTGATGCCTCCAGTGCTCCCTCCTTCTCCAAAACCCAAGTCCATAATAATGGGCATTGATAAGTTAAACCCTCGTCAGGTAGAGATAGCATTAACTTGGGTACCTTCGTTACCCTTTACTATATTAAGTAGATCGTCTACCTTAGATGTAAGCTCTTCATTATTTACCTCGGTAATTGAACTTACTCTCTTCAAGGTTCTCTCCACATGCCATTGGGCATGATTATTTGGCATATCATCAAGAAATTTCTTTGCAACACTCACTTGCTTTCCCATGATTGTTCCTCCTACTGCAGTATCTAGCATAGACTTAGACATTGGGTTAAGACCATTATAAAAATGTAATATAAGCCATTCTTCCATCCCATGACTAGAATTGTTCATTATAGCTTCTTTCATCCTTTCCCATGCAAGCACTAGTGGCTCGCGATCTTCTTATCTAAAACTTGTAATGTTGGATCTTAGTTGCATAGTTTTAGCTACGGAAAAAAGTTAGTCATAAACATATTAGTGCACTCCCCCAAGATTTAGTTGTGCCCTCAGGTAGAGCGGGCAACCAGTCCTTAGCCTTTCCTCTAAGAGAGAAATGAGACAATCGTAATTTAACAGCATTTGGATCTACATTCTTAATACACACCATGTCGCAAATTTCAGTAAAAGTATTTAAGTGCAAACCTGAATCCTCAGAAGATGAGCCTCCAAATTAGTTTTACTGAACCAAACTTAAAATGTTAGACTTAATTTCATATGCTTCCAGATCAATAGTGGGCTGAGTGATATGTGCATGAATAAAATAATCAGTGGGAGTAGCATACTCCCCAAGTCTCTTTTGATCCATGGCACTTATATTTTTGGTATTTTTTAAGTAAAGAAAACAAATAACAAGTAATTTGTTTTTTGGGTTTTCAAAGAGATGACTAGAAAGTAAACTAATAACAAGAAATAAACTACAAACAAATAATAAAACTAAAAACAAGGTCTCTAGTGACCTCACCAGGATAGCGAAATTGCTTTCCTGGCAACGACGCCAAAAAAAGGTTTGATACCTTCGATCCGGATTCATGGATGTAGTCTAATAGCTTTTTCCCTAGCAGACCTAGGTTTAATCGAACCTTGGAAAGCAATCCTAAAAGGAAATAAAAAGGACACGTCTATAATACTTTGTTTCTTTGTTTTACCTTTGTTTACCAGCCAATCTAATTTACTTTTATAATGGGTTGATTCAAAGGATAGAGATAGGCAAGGGTTGAAGATCCACCTGCAGCTCCACATCATATGGGCTAAAATATAATAATAAGCATAGTCATGTGTAAAGTTTTTATATGGATAATCTATTGTGGGCAACACATCCTAATATACTAGAACCCCCCTGTGATGCAGCAGGCATAGCAATAGTCTTTTAATCCAACCGAGTGCACCACGAAGTAGCGGTCTACAAACAATTATTAAGTGTAAAACACAGATCAAAGAGTTAAGTGGTGATGTTGTTGTGATCCCGAGTGGGTCGCTAAGCAAAGAACGTACTACCCTTTCTGTCATTGGGGTTCCTATGAGATAACCGCTAGGCAAGTATCTCACCTCAAGCCTTTATCAATCTATGGGGTCTTGGGTACCTACAAGTCCAAAGATCAAGACAAGAGACAAAAAAGAAACAAATATCTATTTTGAACAGTACACAATGCTCCCATAGATTAGATGCACATAATCGCTGTGAGGTTTCTCCCCAATCCACAGCCTATGAGGATTACTCTCTCATAACAATAAGATCAAGGATAGAAAACATTGTGCAAAATACTTAGATTGAAATCAAATATTCTTACAATGGTCGTTGAAGCACAAGGAGATCTAAAGTACAAAGTAATGTCTATAGATAATGGAGAGGATGGAAGATGGAAGGGATGCATAATGGTGTGGATCTCCTTTGGTATTGTTGTGATGCAATCTGAGAATGGCAGCCTTTTGTGCGGCAGCAGAGACCTCAAATATATAGGCGCCTTCATGAAAGTTGTAGGGTTTGATAAGACGGAGCCACCGCCACATGGTACGGGCGAATGGTACGGGCGGTCCATGCTCGTACCAATGGTCTTTACGGCTGCTGTCGCCTGGAATTGGCTCCACGATTACTTGGTCGTGTGGACTTCCTCAAAAACCTTCATTATGACTCCAGATTTTGCATTAAAAAGCGTGATTTCCTGCACAACACAATTGAAAGCAATGGTTTGCATATCTTTGCAATTATTAGTCATTAGTGGCAAGGATTGAGAGTTTCTTGTCAATTTCTTGACTAAAAACAATGCTTAAATGCATTGGAAGTTGGATATTTTTGGAGCCATCACCGCTCCATCCAGTCACCTCGAAGTCAGTACCGGTTATTCGGAGCACGTGATGATGAGACTACAAGCACGCCTTCGGATCCCCGGTGGCGCGTCAGATAAAGTAGCAGCGCCTATAGTATGAGCAGTTGCATGCCTCCAGCTCCCAGGTGGCGCGTCAGATAAAGTAGCGGTGCCCCAGACTGTGCGATGGGACGTCCATTTGGCACAACGTAAAGCTGTAGCACTAGGTACGATGGAGCACTGTAGCACTAACTATTGCACCAGGCCCCACCAGCTGGCCCCCACCATCTGGCCTTACCTTGTAGACTGCACCCCTATCCAGTATATAAGGGGCAGCACCTCTGTGGATCGATCTCTCTTCCTCTTATAGTTTCCCCTAGTTCATCTGGGATACGGCTCAAGGAGCACCTGTACAGGGCACTTATCCCTCATATATCGGGTCCTAGCATGAGTAGGGGTGTAACATCCAGCGGCTTTGCCCCATCAAATACTTTCACCTTGCATAGACCCGATCTGAGATCCGACATTCATAGACACCAGAAACGCCGAAACTTCACCTCTGGAAGGGATCTGGAGGAGGAACTTGCAGAAAGGAATCATCCCTGCTGCTAAACGAATCATTAGAGGACAATGCATCATCCCCTTCATCATCAACCGCTGCATCTCCATCACCAATATCCCCATCTCATTCACTTCCATTAGTTATAATTCCAATTGCTCTTGTGGGTTTATACTTGAATTCCTTTATACTTTCATTCCATCCATATAATTATGATGATGCTGTTGATTGTCTCCATGTGTGAGTACTTTACCCTATTCTTGGGGAGATGGAGAAACCCTAGCAATATTATAATATGAAATGAAGATGATCTATAACTTTGTGCTATGATTATGTGTTAGTTTTCTCACTAGATGTTATGTGAAGTTGACCACATAATATTTTCCTTCGGGGCTAGAGAGGGGTAACCCTTAATTGTAATGGATCAATAGGTGGTTGCCGAAGATCATTGAAGTGGTTATTTAGAGATATGATGACCGATGGTTTTCAGGGAACATCTTATTATGGAGCTCTCTCCACACATGTCATAAAAAATACATAGATTCATCCTACTTATAATTAATATCAATGCTAGTGGTGGATCCTAAATCCTCGAGAACATTTTCTCTTACTGAAGTTCCATTGTAGTTCTCATTGCACTTGTTTACTTTACTGCATTCTTTACGGTTTTTCAACCAAACACATTTCTTTCAAACCATCCTCACTTGAGACCAATGACAATTAATAAGTATCCTTTGATAGATAGTGACGAGGGGCATAAAGACCCAAACCAAATAGCTCTCCGTGGTTTGACACTCTTACTTTTGAAACTAGCTACAATTGATACGTGCACTTGTAGTCATCAACAAGCTATCATCATTGTTAGGTCTACACCCTATCCAGTTATTCATTATCTGCTGAATCATGTTCTTCGTTAAACCATATGTGCTACGATTCTAAATCTGCTCTCGGTATGCTATAGGCATTATCTACGCGTTTGCTTTGTCAAATGAAATGATTTACAGTTGTGCCCCGGGGAAGTAAAGTATATATCTTGTTACCAATATATATTGAAGATAGATTTATGCTTCTAGTCCATTCAGGAGAGAGTTAACTCCTCTAACTATCAAGTTAGCTTGATTATAGGCTAAGACTCTCATCCTAGAGATGATGGTACATTTTGATATCTTCCCTCTGATGATGAGGGTTTAATGATTTGGATATATAAGAATAGAATATATCAAGACTTGGAAGATCAAGATTTAGCTTTAATAATTCATTTGGTTGCTCATGTATTAGACAAGTGTCTAGCACAAATGATAATATATAAGATGATAATCAAGATACGACAAGAAAATGATAAATGTTTGTGTTATAGTTTTATTTTATTTACAAATATTATTTTTACCTCCCTAAAATAGAGTTTAGGAAAGATCATATCGAAGTTTATCGTGCTCATGTTGATGATCCAAGTATAAATCATCAACTTAAGTGACACTTCAATCACTTTGACAAGTTCTATCAATAAAAAATTGAAGTTAGAATCAGGTGCCCAAACCCAACTTCGATGGTGCACCTAGCACCGATAGAGGATGAGCGAAGTTGTGTGTCTGGTGGATCTCCTATGATTTGGTTCATTTTCATGTTTGTTGTTGTGGTTATAGATTTGACTATTCTGATCAATGATTCTTGTCATTGACCATTATTGCAATTGTGGCACGCTGGTCTTGTGGGGTCTTAGCACAACGAATTCATGCTTATCTACTACAATAATTTGTACTAAGAACTCACCAATGTTGATGCGAAAGAGCACATTGATGGCGATGTTTATGAAGAACGTGATGATCCACTTGATGCAAGGATCAAATTTATGATCCCTCTGTAGGTTGCATGCATCCAATTCCCCTGACCCGTCAACGCTTCGCCATCCAGAGCTCAACGTTAGCATTGCTACTATTGTAGCCTCGCAGTGTACGAGTATGAGAGAGATCCTTCCAACACACAAAGGAGGAGTAAGAGACTTGTGTCTTGTGTGTTGGAAGAGCCCTAGGGGAGGGGTATATATAGGAGGAAGGGGAGGGGTGCACAACCTAGGATTCCTCCCTAGGCTACCAACCATGGTAGGGCCAAGGGTGGCGCCCCCTCTCCACTTCGGCTGGTGCGTGATTCCCTCTTAATTGAGAATCATCCCCTTAATAATATAGAGATATTTGACATTTGACAATCAAGTAATATCCATACATTTCTAATATAAATATATGAGTGATACCTTCGATCCGGATTCATGGATGTAGTATAATAGCTTTTTCCTAGAAGACCTAGGTTTAATCGAACCTTCGAAAGCAATGCTAAAAGGAAATAAAAAGGACACGTCTACAAGACTTTGTTTCTTCATTTTACCTTAGTTTACCGAAGCAATCTAGTTTACTTTTATAATGGGTTGAATCAATGGATGGAGATAGGCCAGGGTTGAAGATCCACCTACAGCTGCACATCATATGGGATAAAAGATAATAATAAGCATAGTCATGTTTAATGATTGAATAGGGATAATCTCTTGTGGGCAACACATCATAATATACTAGAACCCCCGTGATCCAGCGGGCATAGCAATAGTATTCTAATCCAACCGAGTGCACCACGAAGCAACATGATACAAACGATTATTAAGTGTAAAAAAAAATCAAAGCATTAAGTGGTGATGTCGTTGTGATCCCAAATGGGTCGCTAAACAAAGACCATACTACCCTTTCTATCACTGGGGTTCCTATGAGATCGCCGCTACCCAAGTATCTCACTTCAAGCCTTTAGCAATCCATGGAATCTTGGGTACCTACAAGTCCAAATATCGATGCAAGAGACAAACAAACAAAATATACAAATCTCTATTGCAAACAAAACACAATACTCGCATGAATTAGATGCACATAATTGCTACGAGGTTTCTACCCAACCCGCAGCCCGTGAGGACTACTCACTCATAAAAATAAGACCTAGGGTAGAAAACATTATGCAAAATACTTAGATTGAAATCAAATATTCTTACAATGGTCGCCGAATCACAAGGAGATCTAAAGTACAAAGCAATGGCTATGGCTAATGGAGGGGATGGATGATGGAAGTGATGAACAATGGTGTGGATCTCCTTTGGTGGTGTTGTGATGTAATCAGAGATTGGCGGCTCTCTGGCCGGTGGCTAGTGTCTCAAAATATACAGGTGTATTCACAAAAGTTATAGGGTTTGAGGATATGAAGCCACCGCCACATGGTATGGGTGGGCTCTGCCCGTACCAGTGGTCGTTGAGCTTGCAGGCACCAGGGAATGACTCCCCAATTACTTGGCCATGTGGACTTCCTCAAAAACCTTCATTATGACTCCTGATTTCGCATTAAAAAGCATAATTTCCTGCACAACACAATTCAAAGGAAGGTTTTGCATATATTTGCAATTATTAGTCATTAGTGGCAAGGATTGAGAGTTTCTTATCAATTGCTTGACCAAAAACAATGTTTAAACATGGTGGAAGATGGCTATTTTGGGAGCCATCAACCTCCCCAAAGATCAAACCTTGATCACCCTCAAGCAAGAAGAAACAAAAGAACTATAAGGAATGCAACATTTAAACTTGACACAACGAGAATAAATTCACTTATGATTGGTAGTCATATGCGCTCATCACTTCATTCATTTGCGAGGCTTATCAAAGTTAGAGAGATGACAATAGTACTATAAAAGCTTCAGTAAGTCAAGACAATCAAAGTAAAGTTTAATATAAGTATAAATAACTAGAAGTGTAGCAATCAATCGAATTCTTCTAGTTAACTCTTAGCTTGCCAAGGAACACTAGGATGTTTAAATAGCATAATTGAGTAAGAGAGTTTCATGTCCTAAGTAGCATAACTGTGAAGTGTCTTATTTACACCCACATCAATAAATCAAATCTATCAAAAACACTTCTAATCCAATCATTGTCTTTCAACAAAATCCATAAAGTAGTAACGAGACCATGCCAAGGACTTGTTATGTGGATCTTCATACATATCTCTTTTATCTTTTTTTGTTCCTCTTCAAGGATCATTGGCTGTTTCTTTTACAAGTGCTTGCACAACCTTTGAGAGTACCAATACTTTTGCCCATATATTGACACGTATTCCACTCATGTCATCAACTCATAGCCGAAATCCAGGGTTATACCATAGATCGTTCAAAAGCTAGCGAAGTTGTTGGCATCCCAAAGGTGTGCATGAGAAACATAGAACTTTTTATTTCTCTTCTATTTTTTATGCTAGTACCATGGTTTGATCCACAAGGTTAGCTTTGGCATGCATCACAATTGCCAGTAGACATCATTTTAATTGAACAACTCCTTTCATGAGTGCCTTCAAGACTATCAAAACATCTATGGGGTTAAGTATCTTCAAAGATATACTCTCAAGACAATCATTCATCAAACAAGTCATAAATTTCAGACTTTTTCTTATTGTACTTGTTTGGTAATATTATTTCCAAGGCAAGACTCGGTTAGCTAAAAGAACTAGAGCAAAAGCTTCAACAACTGATCATCATACTAATAAAAATCTCTACTCTAACCATATTAAATTATTCCCACTAGCATGGCATCTTAGCAAATCGACCAACTAGGATAAACAACTCAAACTTCAAAAGTGGGAGACATAGGACATACCTCTCATAAGTGACTTCATGATCCTCTTCCTTATAGGGATGTGTTTCTTTAAAACTCAAACGCGATTACTCTCATAATAATATTAAAGCAAAGAGGCAAAGTGTGAATCCACATTTATGAAAAAAGGATAATTCTTTTTGTATTTTTGAGGATAGGGATTAAATAATAGAAAAGAACCTGCGGCCGATCAAGGAACTAAGAAAACAAAAAAAAACAAAAAAAAAGCAAACTAAAAATGAAAGCAAACTAAAAAGCAAAGGAAAAAATCAAAGTGTTGGAACAAGACAACACGAGTGTTTCAAAGCTCCCAAGGAGCTGGAGTACAACCTCATTATTACACAAATAAATTTGCCAGGGGAACACATCCCCAAGATTAGGCTTTTGAAAGCCCTTGTGTTGCTCATTGTGGTGGCGGTGGATAGTCTCCCATGTTACATTGGCTGCTCCAATCATGGAACTGGGTGTCGAGGTTTGCATAAGCATCTCGAAGGTTGATGGAGAGGTTGTTCATGTTTTGAATATTTCCTTCAAGTGCATAGATATCTTCATAGGTGGTGTAGTAGTTTGGTGGTTGCACATCTTGTTCGGGTCACTCTTGTTCTACTTGTTCATTTTCTCCTCCTCCTCCCACAGGTATTTCTTGATGGGGTAGATTTGGCTCAACCTGCGCGTCAAAACGCAAACGTCCATCCTTGATAGAGAATAGACCATTAGGTAAAGGATCTGGGATCAAGTGATCAGCTCCAGGTATATCAAGGAAGTATCTACCATCAGTTCTAGAAACATACCACATGCTCTTAGAGTAGAAAGACCGAGACGGTAACTTCCTGTCAACGGTTGGATGTTACCTAGGTTGATGTGAATTGTGCGTGCAAGAACGGTTACAACTCCTCCTCCATATATGGGTCCTCGAGATTGAAGATCCTGATGCTTAAGGTAAAACACAAGAAGAGCACCCAAATTTGGTGTTAAGTTACAATTAATAATAGCAAGCCTTTGCGAGAATCATTATGTCCTCCTCATTAACTCTAGTAAACTCACCACGTGTCTACAAGGTGTTAGGAATAATATAAAACAAATAACGAATAGCAGGATGATCAATTTGGTTACCCTTGGGTGTGTTTCCAAGGATTCTCATCAAATTAAAGTACTCCCAAGGTGCAGGATTTCAAACACAAGTAGTGGAGCGTATGTCGGTGGTGTTGTTGGCAAACCCAAAACATTGAGCCCATTGGTCGAGCATCAAGGAGTACTCAAAGTTCATAAGACGGAAGTTGATGCGATCAACTCCAGGCCTTTTATCCCTAGAACAATAGTAAGAGCCCACCGTATGCGTCAAGGTGCTGAGGAACTCAAGTGTCAAGCATACATACTAACATTGTTGCAAAGTAAATTGAAATAAACACAAATTACATATTGGTTCATGATATAGGGACACTCCCACTTCATGGACTTGATTTCTCGGAGCTTGAGATGGTTGAAACGGTTCAGCTGAAACTCCTCGGTGAACTCGATACCCAGTGACTCGGGGGGTCAACGTATCAATGGGTGGTGTGGAAGGTTCCGCAGCCATCACACATGTACGGCTCCTCGTGTTCATCTAAAATAAAATAAATAAATATTGCTAATTATTTTTAATCCAATAGAAACATAGCATAAACAATCCTCTACACTAGTTACAAAATAAACTCCTCTAAAACATTACTAAGCATGCTCAATATCAAGATTAGATCAAGAAAAAGACCCAAGTCTAGATTGACAATGATGAAACATTGAGTGAAGCTTTGGCATAAATAAGTTGACGATCAGAGGAGAATCATACCTTAGATCGATAGATTGCAAGGAACTGAAGAAATATTGAGTAAATTTGAAGATCCAATGGAGGCAGTTTGGAGTTTGGAGGAAGAAGAAAGAGAAAGATTTGTTTTGGGGCTTTTAGGTTACCTCCTCATAGTGTTTATGGCGGCCACGTACATGGTACGGGCGGGTGGTACGGCCGGAGCCCGCCCGTATAGGGTGACATACCTTGGGGTGACGACTCCCTTCCGACGATGCACTCGGTATAGGTGCGTGGTACGGTCGCGTGCCCGTACTACTGGTCGTTATTCATTTGGTATGTTTTCTTGAAATATGATGTTTTGCTCGAGGGTACAGTACAGACGCGCGGTACGGGCGCGTCCAACCATACTAGTGGTCGTTACAAGCATTGTTTCCTGCGGCAAAAATCAGAATTTCTATCTTCCAATGCCTCGAGGTGGTACGGGCACACGGTATGAGCCCTTCCGTCCATACCACTGGTCGTTAAACGGCAAGTGAGATGCAAAACTCAAAGAAATTTGATTAGTAGCTTTGTGCATCTTTGCACATCTTATCAATGGACAAAATAACAACAAATATACTACATAACAATCAACAATACTTCTTAGGCCATGTGTTAGTAAAATAAGAGATCGAGGATTACCTTATTTCTTCTCCTCTCTCCAAAGGTCTTCTTGAACACTCTTTATTAGAAACAAACAAAACAAAAACAAAACAAACAAGACTAACACAAAAGTAAAAAAAATATTTCACATGGGTTACCACCCATGAAGAGCTTCTAGTTAAGGTCAATTAGCTTGACCCCGATGGCAATCATTTAGGTTTAATGAGTGGAATGCCCACTCCAAAGTAATTGGCTTTCAAGATAATTATACCATCGTCATCATTAGGCTTGGCCTTCTTTTTCGTAGGGAAGTGGACTATAAAAGGATCTCTATATGGTAGCCCTATTCTCACATTCCCCTCATGTAAATTATTTAAAGCTTTGATAGTTCTTAGGAATGGCCTACCTAAAATTATAGGTGTTATGAAATCTTCAGGCATGTCCACAATAACAACATCAATAAGTGTAGGACAACCTCCAATTTCAACAACTATATTTTCTTTTATCCCGACAGCTTGTTTATAAGTTGAATCCGCTAGATGGAGTCTTAGTTTAGTAGTTACAAATTGACCCAAGTTTAATTTGTCACATAGGCTTTTGGAAATTGTTGAGACGCTTGCACCAAGATCACAAAGTGCAGAAATCTCATTAACTCCCACCTTAACTTTAATAGTGGGCTCAAATATATCATCTAGCTTAGCAGGAAGCTTATCAGCTAGTCTCTTATACTCCATCTCTAAATCTCAAACTTTAGATGCTACTTGTTGTATAAATTGTTGGTACATAGGATCACTACCTTGTTCTATACCAGGATTCTTCACCGTGATCATCTTTAGTAGATTTTCCATGGTATATTCCGATTTTGCCGTGTTGCTGATACGTTGCTAACGTATCTATAATTTTTGATGTTCCATTCTTGTTTTATATCTACTTTATTATGTTTTGTCCACACTTTGGAGTACTTTTACACATTTTTTGGAACTAACCTATTAACAAGATGCCATAGTGCCAGTTGCATGTTTTCTTCTGTTTTTGGTTCTAGAAAAGCCAGAATATGAATATTCTCGGAATTGGACCGGACAAAAGCCAACGTCAATATTTTACCGGAAGACTCACAAAGCCAGAAGACGAGACGGAGAGGGGACATGGGATGGCCACACCATGTGGTGGCGCGGGCTAGCCCTGGCCATGCCACCAGGTGGTGTGGGCCCCTGGTCCACCCACCGACCTTGCCGTTTCGCCTATAAGAAGCCTCCGATGAGAAAACCCTAAATTGTCCAGCCTCCAGCCACGAAAAGTTCCGCAGCACCGCCGCCACCGAAGGGGAGATTCGGAGGACAGAAAGTCTCTGTTCCGGCACCCTGCCGGGATGGGGAAGTGCCCCCGGAGCCATCTCCATCGACTCCACCACCATTTCCATCGCCATTGCTGATTCCCATGATGATGAGGGAGTAGTTCTTCCTCGAGGCTAAAGGTTCTACCGGTAGCTATGTGTTCATCTCTCTCTCTATGCATGATCATATTGTGATCATGAGCTTTGTAATCAAGAAGATCTACCTTGCTACTCAAGTGCTTTAATAGATCTCTGCTCTCCCCATGTGTGTGAAAGTGACAGCGTGCACACCATGGTGGCACTTAGGCTAGAGAGTATAAATACTTGTTATGAGTTATATTTGGAGTTAGATGTCTCTATGAAATTGTGGTGTTTGTTGGAACCATCTAGTGCTCAAGGTGACAGTGTGGGGTTATCTAGATGCGGAAAGCGAACTTTAAGGTGTGCTGTTATAGCCCAACCATGGATTAGAGTGTCCAACCGGAGAGTAGTTTAGAGTAGTATCATAAAGATAAGATATTTATATGAGAGTGTTCACTAGCGAAAGTATGATCCCTAGGCCTTGTTTCTAAGCATTGAAACACCGTTTGCAGCTAGATCCGTTACATGTTTGCTTGCTTCCATCTTTATTTCAGTTTGCCTTTAGTCTCTTCCACGCCATCAAACTATTTTCAGGCACCATTGTCTTATATCCATACCACTTGTATTTCACTATCTCTTCGCCGAACTAGTGCACCTATACACCTGACAAGTGTATTGGGGACACAAGAGACTTCTTGTATCTTGATTGCAGGGTTGCTTGAGAGGGATACCTTTGACCACTTCCTCCCTGAGTTTGATAAACCTTGGGTAATCCACTTAAGGGAAACTTGCTGATGTTCTACAAACCTCTGCACTTGGAGGCCCAACAACTGTCTACAAGAATAGAAGTGCGTAGACATCAGTTGCTATAATCTAGCTCTTTAGGCTTTTCTTCATTTTTTTACCACCATCATCATCTTGAGGTCTTCTACCGGATTTGGCTCGGGCTTTCCAGCAAACTTTGCTAGTATGAGAGCTTGGCTCTCAGCTACCTTGCCCAACTGAGCCTCCATGGTGTTTGTCCTTTCCTGTAGAGCCTACACATCATTTATAATTGCAACGACTTGGTTAGATAATTTTCCTATACTACTTTCATGGTTCTCCGTGATTTTAATAAGCATATTATTTTACTTGGTTTGAGCTTGTATAAATGTTCTAATAGTTTGCTCAAACGAGAGATTGCCATGATTTTCTCCATTATTATTATCATAATTATTGTAAGGAGATCCTGTAGCATTAGAATAACGTTTTTGAACATTAGAAGCATAGTTGTGATTCTTTCCATGTAGGATTAAAAGGAGTGCGAGCTATAAAATTGAAATCATTAATATCGGCAGCGATAGCATTAACTTGGGTATATTCTTTACCCTTTACTATAATAAGTAGATTGTCTACCTTAGAGGTAAGCTCTGATTATTTACCTCAGTGATTTAACTTACTCTCTTCGAGGTTATCTCCACATGCCATTGGGCATGATTATTTTGCATATCATCAAGTAATTTCTTTGCAACACTCACTTGCTTTCCCATAATTGTTCCTCCTGCTGCAGTATTTAGCATAGACTTAGACATTGGGTTAAGACCATTATAAAACAAATGTAATATAAGCCATTGTTCCACCCCATGACTACGACAGTTAATTACGGCTTCTTTCATCCTTTCCCACGCAAACGCAAGTGGTTCACTGTCTTCTTGTCTAAAGCTTGTAATGTTGGATCTTAGCTGCATAGTTTTTGCTCGGGGGGGGGGGGGGGATTTAGTCATAAACAAACTAGTACATTCCTCCCCAGATTTAATAGTGCTTTTTGGTAGAGGTAGGAACCAATCCTTAGCCTTTCTCTAAGAGAGAAAGGAAACAATCTTAATTTAACAACATTTGGATCTACATCCTTAATACTCATCATGTCGCACATTTCAGTAAAAGTGTTTAAGTGCAAACCCGAGTTCTCAAACAATGAGCCCCCAAACTGGTTTTGTTGAACCAAACTTAAAAGGTAGGCTTTATTTCATAAGCTTCCACATCAACAGCGGGCTGAGTGATAGGTGCACGAATAAAATCAATAGTGGGGATAGCATACTCCCCAAGTCTCTTTTGAGCCATGGCTCTTATATTTTTGGTAATAAAATTAAGTAAAGAAAACAAATAACAAGTAACTATTTTTTTGGGTTTTCAAATAGATAACAAGAAATAAACTACAAACTAATAATAAAACAAAAAATATGGTCTCTAGTGACCTCACCGGGATAGTGAAATTGCTTCCCTAGCAACGACGCCAGAAAAAGGGTTGATACCTTTGATCCAGATTCACGGATGTAGTATAATATCATTTTCACTAGAAGACCAAGGTTTAATCGAACCTTGAAAAGAAATGCTAAAAGGAAATAAAAAGGACACGTGTACAAGACTTTGTTTCTTTGTTTTACCTTAGTTTACTGGACCAATCTAGTTTACTTTTATAATGGGTTGAATCAATGGATGGAGATATGCCAGGGTTGAAAATCCACCTACAGCTACACATCATATGGGATAAAATATAATAATAAGCATAGTCATGTGTAATGGTTGAATAGGGATAATCTCTTGTGGGCAACACATCCTAATATACTAGAGCCCCCGTGATGCAGCGGGCATAGTAATAGTCTTTTAATCCAACCGAGTGCACCACGAAGCAACGGGCTACAAACGATTATTAAGTGTAAACACAGACCAAAGCATTAAGTGGTGATGTTGTTCTGATCCCGAATGGGTCGCTAAACAAAGACCGTAGTACCATTTTTGTCACTAGGGTTCCTATGAGATCACCGCTAGCCAAGTATATCACTTCAAGCCTTTATAAAGCTATGGAATCTTGGGTAGCTACAAGTCCACAGATCAAGGCAAGAGACAAAGAAACAAAAGATACAAATCTCTATTTAAAAAAACACAATACTCCCATGAATTAGATGCACATAATTACTACGAGGTTTCTCCCCAACCCGCTTCTCGTGAGGACTACTCACTCATAACAATAAGATCTAGGATAGAAAACATTGTGCAAAATACTTAGATTAAAATCAAATATTCTTACAATGGTCGTCGAATCACAAGGAGATCTAAAGTACAAAGCAATGGCTATGGCTAATGGAGGGGTTGGATGATGGAAGTGATGAACAATGGTTTGGATCTCCTTTGGTGGTGTTGTGATGTAATCTGAGAATGGAGGCTCTCTAGACGGCGGCTAGAGCCTCAAAATATATAGGCGTCTTCACAAAAGGTGTAGGATTTGACGAGAAGAAGTCATCGCCACATGGTATGGGCGGACGGTATGGGAGGGCCCTGCCTGTACCAGTGGTCGTTAAGCTTGTAGGCGCCAGGGAATGACTCCCCAATTACTTGGCCATATGGACTTCCTCAAAAACCTTCATTATGACTCCTGATTTCACATTAAAAAGCATGATTTCCTGCACAACACAATTCAAAGCAAGGTTTTGCATATCTTTGCAATTATTAGTCATTAGTGGCAAGGATTGAGAGTTTCTTGTCAATAGCTTGAACAAAAATAATGTTTAAACACGGTGGAAGATAGCTATTTTTGGAGCCATCAATGATCAAAACCTTCCATATATGGAGATGTGACTGGATCCTTCCTAGATGTGATTGGATCCTTCCCATATTTACTCGAGGATGAGCAAACGTTTTAGCTTGGGGGAGTTGATACGTGCATTTTGCATCATTGTAATAGCAACATATATGATCATTTTAGAATGTTATTTGCATTGTTCAATCATTATTTATGTATTTTTAGATGATTTACGGGACTTTCCTATAAAGTCCCCTTCATTGATATTTAATTTATGGGAGTCAGAAAACCTCTTTTTTGTATTTTGTTATTTCAGGGACCTTCTAGACGACAATAAATTGGAGGGAAAAAAATACCTGATCAGTTTTTCATCTAGAGAAGGACCATGGAGCAAAAGAAGCACATAAGGGGAGCCATGAAGACCAAAAGAGGTCAGGTGGCGCGACCCACCAGGGTTCACGCGCCACCTGGGCCCATTTGGCCCTTGAGCATCGTCTCGGCTCTCCCTTTTTACAAGCGCCTCCGTTTTGCCAAAAAACCTACGCCATATTTTCCCCACAATTTATAGAGGCAACGATGGAGATGAAAATCTTCTCCTACTCTAGGAGAGGGCACATCCTATTGTGCTAGAGCCTCTGGTGAGAGGGAAATCGATGCCATCATTATCAACACTCCTTGGCATAGGAGGCCTCTCCATCAAAATCTCCATCAGCACCAACATCATCACCATCTCCATCTCCAAGATCCACCTTGTTTCCCTCATAGTTTGTGCTTAATTGGACCCTAGATATTGTTAAGTGTTATTTGCATGTCTGTGATTGGCAACTTGTCTTTATTTGGTGTAGAGATTGTATTTTCAGATTGTGTTGTAATCCATATGCCACTGATCCATATCATGCTTTATAATTGTGAGTAGATCGCCATGTTCTGAGGGCATAGGATGAATTGGCTATGATTTCCATATAATATTCAATGAGTATTTCGTCACGTTTATATCTTTTATATTGTTCTATGATGGTGATGTGAGAACGTCAACTGCATATCACTTCACCTATATGGGCTCATAGTACTGCACTTTAATTTAATGAAGAGTGTTGAAAGAGACAGAATGTCGTTTTCCAATACTTTGAGTTGCATTGGAGTGACATATATCGGGGACCCATGAACTTACTGCTATGGTGGGACATTTATGTCTTAATGATTTCTATGTTTACTCATGAAAATGGCTATATGATCCATCATAAGGGGTGTACTTTATCATATCTATGGATGCACCTAAACTAGGCTCTGTCCTAAGAGAACTAAACTTGACAAGATATTCACCATATTGTGTAGAAATCTATATGCTAAGTAAATCCGTGACACCCTCGAAAACGCTTGTCACATATAAGAACACACACTTGAGCTTGTCCTTTTGCTCCTTAGAGGATTAGGCTTTCTCTTATTAAGAGTATCTATTTGCTGCAATTTACTTTCAGAAATTTATATTACAACCACTACATTGTTTATTGCTTTTCTTGTCAAACTTGCTAACCAATATATTCAGCTCCTCGTGGGTTCGACAACCTTTCACTACAAGAAATGTTTCCATACGCAATGATTTGGCCCGTCGATCATCATAGAAGGCGCCTATTGCGCGACGATTTTCTTTGCTCGACCGTAGCCGATGGAAAATGTTTTTTTCCGGTTTCACGACCCTCTACTACGATAAAACCGCTAAAAACCTAGACGAAGCTCGGCCGACGCGTGGCAGAAGCAAGATGTTCGGTTCCTTGTATGATGTTGACTGAGCAAAATCTTTTGAGGCGTGTGGATCCCGGATATCAATGTCTCTAGTGGACCATACTTTTCGGTAGCGCCTCCCTGATTTGAACTCGATAACGTTGCTCGATATATATGTCATTTATTCAGGCTGCTGGGTCCCGCATGTAAGCCTCTCTTTAGAAGAATTGTGTGTATGCTGGAATTTTTTTCTTTGCTCGCGCTACCCTGTTCAAAACTTGATAGTGATGCTCGATGCATCTGCCGTTTTGTCAGGGTGATGGGTCCCATATGTCAGCCCCTCATTAGAAAAAACGTGTGTACGATTGAATTTTTTTCCTTGGCTCGTGCCTCCCTAATTTGAACTCGATAATATTGCTCGATGCATCAACTGTTTAGTCAGGCTGATGGGTCTCTCATGTCAGCCTCATATTAGAAGAAACATGTGTAGATGGAATTTTTTTCTTTACCCGTGCTTCCGTATTCTAGACTTGATAGCATTTCTCAGCGTATCTGGCGTTTGGTCAAGCTACCCGTCCCACATGTCAGATTCTCATTAGAAGAATCGCGTATATGATAGAATTTTTTCTTCGCTCGCGCCATTCTGTTTTGACCTTCGCAACATGCTTGGTGCATCAGTCGTTTGTTCTGGAAGCTGGGTCCCCATGTCAGCCTCCTCTATACAAGAAACATGTGTATGTTGGACATTTTTTGTCGCGTCTGCCGTTTTGACCTTGGAAACGTTGCCTCTCTATATAAGAAACGTGTCTATATTGGACTTTTTCTTTCGGTCACGTTCGTTTCTTTGACTCTTAACATATCTCGATGCAGTCGTGTATGGTCTGGTAGGTGGGTCCTTGATGCCAGCCTCCTCAGTGCAAGTACTTTAACTATTATTTTTTTTAAACCCGCTCGTTAAACTTGAAGGACACTCCAGGCTGGTGGGTCCGTGATGTCAATCTCTCTATAAAACAATATATTGCTACAATAAAAAATAAAATCCTAAAATTAATAATAAATATATGTATGTACATAAAATTCAAACACGAGACTTTATTACATGTAAACTGAGTGTGTTGCCATTACGCCAAAGAGATTTTCTGAAAATATACCATTATTTTTTTACAGTAAGTATAACTTATGTATTATCTTAAAAATATTTTGTGTGTCCATGTTTATCTCTCTTAAAATAAAAGGTCAGCGCTTCCTACATCTTATTTTTTAAATGCCACCAAATGTAGTAGTTTCTTAAAAATATGGGTAGGCCAAGATGTTTTTGGGGTGGAGGGATGCATAAAAAGGACGAATTATAAATATTTTTGGTTATACTCCACGGGTTATTCTCCATGGGTTATACTAGATGTTTATTCTCCATGGGCTCCTTTCTCGAATTTCACTTGGCCGTGGTTTGCAGTCCCCTCACCCCGAAAAGGTAGAATTAAATGTTTTAGGCTAAAGAGCGTCAAATGGGCTAGCTTTCATCTCCTCGTTAGTAAAATTTGCATCTTACTAGCCCTCAAAACAATTGCATTGTACCGTGCTCGTCCAGATTCGAAACAAAGTCCTCAACCAGGGAGGGGAAAAACCGACGATCAAGTCTAATTTTTGTGTGCATACCTTATTCATCGGAGCATGCAAAACTGACGATGAAGTCTACTTTTATGTGCATATCTGTTCTTACAACGATGCATGTGTGGCAAACATATGCAACCCAAAATTACCAAGCCTCATCTACATTGTGATAATGCCATGTTCAAAAGAAAAGCAAGACTAGCCATCTACTTCCCTGTACATCAGTATTAGTTCTACAAAATACTTTAATAATAGCAATGACATAAAATTTGTCAGATTCAGTATAATTTGAAAGATTTAGCAGTACAAAATAAGACTAGAAAAGTATCGACAGGTTCCTAGTTCACATTCAGTGGCAATTTCAAATTAACCGATTCAACGGTGGTAGCCAATGACCAAAATAATTGACTTGCGATACTGTCATTATGCTAAGATTTCAGAAATTTCAAAGAAAATACGATCAAGTAAATACGAGTAACCAAACTGACCATTATAATACATTGTACCAGTACAAGGCCATATTTTACCTGCAAAGAAAGCCATGTTTTGAAGCAGAGAAACCATCTCATGTATCTGATCTAAACAAGGAACAATACATACAGCAATATACTAGCAGAACAAGACACAAAATACACCTAAGTATGTAACATCCCAAAACTTCAATCCAAGTTTATCAAAGATCCAATCATCCAAAAATAGGGTTAACAAAAACTTTTCCATTTTTAAAATGAAAGCATTCATATTATGTGCATTTAAATAGGAGTTGTTTGAATTGCCATGATTAAGTGATCCAATGCTTGTAAAATGTTTCTTAGGTGATTTAAACATCATCTACATCATTCCCAAACTTTTTCTAAAGAAAATCAAATCAAAAAGATTTAAAATGGAGAAATGGTCATTTTGCCAAAATTAACTCCCATGTCTACTTTGGCTATTCCTAGTACTCAATTATGAACAGAAACAATTCTTGATCTTTGCACCCCTTGCTAGTACACATAATGAGGTACCAAGGCCCACCTTTTGATCTTCTAAAAACCTTCTGTAAACTATTTTAAATAACAGTTCAAAATTGAATCTTTATCATATGGGAAGATCCCACTTTTTCAAAAACCACTCAAACAAGCTCAACTTTCAAAACCCAAGCATCTGCAGACTCACCAGCACCAACTTAGCACACCTACCAAAAATCTTTTCAAAATTCAAAACTTGAGTTCTTGCGGCCATTTCATCGAACAGGTGGCAGACACAAATCAAATAAAAACCAAACACTATTATGAGCAGTGATTGAAGCCTAACTTGTTCCCTCTCTAGCTCACAACCATCTCAGTAGATCAGCTAGCAAGTTAAACCAAGCACTAGACTCACTGTAAGCTGGGCAATGACATCAATGGTGAACAGCCGAAGCTCACCATGCCACCCCAGTGGAGACAGCAAGCTAGGAGGAGATTTAGCCATGCCAACCTTGTCTAGGAGGCAGCCCACCGTCCACCGCCACTCCTGTCCAGCCCAACCTTGCCAACCCTGGACCACACGCGGACGCGCGCCCAGCCCGCCGAACCATGCCGAGCATGCGCTAGAGCGCCACCTCGACCGACACCCACATCTGCGTCGCCTTTGCCGCTTGCATACATGATCGCCACCGACCCAGAGATCGCCAGACATCCCGTTCGCCCCATGACGAACAGCCACCGCCGTCGTCGAAGACGCCGCCTCGCGCCAGCAGAGCATCGCGTGTTCAGACCAAACCGCACTGCCCCACGCTCGCCACCGTGTCGTTGAGCATCGCCAGGAGCACCGCACCCCCTACCATCGCCATGCCGATAGCCGTCAGACATTCATCGACGAGCTCACGGCGCGCGCTGTCGGTCCCCTCTCGCCACTATAAATAGAGGCCACCCCAGCCGATTTGAGCACACCATCTCACTCACCACCTCTCACACTCACTCCCCACCGCCAGCCGGATCCGCTCGAGCACCAGAGCACCGAAATTGCAGCCGGAGCCGCTGCCTCGGGAGGAGAAGGGCGCCGTTGATCCAGGCCGCCCCAGGAGAAGCTGCCGGTACCAGAGGTTCGTTGCCGTCGACTTCGCTGCTCGCCGCCTTGCCGACCCTCTCCTGAACCCGGTGAGCCCCAACGACCCCCACCGCCGCCGCTTAGGTTCTGTCTCGGCGTTGCCCAACGTGGGACGATGACCTCACCGTTGGATTAGAACCAGATCGCACGACCACCGTCATTTACATACCGCCGCACCCACCGTACAATCGACGGTGGGTTCTCGCTAAGTTAGCTCATGACGCCATGAGCGCAAAGCTGGGTCCATTGCTTGCCTCGCTGGAAATTCAAATTAGGATTTTTCTTTTTAGTTAGAATATAGTTTCTGTCCTGTGTTTCAAAAATCAATTCTGTGAGTTTGACAAATCCAAATTGCATGAAACTAATTTCGTCTGAAAGGTATTGAAATGCTCTATCCAAGCCCGTTGGATTTAATTCAATTAGATTTATAGATCTCTCCTAATAAAAATGAGAAGACAGAAGCTTTTACAACTTGCAACATTTTTATAAAATCAACCAAGTCAGCTTTTGAGTTGATTCCAACTCTCAAAAATCACATTTCATCATATCTATCCAAAAATTTAATAATATTAAGGTTTACATGCAGTGACTTTGGACTAGTACCAAAATAATGCTATATAGGCATTTCTAGTCACTTTAAATCATTAAATAATAAAACTTAAACTAAAGTAATATTGATCCAACCTTTAAATCGCATTCCCACCTGTGGAATATGTGGTGAGGACATGTGTCCACATGATCTCATATTTTGGTGGTGTATTAAATTTTAGTTAACATTTCAATGAGTAGAAATTACTTTTCTAAAATAAAAAGATTAAAACTATTGAATTAAAACTTGTAATGTTTGTGATGATAATAGATCATCAATTGTGTGCTTTAGAATGCTACTTAGCCTAGTTAAGTATTGTTTGGTGATTGTGCACTCCCTATGTATTTCTAGACTATAGCAGACCAAACTCTCGAGGAGGAGGAGTTCTACCAGGAAGAAGAAGAAGACAACTTCAACCACTGCACCAACCAAGGCAAGCCACTATTAGCAGGGCAAGCTAACCCTTGCAAACTTACCTTAGCAAGCTATGGTTAGCAAGCTAGAATAAACTAGATGGTTTAGCAAAGATGCCTTAAGCATGCTTTAATCACACCCCTTTTCACTATTAATGCCCCAAGTCTCATGGACAAGTTTTACCCTACCTTAGATTATACAAAGTTCTCTACTTAAAATTGAAGGTAGCATAAAAAGTATAAAACTTGACCTACTTAGAAACCTTTAGATATCATTCTATGGCATGAGATTGATCCCATCTTTCCACCTTAGTGAACACTCTTAACTTAGTAGTTTAGAGTAGATCAAAAACTTGAGTCACTTTAGATGGGAATACTTGGTGAAAATGAGTTATGAAAACCTTGGAATGATGAGTCATTCTATTGAGATGTTTTGACATGTGTTACGAAACCCAACTGGTTTATGATGTGGAAAATGATAAGGCATGAGCCTTAACCCCTTTTATAAAACTGATGGTTGGATTCGGATGCGATACCATTCCAAATTTTACCGTACAACCACATTACCTAAATTGGGTAAGGCTTAGCTGGAAATTTATATGCATTAGTATTAGTTCCCTCACGGGAGAGGTTTGAGCTGAGGCTACCTCTCAATGCTGTCCACCTATGCAGTGCCCAAGATGACTGATGGTCATGGTTGGGAGGCCATGCTCATAGGAGAGGTGCTTGTACTAGGGTGTGTAAAGGAAAGGTTATGTTTGATTATCTGCATACCAAGTATGATGATTCAGGGTTATCCCTGACAGATGTATCGAATCTTGTGGTGAAAGTGTACCACCTCTGCAGAGTGTCAAACTATTCGAATAGCCGCGTCCGCGGTTATGGACAATTGGGATGGCCATACGGTTTCATTGTCAGATGTTTTCTAAATAACTTGAAATGAATGATTAACCTTGACTTGACCACAACAGGGTTGTGTTAATGAAAATAGCTTCCCAACTCAAGTGATTCTAGATTTTATTTTATCTTTCTTCGCTTCTGAACTTAGCTTAGGCTTCAAACTTAACTTGATAGTTAATTTAGATTTAGTATTTTAATTTAGGATGTTACTACTTGTTAGTAGTAGTTTGCGAGTACTTAAAGAGTACTCATGGCTTTTGTCCCTGGCTATTATCATGGCCAGACTATGAAGGAGATTATCAAGATGATGGTCAGCAGGACGGCTATGATAACTAGGACTATCTGCCGTCGGCATTACTCGTGCCCGAAGATGGACCCCACTGCTACGCTATCTTTTATTTCCGCCGCTTGTTGTATTAAGACCTGGATCATGAGATCCATATTTGTGTAAGACCTTATGTATGGTTTGTAATGGATGATGTACTATGATATCCAATCCGTTATGTCTCACAAAAATGGTAATCCTGGGATTGCGAGGTATGGCCTAACGGGCACCTGGGATTAAAAATCCGGGTGTTGACAAGTTGGTACCAGAGCCATCCTGACTATAGGAGACCCTAGTTAGAATGGACGTCAAACCCAAAAACTTAGCTTCAAAACCAAAGTGAGTATTTATGAAAAACTATCTCCTCTCTTACCTTTGGAATTTTCTTCCTCTCAAAAAAATTCATGTTACTCAAAATTCTTACACTACTACTTAAAATTTTGACACACTTGATCACTTCACTAACTTCCTCATCCTAAATTCTTGTAGATGGAGACTCAGTTCAGCAAATTTTACCAGTTGGGAAACGGAGGTCAGTTGATCTTCGAGAGGGATCTCGATTCACTGTCAGAGTTACTGGGACGCCCGCACCCGGAGTTCCTTGGAGCTCAACTTCCAGGACCCCCAGGAGGAGACCTACAGTGGCTAGTCACCGCAGACCTTCGAGGAAGCATCGAGGCACCAACTTCCGGGAGAATTCAGTTCTCCGTGAGAGAGAACAACTGGCTAGATGGATTAGCCAGGGCAATGCATGAAGCTCTCGCACGTCAATGTGCCCTCAGCGTCAACAAGAGTCAAGGAACCCGTTTTGCCCACTATGCAAGACGTGACTTCATGGGAATGCCGATGGAGATGCCAGGTCACCCCGAGTTGAGGCGTCAAGTGGAGAACCTTGACTTATTGCTTCATGACCGACAGCAGGAACTGGACAATGCCCGAGAGTTAGCCAACCAGAACCGTGCCATTGCCGACCAGAAGGCCCAGACTTTCGCACTGCTTGTCCAAGACCACCAGTCTCTTTGTCGCCAGCGTGCCAAGAAGGATCGCACCATCACCCGTCTTTGCAAGAAGGTGGCAGACCTCGAGAAGACCGTCAAGGAGCAGGAAGCTCAGCTTGTAGCAAAAGAAGAAGAAGATGAGGGTGAAGACATCCAAGGAGATATGGATTCTTACCTCAGCAACGATGATGACTTTCTGGAGGAGGATGCCGTGGGCTTCTACACTGAAGATGAAGACTCCGACTTCATCGACGATGAGTAGATGCACTAGAGCACTGTCGTAGCATGAGATGTATCATCTCATTGTATTGTAGCTTGCAGAATGGTTCTTCAAACCATCTGTTTTCCCTTTTATTGCTGTGGTGTGTGTTGTATCGTGTGCTTGTTTGCATGAATGAAAAAGCAGTTAGTTGAGAAACCTGTGTCTAACTCAAAGTTTTAGCTTTGAAAACCTCAAAACCATGAACCTTAGAATTTCCCTCTTACCCCTATATCTATCTAAATCTCCAGATGCCTCGTGGAAACCAAGGAGGAAGCAGCTCGTCGCAGGACCCAATGCTGCAGATCTTGCAGAATCTCATAGCGGATCATGAAGCAAGCAGGGCCGAACGTCAAGCCAACTTAGCAACACTGCAGCAGATCGCCCAGATGGCTCTCAACAACCAAGGGCATGGAAATCAGGATCACCAAGGATCCAAACTCAAAAACTTTCAGAACACAAATCCCCCAATCTTCAACCAATCTGAGAACCCACTAGATGTTGATGACTGGTTGCAGACCATAGAAAACAACTTCGAGGTTGCAGGAGTGGATGCAAATGAGAAAGTTCTATTCTCCACCCACTATCTGGCAGGAGATGCAAGAGCTTGGTGGAATAGCATCTGCACTATGAACCAAGGTCAAGTGATGACCTGGGAAGCATTCAAGGTCAAGTTCAGCCGCACCCACGTGCCGCAAGGTCTTGTCAACAGGATGAGAGATGAATTCCGTGAGTTGAAGCAAGGAATAATGACGGTGGTAGAGTACCGTGACAAATTCCTGTCACTTGACAGATATGCACCCGATGAGATCAACACGGAGGCCAAGAAGAAGGAGAGATTCTTGAACGGACTGCATGATGAGATGCAGACTGTCCTCGTCAACATCCGTTTCGATGATCTCGAAGAGCTAGTCGACTCTGCCATTCAGATGGAAGGGAAGATTAACCAGGCAAATGACAACCGCAAGCGTCTTATGATGCAGCAGTCTGGATCCAACAGTCACCAGAAGTACCGTCCCAACCCTTCACCAGATATGCACCAAGGAACAACCGACCCTCGAATTCTCGCCCAAGCTACCCCAACCGTAGTGGAGGCAATGTGAAGTCCGGAGGAAACAATCACAACTCTGGTAATGCCAATCATTTCAACCGTGCACCTCCCAAGAGCAACAACAACAACAGCAACACTGCACCCAGAACTGGTAGCAATGCTATACCAGTCGCAGCCAAAGACAAGTCCCAGATCACCTGTTTCGAGTGTGGAGTGAAAGGTCACTACTCCAATGAGTGTCCCAAGAAGGCTGCCACCAATGCCAATGTGAATGCCCCAGCTCAGCAGCAGCGTCGTGTTCAGCCAGGAAGGAGGTTTGCCCCAGGGAACCCGCACAACCGCAACGGTCGTCTCTTCCACATTAACGCAAAAGAAGCCCAAGAAGCGCCAGATGTAGTGCTAGGTATGTTTTCTGTCAACTCAGTTTTAGCAAGAGTATTGTTTGATTCTGGAGCATCGCATTCCTTTGTCACCGAAGAATTTGTATGCACTAGTAAGATTCGCCCAACCAACTTGAAGCATGTCATGATAGTTCAAATCCCCGGCTCAACTACCAAAGCTAGAAAAATTTGCAAAGCTGTACCTATCAGAATACATGGGATAGATTTTTATGCCAACCTAATTGTACTTGGAACCAAAGGATTGGAAGTAGTACTAGGCATGGACTGGATGTCAAGGCATCAAGGACTGATAGACTGTGCTAAGAAAGCCATCACCATGACCAGTAGTTCAGGAGTAACAGTAGAACATATCTCTGAAACCTTGCCCCGTCAATTCAAGTGCAACAAGAGTGTAGCCCTGCCTACCATTGACCAAGTCAGAGTAGTCTGTGAATACCCCGACGTATTCCCAGATGAATTGCCAGGTATGCCCCCGGATAGGGATATTGAGTTCATTATCGAACTAATCCCCGGAACCGGACCTATAGCCTAGAGACCTTATACCATGAACCCCTCAGAGTTAGTGGAACTGAAGAAGCAGTTGGATGCCATGTTAGCAACAGGCTTGATTCAGCCAAGCGCATCGCCTTGGAGATCACCAGTGTTATTCATCGACAAGAAAGATGGAGGCAACCGTCTATGCACAGATTACCGAAAATTGAATGATGTCACCATCAAGAACAAGTACCCCTTGCCAAAGATAGAGGATCTATTTGATCAGTTGACTGGAGCTCAGGTATTCTCAAAGATTGATCTTAGGACTGGTTATCACCAACTTAAGATTCGTGCAACGGATATTCCGAAGACCGCCTTTACTACTCTCTATGGTTTATACGAGTATACGGTTATGTCTTTTGGATTAACCAATGCCCCTGCTTATTTCATGAATCTCATGCATAAGATCTTTATGAATTTCCTAGATAAGTTTGTAGTTGTGTTTATCAACGACATCCTTATCTACTCCAAGTACGAAGAAGAGCATGAGCAACATCTGAGAATCATCCTAGGACCCCTGAGAGAGCATCAGTTATATGCCAAGTTCAGCAAGTGTGAGTTTTGGCTGAAAGAAGTAGGATTCCTAGGTCATGTTGTGTCTGCCGGAGGAGTCTCTGTTGATCCTACCAAGATCAAAGATGTAGAAGAATGGGAAGCCCCAACCAATCAAACCCAAGTTCGTTCATTCCTTGGATTAGCGGGATATTATCGCAAGTTTGTAGAAGGATTCTCGAGCATAGCCCGACCAATGACCCAATTGTTGAAGAAGGACAAGAAGTTTGAATGGACGGACAAGTGTGAAGCCAGTTTCCGGGAGCTGAAGAAGAGATTGATATCCGCCCCGATTTTGATCATGCCAGACATCAAGAAGCCGTTTGATGTGTATTGTGATGCATCCAAGATTGGCCTAGGATATGTATTGATGCAAGAAGGCAAAGTCATCGCGTATCTGTCGCGACAACTGAAGCAGCATGAGCAGAACTATCCGACCCATGATCTTGAGCTAGCAGTCGTGGTTCTGGCGTTGAAGACATGGCGTCACTATTTGATGGGTAATCGCTGTGAGATTTACTCAGATCATAAAAGCTTGAAGTATATCTTCACCCAGAAGGAGCTAAATATGAGGCAAAGAAGATGGATAGAGTTAATCAAGGATTATGACCTTGACATTCACTATCACCCCGGCAAAGCCAATGTGGTAGCGGATGCTCTTAGCTGATTGCCGTGTAGGCTTAACACCATGATCAAAGAGAAGCAACCAAGTTTGTATGAGGAGCTGGAGCAGTTCAGGACTGAAGTAGTTAGCAAAGGATTCCTAGCTAGCATTGAACTTCAACCCACTTTGTTTAGCCAGATCAAGGAAGCCCAAAAGGGAAATGAGAGTATCAACGGGATCAAACGTCGTATTGGTACAGGCAAAGTACCTGGATTCACCGAAGACGAAGAAGGAGTACTGTGGTACAAAGGACGTATCTGTGTTCCAGCAGATTCAGAACTCAAAGAAGTTATCATGAAGGAAGCTCATGATACCCTTTATTCTATCCACCCCGGAGGAACAAAGATGTATCAAGATTTGAAGGAGCAATTTTGGTGGCACAAGATGAAGCGGGAGATCGGAAGCTACATCGCCAAGTGTGACATCTGTCAACGAGTCAAAGCAGAGCATCAGAGACCTGCAGGGCTATTGCAACCATTGCAGATTCCGGAATGGAAATGGGATTCCGTCGGAATGGACTTTATCACCGGTTTACCTACTTCTAGTAGGGGAAATGACTCAATCTGGGTCATAGTTGATAGACTATCCAAGGTAGCCCACTTCATACCAGTCAAGACAACCTACCAGAGTACAAAGCTAGCAAAACTGTATATTGCTAGAATTGTTAGTCTGCATGGAACCCCCAAGACCATCATATCAGATCGAGGAACCCAGTTTACTTCAAGATTTTGGCAGAAAGTACAGGAAGGTTTAGGAACCAGGTTGAACTTCAGCACCGCTTATCACCCGCAAACAGATGGACAAACTAAGAGAGTCAACCAAATCTTGGAGGATATGCTTAGAGCTTGTGTGTTGGAATACGGATCAAAATGGGAAGACTGCCTACCATTCGCAGAGTTCTCATATAACAACAGTTATCAGGCTAGTTTGCAGATGGCACCATTTGAATTCCTATACGGAAGAAAATGTTGTACCCCCTTAAATTGGTCGCAAGTAGGAGAGAGTCAAATCTTTGGACCCGACATTCTCCGAGAAGCCGAAGAGAAAGTTCACAAAGTCCGTGAGCACCTCAAGACCTCCCAATCCAGATAGAAGAGCTATGCTGACAAGAGAAGGAGAGACCTGACTTTCAATGTCGGAGATTTCGTATATCTCAAGGTTTCACCCTTGAAGGGAACTCAACGCTTTAGTTTGAAGGGAAAGTTAGCCCCTAGATATATCGGACCTTTCAAGATTCTGAACCGTCGAGGAGAAGTATCATATCAGCTGGAATTGCCTGAAGAGATGTCAGCCATCCACAATGTGTTCCATATCTCGTTACTCCGCAAATGCCTAGAAGTGCCGGAGAAGACTAAAGTTTTCAAGAACATCGATCACAGAGCGGTGGAAATCAACAACGACCTGACCTATCGGGAAGTGCCCATCCGTATCTTAGAAGAGGCCTACAGGACCACCAGGACCAGGAGTATCAAGTTTCTCAAGATTCAGTGGAGCAACCATACCGAGGAGGAAGCCACTTGGGAACGCGAAGATTACATTAGGACAGAGTTCCCAGATTTTTTTAGTTCCTAGTTTTCTTTGTAAATCTCGGGACAAGATTTTGTTTAAGGGGGGAAGGTTTGTAACATCCCAAAACTTCAATCCAAGTTTATCAAAGATCCAATCATCCAAAAATAGGGTTAACAAAAACTTTTCCATTTTTAAAATGAAAGCATTCATATTATGTGCATTTAAATAGGAGTTGTTTGAATTGCCATGATTAAGTGATCCAATGCTTGTAAAATGTTTCTTAGGTGATTTAAACATCATCTACATCATTCCCAAACTTTTTCTAAAGAAAATCAAATCAAAAAGATTTAAAATGGAGAAATGGTCATTTTGCCAAAATTAACTCCCATGTCTACTTTGGCTATTCCTAGTACTCAATTATGAACAGAAACAATTCTTGATCTTTGCACCCCTTGCTAGTACACATAATGAGGTACCAAGGCCCACCTTTTGATCTTCTAAAAACCTTCTGTAAACTATTTTAAATAACAGTTCAAAATTGAATCTTTATCATATGGGAAGATCCCACTTTTTCAAAAACCACTCAAACAAGCTCAACTTTCAAAACCCAAGCATCTGCAGACTCACCAGCACCAACTTAGCACACCTACCAAAAATCTTTTCAAAATTCAAAACTTGAGTTCTTGCGGCCATTTCATCGAACAGGTGGCAGACACAAATCAAACAAAAACCAAACACTATTATGAGAAGTGATTGAAGCCTAACTTGTTCCCTCTCTAGCTCACAACCATCTCAGTAGATCAGCTAGCAAGTTAAACCAAGCACTAGACTCACTGTAAGCTGGGCAATGACATCAATGGTGAACAGCCGAAGCTCACCATGCCACCCCAGTGGAGACAGCAAGCTAGGAGGAGATTTAGCCGTGCCAACCTTGTCTAGGAGGCAGCCCACCGTCCACCGCCACTCCCTGTCCAGCGCCCGAACCTTGCCAACCCCCGGACCACACGCACGGACCGCGCCCAGCCCGCCAGCAACCATGCCGAGCATGCGCTAGAGCGCCACCCTTGACCGACGCCCACAGACCGCGCGCCGCCCTCGCCGCTTGCATACATGATCGCCACCGACCCAGGAGACCGCCAGACATCCCCGTCACGCCCCCATGACGCGACAGCCACCGCCGTCGTCGAAGACGCCGCCTTGCCAGCAGAGCATCGCGTGTTCAGCACCAAACCGCCCTTCCGCCTCTACGTCGCCCATGCCGATAGCCGTATATACCATTAACCACGACGAGCTCACCGTGCGCCCCGTCGGTCCCCTCTCGCCACTATAAATAGAGGCCACCCCCAGCCGATTTGAGCACACCATCTCACTCACCACCTCTCACACTCACTCACCACCGCCAGCCGGAGCCGCTCGAGCACCAGAGCACCGGAATTGCAGCCGGAGCCGCCGCCTCGGGAGGAGAAGGGCGTCGTTGATCCAGGCCGCCCCAGGAGAAGCTGCCGGTACCAGGAGGTTCGCCGTCGTCGACTTCGTCGTTCGCCCGCCTCGCCGACCCTCGCCTGAACCCCGGTGAGCCCCCAACGACCCCCACTGGCCGCGCTAGGGTTCTGTCTCGCCGGCGTTGCCCAACGTCGACGATGACCCTCAGCCGTTGGATTAGAACCAGATCGCACGACCACCATTCGCCCATATTGCTTCGCACCCACCTGTGCCACTAACGGGTGGGGTCCTCGCTTAAGTCAGCTCACGACGCGCTGGATGAGCAGTGGCCGGCCCATTTCGCTCTCTGCGTTGGAAATTCAAATTAGGATTTTTCTTTTTAGTTAGAATATAGTTTCTGTCCTGTGTTTCAAAAATCAATTCTGTGAGTTTGACAAATCCAAATTGCATGAAACTAATTTTGTCTGAAAGGTATTGAAATGCTCTATCCAAGCCCGTTGGATTTAATTCAATTAGATTTATAGATCTCTCCTAATAAAAATGAGAAGACAGAAGCTTTTACAACTTGCAATATTTTTATAAAATCAACCAAGTCAGCTTTTGAGTTGATTCCAACTCTCAAAAATCACATTTCATCATATCTATCCAAAAATTTAATAATATTAAGGTTTACATGCAGTGACTTTGGACTAGTACCAAAATAATGCTATATAGGCATTTCTAGTCACTTTAAATCATTAAATAATAAAACTTAAACTAAAGTAATATTGATCCAACCTTTAAATCGCATTCCCACCTGTGGAATATGTGGTGAGGACATGTGTCCACATGATCTCATATTTTGGTGGTGAATATTAAATTTTAGTTAACATTTCAATGAGTAGAAATTACTTTTCTAAAATAAAAAGATTAAAACTATTGAATTAAAACTTGTAATGTTTGTGATGATAATAGATCATCAATTGTGTGCTTTAGAATGCTACTTAGCCTAGTTAAGTATTGTTTGGTGATTGTGCACTCCCTATGTATTTCTAGACGATAGCATCGACCAAACTCTCGAGGAGGAGGAGTTCTACCAGGAAGAAGAAGAAGAAGACAACTTCAACCACTGCACCAACCAAGGCAAGCCACTATTAGCAGGGCAAGCTAACTCTTGCAAACTTACCTTAGCAAGCTATGGTTAGCAAGCTAGAATAAACTAGATGGTTTAGCAAAGATGCCTTAAGCATGCTTTAATCACACCCCTTTTCACTATTAATGCCCCAAGTCTCATGGACAAGTTTTACCCTACCTTAGATTATACAAAGTTCTCTACTTAAAATTGAAGGTAGCATAAAAAGTATAAAACTTGACCTACTTAGAAACCTTTAGATATCATTCTATGGCATGAGATTGATCCCATCTTTCCACCTTAGTGAACACTCTTAACTTAGTAGTTTAGAGTAGATCAAAAACTTGAGTCACTTTAGATGGGAATACTTGGTGAAAATGAGTTATGAAAACCTTGGAATGATGAGTCATTCTATTGAGATGTTTTGACATGTGTTACGAAACCCAACTGGTTTATGATGTGGAAAATGATAAGGCATGAGCCTTAACCCCTTTTATAAAACTGATGGTTGGATTCGGATGCGATACCATTCCAAATTTTACCGTACAACCACATTACTTGAATTGGGTAAGGCTTAGCTGGAAATTTATATGCATTAGTATTAGTTCCCTCACGGGAGAGGTTTGAGCTGAGGCTAACTCTCAATGTTGTCCACCTATGCAGTGCCCAAGATGACTGATGGTCATGGTTAGGAGGCCATGCTCATAGGAGAGGTGCTTGTACTAGGGTGTGAAAGGAAAGGTTATGTTTGATTATCTGCATACCAAGTATGATGATTCAGGGTTATCCCTGACATATGTATCGAATCTTGTAGTGAAAGTGTACCACCTCTGCAGAGTGTCAAACTATTCGAATAGCCGCGTCCGCGGTTATGGACAGTTGGGATGGCCATACGGTTTCGTTGTCAGATGTTTTCTAAATAACTTGAAATGAATGATTAACCTTGACTTGACCACAACAGGGTTGTGTTAATGAAAATAGCTTCCCAACTTAAGTGATTCTAGATTTTATTTTATCTTTCTTCGCTTCTGAACTTAGCTTAGGCTTCAAACTTAACTTGATAGTTAATTTAGATTCAGTATTTTAATTTAGGATGTTACTACTTGTTAGTAGTAGTTTGCGAGTACTTAAAGAGTACTCATGGCTTTTGTCCCTGGCTATTATCATGGCCAGACTATGAAGGAGATTATCAAGATGATGGTCAGCAGGACGGCTATGATAACTAGGACTATCTGCCTTCGTCAAGATTGCTGTGCCCTCAAGATGGACCCCATCGCTATCTTTTATTTCCGCTGCTTGTTGTATTAAGACCTGGATCATGAGATCCATATTTGTGTAAGACCTTATGTATGGTTTGTAATGGATGATGTACTATGATATCCAATCCGTTATGTCTCGCAAAAATGGTAATCCTGGGATTGCGAGGTATGGCATAACGGGCACCTGGGATTAAAAATCCGGGTGTTGACAAAGTACAACTACTTTGCATCCAAAATCCCTCGCCATGTCAGTTTGACCAGAGACATGATTCATTTACAACCTCTGTTTTCATACCAGTAGTAGTACAGTAGTAGGATAATAGCAGTAGAGTACAACAAACAATCATCCAGCTCTACCTATTATACTCGTGTGCAGGATGTGCTGTAGGGGTTTCATACATGTTTGGTTTGCGGCACTTCACAGATTCAACAACATTTCAAAGTTAGAGATTCAGCAGTACATATAGTGACCAAACAAATTGACAGATTCAGTAAGACAGACAATGAAACACAATAGCTGTACAGAAAGAACCAGTTCTTGTTTCAGTTCTAAAAGGCTTCGATGCACGATCAGAGTTTCCCTTTTCTTCGAACAGACCTGATCAAGGAACAAACAAAACTGACCATAAAATCTGCTTTTGTTTGCATACATCCTTCTCACATCAATGTATTTGAGGACCCCCATATGCATCCAAAAATATCATAACCTCCTCTATGGTACTACCTCCATCTCAAAGCTTAAGGCTTTTTTTTTTCAAAAGTCAAACTGTGTGGAATAGAGGGAGTAGTATACAAGTTTACTAGGTATAACTCCTATGTGCGGTGGAACTAACAAGATTATTGTTTTTAATTTGCTAAAATGATTATTTCATGGAATAGAGGTAGTACAATACTAGCAGTAGTACACTAGCTGCTATACCTGCACGCAGAATGTGTTGTAGGGGTTGTGGACAAGTTTGTTTTGCTGCAAAATAGTACAGTAAATACCTCTACATTGGATCCTAGTGCAATCGAGTAACACGGTGTTCCAACATAATGCATCACTAGAGGGGTATAGTTATAAACCACCTCTTTACATAAAAGTTATAATTAAAACCGAACAGTCACCACCTTAATAAACCTACAATACTAGTAAATGTGCACGTGTAATATTAAGAAAAATATTTTTGAGATATAATAATATAATTATGAAATATTTACATAACTCAGTGTTAAAAATCCAAGTGAAGTAACAATTTGAAAGATAGGACCTGTCAAGTTACAAATTCTTAAACTATGGGAGAGAAAACATATTAATGAACCAGAATATAGAACATTGGCGCTCAAGTCAAACTCCCTCATACTCGTGTTCAGGTGTTTCTCTGGCAGCTTAGCATCAAGAATGCAACACCACATCAAGCCCTATGTATTGTCTTCCTAAGTGGATTACCTGACAATAGAGAGAAATACAGTATTTTAGTTGTTGGGAAGTATGTTATGGTTCATAAAAAGAAAATTTGGAGCAGTCCACGGTCAAATGTCTAAGTTGCAGTAATAAATAAGATATATTGTGTGCTTCAGTAGGATCACAGTGGTGACCATGTCGAGCATTCCCAAAATTTCATGTGAACTAAGATCACCCTCAAAAAAGGTTAAAAGATAGATCAATTCAGTAAAGGTGACACCACTGTTGTTCTGAAATATGCATTGCTCGTCTGGAGCAAGACACATCATCCGGATCGATGGTGCTATGATGCTTACTACATTATTTACACAAAAAACACATGCTTTACATTAACCACACAACCATCTCATGTAAGCAACCACTAAAATATTTGTAGAACTTGATATTTTTTGGGGCTATGCAGAGAACTTGCCATCATCCAGGAGACCAGGACAGTACCACACTAAGATGATTCATCAGCCACATTGATGAATCAGATCCACTATGTAAGCTAATGCATCAGCCACACTATTGAAATATAAGAAAAAATATAAAAACAGCTAACCGAATTAGCTAACTGAATCATTAATAATAAGAAGTGCAAAACAAGAAAAATGATAAGATGATCATCCATGTTTGATCAAAAGCCACAAATGTGAGAAAATGACATGTATGGTGATGGGCATAAAAATAAGTATAATCCACCTGGAAGTTTTTGCAACTTTTTCCATTTGAAGCATTTTGAATCTCCTATAAATGTTAGAAATACATAGGGGTATGTGCCATGACAAAATAAATCCCTTTAATGGTATAGCTTATGACTAGAGTCAGTGTGAAAGGATGCATGTGATCCTAGAAAAGTCCCTAACTACTTTAGATTGCAACTAAAATAAGTATTACATGACAAGAGTAAAAAACGAAAAATAACAGTAAAGATCACCTTTGATACTGAAAACGATTACCTTTTTTGCGAAACTAAAAAAATGATTACCTTTATATGCTTCTCAATCAAGGAATTAATCCCCACTAACAAATACTTCTTATATATAAATTGACATGTTGAAAGCATCTGACCTTACATATGCTGCTAAAAAAGATGCACCATCGACTGAAGATAAAGGTATGAGTTTGAGCTACTTTTGCCATTATCTGCCGCCCCTCTCTGACCTTTTCATAATCTACTTTCATCATCATGTCTGAAGCCCTCAAAATATGCACCTGCACTATTATCTCAGTGTTCATTCTTGGACTAAAACAAAAATTGTCGATTGTGGTCATGCATTGATTAGGAGTAGTGGATATGTGAACTGGCCGCTTCGTGATGTTTCATAATGGATTAATGTCATACCAATACTACATGTTAAGAGACCCTGAGGGATGCAATCAAATAATTATAATTCGTACTTTCGTATTCCTATAATAAGTACTTTTATTAAAATTTGACATTGTGGTCAATAAATATACATGAGACATGTAGCTAAAGATTAACAGCGCACTCAATCGGAAGAGCTAAATGTCAGTTAAATAAATTTTCTGGAGTCAATATTTATGTTTTCTAACATAATTATTCGACATCGTAGAAGTACGAAAACAATCTGAATGTTGCAGGACTAATGTAAAATGGTTACTCAACCAAAATAAAAATCTCAAAAATGTGGTGAACAAATCTGAAGGCAAAGTCTGGTCAGAAATTGAGCATGTGTTGAACAGAGACCTGAAGATCAACAAACTTACTAAATTGGCGCTAGGCTGAACCTACACAGTCAGGCCCCGAGGCCCCCAGTGTTGGGGTGTCCTTCCTGCACTGGAAGGACGTAGGCATTGTCGACAGGGGAGAACGATGGTGGCGGAGGGTACAGTGTCGCGGGGACGATAGATGCGCAGGGAAGGCGCCACCATCCACATTGTTGGTTCAGCATTAGGTCGCTATATAAATCCTGAATATTTTCGGCTTCCCAACGCATTCTCCTACCATTCTTAATGAAATTTCTTGCGCTAATATATGGAATGGAACTATGAGATCCCATAAGTGGGGAGCATACTTCATAATAGAGAGAGTGGAGACCCAAATCAATGAAGGTTAGATCAAATTCGAAATCTGGAATTAGGCAACTTAAATATTAACATGAAAACGTCAATGAATCTTTTGGTCATATCAGAATTACCACCGGTTCACTACTTGAAAACATGATGGATACATAATCATTTTTACATATCTGATACTTCCAAGCATTGGTATCATGCCCTATGTTGTTCCGACAGAAAATCAAACATGTGAGATTTCTTGCTGAATGAGCCACTGTGTCGTGCAGTTCTAGCATACGCTCAGAATATGAAAACAAATAGATAATTCCAATCACGAGGAATACAGATACCTTAGAGGAGCAGGAAACTGTCGTGCTGGCCTTGGAGGAGCAACATTCGAACTGGATGCAGACAAATGGCAGGTTTAGTCGTGCAGCGGAGGCGGCGTTACTTGTGACGTGCAGGGTCAAGCGAGCAGGAAGAAGGCAAGCACTGTGGCGGCGTGCGGTGCAAATTCGTGGGGGTGGCGCACTCACGTCATGCAGAATGCGGCCACAGCGGGATGCAGCGGCGTGCAATGCAAATCCGTGAGGGGCAGCGCAACTCGCGTCGAGCAGAGTTCGGCGACATCGGATGCGGCGGCGTCTGGTGCGGCGACAACGGCGTTGGTGGCGTCGTGCAGCACGGTGGGCTCGCTTGGGGGAAGGACGCGCTGGCGTTTGGAAAAGAAACGCGAGGCAGGGCGTGATTAGCGATGAGATGGAGCAGGGGATGGATTAGGAATGTAGCGGCGAGCAGGATGGTCACTGTGTCGGTGGTGCAGAGCAGGCGAGCTAGCTTACCGCAGCGGCGGGCAGGATCATTCGAGGACGGCGGCGCTAAACCAACGGAGGCAATGTGACGATATTTGGCGCGGGGCGGCGGTTCTGCGTGCCTGGGAGTGTTTAGGCGTGAGGTTAGACGCGTCTAACCATGTTTTAGTGTTAATCTGAGCCACTGGTTTTGATGTTTAGATGTCTAGGATGTTTTGGATCTGCTGGTCTGGGTATTTTTATATTAGTGGAGATGGCTTCGATGTTTAGATGGTTAGGATGTTATGGATCTGCCGGTCTGGAACCTTTTTATATTAGTGGAGATAGTAAATTGTTCCTCAAATGATGGGTGATAATTTGTACATGTGACCACCTTCTCGCAGTTATCGTAATCAAATACTACTCACATGTGGTGACAAGCTTCTTGAATACCAGAAAATATCCTACCTTCAAGTCATGTGCTTTGATAAAATCTAGACATCCTTTGTCAAGGATAACCTTGCCTTCTTCCTCCTTCAGGTCGACATCCTAGCTGTAGGCTTTGCAGAACTTCAGCTTGATGGTCTATAGATACTCACAACCAAATGTTGGCAAAAAAAGACGCTAGGTATGCTCCGCACGTCTAATCCGGCCGGTATTAACAACATCTTTCAGAACTCGTCACAGGTGTTCTCCACGTGGGTGTTCCTGGCTTGCCCCTCCATTTGGACAGCACATGGCTCTCATGTCTTCTTCAATGATAAGTCTCTCCAAGCTTGAGCTTCTTGCCCAAACACTACAAGAAAATGCCCGCGGACAGATAATATCTCTACCAACTATCAATAATTGTAAAAAACAGTATTAGCTGATACAATACAATATCAGCTAAGAAATTAAAGTGGAGCAATTTTCTTATCGAAATACACAAAGTCTTAACTCCAGCTAGCATCAACGTCAGTTATATTAGTACTTTCAAGGTCTAGGCATCACATTAGTGCAGTTCATTATGGACCAATAAAGATACCGAACACCTCGGAACAGAAGAACAAATGAACATGATGAGCTCTCTCTGTTGCTGATGCTAGAGATGCATACATACACTTGAAATTTTGGCAAAAATCAGGGTAGGGTAGCAGCTGCCCTAACTTGCCCAAATTAAAGGGACCCCCTCCCCTGAGACCAACCAAACAAAACATACCGAGTGGCCTCCCAAATCCTCATCAGGCGTAGATCGATCAGTACAAAATTTGAAGTTATTATTACAGTTCATTGTAGATCTAGCCTCAGAACTAGCTTGCATGTGTAAAATTGTAGTATACAAACAAGTTAAATGTAGTAGATGAGAACTACTCGACACTAACCAATGTTAACGAACCGCAAATCAAATCTTGATTGCATCTCATCATCAATGTCAAGGGTTTCGGGGATTACAGACATAGTACACTGCCACCGCGATGTCTGAGGGATGCGACAGATCTATAGATGAGGTTGAAGGGATCGCCATCTGCCTCCAGCCCATTGTAGACGAGTAAGTTGTGGCGGTGGTGGTCGTCAATGGAGGGAGGCGCAATATGGCGATAAAAGTAGAGAGACAAGGAATGCAGGTGAGAGAGCTGGGGATGGTGAGGGAATAAATGCGGCGAGGGAAAACACAGACACAAGACATCCAAAGAAACACTAGAATTGAGACGAGTTCCGAATTGAGATCCAGTGCCATGTTGTAGACAAAGAAAACCTTGCCTTCCCCCTAGTATCCATGGTATAAGTATAACATCCCAATTTCAGCAACCCTGAATAGTTGTACAGAATACAATAATCAGGGGAACAAAAACTTTTTCTTGCTGAGTGATGTAGTGTTTGCTTGCTTGACTGCTTATGTTTATGCATCTGAGTGTGTAGTAGATGATATGCTTCTTACCCCACCCTCAGTTGACAAAATCTATTTCACAAAACTGTCTTGGCTTATTTTCCATATTCTCAAATGTTCTGGCATTTCAAAAACCTGAGCCAAGATGCCTTTGCAACCTTAACCATTTCAGTAGCTTCTATTGACAAAATTATGGAGATCTATAAGATACAATCTCCCTATGTTTTCAAGACAAAACTTCAACTACTCTTATCTCTAGGTTTTCCAAAACCTTTTTATAAAGTTTTTAAATTATACCCTTGGTAGAAGTACCAATAAGGACCTTATCTTCTTGAAAACTCAAACCTTTAAAAATACCCGTCTTTACCTCAAGCTAGGCTTGAAGGTATCTATAGTGGTAGATCAATTTGCTTGTAAAATGAATTACCTTAATCTACTGTCTGATAAATTGCCTTGATCTGTTGTCTGTGTTATTTGCTTAGGAAGTAGTATGAGCTACCCTAGAAGCTCATCCTCTAGGATCGAGCTAACTTAAGATTACCAACCCGAAGCAAGAATACATAGCTGGATCTGATCCCTAGCCACTAGGTGATCATCTAAAACCCTTAACCGAATCACTTCTAGAGTTTATTCATTCTAGAAGCTTCCAAGTCAAGGAAGACCAACCCTAAGAATGGATCCTTTCTACTAAATCTACACTTCAACATCATCCATTTGATGATGATTTGGAACCTTGCAACCAATCAAAAACTCTAACTCTTGCATTCTAGTCAAAAACCCTAAATCTGCCAAATTTGGCTAAGTCTGGAAAACTATTGTCAACATCACATATCCGAGTCTCCCTCATTTCCAACACTTGTGCATTTTTGGAAATGCACTTGAACCATATTGTAAACTATCCTAAGGAGTACCAAGGCCCATTATTTCCCTTGGATAGACCCTCCTCTAACCCACTTGTTCTTGATGGTTTGGCAGGCAAGAAAATAATAATTCCTGCAAATCTTATCAACATGCCTACTTTGGCAGAAGCTCACATCTTCATACTATCCCCTTTTAACCAACTCTTTGCATGAATGTGCTCTACTAATAAAGTTCTATCAATACCTACTTCACTTGTTCCAATTGGATCCTTGTACTTCTCAAACCCACATGGTTTTGGAGGCTATTTATTAATCTGCTTTGGCACCCTTTATTCATTCAAAGTTTGTCATCAATCCTTGAAGAGCTAAATCATGTTCAACCTCAACCTTTTGTACCATGATGATGCCATAACTTGATATATCTATCCATCTAACCCATGTACCAAGTTGAGCTCTGAGCTCCAAGATCCAACCATGTTCTGATGGAATAAAAGTAATAGTGCCCAAGATCCTTTATCCCTTGTTTTCCTTCCAAATCAAGTTGAATCCTAAAAACCCAAGGATACAAATGATGGATACAGCATGTGGACATCATCTAACTTGGATATAAAGATTTATCAAATATTATCCATAATTCTTTTGACCCAAAAAGAATTAAATTCTTTCTTTTTACTAAAACCTAAAAACTCCCCTTATAAAAGAAAGTATTTCTTTCTCCAAAACACTTTGCCAACTTTAGGCACATTTGAGGCCTATAAATCATACCCAAACCTCCCACTCCAAAAGTAAATATTTTTGAAGATTTTTATTATTTCTTTTTTCCCTTTTTCTTAAATGGCAAAAATGGAATAATAAATGTTTTAAATACTTTTAGGCCCCAATAAATCTTGGCAAAATTCTCCAAAGGGTGAATTCATATTTGAGACCATCTCAAAAAAAATATCACCTTGTCCAATTCAAAAATCTCAAATACAATCCCTAAAATAAATTCAGCACTTTTTGAAGATTGGATATTAAGATGATCTAAAATATTCAGAAAATTACCAAATAAATCTAGGACTTCTATCTTGAGTTTACCCATCTCCCAGCACTCTTATCCCACATGGTCAAGATCAAAAATCAAGAAGTAACACATAACTATCCATTGAGGCAGATTTGAACCTAATCCACAAACCATCTCCAAAAACCCTCCAACCCTGATCTAAGCTTGTTAGCTACTCCTCCTTAGTACCCTACAACCCTCTGGTCGGCCTACACTGCAGCCATGCACTGTAGCACAACCTTGTTCTTGTCCTATGTGTTTGGACGATAATCAAAAGGGAGAGACAATCCAAGCTTTCTATTTAATATCTGCTGCAGCAACCCCTCTCTCCATGCCCTTCTGCAGAACACTTGTGACCAGACCACGACCCTCCACCGCCCACAGGAACCAACCCACGGGTTTCCACCTCCCCTCCTCACTACCCATGGACATGGTCCATCATAAGCCTCCTCTCTCGGTTTATAAGGCAAGAGCCACTCCAGCACCCCCTTTTTCTGCTCATTTGCCTCCTTCTGGTCTCATTTACCTCCACATAACACCACTCCTACTCCCCTTCTCTGCCCTACTCGAGAAAAGAAGAAAATGGCCTCTCGGTCATTGCTCAAGAGTTGAGCATGGTGCTCTCTCTCTCCCTAGCCCTCTCTCCTTTGCACGTCACCCTGTAGTGACCCCCTACTCCCCTGCATCTAATCCCCCTCTCATTTCTGCCCAGGTTTTCCTGTGCATGCAGCGCCACCAAGATCCGGCGAGGAGCTCTCGGGCACCATCACGCGAGCTGTTCTTCGTCGCCAAATCCTACCTTCCCACACATCGTTGGGATCGCGATGGAGTACCGCGTCACATCCTCGTCGCCTCCCAGGACCGCAGGTGAGCTCCCCGCACCGCCCCCGTCACCCCTAGGGTTTCACCGCCACTGTGCCTATCTCGTCGGGGAAGACAATGCTCGCCCATTGATCCCCTTTAGTTCTAACATCCGAGAAGCCCCTATACTGCTTCGCGCCCCCGCTGGCACCAACACCTTGGACCTTCCCCGGGATTCAAACCCCATAGAGCCCACGCGTAGTGGCTCCTCGGTGGGCCGGTTCTCCTCCTGTGAGGTCCAGCCTCGTCTAAATCCAGCCCAGCTGAGAATTTCGTTTTTCCTTTTAATAAACCTTTTCCAGATCTGTTTACTAGGCTATCTGGTTTAAATTGAAATAAAAATGCATGACTATGCTCTAATTGGAGAACCGTCTTTGCATGACTGTGCTCTACTCATAAAGGCCTATCAATACCTACTTCACGTGTTCCAATTGGATCCTTGTACTTCTCAAACTCACATGGTTTTGGAGGTTATTTATTAATCTGCTTTGGCAACCTTAATTTATTCAAAGTTTGTCATCAATCCTTGAAGATCTAAATCATGATCAACCTCAACCTTCTGTACCATGATGATGACATAACTTGATCTATCTATCCATCTAGCCCATGTCCCAAGGTGAGATCTGAGCTCTAAGATCCAACCTTGTTCTAATGGAATAAAAGTAATAGTGCCCAAGATCCTTTATCCCTTTTTTCCTTTCAAATCATGTTGAATCCTCAAAACCCAAGGTTGAAAATGATGGATACAGCATGTGGATGTAACACCCCCGGGATCAAGGTTAAACAAATCCTAGACCTTAGCCTGACATAAGCTTAACCTAGAGCTCGAGGATATTCAGTGAGAAATCGATAACACAACAGTAACCCTGCGACACAAATATTGTTACAGCAAGCTCATAACTGAGCGAAGAACCAAAATATAACAAGAAGAGGTCACTGACCACAAACATCAAACAACGGAAGGAAAATTATGCTATTAAGTATAGCAAACTTAACAAATGGCCTAAGAGGCCTGAAGCATAACGATGATGTCCTAGCCCATAGATTCTAGGCTGCCGGCCGAGAACCCCAAGCTACTCATCGGTGTCGATGTCGTACAAAACTTATCTTCAGGGGAACACTTACTCTGCTACAAAAGTATCAACAAAGCAAGGGTGAGTAGAGGGTGTACTCTGCAAGACTTATGGCTGGTGGGCTTATTTTGCATAAAGCCATCTTTGTTTACAAAACAAGAGGGAGAAGAAGCTCGTCTAATCAGAGTATTTTAAAAAGGGATAAGAGAGCGACATCTCCAAAGAATTGATCATCATCTTTTGATATCCACCAAAGTAATCCTCATCTCACAACTAGGATCACCCCCTCGCACCCATGAGGAAGCATCCTTAAGCACACGTTGAGCTACCAAGTTTTACGATTAGGTTAATGTTCTCTTTGATCTTAGAATTCAGTCACCAAGCATTCATAATCGTGAACACGGCTTTTCAAAAAGATTTAACCATGGAGGGGTGTACAACTTTACCCACACTTACCAACCGACTCTTAGCGCCACTTGACACACTTCCTTGGTGTGCTAGCTAAGGGTGATTGGACACAACCATTTTACCTTGCTTTCGCCGAGACCATGAGTCACACCCAAAGGATGGTTCCACCGTAACGGGTCAAATCCCTAAGCCAGTCCCTAGAGATGTGGGCGAGATTGGTTTATCAGGGGCTCCATCGACCCCAAGCAACCTCGACCACGCTTACCTACTTGTTATGATGCACCTCCTTCTCCTCTGCTTTCGAAAACATTTTCAGTGCGTATGCCAAATGGAACACCCGAACTAGGTGACTCATGGAATCTACTAGGAAAGTTAGTTAATTGAGAGGTCCCAATAAACCCCGTGTCGTTGTATGCTCGTTGACGAGGTTTCAACTCGTCAATGCCCATTGTTATGGACTTGGGTTTTGGAGAAGATGGGGATGCTGGAGATCGTGGCACGGTTAACAGACAAGCAACCAGGGGACACGGGATTTACCCAGGTTCAGGCCCCCGGAGGGAAAACCCTACTCCTGCTTGTCTGCTCTTTTATTGCGGCGGAACCGAAAGTTACAGGGTGCGCAGATTCGATCTGGAGTGGAGGTGTGTATGTCGTAATCACAGGGTGTAATCGTTGTTGGGTTTCCTCCTCGTTGGACCCTCCTAGCCTTTATATATGGGGAGGCTAGGTCTCGGGTACCGATACGAGTAGGTTACAAGTTGTATTGAAACTCTAGTCTTGTTCTTCAAGGATCCGAAGGCGTCTTGGGCCTGGGCCACCCGAAAATCTTCATGGGCTGGCGTATATTGGCCGTGGGCCTTCCTTGGGCTGGACCAGGTATGCTGAAGTTACGTACCCGTAGGGTATAACCATGTCAGTAGCCCCCGAGTGTTTAGTCGAATCGTAGATTCGGCTGAGGACTCTTCAATCCTTCGGTGTAACTCTGTCTTTCAAGAGAATGTGTAGGGATTGTTGATGCGTGTGCGACTCACCCGACGGATCAGGGTCGATTAATCGTCTTAGGACAAAACAACACGATCTTCTTTCAGTGCGAGTCCCTCGACCCGAACCCGGAACATATGCTGGCGTAATTCGACTCAGGCCGCGGAGGACTTACAGGAGTGGAATTCCAGTGAATTAAATGATATACCCAACGCGTCCGTCGGGATTTTTCATCGTACTCTGGTGCAGTTCATACTAGCAGAGCCTTGATCAGTGCGTTGCGTATCGATGATATCTCAGAGGTCTTATCTTTGCGTCGCAGACGCAGCATCGAATGTTTATCACCGGAGGTGTTTCGGTGGCCAAGGAGGATGTTACTCACTTAGCATTAATTGGGGCAGAGTTGCGAAAAGTTTTGCATGCGGATCCGGAAGATCGCAGTCGAAGATTTCATAGGGTGCGCGACCTCCCTATGGGAGTATCCCAGTGTCTGCTCGAGTCGAGACTCGGCGAGACTTTAGTGCAAGCATTGCTCAGTTGTTTAGTCCGTAGGACTCAAAAATTTTCGGATGCTGAAATCCTTCCTCCCTATGGGAGTAGCCCCCGAGTCCGTAGTGGAGTCGTGGACTCGACGTAGGACTCGAAGCTCTTGTGTGTGAACGGCCATCGCTCCAGTTTGGAGTAGCCCCCGAGTGTCTGGCGGAGTCGTAGACTCGGGCAGAGACTCGAGTCTTGTATCATGCAACGGTAGTAGGAAAATCTCGTGCATCGCTGACCCGGAAGTACATCGGGTGCGCGACCAGCACTCCTGATAGGAGTAGCCCCCAAGTATTTAGTCGAATCGTAGATTCGAGTGAGTACTTTTAGCTGTGGAGCCGAAGTTATTGCTAGTATAGCTGTTGATGACGTCAGTGCTGACGATCAATGACCTCAAGCGTCTGCTGCGCCAGAGATGACTTGACTGGACGATGCGTGGGTCCCACTTCCTGACTTTGAATTGACCGGTCACGCGCGGCGTGGAGATGATTACGGCGTTTCCTCGATTTCCGCGCGTAGTGGACGTCGTGGGAACGACGGTTCGTTTTGGTGCTGACACGTGTACGGCCAGATCTGCCGTTGGCGTTAGGTCTTCTTGATGGACGGTCAGCGTGCGTCGTCTTTGCTGTTACAACCAAGGTGAAAATCGTGGTTTGTTTTCACCGCACCAGTTCTTGCGTTTTACTGCCTCCTTGTGCTCGAGCGATTCTTGCTGCGTGCTGAGAGTTCGTTTCGCATTTCCTTTGTCTTCGTCGTTGGCAACGACACCGCCGCCGTAGCGCCATGGGGAATCCAAAGAAGTCTTCGCCTGCAGTGGGAACCAGCGCCGCCAAAGGCAAGAAGGGCGCCGCCGCTGCTCGTGTCACCGATGGTGGCTGGCGGCGATCAGAGACGCGGGAGAGCGATCTCCGCAAGCTGCGCGAGCGGAGCCTGATTCCTCAGGACACGACGGCCGTGAGACTCCCCGGTAGTGAGGTAATCCCCCGTCCCCCATCTGGGTATCGGGTTATGTTTGTCGCCTTCGTTTTGCGTGGGTTTGCGTATCCAGTCCATAACTTCCTTCGTGGACTGCTCTTTTTCTATGGGGTTCAACTCCATCATCTGTCTCCCAACTCCCTTCTCCACATTGCGTGTTTTATCACGCTTTGCGAGTGTTGGCTTGGCATTGAGCCGCACTTTGGCCTCTTCCGGAAGCTATATTCCGTGAGGAGGCAGTCTGGTTCGGATGGTGTGTATCCCATTGGGGGTTTCATCATCTCTCTTAGTCCCGATGTCCAATTCTTTTCCTTCTCCATGTCCGAATCTGTCCAGTACTGGCGGAGGAAATGGTTTTACATCCGTGACTCCGTGCTGCCTGGGCAAGATTTTGGTCTCGTTCCTTTTGACCCCTCCCAGTTAATTGTGAAGAAGAGGTCCTGGAAAAATCAGATCTTAGACGGTGAGGTGGCGGAGATAGAGGCCTTGTACCGTCGGGTGGAGGAGATCCAATTGATTCCTGAGAAGGAGGTGAACGGTGTCGACATTATCCGGGTGTTTCTTGAGCGTCGGGTGCAGCCGCTCCAGGCTAGAGCGCACCCGATGTTCCTGTACTCTGGGCGCCGTGATCCGACGAGGGTTTCGAGTGAGAAGGTCTCCGAGGTGGACCTTGACAAGGATCTTCGCGTGCTGTTGAAGTTCAAGGCCGACGAAAAAATCCCGGGGAAGTCGCTGACTCCTTCCTTTTCGTCGACGTTGGCCGTGCCAAATGTGTAGATTTGCGCACGTAGTGCTTCCCTTATGTTTTTGTCAGTTGTGTACTTGTGTCCTTTGTTTGCTAACAAAGTTTCTTCTCATCTTGTAGAGCTTCAAAGTGCCAGGCATGGCGCCACCATTGCCCGAAAGGTATCCGAATGCCCCGGATAATGAAGTGGTGGATTCCGTGTCCGAGCTTCCTTCGGCGCGATCTCCGGCGGAGGATGCCGATTTAATCGAGTGAAGACCATTCGAGTAAGCGATCACGGAGCTCGAGCGAGTCTTCGGATGCCTCGACTCCTCCGACTCCCAGGAATCCTCGGGGTCTTGAGCGTCATGATGATGTTCAGGGGGGTTCGTCTTCTCCTATTCCTGCCGTTCCTGTGCGAGTTGTTGCTCTGCACCCGCCGACAAAGCAGAAGAAGGAAGAGAGAAGGAGGAGAAGAAGGAGGAGAAGAGGGCCCGGAGGGCTTCTCCTATCTTTGACCTGAGCGCGTTGGGCTCGTAAGTGTGCTTGTTGCCACTGTTGTCTTTTGCTCACTTGTTATTTTTGCGCCTGTGTTGATTGGTTCGTATGTAGGCAATCCTCCGACGGCTCTAGTGATGGAGCGCGCGAGATGATGGGGGAGTCGAACATTGTGTCGCCTCTCCAGACGGTGGCGACGTGGGTGGTGCTGCACCAGTTCCTCTTGTGCGAGAGAGGCTGGTGGTTGCGCCTCGGAATTTCGCAGCGGGCTGTGGTTCACCTTCGGAGCACGTAAGTTTTTCTGCTTCATGTCACGGGGGGAGCCCCCGGGCGTCTTTGTGTGCTGATGTTGTGTTTGCTTCTTTGTTTTGGGTGGAGCCCCCAAGTCATGCTCTTACTGCTATTGCTTTTTCCTGCAGCCTTGTGTCCGAGAGGCCAAGCGGCTGGTGGAGGAGCACCTGACGCTGGAGGTGAAACTGCAGAATGCAAGGTATTCGTCGCCTTGTAGTACTTTTTTGTTTATCCTTGTCCTGTTTGTTGACACTGGCTTGTTGTGAATGCAGAGGAGCATAATGACTCTCTTCGTGAGGTTGATGCTCTGAAGAAGAGCCTTGGCCAATTGGAGCAGAAGGCCGAAGCTGCCACGAGGTAAAGAGCGCTTGAGCTGGAGTCACAAAGGCAGCCAAGCGAAGAGCGTCTGCAGCAGAAGCCGCAGGTCGTGAGGTAGGAGAAGTGAGAAGCTCATGGCTGCTGCCAAGGCTATTTCGGGTGAGTGCTAGCTTTTGTACTTGCTTCTTTTTCTTCGGGTCCTCTTCTATGTTGCTATTCTTCATGTTTTCTTCTGTTTTGTCTCAGATGCCGCAGGCATCGAGTTTGACCGTGGTGCTCTGGAGCACGGGAGTGCTCTGGATGATGCCACTGTGGCGGTCGAAGACCGCTGCAGACTGCTGCCAACTCCTTGCCAAGGCAAAGGAGGTCCTTGGTTGCTTCTACCAGAGCTCTTCCCAAGGGCGCAACCCTTGAAGATGTGGGTGCTCGCAGAGGCTCTCGCTACCGCAGCGCATAAGCGAAGCAGCGGGCATCGGCGCATCCGGGCTGGCGATGGCCATGGCGGCTGGGGCGGAGCTGGACTTGCCCCAGATCACTTCTCGGATGCCGATGGCTGCGGATGGATCAGAGGTAGCCTTCGCTGCTTACTCCGCTCGCTGCAGACGATATGGGCCCAAGCTCATTGACTTGTTGTCTGAGTACGCGCTGCGGCAGCAGGGCGAGGCCAAAGCTAGGCAGTCTGGCTCTGAGGCGACTCGGTGTCCTACGCCTTAGGCATAGGAGATGTAGGGTAGTATGTAGTTTACTTTTGCTGTAAATATCTTTTGTAGCACCATTCTTGAGCCACGCAGTGACCTTATTTAATGAATTCCTCCGAGTTGGGCTTTATCTTTGGCTGAGTGTCTGTGTGCCTTCTTTTTCTTCTGCTTTAGGTTCCTTCGGGTGTTGACCCAGTTGGTACTTCATCCGAAAGGCCCTTGCGAGCATCGTTGGATGATTCCTCGCAGCTCGCTTTTCTGCGGGATCGCGTGCGCAACTTGGAGAGGGATTTGCTTGGGCTACACGGTCGTGCTGACGTTTGGAAGTCCAAAGCAGACCGTAGTGCATCCAAAGAGGAATACTTGATGGCGGAGCTGGGTCGGCTGTCCGAGCAGCTCTGCGCAAAAGTTGATCCTTCTTTCGGGCCGTAGCTTAGTTCTTCGGGTGAGCCTGCTGGCCTTACTCTTGTTCTGTGCTGTTGTCGCAGGTGCGAATCTCGCTCCGAAGGAAGAAAAGGAGCGCATTGCTGTTCGAATCAATTGTTTGACTCAACAGGACATGGAAGCCGGTGGCTTCTTTTGGGTGGATCGCGATCGTGCCATGGTTCTGGCGACGGTGCAGGATCGCGTCTTCCAGGTTTCGCGGGTGCTCCGCCAGTGCGTATATCGCTGTCCTCGGTGTTGCACGTCATGTTTCCGTTGGATGGCGTGCCGACGACCCTTGCAGGTCTTCTGGCGAAGTTTCGGAGTACCAGCAATGTCAAGGAGCTGGTGCGGCAGCAGCTTGTCGCAGGGGTGAAGGCTGCCTTGTCTCTTGTGAGGGTGCATCGCCCTGATGTAGATTTGGCTGTGATGGGCCACCTCCTCGCCAGATGGTGGCGAGTGGAATATGCGTCGCATTACGCTACCGTAAGGCGATGTCAACAGATTGTAGATTTGTTTGAGCAGTGCTCGTGCTATTCTGCAGAATAGGTAGAACCTGAAAATAAACAGATAGATGTAAAATTTGTATATTGCGGCTGGGCGTGTATGTGCCCTTTGTTGTAAAGGTTTGCTTGTTAGCGAGCACGCAGTGCTTTGATTTAGTACGTGTCCTTTTCGTTAGCCTGACGTGGTCAGCTACTCAGGTGTACATGTGTTGTCCTCAGTCGATGAAATCGTGAGGTGGGGGGAGCCCCCGAGCGTGTTTTGTCCTCAGTCGATGAAATCGTGAGGTGGGGGGAGCCCCCGAGCGCGTTTTGTCCTTAGTCGATGAAATCGTGAGGTGGGGGGAGCCCCCGAGTGCATTAGTAGCATGTAACAAAGTTGCAGAGAAATAGTCAACCGAAGGTTGGGAGCGAGACACTTAGCTTTATTTGTAGTGTAATGGAGGAGGTACATGGTTCCTTTGAGTAGCCTTGGCCGTAAGCCTTATTGAAAGTAAAAGGGGTACATTGCCCATTGCTATGGGTAGAATCGTCGCAGGTGCGAGATGTTCCATGGGTTGGAGTATGCGACTCCACGTGCTTGAGGCGATAGGCGCCACCTGGGATGACTTCGGTGATGACATAGGGTCCTTCCCATGGCGAATCGAGTTTGTTCGGTCGCTTTTGCTTGAGTCGCAAGACGAGGTCTCCTTCGACGAAGGACCTGGGGCGCAGCCGGCGGCTGTGATAGTTGCGGAGACTTTGCTGGTACACCGTGGATCTAGCTGCTGCTATATCCCGTGCTTCGTCGAGTGTGTCGACGGCGTCTTCGAGTGCAGCCGTGGATTCGGCCTCGCTGTAAGCGACGACTCGTGGAGCCTGGTGACGTACTTCGGCTGGTAGCACAGCCTCAGCTCCGTGTACCATGAAGAACGGTGTGTAGCCGGTGGAGCTGTTTGGCGTAGTTCGTAAGCTCCACAGGACAGACGGTAGCTCTTTCGTCCAGTTGCCAGCTTTGTGCTCGAGTGAGCTCATGAGGCGTTTCTTGATGCCAGCGCCGATTAGGCCGTTGGCCTTTTCCACTTGCCCGCTTGTTTGCGGGTGCGCCACGAGGCGCACGTGATATTGATCCCGAGGCCTTCGCAGAAGTCCCGGAATTCTTCGAGATGAAGTTTGATCCGTTATCGGTGATGATGCATGCGGCGTACGCCAAACTCAGTAGACTATGGATTCGAAGAACTTGACGGCGGTTTTGCCCTTCTGGTTGGTGACTGGCATGGCCTCGATCCACTTGGTGAATTTGTCGACTGCGACCAAGAGGAAGACGTGTCCTCCCTTCGAGGATTTTGGCAGTTTGCCGATCATGTCAAGGCCCCATTGAGCAAAAGGCTGCTATGGGTATGGGTCGGAGTTCGGACCCAGTGCGCGCGGTTTGTCGGCGAACCGTTGGCACCGTTGCATCTTCGGACGATGTCCTGCGTCGCTCATGGCCGCCAATAATAGAATCCTGCTCAGAGCTTTGGCGACAAGGGGAGCTGCTGCGTGGTGGCCGTAGATGCCCTCGTGGATATCTTGGAGTATGGTCTTGCCATCGCTAATGGTGACGCACCGTTGTAGGACGCATGTAATGCTGCGTTTGTACAGTTCGCCATTGATGATGGTGAAGGCTTTTGACCGACGAGATATGCGCCGCATCTGTCGGGTTGTCCGGTAAGTTTCCGTTAGCAGAACCGGAGGTATGGGCGTGTCCAGGTTTCTTCGACCGCCATGACCTGCATCAGTTGACCATGGCGACTTCGGTATCCAACTTTTCGGTCCTTCTTGACCTTCGGTAGCATAGCCCCGAGTGTTACGCTTCTTCGGTGATCCTTGGGGAATTTCCGCTGATGGATGGCACGCAGATCTGTTCGAGGAACACACCGGTGGTACTTTTGCACAAGTGGAGCCGATGTTGGCGAAGTCTATCGGCCTCTCGTTGCTCTCTCTCTTCCGACGCGTCGAAGTTCGCAGCCGAATTCTCCTTCGAGTGCGTTGTATAGTGCTCGGTACGCGATCATGTTTTCGGCGTTTGCGTCGCACTCATACCTCGTCTGCTGGACAACAAGGTTGTATTCACTGTAGATGACCAGGCGCGTTGCGCCGCATATATTTGCCATCCGCATGCCATGGATGAGGGCCTCAGATTCGGCCTCGTTGTTGGAGCTCTGAATTTCATCCGAAGGACGATTTCATCTTGTCACCTTGGGAGGTCAAGATGACTCCTCGCCTCGGCTTCGCTTGGAGCCGTCAAAATGCATTGTCCAGGATTGCGACATGTCTGGGGTGTCAGGCAGCTGCAGCTCCATCCAGTGCACCAGGAAGTCCGGAAGGACTTGAGATTTGATTGCGTGTCGCTTCTCGTAGATGATGTCCAGTGGTGATAGTTCGATGCCCCACAGGGCCACACGTCCTGTGGCCTCTGGATTGTTCAGGATGCTGTTTAGGGGTGCCTCGTTGACAACCATCACCTGATGCTCCTGGAAGTAGTTGGCTCACTCATCGAGCCATCATGAACACGCCGTAGGCCAGCTTCTGGTAGTGTGGGTACCGCTGTTTTGTTGGAGTGAGAACCTCGCTGAGGTAGTAAATTGGGCGTTGTACCCCGTGGGTCTTGCCTTCTTCGGGTCGTTCGACCACGAGTACTGTGCTGACCACCTGGTGTGTGGCTGCTATGTACAGCAACAGGGGCTCGCGCTCTTTTGGCGTGACCAAAACGGGCGAGGTGGAGAGGAGCCGCTTGAGGTTTTCGAATGCGTCGTTGGCTTCTGGTGTCCACTCGAACTTGTCTGCTTTGCGCAGCAGTTGGTAAAATGGTAGGGCCTTCTCGCCCATGCGGATGAACCTGCTTAGTGCCGCTACCGCCTTCGAGCTGCTGAACGCCCTTGAGGTTTTTCGGCTTCTCCATTGTCATGATAGCTTTGATTTTCTTCGGGTTCGCTTTGATCCCTCGTTGAGAGATGAAGTATCCGAGCAGCTGACCTGAGGGGACGCCGAAGGCGCACTTTTCTGGATTGAGCTTGATCCTGTAGCGATCAAGGTTGTCGAACGTCTCGCGGAGATCATCGATAAGTGTTCTTGCCTCCTTGGTTTTGATGACTATGTCGTCGACATAGACTTGGACGCTATGACCGATCTGGTCCTTGAGGCAGGCTGCATGCATCGCTGGTACGTGGCACCGCGTTTTAGCCCGAAGGGCATTGTGTTGTAGCAGTATACTCCGAACGGTGTGATGAACGCCGTTTTCTCTTGATCTTCGACCTTGAGTCGAATCTGGTTATAGCCTGAGTAGGCGTCGAGGAAGGAGAGTTTCTCACAACCTGCAGTCGAATCGATGATCTGGTCGATCCGAGGGAGAGGGAAGTGGTCCTTAGGGCATTGTTTGTTCAGTGACGTGAAGTCTACGCACATCCGCAGGATGTCCGTGTCCTTCTTCGGGACCATCACTGTGTTTGCCAGCCACTCGCTTTCCTTGATTTCCCGGATGAAGTCTGCTGCGAGTAATCTGTTGATCTCTTTGCCGATAGCTTCGGCTCGTGGCTCCGACAGTCTTCGGATGGACTGTTTGACTGGCTTGGTGTCTGGGAAGACATTGAGTGCGTGTTTCGAATTTCGGAACTCTGGCATGTCCGCAGGACACCGGTAAGATTTCAGGTGCTCACGGAGGAATTGACGAGCGCTTTCCTATGCGGTGTTGAGGTCGTTGGCGATTAGCGCCGTCTTGGAGGCATCCGTTGGATGGACCTGTACTTTTTTGGTGTTGATGGTGGAGTCGAAAGACATATCAGGTGCGTTCTGCTTGGTGACTGGGGGTAGCCCATTGTCTGCCGCTTCGCGGAGCCTTACAAGCTGCGGCGTTGAGGTCGTTGGCGATTAGCGCCGTCTTGGAGGCATCCGTTGGATGGACCTGTACTTTTTTGGTGTTGATGGTGGAGTCGAAAGATATATCAGGTGCGTTCTGTTGTCGTTACGGCGGTCAGCGTAGCCGGCTGCGACCATGTCGGGTCCGTCGCGGTCCTCGTAGACGCGCGGTCTCCTCTTGCTGCGGCGTTCGCGTCTTCGGCCGTAGTCGTCTTCTTCATCTGATTGCGCTCGCTGGATGCAATCTTCGCCATCTCAATTGGCGATTTCCATGAGCTGGTCGAGTGTCTTGGGCTTTACGTCCAAGTTTCTCCTTGAAGTTCGGGCGTTTGACGCCCCTCAAGGCGTCGATGGCCCGCTCTTCGAGATGTGTGCTGTGGAGTTCTTGGTCGAGACCAGCGTAGTATGTACGAATAGATTCACCTGCTCGAGTGCAGGCTCGCAACTCTTCGATTGAGGCGGGCCTTTTGCTGGTGCCTTTGAAGTTTCGGATGAAGCTATAAGCGAGCTCCTCCCAGCTTCGGATGGATCGATGATAGGGCCGAGCGGACCAGCGCGCTACCGTACCGCAATGAAGGCATTGCATGGCGGTTTGTTTGTTGCCTCCGTGAAGCTTGACGGATGATGATGGTCGCTGAGCCAGGACTTTGGATCTTGCGTGCTGAACTGGAGTATCCGGCGAAGCTTAAAGTTGCGTGGCATCCGTGTTCACGGACGGATCTGCTGAAGCATCGGGCCCCGCAGAAGTTCTCCTTCGCCTTCATCCATCTCAGATTCGGATGAGCATGCGCGCGTTTACGCGTGCTTTGTCGATCTGCGCTGTGTAAGCTTGTCTACGGCGTCGTAGTCGTGTTTGTGGCGGCGAGCTCTTCTTCCTTCGAGGAAGATCGTGTTCTTCTTCATCTTCGGATGAGGGAGTGGGGCTCCGGTCGCGCCTGGCCGGAGCTTTCTTCTTCGGCTCCGTAGGAGCATCTTCGTGGAGCGCAGCTTCGATTAGTCCTAGTTCGGTGAGTGCGGACCTATGCATGGCCCTTTTCGGGTCCCCGTCCGGAGGTGGGTGAGCCGCAAGTTATGCAGTGGCTGCCATGATCGCGGCTTGTGGCGTCTTCGGGGTGATGTTGCCGTCGGCCCATATCCATGAACGATGTGTGGAGGGTTCGGTCACGCCACGCGCTCCTTCGGTCCATGTTTTCCACCCGAGAGTGGTGCTTGTTTCTGATTTCCGTTTGTGCTGGAGTCGGGTCCCATGGCGTAGAGCGCAGCCGCCAAGACCGACTCGAGAGGCTGCTTTCTTGCGTTTATCGAGCGCCTCGTGCATCTTGACTTGCTTCTTGTGCTCCTCGATGAGGAGGTAGTGGTATGCCATCAGCAGGTCACGTGGGGAGTCCAGAGGTAGGACTATTTCGCCTGCGACGGCAGGCGTGCTTCGGCCCATCCTTCTTTGCTAAGTTGGATGAGGTGGCCCCGTTTTCCCGTTTCCTGCTTCCGCCTGCGGGTTGGGGTTGGCGGGTTAGGCGTGTCTTCGTCGGTTTGATGATTGCGGCGCATGATAGCGCCGCAGATTGGTTATCGCTGTCAGCTTTCGGATTCGGAACCGTAGGTCCCTTCATCCGAAGGTGGATCGCACAGATCGGAGTTGCAGCTGCTGCTGTCGAAAAACTCATCTGTTGATGGTGACGTGCGTAGCACAGGGTGTGGAGCCCACGGCCGGGCCTAATCGGTGGCACGGGCATCCGCCGGGAGGCGGAGGGTGCGCTTGTCCCACCCGAAGCGAAAGCTCCAACAGAATTTCGAGTCCGCCGCCACGGGCTCGAAATCCTTCATGGTGGCCGCGAGTGGCGGTGAAAAGCGCCGAAAAAGAGGTGATTCTCCGTCGCCGAGGAGTTGTAGATCGATCGGGTCGGAACCGCCACGACGACAATCAGCAGCCCCTGTTCCTACAACGGGCGCCAATTGACGCGGTTTCAACTCGTCAATGCCCCGTGTGAGGGACTGGGGTTTGGGAGAAGAGGGGGATGCTGGAGTTCGTGGCACGGTTAGCGGACAAGCAACCAGGGACACGGATTTACCTGTGTTCAGCCCCGGAGGGAAAACCCTACTCCTGCTTGTCTGCTCTTTTATTGCGGCGGAACCGAAAGTTACAGGGTGCGCAGATTCGATCTGGCGTGGAGGTGTGTATGTCGTAATCGCAGGGTGTAATCGTTGTTGGGTGTCCTCCTCGTTGGACCCTCCTAGCCTTTATATATGGGGAGGCTAGGTCTCGGGTACCAATACGAGTAGGTTACAAGTTGTATTGAAACTCTAGTCTTGTTCTTCAAGGATCCGAAGGCGTCATGGGCCTGGGCCACCCGAAAATCTTCATGGGCTGGCGTATATTGGCCGTGGGCCTTCCTTGGGCTGGACCAGGTATGCTGAAGTTACGTACCTGTAGGGTATAACCATGTCACTCGTCTTGGTCCAAAGGAAAGAACTCGGTTCCTAGTGGTGGCGAGTATTGGACTACAAAAACCACATCCCACTATAGCCTCCCATATAAGCCTTAGCATGTTTAACCTTTACCACTAATCTCATCTCATCACGTCCTGCTGTCATACTAGATTCTCTGCATTTTGTACATCATCTGGATGAACCAGCACTGACAACTAAGCATGGCTAAGCAAGACACAGATAATAGCTCTATCAGTGCAGAAAAGACAAACCTAGTTATGCTAGGAGCAGTGGATCAGGTAATATAAGCTCAAAGAGAGTAATGCAACAGATAGGATACTCTATCTATCGATAAAAGACCATAGTAGAATCGTATGCATCATGGCAAGAATTGAAATGCTTTCGAAACCATATGATTGTATAATGGTGGGGTTATGCTTGCCTTTGCCTGTTGATAACCAGAAAGCATGGCTTCGGATATCTTGTACTTGACTTGGTTACAGTTGGTCAAGTATTGTTCTTTGGTCTTCGGTGGTGTTGATCTCGGTCTTCGATCTCGATATCATATTCAACCGAGAAGAAGTAAACACCGGAAAGAAAGGGCAACCAATCAACACATGGCATCGATGCAATGCTCAAGCAAGGATGATGATATGACAAGTTAGATGTTGAAATTGAAACCCTAGAAAATATCATCACTTTTTAAGGGGGTCCCTAGGGTTTAAACCCTAGTATTTGGAAAGCCCCATATGCATATGAGAAGGTTAAAATGTTATCCTAATTGAACTTGACATTTTAGTTGTTGAACAATGCATGATTTTGATGCTAATGTGTAGATCTCATTTTTTTGAACGTTTTGATATATTATACATATTTTTTAAACTTATAAATAATTACTTATTGATTTTATAAGATTAATCCAATTTCTAAACTTATTAAAACAATTAAAAACATTTACTGCGCGAGGCTGACGTCAGTGGGGAAGTTTAAAACATTTTTACACCGGGCCTGGGCTAGCCATTGTGGCTGACCGGTGGGCCAGGGCCACATCAGCAGACACGTTGGCGGTCAGCGGTCGACAGGCCCACGGGCCACGTCATCCTGATGCAGCGGTGACGTCACCTCGACGACCACTGTCGGGTGGTCACCGGTGACAAAGGAGGAGGGCGAGCGGGGCTGCGGGACCCAGCACACTAGACACAGACGAACAAGACGAGTCTAATGGGAGCAGCGCTGCTGTTTATTGGCAACAGGAGATGTTCCGGTGACCAGGTCTATGGCAGTGGACGGCGGCGCACGATAGCAGCATGGTGGGGACTACGCCAGCAAGCACGCTTAGCACGGGGAGCTCACCCTAGAGATGAAGGGGCCAACAGCGGGGCACGAGGTGGACCGGAGCGACGGCAAGGTCGACGGAAGAGCTCGTCAGACTTGGATAAGAAAGGGCCGATGCGGGCTTCTGGGAGCTCTCGGGCTCAATTCACTCAGCGAGAAGGAGGATGGCGGCAAGGTGGAGCTCAGGGGACCATCGACAGGGCACAGGGAGGCCAGAGATGGCAAGGCAGCGCGGCGACTAGCGATCTAGGGTTCGAGTCCTCACGCCCGAGGAGAGGATAAGGAGGAAGAGGGGAAGCTGAGCATGGCAGGGCTCTTCATGGCAGCGACACAGGTACTTGTAGGCCTGCCGAGCGGTGGCGAGCATCTCAGTGCGTGGCGGAGATCGACTGTGGCGTTCGGGACACCGAGCTGCTTCCCGTCGTTGTCAAAGACGACGAGGGCGAAGGGGTACGCATGCTGGGCCTAGGTGGGCCGGCTGCAGGGGTGCATGCTGGGCGGCAGGTAGAGCGGGAGGGATCTGGGCCAGCCTGGGCTGGCAGCTGGCTTGTTTCTATTTTCCAAAACCTTTTTTCCTTTTCTGTTTCCTATTTTCTATTTGTATTTTCAAAACCAAAGATGTTTTGGGTATTTCAAAAATAGCACCTGACTTTATAAAACATCTAAAACAATGTGAGGCCCTTGTAGTAGTTTGGGCTTCACAAACTTTTGTACTTTTCAAATTATTCAAAACTCTTTTGAATTGGTTTTTGAAAGAGAGGAAACTAGGGTTTTAGAGTTTTTGCATTATTTTCTTTGCATGTATTTTAAGGGATGATGCTCATGAATGCACAAACAAGGCCCTAATTAAACATTAGGTAAAACTAGGGTGTTACAAATATATCCCCCTTACGAGAATCTCGAACCAAGATTCTGTAGGTAGGAAGAAGGAGAAGGAAACATGACCACTCTAAGGATAAGAGGGAAACACTCTAACAACACACCGAGTATTTCATGGTCAACTCATGAAGGAGTGTTCATAAGCAACTCTGAGATGATGACATGAAACACATCAAGGTAACGAAGGAAACAAAAGGAGATGGTTTCAAATTGTTAGATGGCTGGTCTTCATAAGGATTTATACCATGGAGCTTCAGAAGAGGTTAAGCTTTTGAAAAGGAGAGCCTACAAAAGAAAGATAATGACCACAGACTTTGAGAGATGAAACTCCACTAGACGACTTAAGTAGAGCTTCCAGGGATATAGAGATATGGATAACCAAGCTGTTGAACTAATTTTGATACAGAAGGATCACTCTTTGTTCAACAGAAGGTCAAAGATGAAAGGTGTTTTTTGGCAAGGACTCACGAGAGTCACAAGGAACATGTATCAAGAGGAACTGCTGATTATCAAAATCATAGTCGCTCTTCGAACATGTTAGGGGATCGAAGGAAACTCTTTATTCATCCAGGATTATCAAAATCTTTGCCGAAGATCGTGATATCACTTTACACCACCACATGAATAGGTAAGAAGATTCCTAATGACACGAGGAAAAGAAACTTCATTCTTAGATTTCAATTACTTGGCACAATAGAATGCTTGCCAACATAAAGGGGTCTAGAGGATCGACCGAGAGACATTTAGCAACACTAATTTAAATGTTCTCCTTGATTTTCGAGAAAACAGACATCAAGTAAAGGTCGGGCTTTGGAAACAAAGGAAACCATAAGCACAACTCCTATAATGAATCATAAAGATGCCTCATGAAGAGTGGTTGTTATTGCTAATTCAAGAGAATATGGCAGTAGGTCTTCCGACTAGTTGTGTCAACCATTACATCAATATTGCCAGATTTCCAAAGAAACCTATGTCAAAACCTTGAAGAACACCAATCATCATATCTGCTTGAGATTCAGATTTGGTTAGGTGAAATGTTACTTCAGACTCAGCATGTCCGAATAGAATGTAGGGGTTCCGCGCATAAAAACAATAAATTTTACTCTACGCCCCTGAACCCCTGAAGCTGCCAGGACCTATCTATTAGTAATACAGTAACGGGAGAGGCTTTTCACGAACTTACCCTTGAAGACCGAAAAGCGTTGTCAACGCTCAGGAGATCATGGTTGATGTAGACGAGCCGAAGCTGACCTCAAGGTCGTGATGAAGTCCTTGCGCTCCTTCTGGCTCCAACGACTTGAGTGCCTCAAGTGTGACACCTCGTGGGAGTTACACATGTCCGGTGCCTGACGATGACTCCCGCTTCCCCGATCTAGCAGCAGTTGCGGAAGTAGAGCTCCCGGATCCGAATTCCGCAGCACGACGGTGCTTCGCGGTGAAGATGTCTCTCGGCCTTGCAGTCCAGACTTGGGACAACAGTCACGAGAGAGAGAGGGGGAGAGAGAAAATATCAATTAGACGTCCTCCCAAAAGTGGGGAGACCTTTATTGATTATTGGGTGTATTTTTCTAGGCCAAATACCCCACTATATATAGGGGGAGGGGAGGTACTACCTCCCCTCAAGTCCCGGGGTGGGACTAAAGGAGGGAGGGGAGGTGGTCACGCCATCTAGTGGGCCCTCAGGGGGCTAGCCCAGCCTCCCCTTGCCCCTTCTCCCTTTCTCCTTTTCCCTAATGGGCCCTCTCCTGAATTGGCCCATTAAGCCTTTTTGACCTTTAATTGATTTTCTCTTTATTAAATAATTATGAATAAATGATTAAATCAATATTTAACATTCATTCACATATTATCTAATCTCCGTGGCCATGGAACACCTTCCACCTCCACTACGGACATCCTCCGGACTTACCGAAACCCTTCCGGTTTTCTCCCTTCTTTTCTTCAGTGATTCTACCGATCCTATAAACACTCTCTAAGCATCATCAAGCCCTTAAGCGTGATACCCCACGATTCGGGAACACTCCAGACATGGTTGGGACACTCCCGTACCAATGATCAACAGAGGGACCTGGATGGCCATGTGACCCCTGTGCGTTCCACGAAGATCTTTCGTCATTTGAACCGGGACAGTCGTGTCTTATTCCCTTTATCATTCGATACTTGCATTGCCCGAGACCTGATCAATGACATCACCAAGTCGTGTTCAATCCCGTTACTAAACAATGCTATTTGACTCATTCCGACAAGTGATATCCCCGTGATCTAATCACACGATGCGCAGCTATTGGATATAACCTCTCCGAGTGGGCCCTTGAGTATCTTCCCGTCACATGGACAGACAAATCCCGCTCTTGACATATATTGCCTCTACGGTTTCCTCCGAATACCTGAACACACCTTTATAACCACCGTTTTACCAGATGGCGTTTGATGCTATCTAAGCATTCTTGGGAGACAGTGATTGATATAGCCTCACGGTCTAAGGAATAGTCTACGAGGATCCATTTCTAATCATCGTAACTTGAACTTCGTGATATGATCGAATCACAATGTTTAGGTTGGGTATTGGTTCATCATCTCATTCTCCGAATGAGATGACCTCATTTCCAACTGGCATAAATGCCACATGATCAGGAAACATGATCATTTGTTGACCAATGAACCAGTGACTAGAGTTTCACTAGGAACCCCTGGTTGTTTATATATCACACGTGTATTGATGTTTCCACTCAATGCAGTTATAGCATGATATACAACTTAATCATAAACTATATGAAATATGATAATAGTCCTTACTACTATTTGTCTCTAGGGCATATTTCCAATAGTCTCCCACTTGCACTAGAGTACAAATACACTATCTGCATTTGTTCTTAATTGTTGGTATCATATAACCGGTACCTAGAACATGCTTGATTATGGAAGAGGTTGAGTCTTGGTTCTGTACTTTACAGTCCCAGATCCTTTGCAACTTACTAATGTCACTTTGATTGACATTAATACTTTATCATCACATGATAGCATCTGTGTGTATGCATCATCGCTATGGCAGTAGAACGAGGCCTGATTCCAGGAGCCTACAGTGACGTTAGATCAACCTCGAGGGCTTTCTCATGGGCACTGTGCCCTAGGACACATCATTCTACGTTAAAAGCGAACTAGCCCCGCCATAACATTATACAACACTTTAGATGGTACCCTTATCTATTATTATAAATGTATTCATCGAAACACTAGTGCACTCCATGCAACTTTCGATGTTTTGTTCACCTCGCTTCTATTTGACTCTAATTGGTATCTAGAGGAGTTTCCAACATATTCCCTTATAACATAACTCTTTATGCTTTAAGATATGTCATCCTTTATGGATTTGGAAAATATATCCACAATTCTCTACTAGACACTGCAGACAAACTTAGCTCAATGTTTTGTGATTCGGATTTAATTACTTTAAAATGTTTCTTATTTGATCACATATTATGCTAAGTTATCATCATGGTTTACTAAGACAGAACCTATGTCTTAACATAGTGGATGATGATCATCCTATTCTTTCTTTCAACCATTGATGTTTAAACTTAATGTTATTCCTAATTTTAGTTATTAAGGACTGGTTCCTCAATTAACTTCTATTCTGAAACAACTTTCAGAATCCCTTAAGGAATACTACATAATATCATAATACACCTATTATCAACTTCTACATCTTATAAATCATTATTTATAAGTATTTGCGCTTTCATCCTTAACACGCTTAAGAATTACTCCTATAAGCTCCCACTCAAAATATATTCCTAACATATTTGGGTATGAGTCAGCACTCTTACTCAAACTATATTCCTACATATTTGAATTTGAGTCTTATGTTGCTCCCACTTAAAAATATGTCAATCACATATTGTTTAAGGAAGACTTTTATAGCTCCCACTCAATTTTATGCAAATTGCATATCCACTCACTATTTTGAACAATTTCAAAATCCTTTGATCAATTATCAAACTTGGAGATTTATTATGAGATACTAGTACTTTACTAGTTTTAAAATCCACTAGACATTTAGCATACATGAATCAAATTCATTTGAATTTGTCCAATGCTTGACAAAATGTGCTTTTGTCATTCACCCCCTTTTTCCTACTATGGCTTTGCAGTCATTTGGGAAAATTTCCAAGTAACCCCTTTACTTGTGAGATTCAGCAACGAATTGCTTTCTAATCTCAAGGGAATTTTGCTTCTAGGATTTCTCATAATTTAGTTTACCATTATTTCCTTAGTAGTTCGTAGGTATGTCATATTCCAAAAATCATGACAAATGATTCACAAATGTCTCCATACAAGATATGGATTTACATTTTGAATCCTACTTCTTATAGTGAAAAACAATAGTGGAGGGAAAAATACAATGATCAAAATCATTGATTCTTTCCTTCTGTGAAGGGAATCGTTCAGGAACGCTGTCCGTTGCGCTTCTCAACACTCTAATGCAGAATCCTCATCATGTTTTACACCATTTTCCATTTGCTCCATAATTGAGAAACTTCACTAGAGGTGAGCTTTCTCAAGAATGCACCAAAATCCAAGCAATGTGAATCTTGCTTTCCTTTTGGTTTGAGCTATGGGTTTCGTATTCAAAGTTTCCAATGAATATACTACAAGGACTTATTCGCTATTGTTTCGGTTATATCGAATAACCCCAAAACTTTCACGAATTCAAATGGTTTACTAATTCTAATTGAGTGCTAACTATTTCTAACCAATGGTCTCTACATATACACTACAACGATTTATTTGGTGCCTTCTATTCAACCCCTTTTGATATCTAATATCACATTGTGATGCTTTGTGCGTTGACGTTTCAAAACACTTTGCATTTCACAATTTCTTTCATGCCATTCTTATAAAGTTGAATTTCATTACTATTGATCAAATCATAGTAATTGGATTCTCTTTTATACTTATACCCTTTTATTGATGAAACACTTTGATCAAATCAAATAGTTTCATATTCATGTTTCCTTTGGTAAACTTACTTTACACATTTAAACAATCATTTAATGATAATTACCATTTTCGTTAAAACATAATACATCGGATATGTATATACTTTTAACAATTCATTAAACACTTTGTATTCAAGTAATACACGGTGTTCAAGTTAATTTGCCGAACTTAGGCATGATTTATATGTGAAAAGAAATCAAACGACTTTCACATATTATCATCATAACTTTTGAATTTTAAACAATGGTTTCATTCATTAATGAAATATCATTAAGTTGGGTATTTTAAACAAGGCATTTTTAATGTTTTATAAATATTCATACATTATCAATTAGTTTCAAACAACAAGGATAATTTACACATAATCAAACAAGATATGAACACGAATAGAAATTATTCATAAAAGCAGAACAACTGTTTGTTACAAACTCATATGAATAACCATCTCACGAAGTGCGAGACACACTAAAGAAGTTCACAATCTCTTGATTACATTAATCATCCTAAAACACAAACTAAGTTATAAATGTCGAGGGAGAGTGTCGTCGGCCATCATCATCATGCTCGCCATCAACACACAATGTCACCTCCTCTCCAGCAAGCACCTCTATGCAGAAGGACCTGTTTTCACCAAAACAGAACAAGTATCAGATATACTTAACACTGCAAATGTGTTTGCAAGATTATAACATTTATAAAACTGTATATCAAATGTATACCTTGGTCGTCGATGACCTCTCCGGCGATTGGTTCAACCTTTACGTTCCGGAAACGTAATATGAACTCATGGAAGTCCAATGCTTCTGTATCACCACTCATGATGCTACTCCGGACATGTCCTTTGTAGCTGGGAGGCAATGACCGAAGCAGTATGTCTATCGCAAATGGATCAGCCATCCAGTAATCCACGAAGTGAACCAGTCTCGTGTGTGCATCAAACATGCGCTCCAAGTGACTCTTCAGACATGTATGCTCCTCCATCTGTATGGAAAGGAACTTTCCAAGCAACTCGTGCTTCCACATGCGCACATGGCCTATGAACTCTACTCTCAGCTGATCCACCATCGAATATGGGTCGAGATCGCCCATGAGCGGATGTAGTTCATCCACCATCCCGTAACGCATTATCATCTGAATGTAAGTGGACATCTCTTGGTGATAGTAGCGGTCTGCCAGCTCTTGTGGGGTCTCATAGTAGTCTGGCTCAGTCAAGTCCATCGTGCGGCGTATGTAGTCTACCACATGATTCCTAGTAAGATCATCTAGGCGCACAAGCCAACTAGGGAAGTTGGGTCCATCAAGTCTAAGTTTCTCACTCTTTACCCAATCCTTAATCTCAAAGTAAGCTTCACGGTGAGCCATCTACATTTATAATTGCAAAAGGACTTTAGACTAAGTTTATAATCAAATGAGTTAATAATAACTCCACTTAGAAACACCTATCCCTAATGAGGGTTCCTAGTGATAACACGACCCCTATCAGCCACATCTCCCCCGATCATCACGGCCATCAATGTGGATTCAAAGGTGGACGCTAAACGTCGGTCACATCATTCATGCGACTCGTGCTCGATCTTTTGACCATCCGCGTTCCAAGGCCATGTCTGTACATGCTAGGCTCGCCAACTCAACCTTAGTGTTTTCGATGTGCAACATGGCTTGCACCCACTGTATGCAAACGTAGATATGTCTGACACCCAGGTCTGTAACCCTGGATCGCCTCATACCAAAGAACTTTCTGGTGGTGCACACTAAGGGGGAACACAATCGTTGGTAATTTTAACAGGGATCATCTTATTAGGCTACCGTCGAGTATCTAATACTAGCACACAATAAGACATACAAACAATAACATTGAATGTAAATGCTATGTGATATGGTCCTTCACGTCGTGATCTCCATCCGTCGTCACCGGGTTCCGGCGCCGTAGACACTAGGGTACCAGTGTCATTCCGGCGTGGTAGTTCATCACCTTCGTGACTATCTACTACTATGCAACAAAAGGTAATTACTTTACCTTTGCCACAACCATATCACAAAGCAACGCCCCCTCGCAAAACAAAGTTAGACGCTTCTACTTTATCTTTGCATGTTTTACGTGGCTGAATGGGCTTTCGCGCAAGAACCGTTCTTACCTACGAACTTTCAGCACAACACTGATCAAGTAGCTGTCTATACTACACCTCTTTCGGGGCCCTCCATTGCAAATGGTATACCAACTAATGCGAGAGAGACAGACACCCCCCTAAGCCACTTTATACGATACAAGCCATATGTCAAGCGTGGACCAGTCTCGCGAATGAACGCGTAAAGTCGGTTGGGGGCCGCTTCATCAAGCATTACTGCAGTACACACAAGTACACGTGGGAGGGTAACAACTAAAAGATCAACGCCCACATGCTACATCTCGTGTCTTCTACCCGTACTAGCATTACTACGCATAGATCTAGCTCTGATACCACTGTAGGGGTTCTGCGCATAAAAACAATAAATTTTACTCTACGCCCCTTAACCCCTGAAGCTACCAGGACCTATCTATTAGTAATACAGTAACGGGAGAGGCTTTTCGCGAGCTTACCCTTGAAGACCGAAAAGCGTTGTCAACGCTCAGGAGAGCGTGGTTGATGTAGACGAGCCGAAGCCGACCTCAAGGTCGTGATGAAGTCCTTGCGCTCCTTCTGGCACCAACGACTTGAGTGCCTCAAGTGTGACACCTCGTGGGAGTTACACACGCCCGGTGCCTGACAATGACTCCCGCTTCCCCGATCCAACAGCAGTTGCGGAAGTAGAGCTCCCGGATCCGAATTCCACAGCGCGACAGCGCTTCGCGGTGAAGATGTCTCTCGGCCTTGCAGTCCAGACTTGGGACCACAGTCACGAGAGAGAGAGGGGGAGAGAGAAAATATCAATTAGACGTCTTCCCAAAAGTGGGGAGACCTTTATTGATTATTGGGTGTATTTTTCTAGGCCAAATACCCCACTATATATAGGGGGAGGGGAGGTACTACCTCCCCTCAAGTCCCGGGGTGGGACTAAAGGAGAGGAAGGGGGAGGAGGTGGCCGCCGGCCACCTAGTGGGCCCTGCAGGGGGGCTAGGCCTAGCCGGCCTCCCCCTTGCCCCTTCTCCCCTTTCTCCTTTTCCCTAATGGGCCCTCTCCCTCCGGAATTGGCCCATTAAGCCTTTTTGACCTTTAATTGATTTTCTCTTTATTAAATAATTATGAATAAATGATTAAATCAATATTTAACATTCATTCACATATTATCTAATCTCCGTGGCCATGGAACACCTTCCACCTCCACTCCGGACATCCTCCGGACTTACCGAAACCCTTCCGGTTTTCTCCCTTCTTTTCTTCGGTGATTCTACCGATCCTATAAACACTCTCTAAGCATCATCAAGCCCTTAAGCGTGATACCCCACGGTTCGGGAACACTCTAGACATGGTTGGGACACTCCCGTACCAATGATCAACAGAGGGACCTATGTAGCATCCCAATTGTCTAACAATTGCAATGCTACTAGCCTAGTCTATATAGATGCTACTTCCTACATATCTAATTAGTTGCATCATCATTATATCATGCTCATGTCATCATGCCTCCTTGCATTTGAGCATCATATAAAACCCTTTTGATTTGGTTCTTCTCTCATATGCATTGTAAATTGTATTTGCCTCTTGATATTGTATTTGGTTCTTGATATATTGATTAAATGCCCAAGTTGAGTTGGGGGCATATCTTTTATTAACTCCACCACCTTTCTTGTCATCATCCCATCATTCCACCATTCCACCATATATGAGCATTGCAATTTATTTGGTCTTACCTCTAGCTCATGTGGGTTGGGATGGATCCAATTCTTTCTCCACATGCTCTCATCTTAGCATCATGTTGTTTTCACATTATTGATATATGAGAGCCACATGGCCACCTTTGCATGCCTTGTGAGTGGAACCCTTCTTCCTAGCTTCCACATGGATTATTATGGATTTATGCTCATGTGGGAATATTTCTGGGACTAGTAATCATCTAGTGGAACATACACACTAGCATGTCTCATTTTATTTCAAACATGGCCATCTCCAACTACTCCACATGGGGCATCCTTTCATTTCTTTTGCTTGGCTTTATTCCACCTTTGGAAATGCAAATGAACAATGCCATGTTTAATATTATTGTTTTCACAAGAATCAACATGGTATTAAATATTTTTGCATGGGCCATGCAAGTGCCACCTTTTCTAGTATTTGGTTTTTATTTGTTCTTGAGTGAATCTTTTCCCCTCATCTCTTTCTTCCTCCTTTTAGTTTGATCTTATTTGATCATGCTTAAACCACACCACCTCATCCCTCCCTTTCTTGTCTTGTTCTTGATGAAGCTTGGCATGTGCTTGCTTGACTTTGTCAAAAGAGGACACTCCATCTATCTCTCTCTCTAAACCCTAAACCATCATCTACCCCATCATCACCATACCCCCTCTCCTAAACCCTAATCTATACCTAATCCAAACCAAACCCTAAGTACCCTCCCTCATCTCTCCTCTCTCTCTAGCCGAGCCACCCCACCATGACCTACCCTAGCTTGGCCCCACTTGGCCACCCTGCCCACCTAGCTACCCCCTCCACCACACAAACCCTACCCGAGCCATACTCCCATCTACCCTACCCTAGCTCCTAACCCGAGCCTCTCCCTCCTCTCTCTCCCCCCACCAGCCCGAGCCTGCCCTCCTACCCACGGGCTCCCCTCCTCCCTTGGTCCCTCTCTGCCCTCTCTAAGCTACAGGACAAGAAGGAGGCAAGAGAGAAAGACCTAGCCCGAGCTACCCCTCCTCACCTTTTTGCAAAGCAACCACCACCCATGTGCCCCTCCCCTCTCTCCCTTATCACCTCAACCACCCCGGGAAAACCTCAGATCAAGATCTGGACGCCAGGCACCACCCTTCCTCCCTCCCTTCCCCAAGAAGCCATGGCCACGCCATGAGCTCCACTAACCCTAGCCCCGGCCATCACAAGAGAAGGCATTTGGAGTCGAGCAGGAGGGAGTCTTGGGGTCGGGGAAGCTTGATCGCCGGCCTCTGCTTCCTCCCAAGAGCTGTGCCTCGCCGGAGCAGCCTAGCGCCGCCGTAGACGCCTCGGACCCGAAGCTCCGGCCAGCAAGCCCCGCGCCAAATCGCGACCACCCCGAGCTCCTTCGCCCCACCGACGAGTCCCTGGTGAGCACCTCGACCCCCTAGACACCTCCCTTTCCCTTCTAGCTCGCCGTAGTGCCACCGCCTTCGTCGGCGCTCAAGGCCAAGACGTCGGCCTCGGGCAAAGCAGCAGCCGTTTTCCCGCCTGTTTCTCCACTGTGCCAAGGCTGACACCCCATAGTCTCTCTCTGAACGAAACTTGTAGCCCTATGTCCCCTCGTCGTTTTTCGTTTTTGCGGCTCAGAGAGATACGCCGTCGTTTAGTCGCCACCGTCGTCGAAACTCTGGCCGTTCTCTGGTACTCTGCAGACGGCGCGCAGCAGCAGACCGGCGATGTCGTCGTCTTTGCAAGAAACCCCCCTGCCTTTTTCCCGCCTAAACCCGCGGACCCCGCAGCCCACCTGTCAGCCTCGTGTTCTTTTTGCAAATAAAACCTCGGAAGATCCACACCGTCACGGACAGACCCCTCCCAGCGCGCCTGGATCGCCCACGTGTCCCAAGACACGTTGGCAGCGCTATGGTGGCCTCAAGGACGCCTGCCTTTGTCCACAACGGCTAGATTAGCTCGCGGTGTTAAAAGCTTTTGTGCGCACCCTGTCCCAGTCAGCAGCTGGACCCACTGGACAGTCTCTGCGGCTAGCTTCACTGGAGTATAAAAAGTATTTTCTGAATCTGTTTTAATTCAAATCTTTCTCAAATTATTTCAAATTCAAATTTAAATCTGTTTTATTATAACTTTTAAAATACAAATCCAAATAATACAAATAATATATGTTTTCAAATCAGAAAAATATGAGGAATTCAAATATGCCATCCAAAATATACTTTGAACACTTTCAAATTCCAAGTTGTTTTAAATTACAATAAAATGCCCTTTTCCTTAATAAATTAATAACTTTTGTTTTATAAATCCAAATTTAACAAATAATATGTCTAAAATGTTTAGCTCGACGAGACCTTTCTGTTTATGCATTCCATGGTTTGATTTGAAGCATGCATCATATAAATATAAAGAGTACAGCAACTAAAATGAGAATAAAATGGGGCCAAAGCTCAATAAAAATGTTTTATTATTGTTTCCACACCTCACCCATGTCATGCTACTTTATTGCCATGCAAATTGTGCATCATTCATCATGGCATGATTGTTTGCTTGATGCACTTTACTCATATGGTTGTGCACTTTATTTATGTTGGCCCTTGTTTGTTTGGTTCTTCTTCGAATAGACGCTGAGCAGGGGATATATCAAGAGAACCAGGAGCACCACCCAGATCCATCCCTTGCTTCAACTGAGCTGCCAGGCAAGCACTACCACATGCTTGCATACATATAGTACCTATTGCCTCTATCTTACTCTTGCATCATGGAGTCGCGATTGCATTAAATTGAATCCCAAGTATTGCATAGCCTTTACATTTAAACCCCACCGAAGCTTGTTCATCCATCCCATGAGCCATTACTACAGGAGTTGCTTGAGCCATGCGAGTCGTAGAACAGCATGTGTAGGGTATGTGAGTGTCTGATGGATAACTATGTACCTATACAACTTAACCTGAGTAGTAATGGGATAACTAATGAAAGTAGCATCGGTGAGCCATAATTGCTATTTGGTTTTTCAGGCTCACTTGTGTCCCATAGGACCCCGAGTACTTGATTCCTGTTCCTTGAATATTCGCGCTATCCACATCCGGGAGGCTTATGAACCCCCCTGAGCCAGAGCTTGATTCATTCTTATTTCTTGGGGCCACAAACTAGTTTGAGGTTTTATTTACTATCCTGTACTTATGCCATGCTCTACTGCTTTAATTTAAATTGTGCGAGGTAATGCACATCGATCTTTAGGACCGTGACCTGTTTTATGTATCGACAAGCCCACACTTTCGGGTTCCCATTGCTTACACCGGCTCCACAAACCTTGAGGCCGCCTCGAGTCAGCTAACTTTGTTGGGGTAGCTCAATGGGGTGGCCCTGAAATATTTCTAAATCCTGTGATCGCTTTGTCGTGGATCGCCTCGTTGGGTTTTGATTTGGTTTTTCCGAGGCATATCGAGTGTGTGTTGCTATTTGTGCACCCCTGCAGGGTAAAACTTTCTGAAAGCCGTGTCCGCGGTTATGGACGACTTGGAGCACAGTTTCTCGATCATAGACATGCATAACTAAAGTATCGCTGTGAATTTGACTAGACTAGGTACCTGACTAGTAATTAGTGCAACTCTCATGGAATGGATAATAAAACTGCCAACGGATGGGGGGGTGTTCGTCCGCTTCCTCGTCGGTAAGCGAGGAGGAGGATGGATCTGTTAAGATTACCGTTATAACTGTTGTTATTAATTCGCGGACATCCGCCTATCTCTGGTTAGGCGGATGGTTAGCGAGTATCTATAGAATTGTTAGGGTTTATCTTTTGCTGCAATTGCGTCACCCCAGGTTGTGTCCCCTTTAGAGGCATAAAGACTTGCTGAGTACCCCTAGGGTCTCACACGATAAATTATTGGTTCAGATGAACAGGTACCCTCGCAAGATGGATACTGGGCTGAGGAGACGGACGATGTGGGCAACGATCATTCGGTGTAGAGATTCCGGGAACGGGGATCCGTGAGATCTGTGGGCGGGATGTGCTTATTTATGGGGCATCTTATGCCGATTTGCTTCTTATCCGTACTCGGATTTTGTCTTCCACTTCCGCCTGATACTCTGATGTTTGATGTATGAGGAGATATCCTAAACTATTATATCTATCTAGGATATTTGGATCTTGCCGTATGGCGTTGCTATATTTCCTTTCTTTTTAGATGGAATGGCTCTGATGTACTGTTGTATGGTGGATTGCATACATACTCATTTGTGTATGTAGTTGATCCCTTCGTCTGCCGATTACGCCGCCCGTTCTTGTCCCGATGTTTGGAAATGGTTGGGACGGCCGAAAGGTCTACCTGTGAGTGGCATTTGGGCCCCACCGTACTATTTCAACCATTTCCGTTCATCCAGGCTTGTAACTAGGAGCGTAATTCACCGAGGTAGTTACAACCTAGATGGCCATGTGACCCTTGTGTGTTCCACGAAGATCTTTCGTCGTTTGAACCGGGACAGTCGTGTTTTATTCCCTTTGTCATTCGATACTTGCATTGCCCGAGACCTGATCAATGACATCACCATGTCGTGTTCAATCTTGTTACTGAACAATGCTATTTGACTCGTTCCGACAAGTGATATCCCCGTGATCTAATCACACGCTGCGCAACTATTGGATATAACCTCTCCGAGTGGGCCCTTGAGTATCTTCCCATCACATGGACGGACAAATCCTGCTCTTGACATATATTGCCTCTACGGTTTCCTCCGAATACCTGAACACACCTTTATAACCACCGTTTTACTAGATGGCGTTTGATGCTATCTAAGCATTCTCGGGAGACAGTGATTGGTATAGCCTCACGGTCTAAGGAATAGTCTACGAGGATCCATTTCTAATCATCGTAACTTGAACTTCGTGACATGATCGAATCATGATGTTTAGGTTGGGTATTGGTTCATCATCTCATTCTCCGAGTGAGATGACCTCATTTCCAACTGGCATAAATGCCACATGATCAGGAAACATGATCATCTGTTGACCAATGAACCAGTGACTAGAGTTTCACTAGGAACCCCTGGTTGTTTGTATATCACACGTGTATTGATGTTTCCACTCAATGCAGTTATAGCATGATATAAAACTTAATCATAAACTATATGAAATATGATAATAGTCCTTACTACTATTTATCTCTAGGGCATATTTCCAACATAGAAATCCTGCAACATTTACCGTAAAGGTAAAGTCACTAGATTCTCAAGACATGGACTAAAGTGTTAAGCTCCAATAGACTGAGATGGATTGCTAGACCCAAGTATTAGCAACTTGTCGAAGGACAACTGCTCATACGTCAAGTACTTGCAACAAAATAAACATGTGTCCATAAGAAACAAAGATATCTCTACTCAAATCCACGGTGACATCTTTCAACAATTGCAGGTGAATCGGAGAAGGTTACTTCTAACATCCATAACACATCCTTCGAGATAACATGAAGACGGTTCTCAAAAGTTTCCAACATTACTGCCAATTGTTCCATATGAATCTTGTCTAGCATGGAGAAGATAAGGATGTCATCGATGGGCTCAATAACAAACTTATCAAAACACTCCAAGAGGATGAACTCATATGTAGTATGAACAAAACAACAATATTGGTCATACCAAAGGACATGAAGATGTACCCATGGGAAACATCACGAGTGAATACATCATTAGGATAGTCCTTGGGACTGAGTTTGATTTGACGATAACCCAAATCAAATCAAAGGTGGGGATGATAACATTTCCACGGAGGAAATACTATCTTTCTTCAGCGCAAACAAAACTAGACATCCCTTTAGGAGGAACAAGTCTGATAGAACTTTTGTCTTACAACTCTCCAAGTTGTTATGTACGCTCAACCAACTAGTTCAGGGGTATCCGGTACGGATTCTTGGAGAAGGGATCAGTTTAGAGAACTTGCTTGCTTAAGAACTTGACGAACACGGTCACGTGGCGACATGGCGATACTTCTAGTAGACATCTAGAATATCACGATGCACTGATATGTCACTTAGTTTGAAAGGAAACTTGCTTGGTAAGGCAAGGAGACATAGTCTCAGACGGCACAAGCCTAACTCTTTGATCAAGGAGAGTGTACAAGAGTAGTGGAATTGGTACCACAATCATTCTTCGCTTAGTGATGGGGTTAACCATAACGCTAAGAATGACACAAATGTCCTTGTAGTTCAAAGCAATGATAATTGCTAGGAATCTTAGATAACCATATTATTACGCACACGCATCATTTTCGAGCACGAAAGCTCGAAGGAAGGGTGGGTAACAATGTGTAAAAGCATCACTTCATTAAGAGAGTCATGAAACTCAACACGGCCGGTTCTTACATAAGAGTGTGATACTCTATGGTGGAACATATAGAAGCTAATCATGCCTCTTAATCTGCGGACTACAACACTTTGACCTGGTCCTAGATATGACAAGGTACCGGAGTTTATTTCTCCTGACATCCCGAAATGGTTTGTCTTGATGAACCACAAGAGTATCTTGCATTGGAAGACACCAATGCACATTACTACTTGGCTACCAACTGGTAAACAATGGTCGGAAAACAATAAGGGGAAAAGAACATGCTCAGGATAGGATCCCGAGGTGTGGATGCATAGATTATCATTCTTCCAATAACTAATGCATAGAAGGGAGGAGGTGGCAGAGTCACGAGTATCGATGTGAGACTCACAAGGAGTACTCTTGTCGTAATCAATTTAGTTCCATTAAAGAACATCTGCCATAGCTAGTGGTAGGGGAAGTCCTTATTTGTCACAATTCAATCGCGACAAAGACCACAAGCTTGAAGGCTAGAATTATAGTACCATCCATCCTGAAGTAATGTGTAAACATTAACGATAGGGGTTAATGGGATGGATCTTGGGTTAAAGATCAACTTCATGTACAAGATTCACAACACCGGAGTCCAGCACAATCTGGGATCTTTGGTTCAAGTCCAGGGGTTTAAACCCGTGAAATAAGTAACTACTACTTGAGTGATGCAACATTCACTACAAGGTAGTAATCACGAGGTAGCTTCCACGAGAAGAAATGACTTTTAAAGTACCCAACAGACGAAAAGGAGGCACACGAGGTGAAAAAGGAAACCTCGAAGCCTAGAACATAACACTATGGATCCTACAATATAATATTGTAGGTGCCATACGATAGAGAGATCATGATGGAAAGGAAATCTCTTGGCTGAAACAGCGCAAGGGGAACAAAGAACACACACTACACACAACTCTAGAGAACTAATGGCTCGTGTATTAACAAGCTCGTTGGGGAACCCCAAGAGGAAGGTATGATGAGCATAGCAAAAAGTTTCCCTCAGTTATGAAACCAAGGTTTAATCGAACCAGTAGGAGCAAGGAAACACCCCAAAGGTGTTGCTAGCTGAGCCTTGGCAGGGCGCACTACTGGTGCTAGTAGCAACATGGAGACCCGCACAACACAATCACAGAACTCTATCCCCAACTTGCGATGAGGTTGTCAATCTCACTGTGTTTTGCTGAAAACAAAGGATTAAACGTATCGAATGGAAGGAAGTAATAGTTTGCAGAAAGTAAACACAAATAAGTAAACAGTTTGTAGATTGTATGTAAAAGAAAAGGACCGGGATCCATAGTTCACTAGAGGTGGCTCTCCTTAGATAGATAACATGTTGGGTGAACAAATTACAGCGGGGCAATTGACAAACATCGAGAAAGCATACAAGCATATACTAATCATCTTGACTCCTTTTAGATTCGATTGGGCATTACAACATTATACATAGACCGCCATCCAACTGCATCTATGACTAATAATCCACCTTCAGGTTATCATCCGAACCCCCTCCAGTATTAAGTTGCAAGCAATAGATTATTACTTTACGAATTGCATGTAAACTAAACAATACGATTGTTCTATGAACAAAGGATTGTTGTTTTCTCCCTAGTAGCAACAACACATATAGTACCTTAGAGATTTCTGTCACTTCCCCAGATTACTAGAGGCATGAACCAACTATCGAGCATAAATACTAACTCTTGGAGTTGCTAGCATCTACTTGGCCAATATAGCTACTAACAATGGAAAGCATGCAAGATCACAAATAACAAAGACATGATAGAATCAATAATCAATCTGAAATAGCATCTCAATATCCATCGGATTCCCGCAAACACAACATGTAGAATTACAAATAGATGATCTTGATCATGAACGGAGCTCACAAGATCTAGACATGAAAGCACAAAGGAGGAGAACCAGCCATATAGCTACTACATGGATCCGTAGTCCAAGGATGAACTACTCACGCATCACACCGGAGGCTTGCATGGTGATGAAGAAGGCCTGTGGTGAATTCCCTCTCCAGTGGTGCTGGGAAGAGCTTCCGATCCCTCCCGATCTAGGGATGGAGATGACGGCGGCTAGACACTCTTTCGTGGATTTTTGATCGGGTACTTAGGGTTTTGGACCCGAGGGCATCTTATAGGCGAAAGGAGAGGCCGAGGGGGTGCTAGGATCGGCCAGACCACCCCCTGGCGCGGGCTAGGCCTGGCGGCGTGGCCAGGTGGTGTGGCCGGCTCCCAGCCCTTCTCCGTCTCGTATTCTGGCATCTGATGACTTCCGGAAAAATAGGCACTTTGGCTTTTGTCCCGTCCAATTCCGAGAATATTCATTTTCTTACTTTCCTGGAACCAAAAATAGCAGAAAATAGGCAGCTGGCACTGTGGCTCTTATTAATAGGTTAGTCCAAGAAATCATATGAAAAGTACTCCAAAGTGTGGACAAAACACAAGAAAGTAGATAAAACCAAGCATGGAACATCAAAAATTATAGATACATTTGCAATGTATCAACATCCCCAAGCTTAACTCATGCTCGTCCTCGAGTAGGTAAGTGATAAAAAGAAAGAATAATTTTTGAGGTGACATGCACCATCAAAGACTTGATCAAAGTATTTGTAAAACATTCAAAGCTAGGATCATAGTACTTCAATCAAAACATGAAAGACAAAGTTCTAGCAATAAGACAAAGAAACTATGATGCAACATGAAACGGCACAAACAAAAGATTCATGAATAACAATGCTGTGCAAGACGTTTGTTTGTTTCACATAAAGAAAACATAGCATAATAGTATTCAGCTTGTCCCTCATAGAGTAGCAAATATAAATGCATAGGACACCTTCAAAGTTCATAAGAGTGACTAGATACAAATAGTTTAAAACAAGCAATGTCAAGTTATGCATCAATCAACTAGTCTTGGGACAATGCACATAGAACTAAGAATGGCCACTATGCTCTCAAAGTAGGTGCATAAAGATAGAAGGTGGAGACTCAATATAATGGTGGAAGAAATGCCTTCATAAAAGGAAGTAGGGATTCAAGTCTCATAAAGAGCTTCCAAAAATTATGGTACTTATAGCTTTCAGCTCTCATTTCCCCTATCATAAGCATCTTGAAGGTGATTAAGGTTAAAGTGACACAACTAAGAGGATATGCTTGACAAGTTATAAACAAAAATCTCATGCCCCTTACTTATGAAGACCGATCCTCATGCTACTCAACTTTAGTCACAAGTAAGCTCTTGTCATTGTAAGTACATATGTATCATAAAGAACCACCAACGGGGTACCCCTTACACATGATACAGGAGTTATCCCATAATCAAAATGACAAGGCAAGCAGACAATGAGCATCTCAACAATCTTTTTATTTGCTATTTGCATAGGTTTTTATTGAGGATGCTTCATAGAGTGCTCATTATGGTGATGCTGCAAGTTTCCACCATGATTAGGCATGGATTAGGCTAGCGGCCCAGGCGTTTCTCTAACACACATACAAACTCCATGATCTTACAAGTTCCACTTTTATTTCACACCGCCGGGATCCGTAAGCAAAAGAACATGATATCAACGGGGTACAAAGTACAAGTGCAATGTTGAAAGCGTTCCCCATGATACATGCTTCTGCTAACTTCAACTTATAAAGCGCAAGCATATACGCAACAAATAAGGACCCAATGGATGAAGTTTATTAGATGCAAAAAAGTAAAGTGTGTCATCAAGTTCGTGAGAGCTTTAATCACTAGTTTTCTCATAACAAGTTTAATTTGGAAGGTAAACAAAAGCATGAATATACTTGGAATAGCATAAGCTAGTAGGTAGGTATGGTGGACTGTTTGGAATAACTTGGTTTAGGGAGTTGGATGCATGAGTGGAACTCATACTTTGTTGTGGAGGCTAGCAAAAGACTAGGAGCGACAAACTAAGAGAGCAATAATGGCCATAATCATGCAGAGCGACAAAACATCATTGATCAAAGCATAAAGTGATACTACAAGTTGAAAACTAAAGGATCATAAAGGCTATGGTGACTTGAGATAGTCATAACATGGTGTGAGCATGCGCCAAGTCAACCCAAATAAAGCATCAAAGGAGAATACCACTATACTGTGCTTTAATATGCTAAAACAACACATGATTCATCCAAGGCACATTAAGCAATCTCAATTGTTTATAACAAGTCATGCTACACCAAAGAATACTAAGCATAAAGCCAAAACAATATCAAGCATGGCATGACAAAGCATAGGCCACAGTCAAAAACGAGCTCTTTTTACCACATAAGTATGAACTTTCCTACTCTTTTCCAATCCAAGCCAAACTATTTGCAAACCAAAGTATGAAAGAGGGGGTCCAACCAATTTATTCAGAAAACTAAGCAAACCAAGAAAACGAAAAACCAAAATGAAAACGAAAAAGAAGACGCTCCAAGAACAACACAACTGTGCATGAAACAATAAAAATGAAGCATTTGGAAGAAACCTGGGATTTTTATTGCTGAACAAGGGGATGCCTTGGGCATCCCCAAACTTTGATGCTTGTAATTCTTGGATGTTTCTTGGGGTGACACTTCTTGTTAATAGGTTAGTCCAAGAAATCATATGAAAAGTACTCTAAAGTGTGGACAAAATACAACAAAGTAGATAAAACCAAGCATGGAACATCAAAAATTATAGATACATTTGCAATGTATCAAGAACTCAACACTAGGTCAACTGGTTGAGGAATGACCTGCCAAGAAGGCACCTAAGTTTTGAAGGACTAGGAGACATGTCAAAACTTTTCCAAATCAAAACAAGATAAGATGACCCAGAGTTAGAGCAATACCAAATAAGGAGAAAAATAAGCATACTAGAGTTTTCTCAAATACCTTTTAGCTTTAAAGTAGTTTCACAAGAACTAGACTCAACATCGACTAGAAGCAAGGTTTTCCTACGGTCGGTACTGCTCTGATACCAAAAACTGTAACACCCCCAGGATCAGGGTTAAACAAATCCCAGACGTTAGCCTGACATAAGCTTAACCTAGAGCTCGAGGATATTTAGTGAGAAATTGGTAACATAAAAGTAACCCTGTGACATAAAAATTATTACAGCAAGCTCATAACTGAGCGAAGAACCAAAATATTACAAGCAGAGGTCACTAACCACAAACATCAAACAATGGAAGGAAAATTATGCTATTAAGTATAACAAACTTAGCAAATGGCCTAAGAGGCCTGAATCATAACGATGACATCCCAGCCCATAGATTCCAGGCCGTCGACCGGGAACCCCAAGATACTCGTCGGTGTCGATGTCATACCAAAATTGTCTTCAGGTGAACACTTACTCTGCTACAAAAGTATCAACAAAGCAAGGGTGAGTATAGGGTGTACTCCGCAAGACTTATGGCTGATGGGATTATTTTGCATAAATCCATCTTTGTTTACAAAACAAGAGGGAGAAGAAGCTCATCTAATTAGAGTGTTTTAAAAAGGGAAAGAGAGCAACATCTCTAAAGAATTGATCATCATCTTTTGATATCCACCAAAGTATTCCTCATCTCACAACTAGGATCACCCCCTCGCACCCATGAGGAAGCATCCTTAAGCACACGTTGAGCTACCAAGTTTTACGATTAGGTTAATGTTCTCTATGATCTTAGGATACGATCACCAAGCGTTCATAACCGTGAACACGGCTTTTCAACAAGATTTAACCCTACAGGGGTGTACAACTTTACCCACACGTACCAACCGAATCTTAGCGCCACTTGACACACTTCCTTAGTGTGCTGGCAGAGGGTGATTGGACATGACCATTTTACCTTGCTTTTGCCAAGACCATGAGTCACACCCTAAGGATGGTTCCGCCGTAACGGGTCAAATCTCGAAGATGGTCCCTAGAGATGTGGGCGAGGTTTGTTTATCAGGGGCTCTATCGACCCCAAGCAACCCCGGCCACGCTTACCTACCTGTTATGATGTACCTCCTTCTCCTCCGCTTTTTAAAAAAATTTCAATGCGTATGCCAAATGGAACGCCCGAACTAGGTGACACATGGAATCTACTAGGAAAGTTTGTTAATCGAGAGGTCCCCATAAACCCCGTGTCGTTGTACGCTCGTCTTGGTCCAAAGGCAAGAACTCGGTTAGTAGTGGTGGCGAGTATTGGACTACAAAAACCATGATCCCACCGTGGCCTCCCATACAAGCCTTAGCATGTTTAACCTTTACCACTAATCTCATCTCATCACGTCCTCCTGTCATACTAGATTCTCTACATTTGGTACATTGATGACCCACAAGTATAGGGGGTGTATCGCAGTAAGAGTGTCGAACCCAACGAGGAGTAGAAGGTGTTGACGAGTGGCTTGGAGCAGGAATTCTCTGTAAATACTTAGCAAACGGATTTTTAAGGGGTTTTGATAATGCAGATAAATAAAGTACGAGTAAATAAAAGACAATAATAATAAATGCAGCAAGTGGCCCGATCCTTTATTCAGCAAAGGACAAGCCGGTTGTATTACTTAAGTGTGAGCCACCCTGGCTCTGTTTCCACCCCTCTTTCGCTTCGTTTCTTTCCTTGTTAGATAATAACTGGAAAAATATAACTTGATAGATTTTTTGCGGACCTTTTCTTACCAAAATTGTTACCTATTCGAAAACGGACTCTGAAGGTCTCTAGACTTGGTCTTTGATAAAAAAATTCGGAATCACCACTTGAATAACATCAATATCTTCATCTTCATACACATATTTCTTGAGTCATTTAACCTTTCACTATCTTATTACACCATTTTCTCCTACAACCTGGAAATTTCTTTCACACAAAACTTCACACAATTCTCATTAGCAACATTAGTGCATGCAAAGTAATAAACATTTTAAGATCAATTTCAACTGAAATCCATAATAACATAAGCTACTGAAACAACTCCTTCCGAAATCCCAAAAGGAATTCAAAAAGAAAATCGATTTAAGAGGCAAATGCAAGAGTGGCAAAAATTAGTCAAAACAGACCAGCAGGTAAAGATCAATTTTTTAGAAAAACTTCTGTTGCTCAAATCAAAAAGTTCAAAACTAACAAAAGTTATATAACAACCTGGGGCAGAAGCACAAACAATTACAGCTCAATCCGATATACAGATATTTTTAACGATTTTTTACAGTGAAGCACAAAAATCTGTTTCGGGACAGCAACTTTCCCAAATATTACTTCTCTCTCATTAGAGGTTCATCTTGACACAAAAACTAAACGAAAAGGATAAGGAGAGGTTATTACCGAAGTAATAACTTCCAAGACTCAAATAAACGAAAACAAATTGAAAGCAAAAATATATTGGGTTGTCTCCCAACAAGTTCTTTCTTTATAGCCATTAAGATGGGCATGATAATTTTAATGATGCTCACATAAGAATATGAATTGAAGTGAAAAGAGAGCATCAAGAAGCAAAAAATACACATGTTTAAGTCTAACCCACTTCCTATGTAAAGTAATTTTGTAAGAAAACAAATTGTTGAAACCAAAGGCTACTAGCATAGGAAGGCAAAATAAGTGCAACATAAAGATTTTCAGCATAAAGCGAGGAAACTTGATATCATTGAGATGCATAAGAACATTTTCCCTCTCTCATAATAACTTTCAATGTCATGCATAAATTTAACGATATAACTATCACCTAGATTATTGTAGCAATGATCACTTATTCTAACAGAAAACACAAGGACACTAGCTCTCATAACACTACTTTGTGAAACAATGTTAGAAGTATCCTTACAAAGAATGGTGTGTCCATCTTCTACATATTTAGTGACAAAGTCTTTCAAATTTGCTATCATAGGTTCAATAGCTACTTGTTCATCAGGTTCAATAGCTTTATTTGTACTTTCATTAACCATACTATCTATCATAGAATGTTCCTTTACCTTAATTGGGAAAGACATTTTCTCAATGTAAGGTTCGGGTAAAACATGATTAGCAGTTTAAACTTCACTATTTCTTGCAGGAACACAATTAACAATGTCTTTATAAGGTGCATGATACTTATTCCACTTCTTTTTAGGAATTTTAATATAAGAAGCAAAAGCTTTAAAATAACTTGCAATAGCTTGAGAATAAATACCATAAGCATTATTAATATTTTGAAAGCCATCAGTTCCCATAAAAGATTCAATGCATTCATAATCATAATTTATACCTGAGTTTCATCCTTTATCGTTCTCCCATGCTTCAACATTGTCTTGAATACGGTCTAGAAGATCCCATTTAGCTTCTTCTTTCATGCGTGTAAATGATCCAGCACAAGAAGCATCCAATTGATCCTTATCATGAAGAGAAAGTCTTGTATAAAAGTTATTGATAATAATATTGTTGGGGAGCTCATGAATAGGACATTTGAGCATTAGTAACTTCAATCTCCCCCAAGCTTGAGTTGTACTCTCTCCATCAAGAGGCCAAAAGTTGTATATTTGATTTCGATATTTATGAATCTCACTAGGAGGATAAAATTTTGAATAAAAGAGAGGCACTATTTCCTCCCATTCCAGAGATTGACCATTTTTCAGCAGCTTATACCATTCCTCGGCTCTTCCTTTCAGTGATAATGAGAATAAATTTTTCTTGACTTGATCTATTGTAATACCTGCACACTTGAACAACCCGCATAATTCGTGTATAAAGAGCAAATGATCACCGGAATGGACAGTTCCATCTCCAACATAATAGTTATTCATAACACTATCAATAATTCTTGTAGGTATTTTAAAAGTATCATTCTCAGTAGGTGGTGGTTCATCTACTACCTTAGCAGTGGTAGTAGCATTACGAAATAAGAAACTAAGTGAATTATCCATATTGAACATAAAGTAACTAACAGAAATAAACAATACTCATAGTAGAAGTTTCCTTTACTAGTTCCACTCTCCAATAGCGCTTCACTCCCTGGCAACGGTGCCAGAAAATAGTCTTAATGACCCACAAGTATAGGGGGTGTACCGCAGTATTTTCAATAAGTAAGAGTGTTGAACCCAACGAGGAGCAGAAGGTGTTGACGAGTGGCTTGGAGCAGGAATTCTCTGTAAATACTTAGCAAACGGGTTTTTAGGGGTTTTTGATAATGCAGATAAATAAAGTACGAGTAAATAAAAGACAATAATAATAAATGCAGCAAGTGGCCCAATCCGTTCTTCAGCAAAGGACAAGCCGATTGTATTACATAAGATGACCAAACGTTCTCGAGGACACATGGGAATATCGTCAAGTGTTTTCGCTTCATATAGTTGATTAATCTTATTTAGTTTGATAAGTGTTGTGTGGGTGAACCTGTGCTAATGTACCGACCTTCCTAGGACTAATACATACTTGTGATTATACCCCTTGCAAGCAACCGCAAGTACAAGAAAGTAATTAAGATAGAAACCTAACCATAGCTTTAAACTCTAAGACCCTAACATTCCTTGTGCAAAGGTTTCCTAACGGGGGTTCAGGTTTCTGTCACTCTGGCAACCCCTACGATTAATAGCCAAATACACAATGCATTCCCCTAGGCCCATAAAGATGAAGTGTCATGTAGTCGACATTCACATTACACCACTAGAAGAAGAATAACACCACAACTTAAGTAACAAACTATTGAATCTTTCTCAACACAATTCCACTACTCACAACATGACTTCTCCCATGTTCTCAAGAACTAAACAAACTACTCACAAGACATCATATGGATCAAGATCAGAGATGATACAATGATAAGTACCAATCTGAACATAACAATAATTCAATGGTTCCACTCAATAGCATCAACTATAACAAGTAATCAACACCGGGAATGTTTCCCCTAAGAACTATGCAAGATTCAACCCAATTGTTATAGCGGTATGGAGTGGTGATGATGATGTTGGTGGAGATGATGATGATGATCCCGATGAAGTCCATCTTGATGGTGGTGTTGATGGCGACGATCTCCCCTCTCCGGGAAGGAATTTCCCCGGCAGAATTCTGTCTGCCGGAGAGATCTTTCTCTCTCTGTAGTTTTCCGCCCCGCAGAGGCGGCAGAATCTTTATGTGGTCGCTGCCCGAGTCTTAGGGTTTCATGGGGATAATATACGCCAAAGGGGAGAGCTGGAGGTGGGCCAGGGTGGCCACACCACCTGGTGGCGCGGCCAGGGGTGGCCCGCGCCAGGGGGTGGTGTGGGCCCCCTGTGGCCCATCTCCACTCCCCCTTCTGGCATCCTTCGTCTTCTGGAAAAATAGGATTTTCCATGTATTTTCCAGGATTTTCTGATCTTCATGAATTTCGCCTCCAAACTGTGCCTTTTCCATCAGAATCTTGACTTTAGTGGTCCATCCTACAAAAGTCATCAACCATGAAAAAACGGATGAAATAACACAAGTATCATCTCTTAATATGAAATATATCAATGAATGATAGTAAATTATGATATAGAATAGTGATGCAAAATGGACGTATCATACATCATCTGGATGAACCAGCACTAATAGCTAAGCATGGCTAAGAAAGACGCAGATAATAGCTCTAGCAGTGCACACAAGACAAACCTAGTTATGCTAGGAGTGGTGGATCAGGTAATATAAGCTCAAAAAGAGTAATGCAACATATAGGATACTCTATCTATCGATAAAAGACCATAGTAGAATTATATGCATCATGGCAAGAATTGAAATGCTTTCGAAACCATACGATTGTATAATGATGGGGCTATGCTTGCCTTTGCCTGTTGATAACCAGAAGTCATGGCTTCAGATATCGTCTACTTGACTTGGTTACAGTTGGTCAAGTATTGTTCTTCGGTTTTCAGTGGTGTTGATCTCGGTCGTCGATCTCGATCTCGATATCGTATTCTATCAGCAAGAAGCAAACACCGTAATGAAAGGGCAAACAATCAACACATGACATCGATGAAATGCTCAAGCAAGGATGATGATATGACAAGTTATAGGTTGTTGAAATTGAAACCCTAGAAAATATCATCACTTTTTAAAGGGGGTCCCTAGGGTTTAAACCCTAGTATTTGGAAAGCCCCATATCCATATGAGAGGGTTCCAATGTTCTTCTAATTAAACTTGACATTTTAGTTGTTGAAAAATGAATGATTTTGATGCTAATGTGTAGATCTCGTTTTTCTAAATATTTTGATATATTATACATATTTTTCTTACTTATAAATAAATACTTATTGATTTTATAAGATTAATCCAATTTCTAAAATTATTAAAACAATTAAAAACATTTACTACGCAAGGCTGACGTCAATGGGGAAGTTTAAAACCTTTTTACACCGGGGATGGGCTAGCCACTATGGCTAACCGGTGGGCCAAGGCCACATCAGCAGCCACGTTGGCGGTCAGCTTGATGATCCTAACGCAGTGGTGATGTCACCTCGACGACCACCATCTGGTGGTCACCAACGACGGCAGAGGAGGGCAAGCGGGGCTACGGGACCTAGCGCACTAGACGCAGACGAACAAGACGAGTATAACAGGACCAGCGCCGTTGTTTATTGGCAATTGGAGATGCTCTGGCGACCAGGTCTGTGTCAGCGGACGGTGGCGCACAATGGCAGCGCGATGGGGACTATGCCAGCAAGCACGCTTAGCACGGGGAGGTTCGGGAGCTCACCCTGGATGTGAAGGGGCCGACGACGGGGCACGAGGTGGACGGAGCGACGGGAAGGTCGACGGCGGAGCTCATCGGACTTGGAGAAGAAAGGGCTGATGCGGGCATCTGGGAGCTCCTGGGCTTGATTCACTCGGCGAGAAGGAGGATGGCAGTGAGGTGGAGCTCAGGGGACCATCGACAGGGCACGGGGAGGCCAGAGATGGCAGGGTGGCGCGGTGACTAGCGATCTAGGGTTTAGGTCCTCGCACCCGAGGAGAGGATAAGGAGGAAGAGGGGAAGCTGAGCATAGCGAGGCTCTTCGTGGCAGTGGCACATGTACTTGTAGGCCCGCCGAGTGGTGGCGAGCATCTCAGCACGCGACGGAGATCGACGGCGGTGCTCGGGACACCAAGCGGCTTCTCGTCGTTGTAGAAGACGACGAGGGCGAAGGGGTACATAGGCTGGGCCTAGGTGGGCCGGCTACTGGGCTGCAGGGGTGCACGCTAAGCGGCAGGTAGCGTGGGAGGGATCTGGGCCGGCCTGGGCTGGCAGCTGGCTTGTTTTTATTTTCCAAAACCTTTTTTCCTTTTCTGTTTCCTATTTTCTGTTTGTATTTTCAAAACCAATGTTGTTTTGGGTATTTCAAAAATACCACCTGACTTTATAAAACATCTAAAACAGTGTGAGGCCTTGTAGAAGTTTGGGCTTCACAAACTTTTATACCTTTTAAATTATTCAAAACTCTTTTGAATTGGTTTGAGAAAGAGAGGAAACTAGGGTTTTAGAGTTTTTGCATTATTTTCTTTGCATGCATTTTAAGGGATGATGCTCATGAATGCACAAACAAGGCCCTAATTAAACATTATCTAAAACTTGGGTGTTACGGTGGACATAATCTAACTTGGATATAAAGATTTATCAAATATTATCCATAATTCTTTTGACCCAAAAAGAATTAAATTCTTTCTTTTTACTAAAACCTAAAAACTCCCCCTATAAAAGAAAGTATGTCTTTCTCCAAAACACTTTGCCAACTTTAGGCACATTTGAGGACTATAAATCATACCCTAACCTCCTACTTCAAAAGTAAATATTTTGTAAGAGTTTTATTATTTCTTTTTTCCCTTTTTCTTAAATGGCAAAAATGGAATAATAAATGTTTTAAATACTTTTAGGCCCGATAAATCTTGGGAAAATTCTCCAAAGGGTGAATTCATATTTGGGACCATCTCAAACCAAAATATCACCTTGTCCAATTCAAAAATCTCAAATACAATCCCTAAAATAGATTCAGCACTTTTTGAAGATTGGATATTAAGATGATCTAAAATATTCAGAAAATTACCAAATAAATCTAGGACCTGTATCTTGAGTTTACCCATCTCCCAGCGCTCTTATTCCACATGGCCAAGATCAAAAATCAAGAAGTAACACATGATCATCCATTGAGGCAGATTTGGACCTAATCCACAAGCCATCTCCAATAACCCTCCAACCCTGATCTAAGCTTGTTAGCTACTCCTCCTTAGTACCCTAGAACCCTCTGGTCGACCTACACTACAGCCATGCACTGTAGCACAACCTTGTCCTTGTACTATATGTTTGGAGGATAAGCAAAAGGGAGAGACAAGCCAAGTTTTCTATTTAATATCTGCTGCAGCAACCCCTCTCTCCCTGCCCTTCTTCAACACACTTGTGACCAGACCACGACCCTCCACCGCCCACAGGAACCAACCCATAGGTTTCCATCTCCCCTCCTCACTACCCATGGACATGGTCCATCATAAGCCCCCTCTCTTAGTTTATAAGGCAAGAGCCACTGCAGCACCCCCCCTTTTCTGATTATTTGGCTCCTTCTGCTCTCACTTACCCCCCACCTAGCACCACTCCTCCCCTGCTCTGCCCTACTCGAAAAGAGAAGAAAATGGCCTCTCGGCCATTGCTCAAGATTTGAGCATGGTGCTCTCTCCACAGCCCTCTCTCCTTTGCATGTCACCCTGCAGTGACCCCTACCCTGCATCTAATCCCCCTCTCATTTTTGCCTAGGTTTTGCTCTGCATGCAACGCCAACAAGCTCCGACGAGGAGCTCTTGGGCACCATCATGCGAACTGTTCTTCCTTGCCAAATCCTACCTTCCCGCACCTCATCGGGCTCGTGATGGCGTACCGCGTCACCTCCAACCATCCTCTTCACCTCTCAGGGCCACATGTGAGCTCCTCGCGCTGCTCTCGTTGCCCCAAGGGTTTCGCTGCCACTTTGCCTATCTCGCCGGGGAAGACAATGCTCGCCTGTTGATCCCCTTTAGATCTAACGGCCGAGAAGCTCCTGAACCCCTTCGTGCCCTCGCTAGCACCGACACCTAGGGCCCTCCCCGGGATTCAAACCCCATAGATCCCACGCGTAGTGGCTCCTCGGTGGGCCGGTTCTCCTCCTTTGAGGCCCAACCTCGTCTGAATCTGGACCGGCTGAGAATTTCGTTTTTCCTTTTAATAAACCTTTTCCAGATATGTTTACTAGGTTGTCTAGTTTAAATCGAAATAAAAATGAAAAATGACTCAAACTTAACAGAGAAAAATTCGGAAATGTTCCCTAGGGTTATCCTAAACATTTAGTACCAAAAGTTTGAAAAACATATTATTTATATCTTTGCTGTAAATTGAGCTCCTAATTAGTACCTTTTTCAATCAATTAATACATCAGGGAGCTCCACAAATCCAAATGAGGTAAATCCAACTCTCCCTGAAACCTATTGTAACTACCTATCACCTGGCTTTGGACTCATGCCAAGTTAAACCATTAAACTCCTGTATAAAAAGGACAAAAAACATTTATTTTATGAATTTACAAAATTCTCGAGGTCATCTAGTACAAGATTTTGAGTTGTTTCCAACTCTCAGTGATGTGACATATCAGTAACTATCAAAACCTAGTGGGTCACTATTCTTTGAGCCTCTGTTAAATTTTAATAAATTAAATACCTTTGAATGTGGTATTATCACTAGATAAATCATTTCAGAAGCTTAGCAACTCCAAAAACAGTGATTCTAATTTCTAATCTAAGGTATTTGTAATTCCTATCTACTTATCTTGGTCTCATACCATTTTTACCTGTATAATAAATCTAGTTAAAAAGACAAACTTCATGCAGAATTGACTTTGGGATTTTCCCAAGGGCATTCTAGTAATTATTTTGAGATGAATCCAACTCTCAAAAATATTAAACACCAAAGTATACCAAAACATCTGAGGACAAATTTATTTGTGCTCCAGATCTTTTCCGATGATTTATTCACCAAAACTAGAGGTTATTTCACTAGAAAAATCATAAATATAGAAAATTGATAAAATCATGAAACCACTTTTGGTGGCCTTGTTTTATCAATAACTATCTATTGATATCATTTTGGTACATTGATATCACCCAGACCCAAGGCTTAGTCAAAACCCCTTCTTTAGGTGGTATTTGACAATTAAACTATAAAGGAAATCCACAAAAGCAATTATAGTATTTCCATTTGCAACAAACTCAATCTATAAAAATATACTAAATCAAATAAGGTGTTGCATGTTTGTTTGTTGTATTGTATTGATGATTGTATGCCTTGTGTTGATTGTGGCTTTGTTTGTATGCATGTGCGCTCCTGGACGACGATAGTTGCGATTATATCGAAGAACCGAAGAAGATGGTTATTGATTGATTACTATCGTATTCTAAGAAGAAGTCTAGGGACATATATTGCTAGTTTGCTGATCACAGGAAAGCCACCTTCTTCCTCATACACCTTGTCCTACTTTTTTACCTATGCATGTTTTACCCACGGTTTATTAAAACTGCATTGTTTTACTATATGATGATCTATGTCGGGTAGTGGCTTGGCTCCTCCAAACCACTACACATTTGTACTACTAAGTACAACCCCTTGATAACACCTACTTGCCCTAGTATGGTAGATGGTGTGCAACACCATACCCCTTTGGAGTCCCCCTTTTAGCCAAAGCAAAACTATAGGATGGGAAGACCCTGGAAAAGTTTTACATGATGTTTTATTGTAAAACCTTGGCAAGGTCTGACCTACCAAGAGATCTTTGAGAAATAAAAAGGGTTTTGTTTTACAAAATATGTTGAAGTAAAAAGGAGGAACAATGTTTTTGAAAAGGCACCCGGTTCTTTGCAGTTTGCTAGAACAATTAACCCATGCAACCACATTACTCCTATATGCGAATGGGCTAGGCTAGAAGTTTGTCTGTTCTAGTTATGAGTTGTCTCACAACTACTACAGGGGATTTCTATCCCTGGAGGGTGGGCCCTATGGGTCCCTGTAATGTACCTCACACCCAGGAGAAGGAATAAAGGGTCTACGGGCCTCCATGCGTTACTATGAGCCTCTCATTGAAAGCATACAAATGCGCTCCGGTTGGTCCACGGTACCCGACATCCCAGTGTTGAGGGGAATGACTCATAGGGTAGGCGCTTATACTGGGGTGGGAATTCCGAAGGTCTTGACCGATTACTCGACCCACGATCTGTAGGTGATCAGGGCAGGGTACTCGGATGGTGTGGGTAAAGTGTACAACCTCTATAGAGTGTAAATCTATTCAAATAGCCGTGTCTGTGGTCATGGACGGTTGGTAAGGTTTTTGTAGAGTGATGCTAGTTTTGTTTTCAAAAAGGACTTCAGAAAATAAAAGGATTTGGAAATGTTTTGACCATGAGATGGTCAGAAAGGAAGGAAAGGAGTTTGTTCATGAGATCACCGGAAGGAAAAAACAAATGGTGACCCAGTCCTAGTGTTTTCTAAAACTTTTCAAAAAGGTTTACAAAATGTTTTACAAAAGTTTTCAACAAAGATATGTAGATGATATATCTACAAGAGAAACTATTTGAGAAAATAACCTCTCTTAGAGCCCTCCTACTACCACAACAATATTGCACATCCTCTTGTTATTATTATTTTCTTAAGGTGGTTTGCGAGTACATTCAAAGTACTCACTGGCATTGTCCCTGGGTATTAACTTGTTCAGATATCAAGCAAAAAGTGATGATGATGATTATGCGAGCTAGGACATTCTCCCAGTCAGCTGCCTATAGGTTAATGGCATGGCTCGGGCTCTATGCTTGATGAAGTTCCGCTGATGTTGACTAATGTGGCCCTAATGGAAATTGAGGTATGACTTGTATCCGCTTAAGTAATGACTGTTTACTTTGATACTTGTCAGTTATGCACCACGACAAACTGATCATGGGATCGTGGTGTATGCATAACAAGGATTCTCGGGGTATTAATCCGGGGGCCCCATAATAAGCAAATCCAACGACCAGCAGTACAGTACTGCTAATTGTCATGCCAAAATCAATAGCCTAGAAAATTGGGCACGACATCTTGAGTGCTTGAATAGAGAAACATCAAATACATAATAGAAAGTATATTACATGGTGCCTACTAGCAATAGTGGAAATGATGTTGCAAGTTCTGATACAACAATCAAGTATAAAAGTACTACGTACGTAGTATTGTACATTACATGGTGACTACTAGCCATAGAAATGATGTTGCGAGTGCTGATAATATGCTTTTCTACATCTTGGTCAAACTTCACATAGTTCTAGTGTGGCAGGGTTGATACAAACCAGATTGGTGCCTCGTACATTTGCTTCCTATGTTCTACCTTCGTGTAGTTAACTAATGAACCTATGGAAGCACCCCACTGATGTACATGCGGATCCAATATGGAACTGGGTGTGGACAATGCTGGGAGTGCACATGTGTAGCAAACACGCAGTTTGCTCTGAACTCTAGTAGAGCTTCATCAGCATCGGCAGCAGCAAGTCTAGGGCTTGGATAGAGGTCAAGGACGAATGGATGGTTGATTCCCACAAACATTGATCTCCCTTCAAGATCATTCTTTCTGGTCCAGTCCGGTGCTACAAAGTCATTCAACTGATAGGCATTCCTCTTGAAAATGTGGCAGCGGAGCGAGGGATAAGAGAGCAGCTCTCTACCCATGTATGACACTGGATCACCATGACTGATGGTTCGTGCAGTATGAATCCACATGCTATTTGAGCCAAGCTTTGCCAAGTACCAGCTACGTGATGCAATATCTTCATCCTCGGCATCATCACCGGCTTAGACGTTTTCCATCTCTTCAATTACTGGAGCCTATATGACATGCAGACCTGCAAGTATACATGTATGTGCATTTCAGTTAGCAGAAATATCACTAACAATTTACTTTTAAATAATAGGACTCACTCCACTCATTTGGTTCCTAGACCAGAACATTCCCTCACGGTTCTGTCACTGTGTATATGATATCATTACAACCACCACTGAATTGACTCATGTCAATGACATCGACATACTTTGCTGATGCAAGATAGTCGTTCTAAAGGATAGACCAGTCCCTATCAGAAGGAAAATCTATGGTAGCAACGAATTTTTCAAACACCGCCAGCACACTGTAGTTCCATTGGTTGTTAAATCAGTGTGGTGTATGTGTTATTTGTATCTTCAGTAGCCCCTTCTGATGGACAAATAGCAACACGATGCACACGTGGCAGCTCGATACACACCACAGTGTAGACGTTTTGGAGGTACCAGCGCCTCGGGTTCTTTGCAGATGTAATCCATTCTCCATTGGTACCAACCCAGTGAGCCTTGTTTTCAAATCCATCATCATCCCAAGCTCCGGGTGTGTTATCATCAACTGGTACCAATTCTTGTATTGTTGGTTTGTCTAGTGGCATCAACAACATGTCTATGTCCTGCAATATATTTCCTTCAATATCTAGGTGCATGCAAGGTGTTCGACAAAGGAAAAGTGGCTAGCTAGATTATATGAAAGATGCAGAAATGTGATGAATAAATCATGCATGCAAATAAACACATCGATGAATAAGGTCTTGTTTTGGATTAAAGAAACATTGTAGGAATAGGAATTTTTCCTATGGTGCCACTATTGAACTGTTTGGTTCAAAGGAATGGACCAAAGGAAAAACATAGGCAATTTTCCTATGATTGATTCACAGGATAATTAGGGGCCTCTTTTCAGCATAGGATTTAAAAAACACAGGAATGTGAAAACACTGTATTTACATGCTATGTATAGTAAATTCTTGTAGGATTTATAAACAAAGGAATTTGTAAGAGGTGTCTTTGAATGGTGCATAGGAAACAAACACGGGAATTTTGAAGGAATGAGGACAGACATAATAGAGTGTGAGCGCATTGGACTTCTCAAAGGAGAAATAAAATGAGGTTGGAGCTCATGTTTAGATTCTTATGGAATTGAGAGAATAGGAACAAGGAAGGGACTCCATAGGAATTTGATGGTCTCAGTCTTCCAAAATTCCTGTGGGTTAGAATCCTCCAAAATTCATATGTAATTCTTCCTATCCAACTTGGACCTCATTTTCTAATTCATATGCGCAAAGAACAAGAACAAGGTCCCAAGAGACACAATAACATCATAATTATATTCTCCTACGTGGCTTGACTTTGATTTGACCATGTTTATAAGGAATCTTGCGTTTTTGTATTCATGTAAACCAAAAAAAACAATTTTTTTTACAGAATTCTTGTGCTTATCAAACACATGAAACTTAAAATATAACGACGGCCTTGATTAGCCAATACACATGTTGTTACGAGTATCGACAATCCTGATCGTTATTGTGTTTTAAGTTCAGTATGTTTGGAGGAGAGAGGGGGCACTGAAGGAAAAGTGTTGGGCCTCTTTGGATTGTAGGATTCAGAAAACAAGAATGTCACAGGTTTCCCGGTGCAAAATAGACAATTGTAAAAAGTCAGAAAACTATCTACATGAATGGATGTCTCGATCCTATGCACTTGACGCGAGTTGAGGTTCAAGTAGATGTTCCAATTCCTACGAGATTTAGGCATGGGGGGCAGTCCATAGGAACTTGGGTAGCACCATTCCTTTGATCCAAATGGAATCCGTAGGAAAGAATCTAAGGATTTGAATCCTACAAAAATCATGAAAAAACTGCTTTTACCTTCTCATCACGATTGAATGGCCATGTCTCTGGTTCAAAGTGTAGTAGGGAGGGCAAACCAAATGGGAGATCGGGATCTTCCGCAATCCCTCGACGCATGCCAAACATGCCACGAGCGAGACGGTCGGTGCTCAGAAGATCAGAGAAACTAGTGATGTTGCTCACATGTCCATAGTGGAGGTTGTGCCATCCCATTTCCTAGTTGTAGCACTCATATATCTTATGCTTCATCGCTCCATACAGACGAACTACCGATGTGGTTCCGGGGAAGAGTAATGTGGAAAGTTTGTGTGGATGGGTTGGCGGTTTCTACTCTTATGCAGGGGTGGGGAGGGGCTATGATAGTACACAAGCGGCCGGAGCAGCAGAGCAAGACGATGAGGGGCGCCCAGTTTCTCAAAAAAAGGGGGACGGTTCTCTTGCAGTTGTCGGATCAACTCCTCCATCCATGTGTATTAGGAAATGTATGTATAATGGTAGAGAAGGGATACAATGGGAAAATAATCTTGTCTTATTTTGTAAGAGGTTTTCTGACTTGCGTACACTATTTAGGGCATGTACAAGGGCATCCGCAATGTGCAAAAAATCACACCTTAAAGCCTATGTGGAATTCCCTAAGGTTTACCTTATACATTATGGAGAACATAAACAAGTCTTTAAGCCAAAGATGCACCTCAAGCTTGTGGGTTGCCCATAAGGAATAGAAAAATAGTTTCCCCTCTCTCCTCTATCTTGCATGGAGAAATATGACAAGATAAGTGGGTCCAACCTTGTGGAAAATATTGATGTACATTGTGGCATTTTCCTAAACATGTAGATCCTACCTTATGACAAAACTGCACCTCATACACTACGGATGCCCGACATGAGTCTTGTACTAGACCTAGGGTTCAGGAAAACTTAGACTCACTCTCTCCAGTGTTTATACATAGGTCTAGGAAGAAAAGGATTCTCTTAGACACCCCAAACTTCCAACACTGCACATGATGGAGCTCACAACTGGTCCCGTCGGCTCTTCCTTTGACACTCGCTAGAGGAGAAAATGGGGCTGCCCTGTAGTGGTGGAGCTTGCCAAGACTGGCTGGGGGTGCAATTGTTGAGTCTTCGAGCAAAACACACACAAAAATCGAATCTAAACCCTTTGATAAAAAGTTTCTTCATTCATGTGTCCAATCTTGGGGGGCGGTGCCCCTGTTGAACTATACTAAACTCCGCCATTGCTGCCCTATTCATGTCCTCAAACCATCGATCCCCTCGTAGTCTCGTACTGGAGTATAATAGTATTGTACTAGTACTAGTTTAGTCAGTACAATACCGGGTGAACTGTATTCCAACATCCATGTTGCATTGGTACCATACCAATATTATATTGTACTAAAACTTGAGAATGTGTTGTACGGATTTTGGACTAAATCTACACATGTTTGCAACACAAAGTTTTAGAGGAGGGAAATTGGGGTGGTGTATTCAGAGCCATATTTTTCATGTCAAATACACTAGTACATGTAAGAGGACACAATGCTGACTCAAAAAAAAGGGACGCAATCCTCTAGTTTTTTGCACATGTTTTCAAAACGGGTCAAAATTGTTCGCATGGCCATTAGTTCATAGAAATAAGTTGAAGCTTCCAAAACTCTCTATGTTTTTTGATTTATGACTACTTGGTACCTGATGGCTCCAAAAATAGCCATCTTCCACAGTGTATAAACATTGTTTTTAGTCAAGGAATTGACAAGAAACTCTCAGCCCTTGCCACTAATGACTAATAATTGCAAAGATATGCAAAATCTTGCTTTGAATTGTATTATGCAGGAAATCATGCTTTTTTATGGGAAATCAGGAGTCATAATGAAGATTTTTGAGGAAGTCCACACGGCCAAGTAATTGGGGAGTCATTCCCTGGCACCTGCAAGCTTAACGACCACTGGTACAGGCAGGGCCCCGATGACCCACAAGTATAGGGGGTGTATCGTAGCATTTTCGAGGGAAGTGAAACCCAATTTATTGATTCGACACAAGGGGAGCCAAAGAATATTTATAAGCCTTAACAACTGAGTTGTCAATTCAGATGCACCCGGAAACAATCTTGCTCACAGCAGTTTATCAGTAGCAACAGTTTTATGGTAGCAATAGTAAAGTAACAATAGAGTAATAGCAGTAGTAAAAGTAAGACAGTAATAACAATTGCAGTAAACAGTAGGATTAAAACGTGGTAGGCATAGGGATGGATGGACGGGCGTTGCATGGACAAGAAAATTCACATGGCAATCAGAACATTGGGCAATTGCAGATAAATAAGATAAAGCATCCACGTACTAAATAATCATAGGCATGTGTTCCATACATAGTCATATGTGCTCGCAGTGAGAACTTGCACAACATATTTTGTCCTGCCAGCCCGTTTGCAGCGAGGCCTCAAGGGAACTACTGGCAATTAAGGTGCTCCTTTTAATAGAGCACCGGAGCAAAGCATTAACACTCCGTGAACACATGTGATCCTCACATCAAAGCCATTCCCTCTAGTTATCCCGATTTCTATCACTTCGGGGCCATTGGTTCCAGGCAACAACATGTGTATACAACTTGCAGGTAAGACCATAAACAATACTATCATAATGAATCAATAACATGTTCAGATCTGAAATCATGGCACTCGGGCCCTAGTGACAAGCATTAAGCATAACAAGTTGCAACAAAGTCAAAAAGCACTAATAAATGATACTAGGCACCATGCCCTAACAATCGGATGCCATTACATGAACGATCTCATCCAATCCCTACCATCCCCATAGCCTACGGCAGGGGATTACTCACTCATAGATGGGGGAAACATGGATGGTCGATGGAGAAGCGATGGTGATGATGATGGCGATGATCTCCTCCAATTCCCTGTCCCGGCAGGGTGCCAGAACGGAGTTTCTGGTTCTGAATCGTGGCATCTAGTGGCGGCGGAGCGGAACTCCTTTTGGAAAAATGTCGAACCCCCTGAGTTTTTAGGTCACAAGGCAACTTATAGGCGAAGAGAGTGGCTGAGGGGGTGCCTGGGCGGCCAGACCACCCCCTGGCGCGGCCAGGCCTAGCCCGCGCGACCAGGTGGTGTGGCTAGGCACCAGCCCCTCTCCGTCTCGTATTCTGGCTCCTGGTGTCCCTCGGTGAAAAACTGACTTTGGCTTTTGTCCTGTCCAATTCCGAGAATATTCATTTTCTGACTTTCCTGGAACCAAAAATAGCAGAAAACAGGCAGCTGGCACTTTGGCTCTTGTTAATAGGTTAGTCCAAGAAAGTGTATAGAAAGTACTCCAAAGTGTGTACAAAACATAAGAAAGTAGATAAAACCAAGCATGGAACATCAAAAATTATGGATACATTTGCAACGCATCAACATACACAAGCTTAACTCCTGCTCGTCCTCGAGTAGGTAAGTGATAAAAAGAAAGAATAATTTTTGAGGTGGCATGCACCATCATAAACTTAATCAAAGTATTTGTAAAACATTCATAGCTGGGATCATAGTACTTCAACATAACATGAAAGATAAAGTTCTAACAATAAGACGAAGCAACTATGTTGCAACATGAAAAGGCACAAACAAAAGATTCATGAATAACAATGCTTTGCAAGACGTTTGTTTGTTTCATATAAAGAAAATATAGCATAGTGGCATTCAGCTTGTCCCTCATAGAGTAGCAAACATAAATGCATAGGACACCTTCAAAGTTCATAAGAGTGACTAGATACAAATAGTTTTAAACAAGCAATATCAAAGCTATGCATCAATCAACAAGTCTTCGGACAATGCACATAGAACTAAGAATGGCCACTATGCTCAAAGTAGGTGCATAAAGATAGAAGGTGGAGACTCAACATAAAAGTAAAAGAAATGCCTTCAAAGAAGGAAGTAGAGACTCAAGTTTCATAAAGATCTTCCAAAAATTATGGTACTTATTAGCTTTCAGCTCTCATTTCCCTATCATAAGTATCTTGAAGTGGTTAAGGTTAAAGTGAACAAACTATGAAGTATATGCTTGACAAAGTATAAGTTAGAAATCTCATGTCCCTTGAATACGAGGGCCGCTCCTCATGCTACTCAAGTTTAGTCACCGGTAAGTTCTTGTCATCGTAAGTACATGTGTATCATAGAGAACCGCCAATGGGGTACCCCTTTCCCGATGATACGGAAGAATCCCCATATCAAAATGACAAGACAAGCAGACAACAAGCATCTCAGCAATCTTCTTATTTACCATGGGAATATGGTGCTTTTTTCTCTCTTTCCTCTTTTCATAATCTCTTTTTTTCTTTTTCTCTTTTTTATCAATATAGGACTCTTTTTTTATAAGAAGAATGCTTCATAGACAGCTCATTATGGTTACGCTGCAGGTTTCCACCATGTCAGCATGGATTAGACCAGACCAGGTATGCTTCTCTAACACATATACATAACTCCATGGACTTACAAGCTCCCCTTTCATTTCACACCGACGACATCCATATAAAAAAGAGCATGATATCAACTAGGTACAAGTACCCGTGCAATGTTGAAAGCATTCCCCATGAAAGCATGGTTCTGCTAATTCCCAACAAATAAGTGCAAGCATGTACAACATAGACGACACAATGGTTCAAGTTTATTAAGGGCAAGAAAAGTAAAGTGTGCCATCCAGTTCGTGAGAGCTTTAATCACTAGTTTTCTCATAACAAGTTTAATTCGGAAGGTAAACAAAAGCATGAATATACTTGGAATAGCATAAGCTAGTAGGTAGGTATGGTGGACTCTTTGGAATAACTTGGTTTGGGGATTTGGATGCATGAGTGGAACTCATACTTGGTTGTGGAGGCTAGCAAAAGACTGGGAGCGACAAACTAAGAGAGCAATAATGGCCATAATCATGCAGAGCGACAGAACATCATTGATCAAAGCATAAAGTGATACTACAAGTTGAAAACTAAAGGATCATAAAGGCCATGGTGACTTGAGATAGTCATAACATGGTGTGAGCATGCACCAAGTCAACCCAAATAAAGCATCAAAGGAGAATACCACAATACTATGCTTTAATATGCCAAAACAACGCATGATTCATCCAAGGCACATTAAGCAATATCAATTGTTTATAACAAGTCATGCTACAGCAAAGAATACTAAGCATAAAGACAAAACAATATCAAGCACGGCATGACAAAGCATAGGCCACAGTAAAAAACGAGCTCTTTTTACCACAAAAGAATGAACTTTCCTACTCTTTTCCAAACCAAACCAAACTATTTGCAAACCAATGTATGAAAGAGGGGGTCCAACCAATTTATTTAGCAAACTAAGCAAACGAAAAACCAAAACGAAAACTAAAAAGAAGACGCTGCAAGAACAACACAACTGTGCATGAAACAATAAAAATGAAGCGTTTGGAAGAAACCTGGGATTTTTATTGATGAAGAAGGGGATGCCTTGGGCATCCCCAAGCTTTGACGCTTGTACTTCTTGAATATTTCTTGGGGTGACACGCGTGGCATCCCCAAGCTTAAGCTTTAGTCCATCCTTCATCTCATTACTCATTCCTTCCATACACTGAAATTTTTCCTTCATACAAAACTTCACACAAATCTTTATTAGCAACATTAGTGCACTCAAGATAATAGGTCTTTAGGTTCAGTTTCAACATCCATAAAACTTCCATTAAAACACAAGATACTGTATCACTTCCCTCAAAAAGCTCAATTCCCCAAAAGAACTCAAAAAGGAACCAACAAGAAGCAAATGCAAATAATGGCAGAAATCTGTCAAAGCAGACCAGCAGGTAAAAACGAATTATTTCGAAGACCGTCTGTTGCTCATATCGAAAAGTGTTGAACTAACGAAAGTTAGATAACAACCTGGGGCAGAAGCACAAAAATTCACGCCTCAAAAGGACGTACAGAGATTTTACACGAATTTTTATGGTGAAGCACAGAAATCTGTTTCGAGATAGCAACTTTCCCAACCATTACTTCCTCTCATTAGAGGTTACTCTTGGCACAAAAGGCAAATAAAGAGGATAAGGAGCGGTTACTACTGAAGTAATAACTTCCAAGACTCATCTAAAACTTTTGGGTTATCTCCCAATAAGTACTTTTCTTTAACGCCTTTAAGTTAGGCATGATAGTTTGAGAGGATGCTCACATAAGAAATATGAATTGAAGTAAAAGAGAGCATCAAGAAGCAAATTTAAAACACATTTAAGTCTAACCCACTTCCTATGCATAGGAATCTTGTATGCGAATAAATTTGCAAAGAATAAAGTGATAGGCATAGGAAGATAAAACAAGAGTAACTTCAAAACTTTTAGCACATAGAGAGGTGTTTCAATACCATGAAAACTTCTACAACCATATTTTCCTCTCTCATAATAATTTTCAGTAGCCTCATGAATAAACTCAACAATATAACTATCACATAAAGCATGCTTTTAATGTTCTACAAAAATATAATTTTTATCAAGCTCAAAAATAGTGGGATTAAAACCTTCAAACCCACTTTTAACAATTCCATAACACGATGACTGATCATTCAGTATAGGACCATCGTCTAGAGCTTTATCATAAACAATTTCTAAGCAAAACTCTTTAGTACCATGCATCTTGAAGTTAGGCACAAATAAAGGATTATCACAGATAACATGAGCATAACATTCATCCTCCTTTGGTAAGCATGGTGGACAATCAAATAATGTAAGGGATAAAGAGTTACTCTCATTAGAAGGTAGGAATGGGTAGCTAATCCATTATTCCTCCTTTTGTTCATCACTCTCCTCTTTTTCATCTAATGAGCTTTCAGGTGCATCAATTTCTTCTTCCATAAGATCCTGCAAGGCATTAGTCTCTTCCATTTGTGGAAAGCATCTATTAATATATTCAAGAATATTGCCATTTTCTTCCTTGTAATTATCAAAGAAAAATTTAAGTATATCATAAACCTCATATTTATAAGGTGAATCATCAATATTTTCAAGCAAACTAGCAAGTTCAAATGCACCCTTCCAAGCAATAAATTCCTCAATTTGTTCCACATCATAAAAGTCATAATTTCCCTTAACATAAGAAGATATGGTAACATCATCATTATACTCACATTGAAAAGGGAGGTGTTTGTACCTCCTAAAACAACAAGATTTATCAAAGCAATAAGTAAAATTATAAGTAGAGCACACGTTTATAGCAATGGTATACAATTTATCAATTTGTTCCCATAAGTGTTTCCTTTTTTTTGACAAGCGGTGTTCCTTATAATAATATTTTTGTTCTTCCGTGAACCCACCTTGCCAATAAGATTCAGTTTCAAAGAAACCAACCATTGATAGAAAGCATGATAAAGCAAGAGAATAATAGACCAACGAAAATAACAACTAGAGTAGGAACTAATTTTTTTTATATTTTTGATAAAGAAACAAGCAAACAAGGCGGAAATAAACTAAGCTTGAACAATAGTGATTCCAAGTGGACTTGATAAATAAAGCTATGCTCCCCGGCAACGGCGCCAGAAAATAGTCTTGATGACCCACAAGTATAGGGGGTGTATCGCAGTATTTTCGAGGGAAGTGAAACCCAATTTATTGATTCGACACAAGGGGAGCCAAATAATATTTATAAGCCTTAACAACTAAGTTGTCAATTCAGCTGCACCTAGAAACAATCTTGCTCACAGCTGTTTATCAGTAGTAACAGTTTTATGGTAGAAATAGTAAAGTAATAGTAGACAGTAGTAAAAGTAACACAATAATAACAATTGCAGTAAACATTAGGATTAAAATGCGGTAGGCATAGGGATCGATGGACAGGCGTTGCATGGACAATACAATTCACATGGCAATCAGAACATAGGGCAATTACAGATAAATAAGATAAAGCATCCAAGTACTAAATAATCATAGGCATGTGTTCCATATATAGTCATACGTGCTCGCGGTGAGAACTTGCACAACATCTTTTGTCCTGCCAGCCCGTTTACAGCGGGGCCTCAAGGGAACTACTGGCAATTAAGGTGCTCCTTTTAATAGAGCACCGGAGCAAAGCATTAACACTCCATGAACACATGTGATCTTCACATCAAAGCCATTCCCTCCGGTTATCCCGATTTCTATCACTTAGGGGCCATTGGTTCCGGGCAACAACGTGTGTATACAACTTGCAGGTAAGACCATAAACAATACTATCATAATGAATCAATAACATGTTCAGATCTGAAATCATGCCACTCGGGCCCTAGTGACAAGCATTAAGCATAAAAAGTTGCAACAAAGTCAAAAAGCACTAATAAAAGATACTAGGCACCATGCCCTAACAATCTGATGCCATTACATGAATGATCTCATCCAATCCCTACCATCCCCATAGCCTACAACAATGGATTACTCACTCATAGATGGGGGTAACATGGATGGTCGATGGAGAAGCGATGGTGATGATGATGTCGATGATCTCCTCCAATTCCCCGTCCTGGCAGGGTGCCAGAATGGAGTTTCTGGTTCCGAATCGTGGAATCTGGTGATGGCGGCGAAGCATAACTCCTTCTAGAAAAATGTCGAACCCCTCTGAGTTTTTAGGTCAGGAGGCAACTTATAGGCAAAGAGAGATGCCGAGGGGGTGCCTGGGGCGGCCAGACCACCCCTTGGTGCGGCCAGGCCTAGCCCGTGCGGCCAGGTGGTGTGGCTGGGCCCCAGCCCCTCTCCGTCTCGTATTCTGGCTCCTGGTGTCCCTCGGTGAAAAACTGACTTTGGCTTTTGTCCCGTCCAATTCCGAGAATATTCATTTTTTGACTTTCCTAGAACCAAAAACAGCAGAAAATAGGTAGCTGGCATTGTGGCTCTTGTTAATAGGTTAGTCCAAGAAAGTGTGTAGAAAGTACTCTAAAGTGTGGACAAAACATAAGAAAGTAGATAAAACTAAGCATGGAACATTAAAAATTATGGATACGTTTGCAACGTATCAGGCCCGCCCGTACCACCTGACTGTACCATGTGGCGATTGCATCGTCTCGTCAAACCCTACAACTTTCGTGAAGACGCCTATATATTTTGAGGGTCCAGCCGTCGGCCAGAGAGCCACCATTCTCAGATTACATCACAACAACACCAAACGTGATCCTTGCCATTGTTCATCACTTCCATCATCCATCCCATCTATTATCCATAGCCATTGCTTTGTACTTTAGATCTATTTGTGATTCAGCAACCATTGTAAGAATATTTGATTTCAATCTAAGTATTTTGCACAATGTTTTCTATCCTAGATCTATTTGTTATAAGTGAGTAGTCCTCATAGGCTGCAGGTTGGGGAGAACTCGCATCAATTATGTGCATATAATTCATGGGAGTATTGTGTTTTGTTTTCAATAGAGATTTGTATCTTTTGTTTCTTTCTCTCTTGCCTCGATCTGTGGACTTGTAGGTACCCAAGATCCCATAGATTGATAAAGGCTTCAGGTGAGATACTTGACTAGCGGCGATCTCATAGGAACCCAAGTGACAGAAAGGGTAGTACGATCTTCGTTTAGCAACCCATTCGGGATCACAACAACATCACCACTTAATGATTTGATCTATGTTTTACACTTAATAATCGTTTGTAGCCCGTTGCTTCATGGTGCACTCGGTTGGATTAAAAGACTATTGATATGCCCGTTGCATCACGGGGGATCTAGTATATTAGGATTGTTGGGTTCGCAGCATAGAAAACAAAAAAATTCCTACGATGGGAACTATTATACGCCAAGATCTATCTAATAGATACAAGCAACTGGCAGATATACATCCATAGAGAACATACCCTCGAAGAACAACAAAGCTTTGTTAACAATATGGAACTCGTGGATGATGTAGTCGAACGCTTGCCGATCTCAAGATCGTGTGGAAGTCCTAGCACCGCAAATCAGCAACACATCCATCCTCGCACAAACGTTCAGGCCACCGAACAACCTCCACCTCCTCGTTCCAGTGATGCAGCGGAATCAGCAAGTCCTTCTAGACGAAATGCCACCGGGAACATGTATCTCGCTAATCTGAGACCATGGGGAATAATTCTAGAGGGGGAGAGAGATCCTTCACGAGGAGGTGTGAGGAAGGAGTGAGAGGGGGCCTTTTATAGGAGGAGGGGGTACCCCTCCCCATGGTCGTCGCCCCATGGGGTGACCCCTCACCTCCCCCATTCATGTGGTGGTAACCCTCTTCACATAAATTTGCCCCTTCACATCCTCTTTTAAAGTCTCCACTTAAAATTCATTGAATTTCTCCTAATTTAATGCTCTCTCATTTAATAAAACTCTTTTATTAATTTTATTAAGAATTTTGTTAATTACTTTAATTAACAAACATTCACATAAAACCCCCAGTAACATTTCAATATCACATGCAGAACCAATTTCAGCAATTTCACCCGAAACAATTTTGGTGTCTATTGAAATAATTCCAGTGCTTTCCAATTCTTTCGTCTAGAACATATTTTCTCCAAATGGTATTTCACAACCCTTAAGTGTGTCACCATATGGTTCGCGAATAATGCAAACATGATCGAGACCCCTCTCAGATCAATAATCAGAAGCGGGACCTGGAGATCCATACTGACTCCCACACATTCAACGATGACTTATGTGATCGAGAGAACCTTTAACGATAGTAACTAAATCCCTTTGTCTTGCGATATATTACATGTCCGAGATTCGATCATCAGTATCTCAATACTTAGTTTGATCTCGCTACCGACATGCACTCTTTTCTCGTTCCCGTGATATAACATCCTAGTGATCACATCACTTGCCTGCAAGCTATCTTAATGTGATATCACCGGGAGGGCCCAGAGTATATCTATCCATCATCAGGATTGAAAAATTCCACTCTTGATCCATGAGCCTCAACATAACACCTTTGGAATACCTGAACCCATCTTTATAGTCACCCTCTTACTGTGTGATGTTTGATGTTATCAAAGTATTCTTCCGGTGTTAGCAACTAACATGATCTCATGGTCCAAGAATAAAGATTACTTCGTATGATGCTATCGCAATATAAACATAATGACTTTGATCGTAATTCTATACTTCGGATGAATGATCATCACATCATTCACGAATGTTGTGACCTCGTTATTAACAACATCCAATGTCCATGATCAGGAAACCTTGATCATCTTGTTAATCAACGAGCTAGTTTATAGAGAGGCATAACTAAGAACTTTCTATTTGTTTATTAAACACACATGTATTAAGGTTTTCGTATTAACACAATTATAGCATGTAAAATAAACATATATCATATACTTGGAATACATATAATAACAACTTTATTATTGCCTCTTTGGGCATATTCCCTTCAGTCTCCCACTTGCACTAGAGACAATAATCTAGTTTACATAGTGATAAATCTAACACCCATGGAGTTCTGGTGTTGATCATGTTTTTTCCTAGGGAGAACTTTAGTCAACGGATCTGCTATATTTAGGTCTGTGTGTACTTTACAAATCTTTATATCTCCATCCTTGACATGCTTGCGGATGGAGTGAAACCGACGCTTAATATGCTTTGGAATTCTTGTGAGACCTTGGTTCCCTGGAGTTGGCTATGTCTCTATTGTTGTTACAATAGATCACCATTGGGTCCAACGCACTAGGAACCACACCTAGTTCCATTATGAACTCCTTCATCCAAACCGCTTCCTGTGTCGCTTCTGAAGCAGCAACATATTCCGCCTCCGTCGTTGATCCAGCTACCACAGGTTGTTTGGAACTCCTCCAACTAAATGCTGCTCCATTCAAGAGAAATACATATCCGGATTGAGACTTAGAGTCATCCGGATCGGTGACCAAACTAGCATCGACATAACACTTAGCGACCAGCTCTTCTTTACCCCTGTATACAAGAAACATATCCTTAGTTCTTCTTAAGTACTTAAGGATATTCTTAACCACTATCCAGTGTTCCGAACCTAGATCAGATTGTTGCCTACTAGTCAAACTAATAGCATGTGCCACATCCGGTCTTGTACATAGCATGGCATACATTATAGAGCCTATGGCTGAAGCATAGGGGATCTTATCCATTATATCTCTTTCTTCCGCCGTAGATGGACTTTGAGTCTTACTCAATGTCTTGCCTTGCAACATAGGTAAGAACCCCTTCTTACTTCCGTCCATATTAAACTTCTTTAATATCTTATCAAGGTATGAACTTTGAGATAGCCTAATTAGGCGCCTTGATCTATCTTTGTAGATCTTAATTCCTAATATTTATGGCGCTTCACCAAGGTCCTTCATTGAAAAGTTGTTGTTTAGATAACATTTAACACTGTTTAAAAGATATACATCATTTCCAATCAATAATATGTCATCCACATATAATATCAGAAATGCCACATTGCTCCCACTCACTTTCTTGTAAATACAAGCCTCTCCATAAGTTTGGACAAATCCAAACTCTTTGATCACCTCATCAAAGCGGAGATTCCAACTCCGGGATGCTTACTTCATTCCATAGATGGATTGCTAAAGCTTGCATACCTTATTAGCATCCTTAGGATCGACAAAACCCTTAGGTTGTATCATATACAACTCTTATTCAATATTACCATTGAGGAACACAGTTTTGACATCCATCTGTCATATTTCATAATCGAAATATGCAGCAATTGCTAACATAATCCTAACCGACTTTAGCATCGCTAAGGAAGAGAATGTCTCATCATAGTCAACTCCTTGAATTTGTCGGAACCCCTTTGCGACAACCCGAGATTTATAGATGGTCACATTACCATCAGCTAGGGATGAAAGGTGAGCGGAAAGTTTCTGACTTTTCCGCGGAAAAACGGAAATGGAATGAAAATATGGAAACAGAAACGGAATTTTGCAAAACAGAAATGGAAATGAACTTTTTTGACGGCAACGGAACAATGTTTTCCGGCGGAATAGACGCAGAAATGGAATTTCCATTTCTGTCTAATATGGAATTTCCGATTTACAGTTGATGTGCATGGACAAATCCAACCGACACAAAACATGACCTTGTCGAGTCAAACTTGCAACGCTGCTCATCCTAGTACTGGAGACTATTTAATCCCTTGATGCATTTGAGGAGGCTTCCATGAAATGATCATTCCCTATTCCCTTGTAAACCTAGCACCGTGCTATATATAACAAGGGAACAATTTTGTTGGTTTTCTAAAATGCTCTAGATTTGTTGCATGATTCCAGGGTTCTCTTTGTTCTAGGTAAAATTTGCAATTTTTGGCGTCTACCTTCTGTATTTGATGTCATACCGCTTGGACAATATCCGCATCGCTTTTGTTTCTGGGGTTTCTGTATTCGTTTCCACTTCCGCAAAAAAATATGAAAACAAATGTGGCACCACTCAGTTCTGTTAGTTTCTGCTCCATTTTCATCCCTACCATCAGCATCAGTTTTTCTTTTGAAAATCCATTTATTCTCAACAGCCTTTCGGTCGCGAGGTAAGTCCACCAAGGTCCAACCTTGGTTTTCGTACATGGATTCCATCTTGGATTTCATGGATTCTAGCCATTTGTTGGAATCCGGGCTCATCATCGCTTCTTCATACATTGTAGGATCATCTATTTCATCAACCATGAAATTCATAACAGGATTTCCGTATAGTTCAGGAGATGCACGTGTCCTGCTTGACCTGTGAGGTTTGGTAGTGTCCTCTTTCAGAGTTTCATGATCATTATCATTAGTTCCCTCTTCATTCGGTGAAGTCAACTCCGGAACAATTTTCGGCGCTGCGCCACTCACCGTTTCATGAAGAGAAGGTTCAATAACCTCTTAGAGTTCTACCTTCCGACTACACACGCCTTTCGCTAGAAACTCTTTCTCTAGAAAGGATTCATTCTTGGCAACGAAAACCTTGCCCTCGGATCTGTGATAGAAGGAATACCTAATTGTTTCTTTAGGGTATCCTATGAAGACGCATTTTTCCGCTTTGGGTTCGAGTTTATCAGGTTGAAGTTTCTTCACATAAACATCGCAACCCCAAACTTTAAGAAATGACAGATTAGGTTCGTTTCCAAACCATAATTCATACGGTGTCGTTTCAAAGGATTTAGATGGTGCCCAAATTTAAAGTGAATGTAGAGGTTTCCAGTGCATAACCCCAAAATGACAGTGGCAAGTCAGTCAAAGACATCATAGATCGAACCATATCCAATAAAGTACGATTACAACGTTCTGACACACCATTACGTTGTGGTGTTCCGGCAGGTGTGAGTTGTAAAACTATTCCACAATCTCTCATGTGTGTGCTAAACTCGTAACAAAGATATTCACCTCCACGGTTAGACCGTAGAAATTTAATCTTTCTATTACGATGGTTTTCCACTTCATTCTGAAACTCCTTGAACTTTTCAAAGGTTTCAAACTTTTGTTTCATCAAATAGATATACCCGTATCTACTCAAATCATCTGTGAAAGTAACAAAATAATGATATCCACCTCGTGCCGACATACTCATTGGACCACATACATCTGTATGTATGATTTCCAGTAAATCTATCGCTCGTTCCATTGAACCAGAAAACGCCGTTCTAGTCATCTTTCCCATAAGGCATGGCTCACATGTATCAAATGATTCAAAATCAAGTGATTCCAAAAGTCCATCAGAATGGAGTTTCTCATGCGTTTAACGCCAATAGGACCTAGATGGCAGTGCCACATATATGCAGATATATCATCATCAAGTTTAATCCTTTTAGCATCAACATTATGAATATGCATAACACTATTATCGAGATCCAACAGAAATAAACCATTCGTCACAGGTGCATGACCATATAAGATATTATTCATATAAATCTAACAACCATTGTTTTCAGACTTAAATGAATAACCACTTCACATCAAACACGATCCAGATACAATGTTCATGCTTAGTGTAGGCACCAAATAACAATTATTTAGATTTATCACTAATCCCGATGGTAGGTGGAGAGGAAGCGTTCCGACGGTGATCACATCGACTCTTGATCCATTGCCGACATGCATCTTGACCTCATCCCTTACTAGTGGTCGCATGTTCTGCAACCCCTGATTTGAGTTACATATGTTAGCAACCGATCCAGTATAAAATACCCAGGTGCTACTTCGAGTACTAGTAAAGTACACATCAATAACATGTATATCATATATACCTTTGTTTGCCTTGCTAGCTTTTACTAAAGCCACATATTCAGGGAAGTTCCGTTTCCAGTGACCATTCTCTTTGCAATGATAGCATTCAGCATCAGGCTGAGGGCCTACCTTGGTCTTTTTCTTAGGTGCAGCAAATGATTTGCCACACTTCTTGAAGTTACCTTTAGGCTCATTGATGACCCACAAGTATAGGGAGTGTATCGCAGTATTTTCGATAAGTAAGAGTGTCAAACCCAACGAGGAGCAGAAGGTGCTGGCTAGTGGTATGGATCAGGAATTCTCTGCAAATACTTAGCAAAAAGATTTTTAGGGGTTTTTGATAAAGCAAGTAAACAAAGTACGAGTAAATAAAAGATAGTACGAATAAATGCAGCAAGTGGCCCAATCCTTTATGCAGCAAAGGACAAGCTGGTTGTATTACTTAAGATGACCAAACATTCTCGAGGACACATGGGAAGACTGTCAAGTGCTTTCGCTTCATATAGTTGATTAATCTTCTCTAGCTTGCTAAGTGTTGTGTGGGTGAACCTGTGCTAATGTACCGCCCCATCCAAGACTAATACATACTTGTGATTATACCCCTTGCAAACATCCGTAAGTACAAGAAAGTAATTAAGGTAGAAACCTAACCACAGCTTTAAACTCTAAGACCCTTACGTCCCTTATGCAATGGTTTCCTAACGGGGGTTCAGGTTTCTGTCACTCTGGCAACCCCTACGATTAGTAGCCAAATACACAATGCATTCCCCTAGGCCCATATAGGTGAAGTGTCATGTAGTCGACGTTCACATGACACCACTAGAAGAAGTACACCACAACTTAAATATCAAACTATTGAATCTTTCTCAACACAACTCCACTACTAACAACATGACTTCTCCCATGTCCTCAAGAACAAAACGAACTACTCACAAGACATCATATGGATCATGATCAGAGATGGAATAATGATGTATAACAATCTGAACATAAACAATAATTCAACGGTTCACTTAATAGCATCAACTACAAAGAGTAATCAACACCAGGAAAGTTTCCCCTGTGAACTAATGCAAGATTCAACGCAATTGTTACAGCAATATGGAGATGGTGATGAGGGTGCTGATGGTGGTGATGGTGGTGGTGATGATGATGATGATCGCGATGAAGTCCAGCTTGATGGTGGTGTTGATGGCGACGATCTCCCCTCTCCGGGAAGGAATTCCCCCGGCAGAAATCTGTCTACCGGAGAGATCTTTCTCTCTCAGTGTTTTCTGCCTGTAGAGGCGGCAGAATCTTTCTGTGGTCGCTCCCCGAGCCTTAGGGTTTCGGGAGATTGATATACGCCAGAGGGGAGAGGCTGGAGTGAGCCAGGGTGGCCACACCACCTCTAGGCGCGGCCTAGGGCTGCCCGCGCCAGGGGGTGGTGTGGGCCCCCTGTAGCCCATCTCCACTCCGTCTTCTGGCATCCTTAGTCTTCTGGAAAAATAGGATTTTTCGTATATTTTCCTGGATTTCTGATCTTCGTGAATTTTGCCTCCAAACAGCACCTTTTCCATCAGAATCCTGACTACAGCGGTCCATGCTCCAAAAGTCATCAACCATGCAAAAACAGATGAAATAACATAAGTATCACCTCTCAATACGAAATATATCAATGAATAATAGTGAATTAAGACATAGAATAGTGATGCAAAATGGACGTATCAACTCCCCCCAAGCTTAGACTTTGCTTGTCCCCAAGCGAAACTGAGCTCAATAAACATGGCCTCGGGTTTATGGAGTGAAGAGTCGATAAAAGAATACGGACAAGAAGCATCACATCCATCAAATGCATAGATCATAATAGAAGACAACTCACTGTTATATAACTCAACTTGCAATGAGTAAAGGAAACACAATAAAGATACATAAAGTGAATCATAATTGGTAATGGCAAACTTAGCTCTTGGTCGAAGAATAGTTGATAAATTGTTGGAGTTCACAAATAGCTGGTTTTTCAATGATAGCTTTCAAAGTAGTAAACATCAAGATAAGAGCAATGTGCAAAACAAGGAACATAAGAAACATGATTGAATAAATCATCATGTGAATGAATGAAACACATCAACTCAAAATACTTGCTGAGGTAGAAGGGAGTAGGTTTACTGACTCAACTACAAGGTAAAAGAAAGGCCCTTCAAAGAGGGAAGCATGGATTGCAAGTATCATAAAGAGCTCCCAAAAATTATGATACTTACTAGCTTTCAGCTCTCATTGCCCCTATCATAGGCATCTTTAGGTGATTAAGGTTAAAGTGATAAAATATGAGGGTATGCATTGACAAGTTGTAAGTTGAGAATCTCATGTCCCTTGAATACGAGGGCCGCTCCTCATGCTACTCAAGTTTAGTCACCGGTAAGTTCTTGTCATCGTAAGCATATGTGTATCATTGAGAACCGCCAACGGGGTACCCCTTGCCCGATGATACGGAAGAATCCCTATATCAAAATGACAAGGCAAGCAGACAACAAGTATCTCAGCAATCTTCTTATTTACCATGGGAATATGGTGCTTTTTTCTCTCTTTCCTCTTTTCATAATATCTCTTTTTTTTGTTTTCTCTTTTTCTCAATCTCTATCTCTTTTTTTAGAAGAAGAATGCTTCATAAATACTTGTTATGGTTACGCTGCAGGTTTCCTCCATGTCAGCATGGATTAGACCAGCAGCCTAGGCATTTCTCTAACACACATGCATAACCCCATGGACTTACAAGCTCACTTTCATTTCACACCGACGACATCCATAGACAAAAGAACATGATATCAACTAGGTACAAAGTACCAGTGCAATGTTGAAAGCGTTCCCCATGACAGCATGGTTCTGCTAATTCACAACTTACAAAGCGCAAGCATATACGCAACATAGATGGGCACAATGGTTCAAGTTTATTAAGTGCAAGAATGTAAAGTGTGCCATCAAGTTCGTGAGAGCTTTAATCACTAATTTTCACATAACAAGTTTAATTTGGGAGGTAGATAAAACAAGAATTTACTTGGAATAGCAATAATGCTACTAGGTAGGTATGGTGGACACAAATGGCAAAAGTTTTGGTTTAAAGGAGGTGGATGCACGAGAAGAGTTCCCTCTCAGTACAGGTTTTTGGCTAGCAAGGCTGGGTAGCAAGTACAAGAGTTGAAGGAAACAACCAAGCATACAAGTGATAAAGACAAACATGCAATCTTCCTCAGAAGCACAAAAGATCTTAACTAGAGAATACTAAACTTATGAGCAAATCAAGAAAGAAAGATGATGAAATTATTTTGCTTTAGAGTACTTTTATCTTTTCTTTCAAGTCTCAAAAATAGTGTTGCTACTAACCGAGCTAGGTTTTCCAAAACCAACTAAATTAACTCAATGATCCCAAAGTGATACCAATACTAACAACAAGATCAATCATATAACCACGAATTGAAATCTAATATAAGCTATGCAAAAAGAGTGAATGATGGAACTTCTCATTAATATTCCATATCGGCAACTCACACCAAGGGGTACATATCTAACGAGAGAGGGGACACTTCCATAATACAAACCATACTACATAATAACTCCTCTATTCATGAGATGACTCTACTAATAAGGTAAAAAGATAGAAGATAGTGATATGATACCGCGGCATTCCCCCAAGCTTGGAACAAACCAAGGGGATGCCAAACCTGATGACGAATTACTCCTTTGGTGGTGGTATCCTCTTGATGAGCTCTTTGATCAATTTCCCAAAGTCCTCAATCTCGAAGGTGAGAGTACGAATCAACTCCGAGTTGTGCTCAATACGGCTCATGATCATTTCAGTTTGTGGATCCCAGCTCTTGTGATTCTTTTTCTGTTCTTCCCTCTTGGAGTCTTCTTTTCCTGCATGGTTATGGATAAAGGTATGGAAGGGATTCTTGGTGTGTGGAGGAAGTGACCGTGGAGCCAAACAGTGACGGGGAGCTTTCCCCCCAGTCTGCATACGTGCCGTCCTTCTAACCCTGGCAGGTTTTGTCACCACTCCAATGCTTGCAATGGTAGCGCCGGTGTGCGGATGTTGGCCTTGCTCCTCTTCACCTCCACGCTTGATCTCCTTCTCCTTCCCGGGGTCTTGGAGATCTTCCTCCATAGGCTCCTTCCCTTTATCCTTGGCGGACACCATTGTGCTTCTAAGCTTTCAAAGAGTATGTCCTTGCAGAAACAGATCGAAACAAAAACACGACGAAAACACGATATATGAACCTCGGGGGATTGGGGGGTTATATATTACGAAGTTTCATAACAAGAGGAAGGTACTGAGTGAAAACGGGTCGGAGGCGGAGTCCGGGGTGGACTCACCACCTGGTGCACGGCCAAGGGAGGGCCCGCACCACAGGGTGGTGTGAGCCACCCTGGCTCCGTTTCCGTCCCTTTTTCGCTTCGTAGCTCTCCTTATTGACTAAAAACTGCAAAAAATATAGTTGAATAGTGTTTTCGCGGGACTTTTCTTACCAGAACTGTTACCTATTTGAAAACGGACTCTGCAGGTCTCTGAATTTGGTATCTAGTAGATTCTTCCAGAGTCATCACTTGAATAACATCAATATCTTCATCTTCATACTCTTATTACTTGAGTCATAAAACCTTTATCTTCCTTATTACACCATTATCTCCACTACCTGGAAATTTCTTTCACACAAAACTTCACACGGTTCTCATTAGCAACATTAGTATAAGTGAAGTGATAAAACCTTTTGAGCTCAATTTCAACTGAAAACCAACAAAACATAAGCTACTGTAGCAACTCCTTCTGAAAACCCAAAAGGAATTCAAAAAGGAAATCGAATAAAGAAGCAAATGCAAGATTGGCTAAATCTGTCAAAACAGACCAGCAGGTAAAGATCAATTTTTTCTAAAATTTTCTGTTCCTCAAATCAAAAAGTGCAAAACTAACGAAAGTTAAATAATAACCTGGGGCAGAAGCACAAAAAAATACAACTCAATCCGACAGACAGAGATCTCTCACGAATTTTTACGGTGAAGCACAAAAAATCTGTTTCGGGATAGCAACTTCCCCAAATCTTACTTATCTCTCATTAGAGGTTGATCTTGACACAAAAACCAAACAAAACGGATAAGTAGCGGTTATTACCGAAATAATAACTTGCAAGACTCAAAGAAACAAAAACAAGCTGAAAGCAAAAACAAATTGGGTTGTCTCCCATAAAACTCTTTCTTTATAGCCATTAAGATGGGCATGATAATCTTGAAGAAGCTCACTCAGGAATATGAATTGAAGTGAAAGGGAGCATTAAGAAGCAAAAAAACACACACACATTTAATTCTAACCCTCTTCCTATGCAAGGGGATTTTGTAAAGAAACAAGTTGTTGAAACCAAAGGCTACTTGCATAAGAAGGCAAAAGAAGTGCAACATAAAGACTTTCAGCATAAAACGAGGAAACTTGATATTATTGAGATACATAAGAACACTTTTCCCTCTCTCATAGTAACTTTATGTATCATGCATAAACTTAACAATATAGCTATCACAAGGACCATCATAGCAATGATCACTTATTCTAACAGAAAACACAGGAATACTATCTCTCATAACACCACTTTGTGAAACAATATTAGAGGTATCCTTACAAAGGATAGTGTGTCCCTCTTTTTCATATTTAGTGACAAAGTCTTTCACACTTGCTATTATAGGTTCATCAACCATTTGTTTATCAGGTTCAACAGCTTTACTCATACTTTCATTAACCATACTAGCTATCATAGAATGCTCCTTTACCTTAACTAGAAAAGGCATTTTCTCAATATAAGGTTTAGGTAAAAACATGATTAGCAGTATAAACTTCAGTATTTCTTGCAGGAACACTCTTAGCAATATCTTTATAAGGTTCATGATACTTATTCCACTTCTTTTTAGGCACTTCAATGTAGGAAGCAAAAGCCTTAAAATAAGAAGCAATAGCTTGAGAATCTAGACCATAAGCATTTTTAATATTTTGAAAGTCATCAGTTCCCATAAAAGATTCAATGCATTCATAATCATAATTATACCTGACTTTCTACCTTTGTCATTTTCCCAAGCTTCAACATTGTCTTCAATACGGTCCAGAAGATCCCATTTAACTTCTTCTTTCATGCGAGTGAATGATCCAGCACAAGAAGCATCTAATAAATCTTTATCATGTAGAGGGAGCCTTGCATAGAAGTTATTGATAATAATATTGTTGGGGAGCTCATGAATGGGACATTTGAGAATTAGTAACTTCAATCTCCCCCAAGCTTGAGTTGTACTCTCTCCATCAAGAGGCCAAAAGTTGTATATTTGATTCCGATCTTTGTGAATCTCACTAGGAGGATAAAACTTTGAATAAAAGAGAGCACTATTTCCTCCCATTCCAGAGCTTGACCATTCTTCAGCAGCTTATACCATTCCTCAGCTCTTACTTTCAGCGATAATGAGAATAACTTCTTCTTAACTTGATCTGTAGTAATACCTGCACACTTGAACAACCCGCATAATTCGTGTATAAAGAGAAAATGATCACCGGGATGGACAGTTCCATCCCCAACATAATAGTTATCCATAACACGATCAATAATTCTTGTAGGTATTTTGAAAACATCATTCTCAGCAGGTGGTGGCTTATCTACTACCTTAGCAGTGGTAGTAGCATTACCAAATAAGAAACTCAGCGAATTATCCATAACGAAAATAAAGCAACTAGCAGAAGTAAACAATACTCACAGTAGAAGTTTCCTTTACCATTTCCACTCTCCAATAGCGCTTCACTCCCCGGCAACAGCGCCAGAAAATAGTCTTGATGACCCACAAGTATAGGGGGTGTATCGCAGTATTTTTGATAAGTAAGAGTGTCGAACCCAACGAGGAGCAGAAGGTGCTGGCTAGTGGTATGGATCAGGAATTCTCTGCAAATACTTAGCAAAAAGATTTTAGGGGTTTTTGATAAAGCAAGTAAACAAAGTACGAGTAAATAAAATACAGTAGGAATAAATGCAGCAAGTGGCCCAATCCTTTATGCAGCAAAGGACAAGCCGATTGTATTACTTAAGATGACCAAACATTCTCGAGGACACATGGGAAGACTGTCAAGTGCTTTCGCTTCATATAGTTGATTAATCTTCTCTAGCTTGCTAAGTGTTGTGTGGGTGAACCTGTGCTAATGTACCGCCCCATCCAAGACTAATACATACTTGTGATTATACCCCTTGCAAACATCCGTAAGTACAAGAAAGTAATTAAGGTAGAAACCTAACCACAGCTTTAAACTCTAAGACCCTTACGTCCCTTATGCAATGGTTTCCTAACGGGGGTTCAGGTTTCACTCCGCAACCCCTACGATTAGTAGCCAAATACACAATGCATTCCCCTAGGCCCATATAGGTGAAGTGTCATGTAGTCGACGTTCACATGACACCACTAGAAGAAGTACACCACAACTTAAATATCAAACTATTGAATCTTTCTCAACACAACTCCACTACTAACAACATGACTTCTCCCATGTCCTCAAGAACAAAACGAACTACTCACAAGACATCATATGGATCATGATCAGAGATGGAATAATGATGTATAACAATCTGAACATAAACAATAATTCAACGGTTCACTCAATAGCATCAACTACAAAGAGTAATCAACACCAGGAAAGTTTCCCCTATGAACTAATGCAAGATTCAACGCAATTGTTACAGCAATATGGACATGGTGATGAGGGTGCTGATTGTGGTGATGGTGGTGATGATGATGATCCCGATGAAGTCTAGCTTGATGGTGGTGTTGATGGCGATGATCTCCCCTCTCCGGGAAGGCATTCCCCCGGCAGAAATCTGTCTGCCGGAGAGATCTTTCTCTCTCGGTGTTTTCCACCCCGCAGAGGCGGCGGAATCTTTCTGTGGTCACTCCCCGAGTCTTAGGGTTTCGGGAGGTTGATATACGCTAGAGGGGAGAGGCTGGAGTGGGCCAGGGTGGCCACACCACCTCCAGGCGTGGCCTAGGGCTGCCCGCGCCAGAGGGTGGTGTGGGCCCCCTGTGGCCCATCTCCACTCCGTCTTCTGGCATCCTTAGTATTCTGGAAAAATAGGATTTTCCGTATATTTTCCCAGATTTTCTGATCTTCGCGAATTTTGCCTCCAAACAACACCTTTTCCATCAGAATCCTGACTACAGTGGTCCATGCTCCAAAAGTCATCAACCATGCAAAAACAGATGAAATAACATAAGTATCACCTCTCAATACGAAATATATCAATGAATAATAGTGAATTAAGACATAGAATAGTGATGCAAAATGGACGTATCACTCACCTCTTTCCTTGGAGATGGCGATCATATCAACCATCAACTCATAATGCCTTTTCTTTATATTTACTTCGGTAGCCAACAGAATGGCAGCGAGTTCAGTGAGCGATCAATTCGCACCTCTTATCTTGTAATTCAGTACAAACTCTTTGTAGTTGGGTGGGAGCGACTGCACAACTCTATCCGTCGCAAGATCCATTAGGATACCATATCCTAGTGCCTTAAGCCGTTGAACATAGCCCATCATCATCATGATGTGATTGTTCATAGAGTTGTGTTCCTTCATTTTTATGCTAAAGAACTCGCTAGAGATCTTATATCTCTTAGAACGGATTTGGTTCTCAAACATGGCTTTGGTTTCCTTCACCGTAGCATCAGCGCTGCTGAGTTCAAAGCGTCTTTGGAGTTCAGGTTCCATTGACATAAGGATCACGTATTTTACAAGAGTGTAGTCATCATGCCTTATGTCATACACATTGTGCTCATTTAGAGACGTAGTATTTGCATGAGTGTCACCTATCAGACCATCTAGCACATATTGTTTCTGTGCAGTAGTGAGGAAAGTCCTCAAGTTCAAGGCCCAGTTGGTAAAGTTGCTACCATTTGCCACAAGTTTCTCTTTCTCCATGAACACATTGGAATTAAAAGCATGTGGTGCCATCTACAACAGAATTTGTAAAGTTAGACTAAGTTTATGATAGATCGAGTTTAACTAATCACATTCTCTTTTAAAGTCTCCACTTTAAATGCATTGAATTTCTCCAAATTTAATGCTCTCTCATTTAATAAAACTCTTTTAATAATTTTATTCAAAAAAAATTTAATTACTTTAATTAGCAAACATTCACATGAAACCCCCTACAACATTTGAATATCACATGCAGAACCAATTTCAGAAATTTCACCCCGAAACAATTGCGGTGTCTATTGAAATAATTCCAGCGCTCTGGAATTCTTTCGTATAGAACATATTTGCTCCAAATGGTGTTTGGATACCCTTAAGTGTGTCACCCTACGGTTCGCGAATAATGCAGACATGATCGAGACCCCTCTCAGATCAATAATCAGAAGCGAGGCCTGGAGATCCATACTGACTCCCACACATTCAACGATGACTTCTGTGATCGAGAGAACCTTTAACGATAGTAACTAAATCCCTTTGTCTTGCGAGATATTACATGTCCAAGATTCGATCATCAGTATCTCAATACTTATTTTGATCTCGTTACCGACATGCACTCTTTTCTCGTTCCCGTGATATAACATCCTAGTGATCACATCACTTGCTTGCAAGCTATCTTAATGTGATATCACCGAGAGGGCCCAGAGTATATCTATCTGTCATCGGGATTGACAAATTCCACTCTTGATCCATGAGCCTCAACATAACAGCTTCGGAATACCCGAACCCATCTTTATAGTCACCGTGTTACGGTGTGACGTTTGATGTTATCAAAGTATTCTTCCGGTGTTAGAAATTAACTTGATCTCATGGTCTAAGGATAAAGATTACTTCGTATGATGCTATAGCAATCTAAACATAATGACTTTGATTGTAATGTTATACTTCGGATGAAATGTTCATCACATCATTCACCAATGTTGTGACCTCGTTATTAACAATATCCAATGTCCATGATCTGGAAACCTTGATCATCTTGTTAATTAACGAGCTAGTTTATAGAGAGGCATAACTAGGAACTTTCTATTTGTTTATTAAACACACATATATTATGGTTTCTGTATTAATACAATTATAGCATGTAAAATAAACATCTATCATATACTTGGAATACATATAATATAACAACTCTATTATTGCCTCTCAAAGCATATTCCCTTCAAGGATGTGTTGCCCACGAGAGATTATCCCTATTCAATCATTATACATGACTATGCTTATTATTATCTTTTATCCCATATGATGTGCAGCTGCAGGTGGATCTTCAACCTGGCCTATCTCCATCCATTGATTCATCCCATTATAAAAGTAAACTAGATTGGTCTAGTAAACTAAGGTAAAACGAAGAAATAAAGTCTTATAGACGTGTACTTTTTATTTCCTTTTAGCATTGCTTTCCAAGTTCGATTAAACCTAGGTCTTCTAGGGAAAATCTATTATACTACATCTGTGAATCCGGATCAAAGGTATCAACCCTTTTTCTGGCACCATTATCGGGGGAAGCAATTTTGCTATCCTAGTGAGGTCACTAGAGACCTTGTTTTTAGTTTTATTATTAGTTTGTAGTTTATTTCTTGTTATTAGTTTACTTTCTTGTTATCTATTTGAAAACCAAAAAAAATAGTTGCTTGTTATATATTTTCTTTACTTAAAAAATATTACCAAAAATATAAGAGCCATGGCTCAAAAGAGACTTGGGGAGTATGCTACTCACACTGATGATTTTATTCGTGCACCTATCACTTAGCCTGTTGTTGATGCGAAAGCTTATGAAATAAAGCCTAACCTTTTAAGTTTGGTTCAGCAAAACCAATTTGGGGGCTCATCTTCTGAGGATTAGGGTTTGCACTTAAACACTTGTACTGAAATTTGTGGCATGATGCGTATTAAGGATGTAGATCCAAACGCTATTAAATTAAGGTTGTTTCCTTTCTCTCTTAGAGGAAAGGCTAAGGATTGGTTGCTAGCTCTACCAAAGGGCACTATTAAATCTTGGGAGGAGTGTACTAATTTGTTTATGACTAAAATTTTCCCTTAGCTAAAACTATGCAACTAAGATCCAACATTACAAGCTTTAGACAAGAAGACCGTGAGCCACTAGTTCTTGCATGGGAACGGATGAAAGAAGCCATAATGAACTGTCCTAGTCATGGGATGGAAGAATGGCTTATATTACATTTGTTTTATAATGGTCTTAACCCAATGTCTAAGTCTATGCTAGATACTGCAACAGGATTAACAACCATGGGAAAGGGAGTGAGTGTTGCAAAGAAATTAATTGATGATATGCAAAATAATCATGCCCAATGGCATGTGGAGAGAACCTCGAAGAGAGTAAGTTCAATTACCGAGGTAAATAATGAAGAGCTTACATCTAAGATAGAGGAGATACTTAATATAGTAAAGGGTAAAGAAGATACCCAAGTTAATGATATCGCTACCGATATTAATGCAATTTTATAGCTCTCACTCCTTTTAATCCTGCATTGAAAAATCACAATTATGCTTCTAATGTTCAAAAACATTATTATAATCCAGCAGGAACTCCTTACAACAATTATGATAATAATAATAATGGAGCAAATCATGGCAATCTCTCGTTTGAGCAAACTGTTAGAACTTTTATACAAGCTCAAATTAAGCAAAATAATATTCTTATTAAAATCACGGAGAACCATGAAAGTAGTATAGGAAAATTATCTAACCAAGCCATTGCAATTAGAATTGATGTGCAGGCTCTACAGAAAAGGACAAAGACCATGGAGGCTCAGTTGGGGAAGGTAGCTGGGATCCAAGCTCTCATACTAGCAAAGTTTGCTGGAAAGCCCGAGCCAAATCCGATAGAAGACCTCAAGATGACGAGGGTGGTAACAAATGAAGAAAAACCTAAAGAGATGGATTATAGCAACGCGCCAACACCGGAATATACCATGCAAGATCTACTAAAGATGATCACCGTGAAGAATCCTGATATAGAACAAGGTAATGATTCTATGTACCAAAAATTTATACAACAAGTAGCATCTGAAGTTTGATATTTAGAGATGGAGTATAAGAGACTAGCTGATAAGCTTCCTGCTAAGCTAGATGATATATTTGAGCCCACTATTAAAGTTAAGGTGGGAGTTAATGAGATATCCGCACTTTGTGATCTTGGTCCAAGCATTTCAACTATTTCTAAAAGCCTATTTGACAAATTAAACTTGGGGCCATTTGTAACTACTGAACTGAGACTCCATCGAGCGGATTCAACTTATAAACAAGCTATCGGGATAAAATAAAATATAGTTGTGTTGAAATTAAAGGTAGTCCCGCTCTTATTGGTTATTGTGGACATGCCTGAAGATCCCATAGCACCTATAATTTTAGGTAGGCCATTCCTATGAACTATCAAAGCTTTAAGTAATTTACATGAGGGGAATGTGAGAATAGGGCTACCATCCAGATATCATTTTATAGTCTACTTCCCTAGGAATAAGAAGGCCAATCCTAATGATGGCGATGGTATAATTACTTTGAAAGCCAATTACTTTGGAGTGGGAATTCCACTTATTAAACCAAAATGATTGCCATCAGGGTCAAGCTAATTAACCTTAACTAGAAGCGCTTCATGGGGGCAACCCATGTGAAACAAAGTTTTTACTTTTGTGTTAGTCTTGTCAGTTTTGTTTCTTTTGTTTTTGTTTCGTCTTTTTTGTTTCTAATAAAGATTGTTCAAGAAGATCTTTGGAGAGAGGAGAATAAATAAGGTAATCCTCGATCTCTTATTTTACTAACACATGGCCTAAGAAGTATTGCTGATTTTTATGTAGTATATTTGCTATTATTTTGTCCTTTGATAGGATGTGCAAAGATGCACGAAGCTACTAATCAAATTCTTTGAGTTTTGCAGCTCACTGGCCGTTTAACGACTAGTGGTACGGCCGGAAGGGCCCATACCATGCGCACGTACCACCTCAAAGCATTGGAAGATAGAAATTCTGAGTTTTTCCATAGGAAACAGTGCTCATAACGAACACTAGTACGGTCGGACGCACCCGTACCGCACGCCTGTACCGTACCCTCGAGCAAAATATCATATTTCAATTAAAGGTACCGAGTGAATAACGACCAGCAGTACGGGCGCGTGCGCCCGTACCGAGTGCATCACCAGAAGGGAGTCGTCACCCCAAGGTATGTCACTCGGTACGGGTGGGCTCCGGTCGTACCATGTACGCGGCCGCCATAAACACTACGAGGAGGTAACCTAAAAAGCCCCAAAACAAATATTTCTCTTTCTTCTTCCTCCAAACTCCAAACCACCTCCATTGGATCTTCAAATTTACTCAATATTACTTCAGTTCCTTGCAATCTATCGATCTAAGGTATGATTCTCCTCTGATCTTCAACTTATTTGTGGCAAAGCTTCACTCAATATTTCATCGTTGTCAATATAGACTTAGGTCTTGTTCTTGATCTAATCTTGATATTGAGCATGCTTAGTATTGTTTTAGAGGAGTTTCTTTTCTAACTAGTGTACAGGATCGTTTATGCTATGTTTCTATTGAATTAAAAAATAGCATTCTTTATTTATTTTATTTTATTTTAGATGAACACGAGAAGTCGTACACGTGTGATGGCTGCGGAACCTTCCACACCACCCATTGATACGTTGACCCCTGAGTCACTTGGTATCGAGTTCACCGAGAAGTTTTAGCTGAATCGTTTCAACCGTCTCAAGCTCTGAGAAATCAAGTCCACCAAGTGGGCGTGTCCCTATATCCTAAACCAACTTGGCATTCGTGCTGATTTCGATTTCCTTTGCAACAATGTTGGTTTGTATGACTTTTTCTTCCAGGATGTCGCCACGTACCGCCGCTTGACACTTGAGTTCCTTAGCGCCTTGACACATACGATGGCCTCTCACTATTGTTCCGAGGATCAAAGGCCTGGAGTTGATCGCATCAACTTTTGTCTTATGAACTGTGAGTACTCCTTAACGCTCGACCAATGGGCTCAATGTTTCGGGTTTGCCAACATCACCATCGACATACTCTCCACTACTTTTGTTTTAAATCCTGCACCTTGGGAGTACTTTAATTTGATGAGAATCCATGTAAACACACCCAAGGGGGACCAAATTGATCATCCTACTATTCGTTATTTGTTTTATGTTATTACTAACATCTTGTAGGCACATGGTGAGTTTATTAGAGTTAATGAGGAGGATATGATGATTCTCGCAAAGGCTGTTATTATTAATTGTAACTTAACAGCAAATTTGGACGCTCTTCTTGTGTTTTACCTTAAGCATCAGACTCTTCAATCTCGAGGACCCATATGCAGAGGAGGAGTTGTAACCGTTCTTACACACGCACTTCACATCAACCTAGGTAACATCCAACCATTGACAGGAAGTCACCGTCTCGGTCTTTCTACTCTAAGAGCATGTGGTATGGTTTCTAGAACTAATGGTAGATACTTCCTTGATATACCTGGATCGGATCACTTGATCCCAGCTCCTTTACCTAATGGTCTATTCTCTATTGACGATGAACGTTTGCATTTTGATGTGCAGGTTGAGGCAAATCTACCCCATCAAGAAATACCCATGGGAGGAGGAGGACAAGATGAAGAAGTAGAACAAGAGGGAACCGAACAAGATGTGCAGCCACCAAACTACTACACCACCTATGAAGATATCTATGTGCTCGAAGAAATATTCAAAACATGAACAACCTCTCCATCAACCTTCGAGATGCTTCTGCAAACCTCGCCACCCAGTTCCATGATTGGAGCAGCCAATGGAACATGCGAGACTATCCACCACCACCACAATGAGATACAAAAGGTATTGCAAAAGCCTGAGCTTGGGGATGTGTTCCCCCGGCAAATTTGTTTGTGTAATAATGAGGTTGTAATCTAGATCCTTGGGAGCTTTGAAACACTCATGTTGGCTTGTTCCAACACTTTGCTTTTTTCCTTTGCTTTTTAGTTTGCTTTTATTTTTAGTTTGATTTTGTTTTTTGTTTGTTTTTCTTTTGTTAGTTCCTTGCTTGGTCGCATGTTCCTTTCTATTCTTTAGTCCCTATCCTCAATATACAAAAAGATATTTCCATTTTTCATTTTTTCGTAAATCTGGATTCACACATTACCTCTTTGTTTAAATATTATTATGAGAGTAATCACATTTGAGTTTTGAAGGAACACATCCCTATAAGGAAGAGGATCATGAAGTCACTTATGAGAGGTTCGTCCTATGTCTCCTACTTTTTAAGTTTGAGTTGTTTATCCTAGTTGGTCGATTTGCTAAGATAAAATGCTAATGGGAGTAATTTAATATGGTTAGAGTAGGCTTTTTATTAGTATGATGATTAGTTGTGGAAGCTTTTGTTCGAGTTCTTTTAGCTAATCGAGTCTTACCTTGGAATAATATTACCAAACAAGTACAGTAAGAAAAGTCTGAAATTTATGACTTGTTTGATGAATGATTGTCTTGAGAGTATACCATTTAAGATACTTAACCCCATAGATGTTTTGATAGTCTTGACGGCACTCATGAAAGGAGTTGTTTGATTGAAATGAAGTCTATTGGTAATTGTGATGCATGCCAAAGCTAGCCTTGTGGATCAAACCGTGGTACTAGTATATAAAAAAATAGAAGAGAAAGAAAAAGTTCTATGTTTCTCATGCACACCTTTGGGATGCCAACAACTCCGCTAGCTTTTGAACAATCTATGGCATAACCCCAGATTTTGGCTATGAGTTGATGACATGAGTGGCATATGTCAGTATATGGACAAAAGTATTGGTGCTCTCAAAGGTTGTGCAAGCACTTGTAAAAGAAAATAGCCAATGATCCTTGAAAGAGGAAAAAAAGAGAAAACATATATGTATGAAGATCCACATAACAAGTCATTGGCATGGTCTCATTACTACTTTATGTATTTTCTTGAGAGACAATGATTGGATTAGAAGTGTTTTTTATAGATTTGATTTATTGATGTGGGTGTAAATAAGACACTTCACAGTTATGCTACTTAGGACATGAAACCCTCTTACTCAATTACGCTATTTAAACATCCTAGTTTTCCTTGGAAAGCTAAGAGTTAACTACAAGAATTGGATTGATTGCTACACTGCTAGTTATTTATACTTATATTAAACTTTACTTTGATTGTCTTGACTTACCCAAGCTTGTATAGTACTCTTGTCATCTCTCTAACTTTGATAAGCCTCGCAAATGAATGAAGTGCTGAGCGCATATGACTGCCAACCATAAGAGAATTTTTATTCTCGTTGTTTCAAGTTTAAACGTTGAATTCCTTATAGTTCTTTTGTTTCTTCTTGCTCGAGGGTGATCAAGGTTTGAGCTTCGGGGAGGTTGATGGCTCCAAAAATAGCCATCTTCCACCATGTTTAAACATTGTTTTTAGTCAAGCAATTGACAAGAAACTCTCAATCCTTGTCACTAATGACTAATAATTGCAAAGATATGCAAAACCTTGATTTGAATTGTGTTGTGCAGTAAATCACGCTTTTAATGTGAAATCAGGAGTCATAATGAAGGTTTTTGAGGAAGTCCACACGGCCAAGTAATTGGGGAGTCATCCCTGGCGCCTGCAAGCTTAACAACCAATGGTACGGGCAGGGCCTGCCCGTACCATCTGACCGTACCATTTGGCGATGGCTTCTTCTCGTCAAACCCTACAACTTTTGTGAAGACGCCTATATATTTTGAGGCTCCAGCCGCCGGCCAGAGAGCTTCCATTCTCAGATTAAATCACAACACCACCAAAGGAGATCCACACCATTGTTCATCACTTTCATCATCCATCCCCTCCATTAGCCATAGCCATTGCTTTGTACTTTAGATCTCCTTGTGATTTGGCGACCATTGTAAGAATATTTGATTTCATTCTAACTATTTTGCACAATGTTTTCTATCCTAGATCTTATTGTTATGAGTGAGTAGTCCTCACGGGCTGCGGGTTGGGGAGAAACCTCACAACAATTATGTGCATCTAATTCATGACAGTATTGTGTTTTCTTTGCAATAGAGATTTGTATCTTTTTGTTTCTTTGTCTATTTCCTCGATATGTGGACTTGTAGGTACCCAAGATCCTATGTATTGATAAAGGCTTGAGGTGAGATACTTGGCTAGTGGCGATCTCATAGGAACCATAATGACAGAAAGGGTAGTACGGTCTTTGTTTAGCGACCCATTCGGGATCACAACAACATCACCACTTAATGCTTTGATCTGTGTTTTACACTTAATAATCATTTGTAGCCTGTTGTTTCGTGGTGCACTCGGTTGGATTAAAATACTATTGCTATGCCCGTTACATCATGGGGGCTCTAGTATATTAGGATGTGTTGCCCACAAGAGATTATCCTATTCAATCATTACACATGACTATGCTTATTTTTATCTTTTATCCCATATGATGTGCAGTTGTAGGTGGATCTTCAACCCTGGCCTATCTCCATCGATTGATTCAACCCATTATAAAAGTAAAGTAGATTGGTCTGGTAAACAAAGGTAAAACAAAGAAACAAAGTCTTGTAGATGTGTCCTTTGTATTTTCATTTAGCATTGCTTTCCAAGGTTTGATTAAACCTAGGTCTTCTAGCGAAAAAGCTAGTATACTACATCCGTGAATCCGGACCGAAGGTAGCAGTACCTTAAACGGTTTTTTTTCATAATTTTATAGCAAGCCAACACTTACTTGTGGTAAAAAAATTACCTAATTTTGGTAAATCAACATAAAGTCTTTTAAGCTAGGGCTGCAGAGTACAGAGGGAAGATAAATGGAGAGAGGCAACAGAGAGAGAAAACACAAGTTTGATTTGCATGCATTTATGAAATAGGTTCATAAATTTGCATGGTAGGGCATACACGCAAAAGGACGCCTTGTGTTGGGCCCCCCCGTATTAAGCCTCCGAGAATCCCTATTATGCATACACCACAATCCCATGATCAGTTTGTCGTGGCACATAACCGACAAGTATCAAAGTAAACATCCATTACTTAAGAGGATACATGTCATACCTTATTTGCCGCTATGGTGATGCATGTAAAATGCATACATGAATTTTGCAGTTTGTTAACATGTTTTCCCACATATTTGCATCATATATAATGTTATATCCCTGTTTTACATTGATTTTTGGGGATTTACCAATGATCCCCTTTATTTTGGCTATAACCCTGTAGGGCAGAAAAACCCCGTTTCCTATACAAAGTCAAATGGACCTGCACTTTTGGGAATGCCAATATTTATCTACGAGAAGCATCTGGAGCACAAGGATCTCACCAGGAGGGCCAGGAGGGACAAATGATCCCAGGTGGCGCGCCCAGGACTGGAGGGCGTGCCACCCATGCTCGTTTCCTCCTCGACCATCCAAACGCTTCAATTCTTTCGCCCACGAAGTTCTCTTGACCTAAAAAATACCATATATAAGGACCCCCGGGGGCATAGAGACACGAGAAGCCACCAGAGATGAAAACACCACCAAACAGAGTCAGATCTAGCAAAGATTGGAGGGGGAAACTCCACCGGAGCCACCTCCGGGGAGATCTCCACCCTCTCCAACATCTCCAGCATCATCACTGTGATGAAGAGGGAGTAGTCCACCTCTAGGCTATGGGTTTGTGGTAGTAGCTTGATCTATTTATCTCTTGTTCTTCATAGATCTAGTACCATATGAGCTGCCCTACATGATTATGTTCATATTTGTAATTCCTATGTGGTGGATATTTGTTCTATGATTTGATATTTGAGATTGGAATCTATTTTGTGTAAGATGTTTTAATAGATGCATATCATGCACCCCGTTCTTCATTGCTTGTTTTGATCCAACTTGTATGCAAGAACTTGTATAGAGAGAAGTGTGTGTTAGATGGAGTAGCATGGTGGTCAAGAATGAATTGTGACACATAATATTCAAGATGTTTCCCTCGCGAGGTCATCTCCGTCTCTGGCGCACCGCCTGGCTTCTCCGCCTCGCGCATCACCAGCGGCAGCATTGAGGTCATGATGGCCGACTCAGGCGAGGACCACGCCCACCAATGGAGCTCAATATAGGAGGCAACAGCACCGCTTCACGCGACCAAGTCCCAGATCCTCTAGCCACCTCCATCCAGAACCTCCACAACCCCATCATCCCTGAGGTGGATCCAACGGCAGCCGCAGCTGCGCTGGAGGCCACACGCCAGAACCTCTGGAGGAAGCCAGCAAGGTCGCCAACTGCGAGTGTCGCCTAGACATGACCATGCATGAGTACAACATCGGTGATGACCCACAAGTATAGGGGGTGTATCGCAGTATTTTCAAGGGAAGTGAAACCCAATTTATTGATTCGACACAAGGGGAGCCAAAGAATATTTATAAGCCTTAACAACTGAGTTGTCAATTCAGCTGCACCTGGAAACAATCTTGCTCACAGCAGTTTATCAGTAGCAACAGTTTTGTAGTGGGAATAGTAAAGTAATAACAGTAGTAAAGTAAAGACAGTAGTAACAATAGCAGTACCAGTAGGACTCGAGTGCGGTAAGCATAGGGATGGATGGACAGGCGTTGCATGGACAAGACAATTCACATGGCAATCAGAACATAGGGAAATTGTAGATAAATAAGATAAAGCACCCAAGTACTAGATAATCCTAGGCATGTGTTCCATATATAGTCATACGTGCTCGCAATGAGAACTTGCACAACATCTTTTGTCCTGCCAGCCCGTTTGCAGCGGGGCCTCAAGGGAACTACTGGGAATTAAGGTACTTCTTTTAACAGAGCACCGGAGCAAAGCATTAACACTCCGTGAACACATGTGATCCTCACATCAAAGCCATTCCCTCCGGTTATCCCGATTTCTGTCACTTCGGGGCCATTGGTTCCGGACAACAACGTGTGTATACAACTTGTAGATAAGACCATAAACAATACTATCATAATGAATCAATAACATGTTCAGATCTGAAATCATGGCACTCGGGCCCTAGTGACAAGCATTAAGCATAACAAGTCGCAACAAAGTCATAAAGCACTAATAGAAGATACTAGGCACCATGCCCTAACAATCTGATGCCATTACATGAATGATCTCATCCAATCCCTACCATCCCCATAGCCTACAGCAATGGATTACTCACTCATAGATGGGGGAAACATGGATGGTCGATGGAGAAGCGATGGTGATGATGATGTCGATGATCTCCTCCAATTCCTCGTCCTGGCAGGGTGCCAGAATGGAGTTTCTGGTTCCGAATCGTGGAATCTGGTGGCGGCGGTGGAGCGGAACTCCTTCTGGAAAAACGTCGACCCCCCCTGAGTTTTTAGGTCAGAAGGCTTCTTATAGGCGAAGAGGGAGACCGAGGGGGTGTCTGGGGCGGCCAGACCATCCTGGCGGCTGACTGGCGGCCAGGTGGTGTGGCCTAGGCCCAGCCCCCCTCCATCTCATATTCTGGCTCCGGGGGTCTTCTGGTGAAATAGGATTTTTGGCATATTTTCTGGGATTTTTTCTGATAGTTGATTTTCTGCACAAAAAGTAGACACCAAGGCAATTCTTCTAAAAACAGCGTCAGTCCGTGTTAGTTGCATCCAAATCACACAAGTTTAGAGGAGAAACAATAGCAAAAGTGTTCGAGAAAGTAGATACGTTTTGGACGTATCAACTCCCCCAAGCTTAGCTTATTGCTTGTCCTCAAGCAATTCAGTTGAAAACTGAGTGCGATAAAAGAACTTTCACGAACACATTTGCTTCATATGATGTATATATTCTCAGCATGTAATCAACTACTTAGGCAATTCATAATAAAGAGTATGCAACTAAGTTTACTTAATAGGCATTGTAAGCTATGAAGAGATTCCAACTTAAAAATAATAAGTAGCATGAAGCATAAATATAAGCAACATTACAGTGCTCATAACAAGGTATGATAGAGTGGTATCTCGCTTGCCTTTTTATTGTGAATGCCAAGGCACCTCTGAAGTTCAGGTGAAGACTAGAAGTAAAGATGTCAAAGATACAAGCATCAAAGTCATAACACAAATAATCAAGTAATGAGACAAACACAAAGAATGACAACTATGCTCTCAAGAAAGTGATCATAGAATATGTGGAGACTCAACAAGGAAATGAAAAGGTTTTGAATAATTTGAAAGGCTTCCAAATGCTGAAAGTATGGTACTCATTAGCTTTGATCTCTCATTGCCCCTATCATAAGAATCATTTAATATGGTTAAGGTGAAAGTGAGGTCCAATCTGAGTTATATGCTTGACAGACTATAAACTGGAAATCCCATGTCCCTTGAGTACGAGGGCCGCTCCTCATGCTACTCAACTTTAGTAACCGGTAAGTTCTTGTCATCGTAAATACGTGCGTATCATAGAGAACCGCCAACGGGGTACCCCTTGCCCGATGATACGTAAGAATCCCCATATCAAAATGACAAGGCAAACAGACAATGAGTATCTCAACAATCTTCTTATTTACCATGGGAAATGGTGCTTTTTTCTCTCTTTCCTCTTTTCATATACCTTTTTTTCCTTTTTCTCAATAGCTATCTTGCTTTTTTATAAGAAGAATGCTTCATAGATATCATTATGGTTACGCTGCAGGTTTCCACCATGATGGCATGGACTAGACCGGTGGCCCAGGCGTTTCTCTAACACACATACATAACTCCATGGACTTACAAGATCCCCTTTTATTCCACACTGACGACATCCGCAAACAAAAGATCATGGTATCAACTGGGTATATATTTACAAGTGTTGAAAGCATTCCCCGTGACAACACGGTTCTGCTAATCCCCAGCCTATAATTTGCAATCATATAACTTTTCATGGACAGTCACAATGGTTTAGGTTTATTAAGTGCAGGAAATAAAGTGTGCCGTCAAGTTCGTGAGAGCTTTACTAACTAACTTTCTTATAACAAGCAAACATTTTATTCGGAAGAAAACAAGGCATATTGAATATGCACGAAAATAGCAAATGATGCTAATAGGTAGGTATGGTGGACACTTTGGCAATATTTGGTTTTAGGGAGTTGGAAACATGAGTAAAACATACTCAGTGAAAGTGAAGGCTAGCAATAGTAAGGGAGCGACAAACGAGAGAGCAATAGCTGTCATAATCATGCTTGCAACAAAACAGGACTAATCATGGCATGAAAGTGATTCAAGATCCTCAAGGCAAAATAATTCATCTAGGCTTAACTGATTATTTCAGTCATATGCATGCGTGAGCATGTGCCAAATCAATTCAAATGAAACATTCAGAGGAGGATACCACGGTGTCATACCAAGTTATGAATAGAGTAATGCAAGCAAACATTCATATGACATGCTACAGACTATTAGCAAGCTGGAACTAATCATAAGAAAGCAAGAACTACTAAGCATCCAAAGATATCATACACCCTACATGAACAGACCAAGCATGCCCACAATGGTGAGTATATGTACAAAAATGAAAACAAATAGAGTTCGTTACCAGCCTCTTACCACACCTCAAGTTGTCATTAATCCTCATTATTGCTCTACACTTGTGTGGCTTGAATAATAACATGAAACCAATATCCACTAAGGACTGCTGAACTTTGCAACAAACTCACAAAGCCAAAAAAAGAACAACAAATATTTTTGGTGTTTTCGATTTTTTTAAAGCAAGAACCAAAAAGGAAGAACAAGCAAAGCAAAATCTTTTTGGGTTTTTCGAATAGTTCAAACAAAGCAAAAAGGGAAAAAGAAACCAAGGAGAAAAGAAAAAGAAGCAAACCAAAGAGAAACAACAGAAATATTTTTGGTCTTTTTTTGTGTTTTAGAAAGCGAAAGCAAAGAAAAAAACGAAAACTAAAAGGAGAACAAAACATGAATATACAAAGTACCGACGCAACATGATAGGGAGATGAGTGCGATGTCGGCGTACCTCCCCCCAAGCTTAGGCTTTTGGCCTAAGTGGGTATCAATCCCAAGCTGGCCAGGATGAAGTGTCACCGTGGTACGACGAGGAGGTACCCTCGTCCTGGTGTGAGCTCGAGTACATCCCTCCGTAGTGCGCGAAGTAATCGTAGGAGGGTACATCCTCCTAATGCTGCTCGTGGAACCCCAGCAAACGGAGCTGCTCGTCCACCTCCTCCTTAGAGCGCGACCACGATCTCCTGTGAACACTAAACAAAGAAGATTGTGGGAAAGGGATCTCCCTCTCATCCCCGTCAGTAAACAACATCCTATATACTAGACCGTCCAAATCAGAATCAGCAGTGACAAAATGATGAGTTTTCATAGCAACAAGGTCAAGCCTTTGTGGTGCCAATATAGTATCATTGGGGTCCACTGAAATCCCTAATGCATTGACCATACGTGAGGCAATGATGCCCCCATAGATAGGCCCCCTAGTAGCTAGGCGGCGAGCAATAAGCAAACCAAGGTTGTACCGAGTATCATTGTTGAGCGTAGTAGCAAGGAAGGCTAAATGATAGTTGGAGATATTACTTGTGTTCTCCCTACCAAGTACGCTAGTATCAAGATAATATGCAAAGTATCTAAGAGCAGGGAGTTAGATATTTCTTATCTTTCCGCCCTATGCCATGTGGTCATCATCATTGGTCACCCCTCGGTAAAGTTCTAGCAAATCAGCGGGTCGCCCTTGAATCTTCTTCACGGTCCCTGTCATGCTTACACCTACAACACTGCAAAATCTTTCCAATGACATGGTGAAGGGCAGGTTATAAGTTTTGAAAGAGACAATTGACTGATAGGGCATGTTAGTAAACACAAAGCTCTCAACAAATGTTTTGGTGAGCATAGCGTATTGCTCACTCTCATCTTGCATATATGAGGTCAAACCAACCCTTTGAATCAGTAGCAAGAAATCATCAAGAATCCCTGCAGCTTGTAAGAAAGTAAAACAAGGAAAAGTAGATGGGTGAGCATCCCCATCATCCCCCTCATTACCAATACGAGTTGCAATGAGGTCTTCGTTGTATGATGGCCTAAACTGAGAGGATGATCTTGAGGTCCTCGACCTCCTAGGTGCATCCCTCTCAAATATCTCTCCAAAGGTATGGTTGTTCATGCTTGATATTCTGAAATTTAAACACTTATTAAACAAGCGATTGCAAAGTGAATATAATGAAGGGTACTACTCATAGGGACTTGTAAGAGGCCTAAACATGCATCAAAACTATATCTCTAAGCATCAAACAAGCTTACAAGCTCTCATAAACTGTCACATACAGCAGCAAAATACTCAAGATATAATCCACTAAACACAAATCTACTTGGACAAGGGGAGGAGTCACATACCGGAGAACAAATGCTCCAAATTTCAGCAACAAAGATGGGCTGAGCAAGGATATCGAAAAAATCGAGAGCAAGCACAGCAAGAACGCGATTTTGAGCAATGAACTGGAGTTTGCTCGGGAGAGAGAAGAAAGTGGCAGGTGAGAGAGTTAGGGAGGGCCAGGGGTGGCCCACACCATGGCATGGTGCCACCCAGGGCAGGTCGCGCCACCAGGTGGTGAGCCTGCCTGGTGGGTCCCCCCGGTACCTTCCAGGCACTCCTCTGCCCCCTTTTTCACGTAAAAATTTAATATGAATTTTCTGGAATTTTTCGAGACACTTTATTTTTGGGCATTTTTTAGGTATAGAAGAATGATTTTCTGACAGACAGATTTTTTTTGGAAATGATGCAATGACAAAACAAGGCTAGAACTACAGAAGTTCTAAGACACTCTAACATGCAAGCAACTAACAAGAAAGAAAACTGAAGGAAAGCAAAAACTAAAATGAATAGAATAAAAGTAAACAGAGATAATCACGGTGAAAACATTGTTTTGTTCAATGAAATCCTTTTGTTAACAAGGTTGATCAGGTCTTGTTACCAAAACAATTCCATATGAGGCAAAACTTGTATTCCACTAATGATTATGTTACCTCAACATGGATAGCAATGGTCCCAATCATAATAGTTTCAAATTTTTCTCTTGGTATGGGACAATATATTTCTCCAACTTGAATGCCCTCAACATGTTCAATTGAATTCAAACCATAAGTCCTTTCAATCTTCTTGGGGAAATAGACGGTATGGTCCTTGTCATTAACATTAAAGGTCATCTTTCCTTGATTACAATTAATAACAGCTCCTGCAGTATTAAGAAAAGGTCTCCCAAGAATAATAGACATATTATCATCTTCAGGCATTTCAAGCACAACAAAATCAGTTAATATCAAGCAATTATGAGCCACTTGAACAGGTACATCCTCACATATACCAACAGGAATAGTGGTAGATTTATCAGCCATTTGCAAAGATATATCAGTTGGTATTAATTTTTCCAGTTGAACTCTCTTATAGAGAGAGAAAGGCATAACACTAACTCCAGCTCCCAAATCACACAAAGCAGTTCTAACATAACTATTCTTAATAGAGAAAGGGATAGTTGGAATCCCTAGGTCTCCAAGTTTCTTTGGAACCTTACCATTAAAGGAATAATTAGCAAGCAAAGTATAAATTTCTTCATTCGGGATCTTCCTTTTATTCGAGACAATATCCTTCATATACTTTGAGTAAGGAGGCAATTTAATAGCATCAGTCAAAGGAATTTGCAAGAATAAAGGTTTCATCCACTCACAAAACTTATTATAGTGTTCATCTTCCTTTGAATTGTGTTTCTTATCAGGGAAAGGCATAGGTTTTTGGACCCACTACCATGTTTCTTGGCAACAAAATCTTCTTTAGTGTATTTAGTATTCTTAGTGTGCTTTTCAGGTTCTTCTTCAACTTTTTCTTCATTACCACTTTCAGTTTCAGCATCAGAAATAGATATACTATTAGGATATTTAGCAGGTTCAGAGGGTTCTACAATAGTTTTATGTTTCTTTTTCCTTTTCTTATGAGTAGAGCCACTATTTTTAGCTTGTTGAGAATCATGCTCAATTCTTTTGGGATACCCCTCAGGATATAGAGGATCTTGGGTAGCAGCACCACTTCTAGTTCTAATTTCATAAGCATGTTTTTCTTTAGCAGCATTAACTAGCAAGTCTTTTTGCACTTTAATGAGCTGATCTATTTGAGTTTGAACCATTTGAAAGTGTTTAACAATCATTTTAACATCATTAGAGGTTCTTTCCACAATATCTTTTAACTCAACAATAGCTCTAGTGTTTTCCATTAGATGATTTTGCACCCTTTTATTAAAATTATCTTGCTTAACAATAAAGATATCGAATTCTTCTAAGCATTGATCAGGAGGTTTAGAGTAAGGGATATCACCTTCATCAAAGTGTTGGAGAGAGTGTACCTCAATAGTGGATAAGTAAGGGATAGGCTTACATAATTCTTCAATAGGAGGTAAATTCTTGACATCTACAGCTTTAATTCCCTTCTCCTTAAGACATTTCTTAGCTTCCTTCATCACTTCATCATTTAATTCAATAACTCCCCTCTTCTTTGATGTTGGAATAGGCACCGGTATAGTAGGTTCGGGTATAATTACTTCAGGTATAGCTGGTTCAGGAGGATTGCAATCCTCATAGTTCTTGCTTATTTTAGCCATTAATTCCTCAGCTTCCTTGGGAGTCCTATTCCTGAAAACACAATCGGCACAACTATCTAGGTATGTCCTAGATTCTTCCATTAGTCCATTATAAAATATATCAAGAAGCTCATTCTTAGGTAACGGACTTCCATCCTATGCATGAATCAAAGCACAAAACCTTGCCCATGATTCAGGCAATATCTCTTTTTCTCCCTGTTTATAATCAAAAAGTTCCTGCAAAATAGCATGTCTAGCACTAGGAGGAAAATATTTCTGCAGGAAAGTACTAATCAAGCAATCAGGGCTATCAATAGATCTAGGGGGTAAATTACTAAACCAAGTTTTAGCTTCTCCTTTCAGTGAAAAGGGGAAAATCTTAGCAACAAAGTAAGTACGCATCTTAATATCATCAGAAAACAAGCCACTCATGGTAGAAAGCTCATTCATATGTGCTACCGCACTTTCATTCTTAGTCCCACAAAAAGGTTCTTTCTCAACAATAGCTATGTAAGATAGATAGAGAGAGAAATCATAATCTTTATCTATAATGTTTATGGGAGAAGCAACAAACTTAGCAATAGGAGACAATTTGGGTCTAATAGTACGCCTCTCAAGGAGACTCTTAGCAGTGCTCCTATCATGGGTGTTTTTACATTCTTAAATAAATTCATCGGTCATATCAACATAACCATCTTCAATATCATAACTCTCACTAGACTTAGGTGAATTAACAGGTGTAATAGTGTCTTCATTAGGAGTTTCAGTATTTCCAGCTATAGCTCTAGCAATCGTAGCATCTAGGAAAGGACCTAATGAACCACTCTTATCAAGCACAGTAGAAGTAGCATCATAAGTGTCAGATTCAGCAGTAGTAGCAGTGTGTGTAGCATGTGTATGTGGTGGTGTAACGAGCTTACTCATAACAGATGGTGAATCAAGAGCAACAGAGGTGTTTAGAACCGTACCTTTTCTTGTAGTGGATGGTAAAATAGGAACCTTGCCATCACGAGACTTACCCATGATGGATGGATAGCAGCGAACAAAAGAGAATCCAAGTGAACTTAATAAATAAAGCTATGCTCCCCGGCAACAGCGCCAAAAAATAGTCTTGATGACCCACAAGTATAGGGGGTGTATCGCAGTATTTTCGAGGGAAGTGAAACCCAATTTATTGATTCGACACAAGGGGAGCCAAAAAATATTTATAAGCCTTAACAACTGAGTTGTCAATTCAGCTTTACCTGGAAACAATCTTGCTCACAGCAGTTTATCAGTAGCAATAGTTTTGTAGTAGGAATAGTAAAGTAATACCAGTAGTAAAGTAAAGACAGTAGTAACAATAGCAGTAATAGTAGGATTCGAGTGCGGTAGGCATAGGGATGGATGGACGGGCGTTGCATGGACAAGATTCACATGGCAATCAGAACATAGGGCAATTGCAGATAAATAAGATAAAGCACCCAAGTACTAGATAATGCTAGGCATGTGTTCCATATATAGTCATACGTGCTCGCAATGAGAACTTGCACAACATCTTTTGTCCTGCCAGCCCTTTTGCAGCGGGGCCTCAAGGGAACTACTGGCAATTAAGGTACTCCTTTTAATAGAGCACCGGAGCAAAGCATTAACACTCCATGAACACATGTGATCCTCACATCAAAGCCATTCCCTCCGGTTATCCCGATTTACATCGCCGGGGCCATTGGTTCCAGACAACAACGTGTGTATACAACTTGTAGATAAGACCATAAACAATACTATCATAATGAATGAATAACATGTTCAGATCTGAAATCATGGCACTCGGGGCACTAGTGACAAGCATTAAGCATAACAAGTCGCAACAAAGTCATAAAGCACTAATAGAATATACTAGGCACCATGCCCTAACAATATGATGCCATTACATGAACGATCTCATCCAATCCCTACCATCCCCATAGCCTACAGCGGGGGATTACTCACTCATAGATGAGGGAAACATGGATGGTTGATGGAGAAGCGATGGTGATGATGATGGCGATGATCTCCTCAATTCCCGTCCCGTGGTGCCAGAACGGAGTTTCTGGTGCTGTTTCGTGGAATCTGGTGGTGGCGGCGGAGCGGAACTCCTTCTGGAAAAACGTCGAACCCCCCTGAGTTTTTAGGTCAGAAGGCTTCTTATAGGCGAAGAGGGAGACCGAGGGGGTGTGCAGGCGGCAGACCACCTGGCGCTGACTGGCTAGCCCAGGCCAGGTGGTGTGGCCTAGGCCCAGCCCCCCTCCATCTCATATTCTGGCTCCGGGGGTCTTCTGGTGAAATAGGATTTTTGGCATATTTTCTGGGATTTTTTCTGATAGTTGATTTTCTACACAAAAAGTAGACACCAAGGCAATTCTGCTAAAAACAGCGTCAGTCCGTGTTAGTTGCATCCAAATCACACAAGTTTAGAGGAGAAACAATAGCAAAAGTGTTCGAGAAAGTAGATATGTTTTGGACGTATCAACTCCCCCAAGCTTAGCTTATTGTTTGTCCTCAAGCAATTCAGTTGAAAACTGAGTGTGATAAAAGAACTTTCACGAACATCGCCCGCCTGCCCGGTGCTAACCGACAGATTCCGCCCCATGGTCGTAACCTTGGCTCGGAACTGGACCGTACTACTGACCCGCGTACCCCTGTAGTTTAGTCGGTTTATAGTACTCCAGCCAAGAACATGAGGGCCACAGAAGCAGCCGCCGCTGAGCTGAGCCACCTTGAGGGCGATGATCTACATCGCCAGCAGACGCGCGTTCACCTCCTCGTTGCAACGGCCAACAAGAAGCAGGCCGAGGCAGGCGCAAGCCTCAGGAAAACAGCAAGAGCCAGCCACCTTGCCGGATGGCGGATCCGGCAGCTGGTGGTAGCAAGGCCTCCTCTCCAAACGGGACGAGGCAAAACAGCCGTCCACGCGGCAGATTGGCTAGCCATGGACATCATCAGCCCGACGCCGCAGCCATCACTAGCAGAAACCATGCTCCGGCTGACAAAGTCGGACAAGGGCAACATCATCAATCGGCTGACGAAGCTGAAAGAAGCCTCGTGCCAGCTAAGTCCCTCCTGACAGGGTGACTCAGCCCACACGAGCCGGAAACACGCGATGTGCATGCATGGATCGACCTCCTGATACAATCACGCGCGCTGGAGGAGGAAAGTCTAGTCGGCCCGAGGTGTTCCGGACCGCGCATCTGGAACGAACCATTTCCAAAGGGATTTTCGCTCCCAAAGGATACGCCAAAGTATGATGGCTCGGTCAAGCCGGAAGAGTAGCTCGTACACTATGTCACCGCGGTGGGCATAGCTACTGGAAACCAGCGGTGGTAGTACGTTACGTCTCCCTCATGCTCCTCGACTCGGCCAGAACCTGGCTGAATAGTCTCCCTGACAACAACATTAATGCCTAGGTCGACTTCGAGGAAGCATTCATCCGCAACTTCACCGGCACCTACAAGCGGCCAGGGTGGACTCGCGAGCTCGCCCTGTGCATCCAAGGAAAGGACGAGTCCGACTGCTCCTACCTCACCCGATGGACAAGCATTTACAACTCTTGCAAAGGGGTGTGCGAGCACCAGGCGATTGAATTCTTTGTCAACGGCTGCAGAGATGGCACAATGCTCAAGCACAAGCTCAGTCAGGTCGATCCCACCACCATGGCTCAGGCCATGGCCATCACGGACAAGTACGCCACCGCCAAAGCAGCAACGAAGAAGGCCATCATAGTGAATGACCAAGGGCAGATCATTTTGGATAACTCCACGGACCGGCAAAAGCCGGATGGGCATCATAACAACTCCAGGCGGCACAACCAGGACAACCGCCATGGCAAGAGAAAGGACGACCAGCTGGACAACTGTTACGGGTCCAAGCAGGTAGCGGCCGTCCAGGAAGATCTGGCTGCAGGCGGCAGCCGGAGGCAGAAACCCGACGACCGACCGCCACGACCCAAGTACACCATCAAATCGATGCTTGATGGCTCATGCAAGTTCCACGGTGGCGGCAATAAGCCGGCTACGCATACAACTCACTAGTGCACCTGGACAAAGAGAATGGCCGAGGTTTGTGGGTTACCACCACCACTGCCACCTCTGCCAGCAGGACAAAGTGAATGCCAGAATCGCCAGGACAAGGACAAAGGAGATTACCCTCGCCGGGTGGGCAACTACCACATCTTCACCACCGAGCCCGAGACCAAGCATAGTAAGAGGTGCCATGAGGCGGAGGTGAACGCAATCGTTCCCCCCGTTCCTCGGTACCTAAATTGGTCTGAGCAAGAGATCATGTGGAGCCTGAAGGACCAGCTGGATGTGCTTCCGCACCCAGGCACCTATGAAATGGTCCTAGATCCCATCATCGTCTCAAAGAAGCACTCCTATAGGTTCTCTCGCGTCCTCGTAGATAGAGGCAGCAGCATAAACCTCCTGTACCGCAGCTTGTTGGACCAGCTAGGCATCCACGAATCCCAGCTGGAGTGGTCTAGTACCTCCTTCCACGGAGCCATTCCGGGTCCGTCACATTCGCCCATTGGTAGGATCCGACTAGACATCATCTTTGGCACGGGGGGCAACTTCCGCCGCGAGCCCAACTGCTTTGAGGTAGTCAACCTCTACATTACATATCATGCCATCCTCGGATGCCCAGTGCTAACCAAGTTCATGGAGGTACCGCACTACGCATACCTCAAGATGAAGCTCCCCGGGCCCAAGGGAGTAATCACCATCACTGGCGATACAGGCGGTCAGTGGAATGTGCCACTGACGGCTCCAAAATAGACGAAGCCATGATCATCACGAAGGAGAAGCGCATCATCATATAGAACATGGTGGCCCTGTAGGCGGAGATGCCGGCTGGCGAGCCAAAGCCAGCCGGAGAGGCGCAGTTCAAGCCATCCAAGGGCACCAAGAAGATCCTGCTCAACGAGGCCGATCCGGACAAGTTCATCCTGGTCGGAGACAGCCTTGACAGCAAATAGGAAAGCGTGCTCGTCGACTTCCTCCGTGAGAATCAGGATATCTTCGCATCGTCCCCCAAGGACATGCCTGGTGTTCCGAGGGAGCTCGCCGAGCACTCTTTACATGTCAGGCCGGATGCAAAGTCGGTCAAGCAATCTCTATGCCACTTCGCTGAGGAGAAGAGAAGAACCATTTGGTGAAGAAATCACCCGGCTGCTTGCAGCCGGATTCATCACGGAGGTTTTTCACCCGGAATGGCTGGCAAACCCAGTGTTGGTGCTGAAAAAGAATAAGACTTGGTGCATGTGTGTTGACTACACCAGCCTAAACAAGGCATGCCCAAAGATCCATTCGCCCTACCATGGATAGATCAAGTGATCGATTCCACGGTCGGCTGCAAACAGTTGTCGTTTCTGGACGCGTATTCTGGCTACCACCAGATCCGGCTAAACCCCGCTGATCAAATAAATACAACATTCATCACCCTGTATGGGTCTTACTGCTACACCACCATGCCATTTGGACTAAAAAATGCAGGGGCTACATACCAACGTTGCATGCAGAAGTGTCTGTAATCGCAAATTGGAAGAAACGTGCATGCCTACATTTATAATGTGGTGGTCAAGACAAAGGAACAACAAACACTCCTCAAGGACCTAAAGGAAACATTCGCCAACCTCCGTTGGTTCCGTATGAAGCTGAACCCGGAGAAGTGTGTGTTCGGCGTTCCAGCTGGCCAACTCCTCGATTTTCTCGTCTCAGATCGAGGAATCGGGGCCAACCCGAAGAACATCACTGCAATCAAGCGCATGCAGCCACCATAGAATATACGCGACGTACAGAAGTTCATCGGGTGCCTAGCCTCCCTCAGCTGGTTTGTCAGCCGGCTAGGCGAGAAAGCGCTCCCATTGTACCAGCTCATGAAAAATACGGACAAGTTCGTCTAGATGGCACAGGCGGATGAGGCCTTCCATGACCTCAAGCGCATGCTTCCTCTCCGCTAATACCGGCGGCCGCTACTGCAAAAGAACCAATGTTGATGTACATTGCAGCTACCAACTAGGTCATCAGCATAGTGCTCGTGGTTGAGAGGCCAGAAGAAGGAAAGGCGCAGCCGGTCCAGCACCCAGTTTACTACCTGAGTGAGGTACTCTTGCTCTCGAAGCAGAACTACCCTTACTATCAGAAGTTGGTGTATGGAGTGTACATGGCCGCCAAGAAATTTAAGCACTACTTCCAAGAGCACTCCAGCCGGGTGGTGGCACTAGCACCACTGTCGGAGATCATTGGCAACAGGGATGCCACTGGCCGGGTGGAGAAATGGGCAATAGAGCTCGCTGCTCACTGCATCCGGTACGAGCTGAGAACGGCGATCAAGTCTCAAGCCCTGGTAGATTTCCTCGTTGACTGGGCAGAAACACAGTACCTTCCGCCATGCCCTGACTCCATGCACTGGAAGCGTGATGCCTCAAAATATGTCGAGCTCGTTGGGAATCCCAAGAGTAAGGTATGATGAGCACAGCAGCAAGTTTTCCCTCAGTTATCAAACCAAGGTTATCAAAGCAGTAGGAGCAAGGAAACAACTGCAAGGTGTTGCTAGCAACTTGGAATCCTGCACAACACAACCACATAACTTTTCCCCAACTTACAGTGAGGTTGTCAATCTCACCGGTTTTGCTGAAAGCAAAGGATTAAACGTATTATGCGGAAGATAGTAATTGCTTGCAGAAAGTAAACAGTAAAACAGTAAATAGTGGATGGTAGATTGATGGTAAAAGAATGGACCAGGGTCCATAGTTCACTAGAGGTGATTCTCCTTAAGATAGATGACATGTTGGGTGAACAAATTACAGCGGGGCAATTGACAGACACCGAGAAAGCATACATGCATATACTAATCATCTTGACTCCTATGAGATTTGATTGGGCATTACAACATTATAAATAGACTGTAATCCAACTGCATCTATGACTAATAGTCCACCTTCAGGTTATCATCCGAACCCCCTCCAGTATTAAGTTGCAAGTAACAGATAATTGCATTAAGAAAAGTGTGTAAAGTAAACAATACGATTGCCCTATGGACAAAGGATTGTTGTTTTCTCCCTAGTAGCAACAACACATATAGTACCTTAGAGATTCCTGTCACCTCCCCAGATTACTAGAGGCATGAACCCACTATCGAGCATAAATACTCTCTCTTGGAGTTGCTAGCATCTACTTGGCCAAGATAGCTACTAACAACAGAAAGCGTGCAAGATCACAAATAACATAGACATGATAGAATCAATAATCAATCTGAAATAGCATCTCAATATCCATCGGATCCCCGCAAACACAACATGTAGGATTACAAATAGATGATCTTGATCATGAATGGAGCTCACAAGATCTAAACATGATAGCACAAAGGATAAGAACCAACCATCTAACTACTACATGGACCCGTAGTCCAGGGATGAACTACTCACGCATCACACCGGAGGCAGTCATGGTGATGAAGAAGGCCTCCAGGGTGATCTCTCCCCTCCGGCAGGGTGTCGAGAAGAGCTTCGGATCCCTCCCGATCTAGGGATGGAGATGATGGTGGCTACAGACTATTTTGTGGAATTTTTCGGGTCTTTGATTGGGTACTTAGGGTTTTTGTCCCGGGAGGCTTTTATAGGCGGAAGGGAAAGGTTGGTGGAGTACCAGGGGACACACCCCCTAGTGGCGCCCCCCAGGTCGCGCCACCACCAGGTGTGGGCGCCCTGGTGCGCCACTTCGTCTCCCCTCCGGACTCTGTGTTGCTTCGGGTAAAATATTGACTTTGGCTTTTGTCTGGTCCAATTCCAAGAATATTTCCTTACTAGCTTTTCTGAAACCAAAAACAGCAGAAAACAGGCAACTGGCACTGTGGCATCTTGTTAATAGGTTAGTTCCAAAAAATGTATAAAAATACTCCAAAGTGTGGACAAAACACAAGAAAGTAAATACTAAACAAGCATGGAACATAAAAAATTATAGATACGTTTACAACGTATCAACATCCCCAAGCTTAACTCCTGCTCGTCCTCAAGTAGGTAAGTGATAACAAAAGAATAATTTTTGAGTTGACATGCACCATCACAATCTTGATCAAGGTATTTGTAAAACATTGATAGTTGGGATCATAGTACTTTAACATAGCATGAAAGATATAGTACTAACAATAAGACATAGCAACTATGTTATAACATGAAAAGGTACAAACAAAAAATTCATGGATAACAATGCTTTGAAAGACGTTTGTTTGTTTCACATATAGAAAACATAATGAGAATGGTATTTAGCTTGTCCCTCATAGTGTAGCAAAACATAAATGCATAGGACACCTTCAAAGTTCATAAGGGTGACTAGATACAAATAGTTTAAGGACAAGCAATATCAAAGTTATGAATCAATCAACAAGTTTTGGGACAATGCACATTAAACTAAGAATGGCCACTATGCTCTCTCAATAGGTGCATAAAGATAGAAGATGGAGACTCAGCATAAAAGTAAAAGAAAGGCCCTTCATAGAAGGAAGCAGGGATTCAAGTCTCATAAAGAGCTTCCAAAAATTATGGTACTTATTAGCTTTCAGTCTCATTGCCCCTATCATAAGCATATTTAGGTGATTAAGGTTAAAGTGAACAAATATGAGGATATGCTTGACAAGTTATAAGATGAAAATCTCATGCCCCTTGCTTACGAGTACCGAATCTCATGCTACTCACCTTTAGTCACAAGTAAGTGCTTGTCATTGTAAGTACATGTGTATCATAGAGAACCGCCAACGGGGTACCCCTTGCCTGATGATACAGAAGATTCCCCACATCAAAATGACAAGGCAAGCAGACAATGAGCATCTCAGCGATCCTTTTATTTGCTATTTGCATAGGGATTTCCCTTATTTTTTTTCTTTTTTTTGGATGCTTCATAGATTGCTCACTATGATTATGCTGCAGGTTTCCACCATGATTAGGCATGGCTTAGACCTGCCGCCCAGGCGTTTCTCTAACACATATACAAACTCCATGAGCCTTACAAGCTCCCATTTCATTTCACACCGCCGGGATCCATAAGCAAAAGAACATGATATCAACTAAATAAAGTGCAATGTTGAAAGAGTTCCCCATGTTAACATGGTTCTGCTAATTCACAAATTACAAAATGCAAGCATATATGCAACATAGATGGGCACAATGCTTCAAGTTTATTAAGTGCAATAAAGTAAAGTGTGCCATCAAGTGCATGAGAGCTTTAATCACTAATTTTCACATAACAAGTTTAATTCGGGAGGTAGATAAAAACATGAATATACTTGGAATAGCAATAATGCTACTAGGTAGGTATGGTGGACTCTTTGGAATAACTTGGTTTTATTTGGAGTTGGATGCATGAGTGGAACTCATACTTGGTACATGTGGAGGCTAGCAAAAGACTGTGAGCGACCAACTAAGAGAGCAGAAATGGCCATAATCATGCAAAGCGACAAAACATTATTAATTAAAGCATAAAGTGATATTACAAGTTGAAAACTAAATGATCATCGAGGCTATGGTGACTTGGTATAGTCTTAACATGGTGTGAGCATGCGCCAAGTCAACCCAAATAAAGCATCAAAGAAGAATACCATAATATTATGCTTTTATATGCTAAAACAACGCATGATTCTTTCAAGGCACATTAAGCAATCTCAATTGTTTGTAACAAGTCATGCTACAGAAATAATCACTAAGCATAAAGTCATAGCAATATCAAACATGACATGATAAAGTCTAGGCCACAGTCAAAACAAGACTCCTTTGTACCACTTATAAGCATGAACTTTCCTACTCTTTTCCAATCCAAATCAACTTACTTGAAAACTAATGTATGAATGAGGGAGTCCAACCAATTTATTTAAGAAAACCAAGCAAAAGAAAAGTAAAAACAAAAACGAAGACACTCAAAGAACAACACAATTGGTGCATGAAACAATAAAAATGAAGTGTTTGGAAGAAAACCTGAGATTTTTATTGATGAAAAAGGGGATGCCTTGGGCATCCCCAAGGTTTGATGCTTGTAATTCTTGAATGTTTCTTGGGGTGACACGGGTGGCATCCGCAAGCTTGAGATTTTGTCCATACTTCATCTTATCACATTGTTCTTCCCTACACTTTAAAATTTCCTTCATACAAAACTTCACACAATCTTCATTAGCAACATTAGTGTACTTAAAGATAATAAGTCTTTGGGTTTAGTTTCAACATAAGTAAAACTACCATTAAAACACATGCTACTGTAGCAATTCTTTTTAAAAGTTCAAGAGATTGGCAAGAACTCAAAGAGGAAGAGATTAAGAGGCAAATTGCAAATAATGGCACAAATCTGTCAAAACATACCAGCAGGTAAAACCCAAATTTTTTGAAGACCTTATGTTGCTCAAATCGAAAAGTGTTAAAAATGAAAGTTGGATAACAACCTGGGGCAGAAGCACAAAAAATTACAGCTCAAACCGACATACAGAGATTTTCACGAATTTTTACAGTGAAGCACAAAATTTTGTTTCAGGACAGCAACTTTCCGAAGCATTATTTATCTCTCATTAGAGGTTACTATTGGCACAAAAACCACACAAAAAGGATAAGGAAAGGTTATTACTGAGGCAATAACTTCCAAGACTCAACAAAAGAAAATTTTATCGACTAAAAATTCGGGTTATCTCCCAATAAGTGATTTTCTTTAACACCTTTGAGCTAGGCATAAGAAGCAAGAATCAAGTATTCTCAAATGAAGAAGCATTAAGATCAATACCAGAAATATCTTCAACATGGAAGGTATCTCTTCCAAATTAGTTCTACAGGATCCTCTCTCAATGCTCTTAGGTTCACTATTTTCATCAAACGGGTTTTCAGGAACAATCCAATCAAAATTCTTCTCTAAGGCTTCATGCATTCCTACAAGTTTAAAAGGTATTGGTATTTTAATTTCTTCTTCCTTGGGTTTGGTTTTGCCCTTCTTTTATAATGTACCAATAACATCTACGCATGAGCCTAGCATATTAGAACGATCAAAGACCTTTCTAGCTTCCTTAGCAACATCATAGAATTCTTTTAGCAAAGTCTCTAGGATAAATTCTCGCTTTTCAGTATCCTTAATGTCTTTAAGTTTAAGAAACATTACTTGCATCATGGGGTTAAGGTTAACAAACCTAGCTTCCAACATGTTAACTAAAGAAGCTACAACAATTTCATAGTTTGGAGCAAGTTATGCCAAGGATCTATCCTCAATATCCTCATGCATGTTAACATGACTAAATAATTCTTCAATATTATCTTTCCCAATTATAGAGCCACTAACTATTGAAAGGTCTTTTAGAGGAACTTAGGGATCAACATGGTGATCTAAGAATTAGGTGATAATAGAAAGGATTTTGTGTGTGTTTTTGATATAAGAAACAAGCAAACAAAGCGGAAATAAACTAAGCAAATACTAAAACCAAAGTAAAGAGATTGGTTATGAAGGACTCCCCTTGTGAAGCTGTCCTTGACTCCCCGGCAACGGTGCTAGAAAAAAGTCTTGATGGCTCAAAATATGTCGAGCTCATTGGGAACCCCAAGTGGAAGGTATGATGAGCACAGCAGCAAGTTTTCCCTCAGTTATGAAACCAAGGTTATCGAACCCATAGGAGCAAGCAAACAATTGCAAGGTGTTGCTAGCAACTTGGAATCCTGCACAACACAACCACAGAACTTTGCCCCAACTTACTGTGAGGTTGTCAATCTCACTGGTTTTGCTGAAAACAAAGGATTAAACGTATTGTGTGGAAGTTAGTAATTGCTAGCAGAAAGTAAACAGTAAAACAGTAAATAGTAGATGGTATATTGATGGTAAAAGAATGGACCGAGGTCCATAGTTCACTAGAGGTGATTCTCCTTAAGATAGATGACATGTTGGGTGAACAAATTACAGCGGGGCAATTGACAGACACCGAGAAAGCATACTTCCATATACTAATCATCTTGACTCCTATGAGATTTTATTGGGCATTACAACATTATGCATAGACCGTAATCCAACTGCATCTATGACTAATAATCCACCTTCAGGTTATCATCCGACCCCCCTCCAGTATTAAGTTGCAAGCAACATATAATTGCATTAAGCAAAGTGTGTAAAGTAAACAATACGATTGCCCTATGTACAAAGGATTGTCTTTTTCTCCCTAGTAGCAACCGCACATCTAGTACCTTAGAGATTCTGTCACCTCCCCAGATTACTAGAGGCATGAACCCACTATCGAGCATAAATACTCCCTCTTGGAGTTACTAGCATCTACTTGGCCAAGATAGCTACTAAAACGGAAAGCATGCAAGATCACAAATAAAATAGACATGATAGAATCAATAATCAATCTGAAATAGCATCTCCATATCTCCCCGCAAACACAACATGTAAGATTACAAATAGATGATCTTGATCATGAACGGAGCTCACAAGATCTAAACATGATAGCACAAAGGAGGAGAACCTACCATCTAGCTGCTACATGGACCCATAGTCCAGGGATGAACTACGCACGCATCACACCGGAGGCAATCATGGTGATGAAAAGAAGGCCTCCAGGGTGATCTCTCCCCTCCGGCAGGGTGCCGGGAAGAGCTTCGAATCCCTCCCGATCTAGGGATGGAGATGACGGTGGCTACAGACTCTTTCATGGAATTTTTCTGGTCTTTGATCGGGTACTTAGGGTTTTCATCCTAGGAGGCTTTTATAGGCGGAAGGTCAAGGTCGGTGGAGTACCAGGGGGCCCACACCCCCTGGTGGCATGCCCACCCGTGTAACCGTCGCCGCCATACGGACTCCGGGTTGCTTCGGGTAAAATATTGACTTTGGCTTTTGTCCGGTCCAATTCCGAGAATATTTCTTTACTAGCTTTTCTGAAACCAAAAACAGCAGAAAACAGGCAACTGGCACTATGGATTCTTGTTAATAGGTTAGTTCCAGAAAATGTATAAAAATACTCCAAAGTGTGGACAAAACACAAGAAAGTAGATACTAAACAAGCATGGAACATCAAAAATTATAGATACGTTTACAACATATCAAAGCTACACTTCGACGGCTCCAAGATGTACGGGGGACTCGGAGCTGGAGTCATCATCACCTCTCCAAAGGGAAACCGACTAGAGTGTGTGCTGCAGATCCACTTCCGTGCATTCAACAACGTCGCCGAGTACGAAGCACTCGTCCATGGCCTCAAAATGGCAAAAGAGATTGGCATCCGACGCATCCTCTTCTTCGACGATTCGGACCTCGTGGTGCAGCAAGTATCTGGTGACTGGAATGCCAAGGACGCAAACATGGCACTATACCACTTCTTTCTCCAACAGCTATGCGCCTGCTTTGAAGGATGTGAGTTTCACCATGTCCCTCAAGCAAACAATGAGGCCATAGACGCACTTGCCCGTGTCGGGTCAACAAGGCAAGCAATTCCACCTGGAGTTGCCCACGAGCACCTGCGCAAGCCCTCCATCACGCCGTCTCTGGAATCCGACTCCATCATACTGGATGCGGAACTAGGGACTGTCGTCTCCAAGGGACCTGGAGCTATAGCTAAGGCCCCGGGGACTGCCGTGTCGCACCCGGGGACTACCGGGTCGAAGGTTGCAACACTCCCAGCCGGCTCTAGTAGCTCGAGGACTGTCGTCTCTGTTCTTCCACCGGTAGGCCACCCGACGAGCCTGAGCCAGTCATGTGCGAGGAAATCAAGCTAATCATGGAGACCGTTTACACCATCCAGGAAACCCCTCCATGGGCCAAGCCATTCATGAACTTCCTGGCCAAAGGGGAGCTGCTCAACGAAGAGGTTGAGGCAAGGCAAGTGAAGTGCAGAGCAAGTGCATACACCATAATCAACAACGAGCTATATAAGCGCAATGTTGGAGGAATCTACCAGCGCTGTGTGAGCCAAGAAGAAGGAATCCGGCTGCTGGTGGACATTCACCAAGGCGAGTGCAGTCACCACGCATCGTCGTGAGCCATAGTGGCAAAGGCATTCCGCAATGGGTTCTACTGGCCCATTGCGCTGGAAGACATCGAGCAAATGGTGAAGGCATGTAATGGGTGCCAACGATTCAGCCAGCAGAAGCACACTCCAGCTGTGGCCCTCAAGACGATTCCCATCACCTGGCCATCGCTATCTGGGGTTTGTACATGGTAGGCCCCTTCAAAACAGGGTGATCCGGCATGACACACTTGCTGGTGGCGGTGGACAAGTTCACAGAGTGGATTGAGGCAAATCCAATCAAGAAGCTGGATGGGCCAACAGTGGTCAAGTTCTTCACAGACATCATCACGTGCTTTGGCTACCCCAATAGCATCATCATCGAGAATGGCACAAACTTCGCCAAAAGGGCCTTCGTGCGCTTCTGCAGAGAAAAGGGTATCCGCCTGGACCTAGCCTCCATCGTGCACCCCCAATCCAATGGGCAGTGCGAGCGAGCAAATAGTCTAGTCCTAGACGGAATCAAGCCCCAGTTGATCGAGCCACTGATGAGATCCCATGGATGCTGGATAGAAGAGCTATCGGCTGTGTTGTGGATCCTACGCACCACACCAAACTGCTCCACCGGCTACACGCCATTCTTCCTCGTCTATGGAGCAGAGGCGGTCCTGCCAACAAACATTGAGTTCGACGCACCTCGCAAGCTGCTATACAAGAGCAGCAGGACAAAGAAGCATGTGAGGATAATGTTGACCTCCTCGAAGAGGCACACGAGATGGCCTTGTCCAGATCCGCCATCTACCAGCAGAACCTGTGCCGCTACCATCCTAGCCGGATCCGCAACGTCTCATTCCGAGAGGGCGACCTAGTGCTGCGACTGGTATAATAAACCAATGGGATGCACAAGTTGTCTCCACCATGGGAGGGGGCATTCATCATCAGCCGAGCACTGCAGAACAACTCATACTACCTCATCGACGCCCGCCAGCCGACAAAGAACAAAATGGACCGCTCTGGCAAAGAAATTGAACGCATGTGGAACACGAACCTGCTTCGCCCATTTTACACTTGAACAAGAAGTGTATGTATCTTACTTTTGTGTAATGAACAAGTTGATGAGCCTCGACACAGTCTCGGGGACTCCGTAATTGTTTGGCATTTCTTGCTCCATAATTTGGCATTTTCTGGCTGCATTATTTTTAACCTCGGATCCGGCGATCTCTCCCGGGACTCGCCGGATGGCCCAGACGGTCGTGCATTCTATACGGCGAAGTAATGTATGTGGCTCTAAGGGTTTCCTCTTCAATTCCGACTGTAGACCGCACGCCGGCTGACAGATCCGGCAAGAGTAGAAAGCTCGAAGACCCCTACACGAAAAGTCATAAGGAAAACAAAAACGTCTGTATGTTCTGATTGTGCTCACTCGCTCGATGCTAATAACTGAAATCCGAAGTACCGTGTAGTACGCCCACTAGCTACCCCATAGATTTTGGCTGTAGACCGCAACCCGGCTCACGGCCGGCAAGGGCACAGCTTGAACGGCCAATGCTCACTGAGAAAAGGACCAAGTTGTTGGCCTAGCGTGAAACAACAAAGTTTCCAACCCCAACGAACAAATTATAGACTATACTCCTCTTATGCATATCTAACGCAGAAAACATTACTTGTGTTTTATTTTTGCACGAGTCAAAATCCAAGCCAAGTACCAGGGCCAGGTGCCAATCACCCCCCAGACGGCTAAAGGTAGAAAGGAGATTCGACCCAGCTGGATCCTCCAGCTGGCCTAAACCTTGGGGACTACACCCTGTGGGTGCGCTCGCGTGCCCCCACGCAAAGACCTGCAAATGGCAACAGCACAATGGAGCTTTGACCCGGCTGGATTCTCCAGCCGGCCCGAACCTCGGGACTACACCCTGTGGGTGCGCTCGTGCACCCCCACACTGAAACATGCATGCAACAAACAGAAGCCAAGCAATCAGAAAGTGCAAGCAAAAGAGCACAAGACAATATCATAGAGAGAGACGAAGCTCCCATCAGATTCAACATAGAACGAGAACAAGTTGTTCACACACACAAATAAAAACGACAAGTTTCCAACTAGTACAAATACTCCTGGAATTCCAGGGATCAGGCTTGAGGTTCAACTGAGGGGTCAGAGGCATCCATCAGAGCTTGGCTGCTGGAGGCGACATCGGCCGGGTCGGATACTGGCACAGCCGGGGCATCGGTCTGTGCTGGAGCCGGGAGAGGGTCGTAGGAGAATGGCTCCGTGCTAGCTGGGTTGTTGAAATCCCGGTCCAGCTGGACGAAGCCCCTGATCTTGACACCGCAAGAACGAAAGTCAGGAACCTCGGCATGAAGCTGGTCATAGTTGTTCCCTTGCCGGAACCCTCGGGAAAGGCTCCGAAGATCCACGTCAGGATATCAAGACTTCAACAACGCAAGCTCTATGCCATCGCGCACCGCCCACTCCTGCACCGCGTCTATAAGATCAGGAGCAACGGCAAGCTTGCCAGCCAAGGCATGCATCAAGGAGGGAAACGCGGTGTCCGGCCAGACGTAGGCGAAGACGTCCAGGGCAGCGTGGTGCTGCCGGTTGGCCTCCTCGCTTACCACCGCCACCAGCTCCTACGGATGGAAGTCATGCCCAGCGTCTGCCTCAGGCACGCGGGCAAGATCTCGGTTAGTCGCCTGAGGATACTGAGCTGCACCTGGCAAAATAGGAACCGTCATAAACCAGCTACAGAAAACGAAGAGCAAACCTGGCAGGTGAAGGGTAACTTACTGACGATGATCTCAGCAATCTGACACAGCTCCGCCAACACCGCCTTCTCCTGAGCATTGGCCTCCTTCAGAACCTTTTCCTGCTTTGTATAAAGCTTCTCAAGGTTCTTGAGGGAATTAGTGTGGAAGTCGGTGGTTTTCTTGGCCTGACCAGCCTTGATCTCCATAATCTTCTGGTTCTCCACCAGCACATTAATCTGAGCCTAGTGGGTTTTGTTGGAGTCCTCCAGCCGGAGAATCTCCTCCTTCATCCTCTCCACCTCCTGATCCCTTTCTGCTATCAGAGTTGCAGGAGGGTACCCGAGGGTCAACAAAAAACACGAAAATTCGCGCAATTGGGAGGACATGGTAGAGCAAGCAATCTTACGCCCTAGGTCCTACGTAGTCTTGGCAGCTTTAGCAAAAGCTTTCTGCAGAAAAGGAGTGAAAAGGAGAACAGGGAAACTGGCTGAAAAGAAAAACAACAAAAGCAATAAAGAGATATTTACCTCCAGCAAATCCCCCAATGCCTTGGCCTGGCCAAGTCCCTGCTCCACCGCTTCAACCAGGTGGCACGCTTGGCCGAGAGCGACGGGCGTTGACTCGGAGAGCCGTGCCAGGACATTTTTCGGTGTCAGCGCGACTCATGCCGACTGCCAGCCACATCTAGAGGTCATCGCCGCTACTGGAAGCCACATGTGACACCTCCCCCTAGGCCCCAATGCCCGCACCACTAGAGCTGGGAGCCGCCTCCCACCCGCTGTCTCCCGCAGCCGGCTACGCGGAGGCTTAGGGGGCCGCCTCCACGGGCTCCTCCACCGAGTAGGCAGCAGAACCTGTCTGAGCCTCGCTCAGGGCTAGGTCCGTGCCTTCCTTCAGCCAGAGTGGAGAAGACATGGTTGTACCGCGCATGTCCAAGAGCACCTCAGCAAGCCTGGAGGTGGCAGGGGCATGCTGCAGAGTCGTGGACGTAGCCGGCAGGGACGGCTCTACCATGCCCATGCCAGCCTCAGCCGGCGCGACTGTGGAAGGCGCAGCCGGCTCCACAAGCCCCACAGCAATAGCAGGAGGAGGGGTGGACGAGGTGGCGATGGTTGCGGAGCCACCCAACAACATCACCTCAGTACATTAAGAAAACAAGGGCATGCTAAGAAAAGGGAAAGTCAATAGTCACACACAGAAGACCAAGGGTACACACCCGGCGACGCTGGGTGCAACGACTACAGGCCTTGGCCAGCGAGAAATATTCGTGCTGCCCCCTGCAGGGGCAGCACTGGCCGAGGTGGCCCGCTTCCCCCTTGCCCTCCTGATGGCCCAAAACATATCGAGCTCATTGGGGAACCCCAAGAGGAAGGTATGATGAGCACAGCAACAAGTTTTCCCTTAGTATGAAACCAAGGTTTAATCGAACTAGTAGGAGCAAGGAAACACCCCAAAGGTGTTGCTAGCTGAACTTTGGCAGGGTGCACTACCGGTGCCAGCAGCAACATGGAGACCTGCACAACACAAGCACAGAACTCTGTCCCCAACTTGCGATGAGATTGTCAATCTCACTAGGTTTGCTGAAAACAAAGGATTAAACGTATCAAGTGGAAGAAAGTAATAGTTTGCCGAAAGTAAACACAAAGCAGTAAACAGTTGATTGTAGATTGATGGTAAAAGAAAGGATCGGGGTCCATAGTTCACTAGAGGTGGCTCTCCTTAAGATAGATAACATGTTGCATGAACAAATTACAGCGAGGCAATTGACAAACATCGAGAAAGCATACAAGCATATACTACTCATCTTGACTCCTTTGAGATTCGATTGGGCATTACAACATTATACATAGACCGCTATCCAACTGCATCTATGACTAATAATCCACCTTCAGGTTATCATCCAAACCCCCTCTAGTATTAAGTTGCAAGCAACGGATAATTGCATTATGAATTGCGTGTAAAGTAAACAATATGATTGTTCTATGAACAAAGGATTGTTGTTTTCTCCCTAGTAGCAACAACACATCTAGTACCTTAGAGATTTCTGTCACTCCCCCATATTCCCAGAGGCATGAACCCACTATCGAGCATAAATACTAACTCTTGGAGTTGCTAGCATCTACTTGGCCAAGATAGCTACTAACAACAGAAAGCATGCAAGATCACAAATAACAAAGACATGATAGAATCAATAATCAATCTGAAATAGCATCTCAATATCCATCGGATCCCCGCAAACACAACATGCAGAATTACAAATAGATGATCTTGATCATGAATGGGGCTCACAAGATCTAAAAATGATAGCACAAAGGAGGAGAACCAGCCATCTAGCTACTACATGGACCCGTAGTCCAGAGATGAACTACTCACGCATCACATCGGAGGCTTGCATGATGATGAATAAGGCCTCCAGGGTGAATTCCCCTCTCTATCAGGGTGTCGGGAAGAGCTTCAGATCCCTCTAGATCTAGGGATGGAGATGACGGCGGCTACAGACTCTTTCGTGGAATTTTGATCGGGTACTTAGGGCTTTCGTATCAAAGGCAATATATAGGCGGAAGGAGAGGCCGAGGGGTGCACAGGGGCGGACCACCTGGCGGGTCAGCCTGGCCATGAGCCAGGTGGTGTGGCCGGGGCCCAGCCCCTCTCCGTCTCATATTCTGGCTCCAGGTGTCCCTCGGTGAAAAACTGACTTTGGCTTTTGTCCCGTCCAATTTCGAGAATATTCATTTTCTGACTTTCCTGGAACCAAAAATAGCAGAAAACAGGCACCTGGCACTGTGGCTCTTGTTAATAGGTTAGTCCTAGAAATCATATGAAAAGTACTCCAAAGTGTGGAAAAAACACAAGAAAGTAGATACTAAACAAGCATGGAACATAAAAAATGATAGATACGTTTACAACGTATCAACATCCCCAAGCTTAACTCCTGCTCGTCCTCGAGTAGGTAAGTGATAACAAAAGAATAATTTTTGAGGTGACATGCACCATCACAATCTTGATCAAGGTATTTGTAAAACATTGATAGTTGGGATCATAGTACTTTAACATAGCATAAAAGATATAGTACTAACAATAAGACATAGCAACTATGTTGCAACATGAAAAGGCACAAACAAAAGATTAATGAATAACAATGCTTTGCAAGACGTTTGTTTGTTTCACATAAAGAAAACATAGCATAGTGGCATTCAGCTTGTCCCTCATAGAGTAGCAAATATAAATGCATAGGACACCTTCAAAGTTCATAAGAGTGACTAGATACAAATAGTTTAAAACAAGCAATATCAAAGTTATGCATCAATCAACAAGTCTTGGGACAATGCACATAGAACTAAGAATGGCCACTATGCTCTCAAAGTAGGTTCATAAAGGTAGAAGGTGGAGACTCAACAAAAAGGTAAAATAAAGGCCTTCATAGAAGGAAGTAGGGATTAAAGTCTCATAAAGAGCTTCCAAAAATTATGGTACTTAATAGCTTTCAACTCTCATTGCCCCTATCATAAGCATCTTGAAGGTGATTAAGTTTAAAGTGACACAACTAAGAGGATATGCTTGACAAGTTATAAACCGAAATATCATGCCCCTTACTTATGAAGACCGAACCTCATGCTACTCAACTTTAGTCACAAGTAAGCTCTTGTCATTGTAAGTATATATGTATCATAAAGAACCACCAATGGGGTACCCCTTGCACATGATACAGGAGCTATCCCATAATCAAAATGACAAGGCAAGCAGACAATGAGCATCCCAGTGATCTTTTTATTTGCTATTTGCATAGGGTTTTATTGAGGATGCTTCATATTGTGCCCATTATGGTTATGCTGCAAGTTTCCACCATGATTAGGCATGGCTTAGGCTAGCGGCCCAAGCGTTTCTCTAACACACATACAAACTCCATGATCTTACAAGTTCCACTTTTATTTCACACCGTCGGGATCCATAAGCAAAAGAACATGATATCAACGGGGTACAAAGTACATGTGCAATGTTGAAAGCGTTCCCCATGATACATGGTTCTGCTAATTTCAACTTATGAAGAGCAAGCATATACGCAACAAAGATGGACGCAATGGTTCAAGTTTATTAAGTGCAAAAAAGTAAAGTGTGCCATCAAGTTCGTGAGAGCTTTAATCACTAGTTTTCTCATAACAAGTTTAATTCGGAAGGTAGATAAAAACATGAATATACTTGGAATAGCATATGCTAGTAGGTAGGTATGGTGGACTCTTTGGAATAAATTGGTTTTAGGAGTTGTATGCATGAGTGGAACTCATACTTGGTTACGGAGGCTAGCAAAAGACTAGGAGCAACAAACTAAGAGAGCAATAATGGCCATAATCATGTAGAGCGACAAAACATCATTGATCAAAGCATAAAGTGATACTACAAGTTGAAAACTAAAGAATCATAAAGGCTTTGGTGACTTGGGATATTCATAACATGGTGTGAGCATGTGCCAATTCAACCCAAATAAAGCATCAAAGGAGAATACCACAATACTATGCTTTAATATGCTAAAACAACGCATGATTCTTCCAAGGCACATTAAGCAATCTCAATTGTTTATAACAAATCATGCTACAGCAAAGAATACTAAGCATAAAGCCAAAATAATATCAAGCATGGCATGGAAAAGCATAGGCCACAGTCAAAAACAAGCTCTCTTTACCACTTAAGCATGAACTTTCCTACTCTTTTCCAATCCAAACCAAACTATTTGAAAACCAATGTATGAAAGAGGGGGTCCAACCAATTTATTCAGAAAACTAAGCAAACAAAAAACCAAAATGAAGACGAAAAGAAGACGCTCCAAGAACAACACAACTGTGCATGAAACAATAAAAATGAAGCGTTTGGAAGAAACCTGGGATTTTTATTGATGAAGGAGGGGATGCCTTGGGCATCCCCAAGCTTTGACGCTTCTACTTCTTGGATATTTATTGGGGTGACATGCGTGGCATCCCCAAGCTTGAGCTTTAGTCCATCCTTCATCTTATTACTTATTCCTTCCATACACCTAAATTTTTTCCTTCATACAAAACTTCACACAATCTTTATTAGCAACATTAGTGCACTCAAGATAATAAGTCTTTAGGTTTAGTCCCAACACCAATAAAACTTCCATTAAAATACTATCTACTGTAGCACTTCCCTCAAAATTCTCAATTCCCCAAAAGAACTCAAAAAGGAATCAACAAGAAGCAAATGCAGAAAATGGCAGAAATCTGTCAAAACAGACCAGCAGGTAAAGACGAATTTTTTCGAAGACCTTCTGTTGCTAAAATCAAAAAGTGTTGAACTAACAAAAGTTAGATAATAACCTGGGGCAGAAGCAAAAAACTTCACGCCTCAAAAGGACGTACAGAGATTTCACACGAATTTTTACGGTGAAGCACAGAAATCTGTTTCGGGACAGCAACTTTCCCAATCATTACTTCTCTCTCATTAGAGGTTACTCTTGGCACAAAAAGCAAATAAAAAGGATAAGGAGCAGTTATTACAGAGGTAATAACTTCCAAGACCTATCTAAAACTTTTGGGTTTTCTCCCAATAAGTACTTTTCTTTAACGCCTTTAAGTTAGGCATAAGAAGCAAGAAAAGCATCAAGTGCTCTCAAATGAAGAAGCATTAAGAGCAAATTTTGTTTTCATAGGAGAGGCAAAAGAAATATTCTCTATCTTCTTAGGGAAGTATTCTATACCTTTCTTGAGTGGGAGTTGATATTAAATGGTGCCTTCTTTCATATCAATAATGGCACCAACAGTTCTAAGAAAATGTCTTCCCAAAGTAATAGGACAAGAAGCATTGCATTCAACATCCAAAACATAGAAATCAACAGGGACATAGGCATTGTTAACCATAATAAGAACATCATTAATACTCCCCCATGAGTTTCTTTTTAGCATTATCATCAAGTGGGTCATTCAAATAGCAATCTTCCAAAGGTGGCAAATCAAGCATATCATAGATCCTTCTAGGCATAATAGAAACACTACTATCAAGATCACATAAAGCTTTGAAATCAAAATCATTCACTTTCATATTAATGATGGGTTCCCAACCATCTTCTTGTTTTATATGAATAGAAGCTTTATGTTTCATCTTTTCTTCTTTAATCTTTATGAGAGCATCAGTAATGTGTTTTGTAAAGGCCATGTTCATAGCACTAGCATTAGGACTTTTAGCAAGCTTTTGTAGGAACTTAATAACTTCAGAGATATTGCAACCATCAAGATCAAAATCATAATTACCATCTAAGGTAGTAGAGCTATTACTAGCATCAACACTAGTGGTAGTGATAGTAGAAACACTAATGTTTCTAGCAATTTCATCTTCTCTTTCCCACTTAGCATGCAATTCAGCTAATAGTCTAACATTTTCATCAATTCTTACTTGTATGGCATTAGTAGCTGCAAAGGGATTATCATTAGTTTCGGGTTTGGCAGCCATTTTATTCAAAGAAGATTGAGCTTCAGCCAGTGATGCTATATTCAGCAATAAAGAGTTTTTCCTCAATAGTTTTATTGAAAGCAGTTTGTTTACTAATAAAATCTTTAAGCATAACTTCAAGTTCAGAGGGAGCACTCCTATTGTTGTTGTAGGAATTTCCATAAGCATTACCATTTTTGGGAGGATATGGCTTATAATTGTTATTACCAAAATTATTCCTGTAGGCATTGTTGCCAAAATTCTTATTTCTTATAAAGTTCACATCAACTTGCTCTTCTTGAGCAACCAAAGAGGCTAAGGGAACATTATTTGGATCAATATGGGCTTTCCCATTAACAAGCATAAACATAATAACATCAATTTTATCACTCAAGGAGGAGGTTTCCTCAATAGAATTTACCTTCTTACCTTGTGGAGCTCTCTCAGTATGCCATTCAGAATAGTTAACCATCATATTATCCAGAAGCTTTGTTGCAGCACCCAAAGTAATGGTCATAAAGGTACCTCCAGCAGCAGAATCCAATAGATTTCTTGAAGAATAGTTCAATCCTACATAAAAGGTTTGGATAATCATCCAAGCAGTTAATTCATGAGTGGGACAATTCTTTACCAAAGATTTCATTCTTTCCCAAGCTTGAGCAACAAATTCATTATCAGATTGTTTAAACTTGATTACTTCACTTCTCATAGATATAATCTTAGCAGGAGGATAGTATTTTCCAATGAAAGCATCTTTGCATTTAGTCCAAGAATCAATATTATTCCTAGTCAAGGAATTCAACCATTCTTTAGCTTTTCCTCTCAAAGAGAAAGGAAACAATTTCAGCTTAATAATATCTCCATCTATATCCCTAGGCTTTTGCATCTCACTAAGTTCAACAAAGTTATTTAGATGGGCATCAGCATCTTCATTACCAATACCATAAAATTGTTCTCTCATAACAAGATTGAGTAAAGCAGGTTTTATCTCAAAGAAAGTAGCTTCAGGAACAGGTGGAGCAATAGGTGTGCTCATAAAATCAATGTTGTTGGTGCTAGTGAAGTCACACAAATTAGTGTTTTCAAGAGTAGTCATTTTTTTGTGTTTTTAATAAAGAAAGCAAACTAGTAAGACTAATTTTTTGTGTGTTTTTGATAAAGAAACAAGCAAACAAAGCAAACGTAAGCTAAATAAAAATAACAAAGTAAAGATATTGGTTATGAGGGACTCCCCTTGTGAAGATGTCCTTGACTCCCTGGCAATGGTGCCAGAAAAATAGCTTGATGGCCCAAAATATATCGAGCTCGTTGGGGAACCCCAAGAGGAAGGTATGATGAGCACAGTAGCAACTTTTCCCTCAGTATGAAACAAAGGTTTAATCGAACCAGTAGGATCAAGGAAACACCCCAAAGGTGTTGCTAGTTGAACTTTGGCAGGGCGCACTACCGGTGCCAGCAACAACGTGGAGACCTGCACAACACAACCACAGAACTCTGTCCCCAACTTGCGATGAGGTTGTCAATCTCACCGGTTTTTCTAAAACAAAGGATTAAACGTATCGAGTGGAAGAAAGTAATAGTTTGCAGAAAGTAAACACAAAACAGTAAACAGTTGATTGTAGATTGATGGTAAAAGAAAGGACCGGGGTCCATAGTTCACTAGAGGTGGCTCTCCTTAAGATAGATAACATGCTGGGTGAACAAATTACAGCGGGGCAATTGACAAACATCGAGAAAGCATACAAGCATATGCTACTCATCTTGACTCCTTTGAGATTCGATTGGGCATTACAACATTATATATAGAACGCCATCCAACTACATCTATGACTAATAATCCACCTTCGGGTTATCATCCGAACCCCCTCTAGTATTAAGTTGCAAGAAACGGATAATTGCATTATGAATTGTGCGTGAAGTAAACAATACAATTGTTCTATGAACAAAGGATTGTTGTTTTCTCCCTAGTAGCAATAGCACATCTAGTACCTTAGAGATTTCTGTCACTTCCCCAGATTACTAGAGGCATGAACCCACTATCGAGCATAAATACTAACTCTTGGAGTTGCTAGCATCTACTTAGCCAAGATAGCTACTAACAACGGAAAGCATGAAAGATCACAAATAACAAAGACATGATAGAATCAAGAATCAATCTAAAATAACATCTCAATATCCATCGGATCCCCACAAACACAACATGCAGAATTACAAATAGATGATCTTGATCATGAACGGAGCTCACAAGATCTAAACATGATAGCACAAAGGAGGAGAACCAGCCATCTAGCTACTACATGGACCCGTAGTCCAGAGATGAACTACTCACGCATCACACTGGAGGCTTGCATGATGATGAAGAAGGACTCCAGGGTGAATTCCCCTCTCTGGCAGGGTGTCGGGAAGAGCTTCAGATCCCTCCCGATCTAGGGATGGAGATGACGGCGGCTACAAACTCTTTAGTGGAATTTTGATTGGGTACTTAGGGTTTCTGGATCAGAGGCAATATATAGGCGGAAGGAGAGGCTAAGGGGGTGCCTGGGGATGCCAGACCACCCCCTGGCGCGGTCTAGGCCTGGCCTCACGGCCAGGTGGTGTGGCTGGTCCCCAGCCCCTCTCTGTCTCGTATTCTGGCTCCAGGTGTCCCTCGGTGAAAAAATGACTTTGGCTTTTGTCCCGTCCAATTCCGAGAATATTCATTTTATGACTTTCCTGGAACCAAAAACAATGAAAAGCAAAGTGACACTGTGGCTCTTGTTAATAGGTTAGTCCAAGAAATCATATGAAAAGTACTCCAAAGTGTGGACAAATTACAAGAAAGTAGATAAAACCAAGCATGGAACATCAAAAATTATGGATATGTTTGCAACGTATCGCCTCCCCGAGGCGTCTGGGGCAATAGCGGCATCCTCACCATGCACGGCTACACCAGTATAGAAAAAGACGTCAAAAATCCGGTTGCAGAAGCCGGCCAAGGAAAAGAATACAAGGAGGGCACACTCATCGGGCAGGTCCTCGCAACCTTCATCGGCCCGGGTGGGGAAGTGCTCCGGCTTCGTCGGTGAGTACTTCTGCGGCTTGAAGTCCGGCGAGAAGATGGGAAGCTCATGGTCACCCATGCCATCCTCCGCAAGTTGTGTCATAAAGAGCTACTCAAAAGGGGTAGATAAGGAGTAAGCAGAAGCCCTTCGAAAAAATCCACTAGGAAAGGAAAAGAAAAACCAACCTTCGATAGCAACTGGCCCCGATGGGACGGCGTGCGGGAGAAGCTCTAGTCCTCCTCTAGGTCCTCCTTCGAAATCATGGCAAGACACTCTCGGAGGAACCCGTACGGCACCTCTAGCCGGGAAACCCGTGTGGGGTCATCGGAACCGAAGAGGTGGCACATCTTGTGCGACCGCGCCATCGGCGGGAGCACGCGGTGCATCATCCAGGACAATGAAATGTCTCGGGAGGTGAGCCGCTCCTTCTCCACCAAAGCCTCCAGCCGGGTCGCCATCCGGCCCATATCCGCCTGGGATCCCAAACCCTTGATGGACCAGGCCCTCCGGGTCGACGAGACATTGGCAAAGGGTGGCAACCAAATCCAGTCTACATTGGTGGAGTTGCGCACCTAGAACTAAGATGCTCAGCCGCGACATTGCAGCAGCCCGTCTCCGTCAGCGTCCCATCCTTCCACACCACCTAGACCTTGAAGTTAAAGAACTTAAGGAAGTTCGTTGTATCTGGGCGAACTCCCAAGTATGCCTTGTAGCAGGCCGCGTGATGCGATAGCTATGCCACCGCATTCACCCCAGATGATGGAGCTGCAGGTCAAATGCGGCAAAGAGCTTGAGGACAAACTTGCTCACCGGCAAACCGAAACCACGGGCGAAGTGCACAAGGAAGACCATGGCCTCGTTGGGCTAGGGGTTAGGGACCCGCTCCCCCTCTGATGCAAGGCGATGCTTCACCACCCGCTCCGCCAGGATGAATTTACCCCACCGGTACTTCAGGATGAGATCTTCTGTCACATAGGAGCCGCAAAAGCCCGCCTTGCTTCGGCAACATATCGTCGGATGCGGTGGCCGTGATGGAGAAGCGAGGCCCCATTGATACGTCCATTTTGCATCACTATTCTATATCATAATTTACTGTTATTCATTGATATATTTCATATTAAGAGATGGTACTTATGTTATTTCATCTATTTTTGCATGATTAATGACTTTTGGAGGATGAACCACTGGAGTCAGGATTCAGATAGAAAAAGCACTGTCCAGATGCAATATTGGTGAAGATCAGAAAATCCCAGAAAATATAAGGAATTTCCTATTTTTTCAGAAACGAAAGAGGCCAGAAGGGGAAGTGGAGATGGGCCACAGGGGGGCCACACCACCCCCTGGCGTGAGCCATCCCTAGCTGCACCACCAGGTGGTGTGGCCACCCTGGCTCACCTCTGGTATTGCCCTTTGGCATATATAATCCCCTCGAAACCCTAAGACTCTGGGAGGTACCACAGAAAGGTTCCACCGCCTCTACGAGGCAGAAACTACAGAGAGAGAAAGAGCTCTCCGGCAGGCAGAAATCTGCCGAAGAAATTCCTTCCGGAGAGGGGAGATCGTTGCCATAAACACCATCATCAAGCTAGACTTCATCAGGATCATCATCATCATCTCCACCATCATCTCCACCAACACCAACACCATCACCACCACTCTGTACTGCTGTAACAATTGGGTTGAATCTTGCATAGTTCCTAGGGGAAATTTCCCGATGTTGATTACTTGTTGTAGTTGATGCTATTGAGTGGAACTATTGAATTATTGTTCATGGTCAGATTGTTACTTATCATTATTTAATCTCTGATCTTGATCCATATGATGTCTCGTGAGTAGTTCGTTTAGTTCTTGAGGACGTGGGAGAAGTCATGTTGTTAGTAGTGGAATTGTGTTGAGGAAGATTTAATGGTTCGATATTTAAGTTGTGGTGCTATTCTTCTAGTGGTGTCATGTGAACATCGAATACATGATACTTCACCTTTATGGGCCTAGGGGAATGCATTGTGTATTTGGCTACTAATCATGGGGTTGCCGGAGTGATAGAAACCTGAACCCCCATTAGGAAACCTTTGCATAAGGGAGTGTAGGATCTCAGAGTTTAAGGCCGTGGTTAGGTTTTTATCTTAATTACTTTCTTGTAGTTGTGGATGCTTGTGAGGGGTATAATCGCAAGTATGTATTAGTCCTAGGAAGGTCGGTACATTACCACAGGTTCACCCACACAACACTTATCCAACCAAACAAGATTAATCAACTATATGAAGCGAAAGCACTTTACAGTATTCCCATGTGTCCTCGAGAACATTTGGTCATGTTAAGTAATAAAACCGGCTTGTACTTTGCTAAAGAAAGGATTGGGCCACTTGTTGTCATTATTATTGTCTTTTATTTACTCGTACTTTGTTTATCTACATTATCAAAAACCCCTAAAAATACGTTTGTTAAGTCTTTATAGAGAATTCCTGATCCATACCACTTGTCCACACCTTCTGCTCCTTGTTGGGTTCGACACTCTTACTTATCGAAAATACTACGATACACCCCTATACTTGTGGGTCATCAAGACTATTTTCTGGCGCCATTGCCGGGGAGTGAAGCGCTATTGAAGGGTGGAACTAGTAAAGGAAACTTCTACTGTGAGTATCGTTTATTTTTGTTTGTTACTTTATTCTCAATATGGATAGTTCACTTAGTTTCTTATTTTGTAATGCTACTACCACTGCTAAGGTAGTAGATGAACCACCACCTGCTAAAAAAGATACTTTTAAAATACCTACAAAATTGTTGATCGTGTTATAGATAACTACTATTTTGGAGATGGAACTGTCCATCCCGGTGATCATTTGCTTTTTATACACGAATTATGCGGATTGTTCAAGTGTGCAGGTATTACAATAGATCAAGTTAAGAAGAAGTTATTATCGTTATCATTGAAAGGCAGAGCTGAGGAACGGTATAAGCTGCCGAAGAATGGCCAATCTTTTGAATGGGAGGAAATTGTACCTCTCTTTTATTCCAAATTTTATCCTCCTTGTGAGATTCATAAAGATCGGAATCAAATATATAACTTTTGGCCTCGTGATGGAGAGAGTACCGCTCAAGCTTGGGGGAGATTGAAGTTACTAATGCTCAGATGTCCTATTCATGAGCTTCCTAATAATATTATTATCAATAACTTTTATGCAAGGCTTTCTCTTCATGATAAGGACCTATTGGATGCTTCTTGTGCTGGATCATTTACACGTATGGAAGAAGAAGCTAAATGGGATCTTCTAGACCATATTCAAGACAATGCTGAAGCATGGGAGAATGAGAAAGGAAGAAAGTCGGGTAAGTCAGGTATAAATTATGATTATGAATGCATTAAATCTTTTATGGGAACTGATGACTTTCATAATATTAGTGTTCCTTATGGTCTTGATTCTCAAAGTATTGCAAATTCTTTTAAGGCCTTTGCCTCTTATATTTAAATTCCTAAAAAGAAATGGAACAAGTATCATGAGCCATATAAAGATATTGTTAATTGTGTTCCTTCTAAGAATACTAAAGTTTATACTGCTAATCATATTTTACCTGAACCTTATATCAATATACCCTTCCCTGTTAAGGTAAAGGAACATTCTATGATAGCAAGTATGGTTAATAAAAGTATAAAAAAGCTATGGAACCTGATGAACAAATAAGTGTTGGACCTTTAGTAGCAAATTTGAAAGACCTTGTCACTAAACATGTAGAAGATGGACACATTATCCTCTGTAAGGATACTTGTAATATTGTTTCACATCCTAGTAGAACTAGGAGAACTAGTGTCCCTATGTTTTTTGTCAGAATAAGTGATCATTGCTACTATGGTTCATGTGATGGTTACATAGATAAATTTATTCATGATACTGAAATTTATTATGAGAGAGGGAAAAATGTTTTTATGTATCTCAATAATATTAAGTTTCCTCGCTATATGCTAAAAGTCTTTATGTTGCGCTTGTTTTGCCTTCCTATGCTAGTAGCCTCTGGTTTCAATAAATTTTTTTCTTACAAAATTCTCTTGCATAGGAAGTGGGTTAGACTGAAACATGTGTATATTTGCTTCTGGATGCTCTCTTTTACTTCAATTCATATTCTTGTGTGAGCATCATTGAAATTATCATGCCTATCTTAATGGCTATAAAGAAAGAGCTTTTTGGGAGACAGCCCATTATATTTTTTCAGTTTATTTTTGTTTATTTAAGTCTTAGAAGTTATTGCTTATGTAATAAACTCTCCTTATAATTTTTGTTTGGTTTTTGTGTCAAGATCAGCCTCTAATGAGAAAGAAGTAAGATTTGGGGAAGTTGCTGTCCCAAAACAGATTTTTGTGCTTCACTATAAAAGTCATGAAAAATCCCAGAACGTCATACTGATCTGTAATTTTTTGTGTACATGCCCCAAGTTATTATTTAACTTTCGTTAGTTTTGCACTTTTTGATTTGAGCAACAGAAGATTTTCGAAAAAATTGATCTTTACCTGCTGGTCTGTTTTGACAGATTTCTGCCATTTTTGCATTTGCCTCTTAAATCGATTTTCTTTTTGAATTCTTTTGGGCTTTCGAAAGGAATTTCTACAATAGCTTATATTTTGATGGATTTCTGTTGAAATTGAACCCAAAGGTTTATTATTTTATATGCACTAATGTTGCTAATGTGGATTGTGTGAAGTTTTGTATGAAAGAAATTTTCAATTGTTAGGAGAGAATGGTGTAATGAGATGGTGGATGGTCAAAAGACTCAAGCATTATATTTTTGAAGATTCTTACAATAAAGATATTGATGTTATTCAAGTGGCGACTCCAATTTTTTTATTAAAGACCAAATTCAGAAACCTACAAAGTCCGTTTTCGAATAGGTAACAGTTCTGGTAAGAAAAGGTCCGCGAAAAACATTTCAATTTATATTTTTGCAGTTTTTATCTAACGTGGAAGATAATGAGTCGAAAGAGGGATGGAAAGAAAGCCCGAGGGCTCACACCACCCCATGGCACGGGCCCACCTGGCCGCGCCACCAGGGGGTGTGGCCACCTCGGAGACCGTCTCCGACCCGTTTTCTCCTAGTACCTTCCTTTTGTTGTTAAACTTTGTAATATATAATCCCCCGGATCCCCCGAGGTCTGTATATCGTGTTCTCGTCGTGTTTTCATTTTGATCTGTTTCTGACAGGCAGATTCTCAGTTTTGGAGCCACAATGTCTTCCTCTAGATCACCCAAGGAGGATTCCTCCACAGACATCATCAACCAGTACATGTATGAGTTGAAGATTCACCCCAATGAGTTGTTGCTCGAAGATGGGAAGGTACAGATAAAAGAGGTTCAGGGCCCTAAAGGAGAAGGTAGTCTGGAGGATAGGATGGAAGCACTGGAGCAAGAAGTCTTAAGGTACAAGAAGATGGCAGAACGCGAAGTGGATATCATCCATAAAATTAGTTCAGAACTCATCGCCGAGCACAAGAAGGAGACTGCTGAGCTTAGGGATGAAATTCTCTCACTCCATCGAACAACCAACCAACTACAAGCACAACTCTACGACATGCAAAATCAAAACTATGAGTATGAGGCTAGGTTTAAACACATAAGTTCTGCTGCTATTTTCAGGATGTTGGAACCAAGATGTCCTTTGTTGACGGGGAGCCTTTACCTTGGAAGTTGGATGATGACGAGAGAACACCTCCACCACCGAAGGAGTAATTCGTCATCAGGTTTTGGCATCCCCTTAGTTTGTTCCAAGCTTGGGGGAGTGCCGCGGTATCACATCATTATCTTTTATCTTTTTACCTTTTTAGTAGAGTCATATCATGAATAGAGAAGTTATCATATAGGATGGTTTGCATTGTGGAAGTATCTCTCCTCTAGCTAGTTATCTATGTATCCCTTGGTGTGAGTTGTCGCTATGGAATATTAATGAGAAGTTCTATCATTTACTTTTTGCACATCTTATTTTAGTTTGCAATTTCTGTTATATGATTGATGTTATTGTTAGTATTGGTATCACTTTGGGATTGTTAAGTAAATTTAGTTGGTTTTGTCAAACCTGGCTCTGGTCAGTAGAAACATTGTTTGATAATTGAATGGAAAAGAGAAAAGTACTTTTGGAAATATAATTTCATCATCTTTCTTTCATGTTTGGCTCACAAGCTTAGTATTCTATAGTTAAGATCTTTTGTGTTTCCAAGGAAGATTGCATGATTGTTTCTATCACTTGTATGTTTGTTTGTTTCCTTCAACTCTTATGCTTGCTACCCAGCCTTGCTAGCCAAAAATCTGTACTGAGAGGGAATGCTTCTCGTGCATCCAGTCCTTCAACTAAAACCTGTGCCATTTGTGTCCACCATATCTACCTATTAGTATTATTGCTATTCCAAGTATATTCATGTTTTTATCTACCTTCCAAATTAAACTTGTTATGTGAAAATTAGTGATTAAAGCTCTCACAAACTTGATGGCACACTTTACTTTCTTCCACTTAATAAACTTGAACCATTGTGTCCATCTATGTTGCTTATATGCTTGCGCTTTATAAGTTTTAAATTAGCAGAACGATGTACCATGGGGAACGCTTTCAACATTGCACTTATTATTCAGTTGATATCATGTTCTTTTGCTTATGGATCCCGGTGGTGTGAAATAAAACGGGAGCTTGTAAGCTCATGGAGTTTGTATATGTGTTAGAGAAACGCCTGAGCGGCTAGCCTAAGACATGCCTAATCATGGTGGAAACTTGCAGCATAACCATAGTGAGCATTCTGTGAAGCATCCTCAATAAAAACCTATGCAAATAGAAAATAAAAAGATCGTCGAGATGCTCATTGTCTGTTGCCTTGTCATTTTGATATGGGATAGCTCATGTGTCATGGGGCAAGGGGTACCTCGTTGGCGGTTCTCCATGATACACATGTATTTACAATGATAAGAACTTACTTGTGACTAAAGTTGAGTATTAGGTTCGGTACTCGTAAGCAAGGGGCATGCGATTTTCAACTTATAACTTGTCAAGCATATCCTCATATTTGTGTCACTTTAACCTTAATCACCTCAAGATGCTTATGATAGGGGCAATGAGAGATAAAAGCTAGTAAGTACCATAATTTTTGGAAGCTCTTTATGGAACTTGAAATCCCTGCTTCCCTCTGCGAAGGTCTATCTTTTAATTTTTAGTTGAGTCAGTAAACCTATTCCTTTCCATCTCAAGAACGTATTTGATTTGTTGTGATTCAATCATTCATATGATGATATATTCAATCATGTTTCTTATGTTCCTTATTTTGCACACTTCTCTTATGTTAGTGAATATTACTTTGAAAGCTATCATTGAAAACCCCATTATGTTTGACTCCTGCAATTTGTTAACCGTTTTCTTACCAAGAACAAAGTATGCCATTACCAATTATGATTTACTTTGTGTATCTTTATTGTGTTTCCTTTACTCATTGAAAGTTAAGTTATATAATAGTGAGTTGTTTTCTATTATGATTTGTGTATTGATGAATGTGATGCTTCTTGTCTGTATTCTCTATATCGACACTTCACTCCATAAACATGTGGTCATGTTTATTGAGCTCAGTTTTCGCTTGGGGACAAGCAAGGTCTAAGCTTGGGGAGACCTGATACATCCATTTTACATCACTATTCTATATCATAATTTACTGTCATTCATTGATATACTTCATACTAAGAGGTGATACTTGTGCTATTTCATCTATTTTTGCATGATTGATGACTTTTGGAGGATGAACCACTGGAGTCAGGATTCTGATGGAAAAAGCACTGTCCAAATGCAATATTGGCGAAGATCAGAAAATCCCAGAAAATATATGGAAATTCCTATTTTTCCATAAGACGAAGGAGGCCAGAAGGGGAAGTGGAGATGGGCCATAGGGGGCCCACACCACCCCCTGGCGCGGGCCACCCCTGGCCGTGCCACCAGGTGGTGTGGCCACCCTGGCCCACCTCTGGCATCGCCCTTTGGCGTATATAATTCCCTCGAAACCCTAAGACTCGGGACTGACCAAAGAAAGGTTCCGCCGCCTCTACCGGGCGGAAACTACACAGAGAGAAAGAGCTCCCCGGCAACCAGAAATCTGCTAGGGAAATTCCTTCCCAGAGAGGGGAGATCATCGCCATCAACACCGTCATCAAGTTAGACTTCATCGGGATCATCATCATCTCCACCAGCACCATCACCGCCACTCTGTACCGATGTAACAATTGGGTTGAATCTTGCATAGTTCTTAGGGGAAACTTTCTCGGTGTTGATTACTTGTTGTAGTTGATGCTATTGAGTGGAACCATTGAATTATTGTTCATGTTCAGATTGTTACTTATCATTATTTCATCTCTAATCTTGATCTATATGATGTCTCGTGAGTAGTTCGTTTAGTTCTTGAGGACATGGGAGAAGTCATGTTGTTAGTAGTGGAATTATGTTGAGGAAGATTTAATGGTTTGATATTTAAGTTGTGGTGCTATTCTTCTAGTGGTGTCATGTGAACATCGAATACATGATACTTCACCTTTATGGGCCTAGGGGAATGCATTGTGTATTTGGCTACTAATCGTGGGGTTGCCGGAGTGACAGAAACCTGAACCCCCGTTAGGAAACCTTTGCATAAGGGAGTGTAGGATCTCAGAGTTTAAGGCCGTGGTTAGGTTTTTATCTTAATTACTTTATTGTAGTTGCGGATGCTTGCAAGGGGTATAATCGCAAGTATGTATTAGTCCTAGGAAGGTCAGTACATTACCATAGGTTCACCCACGCAACACTTATCCAACCAAAGAAGCTTAATCAACTACATGAAGCGAAAGCACTTGGCAGTATTCCCATGTGTCCTAGAGAACGTTTGGTCATCTTAAGTAATACAACCGTATTGTCCTTTGCTAAAGAAAGGATTAGGCCACTTGCTGAAATTATTATTGTCTTTTATTTACTCGTACTTTATTTATCTACATTATCGAAACGCCCTAAAAATCCGTTTGTTAAGTCTTTACAGAGAATTCCTGATCCATACCACTTGTCAACACCTTCTGCTCCTCGTTGGGTTCGACACTCTTACTTATCAAAAATACTACGATACACCCACTATACTTGTGGGTCATCACCCATCGTCGCAAGGAGATGTGGTGGCACCGATGACCAAGAATTGGCAGCGCAAAAGCAAAAAGGAGGCAGAGCGCAAGGGGCAGGAGCAGCAAGACGCGTGAGGAAGATGAAATGGGGACCCCCCCTTGCGGCCTTATTTATCGCCACAAGATAGACATGCCTCCTGCGCTCCCTGCCACCACATGGCAAGCAACCGCCCCGCTCCCCTGCGACGCTTCAGCTACGGATCATGTGTGCCAACATAACTCCCATAGAGGATCCCACATGCGTTACTATGGGAGGCAAGGCGTGTGCACGATCCCCGAGAAACCGAAATGATGAAGACATGAGCGCAGTTACCAAAAACTGTTGCGGCAAACCAAGCGGTCAAACTGACGCGACGCGTGCTAGAGGCGCCAAGTGTGGCCGACATAAGCACTGACCTCAGCGACCAAGCGATCCATCTTCCCTACCAGGTGGGACAGCCGGTCAATTCAATCGCCGCTCAGGCCCTATGGGTGGGCCACCGATTCTGTAGCCAGTAAACTACAGGCGGGAAACAACAAGCATCTCAAGCTGGAAAATGACAAACACTACAAGACAAGTCTGCAACCTGTTTTTCATCGCCAATAATTTCAGTTCAGTCAATGAGCACGCAAGAACTTCCCCACAGGGCGAAGTCCCAACGCGCTCGGGGACTAGTGTCGGGGGATGATCCCCGGGTAGGCCAAGCAGGGCTCAACTAGCCGCTCCAGGAATGCCTGGCCGGATGGCCGCAAGACAAAGAACCACACCCGGGTGGACCACTCCATCTGGTCCACCCTCAAGATTCCCTGGATGGCTCATCTAGCCGGATGGCCAGAAGAACTGGCTGGGTGCGCGCCTCTACCCACTCGCCTCGGATCCGTTGGCCAAGATACGAAGGGGGTGACGCTCTTTGCTGAGCGCACCGCTGACCGGACAGGCTGGCGCACCGCCCTACCAGCGCTAGAAGACATATGCGCCAAAACACCAAGGCTGGAAGCTAAGGAGAGCATTGTCGGCTGACTGCTAAAGCACCAGCTGAAGAATAAAGCACTAACTGACGAATAAAGCGCCAGATGACGCCCAAAGCAAAGGCACTGGGACACTGTAGCGTTGTCCCCCCTGTACCGGAGGCTTGACCGGGTCCTGGTCCACAAGCTGGTCCCGTCCAGCCTGCCCCCGCTTTCTAAACCTGAAGCCCAAACAGTAAACCCTAGAGCCCACATTGTAACCTACCTCTCCCAACTAGTATATAAGGGAGGGTAGGGCTAGGGTTCTAGGTAAGTTCTCTAGATTTAACAAGTTTAGTAGTTCATCTTCTTCCTCTAGCTCTCCATAACAGCTAGGAAAATAGCTCAAGGAGCACTTGTACTGGGCATTCGCCCCCGAGATAGTAGATTCTTGCAGGAGTAGGAGTGTTACCTCGACAAGAGGGCTCCGAACCTGGGTACATCATTGTGTCTATAGTATATGTGCCCAACCCGTTGCGCATAGCCACCGATAGCATCTGGATTGTCCCCTCTCATGCCATCCCCGATGGCACTGCCGTGTTCCACACCACGACAACATTATCACGTATTAAGTGTGATTTCAAAGTGTTCAAATGTGTATAAGTTTTGTATATGCAAGTTTATGCATTACATTCCACTCTATGAAAATGGGGGAGAAAATGATAATCTCTCAAAATTTTGTTAGCACATCATTATCATGTATTAAGTGTGATTTCACAGTGTTCAAAGGTTTATAATTTTTTATATACGCAAGTTTACGCATTATATTTCACTCCATGGAAATGATAAATGATCAGGATTTTATTAGCACAACATTATCATGTTCTAAGTGTGATTTCAAAGAGTTCAAAGGTGTATAATTTTCATATATGCAAGTTTATGCATTACATTTCACTATATGAAAATGATAATCTCTCAAGATTTTGTTAGCACATTATTATCACGTATTAAGTGCACTTTCACAGTGATCGAAGGTGTATAATTTTTGTATATCCAAGTTTATGCATATTATTTCACTCCATGAAAATAATAAACTCTCAAGATTTTCTTAGCACAACATTATCATGTCCTAAGTGTGATTTCACAGTGTTCGAAGGTGTATAATTTTCGTATATGCACGAGGCATAAAGGTTTTAGTTTAGGGATCACTTTTCATGCTCTAAAAATGGTAAACTCTCAAGATTTTCCTAGGACAACATTATCATGTCCAAATTGTAATTTGAAAGTGTTCAACAGTTGTGTCAATTATAAACACTCTTTTACATTAAGAGATGTATAATTTTTTAAATTTGAAAGTGTTCAAGAGTTGTGCCATTCTCTTATTTCTTATACATCCATCCCCTAGATCTCAAAGTTTGACTTTCACCTCATAGATTCACTTGATTGCAGCTGAGACATTAACTCAATAAACCAATAAAATATAGTAACTGCTCGCCGCCTGCATTCTCCACAGCAAGCGGGCACCCAATTAAGCTCACGAGTTGTGCCAATTGATTATCCACAACAAGCGCATGGTTTCCATTGTAATCCTTCATACAGGTCAATGGGACGGCACCATACTATGGCCAGGACGAATGGAAGGCCGAAGTGAAGCTAGACAAAGGGTCGCCGTCACCGGAGAAGGGCCACCATCACCAGAGAAGAAGAAGAAAGGGGAGGCAACGGCACGGGCGCGAGCGCGGGGCTGGCTCGGGGTCCCATGTTGCAACGCCAACCTGGGCAAGATGTGGGCCCGATGCTCACGTGGATAAGCTGTGGGTCCCATGTTGATCTGGATAAGTGGTGAGAGGTGTCCACTATGATAACCGACTGGACGCGGCCCCACTTGTCAGCATGTAATGGCAATGGTCCACTATGGGACCCGATAGAACGCGACCCCACTTGTCAGCATGTAACGGCGAGGGTCCACTACGAGACCCAACTGAACACGGCCCCACTTGTCAGCACGTAACGGCAAGGCTGGCGGACAACGAGTTTCAGACCGTGTGAGTGTTTCGTAGAAGGAGTTGGGCAAAAGTGAGGAAAATTTAACTGACCGGGGAAAAGTGAGTACAAATAAGGAACCGAGGGCATGAAAATATAAATCCCTAGAAACTAAGTGACCTTCTCCTTAGACCATGAGATCATACTATTCAATATCCCCCGCGGCTACTTTGATCACACCAAACGGCATGACTATAACTAGGTGACAATAAAAGTGTGCATCAAGTTTAGGATTTTTTCATATGCGTGACACGAAGATACATTGCCCCCACTAGGTGAGATTATATCCAATAGGTTGCAACCAGTTGACTAGGTCATGGGATACAATATCACGGTAACGAGTTAAGTGGGCTTGTCGGTAACGAGATTGGTATAGTGGTACCAAAGATAAAATCTCGGACAAGTCATATATCAAAGAAGCAAAAGGATACAGACACAGAGTTTATGGTTCGAAACGACAAAGTTTCATGGAATGCATGGGGGTCATTATGGACATCCCAGTCTCGCTATTGACCATTGATCAGAGAGAGATCTTGATCATGTCTATGCCATTCCCAAACCGTAGAGTAACACACTTAAGGGTCTTACGATGTTCTAAGATTTTTATGGAAGTGAAGGGATCACAGATGAGGAAAACAAAGCATTGGAATTATTCTAAGAGAAAACATTGTTGTAATAGTTCTGAAGAGAATCCGAAGTTGTTCCGAGAAGGAAAGAAACTGAAAGGTATTTTAGATTAATAAAGATTTTATAATATGTATTTATATATTAATTATGAAATAATATATTATATAAATATATAAAATTAAGGTGCTCTGCCGCGCACGCTGAGGCGCTCTGCTGCTGCTTGTGGGCCCATGAAGTTTGGTGTCCCTGCATGTGGGCCAAGAGGCGGGTCTTTGAGCGCACACTGAAGCCATCTCGTGCCGCTCCTATATCCTCTCTAATCCCCAAATGCCATCGCCCCACTCCGTTCTCTCCGCCTCTCTCCCCCTTCCAAGACCATCGCCGTTGCCTTCAATCACCGGCCACTAGGATGGGCGGATATTCCCCCTGCTCTCCCCACCTCGGATCCATTCCTAGATTGTGGAGCAGCAAGGTCTTGCTCGCCAAAGACCGGGCATAGGTTTAATCGGGCCTCGGTTCCTCATCTGTTTAACACTTAGGCTACCTTGCGATAGCATCGTTTCCAAATGGCGGTGAAGGTCAATCGACTTCCAGGGTGATGGGGAGGCGGCAGCCGACAGCTCGAGGACACAAAAGAGGATGAGGGGCCGCCGGTGGCTCCAGCTCCGACTCGCCAATGCAAGGGGACATGGCCGCGTCTCGCTGATACAAGTGATGGTCCACATCGACTAGGTAAATCCTAAGCTAGGGCTCTCTGTAATTTGGATCTCTCATGTTCATCTTGTAGCTTATAAGCATGGTGAGAAGGGAGTTATTTGAGTCCATATGCGGCACGCTGTGAGGCTATTTCGTACGCAGCCGCTGTTTCTTGGCCATGGAACTCCCAGCACCCGCACCCTTGCCCACCGACCGTGAAACCCAGCCCCATGCATCTATCCCTCCCGTATCTCTCTCCTCTCCCCACTTTCCTCACCCTCCTGTGCGCTCATGTGCTCTAGGGTTACAGCAGCCGCCGCTTTCCCTAGCCATGTCGCGGTGCCACCCCAGCCCCCAACGCCATCAGGTTCCCTTCCTTCCCTCCACCCCTCCTTGGTTCCTCCTCATGTGCCCTAATTTCCTTCAACTAGCGTGGAACGACATGCGACAAAAGAAGATAATAGCGTGGAGGTGAGGGAGGAGTAAAGACATGGGTCCCCTACCATGAGCTCCACCGGCAAGCTTGGCCTCCAACCTGGCGTTCATCACTTCGAGGAACTATGGTTGATTTTGTTGCCACCGCATCCCGCCTCAAGTTCAGTTGGCCTTTTGTTCTCCCTACTTATCTATTTCCTGCCCAATTTATTTTGTAGGAATCATGTGCAACTGTTTGCCAGTGCTTAAATTGCTCTTTGATCTTTCTTGTGTTGACTTACAATCACTTGCATGATGCTTCTATTTAGATTAATCTCGCGTCTATTTCCTATGTTGTGGTTGCGGATCGACAACTTTCCTAGAATAAATGAAGAAGCATTATACTATAGATTTTTGTAGCTTTATCATATGCTCTTTGGTGCAAAACATTGACTCTCCATTACTTTGTTTCTTGATTCGCCACAAGAATTGGCCTTCTCTGCCGATAGCGATGGAAATGATGGGTATGAGGTGACAACGATGGCACTGATTGTGTCTCATGCTGGTGTCCTGACACCCTCCTTATCTAGGTGTTCTTCCACACTAATGAAAGCAGAATCCATGGGGTGAAGCATATTTGCTACAGCAGTGGTTCCACCACGGGGCGTGCATGACCCTTATTTAGCGGCTCAGGAACATCGAACATGACCAAGGGCTGTTCTGGTAGGTACTTACATGCCAATTATAGATGCTCTTTCCAAATTCTAAACATCCTATTTTTTAACCATCCCTTCATCACATTGTTCGTTTGTATGTAGAATAAATAATGCTTCCTGATGGTTCTAGCTTTGGTAACCATATGCTATTGCTTCAGATATTAGAAAGTTGAGATGAAATAGGTTATTATCCTAAATGGTACTTCGCTTATGATCTGCATATGATTGAAAATTAAAATTTGATTTCGATATGTTTATAAGAACATTTGAGTGTGTCAGTAGTCTTCAGTTTAGAGAATAATTGCAATCATATTAGGACTTCTTGGCACACTATGCTTTACTAAAAATAAATCTGGGATGGAGCACTACAAATTCCATTACTACACATGCTTGTCTAAGTCACCTATCACCAGCACATGTGCAAATTTTGGAGTCCACTCCAGCCATAGCGACTTAGGAATCTGCCAGCCCTCCCCCTCAAATTACTATGCTATAGTACAATTTGGTGCTTTGAGATGAGTGGAATAAAATCCTGAATTCAAATTTCTGTAGAAAGAGATTAGGTTATGTGAGTATTGAGTATAGATGCAGTTTTATCAGATCTTCTCTGCTCGATGAAGGTTTATCAAGAAGCATATGAAAATCGGGTATTTGAAAAAGCAACGTATATTATGTGAAATACCTTAGTGACCTTCTTTGTTGGAGTCTCATGGTTCAGATTATGCGCACAACTTTTATTTGAGTTTCTTAATATGTTAGAGGTGAAACAGTAGTGTGTCAAGATAATAAAGTGTGTCGTCTTTATAGTTAAAATGTACTATTGTCAGAGTGTCCTAATTGAGGTTTCCACATTTAAGTTATTCTTGATCCGTGTGTCCCATTTCATATGTTGTTTGTCTATGTATTTTATTCTAACTTTTGTTCCTCTTGGTGCAAATATATACTTGCTATTCTGAAAAAACATTGTATGTTATTGTTTAGACCCTGAGCCCTGCTCATTAGAGACCTTGAAACATCCATGACGAGCAGAGTTGTGCTCTCTATCATACATAGGCATACACCATTGACAATTCATCTATTATTTACTACAACATAAATCCTAAAGCTTAACTGTTCTTTTTGATAGGCTGAATGTAATGAAGACCAACCAAAGAGGTAGGAGATCGACCCATCTATTTTTTACTGTAACATAAATCCTAAATCTTCACTATTATTTTCAATTGGGTATATTTATTAAACACCAGCTAAAATGGTACAAGATCCCACTTAGTTTCCAACTCAGGATCTGAGTTATAAATTTGCTTCTTCTTTTTTATGCTTGTGCAAGTGGCGAAGTGCCAGTGTTAGGTATATTGCACTTTCTCATGCCTTCCTACAAATTTCTTGACATTAGGGTTCGTCCATGCAAGCAACCATATCAAAATGACAACTAGAGATATTTAAAGTGAAGATTGCTGAAGGACATAGTTACTATTTAGGATTTTTGACCTTAAGCCAGCAAGATATCTACCCCATGCCATTGACCATATGATTGTAGAATTGCTTATGAAATGGAAAACAATTACTGTGATCAATCATGTACGTCAGAGCTTCCTCGCTATAGCTTGCATGATTAACTCACCAAAGTATCCTTGGTAAATGTTAATGCCATGACTTCCATTTCGGGTAAAGACAGAAAAATGGTTGAAAATTTCGTAACTTTTATGCCTTCTATATAGTGCTCCATGGATGCTTTCACATGAATGTCCACTCTTCTGTAGATGATATTGGTATATTCGCATGTATATCAGCTGTTTTCACAAGTTGATGTTCAAGGTCGTCTAACTGGTTCTAAGTCTCTCAGCAAGCTACTGCTCCAAAGTCTCACATAGATATTTTGGAGATTGCTTTGCATGACAGGTAAACTTCATCTTGGTATGTGTGTGTTCTTTAACTATTAATCTAGCGATTTATGTGGTTTATAGGCCGCGGGGATATTTGTGCCCTATCGAGCATATCTGTGAGAAATCAAATGGAGCTGAGATGACCACTTTAGAAGATCTATCAGCCTTGGTAAGTATTTGTTGTTACTCGATGGTTTGCCTTTAAGTAGGAGATGGCATCGTGTTATACAGTGTGAATTGTTCAGATGTAAAATTAAAATGGATGGCTTGTATATCAATCATAACTGATGTTTCTTTCATGTGATGCATGCTAGAAGTTGGTTCGAGAAATTACTGTTTAGAGGTATTCCAAGGAAGAATACTCAAACTAAACTATGAGCCAAAGGTCAGTCCAATCTTCTCAAACTGAGATCTATTTAGCTACAATGTTACTGTTTATCATTGTACTTATTAGGATTTTTATTACACTGATGTAATGTAGTATTGGATAATGATTATTATAGCAGGAGATGGCTTAGCTGTTGAGGTGTTCTATTTTGAGTTGTATCCCAAGACTTAATAGGTATAAGGGTTAATGTTTTGATTGGCCGAAAGCTATGTTTGGTATCTGTTGCACCTGCAGAAATATCTATTTTGGTTTGGAGGAATGTCGTGGATGCCACCATTTCATAGTATTAATTCCTTAGAGATGGCATCTCTTTCCATGTCCTACAGTTACCATGTAGGCAAAAATGTCTCTGCTTCCTTTGCATCATATGGATCAGATGGCGACAAGACATTGCTCTGCTAGCATGGTTCAGGCATCCTTACAAGTTTTTATGTTCTGCATTGTGTAATACTCTCCTATTGTTTGCTAAAGTTGGACAAAGAAGTGGTGACAAGGGGGCTGAGTCACCTGTGATTGATGGATCTCTTCTTTCAGGATGATACCACTCCACCTCCTGCTGTTCTTTGTTGTATGGAAACGATTTTAATTTTTTAGTTGACCCATTTCACCCCAGTGACTTATAATGTTCATTTGATTTGAGGAAGCCCCTTCCATAGAAGCTACTAGAAGTGATAAGAAACTGAGGATATAATTGATGCCATCTGACCAAGTTTTTTAAAATGGCGATGCCTGGGGCTTCGCTTCATTATTGCCTCACATTTCTTAGATGGTTGTTGATCGTCTAGACCAAACTTTGACAATGTGCAAAGAAGGCGACCAAAGGTTCTGTGCTAAGACACTATGGTTACTGGACTGCTTCCATTCTTATTATACTGCATGTATTGATAGTTAGGCGTTCTTTCCTATTAGTATATTATTATCTAATATTAGTATATTTTTCCAAGGATACACTATATCAGTTGAAGAGTTTTGAAAATCTGTATTCTTTCATATATTATGTTCTTTTTACTATTCACGACTATGATTGCCGGTTGCTTTTTCCTCCTAATTTTAAGATGAAAAAGCTACTTTCGCACACGGCACCGATCAGCTCACACATACCTTCTACGGTGTTGTAAAAGAAAACACAGTGCAAATTTACTACGCCCGACCATAAAGTGGCTAGATGGAATGCAGATGGCGAGGCGAAGCTCACCGGTTCAGCTAGTTAATATTAATGGGGCAACTTCCTCTATTGGGCCAAATTTCTGGAGATAAAATGCCTAGAGGGAAGCCACCCGAAAGGGCAACAACAATCATCGTCGTGCTAGGACTCACCAGCCAACCGACCCACGCGGGCACAAGCGCTAGCAAGCGGTCACGCGCGTGAAGGCTAAGCGGGCAGGCACAGGCGGGCCACGGACAAAGGCCTGCATGGACACAGGCAGGCGCTGGCGCGCAGGTGGGCGGCGGGCAAGGCCCACCCAGCCGTCGCTGCCTCGTAGGCCCCAGCTGGCCACGGGCGCTGGACTGGCACGCCGGGAGTCTGCGGCCCTCGCCTCAGGCCTAGCCAGCTGCTCCTCTTATCCCTTTTTACTTTGGTCCCACCCCGGAACTTTACGGGTAGGAGTCCTCCCTTTTTCCCTATATAAAGATGTCTATATTGGTAGGAAAAAAACAACACAAAATAAAAGAAAATTTCCTAAGGCTATTTTTCTTAGGAAAATTTTCCCTCTCTTTCTCTCTATTTAAACTCGCGAGTGCAGTTCTGGAACTGCACACTAGAGAGTCAACACCACCAGCACGCCATCGCGCTACTAGATCCTAGTTCTGGAGGGTCTACTTCTGCATCCCAGCTGGCTCAAGGATAACGGGAGTCATCGTCGGACACCGTACGTGTGCAATACCTCGGGGCCGTTACCACTTGTGGCGCTGGAGCTATCGTGCAAGGACCAGGAGTTGACGAGCGAGGAGCTTTGCGACCTTGAGGTCGGCTAAGTTTGACTACACCATCCATGTTCCCTGCGGGGCGTTAACCGCGTTCAGTCTATAAGGATATGTAACTGAAACACCATCCCTGTTATAGCATTAACTTATAGATAGATCCTGGCATCAGGTGTTGCACTAGCTAGGAATTTTTTGTTTCCTATTGCCAAACAACTTTAGTGGTATCAGAGCCGATCTATACGTAGTTATGCTAGTATGGGTAGAACACATGTTGAATGTGGGCATTGATCGCCTAGTTGTTACTGAAAGATCACGGATGTCGCCTAGAGGAGGGTGAATAGGTGGTTTAAAACTTTTACGAGATGGGCTTAACAATGGCGGCAGAAAACTAGCATTTTTTTTTTCAAGCACAAAGCCTAGATGTACTAAGATTCACCTATGTGCACCAACAACTTATGCTAAGCAAGACAAGCAACAATAATAGCAAGATATATTACTTCAAGCACGAAGGCTATCACAAAGTAAAGTGCATAAGTAAATAGCTCGGGTACAGATATAACCGAGGCACGCAGGGACGACGATGTTTTACCGAGTTCCTCCCAACAAAGGAGTACGTCTCGTTGGAGGGGTGGGTGGTACTAAGACCACCAACGCCACAAAAGGCCTCACCCTATTCTCCCGAGCACCCACCACGCGGTAAGCACCCGTTCCATTATGGGACACTTGAGGGCGGTCACTAAACCCGTAAAAGATTGGGGCTATCTCCACAACTTAATTGGAGTCTCCTAATGATCGCCACCAAGGTCTCAATCTTGGGGAGAGCTTCATAACTTAATTGAAGGTCCTAAGGACACGCCACAAAGGCCACACAACTATCTAGGGTTCCAAGAACCCAAAAGGGGCAAGCTTCTTGAATATCACCAACCAAATCCTCCGGGGAGAACACAAACTGATGCACCTAATGCAAATGGCAAGAACACCCCAAAGATGCTCCAAAACTTCACTCTCAAATTCCAACAAAGCTACTAAAGCACTTGGGGGAATAAGAGAGGAAGAATCAAAGGGACAACACAAAATCCCCCAAGATCTAGATCCCAAAGATTCACTCACAAAGAGGTGATTTGGTTTGGTCAAATTGTAGATCTAGATCCCCTCAATCTTCCTCTCAAATATTGGCAAGAATCATTGGAGGGGAAGGATTGAAACAAGATCAAAGAGGTGTCGAAGAATAGGCAAAGCTGGAAGAAAAAGAGAGGAAGAAGCACTAGAAAAAGAGAGATGGGGGCTTTTTATATGGGGCCACAAAATCTGTCCGTTGGAGGCCAATGTGCCCGACTGGGCCGATAGTACCGCCGATGGGCGAGTACTACCGGTTCCTGGCCAGCGATGCGAGCTAACAAGGGCAAGCAACAGGGTCAACGCGAGGCGAGTAGAGCGTGCTGCGCATAAGGGGATTGGGTGATGGTTGGCGCGCGAGCGAGCGGCGAGCAAGACAAGCGGGCGCCACGCTGTAGCAGGCCAAGCGCGCACGATGGAAACCTAGGAGCATGCCACGGTAGCAGGGAGCGAGCGATGCGGTGCTGGGCTCGGCGAGCAAGCAAGGCGGCGATGGGAGCAGGCGGCTGGGCCGGCCTGGTACTACCGGCCCGCCCAGGTGGTAGTACCGGTTTGAGCCGGTAGCACCGGATGGCAACCAGGCGGCACAGAGCAAGCAGGCCATGTGCAGAGGCGGGCGGTACCGGCCCAGTACCGCCGCTCGGCCCAGAGACAGATTCTTTTTCCTTTTTCTTTTTAAATCAATAATTGGCAAATATTCAAACTGCTATATCTTGAGCTAGGGAACTCCGATTGACCCGAAACCAATTTTGTTGGAAAGATAACAACAAGAGATACCCAACAAAATTGGAAATATTGGATACCACCAAGTGAGAATGTATCAAGTATTATAATGTGAGATACCTTACTTCGTGAGGATCCGGAAAACCTCTAAGAACAAAATCGCAAGAAGATATAAAAGGAAGATCTGATTTTGACGAACAAGAGCTTGTTATGAAGATTACCACAAGATCTATATCCTCACATGGATAGGACCAACAAACAACCAAGAAATATGATGCTAAGAATGCAAAGGTTTGAGCTCTCTCCGAAAGATATGATCGAGCTACTCACTCGAGAACCCCTCTTGATAGTACGACTATCTGTCCTAAACCCGGTCTCTTAGATACCAACACGAGACCAGCAAAAGGGAAAACCTATCAAGAATAACTTTTCCTTGAGCATACTTTGACCTTGTCATCACCGATCCATGATCACCGAGGATGGCAAGCGTCAAACATGAGATCTTCTAGAGATGGCGCATTTTGAGCTTGCACAACACATCTTCTTCTTCATTTCATCTACCTTAAAGCCAACACATGCTCCAAGAAATGCTAATGGAAAATTCCTACAAGTGCAAGTTAATACACACATTAGTCCATAAAGATTGTCATTAATTACCAAAACCACACATGGGGGACCACATGCTCTTTCAATCTCCCCTATTTTTGTAATTGATGACAATCCCTTTGAGAGGGTTTATATAAGGAATTTACCGAATAAAATGGTAGACCCAATATCAAATACTACACAAGTATGTGATATTGCTACCACCATAATATATAGAGCAAACTCCTCCACAATCTATGCATGTGTGATGAACTTGAATTTCATTGCATATATTTCCAATCATTATCATTGGTGGAGTTTCCTCTATATATACTACATGCTAAGAAACACAAAGATGCAAGAGCATGAAAGGAAAATGCTTAAGAACAAACTCAAAGCATAAACCAACTTCCCTTAAACCCTCTAAAACTTCTTCCCCATTGACATTGATTGACGAAATGGGTGACAAGTTCTACAAGGCCAATAGAGTGATAATTCCTCCAAAGGTGTGCATTCGCACATATCCAATTATGAATACTTGGGAGGGAGTAGAACTATATTGAGGACCCGAATATTGCCAAAGAAATAAAAATAAAAGAAGCATCAACAAATGACGCAAGCAATCACAAGATCCAACAAACCAATTGAACACAACAAATGAGTCTAAAAGGAAACAACAAGATATTATGATATGAGCAAAAGAGTGTTTTAAATAAAAATAGAGAAGCTCCCCAAGATTTGTGCACAAATAGAATAGTTGCATTTGAATACATCATGCACAAATATGGAATCCTTGCTCCCCCATAAGCATTTAAAACATAACAAAAGAGAAAGAAGAAAAATGAGCATTCTTAAATGAATTAGAGGAGCTCCCCAAGGATTATGCACCAATTATAATTTCATTTGGGAACAAAGTGCATAATCATGGAATCCTAACTCATCCAAATTCATTTAACAATACAAGGAATGATAGAACAAATATGAGTGCCCGAAGATGCAAACAAAAGGAACAAGCACTCATAGGCAAATAAATTTGGAAGACACCGAAGAATCAAAAGGAATAAAAGGTGGTATTCAAGGAATAAAATCTCAACGAAAATTATCTTCTCTTATGTGTATAAGTTTCAAAGTGAAAAACATCACAAATATATAGGCCCACAAGGAAACAAGCACACACAAAGAAGATATGCAAGAAAGCACATAAAAAGCAAAATGAAGTCATTACATATATCAATAAGATTTTTGCCTGAAAGCATGGCCAAAGGCACAATTTTATCTTATTGTTCATTAATGAGCTTCAAACACCACCACACCACATACATTACAATTATCACCAAGGGAAACAGAGATAGTTGGAATATATGGAGAGAAGCAACAAGTATCACAAAGGAAAAATCAACTAGCAAAAATTTCACTATTGCACATGAGAGAAGTTGAGGAAAAGATAGGCAATAAAATTCCTAGATTGACATATTTGGGATTGGTGGATCATATGCATGTTTTTTATAATCCCAATTATATGTAATCATCTCAACTTACACACATTTTCAATAGGAGGTTCTCTTAAGGGATTTCTATTTTCGTGTCCTTGGTT